>JAQFVV010000057.1:3098138-6098057 GCA_028023455.1 Epiperipatus broadwayi | reverse complement strand
ATTGATTAATGTATTGATGTCGACCGAGTCAAAAGCCGCTTCTATATCAAGTTGAACTGCAATTGGTGCATACTTCTTCCTGTTCCGCACTGAGTTTATAACTGTTTTGAATATCATTGCAGCCTGTGCAGTTGATGATTGCTTCCTTGCAAACTAGCTGTGTAAAATTAGTGGTAGAATATGTGGCTCTAGGCTGTCTTCAAGTACTTTTTCAATTATTTTAATCATAAGTGGCCCCATTGAGATTGGTCGTAGGTTGGATAGTGTTGATACTTGGACTTTTTTCTTGTTGAAGGGGACTATTGCTATTGGATACAAACCTTGGATGTCATGCAACTTCTGTGATAGATGATTTGCAAGGTCACATAAATATTGGCTAGTGAACTGACTGAGATGTGCAAGGACAAATTTGGGGATTCCATGTGCTCCTGGGTGACATGCATTAGGTACTGTTGCCAGTTTAATAGCAAATTCTGTGATGTTATATGGGGTATTTGTTTCTGGTTTTCCAAAGATGTTAGGATTATATTTGACCAGGTGGTAGTGCTTGCAGCTTTTGTTTGAAATGCTGATAGATTGGTTTTAACATATTATTTCCTGCGTATGTGTGCCCCTGCTCCGTGAGTGCCATTGGCACTCTGACAGTGGATGGGTAGCCCAAGGCCCAGCGAATGTATTTTCTTGTCCATGTGTGTTGTTGGACAAGGCAGACATTACTTTTTTTATTGCTAGGTAGTTTTTCAGGTGGTTACAGATGTTATTGTATGTTTATGTAAGTCTGCGTATATGTTGTTGACTGGTGCGTGTTGGGTTTATCATTGTAATCCATTTATGTATTTCATCAGCCAGTGCTAGCAGTCTTGAGGGTGGGGGGGATTTGCATGTAATGTGATCTATATTAAATGATAAAATGTTTATGAACACTAAGTATCTTTGAATGGGGTTAAGTTGCATATTTTGATTTTGTGAAGCATTATATATGTTTCTAAAAAAATAAATTCTGGAGTAGAAGTTGGAAGTAGAATTCTGCTTGTTTTACCATGTGTAAGTGCAGTTGTTTGAATTCCTGTCAGATTAATTAGTATGGTTTGTGCAGAGTGATCAGAGAAGGGAGATGGGTTGATGTTTAGGCTGATTTGATGGTGTAACATAGGTGAATAAAAGCACAGATCAATTCTTGATGTATGACGTCCGTTGTGAAAGGTAACTGCCTCATTTTCCAGAAAACCCTCTGCACTCATAAGTGGAATTGATATTTGATGCAGCCACTTTAAAATGAACTCTTGAGATTTCATATTGAAATCCCCAATTAGTATGGTTGGGTATGCATCAGATCCAAGTAAGGAGTTTATGTTTAATATAATATTTGAGACAATTGTAGGGCTAGGTGGAATATACACAAATATAATATTTAGTGTGATGATTTGATGATTGAAAGTTACTATTAGTAAATTTGCATCTATATATATGATTTTGAATGAGTCAAATGGACAACGTTGTGTTATGAGCAGTCCAGTACCCCCTGAGGGAGATGATGTGTCTCTAGAGCATGCACAGTAGCCTTCTCTGCTTAGATGTACTGTGGGGTCAATTTGTGAGCCACTATATATTTTAGTTTCTAGAAGTCCTAGTATATGAGGTTGTGTAATCTTTATCCATTGTTGTAGCTGATGTATTTTGTTGACTGAGTTGAGCCCTCTGATATTAAATGCTGTTATTTTTAGATTCATTATCATGATTGGCTGCGAGTTGGTTTCACAGTGTGTTGAAGTTTGCGTGAAGCTTTTGCATATTCTCTAGGGTTTTGTGAGCAGTTATTAGTGGTTTGATTACTATCCAGCTCCATACGTATTAAGTTTTCTGCCAAGTGTTCAATCATTTCTGTTAGAGTATTGTTTTCATCTGTTTTGGTTCTTTTTGATTTATTTCTCCTTGGCCGACCAGATTTTTGGACTTCTGTTGGTGTTGCTTTTATGGGGGGAGGCATGGGGTTAGTGACTCTAGAATATCTGTAGATGTTTTGTTTATAATTATATGCGGTATGCTTGTTTTTGGGGAGTTGTATGTATCATTTGATATGTCTGGATTTGAGTCTGATGTGTTATTGATTGATATGCCTGATGTTTGTGATACTTCAGGTATGATTTGTGCTTGATTTTGATCCATTTGATCAGTGCTTTCATTTAATTTATTTGAGCTATCTGTTGTAGTTTCAAGTATATTTGTGTTTTCTTCTGCATGTTTGTTTTTAGTAGCTTCATTTGTACTGTGATTGTTTTCATATTGATTGTTGTTTGAATTGTGGTGTTATTTTACATATTGTTGCTCTCTTCATGTTGGGATTGGATGTGCTGATTATTTGGTGTCTGGCCCTGTATGAGTTGGCTATCCATGCACTGTGTGGCTAGGTGACCACGCTTGCCACAGGCATAGCATTGGGGTTTTAAACATCTTATATATAGGCTCAGCATAGCTTCCTGATCTGCAATTTGTGTTGGTATAGTTTCTGGGACAATGTCTTTGTGTAATTTTAACTTAAAATCATAGCTATTGCTGTATATTGGTATTGGTGTGTCTTTGAGGTATATTGGTTGAAATGCTATAACCTTGCCAAATGGATCCATCATTTTTTAAAAGTCTTGTTTCGTGTATCCAAAATATGAATTTTTTATTATTCCTGTAATCTGGTTCTGTCGATCTTGATCGACTATAACAATTGCGTAATTGTCTAATGTTTTAATTTGGTTTAGAAATCAGTTCTTTTGACTACTGTTAAGAAATTCAATTGTGAGGTATCTGGGATTTGGATGATCTGTGATTCTTACGATCGTTTCTTGCAGTTCATTTTCAGTTATTGCATGATATAATAACGTGCGTGGAAAGTGTTACAACGATATATTTGCATCTGTGGCAGATATTACTATCGAGTTTGGTGAAAAAAATCTTTTGAACGATATATAGAGTCCCCATGGAATCGTGTTGTTAAAGTGTTCATTAATTCATTCTAGCATATTATTGGTCCAGTTTGCAAGGAGGGGAGGATCTTGGTTTACCTGTATCTTTAAATCTAACTGTTTTATATCGTTCGGATTTGTTTTTTTAAATCTCGGAACTATTTTATTATTTATTGTAGTCGCGAAATTCTTTGAACTTGTTGCTTTCATGTTAGTTTTTGCGACCGTGGCATACAATTTGATGGTGTCTAAATTTTTACGCACTTCAGCGGCCATATTGATGCCAAATGCTCGATCATGCATGGCTGTGGTCTCCATTTTTTTTTTTATAAAAACAAAGAAATTTTTGGTAACGTAAGGGTTTTTTTTATATATTCTTGAGCTAGTTTATGATTTTCACTAATTATAGTTTCAAAAAGATTTATTTTTATTTTGTGAAATTATCTATATTGGTTTGATTTTAAATTGTGGGGTTATTAATAGATTTTTTGGGGTTTGAAACCCAACTACTTTACTATTACTTACCGGCACTATCAGGATTTATTATTATTATTATTATTATTATTATTATTATTATTATTATTATTATTATTATTATTATTATTATTATTATTATTATTATTATTCGAATTATGATGTTCTATATAATTCACTAGCTGTTAGTAATTTCCAATTTGCCTCTGTTAATTTTCCAATTGTTGCTCATCATCCACCTATTGGATTTTATATTAATATTTATCACTCAAAAGTTAGTTACTCTAATACAGGGGTGAGCAATTGTTTTGGTTCAGGGGCCACAGAGGTTGACAAAGGGCCGCATTGGGGGCCACTTTGTGGAAATAAAGGTTAATGGAGGGCCGCACCTTTTTTCATGACACAATAAACACACTGCTTTATTCCCCGTATTACCAAAGAAATATTTGTTTGTCAATTCTTCATTAAACACACAACATTCATCACTGATTTTATATTTTTTTGGAAGGTTCATAGTTTCACTAAAGTTGGAAATGTATATATTTGCTAATGCAAAGACAAAATTGAAATTAACCAGATCAACTGGAAAAGCACTGCACATTGTATCTACACTGCGCATGTGTATACAAAACAAATCTTTGGCCGTGCATGGGAAGGAAATCTCAGTTCAAGGTAGAATTTTCTGATTGTCTTGGCGGGCCACATAAAAATGCTTAGAGGGCCACATGTGGCCCTCGGGCCACTATTTGCCCACCCTGCGCTAATACTTTAAAAAGAGATCTAATACTTTAAAAAGAGGTTATAGAAAAGGTAATTATGTTGATTTTTGTATGGAACTTTTCTAAAGTTAATTGGAATTTTATTCCTATAATGAAGTCATTGCTTAGAAGATTTTTTGCAGATTCTTAATAGTTTTATTGATGTATATATTCCCAGAAAATTCTCTTTTCATAAGAGTTTCACCCCCTTGGTTTTCATGCACTCTCATTAAGATTATTAAAAGGAAATATTACCATCACAGATTCTATTTTAAAACACAGAACACCTCTTTTTATAATAATTTTATTAATTTCAGAAGATTGGCAAAATATATTTATGAAAGTGATTTACAAAATTACGTTAAAAAAATTGAATTTAATATTCCTTCTAACCGTTAGGAATTTTGGAATTTTATTAATAAATCTGGCTTGGGTAAGAAAAGAATTCAAGCTACTCATGGGTTCCCATTAAATGAAGATGACTTTTCCAAACATTTTGATGACTTATATTAGTCATATCATACAACATCTTCAAATACTACATTATCTTACAATTCTTTTACAGTTCACTGCGTGATTGATCATATCTTTAAGGATGATGTTATTGTAAATATCAAGTGACTCAAAACTCATTCTAGATTCATTTCTTTATTTACAAAAGTCTACCTGAATTTATTGCAGTACCTTTTGCCTTTATTTTTAATTTGTCATGGAACTCCTGTGTTTTTCCAAAGTTCATAAATGTGCCAAAATGATCCCAATTTTTAAGAATGGCTCCTGTGACTGCATTAATAACTATAGACCTATTTCTGTTTTACATACTATTGCTCAAATTTTGAGAGATGTCTTTATAATAAAACTATTTCAGATATGAGTAATATCATTTCTTCACAACATGGTTTTATTCTTAATAGATCTGTAGAAATAAATTTTCCAACAGTTTATGATCAAACAATACATGGAATTGTGAATCAGCAGAGACTTGACATTATTTATTTTGATTTATCAAAAGCCTTTGATAAAGTAAACCTCTATATTCTTATTCACAAATTATATAAAATAAATTTTTGTACTTATTTATTAGTTTCAATTCTTTCTTTGTAGCCATAAAACATATGGCAAATTCAACAATAATATTTCATAGTGTTTTAGCACCCATGCTTTTTTAACACTTATATTAATGACTTTAAGGATTGCTTAAAATCTTCTTATCTTTTGTGCTATGCTGATGACTGTAAAATCCTTAGAAGAATCACACTAGTGATTGATTGCATTCTCCTTCAGACAGATATTGATGACTTTACTGTTTGGTGTGATCTAAATAATTTGTCAGTTAATTTTAATAAATATTCCCTTGTTTTATATTCTAAAAAATCTGAAGTTTTAATTTTTTTAAAAATTTTATTAATTCTCACAATATTAATTCTGTTGAATCCCAAAAAGATCTGGGAGTTTTATTTTTTAGTAATGGATCTTTTCTTCCTCATTTAGGAATGATCATTGGCAAAGCTTTTAAAATCATGGGTGCCATCATTAGGCATGGTCATCATTTCAGTGATGAAACAAAATTGAAATTATTTTTGTCATTGGTTCTTCCCATCATTCAATCTTATTCTATGATTTGGAGACCTAATTCTAAACAAGGATGTAATTTATTACAATCAGTATCTAAGAAGTTCTTCAAACATCTTTCTCTGGAAAATAAAGTTGTTTTTCATCTTTCTTCTAGATGGAAATAGAGAGATCGTAAATATTTTTGCAAAATCATAAATCAACAAGTTATACTATCGGATATAATTTCAATTATTACAATTAGGTACTATGAGCATGATATTCGGTCTGCTTTTGTCTGTTATATTCAAAGTTGTCATTCTAATGTCTTAAATTTTCTTCTTTATTCAGGTTACCTTCTATATACCATCAGAGTTTTAGTAATAACAATCATTTTAATTTAGATTATAAACAAATTTGTAATATTATTAAATTCAAATGTCATTAATGATTAATTTAAATCGATTTTATTTATTTATATATTAAATAATTAATTATACTTCACATCTAACAAAGTAATGTTGATATTGAGCTAAAATGCAGAAAATGTGAAGCTATAATAACATGGAAGTGCTGGTAAAACGTTAGGTCATACTTAGTGTATGCAAATTTATGCAATGTATTTAAATGGCCCATTTTTTAGAAATGGAAAAACAGGATTCCTTTCGATTGATGGCATTTATTGTTCCACTCCATGCTAAGTATTTCTGCTGATACGGGTTCAAGTGCATGGCCAGTAGAACTTTGGTGCTGTAAAAATATCAAGCTATATTCAGAATTGATTCATGCTCTCTATTATATAAATAAAAATGTTCTGAAACTCTTGTGGCATCCATTGTGGCAACACATGATTTTGTAAACTGCCTGGGGGATTTGATCGAGTGATGTCTGATCTCTGGAATTATTAATGTCTATTGACCACTGGTAGTGTATGAAAACAAATTAAATGAAGTAGCAAATGTCTTGCAGAACTTTTTGGACAAAGATGGTGTATAAGGTAATAGCATCCATAGTTTATCATCTTTAATGTGGTTAGTTTGTAGTCTATTACAAAAATATTTAACTTTTTTATTAATCATTCCATATTTAAATCCTGTGTTAGTCAAATCTCTTAAGTAATTAATTAGGTTAGTTTTGCAATCAAATTCAAATTTACAGAGGTGGTGATTTCTAAAGAGAAAAGAGAAAATTCTGATAATTTAGATGCTATGGATGAGTTTGAATTCAGGTGGATACAACCTCAAATCTCCGGCAGTTTGATCTGCATGATATAATTGAGTTGTGCAGGATCTCTTTGTACTTGAATGTCCAGGTACCCAACTTCTTATTTTAAGTTCTCCCATGCAATATTTAACATTAAATTAGTGTGTGCTTGGAGTTCCTTTTGAATATTTGTTGTGACATTCTCAGGTGCAGCAATAAACAAATTGTCTATGTAGTGTGTGTATAGTATGCTAGACTCTGCTGTGTAATATTTAGGTAGGATCTGCTTCTCATGGTAGTGAAGAAAAATGCTGGAAATGATATCACTCATTGGAAGACCCATAGAACATCCATCTTTTATATGGAACCATTTGCCATCAAATATTGCCATAATATTATTATCCAGCCATGCCAAAAAAATCGATAATAAAGCTGAGACATGTTTGTGGACAATTAGAGCTCAGTATTGATCATATCAATTGAAAGTTTGGTATTAATAGAGCCATATGACTCAGTTAAGTTAAGCGATGCAATTAATAAATCAGGTTTCAAAGCGGCACTCTTAATTTGAGTGACGAAATCAAATAAAAATTTAATCACCAATAAGCCACTGGTTTATCATTTTCACAGTATTAAAATAATATACACTGCCAAAATCCAACATGATCCTAAGAGGAACATTTTGTTTGTGTAATTTGACATTTTCAAACATTCTAGGGGGTATAATAATCGACTTTTGAAAATGCCTTATTACAGTGAACATGAAGTATAGAAAAAATACATTTCTTTCTTTGTTATTAAAGCTGGCTACCTGCCTTAAATTTTAATTTGTTGATTTAAAAATTAATTTTATTTATGTATTCATTTTTATCCATAAGAAGAAATCTATTTCCCTTATCCTCTTTCATACGTGTGGTTGTATTATCAACCAGGAAATGTTTTGTCTTTTTACTTTTTACATTCCAGTCATTCAAAGTTGTGTTCAGTATTTTGTGCTGTATTGCCTTAGCAATTTGGATGATGAAATTGTCTCTGTGCAATTATTTATCATGGTAGCTTCTATGACTGCTATGACCTCCATCATAGAGTCTTTCCATTATCCGCCCACAAATCTCGGTCCAAGTTCCAATACAGTACTAGCATCAGAGGGAGGAGCTTAATTAGTAAGATTGACAAAAGCCACTTTTTTCATTGCAGCAGTGAAATGTATTTTTTTTATTTGTTACTTCCTTTTATTATTATATCTATTATGTTTATCCCTTTTACTTTTTTAATGTGCAAACTGTAATTGATTATATGTTGTTGTTTAGCACTTAAATAATTGAATCAAACTGAATAATAATAATAATAATAATTATTATTATTATTATTATTATTAGTAGTAGTAGTAGTAGTAGTAGTAATAATAATAATAATAGTAGTAATAGTAGTAGTAGTAGTAGGAGGAGGAGGAGGAAGAGGAGGAGGAGGAGGAAGGTACTAGTAATAGCAGTAGCAATAATAGTAGTCATCAGGGTATTTTATTGTCAATGAACAAAATACTTGCATAATTTTGTGTTTGTAAAATTTAAAAAACAAAATTAGGATTTGAAGAACTATTGTTATCTACATTAAAAATAGTGGATGAAGAAAAACAAGATGAAGAAAGATTGGTGCTCCTTGGATGCTCATTCTTCCCATTGGTGGTGCCACCATACAATACCAAATGCAAAAGATTTGGATAAAGAATTTATATCAGTATATTTGTACAAAAGATGGGATGATTGTGTTAAGAGGATTATTGAGTGTTATAGTAGTAAGGAATGGGATAAAAGAATAAATTTATTAATAAAGACTAGGGAGTTAGAGAGATGGAGAAATAGTATGGAGAGTAAAAAGAGTTTAAATATATATAGAAATAAACAGAATATTAGGTGTGAGTTAATATATGATAATAGTAAGGAAAGTAGTTTATTGGTTAAGGCTCGAATGGGATCTTTAGCTACAAAAGAATATACATGTAAATGAAAAAATATGGGTGATTTATTTTGTAAATTATGTAAGGAAGGAATTGAAAATATTAGGCATTTGTTAATTGAATGTAAATGTTTGAAAACAGAAAGGGTACATATAATGAAGTTGTGGAAAAATAAATATGAAAAGAGTGATTATACAGAAAGTGAATTATTGGTTTTTATGCTAGGTTTGGGAAAAGATAAGGGGGATTTAGATATAAAGGTTATAGAGTTGACAAAAATTATGTTGTGGAAATGGGATAGAGCAGATTATGGGTAAATTTAGAGTGGGGAATGTAAAAGAAAGTGGCTAACAGGTTTATCTGGGCTTAATTGCTGAGATATTCTTGACTTCGTTTAAGGAGAAGCCATAATACATCACATCACATCACATGGAAGAGAATGTTGTGGATGAAGTAGCGAATATAAACTATGAGACAGTACTGATAGGAGATTTGCTAATTAGAAAATGTGGAGATATAATTGCAAGGGAAAATAGAAACAGGTATGTAAGAATAAGTCTGCCTGGAGCTAATTAGGGATATTACAGATAAGGTAAAGAAACAAAGGAGCAGAGCCTTCAGAGAAAATAATGGATTAGTGCATAAAATTGATTAGTAATTTGAATAAGATTAAAAGAAGAGTAGGAATAGATGGACTATTACCAAGATTTGACAAGAGGTATATGTTAGATAGGGCATGTTCTATAAATGAGAGATTGGAAAAATTGTGTGGGAGAAATGCTGGATTACACTTAGGAAAACAAGAAATAAAGTTTTAGAGAGTTTTATTTATAAAGAATAAGTTCAGAAAACTTATAAACGGGAGAGAGGGTTAAGTTGCAGTGTAATCAGAAAGAAGAAGAAGAATGGGATGTAACAAATAAACAAAGGGTAGCTGATTTGGATATAAATGTAGATGTGGAGAGAGAATGATTCTGTAAAATTAGTGGTAAGCAAGTTATTTATAAATGCAATGGAGAAGTAAGAGTCAAAAGAATTTATAAAAGAGTAGTTAGGAAAAAAGAAATTGGTAAAATTGGATATTTGAATATGAAAAATGGTAGCAGACTAGAAAAATGGCTGGAATTAAACAAAGCAGTTAAAAATGGAGAGCTTGAGATATTAGAAGTAGTGGAAACACATCTGGAAGACTTGGTATGGCAGGATATAAATAGAAAAGTAAAAAGGGGTAGTAGTATAGGAGTTATGTCAAAAAATATTTAAATACTGTAAAATGTCAAGAACATTTGTGGTTTGAAATAAAGTTAGGAAGACAAGAATGGATAGTGACTATAGTGTATATAGCCACTGGGGCATAATCAAACTATAATGGAATAAAACAATAGCATATATGAATGCCTAGTTAAAGATATAGAGAGTTTCAAAAAAAGAGGAAGAGAATAATGGTTATAGAGGATATGAATGGGCATATTGAAGAAATTGATGATGTAGATAACAAAAATGGACAGATTTTGAGGAAATTTTTGTCAGAGAGTGAATTTGAGCATTGGCAATTTTATCAAATATTTATGAGGAACAATACACATGGTCATGAAATAATATATTTCACACAATAGATTATGTATTAGCGGAGAAAGAGGGAATGAATGATGTATGGAAAACTAATGTGTTTGAAATAATAATAAAAGTAGAAAGGATAGTGAAAGATGTGGATAGAGAATGAACAGAAAAAATAAGTTAAAAGTATATAAAATAAAAGTTGAAGAAACCATGGAAGAGTTGGTTGGGGATGAATATAAGGACTGGTGCAGTAAAGGAGAAAAAGAGAAAAAGGCAAATAGAGTTTTAGGTAAGAATATTCAGAAGAATAAAAGTAATAGAAAAGTGAGTTAGTAAATGTGTAAAAGAGAAGGGGAAAGCATGCAGAGAATATAAATGTACTGTTAAGAACAAGGAAAGTGAAAAAGATGTTAATGTTAAATGGGAAAAGTATTTAAAAAAGAAGTTGACCAAAATAGATAATTATAAAGAGAGAACAAAATTAAATAGTACATTGTTGGAGGATCTAAATAAAAGTGGAGAAATGGGAGTAAAAAAAATTGGAAATACGTTAAAAGAAAGAATGTGGGGGAAAGAGAAATAATATTACTAGATGATGAGGAAATAGAGAACACCTCTAGAGAACAATTATAGACAGTCTTAAATAAGTATGTAATGTATATAGAAAAGAAGCTAGCTATGAAGGACAGAATGATAATTACAAAAGTATATAGTAATAGAAATGTTAGGTTTTTAGAAAATGAACTGAGTTAGGCAGAAAAGAAATTGAAAAGTGGAAAGGCAAGAGGTTTAGATGGATGGGAAGCAGAGATGGTAATTAATTTAGGACATAGAGCAAAATTAAACCTATTATCATGTTTTAATAATTTGGTAGACAAGAGAAATTTTCCAGATAGTTGGAAAAATATTGGAAAAATACAAGAGTATGTCTACTATTTAAAAAAAATGATAAGGATTATAGAAAGTTAAGTAATTATAAATCAATAGTAAGAACATCCATGTTACATAAAGTTTTCACATATATGGTGGCTGAAAGGATCACAAAATGGATGGAACAAAATCATAAAATGGAAGAAATACAAGGAGTTTTCAATCAGATGGGCATGTAGGAGTTAGTTTATTTGTAATTACACAACTTATAAATATGAGTAGAAATACAGGTAGACAGTTATACATGGTGTTTATAGATATAAAAAAGGCATACGATAGAGTAAATAGAAATAGATTATTGGTAAGTTTAGTAAATTTGAGAATTGATGAAGCTTTAGTGGATCTTATTTAGAGATTGTATAAAAATAATTACTATACATATCTGTCAGGGAATATAGAATCAGTTAAAATGAAAAATGGGATGGGACTAAGAAAAGGAAGCCCTATGTCATCTATTTTGTTTTGATTGTATTTGAGAGAAATAGAGAGAGCAACAGAAAGACTAGGAAAAGAGGTAGAGATACCCTTAATAGGTGACAAGGGAATATATACATTATCAGGTCTTTTATTTGGGGATGATGTCTTCTTCTACACAGAAAGAAGGGAAGATATGGAAGTTACGCTGAGGAAATATGCAAGAGTGGATAAAGAGATGGAGGTTAAATTTAGTGACAAAAAACAAAAGTAATGATGATCAATACTGGGGAAAGAGAAGACACAGAATTTTTACTGGGGGATATAAAGATTAGTGTGGTGAATAAGTATAACTATTTGAGTAATGATGATCAATACTGGGGAAAGAGAACATAAAGAATTTTTACTGGGGGATATAAAGATAAGTGTAGTGAATAAGTATAACTATTTGAGAATCATCTTAAGTAATCAGAAAAATTGCTTGGATAAATGAGAGAAAAAATTGTTAAATGAAGCAAAGAAAAGAAAGGGACTGATAATGAAATTAACCATGTTTCATATAATAAGTATGATGGAACTAGAATTGTATGGAAGGGAGTGGCAGTAGTGGGGTTAACATGTGATAATGATGCAACATGTGTAAGTAAAGGGGTGTTAGATTGCTTAGAAAAAGTACAAAAAGAAGTAGGAAGACATGCATTAGGTGCAGATGTGTGGACAGCAAAGGAGGCAATTCAAGGAGACAGCAATAGACAGACTAGGAAGAGGGATAGAGATGCCATTAATAGGTGGCAGGGGAGTATATATTGTACCATTCATGGTTAGATTTTAGGCCTTTATTTTACACACTAGAAGTACAAGTTGATCAAGTTATGAAAAAGAAGAACCTTTTATGCATATATGAGTTTCGATATCTCAAGAACATAGCTATATTTCCTGATTAACTGGCCTAATAACTATTATGGTTTGAACTGCTGGTAGAATCAGTTTTTAATTTATGAAAGAGGGCGCCAAAGTCATTAGACTCACTGATTCTGTAAGCACATTGTAACTTATGAAGCAAACAATTTTAAGATTGGGAATTACATTTTCTTATCATTTGAAAGTTTTTATATGAATTTTTCCTGGGGTCTAATTATTAAATAAGCACAGTGACAAAGATAATTTATACATTTAAAATTTACTAATAAAATCAACTAAAATTAAGAATGTACAAATGAAAGTGTTATATTAATGCTAAATATTTTATTAAGATCAATTAAAATATTTAAACAGTAAATTGTTAATAAAATTGGAAAGAACACACACACTAATCCATTCAATAATGTTGAATAATTAAACAGTTCATTTCTTTTGTTCTCTCTTTAGAAAGCAATCCATGGATAAAATGTCTATAATAAATCAGGGAATGTCTCTATTGGTAGTTTGCTATGAGTTTATAGTTTAGGTTAGTTTGCAAGCACATAATTTAGTCACAAATCAGGAATGAATAATCTTAGCTTACTGGTAAGTTTTGTATATTCTTGTAGTACACAAGTATTTTTTGGGATGCCGAGCTCATTGGAAGTTAATTGATTTCTCTTGCCAGCATTCTTTTATGTTCATGGTCTGTCTTAAGGCTAGACTCATTCCACTCCCACCTGATGACTTACTTTAGCAGATGAGTAGTAATCATGCCTGAGTAGTCTGGTAGGATATTTTCTCTATCTTAGACTCAACGAAAACTGCTAGTTAAGGAAAAGACACCAGACAAGACACTGATCGAAGTTATTCTTTTTACATTCATGATCAGTTTTTAAATTTCTGCACACACATTATCTTTTGTTTTATCATCAGGCAAGTTTTATAATCTTGTACAATTATTATTATTTTTTAATTACAATGTCTTTTTTTTATAAAATAGTTCCGCCATCTTTTTAATTAGTTAAAAAGATTTTTCTGATGTAATCTTTTATGCTTGGAATTTCTTTCTTTTTGTTTATCTGGATTAGTAATCTTAAAGTATTTTTATTCCCTCCAATTTTAACTTTTATTTTTAATTAAATAGTTAATTTGAAACAAAAAATTAACTTTCATTGTACTAACTAAAAGAGAAAATTAAATTGCATCTTTTAAAGATCTTTTTTTTTAGATTTTTTTTATTTAAATATTACATATTCCAAAATACTTGAACCATGTATATGTAAAATGGTTCAATCTATTATCAGGTCTTTTATTTGTGGATTATGTCTTCTTGTGTGCAGAAAGAAGGGAAAATATGGAAGTTATGCTGAGGACATGCACAAGGGTGGGTAAAGAGATGGAGATTAAATTTAGTGAAAAAAAATCAAAATTAATGATGATTAATACTGGTGAAAGAGAAGACAAAGTTTTTTTTATTGAGGGATATAAAGTTAAGGGTGGTAAATAAGTCTACCTAATTAGGAATAGTCTTAAGTAATCAGAGAAATTGATTGGATCAATAGGAGAAAAAATTGATAAATGAAGCCAAGAAAAGAAAGGGACTGATAACAAAATTAACAGAGTTTTTATATAATAAATATGATGTAGGTAGAATTGTGTGGAAAGGAGTGTGTTATGTGTTAGTAAAGGTGTGTTAGAATATTTAAAAAAAAGTACAAAGAGAAGTTTGTGTGGATGGCAAAGGATGCAATTCAAGAAAATATCGGATGGTCAAGTTTTTATATGAAAGATGCAAGATAATAAATGAAAATATTTAGTAGATTGCTGTTATGGATAATAAGAAAATAGCCAAAAGCATATTTAATTACTTTATGAGTAAAGAGTAAGCAACAAGATAAGTGAAAAAGGTAGTGCAGTATGCAGAAGATTTGAATAAAGAATTTATTTCAGCATATTTATACAAATTATGGGATGATTATGTTAGGAGAACTGTTATGTGTACTAGTGGCAAGGAATGGGATAGACAAATAGATGTATTAATAAAAATTGGGAGTTGGAGAGATGGAGAACTAGTATAGAGAATAAAGAGTTTAAATATATATAGAAGTAAACAGAATATTAGGTGTGAGTTAATTTATGATATTAGCAAAGAAAGTAGTTTACTGTTTAAGGCTCCAACAGAATCTTTTACAGCAAGGGAATATATACATAAATGAAAAAATGTGGGTGATTTAGTCTGCGATTGTGTAAGGAAGGCATGAAAAATATTAAACATTTGCTACTTGAATGTAAATGCCTAAAAGCAGAAAGGGTACAAATAATGAGATTGTGGAAGAATAAATATAAACAAGGTGATTATACAAAAAGTGGGTTATTGGTTTTTATGCTGGGTTTGGGAAAAGATAAGGCGAGTTTAGATATTAAGGCCATGGAATTGATAAAGATTATGTTGTGAAAATGGGATGGAGCAGGATAAAGAAGAATATAGGCAAACATGGGGCAGGGAATGGAAGGGGAAGATAAAGTGGCTAAGAGGTTTCTCTGAGCATTGTGATTGAGAGATTCTTTTCTCCGTATAAAAAGTCACATCACATCGCATATATACTACAACAAGAAAATTTATATGTTTCATTTTATATATAAATAATAAAAGTTCTATGCTTAAAACATGAAAATGATATTTATTTAGTAAACAAGTATGAAGTTGATTAGGATTGTGCCAGTAGTACCAGCACAGGTGCACAAAACTTTAGTGGATGACTCTACGCCCTTCCCCCAGTAAAAATCACTTTAAAAAAATGTATCAATGAGTAAAAATGAAATACAAAGTATATTAAATTATAAGTTTATGGAACAAAAAGAGGAAATTACAAAAAAAAAGTATACATAGAAACAATAATCATATAAGAAGAGAGTACAAAACAAAAAAATATATATTTTTTGTTATTCCACAAGAAAATCTTTGCGATTTACACCTTGTACAGTTTTATGTAAATTTAGAGATAAGCTTACAGTTTTATAAAACAAAAGTATTAAATATTTTTGGATGCAAAATTAAATTAACCATATTTTAGTCGGCAAGAAAATTATTTATATATATATATATTTAGAGCAAATGTGAATTTGAACCCGATTCACATGAGCTTCATCCTGTAAACAATAAATTCACACTAAGTTCAAGTTTTTACTTGCTTATGTTAAACTACTTATTAGAATTAAAATCAGAATAAAATAATATCTTAAGAAATAATAGCAAATAAGTAATCATAAATAATTTGTTGAAGAAAAATCTATAAAATATAAATAACATTTAAATAAAAATGTATTTTATTTTGATATAATTAAAAAAAAAATTTTGAAGTATTTCCTCTCATCTAAAATTTTTGACACTTTGCTATCCTAGCACCTGTGTGCATTGCACAAATTGAATGCTGGGTTGGCATGCGCTTAACTTTCAAATATTTTCATAAATAGACAATGATTTAAAAAGCTCTGCATTGTCTAATATAGTGATTAAAGAGAGTCCGACTTTGGATTGTAAGAACCTTAGTTCGAATTCAGTTCTGATCCTTTGTGAACTCTCAAGAAGTAAACTCATTTCATCATTTATTTAAAACAAATAATATACTTAAAAACGTAAAAAATATTTTGAAAACTGTCATGTGGTGTGATGTGATGCACTGTGATTTCTCCTTAAATGGAGTCAGGAATCTCTCGGCAACAATGCCCAGAGAAACCTGTTAACCACTTTACCTTCCCTTTCCATTCCTCACTCTAAGTTTTCCCATCATCTGCTCCATCACATTTCTACAACATAATCTTTGTCAACTCCATAATCTTCATATCTAAATCCCCCTTATCTTTTCCCAAAACCCAGCATAAAAACCAATAACCCACTTTCAGTATAATCACTTTGTTCTTATTTATTCTTCCACAACTTCATTATTTGTACCCTTTCTGTTTTCAAGCATTTACATTCAATTAACAGATGCCTAATATTTCCTATTTTTTTTTACACAATTTTCAGAATAAATCACCCATATTTTTCCATTTATATGTATATTCTCTTGTTGCTAAAGATCCCATTCGAGCCTTAAACAGTAAACTACTTTCCTTGCTATTATCATAAATTATCTCGCACCTAATGTTCCATTTACTTCTATATATATTTAAACTCTTTTTACTCTTCATACTAGTTCTCCATCTCTCCAACTACCTATTCTTTATTAATGCATCTATTCTTTTATCCCATTTCGTACCATTATAACACTCAACAATCCTCCTAACACAATCATCCCACCTTTTATACAGTATACTGATATAAATTCTTTATCCAAATCTTTTGCATACTGCATTACCTTTTTCACCCATCTTGTTGCCTGCCCTTTACTCATAATCCATTTAAATACTATTTTGGCTATTCTTTTATTATTCATAAACTGCAATCTACTGAACATTTTCATTTTGCCTTTTGCATCACTCATATAAAAACTTGGCCATCCCATTTCTCCTTGAAATTCCTCCTTTGCTGCCCACACATCTGCATCTAATGCATGTCTTCCTATTTCCCTTTTTACTTTTTCTAAGTAATCTTATACCCATTTACTAACACATAACACTCCCTTGCCATATGTTAACCCTGCTACTGTCATTCCCTTCTATACAATTCTAGCTACATCATATTTATTATATGGAAACACTGTTAATTTCTTTATCAATCTTTTTCTTTTCATTGCTTCATTTAATAATTTTTTATCCCATTTGTCCAAGCAATTTTTCTGATTACTCAAGATGATTCCCAAATAACTATATCTATTTACCACACATAACTTTATATCCCCCAATAAAAAATTGTGTCTTTCCTTTCCACAGTATTAATCATTAATATATTTGATTTTTCTTCAATAAATTTAATCCCCATCTCTTTACCCACCCTTGTACATGTCCTCAGTATAAATTCCATATCTTCTCTTTTTTCTGCCTACAAAAAGACATTCTCCTCCCAAAAAAGACCTAACAAAATATATACTCCCTTTCCAACTATTAATGGTATCTAGATGTCATAGGGCATCCTTGCCTTAGTCCCACCCCATTTTTAACTTTAACTGATTTTATATCTCCTAATTAATATGTATAGTAATTATTTTCATATAATTTTTTAATAATATCCACTAAAACTTCATCCTTTCCCAAATTTGCTAAATTTATTCATAATCTATTTCTATTTACTCTATCATATGCCTTCTCTATATCTACAAAACTTATATGTAACTGTCTAACTGAATTCCTACTCATATCCATAAGTTGTGTAATTACAAATAAACTATCCCCTATATGACTATCTGACTTAAAACCTGCTTGCATTTCCCCCACTACATTATTTTCTTTTATTCATTTTGCAACTCTTCGAGCCACCATATATGAAAAAAACTTTATATAAAACTGATGTTACTGCTATTGGTCTATAATTGTTTAACTTTCTATGATTTTTACCCTTTCCTTTAAATAATAATCTTACTCTTGTATTACTTCAACTACCCAGAAAAACTCTCTTCTGTGCTATCTTATTAAAACATGATAATAGCTTTACTTTTGCCCTATGTCCTAAATTCATTACCATCTTCGCTACCCATTCATTTAAACCTCTTGCCTTTTCACTTTTCAATTTCTTCCCTGCCTCATTCAGTTCATTTTCTGTAAATTTAATATTCTCATTACCATATGCTTTCATGTTTTCTATCACTCTATCATTCATACCTAACATCTTTTCTATATCCATTACATACCTATTCAAAATTCTCTCTAATTCTTCTCTAGAGCTCATCATCTAATAATACTATCTTTTTCTTCTCTATATTTCCCCTTTTAATGTAATTCCAAATTTTTTTATTTCCTTTTATTAATATCCTCCAACAATTTACTATTCAATTTCATTCTCTCTCTATAATTATCTATTGATGTGATGTGATGTGATTTATTATGGAATTGTTTTTGTTTTCAAATTAATCTAATATTTATCTAAAGTTTGTTTTCTAAATAAATTATAATATTTTTGTCTTTCAGATATATTCTAGAATTATATATCCCTTCCACCAATTGTTTCTATGATTATAAAAATCATTTTTTTGCCAAAAGTCTTGGAATTACTTTTTAATAATGCCACCCTCCATTTTAACATTATATGATCACCATTTTCTGTGCTTACACAAGCTATTAAAACAGAGGCAAAACTCTTATTACTAGATTGGGATTGTATGCACTGACTTTCTAGCATCCATTGATTACTTTGGATTGCACTGGGTGGCACTACTGGATGGATTGTTTTGCCTGTTTTAACACCTTCCATCTTCATGTTAATATCATAGTGCAAAGCGATATTAATATAATGGTTATCATACATTTGCAAAATAAAATTTTTAATTGGGCAACACAACCTTATCATTTCTTTTATTCTCCCCATATTAGAATTTGGCACAAATATTTGAAACTCATATACTAAGAGAAATATTCATAAAATTTACTCTGTATTTGATAGACACTCTAAATATAAAAACTCTAATGATTATTTTAGCATTTTTTTGATGCAAAGAAAAAATGTCTGAGATGTTAAATTTGATCACCTCTCAGCACACAATGGCCTAGGATTTGATTTTGAATATTTTATTCTTTTCTCATCTTTCAATACTATATCAGATCTTGCAACCTTTTAAATATAATTCCTTGTCTTTTAGATTTTGTATGATTAACACTTCTAATAACTATTCTATGAAGAAGAATGTTTTTAATAATTTTTATTAATCATTCATTAGACAAGAAACCATCTACTTAATGAATAATATTTCTAAAGTGTAATTTTTATTACACCACTCTCACACATGATAGGGACTGGTTTCTATCTGCTTTTAACACCTTGTGGAAGGGTGTAATCATAAACAAATGACCAAACACATGTGAAAAAGATGCATAAATCCCAAGATGCACATCCCGTGCCAAACCAGCACTCATTAGTTGGCCCAGATCACAATCTCTTACACATGTCTTTATCATTGTCTAGTATATGTAGATAGCCAATTACTACAGTTTAATTGATGTGCCAAACTTACTACCTTCACAACTTTGACACAAACCACTTAATGGAAGTAATTAAATAAAGCTCTAAAACTAAAATATAATATGTAATTGTATTACCCATACATTTATTATTTGTTTGTTGTTCTAATTTAATTATCACATACTATTTTTACTCCATATCTCTTTACCAAGTCACTTAATTATAATTGATATGCTTTTCATTTTAATATGTATTCTGCAATTGGCTGTTAGTCATGTCTTTGTATTTTTAATAATATTGAAGTTTAAGTTGAATATATTAATACCAGCTTCGTTTTCTAAAAAAATAAATATTTTTATATTTCCAAACATACTTTTTTAAAAATGTTTTTTATATAGGGTATATAAGCACAGATTTTCACATGACCCACCACTCTCCACTCTATCGCATAACACTGATACACTTAAACACATATATGTCAAAAAGATAATCACCAATATACGTATTTCATGCTAAACCAGCAATCATTAGTTGGTCCAGATTACCATCTCTACACATATATGCCATAAGTGTTCAGATATATATTAAGATAGCCAATCCTCATACTTTAATGGACAAGTTTCAATCTACTCCACACTCCAACTTTTCAACCATCCATCCAATTGAAAATCTGATAATGGAATACTCAAAAGGCCACCCTGAGGCTGAATTGCTTGTCACACCCATGTTGACCTAAGGTCAATCTTACCCCTCATGTACAAGATATAATCCATTAAATATATATACAATGGATGGACAGACATTTCTACAATGAACAAGTATATCAGTGTTATGTGATAGAATGGAAAGTGGTGGGTCATGTGAAAGCCTGTGCTTATATACCCTATATATTACATATATAGCCACAGGTATAGAATAAGCCTGTGTTTCAGTTATTAAAATGTTTTATTTAATTAAGAATTTCTCTTTCTTTGTTTATTTGGTTAAAATCTTGTAATATGATTTTTAATATATTTTACGTGCTAGGTATTGATAATAATGTAAAATAATAATCCAATATTTCAGGCTTGTTCAAACTAACAGTAAATTTCTATTCACATTGACATTGATACAGTAAGTTTTTAGTGATGCACACTAGATGGCAGTGTTTTTTTAAAAATATGCTCTCATATTTATATATATGTATATATAGAAGTAAACAGAACATTAGGTGCAAGTTAATGTATGATAATAGTAAGGAAAGTAGTTTATTGTTTTTGTTTTATTTTAAGTGTCATAGCATCGGCCGGGACGCGAACCCGCAATCCGGGCAACTGCCTGCAAGTGCAAGGCTGTCGCGCTGACCTCTCAACCACCAATGCAAGACAAGTAGTTTATTGTTTAAGGCTTGAACAGGATCTTTAGTAACAAGAGAATATACATGTAAATGGAAAAATATGGGCGATTTAGTCTGTAAATTGTGTAAGGAAGGAATAGAAAATATTAGGCATTTATTAATTGAATGTAAATGCTTGAAAACAGAAAGGGTACTTATAATGAAGTTATGGAAGAATAAATATGAAAAAAGTGATTATACAGAAAGTGGGTTATTGTTTTTTATGCTGGGTTTGGGAAATAAAAAAGAGGATTTAGATATAAAGGCCATAGAGTTGACAAAGATTATGTTGTGGAAATAGGATGGAGCAGAATATGGGAAAACTTAGAGTGGGGAATGGAAGGTAAAGTGGCTAACTGGTTTCTTTGGCATAGTTTCTGAGAGATTACTGACTCCGTTTAAGGAGAAGTCATGGTGCATCACATCTCATTGATCTGCATGACTAATTTACAAAAAAAGCATTATTGTTAATTATAATAGAAAGAAAAAGAAATGGATAAACTCTTTAATTCTTTTGATTGTTGTACCAAAACTTTCTTTTTAAAAAACATTGCCTTCACAAACACAAATATCTTGTAAATGATTTTTATAACACATAAATTTCATTTCAAATACTGAAATTATGGCAACGTTATTTTGATTATCAGTTTTTAAATCTGAATACAAAAAGTCTATTGCAATATATTTAAATACTAAAATATAATAATCTTTTTTTCTATTTCATTTGTGTTTGTAATAAATTAGCAAAATATTTTTAATGTCCGCAACTGAAAAGGTTTTATTATTTATCTTTTAGATGCATCTGAATGAACTTTCGGTGAGAAATACCTGAATCATCGTATTCACTGATTGGCTAGATATGCTGCCCTATTTATTGAGAAATAATTATGATAATTATTTAAATTAGATTTTAAATATTCTATTTGTTCAAAAGTTGAATGTTAATTTCTATACAAATGTGCAAAAAATTATCTGAATACAAATCCATCTTCTGGGAATAGGAACAATAATTCAGTCACACCTTTGATCCAAAAAATGTCACCAATGTTTGCATGGACTAATATGGCAGGAAGAGAAAAATTAAGAAGGTGTGGTTTATCGCTAACCACAATTACATCATTAACAAGAATGAAAATAGTATTCAACTTTCAAACAAATGGAATATTTAAAATCTAATTTAAATAATTATCATAATTATTCCTTGTTAAATAAGGCAGCACATCTAGCCAATCAGTGAAAGCTATGATTCTGGTGTTCCACATTGAAATTGCACTCAGCTGTATCTAAAAAGTAAATAAATAAAACCTTTTCAATTACGGATGTTAAAAATGTGTTGCTAATTTATTATTAAGTACTAAAGCATAAAAAATAATTTATATATATATATATATATAATGTTTTAAAAATAAAAAATAATTTATATATATATATATATATAATGTTTTAAAAACAATTTAATTCACTTTGATTGGTAATACACTCAAAACTAAAAAAAATAGTTTTCTTCAAATACAATTCTTGTTGTTATATGTACCTTGATATAAAAGTATGGGCATCTATAAATTAATTACTTCAATCACTATTTTACTATATAACCCAATACTTCAAGAGTTATTATTTTCCTCTATTCTTAAGGTGTTGCTGTTCTGACCAGAGACAATATAAGTGTGAGAGCAGAACCTAAGATCTTTAGATTTGTAAACACTAAATTTAAGGTTAACATAAGAATAGCCTATCATGTTAAATTATAATATTTATGAATCTAAAGGTCCCAGGCTCTATTCCTACATTCATATTGTTACTTATCAAGCCAATAATATTTGATGAAAAAAAGAATAATATAATTCAAAAGAATGTGTTATATACTAGCTTGTATATTATTACTAACATTTGAATGTATTTGAAAAGTTTAAATAAAGTTTGAATTTTATAAAGATATCTTAAACAATTAATTTTAGATCATGTAAATAGTCCAGCATATAATTAGGTACTTGTGTGTTATCCTGTCTACCAAGCTTGGCAGACATTTTTTTAAAAATATACAGTTTCAGGGACATACAATAAATGTTAAAAACCCAAATGGTGGACAAATAGCAGTTGTGTTTAATATTTACATATTTTTATTATTATTATTATAACTTTATGTTTCTATTTTTTTATATTAATACAAAAATAAATAGATAAATAAAGTGGAAATATTTTAATTAATTATAATTAGCAATAATAAATAAAAAGTAAATATAGCACATAAACACTGATGTCTATATATATTAAAACAGTAATCAGATATTTTCACTTAACATTTATAAATAATGTATATAAAGACATTTCATTATTTATAAAGAAGGATGAAGATATTTGATAACTGTTTAATATTATAGACATTGGCATTTACACATTATAATATTTATTTTTTATTTATTATTGTTAATTATAATTAATTATAAGATTCCCACTTTATTATTATTTTTTTATATTAATATATATATAAATAGGAACATAATGTTATAATATATAAAGTAAAATTTACATAAATTTTCTGAATAATATTTTATTAAGACTGCGAACCTTAAGAGTATGCACCTGAAAAATGTGAAGATAGGGACCTCTACAGGCCTTAAACACAAGCTTATGACTTTGGAAGAAAAGAGTGGAACCACTCTTTACTTCAACCTATTTTCTATATGAATAGGCAAAACTAAAGCATTTAGATCTGAGAGAATGAAGCTATTTAATACTTTACTGATTAAGTCCACAATTCCTATTACACATTAGTTATCATGAAATCTTTCAATTTACAATGAGTTAATGGAAATATCTTATAGTTAGAAATCTATTACGGTAATTTAAAGTTGTAATTATAAATTTATTAAGCACATATACCCTACGTAAGTAATATTTTATTAAGGCTGTGAACCTCAAGAGTATGTGCCTGACAAATGCAAAGATAGGGACCTTTACAGGTCTTTTTCCATTAACTCATTGTAAATCGAAAGATTTCATGAGTACTAATGTGTAATAGGAATTGTGGACTTAATCAGTGAAGTATTGAATAGCTTCATGCTCTCAGTTCTAAATGCTTTAGTTTTGCCTATTCATATAGAAAGTAGGTTGAAGTAAAGAGTGGTTTCACTCTTTTCTTCCAAAGTTGTAAGCTTGTGTTTAAGACCTGTAGAGGTCCCTATCTTCGCATTTTTCAGGCGCATACTCTTGAGGTTCACAGCCTTAATAAAATATTACTTACATAATGTATATGCGCTTAATAAATAAATTTTCTGTATAAAATTTGTATGCGCTTGAAACTATATATTTAAAAACAAATTGTCTAACAAAATTATGACATCATCTACAAGAATCCAATTTCTTTTGTTTACTCATTTGGTATCAGAGCTATGATTATAGTGAGCTTCATTGAACGTGCACCCAATTTTAGGTTATAAAGAAGAAAGAAACCATGTCTTTACACAGACAAACACATATAAATTTGAATTCTCTTTAGATATATACAATAATGACTCTTATTAGCTCTTTATTAGCCTGTAGATTATTATGTCATTTTAAGTTCAGGTATAATCTTCAAACATAATTCAATCTGAAGAGTGCTTGTTGAGCCAGAAATGCATCTTAGGAGGACATTTATATTTTCCTCATGCTTTAATCATGTGTTTGAAATGCATGGGATTAAATAGAAATTTTAAATATATTATTATAATATGGCAGAGAACTTAGATATGTGCATAAAGGTTTGTTATAAATATGTCATTACAAAAATTATTTATTTAAGTTATAAATAGTACGATATTTTGATTTACAAGTGTCAAATGTTCTGGACTCCTAACTTTAACAGTAGCCACTCGATATTAATACATTAATGATTATTGCTAATCATTGATTAAAGTAGAGATTATCCTAATCCCAAAGCAGAGCCAAAGGGAATACAAGAGGTGCAAAGGCACAAGGTTCCACATGTATCTAGGCCTTGCATGACCTTTGCAAAAATCAAAACTCTACAATGGGTATCACATGTAAAATAATACTATTGTATATACAAATTCGTATTTATAATTTATAAATAATAACTAATTATTTATATATTATAAATACCAATTTGTGCACTTTTATTAAAGCACTATATAGAGTAAACACAATAAAACGCATATTATGCAAAATATCAATTTTATTTTATTTTTTTCTTTGCAAGTAAAGGTAAGTGTTAATAAAGAGAATCATTTTTTCAAAAGACCTTGATTTATGTGAATTGTTTTTTAAAAGGCATGTGTAAAAGAGTCCACCTGCATGGAGCATCTTTTTCTGGCTGTGTCTGTCTAATCCAGATATAAATTTTAAACCTTAGTTGACGATTTAAATATCTGTGTTTTAATTAAACATAAGCACGTGGGAATATGAAAAACACTGTAACAGATAACCAAACAAATTAAATAGACTGAATATACTTTCAACGTATACATGCCACAATCATGGTTGTCAATAAGTTTATAGTTTACCATTAATCATTTGAGAGACCCCCCCCTTATCTTAATTTGAAAGCTGCTGGCTTTTGAACAATAAACCAAGCTTTTTTGATTTTTGGTTTTTGGTCATTTCTCTTCTTCAAACATTTAAATATATTCTGTCTACTTAATTTGTTTTATTCTCTGTTATGATTTGCATACAACCAATAATGGCTGAGTATGATTCAATTTCACCTCTTTTTCCATATATAATACCCTTTTAGATATATTTAAAACATCCACTTCACTTGGAACCTATTGAAGAGTGCAAATTCTGCTTAATATATAAGTTGGGGGTACTATGTCTTTTTTAGATGTACTACATTAATAATTTTTATTAGACATTTATTAGATTAGAAATGAAAATTTTTGAAGGCAGTAAGTTGGACACATCAATTAAACTGTAATAATTGGATATCTACATATACCGAACAGTGATAAGACATAGGTAAGAGATTGTAATCTGAGCCAACGAATGAGAGCTCTTTAGAAAATATGCTTCTTGGGGTCATACATCTTGGGTCATATGCATATGATTTGATCCATCCACAATGTATTAAAACAAGATAGAAATAAGTCCTTACCTTGTGTGAGAGTGGTGTAGTGAAAATTATACTACATAATTATTATTCATTAAATGGATAATCTTTAGTCTAACGAATGACTAATAAAAATTATTAATATACTTCCATTAAATAGTTTGAATTAAAATTGTGAGGGTGGGAGGGTTTGACACTTATTAATTAAACTGGACCAACTCATGATAGCTAGTTTAGCATGAAATACGTATATTGGTGATTATTTATCTTTTCAACATGTGTAGGATCAGGTAGATCAGCAATATGAGATGGCATGGAGAGTTGATAGTCATGTAAAAGACTGAGTTCGAATCCCTTATACATTACATTATATATGTGCAGGTATGTGTAAGCCTGTACAGTGTATTAATTTACAATTAAACTGTACTAATTTGTTGTCATATATATATTGAGAAATGGTAAAGATATATGTAAGAGGTTGTGATCTGAGCCACCTGATGTGTGTTGGTTCAACATGAAATGTGCATCTTGGGTACCATACATCTTTTTCACATCTTGGATCTTTTGATTATGATTATATCCTTTCACAAAGTGTTAAAAGCGGATAGAAACCAATCCATATCTTGCGTGAGGGTTGTGCAATGAAAATTACGCTGCAGAAATATTCTTTATTCATACGTTTCAAAAAGATGTGGAGTGGAAGTTGTAAATATAGCTACCAAGAATATCCATAATTTGATTCATATTTTTACAATTTTTATTACACTTTAAAAAATTTATATACTTGTATATTTTTCTTGCAAATACGTGTGAAAAGAAAAGAATTAAATACCATTTGTTTTTATAAAGAAAGAATACGATCTGTCATTTAATATTTAGTAAATCAAAAAAATATATATTATTGTAGAGTAATATTTTTTGAAATGAAAGTTTAGCTCTTTATCTAACTAGTATCTTATAGACTTTTAAAAAGATAAAGAAAAATGATATTTAAGTCAATGTAACTCAACCTTTTTTTAAAATCTTATATCAGATACTGTAACAACAACATTGATGTCAAAAAAATCAAAACACTATTTATAATGTTATTTGAGATTCACGTGACTTATATATAAAATGTATATAATTTTACTGCGCATTTTCACTCTTCAACGCTTACCAAAGAATGAAAGTTTTTCTATTCTGATCAGTATTTTATAAAAAAAAACTATTAAAAGTTTCAATACCTAAAGTATATGATCTTAAGGGACAAGCCCATTAAGTTTTGAATGCAGTTTATGTAGCTGATTTTAAATTTAATATGCAAATTACTTTCATCTCTATTTTGATATGCAAATTTTTATATTTCATTAAAACGCACTTTTTGAACAAGTTTATTTTTATCTGCGTTGTATTTTTAAAGTTTTAAGATAATACTTATCTAAATTAAATATAGTCATGCTTTACAGTTGCTTGTAGGATCATGTGATATTTGAACAGCCAAGTGGTGGATTGAGCACAATAATTCAATTCATTTGATCAAATAGAAATTTATATGTATTTTCCTGCACTGGGAACAGATTCATTAAACTTTAGTTTTAAAGTACTGTTTATTTAATCAAGTGTGTTATATATTATATGTTAAGAGTTCGATAGTAGGATAGAATATATGATAATAATAAAGTAAACTAAAAATAATCGAAGCAATGCTGTAATGTGAGTGAGACCAAGCTCCAGGCAGCTGCAAAATATCTGCTGGTCCATGGGTTTAGTCTTATATTTGAGTGGTTAGCAACCAGGTGGCATTCTATGGACCAGAGAATGATAGTGGTAAGTCTTTTAATAAGTTCACATATTTTGGTTCTAGTTATCCATATTTGGGATTTCTTATGATATACTTGCTGTAAACTAATAGATAAGATTGGATTCTATAAATAATAATTAATTATTCATGAATGCAACATTTTATTCCAACTGTCATCATAATTATCATTTCAACCACTACCTATCATTGCAAGAGGAAGTTTGTTCAAAATTTAATCAAGTTTCTCTAATCCCTAGTTTCCTGAATCCAGCCCCAAAGAATGATATGATCCTAACAGTTTATAGTCAATGATTACTTACCAGAGTACCACCAATAATTCTGGTTAATAATTAGGTACTTTGCTGTTATCTGGTGCCATTTGAGTTTCATATTAATTTGTGGTCTCCAACATCCAGTCTCCAAATAAATTTGGCCATAGAAGACTACAAATGCTGCAGTGTTCTTGTTATCAATTTCTGGGGTCAACAGATTTTCAACTCAAATAGTCATATCTATTTTAAATTAATATTTTACATGAAGATTTATAAAAAAAAATATTAATTAATAAAAATTGAAAAATATTGTTTTTTGGTAGAAGTAAATGAGCACATTGTGGAAATGTTAATGAGGATGATTTTAGGCAATGCTCAGATAATGGGCCTACATACAAAACAAAAGAACTGGAAAATGCCAGATTTCAACATTTCAAAGTCAGTCCTTGCTATGATTTTATTAATTCTGATGTCCACATTAAGAGGTCCAGTAAATGTGTGGATCTGTTAAATGGCAAAATAACACATAAACAATGCACCAACATTTGAGCTCATATTTGGCTGAATGCATTTGGAGACAAAGTCGAAAAAGATAATGTATTCAGGTTGATTTTAGACACAGTGAAAATCCCTGGTTTGCAGAATCTAAATTATAGATAAAAAGTTTGCCTATATATTTAAAAAAGAAGGCATAGAAAAAATCAAATGGAAAGTCCCAAAACTAGAGTATTGCCATGACATCCCAGAATCATTCTTATACACGCAATTCGAGTCTAGCTGTTATTCTTCCCAATGTTTATTCATTTTTAGGATAGCTTTTAATTTTACGATGACAAGCATATATAGTTAATATCATACGTACACACTATACGTATATTCCAGATATAGGATGCAAAAGCGTTTAATTTAACAAGAATAAATAGTTTAATAATCTAAAAATCAAAATATAAATACAAGCACAAATACGCATCCTATTTTATTGTATATTACATATTAATTAACAAAGTACAGTCAGCGCATGCAAATTGGGTTATGAAATATTAATTTTATAAATAAAATTAAAATTCATTATTTAATAATGTATCCAATTTTTGTATTGCTGTTTGGCATATCTCAATAAAAATATATAACAAACACTAATGGCATACCTCAAATGATGATCAATATTGATATGTGACTTTTAGGTGTATATAAACAAAACATTGAATTCTGCTAGAAGAAAAATGCACAGGAGAAAATTTGCTAAGAAAAAAAAGTTCATTTTTCTACCTCAGTCAAATTTATGAGTTAAAAATCTTGTGTAAAAATTACTACAAATATTATTTCCATGATTCTATAAAAGATAATAAATAATAATACTGGGTAAATGTATATATTTTATACGGGACATACTGATTGAGCCTAACCAAAATTATGTACAATGTAAATAGTCGTATTCAAAGATCTAATAGATACAAGACTGTATTTGTAATTATAAATTTTATTAAACGCTCACTATTATTTCAGTAATAGTTTAACAAGGCTGTAAACCTTAGCAATAAGCGTCTGAAAAAATCGTCACTAGGGATCTCTGTAGGTCTTTAAAACACATAGTGAGCGTTTAATAAAATTTATAATTACAACTTTAAATTATCGTAATATATTTCTTACTATAAGATCTTTTCATTAACTCGTAGTAAATCGTAAGATTTCGCGAGTATTAATGTATTATAAGAATTGTGGACTTAATTAGTGAAGTATTTAATAGCTTCACACTCTTAGATCAAAACACTTCTGCTTCACCTATTTATATATAAAAGTAGGTCGAAGTAAAGAAGGATTCTCAGGATTCTCTCTTTTCTTCATAGCGTAAGCATGTGTTTTAAAGACCTACAGAGGTCCCTAGTGACGATTTTTTCAGACGCTCATTGCTAAGGTTTACAGCCTTGTTAAAACTAAGACTGTATTTGCTAAAATATGAAAATAAAAAATTGATTATGATGAGTTAGACGAAGTTAACAGTTATAAATACCTGGATCAAATTATTAATACAGATGAAAACATAATGGATGAAATTAATCATAGAATTAAACTTGGTTGGAGTGCTTTTGGTAGAAATAACTTGATACTAAAAGGAAATATGCCTATGTGTTTGAAAAGGAAGATTTTTAATAAATGTGTTTCACCAGTTTTTACTTATGGATCTAAGACTTGGACACTTAATAGAAGAGAAATACTGAGACTTAAGACCATTCAAAGAAATATGGAGAGATGCACGTTGGGAGTAACAAGAAGAGATCGAAAATGCAATATATGAGTAAGAAAACAAACAGGTGTTACTGACCTTATTGAAAAAATTAAAAGACTGGAGTTGGACTGGACATATTACTAGAAGAGATGATAATAGATGGACAATTAAAATCTTAAATTAGATTCTAAGAGATTGTAAAAACCCAGAAACAGACCACATGTGAGATGGGTGGATGAAATAAGAAAATGTGCAGGGGTGATGTGAAGAAGAAAATCTAAAGATCAGAGAAGATGGGTTGAACTTGGAGAGACCATCACCCTGCAGTGGATTGATAATGGTTGATGATGATGATGCACAGAGATTTTACAAATTATTTCTTCAATAGAGATTTACTAAACTACAGAAAACACATCAAAATTCAAGGTTATTGAGACATTAGCCACATGTCACTACATTGGAAAGTTGGAAGAATCCAAAGATTAGTTATCAATAATGCATCAGCGTTTATATCCATTTATCTTGGTAGATACTGTTATATATTGAAAGCCCTTTGTTATGCTAGAAAAGGAGTATCTTCTAATATGATGCAAGTTTTCTTATGTGTACTGCAACTCTCGGCTACAATTAGGCTTGGATAGTGCTTTTGTTAACTTTAGTTGTGGGTACAACCAGAATTAAATATACAATAAGTTGGTATTTCACAATAAACACATTTTTTATTTGAACCTTTTCTCTTCTATCTTTTTTTTTTACTATTCAGACAAATCCGAGTAGAAAACATATTCATCTAAACTCCCACATATTTTTTTAATTAACATTTTATACATTAATTATCTTGTTTACCTTTTTTTAATAATTTTTTTTTGTTCATTTCAGGCTTACTTAATAATTTTTTTTTAATTTAGCTATATATGGATGTGTTTTGTCAGTTTTTACTTATGGATACGAGACATAGACCTTTAACTCAAGAGCAATATAGAGATTTCTGACCATTCCCATGCAGTATGGAGAGAAGTATGTTAGAACTAACAAGATAGAGTCGAAAATAAAATGGAAGGATCAAAGAATAAACAGGTATCACCAACATTAAGAGATTGAAATAGTACTGGACTGGGCATTTTTCTAAAACAGAAGATACGAGATGAACAGTTGAAGCTCTAAATTGAATCTCAAAAGATTGTAAAAGACTTGAAGAGGCAACTTATGAGATGGATATATAAAATGAAGAAGTTTTCTGGTGTGATTTGGAGAAAAGTATCTAGAGATCATACAAAACTGGATTAGTCTTGGAAAGATTCTACAGTTGATTGATTATGGTTGAATATAATGAAGCTGAATTGAACTGAATTCTAGTAGATTACATCATTTATTAGTAAATATCTTTAAGTCTCTTCTTATAATCATTGTTTGCCAGATATGACTGATATCCTTAAATCTAGATATTATTCTATGCATTTGATCATGCAGTCCAACATTCATATCTTTCTAAAATATATTTGACTGCCCATATACACAATAGTGCAATTTTTAAGGGTCATTAAGAGATATAATAGTTAGTTCAATGCTTAATCTCTTCCATATAAAGCTTTACTTAGGAGGTAACTTTTCAGATCCTATTCATCCAGCTAACTTTGATGCTATGAATACCATCTACCCACTCATAACTGTTAATATTCTATACATTTTACAAGTGCAGTGTCTAAATTGTAACTATATAGAAGGCAAACAAACCTCCAAAGCAATACTGTTTTTAAACAAGATGATAACTGTAAGGATACCTTCACCCCAGCCACAAGATAAAGTCTTTAAGGAAATAAAAGCAACGTCTTATTTCTGAATGCACATGGTAATTTATGAGCAAATCTTAAGTGTGTAGAAATGAGAGCTGAATATATAAATCATTCACTTTAAATCCATTTTATAGAATATTAACATTTACTAACGCTGTAAACCTCAAAAATATGCGCGTGAAAATGCGAAGGTAGCGACCCCTACAGGTCTTAACCACAAGCTTTTACAGCTTTAGTAAATGTTACTTACGTAATCAATGTGCGTTTAAATAAATTTATAATTACAATTTTATAAAGTATTATATAATTTAACATTGTCTAATATTGGCACAAAGTAAATTTTAATATTTCATAAATACTAATAAGAATATTACTTTAAGAAATGGATTTAAAGTTAATGATTTATATATTCACGCTCTCACTTCATTTAAGATTTGCTCATAAATGATCATGTGAGTTCGATGCGGCTCTTATTTCCTTAAAGACAATATCTTGTGGCTGGAGTGAAAGTATCCTTACAGAAAAAGCAGCGCTGGTGTGGAGGTTTGTTTATCTTCTATATAGTTAAAACTTTATCTTATTAATTAAAGAAATATAATATTTACCAGACTTGAATTAGATGTTACCATTATTTACCCACAGCTATTGCCAGGTCAGTATTCAATTTAAGTTCACAAAATTGCCTTTATATACAGATCTCAATTATTAATTCAAATTTTTTTCATCTCATAAATATTAAAAAATTAAAATTTTAAAGCTGAATAAAACAAACCATAATAATTAAAATTATAGATATAATAAACACCTCCACACTTCTCCATTCTTTTCAAATTCATATAAATAAAGATATAACAAAAGACAAATGACCCCCAAGATGCATTTTGGGCTGAACCAGCACTCATCAGTTGGCCCAGGTCACTATCTCTCATATATATCTTTATTATATGCAAAGTATTTATCTAGAGTACATTGTTACATTTTCATTTACCACTGTCAATCTCCCTCCATTCACAACTTTGACACCATCCACCTCAGATAAATACAATAATGATTATTACTAATCATTTTCGAAACTAGAGATTATCTCTAGCACAGATATAAACTTTAAATCTCAGTTAAAGATGAATATATCTGATTATTTTTTAATTTACACACACGGAGTTAAATTACTATATTGAAAAAAGAATCTTTGGTTGAAGACAATTTAGCTCTTTGGTTGTATACTCAACCCATTTGTCTATTCTTTTAACAATTTATTCGAGCATCTTAAACTGGAATTCCGTCAAAATATAATGGTCATGTTGCCGTTTATTTTTTAACTCTCTGAATATAATACTATTTATTCTTTTATTATAAGGAATAAATAAAATAATCAAATGAAATACGAAATATATTAATTTTTAAACAAAAAGTGGAAATTAAAAAAAGTATAAAAAAACAATTAACAATATATAGGAGGGTACACAAAAACAACAAAAATAATTTACAAAAAAAAAAAAAAGCAATTTATATTATTTAACAAGAAAGTCATTTGAAAATTGCATCTTAGATATTTCATGAATAATATTTCTATAGTATAAATTTTCTACTTTCACGCAAGGACTGGTTTCTATCCTCTTTTAACACCTTCTGGAGGTGTGTAATATAAACGTATTAACAAAAAGATGTGAAAAAGATATATGTTCCCCAAGATGCACATTTTGAGCTGAACCAGCATTCATCAATTGGTCCAGATCACAGTCTCTTACACATATGTTTATCATTATCCAATATATAGAGAAAGGAAATTACTATAGTTTAATTGATGTCAAATTTATTGCCCTCACAACTTTGACACAAACTACTTGATGGAAGTCTATTAATAATTTTTATTAGTCGTTCAATAGACTAAAGATTATCCATTTAATGAATAATATTTCTATAGTGCAATTTTCACTACATCACTCTCACACAAGTTAAAGATTGTTTTCTATCCATTTTTAACATCTTGCATGAGAGTGGTGTAGTCAAATTACATTACAGAAATATTATTCATTACATGGATAATCTCTAATCTAATAAAAATTATTAATGCATCTTAGATGGTTTTACATAAATTAACAACAGTTTTGTAAAACAAAAATAAAGATAAAAAACAATTAATTTAATTTCTTTGCTGATTAAATTCACATGTATTTTCTAAATAAGTAATATAATTTAATAAATACAATATATCATTCTACTTTGAATACTTTTTAGCAAAAAACTTTTTATTGTACATATATGTATACACAATCTTACATTTCGACTGTCCTGCAGTTTTCTTCAAAGCTATGATATAATATACAAAATAAAAGTCATAACTGTATAAATAATAAAATAAATATAAATAATATAATAAATCTATAATTTATATTTATTTTATATTGTATATTTTATTTTATATTAACTGAATTATTTTATTTGGGTTTGATTATATTTATTTCAGTTTTGTGTATTGTTATAATTAATGTTTCTTTATTGTTTATATTTTTATGATATTATTTATATAGTTATGTATTTTATTTTGTTCATTATATCATAGCTCTGAAGAAGACTGCAGTACAGTTGAAACATAAGATTGTGTATATATATACAATAAAAGGTTTTTGCTAAAAGGTGTTTAAAATACAGTAGGTAAATTGCATTTATATAAGACATTACAGCAAAATAAAGTAAGTGGTGAATTTGGTAATATCATTTCATGTTTTCAAATATGTAACTTTTTTTTATCTTTATGTAAAATGAAACTTATAAATTATCTTATCGTAGTATAGTTTGCTTAAGAGTTCATACAAAATTTGAGCATGTGTTGGAATCGGAATTGATAAGAAGACCCTTATGCTCTAGAATCTGATACAATACCACTGCGGTAAAAATTACAGGGCATTGTAAGAAATTATCATGGAGATTAAGGTCTTTCTTACTTTACAAAAAATGTATTGTGGATTGCATAAAGGGATACAAAATTGATTGCTATCACTGGAAAAGTATAGATGATCCTAGAAATCAGTAGAGAAACACAATTAGGTAAATTGTTATAGGTTTTCTGAAAGAAAAATTTGGTGCAGAAAAAAACACTATAAGATGTTATATAAACCTACATTAGCATATAATAAAGGAAGAATCCTGAATAATAAACTATTCAATTACTATACTATTTCCGATTTTCTAGGATGCTTTGCCACAATGGCAAAGTGTCACTACTCGAGAATTCTAGGTCTTTGGATTGTAACACACCTTTGTCAGTTCTAGTGTTCAAACTTTTTATGAATTCCTGATCAATAAGTCATTTGATCATTCTTACTGATACAATTACTTTTAAAAATAATCTATCTGCCAAAAGCTGTCCATTCTCTTTTTCCCTTAACCTTTTCTAATGTTAAATGTGAAAAGCATCTTACACTTTTCATTTTTCAGCAAAAAAAATTTTTTATTATAGATTATAGTTTTGGCTGTACCATGCAGTCTTCATCAGATCTTATTCTATTCTTTTAACTTTCTCTATCCTCCATCTTAAAATAGGGTTTTATTTTTTGTTGTTGCCATTCAAAATAATTTTTAAAAGTAATCACCCAAACAAATCTAGAAATGTATCAAACTAAAAAACTTAATTGATTATAAATCCAGATAATAGACTAGAATAACATCCAAATATAATAATCCATGATTGTATAGAAAAATTATAAATGAAATATAGCAAGAATAACAATTACAGTTTATGTAAAATCTGACAAGAATCTACAATGGAAGAATTATGCCTTGAAAAATTGAGTACTTACAATGTTCCAAACAGATTTTGTTTTCCAGATCTAATAATAAAACCAGTTCGATTTGCATTCAAAATACAAATGGAGTCTTATCAATAGATTTAAGACCATTCATGACCATTGTTCTCATCTGCTTCATAAATAGAATTTATCAACTACTAACCTATGTAAATGTGAGTAAGTATAAATTATGAAACACATGGTTAATGATTGCCAAATCTATGATTATATTGGTAGAATTGAAGAAATTAATAAGGTCATGGGTGATATTATTTCATGGTTAGCATCTCTATAAGTTCCTTTATCGTTATTTTGTTAATAGTTAAACTATCACAAAATCTGTACTATAAATTTATAGTAAACCTAATAAACTTAATTTAAAACTACATTTTTTTTAAAAAAGTATTCAAACGGCTGGAGGGTTCATAAGAAATTCAATCACAGTAATCAATTCTCGATCCCCATATACGATGTACTGATATTCTAACACTGGGCCAAACCATACAAGTATACCCTAATTAAATAAATAATAATTAAATGTTTACACAGGATAATATTTCTGTAGTGTAATTACACTATTTCGTGGATAATCTCTAGTAAATTAAATCAATAACAAACAAACACAATCTTCTATTTTAAAAATAGCCCATTAATTTCAATATATATGCAAAACAAACAGCATGCAAACTTCTTTATAAATCTTGATTTATAATATGAAGTAAGATTTCATGCTGTATGTTTGTAATTTAAACTCAGTAAGTTGAGTGTGAAGATATTTGAGATTCACGCTTTCAGATCTAAGTACTTTAGACTGGCTTGGATATATAGAAAGACAAGTAAAGAAGGGTGGAGCCGCCCTTTTCTTGCTAAATTCTTTGTCTCAGTGTTTACAATCTGAGTGGCTGTTGATAGTCATAAGTGCTTGAGAGGTTTACAGTCTCTCAGTTTAATTTCAATACCGTGTGCACTTTATAAAATAAATATTATTTACATATATTGCTGCAAGTTATAACATCGAAAAACTACTGCATAGTAAATCATAAGATTTCACGCTGTATGTTTGTAATTTGAACTCAGTAAGTTGAGTGTGAAGTTATTTAAGATTCACACTTTCAGATCTAAGTACTTTAGACTGGCTTGGATATATAGAAAGACAAGTAAAGAATAGGGTGGAACCACCCTTTTCTTGTTAAATTCTCTGTCTCAGTGTTTCCGATCTGATTGGCTGTTGATAGTCATAAGCACTTGAGAGGTTTGCAGTCTCTCAGTTTAATTTCAATATGAAGTATTATAAAGTACAAAAAATACCCCAATGTTTTGACTAAATTCTTTTATAATCTTTATCAAGGAACAACTAAAAAATACATAGAAACAATAAATATAAATATTCCGCAATAATCCAAATACATGTAACAAATACAAATAACTCTTATCTTAAAACTCTTCTAACAAACAATCTTAAATTTCCAATACATTCGTTTCTTAAATCCCTTTCTTAAAATAATTCCCTATAATTATTTTATTAAATCAACCTATTATCCTTATTTTTTCAATTAGCAACCTATTCATTATAGGCTTCATTTCATTAATATAAATTCTTTCTTTTACATAATACCATGTAATACATTTCAAAGGTTCTATTTTAAAATCTTAGTTTAAGTTTACTCATATGACCATAAACTGCAGAATTTTATCATTTAAATGCTGCTTCTATTTTGTTGCCAATTTATTCTTTGTAGTTCCAACATATGACATTTCTTTATTGTCTTTAAAACAATTGTTACATTTTCATTTACCATTGTCAAACTTCCTCCACTCATAACTTTGACGCCATCCATTTCAGATAGATACAATAATGATTATTAATAATCATTATCAAAACTAGAGATTATCTCTAGCAGAGATATAAACTTTAAACCTCAGTTAAAGATTAATATATGTTTTTTTATTTATTTTACACACACGGAGTTATTAACCTTTCTCTTTCCCGTGGGTAATCTCTTTTAGATATAATAAACACCTCAATATTTCCCCATTCTTTTTAAATTCACTTAAATAAAGATATAATAAAAGACAAATGACCCCCAAGATGCATTTCGTACTGAACCAGCATTCATCAGTTGGCCCAGGTCATTATCTCTCATATATACCTCTATTATATGCCAAGTGTTTATCTAAACTTTATATCTGTGCTAGAGATAATCTCTAGTTTCGATAATGATTAGTAATAATCATTATTATATTTATCTAAAATGGATGACGTCAAAGTTGTGAGTTCAGAGAGTTTGATAATGGTACATGAAAATGTAACAATTTACTCTAGATAAATACTTTGCATATAATAGATATATATATATATGAGAGATGGTGACCTGGGTCAACTGATGAGTGCTGGTTCAGCACGAAATTCATCTTGGGAATCATTTGTCTTTTATTATATCTTTATTTATGTGAATTTAAAAAGAATGGGAAAGTATGGAGGTATTTATTATATCTTTAAAACAATCTAAACATTTTATAACATAAACCGAATTCATAACTTCTCTATAATCATTATTATTATTAATTAACAAATTTAACCCTTTTTTTTAAAAAAACAAAAAAAAACAGGACAAATAATAACATTATATTTTTTATTAATCATATTAAATAATTTCTTAATTTCAACAAACAAACCTTTTGAAACATTGAAACCATCATAAATTATTTTACTACTATTATTATTATTTAATCTTATCCTATTATTCAATTTTTCAAGATTTTTATTACAAAACAAACCATTAATAACATTCCTAATCACCAGTCCAGTCTAATGAATGAAGAATAAAAAATATTATTTTACGCGGGTTAGTTTTAAAGACTATAATGAGCAGAATTTAATTTCGCAAATATCTTTTAAAGTTATCTTCCTAATAATCTTTAGTCGTACATGAAAAAAAAAAAAAAAAGAAAGAAATGCATGTGGCATTATTGTTCCGAAACTACCAGAATCGATCCTGGAACTTTCAATTCAAAGTCGGACGCGCTACGAACTACGCCAAACAACGTAAAGCTTCTGTATTGTAAAATAAATAATTATGATGACGTAGTGGATATAATATTGAGTTCAAAGACCGTGTAACACTGGTGTCTTATCCACTGATCAAACTCAGCAACGAATCATTCGATTACTTTTTTAAAGGAGTTATGAAGTGAATATATCATAATAAAAAAAGTGTCACAATTCTAAACAGTAATTTACAAAAAAAATCAACCATTATTTCTTTAAACTAGTTTATTTTTCTTCTAAAACAAGAGTGTATTCTATCTGGAAAAAATGTTTTGTTTTTTTTTTAAAAAAAAAAAAAATTCGGCTTTATGAAAAGGAATAAATTCACTGAACATGTTTCATCAAAGATAGAATTACAAAAAAGAATAAATCCATGCATTACTGTTCAACAATTCACCTTGCATGAAGAAGCGCATTGGTTATAATCAGTCAGACATTCAAAACGCATTGATTAGCTGTTCTCTTTACTAAATGATACCTATGGCAATATTCAAAGAAAGAAAGCATTTATTGGTGAGAACTTTGTACCAATCAATTTGTTTTATTAATGGTAAGAAACCTTAAATATTTAATTTAAAAAAAATATTGATTATGTGTAATAAATATCCGTTAAATAAGTCTAATATTAATCAGTATATTCAATGTTTAATTTTGACTTCATATTTTACAATGGACTAATTACATCATTAATATTATATTAGAGGTTTAATGATTTACTTTTTAATCAGAATTATCTTTTCTTTTATTTAATATATAAAACATTATGCATAACCCAAATTACAAGTATAAATTCCTTTTAAACATTAATGTTTTTAAACAATACAATACAATTATGGAACCGTTCAATTCGGTTTAAAAATTTCATTTGAAATGAGTACGTACTTAGAGCAGAGGTCTTCACACGTTTCAGGCATAGAGTAAATAAATTATCTACCCTTACAACATGCAAAGAGCTAATTTAGAACAACTGTAAGTTCTCAGCCGTTAATTTGCACTTTTAAGCTTCTGGATTAAAAATGGGAAATCCAAAGCAAATAAAAGATAATTTTGGACAGAGTATATTGTAATTTAATATTTAAAAGTACAACTTATTCTCAAACCAAAAAATTAAACCTCTAAACATCACATGATCACCATTCCTTATGCTTACACAAGCTATTTACACAGAGGCTAAACTCTCCATACAGTAGCACCCCTCATTGCAAGTCAGAGTAATCAGATCCAAGGTTCCTCACTGAAGAAATCCACAAGCTAGAAACTAGTCTGGGAATATTGGATGAGTAGGCACTAGATAAAGATTTTATGCACAAACCTTCTTGCATCCATTGATTACTCTGGCTTGCACTGAGTGGCACTACTGTATCGAGAGCTTAGCCTCTATATAAACCAAAAAATTCAACATAATAATAGTAAATTGTAAATGTAAAGATGCTTTCGCAAAAGAAAAAAACATTTGGGTGAAGAATAACACAGGGAAGTCAATAACAACACCATTATCTGCTGCATTAGAATCATAGTAGACGGGTTTGACTTTATATATACATAATGTCCTAGTAAGAGTGACTCAGTTTCTCTCCAAGCTGACTGTAGTGCCATCTCTGAATCAATGTATGCATTATGTAGCAACAGTTTAGCTATTCATTAAGAATTTTTAAAATGCTAGTGTATCTGGATCATGCATTATGACATGAATATGATAGTATGGTTTAGAACTTAACCCATGATGAAACAGTGCATGAATATTAAGTTCTGTTTTTAATTGGGAAGCATTGCTGATGGAATGTATGAAATGATTTCATTGTCTTTGGCAGTGAAGCCGCAAGTTGTAAAAATATGTTATAACTCACCTTGCTTGAAAATAATCGACTAGTCCAGATTCCATCTTAATCAGATTGAGCATTCTTCAGCATGGACCAATAGTTATATACAAATAGATAACCTACTCCCAATGGCAGTAATGAACCAATAAGCTATGATACTCATTGAATCCAATTGCTATCATTATGGATGGGGATTTAGCCATAAGTAGTCACTCCATTTAGAAGTTAGGTCAGACAACAATTATCAAAGCTGAATGACAGTATACCCATTCCCCACTATATAGCTGAGAAATGAGGCAAGTTCATGTTAAAACTGGAAGTTGCTATATATCAGGAGTGACCAAGATATCATCCGCAGTTGACCAGTCAATTGCAAGGTCTTTGGAAGTCTACTGCAAAGCTGATCTGAACATAGACAAATTATAGTGATAAATTCAGAGCTGATTTGAATATAAAAAATAAAAAAAGTAAAAATTACAAAATTATTCTCATTTAAAAATAGCTAAATTTAAACACGCCTGTTGTTTTTGTTGATCTCAAAAATAAACTCAGGTTGGAAGAAGCTGAAAAGAATTAAATTATTTTTATGTAATGCTAGAGCAAAAATTCTTAGAAATATTTAATTGCCATTTTCCTAAGGAGAAATGAAAATGATTTGTCCAGGAGAAATGGATTTTAATGAACTGATTTTAAAACAAAGAAGTTACGAACTTTTTAAAGTGCTTCATATAGTAGTTTAATAATTGTAATTTAATAAATATTTTATAAAGTGACATGGACAAATTGTAATATTAAAGGGAATTGAGGTAATAGTAGTCATATAAAATGTCTTCAATACTTGTATCTTATAGAAAAAAAAATCATCAGTTCATATCTTCTAAAAACATGACCAATATTTCTGAGTACCTAAAAAGCCTCATAAAATAAAACACCAAATCGTAAGTACATTCTAAAAAAACCAGAACTTCAGTTATTTTTTTCTGTTACGGTTTTCATTCTGGCAAAAATGTTTTTTTCCTGGTTTCCAGTTTGAAGCCCTGAAAAAAATGTAGTCACCCTCAGGTACACTTTCACCACAAAAGTCACCCCTGACATCTAAACATTTGGCCATCCCTGCTATACATAAACTGAACATGATACAAGCTTTTCACAAAACATCTGGAAGTGTCAACACACCTACTCACCAGGCAAGCTGTCATAGTTCAGCTGGAAATGTCAGATAAAGTTTTAACAGAATGTAAAGTCTCTTTCCTTCTATAGTTGTATAGCAAATAATGCTATAATACTGCTATACCAAACCAACAGTATCAGGTGAAAATATAACATTATATATAATGTAAATGCGTGTTGGTGAGCAGCCCATTCATGTTTGTATACTATATGAATAATCACATAGTAATAACAGCTGCAACGACAAGAACGTATGGAGTGGACATTAGGAATTTGCCCTGCTCGGTTCCTTTAATGCCTCCAAGAGGAATCAAAGGGTCTCCTTTTAGTTAATAGTAATAATTGTATTTCATAAATAAATATTATAATCATATTTGCAAGCTTTCATGATGGCAAGGCAGCGGTGAAGATGATCAACAAAAGTGCACAGCATAGTCACAATTCATGATTCAGTCATACTAACACCTTAAAATCTTTGTGGTAAATAATTAATGTATGTTGATATACAACATATGCCATTTATTTCACAGAGGGCGCTGTAGGCAGCTTGAATGGAAAGATAGTCATCTTTCTACTGGGATACATACATTATTTATATTTTAGGATATTTAATAAAGTAGATCTAAATTCTGAAATGGGAGTAGAAGAATAATTATTAATAGCAACAGTGTAATCTTATATTCAATTGTGAATTTATTTACATGCAGATAAAAAAAGCCACAGTTTATTTTCTGGTCCACATTCTCCATACTTCGGAACTTTCTGATTTGGTTTGTTTTGTTGTTGCTTTTTACAATTAAAATTGATGTAAGAGTGGTGTAATGAAAATATCTAGTCTAATAAATGACTAATAAAAATTATTAAGATACTTCTATCGAGTGGTTTGTGTCAAAGTTGTGACGGCAATAAATTTGATACTTATCAATTAAACTGTAGTGGGTGGCTGTCTATATATAGTGAACAATGATAAAGATATATGTAAGAGATTGTGATCTAGGCCAATTAATAAGTGCTGGTTCAGCACAAAATGTGCATCTTGGGGATTATACACCTTTTTTATATGTCTTTGATCATATGTTTATGATTATATCTCTCCGCAAGGTGTTAAAAGTGGATAGAAACCAATCCCTACCTTATGTGAGAGTGATGTAGTGAAAATCACACTACAGAAATATTATTTAGTAAGTAGAAATTAGTGTTTGTGTTAAAATAATCTAATATTTTTTAAAATACAAAAAGTTTATATAAAAATAACAAGAATCATGGGAAAAACTGAATTATAGGTGAAACTTTTAAAGCCTGTACAGTCATATAAATAATCTATTTAAAAGCAAATAATAAGTTTGTAATGAATAAAAATTAATTCACATTTTTTTATTTTATTAATTTATGTACCATAAATATACTTGATATTGATAAAAGATATAAAGATGCATTTTTGTTAGTTTTTCCTTGTTTTGTTTTATTAACATTGTATGTCACAGATGACCATGTCCTATGCTTGCACTAGTTGCTCTCCATCCAGTAGTCCCACCCAGTGAAAGTTTTAATAATCAATGAATGCAAGAAGGTTTGTGCATAAAATCTTTATCTAGTGCCTAATCATCTATTATCCTCAAACTAGTTTTTAGCTTGTGGTTTTTATCAGTGAGGAGTCTTGGATCTGAGACCATTGAACTTAGATCTTACCATCTAACACAACCCTCCAGCAGCCAACTTTGGTTAACTATAAAGCTATGAAACCAAAATGAAAGTACAATAATGTTTTCAATCTAAGCTCATTCATTTATATAATCATATAGATTTGAATGCAACTTGGTATCTATATATTTTGAGGTCATTCATTTTTTAAATCCATAGTCACCATTATCTTATGGCCAGAATTGGTATAAACTCACTCAAACTTCTTGTGATCACCATTTTCTATGTTTACACAAGCTATTAATACAGTATGCGATGGGTTGCACTATGGCCTTTTCTTTCTCACAGTCAGAAATCTCTCAGCCACTATCCCCAGAGAGACCTGTTAGCTACCTTGTCTTTCCTTTCCATTCCTCACTCTGTTTTTCCTAAGAACTCTCCATACACCAGTGCCATCTAGTGCAAGCCTTAGTGATTAGTGGATGCACTGGGTGACACTACTATATGTAGAGTTCACTGCACTGTGTACAACATTACATGTGCAAGATTATTATTTTGTTTAAAATGCAGATAGTTTAATACTAATCCAAACCTCTGGCTTCAGAATATTTTGGAAATATGTGAAATTTTCAGATTTCAACACTAATCCAAACCTCTGGCTTCAGAATATTTCGGAAATATGTGAAATTTTCAGATTTCAACAACAAACCATTTAAATTCATGCAAAAGCCAAAGTCTTTTAAAAATTTAAATAAACATCGTTAGAACTGTTTCCACCATGTAGTATTGATTGTTAAAAAATTTAAACTTTTCAAATACATTCAACTGTTAGTAATAGCATATAGGTTAGTGAGTTCTCTTTTCTTCAGGTATTGCTGGTTTGACAAATGACAGAATTAGTATCAAAATCGAACCTGACCCTTTACATTTGTAAATATTGAATTTAAGATGATGCTTTACTTGGTTAGAATTTCACCTTAAGTTCAATATCAGCTTGCTTGTAATCAGTTTCAAGTATTACAACTGTTTTACTATCATTTTCTGTATATGAAAACAGAATTTCATATTATTCAAAGTATTATGTCACCATAAATTTACATGGTGATGTCATTTAGCAGATTGATGCATAAAGGTTCTAGAAAGATGGATGCAACAGTAGAAGCATATATTACAACAGGCATGCAAACCAGAGAAGGATTCTGGTTACTTTTGGGTATCTCCTCATATTCTAATATAATTTCCAAGACAATTATAAGCAATTCTGAAATCACTGTAACTAATCAGAAAGAAAGGCTGAGCCACATATTTAAAAACCTCTAAATATTAATCTTCAATTAATAGATATGAACATCACCTTTTACCACCTCATATACAGATGAAATAATGCAGAATATACAGAAAGTGGGTTATTGGTTTTTATGCTGGGTTTGGGAAAAGATAAGGGGGATTTAGATATAAAGGCCATAGAGTTGACAAAGATTGTTTTGGAAATGGGATGAAGCAGATTATGAGAAAACTTAGAATGGGAATGGAAGATGAAATGGCTAACAGGTTTCTCTGGGCATAGTTGCTGAGAGGTTCCTGACTCCATTTAAGGAAAAGTCACAGTGCATCACATCACATCATCACAGTAAACAGATTTTGTTATTTCGACTCTTACATATCATTATTCAACATTATGATTCTTCATTTTTATATATGTATGTGTGATTGCATCTGTGTTGAGTAAGCAGTCATTATAAATATAACAGCCTCTTAACAAGCTATAGTTTATCATTAGCACAAAAACATTACTATGTTGTTGTTTTTTTTATGGAAAGTCATCATTAAAAGACTTAGTTTTTCCAGCAAGCTCTATAGACAAATGTAGGATGAGAACATTTTAGAAATGGTAAAATTGTTCACATTTAAGTTTGAATGCAGCATCAGTTATAGGTCTATAGGCAGCAAAAAGCTAAATAAGGTGATACACTAAAGTTTTTTTTACTAATCAAGCTATTTAAATACAAGTATATTATATATATTTTTAACCTAGATAGATTTAGAGGGGATTTGAACCCAGATTTTCAAGCTTTCTTAGATCATCCATTCCACCTTAGTATATAACTGACACACATGACCATGTGCATGTGAAAAAGATATATGATATTCTATATATGTATTTCATGCTAAACCAGTACTCATCAGTTGATCCAGATTATCATCTTCCACCTACATATATAATCAGTGTTCAGTTTATATTAAGATAGCAAATCTTCAAACTTTAATAGGCAGGTTTTACTCCTCTCCACTCTCCAACTCTTCAGCTGTCCATATCACTGAAAAGTGGAAAACAAGGGCTTTGACCGTCCATCCCATCATCAGATTTGTAATGATATGGATGGCTGAAGAATTGGAGTGTGGAGGGGAATAAAGCATCTCCATTAAAGTTTGAAGATTTGCTATCTTAATATAAATTGAGCACTGATTATATATGTGTGTAGGAGATGATGATCTGGACCAACTGATGAATGCTGGTTCAGCATGAAATACTTATACTGGGAATCATGTATTTTTTTCACATGTGTGTGGTTATGTGTATCGGTTGTATAAGATGGGGATAGATGACTTAAGAAAGTTTAAAAGTCTGGCTTCAAATCCCCTCTAATTAATCAAACTATTGTAAGTTTAATGTTCATATCACAGAACACTAGTTCCAATACGTTACGCAGAGTTGTTTTGCAGGCAGACCCTTAACAAGTCATTTTAAGTTTAAAATGACATGCTGTGGGTCTGCTTGCAAAATAATATAATTCTGAATAACTGTAGCTAGAACGAGTGTTCTGTGATATGATTTTAGTACTAAAAGTTACATATTCTAGTAGTAGTAAGTTATTTGCACACTGTTAAACTTAGTAAAGTCTAATGCTGTATTTTAATATATAAATGTTTTCTATAGTACAGGCTTTTTCATACCTGCACTCAATATGTAATACATAGGGGGTTTGAACCCAGACTTTCACATGACCCTCAACTATCGACACTATCCCATACTGCGGACACACTTGATCACCCACATGTCGAAAAGATAAAAAAAATCACCAATATACGTATTTTGTGCTTTATGTAGTTAGAGCTAGAATCACAATGTAATTTTAAATTTTGATAAAAATGAGATGTATACATAACTGAAACACACATGCTGGTTATATACATGTCTATATATATAATATATAGGGTATATGAGCACAGACTTTTACACGACCCACCACTCTCTACACTATCTCATAACACTGATACACTTGAACACATGTATGTTGGAATAAACAATCACCAATATATGTATTTCATGCTAAACCAGCAATCATTAGTTGGTCCAGATTACCATTTTCATACATATATGCTATAAGTGTTCAGGTATATATTAAGATAGCCAATCCTCATACTTTAATGGACAGGCTTCAATCTACTCCATGCTCCAACTGTTCAACCGTCCATCCAATTGAAAATCTGTCCTGTGTATGAGGGGCCAGATTGATTTTAGGCCAACATGGGTGTGACAAGAATCTCGGTCTCAGGGTTGCCTTATAGCATTCCATCATCAGGTTTTCAATTGGATGGACAATTGAAGAGTTGGAGTAGATTGAAGCCTGTCCATTAATGTATGAGGATTGGCTATCTTAATATATATCTGAGCACTTATAGCATATATATGTAGAGATGGTAATCTGGATCAACTGATGATTGCTGGTTTAGCATGAAATACGTATATTGGTGATTATTTATTTTTCAACGTATGTGTTCAAGTGTATCAGTATTATGAGAGAGTGGGGAGAGTGGTGGGTCGTGTGAAAGTCTGTGCTCTTATATACTCTATATATTACATGTATACATAATAAAGAAATGGTAAAAATATTTTATAATAATTAGTAGATCTTTTAACTTAAATCGGAATTATTTTCAAATACCTGTCATATAGCTTCTTAATTAGCTAATGAATGCTATTATTAGCTGCAGAGAATGGTAAGAAATAACACTCTGTCCAACAATAAATAGACGAGTATTTGTTTTTCAGCGATCCTGTGTACATGGGTATTAGAGAATCCTTTGGCCACCAAAGAGGGATAATATTGTACCTTTGTAAACTTCATTTACTTGAAACACTAAAGCGCATACAAAAAATCGAATATTACTTTTTCATAACTTTATTCTTTCTCATACCATGAAATATAATTGTTTACATAGTTTATAATTTCAATTGGAAGGATTTTTATTTTAGAAATATTGGGTTTTTTATTACAAGTGATCTATTAATAATTTTAGAGTATAAGTTAAAAGTGAAAATGTTATTTGCAATTTAGAAGAGTTGCTTTTGGCAATAAATATTTTCGTGTTTATTATTTCATTCCTTTTTTATTATTATTATTATGTTTAATCTATGTTTAATAATTTAAAAATAAAAGTTATACTAGCCAAAAGCAAAAAAAAAAAAAAAAGAATGTTTTAACAAAATACACTTAAGAATATTTTCAGATAAAAAGATTTTTAAGTAGTAGATATCAAAGAGTGGTCCATTTATTAATTTTACATTATAATTTAACATCAAAAGAGAAAACATTCGTTTTTATATTTATGAATATTTAAAATGAAATTGCATATATATATAGTACATAAAAAAATAATATACCGTGCGCACGGAAACTCACTCACACACGTGCATAAAGTTTAACGTTTTGGTTAACTATAAACATTTTTGGACGAAGATATATAGATTTTTCAAGGTTTAATTGGCTAAAGTCATGTTGAATTAAATATATTAACGATATATATTAGAAACACAATTTCCCAGATGTATAACACACAAGTTAAATAATGAAAAAATAATTGAATGGCTTTAATAATGTATGGGAGCTTATAGGAAGTTTAACCACCGAACATAAGAGACGGAGGTGCAATACATTACACCTTAGACTCCAAACCACACAGGGCATACTATGCAAACGATCATATTGGAAATTTGTAAAATGTTTACTATTAGCCACTTTCCTGACAGAATTGCATGTTTCTAATAGCATTTTTTTTTTTCAATCTTACTATATTTGCGCCATCTAGTGTAAGTTTTATTAATCAATAGATGTTGTATAGTAATGCTTAATAAATCCTTATCCAAATATAAGACCTGTTACCATTTTAAGGCTTTCATCAGTGAGGAGCTTTTTGGATTTTTGAATAGGGCACTTGAATCTTTTGGATCAGATGTAATTTATCTCTAGAAGCCATTTTGTAATTTTTTTTATTATACTATTAAATTACCAGGTCAAAGTGAATAAGGTCAGCACAACTGCCTTGCACTTGCAGGCAGTTGCCCAGGTTGCGGGTTCGCGTCCTGGTCAATGCTATGACACTTAAGAAAAAAAAAGTGAATAACTATATATTTTTTTAATTCAAGCCAATTTCCTTGCATAATTGTATAAATCTAAAACCAGTTCAGTTTCTATATATTATGGTGGCCTCAGTTTTATTTAAAAATATTAGGAACTTTATGTATTTGGTGAGAATTGGTGTTGGCATCTATTAATTATTAAACCTTACATTACATTGTATAAATGTAGTGAGATTGGGATAAATTGCTATTAGATAACAAATATGTGTAACTAAGGTCATGTGATAACCCATTGATCACATGATACATTATTGGTTTAATAAAATTCCAAAATTGTGGCCTCTAACATCAAACAGCCTGTGAATTGAGCGAATTGTAATTAAATTTAATGTACTTCATTTTAAACAATATTTTATATCAAATAGGTAATAATAATGTTAGTGTTTTGCTTTGGCCGGATGGCTCAGTTGGTTAGAGCGTTACCTTAAAATTCAATACTCAAGAATCTAAGGGTCCAGGTTCAAATCCCCTAGTCAGACCAGCAACACCCAAAGAAGAGGGGAGAATAATACCTCTTGAAACACTGTGAATATAATAACCTGTATGCTATTACTAACAGTTGAAGGTACTTGGAATATTTAAATAAAATAAAAAAAATTTAAAGACATTCAATACTCATATTAGATATTGGAAATAGTCCAACATATAAATACAAATGATAAAGTTAGTCTACAATCTGTTTTGATTGATTTTTTAATGAAATGTGTTTATGGTTCAAAAATGCATAAAGCACTTGAATCAGGTTCTATTTTGTATTTGCCCATTAATGTGGAAGCCGCAATTCAGATTAGTTATTTTAGTTTAAAGTTTGGATGGTGGGTTTTTTTAACAATATAATCAAGACACTCTGAGGTTTTTATTTTTGCTCTAATAGATATCAATATTAACAAAATGTTTCTGCAACTGTAATTTGAGGTATAAAAACTATCTTGTGTAAATTTATTTGAGAATTAGATAAAGGAAACAAATCCTTATTGACGGAAACTCAAAAACAAATTACATTTATTACTTTTTCCCCTTTTTATACATATTACAAATAAAAATAAATCACTTGAAATTAAAGTCACGGTTTCTACTATTTCCTGTTTGAAAATAAACACTTGTTCTGTGTGATTAAGTGCAGTTGAAGTGTGAGGGATCCAAAAGCTAAGAGATGCTAAATGAATTTTAATCTTCTGAATCAGATCACTAAATTGCTTCTATTGGCTTTTTGGTTCTGCAGTAAGACTTAGCGAGATCACATGTGAATATTAAGCAATAATAATGTGATGTTTTTGCAATCATTTGATGGCAAAACTTTGAACTGAAGTATATTAATTATTATTAATTCAACAAAAATATCTAGAGGTCAGTAGTAGTCAGAAAAAAGGTAGAAAATAAGTCAAGGGGATGGATTTTAAAAGTTAAGAGGTAGATTCAAACTAATCATTGCCTTGGCTTTATTAAAATCTTGAAATTAAAAATTGCAACCTTATACATAGTTTGTTTACTTATTTAATTTTATTTTGTAAAAATGATCAAAATTGGAAATTAATGAAATCCATTCTGCTGTTTTTTTTTATATAAATTATAATAAATACTAAAAAATCATATAAATAATTATATATATATATTAATAATAATTACACACAAAATGTCTTTTTGACACATGGTTTTGAACCCTTTCCAAATGTTAACCATCTATTTTAATGTTAATCATTTATTGCAGACAGAGCACCATCTAGTGTTCTACAATGGAAGTAAAATAACAATAACAAAATACAACATCAGTAAAATAGTATAAAACCTTAAATAGAGATCCAATATAACTTCAAAGAATTGGTTATATAATCAACTGACATACAGAATAAATAATACATTATACAACTTTATAAATACTATTTTATTACATTAAACATAACTCGAGTATTTCTAAAACTTCAATAAATTTAGTGGACAACTGAGCAATTAAAACTGAATGGGGAATTATATAAGATAGGGAATATAAAGTTGTATAATGTATATATTATTTATTTTGTATATTGTTATGTTTTTTAATTCTTTGAAATTATATAGAATCTCTATATGAAAGTTTTATTCTATTTTACAGATGTTTTATTTTGTTATTGTTGTTATTTTGTTTCCATTATGGAACACTAGATGGTGCTCTATCTGCAATAATTGGTCAACTTTAAAATAGATGATTATTATGGAAAAGGGTACAAAACCATGTACTAAAAAGGTTTTTTATGTATAGATATTTATTTATATATATATAGCTATGTTGCTGTTGTATATGATTATTATTATTTATCATAATTTGTAAAAATAAAATAAAATAAAATAATTGTTTTTGATGAATGTATGATGTTCACATTTATTTGAATTTTTATTATTATCAGACAATAAGTCATAGGAAAGATGATAACATCTTATAAAAAGAAATTAGTGGTAAAAAAAAGAAACACCTATGAAAAAGATATCAATTGTTATTTATTTATTACTTTATTAAAATTATAAGTTGAGTTTTTACATTTCAAAGTCTGTAGTCATTACTTGAGTGCATTTTTTATGATTTGCAATAGTAATAAACATTTGATGTGGAATTATTTATTATTTGTTGAAACAATTTTATAGCCTGAAGGCCAAAGCAGAGGTATTTATTCTTATTATTTATTTTATTTAATTATTATTTTTATTTATTTGCAGTGTTAATTAAATAAATTTTAAGACAATTTTTACTTTATAAAATTATAATTTTAAGGAATATTATGAAAAAATTTAAATTTTTAATAGAAAATAAAAAGCCTGGAAATGATTACCAAATTGACCCCATAATGTTGTTTTAAATCATCACACACCCAAAATCAGTAACTCTTGTATTTAAACCACTAAACATCACATGATCATCATTTCTTATGCTTACACAAGTTGTTTACACAGAAACTAAACTCTTCATACAGTAGTGCCACCAGTGCAAGCCAGAGTAATCAATGGATATAAGAAGGATTGTGCATAAAATCTCTATCTAAATAAGGATTTTATGCACAAACCTTGCATCCATCAATTTCTCTGGCTTGCATTGGTGGTGCTACTGTATGGAGAGTTTAGCCTCTGTGTAACTCATATTTGTTGAGAATCATTGGGTGTTTCCCCTCAATAAAAATATGATAGTTCCATAGCTTTAAATGCAACTTGTATTAATATAGGATCTTTTAAAATATTGTAGATTCAGCCATACTGTTATTATTGCTTTTTAAAGTGGAATAAAAATCTGAAAAAAATTCATCAGCATATTTCAATGATCTTTTCCCTTTAGTTCTCTAAAAAAAGATTTATTATAACGACATTTTTTTCTCTTGATGATGCTTCATGTGAAACTTAACGCTAATATCATCACTTATCAAAGTTGACATGGTGTTAGAATTTTATCAAATATTTTAATATTTATAAAATAAATATCAAATTTTAAAGCAACAATTAATACACTAATCAAAAACCTATCTTTGTTCATTCATATAAAGAAAATCATTCTTTTTCTGAAAGAATGTTTACATGAGATTAGTCAATGATATTTATGGTATATTGTTCTTATTTACTAGTCAGTTTTCAAATATTTAATAAGGTCAAATGTGATTTTATTAAAGAATATTACTCATTTATAAAATTAAATGTAAAAATATCCAAGTTCAATTTATTGAGTTTTAGTATAAAATAAAGATTTTATACAGAAGTTAAAGATTGAGTATTTTCAAAAACTCTCACCAGGTGGATCAATAGAAAATATCAATTTGTTAATGAGTTGCTTTCTGTATCATCCTGTGGTAGCAGTTTGAGTCTAGTTCAATATTTTATTCTAATATTAATTTTTTTTTGTTCATTGCTAACAAGAATAAAAATAAAATTTCCAAAAAGTTTTACAAATACTCTTGAAGCCTGAAATCAAAGAATCGACCAATCAGCAGTATTACTGGCTTGTTTGTACTTTTTTATGTGAAAGACTGACATCATCAGATTTTGTTTAGAATCAATAAATCAATATTTTCTTAAGTGTCCAGTTTCTACTGTCAAATGAATACATAATTGATGAATTAGTGTTATAAATAGCAACAAGATGGCAAGAATCCAGAAGCAATAACAGTATCATCAACTACCATATAATATCATGCAATTGAGAAGTGAATAAAATAAATTGTTTGATTAATTGAATGTAATTATATTCAATCTGCATTTGGTCTCAGATATCTTATGACTTCCCACATGACTAACCATATAATTATTTCACTTAAAAATTATTAGCATTTTCATTAATAGCGATGTAATCTTTCTGCAAATGAACTGTCAAACTGAAATGAGTAATTCATATTTACTTCTATTTGTGAAGTAAATGTGTGGAATCTTTGTTGAGTCAATAATGCTAAGTGAGGTTCAAATTTGCACCTGTAATTATTAAAATGAATGGCAAATTAAAATATCTTCTACATTTTCAATTGTTTTGCCAATTTTTTTAACTTAATTACTATACATATTTTCAATCTGCATATGTCATCACATATTTAATTATGGAATTGAAAATTATTTTTCTGGCTCCTGAAAATATCCTTACATACAGATTTCCATATATGATATGCATATCAGTAAGAAAGAGACCACAAGTGATATGGATGAATGAAATAAAGAATGTGCTGGGGTGATGTGGAAAAGAGAAGCCAAAAGTGCCCATTTCACATTATTAATTAATATTAATTGACATGGAACATTTTTAGAAACTTGTAAAATGGTCATATTTGGCCTGATTTGAATTTGAGATTATAATTAATGCATTACAGCCATGGTAAATATTTACTAAAGCTATCCATGTTACAACTTAGTTAATCAGTTGTTTTAAACTTAACAAGACCGTAAATTAAGTCACTTTTGAGAATATATAGATGAAAATAAATGGCAGAAATTTATTTAAATACTTTTTCAAATCTTTATTCATAAATAGAGATGTTTCATTCGAAGTTAGTTTCTGGTACATTATATATTGAAGAGGTCATGACATCAGTATATAACAGGCAGCATTTTCCCCAGCCAATGAATGATCGACAGACATTTTGTTGGGGTAAAACTACTTACTTATCAAGGAATTTTCTGTAAAGTATTTAGTCATGCCATGTAATGTAATATCAGTGTTAATCCAGGCCATCTAATATCCATGTTAATTGGTTGAAATAATAAAACAAACCATATGGATATAATTAGCCTTACCACTAGGTGGCACTGCTGAATATTTCATATAAAAAATTAGTTGAGTGATTTATTTATAGGAATATCATAACTCTAATAGTATATATCCCACTTTACTTGGAAAAATTCAAAAATTAATTAAACTTCTGGATACTTTCTACCAATATTTAAAAACTCTGAACATCAATTTAAAAGACATGATAATAAAGCCTTCCTATATCAATTAATATAAACTCTTTTGATGTATAGTTTTCAATGATTTTATGTAGTGAAAAAATCTTCATTGCGTTATTACATTTTCCACAATATTCATTAAAATCTTAACTTAAAAAAATAAAATTAAAACTAAAAATAAGATATTAATTTTGCAAATAAACAAAAAAGAGTAACAGATGAAAATCAATAATCAGCTCAAAAGACTACTTAAGCTTTCAGGATATAAAAATATTTTTTTAACATCTTTATCAATAGATCTGCTCTCTTCATTTGTAGCTCAGTTGTCTTCAACCATAGATGTGATCTCTTTATCAGCTGGTATTTTGCATCTTATAGGGTAAAAACATGTCAATAAGTGAAGATACTCAGTGAATACAATTATTTCCACTAAGGAAGGGAACAACTAAATAACTGTCAGAGCTGAACATCAGTATGCATATTGTCCTTAAGATTGGTGAAGCAGTGAAGTAAATTCATGTTGAACTGGAAGTTGCTAGATATTAAACCTGACAAGGCAAGCTGTAACAGCTGAGCTAAAATTTTCACTATATTTATTCATAAGCAAAACTGTCACAGTACAGCAGAAAGTGTTAGGCATTTCTAGAAAGATACCAGCAGTTCCTTTCTTTGATAGTTGCAAAACAATTAGACTCTACCTTTAATTAACATATCAGATGAACAAGGATGTTTTACAACAGTCAACACAAAAAAACTTAATATATGTAATGTACAATGCAGACAACTAACAATTAATTTAAGAGGACTATGGTTCTGGTGAACTTCCCCAAAGGTGCACTTAAAATTAGGTTCTAAAAAAACATGTAACTATACTGGTGAACAAATGTATGTGAATTTGTACTCCACCTAGTAACATAATTACTGGCCCTTGTAATCAGAAATCAAAACAACCATTGTTAAAAAAGAAAAAGTTTAATTGCAAAAACAATCTTCTTACAAGGGCATCATACCGAATTATCACTTGAAAAATTGGAAATCTGTGCAATGAAGTGTAAAGAAAAAAAAATTAGAAATTGGAAGTAGTAGGAGAAAAACAAAATAAGTTTAAAAAGTTTGAAAATAAACAATTTTTGATGGAAAAGTTGTGAAAAATAAATACTATAATATTTAATTGAATACAAGTATAATTGATATACTTGGAGTTAAAATGTAACCATCAGTGAAAGCCCGTGTTCAAGCCCTTTATGATTACTCCCATAATATGTAAATCTATAAAGTTGTCAGAACTTTCTCTAGCTTCAGATATAACCAATGGAATTATGGGAAGTGGCTTCATGCAATGGTATAAAGTCAGACTCAGGTGTATATGATCCTCGGGTCGATTTCACTTCTGACACCCCAAGTTTTTTATAAACTCCCAAACAATAAAGTCATTTGACTGAAGTTACAATATGCCGATACAAAAGCAATCACCAACACCTAAGCTAAATTAATTATCATTAATATTGTTTTCAAGATCCTTGCCAAGGTTTTAAAAATTCTCAAATGATAGCTATATAAAGAAAAAATCGAACGATGCAGCATTGATTAAAGAAATTTGATTATAAAAGTTCTCGCATAACATTTAGGCAAACATATGAATTTAAAATAATTAAGAACCCATTAGATCCTTTTTTGAATTAATTCAAATATTATATCCTAGATTATGTTGCCACTGTAATCTATTGACATTGTCTGATCATCGATAGAATCATATTGTAGATCATTAGTTACTTTTATTTCAGAACCAGAAATGTACCCCTAAGGAAAGGCCATCATTTTTGTAACACTTTTTTTAATTGGTTACTTTATCAAATTAATTTTTTTTAATTGGTTGCTTAACAAATTTTTTTGCTTTGCTGAATTACTTGCTTTGAATAAAATGCTTGTAATCAAATTAAGCCTTTTAAATATAAGGAAGAAATTATTTTTTTTTGCATAAAATGCTTCATAAAAAAATTACGGTACATTAATGGCAAAATTATTTCCTTCACATAAAATATGCCTCATAATAAAAATTATGGATTACTAAATAAAAGGGTTGAATTACGTTCTTTGCATAAAATACTCGTAATATAAACTACAGTTTAGTTTCGTATAAAATCCATACTTTTGTCCACTTACAAATAATTATTTTTTTGAATTGCAGTATATAATTGATATATGTAGAAGGAACTGTTTTTTCCTTGTAGCAAAGAAATATTTACTTAAATATCATATGACAGCATTACGGACAAACAAAATAGGGATTTTATACATGAGACCAGATGTACCCGGTCTATGTAAATTTCTGTCATTTCTTTTAATTGATTGCTTTAGCAATTTTTTTAAAGATTTAATGTAAATTAAACAAAAAATTTTAATGTTATATAAATAAATGTGAGAAAAATATCTTGCCTGAAAGGCCATCATTACCTGGCAAGGTATTATATTAATAAATATGAGAAATATACCTGGCGTGAAAGACCATTGTTACCTGGCAAGGTATTAATAAAGCTAAATTTTAAATTTATACCTGTTATATTTGGTATGCTAATTTGACAGCAGGATTGACAACTGCTTTGTAAAAAAATTATAGTTTTTTGATCGTGGAATTACTTACTTCACATAAAATATGCTTCCTAATAAAAATTACATATAAAATATAAAGAATAAAAGTACTTTTTTTACATAAATGCTTGTAATATGAATTATAATTTAGATAGGTATAGTTATTTATTTATAAAACAAATTTAATGTTTTTATTTTATTTTTCAATTTTGAATTTGACAATGTTACAGACAACCATAATAGTTTTTTTTAATTGTTTGTTAATTTGACATGTGACAATCTTATGGACAAACATTCACATGGATTTTATATATAATGATAGAAAAAGTCTTTCTGAAGAAGAAACTTAGTATGAAACTGTCATAAATTAAATAAAATATTATGAAAATGCATTATAAGAAGTGTGTTATTTTTAGAGATTTAATATAAGATATGAAATAAGTGTGGAAAAAGTTTTGGATATTTTGGGTTTTTTGAAAGATTTTTGCATTAAGATCTATTATTATCACTCTATTATTCAACATCAAATAATATATCATAGGCTTATGTGATGACCACTCAATATAAAATAATATTGCATATATTTATGGGATAATTATACAATACATAAACTTATCTGATGCACATCACAAAAGCATTGCTAAAAATTATTGGTATTGGTCAGAATTACCATTAACATTATACAATGGTTGCCTTACAGTCATCCTTTGGCCTAGATATGAGCAAATCAATTGCGAACTTGTTAATAATGAACTCTCTTGATGATACATTCTTAATTCTTCACTGAAGTACTGTTTCTAAAGATTAGATTAAGAATAAAGACATTCAGCATTAAAATTAAAATTTTATTAAAAATTACTTAGTAACAGTGAGTGAGAAGATATTATAATATAAAAATTATTTATAAAATTTTTAACTTTCAAAGCATAATTTGATAGATTTAAGAGAAATAAATATTTATTTGTTCATATTTCAAAAAACAAATGTTATATAAGAAAGATTTTGTTGATTTTTGGAAATGAAAATAATCATTGGAGAAATTATGCATGGCAATTTTTGTTTTAATTACAATCTCATTTTTTTAAAAATTTTCAGAAGTAAAATGTGAATATTTAAAATTATACTTCATTTGCAAGCAAAAATTCCTATTAAATGAAGTCAATTTTATTATTTTCTGATAAATAATAATGATTTAATCTTAATGTTGAACATTTACTACAAGTGAAAACAAAGAAAACAGCAACTGGTGTGAGAGGATTAATTGAAATTTCAATGCCCATATATTTTTATAGCATTTTGATTGTCAATAATTAAATACTTTTACTTATCTTAAAATTTTTTTATCGTTCATTTGTTTATTTGACTAAAATATTGAAAATTCTTTATAATATACTTCTATTGAATGAATTTTTTTTCAAATTTTATACACGTATTAGATAATCAATGTCAAAGCAATATTTCAGGGTTGTTCAGCCATTTATTTAATCTAACACTGTAAGGGGGCTGAATTTCAAATCATGTTGTTATTGCTTCAGTAAGTTTTCAATAATACACAATAGATGGCAGCATATTTTTTAAAAATGCTTGCATTGAATTTAATAACTAATTTACTAAAAATCACTTACAGTTAATTAAAATAGAAGAGAAAAGAAACAAAGGATAAAATCTTAATTTTTCTTGACTGATGAACTAAAACATGCTTTTTTACATGCTGCCTTTAAAACAAAAAAGTTTTGTAAACAATTAACATATGCAAATTTTATTTCAAATATTGAAAATATGGTGACATTGTTTTGAATGACAGTGTATAAATTTGAATTCAAAAAGTCCATTGCAAAACATATAAATATTAAGGAATAATACATAATAAAAATATTTTATAAAAAATGTTTTTATTTAATTTGATAGTAATGCAATAAAAAGCAAAAAAAATTTTTTTCTTCAAGCATAATTTTGGTTATTGTAGAAAGCTTGAAATAAGAGCTTGGACCATCTATAAATTAATTAACTCAAGTCATTATTTACAAATAGTAATTGAATTAATTAATTTATGAATGCCTTACATTTTTATTTTATGATTCATATAACAACCATAATTGTGCTTAAAAAAAAATAATAATTTTTTATTGTATTTTTCAAAAAATATTTTTTACATGTATTATTTTAAATATTTATTTCTTCTGATAATTCAGTAGTAACTAAATTATTTTTTATTTTTAATCATTACTTATATGTTTTCTTATTAAAACAGTCAAAACTCTCCTTATAGTAGTGCCACTCAGGGCAAGCCAGAGTAATCAATGGATGCCAGAAGGCTTCTGCATAAAATCCCTATCTACTGCCTACTCATCCAATATCCCCAGATTAGTAGAGATAAAAGGTGGCTTCTGGAGAGTTGCATTAGATCCTGAGATCTAGGTGCAGTGCTCTCAGATTCAAGGCTCCTCACTGATGAAGGCCACAAGCCAGAAACTAGTCTGTGGATATTGGATGAGTAGGCACTAGATAGGGATTTCATGCACAAGCCTTCTGGCATCCATTGAATACTCTGAATGAGTGGCACTACTGTATGTAGAGTTTTGTCTGTTTTAATAATAGTTATGAGCAAGCATAAAAAATGGTGATCATGTGATGTTTTTTATTACATGTTAGATAGAACAAATACTTAGACTGCCTGTTAAAATAGTGATCAACATTACTATATTCGTTTTTGGAGATGGATTATTTATTTATTCTGATATCTAACAAATCCAATTCTTGAAGAATTTAAAAGACAACTTTTCCCCAAGCAATTATGAGATCTATTTCACTTTGCAAATAAGGCTATGATTATCATTGTTTGAGGTTATAAAGTTTCCAAGAAATCTGAATTATAGAGAACTATTGCTGGAGATCATTGTAATGTTTACTGCATTAGAATTTACAATAATAAGTGATATTCAGGTGCACATTTTCTTTCTTTTTGCTTACCTAATTTTTAATTACTTGCCATTTCAAAATTTATTTGAAAATCTATGATAAGAATACCAAACTTTCCATGCAGTAGTGCTACCAAGTGCAAGCCTTCATAATCAGTGGATGCAGGAAGGTTTGTGCATAAAATCCCTATCTAACACCTATCCCCTAGTTTTTAGCTTTTGGCTTTTATCAGTGAAGAGCCTTGGATTTGAGAGCAATTCTCCTAGATCTTAGGATCTAATGCAATACTCCAGCTGCTTTCTTTTACTTATTTGGTTAACTATAAAGCTAGAAGCCCAAGATGAAAACACCATAATGTTTCCAACCCATGCTCATTTGCTCATATAGTCACATAGATCTGAACTCAGCATCTATACATTTTGGTGTCTTTGATTTTTCAAAAATCACAGTCACCATTATCCTATGGACAGAATAGGTATAAAACAATCAAAACATCACATGATCACCATTTCATATGCTTACACATGCTGTTAATAAGAGTACCAAACTGTCCATACAGTAGTGTCACCAAGTGCAAATCTTCATAATCAATGAATACTGGAAGGTTTGTGTATAAAATATTTATCTAGTGCCTACTCATCTAACATCCCCAGACTAGTTTCTAGTTTATAGCTTTCATCAGCGAGAAACTTTGGATTTAAAAGCAATGCACCTAAATCTTAAAATCTAATGCAACCCTCCAGTAGCTCCTTTTAGGGATTTTATGCACAAACCTTCCTGCATTTATAGATTATGAAGTCTTGCACTTGGTGGCACTACTGTATGAAGTGTTTGGTACTCTTATTAACAGCATATGTAAGCATATGAAATGGTGATCATGTGATGTTTGAAAATCTATGCTTGTTTGCTTTATATTCCAAACTAACAAATGTTTTATAGTCTGAGCTGTCATGTGCAGATGTGAATGTAGTGTGAGACACAAAGGTGTGTCATTAATAGGGGTAGTAAATCACTGCAAAAATTATTAAAATTTATAAGTCAATGAAAATGTTTAGATTTCTGATAGTTTTATTTAAATATACTAATTTATATAAAAAAGGACTTATTATATAAACATATTAAAAATTACTGCCAAATAATAATTATATATAGTAGGTAATTTCGTTTGTTATATTTTAGATGCTTTTATATATTGGGTATAGCCATAGTGTTAGAGTGGTAGGTAGTGAAAAATAGGATATGGGGTTTGATTCTTGGTGCAATATGATACTTTTTTTTGAATATTGACATTATATATTTTTAATGCCAATATAATTTTTTATATGTTTTATTAATCTGCTTCTCATTGGATTTGGACTGTCATGGGATTCATTATATAGCTAAAATTCGTTTTTGTATAGAAATATACACCTGTGTAAATTTGAGGCAGATAAAAAAGCTAACCTAGCATCATACAGGGATGACCTAATAAAAGTTGGTTTAATCTGAATTTAATCGACGGAAAAATACGTTTTTTCTAAAATAAATAATCAGGCCCCTAACATAGACAAGCAAAGACTTCTACTCCCTTATGTGCCTAATGTGAATAAATGTTTTTGCAATATATTCAATAGTAAATACCATTTATGTTTTCACACACCTCCTAACTCCAACAAACTAATCAATAACACCAAGGACAGCCTACCACCTTCGCTGACACCTCAGATGGTCTATAATATTGCCTGCCCTGAAAAATATTGTAGATCATATTATGGTGAGACCAGGGCCTCTCTGTCCACTAGGCTATCCCAACACATTTACTCCTACAATAAAGCACTGGTGGACACTGCTTATAGTTCAGTTTTTGCACAGCACCACATTTCAGCTGGTCACGATTGCCAACCTGGAAATCCAGTAGTGGTTTGCAGAGTGACACGATCTTAAAAGGAAGATAAAAGAGGTTTACTTTATCTCTAGAGATGGCAATGCCATAAATAGAAAAGTCTCTTGCTACAAAATATCCAAGAAATGGAATGCGTAATCATTTCATTTGCATAAATTTACATCGCTCCTAATCAATTTCTTATATTTTTACAAAATGGCTATGAATATGAGGGCTTTGACCCTTGAAAGTGCTTAGCCATTTGATTAAATATATATATAAATAAGCATTTATTTTATATAGCGCTATGTTTATAATTGTAATACATTTAAAGATCAGACTTTCAAGCTATTGTGCATGCGCTTTTTACGAGTGTTAATAATAAATGAATACTTTCATTCCCAACATGAGATATAGTATTTATGAAAGAATAAAATGAATCCACTTATATTAAAATTAAAATAATATATACTTTTCTTTATTTGCTTTTAGCTTTGTGTGCTTGTGCGTGTTAGCACATTTTATATATTTTGATTTAGAACAATTAGCCACAAAGTGTAAACTGTTTGCTTATTTCAAATTTACTAAATAAATTTTTTTAAGAAGATATTATTGCATATACTTCATTAAAATGATATTATCATTCAATACCACTCTGTTGATTATAGCAACTGTACAACATCACTTGTATCTTCTCCATTGGAAAAGTGCCTACAATTTTTTTTATCTATTCTAGTGGGAAAAAAGCAATTATTTGATTATTTTTTAGTTATTATAATTTATCATTAAGCAATAGAAAAAGGTGCAGCAAAAGCTTCTAAAAAATAACTGAATAAACAATGTAATCATGAACATTTTCCTCAAGTACATGTAAATTCTTAAAACCCCTAGATAGTGGATTATATGGTGTAATTAAGTTAGCATAGAAAAATTAAATTGCAAAGCAATATAAATATTCTATTATTGAATGAATATCTGAGAAATTACCTCTGTTAATAAGAAACATACATTATGCATGAGAGATTTTGAATGAAACAAAGTAAAAAACAAGAGTTACTTTTAACCAATTAATGTGAGAGGTGACTTAGTTAAAGCTAATCGTTATTTATTATATTGTGGCCACCAACATTCAGATGATAAACTACTAAGCATCACATGATCACCATTTCTTATGCTAGCACATACAGAAGTACCACTAAGTGCCAACCAGAGTAATCAATGGATGCCAGAGGCTTGTGCATAAAGTCCCCATGTAGTGCCTACTCATCCAATAAAAGGTGGCTGCTGGAGGATTGCATTAGATTCTATGATCTAGGTGCAGTGCTCTCAGATCCAAAGCTCCTCACTAACGAAGGCCACAAGCCAGAAATTAGTCTGGGGATATTGTATGAGTAGGCACTAGATGGGGATTTTATGCACAAGCCTCTGACATCCATTGATTACTCTGGGTGGCAGTGCTGTATGGAGAGTTTTGCCTTTGTTAACATTCAGATGAGTTAATGTGTAAATAAAAAGGCAGAAGTCTAAATAAATATAATTTTTTTAAAATAGATATATAGAATAATAGGAAAAAAGTGAAATGAAATTATATATTTTTAATATTATACAGTTTCTGTGTCTTTTATCTTTTATTAAACAAAACAGTATAGAATTAATTTTATTTTAATTTATTTCAGGGGCAGAACCGGTGTGAAAAAAGTGGGGTCATTGCAATGTTTTCATGCAGGAGGGGAGGGGTCTTTTTTTAACATTTATATATTACTAGCAAATATAGATATACTAAAATTGCAGAAATTTGTACTTATAATGTATACATAATTATGCATTTATTATAATTTATAAATATGATTTTGAATTAATATTTGAGAAAACAAAATAATATACATATAATGCAAAAAAATATATATTTTCTTTTCTTTAATGTTTTATTGTAAGACCGTTAATAATGTTATTCTAATTTAATATTTTGTGCGAATTCTGATTCAATAGATAAAAATGCTAATGAAGAGAATTGTTCCTTGACTATGCTGATTTTACATTAACATGACCACAACATTGCTGTACATTTAGGCATAACACATTGAATGTAACAGAAAAATCTGTGTTACCGCATTATCAGAATTTTTATAATTGTGTTACTTTACCTGCGATATCATTGTAGAGCCTACAAATTACAGCGATTTTTCAAAAAAAAAAAAAAAAGGAAACATAATTTCACTTAGCATATGACAAAATATACATGCAATTTATCCAGCCTATTTTGAACACTTTTTAGCAAAAAAAATGTTTTATTTATATATACACAATCTTACATTTCGACTGTCCTGTAGTCTTCTTCAGAGCTATGATATAATGAAATAAAATACATAATATGAATGATACCATAAAAAAAGTAAACAATAAAATAAAATAATAATAAAAAAAACACAAAATATAACAAATTATAATAAAACTAAAATAAATGTAAATATAATCAAAACCAAATAAAATAATCCAGATAATATAAAATAATATTTGCTATATGAAATATAAAATAAATTATACATGTAAAGTGTTCAAAATAGGTTGAATAAATTGCATGTATATAAGATATTATAGCAAAATAAAGAAAGTGACGAATTTGATAATATTTCATATGATAAAATGTTTTATTTTTTGATTTTCACAAAAATTGTAGACTATGCAGGGTTGAGGCCTTGATAAATGCAACCTCTTGTGCTTTCAGGTCATCTGTTCATGGAAACAGGGGTGCTGAAATTTAGCTTGCATCAAGGTGCCTCTTATCCATGTAGCAGTTCTGTTTATACTTGTTAACCAGCCTTAATGTAATGGTAGTGTGTATGCCTTCTCATCCATACCTGAGTTCAAATTTGAGCTTAATTAAAGTTAAAGATTTACAGGATTTTTTCTCAAGCCGTCAATTCATAAACAAATTGGATAATATTCCAATATTGGTTAGCAAATGAATATCTAACTAAGAAGGTAAAATAAGGATGGAAAATGCTCAACTCTTCCATTGCCATCTGATTAGTATATCTATTGAATAGTACTGTCACACTCACCATTCATACATGGGTGGTTGAAAAGGCCTTTTTCTCACAGTAGTCTCTTTAAAGACTCTTTTATCTAAAAATATTTGAATTTGCTGGCCCTTATTATACTCTTTATCCATTTGCTTAAATTGTGCTCTTATTGCCAATAGAAAGATATTTAATTGATTACTGGAAACTGGTAATTTAAAATTAAAAACAGCCAATCCCTATAAAAGCAAGTGGTATTGCAGGCTCCTTTAATCATCATTTTCAACTATTATTGATACACTATAGGATGAAGATTTTTCCAAACTCAATTTATTTTCTCTGATTTCTAGCCTCTCTTATTCACACCCAACAGAAAACTTCCTTATTTTATCATCCATCTCACACATGGTCTCATTCTGTGTCTTTCATAATCTTCTGGAATCTAATTTAAGAGTTCAATTGTCCATCCATTAACAGTCCTTCTAATGATATGTCCATCACAGTTTCATTACAGTATCTTAATTCTTCTAATGATGTCATAGATAAATGTTTGTTGTCTCACCCATATATTCTGTTTCAATCTCTTCTTGTTATTCCTAACATATTTCATCTCTCGATACTTTTACTGCTCTTCTATTAAATGTCCAAGTCTCAGCTCCATAAATAAGAACTGATAAAACACATTTATTAAAAAGTTTTCTTTTCAAACACATAGGCATATTTCCTTGTATTACTAAATTATTTCTACCAAAAGATACTTCATCCAAGTTTAATTCTACGATTGATTTCATCTGTTATGTTTCTATCTGCATTAATAATTTCATTCATCATCATCAACCATTATCAATCCACTGCAGGATGAAGGTCTTCCCAAGTTCAGGGGTTTATAATTGTTTTCTTGTACTTCATCATTATTAATCTTTATTTTCTTCTTCTGACAAAATCCGTTCAACATTATTTCAGTGTTCATAGCATTTATCTTTAGTTCTACTTTCTTACTTTCATTTAATAACTCTTATTTTTCGAAGCTCTGAAGTATTATTTGCAAAAACAACCACCATAAACGTTGATTTCTAAACAAAAAAATATGTATGTTTTCTGCCCAAAATCGACTTGAGTAGTTGGGATCAAGAGATAGCATTTAATCAATATCATACATAGCTTTCCATCATCTCCTATCTCGTAATTACTCTCGCAGTTGAATATTTAAAGCCATGTTACAAACTTTATTGTCTCAGTTAAAACATTGCAACATAAACTGCCTATATATATATGTTTTTTAGAAAAATAAATTATTTTTTAAAATTATATGCTTATTTCAACTTCACATGTATACATAAAAAATCATTCAAGAATTATAGTTTAGTTTATAGTTATATTGCTAGTGTAATAAATCATACACTTCTAATCAAGTTATTTTTATAAAAAAAATGTCATCACTAGTGCCATCTAGCGCCCATTAAATCTAAAGTGTTCAATAACACCCAAGTCGTTGAGAAGTTATCTTAAAAATTAAAAAAAAAAAGATCAATTCAGTGTTTTAATTTGAAAAAGCTTTTAATAATATTTAAGTAAATAAATTAAATGAATGATATTATAACTGGATAGTTCATAAAAAATTCGAGCTACAGGAGCGAATTCTCGACGAGATCCGAGACCTTAGGCACTGACCTCTGCCACTCGTCACCAAAGCACGCAGAAGGGACCTTGGGCATCGAACTCTGCCGCTCGACACCAAAGCACACAGAGTAAATCCTTCGTAATTAGCTAGATTACCCATAGTTTTTTATTTATTCACCTATACAGTAAATAAAGATGTTCACACACACCGTACACAGATATATTTCTACCACATTATATTTGAACTTCCCATAACTCTCTGTAGCAAAAGGAAAATATTTGTGATAATAATTTCTAAACGAGTAAATCTTTTTAAACTAATATAATTCTGTAAAAGGCTTTATTATATTTCGGTAATTAAATCTAAACTACAAAATCTATCCGTTAACACAACTATCTGCTGCAAGTATATAGTTAATAAGATAGTATTTACTTATCAATAAGCAATTTGGTGCGCTTAAGGTCTGCTTATTGTCAAAGACAACGTTTCATTCAGCGACTAATTGAATCACCCAAACAAACCCATTTATCACTAATTCTTGATAATAAATTTGCAAAAGAACTACTCAAGAAAAAGGAAAAAAGCATTGGTTGCGTCGGCGCAGATTTAAAAGGCTTTTGAAATGATTAAAACTTTTTTTTCTTTAGCTGTGAAATTTCCCGAGGGTGTTAGTTGGTCCCAGAGATGCGTTGAGTGAATTAAAGGGTTATAGTGTGTGAAAGCGTAGTAATTAGGTAGAGTATGGGCGGCGGGAGAACGACCAACTTCGGCTAGCGATTCCAGCTTAGAGCGAATTCAATCAGCCTTATTATCTATTCCTTTTGATCATAGCGCTGATATAATGTTGACAATAAAAACTTATTGATAATTTGACTGGTTGAAAAAGCAGTTCGGCACAAAGAAAAGAGAATTTAATTTTCACTACGTAAAGCAATGGTGCGTAAGATAGTTGTAACTTTCCGGGCGGAAAGGAGAGGCGGGTGGGAAGACATCGACTGAAAAGCGGCGTCTTCTCTGTTGCGTTCTGAAAATCTTTGCATAAGACTTGAGATGTAGTCTAATGAGGGCTTTGAGCCTTTAAAAAAAAAACAGAAGAAAAAAAAAGACTAAATATTTCCTCATTAGATAGCAAAAAGTACAACAAAATGTGAGAATTGGACGGAATCTGTTTTTTTACTAACTCACCAAGTGTAAAATTGCAAAAATTTTCTAGTCTAGAAATTAGATTTGCGAGTCGACCAACCTTTAAATGCTCCTAAACTTTAAAGTAATTTTTTTAAAAGACGTATGTCTAATTAAAAAATTCTATTATTTTTCATCCTTCCTTTATTTATCATTTTTTTTACTCTAATTAATGTAAAATAATTCATCTATATAGTTAGTTTATTACTGAAATTTGTAATGGACATATAAATTTTAAATCGGACACAGTGAATGTGTGGAGGTGGGGGGTGGGAGGCGATTTCGTTAGCGATCGGGAGGCGATTTCGTTAGCGATTCTTTCAGAATATACCACATTAAAGATTTTAAAAAAAAGTAATCAAAAAATAACACTATATAAATAATATCTAATAGTGAAGTGAATATGCATAAGCATTAATTAATTAATCTGTTCATCAGCACAGCCATTGACACCCTTTGCACGTCAAAAATCTTCCCAATAAAAGTTCGTCACAATTTTTCTTCTCCAGCACCTTAAGTTCTTTCCGAGGACGCCGTTTATGTTTTGGAATCCAATTGAGAATTCTTCTAGTCTATTGATTATCCACAATTCTTGTTATATTCATTTCCGTTTAAGTTCTTTAATTTTTGTAATGTATGCGATAATATGGTATTCTAAGAAGTTCTTCCAGTAATTAGTGAACCAGATTTAAAACTCAAATAATTAATATTCATTTAAAACAAATAAAACAAAAAAAATTGACAATTAATTCAAAGTCTGTGTCTCTTTGACCTCCAAACATTTTGAGCGATATAAACATGCAATAAGTAAAAGAATGTGTGTGTGGGTTCAAACCCATTCATTTCTCTTTCCTCCATATTCTTTTGAGTCACTAACAGTCTTTGTTATAAGAATGAAGTCTATATTCTCCAAGTATTTAAAGACAATATACATTGATTAAAAGCTTTCTTTGTATTCTGTTTGTAGTGGTATATAAATACATATGAAACACACATTTGGGCAATTTTGCCTCAGAAGTTGCACATCTTCTTACCCACAAAAGTAGCACATATGATCAGAATCTTTAAATTCTAATTATTATTATTTTCAAATAAAAAGGTAAGTTTACTATCTTGATCATAGGAGTAACTTTCATTGTAATTTTACTACATTATAGAGATTAATATCTTGTTACTTGTACCCCCAAAAGCAGGTCTCACCCATTGAAACAAATCAACTTCTTTCTGTTTCTCTTTTTTAAAAAAAAAACAAACATCATAGCTATTTCTTTTCTCAGCTCATCAAGGGTCAGATTCAAATTCCTCTGTGGTGCTACAATCACTCAGTTTAAAGTGATTTAATTGCAATTATCCATATCCTTTATTTTAGGTTTGTCTTTTCTTCCAAAGCATAAGCTTATGGTTAAGACCTGTAGAGGTCCCTACCTTCGCATTTTCAAGCGCACATGCTTAAAGGTTTATTGTCTTAGTAAATATTATTTATCTAATGATAAAACTTAAATGTATATTGATATATTAATTCTAACTAAAATTTCTAGAATTCAGTACTACTTGAAATAAAAGTAAAGTAAAGGAATATAACTGTGTTTTCACGTAAAAGGTCATTGAATTCAAAGTAGTCATTGTGCACACATAAACTCAGCTTTTGCTTAAATCTTGAACTTAAAAATATATTTAACATGTTTAGTTTATATACTTTTTTTTTATAAAATTGGTACAATATTTTGCTACTTGTGACTTTTCAAGTAAACCAAGATGGCAGATAGTTTTTTAATATTTATATGTACAGTTTTGATGGCCTGTAAGCTACTGAAAATCTTTATTTTAACCTTTTAAACTTATAACGTGGGAAGAGATGAGATGCTCTTAACATTATCGTACTTTGGTTTGATTTAGTTTATTTCTTTTTGTCGGCAATTGTTTGGATAAATTGTCATAATGATAAAAATTTGAAACCTTTCTGGCACAGAATGTGATGCAGTGGATTATTTCCAAAGGTGCAGGACCTGTTCTCCTAAAAAGTGTGCATTAATGGTCATGATATGTTTGCATGCCACCTACATGAATAACATTTAAATATTGTATTTATATTTATATTTTTCATTTTTCTGTTACTAAGTTAAACCCTCCCCCAAAAAGAAAATAAACTGTAATATTGTAATTAAGCTGTCCACAATGATTTCTTTTGTTAAAATAACAGTAAATATTATTTCCTATCACACATTTTTTTGTAAGCATTTTTGAGGCCCTTGAAATTGTAGATTTATTAAAAATATGGGCAGCCATCTTGGTTTACTTGAAAACTCACAAGCATCACTATTTATTTTTATTTTTTCATAACTAGCTGAATATATTTGCTTCTTAGAAGAATACAAGTCAAAGAAGTGTAATAATGTAAAACAGGAAATTGTCACAAAAAAAGAAACACTTTAATAAATATCAAAACTGTTATTTTTTGTCATTTTTCTATTTATTTAAAATTTGTATAATTTTGTTGCTTTAAGTATTTTTTTAAAAAATTCATTTTACTGATAGAAATGAAATAATTTTTATTTTGTTCAAAATACATTTTGTCATATAAACATAATGAAAACTATAGTTCTGACTACATATTACAGTTGCGATTACCTTTTGTCTATATTTACAAAGTTAACCTTTCAGTTTTCCATTCCGAGTCTCATATGGGATGAAAGTCAAAAAATTCAATTTGTGTTTTTGGCCTTCTATTAGAAGTTTTGCTATTTTTTTTTCAAACTTTAAAATTCACGTACTTTTTTTCTAAGATTTTAATTTTTAAAAAATCCTAAAAATGCTAGGATAAGTAAAAAAGCAGGAATTTCAAAGCTTGATAAACTCTGAAGTGATGGGTAGCTATTGTATTTTTGGCAGTCTCAAACTTTGCAATATTATTTTGAAAAAACATTACAAATGATTAAAAACTTGATTTTTTGAAAAGAAATTATTAGGGATAAAGAATATATATTATTACATATAATACAAATAAAATGTCCATCAATTAAAAAACTATTGTAATAACAATAAAAATAATAAATATAACATATACAGTCTTTCAATCTGAAGAAATACTTTCGGTTATTTCCTTAACACTCCTCAACCGCCATTAAATTCAGAAAACATAACAGAAGCAAATGTTGTCAACTCAAATCCCATAAATCTCAATTTTTAATGTTAGCAGCTTGTCTATTAATTATATTCATTTTATTTCTATCTACTAAAATTGTCTTCTTAATTTTCCTTTTATTAAAATTCAGGAGTGATGACATTTGCTTCCATTTTGTTTTTTGTTTTAATTTAAAAGCAGTTAAGGCAGGTTAAGGAATCAATGGAAAGTATTTCTGAGGATTGAAAGATTGTATATAATAGTTAATTACCATTATATTTATTATTATATTGCATATTTATTTTTTACAGAAATGTTTCATTTTTAAATATAAAAAATTATATTTCTCTGAGTAATGTTACCATGGAAATTATAGTGGCAATAAATATGATCTGCCTAGAAAATGTCATCATTAACAGTGTTAGAAAATATAGCAATATCATAAAAATTACTAAAAAAAATTTAAACCTTTAAATCATAAGTTATACATTAATAATTATTCATTTACATTTTAAATACAAATGTCAAATAAAACAGATATCATTCATTTTCTGACATCAATCTACTCCTTCTACAATTAAATTATGAAGTGGTGTGTTGTTTTGATTAATGTCTAATTTTTAAAATAATTCCCCAAATAAGATGTGATTTTTTTAGAATTTATTTAATTTATAAACAAAAATATCTATCAAATGAAGTCAAATTTATTGTATTTTGACATATAATAACGGTGTTAAATGAAGGTGAAAAACTTATAGCAAATGAGAATGAAGAAAACTATCACAGCACAGGAAGGTTAATATATTATTTTTAGGATCCATTTTTAACTTATATTTGTCTTAAATTTTTTAATAAGGTAAAAATGTGATGAAGACTAAAAGTGAGTTCATTAAAATAAAAAGCAAAATGTGTTACCCATGTGATCACTAAAAGCTGCCCCAAAATGCACTGCTAAAGTAACCTGTTAGTTGTGCACTTTGGAACAGCTAATAATGAAAATTTGATAACTATTCTTTATACTTTTTATTTTAATAAATAAAAGTTAATTTTTCATTTTGTCTTTATATTTTCTTAAACAATTCCTTACAAATATAAGTTTAAAAAGGAAAAATAATCCTAAAACTAACTTTGTAAATTAAAAAAAAGAATAATATAAACAAATAAATGATCAAAGATTTTCGTTTAACCTTCAGGCTAAAAAAATCATTTTAATGAAAGAAAATTATTCCAATAAAATTTCTATTGGTAAAATGAATTTTGATAAGAATACATTCAAGCAATAAAATTATTTTTAAAAAAAATATTAAACACCCATTTATAATTATAAAAAAGTAATGATGTCATTGGAAGAGAGTATTTCTTATTTAGTAGTAGATATTTCTTGGCCATTTCCTGCTGGCATTAAACATTTTTCAATTGATTTTTATTTGTAAAGCATATACAAATGAAATCTGAATTTAAACATTAAATACTTTCTGAGAAATAAATATGTAATTTACAAAAAAGTAATAAAATAAATTTTATGTAATATTTTGATTTTCAATTTCATAAACACTAAGGCCCCTTCACATAGCTACTAAAAGATTTTATGTTAAAAAATTAACATGCTCAAATAAATGCTAATTGCAAATAGAACATATTTACTGAGAAACAAGCATTAATTTTACAAAAATAAATAAGTAAATGCTTTTTTCAAAAAAAAAATAAAAATCAATCTCTGAATATTTTTGCATTAAATTGCAACATTTGATTTTCCCTGGGTTTTTATTTGAAAGTGCTGACATCAATTTAACTTAGTTAGAACTAATATTAGCCAAAGCATATTTTAGTTTATGCTGACAAATGAACAAACTAAAGCCCTTTGAGCTGATTGTAGTGCCAGTTTTTTAGTTATGTGATCTGACTCAGAAAAGTTATAATAAAATTCACTATTATTACTGATGCTTCTAAAATAAGAGCAGCTAAGAAAATCTCGTGTAACCAATAAGCAGATTGTGACATCTCATGAAACTTAGGCATGTCCTAAAAGAACTATGTCTGAAATAAAAACCATCAAACTGAAATGGACATAATGTATAGATAATCAGGAAAGCAGTAATATTGATATACTTGTCAAATAATCATATGAATTAGTGACAAAGAAGACTTCACAAGTGGACAAAACAGATCTATTAAGTCATTCTACAGGAAACAACAACAAGAAACATGTATATTTAAAGAATAATAATTCTGTAATGTAATTTTCACCATACCACTCGAACTGGTGCAATTGGCCATCTATATTATCTATACACCTGGGTCTCTTTTTACGCAGACTTATTTAACACAATTTTGAAGTTTCACCGGAAGTCAATTTCCGATAATGCGCTATTACTTTAAATAATAAATTTTGTGTACTTACGTTATATTGAAAGTAATAGCACATTATTGGAATTCGACTTTCATCTTAGTAATTTCAATATTTTCAGTGCTTTATAATAGTAAGATTTTATGCAATAATGAAATTAAAATCATTATTTCCACATTTTATGTATACACATATTAAATTTTACAAGATTATAATGTAAATTTGTTCAAACATTGTGCGTGTTAATTTTGCATTTTAAATCACATTCTGTTTTTGCTTTTTTAAAAAGAACGTAACCAATTATTATTTTCTTATTAATGACACTAATCATTAACATGCTCTTAAATTCCAATGAGAGCTAAATGGTTGTGTCTGGATATCGCGAGCTTTGTAAACAATTAATAAAATAATCATCTCAAAGATTAATTACTAATTACATTGTCACCAGAAAATCATAATAATTAAAACATGTATAAAAAAATGTAAATTACTGTACTGTAAATTATGCATAAAAATATATTATTTTGAATAAAATTAAATATTATAGTTAAAAAAAGTTTGTCTTGTATCAATTTTTTTCAAATTTGAAATTTTTTATTAGTCATATTTTATTTCCTTTTTTTTTTTTTGCGCTAATTTTAAAGTAATTTTACGTTGGTGCTTTGCTTTTAAGCGAATTTTGAAAAATCACAGACCGCATCCCCTCTTTTTCAATGTAAGTTACGTCTATTTTTGCGCGATTTCGTTTGCGTGTGTTTTCTGAGGAACCTATCTATCGCGTAAAATGAGACCCAAGTGTATATACTTAACATGCATATACACTTATAAAATGTTTACACATGTCAATATAATTAATTTAGATTCCAAATCTAATTATATTAAAAAATTCTTTTATTTATAAACATAGTGATGTTTAATTAATTGTCTTTAAATAATTTATGATAAATGAATTTGTTTATATTTGTTCATAATGATTGTATTTTTCAAATTAATTTGTATAATATAACTAGTCATCCTGTTATATCTAGATCTATTACTATAAGCCTTGTAAATTAAATAATAGTACGCTCCTGTTTAATCTTTTTTTCTACATATATTCAGAAAATTAACATTTTCTTGCACTTTTTTTAAGAATTCTTTCATTTCAACAAAAAATTTTATTAACAATAAATAGTGATTACATCCAGATAAAAGAAAAATAAATAAATTGTACAATAACATGATTATATAATGTTCAGTTTGCCTACTGGCTAGATTATGTTATGAGAGCACAATTGTTAAACACTTATGTGGTTGGGTATAATGATGAATATTTGTGTAGAATATGAGAAACTAAGAACTTGTTTAATGGTATTAGCATTTTTAATATAAACATGAATATTTTCTTTTAAAATTGCCTACTCTATAATGCTGGTTAGGTGGGAGTTGATAATCAGGAAAAGGACAGAGCAGTTAAAGATCAGGTGTCATCAAAGTCTTTACTGGAGGCAAGGAGCTCATCACGTTTCTTGATTTTTTTGAGTGTTTGATAAAACAATGGTATGATTTGTAGGAGGGAGGGTAATTCCATGAGAGTTTTGCACCTCACTATCCATATAGAATAAAGGACAAAGGTAGAAAGCCTTATTATTGCAAAAGTTCCATTATGAATGGCATTTTCATGTGAGAAAATCAAGTCAGATCTAATATTGGAGTTTATTATATTTTCAGTGTTTTAAGTCTTGGGCACCAGTGTACAATATGATCTATGGTTTCATCTTTATGAGTACAAGCCACCTACAGGGTCAATGCTAGAAAAACCTCTTTGATGATAAAGAAACCAATTTGTGGGAAGCACATTCAGATTAATTTTAATGATGAAGTCAAGGAATTTGGGTTCCAGTCTCCATCTTTTGAAGTGTGTAATGAGGCTTTGGTTGGTTACTTTTAGGCTTGTTTTAATGGGTTGTTGATTATAGTTGATTAGATTGTATGCTTCCCATAAGGTGATTTTTTGGTTAAGGTTAGAGGGCATCATCAGGTTATAAAGTTATAGGTATTCTACTAGTAATGCTATTCATGAACTGGAAAAAGGTGGAGGATGATCAGTCGGTGTAATTTTTTTAATAATGTTGGAGTATCTGCAAGAGAGGAAAAGATTATGTAGAGTGTTGTGGGTTTTCTGTAAAATGATTGCCTGTATTGAGTGGAATGACAGTACATTGAACCTACATGGTCATTGGATACCTCACCAGCTAATACCAACTGTCCTTCATCTCCAGAGAAGTTTGGTGCATAATCAATTAATTTTATTTTGAAACTGTTTGGACATTTTAGTGAATGGAAGATAATATGAGATTTTTGGAAATATGATCATGTTGAGGAGGCCAATCTTTCCATATAATGAAAGGTATACTCTAGAGAGTGAAGTGGTGATGGCTTCAGTTGAATGGAGGATTGCATCTTGAATCTCTCCTGCCATTGCAGCTGGAGGTTTGGAGATTGGGAAACCTAGGTACCTTTGGGGTTTAGCAGAAAAGGGGCAGTTAATTTGTTTACGAGACATTATCTTCCAGATGGAAGATTTGTTAAAATTTATTTGTAGGCCAAGTTTCATTGTATTTCTGTTTAAGATGTTCATGAGATGGGGAAGGTATTTAATGATGGGAAGCACAACCATGATATCATCTATATATGCAAATACATTGAAATTTTTATTGAGATAGGGAAAGAATATTCCTGGGATGTTTTTTTCTATATCCATCAGAAGAGAGTTGATGTATGCTGAGAAGAAAAGGGCACTGAGTGGGGATCCTTGAGGGATCGACTTGTATGGCTTGAAACCTGGTGTAATCTTGCCATCAAGAAAGACAAAAATCTCTCTGTTGTTGAGCAGATTGCTGATCATCTGAACAATCACAAATGGAATGTTGCATTCCACCAGATTATCCAAGAGGGTTTTATCTGGACTGAATCAAATGCCACCGCAACATCCAGTTGGACAGCAATAGGTTTGGATTTACGATGTACTCTGATATAATTGAACAGTGCAGTTACATTGGTCATAGCATGTGAGGTTGATGATCCCTTTTTTCTGTATTGGTTTGAGGAGATATGACAAAGAATTTGAGTTTGGATTTGATCTTTAATAACTGACTCAATTATCTTGATAAGCAATGGGGTCATGGAAATTGGCCGGATACTGTTAATGTCATTTAGTGGTTTTGCTTTTTTAATAAAAGGCACGAGTGCCACTGGGTAAAGATCTGTTATGTTTCTGTTGCCAGAGGCTAGGTGATCAATCATTTTTTTAATAATTGGAACAGTGAATTGACTGAGGTGTTTGAGAATAAAATTTGGGATACCATGAAGGCCAGGATGAACACCGTCAGGGAGGGATATTATCTTCTTTTTGATTTGGATTTCTGTGATGCCATGTTCGCCCTGAGCTCCATCTTTTTGCATTAATTGGCAGAATTGTTGGCTGATGAGCTGCATCATTGGAATTCTTTAATAGAAAATTTATTTAAAATTCCAACTTTTTATTTGATCAAATTTATCTTTATTCTTGATTATATTTTTACTAAACATCATGTGGTCATTATTTTCTATGCTAACACAAGTTGTTAAAATAATCATGGTTGCTATAGTTATTAAAGAACCAAAGATACCAAAATATATAGATTCTAAACTGGTTTCAGATCTATATGACTATACAAGCAAAAGAGCTTGGATTGAAAACATTGTCATGTTTTCATTTTAGACTCATAGATTTATAGTTAACTAAAAAATAAAAGGTGGCTGCTGGAGCATTGCATTAGATCCTAATGTCTAGGAGCAGTACCAGATCCAAGGCTTCTCACTGATGAAGGCCACAAGCTAGAAACTAGTCTGGGGATATTAGATGAGTATAAGCACTAAACAGGAATTTTACAGACAAATCTTTTTCTGTCCATTGATTATTCTGTCTTGCACTGATTAGCACTACTAAGTTCTCAAATTTTTGGAGCTTAAACTAATCTGCTAAAAACAAAAGCATTTAAGAATAATTTGATAGATTGAAAAGAAATTACACAAGTAATAAAATAATTATCACTGACATCATTGTAAAATTAAGATTTTGAAATTGAAGTTCTATTAGTCATGATACTAGAGGATAAGACAATAAATGCATAAACCAGTCAACATCAACTATTTATCATTTCCTATACTTACACAAGCTGTTAAAATAGTAGCAAACTGTCCATGCAATAATTCCACCTAGTGGAAGCCATAGTAATTGATAGATGTAAGAAAATTAGTGCATAAAATCCCTATAGTTGGATATTGTTAATAATACACATAATGTACAAAAAATATTTATTTCAAAAATAAAATTTTAACATATAATTAACGTTTATATTTTTACGCTGAAAAAGTATAGTATGCCCTACAATTTGATTACAATATAATACAATAAGTCATAAGAAATTTTAAAAATCAAATTTATTTGTATCAGATAAACCGGGCACACGTAAAATGGTCTGCAGGCACCACGGTGCCTGCGGGCATAGGGTTGGGGACCCCTGCATTAAATACATATATTTTTAAAAGTAAGAACGTTTTATAAAGTGTTGTGAAAAACATTAGTTATTGATGTCAGAAACTAGATTAAAATAATGAATTTTCTTCTGCATTAGACCAACAAAGATTAAAACTGATGGTGATAATAGAAAGATAAAGATGTTTTTATTGTAATACTTTTCACAAAATCTAACCCAAACTTTCAGCAATCATTTTTATTTGTTTCTTTTTAAGAAGTTGAGCTTTTTTCTTGAAGAAAATATTTATTTTATAAAGTGATTGTCTTATCTCTTTATAAGAGCATAATGAATACGATTTGAGTTTCTAATAATTTTTAATAAGACTAGTCAAGCATTGGTGGTGGAGAGATCAGCGACGGCTGCTTTACAACCAGTTGTCCCAGGTTAGCAGGTTCGCTTCCTGGCTGATGCTATGACACATGGGAAATTTTAATAAAACTATATATACTTAATGGCTTTTCAATAAAGTAACACATAGTATAATTCTATTCATAAAACAACTATGTATGGAAATGTTATTAAGATAATTTACAACTCAGATTCTCAAAAGATTATTTAAATAAACATATGATCATCATTTTCTTGTACCAATGCCAATGTATTCTATTTTTTATCTGATAAATAGATATAAGAAAGTAAGTATTATTTGCAAGTTTATTTAAATGATTCATTGGAAATCTGCTTTTAAAATTACTGTAGTAATATTTTCAGATTCATCTATTCCGTAATTAAGCAGTTTGTGTTAGAATTACCTTTTTTTTAAAGTAACAAAAGTACTCTTTTCCTACATGCATAAATTTATTCTTCAATATAGAGATCTTAAATATCTTTATAAAATCATTAATCAACAAATTATTCTAACAGTTATAATTTCAAATATTAAAAAAAATATTATAATTAGATCTTATGAGCATGATACTTAGTCTGCTTTTGTCTGTTATATTCAAGCTTATTGTTACAATGTTCTTAATTTTTATCTTTTATTCAGTCTACCCTCTTTATACAATCAGATTTGTAATAATACTAAGCATTTTAATTTATATTATAAACAATTTTATAATATAATTAAATTTGAATGTCATTGTTGATTAATTTATATTTATTATATATATTGTAACAATATTTATAATACTATATATATATCTACAATATATATATATATATATAAACATTAAAAGCATAAAATGAAAACAGTCAATAAATAAAATTATCCCAAATCCATAACTCAACCAGGCTAGCCAAAAATAAACTCTAAATCACAACCAATGGCTTCACTGCTTCAAGAAAATTTCTCAAGTGTAAAGAACTACAAAATAATAACATATTTAAACTAAACCTTATCCACAATTCCACTTACCTCCCATACACCCTTAATATTAAAAGAACTTTTAAATAAGTTAATTGCTTCAGAATCATAAATTTTTAATAATAAAGATTCTTTAATTCTTTTTTTTATTTTATTTCTCTCAAAGAAGACAATTTTAACTTCATCAAAATTAAAAATATGGCCTGTATCTTTTTCATGAATATATAAACAATAATATTTAAACAGCATTAAACTGTTGCACATGCGCTTTGGATTTTAAATATAAAATGAATGAATACTAACACTTCAACCACAAGACTTTATCATGTGGTTGAAGTGTTAGTATTCATTCATTTTATATTTAAAATCCAAAGCGCATGTGCAACAGTTTAATGCTGTTTAAATATTATTGTTTATAAAAAACATTGTGCTATATAAAATAATTGACTTATGAATATATAAAGCAAAACTAAGATATTTTTTCTAATCCTACTTTCATGTACCTTTATTCTTTCATTTAAGCTCAAACTGCTTTAACCTATATATACTTTATTGCAAAACAAGGAATAATATATACTACTCCAAGAATAATCTTTCTATCAAAATTTTCCTTTGTCAATTTTATAAAGATTATTTAACTATTGCTTACACCTGAGTCTCATTTTATGTGGTAGATAGTTCCCCAGAAAATGCACACAAAAGAAATCGTATAAAAATAAACTTAATTTACCTTGAAAAATGGGGGATAGGTTCTGTTATTTTCAGAAATTGGCATAAAAGCAAAACAAGACAAAATTACTTTAAAATTCGCATTAAAAAAATAAGTAAATAAAGTATGACTAATAAAAAATTTCAAATATTTGAAAAAAATTAATATAAGACAAACTTTTTTACTTTTTTTTATTAAGTACAGTATTTAATTTTACATTTTTTCATACATATTTTAATCATTACCACTATTTGACAATATTCGTTCGTTTGTGAACTGGTAAGAAATCAGATTTGTGATGTGATGTACAACTAGTGCGACTTTCAGTCTTGAGTTGTGTTAATGGTTTTCTGTTTCTATATTAAAAAAATGAGATCGCAATCAAAACAAAAAGATTATACATTATCATTAGAAAGATTATTTTCAGTTCATAAAATCAATAAAATTTTCGTTATTATTTATTTTAAAAATCTAAAAAAATATTTATTTCTGTTAATATCTAACAAAATACATTTTAAAAGTTTAAAATTTTTGAATATTTATTGCAATATTTTTATACATACATATAAATCTATTATTATTATTTACTCTTTAGTATAAGTAGGTTATTTATATAGAAGCTAAGATTCTAAATACAGCTTCAGGCCATATTCACGTTAGCTGCTAATATAATGTTATATTTTTGAAGAAAAAAAAGTCAAAATAAGTTATTAATAATTTTAATTTCTTAATGTCTAATAAATATAGTGAAATATGAAAGATATTAAGAAGAAACGTGAATCGCATAACTTCAAAATTGCATTAAAATAATCCTCATAAAACAAGACCCAGGTGTACTTTGATAAATTTGTTAAAAGTATTTTATTTAATAGTACTAATAATTGTCATTTAAATTGTTTTCTTATAGAAATGTATATAATATAGTAATTTGTTTGGAAATAAGAAAATTACTTGAAAAGAGGTATTATTTTGGATAATGTATTAAACACTACAAAGGAAATTTTTGATAGAAAGACCATTCCCAGAGTAGTGTATATTATCCCTTGTTTTTGTGAAAAGATATATATATTTATAAGTAGTTTAAGCTTAAAGGTACATAAAAATAGAGTTAGAAATAAATATCTTAGTTCTGCTTTATACATCCATGAAATGGTACAGGCCATACTATTAATTTTGATTAGGCTAAGATTGTTTTCTTTGAGAGAAATGAAATAAAAAAGAATTAAAGAGTCTTGCATTGGTGGTCGAGAGGTCAGCGTGACTGCCTTGCACTTGCAGGCAGTTGCCCGGGTTGCGGGTTCGCGTCCCGGCCGATGCTATGACATTAAAAAAAAAGAATTAAAGAATCATTATTATTAAAAATTTATGACTCTGAAGCAATTAATTTATTTGAAAGTTCTTTTAATATTAAGGGTGTATGGCAGGTAAGTGGAATTGTGAGAAATGCTTAGTTTAAATATGTTATTTTGTAATTTTTTACACTTGTGAAGTCTGCTTGTAGCTGTGAAACCATTGATTGTGATTTAGTTTGGTAGTTTGGTTGAGATGTAGATTTGGGGTAATTTTGATTATTTCATGTATGCATTTTTTTTTACTTTTTGTTTGTTACTTCCTTGTATTATTATGTTATATGCATTATATTTAGCACTTAAATAAATGAATTGAATTATGATTATTATGATTATTATTATTTTGTATTTAAATTATACATTTTCTAGCCATATATTAAAACATTTTGAGTAAATGTGTTGATTTTAAGCTCTTCTATTATATTTTAAGTAAAGCATTTTCACTTGAACTGTTAGATGCATTCTAAACAGTTATATATTTACTAATATTTGGCTATTACCAGCATAGATTGTTTTTAAATGTGTGTATGTATGGGTAACAGAGGTTTGTGTTTGCATGCACACAAGACATTGCATGTGCATGCATAAATGACATTGAATCAACTGATTTATAATTCTTGAAAATTAAAAAAAGCTACAAAATAAAATAATACTCTCTAGTATAATAACAAAAAAATATTAATTTGTTCATTTTGTGGTTTTAATATTTTTTAAATAAATAAGTTATTTAAAAAATGTTTCATTTTCTGTGTGTAAATATTTTTTACTCCATGTAAATGCAGCTAGAAATCAATTTTCAACCTTTGCATATCTAATTAGCTGAGAAATCAGAAATTTGATTGGTCAATTTGTAATTTTTCTAAAAAAAAAAAAAAGGCAAACATTTCACCTTTCTTAGAATTGTCTAGTAAAATCTAAAATTCTGGAAATTTTTTTTCTTTAAAGCTTTAATTTTTAAAATCACTTTGTTGATGAGTCAGTGAGATCATTAATATGATGTATCACATATGAGATATGGAGTTAGCAGCTCTCTTATAGATATAAAAGCTGAATCATTATTCAATGATCATATATGCTAAAATATCTATTCATCCAAAATCATTGTAGAAAGAACACAAAATAAAAGATATGAACTCCATTATGATAATCTTATGAAGATAAGGAACACCAACAAAATTCACATCTATTGCTATGTTCATCTAAAAAAGGGGAGAAATGTGTTAGCAATTCATAGCCAGTTATATAACTGTGGCAATAGTGATATTAGCGATTAAGCCAATGCACATGCACTTTAAAAATAAATTATAAATCAATACTCTCACTTTTTCCAGACACAAGATATAGTATTTTAGAAAGAAACAGTGCTATATAAAATAATGTCATTATAACTACTGCAGTAAAAATGAAAGGAAAGATATGGCTAGTAGAACTTGCATCGGATTTATTAGGCATAATAGAATAGTAAAAAAAGTGAGCCTTCTAATTGGCTTTAAAATAATGCTTTAATCTTAATATAAGAATCAAGATCAAAAAGTGGACTATTGGATAAATATATCAATGGTAGCTGTCTCTTCTAAAACTCTTGGATTGCAGTGGATATTTTAACACAATACTGGCTATTTAAGCAACAATATTGAAGATGTCACAGAAGCAAAACTCTCCATACAGTAGCGCCACTCAGTGCAAGCCAGAGTAATCAATGGTTGCAGAAAGCACTACTGCATGGAAAGTTTTGCCTTTGTGTAAACAGCTTATGTAATCATAAAGAATGGTGATCATGTAATGTTTAGTGGTTTAATATTGAAGATGCATAACACTTCAACATTAAGAAAATTTTTATTTTTTTACTATTTTCTTGCACAAAATAACTTGACAATTTGATTTGTGAATTTATTTATATTTGCATTATATAATGATAATATAACTGGAAAATATTATTATTAATTGTAATAATATGATGAACTATTTCCATCATGAAAATGTTGAAGGTCTAGAAATTTTAAACTTTATTTAAACTTTTTCAAATACAAACAACTTGCTAATAATAAAAACACAAATAGACAACCCAGGTTAGTATTTACATAATGTTTTAAGTGGTATTATTCTGCACTCTTCTTCAGATGTTTGTTGGCCTGACCAGTCACAATATTAGCATAAGAGTTGAACTTATACCTTTAGAGTTTTGACTATTAAATTTTTTAAGGCAACATTCAAGATCTTCTCTTCCTCCTCCTCCTTCTTCTTCTCTTTATTCTTCCTCCTCTCCTTTTTCTCTTTCCTCTTCTCCTTCTTCTTTCTTTATTCTCTTTCTTATTCTTCTCTTATTCTTTCCTCCTTCTTCTTCTCCTCATTCTCTTTTTTCTTCATAAACTTCATCTTCTTCTCATTCTCTTCCTCTTCTCCTTCTTCATCTTCTTTCATCATAATCTTCTTAATTACTAAGCTAGTTTATCAGTCAGTAGATATTTCTCTATGAGGGTTGGGTTCAAATTTAAATAGTTTTTTTCTAAGAGTGAGGATAATTGAAGGCTTCCAAACATTATGTATAGCCACATTAGGTTGAATCTATAGAATTTTTTGCCATGGCCATATGAGCAGTTTCTTTGAATTTTATTCTTTGCACCTTTTTTTCTCTATCCAATATTTTTGTATTTTCCTCAATTGAACATAAGGTCATCAGTACATACGTATTCTGCTACTGTAGAGACATCTGTTTTTTCTCTTTTAAATATTTGTTTGTATACTTTTAATTGGTGTTCAACAGCGTGATAAGTCTCTCCAATATACTTGCACATTCATATGATACTTCATAGATGCAGTTTTCATTTTTAAGCACTTCCAATTTAAACAAGTGAAAAGTTGTTCTAATGTTATATTGACTGCAGATTTTCTTTAATCTGTCTGCCATTCCTGGTATGTACCAATGAACATATGTTCAATTGGGAAAATGCAAAAATTTTGGATAGAGAGGAAAAATGCAAAGAAAAAAAAATCAAAGCAGCTGTTCATATGATAATGGGCAAATAATCCCATAAGGAAAACCAGTATAGCAATACATAAGGTCTTGAAGCTGTCAATTAACCTCATTCTTAGAAAAATGTATAAAAAATTTAAAGGAATCAGACAAGTTTGAACCAACTCTCATAAATACATGAAATTTCTACTGGATGTTGCTTTTGACAGAATATCTGAGTTGGTTAGGTAGGATGCTGTCTTAAAAATTTGATATTCAAAAATCTAAACATGTAAGTTCAATTTCTATGCTAATATTGCAACTAGTCAGACCAGCAACGCATGAAGAAGAATGGAGAATAATTTTAATCAAATCATTGTGTAATTACTAACCCATGTTGTTGTTTGAATTTGAAAAAGTTGTATTGGTAGTTGAGGAGTGATCATACTGCTGCCATAAGATGGCGCTGCGATGCCATCAACAACCTATTTGAAACCTGCAAGTGATAAATTTATTTACCAAAGTGGCTGAAAAATGACAAATAAAAAAAAAATTGATGAAAATGGCTGAAAAATGACAATTTTTTTATGTCATGGATCTTAATTTAAATGGCATGTCATACGTGTGTAACAAGTTACTATTTCTTTATTCAGTTTGGCTACTTGTTTCAAAGGGGAAATATAAAAAAGTTTTCCCAGTTCATTGTTTACAATGCGGGTATGGAGTTTGTTATTTATTATATGGATAAACATCATCACAATCCCTATCTGAATATGACAACTATGGAATAACTTTCATCATAAAAATCTTCCATTTATTAAAAGGGTTTAGCATATGAGGTATATGAGCACAGACTTTCACATGACCACCACTCTCCACTCTATCTAATAACACTGATACACCTAAACACATATATGTTGAAAAGATAAATAATCACCAATATAAGTATTTCATGCTAAACCAGCAATCATCAGTTGGTCCAGATTACCATCTCCCACACATATATACTATAATTGCTCAGATATATATTAAGATAGACTCTCCTCATACTTTAATGGACAGGTTTCAATCTTCTCCACACTCCAACTCTTCACCCGTCCATCCAATTGAAAATCTGATGATGGAATGCTCAAAGGCCACACTAATGCCAAGATTATTGTCACACCCATGTTGACCTAAGGTCAATCTGAACCCCACATGTACAGGATTTAGGCAATATTTAGTGTACAATTCAAACTGTACCATACTCATGCCAGTAATTTATATTTCTTGCTGATTGAATCTGACTAAACCGTTAATTGAAGCAAAGTTTGCTGGCAGTAGAGCAAAAGTAATACGGTGTTTATTATTTATGTGTAATAATATTAAATAGATTGTAAGTGGAAAGTTAATAATACCAGACTACTAATTATTTAAGCAATTAAAGTACTAAATATAATCCTTATTACGAAAGGGAAAGCATTAATAGTTCATAATTGGGGTGGGAAAGTTTTATTTCATATAAGTAGAATATGTGGTTTGATTTTGGCAGGCACTCATGCTAAACCTAATAAAGTGGTACTCTTTCCTCTTTTTCTAATTGGTTTTATCCACGATCACATCTATTAATCGAAACACTTTCATTACTCATTAGTCCTAGGGGACTTACACAAATAATTTACCATTATAAATAATTTGGTTGTAGTTTAATTACAAATCTGTATTGAGCTTTACAGATAAGATCATATCCTTTGAATTTAGATCAAAGGTGTTAATTACGAGAAATGCTTCCTGGTCTAATGTTTGACTAATAGTATGTGGGTGAACTCGTGGACTGCATGTTTAGATTTAAAGTGGTTGTGTGATGATATTCAGATAATGGTGAAGGATTTATTATCTCAACTGCATTGAAAATGATGAATGATCTTAGCTTCATTCCATTACCACACGCACACACACATATATGTGTATGTATTTATTTTATAGGGGCCTGTATGTATATCCACACTTATCAACAACACATTATGTGTTCTCAATTTATAATATGCTATTCAATAGCAATTCTTCTTTCTCTCACCATGATAACCCCACCTAGTGGCAGCTATAGTCATCATAGATGTCAGATAGTTGTGATTAGGTATTCAGTGCTGTTCCATCCAATATCACCATCCTAGTTTATTAATTTCTAAAGTGTTTATAAAATGGCATCACTGTGGCAAGAGCAATAAGATACATTGAATGGCCTTGTGTAGTCTTGTACAAAGGATAGAGGTAGCCATCATTATTGTAAAACTAAAGGCACCATAACATATAGATCATGAACTAGTTTAAGATTGGTATGGTTATGCAAGAAAATTAGCTTAGGTTGAAAACATGGTTTTTCAATTAGGGTTGATAGCTTAATAGGAAAACAGAAGTTAATGATAGCTGCTAGAAGGAAAAAGCATTATGTTTCCAAGATCACAAAATTCTTTACTGATAAAGGCCAAAATGGAAACTGGTCTAGGGATATTAGATGGGATAACAGTTGGATAAGAATTTATTAAGCACTAGAGTATCTGGCACTTATTGATCATTAAAGCTTAACAGTGGTCAGAAAAAGAATTTGTGGTTATTGAATAACACAGGATTGATAGAGATTTATTAAACACTACCACCAGGGCAACTATTGATTGATAAAGCTTACACTAGGTGGCACAAATGTAGTGAGAGAAAAGGAATTGCTATATATTCACACATAAATTCTATGCAGAATTAGACAAAATGTCATTCTAACAATAATACTAAAAATCACATGATCACCATCTCTTATACTAGCACACAATTGTTATTAAACAAGCAAAACTCTCTCCATACAGTAGTGCACTAGATAGAGATTTTATGCACAAGCCTTCTGGCATCCATTGATTACTCTGATTGGCACAGGGTGGCACTACTGTATGGAATTTGCCTTGTTTAGTAACACTAAAATTGAAATCTTTATGTGACCTTTTTTTCTGATATCATAACTGTGCGATGAGATAAAAGACCTATTTAATTTTAAAATGCTAATCTAGTCTCAAATGACACTATTTTCATTAAAGATGGGGAATCATAGCCATTTAATGTGATTGGAAAGCTTCAAAATATTACTGAGGAGGGCCAACAAATGTTAGATTTAGTGTACAAACCACAATAAAACAAGTCACTTCAGAATTCAGTCCCCATCTGAAATTATTAAGTCTCATAGAATATTCTATTGTAAGCTTTACAAAAAGAAACATTTCTTGCCAGAAGTCCATTTTAAAAGCCATTGGTTTCTAATATGAAGAATATTATTGCAAATGGTCACAGAATTTACCCGATACACCATTTCAACAATGATTGATAGTATGGAAGTACAGCTTCTCAGCCATTTTACCCTTCACTTTACTGTTAACCATATCTACTATGATGTCATATTACTCATCCATGATAGTCTTAATCACTCCACTCTCTTCTTTTTGATCCATTCACAATTTCAATTATGTCATCTTTTACAGCGTCAAATGTCTAAAATAGTATTGCTTTCATCAATTTATCATTCCCAGTTGTTGTCTTTACCAAAACCCATTTTTTCAACCATGCAACATAAAGCATTCTTCAATACTACTTCATTTCCATAATATAATTCTTTGTTGCCTGTTGCTTTTTCAATGTCCATACCTTGCAACTATGCTGCAATGGATTGTATCAAAATTGTCAATATTTTACATTTGTTCACATATTTATGCATCTGTTTTTTCATACAGGTAACAAATTTTGAAAATGACTTTGATACCAAAAATAATCTTGCATTTTTGACTATATGGAATTATCCATCTTGATTTATCCCATAAGCACAGGTAAATGAACTTTGAAACCTGTCCCAGTGACCAAGTAACAGAGGACTACATGACAGAATGAGTTGTTGTTTGCACTTTTTTCAATCTTTGGATGCCTTAACATCTGATGATGGTCAAAAAGTCTGAACAACTATTTTCTGACAGGTAAGAAGCATGATGAAAATATATGTCCATGCCTTGCATCCATGCTGCAATGGACTGTATCAAAACCTTCAACACTCTTCACTTATCCACATATTTATGCCTCTGTTTTTCATATGGGTACAATTTTGAAAATATCGATATCAAAACTAACATTTTCACTATATGGAATTATTCATCTTGATTTAGTCTGAAGTCCAGACACACAAGTTTTGAAACATGTCCCAGTGACTAAGTAACAGAAAACTACAAGACAATGAGTTGTTGTTGCCACTTTTTTAATCCTCTGGAATTCTGATGATGGTCAAAAAGTCTGACAATCAAAATTTCCCAGATAAGAAGCATGATGGAAAAATATGTCCATATCTTGAATCCATGCTGTAATGTTCTATATCAAAGCCTTTAATATTCTGCACTTGTTCACATATTATGCCTCTGTTTTTTTATATGGGTACAATTTTAAAAATGCTTTGGATGCCACAAAAATAATGTATTTCTCACTATATTAAATTATCCATCTTGATTAAGTCTGAAGACCAAATACACAAAGCCTGAAACCTATCCCAGTGACAATCAAACTACTTTCTTCCAGGTAGGAATCTGAGAAGCTATATTGTAGCATTTTTTCAAACTAAAATTACTCTGCAAGAATATACTTTAGATGCAGGCTATTTTTACATTTGAAAGATAAAACTCACACTATGACTGAAACACTGGTTTTAAACAACATGTCCAAAACTGAGACTTTTATTTATAAGAAATATCTTAACATTTTGTAGGTACTATTTCAATGTTATGTACTTTCTTCTCATATAAAACACAAGCAGTTTTGTGTATTGTAGCACTACACAAATATATAGTTGCATACACACATACACATATGGAATCACATGAACCTAAATACTGAAATGGAAATATCCATTTCAAGTTTAATAAAATACACTCCGTTTTGTGAATTATAGCACTGCACAAACACATATATATGTACACACATATATACATATGGGATCACATGATCCTAAGTATTGAAATGGAAATATCTATTTTGAATTTAGTTAAATGATTGGCAATAGAAAGAATAATTTAACATTCAAGGGTAGAATGCCTATTGGTGAAGTAGTATAGCTTAGTAAATATTAAATAATATGCTACATTTTAATTTAGAACTATTATTATGAAGTGCTGAAAACTGAAATTATTCAAACGGAAGTCAATCTCCAATAATGAGCTACTTCTTAAATATTATAAATCCCGTGTGCAAGTAAGAATTTAAATAGATTTGTACAATGGAATATTTGATTATAACATCAGGCACACAATGTACGCTCTAAACTTAAGAGATTCGCTTAAGTTTTTTTAAATTTTTACTCGCAGGAGAGTGCACAGAGATTTATAATATTTTTTAAAAAGCGCATTATCGGAGATTGACCTTCATTGAATAATTTTAATTTAGCATAGATATATGCACACACACAAGATATAAAAAATTTCATCATATATTATAAAACAACAAATGTACAATCACTTTTTCTTTTAAAAAATTTCATGTATGTTAGATAAAAATATTCTTATGTTCTGTTTAAATAAAAATTATTTAAGTTAATTTAAAAATGCTTTTAATTTAATTTTTAGACAGAAAATATATATAAAAAAGTTTTCCATTATAAGTTTAATTCTTTATTGAGATAAAGTTCGTAATAAAATCAATTAAAATCAGAGGTAAAAATTTATATCCCATCAAAATTAATTAATCTAAAAATGATCTGTTGTCTTGGATTTGTAATTAAGCTTTGTTACATATTTTATTTCTCTGTTTTGATTAAAATTATAATTTTTTTAAAAATAGAAGTGTTTTTACAATAAGCCTGTTTTTAATTATAAGATTAAAAAGTATTTAGAAAGAAATGTAATACAAATAACAAGCAGCAGAAATCAACTAGTCTTTTCTTTTTTTTACCCCATATGTCAAATGCATTGACCAGGAAGCACACCCAGGCCAGCTGCTTGGAAGATAGCTATGCTAACCGCTAGGCCAGCAATGCTTGACAATTTACTAGTCTTTTCTTGTGTTCTCTTTTTCATTTGTTTTCTGCATTGTTTTATTGATTACCAATAAAGAACTCATCTTCTAACTAATTTGAAACTAACCAGAATCGTTCCCTGACCTCAGGAAACTTTCCATGCATTGTTAGTGTACACCTAGAAAGACTTTCCTAGGTGTATAAAACCAGCTTTCTAGATGTTTTGGTTCTCTGAAGTAACTAAATTAAGCTAACCACATGTGACCCATATAGAAATTATAATTATCAATGATATACTTTTCAAATGTATGATAAACTGATTATAATCCAGTAAACAGTTCAAAACAAGTGGAAACTTTGGTCATGATTGAGTGATCAAAAAAAATCAACTAAGGAGAACCAACTTCAATTTGAAATTTCTATTTGTAGTTTTTGTAAAATCAAATTGAAAAAAAAAAATGTTCATAAATAAATAGTTTATTTTTGCTGATGAATGTTAATGACTGCATCATAGACTGATCCAGGATAAATTATACGAAACCACTAAACATCACATGATCATCATTCTTTATGCTTACATAGCTGTCTTCACAGAGGCACAACTCTCCACATAGTAGCATCACTCAGTGCAAAACAGAGTAATCAATGGATGCAGAAAGGTTTGTGCATAAAATCCCTATCTAATGCCTACACAACAAATATCCCCAGACTCTCAAATCCAAAGCCACAAGCTAGAAACTAGTCTGGGTATATTGGATGATGACCCTAGATAGGGATTTTATGTACAAATCTTCCTGCATATATTGATTACTCTGAATTGCACTGAAGGCATTACTGTATAGAGAGCTTTTTCTGCTTTAACAGCTTAAGCAAGCATGAGAAATTGTGATTATGAGATGTTTAGTGGTTTAATACCAATCCTGCACAATAGGATTATGACAACTGTGATATTAAAAAATCAAAGACACCAAAAACTATGATGCTGAACTGAGTTCAGATCTATATGACTATACAAGCTAATGAGATTGTATTGAAAACATTATTGTGATTTTATTTTGGACTCAAAGCCTTATAGTTAGCTAAAAAGGTAAAAGGTTACTGCTGGAGGGTTGCATTAGATCCTGAGATCTAGGTGCAGTGCTCTCAGATCCAAGGCTCCTCACTGATGAAAGCCACAAGCTAGAAACTAATCTGGGGATATTGGATGTTTAGGCACTAGATAGAGATTTTATGCATAAACCTTCCTGCAGCTATTCATTACTCTGGTTTTGCCTCTGTGAAACTTATAGGAGTCCTTTTAATTTACTCATTCCATGAATTTGATTAAAAATTTTAAATGAAATTTCTTTTATCTATAGATTTATATTTACTCAGACAATAAAGCCAATTATTCAAGGCTTTAATAGGGTTATAAATGTAGATTATAACAATAAATCCTTAAGCTATCAGTAATCTCATCCTGAAATCAAGGCAATTTCACAATCAGTCTTTTCAATTAATATTTTTTAAATATTTATTTTTTAACTCATAAACAATGTGCAAATTGTATGTAGTTAAGGATTTGAGTCATATTATACTTTTAATGTTAGTTTAAGATTAAAAAGGAGAGCAATTTGTGAAGACCAAATTTCACAGCTAAATTGTTTATTTAATGAATATATATATATATAAATTATTAATCAATGTCTGTATTCCAATTATAATAAAATATAAATTATTCAAACAATACAATAATTATCAAACAATATTTTAAACAAATATACCAATTTAATAAATCACTATCTATGATCTTTGCAACTAACTCAAATTGTATTAGAAAACCGTACAAGTAAACAAAAGCAATCATACATCAATTTTCCCACAATTCTATTAAATTTATATATTTGTTTAGAATATTGTTACTGTATTAATTATTGTATTGTTTTGAATAATTAATTTCACAGCTAAATTGTTTATTTAATGAATATATATATATATCCAAAATAGTTTGACTCTGCAAATTCTCCTAATAATTGTTTAAGTTATTAGAAAATAATATTATTGATGTAAACCATATAAATAGAAATCAGAACATTTATACGAATGGTTATTATTATTTCCAAATTAATGTCTCTGAGTACTATCTAATTTTAAAAATGTTATTTGGACCAGTATTTAAACATTTCATTAAAAAAAAAGGTGGGGGTTACTGGTGTGCCAAAATATAGTTTGATTTTTTTTGATTTATTAATGTGGGTTTGACCTGTTAATCAAAAGCTTTAAGAGATTCTATTTTTTAAGATATGTTTCACATGCATTTGTACAGTAAAGAGGATATGATATATTTCTATGCGTTTAATCAAGTATTTCCCCAAGATTTTACATGCCTAGATATATTTTAATGCATGCCCTCTATAAACTGATGATTGATGTAGATATACTTAGATGTCAAAGAATATACAAGTAGATTTATTTGTGCGATTATTATTTTTTTGTATATAGTCCAAGTATTTTTATACATTGGTTATGTGATTATATTGTTAATTTATACAACAATGATCTTTTGATGCAATATTCAATATATTGTTAACTGTACATAAAGTATAATAATAGTACATGTAATTAAGATAAGGTGCTTGATTGGCATCTGTGTTATTGTTGCCTTCTAGATAAAATTCAGAAGCAATATATATGCACCCCTCTTTCTAGAAAATAACATTTGTAATTTCTCCCTCCTCATTAGCATGCAAATATTCCTTGCATATATTCATTTTGATCCCATTAATATTTAAATTATACATTATTTACATAATGCAGTTTACTATCTTCTTCATTCTACTATGATTATGATATGTAGTTGTATCACAAGTACTTAGTTAGTAAATCTTTTTTTTCATAATTTTTACCTGTGTTGTCTTTAACTGTCATAACATTTACTTTTCATCAACTCAATAATTGAGATTATTGTTTCTGTATTGAAACTTGGTTCGTGATTGTATTCAGAAAGATATTAGAAATATCACGTATGTATATATAACTTAGAGTTAGTACCCATTGATGTAATTTAATAAACATTAAAGAACAAGTTCATTATCTCTGTTAATTATAGAATACAATAAGTCAAAATCATTTTAGAATGTTTTTTTTTTTTAATATAACCAATGCATTTTAATAAATTGTATTTTATTTATGTAATAAGTCTTTTTTACTAGTTATTACTATTTGTAGTATTATCTATTGTTGGCTAATTGAATGTTTTAGGAATCTCTAGACCTCTGTGATTTATTAAACATAAAAATAAATTACTAATAACAGTAGAAATTTGTGGTTAGATGACATTATCAATAAATTATAACCTTTCAATATAAGGATCAATGCTTAGATTCCTAAAGAAAGGAATGTTTTGATACAAGAAATTGATGTGATGTATTGTGGCTTCTCCTTAAACGAAGTCAAGAATATCTCAGCAATTATGACCAGGTAAACCTGTTAACTACTTTATTTTCCATTCCCACTCTAAATTTTCCCATATTCTGCTCCATCCCATTTCCACAACATAATCTTTGTCAACTCTATAACTTTTATAGCTAAATCCCCCTTATCTTTTCCCAAACCCAGCATAAAAACCAATAATTTGCTTTCTGTATAATCACTTTTTTCAAATTTATTCTTCCATAACTTCATTATATGTACCCTTTCTGTTTTTAAGCATTTACATTCAACTAACAAATGCCTAATATTTTCTATTTCTTCCTTACATAATTTACAAAATAAATCACCCATATTTTTTCATTTACATGTATATTCTCTTGTAGCTAAAGATCCCGTTAGAGCCTTAAACAATAAACTGCTTTCCTTACTATTAACTCACACCTAATATTCTGTTTATTTCTATATATATTTAAACTCTTTTTACTCTCCATACTATTTCTCTAACGATAGATGTAGTCCTACTTATAGACTCTTTTTGTTTGTTACAATATATATATATATATATTAAAAGATGAAATAGTCTTTAAATAGCAAAGAGCTTTGCAATAGCCTCTTATAGAAAAGTAGTACTAGTCACCAGATAATTTTCTATTAAAGTCCTACTTTTTAGCCTTAGAATATTTAAATAATCATTTATCAACTAATATTTTGCCGATATGACAACAGTCTGGTCACATATATACATTTACAAAGATACATGACTGTTATATATGTATTACATTGACCAATTTTATATTTTTGTCTTATTGTTCAGTTAAGATTTTTAAAAAGACATTTACTGGCAAATCTTTAGCTGGGTTGGTCGTAGACTGGTTGCATATATACATTTACAAAGACATGAGTGTTATATATATATATGTATGTACTGCATTGATCAATTTTCCAATTCTGTTTAGCTAAAAATAACTAAAGAGCCATTTACCAACCAACATATAGCTATGTTGAATATAGATTAACTAGATATATACATTTGCAATGATACATGAGTGTTGCACATATATACTGCATTAATTGATGTTCCATTCTTGTCTTATTTGCTAGCTAAAGATAATTAAAGAGCCATTTACCAACCAATGTAGACTAAGTGTATACATTTACAAATATATATGAGTGCTGAACATATATACCATATTGATTGATTTTTCCATTATTTTCTAACTAAGTAGCCATTTACTAATCACTATTAAATGATTAATTTTAAACGCTTTATCTCCTAAACTAATATAAGTAAAAGATAGAAACAACGTACTGAGAGCAAAACTTTATTAGAGTAGAACAATTATGAAGTACTGAGCATATTTTCGACAGGATTCAGTCGTAGATATGGCAATGAATGTAATAAAAGTGGGAGAGTATATTAAGTAGTGAAAACAAGTGACTCTCCCATTTTTGTTACATTAATTGCTATGAGTATGACTGAATCCAGTCGAAAGCGTGCTCAGAACTTCATAATTGTTCTGCACCCATAAAGCTTTGCTCTCAGTAGGTTGTTTGTATCTTTTACATATATAAATGATTGCTTGTGTTGGATATAGACAACCTAATGTACACCTTTACAAAGATGTGTTATTGTTGTACTATATATTAGAAACATTAAAAAAGTTATATTAAAATTTTTTAAATACGAGTCTATATAGTTAATCTAGATGTAATTAGAAAGGATTGAACTCAGGCTTTCAAGCCTCCTTCAGCCATTCACTTCATCTTATGCAACCGATATACAATATATGTGAAAAAGATAAATGGTCTCTAATATACGTATTTCATGCCGAACCAGCACTCATCAGTTGGTCCGGATATCATCTGCCATACATATATATATAATCGGTGCTCGGTTTATATTAAGATAGCAAATCTTCAAACTATATATGTATGTAGTCACACATTAAATCGTCGGCTTCATCAGGGAATTCCTGTTTTACTTCTAAAGGCTTTCAAGCACTTTTTGATCAATCAAATAGCAAATTCTATGTTTATTAAGTAGTGCTGATGGGTAAAAGTAATTTATTTAAAAGACATTTCTGTTGCTTTTATATTTAAATTTATATTTGAAGAAATATTCATTAATAATTCCAGCAACCTTTCATTATTTCCACCTGGAGCAGGAGAAAAAAAGATTTTTCTCTTTTTTTTACATTCTATATATATTTGTAATTGAAAAGTTAAAGGCAATAATAATTCAATAAAGAAAATATTTTAAAGTGAAATATTTATAAGCTAATAATTTATTAACAAATCCATTTAAAAAAAAAAATTAAAAATCAATAATTATAATTAAGTAAATTAAAAAATTAAAATAGTCAAAGCTTTATAATGAATGTCAGGTTGAATGATATTAATTTTTAATGAAATCTTGTAAATTATTATTTTGTCGGATTAATCAATAAAATAAAAATGATCAAATTCGTTCACAATTTTATGTAATTTTTTTTTTTGTCTTTTAATCACGTTAAACAAATAAAAAATTTAAGATCTTTATAAAAAAAACTAATTGTGAGACAATTCCAATAGTTAAAAAAAGAAACATTATTCTCAAAACAATTATTATTATATCGATTCAAATTGAAAACAATTTGTAATGCCAGCTTACGAAATAAATTAGAACCTTTTAAGTTACATATATAAACGTTTAGATAAAAACATAAAGAATTAAAACTCCATTATTTTTAAATTTAGCAAACTTTTTTCTAGCATCATTAATCATTTTAATAAAGAGAGAAGGAAAGAAGAAAGAATGAGAGAAGGAAGTTATACTAGAACATCAAAGAATAATGAAATAATTACGATTATTTACAATAATAACATTTAAAGAAACACTTATAAACTCTATTTAATTTGTGCAAAAATTATACTTCAAATACAAAACATAGAAATGAAGCAGCATATAAAAACAAAAGAAAACAGAAAGTTAAGAAACAAAAAAATAAAAAGTCAATTTTGGGAAGAATTTCACGGAATAAATTGTAAGAGTATACGAAATAGAGATTAAAAAGTATTAGTCAATTTTAAAGAAGCAATTATTATGATATAAAGAAAAAAATGAGATATTAATATAAATGATGAAGTTGAATCTTAAATTATACAAAATTTGTTGTCAAGTATATATTTTTATAAAATATGTAAGTTAAAATGTATAAGTTGAAATCAATTAAGTAAAAATTCCTGAGAAAGAGAAGTTAAAAATTCATGGGAAACAAAATAAAAACTAATTACATTTAAAATGTATTAAATTCTAATGATAGACAAGATCAAAACCAGACACTATGAAATGTGGTATAAAGTACAAAATTAATTCAGTCTTGCATTGGTGGACGAGAGGTCAGTGCAACTGCCTTGCAGGCAGTTGCCCGGGTTGCGGGTTCACATCCCGGCCGATGCTATGACGCTTAAAAAAAGTACAAAATTAATTAAAATATCGATTAGTTACTTCAGGAACCAGTAACAGCAAACATTGTAAAACTCATTGAAAATCTAATGCAAATAGCCTGTCTGGAAATTCAATCACTGGAATTGGTTGAAAAATTAAAGAGTGAAGAAAGAAAGTAACAGAAAATATATAGGAGAAATGGCTATTATACCAGTGAGTTAATCAATGGAGATCCAATGAAAGCTTAGAGCTTTTAAATTTGTATTAACTTTATTATTTTTCGATAAGTATTAGGGCAATGATCTAATAAATAATTATAAAGTAAGATATTTGTAAGTTTATATTTGTAATTCTATGTTATTTATATTTATCATGGATCAAAGGAAGGAGCAAGATGGAAAATCATCATTATTCCCATTGAGTAGTCATTGACACATATAAAAGAAATATAAAACAATTATTTGGATGCACATACATAAGTACTAAAGTATCTTTCATAAAATATAATGCTGAGATTGTGATATATGGTGGTCATCATCAATGCTCTGGGAATATATCATAAAGGCATAGACCAACTGTATAATAATTTTTAATCTATAAAATGTAGTGAAATAAACTTTAAAGGTCATCTTAATCTTTGAGCCATCCAGAGAATGACATGAATGTCCAAACACAAAAATGTATCTCCCACATACAAATAACAACATTACTACTCTAGAGCTGAAGATGTGACTGTGAACAAGAGATAATATAAACATATATCCCTTAATGTAGTTTGATTTAAATAGTTTTATTGATTTTATTGAGATAATTTACAAATCCTTTAAAACAATATGCTATAATAAAATCAAGTTGCACACACTTCCAATTTATAGAATAGATGGATGGAGAAATAAAGGCATTAATACTAATATTTTTAGCAATTATTTAATAAAATTAACTAATAAATTAATAAATTCAAAAAAGATATGACCATATGATATTTTAAATCTAACACATTTTATACAAATATAGTCTCAAATAGAAAAACTAGTTGATTCTCATTACTAAATTAATCTATATTTCTGATTTATTTCTCTTTTTAATAATTTAATTTGAATACATTTCACAAATAAGATATAAAAAATTAAGACTGGATAAACCTTTCTTCCTTTTTTTATGAAAATGGAATATCTCATTTTTTTACCTTTTTTTGGAAAGAAAATGTAATAAAAATTTTTTTCACAAATTCAATTAATAAAAATTATTCATTATTACTTATTTTAAAAATTATTTTCATATGTTAATGTGCACATTAAAATGCCTTATATTATCATGATTTCATCTTTGAGTCCTTCGTTGACAGTTATAATTTTCAATTTTTTATTATTAATTTTCTTTGTTTCTTTAAATGTTCAAATTAAAATTAAATGTTTAGCCATTATTCACATTAAAAGTTTTTAGTTGCAGTCAAGTGTTGTTAGCTGAGAGGTCATTGCAGCTGCCTTGCAAGCAAGTAGTTGGTTGCAGATGGTTGTGGGTTTGCTTCCTGGACGATGCTATAGCATATTAAAAAAAATGAAAAAAAAGTTTTTAATTGTAGCTAATATTAATTTCCAAATTAACAAAAATTTTCAGGCTAGTATAATATAGGCTGAATTTATCAATTTTTCAATATAATTTCTATATCAGGTTTCACACTAGCTGAGACAGTCATGCTTTTGAATACAAGACTTATTGTAAATTTCTCCTGGGGTTATTCCCATTTTATATTTTCTTTTAGTGAACAGATTACAATATTAGGTTTGGTGATGATTAATTTCTAGCTAAGCTTTGCACATGATTTTTTTCAAATCTATTTCAAAAAACAATTTAAACTAGTTCTAAGGTTAGTCTTGCTTCAATCTACAAAATTATTTCTTACTTAAAACTGCTATTGCTATTTTTTTCAACAGCTGAATCAAGAATAATTTGCTGACTAGACTAGCTATTGAACTGTTTTAACACACCTCTTATCTTATTTTTGTAACACTTTATTACCATCCAATCACATATTACCTCAGACATGACAGCATTAAACACTGATCAATAGATTTTATTTTTACAGAAAGGTTACTTTCTCCATTTTTTAAATCAAATAATTAAAAAAAATCAAATCATAACTTATTTATTGGAAAACATTTTTAGTAGTTATTTTTTACTTCTTAATTGTCAAACAAGCAGTATAATCTTAATTACACAAAATATCTTTCATTTTTCAAAAAGATAAAAAAAGAAAAAAACTTTAATTATTGAAAACAGAATTATTTAACAAAAATGTTAAGATCTTATTTCTTTTTAAAAAAAAACATAAGCATTACTTAAAATCTTATCTATTTAACTCTCATTATTTTTTTAAAGTTAAAAACTAATAAATAAAACTACTTAAGAAAAAAATAATTATTTATTCTTTTTTTATACTTTTCCCTTTCTCTTTAACAAATATCCATAATGAATTTTAAAATTCATATTCTTATTATTGAAATTGTTTAGAACTTATTGTATTATTATTAAATGAGTGTAACTTTAATCAGCTCAATAATGGCTAGTCTGAGAAAAAAATCACAAAAAGTAATTCTTAATATTATTGATAAATACTAACATAAATTTATTATTGTACATAAATTATTAACAATTCAGATAATAAATGGCTAATAGTCACTATTTGACAGAAATCATATATAAAATCAGATACAACAATGCTGCTTGTAGTGTGTATTGTAAGGAATCCTGAATAAGTTGCTACCAGAATTGCACAACATAGATATCTATTATAAGCATGCTAAAAGTGGCACTAATTATAGGTCTGTGTTATGGAGCAAGAACTGGAATATGGCCATACCTTTGATTCTGAAAATGTAAAAGCTGTATGTTCCAAATGTGATCATCACAAGTAAAAAATTAAGGAAGTATGGTTTATTTCCAATAACCCTCATGCTATTAACAAAGTGGTTCCAATATTGCATTGTCAAACAGAAGGGACATGTAAATTATTATTTACATAATTTCACCTTATTTAAACACTACATCTCTTTTTCAAATTATGAGTGCAATGAGTCTGACCTTCAAACTTCTTTTAAAAAAATATTATTTATTTTAAAATACTGTTACAAGGACTACACTTTGAATAGCAAATATTACCTTTAAAATACTTATTATTTTAAAATTAATGCATGCACACAAATGTGCACACACACAAAATGTAATTTGTTATTCACCTATTAAAACTTATTGTTACCAAAATATATAGGTAAATACAATATCATTATTTTCCTTAAAAGCAAAAATACATGTTTTTGAATTTATAATTAATTTTATGATAAGATTTTAACTTTAATGGGTAAATTACAATAATGTATTATTTTAAAAGAAGGATAAAAGAAAATCCACCATGAATTACTTTTCTAAAAGATAAAATAAAATTAAGTTGTGGAATATTATCTTTTTGTATTTTGCAACTTTCTAAAATAATTTATAATCAGATAAAATAGTGCTTGATAACCCCAAACAATCAATAATCTATAAATCAATGACCTATACAATTTATTTTACATATACTACAATATGTAATCAAGGGCTGACTAAGATGGTATAATATATATATAGGTAAATTAATTGAAAGCAGTCAAAACTTAGATAATAGCAACATCAATAACAATCAATAATCTCAATCTGTTGTCAAGGAAAACACCTTTTAACAATAAAGGTGGAAATCCACCTTTATTTATGGTCTAATATGTTTATATGTAAATATTTTTAAGATGAAATAGTAATTATTTTAATGAGTATGGAACTAATGTTACAGCGTATCTAATATGTAATGCTATGAATATAAACTATTTCATAGTCCAAATAAGTTACTAAGACAATTTACAAGTAAGATCTCCATACTACGATGATCTTGGAATAAAAATCTATTTTGTACATTACTTACAGCTCATCTTTTATTATACCAATGCCAATCTATTTTGTAAGATAAAGATTATAACTTCTGTTTGACCTTTGATTTGTTATAGAGTAATAAATCAAGCATTGGTGTATTGAAATAATTGAATTATTACTATATAACAACCCAAAGGTCATATAAGGTTGATCACATTTTAACTGACAGGTTTGACATTCTTATAACAAATGGTGAACATTATTTACAAGTTTATTTAAATGACTCTTTGGGAATTTTGCTTGTAAATTGTCTTAATAATGTATGAAATATATTTTTGTTTTAAGAACATCATAGGTAAATATTCATTTCCTTTAAAGACTATTAAGAAGCTATTTTTAAGCACTATAGAAGATCCTTAAACCTTGTAAAAAGAAGAAAGAGTACGATTATCAGGTTTCGAGACATCCTCTGTACTATTCCTTAACATGAATGTAAGATATTTCACCTTATGGATCTAATTGTGAAATTATCACATTTTTATAGTATATTCTGTATTTTCATAACAAACAAATTCAACAATTTCTGAACTGTATTTAAAAACATTTGAACAACAAACATCTCCAGATTCATATATGTGGTTCTTCAAATCTGTTATTTTATTAAATGATACTAAATATTGTCCAAAGATATCCACAACTATTTATCAACTCTCAGATCTCTAATTATTCTGTTCTAATCATTGATTATAAATTAAATCATATCTACAATTTAATTTCATAATGATTAAAACTTTGGATCATCAAGATAAAGATCCTGGACAATGTCATATTCTGAAAAATATTTATCAAAATGTAATAACATGCTTAGATTATATGGTCATACTAAGATAATTAGTATTGAAAAGAGTATTTGGCAGGGTTACTCCACATCTCTAAAACTTTTAGAATGAAAACAGACAAAACTCTCTACAGAGTAGTGCCAATCAGTGCAAGCCAGAGCAATCAATGGATGCCAGAAGGCTTGTGCATAAAATCTCTATCTAGTGCCTACTCATGAGAAAACAAGAAATAGTGATCATGTGATGTTTAGAAGTTTTAGAATTATTATTAAAAACGGAAGGGGAGAAGAAGTAAGAGACTAAAAGTAAATGAAGATTATTTAAGTCATCTATATTTTGCAGTGATGTGGTAATTTTTATAAATAGTGCTTCAAACTTCAAGAAATATTTCAAGAATCATCAAAGAAGAGTAAGAAAATAGGACTAAAGATAAATGGTAACAAGACTAAAGTGATGTCCAATGGATTTTCTCAAAAGAAGAAAATAAGGAACAATAATCATGAATTAGAAGAAAGCAATAATCATGAATATTTTGGTCAGATTTTCACATAGACAGAAACATAATGGACGAATTTAATCAAAGAATTGATAGCAATCACTTAGTATTTAAAGAAATATGCTTGTATGAGAAGAAATTTTTTTAACATGACATGTCTTACCATCTCTTACTTATGGATTTGAGATTTGGACTCTTAACAAAATAGCAATTACTCAATGAAACATGGAAATGTATATTTAGAGCAATAGGAAGAGATTGAAAATGAAATCTATGGGTGGAAGAACAATATGCATTACTGACATCATCGAAAGAATGAAAAGATTGAAATGAAGCTAAGATGAACATTTTGCTAGAAGTGATGATAATAGATGGACTTTTAAAGTTTTAAATTGGATCCCAAGACATTATAAAAGACCTAGAAAGATACCATGTGTGTGATGGGTCTATGAAATAAATAAATTTTTTGGCGAGATGAGAAAGGATAGGAATTGGAGAAACTGTATTAAACTTGAAGTTGTGATGAATTAATAAGGGTTGAATATGATGATAAATAATGGGTAATCTAAATGATTTAGAATAGTTAAGAATGTTTGAATATAACCATAGTACATACAAATGTGATTCACATTCTAGGATAGGAATTGGAAAAGCTAAACTAAACTTGAAGACAGCAGCTTGATAAGGGTTGAAAATGATATTGGGTAATCTAAATGATTTAGAATAGTTAAGAATGTTTGAATATGACCATAGTTCACATTAATGTGATTTACGTACTTGAATAAGTTTGACTTATACACCTCCACATTTTCGGATAGCAATATATAGAAATGATTCTTTCTCCTGATTCAAATAAATTATATGGATGCTGTTAATATTAAGCATTGGAATTTTCTTAGCCAATATCTAATAATTACTACATTTATGTTTCAAGATTGTGACTGCATTAAATCAAGTGATTTGGTATAATGTTCAATCCACAGATATACATTCTAGTATCAATTCTAAGTGATCTCCAATTTTAGTACTATCTAATTATTATTCAGTTTCATATAACATATATACCTGAACACACTCTATTATGTGCAAACCAGTTTCTTTGGAAGTTATAAAAATAGGCAAAACTGGATGAGTAGGCACTATGCTGGGGATTTTATGCACAAACCTTTTGGCATCCATTAATTATTCTGGCTTGCATTGAGTGGCAATAGGTATAGCGAGTTTTGCCTGTTTTAATAACGGTTATAAGCATAAGAAATGGTGATCATGTGATGGTCTTTGGAAGTTGTTATTTAATGCACAAATCTTTGGCAATGTTTAATCAAAGAAAAAAAAGTGTGGTACCAATAGGTACATCAAATTATATTTAAAAGCTGAGCAACCCATTTTCATTCACTGATATCCAGCTTAAATGTAAATACTGTAGCCATTCCAACTTGTATTTTAATTTACATATAAGTTTATACACATGGCAGAATTATAATAATTTAATAAATAAAAAGTTATTGTATTAATTTAAAGATTTCCACAGACTTATAGATGTAAACATGAAATATGATGGGAACTTTTTTATGTAGCAATATTGATAAAATTTCAGCTATGATGCAATCAGTCAATTAACCAATTAAAATTGGTAACACACCCAAAACCATATGAGGAGTTTTGAATCTTGGAACCTTGGAACAGTGCTGTTGGATGTTGCGGATCTAATGCACTTTTTCTTTAGCAGTTATCTTTTCCTCCTTTGTCTTATTATCAAACTGCTTGCTCAAATTTAAAAACATACTGTTTCAATCTAAACCAACATGATTGTATAGTTATGTAGATCTACCATATAATACTCAATTGTCCAAATACTTTACTATTTTTACAATGTTTTATTTTCCACCCTTTTCTACAGTTTACAGTTTCAATTCCCCTTCTTCAGAACTACAACATAATACAAATATATAAATATAAATATACATGAATGTATAATTTACATTCTACACATACATCTTATATCTTTTATTTTACATTATTATTATTCATTTCTTACCCTTATTACCTCCTATATTTATTAATCAAAATATTTCATATATATATATTGTAACAGTCAGAATCGTCTATCTCGCTAACACACTGCAGAATTCAAACCCCAGACACGAAACTGAACATTCTAGGAGGGGTTGCTTTCTAGATATACTAAGTTCGAATCTAAAGTCCAAATTTCACAGCGCCATCTACGTGATAACGCATCTGATGCCACTACTAGTATAACCTTTGACCAGTGCCTGGTGATCAGGGAGAAACAAAAGACTATACTAAAAGAAGTTTGGGTGGCTAATTAACATTTATGGATTTACAAAAGAAATGCAGAAAATATATATATAGACCGAGACAGGGATAGGAATCAAATAAAATACGAGATCAAATTTACTTTTAAATAATTTCACACAATTTATTTATATAAATATATAACGCCACTGTCTGCTTACATGAGACAGGGACGCGTATTAAATAATTGTTGGCATTATATTTCAATAAATGACAAAAGGTTTTAAAGCAAAGTGATATATTCTATTCCTCAGGCTAATAGCATTACGATAATGTGCTTGACGAGCTAGGAACATGTACGAGGTGCTTTGAGCAATTATGCAAGTTTAAGAAAATATTTGAAATTAAGTGTTATAAAATATTTATTGATTTCGAGAATAGCACGGACAAAAGCTTACTAAGCCACAAAGTGGGAATGTGATCAAGGCATTTATTTGAGAATAATAATAATAGAGTTACATTGGGAGGTCAGTATTGCTGATAATGAATTTATTAAAGTTGGAGGGTGTGACATGTTTAAGTCACGGATGCTTTGTAAAATAAATATAAAATAAAACAATATTGAAGATCCGGAATAATTACGGAGGGCATCTCGCCGCTCATCCGTAGGAAAGTATTTTATGAACAGCTGAAACTTAGCGACTGTGTGACGATTGCGTATAATTCCCAGGGGTGTCATTTGGGACACCCTCTGCCTGGAAACTTGCAATAAGCAAAAAGAACGGACTTTGCCCTGTAAAGAATCCTTAGAAAAATAAAACAAAGCGGTCTCAACAACCAATTCATTTACCAGCAATACGAGACTAGTGTATATAAAAACATACTAAATGGGTTTTACTCGGATTAAGAGAAATGCCCAATCAAATTCCCCAAAATTCATTTAAAAGGGTCCGCACATTCTCGACGTCAATGATGAACTTTATAATTAAAGTAGAACACGGTAATTAAAATAGGAAAAGGCATGCTTGCGGGTTTGAAAAGTAAGTATAGATTTAAATACGCAATCATGCATTTGGGGACACATTTAAATCACTGACCTCGCACATACTCTCATGGTAGATTAAAATCAATAACATGTAGATTTTAAACTATGTGATTATATCATATTAAAGAAAAGAATCACCCTCGAACGAGTGATTTGCAAGATAATAAAATTGGAAAATTATAAATTTAAAATATGCCTTAATAGCAGCGTCTTACTTTCAATAAAGGGAATAGTTCACTCAGTCAAAGACGATTCTGACACATTCTCATAATAAAATAAAAGAAAGCTTTATAAATAGAAAAGATTAGCCCAAGGATAGAGAGCAAAATGTTGAGTATATTTAAACACATTAAAGAAATACATAACTATAGCATGTTAGTTAGGAATCACAAGAGCTATTGGGTTAATTTAGGGTTACCTCTGGAGAAGCATTTATGTAGATTGATGGTCAGCAGGTTTTTATATAACCTAACAGCAAAATCTGGAAATGTTCATATTTTTGGCAGCAGCAGCAGCAGTTCCGGGGTTTGTGTGATAACTTCCGATGGTATACGGCAGCATATGACCATTTTGGAGAGAAATAGCCTTCTTGCACTCTACTCTGTCATGTCAAGATTTACAAATTACTACAATAGAACTCAGAATGATTTCTCTTAGAAACATTAGAAGAAAAAACTGGAGAACAAAAGAAAACGCTTCTTTTTATAGTAGACGTTAACAATAGAACTGCCCTGGAGCATTACAAAAATATATCGGACTTATCATCTGTAATTAAATCTATCCGATGTCCAAAGGAATTCAACATTAATTAATTTCTTTTGTTAATTTCCCTGTCGACATTTGGATTACAAACTAGATTTAATTAAAAATTACTTTTACTAATTTAAGAAACCCTTAAGTGGACATCTGCTGTTTTTAGATAAACTTATAGAACATTAACTAATTAAACTATTGTCCCTGATTTATTTAAACAGAAATATTTGGAATAACTTTTATTAAATTAAAGAAAATGATTTTACTTTTTAAATTGCAATATTTGAATCTATTTACTAAACGAATATTTACTAAATGAATTTTATTTTAAATCAAAATATATTATGACAGTAATAATCTACTTTTAAAATAAAATTCAATTTTAAATTTAAATCAAAATATATTATGACAGTAATAATCTACTTTTAAATAAATGTAAATTACGTGAACAAATACATAATTCATAATATTTTATTTTATTTGGGAATAAGTTATATATATAATACGAGCATTGTGCACGTGGTTTAAAATTAGGTGGGATTTTCGGTATATAAGTGTATTGCAGACACACTACGATAGGTTCAAACTAAGGTATGAGGGTAGGAAGTAGGTGATAAAAGGTGAAACGAAGATCTGCAAAGCAGACCTTACTGTTTCAATATATATATACACATACATCTTTATTCTCTTGCTAAGATGTTTTATTGGTTTTATACCAATCCTAGTCAAGCAATAAAGGTGCCGATAATTGTTAAAATACTAGGAATATCATACTATTTAAATACTAAACTGGTTTTAGATTTCTATAACTATACAAGCATGTTGGCTTTGATTGAAAACTTAGTTGGGCTAGTAAAAGGGGAATTGACTAAAAAAATCTGGGTGCACTCCTTCAAGATCCAAAGCTTCTTATTGGTGAAAGAGATATGATAGAATTGGATCTGGATTTATTAAGCACTTGTATCTATTGATTACTAAAACTTACACTAGGTGGCATAAATGTGCTGGAAAAACTTCTTTAAAACTGTTTATTTTAAATAAAGCACTATTCTTCGAACATTAACGATTTTGAGTAATTAGAAAATCCATGCATGCACAGAGAGAACAGTTTCACAAACTCAGAATACTTTACTTTTCAAATTTTATGACGAATGCACTCTTCAATTTTCCTTACATATATAGTAAGAAAAGTAAGTAAATAGATTACACATAAAAATAGAATAGCTATAACAGAAATAATAGGCTTTCTATAGGAATGAATAGGAAATTAACACATATTAATTTGCTTTCAGATAATATGAATGATTGTCAAACAAGACAAAACTCTCCATACAGTAGTGCCACCCTGTGCCAACCAGAATAATCAATGGATGCCAGAAGGCTTGTGCATAAAATCCCTATCCAGTGCCTACTCATCCAATATCCCCAGACTAGTTTCTGGCGTGTGGCCTTCATCAGTGAGGAGCTTTGGATCTGAGAGCACTGCACCTAGATCTTAGGATTTAATGCAACCCTCCAGCAGTCACCTTTTACCTCTACTTAACTACAAAACTATGAGAATGAAATTGAAAACACAATATTTTCAATCTAAGCTCAATAGCTTATATAGTTATATGGGTCTGAACTCAGTTCAGCACCCATACATTTGGTGTCTTTGGCTCCTTAATAACCATAGCCACCACTATCCTATTAGGCAGGATTGGTGTTAAACACATAAATATCACATGATCATCATCTCTTATACTAGCACATAATTGTTATCAAACAAGACAAGTGTGTAGAATGGTTGTATTCATGAAATTAATAGAATAGAGAATATGAGTGTTATAGTGTTTAAAAGAATGGGTGAGAGAGAACTAGAAATAAGAAATCAATATCTGATGGAGAGTTTACATGATGAAGACATGATTTGAAATACACTATTGAGCAGCAAATTCTTTTCTCATCACATTTATGCCACCTGGTGTTAGCTTTAATCATCAATAAATGCCAAATGGTAGTTTTTATTAAACCCCTATTCAATGCTGTTCTATCCATTATCCCCAGTCTAGTGTCTATCATATGGGTTTCATCAGTGAGAAGCTTTTGGATCGGGGAACAGTGCTGAATAGCATAATGTAAGCAGTATTAAAGAGCACGATTCAAGAAAGAGTCATCTGATGTATATTAATTATTGTTACACTTTGATTTACAAGAGTCAAACTTACTTCACTCACAACTCTAACACAGTCCACTTTAGATAATTACAATAATACTTATCACTATTCATTTATTAATCTAGAGATTGTCACTAGCCCAGATATAAACTTTAAACCTGAGCTAAAGGTTAATATATCTGATTTTTTTGATTAAACACACATACACATGGAGTTCTTCACATTTTTCTTTTCCATGTGTAATATATTTATAAATATACTAAATAACCTCCACATAACTACCCATTTCTTTGAAAATATATGAATAAGGATACAATAAAAGACAAATGATTCCCAAGATGCATTTTATGTTGAACTAGCCCTCATTGGTTGGCCCAAATCACTATTGTTCATGTATATCTTTAATCTATATAGAGTATCAATAGTAAATTGTTACATTTAAGTGCCAAACTTATTCGATTCACAACTCTGACATACAACTTTGCAGTAAGAATTATCATTAATCATTTATAAAATTAGAGATCGTCTCTTATGCAGATATAAACTTTAAACCTGTGTTAAAAATCAATATATCTGATTTGTAAAATTAAACACTTGCATGGAGTTATTCACATTTCTCTTTCCCATGTATAATTATTAGTTATACTGAAGAATATTGTATTGACTATGTCATTATTTAAACAGAACCTAGGAAAGATGAAAAGAAAATTGAATAAAGAAAAAAAAATTGATATAGTAGGGGTTATAATAAATGCAGGTAGTTGAAAAATTAGATGTGGAACATGACAGAAGAATTGATAGAGATGAATGGAAAATAAGGAATCCAAATTAAGTAGGTTTAATAATATGTTAGAAAAAATTATGAGTAAAATTTACAAAGGAGTGCTTAGTTAGAACTAATAGAAATAATTAAGAAAAAATGAAAAAAACATATTTTAGAATGTGAGAGAAAGAAAAAAGCATATAGAAAGTATAAGGAAGCTGCTAAAAAAACAAATAGATAAATTAAATACTAGATGGATTAATTATTTTAGAAAATATTAAAATAAAAATAAGAAGAAAATAATCTTATTAAAAAATGAATGGAGTAAATGAATAATTCAAGAATGGATTATAAAAATTGTGGAGCTATACAAAGGAAAGAAACAAGAAAAAGTTTATTTTGTTGGTAAATGAAAATGGGAAGTATGTGAAAATAGAGAAAAAATAAAGAAATAATGACTTACTAAAGAAAATTTTGATGATAGTGAATTTATAAGTAAATATGATTCATAAGAGTATACAAATTGTAAAAAGATAGACAGATTAAAAATTGGATGAAGTGATTCAAGGATTAGACAATATGGCAATTAAAATTTTTATAGATTTAGAGGATATGAAAGATAAATTTAATAGAAATCTTTAAATAAAATTATACATAAGTAAGGAGCCTTTCTTCAGTATTTTTAATTACTGTTGGTTTACAAATAGCCAAGTTTCTTTACTCAGCTCTAAAAAAATAATTATTTAATATTTATGAAAAGAAAAATGTTTAAATTTAATTTAGAATTACAAATTTATAATAATGTGGAATTGATAAAAAAAAAAAGAATTAATTTTTTTTCTATAAATAACATTTTTGCAGTATTTTTTTCTGTATTCTTGACATATAGGGGGTGCTGTGCGGTATTTTTAATAGGTTGAATGCTTATAAATAGTTAAGTTTCTTTTATTCAGCTTTAAAATATATAATTATTTAATATTTATGAGATGAAAAACTGTTTTATATTAATTTTAAAGTACAAAAGTTAACAATGTGGAGTTCATAAAAAAATTCTCAGACACATTTCTTCATTATTAAGTTGATAGTATTTTTTCACTTCGATATTTTAAAAATAATCGTAGAGAACTTAAAATAGTGGCTGCATTAGTAACTTTGGAATGAATAGATGAGTTTGCTGTAAAACAAATAATCAAATGCCTTTGAGGGTTCATAAGAAATTCGAGCATCAACAGCTTGGAGCCAATTTAAGGACCTTATATCCCAGAATCTAACGCTCTTTCATTGTACTAAACCATGCAAGACAAACAAAAACAAGTACTTGAATAACATTATTGATTGGAAAGTTATAAGATTAAGCAGCAAAATTCTGAAGCTCGACTCAATTCAAGGATTTATGTTCCAAAATCTGATACTCTAACATTGTGCCAATGCATACAGAACAAACAAAAATAAATAATCGTATGCATTATTGATTGAGAGTCATAAGTTCAAGTGTCAAAAGTGCCAGCGCTGCAATCGATTTGAGGATCTTACTTTCAGAAATGGACTCTTCCACTGAGTTAAACGATGCAGGACAAATAATAATAATAATAATCAAATAGCAATATCGATTCAGAATTCATAAGAAAATTGAGTGTCAGATTGCTGGAGCTGGAATCGATTTAAGAAATTTATGTTCAAGAATCTGACACTTTGCCATTGCGCTAAACCACACAGGACCAACAAAAATAAACAACCAAATGTCATTATTGCTTGGGAGTTTATAAGAAATTTGGCAACCCAAAGTGCTGAAGCTGATATTGATTCAAGGTTCGTACATTCTAGAATCTGATTCGATCATTACACTAAACCAAAAAAGATATTTTATCTATTTTTCAAACAAATAAGTTATTGTTCAACTTTGAATGGTCTTTTTCTTAACACTTTGCAAACAAAGAATGTAAAAATTATTATCTTTATTCTTGATTTTTTAAATTCAATTATATCTCCATGTACTAACAATCTTTTCTAAGATATGGTGATCATTCACATAGATAAATCCAACATGTTTGATGTTCTATAGAATGGTAGAACCACATACTAAGTCAAGTCCTAACTGACCATTTTGGACAAAATACATGATGTTCTTTCACCAAATTCTAGTTCAATATCACTAATACTTGCTAACTTTTCTTAGGAATTCTTTCCTGTTATTTATTTTTCCTCTATCATTTTGTTTGATCTCTAATACATCAGATATACATTTGTATTTGATCAATACTAAGAAAGGTATCCAAATATATTCATTAATAAATTTGTCAGTATTAATCTCCATTGAATTGCATAATCAAACTTAGGGCAAGAATAAGGTTATAAATGTAACCTTCTCAGATATTAGAACAATATCTGTCCCCTTTTCCCCAATGCTTTTCTATTTTGACAATGTGCCTGCATTATATTCACAAAATTTATATAAAAGTTACTATTTTTAAAAATAAACAATTTATTTTTCTAAATATTCAGTAAAGAAATAATTTCATTAAAATTCATTGATTTAGCCACTGAAGCAAAATGTAGAACTATCCAAGGCACAATTTATGAATGGTTAAACTTCAAAGTTGAAAGTGATCTTGTGGTTCTATTCAGATCTGTCAACCAATTTACTCATTGCATAATATTGATGTTCATGCAATTTGATATATTTCTACTGGATGCACATTTAAATTTAATCTGGTGGAGAGGGGAGGGGAAGGAGTGCTACTGCTTTGCAGGATTTAACAATAAGCCATCATTGAATAAAATAGTTTGGTTATTTAAAAAAATATGTGATGCCTATTATTGTTAATAGCATACATAATATACACTCTTTTTCTTTTAACTTTATATATTGTAACTATTGTTTCACATTAGACATCATCAACATTTTCAACCATTATCGATGCACTAGATGATGGTCTCTTCAAATTTAATCCGGTTTATCCAACTCTCTTTTCCACATCATTCTAATAAATTTATTTTATCTAATCATCTCACATATGACTAGTCTTTGGGTCTTTTACAAAACCTTGGGGTCTGATTTAAAATTTCAATGGTCCATCTATTAGCATCTCTTCTAGCAACATGGCTATTTCAACTTCATTTCAGTATATTAATTCTTTTGTTGATGTCTATGATACTTATTTATTCTATCACCCATACATTATATTTTGGATCTCTTCCTAACATACATTTCTACATACTTCATTAAGTGATCTGAAGTCTCTCTTCTGTTAAATGTTTTACTATCAGATCCATAATTAAAATTTGGTACTGCACATCTTTCTTTACAAATACATATGGACGTGTATTTTCTTTTAATACTAAGTTATTTCTACCAAAAGCAATTTAACTAAATTTGATTATATTATTAATTTCATCCATATTGTTTAATTAATCTGTATTAATGATCTAAGCCCTGTGCAGTTTAGGACAATGATAGATAGGTAGACTCTGGAATTTGGGTCCTAGGTTCATTTCCTGCATTTAAACTTCCTATGAACTTTCAAGCAATAAGCCATCCGAATATTTTTGACCTGCGTAGTTTAGTACAGTGACATATTGTCAGATTCTGGAACGTAAAGTTTTCAGATCGATTCTATTTCTGACATTTCCGCCGCTCGATTCTCTTGTGAAATCCGCAGCAACTTCCGGCGCTCGTACTTTTTATAAATTCTCAAGTCATAAGAGCCGTTTGAATATTTTTTTATTAAAGTATTTGTAGTTGTTAACTTTTTCTAATTTATAATTATCAATCAATTACAGATTGATAAATATTTTCATTAATAGTAAAGTAATCTTTATAGCATGGATACTCTGCTCCCAAGAGCTTTACCCACTATATAGTTGTTCATTCACACGCTTAATTAAAACAAAAATTATAAATGCAAATTAAATTGCTTTGTTTGAAAAATCATTACTATTTAATAATTTTTAAAAAAATTTAAAGGAAGATCTGTTTTGTTTGTATACCTGAAAGCAATTTTAATTAACAGAATTAAATTGGCATTTAAAAATATATAAAGATACTTCACCAATAACTTTATAATGAAACATATTTTATTGCTTTTCTTTATAGATGTGATCTAAGGTAAATTCAACCCTCAAAAGATTAAACTTTTTTTTCAAACGAAAACAGCTGTTACATACTTCACTTTTATCGATCTCTCTTTTGTTTTGCCAAAGAAGGCAGTAATCTTCGTAGTGAGGAACAAATGAAAACTTTTGTTTTGATAAATAATGTTAGTAGACACATTGATTTTTTTTTCTTTTATCTTTATTAAATTTTAAAATTGCACATATATTTTTTTCTTAATACAATCTATTTTAGTTTTGTTAAATTAATAATAATTTGAATCTCTTATTCTTTATCTAAATATAAAAGATAAAAGGTATGCCGCATAATTATTAATTTGTCATTCTCATGACTTCGGGATCGAATCTGGATAAATTCGGAAATTCTTTCAAGTTGGAAGCAAGCTTTTTTATGTGTGACATAGCCACCCAATATTTGTTAGTAAAATGAGTATCTAATTTTACCTAAGTGGTAAAATAAGCGAGATATATTGCAAATTCTCGATATTGGGCAATTATGGCCCTGGTCTATTTCTCATATATCATGGCATCGGCCGGAAGGCGAATTCACAACTGTCTGCAACCAACTACTTGCAAGCAAGGCGGTTGCAATGACCTCTTGGCTAAAAAAGCTTGACATATTTCTTTGAAAAGAATCCTGAAAATGCTATTTTCCTGCAATAAGCTTTTAATTACAGATATACTTTTTATCCATAGGTAGAACAATGATAATAATAAAAATATTTTCCCCGTAACTCAATCCCAGTTGTCTTAATTAAGGTTTTTACTAGAGATTTTAATATCTGCAACTTGAATTATTGGTAAATCGTGAAATGTACCCTAAGATTTTTACCAGTAATTTGATAAATTATGTATATCAATATGGCTCTTTTTTCTGCTGCTTCGCAAGTTGCGCATTGTGTGCAAGTCAACTGGTGAATGAAGTTAATAATGGTAGTTGTTGTGATATATATTGCAATGCGCAATCATTTATTAGGCTATAAAATAATTAGATTGAAAAATTAAAGGTAAGTACAAATAATTACTGACTACCAAGATTGTGTCATGTTTCAGTACTCCTGATAAGAAAATGCTTTAATTTTCTGTAACTCATGAATTTACTTTCAATTTTATTTTTATAATACAGTTTTTAGAATTTGAAAGAATGACTTTGTTTACATTAAAATTATTTATGACACTAAAACAGCCTTTAAAAAATTATTACATCTCCAATAAATAGTTTGTGTTTATTTTAGGAATAAATTTTTTGGCAGGCCCAAATATAATAAAAATGAAACAGATACTACTGAACTGTCAAAAATAATGAGGTTCTGATTTCAAAAATTCTGTAAGCTTTCAATGTCTAATGTACCCTTCAAAAAAATTATCTTTGACGCAAAAAAAAAACTAAAAATTTGGACTAAATCCTGAAGATTATTTTCAACCAGAAAAAATAAAGAGAAAATATATTAAAAGGTATGATTTCTAATGACCACAGACCAATAAGTATAGACTCTGGTAGAGCTTTCTCCATGACAGGATTATTTGATATTAAAATTATATGTAATTAGAATATCAAAGTTAAGACAAATTACATTCTTTGAATGCTAATTTTCTAATAGGTCTGTAATTTCTAATATCATCTTTATCACCTTTTTTAAATATTAATATGGCATTCTTTCAATCATCTGGTACCTCTCTATCATTTAGACATTTGGTATATAACTTTGCTAAAAAAAATTCTATTTCTTCACATGCTTCTTTGAATATATTAATTATAATTCCATCATTACCAGGAGCTTTTCATTTCTTCATTAATTTAATTGCACATCTCACTTTTTCATTTAAAATTATACTAATTTAAATGAATAAAAATAGCTCATTCTTCTATACACTTTACTTGACACAATGCAATACTTTATTATTCCACAGTTACAAACAAAAAATAGCTGACAGTTTCGACTACCAATAGCCTTCTTCAGAAGCCTTTAATTATAAATGTATTTTTTTTTTGTTATTAGCTATTTTTTTATATTTAATTAATTTGTATAATACAGTATTATAATGTGTGTTATATGTATATGTTGTGCTCAGTGTATATGTATGTTAAAATGTATATTGAATAATGTTTGTATCATTCATTGATTTACATTATCTACAGAATTATTCAAATCTGGTGCCATGGATACACTTACTCCACTGAACTTTTATATTCAAGGAATAAAAAAAAAAAGTGAAAACAATCTGATTTCATTAAAAGCTAAATCTAGAGTGATAATATATAGATATTCTAATATTCTCATGAATAAATTATGATTTCATACTATTATTTTCAGGAGATTCCATGTTGTAAAAATAAAATATATATATATGTAAATGTTCAAATCAACCTCCCAAATGTTATGTTTTTTCAACATGCTCTTTGAATAAATGTAGCATGATCCAAAAAAGTATCATTTTGAGGCATTCTCTTTGAAGTTATATTTATCCACAGAGAGGGTTACTGAAAAATAATGTTTTTGAGGATGATTTGAACATTTGTATTTGAATCTTCAGCTAGGAATATGCACTGGGATATTTTCACACACACACATATATAAATTTCTCTTATTGTTTACTTGTATTCTTTACAAGTACCACTTGTTTCAATAAAAAAAATTAATGTCAAAAACAACCATGTCAATATTCAACTTTAATATGCCACAAAACCTGCTAGATTGCTTTATTAACACTGTCCTCTTTCTTCTTCCTGCTTGAATAGACTTTACCATTTGACTTCATACATATTATTCACTATTTTTATTATAAATTTTTCTTTTGTTATAGCTACATAGCATATGTACATATTACTTGCTGTTTTTTTGTTTAAGATGAATTTTGTATGGATTTAATACTAGTTCACTCAGTAAAAAAATATTTTTGCTATATCTGCATTATCAAATATTAGGTATACATGCATTAGATATCAAATATATTCCCTTGAAACTAATAAATTTTGGTACTTGTATATTATACCATCTATCAAACTTGGCAGCCATTTTTTAATTATACAGTTTCAGGGGCACATAATAAATATTTAAAACAAAATGATTGCCAAGAAGTGATAGTATTTAATATTTACAGTTTTTTTTTTTATTGTTATTTTTAAAAAAAAAATTCTTCCAAAATTATTTATAATATTTCCATTTTATTTATTATTTTTTTATTAAGTCAACTTATTAATATAAAAATAATAAAATTATAAAAAATGTAGTGTTGTATCATGCCTATTAACACAGACTTCAACATAAAGTATTATATTGTGGCCATTAATGTAGACTTTTTATCAGGGCAGGATCTTGTACCTTTGCTGTTCTGCCAAAGGACGATCTCAAACTTTCATTATTTTGCCAAAATGGTAGTGACAGAAATAATGTAAACAAATTATTTGGAGCATGTCAGAATTTACATGTTATAACGTAAAATTAAAAAAAAAATGAAATAAATCTTCTGAATGGAATTTATAATTCATTTATTAAGTTTTTTAAATTTAACAACTGACACATCCAGTAAAATAAAATTGACAAAAATAATAAATACTTGTAGGCCCTTGAGTTTGTATAATTAAAAAAGTCACCTAGCTTGGTAGATAAGATAATACATAAGTATCCTTATTTGTCTAAATCGCATGTTGTTATTAAATTAGTAATAAATCGAAAGGTTGCTAGTCTTTCACATGTGCCTACTATTGTTTCTCAGATAGCCAATCAGATGGTAAACAGTGGTCTGAAGAGTGATCAGGCCTTGACACATAACATAGATTTTGATAAGAAAAAGATGATCCCACCCTTCTCTTTACTTAACTTTTTTTATATATAAGCCAGTCTTAAGCATCTTGGCTTGAAAGCATGAAGATATAAACATATTCATTTATTACTCACTGTGTATCCTTAGTAGCTATTTACTAAGCTATATATATATTAAAATTTTTTAATTTTCATCATTTCATCCTTTCCCACACTTCTTCCATATCGCACCTGCTTGTCAGAACACAAAATCAGCATATTCTCTCTTAGAAGACATGCATTTTGGAAACATTTATTTTTTCAGATGTGTTAGACATGACCACATAGAATAAGTTAGTTTCATATATATATATATTTAAAATTTAACTTCATATATATGTAAATCTTCCATTTCATTATGCATACATAAAAAAGATATCTGAAAAATACAAATAGCTATCCACATGTGCATTTTATGCTGAACCAGAACCCATAAATTATCTCAGTTTACAATCTCTTGCAAAGAACTTCAGCATTGGTTCAGTATTTATAGATAGCTTTAAAACTTGATTTATAAATGTCAGATTTTCCACACTGACAACTTTGCTACCTATCACTTTATATAAACACATTGATACTCATTACTAATCATTTATTAAACTAGAGATTATCCTTAGCCCACATTTACTCATTAACGTTCTGTTAAAGAATACAGTGTCGATATTTTTTATAGAGATTTTAATACCTGAATCCTCATATGGATGTTGATAGTTCAATATATGAAAACAATGATTTACTCCTACATTTTTCTAGTAAAGAGAAAGGAGTGATTCATTTGAATCGATAGAAAAGTGATCTACTTCTGGTCATCTTATCCATACCCTAGTAATATGTTGATTGAAATATTTATGTTTATACACCACAATTGATAATAGTATGGTTTTTAAAAAGGAAAGAAATGGCTCTTATTATTAATTAAAATGCTAGAGTTCAAATTAAAAATGCCATGTTCCCATTAATTTTAAGCGAATTATCCCATATTTTGGTAATATTTAGGGCTGTAAGAATTAATAGATCCTTGGTTGTTTTAGTGTTGCAAGATTTTATAACAAAGTTATTTAAATTGAGAGCATGTGAAAAGATGGACAATATCTGATTATATAATACATGATGTCATTATCATCATCATCATCATTTTTAATCATTAATGATTACTTCAGAATGAACGTCTCTCCAAGTTCAATCTATATTTTCCAGTCTCTAGCCTCTACCTCTTCACATCACCACTGCATACTTCTTTATTTCTTTCCATTCATCTCATATGTGATATCTTTCTAGGGTCTTTTACAATCTCTTGGAATCCAGTTTAAAATTTAAAATCTATTTATCATCATCTTTTCTAGTGATATGTCTAGCCCAACTCCACTCAGTCTTTTAATTCTTTTGGAGTTGATAACCTTTCTTTGTGTTCTGACCTATGTATTTAATTTCTATCTCTTTTTGTTTCTGTTAACATGCATTTTTCCATGCTTTGTTAAGTGGTCTAAAGTCTCCGTATTGCTCTTCTATTAAATGCCCATGTTTCAGCTCATTAAGAAAGAACTGGCAAAACATATTTACTAAAAACCTTTCTTTGCAAACACATAGGTATATTTTCTTTTGATATTGAGATATTTCTATAAAAAATAATTCAACCAAGTTTAATTCTACGATCATTACATTTCCATCTGTAGTAATAATCTGACCAAGGTATTTGTAGTATTACCTTTTTGTAACTTATCATTCTCAATGTATATTTTCTGCTTTAAAAAAAATCCATTGGACATTATTTTAGACTTTTTAACATTTATCTTTAATTCTATTTTCTTATTTTTTATCTATAATATATAGAATATATGAGCACAGACTTTCACATGACCCATCACTCTCCTCTCTATCTCATAACACTGGTACACTTGAACACATATATGTTGAAAAGATAAATAATCACCAATATAAGTATTTCATGCTAAACCAGTAATCATCAGTTGGTCCAGATTACCATTTCTATACACATATGCTATAAGTACTCAGATATATATTAAGATAGCCAATCTTCATGCTTTAATGGACAGGCTTCAATATGCTCCTCACTCCAACTCTTCAACCATCCATCCAATTGAAAATCTGATGATGGAATGCTCAAAGGTCACCTTGAGGCCACGATTCTTGTCACACCCATGTTGACCCAAGGTCAATCTGACCCCTCATGTACAGAACATAATCCATTTAATACATATACAAGGGATGGGCAGACATCTCTACTATGTAATAACTGAAACACAGGCTTATTATATACCTGTCTATATATGTCATATATAGGGTATTTGAGCACAGACTTTCACATGACCCACCACTCTCCACTCTATCTCATAACACTGATACATTTGGACACATATATGTCGAAAAGCAATATATGTATTTTATGCTAAACCAGCAATCATCAGTTGGTCCAGATTACCATCTCCATACATATATGCTACAAGTACTCAGATATATATTAAGATAGCCAATTTTCATACTTTAATGGACAGACTTCAATCTACTCCACACTCCAACCGTCCATCTAATTGAAAATCTGATGATGAACCCTGGCCTTTGAGCATTCCATCATCAGATTTTCAATTGGATGGACGGTTGAAGAGTTGGGGTAGATTGAAGCCTGACATTAAAGTATGAAGATTGGCTATCTTAATATACATCTGAGCACTTATAGCATATATGTGTAGAGATGGTAATCTGGACCAACTGATGATTGCTGGGTTAGCATGAAATACGGATATTGGTGATTATTTATCTTTTCAACATATATGTGTTCAAGTGTATCAGTGTTATGAGATAAAGTTGAATGGTGGATCGTGTGAAAGTCTGTGCTCATATACCCTATACATTACATATATAGACACAGGTTTATAATAAGCCTACTTTATTCCTTTAAATACTTGCCCTACTCTAAATAATCTTCAAGAGTCAAAGTAATGAATGCTGATAAATTCCTTGCCCAAAAATAGATTCAGAAAATCTAATCAATAAGGATATTAGCAATAGCCAGTAGATGCAGATCATTATTAGTGGGAAGAATTTGCTTAACCCCTCCCCCTTTAAAAATGTATTATAACATTTTAATTTAGAGGTACATTATAAATTTTAACAAATTTTGGTATTTAAGATCATTCATGACAAAAAAAAAAAAAAATACCGACGGCAGAGGTCACTGACAGCCACATTGTGATTTTCGCTTGTAAGTTTTACGCTTTTTAAATGTTGAACAACTTCAGTTAATTAAAACTTGCGTTACATTAATCAGGTATTCTTTTAAATATAATATACGAAAAGAGAGATATTAGGTAAACAATTAGGACAGCTGAATCGATGGTTTTTTTCTATATGTACACTCACTTGCACATACTATGGTATTAGTCATGTTATATTTTATAAATTATTTAATTGAGATAATTACAGAAAGGATGTTTTTCACCACTGTGTGGAGGTGGATTACCCCCCCCCCCCGTAGTTTATTATGAAACTTGCAATAAATACCAGGTTAGTTAAAGGCTTCGGTTTCTTTTGGATATTCGTCGACCATGTTAGGGAAATATTATCATCGAAGTTCAGGAGTATCTCTTTCCTAGATCTGAAGATTTTTGGCTTATTGTCTAGGAAAATGAAATCAAATATTGTTGAAGTTCTGTGTTATTGTAAATTGTAATTACTTCTCATATCTTTTGATCCAAGCACTTTGCGCAATAAGCAGGTATTGGTAAAAGTCATTTCCTTTTGAGAAACGGCTTTTACGTTAGAATTTCTCTCTAAACTTTTTAACAAATTGATTTAAAAAAAAAAAAAATGTCTATTTTATATATGTGGAGAGAAGTGTATGAGAATGTATATTCTATATAAAAAGTTCAGATAATAAATGACAGGATAATATGCCACGAAATATTGATCATTATTGATTAGAGATTGGTATTGTTTGCCAAACGCTAGAATGTCGGTTCTGCATCGGAACGATTCCAGTTCGGGCATTTCTCGGACTTTTTAGAAACAACTGAACAATTTATAATATATACAATTCATAATATGTCTGTATGTGTGAATGCTATTTGAAAGTAAACTTATAAAGTCATTAATCTTTTTCACGTCTTTGGTCGTATATTTCAAAAATATATAATGGAATAGAACTTTGAAGTATATATAAATGAAGTTAAATTGAAATATATCCAAAAAAATGTATGTATTAAATTATAAAATGTTATGTATATCTTGTTGACTTGAATAAGTGATGTAGATGTTTCAAAATGTCTGAGCTTCTAGTTGATTGCGATAAGATTGAGCTAAAGCGAAAGATACGTTCATAAAATAAAAATTTTGAAATATATATATATTGATGTTCGTTAGATGTATATAACCTTTGTTACTTTTCTTATGATTTGATACTTCAGTCCTACATTATCTCTTCTTCATATGATTTCCTTATAATTATTTCTTCTCATCTACTCTTTTTTAACCTCCATAATTCTCTAAAAAAAATTCTTCCTCCTTAGTTATTTTCCTTGCTAGTACTGATTCAACACTTAAAATATCTCTATATAACCTTTGTTACTTTTCTTATGAATTGATGTTTCAATCCTACACTTGCCTTCTCCATATGACTTCCTTATAATTGTTCCTCATAATTATCTAAAAATGTTCTTCTTCCTTAGTATGTTTTAGAGAATTATGTAGGTCAAAAAGGACTAAAGAAAGATGAGAAGAAAATAAATAATTATAAGGAAATCATATGAAGAAGAGAAATATAGGATTGAAACATCATAAGAAATGGTTATATAGAGATATTTTAAGTATTAAATCAATAATAACCAGGGAATAACTAAAGAAGAATTTTTTTTTTAGAGAATTATGTAGGTGGACTAAAGAAAGATGAGAAAAAAGGAATAATTATAAGGAAGTCATATGAAGAGGGAAATGTAGGATTGAAACGTCAATTCATAATAAAAGTAACAAAGATTATTTAGAGATATTTTTTTAAGTATTGAATCAATACTAACAAGGAAAATAACAAAGGAAGAAGAAAAAATCATTAGATGTACTAATAATTTTATCTTACAGCATAAACTACATAAGTACAAAATCAGGGCCAAGGGATTGCCTAATATATTCTTAGGCTACTATAAGATGGACCCAATAATTACCTTGGCAGTAAGTACCAAACTGTGAAACCTCTCATCATTTAGCAATAATTATGACATATCCATAATGTTAAAGGACTCAAATATAGATCCATTGTAGCAACTATGTCAAGTCACCAAATTTCTTTTGGTTATGCATATTAAATATAAGGTCATCATGAAAAAAAATAAAAGGCTTAGAAATTTAGAGACCATACCTCATAGCAGTACTTCCTCTCTCCATTGGTTGGATTGATGAATGCTGGAACTGTCCATAGCTATTGAAATTTTAAGATAATTTTATCGAGAACTTCAAAATCTCTATGAATTCCCATGTATTTTAGAACCACTATCATTTCTTCTACTAATGAATCATTGAAAGTATTAAATTGGTACATGTTGCCATGATTACCATAATTTATCATGGTAATCAGATTAATAGTATTATTTTTACATTGAAAATTGACATTTTACATTTAGTTTGAGGTCTGGCAATTAATATGTAGTAACTGACAAGATGGGATTTGAACGTTGCATGAAACAATTAAAACTCCAGAATGAAATAAAGTAAAGTGAACTTTACTTTCAAGTAATAATTAAAAACATCAAAACATCACATGATTACCATTTCATATGATTACTCTTGCTGCTAATAAGAGTACCAAACTCTCCCTACAGTAGTGCCATCAAGTACAAGCCTTTGTAATCAATGGATGCAGGTAGGTTTGTGCATAAAATCCCTATCTAGTGCCTACTCATCCAATTACCTCAGGCTAGTTTCTAGCTTGTGTTTTTAATCAGTGAGGAGCAGTGCTATCAAATCCAAGACTCCTCACTGAGCCACAAGCTAGAAGCTAGTCTGAGGATGTTGGATGAGTAGACCCTAGATAGGGATATCTCCCTACATTCATTGACTACAAAGACTTACCCTTAGTGGTTCTACTGTATGGAGAGTTTGATATTCTTATCAACTAATAATTAATATTTTTTTTCTCATGTGTCATAGCATCAGCCGGGAAGCGAACCCGCTAACCCGGGACAACTGTTTGTAAAGCAGCTGTCGCTGATGTCTTGACCACCAATGCTTGATTATAATTAATATTTCAATAACAATAAATAGTATTTTGATGCTAATAAACTTTGTATCAATGATAGACCAGTATATTTACCGATATTTCTAATGTGGTATGATATTTATTTAACACATCTGAATTATCTTACAAGCCTTGGAGACATATAATTTATAATAAAGACTGGGTATGCTTGTTAGCCGAGTCCTACATCCCCTTCACCTTCAGCAGGGATAAACTGAGTAAAAATAATTAGTCCTATTACTTGATTAGTCTGGTGGATAATCTCTTTTATACGTATAATGTCTCATTCTCTGAATTGATTATTATTTCATGCAAAAGTTTTCCATTATATTCTTTGTTTAGTGCGTGTTTTATAAATAATAATTAATTGTTAAGCATATATGCACCGTGCTCAACCCCATCTCACTCTCCGAGAATTTTGATTTTTTTTACATTGTTTTACTTATAGCTTTCTAGAGACTTGGGAAAGGGAGGTTGTATTATGCATTGATTTTTTTTAGAGGAAATTAATCATAAGAATTTTAAAATTTGTATTATGAAATTCTGTTTTATAGGCTTTTATCCATCAACATATTGGTTCTATATATTATACAGAGACAAAACTCTCCCTACAGTAGCCCACCCAGTTCAAACCAGAGTAATCAATGGATGCAGGAGGGTTTGTGCATAAAATCCCTATCTACTGCCTAAATCATCGAATATCCCCAGACTAGTTTTGCCTCTGTGTAAACTGCTTGTGTAACCATAAAAAATGGTGATTATGTGATGTTTAGTGATTCTATATATACTATATTTTGTCAGGAGTCAACAATCCACTGTTTGCAAGCCATATGCAACTCTTTGATCCTATTCTTGTGGTCTCGTTTCATCACAGTGAATGAAATATATATTTTATTTTTGTTGGCAATTTCTAAACAAATATTTTGATGATTCTAGGAGGAAAAATGTGTCTTTCAACATTGTTTGAATCAAAACAAGTAAACTTGATCATCTATTATTTCCCCAAAGTACCATTTACTTACAGTAAGCTCTGCATGATTCAGGGCAATGGCAAATTCTAGCATTCAAGATCCATGGATAATGGTCCTGCTGTCACTCTTATGCACACGTGATACAATAGAACCGTTAATTTACTACTATTACGTAGTGCATTTGTTTTGCATATATTGGCAGACATATCTATTCTATATCCATTAAGAAAGTACATCCCAAACATTTTGACATTGAAATCAGGAAAAAATCTAAGAAAAATAGAATAAAAAAATAAATTTGAAAGTCGTTTGAAACAAAACACCATTTGAAAATTATTTTTATTTATTAAAAAAAAATATAAGTCAAAATTGCATAAGTTTTATACTCGACCTACTTGTTTTCATGATTTATGCAGGGAGGGGGATTGGTGAGATGTTAGAACCTAATTTAAACCTTTATTAAACATATGAATGTATGAATAGATATATAAGTTAATGAAATTGATGACATTGCGCCAACTTAGTAACTTGCAAAGTCGCAGGATTATAACATGAATTAGCTAGTGTGGTGAGTTTATTAGCTTTTTACCTCTGAGTTTAAGAAGAAACTCCATGGTCTTTCTTCTTAGTTGCTTGACAACATCAGTTGAGTTTTATTGAAGGCAGAATGAAGGTACACGAGAATGATTTTTTTTTTTCTAATAGAACTGGATTCCAAGAGATTGTAAAAGATCTAGAGCGAGACCACATGTGAGATGGGTGAATGAAATGAGGAAGTGTGCTGGAATGATATGGAGTAGAGTATGCTAAAGATCAGAAAAGATGGGTTGAACTTGAAGATCTTCATACTGCAGTGGATCAATAATGGTTGAAAATAATAAAGGGGAAATAGATCATGGTAAACATTGAATATAAGTGTTTATCTATTAGAATTTATGATATCGTAAACCACAAAATACCGATTCAGCTAAAAATATAGAATTAAAAGCAAGTTACTATTTTATTAGCAATATTTTTGATCCAATGGGATTGAAAGAAGATGATCTACCATATTGCGATTGATCGATTTAGTTGAACATTTCGTTTTTTAAAAAATTAAATGTTTATTATAGCATTCAACCTGTTAAATGTTTACTATAACATTAAAAAAAAAGGGTATCATAAAGTAACTCTTTATATATATATAAAATATTTGAAAACCAGGCCCTCTTCACAAACCTGGAGCTTAATTGTAAATATAGGGATTTAAACTCAGACTTTCAAGCACGCACCAACTATCCACAGCATCTCATACAACTGATACACATGACCACACACACATAGTCATGTGTATCAGTTATATGAGATAGTGTGGATATTTGGTGGGTACTTGCAAGTCTGAGTTCAAATCCCCTATATTTATATATATAAAACTTCATTGTACATGACAACAGATGTGTGTGATTACAAATAAACTATCTCCTATACACCTATCCATTCTAAAACCTTTCATTTCTCCCACTTTATTATTTTCTTCCCTTCCAGCCACCATATATGCAAAAACTTTACATACCACTGATGTTACCACTATTGGTCTATAAATGTTTAAATTTCTATGATCCTTTTATCCTTTAAATAATAGCCTTAATGTTGTATTATTGCAGCTATGTGGAAATTCTCTCTTCTGTGCCATCTTATTAAAACAATAGATTTATTTTTGCCCTAGTTCCCAAATTCATTACCATGTCTGCTGCCCATCCATCTAAATCCCTTGCCTTCCACTTCCATGCCTCATTTTAATTCCTTTTCTGGAAAACCAGTTTTTCCATTACTATACGCTTTTATGTTTATTACCACTCTGTCCTTCACATCTAACATCTTTTCTATATCCATTACATATTTATTTAAAACTGGTTCAAATTCTTCTCTAGAGCTACACTCTTTTTCCTTATCATTTAGTAATACTATTTCCTCTACCCTACTTTCCTTCTTTTAATACATTTCCAAAATTTATTATTCTCATCTCTTCCATTTTTATTAATATCCTCCAATAATTTACTATTTAATTTCATTCTCCACAATTATTTATTTTAGCCAACTTTTTTAAAAAAGTTTTCCCATTTAATATTAGCATATTTTTCACTTTTTATTTTTAATAGCATTTATATTCTCTGCTCTTTTACATTTTTACTAATTCTCACTTTTCTATTATTTTTATTCTTTTGAATATTTTGACCTAAAACTCTATTTGCCACTTTTTCTACTTATATTCATCCCCAATAATCTCTTCCATGATTTCTTCTGCTTTTATTTTATATTCTTCTAACTGATTCTTATCATTCATTCTCCATCCCCATATTTTATTATCCTTTATATTTTAATTATTATTTTCTGTCACATTAGTAATCATTTCTATTATAAAGAAATTATGATCACTATTACATACTCTCTCTTCATTATCAATTCTTTAACTTTCTGTACTTTATTCATTCCCTCTTTCTCTTTGAATACATAATCTATTATGTGAAATATATTATTTCTAAACCATGTGTATTTGCTCTTATATATATTTGACAAATTTCCAATGCGCAAATTCATTCCTGACAAAAAAATTTCAAAAGCTGTCTATTCTTGTTATCGACATCATCAATTTCTACAATATGCCCATTCATATCTCATATAACCATTACTTTCTTCCCCCTTTTTTTGAAACTGTATATCCTTAACTAAGCATTCATATATGCTACTGTTCCACTCCATTATAGTTTCACTATATCCGTTTTCCATATACACTATAGCTACCATCCATTCTTGTCTTCCTAACCTTATCTCAAACCATAAATGTCCTTGACACTTTACAGTGTGTAAATATTTTTTGACATAACTCATATATCACTACCCACTTTTTCTTTGCTATTTATAACACCATACCAAATCCTCTAGTGTAGGTTCTTCTTTTAGATGTGTTTCCACTACTGCTAATATCCCAAGCTCTTCATTTTTAACTGCTTTGTTTAATTCCAACCACCTTTCTGATCTCCTACTCAATTTTAACAATTTCTTCCTTTCTTACCACCCTTTTATAAATTCTTTTGACTCTTTCTTCTCTATTACATTTATAATTAGGTTGTTTATCATGAGTTTTTTCAAGTATATAAAGACTAATTCATTCATAATTTCAGATGCTTAATGTCAACTATTCATAATTAGAAAAAAATTATAAGATCAACAGAATCTCTGTTAACAAAAATAAAGAGTACCTGATTCAGCCAATGGTAGGCATCAGCAGTGATTAGATCAGGTGAGGGAAATTGTCTTGGGAGTCGTAGATTGCTAACCATTGACCTAGATGGCTCTGACAAATATTTATGTTGTCTTGTATAGGTAAAAAGTTTTGGCTAATAAGAAAATGTGTATATCATAAATAAAAAGTAAAAGATGTTAATGGATTTAGTCAAAAGCAAAGCCATTAGTTACAAGAGAAGTGTAATCCTTAATCTAAAGGAAGTAGAGTGACTGCTTTCATAAAGGTCCTCTTCTTCCAAATCCAAAGGAAGAGTATAAATATTCTGTGCACTTATAAGTTAAAAGGTTTAACAAGAGAGAATACATAGAAGTACACTGCGTACACACTGTTAAGAAGTCATAACTATGTACACAAAGTTCAGTACAAGAAGTCTAAGAGTGCTAACCACAGCAAAAGGAGATAACAAGAAGGGTCAGCATAGAAGCAAGGATGTACCAGACCTCCACATCCAGGTCTGTAGTAATTATCAGTAAGAGTTGTAGAATTTCTACACAAGCAAACGACCAGAAGCACAACTGTCATGGACAACAGGGAATATGCTAGAAGAGGCTATACAAGTCTATATGTTTTATGGAAGTATAAATAAGGTAACACACACACTTAGTTATATATTGTCTGTGCATATGTTTGGCTTTCAGGTAACATTCAATCTAATCCACAGCAGCCTAGACATTGAGAAAAAAAGTCATTACTCTTCTAACATCAGAGAACTAACACAGAACAAGCCAACCACACTCATGCAGAATGAGCTAGCATAACTCACATGATATTGGAGAAATAAACAGATATACCAGACAGAAAATTAATCCACAGTATAGCAAGGTTCCCATCATTCAGTGTACCAAAGTTGGCATCTTATGTATTATATTATTTATGCAACTATTTACGAGTAATGAATTATGAAATATAGTTAAGCATTTGTAAAGGAAGGTTTTTAATAAACATGTTTTACCAGGTTTTACTTATGGATCTGAGACTTGGACACTTAATAAAAGAGCAATACAGAGATTTTCAGATCATTAAAAGTAGTATGGAGAGATGCATGTTAGGAGTAACAAAGAAAAAATCTAAAACGCATGGGTAAAAGAACAAACAGGTGTTACTGACATTGTTGAAAGAATTAAAAGACTGGAGTTGGGATAGACATATTGCTAAAAGAGATGATAATAGATGGTCAATTGAAATCTTAAATTGGAATCCAAGATTGTAAAAGACCCAGAAAGAGACCACATATGAGATGGATAGACTAAATAAAGAAGTGTACAGGGGTGATGTGGAGAAGAGAGGCTAGAGATTGGGAAGATGGATTGAACTTGGAGAAACCTTCATCCTGCAGTGGATTAATAATGGTTGACAATAATGGTGATGACTGCAAAGAGGATTAAACACGTGGTTTTAAAGTGATTAAGTAATACTGTGTGCATATCTGTCCATGGAGATTTGGATCGATAATAAAAAACAAACAAAAAAAAACAGTCAGATGTCAAACTACTTATTGAATGCCTAACATTCTAGGATAGATCCAACAGGAAAATCATTTAAATTACTAAAATAGGTCTCATACAAATTAGATTTCGCAGACAAAATCTTGGCTCTAGAATTAAAATCTTAATGACATGCGTAATGATCAACTTATATATTTAAAGCAGGAAAATAGAACCAAGAGAAAAATATTTTTCAAATATGATTTATTTTCACAAACTATGTAAATATACAATTTTTAATTTCTCTCGTTTTTTTTTTTTAATTAGAGAAACAGACAATGATTATTTGTTTTGTTCTAGTGAGAACTATATGCTACAAAATAACCACTAATTTGTTTTTTCTTCCCCTCTCTTCAAACCACAATATACAATGGCAAATATTTATACTCGCTGAGAGGAAAACCACATATAAAATAAGACACCTGATTCAGAAGGTATCTTGAAAGAAAAGGTCACATATATTGAATTATCTCTTTATATAAAAAATTTATAAGATTTTCATAAAGTTTGCAATTTCGGTGAAAGTAAAAAAAAAAAGAAAGAAATATACAATTTTTTTAAAGAAATATATTATCTACATATATATTAAACTTTTTACAAATAATCCTATAGGATTTAAAGTATATATTTTCTCAAGATTTTGATAATAACACCAAATAAAATTAATAAAAATGCTTGTTATCTTTTTAAATAAGTATATTAAGTAATATTTAATCAATTTCTGCATTGGCCCAGTTTAAAATGCAGTGAAAGGATCACTTTAAATAAACAAAACAACATAGTAAATTATTAAATACTTTTTTTTTTCATATGTCATAGCATCGGCCGGGAGGCGAATCCGCAACAACCATCTGCAACCAACTGCTTGCTTGCAAGACGGCCGCGCTGACCTCTTGGCTAATAACGCTCGACTATTAAATACTTTTGGCTGCTTCTTCTACATTAAATTTTATTAAGATGACCAAAACTTTCATTCTTACTGCAATAGTTCTATTACTTAAAACCTATCTTCCCATAATGCACTTATACTTTAACTTATGGCTGTTTCGACTTATTAGCATTCTTCTTTACATAGATAATATATTTCATCTTTCTTTCAAACTGTAAACTAAAAAAAAAATTGACTGTAGTTTGTATTTGAAATATCTGAAGAAGATTGATATTCAGTCAAAACTGTCCTAAATTAAATAAAGCATTACAAAATAAGCATTATAAAAAGTGTGTTATTTTTTTTGTAAACTTATTAATATAATATTGGCTAAAGTAAGAATAACATGTACAAATATATGTACTACATTGGAATCCATGTAAGCAAATATCAAATAGTAAATAAGACATTTTAGATATGCTGACAATTAACTGATGATTCCTAGTAATTTCTGAGATATAGCATTCATCTCTAGCATAAATCAGATTAAACAGACCTAGTAAGATATTCAGAAGGAATTATCTACTTTCAGATTCTAAACTCTCACCAGAATTTGAGTCCAAGACAAAATAGGAAAATATAGTTTAAATGATTCAAAATTCTCCAACTATAATAGTTTTGGATAAGACTTCAGACAAAAAAACTAATTGGCTGTGAATGCTATATATACAAAAGTATATCTTTTTCCCTTTATATTTTGCTTCTTCTTATATTTCAATATAAACTGTTTTAACACTTTAAGCAAACAATCTTTATTTATTTATAACAATTTCGACTGTCATAGCAGTCTTCTTCAGTGTTAATGAAGTTTATATTGAAATATAAGAAGCAAAATATAGAGGGAAAAAGAAGAAGTAGATAAAAGTTATATATGAAATATAAGATGATACATGAAAAAATAACAGGCTAAAAATCTGAAGAAGACTGCTAGGACAGTCGAAACTGTTATAAATAAATAAGGATTGTTTTCTTAGTGTTAAAGGAGTGTTAACAAAATTTATATTGACATATATTCGTATATATATATATATATGTACACATACACAAGTATGCACTTACATGTGCATAGGTAATATTCAAATTTTTTTTTACACAATCTATATATGTTCATTTCAGATTAAAAACTTTTTTTTCTATATATGCACATACATGTGTAAACTCATTCATTAAACAAGCAATTCTGATTATTATGTTCACAGTCTACATTACCCAAGAAACATTTAAACAAATGTGAATAAAATTTTCCTTTGTTATATTAACGCAAATCTATTTTAGCAGATATAAGATGATCATTTTTATTTAAGCTATGGTTTGTTATATTGTAATAAAATATAGCTTGTGAATTATCTTTATAACATATTCAGATTTACACCATGAATAGGTTTGTATTATCAGTGTTTCATATTTGATAAGTTTAAAATTATTTACATTCTCATTAATCCACAATGGCAACATGGTATGTGGGATTGCGCTAAATTTTCAAATGGATAATTAAATTTTTTTTTAAAATGAACACATCTATCCCAATAACTTTCTAAGCATATTTCTATTTTGCAAAAATCAAACTAGTTTGAATTTAGCTCATAAACTAAATTTACCTCATACAATTTGTATGATGACTTGTATCAAAAAAATAAAAATAAAACTCCATTGACTGGATGCATTCTAAGATTTCGAAATAAAGAAAACCAAATGTAATATTGGTATTTAAAGAAAAAATAATACAAGATAGGTTAAAAAAAAAACAAATAACGAACTAAAAAAAAAATTAAGAATAAACAACTTTTATCACAGACGTATTTGAATTAGAACGTTCTGTGAGATTATAATCCTAAATGTTAAATTTAAGAAGTAGTAAAGATTATTTGCATGGTGTTGAAATTAGTAATGTTTAATTGAAAATAACATATGAAATGTTAAGCTGGTTTGATTAATTTGTGAACTAAGATCGCAGCTTATAACAAGTTTCACCCTTTTCAGATATCAATCTTGATTATTTGTCTTGCATTGGTGGTCGAGGTCAGCGCGACTGCCTTGCACTTGCAGGCAGTTGCCCGGGTTGCGGGTTCGCGTCCCGGCCGATGCTATGACAAAAAAAATAAATCTTGATTTATTTACAATATATACAATCAGAAGTCAGATGAAAGAGGAATTCTCCTTTTATCACACTGAATGAATAGGAATTGATAAATGAAAAGTAAAATTGTATTTGAAAGTTTATTAAAATGGTTATTAAACCACTAAACATCACATGATCACCATTTCTTATTCAGTGCTCTCAGATCCAAGGCTCCTCACTGACAAAAATCACAAGCTAGAAACTAGTCTGGGGATATTGGTTGAGTAGGCACTAGATAGGGATTTGATGCACAAGCCTTCTGGCATCCATTGATTACTCTGGCTTGCACTGAGTGGCATCACTGTGTGGAGAGTTTTGCTTGTTTTAAAATTATTGTTGCAAATTTGCTTAGAATGTTTAGTGATATGATAAACATGTATAAAAAAAATAGAAATAATTGTAAGCTATAGATAAACTAATCAATAAATGAAAAGAATGAAATGATACTACTTATTCATTTATTTCTAATGGTATTTCAACATACAAAACATCAATTAATTAGAATTGCACACACATATATTTATGATAATCAAAACAAGTTATAAATTTTGTAACTTGCCTTAAGCTTGCATTTATGATCACTAGATGGAGCTTTACCAATAGCTCCTAACAAGCTTTGTTTACATAAACGCCGAAAGAGATAGAATTCAAAATCTCTATCATTGTCACCCCACCTCCAGACTAGCTAGTTTCGAGCTTATGGCTCACGTCAGCCCTAATCTTGAAACTAGCTAGTCTGGAAGTGGGGTGACAATGATAGAGATTTTGAATTCTATCTCTTTCGGCATTTATGTAAACAAAGCTTGCTAGGAGCTATTGGTAAAGCTCCATCTAGTGATCATATATATATAAAATTGCAGAGGATTAAGTAGACAAAAATGCTATGATTATATAACCAAACAATAACATTTTATAATTGTTGGTAATAATCTGCCATTGATTGCTACCCAATAAAAGTTTTTCTAACATCACAGTATTTAGAATCACATTCAGCTTTGACTGTTCTTTATATGATTAAAATATTTTTCTATATGTATATATTTTGCAATGGTCTGAAAAAAATTGAATACTTAATTTGCTAAAAAATCAGTTATCCTTATGGTCATCTAAGCAAACAGTACATATATGTATAATATAATAAAATCATCTCGGTCAACACTGCATGTGTATGAGATATAAAATCACTTTGCTAATGATACATAAAATTTAGCAGCACTATCTATGAAATCAACACAAAGTATGAATAAAACAAGAATAGGTAACCTCTTACCTATTCATTGCAAAGATGTTAAGTACACCTGGGTCTCTTTTTAGGCGGACTTATTTAAAGCGATTTTGAAGTTACGCGATTCCATGTTTCACCGGAAGTTGAACTCCAATAATGCGCTATTACTTTAAATAATAAATTTCGCATATATTGAAAGTAATAGCACATTATTGGAATTCGACTTTCATCTTAGTAATTTCAATATTTTCAGTGCTTTATAATAGTAAGATTCTATGCAATAATGAAATTAAAATCATGATTTCCACATTTTATGTATACACACATTAAATTTTACAAGATTATAATGTAAATTTGTTCAAACATTGTGCGTGTTAATTTTGCATTTTAAATCACATTCTGTTTTTACTTTTTTAAAAAGAATGTAATCAATTATTAATCATTTAGTGTCCGCAAGTTTATTTTTAATCACTAATAGCAGTGAGCACAATTAAAATTGAAAATTAAAAAATTAAAGACAAAATAAGAATTTAATTTTTAGTTGTTAGATTAATTACTAAATACGTTGTCACCAGAAAACCATTAACAACATGAGAGTGACGTTGGCGCTAGTTGTATTTTCTCATGTGAAGAATCTGATTTTTTTTCCAGTTTGCAAATGAACCCGTTTATCGGCAAATTGCGATAATAATTAAAACGTGTATAAAAAATGTAAATTACTGTAAATTATGCATAAAAATATATTGTTTTGAATAAAATTAAATATTATAGTTAAAAAAAGTTTGTATTGTATCAATTTTTTTCAAATTTGAAATTTTTTATTAGTCATATTTTATTTCCTTTTTTTTTTTTTGCACGAATTTTAAAGTAATTTTACGTTGGTGCTTTGCTTTTACGCGATATTTGAAAAATCTCAGTCTGTATCCCCTCTTTGTCAAGGTAAGTTACGTCTACTTTTGCGCGATTTCGTTTGCACGTGTTTTCTGAGGAATCTATCTATCGCGTAAAACGAGACCCAGGTGTATATTGAAATTCAGGTGAATGTAAACAGGAAAGTAAGATTAATGAACAATCATTTCACACTTTGAAAACTCCTAAATGCAACTATATAAATAATTCAATTGCACAATAGTGCACGTTGTTGAATTTTATCTATCATTAGAAAGTTGTGATTTTAATAAGAGTACCAAAGTCTCCATACAGTAGTGCCAAGTGCAAACCTTTGTAATGCAGATTTTGGTACTCTTACTAACAGCATATGAAATGGTGATCGTATAAAAGTTATGATTTTATTATATTTGAATTATCAATTAGCATTATTCTACCGATGTTCAATATGTATGAACATAATTACATCATTTACAGTAATTATTAAAAACAGCTGATTAATCGTAGAATCATGTAACAAACTGTCTTAAATAAAAACCACAGCAGAAAACAAGTATATAAAAGGGTGATCATGTGATGTTTTGATAATTTATAAATAAAGTCATCTGGTATACAAAAATCATAAAAACAGTGATGAGAAATATGCAGATAATTTGACAAATGTTTCTATACCAATATGTAGATGCTTCCAAATATAAAATTAATACAGTACAAAATCTGTCCCCCCCCCATATATGTTGTCATATGGTTCTAAGGAATAATAGTAATAAAACATGTAATACACCTTTAAATATATATGTAAATGAAAAAATACCACCATCCATTGGTTTTGAAAATATGATTTGTATACACCCACATTTTATCAAAAAAATTAAAAAATAAAATAATACACCACTTCACTCAAAGCTCGATTTTTCTAAGGAATATGAGATTAAGCTTTGTATTTCAAACTCAGAGTCAGACTGAATCGCAAAAATGTTTGAACTTAAAATTAAATTAAACATACATCTTATTTTATAAAGCATTGTAAATAATCAAAAAATAGGAAATAAAAACAGTAGTCAACTTTCCATACAGTAATGTCATCCAGTGCAAGCCTTAGTAATCAATAAATGCAAAGTTTGTGCATAAAATCCCTATTTACTGCTTACTCATTGAACATTCCCAGACTAATTTCAAGCTGTGGCCTTCATACCCTTGAATCTGAGAGTACTGCACCTAGATATCCCTTCAGCAGCCGTATTTACCTATTTAGTTAGCTATAAAGGTATGAGCCCAAGATTAAAACACAATAAGGTTGCATTGGATCCTAAGGTCTAAGTGCAGTGCTCTAAGATCCAAGGCTCCTCACTGATGAAAGCCAAAAAGCTAGAAACTAGTCTGGGGATATTGGATTAGTAGGCACTAGATAGGATTCTATGCACAAACCTTATGACATCTGTTAGAGTGGTACTACTGTGTAGTTTGCTAGTATATTAACAGTTTGTGTAAGTATAGGAAATGGTGATCATGTGATGGTTTAGTGGTTTTATAAAAATCAAGTAATTGAAAATATTTTAATAATCATAGCCTTGAAGTATATTCAAATGAACAAAAGTTGATAGGTTTCCATCGGTTGTGAAAATGTGTATATCAGTATTTCATTATAAGAATTACAAAAAAATCAAGTCAGATGTCACATGACCTATGACATATGGATGTCTGATATTTCAGATTTTTTACTTAATAGTTATACATTAGATAAAAGTGCTGGGCTTGTCATGGTATTTTTAATCTAATGCTTGAATATCCTAGCACCTCTGATGACACCAGTAGCAGAAACCGGTCTGGAGTTGGGGATATTCAAAGCTTGTTAAGAGCTTACTTTGCAAGCTCTATATATAACATTCATTATAAGAAAAATAGCTTTGTTTTTAATTTATCTGATAAGATGTAGATGCATTCATTTATATTTTCACAGCTAATGGAAATTGTTCAACTTTCCTTTGTTTACATATACTTTAGGGTCAGGATTATTAAAATATTTAAACATACAGATAACTATGATTATTGACTGAAATATAGAAAGGCCATATTAATATTGCATATTCAAAGAAAACATTTAAAATATTTACTATGTTAATGTATTTTTTGTATTTAATATTTTCTCCGAATATATACTTACAATACAATTTTTTTTAAGAAAATATAAACATTTAAATATTAAGGAAAACTAGTAGAATGGAGTTACGAAAAAGATTACACAGTATTAAATCTAGAAAGCAATAGTAACCATGTAACTGATTAAGTGTAGATGATGAGAAAACAGATATTTAAGAGATGATTTTTGATGACACTTGATGAATTCAAATTTACAATTTCTAAGTTTTTTACTTACTACTTTTTGTAACAGTGGATGTATAAATGATGAATCTGTGGATACAGGAAAACTATCGTTTACAAATTAAATATGAACTTTAGAAATACTTAGAAAAATTGTCAGCAAAAATATGTAGATATTGAATAAAAAATCAGAATTACTTTGCTGTGCCAGAAATAATATTTCTAAACAAATCAAATAATTAACTTTTTGCACGAACTTTAGCTGCCAAGTTTGAGCGCTATGAATTTGACCAATTAGGCCCAAAGCATTTTTTTCTCATAGAATTACAATGTAATCGAATAAAATAAATTATAGGGGATTTGAACTCTGACTTTCAAGCTCCCTTAACTTATTCACTCTATCTCATATAACCAATACGCATGACCACACACGTGATAAAACTAAATGATCTCCGATATATGTATTTTGCGCTGAACTAGTGCTCATCAGTTGGTCCAGATCATCATCTCCCACACACATATATAATCAATGCTCGGTTTCTATTAAAATAGTAAATCTCCAAACTTTAATGGACAGATTTCAATCTATTTCAACCACCAACTCTTTAGCTATCCACCATCGAAAACCTTATAATGGAACACCCAAATCCCTTGTGGTGCCAATACTATTGTCATGCCCATGTTGTCTTTGTCACTCTGACCCCTCATGTATAAGACTTTGTCCATCCAAATACAAAAAAGAGGGACGGGCAGGAGACAAGCTGAATCTATAATATTTGGAATATAAGCATAATTCATATAAACATCACATGACCAACACTTCTTATGCTTGTGTATAGCTGTTGTTAAAACAGGCAAAACTCACTATATATATTGCCACACACAGCAAGCTAGAGTAATCAATGGATGCCAGAAGGCCTAATAGGATAGTGGTGGCTATGGTTATTAAAGAACCAAAGACACCAAAATGTATGGGTACTGAACTGGGTTCAGACCCATATGACTATATAAGCTAATGGTCTTGGATTGAAAACATTAAGGTGTTTTCAATTTAAGAATCATAGTTTTGTAGTTAAATGGAGATAAAAGGTGGTTGCTGGAGGGTTGCATTAGATCCTAAGATCTAGGTGCAGTGCTCTCAGATCCAAGGCTCCTCACTGATGAAGGCCACAACCCAGAAACTAGTCTGGGGATATTGGATGAGTAGGCACTAGATGGGGATTTTATACACAAGCCTTCTGGCATCCATTGATTACTCTAGCTTGCTGTGTGTGGCAATATGTATAGTGAGTTTTGCCTGTTTTAACATAATTCATATACTTAGAATTTAAATGTAATTATAGTGCATTTGAACACAGACTTTCAAGTTCCTTTCAGCTATCTCTACCTCATACAACCAATATGCATAACCACATACGTGAAAAAGATAAAATGATCTCCAGTATATGTATTTCGTGCTGAAACAGCACTCATCAATTAGTATTAATCATCACTTCCACACACACACATATATATATAATCAATGCTCGATATTAAATTAGAAAATCTTCAAACTTTAATGGATAGGCTTCAATGGTATGGATGGCTGAAGAACTGGAGGTGGAATAGATTGAAGCCTGTCCATTAACATTCGAAGATTTTAACATAAACTGAGCATTGATTATAGATATGTGTGGAAATGATGATCTGGACCAACTGATGGATACTCGTTCAGCACAAAATATATATTAGATCATTTCTCTTTTTCATGTGTGGTCATGCATATCATTTGTATAAAATAATGGATAGTTCCCCTATAATTACATTTAAATTCCAAGTATATGAATGATGCTGTAATTCAAATAAAAGTAAATATTTGTAGAATTACATCCTATAAGAAGTATTAATATTCATGTTAATGTCTAAGGCTGGAATACTAATATCATTCATTCTTATCTTAATCAAAAGAAATTAATACTAATCCAGGCAATTATTATTAGTCCTACTGTAATAAATAATAGAAATCATATACAACAGCTACATAAATATACATTAATAATAATTACACATAAAAAGCCACATGGTTTTGTACTCTTTTCAAAAACATCTATTTTAACATTAATGTGATGTGATGTATTGTGGCTTCTCCTTAAACGAAGTCAAGAATATCTCAGCAATTATGCCCAGATAAACCTGTTGCCACTTTATTTTCCATTCCCCACTCTAAATTTTCCCATATTCTGCTCCATCCCATTTCCACAACATAATCTTTGTCAACTCTATAACCTTTATATCTAAATCCCCTTTATCTTTTCCCAAACCCAGCATAAAAACCAATAATTCACTTTCTGTATAATCACTTTTTTCATATTTATTCTTCCATAACTTCATTATATGTATCCTGTTTTCAAGCATTTACATTCAATTAACAAATGCCTAATATTTTCTATTCCTTCCCTTACATAATTTACAAAATAAATCACCCATTTACATGTATAATCACTTGTAGCTCTAAAGATTCCGTTGGAACTACTTTCCTTACTATTATCATATATTAACTCACACCTAATATTCTGTTTATTTCTATATATATTTAAACTCTTTTTGCTCTCCATACTATTTCGCCATCTAACTCCCTATTCTTTATTAATAAATCTATTCTTTTATCCCATTCCTTACTACTACAACACTCAACAATCCTCCCATCTTTTGTACAAATATACTGATATAAATTCTTTATCCAAATCTTTTGCATACCACATTACCTTTCTCACCCATCTTGTTACCTGCCCTTTACTCATAACCCAATTAAATACTATTTTAGCTATTCTTTTATTATCCATAAACTGCAATCTACCAAACATTTTCATTTTACTTTTTGCATCTCTCATATGAAAACTTGACCATCCCATTTCTCCTTGAATTGCCTCTTTTGCTGTCCATACATCTGCATCTAATGCATGTCTTCCTACTTCCCTTTGAACTTTTTCTAAGTAATTTAATACCTCTTTACCAACATATAATGCATCATTGCCATATGTTAACCCTGCTACTGCAACTCCTTTCCATATAATTCTAACTACATCATATTTATTATATGAAAACACTGTTAATTTCTTTATCAATCCCTTTCTTTTCTTTGCTATATTTATCAATTTTTTCTCCCATTCATCCAAATAATTTTTCTGATTATTTAAAATAATTCCCAAATAACTATATCTATTCACCACACTTAATATCTCCCAATAAAAATTCTACATCTTCTCTTTCCCCAGTATTAACCATCATTATATTTGATTTTTCTTCACTAAATTTAATCCCCATCTATTTCCTTGCACATGTCCTTAACATAACTTCCATATCTTCTCTTCTTTCTGCACACAAAAATATATCCGCAAAAAAAAGACCTGACAAAATATATACTCCTTTACTACCTATTAACCAATTATTGTAGATATAACACCATCTAGTGTCTTATAATGGAAGTAAGATCATATCAGCAAAGTAGAATAGAATATTTTTATACAGAGATCCAATATAACTTCAAAGAATTGACTATATAGCATGATATACAGAATAAATAATACAACTTTTAATAATACTATTTTATATAATTTTACATTCATTTTTTATTGACCAGTTGTTAATTAAATTTATTGAAGTTTTATAAATATGAAGTTATGCTTAAAATAATATATTTTGTATATTTGTCTTCTTTCTATAAACAGAAGAAACCAAGGAAAATAGGTGCAAAAAAATATTAAACCTTTAAATTACATTAAAGATCAAAAAAAAAGAGACAAATATATTACATTAAGCATAACTTAAATAATTATGGATATTTATAAAACATCTACAAATTTACTTAACAACTGGTTAATTAAAAATAAATGGGAAATGCTAGAAAATAGTATCTGTTATATGATGTATTATTTATTCTGTTTATTGTTGTTATTTAGTCAATTGTTTACAGTTATATTGGACCTCTATATTAAGATTTTGTTCTATTTTACTGTTTTGTTTTATTTCCATTATGGAACACTAGATGGTGTTCTATCTGCAATAAATGGTTAACATTAAAATAGATGAATATTTGAAAAGGGCACAAAACCATGCCAAAAAAGGCTTTCTATATATAATTATTATATATATATGGCTGTTGTATATGCTTTTTTATTTATTATAATTTATACAGAATAACAGCATAGTGGTTTTCATTAATTTCCACTTATGATTAATTAGTCCTATTATGTAATATGTATTTAAATAATCAAGGCATTCTTGAAAGATTAGTAACTGCTTAAGTCAAACCTTCACAGGAACCTGAAGAGTAAGTACTTATTCTTGCACCTGATGTATTTTTATGCTTTCCGCAATCAGAAGATCATATAATTATAACCATCTAGGAAGTACTTACAGTTGTTATTACTAATAACACGATCCATCCTAGATAGATTCCTGTTGGAATCTATCCAGATGCTGTCCCATAAACATAAAATCCCAATCTGTTCATAAAGAACTAAACAGGGATATTTATGGAATTTCCTACTTCAAGAAATTGGCCAACAAACTGGTTCAGTGTAGGGGTACCCTGTTGGACTTTGGAGAGTATGGTTCTCAGATCAATTCTAGTCTGACCTTTCCAGAGTTTGAACTCCCAAGCAGTAAAGCCATTCGATTGTTCTAGATTTGAACATGATTTCTTTTGTGCATTGATATTTCCTACAAGTTGTAATGTGGGTATCAACTCTGCATTTTTTTACAAATGAAAGATTTGCTTTCATCCGTATAAATCTTTATATATGGTGAAACCTTAAGGTTTAATCTTTGTTTTTCTGCTCTCTTTTAGGAAATCTGATTGTACTACCCCCTACCAACTTGGTCAGCATTAAGCAAATCCTAAAATGCAGACCCAACATGTTTGCTCTTGACATATACCAGTTGAGGGGCTTCACCTTCATTATCCCTTGAAGAGGGGGTATAAAACTATCAGACTAACCTGGCAAAAAAATAATACGTTTGTAATGACTTCCAAACTAGGATGTCCAACAACAACAGTTTCTTTATTTGGCCAGTCTATGGTTTCAGCCAAGCATTGTAAAACAATTTTTGTAAAATCATTCTGAAAAATTCTATATCAATTACTAATTGATCAGACATTACATCAACCTTAGCACTTAGATATTTAATTAAAATGCTAGAGATCTGTGCCGATACTACATCTATACATTTAATTCATGCATTTCATATGTTTTAACATCAAATCCAAAACAAATTACGAGCGACAGATGCTAATTCTAAATAATAGACAAATAGAAAGTCCTCACCATAACAAAATCATGTGATGCTAGCATATCTACCAAAAATGATAAACAAATTATCTGCATTTACAAGTCCTTCTGAAAGAACCATTGGGCACTCTATACTTGGAGATACCATCGAGAGCAAGGACTTCATCACTTAATTAAAAGACATCAATGCCTCTCCATCTATTTCAAATAACATATATGCACTATGAAACAAATTTACATCTATAAGATTTAAGCAAGATATGAACCAATTGTGCCCAATATCATTTAGTGCAGTGAATCCTTACATCGATTCTATTTCTGGTATTACATGCATTTAAACTTTTTAGAACTCCCAAGAAATAAAACCATTTGATTATTTATTATTTAAATGATTTTAATTCATATTAGACTTCAGACCACTCAAAGAAGTATGAAGAGATGCATGTTAGGATTAACAATGGGTAAAAGAACAAGCAGGTGTTACTGACCTCATTGAAAAAATTTAAATCTGAAATGGAGTTCGGCTGGATATATTGCTAGAAGAGATGATAGTAGATGGACAATTGAAATCTTAAACGGGATTCCAAGAAATTGTAAAAGACCCAGAAAGTGACCACATGTGAGATGGATGAAATAAGAAAGTGTGCAGGACTTATGTGAAGAGAAGCTAATGATCGGAGATGGATTGAATTTGGAGACCTTCATCCTGCAGTGGATTGATAATGGTTGATGATGAATTCATGTTATAATAAACATATTAATCCCTTTTCAGTTTCAAAACTTTTGTTAAACTGCTAAATAAACCTCACCACACACAATATTTGCAAATCAAGAAAACTAATACAAGTAATGACATTCTACTTGCGCAATGTACATTATATGACAAAATCTATTTTAACATTTTGCAGTTGAAAATATTCAAGATATTACTAATGCATGTAACAAGTAAAATCAATGTTTTAAATTATCAAGACTGCTGAATATATAATTTTAAAAATATATGTGCGACCATCAACTGGAAAGAATTTATCAACGATATCTTTTGCAAAAAGCAAATTAATTATCGAATGGCTTTATCGTTTAGGCATTTTTAAGACGTTTGAGTGCTGGAATGTCAAGAACTGAAATCAGTCTGATCTTACCACTCCAGAACCTGACATTTTACCATTGTAATAAACCAATCAGGGTTCTTTTAGCAAAGAACATTGTAGACAAATAGCACAAAAAAGGTATATCGATGGCAGCTTGCCCTTGTATTTTACTTCTCGGTAAACTTTTCTGATATCATCAAAATTAATGATAAAAGCAATAATTATGATATTGAAACATCATAGCTTAAAAATTTTAAACCCCTTAACAATAGTAACACTAGCAAACTATCATTAAAAAATAAAGTATATAATTAACATCTTTATTTCATTCTGTGCAAAAAAAAAAAATACACCGTCGGTGCACTGTTCCAAGATTCAAAGCTCCTCAATGACGAAAGAAGCTAGAAAATAGTATCTGGAGATATTGGATAGGGATTTATTAGGCGTCATTATTTGGCATCTATAAGTACTTAAAAATTTACAATAAGTGGCCTAGAAATGGTGAAAGAAAAATGTATGTTACCAAACTAGCAAGATGTAAGCCAGAGTTATGTAATATTCTATCGGTTAGAGCTTTTGAATTCTAATTTTCGTGATTTTTATTATCTATAGTTTTACTCATTTTAAACAAAATTGTATACACTTTTAACCACATAATGCTTTTCAAATATTTTCAAGGCTAACATTATGAATTAATTTTTATATTTTGTAGCGTACCAAAATAATGGCTCATTTAGATCACAAGATAACAGTAAATTTCTTATATCATTCCACTTATAAGGTAACCATGTAGGGCTAAGTCATCAAAGGGATAGACTGTACACCATCTGTTATTTGATTAATGATGCGTACATTAAAGGCTTAAACTGCTGCTGCAAAATTAATTCTGTAATGATAGATTGTATTACGTAAAATACATAAAAGTAATTTTTCTCAAGATAGCAGATCAGATTGTCATGCCATCTGATATTCAATGATCAATCATGCTTACATTAAAAATTCAAAATTCAGATAAACTAATTCTGTAATAGTGAAAGATTGTATTAAATAAAATATGTGGAAATAATTTTTCTCGAGTTAGCAGAAAATGGCAAACTGCCATGATTGTTTTCATTATTCCATCACAGAATCTTCGATCAAAGACTTAAGAGCAATACTGCTTTTAGCTGATTGTTAAACAATAACCAAAAATGAGTTATCTTACATCATCTTCCTCGAATAATCTTAAAATCATTACATTTATTAGGAATATTGCTTTTACAATAAAATTCTTATTAGTTTGTGATGTAGTCATGCTGATTATGCAATAACTTGTTATCAGTAATCACTTTTAATTCTCTCAAATCTAGACAGAAGACTTTTACATTTGTACAGCAAATACTTTATTATTTTCTAATGAATCAAGATTTACTTATTTTTAGATTTAATCTTGATAAATTAATACCCATATGCTTCAACAATAAAATGAAACAGTACAATAATGAAATTAATATGCCTGATTGACATGAGGGTATGTTTTTCTTATTTTGTTCAATTGTTCTAGAAATTCGAGATTTTCACTTTCTCCTATAAATATCCAGTGGGGGGAAAAAAGATATCGAATGCAAAAAAGAGAGAATTTTTTAGATATTGGGCAGCTATGAAAGCAAATTTTGAATATACTATACAGAAGGTATTACATATATGTAAGTAGAAATGAGATATCCATGAAAATAGAAATAACCTTTAACCTTTGATGCAACCAAGAAAATATCAATTACTACTAATTGATAATCCCTGAGGCTGAACCAGTTTTCTCATTAATTTATAATAAATTATTTGTTGAAGTAAAAGAAATCCAATATATGTATTCAATAGATATTTTATTTGCATTTAACATTTTATCGTTTAAAAAACCATGATATATTGCTGAATTATAACTAGTGGTATCTTTCAGTAAAGCCGAAATGCCAAATAATTGGGGTTTATTACATTAAATGGAAACTATGTCAAAAAAGGGTGGCCCTTAATTTTAAAAAGATGCCTTCACATGGCAATCAAGAATTCTTGCTTGATTGGAGCAATGTAGTTATCCCATCTAGCTAATCTGATATGTTTAAAAAGGTATTTTAAATTTGGGGTATAAATATGTTTAAAATTATATCATTCATTAAAAAATATCAAAGTTTGATGTTCAGATGATCACGCTATTCAAGTATCAGAAGCAATCAACCTTACTGTATGAACTGTAGATTTTGAAATCAAGTCCCCATATCAGGGCTCTAAATCAAGTGGGGCAGGATAAATATCAGCTGTATCATGTTTTTGGACAGTCTTTAAATTTTTAAAAAATAACTGATAAACAGGTTGGATCTAACAAATTCAGTTGTTGTTTTCTTATAAACACTACTGTTAACTTCTAAGTACGTGGAACTATGGTACAAGCAGTAAACTGTTTATTGCAGTCAGAATGCTTGAATCGTGATGTTTGCTTCTTATTTAAAATATATGAAGAGTAAAGAATTTAAATTTCTGAAGTCAAAAGTATTTTAAAACAATATGTAACATTAAAATGTAGAAGTGAGATTAAAACAATGACTATTTTTGAAAAGAAAATTGCTTTTATGTGAAATCAGAATGATTAAAGCTACCATATTCAGCTGACCAATTAATGACCTTTAGTCTCCAACTAATAATAATTAGAAATCCATTCATTTAAAAGTGGATAGGAAACTCATTTGGGTATAGATAGCTATTTGAACGGAAAAAAAAATCTAAAACCTGAAAAAATTTAACCTAGATTCACTCCCAATCATGATATACTGTGAGACCTTTGAAGTATATTTATTATAATTTAATTAAACTATATATAATCAAATGGTTTATTGATAAGTTTATTAGATGTTAAAGACCAGAAATGACATCGCTTGGCTGTTGTACGAGGACCTTGAGCTTTAGATCCGCTGCCCCAAACCATACAAAACTATGAATTTCCAATATGTAATAATATCCAATCAAGAGTTTCTCTTTAATAACCTGGACATCACTTAATCATCTTTTCCTCTGCAAGAAATTTATCTTTTTTATTTTAAATTGAAAATTATAAATTTGTATAACTTTATGCATGAATCTTTTCCTTGCATATGTATGCATGTAAATCTGAAAATGCATTGCTGAATTTACATGATAGTTTTATCAACAATGTGCTGCAATCACCCGAGCCCATTTTAATAAATCCAGAAAACTAAAGTCAAAAATTTACTGGCGTATAAAAATTTGCATAAAGCAGCAGTATGCATATATATGTAATATCTACAGATACAAAACTTGACTTTGACCCCATGCATACATTTTTAAGCCTGCTGTTGACCATGGATTCAATTGATGTGGTCATTATCAATACAAAAAGGTCCAGTAAGTTAATCTCTGACATAAGTCAGGATTGAGATAGTATTTCGAAAAAAGGCTACCCATAATAATTAAACAACTATAGTCATTTATTAAAAACAATTATGTATGTACAATATGCAAACTTTATGCAAATGAGTCAATTAGCCCATCTTTTGGATATAGTAAAACATGATTCTTTGCGATTAGTGGTGAAGGAGTCTTCCACCATGAAGTAAGCCTCCTCTACCTTACATTTAACATCGTGACTCTCAGTACAAACCAGTTTTGCAATGGTGGGTTCAAACTCATGTCCGGCTACTTTTTGATGTTGTACGAATACTGAACTCCATTCTGGTTAGTATTGAGGTGAGAGGCATGATATTAAATGTAAGGTAAAGAAGGCTTACTTCATAGCGGAAGACTTCTTTGCCATTAATCGCAAAGAATCATGTTTTGCTATATCTAAAAGATGGGTTAATTGAATAGTTTGCATATTGTACATACATAATGATTCCTATGAGCGAGTCATAAAAGGCTAGGATTATGAGAAATATACTTTCTCAAAAGCACTAAGCCTTTTTAATTTGTTAATTATCATTTATATAGCTTTGTTATTTGTGTGTTGGCACAATTTTTTACTTTACTTTATTCAAATTCCAGCTACAAATATGTATATATTTTTTTCCACAAAACATTAATAAATATGACCTGATTCAATAAGCCAATTGTGGTCATTCAAAAAAAAAACAAAACAATTTTTTAATAAACTTTTATTTCTAATTATCCAAATTGTGTTCAAATTGTAATCTATCTTTGAATTAAAAACAATCATCTTCAGACATTCTTATGAACTTAACATTAGCACAATTTGATATATATATAACAATAACTTCTCGATATATATTTGATATCTTAGCTTCTAAAGAGAATATTCAACTGTATTTCCATTAAAAGGGGCAATCAAAAACACTATTTTAGAAATAATTCTGTAAACAGGGCTTGTTAAATATGAACATGGATGTTTTATAAAACATTATCTAATTCCTAAATTTTAATCTTGATTCCGTAAAAAGATGTCCCTCATGGTTTAGTGCAGGGGTAGACTCTGCAGCATAAAATTCAGATCACATCCATTTCTGACACTCAAATTTCTTACGAAATCTTGAGCAACAATGCCCACAGACTATGGTTTTAATGAAGAGATAATTTTTTATACGATCAATTCTTGTAATACAATCCACTTCCTAGTCTAGTTTAAACTTTGCATACATATGTATTCCCAAAGTCAGTACATTTTAATAGAATTTGCAAACAATTTTAGCAAAAAATTAGTGGAAAATGTAAAATAAATATATAACATTCATTTTAAATATGTAAAATTTTGTTCAACTTTTTTTTATATTCAACTTGTGTATAAAAAAAAAAAGGAAAAAAATACATTTTCTTCAGTTTCACAATCTTCATGGCATTATTCAGCCAAAATTAGAATAGGGGCACTCATGTTTACAAATATTCTTAATTATACTTTACATAAATAGATATTAGACCCCCTCCCCCAATAAATATAATAGCAAAAGCAACAAAGAATATTATGTTAAAAATATTAAACTGTAATTCATACTTAATAAGAAACTTATAAAAATTAATAGAAAGTCAAATTAAAACTACTTCTAAACATGAACACTCTACACTTTTACTTTTAGTTATGTAGAAGCGATAATATAAAAGCAGAAAATTTATTTTTAGTATATTAATTGAAATAAGTGTTTTTTTAAAATACGTTTATTTAATAGAAACTTATATGTTATTCTAGTTTATTTTTCTTGTAATTTTGATTTATCTTAGAAATCAAGATATGGTAACAATTTATAATGTTCAACAAATATAAATCTGGTGATGAGACTTTTCAGCATCTATTGGCAGATAAGAGCTAAAGTGTTCCACAGGCCAATCATAAACTTAAAACTTCTACTTAAGTCAATACATTGAGAAATTTAACCCCCACAATGCAATGGTGACTGTGCATACCCTTAAGATAATATGGTCTATACGATGTACTATGATATTTGACAATAAGAAATTCAACTGGCTGAGAAAACTCTATTGTGATTAGGAAACTTATTTCAATCAATGTCTGAGATACTTGCCAACGAAGACAATGAATCAAATCTGGGTTGGTCCTGGAATAACTCTATGTGAGATTATCAGATAAACATTTGTCTTGAATAAAAGTTTAATTCTTATGGGTGGCTTATTCCTTGGGCTAATCAATCATTTTGTTACATGCTTTCCTTATTTGAGTTGCATGTCTTAGAGTTTCCTTCTAGTACAGTGATACACATCAATCTCCTCCAGTTGAAGAGAACTAGTTAATTCCTTGCAGCCTTTTTGTCTTTATAGTGGAATATATCAAAGTCTTTGGGTTTTGGTATACAAAACTGTAACATATTTATCATTTGTTTAATTACTTGTATAAATTGTAAATAGTTATTGTGTTAATAAAGATTTTTTATTTAAAAAAAAAACGTATATAGACCTATATGCATTACAAAGAGATAGTAATAAAAACTACAACGAATAATCGCTTTACTTAGTTATGCTAAAAGAAATATCAATCTTTTTGTGTAAATAACACACAATAAAATTAACATACATTTCTGATAAAAAATTTTATACTAATTATATGATCACTTTGCACAAAAAGACTATCTTTTTGTAAAGAATATAAATCTATACAAGTTTGTTAGTATTAGACCTGTTGTAATTGAAACTCAACCTCAGAAATAAGTCTGCAAATGAATACCAAAATAAACACATTTACAACCTTATAAAAGGAAAATAAATATTTTTTTACCTGAATATTATATAATCTTCAGATTGGGATAAATTTTGTTTATTAATATCTTGCATTTGCTACTTTTAAACTATGCTGTGATGTCATGCAAAAATCCTGGCATGACTAAGCAATAACAGATATACATGTCACCATCTTTAATTGCTAACAGGTGAAATTTGATTATCAAGCTTTTATTAGTAGCAATCAATTTTTTTCTACATTTTTGTATGTCACAAATGATTAAAATATGTGAACTACCCATTGGTGAAGACAACAAAGTCTATTTCTTCAAAAATATTGGATCGTGCAGTCCAAAAAAATGTGCAAGAATGATCAGGATATGACCCTTTACATCCATACTTCAGACAAAAAATGGTGTTGTTACATTCGAGGTTGCGAAATAAAAATGGGAATTTGTAGGGAATGTGGTTTCAGGGCTCCAGAATCACATTCATCACTGCACTAAAATTTATTTACAGCTGGTCATGACAATTGACATCCTAGATTGGAACAATTATATCCATGCAGTCTGTGCATCTACCATGTTACATGGAAAGAAATACAAAATCAGAGGCCCCAACAAAGCGAAAGAGCAAGCCAGGTGAATACTCCTGGAGCAATGGTTGTTTGACAGATGGGCCAATTCTTCATTGTCAGAATTTCCAACAGGTCAGCACAGACTCTTGTGCAATCCATTAAAGGCAATATTGAATAGGGCTCCATAATTTACTCAGGTTGTTGGAAATCCTATAAAACAAATGAATTGTGATCTGCAGGGTACAAAGATTTTCAGGTCAACCATAGTTATAATTTTGTAGACCCAGAAACTGGTGTCCACATGCAGAATATCAAATAACTTTGGGTTCAGCCAAATGGTGGAATAAAACCAATGAGGAATTGTGCATAGCATCTCAGTTCTTATTTAGCAGAATTTATATAAAGACAAATGCACAAAGAAACAGACACCTTCATTTCCATTTTGGAGGACATCAAAAAATTCAGTTCACCCCACTGATTATCATTATTTTGATTAAAATAAATGTGGTCATCATTATAATATAAATGTGTTTTTTTCTTTTTTTAAAACGTGTTCGTCATTGTGATTGCAAAGTGCAATCATGAATTTTCAAATTGTCAACATCCTGTTTCAGTTTAAAACTACAGCAAATCTACGCAGTCTATGCATGCACTTTTTACATCTTCGTTGCTGTCTTTCTAGTTTCAGAAAGTTTCATTTTTCTATGATAAAAATTAAAAATTTTATGGTAATTTTTGCGATAAAGTAAATTGAATTTTTTTGAATTTCTGTTTTTTCATTTTTAATGGAATTGTCCAGAAAATTACAACAGAAGAAATACAAGATTTAACCGATCTATTTAGTTGAATGGACGTTATTGGGAGCAGATGTTAAGTATTTACTTATATATATATATTTAAATTATTATTTGAATACATTTTAAAATTATTTGATAAAAAAATATACGAAAAAAATTATTATTGAAATTAACATATATGCTGATCAAAAAAATAGCTCGTGATTGTGTAAATTTATATCGTGGGCTTGGCTTCAGATGTCCAATATATGAATTAGCTGATATCTGGACTTCTGATATGAGATAAAAATAAACATATTTTGGAAATATTATGACCTGATTTAGATTTTTTCTATATCTTGTCTGCATTTTAATAATAATAAAAATACACAAATGCTAAAAAGATTGAAAGTATACAAAAACTTAGGCAGATTAGACTACTACAATGTAAATTTCAAAGCTGTATATTAAATGCAGAGAGGTAGCAGCTGATGAAGCTATTACTAAATTTATAGTCATAGTAGCATACAGGAATACGAGTCCTCAGAATCTATAAAGATAGGATAAGTAATACTACATTGCACTGACTCTAAACTACTAACTTATGCACCTCAAGCTTAACTCTATAATGAATTTAGTATTTCATTCACTTTTTATTTTATTTTGTGTATAGTGACTATTTTAGTAGTAATTTTTAATAAATTGCAAACTTTATTGAAGTTCTTTATTATAATATTCAAATTATACTAATTATTGATCAATATTAACTACTTGTTATAAGGGATGTCATTAGGGATGACATATTCATTGCAAACCCCTGTACGGAAAAACATTTTGAAGGGCTACTAGTAAAAATGAAAGCTACTGATATGTTTATTCTACGAAGTGTTCAAGTGATGAATTACCTTAGATAAGTGTTATAATATACTATTTTTTTTAGAAATTTTATGATGAATCCAACTAACATACTAACAAAAATATAATTTTAGTCAAGCATTGGTGGTCGAGAGATTAGCACAGCTGCCTTACAAGCAGTTGTCCCAGATTAGCAGGTTCACTTCCCGGCCAATGCTGTGACACATGAAATATATATATATAATTTTAAGTTGTATGCATGATAATTTAGAATTTATGAAATATGAAAATAATTATTAGAAATATTAACTTTTATTCTTTTTTTATTACTTTGAATATCAATGACTATATTTTTTTCAACTTAATTACATTCTTTGGTGTTTTATGTTTCAAACAATATATGTCATTTCTGAGTAATATAAACTTAAGTTATGATAAAATTTGTGGCTTAACATAATTTTTTAATTATTAAATATGGCTGCTTAACCAGCGAAGAGGTTAAATCAAATTATAGGATACCATTTTATAGTAAAGAAATTTATCGATTAAGTTTGTCCGAAGATCCCATGCAGGCATTATTTCATGAGGTCACTAAGTTAGAAACTTTTCGCCGGATTATGGCCACGATATTTCACAAAAAAACCAACTATTTTATACTAATTAGAAATTTATAAACATATATGTAATCATATGGTTAATTGCTGTTTTTTTTTGTATGAGTTATTTGCACAAAAAGTTTTAGACATTTTTTTTTTTTGCATAATCAAGTCATGTGATTGTTCATTGCAGTTTTCATTATTATCTCTTTGTATTGTATGTATGGATAAATTGTTACTATAACTATACTCCTAAGATAGATCAATATTATGAAAAAAATAAACTAGAATGATTTGTAATCACTGTATAATTGATTATTAATTTAATAATTATTAATTGCATGTTTTCATCTGCATACTGATTTTGATCAATATTGAGAAATGGTTATAAACATCAAAAATTTAAAAAAGTGAATCCACTCCTGTTCTTAATCTTGTCAACAGCATTATTTATTCACAATTTGAAATGATAATAATGGACAGTTGAAATCTTATAAAAGACCTAGAAAATGTGCTGGGGTAATGTGGAGAAAAGAGGCTAGAGATCAGAGGTGGATTTAATTTGGAGACCTTTATGCTACAGTGGATCGATAATAATTGAAGATAATGGTGATATAAACAGGCATACAGCTTTGAAACAACTTTGGATTTTTCATTTTAATCAATTGTGAATCTAATATTATAATTATCCCCTATTAGTTTCATTTTTGTACATTAAATGAATAAAGGCGTGGTTTAATTAGAGAAAGGGGTGGGAGATTATTGGAATAAGAAATAATCAAAAAATAATTCTTCAAATTTTATTCACATATTGCAAACAGTTATAGTTTCTTACATACTGCAAAAAGTAGGTAAAATGACCTTTTAATCGCCCATTGAAGGGCAGAAATAACAGTGAAACAGTTTAAAAGACTAGCATTCAAAGAAAGACAAGTAAAAGATTTTTTTTGTTTTAATCTCTAAATTAAGAATACTTAGATACCCAATTCAGTGATTAATAATTGGATGGTGAGAAAAATTTGCAATAAGTTGGCTATCTAAAAAATAAAACCCCTAAACTTTCTTTGAAACCAAAAAATCTTCAAATTTTACCTGAATTTGCATGTCTATATATAAGGGTCTTGTATCAATTCCAGTTCGGACACTCCTGGTGCCTGAAGATTTAAAGCCATTAAGTTGTTGCTTTTTAATTGATGCCATTAATATACCATTCCAGAATTTCATCTAAACATTTATTTTTTCGTAGCGAGAAAAAAATATGGCAAAATGGGTTTGTTACTTAAAAACAGAAATGCTATTCGAGACCAATTTATGTTCCTTCCATAATTCAATCATACACAAAAAGATTCACATAACTAGTTATTAAATATATATACTAATGTAATTCTTACAATTCTGTATTTATAAATACATTGTTTTTAAAACTAGTTATATAATAAATAAACATAATTCACAAGTATCTGAATAAAGAATATTCAATAGTTTTTAGTAAGGTTGTCTATTTTTTAACTTTCATTTCTCATATATATAATCAAAATATTCTGGAATATATTCAATATACCAAAATAAAAATAAAAATCAATAATAGGTATAGCCAGCTTACGGCAGTGAACATCATACTCAAAATAACGTACACTGCCGTAAGCTGGTTGTAGCTATTATTGATTTTTTTTTATATTGGTAGACTGAATGTTGTTGAGTTTACTTCAGAATATTTTGATTATTATATTTATTTTACTGATTTTATCTACATATATGCATGTGTGCATACTTTCTATTTTTCTGCTCAAAAGCGTATCTAGAAAATAGATAGTGCAGTAACTATAACATATCTTAGTCAAAGTTCAAATGATATTTTTGAAACAAGTAGTTGATTTCACCTCCCCGGTTAAATTTGTACATGCACATATATCTATACTATATATTCTACTAGAAAGAGGAACAATGCATAACATTAGTGAACCCAATATAAAATATTTGAAATACCAGATATCTATATTATTTCAGTCACACTCCTCTTTTAAATAAAGAAAGCAATGACCTTTATATAGTTTTTCTAAGTATATTTAAAATTAAACGTTTGTTTATTTGCAATGTAAGATCTTTGCTTTCTTAGATTAGCACTTCTTATTTAAATTAGTTTGATTTTTAATATATATTACATCATTGAAGAGATTTTACTTTTCAATGGAGTGCTAAAATTAGAGGTTACTTTATTTAAAGGAGCAGTGTGGCTGGATTAATATAGTTATAAGACAATTCAAATATTTTCTATTCTATTAGGGATGGCACATTTGCTTTAAGCTGGATATAAATACTTATTTCCAAAGTACATTAGTATAGTATATTTATTTTATAAGATTAATTCTAATGTGGTTTTAATATATACAATATCAAATTCTCATAACCGTGATGTCAGTCACCATTCAAAAAATATTAATAACTTTTTTTTAAATTTCTATATTATAAATTTTATTTCACAATGTATATACATTATGTAAGCACATTTATATGTGTGTATTAAAAATACATTAATACGTGAGGGTATCCAAAAGTAAACGGAATTTTATAATAAAAAATTGCTTATTTATTTTTAAAATCTCTTTCAAATTACTATCCATTTGAGGCAATACACTGGTTTAAATGTTTTTCATTTTTCAAAGTAGTCTGAAAATTTTCACTACTTCTAAGTCCGCAAAAAAATTGAGACATTTTTCATTCGACAGATTAAAAAAAATCGCACGAAATAAAATTGAGCGAATATGGCTGATAGATAAGCTAAGTCATGCTGAATTTAATTAAAAATGACTCTTTTTTGGGGTGAAGCTTGCATTCTTTTCTTTGCCACAAATAGGATGTGTTTTATTGCTTCACGTTTCAGAACTTGCAGATAAAATGCCCGACTGTTCTGAACTAAATCTGAAAGAAAAATGCCATTTGCATAAAAAAAAATTCAGCATTTTGACTTTCATTTGTGATGCTTTTTAGGGACGTGGTGAATTTTACATTTCAATTAAGCCACTCATAAACTTGTGTTTTTATGAGATTAGCTTGTTTGTAATCTATTTTAAGCATTACAACTGTTTTCCCTTCCGTTTTCTGTAAACGAAATCAGAATTTCACTGTTCAAAAACTTTTCAGTCATTATAAAAATCGGCAAATACATGAAATACCCAATTAAAAAAAAAGTGCTATGTGGTGCCATGATTTTACAAAACGATGTCCTTTAACAGATTGATGTAGAAGGGTTCCTGCAAGTGGGATGTAGCAACTGAAGCATATACTACAACAGGTTTGCAAACTAGAGAACTTTGGTTACTTTTGGGTACCCCCTCATGCTATTTTCAAGTTGTTTTTATCACTGCGTCTTTGATCTTAGTTCAATTCTTTGATGTTTCACTATTATTCCATGAATGTTAATATCTACATTAAGACTTGAAAGAAAAGATTGCAGATATAGACTGTTATATAGCAAAATATTCATTAAATAAATTGGTAGTTGTAATTTATTGAAATTGTGATAACGTTAGATTATTTCCATCACCTATTGTTAAATATGAATGTCTAAAAAATTTTAAAAACTTTAAACTTTTCAAATACAAGCAACTTTTTAGTAGTAACACACAAGTTAATAATTACACAACATTTTCAATAGTATTATTCTCCACTCTTCCTCAGGTGTTGCTGGCCTGATAAGTGACAATATTACCATAGGAGTCAAACTTAGATTCTTGAATTTTAAGGCAACTCTCTAACCAACTGAACTATCTGTCAAAGAAAACAATCAGTAGAAATTTCATCCACTTATCTATGAGGGTTGGTTCAATCCTTCTGATCTCTCCAATTTTTTTATTTTTATATATTAATACTTTGTTCTAAGAGCGAGATTAGTGAGAGGCATTCATACGTTATGTATTGCCACACTAGGTTGACTTATAGGGTTATTTGCGTCAAATGAACAGCTTCTTTGAATTTTCTTTTAATAGGGCCTCACTTGCTCTTTGAATAATCTTCTCACCTTTCTTGGAAAAAATAAGGTTTGAATTGAAAACTTTTAAGAATAATCCCTTCTGATTTACATTTACCTAGGAAAATTAAATGATTGTCTATGATTAGTTTTAGATGTAATTTTTCATAATGTCTAAATTACTCCCTCCAAAAGAGCTGCAAGGATTATTCAGAGAGCAAGTGAAGCCTTATTGGGAACGAAAATTCAAAGCTACTCAGATAACAATAGCAAATAATCCTATAAGTTAACCTAGTGTGGCAATACATGTCCGGAAGCCTCTAATTAATCTCGCTTAATAGAAAAAAGTATTAAAAAATTGGAGGCATCAGGATTTGAACCAACTCTTATAGATAAGTGTATGAAAATTCTAATGACTGTCGCTTTTGAAAAAATAGCTCAGTTGGCTAGAACGTTGCTTTAAAATTCGATATTCAAGAATCTAAAAGTGTAAGTTCGATTTCTATGGTAATAGTGAAGAATACTACTACTCGAAATGTGTAATTACTAACTTGTGTGGTCTATTTGTGTGTTATTACTAACAAGTTGTTTGTATTTGAAAAGTTTAAACTTTTCAAGACATTTAACGTTTAATAATACGTTATGGAAATAGGCTAACATATTACCACATCTAATATACTATCATCACAAACCTTTAAAAAATGATACAATAATTATTAGTATATATAAATATGCAAGCCATTTACTTTACCAATGTCTATTTAATGTATAAATACATATAATAAATAATAATTGTCAATAGTTAAATGATTATGATATGTAAATCATACCACTATTACTTACGTTTAAATAAACCAATTTCAACAATTTGTCGCCAAGGCAACACTCATTTTTAGATAACAAATGGATAAACCAATAGAAAATTACAATCGATGGAAATACTCATTTTTAGATAATAAATTGGTTCTCTTTACTATCTAAAAATGAATATGCCTTGATAATAGATTGTTGATATCCTATTGGTTTAAGCATTAGCTGGATTATGTGATTTATATATACATATATAATTAAGATAATAATTCAAAAATTATTGGTTGCAGTAAAATAAAAATGTAGTATATATATCCATATTCATTCAATTTAATTTTCAGAATTAATTTTTATCAAATAAAAATGCCAGTTATACTTATTATTTGAAGGTCCCCTTCCCCTCCCCAAATACACACATGAATATTCGCATATTAGGTCTCTTAATTTACACTACATAGACAAAATATTTGGGCAACAAAGAGTTCGAATGTATTTTTTACAACAAATCAAATTTTGACTACGATATCTTTAGGTCAAAATCTTGAAATTAGATCATTTAAAATATTTTATCCATTTAAATATTACGTAGAATCAACCTTGCAATATCCAATTATGTATGAATTATGTGTATGTATAAATATATACAGTGCAGAGGAATATATGATAAAAATAATTTTAATAGTTTTATTAGAATCATTCTCTCTGGTATATACAGTATATTATTTTAATAAGTGATCTTTCTGCAATTTTCCAAAGATTCATATCCAAAAATTTACTTAAATTTTTTCTTCTAAAAGATTTATCAACTTATTCCTATTCAAGATTTTACAAGTTCAATGAAATTCACATGCCACACACATAATAAATATTTACATATTTACGGCTACTTTTTTTTTAGTAATAGAAATAAATTTCAACAAAATTCAAATCAATGGAATAATTTTGAATAAATAAATAATTTAAAACAAAAAATGCTTACAAGAAAAAAAAAAGATATTCGGAGCTACAGTCGAAAGTGTTGGACAATGGAATCTTGCTCACAACATAGAAGCACCAATTAGTTTTAAAACAACAACAAAACAAAATTGCCGGACATAATTATCCGGCACGACGACGTTGTTTGAGAAAAAAAAAAAAGGCTGGTGAGCACTTTGTGCCCTCTCCAGTTTATAACTGTCTAATACCCGTGTTAAAAATTTGTTTTTTTTTTCATATTTAATCATCAATGCAATAATGGTAATGGTGATGATGGTGATGAGTGTGATGGTGGTGGTGTTCATGCCGCTGAATGACAACTTTGCTTGGATTCTGAAACATTAATTCTTGATCAATCCAATTTGCAACTTGTTGCATTGCTCGCTCATGGTCCCTTTCACGATTTTTGTGTTTACGATGATGAGGTGAAGGGTGGTCATCCTGAACAGGTAAACTAAATGGTCTATGTTTATGTGGCCTTGATGATGTAGTCCGCTTAGTTGAATGAACTCCATCATTGGCATCATATGATCGTGATCGTCCTTCATTAGATTCTTTTTGTAAACCCTTCCCAAGTTCATGTTCATTAATACATTCAGGAATCCTATTGGACAGATCATGTGAACGTGAACGATTATGACGACTATGGGAACAAGCTTTTAATCCATTGGATTTAGATTTTGGGCTTCGTAATCCATTTGGGGAATTGTTATTTTTACAAATATGAGATGAACAGTTATTTTCCACTCCAACAAGATCTAAATAATAGTCCCGTCTTTCTCGGCTCTCCACTGAAGATTCATTTTCATTCCTGTGCGCCAAGTTTTTGTGCTTTCTATTGTCATCGGAGCAACGATAATCACCAACAAGCTGCCTACAAAATAGAAAGATATTTTGTTATATATTTTAAATTAAAAATAAAAAAAATCTTTTAGTATTCACCAATATAAATGATAACATCTATCAAACATGGCTTCTAATCAATTTCCAAATGTTATTAATACTAGAAGTGGTATGTTGGACTATAGAAAATTTTAAACTTTATTTAAATTTTCCAAATACAAACAACTTATTAGTAATAACACACAAATAGATAACACAGGCTAGTAATTACACAATGTTTCGAGAAGTATTATTCTCCACTTTTCTTCGGGTACTGCTGGCCTATATGCACAGTGACAATATTCACTTGGAGGCTGAACTTGCACCTTTAGATTCTTGAATATCAAATTTAAAGCAAACGCTCTAACTAACTGAGCTATTCCGACAGAATAGCTCGGTTAGAGCATTTGTCTTAAATTCGATATTCAAAAATCTAAAGGTGTGATTCAACCTCTAAACAAATACTGTCACTGTGCATATAGGCCAGCATCACCTGAAGACTAACAAGTTGTTTGTATTTGGAAAGTTTAAATAAAGTTTAAAATTTTCTATACATTCAACATTCACTCATGGATGATAGAAATAGTCCAACATATCACATCTAATAATATACCATCATCACAAACCTTCAGACAAATGTTATTAATATTTCTTGTAACATTTGTATAAATAAAATAATTGTGTAATTAGAAGCTTGGAAAATTATTTGTCCCAAATAACTCACTAAATTGACCAACATGAGTTAAAAAATTTTATTCTGCTGAAAACTGACCGATTCCGTAAACAGGTACTTGACAAATAAATATTAATAATTTGTAATTTAATATTATTTCAAAATAAAAGTATCAAAAGTGTGATAATTTTAAAATATTAAAAACTTATGACAAGTTGATAGAAATGGCACTATTTATATCTTGGCTTTTAATCGAGTTACAGATGATAAATCATAAAGTGTTAACATACATTAAAGGTTTCAGGTATTAGATATATTCATTAATAGTATGAGCCAATATGTGATGGGGGGGGGGGGAGGACTCAAGTACTGCAAATGAGCCTTTATTATATTATAAACTATATTTTTTTAAAATTTGCAATTACATCCTAGAAAGTCTTAAATAAAGAAATAAAAAAGATTGTATTAAAATTCCAGTGGATATGGCTCATTTCTGAGAGAAATGTTCATTACTTGTGTATATTGGTGAAATGCAGAAGAAATTTTTTTTAACAATTCTGCTAATTTGCTTTTATTATATTTATATAATAAAATATATAATTTTTTATATTTATTTTCGGTTACAATCTAAATCCCCCCCCCCCCAAACAATCACACACTAACACCAACTTTGGAGGTTACAGTATCCCTCATATACAATTTACTATTAAATATCACACCATTCTTAAGAAACACGAGCTATAACCAAATTGATGGTTTAGTAAGTTCTGGTCATGCGCAAATGTGCCTGACATATGTAACAATATTTAAGAAAAAAGTTCGCTTCTGTCTCTCAGACTAAATGCAATCTCCGAAGAATTGGCATCATCTGATTATCGTCAGTGTTTATACTTGTGAGTAAATCATATGGGACCAAAAGATGAAATTGGTATTTTACTTTGCTTCCCGACCTTTTCAAATTTTATATATTTGATTAATATATAATGCTATAAAAACATACAACATTACACAAGTAATATTACAAAATGGATGTAAATGAATAACTGCGATTGTTAAAAATTTTGAAGTGTAAAAAGATTAATTTCTTACCTCATCTGGTGCTGCTTTAGCAAATTCCTTTCCATGTTCTTTTGCACTAGTTCCACAAGTTCCTGCTTATATAGTTCATTAGACTTGTGTTTTCTTTTACACCGCGGTGAAATATAATCTTTGCTATGATGATGATGATGATTCATTCCTACAGATTCCTGTGGTGGACTTTTATGATCCTGAGATTTATGACAATGATTTTTATCTCCTGGAGATGTAGTACTTTCGGTTCGGCAATCTTTATTCTCATTACACACATTATTTTGCGGAGTTCCACCTGGAGACATGGTGAGACGGACTTTTATAGTTTTACTACCACTAGGAGGCAGCTTGACACTATTTCCAATTGCATCATATATTGACCGTACTAATCCAGTTATATCCTAAAATATATATAAAATATTACTGTAAAAACATGGCAATTCTTCAACAAATTATAACATGATATATAATAGTTTTACAAATATTTTCTATTATATGTTGTGTATATATTTTTGGTGTAGGTAAATAGGTTTATAATAGATAAATAAATGAAATACAGTTAACCTACCATTGAAACACCATATCTGTATAACAGTTAGGAGTTCATGTTTGTTACGATTGGTAAGATTACTTGTTGCCAGCAGCAACCAACAGTTGGATGAATACCATGATTCATTCCAATAATCCCAACATTTAAACTTTTAAGCATCACATGATCACTAGTTCTCATGCTTGCTCGTAACTGATGAAGGCCATAAGCCAGAAACTAGTTTGGGGATATTGGATGAGTAGGCACTAGATAGGGATTTTATGCACAAGCCTTCTGGCATCCATTGATTACTCTCTTGCTTTGAGTGGCATTACTGTATGAAGAGAGTTTTGCCTATTTTAATCCCAACATTTCCACTCATGTTGGCTTACTCCACAAAAAAATTGATATTTGCCTTCAGCCATTTCTCACTATGAACTTAAGTATGTCTGACTACTTCTGCAAATAAGAGGGATTGTGTATTACTCGCAAAAGCAATCCTAGATTGTGAATCAGCAACTCTTCTGTTCGCATTCTTCTCTGAAATGGAAATTTTATAACCAACCCCTCTATGTTACAGTCCTGATCATATTTACTGATTTAGTTACCTCATTGTCATATTTATACCGCTAGCTATTGGTTAATATTATTGTAGTTTCATTGGTTAACTATATTTTGTCCTGAATCCAATTTAGCGAGCTCTATCGTTTATGCAGACCTGTCATTGCAGATAAGATTAAGACAAGTTCACAACAACTAATTTTACTAATAGTAAGAATAATGACTAACTGTATTTTATATTCATTGCTAGTACTAACATTCTGAATATAATCTATGTGGAAATGATAGTAATTAATAGTAAACTATTGTTATAATGTAGACCGAATTTAGAAAAAACTGGTGATATTAAAAAGTGCTGTCCATTGGAAACAATACTGACAAAAAATACAGCAGTTATTCCAAAAAATATTATATAAGTGCCCATTGAACTATGATGACAATAAGATAATTAAAATATTCATAGATCCATTAAATAAATAAAAAAAGAAACGATTTTAATTATTAACAAGAAATATAATAATATCCACAGCCGACATGGAACAATTTTATTTATTAGCTTCTTTATTAATTTTAAATGTTATGTTTTTTGTTGTAATTATCTTTAACAAAGCTGATGGTTTTATTACTGTAGTTACTATTACATGTTGCACAATTACCTAATGTCAATTTGGGGGCCACATCTAGGTGTAAGTTTTTTTAATTATCTTGGATGATTTAGTGCAGTAGTAGAAAATAAAACTCTGGAGATGTAGAATCCTCAGATCAATTCCACCTCTCACACTCAAGCCTTTTCTGAACTCCTAAGCGATAAACCCATTCACCTCCAGTACAAACGTGTAAAGTGAATTATGGAAAACTAATGTAAATATTCAATAGAAGCACTGCAATAAAGTTGGAACAAGTTTTGGGCATCTGGAAAAGATAATTGAATATGAAAAAAGGTGGTACCAAGGAGGAACAGTAGATGGTTTTACAACTGAAAGTAAATTTAGAGAAGCAATAGCTAGTTTTTGTTTTGTCAGATCATTCACCAGCAACAAAATATCAACATACTCCAAAGTTGAAAGGCAGCTATAAAGAAAAGGATGACAAAGGTCTTTATATGTCAAGACATACTGTTTAAGCTACTGCATTTAACAAGATTCTATACGGATGTGAAAGATGGTAAGTAAAAGAGGGCAGGAAACTTAATGATCCATATGGCTTGTGACGCTGATAAAGACTTACTCCAAAAAAAATGAACAAGCAATCACCCGAATTTTTGTCCAAATGACAAATAACTAGATTAAAATTATTTTACTTCGACAATAGTATTGAATAATTTAATGCATGAGAAACGTGCATAAAAACAAAAAAAAAAAAGGATGACCAGTAATGCGACAGATGGAATTCATCACCACAATAAATATGACCTTAAAAAATAGATAAATAATTAAATGGCTTTATTGCTCGTAAGTTCATAAGTTCGAGGATCAAATGTGGCGGGGATGTGATCCGTGGACCTTCCAGAGACTGCTATCACTGCAGAAAATCATGTTGGGAACTCGGAAAGAATATAGCAATTGAATGATTTATTATTCAGGAGTTCATAAAAAATTCAAACATCACAAGTTACAGAGATAGGCTATGATTCATGGATCTTGGGCTTCGGAATCTGTCACTCTACCCCTGTAATAAAGCATGCTGGGAACTTGGAAAGAATATAGTAATTGAATAGTTTGTTATTCAGGAGTTCAAAAGAAGTTCACACATCACAAATCACAGAGATAGGTTGCGATCCATATATCTTGGATTTCTAAGTCTGCCAGTCTACCACTGTACCAAAGCATGCTGGGAAACTTAGAAAGAATACGGTAATTGAATGGTTTGTTATTCAGGAGTTCATAAGAAGTTCGAGCATCAGAAGTGACGGAGCTGGGATGCAATCCATGAACCTTGTATCTGCCATTGCAGCAAAGCATGTTGGGAACTCTGAAAGAATATAGTGATTGAATGGTTTATTATACAGGAGTTAAAAAGTTAAAGCATCAGAAATCACAAAACTGGACTGCAATCCATGGACTTCGAGTTCTACTTTGCCCTCTATTGGTACAGCAAAAGCATGCTGGGAATTTAGAAAATGTAATAATTGAATGGTTTATTATTTAGGGGTTCATAAAAAGTTCAAGCGTAAGAAATCACAGATCTGGGTTGTGACCCATAGACTTGAACTCCAGCAATCCAACAGGACATGAAATGCCTAAAATCTAAACAAATGATAGACCATTCAGTGCGTGATACACAATTTATTAATGTTATCAAAATTGGAATGCTATTTTTAAAATACAGGAAGGCCTAGTCCTACATATTTCCCTGGAGCCCATTGATTACTCAAACGGATGGAATTAACTGTTTTTGGAAGCACCTGAGAGGACGTGTGATTTATGCTGTCGGTACTATTCACAGGAATAATAAGTTATATATATATATTAAAGAATTGAAAATATTTGGGATAAATATAAATGATAACGTTAAATGAATTTATAATTCTTAACACATTTTAATTCCAAGAAATATACGTAGTTTCAGAAACGTGTATAATGCTTTGAAAAAAATATTATGACTTTGATAAATTAATGAAGATTAGTTGAGCAAAGTTTACAAGTCAATATTTTGAAGTGAGAAAAAAAATCATATTTGTTAGGACGCTATTAAATAAGTTGTCATTTTATTATTTATATGTTACTTTCCTTGTAATCGGAAGCCTTCTATCAATATTAAAAAAAAAGAAAAAAGGATGACATTATGGCTGGAGGCAAATTCCAGTGTAACCACAAATAGACAAACTATCATCTTTTATAACTTTGAATTTTACCCCTTTAATAACGTTAATGACATGAGTTAATACCAAACAAAAAATTAAACGAAGACGCAAAAATTTTAATTATAAGATGGAGACTGTATTACTTTTTATAGCATGGATTTTAATACTTCTATTTTTTTTAAATGGGCATCGGACCAGAGGCAATAATTAAATAAAGGCTGTAAATACCACTTAAAAAAATACCATATATATATTTAGGCAAAAGGAAATCAATATTCAGTTTCATTTAAAATAAATATCAAGTAAACAGGAAAATGGATCAGCATATTCTACAAGTGGATGTATTTGTGGTGAGCCAGCGTCATTTCTAGAGCAGTTTTTCGCTCTCTTTTTCTTGGAATGAGAATCGACCATTCTCCTTTTATGAGTAACTGTTTATTATTATTAATTAAATTACAAAAGAGAATTCCAAATCCAGTTACAACAAGCATTTCTCCTAACATGGAGAGTTGTATGTTAAGAGTAACAAGAAGAGATTGAAAACGAAATACATGGTAAGAGAACAAACAGGTGTTACTGATATCATTGAAAAAATTAAGAGACTGAAGTGGAGTTGGGCTGGACGTATTGCTAGAAGAGATGATAAAAGATGTAAAATTGAAATCTTGAACTGGATTCCAGAGATCATTAATAGATCTAGAAACAGATCACATGTGAGATAGATAGATGAAATAAGAAAGTGTGCTAAGCTGATGTGGAGAAAAGAGGCCAGATTGATCTTGGACCAGATTTTCATTCTGCAGTGGATTAATAATGGTTGATGATAATACATAGCATACGATTATTGCAGAAAGTTAGTTAATAAGATAGTTTTGTTCCATTTTATATACACTTTTTCCAATAAATTTTGAAACGAGATGACAGTTTTTTTTCTTTTATATTTTTGTATTATGAATAAGCTTTTTATACACACACATGCACACACACACATTATTTTCTAACTTCAAATAAAATTTTTGATGCAACAATGAATCAGAAAATCCAAGGAACTTTATATGGTCAACAGATTTTTGCAATAAAGTTCTAATAATGATAACAATGCTGCAGACAGTTGCTTAAGAGGTCATATGGCATCCAATTGACCAAACACAATTTTCTCCAATGTGAACTGATCTGGAAACTTAAGACATCTTTGAATCCTCATTCCATTACTGCACCGAACTTCATAAGGCAAATAAATTTGTGATGCTTAAATATTATCCTATCCTTCTTAACATTATTCAACACCATTAATCCAAAAGCTTAGGTTCAAAGCTAGTTTGTATTTGGAAAATTTTTGACTATGCCCAAAGATATTCGAATACAATTGTTTATTATTTCAGTCAAAGGAAAAATACTTAAAACTTAAATGTAATGTCTCATTATAATATAAATATATTATTCAATATCCTTTAAAATATTAATTTAGTTAAAAAAAGTTAAATTTATTATCTATATTTACTTCATTTTAAAAAAACTTTGTACAGGTAAGCAGAAAAATTTCCAGTACTATAATAGAGGTTATTGACATCATTTTTGTTTATCGTAAAAGTGATGATTAAAAAGCCAACAAGCTGAATTTAAAAGTGGTTTTAGTACAGAAGATCATATCCAGGTAATGAGAGAAGTTATAGAAAGGACAAATGAATATGAATTGCCATTATGCTTAGGATTTGTAGATTATGAAATGGCATTTGATTCTATAAACATTTCTTTGGTGATTAAAGCATTGGATCATCAAGGTATAGATCCAGGATATTGTCATATTTTAAAGAATATTTATAAAATGCAACAGCAACAATTAGATTACATAATGATAGTAGGAAAGTCAACATTGAGAAGGGTGTAAGACAGGGTGACTCCATATCTCCAAAACTTTTTACAGCAGTGCTGCAAGAAGTATTTTGCGGATTAAAATGGGAAGCTAAAGGAGTGAAAGTAAATGGAGATTATTTAAGTCATTTAGATTTTGCAGATGGTGTAGTTGTTTTTGCAAATGCTTTAGAGCTGCAGGAAATGTTGCAGGAGTTATCAGATGAAAGTAGGAAAGTAGGACTAAAGATAAATGTTAAAAAGACTAAAGTAATGTTTAATAGATTTTCTCAAAATATGAAAATAAAGATTGATTATGATGAATTAAAAGAAGTTAACAGTTACAAATACCTTGGTCAGATTATTAATACAGATGGAAACATAATGGATGAAATTAATCATAGAATTAAACTTGGTTGGAGTACTTTTGGTAGAAATAACTTGATACTAAAAGGAAATATGTCTATGTGTTTGAAAAGGAAGGTTTTTAATAAATGTGTTTTGCCAGTTCTTACTTATGGATCTGAGACTTGGACACCTAATAGAAGAGTAATTCAGAGACTTCAGACCACTCAAAGAAGTATGGAGAGATGCATGTTGGGAGTAACAAGAAGAGATCGAAAACTCAATGTATGAGTAAGAGAACAAACAGTTGTTACTGACCTCACTGAAAAAATTAAAAGACTGAAGTGGAGTTGGGCTGAACATACTTCTAGAAGAGATGATAATAGATGGACAATTGAAATTTTAAACCGGATTCCAAGAGATTGTAAAAGACCCAGAAAGAGACCACATGTGACATGGATGGATGAAATAAGAAAGTGTGCAGGGGTGATGTGGAGAAGAGAAGCTAAAGATTGGAAAAGATGGATTAAACTTAGAGACCTTCATCCTGCAGTGTATTGATAATGGTTGATGATGATGACATTTAAATCCATTGGCTACTTACATTTATTTGAAATTTTGACTTATTAAATGATAAAAACAAAACCGCAAAAATAACTGAAAGCCTGCTTGTACACTTTCAAAATTGGTCTCCCATAAATATGATGACTTCATGTAAAACTCTATTTTAAATATGAATGATTAGTATAGAATTATGGATTTTTTATTTTTCATATTTTGTACAAAGATGAGAATACATAAATAAATTGCTATGACTTTTTAACCAATCAACTTTTTCATAAAGGGTAATATTTCTGAAGCGTAATTTTCACTACACCACTCTCATGCATGGCAGGGACTGTTTTCTACCTGCTTTTAACACCTTGTTGTGAGGTGTAATCATAAACATATGACCAAAAACATGAAAAAAATGTATGATTCCCAAAGTGCAGATTTCATGCTGAACCAGATCACAATCTCTTACACATATCTTTAACATTGTTCAGTATATATAAATAGCCAATTACTACAGTTTAATTGGTGTCAAACTTATGGCTCTTACAACTTTGGCACAAACCACTTAATGGAAGTATATTAATAATTTTTATTAGCCATTTATGAAACTAGAGATTATTCACTTAATAATAAAAATTAGTAATATACTTCCATTAAGTGGTCTGTGTCAAAGTTGTGAGGGCAGAAAGTTTGGGACTTATGAATTCAACTGTAGTAATTGGCTATTTATATGTACTGAACAATGATAAAGATAAGAGATTGCGATCTGGGTCAACAGATGAGTGCTTGTTCAGCACAAAATGTGAATCTTCAGGACCGTACATCTTTTCCAACTGTTTGGTCATATGTTTATGGTTACACTTCATCCCCAGGGTGTTATAATAGCAGATAGACCCTAATCCCTATCTTGCGTGAGAGTGGTGTAGTAAAATTTACACTACAAAAATATTATTCATTAAGTGGATAATCCCTAGTTTAATGAATGACTAATAAAAATTATTAATATTTCTATATTTACTAAGGCAATAAACCTTAAGAGTGTGTGCATGAAATTGTGAAGGTAGGGACCTCTACAGGTCTTAACCACAAGCTTATGCTTTGGAAGAAAAGAGGGGAACCCTTCTTTACTTCAACCTACTTTCTATATAAATAGGTGAAGCTGAAGCGGTTAGATCTCAGAGCGTGAAGCTATTCCATACTTCACTGATTAAGTCCACAATTCCTATTACCAATTAGTACTCGCAAAATCTTTCTATTTATAATGAGTCAATGGAACGATCTTATAGTTAGAAGTCTATTACGATAATTTAAAGTTGTAATTATAAATTTATTTAACACACATTGATTACGTAAGTAATATTTACTAAGGCAATAAACCTCAAGTGTTTTGCGCACTTGAAAATGCGAAGGTAGGGACCTCTACAGGTCTTAACCATAAGCTTACGCTTTGGAAGAAAAGAGGGGAACACAATCTTTACTTCAACCTACTTTCTATATCGAATTAAAACTGTTGTCACTGAACTTTTAATACAGTCACAAATGTTTTAAGTTATCCAGAATTGTTAATAAATGCATATTCCTAGATTTGTAATTATGTGCTGGACTATTTTCATCATATAATATAATTATTAAATGGTAAAATTTTATTTAAACTTTTCAAATACATTCAATTCGGGAAGAAAAGAATATAATCGTAACATTGTTATTTTATACTAATCTGTGAACTATTACTAACGATTGAATGTATTTGAAATGTTTAAATAAAATCTGAATTTTTCTAAAAATAATTAATAATTAATACCGGATGATGGAAATAGTCCAATAGATAATTATAACTACAATACCGTCATCACAAACTTTCACACAAATATATATTCATACACTTACGAATAAGGAGATATGATACTATTTGCATATTATGTTACATCTCATGACCAATTCAATCTTGCACAATGTTATAAATATAATCTCACGTTCCTGAATATTTTTTTTGAAAATTACTGTTGGAAAATTGAGAATTGCACACAACTTTAGGGTAAGTTTAATGTCTTTATAAAATGTGTTATGGTATTAATCTAACCATGTGTTTTTCTAATGCGAAAAAAAAAAAATTACAGCAATTTTTCCTTGAAATTTAGCATTATATAAAATTTTGAATGTAGAATTGGAATTTCTTGGTTTCTGAATTACTCGGATTAATAATGCAGGTTAAAAATTAGTCTAATTTATAAAAATCTATTATGGATAGAAAACTACCTTATGGCGTTTCTTTATTAGGTATCTGTTAATGACTTGGCAACATTAGGAGTTGTTGTATTTTTATATTGGACTATTTCCATCATCAAATAGTCCAATATAAAAGTACAGCTAGAACACCATCATCACAAACCTTCAGAAAAACATTAGGAGTTGTTGTCTCTATTATCTTGCATTTGTTATTGAAAATAAACTTTGAACATAGAATCGTAATTTCTTTCTTTCTGGACTGCTCAGACAGTTGGGAATTTTATGCAGCTTAAGGATTTATAAAAATATATAGAAATGCACTCCCCTCCCCCCTTTATGTCAGCTAAAGGAATAGCAATTCAAGATTAAAAACTGCTGTATTTCATCTTTTTCATTTTCTAAAATAATGGAAATAAGTTTTTAATCACAAGTTTTTTAATTTTATGACATACACAATTGTGAATATATATTTATTATATATTTTCATACAGCACTTGGATTTTAGTCTGATTGTTTAACAATTCAGACTTTTCATTAATTTATGAACTATGGAAATCATAGCTCGATTTATGTCTGTGAGACTATGCTGGCTGACTTTTGAATTAAAACAGGTTGGAATAACAGCAGTGTATCTGTATTCAAACATTGAAGATCACATGGTCACCATTCTTTATGCTTACACAAGCTGTTTACACAGAGGCTAAAACTCCCCATACAGTAGCGCCACTCAGTGCAAACCAGAATAATCAATGGATGCAGGAAAGTTTGTGCATAAAATTCCTATCTGTGCCTATTTATCCAATGCTCCCAGACTAGTTTCTAGCTTGTGGATTTCATCAATGAGGAGCCTTGGACATGAGAGCACTGCATCTAGATCTTAGGATCTAATGCAACCCTCCAGCAGCTATTTTTTACTTATTAGCTATCTATAAAGCTTTGAGTCCAAAGTGAAAAACACAATAATGTTTTCAATTCAAGCTCATTAGTCTATATAGTTGTATAGGTCTGAACTCAGTTCAGCATCCATATATTTTGGTATTTTCGGTTCTTTAATATGAGGAGATTTAGCCTCTGTGTAAACAGCTTGTGTAAGCATAAAGAATGGTGATGTTATGATGTTTAGTGGTTTAATAATCCTGCCCAATAGGATTATGGTGACTGTGGTTATTAAAGAACCAAAGACATCAAAAAGTATGATGCTAATTGAGTTGGGATCTATATGATTACACAACCCTTTTCAGAAGCGCTCTATACTATTTCATTTCTGCCACCACCTATTATTAGCCCCAAGTAATCAAGAAATGGTAGATAGTGGTGGTCATAAACTAGTCAGAAGATATGGATTGGTCAGCCCTGGATAAGGATTTAATTAGCACTACTATCTGATAAATATTAATTATTAAAGTTTACACTAGGTAGTGGAAAGGTCGCAAAGTGAATGGAAGAAAATAATAGTGGGAAAAATGCAAGGAGGTTTTCAATCAGATAGGAGTATAGGAGACAGTTTATTTGTAGTAACACAACTTGTAGATATGAGTAGAAATACAGATGGACAGTTATATATGGTTTTTAATATAGAGAAGACACATGATAGAGTGGGTAAGTTTAATAAATTTGGGAAAGAATGGAGCTTTAGTGGATCTTATTAAGAGATTGCATGAAAATAATTACATATATCAGGAAATACAGAATCAGTTAAAGTTAAAAATGGGGTGGGACTAAGGCAAGGATGTCCTATGTCACCTATTTTGTTTTTATTATATTTGAGAGAAATGGAGAGAGCAATAGAAAGACTAAAAGATAGGTAGAAATACCATTAATAGGTGGCAAGGGAGTATATACATTATTGGGTCTTTTATTTGCGGATTATGTCTTCTTGTACACATAAAGTAGGGAAGATATGGAAGTTATGCAGAAGACATGCACAAGGATGGGTAAAGAAACAGGGATTAAACTAGTGAAGAAAAATCAAAAGTAATGATAAATATTGGGGAAAGGGAAGAGAAAGAATTTTTATTGAGGGATATAAAATTAAATGTAGTGAATAGGTATAACTATTTGGGAATTGTCTTAAGTAATCAGAGAAATTGCTTGGATAAATGGGGGGAAAGAAGATAAATGAAGCAAAGAAAAGAAAGGGACTGATAAAGAAATTAAGTGTTTTCATATAATAAATATGATGTAGCTAGAATTGTATGGAAGGGAGTTGTAGTAGCAGGGTTAACTTATGGTAATGATGCCTTATGTGTTAGAAAAGGGGTGTTAGATTTCTTTAAATAAGTACAAAAAGAAGTAGAAGCCATGCATGAGATGCAGATGTGTGAACAGCAAAGGAGGGAATTCAAAATGAAATGGGATGGTCAAGTTTTTATATGTCAGATGCAAAAAGCAAAATAAAAAATATTCGGTAGATTGCAATTTATGAATAATAAGAGAATAGCTAAAATATTATTTAATTGGGTTATCAAGACAGGCAACAAGATGAATGAAAAAGGTAGTATGGTATGCAGACGATGTGGATAAAGAATTTATATCAGTATATATAAGATGGAATGATTATATTAGGAGAATTGTTGAGTGTTATAATGGCAAGGAATCGGATAGAAAAATAGATGCATTAATAAAAAAAATAGGAAGTTGGAGAACTAATATGGAGAGTAAAAAGAGTTTAAATATATAAAAGTAACAGAATATTGGGTGCAAGTTAATTTATGATAATAGCAAGGAAAGTAGTTTACTGTTTAAGGCTCGAACAGGATCTTTAGCAACAAGGGAATCTACACATAAATGGAAAAAATGTGGGTGATTTAGTCTGCAAGTTATGTGAGGAAGGCATAGAAAATATTAGGCACCTGTTAACTGAATGTAAATGCTTACAAACAGAAAGGATACAAATAATGAAATTGTGGGAGAATAAATATAAACAAAGTGATTATACAGAAAGTGAGTTCTTGGTTTTTACGCTGGGTTTGGAAAAAGATAAGGCGGATTTAGCTATAAAGGCCATATAGTTGACAAAGAGTATGTTGCAGAAATGGGATGGAGCAGGATAGTGAAGAATATGGGAAAAACTAAAGGTGGGAAATGGAAAGGGAAGATAAGGTGGCTAGCAGGTTTCTCTGGGCATTATGGCTGAGATATTCCTGACTTTGAAAAAGGAGATATCACATCGCATATCATTTTTTTATTTTTCAATTTCATAATTCACAAAATTATTCTCAAATATTGTCATAAATTTTCTAACAATCAATCATTATTATATGAACACTTTATTTGCAATATTCAGGTATTCATCATCATCATCAACATTTTAAACCATTATCAATCCAGTGTAAGATGATAATCTCTTAGAGTTCAATCCATCTTCAATCTCTAGTCTCTCTTATCCACATCACTCCAGCAGATCTTTTTATTTCATTAATCCATTTCATATAGGTCTCTTGTTAGATCTTTTACAAATCTCTTGGGATCCATTTTGATATTTGAATTGCCCATCTATTATCATCTCTTCTAGCAATATGTCCAACCCAACTCCATTTTCAGTCTCTTAATTCTTTCAATTGTGTCAGTAACATCTAACTGTTCTCTCACCCAAGAATTTGATTTTCAATTTCTTGTTACTTCTAATATGAATCTCTCTATACTTAGTCTGAGATTTCTGTATGCTCTTCTGTTAGATGTCCAAGTCTCAAATCCATAAGCAAAAACTGGTAAACTATATTTATTAAAAACACTCCTTTGCAAACATAGGCATATTTCCTTTAAAATTTTAAGCTATTTTACCAAAAAGGATTCCAACCAAGTTTAATTCTGCAATTAATTTCATCCTTTATGTTTCCATCTGTAGTAATAATTTGACCATTTGTAGCTGTTAACTTTTAATTCACTATTATCAATCGTTATTTTCTTCTATTGAGAAAATCCAATGAACATTATACTAAGTCTTTTTAGCATTTACCTTAGTCCTGGTAACTCTTGCAGCATTTCCTGAAGGTCTGGAACATTATTTGCAAAATGTAGATGACCTAAATTAATCTTTATTTACTTTTACTTCCCATTTTAATCCATAAAGTACTTTTTCCAAAACTATTGAAAAAAGTTTGAAGATATGGAGTCAATCTGTCATACATCCTTTGTAATATATTAAACTAGTATTGTTACATAATATAATTGTTGCTGTTGCATTTTTATAAATATTCTTCAGAAAACGACAATCTATTTGGGTCTATATCTAGATGATCCAATGTTCAAGGAATGCTTATAGAATCAAATATTATATAAGTATATATCAAAAAAAATATAAGTTTTTAATTTTGCATTTATAACAATTATAATGGATGAACATACTTACGTCTTTTGTTACTTTTCCATGGCCTCCAAAATCGTACAACGTAAAAGACCATTCTTGCTTATCAAAACTCTCCAACGAAACTCCACATTCAAACTCCTATTTATAAATATACATATTAAAGCTTTAAAACTACTGGTAGAAAAATCTAATAATAGAATATCATTAAGTAATATAATCTACAAATAATAATAACATATTTAGCAAAGGAATAAATATTGGATGATAATTTATTTAATTTTCCCTGAATGTTACGTTTACAAGATCATCGCATTTAGATTATATTTTAAAATAGATTATATGTAAAGGGATTCACAATATATTGACATTTCATGTCTTATTCTTTAGCTATAATTACCTAAATAATCCTTTTACTGGCCAATATTAGAGCGCTAGATAAAGCAACTATTGATGGATTATCTAAAAATAAATTCAATTAGAGAAAAAAAATCAAAGGTGAATTCTTTATATAGAAAATTCCCAATTAATACGGGTTAATAATGGCTAATCTTAATAATAAAATTGAGTTCAGAACCTGTAGAAGGTTTGATGCCTCTGTCCAGAAAGATGAGGGCACAACATATTAAAAATGTGTTTACAAATTCACACAGGAAATTTCACCCTCAAGCAATTATTAGATAGAAAATCAATTTGTATGCAGTAAATGCTTGGGGGACTAAAAAAATTGTGTTCACTTGAAATCCGAAGAGTAAAATTTTATTTTCACCCAATTCAGATGCCGGATAAGGGATATGCAAGCAAGTACTCTTACAACTAGGCCAAGATGCTCATAGTTAATATTTTTAGGACACAATCAGAATTAATCAGAAAAACACATTCCAAATATGAACAATTCCAAGATGCCAAATTCCATATATAAACATTAACGAACTACACAACATCATATATCTTAATTTCATAATTAAACTTGTTAAAATATAGAAACAATGCTAATAAAAAATAATTTTTAAGAAGAAATACAGGACATTTTAAAAATACAAAGATCTTTTTAATAATAGCTAGCTATTCACATTGTTGATCAGCTGTATTAGCTTATAAAATTAAAAATTATTATGATGTAAGTAATTCTAGATACACGAGTTGCTCTCTACTTCAGCGCCATCTACTGTAAGCTTGAACAACCAGTGATTTCCAGTTGCTCTATTATATTTAAAATCCCCATTCCCAGACTGGCTTTCATCGATTGCTCAAACTTACCAGTAGATGGCACTGAAGCAAAAAACCCCATATTGATATGGCATGAGTTGGAGAAATGAGTGATTTTATTATTATTATAAATCCCAGTAATGTCTATTAATCATTATTTGATAAATATTTTTAAATAATAAAAGAAGCAATTTAAATTTGAATTCTTGCTCTATGCAAATTAAGTAGCAGCGGCAAACTAATAGACCTGCAAGCTAAAGGTACCCAGATATCAGCTCAATGTCACTTCTGCTTGAATGTCACATGACCTTCCTAGCATTTAATCATTTGATTATTTTTTACTTGAATTAGTAAAAAAAAAAAAAAAATCTAGACACTAAATGTAATATGTTCTTGTAATAAAATTGTTGAATTAAACATATTTTATATTCTATAACAATATCCAACCAACAGTAACTCATTCAAGGGCTGTAACACAATCCGTATTTGAACAACAGTAAACACAAGCTCAAACCTGATCACGCGAACTATAACTGAAGAGAACTAATTGTGCACATATTCACAGTGAATGCTCAGAACATGTGGGTAAGATCAAAATAGTGCCAAGCCATTTCCTTTGACACATTAAAAAATACATGGGTATTCAATGACCTAAAAACCCCAGATAATATCAGCATTAAGATTATCAATTAGTGATTCAAATCATTATTTTTCCACTTGGCAAAAATCAAAACTTCTAGACAGATCGCGCAAATTCTCATTACAGACCATAGTCCTTGGACTGCTTAGTTCTATAAAAAAAACCGCACCAGCAAACAGAATCATTATAAAACTTTAGGGTATAACATATTTAATCAATAATAACAACATAGCTAACAGTTGTTAACAAAATAAATCCGTAATTGTGCTTAAATGATTCCCTAAAACAAAAATCAACATTCACTCTTATAGAAAATCAAATTTGGTATGATTAACTAATTTATAAAAATAGACAACAACAATAATAAAAAAGAGTGGGTTATCACTCAGAGGTGTATAAAAAATTTGAATATTGGAAGCAACAGATGGTCTATGATTTATGACCCTTGAGTTCCAGTCCGTCATTCAACTAAGAACAAACCATGCAGGGAAAAATTGATAATTATTGAGAAATACTTGTAATTAAAACAATGAATTTCATAAAGTTCAATTAAAAATAATACATTCTCTACATTTTTATCATTATTTTTATTATTTCTCGTTAAGGTTAACGATTCCATAATCAGCAGTTATCATCAATATACGAGGGGGTACCTAAAAGTAACCGGAATTTTATAATAAATTATAATGAATTTAATCACTTTCAAATTCCTGTTCATTTGATGCAATATCCTGGTCTAAACAGGTTTTCAATTTTCAAAGTAATTCGGAAGCATTTGCAAAGTGATGCCTTTTAAACGTTTGCGTATTTTTTTTTCCACCACTTCTTATGTCTTCAAAAATATCTGATGCAATACATCCAGTCTAGGCATATTTTTATTTTTCAAAGTAGTCTGGAAACACTTGCAAAATGATGCCTTTTACCGCAAAAATTCATACAAATTGAGATCGAGCAAATATTGTCGGTAGTTAAGCTGGATTATGCCGAATTTAATTAAAAATTGATTCATACTCAATGCTTTATGCACTGATACTCTATTGTGGAGAAACTTGCACTGCATACTTTACTACAAAATGGGACTTTTACATTTTACCGCATCACGTAAACCATGCCTGACCATTACAAACTAATCCTGAGAGAAAAATGTCATTTGCATAAAAAAAAAGCCAATAAATTGTCATTACGCTTCACATGCCATGCTTTTTATTGGCATGGTGAATTTGACACTTCCATTACACCACTCATAAACTTGTATTTTTCTGAAATTAGCTTGCTTGTAATCTATTTCAAGCATTAAAACTGTTTTTACTTAAAAAAAAAACACAAAATTTCACACTATTCCAACTTTTCGGCCGTTACAAAAACGGACAAATACGCGGAATGCACTTTACAAAAAAATGTACTACATGGCACCACAATTTCACATGATGATGTATTTGACAGATTGATACAAAAGGACCCCCACAAGATGTATGTAGCAGCAAAACATATTACAACAGGCGTGCACATCAGTGAACTATTCCAGTTATTTTTGGATCCTCCCACATATATTAACAAACAATGAGGTCATAAGGCTTTCTAAAGTAATTAAAGCACATTTACTTACAATTAATTTTTTGAAAAATTCACTTTATGCAATGGAGATTGTTATAATGAATATAACAGATTGCAAAAACTTAGCGTACATTGAAATAATTTAGCGGTAATGTAATCCAATCTAGATGACTAAAAGTTAACATTCAACCCAACTAATTAAACAAGAAAAATATAAAATTACTTTATTTTTATACTGTATATTTATACATAGATTTAAAAAACATAATCCTGCCCTTGTAAAAACTATAATAAAACTTTTGTTAATAAAAATATAAACAATCATCCTTAATATAAGCAAAGTGAAACAATGTAACATCTGATCACAATGTTAGAAACATCCTTCATTTGATCGTTATACGATGTGCAGAAATTGTCTAATTTAAAGTAGGCCTTTTTGTTTTATCCTTTAAACACTAATGATTTTAATAAGTATGTAAATAATTTTATGGCTTATCATCAAATATATAATTCCAAAAATATAAATCTACTCATGGAATGAACAGGTCCGTGCCGTTAATGTAACAAAAAGTGGGTGTTTTTTACAAGTTTATTTAAATGATTCTTTACAAATCTAGCTTGTGAATTATGTCATTCAGACTTGTTTATTCTGCATAGATTTAACTTTTAAACACTACACATAAATTTAAAAAGTACAAGCAATCATTTCCTAGTGAAAATTATAATAGAATTTTTAAATGCATAAAAAATCTTACATAAAAAATGTAACAATCTTGTCCTAATTAAAAATCATAAAGAGTTATACAGAAGTAAAAATTAATTCTTTTTTTAACATTTATATTAATTAGTTTTCTGTCTCGTGCCAATAAACAGATAAGTGTACTAAATCGATAACCGAGCCTTTACAAACATAATCAAAATGGAAAAGCTATGAAATATCTTTTGCACATGTGCGCTATATCAGCCAATAGTGTTCATTGTAACCATTGCATTCATTCTATAAGCATAAACTATAATAGAATCCATTATATAACATTAGTGTCTAATATTAAGAGACTAAAACAATCACATGACAGATAGAAATTTATTACAAGACTTAAAATTGTAAATTATTTTCTCAGAATAAATTATAAGTGCCAAAGAACTTAAACCATTTAAATTTGAGTCACACATTTTTAAACATGAAGGTAAGTTAGAAAATCTTACCTCAACTTTTAAATGCTGCGTCATATCTTCTTTTTTGTTTGGTGTGCTTTTACCTTCTTGGGTTTCCTGATCCATTGTCAAAACTTTCATGGAGGCATTACTTCCCTCCTCAGGAGGTAAAATAACTAGAAAAAACAAAAGAAACTAATTTAATTTAAAATGTTACTAAATATAAAGTTATTGTTATGTAGAATATATCACACACACACACACACAAACCTATTAAAGTTTACAAACAATTTAAAATAAGTTAGATTATTTATGCATTGATTAAAAATGAATCTTGCAAAATAGAATGGAAGAAAAAAGCCACATGTATACATTTTATTCCAATGGCACAACAATCTAAATTCACTCCATGAAATAATTACTACTAATCTAATACAAATACAAGCCTCTAAAAGAAAGGAGTCAATATACTTTATAATTTTTAAAACATTCTATAGATTTGTAAATGGATAAGATTATGAAGTTAATAGAAATACTATCAGCATCTGGGATAGGGAGTATAAGTCTAGGATATTTTCCTTTAATGAGTGCAAAGTTGAGCCTATTAAACTGAATCACCAGATTTCATAATAAATCGGAACAAGACTAATCTCATTGACATATAAAAACAACATTAACAATCTAAAAAAGAAATTATTTCATTTTAAAACTTTAAAAATATGTTAATTTTTTTTAGTCATAGAAATCTATGATCTTTAACAACAGACAGAACAATTGTGAGAACATTTTAATGTTAAACTACTAAACATCACATGATCACCATCTCTTAATACTAGGCACATAATTGTTGTTAAACAAGGCAAAACTCTCCATACAGTAGTGCCACCCTGTGCCAGCCAGAGTAATCAATGGATGCCAGAAGGCTTGTGCATAAAATCCCTGTCTAATGCCTACTCATCCAATATCCCCAAACTAGTTTCTGGCTTGTACAGTGCTCTCAGATCCAAGGCTCCTCGCTGATGATGACCACAAGTCAGAAACTAGTCTGCAGATATTGGATGAATAGAGATTTTATGCACAAGCCTTCTGGCATCCATTGATTACTCTGGCTGGCACTACTGTATGGAGAGTTTTGCCTTGTTTTTGCATTTTAATGTTAATAATAATTACATGGTTTATTGTTTAGTAGGATAAATGATCGCAATGAGATTTTTCGATTTGGCTAATCTGGAATGAGATTCAGAAGCTTTAGTTATAAGTACATTACAGAAATGTAATAAATTAAAGACAATACCATATATTTGAAAGAAGCAGTTCACTTTTAATGGTTGAATTTAATATTGGGTTTTCTTCGAATATACAATATTAGCATTGCTTTTATTTTATCCCGTGTACATTAACATTAAACTGTGCAAAACTTCAATTCGCTTGAAATAAGTCTGTATACGAAACTGGTTCAACTAGATTTGCAGCATACAACTTATAAGTGGCCATCTTTTTAGTTTTGTGAATTGAATCAAATGCTGAAAAACTAAAAAATTTACTAGACTAAATGCTCTTAATCAAAAAAAAGAAATTACGGCAATTTCCTCATAGCATTGTAGAAATATCATTCGAGCATCCAATATACTTCATCATTCTTCAATAATTTTATCAGTGATTTCCTTTCAAATATATTCAGCCTTAAAATTCAATTCTGATCATAGCATAAATGTTACCAATTGGAGTGCAACTTTCTAAAGATAATGTAAACCCTTTTAATACAAAAAACTACGTTAAATACCCCGACCCAAAAATAAAGAAAGGTGCCAGGGAGGTGAAAAATAGGTTGATGAAAAATATGTATTTCTAAATGGTTGTGGTTAAATATCCTGATCAGAAAATTAAAAGGTGCAAGGGAAAATGTGAAAAATAAGTTGGTCATAAAGATGTATTTCTAAATGGTTGTGCATTTTATTTTAGAACACATGACAGAATTAGTCCATGTACATATGACAAGAATTGAAATTCTCTTAAAAACGAACAAATGAAAAAATTACTTTGATTTATTTACAAATTTCTATTTATTCAAATATTCATCATATGTAGTAATTTATATAACAAGAATAAATCTAACGAGCAGGGTGGAAAAGGGTCATGCAAATGTTTATTTGCAAATTAAGAATAAAAAATGTGTTCATTGCAATAAAAAGATCCGCAGATTGCTAAACCCTAATATATACTAATAATAACGTAATTACAAATAAACACCAATGGCATTATCAAATCTAACGACAAGTAAGCAGACTATTAAAAATTTAAATTTGTAATAAGCAAACAAATCACAAATTTAATTAAATACGTCTTCATATTGAATCACGTTGAAATGATGTGACAATTGAAATGAACTACTAGTGCCCTCTATATGAAGTTTATTTAGCTCTAATGATTTCAAAAGGAATATAGGATTTGTCAATGAAATCACTGCATTATTTCAAGATATTTGAACAATATAAGAATTTATTACAAAAAAATCTGCAATTCATATATTGGTTAGTATTGCTTTTTCTAACCATAATTAAAGAATACTAAAATATTTTACAAAAAAAAACAAAACAAATTTTACAGCGAGTTCGTAAATAGGAAGTTTAGACTTGACATGCATATGTTCAAAATTATGTTGAATCTTGGATTTTTTTCCCGATAGCTAATGATTTTTTTTTAAATGACTCGTCTAAAGGCGGATTCACCAAGTTATTCAATGGTGTTCAGATAACGGGTATCTACTATTCTTAGCTGGAAGATGAAGGTCTTACAACAATCTGGGTTGATCAGTTTGACTTTAAACCAAAAAGTAAAATTGGAATACGATGTAGTCTTTCTCAAAAGAGATTTCATGTACTTGCAACTACTGATCTATGATTTACTTTAATTGTTAACCCCTTCTTAATAACATTCAACAACCTTTAGCTACCCACCTTTCTGAAAATTCTATAAATCACCAACAAACCCATTTTAGCCCACCTTTCACATCAACATGTCAAAATTGAATGCTTCAGATCATTTCGAAAGCACTGTGATTCCACGATCAAAAACAAGTCAATTCTCACTGCTCATACAGTAGTAATCAGAGATAAGTTGTTTAGAAGATCATGGTGCATTTAGCACAGTAGTTCTATCCAATTGATAAACTTTTTAAAAGTTTTAATTAAATGAACTAATAATTCAGGAACCTTTAACTCACATGTCAGTCTCTCTATCACTATACTAAATTGCATAGGATGACAACTGCAATGAAAATGACTATATTTGTTCCAAAGATTGGTGGTAACCACATTCATCCTTAATGCTAACGCCACATGACTAAATATAACCAACCCAGATTTACCATATATATATATTTATAATGCCTCCCCCCCCACACACACTTTTAGGATATATCTGTGCGTCTTAATTTCTATGCTGTTCTGGCCTTGATTTTGCCGCATAGAGTTCAATTTTGGCTGCAATGTGTTTTTAGTGCTTGCTATCAGCTGTTGTTCCACGTGATTTAATGCAATGGTTGTGTAAGACAGACTCTGCTCCGTAAGATTCTGAGATCGATTCCGCTCTTCAGAATAATAAAGCGTTTATTTATTTAGAGTATTTATGCGCAATCTATTTTTCAATCTAATTTTTATACGAAATCAAACTTCTAATAATCAGACAAAACACTAAGTAAATAAATAACCGAATGGTTTATTGCTGAAGAATTCATAAAAAAAATAGTTCGCGCATCGGAAGTAACAGGTGGCCGCAATTCAGCCATTCTACCACAGAACCGAACCACGCAGGGCAAAGCAAATATTATACATCATCTTTAAATATGTATAAACAAACAATTATTCACAGATGTCCAATTTTTCATCTAATTCGTAAATAAAGAATATACAGTACGAATAAGCTTTGTTTAATTCGTGTGTGTGTGTGCGCGCGGGTGGGGGACGTGTACTAAATACATGATTAAAATAATGAAAAAAAATCCCTTATTGCCATAACAGTATATTTAATTATATGGTAACGTATATGTGTGCGTAAATTACGCCTTATTTAATAAAGAAATTTTATTGCTTAGTTTGTAATATATATATTAGTTGTAAAACTTTTTTTTTTAAAAAAAAATCTTCCATATTTCTTTTGAAATCTGATCAACTGTCTCGAAGCCCAATTGGAAAGAGAAGCAATGTTTTTCTTTCAAAGAAATTAAAAAGAATCGCAAACCATTTCCATTCTCATGTGGCGGAACCTATTAGAATTCTCACATTAAAAACTTTTGACAAACAAGAAAAAGTATTTCCATCATATACTTTCTTTCCAATTTCCTGTTCCCATCTCGGTGAACATCATACTAGCCTGCTACCCCTCGGAACAGATCTCATAGTAACCTGTCACCCCTTCGGAACAAACGGTAAATTATGAAAATGATCCAAAGCTCGTAACACTGTGGGATACTAGAGGGAGGAGAAGTTCTTTTTTCTCCTATGGCCACAGCTGCCTTTAATGACACCATGCTGAGTAGACTTTCTCTCTTTTACCCTCCAATTTAGGGCCAGCTTCTCCCCAAGTCGCTTACATTGAGCGCTCCTTCGTAATTATAGAACACAGTCCACGGTCTACACAACTTCAGCGGCACATCCTTTAAGAACCATTGGCACAGATGGATTACTTATTCTGTTCCCACCCCTAAAGCCTGAAGATGGGGCTATTTTTAATCACTGTACAATGCCGACTATAGTTCTGCCTTTTCAGTTTGCTAAATCCTGACCTCTTGTGAATGGTAAAGTAACTATTAACAAATAAATATTCTTAAAACTGGATACTGTGCTACAAGAATAATAGACAAAAAATATATATCTGACCGCTTTAAAAATGACAACGAAACGTTTATTTTCACCCCTTTTTTATTTATTTTTTGTTAACAACGGTTATCTATCATTATCTGGAATTAATATCTTTTTTATGTATACATAAAAAAGGCTTTAATTATATTCAAAATACAAAACAAAGACAAATGTGCATAAAAGAAATGCCTAGTACAGCCATCTGTTATATACCATAATTTTTATCAATTTTAAACCATCTTAAAATTAAATCCACTTATAACAGTTATTTAAGAAATGGGATTAATAGCATTTAGAAATATAAATACGACTAAAGAATGTTAATAACATCAGGGCTTTGGTACCTAATGCGGCTAGATATTATATCCGATTTCTGACTAGAGAATTTAATAATCATAAAAATATCCACACGCGCGCACACACACAAACAAAAGAAATCTGGCAGACAAAATCAAACGCAATCTTATTCTTTTCTTGAAGGTTTGTGATGATGATGTTTTAGTTGAATATTGAACTATTTCGAAACATCATCTAATACAAGAATTGAATGTCTTTAGAAAAATTTAATTTTTATTTAAATAGTTCAAATACATTCAACTGTTAGTAATAGGGCAACTAATCTGTGAGCTATTACTAACAGTTGAATGTATTTGGAATATTTAAATAAAGTTGAATTTTTCTAAAGACATTAAATACTTATATTAGATGATGGAACTAGTCCAATATATAAATACAACAATCTTATTCATTTAAAACAAATTTCTCGAGCACTTTATAAAATAAATCGTTATATTTACGCTTTACTTTTAATTAGATCCCGTTTGATTGTTCCAATACTTGATCAAAAATAAAGCATTACGAATGGAAGAGATCTATTTAACAGCACATATTCATTTAAGATACAAATATGGAGGAACTAGAATTTACAAGAACGAAATTAGATAATCTTAACAACAAATCGGTTAATATTTTAGCTCGGAAAAGTATCAGAGGTTGGGAATTCAAGTTAAAGCAACTGGTAATTACTCATTACTCAAGCTCACAAGAGATGGCGCTCGAGTGGAGTCACTCATTTTAAATCTTACAGACTTTGCATTAAGATGATGATCAAAAAAGATATATAGGTAAGGAATTCGAACTCAGACTTTCACACCACCCTCAGCTCTCTGTTTTAAAACAACATTAATAATAAAATTTAGCAAATCTACTCCTTTAGATAAACATAAATAAGCATTTAAAAGATGCAACAACTGTTGAATACAACAGTGATACAAAAGTTAATCAAACACTCCAACAAAGAAAAATAGAAAGCAGAAGCGGTTACCTGCATTACCAATTCTGGAGGGTAAGAATTTAAACATTTTCACATTCTTGTTTTAATGAATGGTTAACTGAGTCAGCCATCTGGGGGAGAGAATTCAAGTTTTACCTGCCCTCTATTTAATATCAGATCACAATCATGGTATGTAGAATGATTATTTAGGCAAAGGGAAAAACCCAAGAGTACTGTTAGTAGTAGCTTACCAATGATATCCATATAATTACTAAAATATGAATATCATGTATTCAAGATTCAAAATGGGTATTAGAGATGTATGCTTATCTTTATACATATTGAACATGTAAGCATAATTTATGATTGACAACAAGTTTGTTCTACGATAAATTTTAAAAGGCTTTGAATCTTTTAATAAAAATATTCTTTGTATAATGAAAAAAGTTACTTTATTAATAAAGCACCTTTCTTCATCGAGATTAGTTCAAGAAAACAGTACAAAGAAATGAATTTATAATAAGAGCTAAATTTTAGTCAAACCATAATATAGTAAAATGGAAACTTTGAGTAACTACTTTTAGTCAATGTGCGAATATAAAATTATTCTGTGTTGATAACATTTATTTGATTTGAACAAAATTTTACAAAACCAAAGACTTAATCAAAAATTTGTTTGTTTTTTGAATGTATACAACTTTTTTACCGATTCTTTCCACTCACATGTGAAGTGCTAATGGCAGTTTTGATTATATTTGGCAACATTTAATAATTAGCCTTTATTTTATAACATATCTTGATAATCTTTATATTATTTATTACAAATATAAATTTACAAAAAAACATTCTAAAAGATAATATTTGAACTTCGCTACATGGAAAAAATTTAATTATAAATTTATTTAAATACACATTGATTACGTAAGTAATATTTACTAAGGCTATAAACTTCAAGAATATGCGCATGAAAATGCGAAGGTAGGAACCTCTACAGGTCTTAACCACAAGCTTACGCTTTGGAAGAAATGTGCAAAAGTAAAATATGTAATGAAAATGATTAAATTTTCTTATTCGAAGGTTGCCTTTGTTGATTAGGGAGAGGAGGAAATATTGAACAAACTATTTACTTGAACTGCATTATTAAAATCATAACAAGTTTTTGCTCAGACATCATAAAAGAATAAAACTCCATTTATTATTATTAAAATTTCAGTGCTGGCATTTATGAATGCATTTCTTTTCAGAGAATCACTCCCAACTTCCGCATTACTGTAATTTGTTTTTAATTGATTTTTCTTAAAGCAAACGTTTTCAAATAAATCTAATTGTAATCACATACTTTTTTGTTTAAGATAAATATTTTACAAGTATATTGCATAAATATGAAAATTATTACTGAAAATTATAATTTTTCTTTTCAAAGTAATTAGAGAAAAGGCTTGCTCATCCAAAAATCTATCTTTTAATTAGCGGCATTGATGGTTTATTTATATTACGATATTACCAATCAGTAGCATGCTATATTCCATCTTTAATTATTTTTTTAAACTAATAAATCAATATAAATCTTAGACCCAATTTCTCCCGTTAAATCGTCACAAAAGAGCAAATAATTGAAAACAATAGTGGCACCATGCTTCAGCATGCTGAAGACTCCATTGTCGTGAGCAATTAAGGAAACAAAAAAATAGAATAAAAGAGAATCCAATATTCATCATATACATTTTTTTACAAAAAAAAAAGTGTATGACATCATCTTAATCAAAACATACCCCCCCCCCATATTTTTCAAATGCCCCACCCCAAAAGACCAATTCTTTAATATAATTAATTTTTAATTGTTAACACAAGTGCCAGATTATAAGAATCAAATAATTAAAATATTGTATAATACTATAACTTGGAAGTACGTAAACTTGCGTGTCTTTTATTAAAACTCTTCCATAATGAATGCAAGTTTTTTGCTAATTGATATTACTTTGCATGGCTGTAATTTATAAACATTTAAAAAAAAATTGGACTATCGGGGTCTGATGTGGCAAACAGACATATTCAAGAACAATTAATTTTCACTCTACTGTAGAGCCATCTATTGGAATATTTAAGAGCTTATGTAATGTCAATATTGTATTCAACGAGAAATGAAGTAAAAAGCATCCAGTTAAAATCAGTTTTATGAAGCAAGACAAATAGAAAATCTAATTTTGAGCATTAATTCAATTTTTATGAAAGAATCCTATGAAAATATACTTAAGTACTTTCAAAACTAAAACAAACAAAAATAATTATGCAGTAATATACAATATGTTCCAGTGAAAACATTACTGGTGATCATTTCCCTGACAGTATTATCTTTGAATCAATCCATGTTAAGTAATGACATAGTTTGGCTGTTGACATCACAAATTTTACAGCACTAGCAATATCAGGATCATGAATTATACGAAAGAAGACAGTGTGTTTTGTATCTTAAGTCATGATGGAACAATAGACTAATGTGCCATTTTGTTTGCAAATGATTACTGAAACATTAGAAATGATTCAAACAGTGATGGCAACAAAATCTCGAGTCACAAGAACGTTATTTATAACATTTCATGATGGCAGGGAGAATACTGAAAATGATCTATGAAGATATGCAACTAATTGTCACATTTCACGCCAAACTACTGATCTATATCCTAGCGCCTTAAATTACTGTGATAAATAACTAAAAATTATGTCACATAATAAATACATTGATTCACCTATGGCACTGCAGGCAACCTGAGAAGAAAACAAGTCACCTTTTTCAATGAGACACTTTTCAGGAATATCAACATATAATTAACTTTCACCAATGTTATAAATGAGATATGAGTATTCAAGCCATTGTCTAGTTTTCGACAACAAAAGAATAATCACTAATTACTGGGGGAATCATAAAAACACATTAAAAAAAGTAAAATATTTATATTTTCATATGTCTTTTGATAAAACATAAAAGCATTAGAAAAAATACAATGTCAAAATCATCGGGTTCATTATTATCACATCACAAATGAATAAGATTTTCTAAAATATGTTTTACAGTGAACTTGACCATCGTTTTTATGGGGGGGGGTACAGTTTGTATCATAATGATTACCTCAGAGACATTCTTAAGAAATGTGATCTCGACTGTTTCCATTGAAAAAATATGGTGGAAAATAAAATACACAGCGCTGTGATAGATTTAATTGTTCTCCTGGGTGAAATTTTTTCTAAGCTTTCAACTTTTGATTTTGGTATTAGAGCATTATTCTATATCAAAATTCAATAAAATGAACTTGATTTGATAATGATTTACATTTGCAAACAAAAAAAAAACAAGAATTCATATTCAAACTTTGCAAATATTGAGTTTGTAAAACAACAACAAAAATAAAGACACTTTCATTGAACAATGGGCAGAGTACAATCCCATTAGGAAATGAGCGAAATCTTTTTTTTTTAAGTGTCATAGCATCGGACGGGACGCGAACCCGCAACCCGGGCAACTGCCTGAAAGTGCATGGCAGTCACGCTGACCTCTCGACCACCAATGCAAGATGCGAAATCTTTTTTAACTGAAATTTATATTTTAAATATAATTATATACACATCTTTTCACTTCTTTTTCTTTTTAAATTATAGCTCCATGATAATAAATATATAAATTCAACATTCCTTTTCTTTTTAAAACTTGTTTTTATTCCAACTATAATTTTCTTTCTCCTTCCAATACAACGTTTCAACTACATTCTGTAGTCATTATCAAGTTTCCTTAAAAAATAATAATAATAATAAAATAAATAAATAAAAATAAAAAACAAAAATAATAACACAAATAAATAAAATATTAATACATTCCAAATACATAATATTCAATTAAAACCATAATATTATTATAATCTACAAATACAATTATTTACCTCCTTCCCTATCTTTAATTATTTCTTTTAAATTACCTTTATAAATTAATACTCTTCTTATATAAATTTATTATCTTTTCTCTAAATCTTTACCCATTAACATTCTTTTTATAATCCCCCCCCCCTTTTTATTTTTATATATTATTCTATATTATTTTATTTTTTATCTCTAAAAATAAAATAATATAAGAATAATATATAAAAATAAAAAGGGGGGGGGGGATTATAAAAAGAATGTTAATGGGTAAAGATTTAGAGAAAAGATAATAAATTTATATAAGAAGAGTATTAATTTATAAAGGTAATTTAAAAGAAATAATTAAAGATAGGGAAGGAGGTAAATAATTGTAATTGTAGATTATAATAATATTATGGTTTTAATTGAATATTATGTATTTGGAATGTATTAATATTTTATTTATTTGTGTTATTATTTTTGTTTTTTATTTTTATTTATTTATTTTATTATTATTATTATTTTTTAAGGAAACTTGATAATGACTACAGAATGTAGTTGAAACGTTGTATTGGAAGGAGAAAGAAAATTATAGTTGGAATAAAAACAAGTTTTAAAAAGAAAAGGAATGTTGAATTTATATATTTTATATTTTAAATGCGAATGAATAACTGTTTACTCTGATAAATCTATCAAATTCTGCTTTAAAATATAAAAATTGCTTTCTAATTTTCAGAATATCTCAAATTATTCTAAAATAATATCTGAAGTGGTGTTATTAACATCACTTGCATAAAGTGGGGTGATAAAAACATCACTTTTTTGTTCTATTTTAAAAAATAAAACATATACCTATAACACAGCAGTATAGCAACCTATAACTTTTGATTTTTAATAATTATTACACAATCATTGATTAAAAATAATAACAACTCTTAGTAAACTTTGCAAAAAAACAAACAAGTTTTTAATTATTCCAAAATTAATCTCATAGCAATTTCGCAAATGGTCTCAAAAGGATTACAAATGACTAAGTCCACTAAACCACTTTAACTTTATTGCAATTAAATTATACTGACCATTTTAATTCTTTATTTAATTAAAAGACTATCATAAAATATCAAATAAACAATAATGGGCCAACATGTTCTTCATGTGGACATATTCATAGGTCACAAAAATTGTTGCATATTCATTTGCAGTATATAATTATATCATTTTTTTCATTCTTGATTGGAATGGTCATACTTATTTGTAAGCGGTAGTTGCTTCTTCAGAATTTAACAATTACGTGATGTAACTCTACCTGATTTGTATATGTTAGTGTAAATTCAAATCATAATATTTATATAATTTGTGACTTATTTGGGATTTCGTTTTTTTCCTTTACCAAAGGCTAGTATTTATAGATATAAAAACTTACCAGTTGATGAAATTTCAATGGTAAAGTGAGTCAGTGTTACAAATTTAAATATACTACATTAAGATTAATTTCTTCCAAATTCTTCTTGTTACGCAAACAGTATTTAAGATTTGAAATACAGGCATTCTTACACCTGGAACTTAATTGTAAATATAGGGGATTTGAACTCAGACTTTCAAGCAACCTTCAACTATTCACATTATCTCATACTACTTATACACATGTAGAAAAGATAAATAATCACCAATATATGTATTTCATGCTGAACCAGCACTAATCAGTTGGTCCAGATTATCATCTCCCACCCATATACATAATCAGTGCTCAATTTATATTAAGATATCAAATCTTTATACTTTAATGGACAGGCTTCAATCTACTTCAACCTCCAACTCTTCAGCCATCCATACCATTGAAAATCAGATCAAATCCCATGCTAATGCCAATAATGTTATGCCCATGTTGACTTCAAGTCACTCTGAATGAACTTTCATGGCATAACAACAATACTGGCATCAGCATGGGATTTGGGCATTCTATCATCAGATTTTCAATGGTATGGATGGCTAAAGAGTTGGAGTAGATTGAAACCTGTCCATTAAAGTATAAAGATTTGCTATCTTAATGTAAACTGAGCACTGATTATATATATGTGAGGGAGATGATAATCTGGACCAACTGATGAGTGCTGGTTCAGCATGAAATACATATATTAGTGATTATTTATCTTTTCTACATGTGTGTGATTATGTGTATCAGTAGTATGAGATAGTGTGGATGGTTGAAGGTTGTATTTGCAAAAGTATTTATAAAAATATGAATTGGAATAATATAAGCTTATATACTAATGGAAATTATAACACTATTTTCAATTTGTAAATGACATTTTTAAAACAAATATCGAATAATTGACATTACTGTAGTATGATCTATCTGCCAGATGGTGTTTAACAAGAAAAGAAATGAAAAAATTAATCCACAAGAAATTAAACGCACTTATGTATTGATCTAAAAAAATTGCAAACACACAAAAAATAATCAATATATGTTAAATAATCATAATAAATGATTGAAATATAATTTTAAATTAGTAATAATTTAAAATGTGCTGAAGATTAAGAATACACCTGGGTCTCTTTTTACGCGGACTTATTTAACACGATTTTGAAGTTACGCGATTCGTGTTTCACCGGAAGTTGATTTCTGATAATGCGCTATTACTTTAAATAATAAATTTCGTGCACTTATGCTATATTGAAAGTAATAGCACATTATTGGAATTCGACTTTCATCTTAGTAATTTCAATATTTTCAGTGCTTTATAATAGTAAGATTTTATGCAATAATGAAATTAAAATCATGATTTCCACAATTTTATGTATACACATATTAAATTTTACAAGATTATAATGTAAATTTGTTCAAACATTGTGCGTATTAATTTTGCATTTTAAATGACTTTCTGTTTTTGCTTTTTAAAAAAGAACATAATCAATTATTATTTTCTTATTAATGACACTAATCATTAACGTGCTCCTAAATTCCAACGAGAGCTAAATGGTTGTATGTCTGGATATCGCGAGCTTCGTAAACAATTAATAAAATCATCGTCTCAAATTACTAATTACATTGTCACCAGAAAATCATAATAATTAAAACATGTATTAAAAAATGTAAATTAGTGTACTGTAAATTATGCATAAAAATATATTATTTTGAATAAAATTAAATATTATAGTTAAAAAGAGTTTGTCTTATATCAATTTTTTTCAAATTTGAAATTTTTTATTAGTCATATTTTATTTCCTTATTTTTTTTTTTTGCGCGAATTTTAAAATAATTTTACGTTGGTGCTTTGCTTTTACGCAAATTTTAAAAAATCACAGACCGCATCCCCCCTTTTCAATGTAAGTTACGTCTATTTTGCGCGTGTTTTTTGAGGAACCTATCTATCATGTAAAACGAGACCCAGGTGTATAATATGGTAAATAGGTATTGATTTATACTTCGGCTTGAAATTTTCCAACATAAATGATCCAGGTATAATGTGAAAAGTTCTCACTATGTGTCTCTCATGTCTGTTAAAAGTTTTATATTTGTTCTCAAGCCAAGAACCTTATGGCAATAAGTATGTTAAATAAAAGCAAGGGGGTAAAATGAAGTCATAAGAAATTAAATATTGATATCTGTTAAAAAATAAACGATCTATTAAAAGTGAAATAAAGGGATGAAATGCTTTCTACAAAGGTGAGATACGAGGACACATGGAATTTATTCCATATTCCACAACTGCCTAAAAAGCCTATCACAAAGCCCATTTTTATGGACCGATAAAAGAAGTCCTACAGAGGAGAAATAAGACATGCCATTGAGTTAAAACACAGCATGCATTCAGGTTGACACTGATTCAAGAGACTAATACACAGAAATTGTGGGACGAAATGAATGCACCCATCTTCAATAAACAATGTAATAATAATAATAATGCAATAAATTTCTTAAAGATCAAATAATTTTAAAAATGGTAATAATAAGCAAGAAGTTAAATAGCAGTAATGAGTGTTTTGAAATGTAATTCCAAAGTCCACATACTAAAATACAATTAAAGCTGCTTAAATTTTAAAAAAAATTATGCTTTCTATTATCAACTTATCTCCCACTCCCCCAAAACAACCAATTAATTGCTATTTCAGAAATGAAGTGCACCTTAATTTGCTATTCCCTGAAATGTTGAAGAAAATCATAGCTCCTTAAAAATATGTCAGTTCTCCATTTTAAAATTATTAATAAGAAAACATTTATTGTTATGTATACATTTAATTTCTTCGTTGCTTTAAAGTGGTCACCATTTCTAACATTTCTATAACAGTATCCAATAATTAGTAATGAAGAGATTAAATATCAAACATTGATAAAATTAAAATCAAGTAAATAAATGTTTTGCCAAGAGAAACTATAATGAATAGGAATTGAATTAAAAGATCAGATGATTATTTTCATTAGAAGCATATAGTATACATTAATCCTCCAATAGGTTGAAATTTTCATTGTTCTCTCTGAAGACTATTTTATAATCATTCAACATTTGATTTTAATATTAAACCTTTATTCTATATTAGAATTCAATAAATTTAATTTCATTGTTAAAATATAAATTTACAAATGAAAAACCGGTGAAACTCCATACATTAGTGCAAGCCAGAGTAATCAATGGGTGCAAGATGGTTAGTGTATAAAATCTCTATCTAATGTCTTCTCATTAAGTATCCTCAGACTAGTGTCTTCTTGTATCCTTCTTGTATCCATTGATTACTTTGGTTTGCACTGGGTGGTGCTATTGCATGGGGTTTTGCCCCAGATTTAAGTACTTGTGTAAGCATAGGAAAGAGTGATCATGTGATGTTAGATGAAAAATATCCTAAAAAATCATATTTGAACTTTACAAATATTGAAAAACAATAGTAATAAAGTGAATGTGTAATGAGAATAATTAACGTTTTTCGGATTGTAAAACAAAGCCAACTAGGCCAGTGAAAATAGAAAATTAACTAAATTTTGTTAACGGAACTTTCATTTTAAAATGTAAATGAAATAACATGAAGCCATCATAAAACTATCAAATTGTGTCTAATCTGCATTTATAATTTTTAAAATACCTTACATTTCCCAGACTCTATAATCTTATCATTGTAGTTTTCTTTTTAACATTGAGGTTGGATTTAACTTCTATTTTTAAAAATGAAACACATACAAATAAAATCAAAATGTAACCATGTACACTTTTGTTTTTAAATAATTATTATACATTTATTGTAATAAATTGCTGAAATGTTTCTAATATTGGCTAAAGAAAATGTTTATTATATGTCATTTACTTTATTAAACAGACCTGACAACACTTTTGGCTTAGAAAACCAGATTCATAGCATTGGTTTCTAAGCCAAAAGCCTGCTCAGCTATCTGTAATAAATTAAATAAATATAATAAATCCTTTCTTTAGCCATTGTTAAAAGTGTTTCAGCCAATTTATTACAGATAAAAATGAAAAGGATAACAATGAACTATACAATTATTGTGTACAAATAAATATTTAATAAACTAAGCAAAAAAAATTTTTTTGTAATTCAAAAAATCAAATTTTGTAATTGATCTCCAGTGAACAAAAAAATTAGCATCCATGTGGAGGCAGAAGTTGATTATTTTGAGGTTTTTGATGGCTGGGGAATACTGCTCTCTACAGATTTTTTTAAAACTAATAAGTCAATATATTTAATTGACAGTTTCCTGATCAAAATAACACCAACAGAAATATAGTACTATAGATAGCCATAGGAGAGCTAAAGACGAGTGTCAAATAGTACTATAAATAAATACCATCAGGTGAATTAATGGAAGGGTTAAAGCCAATGATTAAAATGTAAAATAAATTTAATAAAATTAGTTTACTGTAATATAGGCATTTAACACATAATTGTGACATGCAAAATTGTGAATGTAAAAAAAAACATTTTATAACAAAATTACATTTTGATATAATTTTAACAATTAAATAATTGAAGAAAACAAAAATGACAGAAATGTTAGTTATTATAAATCTCAGAAGATTTTTCATTCTTATTAAAAAAAAACCTCTCCTTGAAATGTGATAGTTTACTAGAATTGTTGCAACAAAGAAAAATTTTTGGAAGGAGTAATAAATTTCAAACTTCCCCTGCAATATTTAACACAGCTGTAAATTTTACTAAGTTCAAGACCCTTCGGTTATGACCCGTGCTTATCACCTCCGATGTTCGAACATCACATGAAATCTCAAACAATAAACTATTTCAATTATTTTTAATTTGACATGAAAGCCCTAACGTAATCCTTCTTTCTCTAGGATCTGTTTAGTCGCACTAGACTAGTTTCTGTTTAGACTTCCCATTGGTAGGCTTTTTAAAAACAAACACTAATAATCAAGAAAACCATTTTGTGATCACTTTGCATCTAACGTTATGCATCAATGATCATTTAGATCTACAGACGTGCCAGAAATAGATCACAGCTGACGAACACAGACTAAACGAAAGCTAAAGGAATAAAAAGGCATTTGATTCTATAAACATTTCTTCAGTGATTAAATCATCAAGGAATAGTAGCGATATTATCATATTCTGAAGGATATTTATAAACATGCAACAGCAACAATTCGATTACACAATGATACTATAGGGAAGATTAATATTGAGAAGAGTGTATGACAAGGTGACTCCATATCTTCAAAACTTTTTAGTGAATTAAAATAGGAAGCTAAAAAATAAAAGTAAATGGAAATTATTTAAGTCACTTAGATTTTGAAGATGATGTAGTTGCTTTTTCAAATAATGCTTCAGAGCTCCAGGACATTTACGAGAGTTATCCGATGAAAATAAGATTAAAGGTAAATGTTAAAAAGACTGAAATAAAGTTCAATGAATTTTTTCAAATATAAGAAAATAAAAGATTGATAATGATGAGTTAGAATAAGTTAACAACTACAAATATTTAGGTCAGACTCTTACTGCAAATGGAAACATAATAAATCATAGAATTAAATTTGGATTGGAGTGCTTTTGTTAGAAAGAACTTGTTAAAAGGAAATATGCCTATGCGTTTGAAAAAGGTTTTTAATAAATGTTATCAGTTCTTATTTATGGATCTGAGACTTGGACACTTAACACGAGAGCATTACAGGCCTTCAAACCACTCAATGAAGTATGGGGAGATGTATTTTACATGAAGCGATCCAAAACAAAATACAGATGAGAGAATAAACAGATGTTACTGACAGCATTGAAAAAAAATTTTTTGGCTGGATATACTGCTAGAAAAAATGATCATATATGGACAGTTGAAATCTTAATGAAGATTTCAAACAATTGTAAAAGATTTAGAAAGATACCACATGTGAAATGGATGAATAAATTAAGGAATGTGCTGAGGTGATATGTGCAAGAGAGGCTAGAGATCGGAGATGGATTGGAAACCATCCTGCATTGGATCGATAATGGTTGAAAATTAAAGGAATCAATGGAAAGCTTAAAATAAAAATACTAGATTTTAAATACACACACATACAGACCGTTGAAATAAAAGTTAATCTTTTCAATGAAATTTTTTACATCGTAGTTTTAAATATGAGGCATTAATATTTATTACCAGTGGCAAGTTTTTCTGAAGTGGCAAAAATAAAAGTTACAAACTTTTCTGTTAAGCAGATTAGGTAGGTCAATAATTCAAATAGTTTCACTATCTAAGACTCATCCCCAAACAAGACCCCCATGTTGGATGTTCAGTCAAAAATCTACAAAGAAATAGTGTAAAATATAGGATTTTTATGATGTTCCAACCAAATTTCCTCTTCCAGATCCAACCCTAAGACCAGCTGGATTTGATCTTTCTAGACGCAATCGAGTACCATCAACAGATTCAAGATAATCTGTGGTCGTTGTGCTAATCTGCTTCATAAATAGAATTTATCGGTCACGGATGTGTAAATGTGGACAAATGCAAACTATGAACCTCATGGATAATAATTTCCATATCTATGGCTATTGAAGGACTTAATAAAGGGTGGATCTGTTTCCTGGTTGGAATAATCTCTACAGATTCCTTTATCATATTTTAAGTTGTCAAAAAATTCAGTTTGCTAAATTAATAATAGGGCTATAGTTTTCTTCAACTCGCTTTTAATACGTTAATGCCACCACTTGATCATAATAGCTGACTGCTTAATTAATTAACCACCAGAATTATTTGTAATCTCTATTAAGATTTCGATATAAATTATGAGCAAACAAAAAAAAAAAAAACTCCCTTGAAAGTCGATCAACTTAATTCCAGATCACATTAAACTATTTGTCAAGCGTTATTAGCCGAGAGGTCAGTGCAACCGCCTTGCAAGCAAGCAGCTGGTTGCAGACGGTTGTTGCGGGTTCGCCTCCCGGCCGATGCTATGACATGAAAAAAAACTATTTATCTCATAATTTAAAATTTTTTTCTCCCTAGTTCTTTTAATCCATTCTAAAGAAGATTTGGTTATAGTAAATTGTAAAAATACTACGTGATTTAGTGTAATGGTAGAGAATAATATTCGGGAGCGGTTCCTGGATCAATTCTAATTCTCGCACTTCCGGCGTTCGATCTTCTTATGAACTCCCGGACAATAAAATTCATTTCATATATATATTGTAAAAATGAAAATATTAATATCAGATATCAACAAATCAACCCCTGTTAAACGAGTGTTTTACGATTACGTTCTCCACGTGACAGCACACAACTCTGATCAACATAGATAATAATAATAAATCGTAAAAACAAAATAAAACAAACGAAAGGAAGAAATTAAAAGAAAACATTACTCCCTTCCCACGAGGCCTTAAAATACAATTTATATTTAAATACTGTAAGCTCAAACACAAAAACTTTAAAGAAAAAAAACATTTCAAAAGCAACATCACTATTTTCTCAGTTAAATTTAACACACACACACACACCTCGCCCCTTACCATACATACATGCATAAATATCAAATACTGCGTTATTTTGTGACTAGGTGTACTATAAAATGTTACTTTTCTAATTCTGCGAAATATATTCTAATTCCACATTTTAGCTAAATGGATTTTTTTATACTGCAATTAAACGAAGTACAAAGCAGTTTGGAGTTTAATTGTTTTGTTTTTCGAAAGTTGGCCTGTCATTCTTAAGAGCCACGATGACCCCAGCCATCATAAAAGCTGAAGGAAAATGTTCATTAAAAAAGTATATAAATCACTTTTTCTTTTTACAAATTAACTTCGAAAAATAAGTTCCTTTTGGAAGAAAAGCAATAGAATTATCCATTACCAATTAAAAAGAGTTTTCAACTCGACTATATATTTGTAAAAGTTATTAAAATATATTAGTAATATTTCTGAAATACGAGCCTAATTCATTTAATTGAAGTTTGAATGCAATATGTGGGATTTGAACACAGACTTTCAAGCGCCTTTCAGCTATCCATTCGCCCACACACATGCGAAAAAGATAAATGATTTCCAACATACGTACTTCGTGCTGAACCAGCACTCATAAGTTGGTCCAGATAATTTCCCACTTATATATAACCAGTGCTCTGTTTGGTCAGAATGACTTAAGGTCAACATGGGCATGACAATAACATTGACATCAACAAGGGATTTGGGTGTACCATCATCAGATTTTCAATAGTATGGATGGGTAAAGAGTTGAAGGGTGTATTAGACTGAAGCCTTTCAATTAGAGTTTGAAGATTTGCTATCTTAATATAAACCGAACACCGATTACATATGTGGGTGGCAGATGATGATCTGAACTAATGATGAATGCTTGTTTATCATGAAATATATATATATTGGAGATCATTTATCTTTTTCGCATGTGTGAGGTAATGTGTATTAGTTATATGAGATAGAATGGATAGCTGAAGGGAACTTGAAAGTCTGTGTTCAAATCCCATATATATTAAAACATATTAAACTATAAGCAAAATATATTTAAACGTAATGTAAGTTTGAAGATTCATATCTAAGTTAGTGGCAGTTTGCCATTAGCCCCTTATATCATTAAATGGTTGCTAGGTTTGAACAATGATTATCTACAAATCCTGAGTGTTTGAAAGTTTGTTGTGGTGGCATTTTATTTATCATGATCACTTTCAATCATTGTCAATGTAATGCAGAATTGGAGTCTCTCCAAGTTCAATCCATCTTCTCCGATATCTAACCTCTCCTCTCCACATCATCCCAGCACACATTCGTCCATCTCACATGTAGTTTCTTTCTAAGTCTTTCACAATCATGTTTAAGATTTCAATTGTCCATCTATCATCATCCCTTCTAGCAATATGTCCAGCCCAACTCCTCTTCAGTCTGTTAATTCTTTCAATAATGTCAGTAAAATCTGGCTGTTCTCTTTTGTTTTCGATCTCTTCTTGGGTTATTGATATATTGAACCAATTCTACCATCTACTTTTAATTGTTACGTTTTTTTAAAAAGTGCAGTTTATAATTAGTTTGAATGATATTATTCAGTGACTTTCAGATTCATGAATACTGAATTCAAAGTGGAGCTACAACTATATTGCTACCCTGACCAGAAACATGGCAACCAAATCTGTTACTGTTAGATTCACGAATAAGAATTTAAGGTGGTGCTGCAACCAACTAAAAATAACTGATTCTATTCCCAGCTAAGAGTTGGTTAGAGCGTCACTTTGAATCCAGTATTCATGAATCTAAACATTGCCAGTTTGATTTGCAAGCTAGTACTAACACTGGCCTGGCCATAAATACCAGGGAACATTACTCAAAATATTGTGGAGTATTATTACTAATAGATGACCATACTTGAAAAATTTAAACAAAGTTTGACATTTAACAAACAAAACTCAACGAATGAACTACTCCAACATATAATTAAAAACCTATATAAAGGTTTGTTTATAAACATTTACTTCAGTACATTAGTATTAGATGAGTAATATGACCTAAACATTATTTTGTGAAACTAAAAGTGAATTCTGCTTTCTTAACTAAAGCTTCTTAAAACAATCATAATTTATCATTGAAACACAAAAAACTTTTAACAATGCTAAGGTATAAATGTGCTTAAAATGTTTATTTGATATATATGGGTGTGGGTATAAAGACATACATATTTATATCTACTTCTGGTGAATAAATATTGTCAACTGGGGACTAAAAAAATTTTTTTTTAAATTTGATAAATTCTTTCAGACTGACATATAGATATAAATGTATATCTTCTTTCAGGAATCTCATGATATGATGGTTAGTGTATTAAGGTAAAGTGGAAAAAATTGCCAGTCTTAGATTTTTTTATATTTCAAATAGCCTAATGATTTATTATTGGTCAGTAAATGGGTATTTTTTCAGCTAGATAAGGGCCATTGGACTAAGTGTTTATCCTGCAGTGGATTAATTAAAAATTATTCTATTATATACATTATTAAATTCATTATTTGAATGTAGCAAACCTTTCTGCGTCTGGTGAGGAGAAATTGTATGGACAGTTTGGATAATCAAATATTCATAAAAAATATGCAATCTATAATTATACAAAGTTATTACCACTATATATTGAAATATAGTCCAATATGATTCACTACATAGTAGAGGATAGATTCAAAACCTAAAGCTCCATAGATTGCAGCCCAGATCTGTCACTTCCCATATCCAAACATCATATAGAAAATAATTCAAAAACTAAAGTTCCGTAGATTGTCACTTCCTGTATCCAAACAGCATATAGAGGATAATTCAAAAACTAAAACTCCGCAGATTGTGGCTTGGATCAGTCAATTCCTGTATCCAAACATCACATAGAAGATGGATTCAAAAACAAAAGCTTCATAGATTGTCATTTCCTGTATCCAAACATCATATAGAGGATACTTCAAAAACTAAAGCTTCATAGATTGTGGCTTGGATCAGTCACTTCCTGTATCTAAATATCATATAAAAGATAAATTCAAAAACTAAAGCTCTATAGATTGCAACTTAGATCTGTCATTTCCTATATACAAACATCATATAATCTCCCAAATAATAAACCGTCCTTTTGATTATTAACTTTAGCTTAGAACTTAACTGAACTCTATGAGAAATGTAGTAGTAAAGTTAATTTATTAGGGTAAAAATAAAATTAAATAAAAGCATGTTTTCGCTGACTACTTTATTATACAATTTTTTGCAATATAAATTTCAGGATTTATACAATTTTTGTACTATATGGTTTTATCTAGACTTTAAAAAATTACCGTTTTCCCCAATTTCTGCTTTTATTTATTTTTATTCTATTTGACCAATTTTGTAAGGTATAAAAAACTTGAGAGAAAGAGGAGGGGGGAGGGGATAATAAATAAAATGTTTACCTAATTTCTAATTTATTGAACATATGTCCTTTTTAATATTAAAATTATTTTGTATAAGAAATTGTATTTTATGTTTGAACCTGCAATAATTCAAAACCAATCTTAAATATTTCACCAATTTTTAAAAATACCTGTAGTTTTTATATATATATGAAAAATATGATCATTCTTATGACAAATTTATTAACAAATGAATATCTTACTGTGTAATGCCAAATATATTCAGATTTTTTTTGGGTGGGGATTGGTGGTTGGGTCAATTAGTCTTCAGATAATAAACATTTCACTATATACTATTGTGAACAGAAAGGCAAATAAATATATGTAACCTTTCAAATGACCTCAAAGGAGCGACTCTGAAATGTGATGGCATTGCTATGCTTTGGTTTAAACCATTCTCTAATGGCTGTCTTTAGTGTTATTTTGCTAGTTTTATTTGGTGGTAAAAACTGAAACTAAGATAATATTGACCTATTAATTTTTTAAAAATCTCAAGTAGTCAGTATTTTACAAAAACATTTATTACACACACACTGATATTCAACTTACAACATTATTGATTCATAGTATCTAGTTCTCTGCATGATAGCACCTGCCGAGCCCATTCATTCTTAAATTTAGAAAATGATAACATATATTGTCCATAGTTTGTTTACATATTTATGATTATTTTTCATAAAATATTCATATAACATTTATTTTTTTAGAAGAATAATGTGATCAGACTCAGATTTTACTCAAAAATATTTACTTTTAATGAAAGATGAATCAAGAGAAATCAATAATGAATGGTAAAAACTTGTATCAGGCTAAAAAAAAAAAAACCACTCATATTGCCTACTACAGATTAATTTATGCCACTTTTGAAAATAATAAATAAAACTTTAAATTTTAAATAGAATTTCATTAGCTTTTATTAGTTTGAACAATAATTCTCTCAGGCTCTGCAAACTAAGTTAAAACAATTCTGATTTTTTTAGTTTACTATTTTAATAAACAATGCAATAATTATCTAATAAGAAAAAGCAATTGGTCTTTATAAATCTTACTTCAATTTTCATTTGCAAATATGTTTCGAACAAATAATTCAAAATTTCTGAAAATATAATAAAAAATAAAGACAAATTTCATCAAATAGTTCTTGAAAATTTAATTCATCATACTGCTAGAGATTCACAAAAAATACCAACAACTAACGGGTTAAAATTCAAAAATACATCAAATGATCTTTTTAAATACAAAGCTAATCTGTGTGATAAAGAGTCCCAGAGAGTAACAGGAAATGGATCCTTTTATCATGACTTTAAAAAGTTCAATTCTGTGTACATAAAAAAATTTTTAGATGACAATTCTCTGAGCAATGATGGGTTTTTTCCAGATAGGTGGTCCATAATCAATTCTGTATCATCCACTAGAAGCAGAAATATCTCAAAATAAATTTTATAATAAAAGAATTATTTGTACTTTTCTAATAATTTTTGGTATTAACACTGTTCATTTAATATCTACCAAAATATTTATATAAAAATGATAAATTTTTATTTTAAATTTCATTAAATCATAAGGCAACAATCAGCTTTCGTTTCTTATCTAATGAAAACTTCTCTCTACTATCTCAACCCATTATTATTTGATCCTTCAAGTAATACCTGCACATAAATAAATAAATTGTAATTTCAATTTATATCATTACAGTCTCTTTTATGCAGTTTATCAGAAATAAATGATTTTTTTTAAAAAAATCCTATCTTTTAACATTTTTATAAATTAATGGTTGATTTGCTATCTTTTGTTTTTATATAAATGAAAAATATATTTTTTTATATGTAAATAACAATTTTATTTTATGTACTTGCAATTAAATTATATTAACTCTCAATGACTATAAGGGATATATTATATCACTATCAATTTCAAATGCCATAATTTCATATAATTTTTTAAATTGAACAGACTTTAGTATCTTCCTAAGCATATCTATAATTTCCAAAAATAAAACTAAATTTGAATTTAGCTTGCATATTAAATTTTATGACCCCTTTTCTATTTTAGTGGTATCTCATACCATTTGTAATCTAAATGGCTGTAATTTTTTTCCACTTTTGTCAAATAACAGTTTTTTTTTATTCTTCATTTTAAGATAAATATAAAACTTATTGTAACTAATGTCAACAATAAAAAGCAAATTTATTTCATTATAATAAAATCAAGTGAATCCAGTTATCAGAAGTAATTTTATTTCCTCATGTTTGCGATTTTATATAGCTATATATTTTTTATATAATCATTTCAATATGTATTGTAATATAATGCTTATAATTAACAAAATCAAATTAAAATACTTTTATAAAAGAAATACTCTTTTTAAGAATAATATGATGTACTAATTGTAATCAGGATATGGCTAAACTGTTTGCAGCTGCTATTCCTATGGAATTTGCTTCCCATTGTTCATGAATTTTCCACAACATTATCTTTTTCTCACATTATCCATATACTATCACAGCATAAAAAGTTTTGGGATTTCTTACTTTTTCTATTGCCCCCATTTCAGCTTTAGCTCGGAGATTGTCAGATACATTAAGCCAAATATATGTAGAAGCAAATGTTCACACAAACACAATGTAGATCATATTTCTAAATTAGTTCAAGCATACTGAAAAGGGTAAAAATTAATATTTGCTGTTAAAACAGGCAAAACTCTTTATACGTATTGCCACTCAGTGCAAGCCCAGAGTAATCAACGGATGTCAGAAGGCTTGTGCATAAAATCCTCATCTGGTGCCTACTCATCCAATATCATGACTAGTTTCTTTTTTGTGGCCTTCGTCAGTGAGGAGCCTTGGATCTGAGATTACTCTGGCTTGCACTGAGTGGCAATACGTATAGAGAGTTTTGCCTGTTTTACTAACAGTTAAGAGCAAGCATCAGAAATGGTGATCATGTGATAATATTTGCTGAAAAGAGCTTTTATATATGTATGATTATTATATATACTATAGATGTTATAATAAGAAATTTTATATTATATGTATGATTTATTTAAACATAAAAAATAAGATCTCCCATTTTATTAAACTGCAACTCTACCAAGTATAATGATATGCTTATTAATCTGAAAATCTATTAATAATTCTTTATTCAGATTTACTTTTAGTAAATTATACTCGAATATTTTTAGACTATATATCATGAACTAAAATGTATCTTACTGATTTATTGTTATATTTCTAAAATTTATAAAAACTTTTTTAAAGCATTTTTTCCCTTGAGCTAAGCATAGATTTTATTGATTTTACTGTATGAGATTTGAAAGTTGACAAGGCCATCTGTTGAGTAAAAAAAAATAAGAAAATAGGGTAAAGATTCAGCCTGGCATATATTTTTCCCCCTTCTCTATATACATATAAATAAAAAAAAAGATCTATTTATAACTTAATCAAACTAATGATGAAAGTTGAACTGTGTTAAATGAGTAAATTGTTTTTATAACTACCCCTTTTCCCCACATATATTTTTACCCTTTTCCTAAATAGAGAAAAATTGTAACTTGAAAATTTTATTTTCTATACAACCTCTCTTTTTCTAAAACCATTATTTAGATTTGTTGTAAGCTCATTTACAATGTATTTTTACTACAGTAACACCTCTATGAATTAAATATTTCATTGTTGATTCTAACATGGAATGCACTTCTCCATCACATCCAATTACAGTTACATTTGTAAGTTGTTTATCTAAATGCAGATTTACGTGACCACAGAGAATACTAAGATAAGGATATGACTGGACTAAGATAATTAGGAATAATATAACAGCTTTTGGTAGCTGCTTGCATTCTATTTATTTAATCATTACTTTGTGATGTGATGCACTCTGACTTCTTAAATGAGTCAGGAATCTCTCAGCAACTATGCCCAGAGAAACCTGTTAGCCACTTTACCTTCCCTTTCCATTCCCCACCTGAAGTTTTCCCATAATCTGCTCCATCCCATTTCCACAACATAATCTTTGTCAACTCTTTTCCTAAACTCATTATGATAACAACAAAAAAGTATTTGGGTAGATGGTACTTTAGAAATCAATTCAACAGAATCACTTTTTGATATAGATTTTAAATTAATGTTAATGGGAAGATTACTATAAATACTGATTATTCGACACATGGTATATTATGCAACATGATACGGTCATGATCTAAATCCCAAAAACATTTATTTTTCTCACACTGTCTCCACCTTTCTCTTTTAAAGTTCTTATATTTTTGAACAGGAAGACAATTAGCTTTATTTAAAACCTCAATCAATTTTATATATCTATTATAAATTCTTTGTAACTTATATATAGGCTGTGTATTATTACTATTCCAAATTTCAAGGGCATAGTGTTGTCATCTTGGTAAAAACAGTATATTAAACAAAAATAATTTTGTCTTAATAAAAAAACAGCTTTTCATATCTACTTATTTGCTCAATAACTTTGTCATATTTAGAAATATTTTGTATTACTTGGATATTAAAGAAACCATTTACTTCAAAGATCAAATAATGTCTTTTTGATTATTATTTAAATTTACGTATCAATTATTTATTGATTTGAATTATTTTGAGAAATAGAGAACACACATTTCCCCCAATATTCATTAACTTGCAATAGCGACAATGCGCATAATTACTAAAGTGGTACTGCTCCTAAAAAAAGTTATTTTATGATAAAATTAAGGTTTCAAATTTGATTTTTTTAATTGTAAGCTTATTTACAAAAATATTTATAAAAATCAATAAATTTTACTAGAGCACTGTCAGTTTCTAATTCTATTTAAAAGATAATAAACCTTTCTCACTAGCATGGTACGTAATATTAAATCAGTGACGTTACTCTTGTTCCCATCACAAGATAAGGACTTTGTGAAAATAATAATGAATGTCTTATTTTCAAATCTAAATGTACTTATATAAGCCAATCTAAAGTGTCTTGAAACTAGAGTGTGAATATATTAAATCATTCACTTTACATCCATTTCTTTTGATAATCTTATTAACATTTATGAAATACTGAAATTTACTTCATGCTAATATTAGAAGAAATTAAACTATGTAATAATCTTATTTCAAGACACTTAAGATTGGCCTATATAAGTGCATTTAGGTTTGAAAATAAAATGGTCATTCTTATTTTTTTCAAAATATTTATCTTGAGGCTGGTACGAGAATATACTTGCATTTAACACCGCGATTTAATATTATGTACAGCAGTAGGGAGGAAGGTTTATTATCTTCTAAATAGAAAAAATATGTTATAAAAAGTAAAAAAAAAAATATAACTATAGATTGCAAAAAAATGGAATAATAAAATTATTTCCATTACTCTACTCATTTAATGAGTTGAATGAAAATAAGTCGTATTGCCACTTGATTTTGACATTTTAGGTATTACGACATTGTGATCGCTATCTTTTCTATGTTAGATCTATGTTATTTTAAGTATATCTATAATTTTACATAATGGTTTTGAAAATAAGATGGCTCTTAAAAAGTTTGTTACAGCAACTGGAAGCAGTTTCTACTGGATAAAAAAGAATTCACTTTTATCAAAACGATAAATAAAATAATCTTCAGAATTATAACAACAATAAATAATGTAATAACTTTTAGAATTTTTTTTCATTCTTTGATAACAACTAATACTAAATATATCCTTTTAATAACATACAATTGAAATATCTATTATTACGTTCTAACTTTTTGAACAGGCAAATTACATCCAATAACAGCATGCTGTATCGTTATCGGTAAGAACTTAATTTAGATTTTTTTTTTTAATATATTTTTTTAGAAAATATATACTTTAAATTTTTTTATCGAATACTTACATGTGTAATTAATAATGTAAAAATCAATCATATAATATAAAGAAAAAAGGTTTAATTGTAAAAATATAATTTTCAAATACGAACGAATATTTAATGAAATATTCTCTAGGTCCTATTAAAAATAGTCAGGCAGAGTTTTCAACAAAAAATGTTGAACTATATTGATAAAAATAATTTAGACTAAGTGCATCTCCTCTTCAAGCAATCATTTATAGATATCTTTTGAATAAATGGTTTTTTGATAAACATTATTTCGCATATTTTCACTAACTTTAGCTATCACATTTTTTTGACACATCTTCAAAGCTATATTTCCAAATTTTTATTTTAATTATTAAACTTTTATTCTATAATATATTCCCAAAAAGTTACAAACAAAAATAGTTCCTTAAAATAATATTTCAACGTTGCTAATATGGAAAAAAATAATCATTTGAAATACTTAATCTGAATAAGAGTTTTGGTTATTTTGCGATTATTGATTAAAAAGCTATTATGAATGAAATATAATTTGTTTTAACTCCATTTCTAAAACCTGAACAACTTTATTCATAAGAAAACATAAAGCAACAAAATTCTGTTTCAAAATTTAAATTTTAACTTACAATTATTTTTAAAAATGACAGCTCGAGTGGTTATATGAAGTGCCCTTGTATCAGCTGATCACAACTTCTTGTTTTTGATTGTTATATTTTTCTTGGTTTGTATTCATTTATAAACAAATATTTTCAGATAAAATCTGAGTTTAAACTCTTATTCTTACCACAAAATAAATATTTTTCAAAAATAATTATAAATTTATAAACAAACTATGGAAAATATTTTCCATTTTGAAGTCGTGTACTTTCGTAAACCCTCTTGTGCCTGGAGATTATAGAAATTAGCAATCAGCAGGATTTTTATCATTTGCATGTGGTTCTTTGTAAAATACTGTTATCTTAAATTTTTTTTTTTTTACGATTACGACATCAATTAATTCTACTTTTTTACCATCATATAAATAGAGAAATTAACAAACAGATGCGGAAGATAGCCACAAGAAAATAAATTCAAGTCAAAGCAACTGAAGTGCCATTATACTGTACTGCATAATGCAATAATTAGAAAAATAGTTCAAATGGCTTACAGATATTTTTAGAAAGGGTTTTAAATACCATTTTTTCTCTTCCAATGACATATATCTTTATAAGAATCATTTGCAATTCTATATTAATAATATAAATGACAGTCTGTGAAATTTTTCACCAGGGGTGCTTTTTTTTCTTTCATTGTCACAGCATCAGCCGGGATGCGAACCCGCTAACCCGGGACAACTGCTTGTAATGCAGCTGTGCTGACCTCTCGACGACCAACGCTTGACCGCAGGGGTACTTTTTATCATAGTATTGCTGTCAAAAAAATAAGCAAAGAAAATAAAACAAAAGCATTTCTAATTTCGCATCCACACAAGCATTTTATATTTCCATAACAATCATGTATTTCTTATTTTTACTAACTGCTATTTGACAAATAATGTCTGGAATAAATTGACCTTAACTTTTTATTTCCATTTTTTCATATAATGACACTGTCATAATTAGCAGCACCTTTGAAAACAATCTCAAGCATCGCTTAAAATAATTATTTTTAAAAACAGTTTAATTAGTTGTATTTACACAATAATTATGCAATATATTGAATGACTGTTATATTATTGGTATTTTCAAGCACAAATTTAATAATTAACTTTTATATATATATTGCTTATAACACATCTTTCATATACCCTTCAATGCAAAAAAATTTCTTAAAAACTTCTTTATTTTCCTTACAGTTTTGACTGTCCAGCAGTCTTCATCAGAGCTACAATATTTGAATAAAAAATACATAACCATCATTTCACATGTATATAAAAATACATATATATATATCAAACTATACACATATATTCCCTTCATATTAACTTTTTTCTTGTGATTCTGCAGTACCATAGTTCTTATGGACCAGCCCCCACTGAACAATATAAAAATAATTAGAAAATATTAATGATATGATTATATCTTTAGTATGCACAGTTTATATGATAGCAAAACAGATGTGAACAAAAAAAAAATTATAGTTTAAAAAGTCATACGACTTTCCAGTGTATCAAAGGTGGGTTAGTACCAAGACATAGTGATTGAAGATAATATATATATATAAACGTTTTGAACATTTGAAAAAGAAAAGATTATTCCATATTAAGATATTTAAAACTTATCTGAGCATGCTTCCGACTGCTAAGATGAAAGTTATATAAATAACTAATTTAAATATTCCACTTTTTGGACAATGGAAACACTGTTTTCTTTCTTGATAGTAAGGGAGTTATTAGATAAACCATGCCTTCTTTATTTTGGGGTTTTCGTCGTCACGTCCATATGCATGCCAGGATAAAAATATGAAGAGAAGTACAGGAATTCATTTAGTCAATTTATTATTAACCAGATGATAGCCCAGCATAGTTTGATGTAGTGGATATTCCTGAATTCAGATGCCCAAGTGTGATTGACCTCTCCATAACAACTCATTCGATTATTATTACTAAATGATCATCAAAAATATTAATCATAAGATGAAATGAGGACGATAGATGGATGACGGATAGATAACAGACAGACAAATAGATACATAAACAGATTCACTCTTTTAAAATTTTTTTTTTTTTTTTTTTAGCCACTAAAAAAATCTTCACCTATTGTGTTAAAACTTTTAGCTCTTCTAAAATAAATAAATCCATTTCTCAGATCGTTTTTCGCAATTACAACATGGTGAATCCTTTTCTCTAAGCAAAGAATATTATTTTTAACGGAAAGCAATTCAAGACAATCATTACAAATTCTTATATGTAACGAAAAAAAAAAAGTATATTCCAGTTTTCTTTTTAATTATTTTTGTGTTATTAAGCATCGTAAGACAATTTGAAAAACATTTCAACTAAATTCTGATACTACTGAAAGTTTAAAATATTTGCTAACACATAATTATGCAAATTAAATCCGTAATGTTAAATCAACTATTGGAGGTACAAATTATATACAAGGATTAAAGTGGCGTTCCTGAATTTTTGTCAGTATTAATTCAAAGTGCGAATTTAGTTCCTGTAATTAATTATTTTCTTTTTCTTTATTTAAATGAAATTTCGTTAAATTGAACGAGGAGGTATTGCGGGCGGGGGGGGGGGGTAGCGGCTCAGCTGGATAGGGCATTTTGACTTCCAATCCAAAAGATTATTTCATCTCATTGTTTTTTTAAAGACATTAACTAAGCCTGAGATATTACTGATTTTTACACCCAATAATTTTAAATTAAAAAAAAAGTCGCACCATCTTCTTAGGAACTCCCACAACACCACTCCGTAGAGAGCGCTACAATTCCTAACTTAGCAATTAAAATAAAATATAATTTACTTCATACTTGTCTTGAGGTTAGTTAATAAATGCACCTGAAACCGATATTGATCCATCATATCTGTATATTTCATCAGCGCTTTTTTAAAGCCCTGGAATGAGCATCATGTAAATTAGGTTTTTTAAAACGAAATACACCACTGCTGTTATTTTCGTTACATAAGTCAAAATCGAATCAAATTCCAGATATAATATTTCCCCAATCTGGATAGTTGTTATTGTTTCCTCTTTTTTGTCCTGCATGGTGTAATATGACATTAGCGTCAGATTCTGGGAACATAGGGTCTTGGGTCAATACCAATACTCACACTCAAAACTTCTTATGAATTAGCAAACGAGCCATTCAATTTCTTTTTGTATTTTTAAATTCGAAAGACTGCATACAATACTCATTTTCACCCTTCCTTCAGAATTAAAAAAAAGTAACATTGTTATAAGCAAATAGTTTATACTTTGTGGCTAATTATGAATCAAAATATTGTTATAGAGAATTACACTCTAATTTGTTCCAAACAGTCCCCATCCTATGTATAATGTTTCCTGGTGTATGATTTATAGATATTTGTTATTTACACAACATTATTTTATTATCCTAATGCTATGTCCTGATCCTAAAAGAGCAAATGAGAACTCTGCAAAAACTAGCAAAATTAGATGTTGGGAATAATCCTAGAGAGAAATGTATCAACACTCTAAGATTATCATCAGTGTATAAGGAGAACTGAAGAAAGTACAAAATTTATGCTATAAAAGTGCTAATGACTTGTTCTTACAGATGTTCTACTTCTTAAAAGAATGAGCTGTGAAGATTGTTGTCAGTATACATTTTCTCTTTAAGTAAAGATATCAATTTTTCTTTTATTTGTAAAATTAAATTAAAAAATGATTGTTGTGAGGATAAATACCATATTATATCTAATAATTATATACAATGGCTCATAAATAAGTATGACCATTCTAACTTCGTTTATTCCATTTTTAGGATGTTCTCTTTTGATTTCTTCAGCAGAAAACTTTGCTTTCTGAAATACTAATTTTTTCAACATATATAACTGTTATAAGTAAAATGACATAAACATGACATTTTGCAAGACAATAGATGTAAATAATACTTGGTAATGTAATTTTCACTACACAATTCTTACACGAGGTAGACAGGTTTCCATTCACTTTTAACACCTTCTGGAAGGGTATAATCATAAAGATATGACCAAAGACATTAGAAAAAGATGATCTCCAAGATGCACATTTCACACTGAAACAGCACTCACCAGCTGACCCAGATCACAATCTCCTACACATAGTTTTATCAGTGTTTAGTATAGATAGATAGCCAAATTACTAAGTGTCAAACTTAACTGTGTTCACAACTTTGACAACAAATGGCATACAACTTTTAGCTAAATCAACATAAACAGTTTTTTAAAGTATTAGTTCATCCTCATGCATCTTGTTTCTGATACTTGACTTACAGGCAAGATTATCTTCAACATGAAATGGAGTCTCTAAAATTCTCAGCAAATAATATCCAACAATGTATTGAGCCATAATTGAAAACAATTAACATACGCTATAGTAATTGAAGTTCTTGTAATGAATGATGTAATATTTCCCGCAACTACCAGATTGCAGGTTACTACATATTTTATGAATGCTAATATATATATTGATGCTAAATTCTCCATCTGAAAGCATTAATGAGGCAACTTGCATGGTTGATAAATGCTATTCAATATTAAAAAAAATTAAGCATTTCTTGATAGATTTCAGTGTAATATGTACTTTTATGGTGGGTGAAATCATTCACATATACGTTCATCCTTCCTACAAGAAAACTCAATATTTCAATGAAGAACTATCAGACAACTAAAAAGATCATTGTAATCGAAGAGTAATATCTTGTTTCAGTTAGCAGCAAACTCCTTTCTGCAGCCAAATCTCAAAATGATGAAGATAAGCAGCTCTATATAAAATCTAAATCAAAATAATTAACTTGCATAGAGTAAGCATTTGAGATGTGGTTATGGGGGATAGAAAAAGTTGGTTGAATAAAATAACAAATGAGTTTTGAAAAGAGTAAATAAAATAAAAAATTGATTGAGGAAATTAGATATAGAAAAAAAAACTGGATTGGACATATATTAAGAAGAAAGTATAATTTAAGGAAAGATATTTTGGAGGAAACGGTGAGTCAAAATAAGAAGAAAAGATGGATCAGATTGACATTACTAGACGATATAACAGATGGAAAGAGTTCCATAGAATTGAAGAGCCAGTGCAATCAAAAGAACAGAGAGGAGCAATCAATGAATTAGTGATGTGACTGCTCTCTGAACCTGTCCATAGGAACAGAATATTATTGACTGACAGTGAACTTTGTATGCGAACCAACCAAAAACAAAACAAAACTGGATTTAAAAATGGTTTTAGCACAGCAGATCACATCCAAATGTTAAAGATGTTGAAGAAAAAAAACAATGAATACGAGTTGCCTAAAAAAGCATTTGATTCTGTATTTCCAGTCCTTAAAGCTTTGAAACCATCAAGATATAGAACCAGGATATTGCCATAATCTGAAGAACCATTAAAACATCACATGACCACCATATCTTATCTTTGCCCAAGCTATTAAAATAGTAGCAACTCTCACTATAATAGTGCCACCTAATGAAAGCTCTAGTAACCAAGAAGGTTTGTCCATAAGCTAGAAACCAGTCTGTGGATATTGGAAAGTAGGAATTAGATAGGGATTTAAATGCACAAATCTTCTGGCATCTATTGATTGATATAGTTTGCACTAGATGACACTACTGTATGAAGAGAATTGCTACTATTACATATTCTGAAAAATAATTTATCAAAATGCAACAGCAATGATTAGAATAGATGGCAGCACTAAGAAAATTAACATCGATAATGGTATACAGCAGGTTAATTGCTTATTTTCAAAAAAATTTTACAGCTACAAGATTTAGTAGATTAAAATGGGAAATTATGAGAATAATACTAAAGAAAGATTATTTCGATCGTCTAGATCTGGCAGATGATGCGCTTGTTTTTGCAAATAATCTTTAAAAGAATATCACAAGAATCATCAGATGAAAGTAAAAAAGTAGGAGTAAAAATAAATACTAAAAAGACTAAAGTAATGTTCGATGAATTGTCTCAAAATAAAAAATAAACTGTAATAATTATGAATTAGAAAAATTAATAATTACCAATACATTAGCTAGACTATTAACACAGAGAGAAACATGTATGAAATTAATCATAAAATTAAATATAAATCTTGGGAAAGGAAGTGACTCATCACACATGTGCTATTGGATTGGTATATTAAATTCACATGCACACACACCCTGTCAATAAGTGTTTTAAAAGCATAAGTGAATCTTGTATGCTTAAAGCTTATTCTTACATAAACCAATCCTTATTGACTATGCTTGAATCAGGACTTGGTACTTTAGTATTATTCCTGCTATGACATATTACTCTAATGACATTTTCATCTAGTAATATTCAAAGTTTCTGTTTACGATGTCATGGCAACCAAGAATCCTGACATGACTAATCCATCTCAAATAAACTGACCTTTTCCTTTCTATTTTAGAAGACCTTAAACGGTTCACTCCACGATAGTGATTGTTTTTCTCCCCCACAATATAATACATCTCTCACATCATTTGTAAATAATAGTTTTATATTTAAATATACATTTACTTTATATATGTGTGTTTTGTATGTTTTTTTTGTTAAAACTTCGTGTTTTTTTTTTTTTAATATTTAAAATATAAACTTGCAGCAAATGTATCTGCATTATTTGTAAGTAATTTTATTTTTTATTTCAAATACAGCGGTAAAGTCATTATATTTGTGTTTTTTTTTTGCTAAACTTTATATACATTTATAGTTAAAAGTTGTTATAAAACACTACCATTCGGTAACTACTGATTGCTAAATCTTTCACTAGATGGAGTTAAAGTAGTGAGAATAGAAGAAATTGCTAATGATTAATCATTTATGACAAACTATAAAAGCTTTTTCTTCACTGGTTTTAATTATCCAAAGAGTTCGCAGTTTTCTATAATCTAAATAATTCCCAACAGATGAACGAATAAGTTCACTGGCTTTAGCGATAATATTCAAAATAATCCACCATAATCCATAATATAATAAATGTTCAAATCTGAGTTCAAACCCCCTATATATTACATATATTGGAGTGCAGGTATGAAAAAGCCTGTACTGTAGAAAAAATTCATATATTAATTCCTCTTTAGATAAATTTATTATTGCCATTTATTAGGCAATTATATTTTTAGCCTATTTATAAATCTTAAACTTAATGAAAAATTAATATAACTAGTCTTGTTAAATACAAATCATCATATGATCATTTCTTATGCTTACACAAGCTGTTAAAACAGAATCCAACACTCCATACAGTAGCGTTACTCAATGCCAGCCATAGTAATCAAATGATGCTAGGTTTGTGCATAAAATCCCTACCTAGTGCCTACTCATCTAATATCCCCAGACTAATTTCTAATTTGTGGCTTTGTCAGTGAGTAACATTGGATCTGAGAGCACGGCACCTAGATCTTAGGATCTAATATAACTCTCCAGTAGCCACCTTTTACCTATTTAATTAATTATAAAGCTATGCACCCAAGATGAAAACACAATAATGTTTTCAATCTACGCTAATCGCTTGTACAGTCATACATATCTGAACACAATTCAGCAACTATACATTTTGGTCTTTGGTTTTTTAATAAACAATCATTATCCTTCTATGGGCAGGATTGGTATACTTCCATTAAAGCATCACATGATTATTTTCTATGCTTACACAAACCATTAAAACAATAGTCAATTCATCATATAATAGTGCCACCTAGTGAATTAGATCTCAAGATCTAGGTGCAATGCTCTTTTATATCATCAATTTTCCTTTTATTCTTTATTATATTTACAGAAATTATTACAAGCAAAAATTATTATTAAAACTATTATTTTAACTTTGCAAATATAAAAAAAAAAAATTAACTGAAATACTTAGTAAGATTTATAAAAAAAAAACAACTACTTTTTTCTTACTGCCTGGTTATTGCGTTATTGGTAAAAACGTTAAATTAAAAATATCAGAATTGTTTTACATTCATTTGTAAAACCCAAACAAATTTTGATTCAGATCAATTAAAACTAACAAACTTTTATTTAGAATGCTATTTATAATTTTTTAAAAATGGCAAAATGAAGTCTGCAGCAGTCAATATAAAATGCGGCCAATTGTACAATTTGCGGCCATATCTTGATTTCTTTTGACGGACTTCTAAAAATAAATATTTTCTAATAAAATCTGATAAAATTATATTATTCTTCTAAAAATAAATATCTTATGAAAAATAATCATAAATATATAAACAAACCATGGAAAGTATTTGTTTTCATTTTTGAAATGTAACAACAAAAAATGAATACATTTGAGAGCTTTTGCAAATGTTCTCTTGTGGAGAGAATTAGAAACTACCAATCAGCAACATTGTGGGAAACTATCCCTATTTGTAAGCCTTTTATAAATAAAAAATTGGCATGATACTACCCATCTTGTGACTCTTTTTAAAATTATTATTTTTGTTCCAGTTTGTGTTATCAAATGAATTCAAACCCACCAAAATCGTACTACGGATAGCATCAGAAGAGTGATTTAAAGCCAAAGCACAGTGGCATCATCACATACTTCATGAAAAAATAGTGACAGCGTTTTGAAAAGATAAATCATACAATTATTTATGCACATATTTTGTAAATGATAATTACACTGTTATTAAAAGCAAATAATTACTATTGGGTCTACAAGACCTTAACCACAATATCAGATGCCTCCAAAGAAGGTTTATTAACTTAGAATATTGCTTACTTTTATTTCATTTTTATTTTATTTATGGGAAAAATACTTTGGAGTATAACACTTCTACTTGAACTTTCTTTGCTAATAATTTTAGAAATAATCCTATGTGATCTGCTGCAGTGGTAGTGTTGTCAGACTTGAGGGTACGGTCCTGGGATCAATTCCAGTAACAGCAACTTCCAAGTGCTCAAACTTCTTAGGAACTCTCGAGCAAGAAACCCATTGTATTATTTAATTTTATTTAGAAATTTTAATTTCATATTTAAAAACCTCCAAAAAGCAATTAGTATGAAAATTATAATAAAGAAGCAATAATTTTCAACCTACTTTAGAGGTGTTAACATTTCAAACACCATACTGTTTTTAAATATTTTGTTTCTATAAATAAAGGAGTGCATATTATGAAATATTTGCATATTCTAAAATCTAAAAGAAAATATGCTAAGTTGTTCTGCATAAATGTAAATCAATTTAATTTATTTCCCCATAAATTTTAATTGACAACAAATCTTAAAAATTTATACGGAGAAAATATAAACCAAAATCACCATTTCCTTTATTTTGCTGTAATATGTTATATAAATACAATTTATCCAAACCTTTTATATTTTTTTATTTTAAGATTAAAATAAACTGGCTCTGAAGAAGACTGCAGGACAGTCGAAATGTAAGGTGTATGTATATATGTGCAATAAAAGGCTTTTGCTAAATAGTGTTAAAAGTGGTTTGGAGAAAAATGAAACGAACGTTAAATTATTATCAGTGGCATCAATAATTTTAATTATTATATTTTAAATGAACAAATCTACGTTTTTTTAACTTATGCTAAAACTTTTACATGTTTTTATTTAACATAGAAATTCTGTTCGTTTGTATATTTGGGTCATATCTTGTAACCAATATTTAACAAATTTCTATCAAATGGATTTTCTTCAAATTTTGTATACATTAAATATCAATGACAATGCAATATTTTGTGGTTATCCGGCCAGTTGTTGAAATTGGCAGTATTACTTAGCCTCATTTCAAATGCATTGAAACGCATTGAAATGGGTTCAGTAAGTTTCCAGTCATGCGCAATAGATGGTGTTATATATTTCAAAAATACACTTTCATTGAATTTCGTAATTCACTAAAAATGTTCACAATTAATTAAAATAGAAAAAAAAGACATATGGCTTTATTGTTTTGGAGTTCATAAGAAGTTTGCGCATCAGAATCAATTCTGTGATCTGATCCCAAGTCAAATGCTCTACCAACTACCCAAACTGTGCATAGCAAAAAAAAAAAATTAATATCTTTATTGCTCAGTTCATAAGAAGTTGGAGCACCAGAACTGAGAATGCCTGAATAGATCCAGAGACCTCGCAATCACAAGGCCGACACTTTACCAACTGCACCAAACCATGCAAGGTATAGGGGAAAAAAAAGATATGAAGAATGAAATTGTTTAACGAAAAACAACTTTTTTTAAAAAAATGCTTCAAATACAAAAATCTTATAAACAATTTTAAAGGCGTGCAATTTTCATTTCAAATACTAGAAATACGGCAATTTGTTTACAGTCTCCATTAAAAATTTGGATATAAATAGTTATAAAAAGTCCATTGCAAAATAACTGAATATTAAAAAATAGTATTAAGGAAAACATATTTTATATTTTAAAAATGCTTTTATTTAATTACGTGAACAATGTACTAAAAACCAAAAAATACACTTTATCTGTCAATCGCAATTTTTGTTTGTTACGTGTAACGTGAAATAAAAGTATGGAGCATCAATAAATTAATTTATTCAATCATTTTTATTTTTATTTAAATCTAACAACTGACCAAAAAAATTTATTATTATTTTTTTTTTTTTAGTGCATTATTGTTTAAATTAATACACGAATTTAGTCCAAATAAGAATTGCTAGTATCAATATAATTTACAATCGCTGGGATTCATCTAAGAGATTTCATTTTAAAATATGTCATAGTGTCACCTTCCTGCTCCCATCCTAGTAAGAATCTTGACATTATATTTGAATTGCTGATGATTTTATTTTCCAAAATGATGAGTAATTTCCATGCTTTCTTTATTTTACGTAGATCGGTGATCAACCTGAAGGTATTCCCAATTAGGGTTTTAGCTTTTGGCCTATTAATAGATTTAAACGTATTTAATAGCCATAATAGCCTTCTTTGTAGGAAATAATGGTCCAGAGTTTGAAAAATATATTGGTTAAGTTTTTGAAGTGGTAATAATTTTTGTAAAGTTAAAATAATTATCAATTTGAATAGAAAAATGTATCATATTTAATAAGTTCCAATTTATGATAAATGGATGTAAAATGATCATAGTCTACAAAAATACTTATCTAATTTTATATACTATAGTCAAAAAACTACATCGTTCAGCTATTATAAACATTTAAAGTGTTATTGGAAAAGGTTAAAGCCTTTCTCTTTATAATTACATCCTGCGTGTGCACTCGATAAATAATTAGAACATTACATTAGTTACTATATTAAAAAGATCATTACATTAACTTGTAAATCACAAAATTTCACGTTAATTTGTCAAAAAGAAAAATAGTGGATTTAAATGTGAAGTGAATAACATCTTCATACTCTCAAACCAAGATGCTACAGATTAGCCTATATAAATGTGAATTTAGATTTAAGATAAAATAACTGTTCTTATCTTTGTAAAGTCTCTATCTTGTGTCAAGATTTGAGTTCCCTCTATAGACAAATAAAAACTACATTTTTTGGCTATTATAAACATTTAAAGTGCCTGTAGAAAAGGTTAAAGCCTTTCTCTTTATAATTGAATATACTTATATTTGCATTAACACTTTTCAAAGTCATAAAGTATATTTTTTATAAATAATGTCTTTATTAGAAGACAAATAATTTAAATTTACTTTTTTATCTGCTTTGGGGGGGGGGGGATCTTTGATAATTAAAAAAAGTTTTCATCTTTTATAATTTTTTTTTTTTTTTCTCATGTGTCATAGCATCGGCCGGGAAGCGAACCCGCTAACCTGGGACAATTGCTTGTAAGGCAGCCGTACTGACCTCTCGACCACCAACGCTTGACAATCTTTAATAAGTTTAGGGTAAAAATTTCAAGAAACACTTAAAATGTGTTGTAATTTTAAAGTTGGACTATTTCCATCATTTACTATTAATTGTTAAAGGTCTTTAGGAATAATCATTCAAATTTTCAATAATAGCAAACAGATTAGTATATAACAATTTTTCAAGTGGCATTATTTTTCCCTTCTTAAGGTGTCACTGACTAATAAACCTGAACCTTTAGATTTGTTGGTTAGAGCATCATCTAAAGGTCCAGGTTCAATCCCCATACTTGCCGTCACTGATCACGCCAGCAACTCTTGAAGAAGCAATAATAATACGACTTCCAAACAATGTTATATACTAACCTATATGCACTTAGTAACAGTTGAATGCATCTGAAAGTTGGAATTTTCTAAAAATATTTAATAATTAATATTAGATACTGGAAATGGCTCAACCCATAATTACTACTTTCAGATAAATACGATTAAAATGATTTCATATTTTTAATAATATGTATATATAATGTACTACTATATTTATAATAATAACTATATTACAAAACAACAGTTTATAACCAAAATTAAAAGCCTTTTCGAAATGGAATACCTGATGTACGCTTAAAAAGATTTCACATACATAAAAGAATTAATAAAATTATGTATATACCAAAAAAATTCAATTATATTCTGAACTATATAAACTAAATATGTTAATATTTTTAATTAGAATGAATAAAAAACCCTGTTCTCAAACTGTCTTCAATTTTATATATTTATATTTTAAAATTATATAATTTTTTTGAAAGCTGTTGCATGGAATACAGTCCCGGATATAATTTGGACTTTTTCAAACAAAATCAAGATTATTTTCAAGTAGTGATAGCTTACTCTGGCCAACATTAAAATCCCCCCCTCCCCACACACACACTCCCAATGCAATAAAAATGTCTCCAATAACTGAGTGTTTCTTTCGGAACCTTGTATTATAAACATACACCAAATATACTAAAAAAAATTTTTTACTGCGCATGCGTATATACAGACGTACGTATGGAAATAATGTATATTTAAAAAAATACCTTGTAAAGATTGCTGGTCCCCCACTGACCCTCGGTTATTTGATTGAGGATTTTTAATACAAAACGAGATCTCCTGAAAGTAAACAAATAAAAAAAAAATATGTAAAATAAATACAAATACGCACACAAATATATCTACACTAACTCTAATATTTAAAATCACTATTTCTATTTATTTAATTCATTGATAAAATTGTAACAAAGAAATGGCGTTAATACTATTTAGAAAGTTAGAAATCAAAGTTCAAAGATCAGGTGGGCCTTACAATATGAATCACTATGAGGAAAGGGGGGAAGGTAACAATTATAGAGGCAAGCTTTACCGCAGTAACAGAAACATTTGTACAGCAAAAGTTACCAAACTTGTGTTTAGTTTAAAAAAGATTTTGGCAATTTTTCCTTCACAAAGAACCTCCCAATATCCACGTAATAAAATACCAGACACAGATATTTGTGAAGAAGGAAACACAAAGAAAAACTGCCGCTGTTACCACCAAAGCAAGCTACAAGTGGAATGCAGGATGTGTTTTGTTTACAGACTCAAAGAATTATAATTGTTATTAATCTATCAATTCAAAAATAAAAATATTGCACATTCACACGTTTATGCATATATATGTATGAATACCCCAACCGCATAATTTTCACACGTAACTCACATACAAAATGAATTACAAATATATATATATATCAAAAGGAAGTATGCCTTTTTGTTTGAAAAGAAAGGTTTCTAATAAATTTATTTTACCAGTTCTTACTTATGGATCTGTGGCTTGGACACTTAATAAAAGAGCAATACAGAGACTACAAACCACTCAGAGTATAGAGAGATACGTGTTAGGAGTAACAAGAAGAGATCAAAAATGCATTATATGGGTAAGAAAACAAACAGGTGTTACTGACATCGTTGAATGAATTAAAAGACAAGTGGAATTGGGCTGGACGTATTGCTAGAAAAGATGGATAATTAAAATCTTAAACTGGATTCCAAGAGATTGTAAAAGACTCAGAAAGAGACCACATGTAAGATGGATGGATGAAATGAAAAAGTGTGCAGGGGTGATGTGGAGAAGAGAGGCTAGAGATCGGAAAACATGGATTGAACTTGGGAACCATCCTGCAGTGGATAGATAATGGTTGACGATGATGATGATGATATGAGCAAATTACATGTAATTTGCTCATATCATTTAAAAGAATAATACGTTTTAACAAGTATTCTAGAACATCAGTAAAAAAAAATATCTTCACATTATTTAAAAACGCCAATTGCTAACAACTTCTAAAAGTAAATATGTGGAGGAGGGAAAATATTAATCTATACAAGATAAAACTATGAATTAGCGGAGTGAAAAAAAAGTTAAGCTAAAACATTCCACTGAAAATGTCAACCATAAACCACAGGAGGTCGGGTCTTTGCAAAATACAAAGTTAATTCCTGAGAGATGCTAAGTTAAACTTCACTTCACATCTTTGCCAAAATTTATTCTTGCCATTTTAGTCATTCATTATTTATTTTTGTGGCTTAAAAAATTCTCAACAATTAAATTGTTACTTAAAAATACAGCAATTAATAATTCAATTGAAACACACGTAAAATGTGTGTGCATGTATATACAGTTCTATATCCTATTAAAACAGTCTGAGACAAATATTACCAACCCACAGCCATCAAGATGAGTCAATAATTAGTATAGAGTTTGAAAGCGAAATGCATAACCAAAATCATAATTTCCTTTATCTTAAGTAAATCCAATTTACCCAAACCACTTTGACTACTTTTTTAAAATATTAAAATAAACTGGATCTAAAAAAGACTGCAAGACTGTTGAAACGTAGGTGTATATATATATATGTGTACAATAAACAGTTTTTGCGAAAAAGTGTTCAAAGTGGTTTGGATAAATTAGATTTATACAAAATATATAACTTGCTCAACAAATGACAACTAGCTACCTATTTCTGATTACCCAATTTTGAGATGGTGAATTTTAAAAATAGATATTTTTTTTTTGCTGATATCACTTTCAACCATTATCGAACCACTACAAGATGAAGGTCTGTCTCTCCAAGTTCAATCCATCTTCTACGATCTCTAGCCTTGTTTCTCCACCTCACCCCAGCACAATTCCTTATTTTGTCCAATCGGATCTTATACATGGTCACTTTCTAGGTCTTTTAAATCTCTTGGAATCCAAAGTAAGATTTGAATTATCCATCTATAATCATCTTTTCTAACAATATATCAAGCCCAACTCTACTTGTCTCTTAATTCTTTTAAATGGCATCAGTAATACCTGTTTGTTCTCTCACCTACGTATTTCATTTTCTTGTTATTCCTAATATACATCTCTCCATACTTCAATGAATGGTAACATATGCATATTTCATCTTTCTCTTCAGTTATATTATACTAGCTAATGAATTAATGTGTATTTCCCATTCTTAGCACTTTCTGATAGTGCTGCAGTCGCCTGTGAATTTTTTTTTGCTCTCTTACAGCCATTTATAGCAGTAATTGGCCAGTGTTTGCATTCAGTTAATGGTAGGAGCTAAAACTAAAATTTATACTGATTTATTAATTTAAAAAAAAAATGAAGATGTCGGTGTCATATAGATATCAGAAATTTAAACTTTATGTCAATGCCTCTAATTAGTACTATAAATATCCAACGGAACTGACAAACTACTGATTGGTAGATTCTTTCTTTTCAGACTATAAGAGCAAGTACTTTTACTTCAGAAAGAGAAAGTGTATATTTTCCATAGTTTATTCGTATTCGCAAAATATTAATTTTGTACCAAAAATTTTCATTATTACAACAAATTTTATTTGAAAAGTTTTGTTTTCAAGGAAACAAGTCAGATGAAATTGTAATTACGATAAAACAGAAGTTGCAATTGGTTCACTGAAAAGAAGTGGTTTCATAAATGCCAATGCAAAAAAATTTTGTGATATTTTAAAAATTTTAAGTCCAATTTTAAATTTTATTTCAAAATTTCACTCCTTTATGATGACTCACCAAAAATTTGTCCAATAAGAAAAAAGTTTATTTCATTTTAGTTTTTTTTTTATATATTTGCAAAGTTAAAATACATTTTAGAATGTTTTTTATTTGTAAATTTATATTTATAATAAATAATGTGAAAAAAATGATATAAAATAAAAATTTGTGTAATAATATTGCAAATGTAACTAAAACTGCTAATACAGGAGTGTAAAAATGAAGTAGGGATCATGAACAAGTTATATTCTGTGATTAATTGGACAAATGATATCACAACCACGATTCTTTTGGGATTATCTATTTATATTTATAAACATTATATAAACAATAACAAATTAATATTTATTTACAAACATCATATATCAAGTTGTCTCAACTTTGGGTTAACATATTTACAGATCATATTTAGACATGAAGTTTCAATGTTTTCATACTCATTATGCAAATGAGAATGCATCTGTTAGAACGATACTATTCATAGATAAAGAAAGATATCTACTATAGATAATTTAATCAATAAAAATATCAGTTAAATTTAAAATCTTTGGTTTCTTTCCACGTTATTTCTTTATTCAAAAGTCTAAATGAAGTGAATTTGTCTTTCTATAACTATTATAATATGGAAAAATAGTATGCATTCTGCATGTATATGATATATAGTTCATTTCTCTTTAAAATGGTATTATATTGAAATTAATTGCTAGATAAATTACTTTAAATTTATTCTTCAAAAAATTTTAATGATTTTTTATTATCAATAGTTTCTACAACAAACTTGCCATGTATTTATGTTGAAGCATGTGAATATATATTATATGAGCATACTTTAAATTGCCCAAATGCAGTTAGTAATAAATATTTGCAAATTAAAATCTAATATTAATTTGGTTAGAAAAAAATCCCTTATAAATAATATTTGTAGGACTTCGATCAAAAATAAAATAAAATGTTTTAATTTTTATAAATAAAATAAAAAACTTTAGTAATAATGATTAATAAGTAATGATATTTAATCAAAGTTTAATATATAATATTTAAATAATAAAACAAAATTTCTTATTTTAAAATTTACAAATGAAAATTCACAATTTAAGAATACATTTAAAATTAGCATCTTTAAAAATGTTTTAATTATCTTTTATTCTATAATAGTGGGTTTTTTTTTTGATAAGTTAACTTTATGAAACATTTTATCTTTATTATTTAACTCATCTAACATTATTGTGAAAATGCATAAATAGTCATTATTGTGCATGGAGAGCAAACAGTAGAAAAAGAATCTCAAAAACTTTAATAAGATGAAAGATAAGCTAAATGAAACTAAAGGGGTAAAACAAATCTTTTAAAAACAATTTATTGTTTACACACACACAAATGCAAGCTTTCTTAAGACAAAAAAATCATAACTACCACTTTTATTGATTACCCAACTTCCTTTTTTAAACAATAGTATATATATATAATTGTATGGAATGAAGTTTTGATAGATAAATGGAAACTAGCTCCTATTATTCCAAAAATATATATTTTTAAAACACCCACAATTTTCAACTGGAATCTTCCTGCTTCATTAAAAAAAAGTGCTACAGACTTTTGATGCATTTGAGGCTAATTATGTTATAAATTTTATGGTTGATATAAACACAATATTTTATAGTACCACTAGAGTATCTTATACCGATGCATCTTGTCCAAAATATTTGATTTCCTGTTAGCTCTGCAAATACTCCACATTTATAAATATGCTCAGGAGATGAAGGCTTGGATTAAAAAAATCACATTTGTGCAGTAGCATATACAATCGTATGAAGAATTAACAGAATGGAAACCATTAGCATCCTGAACTGTAGAGCAAAACTAACAATGTAATACCTAATAAATTCACTGTCAGTTAACAGTGAAATATGATCATATTAAATATTCTGGAAATGAATTTATAACAAATTGTTCCATTTGAATTATATAATCAACAAATAATCTGGATACTCAAATATCGCAATGAGAAATATTATTGCTATCACATATTCATTTTCTAGATATCAGTAGAGAGAAGTCGTTTCACAAAAGAAATACAGAAGACTTAATATTTAAGTACGAATATAGTATATATACTTAAACTAGATGTATTAAAGGGGATTTGAACTGAGACTTTCAAGCTCCCCTCAGTCATCTACTATCTAATGATCAACATGAATAACAATGATATTGGCATCAACAAGGGCTTTTGAGCATTCTATCATCAGATGTTGAATGATATGGATGATGAAACAGATAGAGGGTAGAGTAGATTGAAGCCTATCAATTAAAGATTGTAGATTTTCTATCTTAATATAAACTAAATGACTATATATATATGTGGGAAATTCTGGACTAACTGATGAGTGCTAGTTCAGCACTAAATATGTATATTGAAGATAATGTATTTTGTTCACATGTATGTTGTCATGTGTATTGGTTATATTAGATAGAATGGATGGCAGAAAGGAACCATCCCCTTTAATTAAACGACTTAAGCAGATTGAATTTGCCAATAACTCAAGATATAGTTTTACCACATAGGACTAATCTCAAATTAAGATCCCTTTGGATATTCAATCAAGAATCTATGATGGACAAATTATGGCGTAACAAATTTATTTTTTATAGATCCAATGATAAAACTAGCTGGATATGATTTTTCTAGATGGAAGTGGAATCTCATCAACAGATCCACGATAACCCACACTCAGTGAGTCTGCTTCATAAACAAATTATCAACCTCTGTAAAAGAGGACACACACAAACCATGAACCACATAGTGATTGCCAAATCTGTGGCTACACTGAGACAATTGAATGATTTAATAAAACCAATGATGAATCTCTTTTTGATTAGAACCTCTAACCTCTATATGTTCATTTAACATAATTGGGTAAAAGCTTTTGAAAAAATCCATATGCTAAATTAACAAATATTTGAATAGTAATGAATTAATTTTTCTACATATTTTTCATTAAAACAATTGGGTGCGGCTTTCTAATGAAATACAATAAGGTGCCTTCTTTTACGAGTTAATCTGTGAAGATATTTACTAAGTAATAATAAATGAATATTTTGCATCTCACAAGGTCATGACATTCGAGCACTACAAATGACAGAATTGAGTTGAATCCATGAAATTTGACCGAGTCCACTAATCCAGCAGTCGGCAACTAGTGATCCATGATGTAATTTTAAGGGTCTGCAAAGAAATTCAGATATTATTTAAATTTGCTAAGCTCATGTAATAAAATTTTTAAATAAAAAAATAAATTTTGTTTAAGCTGTATTATTATATGTAAAATAGAAAAAGAACACTATATTACTAATTGATTTGTTACAAAATACTACTGTGATTTGCAAAACATCTATCTCAAAGGCGTTTAATTAATCCCTACTCGGTCAGTGGCATAGAAAAAGTAACAAAATAAGAATACCAAATTCTGCACAATTGATTAGGTATCAAATTTGACTAGGTGCACCCTTGATAATTGGATAAACTAAAACTCAAAAATTTTATTAAGAATTTTGAAGGAGAACACATCCATAAAAATTATTAAAGAATACAATACTATTTGCTATTAATCTTAAATAATTTTTTGTAGATACGAATTAGAAAATTGCACATATAAAGCATAGCAAATACGTATTTATACATTCATTCACTTTTATGAAATAAAATGAACATTATATTAAGCAAAAAAAAAAAAACAACAACAAATAAAACATAATTCTTTAATAAATTATAAAACATCTAAACGTTAATATATAAATAAACATATATGTATATCATATTTAATGCTAGTATAAATTTATACCTTTAAAAATTATGTTAGCGGTTTGCAATATCTAAAAGGTTGCCGATCGCTGCACTAATTTATTATTGTATCATTTATTTGGGATAAAAAAAAATTGTATGCAATTGAATAGAAAGCTAAAGAAAGTTGGAATGGACAAAAAAGGTGATATCCTAAATAAATATTCTTCAAAATAAAAGAATTTGTCTGGGAAATCAAGAATGTTAATATGCCTATACAATCATCTATAGAAATATTTTGCTATGTACTTTTTTTAAATCTGTTAATTTGTATATATTTTACTTTGGTATTTTAATTTTAAAACAAAAATAGGATATCAGGATAAGTCAAAAATGCAGGAACTTCACATGTAAACTTGACTTTATTCATTTCTCTTTCATTATTATGGTATATTAACTTTCTCCCCATTTTTTCCAATCATAAATGTCATCGGCTTTAACTCACTCTCAAAACCCTAATTTTTATGTTATTTTCCCGGTTTGACACTTGTTATATAAAAAAACATACCGCATGATGCTGTCCCATTTAAAATTATTTTACAATTAAAATATCAGTAATATTTAAATTTAAAGTTATAACAATGAGATAATGCCTACCAAGACACTGATTGGTTGTTTCTTATTCTCTACAATAGGGAGCACCTTATCAACAATTTTGACACATGTAAGATCTTTGTTTTGATTTTCAAAATGCAAATGTATGTTTTAGAGTGTTTTTTTTACATATTTATTATTATTTTCATAACATATGCATGAAAATATAATTATTTTAGAAGAATAGTTCAGATTTTAGTAAAAATTATTTACTTTACAGAAAAGTAGGCCGCATTTTGTAGTAGGTTATGAAAAGTACATTTTATATTGTGTGCTATAGATTATTTTTATCAATTATAAATAGAAATTTATTTTTGAAAAAACTTTCATTTACTTTAATAATCTGACAAATTATTAATTAATTTGCTTTTTAGGAACTAAACTAAAATGAGTATAATTTTAAAAGATTAATATATCTTTACTGCTGATTCTGTAATTGACCAATCAAAAGTTTAAAACTAATTCACTCAGCCAATAGGGATGTTGAACAATGAAATGGTTAAGATGCTTTGAGATTAGTTCAAGAATATTTTTATAATGATTAAAAGCTTGATTTTTTTTGCAAAGTTTATTAAGATTCACAATTACTTTTGCCCAATAATTGTTTAATAATTATTACAAATCAATAATATACATTATTAAATATTTATCTTATATGTAAAAACTTTATTTAAAAATAGGTCATAATTCCATTATAATTGCTACAGTGCACATTATGGAGTTTTAATTAAAACATTTTAAACTGATGCCTAACTCATCATCACTGACCATCTTTTAGAATATATTGCAATATTGTCAAAATTATTTTAAAAATTTAATCTTTTAAAGTATAATTTGATAGTTTTGTCAGATGTTGATATTTATTTGTTCAATGTCAATAGAAGACTTCTTTGTTTTCAGAAATCAATCAGCCACTGAATGACAAAATAAAACTTTGTTTTGATTACGATCTAATTTTTTCAATATTTGTGAACTTCAAATATGTTTTTAAAATTTTTGCTTCTAAACAAAAATATCTATTGAATGAAGTCAGATTTATTACATTCTGACATAGAATAATGATTTAATGCTAACATTAAAGTTGAAAGTTTAATCAAGAAAACAATTAAACCTTCTCACAGTGTGATAGGGATAAATAAATTTTTCAAATTTTACGACTTCAGAATTTACTTCAACAAAGACACTGAAATCAATCCTAAATATTATCAATATATTGAGAATGCTTTTTAACCATCTCGAAAAGACAAATTCCAACAAGGTGCTACACAATGTAACTTTTGATGTTTTTTAATGATTTTATTAAAAATCTACTACAAGATCTCTTTTAACATCCCCTAAGGGATGTTTTGGGTTATATTTGCAACATTTTATTTTAACAAGTAAACAGTTATTCTATACTGGATTTTCATAATTTTTAATTTAATTATGAATATACGTTTACAAATAAAAAAAAGGGCATATAGCTTTAGTGGTCAGGAGTTCATAAAAAGTTTTCAGTGCCAGATCTATGAGCACCAAATCAACCCTGGGACTTCCTGATCCCCAGCTGGATGCTTTAACAGTGCCACATAATACAGGGCAGTAAATAAAAAACATTCTTAAAAATAATATTTCAAGGTTGCAGATAAAAAAAAAATATTTAACTGGAAAATGTAATCTGAACATCATTTTCTTATTTGACTATGCTGAAAAAATGTATATTTGACAAAACATTTTTTATTTGAACTCCATTTCTAAAATTTGTACAAATTATTTGTTAAGACATCATAGAGCAACAAAATTTTGTTTTAAAATTAAAAATTCTGTTTTTAATTAAAATATTTCAAAAAATAACTGTTAATATCATAAACACATTCCTTCTTTAATCAAACATAACTCACTGTTTAACCTTACTAAAATTCTAATTAGCATGTTTTGTTTCAAATATTCGTCTTAAAATAAATATTTTTTTAAAATAAAAAACATAATTTTTATTGGGTAAAATTTTTTTTTATAAACCTGGAAAAGATGATTTGAAATTCATCTGGATATTACCAAGTATATCATCAAAGAACAGACAAATATAATAGTGCATAAATTACAAAAGACACATCTTGTAAATACAAAAGTAAAAAAAGAAAACAAAGTATCTACTTATACTGGGGTCAGAAGAGAGACAAGGCTCCATGTAGTATTAACAATGTCTGGAGGGGCAAACACCCTGTCTGTTTTTAATTTTTGAAATTTTATTGTAAAACAGTGATCATAATCTCCTAGCTGTAGTATTGTAACAAAAATTGCAACTTTAGACACAAAGAATAAATATAAAGAAAATAGTAACCCTAATTGAAGGTAAAATATCCCATTTCCTGCTATTAATGAGTAGATATAGAAGAAATGTGCAATTTAATTATTGACCCAATCATATTTCTATAGTTAAAAAGAACAGAAAGTGATGTATTGTCTCTTCAGACTTGTAATAAATATTTATAAAATATTTTGCAAAAATAATCATAAATATGTAAATAATCAATGGAAAATTTATTTTTGAAGTGAAAGAAAAAACACATTCTCAAAACTTCTCCCAAGCATTTTCAAGGCTAGAGAATTGCTATAAATATGATATAAGATCAAGATACCAAAAGGGGCTTAGCATAATATTATAACAAACATTGAAATTTAAGCTTTCCTTATCTAAGCATTCCTAGCACTTATAATTTAAGAAAATAAATATATAATAGTATATATTTTTTGATTTGTAATAATTATTACACAATTATTGTGCAAAAATAATCATAAACTTTTCAAAAAAATAAAGTTTTTAGGCATTTAAAATATTTTCTAGAAGTAACATCATAAAGTTTGAGATCTCCAAAAAAAAAAAAAAAACAATTGAAAACCATCAATATAGAATTCCGCAGAGTTTAAATTTCTCACATTTTCAAATATCCAGACAACTTTAGAACTTTATAGACAGTTGGGGGGGGAGTTAACTAAATCACTCAACAGATGACTGTGCATAGAATTAAATTTCTTGATTTCTCGTAACAGAAGCCGCATTTGGCTGAAATGAATGATTAATCAATATACAATTTAGTTTGTTTCTTATTTCAGAACACAAAACCAGCAAATAAACACAACAAATAGCTGCAAGAGAGTGAAGATAAGATGAAGGTAATGCCAGAATCATTATACCATGCTGCAAAAATTCAGCTAGTAGATAAGCTCTCAAGCAAATAAAAAAAATTGTCTAAAATAAATGCAGTTGATCTGTAATTTTTTTTTATAAAAAATTTGGATTTATTTTCAATATGAGGTGTAATCTTTACCATTATTTTAATACTTCATATTGGAGACTATAATGTTATTTATGATAAATTACAATAAATAATCTTTGCATTTTTCACAATGCTTTTTTTATTCATCAGTTTCGACTGTTGAGAGTCTTCTTCATACTGCAAAATATAATTGTATTAGGTTGTTCATTATTTATTTATTTCATGTATGGTGTCAACACATTAAAATTCTATACCAACAATTCTTAACCAATCAAGAACCAACTTCTCCAAGTTACATAGAGCGAAGAGGCTGACGGGGACCTGGTAAATTGGACACTCCTTGTAAATATGTACCATAATTGTGGTCTTCATCACTCATAGTTTATAGATTCTGATGCTTGCAGTTGCCATTTGAACATCATAAGAATTCCCGAGAAATAAAGCAATTATCTTTTTGCTATTTTTTGTTTGTTATAAAAATGTAATATTTTGATATATGTACTCATATATGTGGCTACAGAAAGGAGTTTGCTATTAACTGAAAGGAGACCCTTTGATTCCTCTTGGAGGCCTTAAAGGAACCGAGCAGGGCAAATTCCTAATGTCCACTCCATACGTTCTTGTCGTTGCAGCTGTTATTACTATGTGTTTATTCATATAGTATACGAACATGGATGGGCTGCTCACCAACATGCATTAGCCAGCGTGGTGAGTTTTTTGGCTTTTTACCTCTGAGTTTAAGATCGAGAAACACCATGGTCTTTCTTCTCAGTGCCTGATAAGGCAGAATGAATGTTTGTGTAAATGATAAATATTTTTCCAATACATATATACAATTATGACAGACAAAAATAAAGCATGGCCCTTATTCCCAGGAGGCTGTAAAGTCACCAACCAAGGCAGCGGTTGGTGGCCGAAGGCGGAGGGTGCTAAGAATCTCCTGATTGCGGACCCAGGCTGCCATTTGATGACAACTTTTTATTTAGGTACTTACAACTGCAGATCACTTTCAAGTGAAGGAAGATTGCAAGAATTAGAAGAAGAACTCTCTTATATTAAATGGGATATTATTGGACTTTGTGAAGTTAGAAGAAAAGGTGAAGAGACAATTGATTTAAAAAGTGGACATATATTTTATTATAAAGGCACAAATATTGGAAATACAAGTGGAGTAGGATTCATTATAAATAAAAAGTGGAAGAACAATATTGTGGAGATTGATGGTGTATCAGACAGAGTGGCAAGATTAGTTATACAACTTAATAGCAGATACCAAATGCAGATAATTCAGGTTTATGCCCCAACAAGTTCTCATAGTGATGAAGTAGTAGAAGATTTTTATATGGATGTACAAAAGGCTTTTGATAAGAGTAAACAACATTTTAAAATTGTTATGGGAGACTTTAATGCTAGAATTGGTAAACAAATGAAAGATGAAAGTGCTGTAGGTAATTTTGGTTATGGTAATAGAAATGAGAGAGGACATAGACTTGTGGAGTTTGCAGAAAAAGAAAAACTTTATATTATGAATTCTTTTTTTGAGAAAAATGTTAAAAGAAAATGGACATGGAAGCATCCAAATGAAGGTACAGCAGAATTGGATTATATTTTGACTAACAGGAAATACATATTTCAAGATTGTAATGTTCTTAATAGATTTAACACAGGAAGTGATCATCGATTAGTAAGGTGCAAGATGCGTGTTAATGTAAAACTAGAAAGACAAAAATTGTTAAGAAAAACAATATTTACAGTTGATATTCCTAATCTTCAGAAACATTCTAATGAATTTAAATTAGAACTTACAAATCGATTTCAAGTATTAGTAGATTTTGAACATGATTCAGATTTGAATGAAATTAATATGAAAATAACTGATACACTTTTAAAAACTGCAACAAAGATAGCTGGTAGACAAAAGCAGCAATTGACCAACAAAATTTCTATTGAAACTAGAGAATTTATGAAGAAAAGAAGAAATATGAAGATATACAAAAATGATGCACTAAAAAGAATTGAATATCTCGAATTTTGTAAAATGGTGCGGAAAAGAGTTGAAAACGATATAAGAAAATATAACTGTGAACTAGCAAGAAAAGCTGTAGAAGAAAATAAAAGTCTTAAGAATGTAAAACAACATTTTGGTATTGGTAGGAAATTTATATCTGCAATAAGGAAAAAAGATGGAATTATTACTAAAAAGAGAGATGACATCATGAAATTGGTAGAAAATTTTTATCAAGAATTATATAGTAATAAAGATCAAGTACCTCCTATATCTATTACATCTTCCGAATTGCCCAGAATTTTAAATGAAGAAGTGAGAAATGCAATTAAATGTATGAAGAAAGGAAAGGCTCCAGGTAATGATGGAATTATAATTGATATATTAAAAGAAGCAGGTGAAGAAACAGAAATTTTTTTAGCAAAGTTATATACCAAATGTCTAAATGATAAAGATGTACCGGATGATTGGAAGAATGCAGTAATAATATTAATATTTAAAAAAGGTGATAAAGAAGATATTAGAAATTACAGACCTATCAGCCTTTTATCAGTTTTATATAAAATTTTTACCAAAATAATTACAACTCGTCTACAGAGAACATTGGATTTCCACCAACCAAGAGAACAAGCTGGATTTAAAAGTGGTTTTAGTACAGTAGATCATATTCAGGTATTGAGAGAAGTTATAGAAAGGACAAATGAATATGAGTTGTCATTATGTTTTGGATTTGTAGATTATGAAAAGGCATTTGATTCTATAAACATTTCTTCAGTGATTAAAGCATTGGATCATCAAGGTATAGATCCAGGATATTGTCATATTTTAAAGAATATTTATAAAAATGCAACAGCAACAATTAGATTACATAATGATACTGGGAAAGTCAACATTGAGAAAGGTGTAAGACAAGGTGACTCCATATCTCCAAAACTTTTTACAGCAGTGCTGCAAGAAGTATTTTGTGGATTAAAATGGGAAACTAAAGGAGTGAAAGTAAATGGAGATTATTTAAGTCATTTAGATTTCGCAGATGATGTAGTTGTTTTTGCAAATAATGCTTCAGAGCTGCAGGAAATGTTGCAGGAGTTATCAGATGAAAGTAGGAAAGTAGGACTAAAGATAAATGTTAAAAAGACTAAAGTAATGTTTAATCGGTTTGCTCAAAATATGAAAATAAAGATTGATTATGATGAATTAGAAGAAGTTAACAGTTACAAATACCTTGGTCAGATTATTAATACAGATGGAAACATAATGGAGGAAATTAATCATAGAATTAAAATTGGTTGGAGTGCTTTTGGTAGAAATAACTTGATACTAAAAGGAAATATGCCTATGTGTTTGAAAAGGAAGGTTTTTAACAAATGTGTTTTACCAGTTCTTACTTATGGATCTGAGACTTGGACACTCAATAGAAGAGCAATACAGAGACTTCAGACCACTCAAAGAAGTATGGAGAGGTGTATGTTGGGAGTAACAAGAAGAGATCGAAAACACAATGTATGGGTAAGAGAACAAACAGGTGTTACTGACATCATTGAAAAAATTAAAAGATTGAAGTGGAGTTGGGCTGGACATATTGCTAGAAGAGATGATAATAGATGGACAATTGAAATTTTAAACTGGATTCCAAGAGATTGTAAAAGACCCAGAAAGAGACCACATGTGAGATGGATGGATGAAATAAGAAAGTGTGCAGGGGTGATGTGGAGAAGAGAAGCTAAAGATCGGAGAAGATGGATTAAACTTGGAGAGACCTTCATCCTGCAGTGGATTGATAATGGTTGATGATGATGATAATGACTCATATATGTATATTGTTAAGACAGACAATACTGTCAAATAACGAATAAAAAATATTGTGAAAAAGTCAAAAAAGTGAATTTCTAAGAAATTTATTTAAACAAAAAGAAAATATTTATTGAATAATCTTGGAACAGTGAGCATTGCTGATTATATTTACAATTGCTATGCCCCCAAATTGTTTTAATTACTGCTAAATATCCATAATGTAATAAAGGGCTGGGTAAAAAGACCGATGGAAAAAATCTAATCCTAAGATGTGCGATATGCAAATATTACACTGATTCTACATTTTTAAATTACATAATAAAAAAAAATGTCATAAATAAGAAATGTAACTCATCAAATATATAAAACAAATTCAGTGTATTTTTAGTATTCGTTCATACTTTTGATTAAAATCTAATATATATAGTAATTAATTTGTAATTACTGAAAGCTAATTAACAAAAGGTCATTATAATTTGTCTACTAGATAGTACAAGACATAGAATGTATTATCTGGATATAACTGGCAGATGATGTTAAAAATGTTCAAATATTAGAACTAACGTTTGTTTAGTGATGAACAGAAGCAAGCAACCCTTTTCAATGGCAGGCCAATTCAGACTTATTGCTAGAGATTCAAAATAAAAAACACAAAAAATGATGGTTGTCAATAATATAGTTATTGTGATTTCAATATATAAGCACTTACACAGCAACTATATATTACAACTAAGCAACTGAGTTAGGTTCAAGTATTATAGAAGTAATTGTAGACACATTGTTATGTGTTTTTTGAGCATTTTGCTCCGAAAATCATTAGAAATATAGTTTACCATTAAGTTAAATTATAACTTGGAACATTTAATCAAAAAATTGTATGCATTGTCGTAACTGGAATGACATCATCGTGAATATAAAATGCTGGAAATATAAATTAATTCTGCTCTAACTATGTATGCGTGTTAGTTCACAATTAAGTTACCTAATTAGTTGAAATATTTTATGAAAAAACTGCGAGTATCATTATAATTAGAATGTCATCGTAAATATAAATTTTCTCAATGAGAATTATCAGTGATTTGTACTTTTTTATGGCACCGGGTTTTTAAAAGTACAAATGACTGAACATATTCTATGGAAGAGCATTTTAGTATACATATTTTGAAAATGAATGTGGGCTAGATTATGGTTTTTCAAGTACAGTAGATGGCTTGGATTGGAGTTGCCTATCTCTGCTGTAAAATGACCAACATGCAAAATATTATAATTTGAAAATCTAAACACTACTTTGTTAAACGTGATTGGAATGATGTCATCAAGAATTGCAGTTTTATTCATAGGAATCATAAATAACGTGTATTCTTTTTGACACAATATTTTTAAAAATAAAAATGACTGAATATATTCTATCAAAGAATGTTTTACGATTCACATTTTAAAAATATATATGGGGTGGATTGTGGACTTTTGAGGTCAGTAGTTGGGCCGGGCCAGAAGTTGCTCATTGCTTCCATAAGACAACTAACATGCAAAATCGTTAAGATTTTGAAAATTTAAATGCTACTTTGTTAAACATATATTTAACAGATTATATACTAAAATAATGAAAAAACTAGGAATTATGAGGCAAAGATGTTTTTTGTTTCCTTCTTTGACCAACCTTACTTCGTTATAGACTTAATATGTCAACTGTTTATCATAAATGATCATCCATTTATCAATTTTCTCTTCATCATTGTCATCTATAGAGTGATCTTCTGACTTGGATGAATGCTGTTGCTGTCAGCAGTGATGATACTTATTTAATGGTGGTCAACATTTTCCTTTATATATTCTTAGTTATAGGGACTGCATTTTCTAGAAATCTGACAAGTTACTGTTCTCTTCATCATTTTCCAGTAATGAATATTGTCCTCATTGTCAATGATGTCTTATTTGCATTTTCTTTGCAAATTATGGACAATAATTTTTATTTACAAATCTTAAAAGCAAAAGACATATTACAGTGATCTTTTGTTAACTGTTTTATTTGAGATGTATATTGTATTTTAGTCAAAACATTGTTTTATATATTTAAAGATACCATTATTACTTAATACTAATATTTCTGTAGTGTAATTTTCACTTCACCATTACCACTCAAAGCAGGGGTCGGTTTCTATCCACTTTAAATATCTTGTGGAGGGGCATAATCATAAATACATGATCAAGGACATGGAAAAGATATATGATCTCAAGATGCATATTTAATGCTAAACCAGCACTTGTCAATTGGCCCAGATCACAATCTCTTACACATATCTTTATTACTGTTCAATATATAGATGAATGGATAGATATATATGGGTGGATGGATAGATAGATAATTATTATAGTTTAATTGATGTGTCAAGATTATTGCTCTCACAACTTTGACACAAGCCACTTAATGGAAGTATATTAATAGTTTTTATTAGTCACTAATTAGTCTAGAGATTATCCACTTAATTAGGTGAATAATCTCTAATCTAATGAATGACTAATAAAAATTATTAATCCCTTTCTTATTTATATTGCACTTTTCTGTCTTTAGAAATATATTTGATCTCTAACTAAGGTATGAAAACCTCTGTTTTGCTTTAAATCAAAATTACAAGTGAAATTTAAGGATGGATTCTAACTTAGAGCGAAATAAATTGTTTTCAAATTTTCACATGTGGTGACCATTTGTTTCAAATAATCAGCTTCGGTAAAATAATTTTCTCTTAAATATAGAAAAACGTGCAACAGATGTATTGACAAACATTTTACAAATTGTAGGGTAGAAGAATTTACTTCACTGTTTTTTTTTCATTACTTTAAGAAAAAACAATTAGTTTTCGTTTTATAATTCTCTCTGTTTATGGTAACATAAAACAAAAATACAAGGCTAGTTATATTCATATAATAAACTTATAAACACGAGGATGTGTGCGTATAATTACTATAGGTTGATTACCGTATATATGAGACGTTAGATTGTTTTAAGAAATTGCTAGCAGGGCCAAACTACTATCAACAATAATCAAAGAAATCAAGAGTCTGAATGTGATCGTTAGGACAAATTTATTTCATAGATTTAAACTCCACTAGAAACTTGAAGAGTACTTCCTATTTTATAATGCTTCAGTTACACATATTTATATATGTAGGGAAACTCATAAGCTGCAAGTGTTGGGTATCTTTTAGATAATTAGATTTTATTAACTATAAAATAAATATATATAACATTTGTTTAAATGGGAATTGAACTAGTAGTTATATACTGGACTATTTCTATCATCTAATATTTAATATAGAGAGACTTTAGAAAAATTCAGACTAAATTTAAAATTTTCCAAATACATTTAACTGTTAATAATAAGATACAGGTTAGTATATAATCCAACATCTGAGTAGCAGTATTCTCTCTCCTTAGGGTATTTCTAGCCTGACCATTACACAGGAATCAAAACTAGACCTTTAGATTCGTGAATATTGAATTTAAAGGACTGCTGTAACCCAATGAAATCAGTTAGCGATACCATAAATTCAATATTCAAGAATCTTGAGATCAAATGGTTAAAATGTTACTCAGGATACTGCCATCTTCTGAAGAATCCACAGCAGTGATTGGATTACATGGTGATAATAAGATTAACATTGTGATGGATATACAACAGGATGAATCCATATTACCAAATTTTTTTTACAGCACTTTTGGAAGAAGTATTTTGTAATTAAAATGGAAAATGAAGGGTAATTATTTAAGTTGAGATTTTGAAACAGGGCACTGGCTTTATGCAAATATGACTTTTGAGCTTCAGGAAAAGGTTGTGAGTCAATGGATTTTCTCAGATAAAGAAAATATAAGATTGATAATTCATATTATAAGTTAACAGCTGGAAACATAATGGATAAAATGAATCATAGAATTAAATCTTCATTAAGTGCTTTTGGTAGAAATAACTTATGTATTAAAAGGAAATGACTGTGTGTTTGAAAGTGAGGTATTACTTGATGTATTTTACTAATTATGGTTATGATACTTAACTGAAGAGAATGAGCCTTCAGATCACTCAATGAAGTATGGAGTGATATATATCGGGAGTACCATAAAGAGATTAAAAATGAAATACAAGGGTAAGAGAATAAACATATTGACATTATTGAAAAAAAATGTGACTAAAAGATAGCTAGAATGAATGTAATGCCAGAAGAGGTGATAAAAGATCGATAGTAGAAGTTTTACATTAAATCCCAAGAAATTAAAAGATGTAGAGAGAGAGAGACCATATGTGAAATGGATAAATGAAATAAGGAAGTAAAAAATGCAAGAGACTGAAATAGAGATAACATGGACATATTGATAGAAGAGGTGATAAAAGATCATAGTTTTACATTGGATTCCAAGAGATTATAAAAGACCAAGAGAGCGACTGCATGTGAAATGGATGAGTGAAATAAGGATGTAAAAAATTAAGAGAACGAAATAGAACTAGAATGAACATTGCTAGAAAGGGTGGTAAAAGATCAATAGTTGAAATTGTAAAAGACCTAGAGATCACATGAAGAAGATGAATGAAATAAGGAAGTTTGCTAAAGTATTGTGGTTAAGAGAGATTAGGGATCAAAGAAAATAGGTTAAACTTGGGATTTCTGAATCTAAAGTGGATTTTGTATTACTACCGATGTTCTAACTGTGCAACAAAAGCTTTCCTTTTCATGTTCACTGCAACAATATAACAGAAAAGACAATGTTCAAGTGACAATTGGGGTATGATTGGTAAAGTACCAGACTAATAACAATAGCAACTCTCCATACAGTAGTGTCATGTAGTGGAAGCCTTTGTACAGTTAATTAAATAGGTTAAAGGTGGGTGCTGGAGGACTGCATTAGACCCCTAAGATCTAGGTGCACTGCTCTCAAATCCAAGGCTCCTCACTGATGAAAGCTACAAGCTAGAAACTAGTCTGGTGATATTGAATGAGTAGTCACCAGATAGGGATTTTATGCAAGAACCTTCTAGCATCCATTTATTGCTATAGTTTACAGTAGATGGCACTACTGTATCAAGAGTTTGCTACTGTTATTAACAACTTGTGTAAGCATAAGAAATGATGATCATGTGATGTTTGAAGTTATCAGATTCCTAAAATGAATTATTACCAAATTAATATCGCCACCACATTGTTGTGGCATTCAAAAGCATTTCTGCTCTAGACTGCAGTGACTCAGAGTTGTTTATCAGTATTCAACCCTCATTTCAATTTTTGCTCATCCCTCTTCTATGTACTTAATGGATAAGGTTCTATACATGAGAAGTCAGAGTGACCTGAGATCAACATGGGTGTGGCAAAAATATTGGCATCGGCATGGGATTTGGGCTTTACATCATTAGATTTTCAATGGTATTGATGACTGAAGAGTTGGAGTAGAGTTAAACTTGTCCATTAAAGTAGGAAGATTTGTATCTTAGTTCAAAGTGAGCACTTATTGCATATATATATATATATGAGTGTGGGAAATGATAATATGGACCAACTGATAAGTGCTGGTTCAGTATGAAATATATATATATTGGTGATTGTGTGGTCATGTATATGGTATGACATTGTGTGGATAGCTGAAGGGTGCTTGAAAGTCTGTATTCAAATTTCCTATACTTATAAAACAGTAGAATATGAATTGGTAACAAGGTTGCTTTCCCATGTTATTTGGTAATTATACTGCACTTCCAATGCACACCAGTGAAGCTATTATATTGTGTTAATTCTGGCTTAACACTTTCAGAGCATATCTGCTCCTATATTCATAGCCCGCGACTTTTCATTTTGTGTTATCGTTAGTGTATGCAAATTATTTAATCAGTCGATTTCTTGGAAATCGAGAAGAATCTTGTCTGTTGATGGCCTTTGGGTTGTTCGCAATAAAATATGCCTCTTTAATTTTGTGTTTGGCATCATTTCTTTCCAAGCAAATGATTGCGGCATTGGTGGGTTCACATCTGTGCTTAGATGTTTTTTGGTGTTCTAGGAATATCAAACTACTTTCGTTTTTAGTATGCAATCTATTTATTATATATTAGTTTCTTTATTCTAATACCTAAAGATATTTTGTATCTGATTATAGCACCATTAAAACTAAATGCTGTGAATTAACATTGCCCTACTCCCTTAATTTAATTAGTTTAAATTACATGCTCACATCTTTAATTAATGAATAAGCAAAAACTAACAGCAATAAACTATTACGTATCTAATTTAATATAAAAGTAAATCAATTTTTTAAAAAAGAAAGATATTTTCGTTAAGAGTACTGCGACGTCAAAGATTGGAAAACACTATTATCCAAATAGTCATACATATATATATATTATGAAACACTTCATCTAAAGAACAAACACTATGCAGAGCAGTTTTAAAGTGCTATTTAACAGCTACAGGAAAACAGTGGATTTAAAAAAAAGGAAGTTGAAACTAGTCTCAATAAATTTTAGTCTTAAATTTCACGACCTATATAATTTGGAGAAGGTTCAAGTTCCATGGACAACAGATCCTCTCTGTCATTTCTCGTACTCAATTTTTTATGAACTTGCAATTTATACAGTTTGTTGTTATCCATGGCTTTGTTTATCTCTCTTTTAATGTATTCTTGCATAATAACTGAATTAAAAATATACCTTACGAAAAAAGAAATCCAATTTTGAAAAGACAGATCTTATATTAATATAAGTATCAAAATTCAATCAATAACTGATTTTTTACCCCCGTACAGTTCATACTTCTAATCAAAAGTCTTAAAATGTATAGATACATAATTGGCCGTTTGTAAATGACTGTGGTCCTTTTAACTCCAAGAGAGAGAAAATAACTGTTTTAAAAATGAGTTTTGCAATGATTGTATAAACTAATTCCAAATCATAATTAGGTCCATATATAGAATGTGCTGCTCCATTTTTCTATTTGATATTTTGCAATGCTGATCTCTATTTTCTTCAACAGAAAACTTTTTGGTGCCAATTAGATTTATGCTCACGGCCATTTTGAAATGTAAAACCCAGTCAAAACCACCACTGACATATCCAATCGATAAATGACATAAATATTGAATAAAAGTATTTTAAATTCATATTTTAAAAATTATAAGGTAGTATAAATATGCTTTAATTCATATGGGCATATAGTATAATCTTTTAGTATTTGAAAATTATAAGCTTGGTTTGATCAGACTTCTGCATCTTTTGGATGATACTTCGTATTGGCCAAACCATCCTTCCCCCTCCCCTGCATACTCTATATTTCAAATATTTTATGAACGTACATTTTTTTAAAAAAAAACCCTAATAAAATAAAGCATATTTTTACTGCTTATAATTTCTAAAGTATGAATTTAAAGTACTTTTACTCAATATTATGTGTCAGTGGTGGTTTTTAGATTTCAAAATGGCTGTGATGAAAAGTTAAATCGGCACCAATTTTTCTATACTTCAACACCTTGTCAATTACAGTTCTCTAATATTTTTAATTCCCTGCTGTATCTTCTTAATGTAACAACTTTACATTTGTTCAGAATAAATTTGAGATAATCCTTATAACAGAAACAGGCTCTAACTCTCCCATGACAATCACATCCAAAGTTCAGGCGTTGGTGGCCTAGCGGTTAGCATAGCTGCCTTCTAAACAGCAGGCATGGATTCGCTTCCCGGTCAACGCTTTGACATATTAAAAAAAAAAAAGTTCATAAGTCTTGAATTGTTCATTGGTTTTACATGACCAATTCAACGAAGAAGTGATTTTACAGTAATTTTAACATATTGATTCGTCTTTATGATCTTGTATTTTTAAAATTTTATGGAGCACCCTTAAATGAAATTTCTCTAATGCCTTTGTATTGTATCAATAGTATCCAAGTCTCATTCTCATATATAATAACACTATTATATCCAATCCAGAACTTGAGTTTGTGCAATAAATAGCATCTGCTATATTTTAAATTGGAGTTTAAATCCAAATGGAAATTAGAAAACCTCCTCTCCTTCTAACTAGCTGAAGATTTTTTTTTCCCATTAGTAGGTTGACATCCACCACTAATGAATGTAAAGCTGAATTACATATCATCCAATATTTTTGGCTGAAACGTAAAGAAGTCTCAACAAATCTGAATCAGTCTGTTGAATAGTAGTGATTTCACTTAAAAAAGAAAAAATGGTGATTGTAATATGGTGGTACTGTCTCTAATGAAGGGCTTGATATATTTGTGCCTACTGTATAGTTTACCATTGAACTGTAAGTTAATACTGTTAATATTTTCTCAACCATAGACAGCTAAAATGTTTTAAAGACAATTTCAATCTCATATATATGTATATTACCATAAAATAACTGAATGGATTTACTCTGCAAATTCATAAGGAGATCGCGCACCACCAGGGTCAGAATTGAAGGATGTTATGATCTAGAGACTTGAAAAAATTACATCCACAAAAAATATGATGAAACTATCAGAAGGTTCACAATGTCACTCATCATCATCAACTATTATCAATCCATTGCAGGATACAGGTCTCTCCAAGTTCAGTCTATCTTCTCTGATCTCTAGCCTTTCTTCTCCACATCACCCCTGCAAAACCTTCTCATTTCATCCATCCATCTTACATGTGATCTCTTTCTGGGTCTTTTACAAGCTCGGAATTCCATTTAAGATTTCAATTATTTATTATCATCTCTTCTAGCAATATGTCCAGCCCAACTCCACTTACAGACTTAATTATTAATTATTTCGACGATGTCAGTAACACCTTGTTCTCTTACTCATACATTGCGTTTTCGATCTCTTCTTGTTACTCCTAACACGCTTCTCTCCATACTTCTTTGAGTGGTATTTAATAATTGTAAAAAAATATATATATTTACCATTTAGGTGACTAAAAAATAATGCCCTCTCCCCCCAAATAATTAAAGTATTGCAAAATGTTCGTTCCTTCTGGATATATAATTTATATACAAATAAAATTTGGACAGCACGTTTAAACTCAATTACATATTAACATACTATCCCAAGACCCCGATCCTCTCCTTTTTTTTAAACCTCAAAGAGTTCAAAAAACAGGAAGCAAAAAAAGAGTTTGAAATATGTAATTATCTGTCAATTATAGATTCTAAATTTGCCCTACAAACAATGGACTATTTTCACCGTGATGTAAGCCATGAAATGGGACAAAAATCACTATCGCAGATGTTAAAGATTAAAACTCCAGCTCAGAGACAAGTTCCCCAATTCTTCCTTTGATGAATTTGAACATTTACAAAGAATCCCAGACTGAGGCTTGCAAGTGAGTAATCCCCACCATGTCAGGGAGTGCGATCAACCATGAACAGGGAAAACTGTTGGCTTTCTTTTTAAAAAATTGCCTTTTGCATCCAACTAAAACAGGTATGTCAGAAGGGGAGGGGAATTCCTCCTCTTTTGCCTTTCTTTTGCCTTCTCTGGACTGCAGCGTCAGCTCACCCTTTTACTTCAATAATAATAATAATAAACGCTGAAGATTGAGAAGTCTCTCTGGCTAAGAGGGTGGGAATTTCTTTAAGCATGTCCACTTGGTTTTACCGGTTAAAAAAAAGTAAGAAGAGGTGGGATAAGAGGTGGCGTTTTTAGCAAACAGCTACTGTACCCGATATATATTTTTTCCTTTAAAAAGTCAATATAAATAAATAGTGAAAATTATTTGAAAATACAAAATAGAAAACATCTGACAAAAAAACAAGTATTTAAAATGCGTTAAGAGAGCACTCCGACAGTAAAATTGATAGACTTATTGTGGTTTTGATAGAAATAATATTAAAAGAAAATATGTCTGTGTGTTTGAAAAGAGCAGTTTTTAATAAATGTGTTTCTTGAGACTTTGATACTTAAAATAAGGGTAATATAGACTTCAGACTACACAATAAAGTATATACATATGTTGGGTAATACATTGACATCATTGAAGTTGGGCTAAACATACAATAATATGACAGTTGAAATCTTAAACGATCCCCAAAAAATTATAGAAGACCTAGAAAGAGATCACACATGAGATAGATGAAATAGGGAAGTTTTTGGCTGTATGAAGTTATGCATCACAAAAACTGAATTAAATTTGGACTTCCATTATGCAGTGAGTCAATAATGGTTGAAATAATGGCGGATAAGTCCAGTCTTATACTCTGTTAGTGAGTCAATAGCATCAATATTATTGCTTTATAAACTGGAGATACAGTTTGAAATTTAAATTATGAATTGGGTAGAAAGCAATGAAACAACTGTAAGAACAGTGCTGATTGACTGGGTACAATGAACTTGATTGATCTTTCTAGGACATTACTTATTATGTAAGGTATAAAAATAACTGTTCTGACTAAAAAAGATACGACTGCCATATAATAAAGAAAAGTTTGAATGATTTCTTTTGTTTAACTATTAGCTAAAGAATAGCTAAAATGCACATTTACTGATCAATAAGCAACCCAAGTTATAAGGCAAGCTATTATTAAAATTCTAATTGCAAATCCCGAGCCACCATAAAAATCAAAATTCCATCGGAATTCAGATTCCAAAAACAGGCAAATAGATCTATTAATACCATAAGATGATGATGATCAGATTAACTATGTAGTACACCATAAGATTATTTCCACTTATGCATATTCTTATAAAATCACAAATTCATAATTTATAACAAATTTCAAATACCAAAACCTTCTTTCAAAAATAGAGAAAACAAAACCAAAATTGGAGAAATATCTAAATACAGTCAAGATTTGCACAAACTCTAAGAGTTAAATTATATAAGAAGCTAGATTTTAAAATGCATGATAAAATCAGATTATTATGTGATAGTAAAATCCAATACAAACCACATGGTTTCTCTATATAAAGCACATTAGTAGAAATTATTTTCAAAACACTTTTATGTAACTTTTCTGTTAGCAGATTTTTAACCCACTTCTATTGAACAGATTTTCTTTAATTGTCTGACCACTTGTCCAATCTAACAGTGTTTGTTTGCTGAATTTCAAACCACATTGATATTGATATAGTAAGTTTTCAGTGATGCACAAAAGATGACAGCACATTTTTTAAAAATATGCTTTCATTAAATTTCATGATTAATTCCTTAACCAGTGCTCAGTTAATTAAAATGGTGGAAAAAAGAACTAAGGGATGAAATCTTAATTTTTCTTGCCTACTGAACTAAAATTTTCTTTTAAAAAAAAAACAACAAAAAAAAAAAAAACGTGACTTTCATAAACACAAAAATCTTGTAAACAATTTTTAATCACATATTTCAAGAACTGGAAATACAGTGACATTGTTTCAACTGCCAGCTCTTAAATTTGAACAAAAGTTCATTGCAAAATATTTTATTTTTAGAAAACATTTTAATTTAATTTAATGAGTAACGTACTAAAAAACTAAAAATAAAAAATGTTTTTTTTCTTTTCAATTTTGTTTGTTGAACGAAATGTGAACTAAAATCATGAGATATTCATAAATTAATTCAATTTACAGATGTCACATACTTCAGAATGAAAAAGTTTTTTTGGTTTTAGTGCATTATTGATCAAATTAAACAAAAGTATTTTGTATAAAATATTATATATATATATATATTATTCTCTTCATAATACATTATCTTTGCAATCAATCAAATATCTACTTTTTTATGGTACAATATTTACATCAACATACATTTTTGTTGTTCGAAAAGAATAGATGTGATTCACTTAGATAAACTCTTAATGCTCATATAAATACCAGCTGAAATGAATGCAGAAGTTTTTTTTTTTTGCATTTCATGCAAAAAATGGCAGCATCTGTGAAAAAGCATTATTATGGAGGAAAATTTATGCATTGGATGACAATTTAAGATCCGTTGTAGTTATAATAAAAATTAATCTTAAAAGAAAAGCTGTGAAATTATATTCATAATAAATATTAAAATAATTCATTAAATTTTTAATTTTTTTAGTTTTATCTCAATTTCATCATTCTAACCAGCCACTATAACAGAAACTTAGACTATGCCTCTCTCACTATGCATATTTCATGGATAACATTCACTCTTTAAGTGGGCTAGGCCAGTGGTGCACAACCATATTACACATGCGACCCTCATATTCAGACTAAAATTTTGTGCGAACCATTACATGTTGTTAGCATCTTATTATAAGCATATAAGGATAGTAATAACAAAAGTTGTTTTACCACATACAAATATATATCTTAGTATTTCAGTACATATGTTTTGATATAAGATCTTTGAAAAACTGCTGCATATTATCCAACATGAACTCAAAATTTTTACAACCCCCGACAATTTTTCTGCAACCTCTTGAGAGGTTGTGACTCATAGGTTGTGCACTACTAGGCTAGGGTATCAAATATTTGAATGTTCATGCTGATGTTGACCAGCATAATATATTTCATTATGTAAGATAGAAACTGGCTTTTATCCACTTTTAACCTTGCGAAAGAACGAACAGTCAACATATTGTAAATATTTTTCATTGATGAGGTATAGCTGAGAATTGAATGCAATATGCAAATTACAGGATCCCACTGATGTACATTGATGTAAGTATGACTTGATTACACATCCTAAAATTCCTTTTACAATTTTCTTTCTTGGTTCTTTTTTTTTTCACCCCCCAGAATCAAAATAATAACACACTTGTTTACTAATGGCTGCTAAAGATATCTCATAAAAATATTCACAGTAATATTAAAAATTATTATTATTGTTGTTCATATTTCTTATTTTATGCAAGGCATGTCAGATCCAACAAGAACCAATAATGAAATTTACGTAAGAATTTACATATTTTATTGGAATTGTGCACGTATTACATTGGTTACATCAGTATTGATTTACATGATCCAGAAGATCAGCTTGCCTTTCACAATATTTCTGGATAATCAAATATCTATTTTAGAAGCATCATTTCAAAACTTTTAATTTTAGATTATTTACCCATAATTGTAATTCGTCTTGACAATGGTATCTTGAGTTTTGTTCAAACTAATATATATCTTTTGTTGTTTTAGATCCGTTTGATATAAATAGTAAACCATAGATTCTGCACCAATAGAAACATGACGTCACTCTCATTAGTGGTGAAAGTTGCATCATATTACAATCATTTTATCACCAATCCATTGATACTTATATGACTTAATAAAAATAATTAATCAGAAACCTTTACTCCATTTAAGAATATTTAGCTATCCACTGCAATCAATTATTCAACAATTTCATGAAGAAATTGCTATTAGATTCAAACATAACTTTGGACATAACAAACAGATCTAGCAATTGACATACTAGAGAATACTTTTCTATAATTTAAATTCTTCTAACTCCTTATAATGCTTCAATCTGCATTAAAGGGTTTCAATGATCAAAATCCTATCAGATCACTATCTGTAAAAGCTTTCATTGAAACTTAAATGTTTTCATATCATAGGTGAAAAGTATTTAACAATCAAGATTTTAGTTGTAATTATTCTCTCTAGATGTCAGGAACAATCAGTACATTAAGAGGCAAAAAATGTCCTAAGAAAAAATATATTTCTGCACCTCTCCACTCACATTCATAGAAAATTAAGTACACATTTTAATATTTATAAGTTTCCATGTGTGTGTAAAATTCTTAAATATTTATTTTTTAATAAGTATGTGACATTTACATACAGCTTTTGTTTAAAAGCATTAGTTTTTATTAGAAAAAAAATTAGCCTGTTTAAAATGTGTCATGAGATAGAAAATGTTTTTAGAATTTATGATTTTAACAAAAAAAATTTCTAAAAACAATAAGTTTGAATAATAAAAGGGGTTTTCGTTGTTGTTAAATATAACCTTATTATTCATTTTTTATATTGGAAGTTATTTTTTTAATATTTAAAAGATAATGTTTGTTTTTAGGACTTGTGATTTTAATAATTTTTTTCTAAAACAATAAGATATGAAAAAATAATTTTGTTGCCCCCCCCTTCCATTAAGTATAATTTTTTAGAATGAAGGCTGAAATTAGATACTGTAAATTGATAATTTATTTTAAAGATTAATTTTGTTATTTGAACTTACACTTTTAATGAAATTTAACTTTTCATTTTTAGTACTATCGTGTTATTTGATGTAGTGATAAGAATGGTGACTTAAAAGAAATTCTTGAATTAATTCACAGCTGAAGATAAAAACAAAATAGACTAATTTTAGTTAATTGAATGAAACTGTTTTGATAATCCAAAACATATCACTATATATGATAGTGATATGTTCACTTGCCATATAGAGTGACTGATCATAATTTATTTTAATGCCTTTCATGTTCATCATCCATTACAACCGAAGATTTAACACATTATTATTGTATGACATTACATTACTAAGACTTTGCAGGATGAGAACTTTAATTTTAAATACTTAAAAATTAGATTAACACTGTTCACATACGTTGAATCATAGAACAACATTCTAACACATGCTACCACTAAACAAAAACCAGAACACTTTTATTTATATCATAAAGTGGAATTTAAACCTGTTTTACATAGCTATAGTCATACCATGTATCACAGATTTAATGATGTTCAATCACACAAGAGCAAAACTTACAAAGTCACTATAAAATCTATCTACTGGTTGGAATTTCTATCTTTACATTTATGATTATTTAGCTTGTCTTAAAAATCCAAATATTAAATAAATAAAACAGTCAAGTATCAAGAAAGTATATAATTAAAAAAAAAGGGATTTATCATAAATAAAAAAAACTAAAATTTCCAATGCTTATACACTCAGTGCAAGCCATTGTAATTAATAAATGCTAGGTATGGTATAAAATCCCTATCTAGTGTCTATTAATGCAATATCTCCAGACTAGTTTCTAAGTTGTGGATTTTGTCAATGAGGATCCTTGGATTTGAGAACAATGCACCTAGATCTTTTGGCCCTAATGCAATTCTTCATCAACAATCATTTAATTATTTAATTAAATTATTGTACACATATAAAATGTGACATCAGAGTAGAAAATTCAAATACCATTAAACACTAATACTATTTTGCCATGTGCTTTCGGTACTATATACCAGAATCAGTGTTTGGCAAAATAGTATTAGTGATTAAGTTTTTGAATTTTCCTACTCTGGTTGTCATATTTTATACATGTACAATAATTTACATTAATTGACAGAGTTATTGTGTTATTTATTTAATTAACTATAAAACCATGAGCCAAAAATGAAAACAATAATGTTTTCAATCCAAGCTAATCTGCTTGTATAAGCCATACATATCTGAACCCATTTCAGCATGTATACATTATGGTGTCTTTGGTTATTAATAACCATAATCATTATTATCCTATGGGAAGGATTGATATTAAACCATTCAAACATCACATGATCACCATTTCCTATGCTTATACACGCTTTGTATAAGCATATGAAGTGGTGATCATGTGATATTTGAGTGGTAAAATACAATTTGCATACTTTAAATTCTCTGCTTGAAAGCAGTGAGCTTGTGCTCATATAGGTATGACACCATACTGCTAATGAAGGATCCATAATTCTGTTTTTTGGTAGTCAATACACCAACACTTCCATAACCAACCTAAATTAATATGGCATTTCTATTTTCCAGCCAGTAATACTAGATATACATTTACTAACAAACATTGGTGGCTATTTCGATAACTATCCGAAAACAAAGTTTTAAGCTTACTTATAGATTAAAAAAAAGTTTTGAAGATTTGTGTGTCCTAGGCACAAACACAAAATTATGGATATGACTCATAAATGCAATAATCCCTAAATTTTGAAGAGCTTCCACAAATGCTCTGACTGAACCAGTAATAACACCAGCACATCGCGGCTAGATTTACTGCAGCAAACAAAACTCTCAACACAATTCTAATGTCATATTTAAAGTTACATAATAAAATAATGAAAATACTTATTAAGATGTATCTTTTAAATATACTACATTTAAAGATAAAAGTTATATAAGCTCACCCAAATTAATTATTCCAGAAGCCTTCACTTATATCAAATCAAATACTTCTCCATTGTCATTAAGATGTTCAATAGTCAGAAATTCAAAATATAAACAATGACACTAATTCTGAATTTTTGATTATTATTATTATTATTTTCTCATGTGTCATAGCACCAGCCGGGAAGGGAACCCGCTAACCTGGGACAATGTTCGTAAAGCAGCTGTCGCCAACCTCTCGACTACCAATGCTTGACAATTTCTGACTATTTAAGATCGCAAGTGCAGTGGCTAACATGTTGATCTCTCTGGATGCTTAATTCAAGCTTTGGTTTGACATAGATGGCTATATTGAATTCACTAATACGAGATGAATATATATTTTCTATATTTCATATTCAATATCACAATACATTCTCATTCTAATACGTTACTCAGAACTATTTACAAGCAGACTCACAATGACTAAATGAATGGGCATTAATAAATGAAAAGTGTATTTGCAACTTTATTAAAATGATTCGTTCTTTGTTTATAAATAATTCTGAGCGATGTATTAGAAGGAGAATGTTCTGTGATGTGATATGATTATAATCCTAAACATTATATATTTGAGTAGTAGTAAAATTCATTCACTTGCTGTTGGATTTAGTAATGTTCATTTTCAATATAACATAACTGCATAAATTTATTATGCACATATGTATTCATGCATACATATTTTATTAACACTTTTTAAAAAAAAATAATTTCAATTATCTGAATGAAATAAATCATTTAAACAAAATCCTACATTTACAAATTGTCATTAGGTGGCACTATAAGACAATTTATTACCAGGTGATGTGATGTATTTTGGTTTCTCCTTAAACGAAGTCAAGAATATCTCGGCAATTATGCCTAGATAAACCTGTTAGCCACTTTATTCTCCATTCCCCACTCTAAGTCTTCCCATATTCTGCCCCATCCAATTTCCACAACATAATCTTTGTCAACTCTATGGCCTTTATATCTAAATCCCCCTTATCTTTTCGCAACCCTAGCGTAAAAACCAATAACTCACTTTCTGTATAATCATTTTGTTCATATCTATTCTCCAATAACTTCATTATCTGTACCCTTTCTGCTTTCAATCATTTACATTCAATCAACAGATGCCTAATATTTTCTATACCTTCTTTACACAGTTTGCACACTAAATCACCCATAGTTTTCCATTTACATGTATATTCTCTTGTTGCTAAAGATCCCGTTTGAGCCTTAAACAATAAATTACTTTCCTTACTATTATCCAATGTTCCATTTACTTCTATATATATTTAAACTCTTCTTACCCTCCATACTAGTTCTCCATCTCTCCAACTCCCTATTTTTTATTAATGCTTCTATTCTTTTATCCCATTCCTTACCACTATAACACTCAACAATCCTCCTAACACAATCATCCCACCTTTTATACAAGTATACTGATATAAATTCTTTATCCAAATCTTTTGCATACCACATTACCTTTCTCACCCATCTTGTTACCTGCCCTTTACTCATAACCCAATCAAACACTATTTTGGCTATCCTTTAACTATCCATAAAGTGCAATCTACAGAACATTTTCATTTTACTTTTTGCATCTCTCATATAAAAACTTGACCATCCTGTTTCTCCTTGAATTGCCTCTTTTGCTGTCCACATCTCTGCATCTAATGCATGTCTTCCTACTTCCCTTTATACTTTCTCTAAATAATCTAAAACTTTTTACTAACACATAATGCATCATTACCATATGTTAACCCTGCTACTGCAACTCCCTTCCATACAATTCTAGCTACATCATATTTATTATATGAAAATACTGTTAATTTCTTTACTAAACCCCTTTCTTTTCTTTGCTTCATTTACTAATTTTTTCTCCCATTCATCCAAGCAATACTCCCTCTATTAGTTCCATTAAATATAATTTCCTGAGGTGCAGGTGAAGGATTGATTAAAAAGGCATTGTGTCCATACTCTTTCATAGTAATAATATCAGTTTGGATCATTTAACAACATGGCTACTTCAGTTGCTATGATGAAATACAATGCTACAGTTTTCCCTGAATTTTATGATCTTTCTAATTGGAACATTTATTTAAAAAATACTATTGTGTCTTTGCTAAGTTTTGATATCAAGTCTTTTTCCTCTCTCTATTTGAAAAATGAATAAAACCAGATTAAAGATGTTTTTTTAATATCCTTTAATACTTCGTTAGGAATTTTTTTAAGCTGCTGGAAAGTCGTTGTTTGTATTTCTTTAAAAAATCATTGCTTTTCAGATACATACAATCACTCTAATTGAGATAATTATAAAGCAATTAATACGCAAAGCATCTCACATTGGTCTAATTTTCAGAATTTTACCTGCCATGTCTATAAATGTTGCTTTGAATCATAATGGAAACTAAAAAACGTTCCCATATCTAAAAATCCAACTTGCTATCCAATAATGAGACTGCCTAGGAATACCTATTTAATTTTAATTTAACAGAATTAATTTCCAAAATAAGCTGGGTTGCCAGAGTAGTATTCCCTCCACCCCCACCCTACCCAAAAGAAGTACATTTGCACATCTGTAGTACTATGATTGAATTAATTTCCAAAACAATTTTACTGTAAAGCAGTTAAATTCTCCAATTTAATCTGCTTTAATGAAGAAATGTGGAGTTCGCATAAAAATAATTGTAGGGTCTTTTTCTTGGGAGGTCAAGTGACAATAGAGCATCAATGGGACAGGCTGAAGGTCAAATTTCATTAGCTGGAAAACAATCCATGAACTTTTAAGCTCACAAACTCGTTCATCTCACCACTATAACAAATCAGGCTAAATAACAATGAGATATGCTGTTGTGTTTGGTCTGGATTACAGATCCAACTTACAGAAAACAATACTAGCGCCAGTATTATAATTAATATAATATTTATTATATTTACATATACATATCTAATACAGAATAATAGAGTTCTACTGTGGACTGGAGAACTATAACATATATAATAAGGAACAAGGTGTGCAATAGAAATGCTTTTATTAAATGAAATGCTGTATAAATTCTTTTTTTTTTACATTTATTGCCCTGTGTGGTTAATGCAGAGGTAGTGTGCTGGACATGGGATCATAAGTTGCTTTGATAGATTCTGGCACTTCAAAGCTCAAACTTACGAACTCCCAAAGCACGAAACAACTAAGTCCAAAAACGTTATTATGATCATTTACAAAGATCCGTAAAATTCGTAACGTCCAAATTAAAGACTACCTTTCTTATATCAATGCCAATCTTAGTCTAATAAAAAGTATCAGCTTTAAAAATCCTTGCTTTCTTGAAATATTTTATATTGAAAATGATAAAAATATTATAGAACACGATCTCAATAATTTGTATATACAAATAAATAGTTTGCTAATGAAATATTTATTTATGGATTTTAAAACGGATGCTATTAGTGGGTGAGACAACAATCTCATTAATAAAACATGTCATACAAAAAAGTATTAACTTTAACATCCTAGTCTTCTTGAAATATTTTAACCGTGGAAAGTATTAAAAATTATATATATAATATAAACAAGATCTCAATACCTTGTATAAACACATAAATATTGCCTCTTAATGAAAGATTTATTTATGATTTTAAAACGGATGATATTAGCGGCGGCGACAACAATGTCATTAAAAAAAGATGTAATATAAATAAACATATTTATCGTTAATCACTGTTATCTTTTTAAATATATATTTGTTTCTATTGTTTTACATTATAAGAAATAGTAATCACATAAACGTGCGTACACACACAGATAAAAATTTTAGTGAATATTTGTTGGTACACTGTCAAAAGTAAATCAATCCTATCTGCACTTTGATTTTGTGCACTTAAAAACAAATAAATAACGCAGAAGCAAAACGTCAATAATTCAATTTTTTAAAATGTTAAAATCATTTGTTGAACTGCAATGTAGCTTTTAAATGTAATTCTTTTCATGTTTTTTTAAAATCAAAGCATTTTTTATTATCATTGTTTTATATTGTTATCTTTTTTACACCAGTGAAATATGAGCTTAAACATTCAAAGAGGAGAAATCCAATTACATCCCAATCAAAAATTCAATAGAATGAGTGCCAAAAGCACTTAGACGGTATCCAAAATTTCACACTTCTTTGCGAAAATAAATACATGCAGAATCAATACTTAAAACAAAGAAAACTCATAAATAAATATATAAACACACACATTTAGGCCAGAATTTATACAAAATCAAGATATAATAAATATGTTGATTCAAGTGCGGGAGAAAAAATACATATATATATACAATGTGTTCCAGTAAAAAGAACATCGGTTTTGATGCGATGCACTGTGGCTTCTTTTTCAGAGTCAGGAATCTCTCAGCCATCATGCCCAAAGAAATTTGTTAACCACCTTCTCTTCCCTTTCTATTCCCCATCCTAAGATTTTCCCATATTCTCTATCCTGCTCCATCCTATTTCCACAACATAATCTTTGCCTTTATATTTAAATCCCCCTTATCTTTTCCCAAAACCAGCATAAAAACCAATAACCCACTGTCTGTATAATCACTTTGTTTATATTTATCCTATCACAACATTATTTGTATCCTTTCTATTTGCAGGCATTTCACATTCAATTAATAGATGCCTAATATTTTCTATGCCTTCCTTACATAACTTGCAGACTAAATCACCCATATTTTTCTATTTATGTGTATGTTCCCTTGTTGCTGAAGATCCCATTTGAGTCTTAAACTGTAAACTACTTTCCTTGCTATTATCATAAATTAACTCACACCCAATATTCTGTTGACCTCTATATATAATTAAATTCCTTTAACTCTCCATAATCATCCCATCTTTTATATACCTATACTGACATAAATTCTTTATCCAAATCTTCTGCATACCGTACTACCTTTTTCACCCATCTTAGTGCCTGTCCTTTACTCATGACTTAATTAAATGCTATTTTGGCTATTCTCTTATTATCCATAAGTTGCAATCTACAGAACATTTTTATTTTGCTTTTTGCATCTCTCATATAAAAACTTGACCACCCCATTTCTCCTTGAATTGCCTCCTTTGCCATCGACAGATCTGCATCTAATGCAGGCCTTCCTATTTCTCTTTGTGCTTTTTCTAAGTAATCTAACACCCTTTATTAACACTGCCGTGTCTCGGCTTTCACCGAGTGATCAGCAATGTTAACTTGGTTTAGTAAACAGAGACCAGGTATGGAATATGATAGTTTAATATACATAAAATAGCTAATATACAATATAATATGAAGAACTAACTACAACAGTTTGGGATCTTAATATCCTAATACTCCACCAAAAGTTAAACGTTTATAAGTTCACTCTACCTGCAACAGGCATAAATTTATTATCCACGAAGAGCCCAATTGGGCATTGTAAAACAATAAAAGATCAGTACAATCTGTTTAAGGTCCTAGTCGGCTGGATTACCTACAGGCACCGATTACCTGGGATATTATGTCCTCTTGAACACACACACACACCAACCCTGTAGCAGGAAAAAGACTCTGAAAGTTTTTTGCCTTTTGTTTATATACCTGTCACGTCTCGGTTTATTTCTTTCTATTTCTAGAGTAGTTGGAAACCCATATGACTTTTTTTGTTCTATATACGTGAATTGTTTTAGTTAAGAAATCAGCTTGACAATCTATAAGCACTATCAATTGTTATTACTCTATAACTATATATAACAAACACATAATGCTAGACTGCCTGCAGCACCACCTCTGAATGAATGCATGTGTTACTTAGCAATATAAACAGTCTGCTTCCTATCTTTGCAGACTGTCTTCTATGTTCTCTCCGGCAGCATGAAATCTTGAAAACCACTTGAAACCATTCTTGCGACTCATGGCTTCATTGCTGTACAGTCTAAATGATTTCAAATGTTTCAATAGCAGTTTCATCCAATTTAAAACAAAATGTAGTGTTAGTACATTGTTCCATCATTGGTTGATACAAAATGCAGTCAGATTTCATGTTATAACTAGTGATCCAGACAGGCTGGGATATATAATGAACAATACATAAAATAACCCTAAATGTTAAAAACTTGAATGAGTATCAAATGCAAACAAAACACTACACAAAAGTATTAAGAAATAACTACATTTAACACAGAATCATTGGCATTAAGTCAATACTCCAATCATTCTTCATTGCTAATGAAATCTCTGATTTAATATCTGATTACTGACCATCTTCAGTGAAAAGCATTGGCTTCCATATATGTAACCGAAAGCCACTATCATTTTCCATATTATTTAATATAATGTAAACTTACTTGTATAACTCCACAGATTTATAACAACAATATACTTCACTCACCAAAGTTGGATGCTAGAGAATGACATATATAACCAAGCAAAGAGTCATACAAGTTTTTCCAATTTCATTTAACACCTGTATTAAGAGCAATAATCCATTCTATCAAAGTAATCTATTGTAAGAGTATTTTAAAGATATTAGAGAAAGCAACAGATTTACAAACACATCTGGTAGCCATATTTATTACTTTTATGTTATGCGAATTAATAATTTACCTTAAAAGCAACATGACATTTCTAACCCACATCGATGTGTATGTATACCAATATGCCAGAGAGCTTACTGATTGTCAAGAATGTTCTGTAATGGTTAGGTCAGCTTTGAAGTAACAGGCCCAGAAGATCAAGATCTATAAATTGTGGATCTTCCCTACCATTTCCAATGCTTGTGCTTATGATTATCAGAGTAATAAATTTTTCAACAACAATAACTACAATAATAATATAATATTAATATCATCTATATTCTTTTATTACTTTTTACAATGCTTTTTTACAACCCACTATTGCCAGTTTCAATTTTGGAAATATAAGTAGACGTTCTGAAGAAGATTTCTGGGACAATTGAAACTGTCAATAGTGGGTTGTAAAAAAGCATTGTAAAAGACAATGAAGAATATAGATGATATTAATATTAGATGGTTTTGGCAATGCAATAAGAAAGATAAAGTTATAACAGTTACAAGGATGGTGACACTATGAATTTCAGTGCTCTTGCTGCTACCGAAAAATAGGTCAAAATCTCAGTTAATGAGAAGCATACAAAGAGCACAAACTTGTTGACAAAGAAAGCTCATCTTTCTTTAATCTTTATTAGGACTGCACTATGAACAAGTCATTATAGTCTAGAAACTAATGTGCTATTTAAGTTGATAAAACCTCAACTCAGTGTGCAACATGAAAAATATTGGCTGCAATTTTCTACAAACTATGTCTGCTCGGTCGTTTTGTATACCATTGTCAAATGGGAGAAGTAATATATAATTAATACTACTAAAAAATGAGTGATACAAAATGTTGATTGTAATATTTATATGGAATTATAATAAATAATAAAAAATTATACAACAGCTATATAAATATATTAATAATAATTATATATAAAAATTCAGCACATTTCATGCTCCTTCCATTAACCAATTATTGCAGATAGAACACCATCTAGTGTTTTATAATTGAAGTAAAATAAACAAAATAAAACATAAGTGAAATAGAATAAAACCGAGATCCAATATAACATCAAAGAATTGTCTATATAATATTACAATGTACAGAATAAATATACAACTTTATATATATTATCTTATATAAGTTTCCATTCATTCTTAATTGACCAGTTGTTAATTAAATTTATTGAAGTTTAAGTTATGTTTAATGTAATATATTTTGGTAGTTGTGAGTTACACCCAATGTGGCCGCTTGGTGGCATTGTTCTCTGCAAAAGCACAGAAATATTATGCAGCCAACTTACAGCCTATAGAACAGTTCTGTTCATATTAGCCATTAGCAGGCCTAGATGGCATTGCACACTGCTTCATGTCACTATGAAAATAGCACACACTTCACAGATTGCTACCGTAGGATGTGAGGGTGTTTGAAATTCAACTGGCCATAAGCATTTTTATATGCATTGGAAGTAATGATCTTACACTTTACCTGATGTACTACTACATACTAATAATTGTAAGCCTGTTGGGCGTTTCCCTACACATCTTGGAAGGAAAAACAAATGCAAAAGGCTATGTCGCAGAACCATTTCACATAAGTGACACGAAAAAGTACATTTGCAGGAGAACAGCTATGAGAGTAATGAAATGGTTGTTATTGTATATTGTTTTCTCAGACTAGTGCATGTATTGGATCGTCAAAACTATTGTGTCCCCCCACATTCCAGTGCTACACACTGAAGTCTTGGTTTTGCTCAGATTTTTGCATGTATTGGCCAATTCTTTAGATTGGCAAAACCATCAGACACCCCCACACATATTCAGCGAAACTTGATTTGCGCTACACACTGAAATGCATAATGTAATTAAAAAATATAATTTAGAAAATAATGTTGGTTCGTAAATTTTTTAAAAATACTTCTAAAAATTGTCGGAGAACAGAAAGCAAAAAATTGTCCCGGTAACGTTACATTTCATTCTTTTTGCAAGCAACAATTCCATCAAGTGGCCACATTGGGCATAAGTCACAAGAACCTATATTTCATATATTTGTCTTCATTTTGAATCTTTAATGTAATTTAAGGGTTTAATATTTTTTGTTACATCTATTTATCCCCATATGTTAAGTAATGAATGTTTAAAATTGATTTATCATCTCATCTATTAATTACATTATGTTTTTTGGTTCTTACCTTTAACTGTTTCTCTGTGTGACCACAATAAATCATATTCCGAAGGATACAGGTAATTTTACATATCAACTTTTTTGTATTTTATATTATTTCTTAATTTATAATTACCTATTAATTTACCCAGACTTTTATTATTCAATTACCCAATATTTACATGCTTATCAATATAATTTTTGTTTTTTATTAATGTATTATAAATTTCGGGATAATATGTAAGTTTGAACCATTTCTTGTTTGAACTATTGTTACTATTATCATGTAATCATTTTGGAATATATTTTGCTAAATAAATTATAAACATCACAGCAAGGATAATTATTTACCAATTACAGTTCCTGAAACCTTTCTAATTAAACAGAAAAAGTATGAAAGAAATCAAATTATTAACAAATTACTAAATATATATAAGTGATAAGATTACATGCGAATTGCTAAAATAATTCATTAAGTTATTTCTAATCAAGATATGAATATTTGCTTAACTAATGCAAGTATCTGTCCTTAAAAACTGCCTCTTAAATTATTTAATCACACTTATATATGTGTACCTAATCTCAGTTCAGTACACAGATTCACCACTTGTATTAAAAGCAATATGACATCTGTTAATACATGGAATTTGCCAAATGAAATTATAAGATTACAGCGTAGAGGCAAAAAATCGCTTCAATATATTCCAATTCATACATCTATCATCATCTACTTATAATGATAAAAATGCAAAATAAATCTATATCTCCGCATGCTTCTAGACATCCACTTATCTTTTAATGATCTATCTTCTTATATTTGTATATATATATTTTATCTATCCATATATTTATACATTTATGTTGTTTTGCTATAACTTCAAATGGTCTTTGATAAGTTGGATGTCACAAGACTCATATCATTTCAGCATTACTGGCGCTTGCAACCCCCACCCCCTCCTGAATTTTACTTTTCTTAATTATAATGTCATTGTTTACACTTTTTTTCCATAACATGATTTACAACTATTAACGATATTATTTTTTAGCTATCATCTCTACTATATTGTTTTGTTTTCACATAATTCAAAACTATTAAAGACATCAATATTTCTTAATCATATCTCTGCTTTTCATAGTATGGACAGCAAAAGTGGTAGACTCCGACGATCAGGATCCTGTTATGTTAAGTCTGGTGTATGCGAACTCCTGAGCAATAAGCTTTTCATCCCGTTTGTTTCCACGAATGCAAATGTATTATTAATATAGGACTAGATAATTACTAGAAAACTGGAAATGTGTGCACAAACTATTTTAATGCAAAAAAAAGTTTATAGGGACAATTTTCTCAAAAACCATCTTTAAAGGAAGGATTTATGAGAAAGTATATTTGCAGCAATTTGGCCTAGTGAAGAAACTGATCGATTTAGGAGCTAGAAATTGTTGGATCGGATCTAAGTTCAGGACAGCCTGTCGATTATTTCTGCAATATAAAGAACTATGAAGTAAAAAAAAAATTATGGCTGTCTGAAAGTTTTTAATAATGGGCATTTCTAATGGTAGTTTTATGCCACCCCCTCAACAATAGATTTTCACTAGGTTTATCATAGTCATCTTGGACACCCATCAACAACATATCTCCTTCAATTAAGTTTGCAAGATAATTAAGAGCAAAACCCGACATTCTTGGATCTTATCGTAGTAAGACTATCTTGTAGCGAAATCAAAGCAACTGTTTGCAGAAAATTAATTCATGCAGGGAACTGCTTAGCATATGCATACAATTCTGACAATCCCACAAAATACTGGAATTACATTATAACTATGGAATAGAGCAAAAAAAAAGTTTGTTTAGAAACTAGTAGTATGCAAAAAAGCAACAAATTGAACAAAAGCTTATACAAAATGGGTGTCCATTAGCTAAGCTAGCATTAAATAGATAACAAAATGGAATAGATAAAAAAATACGAGAAGTATTGTAGCATAGAGGTGCCAGACAAATCGAGAAAATAAGCAATCAATATAACATTAAAACAGTATATCAAAGCCATGGCATTGGAAGACATTATAATCATTACAAAGCTTAAACAAAAACAATATTAAGAGAAAATAACAGACTTATTAAATAAGGGAAACTTTTTTTAAAGAAATTATGCACAAGACAATGGTAAATAATGCATAAGTCAATCTAGTATAATAGTCCATAATGTTTGGAAACCATTAAAATTATCCTTTAAAAGGCAAAAATAAAATCCGCTTGAAAAACATTACATTAAATTCAATATTCACAAATCTAAAAACTACTGGTTCAATGGCCTATATTATTATTAACTTTGCCAGCCAGCAATACTTGAAGAATGATTAAAATCAGCAATATGATTAAAATCAATGACCTGGGAATGTTCATATTTTATAGTTTTGGTGTGATAATGGCGCCATCGAGTGGCATCTTTGTCTAACAAACTAGTACCATATTAATAATAGTTAAATGTATTTGGGAAAATATAAAAAGATGTTTGAATTTTTGTAAAAAGTTAATTCAACAAGACAGATAATCGAATTAATTGAATACACGTGAATGCATTTATAGACAGACCACAAATAAGAAAAAAAGAACTATAAATACCTTGGGTCAGATTATTAATACAGATGGAAACATAATACTTGAAATTAATCATAGAACTAAACTTGGATAAAATACTTTTGGTAGACATATCTTAATATTAAAAAAAATACGTCTGTGTTTGAAAAAGTTTTTAATTGAAGTTTTACTGTGGATCTGAAATTTGAAAACATGATAGAAGAGCAACTTCATACTACTCGAAGTACGGAGAGATATCTTGGGAGTAACAAGTGATCAAATGCTAAATCACGTTGTTAGAAAAGATGCTAAGAGATGGACAGGTGAAGTCTTAAACTGCTCCTAAGATATTTAAAGACCTGGAAAGAGACCACATATGAGATGGATGGCTGAAATAAGGAAGTGGGTTAGCATTATGTGGAGAAACTATAGACAAAGAAGCTGGATTATACTTGGAAAGACTATCCTGCAATGAAGTGATGATTGAAAATACTGAAATGAGCATTTGATGGGTGATATTTACAAAAAGATTTGAAGGATGTAATGAAGATTTCATGCTTATTCATGGCAGTTATGAGATCATTGATTTAAATGGCGCTATCAAGAATCTACCAAAACCAGGTTTCTGTCCATGTTCACTTGCATTTTATGAATAATGAACTAACTCACACATTTCTCTAATACTTTTTTTTTAAAATGTACATTATTGAAACTAATTATTGAAAATATGGGTTCGTATTCAAAAACAACCACATCCAAACAATGTAAGAATCCAAGATGGTTCCAACTTTCTCATAGAATGTTGTTTTTGCATTTTTGACAATTTTATTTTTTACTTATTTGTGACACATGGAAGTACAAAATAAAAATATAACTTTGCTAGAATCCTGAAACATTTACGAGAAGAATTACACTCAACTCATGGATAAAAATAGAATATTTTATTCATTTAATACACGCCAATGCAAGAAAGACACTAATTAAATTATTATAGATTATTAAAACAGCTCTATGGGTTTACTGGCTGAATAGTTGCCTCATGGATGTTTCCACATATGAATATCGCACAATTCAGAATTTCCCATTCTATTCCTAGAGCAAATTGCTAAGCCTTTGATCTATCCCATGTCACTCCAATATTTTTAAAGAAACTATTTTTATTATTCTACATAAAACATCCTTAATAATAATTTAATCTCTTATTTTAATATATGCTTTCCACAATCTGAGTTATTCAAATTTTTACCATAAACGATTCAACATTTAAGACATAATTAGAAAAGGTTTGAACTCAGACTTTCTACCTCTCTTCAGTCATCTACTCCATCTTATAATACCGATACACATGATCACATACATATGAAAAAGATACATGATCTCCAATATATATCCTTCATGCTGAATCAGCACCCATCAATTGGTCCATATCACCATCTCCCACACACATATATAATCAGTGCTCGGTTTATATTAAGATAGCTAATCTCCTAACTTCAATGGACAGGCTCCAATTTTTCCCATTCTCCAACTCTTGTCCATAATCAGTGCTCGTTTATATTAAGATAGCAAATGTTCAAACTTTAATGGACAGGCTTCAATCTTCTCCAGTCTCAAACTCTTCAACTGTCCAAATGGAGAAGATTGAAGCCTGTCTATTAAAGTTGGGAAGATTTGCTATCTTAATATAAACCAAGCACTGATTATATATAAGTGTGGAAGATGATGATCCAGACCGACTGATGAGTGCTGATTCAGCATGAAATATGTATACTGGAAATCATTTAGCCTTTTCACATATACATGGTCATGTGTATCGATTATATATGATGGAGTGGATAACTGAAGGGAGCTTGAAAGTCTGGGTTCAAATCCCCTCTAATTATGTCAGTGAATAAATAAAATATATAAAAAATGTTTTTATTTAATTTGATGAGTAATGTATTAAAAATAAAAAAGTATATAAAACTAGCAAGTGAATTAAATAATTTATGGCTACCCTATTTTTATTTCAAGTTAAAGTTACCAACACAAACGGTCACTATGACATTACTTATCAAATTAATGTGTATACTAGTTTGCAACAGACTTATCGTTGGTTTTCATATTCAAATTTAAAAATTGAGAATGTAAACAATGTCTCCGCATTTCTAAGAGTTGAAATGAAAATCATGCACATTAAAAATGAGTACAAGATTTTTTGTTTAATGAAAGAGTTTTTTTGAAAAAAACTAGTTTTAGTTAAACAATCAAGAGAAATTAAAATTTCATCTTACATCTCTTTTTTCTTTTCTTTTAATTAACATTAAATGCTTTTTAATGAATTAATAAAATTTAGCCCACCGACACTATTAGGCAGACAATCCTGAAATATTGTGCTGCCGTCAATACTTAACCTGAATACAAAATTTGAAGAAAATTCATTTGATAGAAGTATGTTAAAAATCGGTTATGAGATTAGTGAACAAATAAAATTTCTAAATTAAATAATCCTAAAGATAAATGATATCAATATCCATTATGTAGTTAATGAGTTTTTTAATGCAACTTTACTGGTGCAAATGAAATGATCTTTCAGAAAAAGAAAACCAAGAGATGGATGCAATGTAATGAGACAGTGATGATTTTCATCGATAAAACTACTAAACACTACAGTGTTTGAGTGAATATTTGTTTTATGTGCAAACACCCTCTCTAAAAAAATACACAGCTTGCTAAGAGTGCTTTTCCAAGTGCTGCATTACAGCTTACTGCCTGTGACACCTTGGCCATAAGTGCGGAACTCAGAAAGCGGAGATATATTTATATATTGAACTATTTCCATCATCTAATAGTAAGTATTGAATGACTTTAGAAAAATTTAATTATTTAAATTTTCTAATTACATTCAACTGTTATTAATAACACACGGGTTAGTATATGCACAACGCTTTGAGTAGTATTAGTCTTTCTTTTCAGGTGATGCTGAATCGAACCTGGACATTTAGATTCTTGAATATTGAATTTTAAGAGAACCCTCTAACCAAGTCATCCTACTAAAGGCAAGTCAGTGGAAATTTCATATACTTATCTATGAGATTCCTCCCGATTTCTCCACTTTTTTAAGAGCAAAGTTGATTGATGGATTCCATACATTATGTATAGTCACACTAGGTTGACTTATGGGATTACTCGCCATTGTTATGTAAGCAGTTTCTTCGAATAACATCATTAGTCAGTCCAGTGCAACTATACATTATATATGAAAACCACTAATCAACTTTGCTCTTAGGAAAAGATGGAAAAATGAGCAAGAACCTCTTAGATAATTATATGGGATTTCCGCCAACTTTTACCTTGGCAGGATGACTTGGTTAGAGCACCTTAAAATGTAATAGTAAAGAATCAAAGGATTCACGTTCAATTCCCATGCTAGTGCTGTCACTGGCTAGGCCAGCAACACCTGAAGAAAAGGAAAATAATACTACTCAAAACGTGCATATACTAACCTGAGTGCTATTATTAACCGTTGAATCTAATTGGAAAATTTAAATAAAGTTAAATTTGTATAAAGACATTCAATACTTACAATTAGATGTAGATGATGGAAATAGTCCAGCACATAAATACAACTAAAATACCTTCATCACAAATTTTCAGAAAACAGCAAGTGCAGAGACTTTTTGCAGTTTCACTTAATTTATCTGTTTGTGACATTCATGTCTTTTGCATATACATGACAATTTTTCAAGGTTTGTGAAGTCATTATGTATTAAGTACTGTGTACATAATAAATTTATAGCATTTATTTTAGTTTTGTATCACTATTTTGTAAGTCTAAAATTATCGAGCTTTTACCTTAAAGTGGATTTGAACACAGACTTTCAAGCTTTATTCAGTTATTCACTGTCTTATATAATAGATAAACATGTCCATACATGTGAAAAAGAGTAATGATCTTAAATGTACATATTTCATGCCGAACCAGCACTCATCAGTTGGTTCAGATCATTATCTCTCAGACATATATATAATCAGTGCTCAATTATATCAAGATAGAAAATACTCAAACTTTGATGGACAGACTTCAATCTTCTCCACTCTCAAACTCCTCAGCCATCCATACCATCGCGAATCTGATGATGGAATACAATATGAATTCCCTAAGTCAGTAGGGACCTGGTGCCTAATTGCCATTAACTAAATAAGTTATGGTACTCAATTTTCTCTGTATTTTTTTTTTTAAAAAAAAAATAAAATGAAATGCAAAAGAAATTGATTTCTGAAGATTAAATGTTAAATCTCAAATCAAGAAAATAGGTATTGGGTATTTTCATATTTTTTCTCATAAGTTTTCAGTTCTGTGGACACTTAACAGAAGAGCAATACATAGACGTCAGACAATTCAACAAAGTAACGGATGAGAGAATAAACAGGTGTCATTGACAACAATGAAAGAATTAAGAGATTGAACTGGAGCTGGCTGGACAAATTGCTAGAGATGATATCAGTCAAATTTCTTAAACTGGATCCACTAATTCAAAAGACCTCTAGAAAGAGACTATGAATGAGATGTATAGATGCAATATAGAAGTTGATGTGTTGTGCAGAAGAAGCTACATACCACAAATGGTGGATTTAACTTAAAAGACCTTCGTCCTGCTGTAGATCCATAATGATTAAAATGGTGATGATGAAAAACACTCTTGATGCTTGTAGCCCTAAACAGGAAATGTTTTTATAATGCATTTTGAATCTTTGTGTATAGATGGTGTGTCAGATTCAGCAGTGAAACTTCCTCAGATGGATTCCAATTCTGGCAATTCCGGTGCTCGAGCTGCCTAGGAACTCCTGAGCAATGGAGCCATTGGATTATTTTTAATGCAGTGTTATATTTTGAATTACAAGTGCCAAATTTACTTTACCCGCAACTTTGACACCATCCACTCGGAATAAATACAGTAATGATTATCCCTAATCACTTATTCAACTAGAGATTGTCTCTAATCCAGATATAAACTTTAAACATCCGTTAGCGACAGCTGCTTTACAAGCAGTTGTCCCGGGTTAGCGGGTTCGCTTCCCGGCTGATGCTATGACACATGAGGAAAAAAAAATGTGTATAAACAATGCTCAAATTGTGTAGCGAAAATCAGTAACCTTCGGATTATTATTTCTTCTGAGCATTGTACAGTATGGCACATATTATATGGAAGTACGCACATCAGTAATGACCCCCCCCTCCACACACACTCCAATTTCAGTTTTTAACACGAATAAAATGCAAAAAAAAATAGCAGCTTATTTACTTTTCATTAAAGAGTATTTAATATTATCATCATTTAATACTCAAGCACAAAAAAATTTTGAAAGGTGGAGGGGTTTATAAAGAGCAATAAACCAAAAAAGACCAATTATGAATTTGAAACATTAATAATAATATCTGATCATTTTTTCATTAATTTTTCCCCCCAAGCATTAAATATGGAGATCCATGTGTAACCTCTATGACCTAAAAGGAATTTACAGCTTTGTTCTATCACACATGCTGGCTTGTCTTGATGAGGCGCCTCTCTTTTTGTCGACTATAACCTTTACTTGATAGCCCAAGGCATCCCAGCATTCCTCTATCAGGCAAAATTCTTTCTTTAATACAGTGGTATGCTACCCAGATTTGTAGCAAAGTCTTTGATTCCAACTATCAACTGCCTGACCTTTACAAGATGTCATTCATCGGCAAAGCTAAAACACCCCTCCCATTAGTTAAAAATTGAAGCAATAAGAAGGGGGAGGGGGTGCACTTTTCAATCTGTTTTTGTAATCAGCTAGAGATGATAATATCTAGAGGTATCTGCTCGGTTTTGAATATGTTAGCAATTAATGTGAATCACTAAATATACATTAAAAATGCTTGTATAGCTCGTCCATGCCCAGAGCAATTTTATTCCTTAATTTGGTCACCGGCTCAAAATATAATGTAATAAAGTATATCATGATAGGCTATTTCCACACAGTTTATGGTGAAAATAAGTGGAACAAAAATCAGGAAATTAAGTTTCCAATCTTGAACTTTGGAGAAGAAACTTGAGCGCAGAACAAAAAAAAAAAGACAAAATTTACATCGCCTACTTCTCTTAACATATATATAACTTTTTATTTCAAATAAGTTTATCTCAAAAAGATACCAAATAAACAGTTACTCGAATTATTTTGATTTACACACGCACGCGCGCGCACACACACGCGTAAAATTTCGTTCCGCTGAATGCTTTGACTTTACGATGAATTTAATTGAAGATGTTATTGATATGTGCCCAGAATATTTGCAATTGCGCTTCACCGCGCAACCGGACAATGAACGTATTGTCGGCAAAAATAAAATCAGATTTTTGGTCGAGATGGAGTATTTATGGATGTGATTTCCAAGATTTTTCCATGTAAATATTGCTAGTCAAAGTGAGCTTGAGCTAATTAGAATAATTTTCTGTTGCATTGAGAGTACGTTGCTATTTTGCAGAACATTAAGAATTCCATTATACTATCAATAGGAACAGTGCTGGTTTGTAGATACTATTGAAGCATTGTCTATTGTAAGAAAAAGATGAAGATAATACTTTTCAAATCAAAACAATTCTTTTTATAGATAACGTAACAGAACTCAACATTCTGCACAAAAACAACATACTTTCAATATAATACAAAATTATTTCAACAACCCAAGGTGTGACTCTGGCTTCTCCACTAATACCCCTATCTAATTTGCGCTGTTAACATGGAAAAGTTATTATTCTTATCTTCTCCTTTTCATTTCCTTTGCATCTTTCTTCATATATATAAAACTTTTCTATATACTCTCCTCACATATACACTTCAATGCATTCCATCTTTCATTTAAATTTCTTGATGTTTCATAATCTTTTAATGTATTCCCATAAACATTTTTATATTGGTTATATTTTCCATCACCATACATTCAAATATTGCTCCACTATTTTCTTAATTCTTAGTGAACTTCAAAAATTTTACCAAAATCACCCTTTCTGTCCTTTATTTTTCTGTAATATCTTGTATAAATACAATTTATCCAAACCACTTTCAATACTTTTTAGCAAAAGCCTTTTATTGTACATACATCTATGTTTTGACTGTCCTGCAGTCTTCTTCAGAGCCATTTTACCTCCTGCAGTCGAAATGTAGTTGTATGTACATATGTACAATAAAAAGGTGAACTGGCTCTGAAGCTAGGTGTATGTATATATGTACAATAAAAGTCTTTTGCTAAAAAGAGTTAAATGTGGTTTGGATAAATTGTACTTTTCTTCTCAGAAGTATTATTCTTATTTTCTCCTTTTGAGTCCAGCTTTACTATATAAACAATACATTTATGGTATAGTTGCATTGTGAAATACTACTAAAAACATTCTGAATATAAATCAACAATATATCCTCTTCAATTAAATTCACAATAGACATAATTCCAAACTTAATTTGGAATTAAAGCTAGAAGAGACTAAAGATAATTATACTTTAGCAGATAAAACCATAAGAACCAAAACGAACTCAAACACTAAAATTATTAATGAAGATCTTATTTCCTACATCTTCTCCAAATATTTCAAATTGCATCTCCATTTCATTTTTCTTATTACTAGTAGTCTCAACTCGAAGTATTTTAAATTGATTTCTTGCAATCATGAATTTTGTCCACACCTTATTTTAATCTATTACTCTAAGAATTATCTTAAGTTTCAAACTACATAAAATTATTTATTATTATGGTTACCATTGTGGAAGCGTCATTGTTATCATTTCTACTATCATGTCAAGCTATGGTTTTATATCCCTAGGAATTGATGTCCTAATTTAGCCCTCCCCCCTTTTTTTTTTTATAAAACTCCCCATTTCAATTCAAGTTTAGTTGTTGACTATTTATTTTATTTATATTTTAGATTCTTATTATGTTCCTTTCTGTATTCAAATTCAAGGCATCATAGCCAAATGAAATTTAACTTATGTTTAAACTATAAAATTGCGTATTAGTACGCAAATATATTAACCAATCAATATAATGGAGGGTGATGCTGATATACAATTTCCAAGTTCAAGTATTATTAATCTCACATGAAACTCATGACTAAATGTTTTGAAAACTGTAATCTAAATATATGTAATTCATGCCCAATGATTGGAAACACCAAATATAATGGGATGGTCCGATTTAACATTCTTAGATATATTTGCTAAAAAATGAACATTTACAGAAACATAGAGAAATACTTAGCGTATATATTCAATCATGACAAAATTATCATTATGTAACAGAGTAAGATTTGTCCAAGAAACTTATTTGGAAAAACAAGTCAACACAAAACGAATTTTCATAAGAATATTTATCCATATGCTATTATTAAGAAAAACTTAAATTGACAACAAACAAAATATACCAAGAGAAAAAAATTATAAGTGTTGTATCCATATATATCAAGAATGGCAGACCAATTTTTAAAAAATGTACAATAAATTGTAAGAACTTTCCAAAGTTTATAGCATGATCTAAGGACTAATTACTATAAAACTTAAACTTGAAATGCTGAAAAACAAGAATTGTACACGTGAAATGTGTTGTGAATGTGGAATGCTATATATTGGTGTAAATAGCTATTAGTTATTAATGGTAAGAATCAATTTTTGTGCACTATCAATGGTAGAACTTGTTATTAAAAATATTTTGTGTGAATTATTAATTCTAACTAAGGTACTGGGGTTTAAAAAACACAATGTGTAGAACAAATGGAAGTAAAAAAAAATTGTGGGGCATTAAATAATACCAATGCACTTTAGATTGTCTTTTGTTTAAATGGTGAATATAAAAAAAAAATGTAAATTTATATACAATCTATATTTTTTGTAAAATTATTAAACATTCATTTCTATTTATATTACATTGAATTTTAGTAATTTTTTAACAACCAATTAGTCAAATAAATTTTGTTGGCATCTGAGAAAAAATGAAATAGAGACATTTCCTATCAAAACCTTTCTTATATTATTTTTATTGACTTTTTGTTTACTTTTATTTAAATCTCAGAAGGCATCCTGCAGATTATGAGAACTAGGATTCTGGCATTGGTCACTGAATAATCTTTCCAAACTTTCAAAATGTTGATATATATACAAAAAAACTATTCAAAAGTTTAATTTTAAATATTTCAAAATATATTTTCATTATCTGGAATTACATTTTATTGTAGTATTTATAAAAAAATATTAATTTTTGGAAGAATCATTATTTATTCACTCCAAAACTTTTTTACAGTCTGCAATCTAAAATGAAGCTTTTCAATATTTGACTTTTCCTTCGTTTATTTCTGTTTATTAGTTGCCATTGGTTTAAACCAGTAAAATATCACATGATCATATCTTATGCTTACACAAACTGTTAAAACAGTAGCCGCTTTCTACATACAATAATTCCATCCCATAGAAGGCATAGGAATCAATCGATGCTAGAAGGTTTGTGCATCAAAATCTCTCTCTAGAACCTACTCATCCAATACCTCCAAACCGGTTTCCAGCTTGTAGCCTTCATCAGTGAAGAGCCTTGGATTTGAGACCACTGCACCTAATGGTTTAATACCAACTCTGGCCAAATGATAATGGTGACTATGGTTATTAAAAACCAAAGCCACCAAAATATAGGTACTGAACTGGGTTTAGACCTGTATAACTATACAAGTGAATGAGTTTGGACTGAACACATTAGTGCTTTCAGTTTGAGCTCATAGCTTTATAGTTAAAAGAGATAAAAGGTGGTTGTTGGAAGATTGCATTAGATACAAAGATTTAGGTGGCGTGCTCTCAAATCCAAGGCTCTTCACTGATAAAGACTGCAAACTAGAAAGCTCTAGATAGGGATTCTAATTCACAAATCTAGCATCCGTTGATTACTATAGCTTGCACTTGTTGGCACTACTATATGGACGGTAGGTATTATTTTTGATGGGGTTTTTTTTTTTGCTAAGCTAATGCTTTATTTTTTGGAATACTTTTGGGTACTATTGTATAATTTCTTTGCTCTCTTCACCGGAAGCTGGCCAGACATTTTTTATTTAATTATCCATTTTCAGGGATGTTAAAATATTTCTTTCTCAAAATTATTTTACTGAACATGTATTACTTATTAAGTTTAAAAAATATTAAGAAATCGAATATAAATTCATGTTAATTTTAAAAAGTAATTTTTTTATAAATGCCATTCACAACACTGTTGCGATTTTTTTATGATTACCGTGAATTTTTGTTCAAGCTGTTGGTAAAGTTGCCTTTTCTGTCAAGCGTTGGTGGTCGAGAGGTCAGCACCGCTGCTTTGCAAGCAGTTGTCCCAGGTTAGTGGGTTCACTACCTGGCCAATGCTATGACATATGGAAAAAAAAAAGGTATTTTTTCTAACCTTTTGCAAAAATGATTAAAATTTGGAATCTACCAGTGACAGAAGATACAGAGAAGTATTTACAAAATTACAGGATAGAGCCTGCACAAAAGTGTGTGCTAATGCCATGATATGGAACTTTATGTACGAATGGAAATAATGGCAATGTAATTTCAAAATGTGTTTGAAGAAAATATTCTTTCATCATGATTTTTACAATCGTTTGAAGTTTTGTGTAATTTATTGGTTTTATCATTATCTAAAAAAAAAATTCAATGAAATATTTAATACAAAAATCATCTTTTTTAAAGTTGATTTTTTAAAACAGCCATATTGTTTGAAACATGACATCTCTGAAAATGGATTATAAAATGGATTATTAATAAAAAAAAATGTCAGGTAAGCTTCTGGTGAAGAAATTATAGTACCTAATTTTGTTTATTGAATTCATGTCAACAAAATCTGCAAAAATGAGAGAGAGAGAAGGTAAAAAAAAACACTTAATTCATCACAAAAATGCAACCAAGACAAAGACAAAAATCTTAAATATATGATGCAGTGTGTAGACTTGAAGCATAATTTAAGAGATTAAAAACCCAAAATAATTAGAAAATATCTAAAGTAGCAGACCAATCATGAGCCAATGAACACATTTTTAACTAATTAAACCACAAGGATACTGGGCAGAGAGGAGAATGAAGAAAGAAAATTGGAAGTGGTCACATGGCAGTAGCAATTAAATCAATCTAAAATAATGATCCATCAACTCATTAACTATCCCTTAAGAGCAAAAAGTGGGAAAATCAGGAAGACTTTAAAAATAAATATATATATCTTTTACAATGCTTTTTTTTTTTTTACAATATGACAGTTTCGATTGCTTCAGCAATCTTCTTCAGAACTTCTACTTACACTTCTAAATTTTAATATTTGAAGATGTAAGTAAAATTTCTGAAGAAGATTGCTGGGGCAATCGAAACTGTCATATTATGTTGTAAAAAAAGCAGTGTAAAAGTAATAAAGAACATAGATGATATTAATATTATATGGATTTGGCAATGCAATAGGAAAGATAAATTTACTTATCATTGTTTCTAATAAACTAGATAGTAAATCATCTTAAATCCAGTATTCATGAAGGTAAGGTCAAGGTTCAATTCCTATAATGGCTATCACTGATTGGTCTAGCAATATCTGAAGAAATACCACTTGAAATATAGTGCTCATACTAACCTATCATTATTAACAATTGAATCTACTTAAAATATAAATATAAAGTTTGGATTTTTTTACAATATTTAACAATTCTACTAGATGATGAAAATACTCCAACAGATAACTATAAGAAGAAAAATAAGTTCATAAAAATTTATAGAAAAAAAAATTGCACATAAGAAACTATTGCTATGAGGTAATAAAACAACCCAATGAAAATAGACACAGAATGATGAAATGACAAATAATCAGAGTTAAGTTATATTTTGACTAACACAAAAAACTTATTTGAAGACAATACCTTGCTTAATAGATTCAATATAAGAAAAGATAATTGATGATATAAAATGAGCTAATGCAAATCTAGAGATATAAAGACTATTATTTAAAAAGATATGATTAGTAGATGTTATCTTGTTATCTTTGGCTTTCCGATGTGCTCCAATGAATCTAAAATGAAACAAATCATTTTAAAATATTCACAGGCTTTGAAAATGGTTGATTCTAACAAAATCCCTAAATTCTGCATGGCTTGATTAGGGGACAATATTACTTGATAATTCTAGGTGACTCAGTAATCCTCTTTCAGGCAAAATTCTTCAATTCTGACTCAAGCAAGATTTCATTTCACCACAGTTTATTGCTTATGAAGTAGCAATAAAATAATAAATTCACCCACGAGCAATTTTTGATTATGATAAGGCAATATACGAAAAAAGAAGAAATATGGAAATAATTCAAACTGACACATTTTTAGAAGAACAGAATAATGATAATTAGGTAGACTTGTATAAAGAATTTATAAAATACCAAAAATGGAAATTAAAGGAATCCATAATTACACATAAAATGCCTTTTTTTGCTACATAGTTTCATGTCCTTTTCAAATGTTAATCATCCATATTAATGTTATGTGATGTATTGTGGCTTCTCCTTAAACGAAGTCAAGAATATCTGAGCAATTATGCCCAGATAAACCTGTTAGCCACTTAATTTTACATACCCCACTCTAAGTTTTCCCATATTCTGCTCCATCCCATTTCCACAACATAATCTTTGTCAACTCTATAGCCTTAATATCTAATTCCCTCTTATCTTTTCCCAAACCCAGCATAAAAACCAATAATTCACTTTATGTATAATCACTTTTTTTCATATTTATTCTTCCATAACTTCATTATATGTACCCTTTCTGTTTTCAAACATTTACATTCAATTAACAAATGCCTAATATTTTCTATTCCTTCCTTACATAACTTACAAAATAAATCACCCATATTTTTCCATTTACATGTATATTCTCTTGTAGCTAAAGATCCTGTTCGAGCCTTAAACAATAAACTACTTTCCTTACTATTATCATATATTAACTCGCACCTAATATTCTGTTTATTTCTATATATATTTAAACTCTTTTTACTCTCCATACTATTTTTCCATCTCTCTAACTACCTATTCTTTATTAATAAATCTATTCTTTTATCCCATTCCTTACTACTATAACACTCAACAATCCTCTTAACGCAATCATCCCATCTTTTGTACAAATATACTGATATAAATTCTTTATCCAAATCTTTTGCATACCGCATTATCTTTCTCATCCATCTTGTTACCTGCTCTTTACTCATAACCCAATTAAATACTATTTTGGCTATTCTTTTATTATCCAATTATTGCATATAGAATACCATCTAGTGTCCTATAATGGAAGTAAAATAAAACAGTAAAATAAAATAAAATCTTATATAGAGATTCAATATAACTTCAAAGAGTTGACTATATAACATAATACAAAGGATAGAATGTAATATTTATTTAATGTAGTCAATTATTTTGTAATTACTGGATTTATATATGAGGATTTTGATTTATTTAATAATTTATATTGTTATTGCATGTTTTAGTTCCATTATTGAACACTAGATGGTTTTGTCTGAAATAGTTTGTTAATGTTAAATAGATTATTAACATTTGAAAAGGGCACCAAACCAGGTGCTGAAAAAGGCTTTTTATGTGTAACAATTATTATTGATATTTATATAGCTGTTAGAAAGAAATTATTATTATTTTCTGATTCTTATTTTATGGAATCTTAAAGTTTTTATTCTTTTCCAATTTTGATGATATACAACATTATTGAAGTTTTATAAATATTCATAGTTATTTAAGTTATGCTTAATGTAATATATATGCAATAACTGATTAATATTAAAATAAAATGATTAATATTTAAAAAAAGTAGGAAACTGTATGCTAAAAAACTTTTTATGTACAATTATTATTAAAATCATCATCATCATCAACAACCATTATCAATCCAGTGCAGGATGAAGGTCTCTCCAAGTTCAATCCATCTTTTCCGATCTTTAGCTTTTCTTCTCCACATCACCCCTGCACACTTTCTTATTTCACCCATCCATCTCACGTGTGATCTCTTTCTGGGTCTTTTACAATTTCTTGGAATCCAGTTTAAAATTTCAATTGTCCATCTATTATCATCTCTTCTAGCAATATGTCCAGCCCAACTCCACTTCAGTCTTTTAATTTTTTTCGATGAGATCAGTAACCCTTGTTTGTTCTCTTACCCATACATTGCTTTTTCGATCTCTTCTTGTTACTCCTAACATACATCTCTCCAGACTTCTTTGAGTGGTCTGAAGTCTCTGTATTGCTCTTCTATTAAGGGTCCAAGTCTCAGATCCATAAGTAAGAACTGGCAAAACACATTTATTAAAAACCTTCCTTTTCAAACACATAGGCATATTTCCTTTTAGTATCAAGTTATTTCTACCAAAAGCAGTTTAATTCTATGATTAATTTCATCCATTATGTTTCCATCTGTATTAATAATCTGACCAAGGTATTTGTAATTGTTAACTTAATCAATCTTTATTTTCATATTTTGAGAAAATCTATTAAACATTACTTTAGTCTTTTTAACATTTACCTTTAGTCCTACTTTCATCTGATTATAAACATAATTATATAGCTGTTATATATGATTTTTATTAGTTATTATAGAATTTATAAATAAATATAATTTTAAAATGTTGAGAAAAAAAGAGACAAATAGAAGAACATATATTGACAATTCAACTTGTACACTTAAATACTAAACAAGTATAATTTTAAACTGTTAGAAAAAAGAAGGGAATAAAAATCTACAGAATATAAGTAATATTTTGCTATTAAAAGACAAATATTTCAGCAATAAAAAATTATTGATACAATTAATAAATACAAATAAGACACACGTGTGAAAAAATTCTATGAAAAATTGAAGTATGCAAAGAAGCCTATACAATACTAAAAGTAATCAAACGGCTTTACCATTCGGAAGTTCGTAAAATGTTTGAAATGCCAAAAGTGCCAGAAAGTAGAATTGATCCAAGGACGTTATTCTCCAGAATCTGACAGACTGCCATTGCATTTAACCATCCATAGAAGTTCATACAATAATGAAAACCATTTCATGTCGTGCGTCTTAAATAAAAATGTAAAATGTGCGTTTAAATTTCTGAAAAGCTCCCAAAAATGATAGAATCAATAGATATTTTAGAAAAAGCAAATGAAATAGAAAAACATATTAGCAAATGTCCAAATGATTAATGTCAATTAGAAGAATGCCGCGTTACGAATTACAGTCATAGCAATCTTCTATTACAAAACCTTCAGAAAATATTTGACTCAAGATGACCAAAACGATAAAACTGATTTTAAAAATTAAATAGTCACACATCATGTGACTTAATTTGATAGGATTATAATTATAAATTAAAATAAAGAGCATGCTAATAGCTCTAATAAGCTTTATCGTTAAATGCCACAAAAGAAAGTATTTAAACTCTCTATCTAGAAATTATCCCCATCCTCAGACCGGTTTCAAGCTATTAGCTTTCCTCAGTGAGGCATTATGATATTTCAGACACTAGATCCAAAATGGGTAGTATATACTATGCAAATACTGATTTTTCCTGTTTAGAATACATCGACATTAAGCATCCTTTCAGCAGATAACCCCAGAATAGTGACAATTGGATGTGTAAGCTGTAGTTAGCATAAGAATGAAATCACTGCCATACATCACTATGATGTAGCATTACTTTAAATAGTCATACAGGGAAATTGGTTTGGAATGAAAACTTAAGTTTATTTGAAATTTTTAAAAGATATCAGCTTGAAAATGGAAAAAACAGTAAAATTTACAGCTACACAGAGAGGCGAATCCAATGCCCCACCCTGATGAAGATTAATCTATGGGATTATTCATACTTACATATGAGAGTTCAAAAATATAACAAAGCTACACGTAGTGTTTTTTTATTTTGGATTCCAGCAAATGTCTTAAAAAAGACAAATAGTATAGAAATGATACACTATTTGGCACAGTTGACATGATAATTTCAAATGCACATAAAAATTAACACAAGTTGGACTTAGTTAAACTTAAATTCAAAAGAAGCGCTAATAAACAACACAAATTAGACTACTTAAGATATATGCCAATTCAAAAACTATCTTAAGAGAAAGGACATGTAATATTTGAATCCTATAACAATTATGGATTATTTTTGTATTATTACATTATGCTACTCAAATATATTATTGATTTTTATTAGTCATTCATTGGACTAGAGATTATCCAATAATGAATAATATTTCTGTAGTGTAATTTCCATTACACCACTCTCACACAAGGTAGAGAACGATTTCTATCCGCTTTTAACATCTTGTGGAGGTATGTAATCATAAACATATGACCAAACACATGTGAAAAAGATGCATAAATCCCAAGATGCACATCTCGTGCCAAACCAGCACTCATCAGTTGGCCCAGATCACAATCTCTTACACATAGCTTTATCATTGTTCAGTATATATATAGATAACCAATTACTACAGTTTAAATAATGTGTCAAATTGACTGTTCTCACAACTTTGACACAAACCACTTGACTGAAAGTAAATTAATACTTTTTATTAGTCACACTTTAATCTAAAGATTATCCATTTAAAAAATATTTCTGATACTGCAGAAATATTACGGATTTGGAATTAGTTAAAAAACTTTAATTCAAAAGAAGCACAAAAAAACAACATAAATTAAACATTATTCATGAGCTATGCCAATTCAAAAACTATCTTAAAAGAGAAGGAGGGCATATAATATTCGAATCATACAACAATTAAGAATCATTTGATATTAGTATTGAATATTATTCAACTAGATTTAAAATCTTTTTCCGAGATAGCCCACAGTCAACGGATAATAATGAGTAATGCGGTTCGAAATTGTGACGACTTCTCCGTATAGCTAGCCCATAACCAACGTATAATAAACAATGCAAAAAACATCAAAATCCTTACCATTCAATAGCTGATAGGCTAGGTAAATAATGCTTTCCCTTTCGTATTCTATCATCAAACATAACCAGTTCTGCAAATATCTAAGCAACTGACAATATATATAAAAAATCTTACGTTGAAAAAACAACCAAAGCAAACGCACTTTTTTTTTTCTGACACATTAAAAGATTAGCTAATCAAGTCTTATTAAATTAGCAAGAGAAAAAAAATCTTTATAAATATATATTGCAAGAAAAAAATAATAATAATCACAAACTGAAAATATTTTTCTTTATACTTTTTCTCTCAGGCAGTTTTTTTTTTTTTTTCAGGTAACAGCTTGCTTTGATTAAACTGAATTTAAATTTAAAAGGAATGAAACATATATAATTAGATTGCATTAGCATTTCTCTTAATAAGATTACGTAGCCTCAAGAGAGCTTCGCTTTAGTTAGCCATTTGTCTAATATATAATAAAGCTGCTAGCTTTTCACCGTTTTTTTTTTTTTACTTCCTCCTCTTTCTTTTTTTTCTCATTATTATAAATCTTCGACACTTATCAACGAGAAGAAATAATTACGAGAAAACAATCTCAATAATAAATTACAAAATAGATGTTAAATCTAAATCATTTTATAAAACAATTGCGGTGTATAAGTTTACAAACGGCTTGGAAGTTCTCTTACCAACTTTAACATAAGGACTATGTATAAAAAACCAGTCAACTTTTAATGTATATAAAACACCAGAATATATAACCATTAACAGTGACAAATAAACAAAATGGATAGCTTTATTCCTTGGGAGTTAGTTAAAAGTTCGAGCAAACCGGAAGTGATCGACCAGGTCGCGATCCGAGAACTTTAAATTCATCCACGAAAACCACGCAAGGTATTTACAGTTCAACTTATCTTCGAATAACAATATACAAACGTTTTGAAATATTGGTTTAAGAAAAGATTATTCTATGTTGATTTCCTAAGACATGCTGCGCTTTCGGACTGTAAAGCCATAATCATAAAACTCATGAACTGCAGGAAGCATTGTGGAATTTAATTGGAGCACAAATGTCCGATTTAAGTGTTTACTTTTTAGCTAATTGCACACCAATTTTCTTTTTGATAATTGTGTGGAGATTGTTAGAAATTAACCATGTCTCCTTGACCTTTTTCTGTCGTCATGTTCAATGCACACAAAATTGACCTTCATTGGATCAAAGATGTGTCCAGATTCCTGCTCATGCTCTAGAAAAACCAATTTAAACTCAGAATATTTTTTGCACATCTATATAAATACTTATGTTGTGCAATTTACATAATTTGTGTTCCAATTAAATTCCACAACACTTCCTGCAGTTCATGAGTGCTACATTTCTGGCCTTACATACAGTCCGAAAGCGTGATCAGCATGTCTTAGCAAATCAACATAGAATAACCTTTTCTTAAACCAATGTGCAAAACGTTTGTATTACTGTTATTACAATTAGCATAAGGAAAAATAAAAAAAATTGTTTTGACTTACCTTCACTAATGGACTTGTCCAGATACAATCTGACTTCGATCGGACTCAACATTCATGATTATGACCAACACAGCATAATGGCAAATTATGGAAGTTGCTAAGCAGCAAGAAATAGCTACCTGATCCATCTTCATTTAGAATTTTAAATACATATATAAGGTAAATATAGCCTTTTAAATTATAAAGTAAAACACAACCCTAGCCCATGTAGTTTAAGTACAGCTTTGGATTTATTTTCCTCATTCATCTAAGGTTAATCAAATTAATTTCTAGAAATAACCTCCTCAGAAAGTGGGTTGATATTATTTGGGATTGTGATAGAGTACTTTACAGGCAACTTAAGTAACACTAGTACATTTTTCTGGTAAATAGGCTCATTTGGGGGACGGGAGTTCCTATACTAAACTTTTGGATGCTTAAATATTACCATGAGTACTAGTACCTTAAAATCTACTTCTTTGCAGTAGCTTTGTTCTTTCACACACTTATCAGAAACACTTCACAGAAAATTAATAATATGCGGATCAAACTCACCAATAATTCAGGACATAGTTTCACATCTAAGATTTAAATCAAGAACCCTCATAACCAAAAAATTATGGCATAAAAAATGCACTTCTTATAAGATTCCAAATAAAATTATTTTTTCGGGTCCAATAGTAAGGCCACCTAGATTTGATTTTTCCAGAAGCAAAAAATCTGGGACAACCTGTGGTTCAACTGCTTCAGGAAGTTAACGACCATTAGGATATGGTCAAATATAAATTATGAACCACATAATAACTGTCAAAGTGGTAAAATTGAAGAACATAAAATCTCTTGGTTGGAATCTCTACAGGTTCATTTATGTGAATTTGGTAATAATTAAGCTGGTGTTTTGTTTTTTTTTAAAAAAAATCCATAAATTAAATAATGTGAAATGTTAGCAAAAACTCAGTATTGTATATATTATTTATAAAATATGTAATAAACGTAGAACAGTCACTGCTCAGGAGACTTAATTTAAATCCAGGAAGCTTTTGTCTCTCAATACCACCATATTAAAACTGTGCTGAACGAAGCATGGCAAATTAATTAAAGTTGATTATTTGGGAGATCATGTGACATTTAAAAACAAAAGTAAGATGACTTTCCTAATATTATGCAAGGCAAAATAACAAGATGATTTTCCTTATATTATGCAAGACAACGATGCCTAGAATCAATTCCGGTAGCTGCATGATCTCAACGAATAAATCTGTTTGAATATTTTTAATATAAAACAATAACAAATAATTTGTTTATATTCAAACGTAAGTCATTTAAATCTAAAAATTATTCTGTAGTAATGGGTTTGAGTTGAAGACATTAAAAGAAAAATTCGATTTGGTCCTAGAAAATATTTTGAACTGATTTCCTCCTAAACCATTAGCCTTACTAGTATATATATTTAATAACACATATTATGACATTTTGTGATTGTTTTATCACTATACATTTGCATCTACAGTAAGTTTTTAAAAGATAAAAGAAATATTTGCTTGTAATTTTTCTGATTACAGAACTAAAAAAAAATTGGGAATTAATCTAATGCTTATAGTTCCCTAGCATTCCCGAATATCAGTTTTGCCAGATTAATGAAGGACTAATTTGATAATACATCTCTTATTCCCTCATATTTCTTGTGCCATTAAAGCAGTCGAACCAATTTTTATTTGCATTAGATATATATTTACAATACTTTATATGTAGTCCCCTTCTTGACTAATGAGCCAAGTACTGTTAATAAAGATTTCAGCATTCCTTTAACTACTCGACTGTTTAGTCAATGCAAAATAGATGTCCTATACTTATATAAGATGATCTTCAGAGGTTCCCAAACATCTCCATCATTCTGAATATTTTAAATAAATTTCAAATGTCAATTGGTTCCACAGTAAGTTTGTAAGTCATCTTTATGGCAACTATTTACAGGCCACAACATACCCTCTCTTCAAGGGTAACCTCTTATCTTTTCTTGGCATCCCGATTAGTCAATCTAAAATACAAATGAGTCATCATTTAAACAGTCTCATTGTGGACACATTTAGTACAAAAATGAAAGTATTTTGTCCAAAAATGCTACATCCCATTGTGAAAGTTTGTATAGTGAATGCTATTTTTAGTGGAATGGATGTGGCTTTTTAACAAGACCTATAGTAAACTTACATCTGTAATAAAATCATACATTTGGAGCTCATCGTCACAGCTTCTATCCATCAGAACATGTTTTTGCTTATGCAAAGGAAGCCTCAATTTGATATGCCCCAAATCTTTTTGTGACATTTATTAGGGCCAAAATGCATATGGCAACACTTACTATCCAACACATAGTGCCATCCGTTTGCCGATATCATTGCTTATCTCAATTTCATATGTTAAACGGCCATTTTTTATAGATCCTGCCATTGAGCATTGTTCATCTATTAGATCATTAAACCATTCATTGGCATATCATTTAAAGATTTAAATAAAATAGCTTATCCATCCAGACATCTATGGATAACCCTACCAGTAGCTAAAACTCTAACCAAGTTTCAAAACCTTTGTGCTCCTCAATCGTAGTTGAAATTTCTTTTTAATTTACTGTAGGGTACAATTCCAACCAAAATATTTCTTAATGACCGATTTAAGCTAAATCTTAAACCTACATGTGTTTTGTGCAATAAATATCCATAAGAAATGCTACCCCTTTTTCAAACCTGACCATACTTTTCACCTCTATGCCTATTCGTATTTCACAAGCAAACAATCGACCTGAAGCATTTACTAAAAAATATATTATTTTTTCATCATTTTAATACATCTGTAATAATTCATACACTAAGAACTATGTGGCTCGAATGCTGATCCATAATATTTGACAATAAAAAATATAATGTGCTAAAAAAAATTAACAAAGAATGGTTTAACTTGTATCTTTACTCACTCAAATTTTTATCCAGAAACATTATGGTCAAATATTGGCAATCAACAATCGATCTCAGTTGTGCTTTCTCATAGCTTAAACATTTATCTCATTAGATTTAACTTTTGAAAATAAATTTCTAAACTGTCTTCCCATTTAGTTATCATAATTTTGTAATTTTAGAACATGTCACTCTTTAATTTTGGAGATCTCTTAAGTAGAGATTAATAACCTATTGTGTTACCCGTACCATTATGGTTGCCTTTTTGTCAAACCTTTGCCTATGTAACACTGATTTATTTTACAGTAAATATATTAATATTTGTACATAGTTTGTTATTGGTAAAGCTTTTTAACAAAAAAAAAACACAAAAACAGTATTAACAGATATAGCAAGATGCAAATAAGGGTGAGACCCATTACAATTTAGAAGTGAACACAGCCTCACATATTATCTAGTTCTAGCTTTCATGGAAGAGTCCATTTCTTACTCATCTTAATGTCCATACGAATGAAGAATTGTATGTTAACTATTCGTAATATAATAACTATGTGATTACTTTTCACTACTATATGTAATTTCTGGTCTTGAATAATATTAAATATTTTAACACTCCTCTAATAGCTAGATTGCTCAACCAATGGAAAATAATTTATGCATATTACAATGCATTATATGCTAATAATTTTAATTATGTGTAAATGATTTTCACTGCTTATTAAATATGTAATGTTTACAAATATAAATGCTCCACATAACATAATCAGAAGTGATTGTTTCAAGAAATATTTACAATGCATTATGTATAGCAAACTTGTATTTAACACATGTAAAGCATCTTCATAACACACAAGAAATAGAACTTATCAATTAATTGTTTTTTCCCCTTTACTTTATTAAATAAATATATAACTAAAAACAATAAAATAGCTTAATTTTCATATAATTGATGTTGTCTAAAACTCCGACAGCGAAAAAGAGACAATTTAAAATATAGACAGCAAAAATTTCAATAGATCAAAATTACAACAAACAAAAACACCGAAAATATAAACAGTTAATAGATAAATAATTGTTTTGTATCTATCAAGAATAAAATTTTGGTTTACTAGTTGAAAAATGGAAAATAATGTTTAATACATTAGGTCAAAAACATATTGTTTCTATTTAAACTCAATCTTTTAAAGCAAATTTTTTATTTTGTAAAGTTCATTTTAAAAATTAAGTTTTATATAATAGTAAATAAAACCAAGCCGTACATCATGTGACTTAACTTGATAAGCTAGTAATTATAAAATAAAATAATGAGCATGCTAATAGCTCTAACAAGCTTTATTAATAAATAGCCTTGAGTTGGTATTTTAGATGTGGTGTTTGAAATATCCTAATGCCTCACTGAGGAGAGCCAATAGCTCAAAACTGGTTTGGAGATGGGGATAATTTCTAGATAAAGATTTTTAAATGCTTTCTCTTGTGGTATTTATCGATAGAGCTTTGTTAGAGCTATTATCTTGTAATGATTTTAAACTCAGAATTTTATATAATTTGATTATGAGCTATTGGAACTTTTGCTATCAGGACTTTGAGGTAAATCCATTAAAAATACATTCAGTAGATTAAATACTAATCTTTGCATCAATACTGTCAATAAAATACATAAATGAATTCATCATTTTTTTCCCCATTCACTTTCTCATTATAAATACACACCAGCAGCTTTTCAGGAAGTAGTAGTTCTGCGGTGACTTATTCGCTGTCAGTAATTTGAAACACACAAAAATTATTTTCGTTCCCCTTACAGTAAAATCAATTACAGTAAATATTTTTTAAAAAGTTAGTGATTAAAGTTTTATTTTTTTACATATTGTCACAGTATCGTAAGTTCTAACAGAAATGTAAAAGAATACTAAATATGTTATTATTTGTCCTAACTCAATTATATTATGACAATATTTCAAATCAGTTAAAAAATTGGTTTATATAAACTAGATATCACATGATTAGTATAGATTCTCCAACTACATCTGATTGCAGTTCTGCTGACAAAGTCCTACTCCATAGATTGTTCACGACTGCAGTGAACACACTTATACATTATACTTTTCTCCCATTAGAATACCTTTTCAAATTTAACAGGCATTCAGACATTTCTTTTGGTTGAAGGTTTATCCATACTACATATGACAAAGGGATAGAATGCCTGCACAAACACATTTATATTCTTTAATTATGGTGCAACAGCTGTGATTCCAATGTTTTCTTTCTCGTTTTCCTGCTTTTATTCTTTCTTTTGTTTCCTTCTGAAGTTAAATTGATAGTACTTGTTTGCAAGTAGAGGATGATGATGATGATTTCCTAACGTTAAATAAATTGAATTAAATTTTAAATATTAAAAAATTGACCAAGTAACATGTTTTTTTCCAATTATCGTAGACTCATTAAATTTACAATGCTCCTCAACATATTCAGACCCTATAATAAACATTGATAAATACTCTACACCGGATCAAAAATTATTTGCAACAGGAATTAAATACTGAAATGCATATTGGATTCTTTAATAAACATCAATCCTAAGGCTCTTCATACCAATATCTTTCTAGCCCAAAAAAGATTTCTTACAAATATAGAATCAATATGTTTTCTATGTCACAAAAATGAAGAAACTCTGGAGTACTTCATTACAAACATGCTGAAACACAATAATTTCAATTACTAAATCTCAAATCTCTTCATATCAAATACTATGTTTATTCTTTTTACTCTTTGGTTTCTAAGGTGTCATTTTTGTTTTAATCTGACATCTCAGAAGCTTCAAACACTTTTCCTTAGCAAACTAGCTAAAATAAAGAACAGGATCCAAGGTCTCACTTTGCCTGACATCTTTTCAGCATGGAGTTTAGCTAAGCTATCAACACCACTGTAATTGTTAACATTAGAAAATATCATTACACGATATATTAGCTCATGTAATGTACGTTACCTAATATAACTTCCCCTTTTATTTGCAATAAAGTATAGTTGTGATGATTGGTAATTAAGTAATTGTGGTAAAGGATCGAGTGTTCCTCAGGTATGTACAAATATTCCCTAAACAATTAATGGTGTTCTATACACCTTTACAAAAGACACTTTGACGACATAGAAAATATTAGAATATGGTATTTTTTCTTAAATATTTATAATTTGAAAATGCAATTTTACATATTCTTTCTAAAGTGTTATAACTAGTAATGGTATCATCTGGCAATAATTTGGAGATATGGATGTGACATTTGCACCTGCAATAACAATTCTGCCAGCACAATCATAGGTAAAATACTCAGTATAAAGTGTTGGTAAAACCTATCAAACTTATGAGGATGATTAGAAAGCATCGAAATTAGAGATAAACGATATTAAAATAGAGTTAGGAGAAATTCAGAGTCATATGATGGTAGAATCTAAAGAAGCAAAAATAGAAAATTATAAAGTGTCATATTGTATGCTTTTCAGGAGGGCAGGATTCCCTACCTTTGTAAATACTTCACTACACTGTTCTGTTAAAGAATGATCCCAAACATTCATTATTTTGCCAAAATCCCAGTGACAAAAATGAAGGTGCTGAATGTAAATAAACAATGACAATGTTCTGCCCCCAAAATATTGAAAACCTGGGCTAATTTTTTAGTTCAAATCTAACTATGCCAATCAAGTATAATTTTCTAAGTATGTACGAGCATTACTTTATTATTAAGGTATGTTTGTGACTATTTCTTTATTTTTCTCTCTTATTCTCACTGTTAAGTAGTAATCATCATCTTCTTCAGCCATTATTAATCCACTGCAGGATGGAGTTTAATATAGTATCTCCAAACAGTAGCCATCCTAGCACACTTCTTTCTTTCATACATACATCTCAAACATAGTCTCTTTCTAAGTCTTTTACATTTAAGATTTCAACTTTCCAAATCTAATTTAATTTCTTCTTGCAATATATCATATTTGACTTAAATTTATGGTAAATCCTACCGGTTCTAAATAAATGCATATATATTATACAAATTTACATCATAAATGCTGTATTTTTAGCAAATACTTTTTTTACAACAATAATAAAAAACCCAACAATAAAGTTGTTTTCTGTTCATGAATTCATATGAAAGTTTAAGTCCTAAAAGGGGCGGCTGAATTCGTGGAAGTTTGAATACCAAAATAAACTATTCTGTCACTGCACAAAGCATTCCTGAATAAAAACCAATGTTCGTTAAGTCAGAAGTTGTTATATTTTTTTAACTTTAAATAATGATTTCAAATTTAAGATCAAATATATCTCAACTCTTCTTTTATTAGCAGTTCATCCCTTTCTGCTTACATACACAATCTTATATTTCCAAAAAAAACTACAATTAAAATTTTGCATTTTGAAAATAACTCTAAATCATAGGGGGGGGGGTTAATGGTTATCAATATTCATTTCAGTACAACCAGCTGTTTTCAGAAAGAGCAAGCCAAATATAATCTAATGTGTTATATATCATTGCTTTATGTTTAATCAACATCAACTGCAACATGATTTTATAACATAAATGCTACAAGTGGTATCTCATACTGTTGCTAATAAAAGTATGTTTTATATAATTATAGTTCCAAACTTGATTTTTTTTATTATAAGCATTATTTATAATAAATATAATATTCTGTATAAGAAATTAAAAATATATAATTTTTAAAAATCGCAGAATTTAAGAAATAAAATTACCTTTGTTTAGAACAGCTTCTAACTATAATCAGTCTATTGCTTTCTTACTATCAGCTATTATAATGAAATAAATTTGCTTATTATTGTATTATTTACAATGAGTAATATTTGACTTTAAAAAGTAGGAATAAATAGCCATAATTTTCAAAAAATAGGAAAAAATGTATGTTTAGACTGCAAATAGTAAATAAGGACATAAAATTTACACGATGCAAGCTAAATTAAAACTCTAATCTGATTTAGCAAAATATAAACATATATAGGAAGGTATTGAGATGGAAATCTTTCAAATAATTTTTTTTATGAAATTAAGGCATATGAAAATTTAATTATATCATATACCATTTATAACTGCTACAGATTACTGTGCATTATACATATTTTTAAAATATTGTGTATATAGAAAATATGTATTTTCAATAATCCTTTTATTATGACAAAAGTAAACATACTTTTTTCAACTTTACATTTAAATAAACAGTTATGGTCATATTTAATCAAAAATAAATTTAAACATTACAAGAAATACAATTTCTGATGTAATAAACAAAAGCTGAATGGCTTTATTGTTTTGGAAGTTCATAAAAGTATGAGCACTGAAAGTGCCACAAAGGGAATCAATCCGAGGACCTTTTGCTCCAGATTTTGATGCTCAGCCACTGCAGTGAATTACACAAAACATAAAAAATTAACATGTATTTATTATTGTTTTGTCTGGCATCCAAAGTCAGGTTCGGCAGTTTCCACTCCTGAATGTGGACTTCCCTCACTGTGTCAACCATTTAGCTTAACTTCTATTGTCTAAAGAACAAAGATTCAGCTTCGTGACAGTAGTTCCCTGGAGAACATGCATAATACCATTCAGGTTGTTTGACAGTAGTTCTCTGAAGAACATGAAAGGAGAACGTGAATTCTGTCTTTCAGTAATGTGGACAGTAGTTCTTTGGAATTGTGTATATTGCCATTCAAGTTTATCCATAGTTCTCTGACCCTACCTTCAAAAAAACCTATTTATTGCCAGATCCCCATCCTTAATGGAAACATTTGGATTACATGCGCATCATCGCCTATTGGCTTGTTTTTGCCATTGGCTATGCTTTATCTATCTGTATACACATAGGTTCATGGGGATAAATGCTGGATCCGATCTAGATAAGATGGAATCTGGACTAATCCTTTAAAGACAAGATGAGACATGACAATTATACAAATAAGTATTGCTAAAATACAACATTTACACAAGAAACTTGGCTAATATACATCAAATAAACAACTATATATAATATAGGGATTGAAATGCCTATAAAGTTTTTTGTTTGAATGTATTCCTAAAACTATACACATTGTACACACAGACAATATGCATTTATGTAAAAAAAAAAACTTGATAAACAAAATTTGAAGCTATAATCTATTTCAGGTACTGTGGTATTAGAGCTGCGACATGAAGAATTATAATCGTTTAATCATTAAATTAATTAGGTTATTAAATCAAAAACATATTTTAAAATCTACACTTAAAAAAAAAACAATTTAACAAAAAATAATAATACGAAAAGCATTAATAGTTAAAATGCGTGTTTAAATCAAATTGTGTGTTTGCACATGCATATTCTGCATAATCTATTTTAATACATTGTACAGGCTTACACCTGCATTTATATATGTAATATATGCGGGATTCGAACTCAGACTTTCACACGACCTACAATTCTCAGCGCCATCTTATATTGCTGACTCACCTGACCGCACACATGTTGAAAAGATAAATAATTACCAATATACGTATTTCGTGCTAAATCAGCACTCATCAGTTGGTTCAGATTACCATCTCCACACATATATACAATTAGTACTCAGCTTTATATTAAGATAATCAATCTTCATACTTTAATGAGTGCTGGTTTAACACGAAATACTATATTGGTGATTATTTATCTTTTCAACATGTGTGATCAGGTGAGTTAGCAATATAAGATAGCACTGAGTTGTAGGTCGTGTGAAAGTCTGAGTTCGAATCCCGCAAATATTACATGCAGGTGTAAGCCTGTACAATGTATTAAAATAGATTATGCAGAATATGCACATGCAAACACACACTCAATTTAACTATTCTTCACATTAATGCTTTTCGTATTTTTTTTTTTTTTGTTAAATTGGGTTTTTTTTTAAATGTAGATTTTAAAATATGTTTTTGATTTAATAACCTAATTAATTTAATGATTAAACGATTATAATTCTTCGTGAAGCAGCTCTAATACCACAGTCCCTATTTGAAATCAACAATTTTAAAATTCTATTAAAAACATATATATCATAGATATTCCCATAGTATATCTATGAATTTATAGACAGAGAACCAGATATATATATATATATAGAGAGAGAGAGAGGAGAAAGGAAATAATTCTGTGCAGGCATCTGCTTTGGAAACAGACGAGAGAAATACTCATTTATTCACTCTAGAAATGAGTATGCATTTCTAATTCTGCTACAATTAAAACCTGCTAATAAAATTTAATGTCGAGGGTAACTAAAGGAACCAAACTGGTAATTATCAATTGATGTTATGTTTTAGAAAAACTAGGCTAAAATCATTCACTTGCCTTACAGGAAAGCCTCACACATCTTTGCAACTAATCCAGAGATACATTGCTTATTTTATTAAAGAGAAACCTATTAAAAGTAATTGAGTTTTCCCTTCCCAGTCGGGGAAACTACAAAGCAAATGCTTAATCCACAGAGAAATTTCAACCCCTGACAGAAAAGTGGATCTACTTTTGTGTAAAAGTATTATGTAAAAAGGGTGAGAAAACCAACTAAAGCCTTTTACTAAAATATTACTGAAAACAAATGCCTCTATTTGACGGTTTGCCAATTTTTCAAATTGTTCAAAAAAAAAAAAAAAAACAATTTGCAATGAAGTTTAGGGAATAATTTTAGGATCAGTTGAAGTTGTAGATTCTATTAAAGTTAAACAGTTGTTTCTGCTTCAAAATCTCAATTTCAAATATTAATACAATTAGATTTAAAATAATTTTCTTTTTTTTTACTATGGAATTACTTTATATATATATATATGCATTCGTGTGAGTATACACTTATTGTTTGCATGAATGTAATTCAGAATATTATATATCTGTGTGAATATACATCATTTTGGAACCTGGTCCTTAATTTAGAAATAATTAAAGCAATGGGATTAATATGTATGGGTATGGAAACACACACAGAAACAGATAGGTATATATGATAGTTTAACCAATACAGAAATGTAAATATGAGTTTTTTTTTAAACCATACAGACCATGAGTACCATTTTAAATGAAAACAATGCTTTATAATCAAGAGTTGGTGGCCGAGTGGTCAGCACGGCTGCCTTACAAGCAGTTGTCCTGGGTTCGCTTCCTGGCTGATGTTTGACACATGAAAAAAAAAATCAATGCTTTATATAATATAGTGTCCTACTGAAATTTGAGGTGTATTTCAGTATATGATAAGATGTCAGTCATAATTTTTTTCTTTCTTTCTTGTTTGGTTTTCGGATGGTGAATATGCTAACTTATGAAATATTGAACTGTGTTGCTATGACAATGATATTGATTTAAAATTGTTTATTATTAATTGTATTATAAGATTATACATTGACTTTATTCTAATTTTAGAAATAAAAATGTGAGTAATAAAGCATATAGTTTGGATAAAATTATTAATTTTTTTATTGGATGAAATTATTAATTTTTTTATGTTTCGTTTTAGTTACTGCATTCATGCTAGTAAATTATAAATTTATTTTAAATGCACATTATATTATATTAAGTAATATTTACTAAGGCTGTAACTTCAGGAATATGCGTCTGAAAAATGCGAAGGTAGGGACCTCTACAGGTCTTAACCACAAGCTTACGCCTTGGAAGAAATTATAAACAATACAAATAAATTGTTTAATATTTCAGATTTCCAGTGTAGTATATTAAAAATGTAGTGTAAATTATAGAAATGAAATATAGTATTGATATTATAAAATGGAAATTTTTGTTGTATGTAATAATTCTAAAATATTTATTTTTGTCATTATTGTGTAATAAATTTTTTTATTTTTATGAAATGCTATCGGAAATTGTTAAAAAAATGAATATAGAGGATTACTATAGTTATACTGATGTCAATAAGAAAATCTTATAAATAGGACTGAATAGTTTGAACTCATTCTTGTCTCTCGTTTTTGCTTTAAACAGAAGCACATATAGCTTTCTTTATATATACATTAAAAGTATATGTGACTTAACATTGTCTGCCCATGAACTGGGGCAATATATTGAGAAAATTTTATGAGAAAACCACAATTTATTAGAAAAGGAAAAACCATTGGAATTGCTTCATTACGTCATGAACCATCGGAATATTTATATCTTTTGAAATGGATGTTGCCTATATTTTAAAAATGGAATACAAACATCAAGTGTACAAGCCATATTTACCTGCCTAAGTAATTTTATTACCTTAATTGATCTAATTTTTCTAAGATATGAAGCAATTTAATTTCCCGTCATATCGCTCTAGATAAAGCTAGCATCTAGTCATTCATACTATTTTGAAATAATATTTGCTCATTAAAGAATATTTCTTCATATCATCGTGAATGTAAATACTATGTGTGTGTATTAACTAAATAATTATTATTTGAAAGAATAATTTGGATATGTATATAAAACATAAGAATGGATAAAATGTACTTTGGATTTAAAAATTTTTTGCGAATAAATTATATCCTCTGGAACAAGGATAAAAAACAGGCAAAACTCTACACATATTGCCACTCTGTGCAAACCAGAGTAATCAATGGATGCCAGAAGGCTCGTGCATAAAATCCCCATCTAGTGCCTACTCATCCAATATCCTCAGACTAGTTTCTGGCTTGTGGCCTTTCGTCAGTGAGGAGCTTTGGATCTGAGAGCACAGCACCTAGATCTTAGGCACTAGATGATGATTTTATGCACAAGCCTTCTGGCATCCATTGATTACTCTGACTTGCACTGAGTGGCAATACGTATATAGAGTTTTGCCTGTTTTAATAACAGTTAAGAGCAAGCATAAGAAATGGTGATCATGTGATGTTTACTGGCTTAGAACAAGGATATACTTTTGGTTTATACTTTGAAATAGACATCAGAACTGTAATGCCATTCTGGAAACATAATATTTAAAGACTCATTCAGGTCATTTATTTATATTTGTCACTATTACTGATATTTATATATATATATTTGTCTATCTTCATTTAAAATGTAAAATTTATTGATAAATAATATATAGTTTTAAGTTAATTAGTGATCTATTCACATACCAAAATATAAATTGTTTTACTAAGTTTAAACTTGTATCTTGTGGTGAAATAATTATTATTTTAATCTAAAATATCCATGTCCAGCGTTGTTAGCCGAGAGGTCAGCGCATCTGCATTGAAAGCAAGTAGTTGGTTGCAGACGGTTGTGGGTTCGCTTCCCAGCCGATGCTATGACATTTGGAAAAAAAAAACCAATTCATTTTTTTGGGGTGATTATAAATTAACTTTAAATATATCACTTATATGAGGAGTTCAAAAGGATTTTATTGCAATAAGTATTAACTTTATCTTGTTCTCTTAAATTTTACTAGCAAAGAACTAGATTCATGTTTGTATATATATATACATTATTAACAAATATTTATATAAAATTTATAAGAAAATGTATATGTTAAACTCTCTTGATAAACAGAACAAAACTCTCCATACAGTATTGCCACCTGTGCTAAACAGAGTAATCAATGGATCCCAGAAGGCTTGTGCATAAAATCCCCATCTAGTGCCTACTCATCCAATATCCCCAGACTAGTTTCTGGCTTGTGGCCTTCGTCAGTGAGGAGCTTTGGATCTGAGAGCACTGCATCTAGATCCTAAGATCTAGGTGCAGTGCAGATCCAAGGCTCCTCGCTGATGAAAGCCACAAGCCAGAAACTAGTCTGGGGATATTGGATGAGTAGGCACTAGATGGGGATTTTACGCACAAGCCTTCTGGGATCCATTGATTATTCTGGCTTGCACTGAGTGGCGCTGCTGTACGGAGTGTTTTGCCTGTTTTAATATTTTGTGTTACTTAGATATGTAAGCTTAGTCTGTTATTAAATAAGTAGAGATTGGTAGGCAATCACATATGTAAATATGGAATGTCAGTCAATGATTTATTGTATAAGCAATTAGATCATGTGCATATAGATTGTTTATGATCTATTCATTATATATATAAATATCATCATCATCAACCATTATCAATCCACTGCAGGATGAAGGTCTCTCCAAGTTCAATACATCTTTTCTGATCTTTAGCTTCTCTTCTCCACATCACCCCTGCACACTTTCTTATTTCATCCATCCATCTCGCATGTGGTCTCTTTCTGGGTCTTTTACAATCTCTTGGAATCCAGTTTAAGATTTCAATTGTCCATCTACTATCATCTCTTTTAGCAATATGTCCAGCACAACTCCACTTAAGTCTTTTAATTTTTTCAATGAGGTCAGTAACATCTGTTTGTTCTCTTATCCATACATTGCGTTTTTGATCTCTTTTCGTTACTCCCAACATGCATCTCTCCATACTTCTTAGAGTGGTTTGAAGTCTCTGTATTGCTCTTCTTTTAAATGTTCACGTCTCAGATCCATAAGTAAGAACTGTCCAAGTCTCAGATCAATAAGTAAGAACTGGCAAAACACATTTATTAAAATCCTTCTTTTTCAAACACATAGGTATATTTCCTTTTAGTATCAAGTTATTTCTACCAAAAGCACTCCAACCAAGTTTAATTCTATGATTAATTTCATCTATTATGTTTCCATCTGTATTAATAATCTGACCAAGGTAATTGTAACTATTAACTTCTTCTAATTCATCATAATCAATCTTCATTTTCGTATTTTGAGCAAATCGATTAAACATTACTTTAGACATTTGAACATTTATCTTTAGTCCTACTTTCATCTGATAACTCCTGCAACATTTCCTGTAACTCTAAAGCATTATTTGCAAAAACAACTACATCATCTGCAAAATCTAAATGACTTAAATAATCTCCATTTACTTTCACTCCTTTAGCTTCCTATTTTAATCCACAAAATACTTCTTGCAGCACTGCTGTAAAGTTTTGGGAGATATGGAGTCACCCTGTCTTACACCCTTCTCACTGTTGACTTTCCTACTATCATTATGTAATCTAATTGTTGCTGTTGCATTTTTATAAATATTCTTTAAAATATGACAATATCCTGGATCTATACCTTGACGATCCAATACTTTAATCAATTAAGAAATGTTTATAGAATCAAATGCCTTTTCATAATTTACAAATCCTAAGCATAATGGCAACTCATATTCATTTGTCCTTTCTATAATTTCTCTCAATACCTGGATATGATCTACTGTACAAAACCACTTTTAAATCCAACTTGTTCTCTTGGTTGGTTGATATTCATTTTATAAATAAATTTTAATTTAATTTAAATCAAATAAACTTGTCTGATTATTGTTCAATTGTGCGATATGAATTCATTGATTAATAACATGAGTGAGATAAAATAAATTATTTTACTATATCGTAACATTTATTTGAAATAACTATATCACATAATCTAGAAATCATATCCCACAATTGGTGAGTATCGTTATATTATTTTTTATATTGAATTCAATAGTTATCTGACTAGATATAAACTTTATATGATAATCATAATCAAATATTTGTCTGTTTTATCTAAATTATTGTTTGGATAAGGACTTTGAATTCATGGTTGGTCATTAAGATCTTAATGTTATTCAGTTATACAACTGATAACACCATACTTTGTTCTGTTATATGTCAGAATGATATGCTTTAATTATATTTCAATTTAGTTGATGTAAATCATAAATCCAATTAACTATTAAAGTTTAATATTCATACTTGATTATAATAAATATTTTTTTTTATGTTTTGATTGTTATAGTATAGTTTTAATAACTTTATTACAGGAAATTTAAAATAAATTGATATGATTAGTTAATTGTACTTAAGTAAATATCCAATAGAAATCTACTATTTATTTTGTATCCTGGTATGATTGAATATGATAGATTCAAGATTATCTTATAGACTTATTGAGATATTACATCATTATTAAGTATTTTATCTTGTTATAAATAGCTTGATTAGCAAAAGTCAATGTAAGAATATAGCACGAATTTATTATTTATCATTTTATTAAACTAGTATTTAAAATTATTGGGCCATATATTTATTTAAATAGGTACTTTCAACTTATGTCCCAGGTGGCCGCAAGAGGCGCTGTTTCCTGTGTCAATCACAGAAATATTCAGAATAGGGGGCCAAAAGCAGTGATGCAAGTTCCAGCCAATAGGTGGCGCTGTTCACCATGCATATTCACAGGAACCTTATGCCAAGTAGCTGCCAGCACTACTGCCCGCTTGGTGGTGCTGATAGCCATACGTAAACACATACAGCTTACATCGTCTGCTACCAGCAACTACCAGCAATCTAGCCCACTATGTGGCGCTGTACCTTTAAATATTATAAATATTGTAAACTTATAGGACATACTAAAGCTGTTATCTCAATCATTCATGAATTATTGTATTTAGATATGAACATCTTTCAATTTTAGTATAAGTTTGTATGCAATGTTTGATTAATTGGGTATATTAGAATTTATCTTAAGTACATATCATTGTTTTGGAACAATGGTATTTGATTTAATTGCTTTATTTTAATCTATTTTAAGTAAGGTTTGTATTTAGGGTATTTGAAATGATGATCTTGTTTGTTTTCTGTTTATTCTAATTGCTGTATGAACTCATGATGTTATAATAAAAAATATCATCGTTTTGTTTTGATATGTGATTAGATAAAGGGTTATTTTAAATATTGAATAATTATTTATTGATTGGTATTCATTTAATTTGATATGTGATTAGATAAAGGGTTATTTTAAATATTGAATAATTATTTATTGATTGGTATTCATTTAATTTAATTTATTATACTATAATCACTTTCCTTATATTTATTCTTCCACAACTTTATCTCTAGACAGTAGTGCCACTCAGTGTGAGCCATAATAATCAATGGATGCTAGAAGTTTGTGCTTAAACACTCTATCCAATCCCTACTCATTCAATATCTCTAGATTAATTTCTTTCACCAGAAGTTTTGGATCTGAGAGCACTTCACTCAGAACATAGGATCTAATGCATTCCTCCAGCAGCCACCTTTTGCCTATTTACTTAACTAAAAAACTACGAGCCAAAGATGAAAACAATGTTTTCAATCCAAGCTAATTCACTTGTATCATAATAGAGATCTGAACCCAGTTCAATATCTATACATTGTGGTATCTTTTTAAAAAAAATTGCAGTCAATATTATCTTATGAGCAACGTAAGTATTAAAACCCACCCAAACATCACATGATCATTTCCACACTGATGAAAGCCAAAAATCTAGAAACTAGTCTGGGAATAGTGGATGAGTAGATTGTAAATACCTAGATAGAAGATTTTATACACACACCTTGTAGCATCCATTAATTACTATGGCTTGAACTGGGTGGCGCTACTATCTGGAGAGTTTGCTATTGTTTTAACAGTTTGTGTAAAGCATAAGAAATGATGATCATGTAATAATTGAAATAATTTAAACTGTGTATTGTAGTAAAAGTATGAGTAACAGGTATGTTTTCAGTCATTTGCAAAATTTCATGATGGAAGGGGGAACACTGAAAACAATCTATAAAGATATGTAACATTCACATTTCATGTTGTAACTTTGTGATCCAGTCCTTGTAACGAATATCTTGGAGACCCACTAGGACTCATTGCATAATATATATATATATATATCATTATTACCAATAAATCACTAAATATAGTCCTAAAATATACAGTTGGTAAAAAAAGATGGGTATAATATCCATGATAAAAAATACCACAAGGCTTGCATAGAATAATTAAGAATCAGTTATGCAAACATGCATGGTAGAAAAAAAAGTTTTTAAATAACCTACTGCAGAGCAACGACCATTTTCGTTTAAAATGAAATAGTAAAGAAAAGAAACAATACCAGACTATAATAAATGCTGGATGGTGAGAGTTTGCACGTTTTATTTCTTGCTAAAAATAGTTACTGCCCATTTACTGACTCAGTAATTGGATGGCTTAACTGTTTCATTGTGGATTGATTACAAGAGTAAAAAAAAAAAACTTAACACTTGTTAGGAAATCTGGAAATCTGAAAAGATTAAATGATATCCTATTTGAATTCAAGATTGCAGGCAAATAATTGCAGAATGGTATACACCAGGAATATAAAAGTATAGTTTCATTTTCTCAATCATTATTATTTCTATTTTGTCTAAAACTATTATTGTTTTATTGTATCACTATTCATCTACGAAATTAGTTCAGAATATTATGTAGTTTAATAATCTGTTATATGGTGGTACTTTAGACAGGATAGTTTAGCAAAATGCGTCATTAATAATACAATATTCCTCCTGAAAATTCTATCCATATTGTAGTTGACAAGTGGGGATTTATAGATTCTCCAAACTTCAGTGTGGAAAGTCACAAACTATGGTATATATTTAAGTGTTCAATTTACCAGGCCCCTCGTTGGCCTCTTTGCTCTACATAATGAGTTGCTTGTTTAAAAATGTTGGTGTTGAATTTTAATGTGGGACATCTACAATCTTATGTAATAGTTAGTTGAAAGTCTGATTCAAAGTCTGAAACTACTTACGATATGTTGAGTTTATAGATAATAATTTTGTAGTGATATATGTCTCCCACCTTCCCACTTACTTTTTTCCTATTAAAAATGGACCAAGTAAAAATTCTTGGATAAAAGTAAAGCTGCAGTAAGGCAGCAACTTAACTGACGGACATTGTAAACGGAATTCAATTTTCATAAGCTGAACAAAAATTATTTTAGAAGTCACATTTGCGGCAATTTCAGAGTGTAATAAATCCTATATAAAAAGTGATGATTACATTCCACCACTGTGTAAAACAGATATTTAAATCAATACATCTAAACATAAAGATCAAATGTACGTGTAAAAAAAAAAATCCCATGGTAACTAAAATATTAAATGCCCCAAACAGATGAAACAAAAATCACACTTATAAGAAAATGAGCTCACATTTGCACATTATTGTCAATTTTTGACATCGTACCAAAAACATTCAACAGATGGCTCCAGAATAGGGTCGAAAGCATATAACTAAGGTATATGGATGTGACTATATTGGTATTAACTATCCCACCTATAAAATTGACCTATAGTAGTTATAGAATTCAAGTCATTAAAATATATAAAAACTGGTCTGGTGACAAGTCTACATAATAATGTAAGTGATTAAGACAGAATATAAAATCTTAGTTTTTTTTTTTTTTAAGATTTCAGATTATTGTTTAGTGGAGAAAAAAAAATTTGTGAACCTTTGAAGAGACAGTTAAGAAAAAGAATAATTAAATGCTATGTGTGGAGTGTACTAATATATGGTTGTGAAATGTAGACAATGAGTAATAAAATTAGGAACAGATTGAAAGCATTTGGGATGTGGATTTGGAGAAGACTCTAAAAAAATCAGATAAATAAAAAAAAAATTAAGTTTGTAAATGAAAAAGGAAGATTGATTGAGGGAATCGTAGAGAGAAAAAAAAAACTGGAGTGAACATATATATTAAAACAAAATTATAGTTTAATGAAAGAGGTTTTGGAAAAAATGGTAAGTCAAAGTAAGAAGAAAAGATGGAAGAGATTGACATTATTGGATGACATATGAGATGGGAAGAGCTACATAGAATTGATACTGTAGATAATGATGATAGTGGACAGGAGTAATAAGTGGCTGCTAGATGTTCAAGATCCTAGTTTTCACTGGCAAAGGTAAAAGCCAGAAACTGGAGTGGAGATGAGGATTTTATGGCACTACACATCACTTGGTATCCACCATTTGCTCAAACATACAATAGATATTCTAAAGTAGGATGAAAATAAACATTGTTGAAAGCATATACACAAACAAATAGGTATATTATATGATGTTTTTCTTGGTATTAATCATTATTAATTCTATTTGATCTATTCTACAAGCAGCACCAGTTTTAATTATTTACAATAGGCAACCACTGTGTTGAGCTCTTTAAGTTTGCAATAAAAGTGTTGTTAGCCAAGAGGTCAGTGCAGCCACCTTGCAAGCGAACAGTTGGTTGCAGACGGTTGTTGTGGGTTCACCTTCCGGCCGATGCTACGACATATGGAATATATATATAATTATAAAAAATCCAATAATCACTACCAACACTATTCATTTTACATAGCAATAATTATTTCAAAATTACTTAAAAGAGTCAAAATAATGGCATACAATTAAGTTTTTGACAATGATGTTATCATTATTAATAGTCATCATTTTAAACCATTATCAATCCACTGCAGAACAAAGATTTCTCCAAGTTCAATCCATCCTCTCTAATCTCCAGCCTCCCTTCTCCACATCATCCTGGCACAACTTATTTCATCCATTCAACTCACATGTGGTTTCTTTCTGGGTCTTTTACAACCCTTTGGAATACCGTTTAAAGTTTCAATTGTCTATCTATTATCATCTCTTATAACAAAACATCTAGCCTAGCTTGGCCTAAGTTTCTTAATTCTCTCAATAATGTCAGACACACCTGTTTGTTCTCTGACCCTTGTATTTCATTTCTGATCTCTTCTTGTTACTCCTAACAAACATCTCTACAAACCATTAGTCTGAAAAAAGTTTACAAGTGTTTTGCCAAGATTTTGCAATGGTAGGCAGAGCACTATGATAATCTATGAAGGTACAAAACACATTGCCATATTTCCTGTCATTACTTGTGACCAGGCACAGTAGCACTTAATATTTTAGAGGTGAATACGTGACATGAATTATGTCATTTTCATACATACATGCCTTGGAGATGGCACTTCAGGTAGCTTGGAGAGATAATTAGTTACCCTTTCACTGAAGCACTGTATATATATATGATGCATGGTAGTATTTTTCTTACCTTGACACCATCTGACAGGAGTGGTTAAATTTCAAAGGCAATATTTTTAATAGTTACATTATTTGATATTGTAACAAATGGAATTAATATTTTGTTTGCTTCAGTTAGTTAATTACACTTACAATTTATTCTAGCACTAAGCAACTCATGAAAGGCTAATTGAATAATTACGACTTAAGTGGTGATTCATTTTTCAATTTAATTATTTTAGTAAAGGTAACAATTGAAATTAATTATGTAAAAGATAAGAAAAATTGGTATTGTACCGGCATGGTTTCGAATATTGACAAATTAATAATTAATATTAGTAATTGTATTCCATTAATTATTATTATTTTTTATTTAATTAAATAAATAATAAACTATTTAAAATATACTTAGAAATTACTATAAGTCAGTGTTAAAGATATAACTTTCAAAATTTATATTAAAAAAAAACTTCATTAAAAGTGGTGTTGTTTAAGTAAGCACTTTGTGGCACTTTTTGACACTAGAGGGGGCCACAAAAGCATTGCTGACATAACCAAGTGATAACTAACTAAAACAATACATTCACAGACTGACATGACCAAGTGATAATCCAGACTGTAACTGCTCCAAATATTTTGTCCAGTCTATATAAAAAAAATCCATTCTTATCTAACAATGAAAAAAAAATCCCAATGATTTCATAGAAGTAACCCATAAAACTGTCAAAATTATTTCCAATATTTTGTTCCCCAAATCAATTATTAAATGAACATAAAAAGTATTTTACTTGCAGCAAAATAAATTATTACTAATTCAAAATAAACATGATAAAAATAAATAAATTACTAATGTTTATTAAAATCAAAACATTATGGATATTATGTTAAACAAAAAAATTCAAAACAATTTGACAAAAAAACAAATTAGTACATTCTTGACTGTAAAATAAGTAAACTGCTTACATGGAAAAACATGTTAAAATTATTAAAAAGTAACACCCACATCCTTGGCAGTAATGTATATGACAAGCCAATCAAAAACTAGCTTAAAATCACATTGAGAACCAGATATTACTTTCAGTTAAGAATTTTAATTTTAAAAGAAAATAAATTGAATACAAGTATACTAAAGCTAGATGTGATTAAAGGGATTTTAAACACAGACTTTCAAACTGCCTTTAGTCATTCACTCTATCTTATATAACCGATACATATGACCACCCACATGGGAAAAAGATAAATGATTCCCAATATATGTATTTCATGCTGAACTAGCACTCATCAGTTGGTCCAGATCATTATCTCCCACTCATATATAATCAGTGTTCAGTGTATATTAAGATAGCAAATCTATAAACTTTAATGGAAGGCTTCAATCCTCTCCACTCTCCAACTCTTCAGCCATCCATATCATTGAAAAGCTGATGAAGGAATGTTCAAAGCCCTTGTTGATGCCAATTTATTATCATACCCATGTTGACCTAAACATCTGGAGATTCTACATCATCAAACAGGGTGCAAATTCCATTTGGTCATAGCAAAATAAAGAAATGCAATTCAATTACAAGATACAATCAAGTCAATATCGACTTCTGATAATTATACCTAATACAACAATGTCAAAAATTCCATTTGGCCATGGCAAAGCAAAGAAATGGCATCACTTATTACCACTAGATGCAATAGTTTGTATTGAATCCTGATAATCACAGATAGTTCAGTTTGAAAATTCCATTGGTTAGGGCAGACTACACAAATAACATTTAACTACTATCTTTGAATGTAGTCAAGTTAACACCAACTATTGACAATCACATATATAGCATGGTTTTCTGACTGCTCAAAGGCATGTTCATAATTTTGGTAATGATAATCATCCATCTCATAAAAGATTACCTTCTTTTATCAAAAACTTTTCTCAACAAAGACAATTTTTTTGTGGTTTAAATGATAATTCAGATCTGACCTGATCAAATGCAAACTTGACTTTTTTGTCACTACCATGAAAATTCTTAAAAAACATTTTTTTTAGCCAGCATCACAGTTCAAAACTATCTTGGTCCAGTCCCCATATTTCACATCCATAATCTCAGAAAATACTATAGCTTGATTGTAATATTTTGTTGCCTGTATCTTCAACCCGCTTTTTGCACAGAGCTAAATATACTAATAAGATAATCTCATCAAAACTGAAATATATTTGAGTCCTATTCTAATAACATCCTTATGGTATATTACTAGAAAAATTCAAAAGTTCATATTGAATAATAACTTTCAATTTAGTGAATGATAATTCAGTAAGTATACCTTGTAGTCCTTTAGATATCTGGGATGTTTCTGTGGTATATCCAAATGTAGATAAAATTCTATTGCTCTAGTGTTTATCAAACATGACACTTTCAACTATATTTCAAACTTAAACACAAATATACATCAGGTAGCCCAGATAAATTCAATAGTTTTCACTGCCCACTAAAGAAATAATTTGAATGCATGTATCTGGTAGTTAATAAAGGTGAAACTGATTCATGAAAAGTTACTATTAAAAATAGTCAGAGGGAACATTTTTATAACTACAAAATAAACAATGCCTTCCAACAAAATCTGTAAATCAGGGTGGGGAACCTTCAACCCTTGGGCTAACTCCAGCCCTTGAAAGCTCTCAGTATAACCCATGGACATTTTCAAAACACATAAAACTGTATAAACTTCTATTTAAACATGGGCACAGTTCAAATAATGAATTAAGAGTTAAGTAAATTAAAATATTTATTTTCTTAACTACATCTCTTTGCCTCTCAAATCTTTATAATAGTTCTAGCATATTGTGTGGTCTATCTGACAATGAATTTAATCTAAGAAGCCGGGGGTATTTTGTTTTTTTATATTGATTTTCACGGACAGACATATGCTAGCAAAAATAAAATTCAATTTTTCTTTGTTTTAGCATTATTTTGCTGAAGAATTCATCTGTCCAGATTATTAAAAAACAATTTGAGCACATAAATATGTCATGAAGAATAGTTATAAGATGAATTGGGCAATTTAGCATTAAACATGGAACCATGGTTTAATAATAATGATGTTACTTTATTTTCAATTCACAAAAAATTACTATTCTACTTTAAAAAGGAAAATCTGAAATTGGCCTTGGGTTGGAAAGGTTATCCATCCCTAATGATTAGAGGTGAAGTAATTAAATTTTTGATCAAATATAGCGGACTAATTTTAAGTTATCTGTATGGTCCACTAATAACATTATAAATATCCAAATGGCCCTTGGTGTAAAAAAGATTCCTGACCCCTACGATAAATGGAAATAAATCAGCAAATGGCAACTAAGGAAATACTGATTAATAGATAACAATAAATCATGTACTCATCTTTAAGATTAATGGGCCACTTATCCAACACTTGAAGTTCAGTAATCCATTTACTAATCAATATGGATTTACAATGAACTAGCTACCCATAATAAAAATCTTAATTAGTAACAAGCACAAAATTAAAGCAAAATGAGTAGCTATAAGCTAATCACTATACTCTGAAGCTTTTCTTAACCAACCTTTCAAGTGAATTGCAATCATTAATTTACATTGAATACTGGACATGTTGGAGTATTAAAAGTAAGAATTGTCCAGCAATAACATAATTATAAGTGATGATGATGTTGCAAATATAAAATAATATATTTGTCTGAAAATTTGTAATGATGGCATTTTAATTGTAATTATGTGTTGGCCTATTTCCATCATCTGAATAAGTATAAAATATTTTTAGAAAAATGCAAACTTCTCAGATACATTCAACTGTCAGTAAAACACACAAGTTATGACCCAATGTTTTGAATATTAGTATTCTCCTTTCTTCTTCAGGTGTTGCTGGCCTGACCAGGTACCAATATTAGGATAAGAAGCAAATTAGTGATTTTCATGTGAATATTGAAATTTAAAAAGATGCTTTTCCCAACTAATTTAGTCTGGAGAAGAGATTAGAATAATACAACACGAAATGTTATGCCGAGTAGTCCCCATGCTATATTAACAGTTAAATGTATTCAAAAAGTTTAAATAAAATTTGAATTTATGTAAAACCATTTAAGTATTAAAATTTGATGAGGGAAATAGACTAACATGTTATCCAATCTTAAGAAACCCAAGGGCCACATTATCCAAGGACTGTATCCAAAATAATAAATGCAGTACATATACTACATTATTAATGAATCTTATCACTAGTTGGTTTTATGAATAGCCAAACTATAACTAAAGAGAATTAAAATTGCATCAACTTTTGCCATGAATGATCAGAGTATACATGTTGGATCAAAACAGTTTGGCTTTTTTTGGCATATCTTACATTTGAAAAACACTTTGATGCAGAGTGATGTGAAAACCACCAGATAACATTATCAGTATCAAGATTATTAATTAGCGATAAGAGTTAAAATACCTAATGAGCTTTTGATAAAAGAATATTATTTTTAAGTTTTCACACGGAAAAAATCAAAATCTCTAAATAGGCTACACAAATCTTATTTCAGGCTATATTCTGTTCTAACGTAATTATTATAAACAAGTTTTATTGTAATATAAATAAATGTAGTTTAGTTAAGCATTTTTAGCCGAGAGATCAGCACAGTTATCTTGCAAGCAAGTAATTGGTTGCAGACGGTTGTGGGTTCGCCTCCTGGCCGATGCTATGACATATGGGGTGGGGGGATGTAGTTTAGACTTCAATGAACTTGACCTGTATTAATATAGAGATTAAAAACCTTATCCTTAATAAAAGCAAATATCTTAAACTCCCGAAACAAAAAAAAAAATGGGGGGAGCATGTTCTGTATAAATTTGGGTAAAACAAATATATATATATAACATAAGGGTAGATCAAATCAATCCCTGAAATCATTATGTTGAAACTCTATACCGAAATTGTTACAATAAACGGTAGCAAAAAAATAATAGCCAGAAGATCAGTTACTTAGGAATCCATTCAGGGAGTAACTCCACCCTCACTACTTATACTAGGGTAAATGAATGGCCTTATTGTGACCCTTTCTGCAGGTAGCAGTCATTAGCTTACTAACGAATTGTCTTCACATGGAAGCTAAGCTTCACAAACAGCAAATGATAAAAGTATATAATAATGCTAAAACCACTAAAACATCACATGATCACCATTTCCTATGCCCACACAAGCTACAAACTCTCCATACAGTAGTGCAACGCAGTGCAAGTCTTAATAATCTATGGATGAAAAGAAAGTTTGTGCATAAATGCCTATTTAATACCTACTCATCCAATATTCACAGACTAGTAGCTCGCTTGTGGCTTTCATCTGTGAGGAGCCTTGGATCTGAACGCATTGTACCCAGATCTTAAGATTTAATGCAACTCTCCAGCAGCCACCTTTTACTTAGGATGAGGATGGCTCCAATTTTTAAAAACCACAAACATCAAAATATATGGCTATTGAACTGGTTTCAAATCTATATGACTATATAAGTGAATAAGCTTGGACTAAAATGCATTTTCATCTTGGGCTCAAAGAGGTAAAAGGTGGCTGCTGGGATGGTTGCATTAGATTCTAAAATCTAGGTGCAGTGCTCTCAGATCCAAGGCTTCTCAATGATGAAAGCCACAGACTAGAAACTAATCTGGGGATATTGGATGAGTATGCACTAAATAGGGATTTTATATACAAACATTTTTTCAAATATTGATTACTAAGGCTTCCACTAGGTGGCACTACTGTATGGAGTTTGCTACTACATAATAAAGCTATTAAATACACACCAGTAATATTATGGAGTAGCTGATGACTAGAAATGAGGATCCTAAGAGCTCAAAATGAAAACTAACTGCATAGTATGGCCACCATAGAACACTTCAAGTGCCAAGTATAACCTCTGCAAAGCCATCTTTTCTACATCTAGGAATCTCTACAAGTTCCTTTGTAATATATTTAGTTAAACTGTCTAAAAAAATAAAACAAATAATAATTAACCTATTTATTCAGCACACTGAATGCTTTCTGTAGTAAATAGAAAATTTGAACTTAGAATTTTCAGTGTAAATTCATCCCCCAATAAATCTCAAACAACCAACACACATGACAATACAGATGTAAAAAGTATTTGAGATGAATATATACTGAAAATCCTAAGTTCAAATCCCTCTACTTACTATAGAAAACATTCTGTATACTGAATGAAAAGGTTAATTACATACTGTATACTGAATGAAAAGGTTAATTTCATACTGCCTTGAAAATAGGTTACATCATAGTATAAGTCCATCCCATTCCTATTAATATAAATGGATAGATAATGCTTCCATAATTTAAAGGGTTAGATTGATGTAATACCTACATGGGTATGACTACTATATTAAATACACCAATGTGCATTCTTTCGTTAGTTTTTCAATGTTGGAAGTGGGAGAAGATTGAAGCCTGTCCATTAACATTTAAGCAATTGCTATCTCAATATAAGCCAATCACTGATTGTGTATATGTTTGGGAGATTATGATATGGTCCTACTGATGAGTGCCGGTTCTGCACGAAATACGTATATTGGGGGCCATTTATTTTTTTCACATGTGTATGGTCATGTGTATCGGGATGGAGTGGAGGATGAATATGTACTAAAAATTCGTAAATTCAAATTCCTCTATTTAAAACAAATAATAATAAACCACCATTTTAAAACGCGAAAAATAATGGCAAAATACGTTCAATTAAGAATTACTATAGAATTTTATTCATTATACATATAAATATTAGACTATGTTAACAAATTTGATTTTTATTAATTCACAAACGCGTGTTTACATATATATAGACTACACGTTTTTTTTTTTTAAACAAAATCTGTCATTAATGTTATCTTTTCTAAAATATACAATGAATTTATCAACAATCTCAAACGATATAACGGTTTAACATCAAATCTAATTTCCATTATAGACAAAACTTATCTAAAAAAAGCATTTACATTATTTAAAGTTGTAAATTGTATGTTTTATATATATAAAAGAGAGAAAGAAAAGCGGAGGGGGGAAGTTTTAGGATAAGAGATGTACGTTGATTTTTTTTTTAAATTAAAAGCTATCATTTTTAAAAGGGAAAGATAAAGAAATGGCCATATTATTTCCACAACACAAGGAAGCAATCTGTCATTTCTTTTCAAACAGTTGCCATGGTTACGAGCCAGAGAGGAAACCAGAAGCTATGGGTGGGTGGGTAGATAGAATAATTCGCTATACGCAAACTCTTTTTGGAATGGTGAAACAAATTCTTAAATGACAGAATCACACACTTAAGCAAAATTTTTAATTACTTCGAGTCAAAAAAAAAAAGGATCAATCTAAACTAGTGTCTTAGCGATTACGTCACACATGAATCAGAGCCTATCTAAAGCTTAGTCAGCTAAGGACAGAAACAATGAGGTGTCTCTTCTATGAAAAAATGATTAATGACTTTTTTTAGAAAAAAAAATCACACAATTTAACACTGTGATTTTAAAAGTAGTTTGGATTTGCACAAATACACGATATAATGCAATAGTATACTTAGAAAAGAAAAGTATATAAAAGCTATTACTATGTAAGAAATAAAATCGAATGGACTTCATCGCTCCAAGCATGGAAAATAACAAGAAAGTTCGATCCAAAAACCCTTTAACTCTTAACACTATTATACTACCACTAAATTAAATGGTACAGAGTAATAAATAAAATCAATAGACTTTAAGTAGATAGGCATTCAGATTTTAAGTCAACTTATTTTTCTCTCAGTAGTCACTCTTCTGGCTTAAAATTTTCAACTCTTTAAACCGACCAGCACAATATATATATATGGCATTAAGTCATCTGCCAGATGTCTAGTGACATCTGTATTAGACTGTGATTTGGTGCAATGATGATCAACCTAAGGGGCCCCAATACAAGGAGTCGCAGAAAAATTGTTGGGGATTGTGAAAATTTTGGGTTCTCATGTTCAATGGTACATTTTTAATTTTAAAAAACAAAAATCTAAACACAAAAAATCCATGAAAACTGCTCAACTCATTTGTCTGACCACTTTTGTGTTTAAATATTTCTTTATACCCCAATCCACTTTGCATAAATAGCACATCATAATGGCATTTCACTTATATTGCTCTCATGTGTTTTGTTCTCCGTGTTAGTATACTAACGTTGTGTAGTACAATGTTCTGAATGTAATTCCAAAACGTAAGCTTGTGGTTAAGACCTGTAGAAGTCCCTACTATCGCATTTTTACGTGCATACATCCTTAGTAAATATGTTCTAAAATTGTAAAAAAAGTTGTAATTGCTACAAATCAACAAGACTAAAAACAGGTATTATTATACATTTTTTGTTAATATACAGTTTCTTCAAAGATCTTATGGCAAATCATATGTACTGAAATATAGTATAAATATATTATTCTTCACGTATAAATTGTGACAAAGATATATATTTCTAAGATGACTTTTATTATTACTTTCCTTATAAGCTTATAATAGAATGCTAACATATAATGGGTCACTTAAAATTTCAGAGTATGATGTGCACCACTGATTTAATACAGTGATAAGAGTACCCGATTTGGAGTGTAAGATCCTAGATCAATTCCAATTTTGACACTTCCAGCATCTTAACTTCATATGAGTTCCTCAGCAACAAACCATTTGATTATTTGTCCTGCAGTGCACAATGATAGAATATCCGACTCTGGATTATAAGGTTCTCCAATTGATTCCAGTTATGGCACTTCTGGTGTTCAAATTTCTCATAAACATTTGAGCAATAAAACCATTAGACAGCTGTTTCTTTGACCATTTGGGAAAAAGTACTGGAATAATTAGATATGTCCTGCGTATACCAATTTGCCACTAGCACTATTCCTTCCACCTTTTAGAACCACAATGTAAAGCATGGAATTGAATGATAGCCCAGTATCTGCTAGAATTTGGAAAAAAGATATATAAAGAGATATGGTACTTACATATTATCCTATCCCCCAAGCTTTGCAACTATTTTTTTTAATGATACACTTTTTCCGTGTTAATTGTTAAGTTTAAAAAATATTAATAAATGTATTATAAATTACATTCACAAAGTTTAATTAATTTTTTTTTTAATATTGTAATGTGTAAATGTTAACATGCTCTGAACGTTTTTTTTTTTACATTCAGCATAGCATGGTCTGATATTTTATGTTCAGCATTTTTGTTTTTTCCCCCCGAAGAAAGATCATTTGCAGCAATTTTGCCGGCTATTAGGAATTCCAGGTCACAACATGGTTAAAAAACATTTATTTTGTTTATATTCTTGGGTTCCAAACACCGATTGTCATAAATGTTGAAAACAAATTACTTTGGACGTACTTTTTAAGATTAACAAAATAATTGTAGTCACTATACATAAGGTTTACTGCAGTTTAAATCATTAAATTTATTTTTAATTACAATTAATTGTTGGACTTAGCGGAATTTCTTTAATTTTTATAATGACAAAAGTGACCACTTCTTATCAGCCATTTTATTTTAAAGATTTATTATATGCCTGCAAAAATGCACAATAAAAAAATGGCTGGCAAGCATGGAAGATGGGATATATAAGTATTGAAGATATTAATCACTTTTATCTCTAATTAGCTGATTGTTTCAAAGAATTAAACTTTGAATAATAGGACAAAAGTACAAGAAGTGATAAAGTAGAAATCAACGCAAAATCCAATATGTCCTTCCAGAGGAAGCTTCCATTAGCCAAACATTATGAGTAGAAGTCTGGTTCTATTGCCATACACTTCAATGACTTTAATTACTATTATCACTGAAGCTTCTAACATTGTTTTATTCTTTCTACTCTTAATGCCACCTAGTGATTAATAAATCCTTATCCAAAGCTGTCCTGTTCAAATATCCCCAGACTAGGTTTTAGTTTGTGACTTTCATCCATGGAAAAATTTTGATATTTTTTTTTTTGAGCCATGCCCTTGTATCTTTTGGATCATCTAGAAGAATATCTTTTTTTTACTTTTTGTTAAACTAACAAGTTATAGATCCAAATTAAACAAAACATTAATTTTTTCAATCCCAAGCTTGTTTGCTTACATAGATATATAGATCTAAAACTGGTTCAATATATTTATCTGGTAATGGTAGTGTTTTTAAATAAATTTGGCCAACTTTATGCTTTAACTACAATTGGTATAAAACCAATAATACATCAAATGACTAACAGCCTAGAAACTAGTCTAGGAATATTTGGATAGGAAAGCACTGAATAAAGATTTATGAAGCACTACCTTTTGGCATTTATTGACCACCAAAGCTTACAATGGATGACATCAAAAAATTAATATATTATTAGCAGTAAGATGAAATCTAAAATTGTGTGACATACTATTGATCAGAATTTGACAGATTTATGATAGTTTCACATTACTTTGTTCCGGTTTGAATCAACAAAGATTTCATTAATTTTCTATTTTTCTATTTTTACGAACTTGGCTTAGCTTTCCTTAAATGGCCAAATCTAAAAAAAAAATTGTTCTTATTAGGTATTCACCTTATTTTTTGAATATTTGCAAAGTTCAAATATGATTCTTTTACGACATTTGTAAACTTATATTTTTGAAAATAAAGTTCAACCTATTAAATTCTAACATAGAAAAAAGAGTTAAAACTAAGTGATCATAGAAACTGACTATAGGGAAAGCAATATGAATGTCAATCTGTTAACACATTAAATATACTATAATAACATAGAGCGATTCAAATGTTTATGCCATACACCAAATTGGTACAAATATTTAACACAGCAATAAATAAATTCATTATTATTTTTATAATACAGATTCAGCCATTCTGTTGTATACAATAGCAAATTACACAGTAGTGCCACCCAGTGCAAGCCTTAGTAATCAATGCATGCAAAAAGGTTTGTGCATAAAAATTCATACCTAGTGCCTACTCACTCAATATTGCAGACTACTTTCTAGTTTGAGGCTTTCATCAGTGAGGAGCCATGAATCTCAGAGTACTGCACCCAGATCTGAATCTAATGGAACCCTTAGTCGTATCTTCACTAAAACATCACACGATCATAACTTCCTTTGCTTACACAAGCTGTTAAAACATAGAAAACTCCAAACAGCAGTGCCCTCCAGTGCAAGCCTTAGTGACCAGTGGATGCAAGAAGGTTTGTGCATCTCCAGACTATTTTCTAGTTAGTGGTTTTCATCATCAGTAAAGACACTTGGATCTGAGAGCACTGAACTTACTAATGCAACTCTCCAGCAACCACTTTTAAAGTTAATTATAAATTTACAAGTTCAAAATGAAAACACAATAATGTTTTCAATTCAAGCTCATTTACTTTTATAATCACATAGATTTAAACCCAGTTCAGCAACTATATATTCTGGTATCTTTGCTTCTTTAATAACCAGTCGTCATCTTTCTATTGGGCAGGATTAGTATTAAAGCACTAAACATCACATTATCACCTCTCTCTATGCTTACACAAACTGTTAAATCAGAGGCAAACTGTTCGTCTAGTAGTGCTACCCAATGCAAGCTGGAATAATCAATGGATGCAAGAAGATCTGTGCATAAAATTCCTATCTAGTGCCTATTCATCCAATGTCCCCAGACTAGTTTCTAGCTTATGGATTTCATCAGTGAGAAGAGCCTAGATCTTAAGATATAATGGAACTTTTCAGCAGCCACCTTTTACTTATTTAGTTTCTATAAAGCCATGAGCCCAAGATGAAAACAATGTTTTCAATCCATGCTAATTTTCTTGTATAGTCATACATCACATGATCACCATTCTTTATGCATACACATATCCAAGACTCCTCACTAACGAAAGCCACAAGCTAGAAACTAGTCTGGGAATATTGGATGAATAGACACTAGATAGGAATTTTATGCACAAACCTTCCTGCATCCATTGATTACTCTGGCTTGCACTGAGAGGTGCTACTGTATGGAGTTTTGCCTCTTTGTATAGTCATATTAATACATTTTGGTGACTGGTTTTTTTAATAACCATCATCCTTTTATGGGCAGGATTAAAAACATCACATGATCACCATTTTCTATGCTTACACAAGCTGTTAAAACAATAGTCAACTCTTCATATAGTAGCGCCACCCAATGAATTAGATCCTAAGATCTAGGTGTAATGCTTTCAGATCCAAGGTTCCTTACTACTGAAGACCTCAAGCTAAAAACTAGTCTGGGGAGATTGGATGAGTACTCACTAGATAGGAATTTTATGCACAAACCTTTTGATTATTATAGCTTGCACTAGATGGCATAACCCTGCTCTTTTTGCGTTCATTTTATAAATACTTTTTTCTGCAATATTAAAAAAAAATATTATATGGGGGAGGGGGGATTTAAGAGCAATGCAACAATTAATTTTTGATTTTTTCATTCCTATCATGTCTTTAGCTCAAATGGAAATAATATAATTGTTAGTATAACTTATTTTGGATTTATTTATAAAAGTAATTTTGTAGTTTAAAAAAAAAAAAAAAATCCCCAAAAATTGAAAAAAAAAATTAATATTGAGTAGGATTTAAATTTATGAACATATTTAATTAGCCAATCTGTGGGCTTCTAAGCATTCTATTACTTGATCAAACAATGCAGCAAAGTTGGAAAAAATACATCATGATTTATATATTATATAGCTAATAGATCATAAATAATTGACCTTTATACTTTGCATAACATTTTGTAACACGGTCATATTTAGCTTGGATACAAAATGATAGCCCTTATGAAAATGGGATGTCTGATTTTGATTGTAGTAGCATAATGTATGCAAAGATAGATGTACATTTATGCAAAAATTATGAAATGGGGAAAATATGAGTGAATTGTGTGTCAAACAGAATCAGAATGTTCACCAAGTTGCAAACATAGAAGAAAATAAAGGTGTCATGAGGATAGAATTCTAAAAAAAAAATCTTAGAAACTGCACAGAGGAAATCAATCTAATGCTGGAATATGGCATGATGGGATGGATATAATTTTGCCAAGTTCAAATAGAATGGAAGAAAATTAAACATTCAGAGTGGCATCAGAAATTATGTGCACACAGATTCTGTCATTATCGCAGATGATTGATATGGATGACATAAGAACTGTGCATAAAAATATGAACATGTTTAGTCACTTTATTTGGAATGTTACTCCAGAAAAGGTAAAGTGGAATTGTCTGAAGAGACAGTTGAATAGTTGTACCTATAAACTACCCATCACCTAAACAAAAATCCAGCAACATAGATATGATATTCATTATGCAATATCAACAAAGTGCGAAAATCACAGAGCAAAATCACTATTCACAAACAATGAGATCCAGAAGTAGATATTGATGCTAATGTCCAATGCACTAGATAATCTTCTAACATGGAAACAATGAGAATCATCCAAATATGTAATAAATTTCCCAACATAAGCCCAACTTTAATCTCTTTATAAAGTCAAAATATTGTTAGAAAAGAAAATATTTTTAAGCATAAAATAAATCCTAACAGAAATATAATATTCTGTCACTGGCATCAGCAAAATTATTTATGTTGGTCTGTCTCACAGATATGAAGCAGAAGGTGATGCTAGAGATCTTTATATCATAGGCTTATTTTACTCTCTAGTTAGAAGTAGTTGAAAAAATAAAAAAAATCCAGAGATTATCTGAAGACTCTACTGCTATTTCAAGGAGATGGAAAAAAAAATCCTACTCAACTTTGTATTGTCCCGTAATGGGTCACAGTATATTGAAATTTTTCTAGCACTTTATGATGTGTTACAACTAATAAATACTGCAAGTATTGTCCTATCCGTGGTTTAGTTATCTACATTTTTAATTCATGCAGCGAGTATGCACACACATTTTAAATGTTTATAAAAATGTACTCATACATCTATATATATGCCAAAACGCATATTATAATGCATTTTAGTATTATTTTATGAATTTCGATATTTGTGATGCTTTTGGAATCAAATGCTGGATTTAACAATAGAAAGCAAATTAAAAAAAAAAAAAAGTCAGACGCAAAAACACAGGATGTTAAATTCTTCAGTCATACAATGATTTTATGTTCATATCTCAAAGAGAGCTGAAGTAAGTAGCAGCCAGTTGACCATTCCTTGCTGATCCCTTAGCATATTTATTCTGTAATCAAATGCTGTAGTAACTGGCAAAAGCCACTAAAAAATATAAACTTAGGGAGCACTAGCACGAGATGTTAATATTCTTCAATCATCTAGTTATATGCACACATATCTTCACTTAATAGAAGAGCAATCCAGAGACTTCAGACCACTCAAAAAAGTATGGAGAGATGCATGTTGGGAGTAACAAGAAGAGATCGAAAACGCAATGTATGGGTAACAGAACAAACCGGTGTTACTGATCTCATTAAAAAAATGAAAAGACTGAAGTGGAGTTGGGCTGAACACACTACTAGAAGATATTATAATAGGTGGACAATTAAAATCTTAAATGAGATTCCAAGAGATTGTAAAAGACCCAGAAAAAGACCACATGTGAGATGGATGGATGAAATAAGAAAGTGTGCAGGGGTGATGTGAAGAAGAGAAGCTAAAAATCGGAGAAGATGGATTGAACTTGTAGAGACCTTTATCCTGCAGTGGATTGATAATGGTTGATGATGATGATGATGTTCACATCCCAAAAGGAACTGAAATAACTAGAAAATAGTGTGCTACTACCACCAAGCAATAATATTCTATCATAGCTAGTAGTTTGCCATTCCTTGCCGATTCCTTAGCATAAATTATTCTTTTTTTAATATTAAAAGCTACAATATAAACAATGATTTACAACATTTTTTTTTTACTAGCAATAATAATAAGAATAACAATTGGAATAGAAAGAAAGAGAATGACTTTAATGATTGTGAGATCAAAAGAAGTTCCGATTGGCAGAGCCGATAGAGGGGACCCTCATGATCCCAAGCCGACTGCTCTACCACTGTGCCAAACCGCACAAGGTGCAATTAAAATGATTTCCATGTCTATTTTGTATAGATCTGAAGTTAAGGAGAATGTATATACTGTTAAAGAGTATCGATCTCTGGTTAATGGGATTTGTGTTAGTTATATACAGGATTTTTTGTTTTTAATATATGTCTCATTATAATTGCTTTATAATTTGTTGTATTCCAGGAAACAGAATAATTTCTTGGAATTTCTGGAATGCAATAAATAATTATGCATAATAAAGCAATTATAATGCTGGATATACCGAAAACAAAAAGTCAAGTATATAACTAACACAAAACGTCCCATTAGCAAGAGAGCGATACACTTTAATAGTATATACGTTTCCTGGAAAACAACAAATAATTATGCATAATAAAGCAACTACAATACACCATATACCAAAAACAAAAAATCATGCATAAAACTAAACCAAAACAACTCATTAGTAAGAGAGCGATACATTTTAGCAGTATATACATTCTCCTTAACTTCAGACTTAAATTGCCTTAACTATTTAAAGGTCAGAGAAATTTGAAACCAACAATGTTAAGTTGAAAAGTTTGAAACTAAATCTGCTGTTATATTTTTTAAAAAACAAGGGGGGTTTATTTTGATAATTAACATCAAAGAGTTGTAGTTAAAAATGATTTATTTTATACAAAAATATGAGATGTTAATATGATTAAAACATGACTGATAAAATCAGGAAAAAGGGTAAAAGTAATCAGTGACTTTAAAATGAACAATCTTTTATATGTCTTTTAATTTTAAAAAAATAATAATTGTTAGTGTTTAAATATCGAATTTCTTTGAAATAATTTTAATATTTAAAAAAATTTAAGTAAAAGATTATCGTAAAAACTGTTATATCTTTATTGATAGTCAAAAAACCCACAATTCCAAACGATAGTTCGGCTCAGATTTCGTTTATACAGCACAAACCCTGCTTAACATAAACAATCCTTTTATCTTATTACTTGGCAATAAATATTAATCAGTTGGTAAAAGAGTTTAACGATATATGAATTAAAAACGTAATGAAGAAAAATTTACTTATCAAATCATTTTTATTTTGGAAATTGAGAGTAGTTTAAAGTCTACATACAAATGCTTACTCTTCCAATAGTACTATTCCCTGAATATACACAATTATTGTATATAGCTTCTTTATTCTTCCAATACAGGGCTAAGCAGTGGAGAAGAAATTAGAATTATTTATAAAATGAGTTAAATTTAGCCAGAACGAGTTTCATGTATCAATATATATATTTTTTAATATTAAAAAACAAAACTGATTACACACACACGTTTTATTTGCCTGAAAGGATGCCCCCCAGTATTTTTCAAAAATCCGCCCCGCCCTATATTTATTTCTCATTTTTGTTTTAAATAAGCAAAACTATATTTTATCACCACCATGCAAAGTATATTGAATAGGAGATCAATCACGAATTTCCATTTTGCTAATATTTCTTCCTATTTCTCAAATAAGAATGACTTGGCCATATTTGAAAACATCCAGATGTTTTATTTTCTTAACTGTCAAATCATTAAAAATCCAGACAAAACATTAAGAACAAAATACGTTTTTATTACTAAATGTTTGACAATTCAGCACCACTATTTCTCATCCTTGTTTATATCATTAGGATTTCCAGATTTAGAGAATTACAGATTCTTTGACCATTAATGTGACATTTATGTGAACAGAATAATCTGTTTCTTTTAAGAAGTCATACCTGGTCTGCATTATTCCTTTTACTTGTATCCATTTTACCTGTTATACTACTGTATTTAAATCAGCAGTTTTACAGGGTTGTAATTTTCTTTCATTTCTGTTGCACATTGAATAATTTTCTAAATCCAATTCAATTATATTCAACCTGCGCCATGCTATTCTGACCTAAAGAATTAAAACATATTTTGCTAAACTTCCCAACCGTCTCCTACAATTTTCTCCTTACCTATTTTACAATCATAAATATATAGAATATTAATTCCAAAAATATGGAAATAGAATTTAATAAATAGCAATATAACCTAAATGTATTTTCAGTACAAGTACCTTTGTCAAAGGCAATATGAAAAAGGTCCGCAGCACAAGTAATATTAATTCCAAAAATATGGAGATAAATAGTATTTAATAAATAGCAGTTTAATGTAAATGTATTTTTGGTGCTAGGAATACTCAACACCAAAAATTCAATTATATTATACTGCTATTTATGAAATAATCTATTTTTGGAATTGATATCCCTTGTGTTTACATTTATGGATTTTTTTTTCTATCCTATAATCATGACATAATGCCAATAAATAAATTGAATCTATACAGAAATTCCACATTAATCTTCTATTCATTACATATTCTAAAATTGAAAATTCTATTATTTTGTGTTATTCTATTTTTTTCCAAAAACATAAAACGTATTCAAATCTCTCACTATGTTCCTACACAAAACAAATCATGGTGTCTACAAACTTTTCCAATGATATTTTTATTTTGCTGCTCAGGTCTAAGACTTGAACTATGGTAACATGCAATGTGGGATCAGCTTGCCCAAAATGTTATTTTTCGGAATAAAAGTACATTTTTAGCTTTATAATAAGCATATTTACATGTCGTAAAATTCAAAAGGTATATTTTTCTTCCACTTAAATTCAACACTTTTTTGAAAAAGATGCATCATAAATTTTAAAGTCTTATTAATCTCGTACAACGATAAGGTGGCAGCCTGCGGGACGATGACCCTCTCAATGCTCAAACTTCTTATGTAAGTAATAATTCTTTGCGATTATTTTCCTTTTTTAAAGCAAACATTAATGAAGCCATTAGAGCTCAATTGTCATGGAAATCTAGAAAATGGAAATTCAAAAATTGTGACAGCAATGACAAGCAAAGGAAAATTATCATGAAGAATAACTGTGGTCACATTATTATCTAGAATATAGGTCCTCAAAGAATCAAACTCCAAAAGGATTAAGTCATAGTCAAAATCAATCATATCCTCAATGAGCACAGTAACATACGATTCTTCGAAATTCTAACAATATGGGCAATTTGTCAATAGACTGTGAATTTTATTCCATACCCTTAAAATTATTATATGAGTAGATCTTGTAATCAAATTAATTTATTTGAAAGTCTGTAATCTTCAAATTTATCTTGCAGACTGTGTCCTTTTTTTTTTTCAAGTTTATGTATTTTGTTATATACAATTTTGGGTATTTATTTAATAACAGCATACCAATGTCAAATGTTTTATTGTTTGGGAGTGAAGAGACAAACTCGGCCATGAATTGCTTTGAAGTCTGCCAATTATCTCTGCACTAATGCATACAGGTCATAGTATCTATGATGGAGAACTTCAAAAAGTCTTTTCAAGAGATGACAGCAACTCACAGTCAGCATGGCTTAAAACATATTTCAAACAAAAAACATGCATACACATTCAAATAAATATCAATAAATTTATTGATGAAGGACATTCACGTAAACACTTGCAATGGATAGTTAAAAGCTAAGTTGAATCGTATTTCATCTCTCATAAGAACTCATTTCAATTTACTTTTATAGTCGATGTAAACAAAGGGAATAAAACATTTTTCCTCAGGCTATGACTTAAAAGCACTCCAAAATGTTGAAGATGTTAAAAAGTCAGATGCTGTCTCCAGACTTGTTTTATTAATTATGAGCTTTTAATAACTCTTGAGTGCCCTATTTCATCTGGTTGATAAATTAATTTCACTTTGAGTTACCAACAATGTTGACAACGGTATGCTTATAAACATCAGAGCAATTAAGAATAGGTGGATTCATTGCGATTCATTCTATTGTTGATTCCTTCATTCAACATTTCTCCATATGTCATAGCATCAGCCAGGTGGCGAACCTGCAACAACCATCTGCAACCAATTGCATGCTTGCAAGGCAGCTGTGCTGACCTCTCGGCTAACAACGCTTGATGCCTTCATTCAACCTTTAGAGTGCTCTCAAGTCATAGACTGAGGAAAAGTGATTTACTCCCTTTGTTTACATATGCAGTGAGCTACGTTTAAAGTTTTTAATCCATATTTCATTTTAAATGTCTAATTCCTTTATCTATGTGTTAAATCCGTAATTCACATTGATCTATAATAATATTCGGCTTGAATTCTACAACGGATGGCTAAATGCTGAATTAAACCATGTTTCATTTTTCATAAGTACTCATTTCAATTTACTTTTATGGTCTACATTTTCTGTTAACTTCTTTTTATTTTTAGATTTTTGTTTCATCTTTCTTTGTCAAAATTATTTTAGTACCATCAGCCACACAGATGATTAAAGTAATATTTACTGAGGCTGTAACTTCGAGAATATGCGTGTAAAATGCGATAGTAGGGACCTCTACAGGTGTTTAACCACAAGATTATAGATGATTAAATTATCTTGTAAAGTTACTACTAAACTACAGTATAAGTTGTCGACTTCCTTTTATCCATAGGTCAAGACTATAAATCGCATTGATCTTTAATCTTATCCAGCTTTAATTCAGCAATGGATTTAAAAGCCGAATTAAACCACTGTTTCACCTTTTGTAATAAATTCACGTGTCAGTTTAAGTCTGTATTTTTTTTATCTTCTGTAAATTTTATTTTTAGATTTTCAATTCATCCTGAATTGTTGGAATTCCTTTAGTGCAGTTGGTCACATATTTAATATGATTAAGCTATCTATATTTAATATGATTAAGTTATCTAGATAGTTTTCTAAGCAATAATATAAATTGTCTACTTATTAGTTTATTTTGGTGTTGAGTTAAAGCTTAAAAGGATATAGCAAAAATTATTATTTCTTTCAATAATAGGGACTATGTGTGGAAAAATGTTAGTTATAGAATAATTAGCTTATTTAGTCTTTAATTGGTGGTGCTGGGTTAAAGTGTTATAAGGATAGAGCAAAAATTATTTCTTTCTGTTTATAGGGGACTATGTGTGGAGAAATGTTAGTTATAGAATAATTAGCTTGATTTAGTCTTTAATTGATATTTATATTGAAAATCTTTCCTGTCAATTCTCTCTCTAACTAACCACAGATGTTTGTAAAAGCTGCCAGCTATGTGCAAACCGCATTTATATCTTACAACCTCTCAGTGAACTGGTTTTGTTATTAAAAATAATATGAGCAATGAAAAGATTTCGAAAGCTATTTCTGACAAATTAATTTATATATGCACACACACATACTCCTACACTAACGTACTTTCCCAACTAATTACTGCAATGAGGCATTCAAAATTAAACTTCAATCAAATCTCTAAGCATGAAATGAAACTCCCTCCAGTTTAACACTTTACTAATTCCTTTTTTTATTTAATAATAAATAAATATAAAAAAAAGATAAAAAGAAAAATTCTCAAAATATTTTCCCTAGAACATGAACCAATTATTCTCTTTCATCATACATGAAAAAATTTGAAATAAAATATTGCTTATAAATAAAAATAAAGGAAAAATAAAGAACCTTCACTTAGCAATTGGTCACAAATTACTCTTTTTGTTTACGAGTAATTCTTTGAAGGAGCCGCATCAGACATTTATAATTCCATCAAATCAAGCATTTTTTCCACCCTCTTTCCCTGTCAATCATTTCAAAGGTTTTGGAGGGGCAAAATGTCTGAGAATAATTTGTATGCTTTCTTAAAAAAAAAAAAAAAAGACTATTATAACATTTTATATAAAAATATTTCTGTACATTTCTTTGCCAGTCAAGAACTCAAAAATACCCCCCCCCCCCGCGTCCTACATTTTTTTCCTGGAGATTTTTTTTTTTTTTAAATTAGCAATTGTTCTTTTTGTTGTTATTGTTGCGGTTTAAATATTACAGCTATTTAATTCTGTAATTTCCTAATGCTAATGTTTCGTGTATATAATATGTTATACAAAATTACTCCCACTCTCCACCTAACGTCATCATCAATCAGCCAGTCTCATATACTATATTACTAACACTGTTACAAGTCTGTCAACAGCCTGCCGCCTTTCAACCAAGCTACTATTACTATTCTTGCAAATATAGGGGATTTGAACCCAAACCTTCAAGCACCCAGCAACTATCCACACTATCTCATACAACTGATATACATAACCACACAAATGTAGAAAAGATAAATAATCACCAATATGCGTATTTCATGCTAAACCAGCACTCATCAGTTGGTCCAGATTATTATCTCCCACACACACACAAATACTGTATATATATAATCAGTGCTCAGTTTAATGAGTAAGAGATTGGTAAATTTGAGGCCCACGACGTAGACGTAAAATTTTTCTTCGATTTACACATTCATCTTATATTGAAATCTATAGTATTTTACCTTTTTTTTCCGTAATAATTTCTCATACAGATATGTATCTTATCTTTGTTTTAGTTTTCTACTTTGACTTGTTTCTGATATCTCTTATTTTTTTCTTATTAATGTTTATATAGAGCTGGTGAAGAATGTTCATCATCATGTCCAATCATTATCGATCTACTGCAGGATGAAGGTATCCAAGTTTAAGACAATTTTTCAATCCATAATTTCTCCACATCATTCCAACTTGCCTTATTTAATCTATCCACCTCACATGTGGTCTCTTTCAAGGTCTTTTCACAATCTTTTGTATGATGGCTGCAAATTTCAAATGTGCCAATGATACATACATTTTCCATTACTATTAAAGGTGAACTTATCACTTTCTGATGTTGACATGATACTTAAGAAAATTGATAAGAACTGATTATATATCAAGGGTGGACATACTTTTTTGGGACAATTGGCTGCTTGTAATTTTCTCCATATATCATGATCAACCACTTATATATCACATCCACAAATTTAAAATCCCTTTCAACATTTCCTTTTTTTTGTCAAAGGCACCCTTGCATGTCATATATTATACATGCTTTGCATTCAACATAGTAAAGAAAAATTGTTTCCCATACTATATGTTCACTTTCTTTGCAATTGTTTCAGACATGACACTTTTTTAAATATAATAAAAATATTAATTTTTCATATTAATTAAATCTGCGCATTTGTCACCTCAAAAACCACAGCTATTATTTTTGTGACTTTGTGAATGTATTCAATACTTCCAGTTAAATCATCATGTTACATCGTGAATGTATTCAAGCTTCTAAATCTTTAATCAACCTATGCATTATGAAGGTACATTTGTCACCTGATGAATAATTGTCACCTGATCTATTCATCAGCAATGTCTGATTATACATAGGTGACTTATGTATGCAAAAAATGTATTTCCTTTATGTACTTATCTAATCTAGCATAACATTGTGTTATCATTTATCACTATTTTTTGGTTCAGGCAGCCATTCGGAAACTTATTATCTGTCAGACAATGCAGTCGATATCTTGATTACCCTAATATAGATCATGCCAAGAAATAGTAAGCAATTTCCCATTAAGCTTTTTTGACATTAGGAAACATCAACTGAAAGCTTCCAGATGTAGGTAATTTTTCAGATTTCGAGATTTAAAATTTTTTTTTTCCAGTGATGAAAGCTTTTATTCATCAAAAAGACAAAATACACAACAGTTACAGAAGTTTACAAAGAGATGATTAAGTGTCAAAGTCTCATATCTATAAGTCATCATCATCCATCATTTTCAACCATTATCAATCTACTGTAGGATAAAGCTTTCTCCAAGTCCAATATGTCTTCTCTGATCCCTAGCCTCTTCTCCACATCAATCAGGCACATTCCCTTATTTCATCCATCCATCTCACATGTGATCACTTTCAAGATCTTTTAAAATCTCTTGGATTCCAAATTTTAAGATTTCAACTGTTCACCTCCTATCATCTCTTCTATCAATATGCCCAGTCCAACTCCAGTTCAATCTTTTAATTCTTCAATGATGTCAATAATCCCTGTTAATTCTTTCATCCACTTATTTCATTTTCAATATCTTCCTTTTACTCCTAACATACATCTTTCCATATTTCTTTGAGTGGTCTAGAGTCTCTTTATTGCTCGTTTGTTAAGGGTCTAAGTCTCAGATCCATAAGTAAAAACTGGTAACACACATTTATTAAAAACTTTCCTTTTCAAACATATAGGCATAGTTCCTTTTAACATTCAAAATATTTCAATCTAAAGCATTCCAACCAAGTTTAATTTTATGATTAATTTTATCCATTATGTTTCCCATCTGTTCATTGAATATAGAACATTACTAGTCTTTTTAACATTTACTTTTAATCCTACTTTCACCTTATAACTCTTGCAATATTTCCTGCAACTCTAAACAGCAACATCATCTGCAAAATGTAAATAATTTAAATAATCTTCATTTACTTTTACTCCCTTAGCTTCCCATTTTGATCCACAAATAACTTCTTGCAAAACTGCTGTAAATAGTTTTAAAGATATGGAGTCACCTTGTCATATATTCTTCTCATTGTTAATCTTTTTAGTATCTTTATGTAATATAATTGTGCTGTTGCATTTTTATAAATATTCTTTAAAATATGACAATATCCTGGATCTATACCTTGATGATCCAATGCTTTAATCACGGAAGAAAAGTTTATAGAATCAAATGCCAGTTCATAATCTACAAATCCAAAGCATAATGGCAACTCATATTCGTTGGTCCTTTCTATAATTTCTCTCAATATTTGGATATGATCCATTGTATAAAAACCAGTTTGAAATCCAGCTTGTTCTTTTGGTTGGTTAAAATCCAAAGTTTACTGTAAACAAGTTGTAATTATTACTTTTTTTTATGTGTTAAAGCATTGTCCGGGAAGCAAACCCCAGGACAACTGCTTGTAAGGCAGCTGTGCTAATCACTCTGCCACCAACGCTTGACAAGTTGTAATTATTTTAGAAAATTTTTTGCATAGAACTGACAAAAGATTGATAGATCTGTAATTTCTAATATCTTCATCTTTTTTTAAATATTCATATTAATTTCTTTCAATCATCTGGTACATCTTTATCATTTAGACATTTGGTATGTAACTTTGCCAAAAACATTTCTATTTCTTCACCTGTTTCTTTTAAGATATCGCTACAATTCCATCATTATCTTAGAATTTTTCCCTTCTTCATAAATTTAATTGCATATCTCACTTTTTCATTTAAAATCCTGGGCAATTTAGAAGATATAGTAGTTGAAGAAGGTACCTTTCTTTGTTTTTTATTGCTATATAATTCTTGATAGAATTCTCTTACACATTTCATGATAGCATCTCTCTTTTTAGTAATACTTCCATCTTTTTTGCTTATTGCGGATATAAGTTTCCTACCAATACCAAAATGTTGTTTTATCTCATGAGACTTTTATTTTCTTCTATAACTTTTCTTACTAGTTCACAATTACATTTTATTATGTCGTTATCAATTATTTTTGGAGCATTGTACAAAATTCAAAATATTCAATCCTTCTTCATGCATCATATTTTTATAGCTTCATATTCCTTCTTCGTAAATTCTCTACTCTCAGTAGAAATTTTAATAATTGCTGCTTTTTGTATCAGCTATCTTTGTCAGAGTGTTAATAAGTGAATCATTATCTTCCTATTGATTTCATTCAAATTGGAATCATGTTTAAAATCTGTTAAAATATTTGAAAAGAATTTTCAAATTATAATTTAAATTCATTGGAAGGTTTCTAAAGATTAGGAATATCAACTGTGAATATTGTTTCTCTTACTAATTTTTAATCTTTCTATTTTTGTATTAACATGTTTTACATCTCGCTAATTAATGATCCCTCCCTGTGTTGAATTTATTGAGAACATTGCAATCTTCAAATACATATTTCCTGTTAGTCAAAATGTCTGCTTCCATTTAACATTTTTTGCAAAAAAAGAATTCATAATATAAAGTTTTTCTTTTTCTGTAAACTCCACAAGTCTATGTTCTCTCTCATTTCTATCATTACAACCAAATTTATCTACAGCACTTTCATCTTTCAATTGTTTTACCAATTCTAGCATTACAGTCTCTTGTGACAATTTTAAAATGTTAGTTCTGATAAAAAGCCTTTTGAATATCCATTAAAAATTCTCTATATCTTCACCACAATGAGAACTTATTGGGGCATAAACTGGAATTATCTGCATTTGAAATCTGTTATTAAATTGAATAACTGATCTTGCTACTCTATCTGATACATCACCAATCTTCACAATGGTGTTCTTCCACTTTTTATTTATAATGAATCCTATTCCAGTTGTACTTCCAATGTTTGTGCCTTTATAGTACAGTACATGTTCACTTTTTAAATCATCTCTTCACCTTTTCTTCTAACTCCACAGACTCCAGTAATGTCCCATTTAATATTACATACAACTCTTGCAATGATCTGCAGTATCTAAATAAAAGGTCATCATCAAATGGCAGCCTGGGTCATAATCAGAAGATTCTTAGCACCCTCAGTCTTCGGCTGCCAAACACTATTTTGAGCTGTGATTTTATAGTCTACTGGCAATAAGGGCTATGATTTATTTTTGTCTGTCATAATTGTAAATATCTATTAGAAAAAAAAAATCCATTCACACACATATTTATTCTGTCTTCGAGAAAACTCAATCAATATTTCAGTTAAAAGTTATCAGGAAAACATGGTGTTTATTGATCTTAAACTCGGAGATAAAAAGTCAATAAGTTTATCACACTGCCTAATGGGTGTTGGTAAACAGCCCATCCATGTTCATATACTATATGATAGTAATAACAGCTGCAACAACTAGGTATGGAATGGATATTAGGAATTTGTCCTGCTCAGTTATTTTAAGGCCTCCAAGAGGAATCAAAGGATCTTCCTTTAAGCTAACAGCAAATTCCTTTCTGCAGCCATATGTCTATAAATAACAACTGATAAGGTACATCTATTAAGTCAGAAACACACAGACACGTTTATTTTTTAATATTTATTTTTATCAAAAACACTCCAAGTTTAATTCTGTAATTAATTTCATTTATTATATATTCATCTGTGTTTATAATGTGACCAAGGGAGTTAACATTTTATAATTCATTATTAGCAATCTTTATTTTCTTCATTTGAGAATATCCACATTAATGCCTTTAGCATTTAACTTTAGTCCTACTTAATAACTCTAGCGACAATTCCTGAACCTCAGAGACTTACTTGCGAAACAACTACATTATCTACAAAATCTAGATGACATAAATCATCTCCATTTATTTTTACTTTACTATCTTAGTTTTGCACTTTAATCCAAGAATACTTTTTGCAAAACTTGTAAAAAGTTTCAGGGATATGGAGTCCTTCCGTTGTAAATCCTTCTCAATACCAATCTTCTTCATATGATCATGTAATATTATATTTTTAAAAATAACAATGTTAATCAATGACAGTGTCTAAATTTGTTGAAACAAAAGAACATTCAAAAAGTTTTTTAAAAAAATGATTGTTTATACAACATTTACAGAAAAACGGGCAAAACTCTCTATACGTCCTGGTGATCGTATGATGTTTATTGGTTTAAAACATTTACAGACACTTCTCACCAACTTCGATTCATATCTTCTGATTGGATTATTTTTATCGTCTAATATAAATTGTTAAATATCTTTAGAAAAGTTCAGTTTGTTTAAGCTTTTCAAATACATTTAACTGTAGTAATACCACACAAGTTTATAAATAGCTGGTTGTGAGTGGTATTACCATCTCTTAAAACATTGCTGGCCTGACTAGTATTCGAGAACCAAACATGGACCTCTAGATTCATGAACATTCAATTTAAAGTGATTTCTAAAATTCTCCCTTTGTCAGAATGATCTAATTGGCTAAAGCATCATTTTTGAATTCAATATTCATGTATCTGAAAGTTCAGGTATAATTCCCATTCTGATGTCACTAGCCATACCTGCAACACTTGGCAAGAGAAGAATAATACCAATTGAAATGTTAAAACAGTGGTACACTCTCGGATTTGTGCATAAAATCCCTATCTAGTGTCTATTCATCCAATATCCTCAGACTAGTTTCTGGCTTGTGGCTTTCATTAGGGAGGAACCTTGGATCTGAGATCAGTGCACCTGAAATTTTAGATCCAAACCTTCTTGCATCCATTGATTACTAAGGCTTAACAGTGGGCGGCCCTACTGTATGGAAAGTTTACTAATGTTTTAAACAGCTTGGGTAAACATAGCAAATGTGATGCCAATTGACATGTTATATACTAATTTATGTGATATTATTAATAATACAGGGTATTTGAAAAAGCGTATTTGAAAAAGCTTAAATAAAGTTTGAATTTGTTTAAAGACAATTAATAAATAATATTAGATTATGGAAATAGTTCAACATATAATTACTATTAAAATACCGAAATCACAAACTTTCAGACACAACATCAAATAGGATAGTTTTTAGTACATTCTACTGCAAGGGTTTGTATATTATTTGTACTGGTCAAAATTGTGTGCTCATTCAACGAGATCTAGAATCCAAGCAAACGTACAGCAATCTAGCATGTGCGAGATACATGGGTCTGGAACAATACTAAACGTTAACAGATTTACTTATATTCCAAGGTCTATGACTATATGAGAAATGCTTTTGAGGACACTAACAAGCTTTCCATTATTCCAGTCCCAGAAATGAGAACAGGAAGAGCAAAGAGACTTAAAATCAATGATATTAAGGTGATTGACCAATAATCGCAAAGAAATATAACAATTACAGAATGCTCCAACTATAGCTATGGTTGGTCATTACTAAAGACAAATTATTGAGCACTAGTTGAATAACGATTAATTAATAAATTCTTCACCATTCACTTAATAATAATACATAATTCCTGACTTATCAATGAATTAAACAACGGCACAGATAATGATAGCAATAACAATATCTAGGGCAATGTGAAACAAACGAGTCTAATTGATAATAATTAATGATATTTCATTAATTCGAGGGGGTGCAATATAATTAAATCAAATAATTAACACTAGAGATTCGCAAGAAATAGCAAAATACTACAACAGATAAATGATATAACATACATTTATTGAACAATTAAATACAGTAGTTTGATAATTATAAATTAAACAAAATATTTGTGTGTGGGAGAATGTCTATACAATCATTATTACAAGTCTACTTATGGTCTAATCTGCAATTGTGCATCTCTGCAGATTACTTAAATAGATTATTTGAAAGTTATATAAATGAATAATATTAGGTTTAATACATAATTGCATGGTTAGTACATGAAATTTGGTTGGTGCGGTAAATACGCCAAGGTTATGGAATAAATGAATCAGATAAACAACAATAATATCATGAATTTACATATAACAGATTTTATTATGACATTTATTAATAAATGTATTTTGCCAGTTTTTACTTATGGATCTGAGAATTGGACACTTAATAGAAGAGCAATACAGAGACTTCAGACCACTCAAAGAAGTATGGAGAGATGCATGTTGGTATTAACAAGAAGAGATCAAAAACGCAATGTATGGGTAAAAGAACAAACAGGTGTTACTGACCTCATTAAAAAAATTAAAAGACTGAAGTGGAGTTGGGCTGGACATATTGTTAGAAGAGATGATAAATGGACAATTGAAATTTTAAACTGGATTCCAAAAGATTGTGAAAGACCCAGAAAGAGACCACATGTGAGTTGGATGGATGAAATAAGAAAGTATGCAAGGGTGATGTGGAGAAGCAAAGCTAAAGATAGGAAAAAATGGATTGAACTTGGAGAGACCATCCTGCAGAGGATTGATAATGGTTGATGATGATTATGACATACATATAAATAAGTTAATAATGTGTGATTTTAAGAGCGTGTGTGATCACATTTCTACTAGAGTTGGGAGATCACCCTGCATGGATGTGAGCAAGATGATTCAGCCTAAACAAAACTGTAATTATATCATCATCATCATCAACCATTATCAATCCACTGCAGGATGAAGGTCTCTCCAAGTTTAATCCATCTTCTTTGATCTTTAGCTTCTCTTCTCCACAACACCCCTGCACATTTTCTTATTTCATCCATCCATCTCACATGTGGTCTCTTTCTGGGTCTTTTACAATCTCTTGGAATCCAGTTTAAAATTTCAATTGTCCATCTATTATCATCTCTTCTAGCAATATGTCCAGCCCAACTCCATTTCAATCTTTTAATTTTTTCAATAAGGTCAGTAACACCTGTTTGTTGTCTTACCCATACATTGCATTTTCGATCTCTTCTTGTTACTCCCAACATACATCTCTCCATACTCCTTTGAGTGGTCTGAAGTCTTTGTATTGCTCTTCTATTAAGTGACCAAGTCTCAGATCCATAAGTAAGAACTGGTAAAACACATTTGTTAAAAACCATCCTTTTCAAACACATAGGCATATTTCCTTTTAGTATCAAGTTATTTCTACCAAAAGCACTCCAACCAAGTTTAATTCTATGATTAATTTCCTCCATTATGTTTCCATCTGTATTAATAATCTGACCAAGGTATTTGTAACTGTTAACTACTTCTAATTCTTCATAATCACTCTTTATTTTCATATTTTGAGCAAATCGATTAAATATTACTTTAGTCTTTTTAACATTTATCTTTAGTCCTACTTTTCTACTTTCATCTGCTAACTCCTGCAACATTTCCTGCAGCTCTGAAGCATTATTTGCAAAAACAACTACATCATCTGCAAAATCTAAATGACTTAAATACTCTCCATTTACTTTCACTCCTTTAGTTTCCCATTTTAATCCACAAAATACTTCTTGCAGCACTGCTGTAAAGAGTTTTGGAGATATGGTCTCACCTTGTCTTACACCTTTCTCAATGTTGATTTTTCCAGTATCATTATGTAATCTAATTGTTGCTGTTGCATTTTTATAAATATTCTTTAAAATATGACAATATCCTGGATCTATACCTTGATGATCCAATGCTTTAATCACTGAAGAAATGTGTATAGAATCGAATGCCTTTTCATAATCTACAAATCCAAAACATAATGACAACTCATATTCGTTTGTCCTTTCTATGACTTCTCTCAATACCTGGATATGATCTATTGTACTAAAACCACTTTTAAATCCAGCTTGTTCTCTTGGTTGGTGGAAATCCCAAGTTCTCTGCAGACAAGTTGTAATTATCTTGGTAAAAATTTTATATAAAACTGATAAAAGGCTGATAGGTCTGTAATTTCTAATATCTTCTTTATCACCTTTTTTAAATAATAATATTATTACTGCATTCTTCCAATCTTCCGGTACATCTTTATCATTTAGACATTTGGTATATAACTTTGCTAAAATTGTTTCTATTTCTTCACCTGCTTCTTTTAATATATCAATTATAATTCCATCATTTCCTGGAGCCTTTCCTTTCTTCATACACTTAATTGCATGTCTCACTTCTTCATTTAAAATTCTGGGCAATTCAGAAGATGTAATAGATATAGGAGGTACTTGTTCTTTATTACTATATAATTCTTGATAAAAATCTTCTACCAATTTCATGATGTCATCTCTCTTTTTAGTAATAATTCCATCTTTTTTTCTTATTGCAGATATAAATTTCCTACCAATACCAAAATGTTGTTTAACATTTTTGAGACTTTTATTTTCTTCTACAGCTTTCCTTGCTATTTCACAGTTATACTTTCTTATATCATTTTCAACTCTTTTCCGTACCATTTTACAAAATTCGAGATATTCAATTCTTTTTAATACATCATTTTTGTATATCTTCATATTCCTTCTTTTCTTCATAAATTCTCTAGTCTCAGTAGAAATTTTATTAGTCAATTGCTGCTTTTTTCTACCAGCTTTGTTTGTTGCAGTTTTTAAAAGGGTATCAGTTAATTTCATATTAATTTCATTCAAATCTGAATCATGTTCAAAATCTCCTAACACTTGAAACCTATTTGTAAGTTCTAATTTAAATTCATTAGAATGTTTCTGAAGATTTTTGTCTCTCTAGTTTTACATTAACACGTAACTTACACCTTACTAATCGATGATCACTTCCTGTGTTAAATTTATTAAGAACATTACAATCTAGAAATATGTATTTTCTGTTAGTCAAAATATAATCCAATTCTGCTGTATCTTCATTTGGATGCTTCCATGTCCATTTCCTTTTAATATTTTTCTCAAAAAATGAATTCATAATATAAAGTTTTTCTTTTTCTGCAAACTCCACAAGTCTATGTCCTCTCTCATTTCTATTACCATAACCAAAATTACCTACAGCAATTTCATCTTTCATTTGTCTACCAATTCTAGCATTAAAGTCTCCTATAACAATTTTAAAATGTTGTTTACTCTGATCAAAAGCCTTTTGTACATCCATATAAAAATCTTCTACTACTTCATAACTATGAGAACTTGTTGCGGCATAAACCTGAATTATCTGCATTTGGTATCTGCTATTAAGTTGTATAACTGATCTTGCCACTCTATCCGATACACCATCAATCTCCATAATATTGTTCTTCCACTTTTTATTTATAATGAATCCTACTCCACTTGTATTTCCAATATGTGTGCCTTTATAATAGAGTATATGTCCACTTTTTAAATCAATTGTTTCTTCTCCTTTTCTTCTAACTTCACAAAGTCCAATAATGTCCCATTTAATATAAGACAGTTCTTCTTCTAATTCTTGCAATCTTCCTTCACTTGAAAGTGATCTGCAGTTGTAAGTAACTAAATAAAAAGTCGTCATCAAATGGCAGCTTGGGTCCGCAATCAGGGGATTCTTAGCACCCTCCGCCTTCGGCCACCAACCGCTGCCTTGGTTGGTGACTTGGGCCATGCTTTATTTTTGTCTGTCATAATTGTATATATGTATTGGAAAAATATTTATCATTTACACAAACATTCATTCTGCCTTATCAGGCACTGAGAAGAAAGACCATGGTGTTTCTTGATCTTAAACTCAGAGGTAAAAAGCCAATAAACTCACCACGCTGGCTAATGCATGTTGGTGAGCAGCCCATCCATGTTCGTATACTATATGAATAATCACATAGTAATAACAGCTGCAACAAGAAGAACGTATGGAGTGGACATTAGGAATTTGCCCTGCTCGGTTCCTTTAAGGCCTCCAAGAGGAATCAAAGGGTCTCCTTTCAGTTAATAGCAATTGCATCTTACAGGTAGCATTGCAGGTTTATTAATAAAATAAAATGGTATTACGTTATAATTTACAATAGCCTATGTGAATGAAGCTCAACATTATCATGTCTAACGTACTATTTGGCCTTATGGTCTTGCCAATATATTTTCAGAATGTCCTGTTTCGAGCATTTCTTAAAATGTCATTCGTTGTTATATTGATAGGGGGAATTACTCTGGTAAAAAATAGTTTTTGTTCTGGCTAAATAGATTGCAACAGTAAGCCATATGAGATAGCCAAATAAAATATTTATTTTATGACACTTACCAAGCAGATACAATTCTCATTAGTACTAAAACTGAATTAGCTAATACAGTGACCAATTTGGGCAGGAAAGATTTGCATGGTATATATACAAGATTTTGGCATGTATATTTTCCTCTTTTTTCATTGGCAATATAAGGGAGAGGGGAGATTATGCACATATCAGTGAAAACTGCTGTACATAAATATTTTTAAAAAATTACATATATAATTTTTCATTTCATATGTTCAACATCATCATCATCATTTTTAACCAAAATCAATTGAATGCAGGATAAAGATCACTCCAAATTTAGTTCAGTTTCTCCAGTCCACAGTCGCTCATGTTATATACAAATATAATTTTTCAATTTCATATGTTCAACATCATCATCATCATCATTTTTAACCAAAATCAATTGAATGCAGGATAAAGATCACTCCAAATTTAGTTCAGTTTCTCCAGTCCACAGTCTCTCATGTTATACCAACAGATTTTCTTATTTCAATCATATCACATGTGGTCTCATTCTAGGTCTTTAAAAATCACGGGATCTGGTTTAAGACCCAACTGCCATCTATTATCATCTCTTCTAGCAACATGGTCAGCACAGTTTCATTTTGGGCTCAAATTCTTTCCAAGGTCATCAATGATATATGTTTGTCCTATCATCCACATATTTCACTTTATCTTCTTGCTATTACCAACCTACATCTCACTATACCTCTTTGAATGGTAGGAAGTGTAGGCGTTGCTCTTTAATTAAGTGTCCAATTCTTAGATCCATAAATAGGAAATTTGGTATAAAGTCTCCTATTCTTTTAGCAGATATTTACCATCATTTTCAACATAAAGTAATATTTATATATTAGTGTTGATAGCTTCAGGCAGAAAACGTGATACATAAACAGAATTAGTCATATTGCGCATGTCTATATGCCTGTATGTATGTAAACATACAAGGATATACTCTGCTATACGACACTCCCTCCATTTTTTTTTAGTGGCCTCTACTTTTATCAAGTACTGAAGACAAATAAGTAGTTCTAGTTTTTTTTTTCAGTTTGTAATTAGCAATATTTATCCTAACATTAGATGACCTTCATATATGGCCTAACTAGAATGCTATAAATTCTTCGCGGTGCCTTGTAAACATATCATCCCTTCACCTGGGCTGTCTGTCGGCCTTTTTAAACAACGTCCAAATTACTTCACTTTTAAATTACAAGGCTGTCACACTAAACAACAAAAATTTTTACCTGCACGGACAATCTTTCTAGTTAGAGATTTAGTCTTGTAAAACCAGTTGCTCTTACATTTACCAACAGTATTCCCGCTTTTAGTATTTTTTTTCTTAAAACTCATTACAAGAAAATACCACTCTTTTTTTTTATTATTCCTTACATAAACTAAGATTAAAATTTTATGATTTGTGTACAAATGTGTTTTTCGCAGATCCTTTAGATTTCTAGATAAAGAGCGTTAGATAATTAAAAAAAAAAACATACTCGATTATTATCTTTATTTTCGAAGCTTAATATAAAAGCTACAAATGAGCTCCTAATTATTAAAACGCTTATAAAAAAAAAAGAAAAAAACCATAAAACCTTAGCTATCGCTGATTACTAAAAACAAAAACAAATAAAATGAAAGGCAGATAGAAACAAGATACATCCTCACAAAGACCAGCTATAATTCGAGATTATGAAAAAAGGGCAAACAAAAAAAAATAATGATATCAAAATGAAAGTATGTGGATATATGTATATATTAATAAACACATCTAAAAAGGCTCCATTATATGTTTCGTCATACCTATGTTAACTATAACAAAAATTAACATAAATGTAGTTAAAAAAAGATTTATAATGCTATCGAATATCTTTCATCCAACAGTCGATCTAAAATATATATATATACACATGCTGACGCATCATCATCATCAACCATTATCAATCCACTGTATGATGAAGGTATCTCTAAGTTCAAACCATCTTCTCCTATTCTTAGCTTCTCTTTTCCACATCACCCCTGCACACTTTCTTATTTCATCCATCCATCTCACATGTTGTCTCTTTCTGGGTCTTTTACAATCTCTTGGAATCCAGTTTAAGATTTCAATTGTCCATCTGTTATCGTCTCTTCTAGCAATTTGTCCAGTCCAACTGCACTTCAGTCTTTTAATTTTTTCAATGAGGTCAGTAACACCTGTTTGTTCTCTTACCCATATATTGTGTTTTCGATCTCATCATATATCATTTTCAGCATTATCAATTTACTGTAAGGTGATCTCTCCACGTTTAGACTAGCTTCTCCAATCTATAGTCTCACTTCATATCAATCCATAAATTTCCCTATATTATCCATCAATCCGGCATAATATCTCTTTTTAGATCTTTTACAATCTTTTGGAATCTGATTTAAGATTTCAACTATCTATTATACATAAATGCTTTCCTATACCCCCATATTGCATCTTCATACCCAAGGTAGGATCAATAAATAAAAAAGGTGGTACATTAAAAATCATCAAAAACATCTTCAAATCAACTATTTATTAATTCAGAAATGGCATACTTAGAAGGGGGGGTAGAGAAGACAAAAGCATTACAAAGTAATATGTGTAGATAGATGATTTGTATAAAGTGGAACAGAACTGTATAACTTAGTACCTACCAGTCAAGCATTGTGGCCGAGTTGTTAGCACAGCTGCCTTACAAGCAGTTGTCCCAGGGCTCGCTTCCTGGCCAACGCTTTGACATATTAAAAAAAAAAACAACTTAGTACCAAATTAGAAAAATCAGGAATGGACAACCATCACTATATCCACTACTATGAAACAGACAAGTTTTGCATCAAGAAGTACATGTATTACAGGATTTGGAATTATGTATGAAACTGCTACAGAAGATATTCTTTGTAGAGGGGAAAAAAACCTTCAATATTTGTACAAAAATATCAGTGAGGATATTCACATTTCTGTTTAAGAAGGATCCCCAGAGGGCCAACGACCTTTAAACCAGAAAATTGGGAGTATGAAAAATGTGTAACATCATTCTCATGAACTGATTCTGGTTCTCAAATTAATATCTGGCTGTACAAAATTGAGCATCATTGCTCAGAAAACTAGCAATGCCGAGATACGTTAGAATTAAATCCGTTTAACATAAAAAAACCATTAAAATAGTCTGCATCTAAGAGAATGAACTAAAAAAAAAATTACATGACGGGAGAAAACAATTAAAAACTGTAATTGCTGCCATGAAACGCAAATTCTTCCATTCGACCATTGCCAAGATCTTATGGTTTTGACATTATGGCTTTGCTAATATCATCATAATGAAAACCAATGGCTTCAAAACATTGCAGTGGATTGATCTGATTTCATCAGAATTGATGTTCTACAATAATTAGATCCTTGTGGCATTATATGCAATTCTTTATAAAGGCAATGTCTCTCAGCAAGTGATTTCCAAATAATCAGTTCCCTTTTATGCAGATTTGAATCCAATGCCATGTCAAAAAGTTGATACAAATGGTAAGTGCACATTCTATATTGTTCTAAGTTTTAATCTGTTATCCTGTCAGATTAAAGTCAACGATTATCAAGTACATATTCACACATGTCCCTGGAGCAGTGATGCAACCTACAGTAAATGCACTAAATTTGATAGATACCAATAAAAAATAACACTACACATTGTAAAGCTTGTGGTTAAGAGCTGTAGAGGTCCCTACCTTCGCATTTTCAACCACACATGCTTTAGGTGTATTGCCTTAGTAAATATTACTTACATAATCAATGTGCGTTAAATAAATTTATAAAGATAGATTGTAATATAAAAAAAAAACTTTTATTAACATATACATAACAAAAATTCAAATTCAATGAATCAAGAGTTTATAATAATGATCTTTTGAAGATCTTGCAGTCTTACTATATATAAAAATTATTTTCGTCATTGAAATTGATGAAAGTGAGATCATAAATGGCTGACTCAAATTTGAAAATATTTTGCATAAATTAATATTTAACTTAACTTTACACTGAATAGCAACACAAAAGTTTGATGACATGTGAATCCCTAAATGTAAAAATTGGTCACCCCTGACTTGGATGGAACAATTAGTACATGGACTGTAAAATGTGGCCACCACTGACTTGAGAGAAAATAACACTTGAGGATTGTAGAAGCAAGTATATATAATTATATGCTTGCAACAATGAAATCTAATCTTAATTACTACTTGAAAATATATCAACGATTTCAATATATTTATAAATCAGAGAATGGAAAACGACCAAAAAATTAAGATGATTGTTAGAACAGGAAATGACATTTAACACAGGGATAATGGGAGACCGAAGAGCAAAAGGTTGCAAAATCAATTCCCAGTTGGGAAAAGTAAAAAAAAATCTGGGAGCTCAACCCATCATTTGGTGCTTGAATATCATGTGACCTGAACAAATACCTGTTAATTAGTTTTTTATTATATCTTAAAAAACATGAGTTTGAAAAAGTTTTGGTAGTTGGAAAATTTTAGTACTCAATAAAGGCAATCCTAATATCATATATTATAAGACAACATTGAAAATGTTAATCACAACTCTTATTACATCGCTATGTATCTTAGACAAATACAACCGTTACTTTCGAAACAATAATAAGTGAATGTTTACCAAAAAGCATTGAAATTATATTTAGTATTTTGAATGTTTTCTTCGAAATTTAATATTAGCATTTAATGAATAATCATAGTTATTTAGAACATTGGAAATAGGGAAAAAATAAGGATAAAAATGTGTTAATCAGTTTGCAACATCAGTATTAGATTGACAGTACTAAAAAAAAAAAAAAAAATTGGGAATTTTATACAAACAAGTTATGAGAAGATATTAATATGAAGGCTAAATAATATATATTTATAAAAAAAAACATTTAAATTGATAAATAATATGCTAAAAAACAAAAAAAATTTCCAACCACAATTTTGATTGCCAAATTGTGGATCATCCATAAATAGTGTCGAATAAATTAATTTACGGACACCCCACATTTTCATTTTAAGTTAAATATAACTACTGAAATTATGGTTAAAGAAATATATATATTAAGTTTTTTTAGTGTATTACTCATAAAATTAAATAAAAGCGTTTTTTTATAAAATATTTTATATAGATTATTTTTTAATATTCAGATATTCCGTAACTATTCATATTCGAATTTAAAAATTGAGAGCCTAAAGAATGTCAACATATTTGCAATATTTGCAATTAAATTTACATGCATTGAAAATAGTTTCAAACCTTTTTTTGTTTATGAAGACAGGCAAGTTTTAATTCAAGAATCAAAAGAAATAGAAATTTCGTATTCTTTCTATTTTAAGTGTATACGCTTTTAAATGGATTAGTCATGATATTCTTTGAAAGTTTAAGTGTATTTTTTGAAAATATAAACCATTTATGACATATCACTGAAAGCATTAAAATTCAATCCACCAACAATACACCAGATAACCCTGAAATATTCCATTATCGTCAATATCTAACATGTACAAAATTTGAAAAAAAAAAAACCATTTTGTAAGCATGTTAAAAATTGCTTGTAAGATTTGATTCAAATGAACAGAATTTCTTAAGTTAAATAAGTGTTTAAAAAATGAGTGGCATGAAATAAATTTATATCTGCCTCATGTGAAGATTAAAAAATAAAAACGTTATAATATACACTGCAAAAAATTAAGCAATATACTTTCATTATTACTATATAATAGCTGGAATACACAGGCTTATATATACCTGTGTCTATATATGTAATAGACAGGGTATGAGCACAGACTTTCACATGATCCACCTCTCTCCACACTATCTCATAACACTGATACACCTGAACACACATATGTCGAAAAGATAAATAATCACCAATAAACGTATTACTATATTTTTTTTTTTTTTTTTTCTTTTTTTCCCTTTTCCCCCCCCTTCCCCCCCACCCAAAAAAATTTTTTTTTCCTCCCACCTAATAAATTTTTTTGTAAACCCAGAGGCACCCCAGCAGTTTACGAAACACATTTTCTCCGGATCGTTACAATATAAATGTGAGTGTTTACTTGCTATTTTACAAATTTTGATGAATCTTGCATGATTTTTTTTTGAAGAATTACATACAATATGGATTTTTGCTTTATATTTGTTTGAAAAACTTGAATAATTTGGAATATAAAAATATTGTTAAAATTGTAATCATTTTGGCATGACTTCATAAAAACTTAAAAAAAGAGGGCAGCACTGATTAAAAAAAATATAGATGTTAGAAACTTTTTTATAAGAATACAAAGTATGTTATGACCTGCATATTAAAATACATACTACAGAAATGAAAAGAATTCTAGTTTTTAGTAAAGCAAAGTAAATTTGATTTCGTAAGTATATTTTAAATTAATTAAATATCATTTGTACCATGTATTTGATTTCTCACTTGCAAATGGAGCCTCAACAAAATACGACGATGTTTAAATTTTGTAGCCATTTTTAAAAATTAGTTTATTACATCAGAAATATATTTAAACTAAAATTCTAAATGTTGATCAAATTCAGTAGCATAACAGATTATAAAAAGTAATACTTTTTGCAATACTGCCATTAATAACTTACATATTCTTATTTCATATATATGTAAATATATAAGATGTAGGAACAGCTGCACATTGCATTGCATTCGTTTATTCTATTAATGCAAGAAAAGACATGGCTACAACTAGTACAGTACATTCAAAGAAAATATTGAAGAAATAAATACTTTTCATGCATTTTCGGTGATAAGCACCATTGTCAAAGTGAACAATAATGGTTCTCAGTACCAAAAATGCATTAATCTTATAACTGTTCACCCAGAGTATACTCATAAATGGCTTTAATTCACTCTCAAACCACTAATTTTTATGTTATTTTGCCAATTTTATGGTTATTTTATCAAGAAAAATGTACCATATGATGCTGTGCCCTTTATAATTACAACAAAAAAAATCAATATTTAAATTTAAAATTATAACAATGAAATAAGGCCTACAAGACACTGATTATTTCTCATTCTCTACACAAGGGCATGCTTGTTACCAATTTTGACAAGTCTAAGTTCTTTGTTTTGATTTTCAAAATGAAAATGTATGTTTTGGACTCTTTTTTTACATATTATTTTCATAAAATATGTATGAGAATATAATTATTTTAGAAGAATAGTTCAAACTTTAGGAAAAATTATTTACTTTTACATGAAAGTAAATTGAGAAAGAAATCAATGATGTAGGCTGCATTTGGTAATAGGTTGATAAACAATTATAAATAAAAATTTATTTTTTAAAAGACTTTCCTTTACTTTAATAATCTGGCAAATTATTCGGTTGTCTTTTAGAAACTAAACTAAACTGAGCATAATTTTAAAAGACAAATATTTACTGCTGATTCTGTAATTGACCAATCAAAAATTTAGAATTTTAATTTACTTGGCCAATAGGGATTTTGAATATGGTAAAGGTTAAGAATGTATTTAATGTTTTCTCCAATATATGGCATTTGTATTGCCTTTATTTTTTTATATTTTAGTGATGGAGTTATTATGATTATTTACAGAATGTAATAAAAATGTATTTACATATATATGAAACTATAACTCAATTGGTTTACTATACTTGTAAATTACACCTATGCTAATAGAAAGATTGCCACTTTAATTCTAAATACCTGACTTCTTACTTCAGACCAGATTAGCTATCACAAAGTAAATTTATTCGCAGAATAAACAAATTTGAATGTTACTAAAATAATTTACAAGCCAGATCCTCAAAGAATCATTGAAATGCACTCTTTAGTCAGTTCCATTGACAGTCATAAATAGACAATTTGTGACATATGTATCACAGGAGTCCTACCTCTACAATAGTTCAATAGATGTTGATCTCAACTTCATTAATCCTTTTTATTCGATTGCCAAAATAAATCTATCTATTCTACTTCTTTAGTTTAAGTCTGTTCTTTACATCCATAAGTAATAATGAGATCTATATTTTCATCAGACTTATAGTTTTTTTTTTCAGTTTTATGCATAGTTAAAATATATTGAACAACTCTCTTATTCATCAATTTCAAATATTTGTCTAAATTCTCATTTTTCTTCACTTCTTTCATTTCTCTAATAATCAGACCTTCACCTTTCTTGGAGTTAATATAGTTCTCATTTGCAACATTCTCCTAAATGCCAATTTTTAAATTCATTTGAATTCCAATCTCCATACTTAAAAAACGCAATTTTTAATAAATATAAGCTATCCTTATGAAATCGCAAACTAATTTTTTCTTATAGAATCTTAACAATATTAATTTTAAGAAGAATTACGATACAAAAAAAAAATCTTCAATTATGATTTGAGTATTTCGTTAGACATTTTACTAATGAAATTCGTATTCAAAATAACATTAAAATTTGGATTTGCTATTTTGAAACTATAAAAAATTTTCTTTTCTTGATTTGAAATTGAAGTTAACAAAATTTTATAAGTTCAGAAAGTTGGTCAAAAGTTATCTGTGATCAGGTGAAGTATAAAATGAAAAAATATATGGTTATTATTAAAATTACTAATTTAATTAATTAATAGCAGTACAAAATTGTTTTTGCACAATTTATAATGTTAATAAGTCTGAATTTTGAATAACAAACTTAAAATGTTTAATATTAAATTAACAAATGGTTTATCAGGATTTCATAAGTTCAAGCACCAAAAATAATGGAAGAGTCACAATCTACTCTACTATCATCATCATCATCATCAACCATTATCAATCCATTGCAGGATGAAGGTCTCTCCAAGTTCAATCCATCTTTTCCGATCTTTAGCTTCTCTTCTCTACATCACCCTGCACACTGTCTTACTTCATCCATCCATCTCACATGTGGTCTCTTTCTGGGTCTTTTACAATCTCTTGGAATCCAGTTTAAGTTTCAATTGTCCATCTTATCATCTCTTCTAGCAATATGTCCAGCCCAACTCCAACCTTTTAATTTTTTCAATGAGGTCAGTAACACCTATGTGTTCTCTTACCCATACATTGCGTTTTCGATCTCTTCTTGTTACTCCCAACATGCATCTCTCCATACTTCTTTGAGTGGTTTGGAGTCTAATACAGAGACTCTACTATACAACTATATAATGCTTTTATATTAAAAGGCTAGTTTCCTGCTAACTTCAATTGCTTCCATAATCAAAGCAAATGCAAGAGATAAAACAATGAAAAACTCTTCACAGAACAATGCCACCCAGTTAGTACAATCCATAGCAATCAATGGATGCAAGATTTCTGCATAAAATCCCTATCTAGTGTCTATTCATCCAATATCCCCAAATTAGTTTCTAGCTTGTGGCTTTCATCAGTGAGGAGCCTTGGATCTGAAAGCAATGCACCTAGATCTTAGGATCGAATGCAACTCTCCAGCAGCAGATCCAAGGATCCTCAGATGAAAGCCACAAGCTAGAAACTAGTCTGGGGATATCAGATAACTAGGTATTAGATAGATTATATGCACAAACCTTATCTCATTAGTTGCTATGGTTTGCACTGGGTGGCACTACTGCTATTAACAGCTTGTGTATGCATAAAAAATAATGACCATGTGATGTCTGGTGATTTAATACTATTCTTTCCCATGGAATGATGGTAAGTACGGTAATTTAAAGAATCAAAAATACCAAAATATACAGATACTGAACTGAGTTCAGATCTGTATGACTATACCAGCGAATAAGTTTGGATTGAAAACATGTTTTTGACTTGGACTCATGGCTTTATAGTTAACTAAAAAGGCAAAAGTAGCTGCCGGAGAGTTGCATTAGATCCTAAGAACTAGATGCAGTGCTCTCAAAACCAAGACTTCTCACTAATAAAAGCCACAAGCTAGAAACTAATCTTTCATGCACAAACCTTGAATCCATTGATTGCTATGGCTTGCACTGTGTAGCGCTACTGTATGGAGTTTATCACTGTTTTAACAGCTTGTGTAACCATAGAAATAGGCGATCATGTATTGTTTAGTGATTTAAACAATGCAAGAGAAATATATATAACCATATCTTTCTGTACAAATTGTATTATAATATTCTAGAAGATTAAGGAGATTGTGAGAAGATTTTATTCAAAATATTCTCACTTTCTGTTATATCTCCCTTTATATTTTAATTGAAGGCCGGACTACCTTTCATGGTTCAGTATAATGGTAAAGTGGCAAATTCTGGACCTGAAGATTGATGAATTGCAGCCCAGTTCTGATATTTCCACTGCTCAAATTTCTTATGAACTCTCCTAAGCAGACCTTGATTATTTTTATTTATTTCAAACATTGAAGATGTGCAAGCCAGGGATAAAAACTATATCCATGGCATATTTTTCTCATGATCTGCATAACAATAACCAAACAATCAGCACAAATAACTAGATATCAATTTGCCAAAACAAACTTAACTGGCCATGGATGATTAGCGGAAAAACTTCCCAACTTTCCGTTCTCCAAACTTTCGATAACTAGTTGCTATACATAAGATTAAAATTTAAAAGAAAACAGTTCCTTATTTATGCTTTTAAGATAATACAAACAGAAAGTATTCAAACATAATGCTTTTAAAAAGGAATATCATAGCAAATCCACAACAGTAATCAATTATTGTTCATAAAGTCCTGCTAAGACTTGTGAGACATTTAATCTGTTTTTAGGCGAACACATAATATACGATTTTTCAGTAGCTACAAGGCAAATTCAAAACTGATAGAATACTAATTTTATTTAATCCCAACTGAATATTTATAATTTTTGTTAGGCATTTATTAGACTAAAGATTATCCACTTAATGAATAATATTTCTGAAGTGTAATTTTCAATACACCACTAGGAACGAATTTCTATCCACTTTTAACACCTTATACGGGGTGTAATCATAAATGTATGACGAAAGACGGGAAAAGATTACGTTCCTCAAGATGCACATTTTGTGCTGAACCCGCATGCTCATCAACTTACAGATCATAATCCTTTAATTAATAGGTGTCAAACTTACTGTCCTCACAACTTTGACACGTACCACTTGATGGAAAAATATTAATAATTTTTATTAGTTATCCATTAAACTAGAGATTATCCACTCAATGAACAATATTTATGTGGTGTAATTTTCATTACACCATTCTCATGCAATGTAGAGACTGTTTTCTATCTGCTTTTAATACCTTGTGGAGGGGTGTAATCGTAAACATATAACAACCAAAGAATACCTTGGGGATCATACACTTTTTCGCATGTCTTTAATCATACTTATAATCACATCCCTCCACAAGATGTTAAAAGCAGATAGAAAACAGTCCCTACTTTGAGAGAATGGTGATCATGTTTATAATTACATCCCTCCATTAAAATGTTAAAAGCAGATAGAAACCAGTCCCTACTTTGCGTGAGTGGTGTAGTGAAATTATTCTGCAGAAATATTATCCAACTGGATATTTATTTTACTAAAAGGAAAATTCATCTAATCCTGAAAGAATGTTTGGTGGAGAACATCATCTACAATTTGAAAAACACCTTTTATACCACAATAATAGATTGTGAACACAATAAACAAGTTCATTCCAGTTAAGAATTACTTTAATACTATTTAACTAAAGTAATAACAGAAAATTAAGGAAGTATTATTTTTTTCTTAAGAATTTGATTAATTGAACATTGTTAGTGAGAGTTCAGTCAATAATATACATTCAGTTAGTTACATAGGAACATTTAACGACATTCATTCAAATATTTATGAGTAAAGAACATTTATAAGGTAATAATCTTTAAACCATTAAACATCACATGATCATCATTCTTCAAGCGTACACAAGCTGTTTACAGAGGCAAATTATCCATACAGTAATGTCATTCAGTGCAAACCAGAGTAATCAAACCTTCTTGCATCCATTGATTACTCTGGCTTGCACTGAGTGGTGGCGCTACTGTATGGAGAGTTTTGCTTCCGTGTAATACTCTTTAAATATAGATACTGTAATATCCTTTATAGGTTCAAAATTTCAGTCATGGGAGGAGAAGGTATATTATTTCAAAGTTTATTTAAAATTTTTTTACCATGATTATACCAACTAGTGAATGCTTATATTAGGTAATGTAATTGTGGCAAGAAAAATATTTGCTGTTGAACAATATAGTGTATGCATGTGTGACATAGGGTAGTATGACGTTTCAGAAGTTTATTAAAATGACTGAAAAATGTTAACTAGTGAACAATTTTTATACTATGCCCAGTTGAAGTTTATTACTTCATAAATATCATTAATATTCTCAGAATTTCATATTAAGTAGCTGTTTTATTGATAGGCTGACTACCAATCAAAAGGTAATCACATATTTACCTTGCTATCCCATTATTTGGAAGGTTATCTGCACCCGATCAATTTGAAAAACATTAGGTTTCCTCTTTTTAAAATATTTTCTCTTTTATAACTGACAGTTCTTCAGAACCTTTATTCTGCAATCATGCAAAAGACTTACCACTTTCTGCAAAAGTAACGAATAAACACATTTTTAAAAAATATTGCCTTATTTGTCATAAAGTATCACACATTAAAAGGTTCAAAATAAAAGACCATTGGAAAATTGTATTTAAACTTGTGAATTCTAATCTAGACAATGCATTCCAGAGGTGATTAATGAAAGAATTTCCATTGTGGAATTAATTGACTGCACGGGGTCGCTGAACATGTTTGGATACTTTTCATGAATTAATAAACGATATGAAAAATGTATTTCATATTGCCTCAAGTTTTTTTGATATATATAAAAAAAATTGCCTTCATATTAAAGGAAGTGAATAATCAAATGGTTTACTATTCGAAAGTTCGTAAAAAGTTTGAATCCGGAAAATGACAGATCCGGTCATGATGCTTGAACCATGAATTTCAGAGTTATTCTACCGCAGCACTAAACTAGATAGGGATATAAATTAAGCTACTTATCAGCTTACAGATGGAAACCTAATGGATGAAATTAATCATAGAATTAAACTTAGTTGGCGTGCTTTTGGTAGAAATAACTTGATACTAAAAGGAAATATGCCTATATGTTTGAAAAGAAAAGTTTTTAATAAATATGTTTTACCAGTTTTTACTTATGGATCTGAAACTTGGACACCTAATAGAAGAGCAATACAGAGACTTCAGACCACTCAAAGAAATATGGAGAGATGCATGTTGGGAGTAACAAGAAGAGATTGAAAATGCAATATATGGGTAAGAGAACAAACAGGAGTTGGGCTGGACATATTGCTAGAAGAGATGATGATAGATGGACAATTGAAATCCTAAACTAAATTCCAAGAGATCCTGCAGTGGATTGATAATAGTGGATGATGATGATGACTCATCAGCTGCAATATCATTGGCAAATTCGCAATTTCTTTGAATTCTTAATTTTTTTAGCAAAATAATAAAAGGTAAAATTATGAATCTATTTATATTAAGGGATCTATTTACATTAACCGACCTTGAGATGTAGTAAGATATAACTACATGACCATAACTGGGTTCAAATATTCACCAGGCACCAGTTTGGTTTGGAGATTTTGATTAAACACGATTTTTCTTTCAAGTAGCCAAGACAACATAATCAATACAACTAAACATCCAATAAATAGATGTTTACTAGCCATTCCTATCTACAGTTAAATAAAGAATAAAAAATACATAATCACTCACAACTGTCTTACAGAAAGAGGAGGGGGACTGTCAAATGGCTATTTAAATGCTGTTTTACTACATCTTACTACCCCATATAACAACAGTAAAAAGAATCAAAAGAAGCTTTTATGTATTAAAATGTATCAATACATTCAAATGAGTATCTTTACTATTGTATACCAAACAATGTTTTTTTTTAAAATCACAATATAAGCAAAGGATGTGGCAAATTAGAAAGACTGATCCGATTCAATTCGAAAGTTTCCAACTGCAGTATAAATCAACCTACTCCCCATTTAACTATTAAATAGACTAAGATATGCTTTTTAAATAGGCAATTGAAATCCATAATTCGTTTATAAGGTGCTGTTATTAAATACATAAAAAAAAATTGATTATAAACAGCCTTTGATTTAAAAAATTGGTTATAAATGTGTGCATGCGTTTTGCTTTTCTAATTTTAAATAGTTGTATCAAACAGAAGTTTTGTCAAACCGATAGTAATTGTTAAATATTTTCGATATACAGAATATGTTGTTTTTTTATAAAAAAAAATTTTTTTTTTTTTAAATACATATACTTTAAAACTTTTTAAATATATATACAGTATGCTATATATAATTTAAAACTTTTTATTTGGATACAAGAAACTATCTAACCTGATTACACCCTTTTCATTCCCCTCAAGCTTACTTTCATATCTTTTTTTGTTCTAGCATTTCCCATCATTCCAAGACGTTGCTACGCAACAACCCAAAAATGATGACCCTGTAGTAAGATTACAGTTAACTACAGAAATTAGAAATAGTCAGCTTACAGTCATTTACCACTTTTCACAACAGCTTCTCCATCCCCATAAAATGATACACTACAAGGGAAGAATAAAAAGACTTTCTACTGGACAGGGGGATGCGGAGGATATCAATCAAGTATAATAATACAACAATAGGATTATTCATAAAAAGGAGGGGAAATTCAGGGAATAAATGGCTAGTTTTTTACTTACTACTAAAGGATAAAATATTAGACAGCAAAATCAAACTTTTGTGAATAAAACGACATTCAGCGCTTGGCAATGAATTTAAATGTTGAATATATTGTAAAATTAATTAAATATGTAATCACTTTAATATTAAAATTATATACGGCATTACAATGAACATGAATAAAATGAAGTTATTATTTATATAAAAGTGCGCGCGTGTGTGTTTTTTTTTCATAAAAAAAAAAAATACGTAAATAAATAATCGAATAATAAAGCTAAAAATGTATAAAAAGAAATACTAAAAGGCAAACCTACTCAATGGGCTGCATTTAAACTAATTTAATTAAGTTTTATTTACTTTATATATATTTAACCATAAAAGTAATACGCATAAGCACTTTAGATTAAAGATAAGATTAATGAAAATCAGCTTTTGGAACACGGAAGACTGAAGAAGTCTTTTAACTAATTTTAACTGATGTTTAGTCTATACTTAATAGTGCATAACGGTATTCGCATATTATGTAAAAGTTAAACCACATATAACTTCCAACAAAATACTATATATATTACACAATTTCATGTTTCTTGAAGGCTCCTATTAATTAAAAGATTGCTAAATGAACAATATTCATTAAACGTAACGATATAAAGTGTTCATTAAAGTTGTGATGAAGTTTTAAATATTATGATGCTAGAATAAATTACGTTAAGACAATAAAGCAATAATAAACTACCACGATGACGACCAAGTATTAATTGGATAGACTATTGTCTAATCATCCCACCCGAAGACATCAAAAGCTTACATTTCGTCACAATAAAATAGTTCTCCATGCTATGGTTATAGAAACTACCAGAAGATAGTAATTATTTACTTCAGCTAATAATATTTATGTCATCTATATTCTTGATTACTTTTTACAATCCACTACTGACAGTTTCGATTGCTCCAACAATCTTCTTCAAAAGTGTGGGGCAATCGAAACTGTCAATAGTGAAGTATAAAAAAGCATTGTAAAAAAACAATAAAGAATACAGATAATATTAATATTATATGGATTTGACAATGCAATAAGAAAGGTAAAGTTATTTACATCATCTTTGTTAGAATTAATGTTTTCAATGCATGGAGTTTAAAGCAATTGAATTTGGGAGGAAAATTATAGTGGCGGGGAGGGGGTCTGTAATATATCTATATATAAAACAGATCTATGCTTATTCATTGTTTATGCATTCCTTAGATTAAATAAACCTCCAAAAATTAACTTCTTTGCACTTTTCATACTTATATAAAATCACTACACCATTACATGACTATCATTCCTTTAGGCTTACACAATCTATTAAAGCAATAGCAACTCTCGGTACAATAGCACTCAGATGCAAGTCAAGGAAACCACTGGGCATTAGAAAGTTTGTGCACCAAAGGACCCACCTACTGCTTATTCATCCAATATCTCTAGATTAGTTTCTAGCTTATGGTTTCATCAGTGAAGAGTTTTGAATCTGACAGCACTGCACTTAGATCTTTGGAACTAATGTTACACAATCTTTAACAGCAGTGTTCTCAAATCGTATTCCTTACTGATGAAAATCATAAGTTAGAAAATTGTTCAATATTGGATGACCAGGCACTAGATAGAGATTTTGATGCACTATCCACTGATTGTTATGGCTTGCAATAAGTGGCATTATTGTATGGAGAAATTTATTATTTTATATTCAATTATCTGCAAGTTTTGATTTTCTAGTAGCATTCTTCAGAATCTCATTGTTCTATCTTGTTCATATGTCATAGCATCGGCCGGGCCGCGAATCCACACCCATCTGCAACCAACTACTTGCTTGCAAGGTGGGTGTGATGACCTCTCGGCTAACATATCTTGTTTACCTTTAATAATAATTATTACTCAATTCAATTAACTGACTTTTGAACTTATATGAAAATTGAATTAAATAATAATTATAATAAAAAAGAGATAATGTAAATCAGGAATGCATTGAGGAAGACTTCTAGATAGTCGAAACTGTCAGATAAATGAATAAAGCATTGAAAAAATTGCAGATGAATTTTGGAGATTGTATTGTTGATATTGTATAATTGCAATATATCTAGATTGGTTTGGAGAAATTTAAAAATGTAGACCTACATAAAGGTTTTTGTATGTTATGTTATTAACAAGAACCCGTTAATATTGAAGTGATGCAACATATATAAAGTTCATTGAAGCACGATTCATTAAATAAAAATGAAGCATGTAAAAACATACATAAACAAAAATTAATATAATATACATTTTCAAATTTATTTTTGTTGCACTTTGTTTTCAATGTTTATATGTGTGATTACTTAACAAGTGAAAGTTATTTGTTCTTGTTGTTTTGCTATAACATTTTTTAAATCGTCTATCATTTTATCTATTTCATAAAACGCTGTCCGAATAAATAAAAATTAGATTATGTATAAAGTACAATTGGTTACAATAGTTTTTAATAATATAAATATACATTTTTTTTCTGCAGAGATTTAATTTTTTCTCTCTTTTTTTTTTTTTTGCACAATTGTTTATATTTATGATAATTAGCATTTTTGCTTATATGGGGAGGGGGTTTGAATTTGCATTTCTATTGTAACAAGAATATTAAATTAAAAATTAGGCAAGCAAATCATATTTTCAATTCATTTTGAATGCATTTTATTAGTTCATAATCACTGTTTACTTAAATTATATATTGAATACACTTTGTATTTATTTACATTTTTTTGATAGTTTGCTGAGATTAATAACACAATCAAAGTTTTATTTGCCTTATGTATAATAGAACTTTTTATACAGACTGCATTAAAAGTATATTGAATAAAAAGTAGGTAAGTAAATCTAATCTTCAACTTATTAAATGCTTTTATATTAACTTGCCCTGTCTGTGTTTCTGCAGGGATATCCATATTTTTAAATTTCTAACAATGAAAACAAATTTGTTCCCTTTTAGAATTTGAACGCATATAATTAGGTTTTCCAGGAAAAATCCTTAGCAATATAAAATATTATGTTTGAATCATAAAATTTTGTTAATATTGTCATTTAACTTATACCAAATTAACAAACTATTAAAATCTGAATTATTCTTCTAAATATTTCATAAATATTTTGTGAAAAAAATAATAAGTGTAAAAAAGGTTAGAAAATTAATTAAAAAGTCAATACATACATGTTTTTATATAGTAGATGATCCCATGATATTTAAATTTAGAATTCATTTGTTTGAGAATGTATTTTTTATTTTCCCATATTATTATTAAAATCCAATTTTTGTGAGATTTTTTTGTAGTTTTAACCACTTTTTAAAATATGTAAAAAAAAAAAAAAACTTTTTTTAAATAATGCTTTTATATAAATAACCGACTTAAAATGTAGAAAATAACAAAGTAATCAACAAGTAATTCATGTATTGGTTAATGTGTCATTCTTGTAAAATACCAGATCTTAAGAATCTAGACTTCTTGTAAAACAATTGGAAATTACAGGAATATTAACATTTCATAAAAGCATTTGAGGCATTTTTGATTTTTATAATTTATTTGAGTCTCAAATGCTTTTATGAAATGATATTCTTGCAATTTCCAATTATTTTATAACAAGTTTAGATTCTTAAGATCTCTGATATTTTCCAAAACTGGAAAATTAATCAAGAAGCAGATTAATTTGTTATTTTTCTACTTTTTAGTCAGTTATTTACATAAAAAAATTATTTAGAAAAAGTTTTTTTTACATATTTTTTCTTAGTTGCACTTTACTATTACATATTATCAATTTGTTTTTAATTAGGTATTGAATAAAATGCATATTTTTTGTTTTGATATTACAATATATATATTTGCAATGAAAGCCCTTTTGCATAATATTACATAAGTAGAGATGTCTACCCATCCCTTCTATGTGTATTAAATGGATTGTCTTGTACATGAGGGGTCATATTGACCTTAGGTCAACATGGGTGTGACAAGAATCTCGGCCTCAGGGTGGCCTTTGAGCATTCCATCATCAGATTTTCAATTGGATGGATGGTTGAAGAGTTGGAATGTGGAGTAGATTGAAGCCTGTCCATTGAAGTATGAGGTTTGGCTATCTTAATATATATCTGAGCACTTATGGCATATGTGTGTAGAGATGGTAATCTGGACCAACTGATGATTGCTGGTTTAGCATGAAATACGTATATTGGTGATTATTTATCTTTTCAACATATATGTGTTCGAGTGTATCAGTGTTATGAGATAGTGTGGAGAGTGGTGGGTCATGTGAAAGTCTGTGCTCATATACCCTATATATTATATTACAAAGTACATTTATTACAGATTGCTTTATAAGAATACTAAATAACAATTAAATAAATAAATGACTTCATTTTAATTAACTACTAATAAATTTATAAATGACTTTTATTGGTGATCAAATATATACTGTTTATGAATATAAATATCACAAATTATATTTATTGCAGATTGTTTTATAAGATTACTGAATAAAAATTAAGTAGGTAAATTATATTTTTACTTCATTTTAATTAAAAACTAATAATTTTAATCACACATAAGTAACTTATATTGCTGATTAAATATATAATTTTATGAATATAAATAATAATCATATCCTAGTAACATATTCAGTTTGCGATTGTTCTGTGAAGTATTTGTATTCATTTTAATTGCATTTTATTACTATTTATCATCATATTATATTTTCCCCCTCTAATTATACATTTCAGTATTGAATTTTATCTTTAAAAAAATGGTGCAAATTTTTAAAAGATTGCTATAGCAAATAGATGCTTATTCTCTGAAATAGTAGATATAAATTGAAGATTGTCAATCCTCATATAAGCAGTACTCATATGCAAGGGTAAATCTATAGCAGATTACTGCAAACCAAATTTGATTAACTGGAGCTATCGATTATTATCACCTATAGTACTCTGGAAATCGGTTTATATAGATACGCATGTTGCAATAAGGATATTTATTTGTGAGTTAGTGTCGATGATGATAAGGACTTTTTATTTATATTATGTTTCTATTTTTCAAAAATTTAAATTTCAGTTAATTTTTTCTAGTCATTTGTATATAAACATACTATGAGTATAAAATCCTTCAAAAACAATGCAAACTTGCAATTTTCAAGTATATTTATGGCAAATCTAAACAGGATAAGTCAAGCGTTGGTGGTCGAGAGGTCAGCACAGCTGCCTTACAAGCAGTTGTCACGGGTTAGTGGGTTCGCTTCCCGGCCGATGCTATGACACATGAAAAAAAAATCTAAACAGGATAAAATTTTCAGAATTTGCTCACCTTTATTCCATGATAACCAAGAGAACTCCACACAGCTTTTACATTTGTTAGCATTTACAAGTTTTAGTTTTTTATTAATACAGTATTATATGAAGATGTGTGTATACATTATATACCGATAAAATTATAACTGAAATATAGTAAAATAAAGGTACTCGAGTATTATCTTGTCTACCAAGCTTGGCAGCCGCCATCCTACCCTCTTTTCCAATTATACAGTTTTAGGGGCTCTACAAGTATTTGTTTATATTTGTTTTTAACTTTATTTTACTGAATATGAGTTAGTTATTAAGTTTAAGTTTAAAAAAATTAATAAATCGATTATAAATTTAATTTACATTCATTTCAAGTTTTTTTTTCGATATAACATCTAAACGCCGACATTGTCATGCTTTTTTTATATTCAACATCTTTATTTTTATCAGTATTTTGATAAAATAATGATGAAAGTTTGGGATCTTCCTTTGAAGGACAGCATGTAGTGGAATATTTCCAAAGGAATGGAATCCTGCCCTCACTGAGAACAACATGACACTTTTAAGACTTCTTATATTATTAAATTGAAATCTGTATTAATGGGTACGATATAACACTGTTTTTTATATTTTTGTTATCTTTATATTAATAGGTTGATTTAATCCAATAATAATAATAATAATAAATAAAATGGAAATATAATTAATTTTTGCAGAATTTTTTCTGCAAAAATCAATTTTATTTTTAAAAAATTGTAAATATTAAATATGACTCTTTCATATCAGACATTTTGTTTTAAATATTTATTGTATGCACCTGAAACTGTATAATTAAATAAAAGGCTGCCAAGTTTGGTAGACAGGATAATACCCAAGTTCCAAAATAAACACATAATCATCAAACGAAAACAATAAAAATTAAAGAAATAAATGAATAATGGAAAGAAATTGACAAACACAAATCTTATATTTTCAAAATATATAATACTTTAGAACCAGAATAATTTAGACCAACTTTATTTAAGAAACATTCTGGGAAAAGCGTGATAAAAAATAAATGAAATTAGAAAAGAAACATCAAAATGAATTTCAAAATAATAAACATCATTTCAAAAAAAATTACAAATTAAAAATTGTAATTATAAAAAATGTTAACACTATGTAAATATATTTGCATAATTTACAATAATAATTTGTAAATAATATTTATTTTTATAAAGCGCAAACAGTATTGAAATTAAATTGAGACTGCAAACCTCTCGCACTCATTACTATCTAACAGCCAATCAGATTGTAAATATAAGACAGAGAATTTGACAAGGAAAGGGCAATCCACTCTATTTTTTACTTGTCTTTCTATATATCCAAGCCAGTCTAAAGTACTTTGATCTGAAAGCGTCAATATTAAATATCTTCACACTTAACTCACTGAGTTTAAATTACAAATACACAGCGTGAAATCCTATGATTTACTACGCAGTAGTTTTTAGATGTTGTAAATGCAATAACATATGTAAATAATATTTATTTTTATAAAGCGCAAACAGTATTGAAATTAAATTGAGAGACTGCAAACCTCTCGCGCTCATTACTATCTAACAGCCAATCAGATCGTAAATACAAGACAGAGAATTTGACAAGAAAAGGGCAATCCACCCTATTTTTTACTTGTCTTTCTATATATCCAAGCCAGTCTAAAGCACGAGAGGTTTGCAGTCTCTCAATTTAATTTCAATACTGTTTGCGCTTTATAAAAATAAATATTATTTACATACGTTACTGCATGTTATAACATCTAAAAACTACTGCGTAGTAAATCGTAAGATTTCACGCTGTATGTTTGTAATTTAAACTCAGTGAGTTAAGTGTGAAGATATTTAATATTCACGCTTCAGATCTAAGTACTTTAGACTGGCTTGGATATATAGAAAGACAAGTAAAGAATAGGGTGGACCGCCCTTTTCTTGTCAAATTCTCTGTCGTATTTACGATCTGATTGGCTGTTAGATAGTAATGAGCGCGAGAGGTTTGCAGTCTCTCAATTTAATAATAATTTGTATATATCAAAACAAAAACATTGAAGTCCGAATGTGTCTAAAATGGTTATATTTACATATGTAGTTTATTACAATGAGGAGAGCTAAGGATTAGATTCCTGGACATGCTCTCCAATTAGAATGTTATATAAAAATTTTGGATTTACCAAATGACTAGAATTGTCATTCATGATCATATTTGTTACATAGGATTATTTATTGTATTACTCTACTAAATAAAAGTAGATGATCCTATTCTGCTCTAATAAGTTAGCCACCACTAGTAAATGAATACAGCCAACGTAACTCCAGAAAAGCAAAAGTGAAAAACAAAAAAGAAAGGAAGTTAAAAGAATAAAATAGAAAGAAGCACATCCTGCTCTTCATAACCAATTTTTTGTTTACCAAAGATTTGAAAACTGTGGACATACTTATAAAATCACTGGATGATGTCCAAAACATGAAGACAGTTCATAGAAAAACAAAACATTACAAGACCAAATCCTGGTCTTTTTGCCATAAGTCTAATGCTGTAAAATTTTAGAGAAGTACTACTACCAATACTAATAAGATTGCTGCCAATCTTATATATAAGAATCCATCCAATTTGGTTAAACTGGGGAAAACATCATACTTACTGAGATGCAGATTAACCTATTTAATGTAACACATCAGATGAACAAATTAATATAATTCAATGGTCATACAAAGATCTATCTATGATGACACATTGTAAATTCAATCACAGTACCTATTGGATTAATCTGTAAAAATATTAGAAAATACGTTACTGGATGAATCAACGCCTCATATAGGCATCAATTTTCTGCATTGGGACTAGGTGTGATTTTACTAAACATCAACTCACATAATACAGTTATCTGTTGATGTATACATATGCAATATATTTACAAATATATATAGTTTGCTACACCATATGTCTGATTTGTTGAGCTGAGATATAACACAGTTTTGGGGCAATTGTTAATGTAAAGGACTCTAAGAACACTTCTAGGCTTACTAACACTTCCAGCTGCAGTATGAGGAGCTTGCCTTGTATTTAGGTACTGACACTTCCAGCTGTTCTGTGACAGCTTGCCTCATGTCTGATTTAAAGACCAGCAGCTTCCAGTTTCAGTATGAATTTGTCTCGCTACTTTAACCATGTGTTGAACAATATTCATTCTGCCGTTCAGCTCTGGTAGTAATTTGTTATCTACTCTTACCTCCAATTAGACTTACTAAAGCCAGATCACCTTTCATAATGAAAGCAATCGAATTTACTCTACTGGCCTGTTACTGCTATTGGATATATCTTATCTATTCATGTATCTATTGATCTGTAGAAATGACTACTAATGTGATCAAGATGGAATCTGGACTAGTCCATCAGTTGAAGATAAGTTGAGATATAACGTGCATTCCCAACTACATTTTTCAACAAGATTTGGAGATGGTCATCACAGTTTATAAATTATGTGGATCAGATGATGAAATTTTTCTACATTTATTGATTTTTGACCCCTTTTTCAATGATTTAAGATCGATTTTAAATCTCTCCATCCACTAACCCACTAAACAAGATTTTGACATCGTGCTTTTTTGATTGGTGAGGGGAAATATAATAAGAGCTGCAGTATCATTATTGAGATTTAAATAATGATATAAAACAATATTTCGAAACAAACATTATTCTGTTTCACAGTTCCATGAATAACGGTGGAAATAATATGGCAAAAAAAGAATTGTGGTTACAGGGATTGTTAATTCATGGGATCCACTATGATCTAAATAAAATGCTGATTCACAACCACACAATCACCTGATTGTTATGTATTAATACATTTAATCAAAAATTACCCCAAATTCATAACTAAACTAGACTAGTGGAAAAAAAAAGTTTAAAACACAACCAATGGTTTTACTGCCACAAGCAGACTTCTCAAATGAATAAAGGACTAAATAACATTTAAATATTTTATGTTGAGAGTTATAAATAATAATCAGTAAAATTTATTAATGTCTTTTCTAAATGTAATGTTAAGTTCTGAATTTTACAAATAAAGCATACTCATTTTATTTGTTGTTTATAAATTTACTATATATAATAAAATAAACTATTTCTTAAACAATTGCTTTAAATCCGAGAATGCTAGAACAAGAAAAACCATTGCTAAAACAGAACTGCTAGCTTATCTTTCTCAGTATTTCTCTAACATCAATCTGATAAAACCAGTAAATGTGTGATATACTCAAATTTGCCCATGACTGCTTTAAAACAGGAAAGGCCCCAGGAGCAGACAATATATTTCTAGACTTTTTAAAATATTTAGTACCCAAGACCAAGGCTGGTTGGTAAAACTTTCATGCACATACTATTTCAAATATTTAACCTAAAAGTAAAACTATAATAGTTTTTTTATATGTCAAAGCATTGACTGGGAAGCGAACCCAGGCCAGCAGTTTGGAAGGCAGCTATGCCAACTGCTAGACCACCAACCCTTGACAAAAACTATAATAGTTTTAAAATCAAGTAAGCCGGCAATGATCCAAAAAATTATCATTCAATATCATTACATGTTCCCTACAAGATTTTTGAAAGAATCGTATTAACAATAATGTTACCAATAATTAAGAAAACATCTATTTAAAGAGCAGGGTGGGTTTAAGCCAGGAAGAAGTTGCTAGGCTTTCAAAATAAATCAAAAACTGGTACCATCTTTACTGATTTTAACTTCAATTTATGATTCTGTTTGGAAATGGGGATTTTTAAAAGTTCCTAAAAATTTTTAATACAAGAAAAACATTACTTTATTTGACAAAATGCTCCCCAATAAAAAAATTAATATGACATTAAAGATAATCATAGAAGATAAAAAATTTTACAGAACAGTCTTTGTTTAATATATACGTCAGTGTTCTTTCACAAACGAAATGCAGAAATTCGTCTATGTTTATGATATTGTTTTAACTTCTCAAAAAGATATTTTCCTGAAATAAAAGTCTTTTAATAAAAGATTGGAACTTTTATTTAAAGACTGGAGTCTTATTCCTAATCCATTGAAGACATAATAAGGAAATATTTCATAATATGAATATAATTTTTTATAATAATATATCCTACCCTCATGCTTTTTAAATGTAGTCCTGGGTCGTAGTCTCATCTTATTTTGTCATTCTTTTAAGGTTAGATCGGTACTTGTACATTTTCAAGTAAACCAAGATGCCAGAAAGTTTACAAAAAAAATACCTGTTAGAAAATGCCGTATTTAATATTTACAATTTATTTATTTTATTACTGTACTTCGAAAAAAGAAATCATTGTGGAAAAATTAATTACAATATTTACAATTTTTTTTTCTTTATGGATTAATTTATTGACAGAATGTAGACAGCGTGAATTCATATTGTGATTATTAACACACTCTTCGGGAGGCCAGGATCCTGTACCTATGGAAATAGTCCACTGCATTACATTCTGAGATAGGAAGGTCTCAAATTTTTATCATTATGACAATTTAACAAAAAAAAACTGCTGACAAAAAGAAATACGCTGAATTGAACCACAGAACGACAATGCTAAGAGCATCTCATTGCTTCCCTGTGTTATTAAGTAAAAAATAAAATAAAATGAAATTTATCAGAATTTATTCCTTTTTTTAAATTTAACAATCGATTTATTAATTTTGTTTTAATTTAACAACTAACACATCTTCGGAGATTATAGGCCCTCGAAACTGTACATTTATCAAATATACAGGGTGCGATTGGTTTACTTGAAAACTTACAAGTACTATTAAATTAAAATTAATTTCAAGGAATAACCTTAAAAAGGTAGCTGGAACTTCTTAGGATTGTGATAAACACTTTACAGATAGCTTCCTTGTAGCAGCTCTAAGAAATTCTTCTAGGGAAAACTATATCCCTGCTGGAAAAAAAATTCCCACGTGAAACTTATGGATAGTCAAATATGAGGAGAAGTATTACTGGTACACCACTCATTTATAGTGGTTTTCAGTTTTTTCACTTATTCCTCTGTCAGATAGCAGAAGAAAAATTGCTGCATAGAAAATATATAAAAGGCTGTTAAACAGATCACACTTGCCAATCATTCAAGATAAAGTTTCACCATCTAAGACTCATCTCAAATCAAGTACCCCATTGCAGATATTCATTTAAGAATCTACAATCAAAGAATTAAGATGTAAAAAGTAGAATTCTTATGAGGTTCCAAACAAAATTCTTTTTTACAGATCAAATAGTCTGCTAGGGCTGATCTTAGATGCAACTGCAGTCTCATTGACAGATTTAGCACAATCCATAATCATTGACTTCATCTGTTATGTAAATGAAATATAATAGCCACTGATCTATGTAGATATGGACAAGCACAGACCGTGAACCGCATAGTTAATGACCATCAAATCTTTAGTTCCAGTGACCAAATTGATGAACCTAATAAAGCCACTAATGAATCTGTCTTCTGGTTCTAAATTCCATTATGCTTAATTGATAGTTAAGCTGTCTAAAAATGAAAATCCATATGTTATATAATAAAAATAAATTTGATTATTTGCATATTTATAAGATTTTGGCTTATCAGCCCTATCCAATACTACACTAATAAATATATAATTAACACTAAAACTCCAACAAATCTAGATGATAATCTATCCAAAGATCAATCCCATTAATAAAGAAGCTATCAATAATCTATAAGCAGACTCGCCAAAATCTCATTTTAAAATTTTCACCTTATTACAGTTACAATGTTTATTTTATTAATCAACCTTACAGTTTCGACTGAACGACAATCTTCTTCAGAGCTATAAGATATATAAAAATACATGAATTCACAAATAGTATATCATATAAACAAACAAACATTATATCTCATAAACTAATTTTTTATATCTTATTACATTTAAAGATATATGTATACATGCCATATATATATTCACCATATCATATAAAAACAATATAACATTATATTTCTTTATAAATTAACTCATATTTTGTATGTATACATATATATTGTTGAAGTTGCTTCAGCAACAGTTTGGAAATTGGAATTGTCTAAGTATTGACTGTTTTTTAATGATTATATATATGTGTATATATATGTAATAATATATTTTTAAAATGAGTTAATTTATAAGGAAATATAATGTTAAGTTGTTTGCTTATAAGATAAACGATTTGTGTATTCATATATTTAAATATATATCGTATAGCTCTAAAGCTTATTGGTCAATCGAAACTATGGTTAATTTTAATTAAATAATCATTTGTAACAGTAATAAGAAAAATGGATTTATTTAATTTTACCAATGCATAAAGGATATGTAGATAATACTTGGTAAAGACAATACCGAATATTATTTCTGAACTTCTCTAGCTAAATCTAATCTCATCTTCCAACAGTAAAGTCCATCATTATTTACAGGTACTCCTCTAGAGCATTTACCCTAAATAATGCAGCAAATTCTATGTAACTGCACACCCTGTTTTAGTTTAGTGGTAGTAACAGATTCCAGTGCATATGGTTTTCAGATCATACCAGTTTTGATCCTTCTATGCTCAAATCTTCTTATGAAAACCCAGATATGACAACCTTTTGAGCTTTATAATATGAACTTATAAATTTTTGTTCTTGTTTAATCCCATATAGATAGTTCATGTCAATTTTAAGAGTGCCTGATAAGAAAATTCATGAGGGGTGGAGCTTTACAAGTTGTTTTTTTTTAAAATGCAAACAATAAATTTACTCCATGCAAACAAATGTATTCATTTATTCACATTATATTAGGTACAAAATTCTGAATACACTGTTTTTTTTTAAAAACAAACAAACAAAATTTTTATATTTCCCAAATAGAAACTATTCCCTACCTTGTGTGAGAATGGTGTAGTGAAATATTATTTTAAAGTTTTGATTTATATATTTTGCTTTTGAATTATATAGTGTGTGCATGTTTAACATCAACACATATTAAAGTTTTACATACTACAGAAATATTATTTACTATTAGATACTATCTAGTCGAATGAATAACTAATAAAAATTCTTGATTTGTGTCAAAGTTGTGAGAGCGGCACATTTGATACTTATTAATTAAACTATAATAATTTGCTATCTATATATAAAGAAATATTCATTATTAGATAATATCTAGTCTAATGAATGATTAATAAAAATTATTCGTGAAATATGCGTTTGGAACATTATTTCTAAAAGTGAGACCACAGTACTCCTTTTATAAAATTCGTGTTGCTCGAAAATTAAATGACATTAAGTTTATATTAATGCTTACTAAGTACCCCCCCCCCACCCATTACAATTATGCACGTTGTACACACGAAGATTTTAATTAATTAGATTCATTTAATTTAATTATTGTATGATCAAATGCTTGGAAAAGTGGAAATAGTTAAAAAAAACATCGTTTTCTATTATGCTCAGCAACTAGCCCGGTAGTAAAAGTGGCTGGCCGATGAGTAAAGCTAGGATACGTTCTTCGCTCAAATTAAATGGCTAGGCAGTCGTAGCATTTAAACTAAATTAAGATGAGTTAATTTATTTGATTTCAAAAAATAAAATAAATTAATGAAAAATAATATACCAATGCATTCTCTCTAGTCTATCATCTTAATCCTCGAGGGACATAAAAAAAATTTCTGCAAATCAAATAAATATATGCACTTATTAATAATATACTTTCTCATCATTGTTAAAATTAATTATTTATTAAATCTGTTTACACAATAGTTTCCTTAAAATGCCGGTGACCATCAAAATGTTATTCATATTATAATTTTTTAAAAACAACTTCAAAATACAGTTCTTATCAATTCAACATTATTGCTAAACAGTTACTGACATCTGGTGAACAAAATTATCAAGATAGATTTTTTTTTATTAGAAAAGGGGGGGGGGGGTATATTACTCTAAAATAAAAGTTAATCTGTAATTTTTATGTTTTAAAAAGTTCTCAAACAAAAACTAAACGCAACTGAAATAAAGATAAAAGAAATTGTTCCACAAGAGATGCAGAATCGCGGCTTTATCTTCGAAAAGAGTGAAATAACTTCCTTCTACATATCTCTTTTGTTGTTGCAGTGTGATGTTTGGATTCATTAATTTAGAGCAGCTGTTTCGTGTCAGATGTATATTTATAAAAATATTATACATCTACAACTTTTAGATAATAACATTTTTTTGGACGATTACTTATGTATTGGGTCGTATTCTCAAAAGAGACTGAGTGAAATCTATTTTACATTATATATAATAAATGCGTAATGAAAGAAATTAGCATTAGTTTTTGATGTCATTGTTTAATTTATTTTTTTTAAATATTTTGTAAGAGGATGTTAAATTGATATAAAATAAACACATGAATTTTATTTCTTGTAACAATAAATCTTAACAAAAAAAATAATCAAATACCGGAAGTAACAAAGTGAAACCGCAATCCATGCACTTTGGGTCCCTCCATTTCATTATACTATGCAGGCAGTCCTACTTAACATAATATTTTAAAAGATCAGTTTTTTTTTTTAAAAAGTTAGTAGCCACAAGTAAGCAAATATAGTCATCTTTACTCCACGGAAAAACATTACTATATAGAAATCCAATCTCTGCGATGCTATTTTTTAATTTTTCACCAAGCTTTTTTTTTTCTAAAAAAAAAACCAACACCTTTCCTAATTACACCTGACCATTGATCTCTTCAACCATATCTTTCCAATGAACGCAGCTATGTGTTACATATATATACACACACATTACGCATACATAACCCAGATCTGCCTTACCATGAAAGTCATTTCTCAACATACAACATTCTTTTAGAAGGTCCTGCTTCAACAAAAACGTACTCATAATTTTTAAATCCAATACTATCATATCCAGAAAGGATAATAATTGATTGTTTAAGATACTGATATTGGATTCTCAAAATATTACTTATGGAGTCTTAAAATTATAGCAACCACTAGTCTCCATGCATTTAATGATTGGAAGCATGCAATAAAATCCTTCAAATTACTTTTCCTATAATGATAGTCCACAACTACTCCATAACTAATTCAGTTTGTCTTCAAGTATCAAATGCATTATTTCATAGACCCATTATTATACTGTAAAAAGAAATCCAACAGTTTCAAAGTTAACAAACCTACACTATATTTTAAAGCTTAAGAAATTCCATGAGGATCTACAACAGCTTTAATTCTAGCAAATTAAATATTGGTCCAAATATCAATAAGATAGTAAGATGGATATATGATTAAATGCAAGCAACTCCATTCCAGTACTATTATTCAAAACAAGCTCCATCAGAGAAATCACAACAGAACACCTGGCAAAACAAGACACTATAAACCTATTGTGAAGACTTTAGTCTAGAGATATTAACTTCATATTTCTAAAAAAAAAATCCAATTTTAATTATACAGCTTCTTGACCTAAATCATTTGTCAATATGAGGTTTACATTCCAAGTCCTAAAAAGGATCCTTTCTAAATTTGACAGTACAGTATTTAAAAAAGAATACATTAAATATTCAGTTGTAGTGAATTCATTAGAAGAATTCTGTAGTATTTCCACCCCCAAAAGTTACATTTATGATTTTAATGACTATTTTACAAGTAGCATAATTCAATTTTTTTTTAATTGCATGTTTAAAGATTGTTCCCTTTTAACACCCACTTACTTGCCAGAGGTCTACTCTACCTAATTAGAACAGATTCCAGCAATTAGAGAGCATATGTTATATTTGGCTGATAACACAACTAATTAAATTGTTTTAAAAAATGTCTAATCTGTAACTTCAAAAAAAAAAAAAAAGTTAAATCCATGAAGACAATTAGTCTTAGTTTAAGGCTATGATTATTGTAATCAACTGGCGCTCTCTCCTACTTCACCTTTGAATTATTGCATATGTACATAACAATGTAGCTTAGCTATCAACAATAATTTTAAGATACTAGCATATCTGGGTCATAAATTACAACATAGGATGGGTGCGTTTCATACTTTAACCGAAGATAGAATATGCTAATACTAAATTAAATTAGGCACACCTGCTACTGAAACATTTCAAACTGCATATGGCAGTTAAACCACGAATCACGAGTGGCATGCAAGATTTCGTGATGACAGGAAAAGCATTAAAGATTATGTACGAAGATGTAAAACAGTCTCATTTTATATCCTAACTCATGATCCAGTCGCACTCGTCTTATAATTTTTGTGGTTACTAGCTAAATCTTGACTCTAAATAGTACATGCACCAATTCAAAGATGGTGTTGGAGGCAGTTTGAAGAACCAATCACATTTTTGCAGAACCATACTGTGTGTATATATATAATGATATTCATAATCTACCTCCCATAACTTATTTATTCTCCCCTGCCATCCACATATGGGTACATTCAAATATCGGTGAAGATTATATTTTCCTATCATTCCATGTTGCTAAATCAGCTTCTATTTAGAAGTTTTTGAATATTGCATGCATAAATATTATCTAACCAAATGATTGCTATATCATTTAAATTTTCTTCAGTAGGAATTGCTCGATTTATATGATTATTTGAAACAAAAACAGCCATATCAGATTTGGAATACATTTTATCAAGAATAGAGATGAATTTAGGTATTTTAAGAAGATTGACTTTGTTGAAATAATGATGAGTCTCCTTAAGCACAAGTGCATCAATATTGAACTGAAAAATTAATTTGTAGAAGAGTTCCATTTTGGATTCAAAAGCCTTCTTCAGTGTTAAGATAATGCAATTTTACTGTGTTTTTTAGATGAAGGAAAAAATGTTCCGTATAAAATATATCTACATGAGAGGTGTTCACTGGTAGCAATTTTACACAGTTGTTTTTCCATTTCAAAAGCGTAGCAATCCTCGTCTCTGTAGTCTTGGCATACCAATCTCCATAACACTACTGAAATTTACATTAATACCTTTATTGTGTTTATAATTTGCCGACTTTATTCAGAAGTTCATCAAAATGAAGTCTTGTTTCCAGGGTAAAATAATCTCTTCCATTTGATTTTATTTAAATATTCAAACAATGGCCTTATAAAAAATTTAAAAATTATCTGGTGAAGATATATAACCACAAACACACAGAATCAGCAATCATTAGTAATATATAGTATGTCTTCTAACTCACAGAAACATTGGATATGATTATTTGAAACAAAAATAGCCACATTATATTTGGAATACATTCTATCAAAAATAGAGTTAAATTTAGGAATCTTGAGGTGGACTTGGCTGGTGAGTGTTCTGAAGTGTAAATACATCAATATTGTCCTTAAAAATTAATTGGTGATTACTTTTCTTTTTCTGGAAAACTAAAAAATGTTTCCATATGTTCAGAGGATTTGACTCTAGAGCTTCATTTCCATCACTTCACTCAGTAATTGACAGATCACTAGTTGGAAATGTCTTACATTAAAACTATCTGCTGACTATTCATGCTTACGTAAGTAATAATAGTGGTAAAGTGACAAAGTGGATTTCAATCAACATGCAAATTAAATATCAATTAAAAGAATCACTATTTCATCTTTTCATATGTACTATCCTTTTGCCATGAGTTCTCGCAGTATCTGCACTAAAAAATGCAGCCAGCATCAAGTTGTTTGAATTTAAAAGCAATTAGCTAAGATGGATAGCTACAATGCAGAAGCAGGGGTGGGCAATTGTTTTGGCTTGGGGGCCATAGAGGTTGGCAGAGAGCCACTTTGTGGAACGAAGATTAGCAGAAGGCCACACCTTTTTTCATGACTCAATAAACACACTGCTTTAGTCCCCGTATTACCAAAGAAATATTTGTTTGTCCATTCTTCATTAAACAACATGACATTCATCACTGATTTTACATTTTTTTGGAGGGTTCATGGTTTCACTACAGTTGGAAATGTATATATTTGCTACTGCGAAGACAAAATTGAAATTAAACAGATCAACTGGAAAAGCACTGCACATTGTATCTACACTGCACATGTGTATTGATGTGGCCATCCTAGTGGAAAATACGAGATGAATCTTCTGTCACACATGGGAAGGAAATCTCAGTTCAAGGCGGATTTTTCTGATTATCTTGGTGGGCCACATAAAAAATCTTAGCAGGCTGCAGGTGGCCCTCAGGCCACTATTTGCCCACCTCTGCAGTAAAGCAATCTCAAATCAGGATAATCAGGAATGAAATGATGAAATTTGTACTAATAATAGTAATAAGCTTGATGGAAATCATATTGATAATAGGATACCATTACCACAGACAGATAAATTAGCTCTAATTATAATTAGTTAAAAAATTAATGAAGTTCCAATTCGTTGCGAATAATATTGGGCAAGAAAAGCCCAATATTAATCAATAGATATATCAGTACGACATGATCTTTCCAATGCTAAATTATGAAAAGGATTACAGTTTCTGAAACTATAAGCAACTCAGTCATGATTCATTATGTAGCAAAATTTGTCATGCTTTATACTATTGAGTGACAATATATCACCATAAAAAAATGCATATGGCTTTATTTTTTGGGAGTTCATAAGAAGTTCAAATGCAGAATCGAACCTGGGACCTTGCGATTTCAAGTCGGATGGTCCCAATTGTGCAAGTTATGTCAACATCGCAATAACAGGAAAGCTTGCCAAGCTGAAATTCTAGGATTAAAAACAACGCAGTTCATGTTAGAAGCATATCTCTAACAAATATGTATGAGTTTAACTATAATTATCAAGCAACCAAAAATAAAATTTAACCAGATTAAACCTTTATTTAAGTGGCCTTTTATTCTCTTTTTCTCTGGATGCTTTCCAGTCTCCCATACTTCATATCACATATTTTTCTTCTCATTTGGTAAATAAGACACACAATGCATTGTAGATAAAATGGTATTTAATGCTAATGTGAAATATTCATGTCTCTGCCAGCCTTTGGGTCTGTATTATAGATAAATGTTTAATGCTGATATGAACTGTCCATGAACCCATCAGTCCTTAATTCTTCAGGTATATTAGTAATTCTAATTAAGCATTGTGCCACCTCCAGGTTCGTTAATCATAAATGAAAAAAATAATATATAATTAGAACACATGATGTCACATATTGGGCTCTCAAGTTGTGGTTGATAATCAAACTAAGATTTTCTTCATTAAAAAGCTCTTTTTCAGAGTACTTGTTACATTTCCAGACATATCATCTCACCCTAAAAAATTCTGGATCAAATGGAAGATAATATGGATGAATATCAGATATACATACAAGTATCGCCCATTGGTCGAAGCAGGACATCCTCCCACCCAACGTTTAGATTAGACCATAAAATAAAATCATGTTTCAGCAATTGTATATTTTCTGTTCTTATATTTTCCATAAGTGGTTTTATTAAGACTATATTGGTCAATAATTTAGATAGTTTCTGATTTATTTAGAAAGATTGACTTTTTTTTCTGCAATCATGAAATTGACAATACACAATGATATTAAGATTTCTTTACACACTTATTTTGGAATGATTTACATGTAAGAGATTTCAATTGTTCACTTTTCTATAGTTTTAGCAAAAAAAAAAGAAAAGAAAAGAAGTCTGAAATAACTAAAATTTGAATATTGCAAAATAATAATAATAAAGGTAAAAAGAGGATGATTTATAAAATGTTGATAATACCAGAGGAAGCCCCCAAATAATGTTTTTATGTTGACTGAACAAAACATCTGGAACACATAAATTTTGACAGATATTATTTGAGATCCTTTATCATTTCGTTGTGCCTGCACTGGTTTTGGGGTTCTTTCTGGTATCCAAAATGGCATAGAGCACATACTAGATTTGCACCAAAAAATGTATGTTAATAAGAGATTATTGTTTAAATGAAAATGAATAACTGAATGGCTTCTTTGCCCCAGAGTTTGTAAGTTTGAGTAAGTATTAGAATTGGCATTGATCTGAGAACATTATGCTCTTCAAATTGATATTTTACCACTAAGCTAAACCACATAGATCATTGTTTAAATAATTTTAAACTTTTTTTTTTAAAGAAATTGTTTTAATATTTAGATGACTCAAAGATTCAAAATAAAGAATATTACCTCTCCATTGGAATATTTCTTTCATTAAAGATCAATTATTCAGATCTCACCTTTCAATGTTATAACCTCCACAGCAACTAATTTAATGTTTTAGTACACCTATGCATATCTTGTGTGTGGTGTAACATGTATAAAAATCAGATCTAGCTTCATGCATAAATTCTCTGTTAAGAATAGAGAGAGAAAAAAGACAACTAAATTTGGGGAATTGAGAAAATCTGTTATTCTCAAGCCAGTATGGGGTTTGAATCTCATGTATATATAACTGACATTCATGTATCTATCTACTCCCTATAGTAAAGATGTATAGATTAGAAAATCAGTTTTTTTTCCTTTCCATTGTAGACATAATACAACTATAAAAAGAGGGGGAGGGGGGACTAAATTTGAGGAATTGAAATAATGTTATTCTCAAACTAGGATGGAGTTTGAATCTCATGCATATATAACTGACATTCACGTATCTACTATATGAATGATAAACATTAAACTATATGATAATAAACATGTGTAGATTTAAAAAATCACTTTTTCTTCCCTTTCCATTGTAGACTAAATATAATAAAACTATAAATTGGTTGGTTAATTGGTGGCATAATTAAATATCCCGATCCTAAGAACTTAACTCTTCAGGGAAACAGTGGAGAAAAGGAATTTTCAAGTGTACAGATATGTGATACTATATACTTAAATTTCATCTAAGTATAGATGTCATTTTCTTTGTAAATTGTGGAAATCTTAGTTTATTGAAAAATTTTTGTTTCATAATTTTGATAATTGGAGCAGAACGAATCGATTTTAGCAAAAAAGAAAAATAATAAAACATTGTAATCCTTAACATTAAAAACTGTTTAATATTGAAAAAAAGCGATGGATTAGAATAAGTTTAAAACCATATATATTTAATTATATATGAAGACTATAAAACAAGCTTCCTACTCAACCACTTGATCATAATTCATAAGCACTCGAAATACACTCGTGTTGGGGGAGGGGGTATATTAAATCGGTGCAGATGACATAAACACGATGTGCAAATGATTAGGAATCAAATTTCTTATCTAAGTTCATAAACTATCATTTCATTACTCTTTGTTTACGATATAATAAATTTTCACTACCCCCCCCCCCCCCAGTAAAGGCGCTGCAATAATAATATTAAAAAAAAAATCAAGCACTTTTTAAAACATCTCCGGGCCCATGCTGTTTTGGAATGTTGTTTATCTAAAGAATGAAATATATTCGTTTTATAATATAGCGTTGCGGCATTTTTGACTGTAATTTGCCAGAATCAAATTCTTTATATAAAGTGATATGATCTAATCAAAAGAAAGGATTCCTTTGATGTCATTTATAGATCCTATTAGCACTTGCTGGAGACTCTTTAAGTAGTTTAAGTAAATTTTTTTATTAGGTTTTTAAAACTGATATTATTTCGTTTGATAATAATCAAGTGACCTTTTGGTATTAGCAGACTGTCAACACTATAATTTTTATTAGCCATTCATTAGCCTAGAGAGTACCCACTTAATGGATATTTCTGTAGTGTAATTTTCACTACACCACTCTCACTCGAGGTAAATGCTGGTTTCTATCCGCTTTTGACAGCTTGTAGAATGATAGAATGAATTATAATTATACCTATGACCAAAGACATGTGAAAAAGATGCATGATCCCCAAGATGCACATTTCATGCTGAACATGCACTCATCAGTTGGCCCAGATAATAATCACACATTTTTTATCATTATTTAGTATATATAGATCGCCAATACCTACAGCTTAATTGTTGATTGATATAAGGGCTAGGAGCACTGAATAAGAAAAGCCTGAGAGTAAGTTTTATTAAGGAATGTTGAAAGGCTTTCCATATCTTAATTCTGAGATCATATTCATAACAATGATTAGTGGATGAGAGGATTGTGGGTAAAAGATATAATGAAATTTTATTATAGAGGATTTGAAGAGACTTCCAAAATCCCTTCAGCTCTACACTCTATCTCATACAACAGAAACCCTAAACATCTTTACATTTGGCAAATAAGCATAAGTTATATACTTGGAGTTTAAAAGTAATTATAGGGGATTTGAACATGGGCTTGAAATCCTGTGTTCAAAACCCTTATAATTACTACTTTATTATATTAAGTATATGAATTATGCTTGTTTATCAAATGTAAATTGTATACAAATAAGTTATATAGCACACATTTTAGAAGGGGGGGGGGATTCCTTTTTTATTTATTGAGTTTGCATTGTTGGTGATATGCCAAACTTCCTTTATCTTGCATTCAAAATCACTTTTCCATACATACTATCTCTAGCTGACGTAGGCTCGAATGTAAGGCCAAGTTTGTGTCAAACTTACTATAACAACTTTGATACATACCACTTAATGAAAGTAAATTAATAATTTATGTCATTCATTAGATTAGATTATCTTCTTAATGGATAATATTCCTGGTATTTGTAATTTTCCTTACCCCACTCCTATGCAAGGGACTGGTTTCTAACTCCTTTTAACACTTTGTGGAGGGGTATAATCATAAACATTAGACCAAATACGTGAAAAAGACGTTTAATGCCAAAGATGCACATTTTGTTCTGAACCAGTACTCATCAGTTGACCTGCATCACAATCTATGACACATATCTAATGAATGACTAATAAAAATTATTACTATACTTTTATCAAGTGATTTGTATCAAAGTTGTGAGGGCAATAAATTTGATCCTTATCAATTAAACTGTAGTAATTGACAATCTATATATACTAACAAAGATAAAGTACGTGTTAAGGGATCACAATCTGGGCCGACTGCTGAGTGCTGGTTCAGCACAAAATGTGCATCTTGGGGACCATACTGCTTCACGTCTTTACTCATATGTTTACGATTACACCCCTCCACAAGGTATTGAAAGCAGATAGAAAATAATCCCCATCTTATTTTAAGAGTGATGTAATGAAAATTACATTATAGAAATATTATTCACTAGTTATATTACTTTTATTTTCTGCTTTAATCTACTGCAAGGCCTGCATAGGTTAGCGCAGTGGTTGACTGTTGAATTCTGTAGGTGTAAGGTCCTCAGATCATTTCCGCTGCTGACAATTCCACACTTGAACTTATTAATGCTTGAGCAATCAAGATGTGATTGTTTTTATATCCTATATGGTACTCTGGAGAGCAAAGTCATTAAATCAATTCCAATGCTACGACTTCGGATTCAAACTTCTTACGAACTTCTGAGTAATTAATCATTTGATTACGTTTAGTGCTGCATGGTCCAGTGGGAGGTTGCCTGAATTAATTCCTGCTCCGGCTTTTCTGGTGCTTGAACTTCTTATAAAAACATTCTTGAAAAGTCATGTGATCACTTCTGGCAGTGAATGTAACAAATTTTTGAATGGGTTCATTATTTCTTTTAAAGCCCTGTTAGTGGGGGGGGATAGGGCAGATTCTAGAACTCGAGATCTATGGATCGTGGCTCTGCTTCACTTTTTTTTACTAACTCCTGAGCAATAAACCGTTCTATTAATTTATTTTAGTACTTTTTAAAAATTGCTCTTGGATTCAATAAATCAACGCTAAAGTTTATTATTCGGTTTTCGTAATCAAATATATTTGGTGCTAAGAGTTTATAAGGAATTTGAGTACCATGTCAAAACTATACTGAGATCCACAAGCCTTGAATTGCAGTCTGCTACCCAACTTCTGCACTAAACCACACAAAGCAGATTTTCATAATGACTTACCCCAATAAATCTTAACTTTATATGATATTACAAAGGTTAGTAAAATTTACATTTTCTCAAAGAAAGAATTCTTTGAAAACGAATGAAATGCAAGGATGTGAGAACAAGCAGCTAGCAGTGAGATCACAGAAAGACAAAAAAAACTGCACTGAAGTTGGCTGGACACATTGCTAAAAAAGATAATAACAGATTAAACTGGATCCTACAAAATTGTAAAAGACCTAGGAAGAATCCACATGTGAGATGAATAGATGAAATGTAGTTTGCTGGGTAATGCAGAGAAATCCTAGAGATCAAAGAAACTGGATTGAACTTGGTGAGACCATCCCGTAGTAGATGGGTAATGGTTAATGATGATGATGATGAATAATTTGCTTGCAATGTGGCTATATTTGTATGTAGTCTCATTCATATTTTATTCTCATTCCCTTTCTGAAAAGAGAACTACACAAAATTGCCTATTACTGTATTGTTGTCCCTTAACATAATGAAAAAGGGAAATATAAGGACTTTTATGTGTCAATTATATAACAATTTAATATCATGGTAGAATGGCAAGCTATAGAGCTCAAGCTCTAGTGGTCATGGCAGTTCAATGATCTTTTACAGAAGCTCCACACCCAAACCTTTTGATTACTATTTATTATGCCTACTGCAAAGAATTTAAAGTGATAAAGATACAAACTCAAGAGCTCAAAAACCATGGCCTCAACTACAACATTGATATTATCAAACAACAAATTTTAATTAGTATTATTGTACCTATAGCATGACTATCTAAACCTACCTTAGTTGGGATAATCAATAGATATATAATTTTTCTACACTGCTTGATAAGAATAATAAGATAATAATCGAAATATTTCAATAAAATTTCATTTTTAAATAGTTTTATATTTTAGCAACACATGGGAATGAATAAAACTATGATGCAAAAAAAAAAGGTCAGTGTTTTAAGAATGATTTCTGCATGTCGATGCCATTTGAAATTATAAAGATCACGATGCTGCAAAGCCACTTATCCATCTCCATTCAATTTTCCGCATTTTATTATTTACAAAGATAAATTAAAAGACAATCCTAATACCATAAACAATGAGGATTGCCAATTCCTCAACAAGCTTTGTGATAAATGCTTAGCCAGAGCCAGCACTTAAAATATGTCAGGAACCCCTGGTACCTCTCTGTGGAGTGCCAAAGCATGAAACTATGGTCAGGGATTTGGGGGGGGGGTTCCTGACAGATATTTTAAGAGCTGGCTCTGGCTAAGCATTTATCACAAAGCTTGTTGAGGAATTGGCAATCCTCATTGTTTATAACTTACAAGCTCAAGAGATAGGGTCATGTGATCTATGACTCTTATTTTGTCTATTTATAATCCTAATACCATATGTTCAGAAAAAGCATTGATAATACTAATTACAACCTCAATATATTTTTAATGCTGAACATTCTTGTCAAAGGCATGTTATATTTTTTTACTCCCCCTCCCACTTCCCCAAATTAAGTTCCAATATTCAGAGAGAGCATTTATAATACTAAATACAATCTTAATGCCTTTTCAGTGCTGATCATCTCGTCAAAGGCACTACTTACATCCTCTATTCCTATCCCCAAATTAAGTTCCAATCAACAACATAAATAGCAATTGTATATTAAAATGTGTATTTTCCAAAATTCACTCCAACTGAATATTCTTAGATTTTCTGTTCATTACAGAGTCTATATTTTTAATGAACAAGTTGTAATTATTGTCTTTGACAAGAGTGCTCTGTACTGAGAATGCATTAAGATTGTATTTAGTGTTTTCAATGCTCTCCGAATATTGGGACTTAATTTGGGAAAGAGGTGGTATAATCATGAGAACATGGTCATAGCTAAGATACGGCATGGTTCATTAAACAAAATGAATATGTAATGAACCAACAAACTAATGGCATTCAAATCAGCAAAAAATGTTCTTAGCAGACTGCCTCTGAATCTGACATGAAGGCATCAAAAGTATACTTGGTACAATAAAATTAAATATATATATTTAAACTCTATATGAGTACTTTTTCACATTGAGATAGTGTTTAGTATTTTCAAAGTTTTATTCGAGTATACAATATTAATAATGTCGTTAATTTGTGTGACAATTTTATAGCTCACATTTGAAGAATAGTTGCATTCCACAATATTTCATGTGTATAAATCGCTTATATTAATTATTGTACCACCATCATTTTCAACAATTATCAATTTACTGCAGGATGAGTCCCCATATTCAATCCATCTTGTCTGATCTCTGGCCTCTCTTCACATTATTTCATCCATCTATCTCAAATATGGACTTTGTCAACATCTTTTATAATCTCTTGGAATCTGGTTTAATATTTCAACTGTCAATTATCATCATCATTTCTAGCAATATGCCTAGCCAATTATTCTTTCGATGATGTCACTAACACTCATTTGTTCTCTCACCCATACACTTAGGTTTTGATCTCCTCTTATTAGTCCTAACCTATATCTAACTCTCCATATTTTGTTGAGTGATCTGAAGTCTTTGTATTGCTCTTCTGTTATGTGTTTAAATCTCAAATTCTGTAAGACTTAGTAAAACACACTTATTAAAAACATTTCTTTCAAACACAAAGGCATATATCCTTTTACTATTAAGATATTTCTATCAAAAGCACTCCAACCAAGTTGAATTTTGATTAATTTCATCAATTGTTTCCATCTGTAGTAATAATTTAACAAAAGATATTTTTTAATTGTTAATTTCTAACTCGTCATTATCAATCTTTACTTTCTTTTTTTTAAAAAATCCATCCAACATTACTTTAATCTGTTTGACATTTACCTTTAACCTACTTTCTTACTTTCATCTGATAATTCCTGCAACACTTCCTAAAGCTCTCAAACATTGCATCATCTGAAAAATCTAAGTGACTTAAATAATCACTATTTAATTTTATTCTCATAGCTTCCCATTTTAATCCACAAAATACTTCTTGCAAAACTGCTGTGAAAGATTTTGGAGATATAATCATCCTGTCGTACACCCATCCCAATTTTAATCTTTTTAGTATCATTATGTAATCTAATTGCTGCTCTTACATGTCTATATGTATTCTTCAGGATATGACAATATCATGGATCGATACATTGATTATTATATTATAATTACTTTTATAATTGAGTTAGACTACATCTTTGCCATAACAATAAATCTTTATACCAAAATTCATCAAAGTGACCGTCATCAATCTGTATCCATTATTTTGATTTATCATTATTCATTTATTACAGTGATCCTTTTAATTTTTTTTAAATAATGAACAACTAAGCGTATTAATATAAAATTTTAAAATATAAACATTAACTTAAATATATTCAGTCAATCAATTTTATCGATTAAAATTCTTACGAGTTATTTACTCAATAAAAATATTATAATTGTAGCATATGGTCATCGTAATTGTAAAATATGGTCATTGTAATTATAAATAATTTTGAGAAAAATTATTTTGTACATTATGTAGTTAATAAATAATTATCTGATCCAAGGTTACTAAATATAAATTTAAAATATTATTTATTTACTCAATTTTAAAATCAATATTCTTGCAGTTTATTTCTGACATATTCAAGATAATGGTGGCTTAAAAAACATGTCACCAAAAAAAAAAGATTTAATCATTTACATTACTGAAACAATAATCAAACTGTAAGCTGCATTTATGTAAAATAAATACATTTATGAACTTTTGTTTTAAAAAAAAATTAACAGCGCTGCAAAAAAAAAGTTTTATTACTTAGATATTACAAAAAAAAAAATTAAAACAACTTTGGTAATAAAATAAATGTATTTTGTGTTCCTTTTTTTATTTTAAAATTTATATTATGGTTAGTTTTTTATTTTGCATGATTTCAATGAATCATGATTCAGGATATATCATTTTCTGGTTATGTTAGAAGCAAAACGGAAGAGGGTTGATAGTAAAATTACAATTTTTTAATTTTAAATTATGGCTATTTAAAAGTTTTTGTACAATATATTTTTACTGATTGCTTAATAAAAAAAATATATTAGTTAATCAACACTTTTTCAATTAAAAAATTTATTTTTTTGATCAGGTTTTTACCTATTTTGAATTTAGGATGAATTAATTTTTTTCCCTATAAGAACTCATTTATAAGTGCTTATTTTTTAGGTGGAACTTTTCATTGATGAGGCATTTTAAGAACAAATGGAGCTTGTTTTCCAGGAAAAAGATGTACTTAGAAAAAAAAAGTTTTGATAACATACAATATAATAATTCAACTAACTATTTAATGAATTCATTTTTTTAAATTAAACCCCAAATAAAGTAATTATAAATGAGCCCATGTGTACTTTTTAGTGAAATAAATAAAAAAAAATGCAAATTAATTTTTATATGGAGATCAATAAAAAAAAATTCCATTTATTAGGAAAATACTTTCAAGATAATTAATCAATAAATTCCAATTCTGATCTAAACTGAATATTTTTAATATATCTATTTTTTAATTGGCTTTCCAAAGATAATAAGTTAACCTTTTAAACAGTAATGTGATGTGATGTGCTGTGGCTTCTCATTAAATGAAGTCAAGAATATCTGAGCAATTATGCCCAGATAAACCTGTTAGCCACTTAATTTCCATTCCACACTCTAAATTTTCCCATATTCTGCTCCATCCCATTTCCAAAACATAATCTTTGTCAACTCTATAGCCTTAATATCTAACTCCCTCTTATCTTTTCCCAAACTCTCCATACAATAGTGCAAACCATACTAATCAATGGATGCTATAAGGTTTAGACATAAAAGCCTATCTACTACATATTCATCAAATATACCCAGATTAAAGGATAAGTAGACCCTAGATAGGAATTTTATGCGCAAAGCTAGCATCCATTAATTACTACGGCTTAAACTGGGTGGCACTATTATATGGACAGTTGTGTAAGCATAGGAAATAGTAGTCATATGAAGTTAACCTTTAAGTCAAAGTTATAGCATTTTCTTATCAAATTTATCTGATAATTATACTTAATCAAAAAAATAGATCTAAAAACACTATAACTAAATGGTGAGCTTTCTGTGATTTTCTAAATGATTTGACTAGAAAGAAGAAAACTGTGATCTCTCATGCTCATTAGATTTTTAGTCTATTTAATTTGAATATATCTCTAATAAAATTTAGCCAATATGTCAACAATGACATGTGATATTAATGTTAACAATCATTGCTACAATTAAGTTTCAAAAAGTCAGGTATTTTTTTTAAAACATTATTTCCATGAGCTTCCATGTAATAAAAATATAATAGTTAAATAGCTGACATTTCTGTACAATAACAAGTACTGATTCGAGAAGTTTGAGGAAAGTACTTGTTATTGTACTGAAACATCGACTATAGCGCTCTGAATTAATTTATCCGTGAGAATATTAGAATTATATATAAATAAATCTGTATTTTAAAATTAAAAATGAATTATACTGCCCCCCCCTCCCCATTTTGAGGGATTTGGAAAGAGCAGTCTAATAGATTTTATATAAAGTATCAATTGGTTTGTTTTGTTGATTACAGAAAGATTCTGCCTATGGGTTAAGTTATATTATTTTAAAACTTCTCATTATTTAATATTATATTCCATTTGTATGGCATATATATTTTTCAAATTTTTTTTTCTCAGTCTTTCCATCTTAGTTCAATATTATCACAACTATTCATCAGCTCAGAAGTTAGACCAATGTAAAAACTATATCCATCTTCAAAAATTGTGAAAATTCTTTTAAATGAAGGCATTGCAGTAGAGAAGTCTGTGGTTTCCCAAGATGCGAAGAATAGAATCCAGATGTGAAGAAATATTAGTGTTATGCCAAATGAGAATAGAAGTTACAAGGATACAGCTTTTTAAAAGATGATAAATTAGAGATTTTATATCATTTGTACATTTGGTAACTAAATACTTAATTAGGTGCAAAGTGGCCTGATTGAATAACTTATTTAAGTAACATCACTCTTGCCCAGTACTGGAATTAAGAGAATGAAAAAGGCAATGTCACTTCCGTTAGCACCAAGAATCAAAAGTAAAAAGGTTAAGTTAATCCAAATTTAAGTTTTACATACTTTTTAACCTTTTTACTATTGATTCTTGGCACTAACGGAAGTGACATTGCCTTTTCCATTCCCTTCTCTCTAGTAATGGGCAAGAGTGATATTACGTAAATAAGTCATTTGATCAAGCCACTTTTCACTTAATTAAGTCTATTTATAAAATTAATAAATTTATACCTTGGTTTTTGTTAACAAATGTCAGGTGCAAACAGACAATATGCAATAATCTGAATTTATGTCATCCATAGGGTAATAGAGACTGCACATTGCGCTTGACAAAAAAAAATATGTTAATATTTCCATTAATTTTATTATTTTTATTAATAAAAATCAAAAATATTTATTTTTTATATGCACTAATGTTTTTTAAAGAATTCAAATAACCCATAATTAAGAAAGAAATATTAAAAGATTCCAACATAAATTAAATGTGAAATAAATTTTAAATTTATTTCATTTGTTTAATACTTAAATACGGTTATAACCTTAGTACATGCGCCTTGAGTGCTTAATTTATTACAAGAGAGACCTCTACAAATCTAAATGCAAGATTCGACATTATAAAGATAAGAGTGGCTAACTCTTATCTTCAACCTATTTTTCTAATTATATAGGCAAAACTAAAGCATTTTGATTTGGGAGCATGAAGCTAATAAATTCTTCACCGATTAAGTCCACTATTTCTGTTAAACATTAATGATTGTGAAATCTTTTGATTTACAATGAGTTAATAGTCAGATCTTAAATTTAGAAATATTTTGAATCAATTTAAAATTGTAAATATTAATTTTTATTAAACACAATGTCAGCCTGTAATACTTAAATAAGACTATAACCTTAATACATGTGCCTTGAGTGCTTAATTTTCATTTGTTTAAATAATTACATAACCTTTTTATCAAAATAATTAATAATGAAAATATTTTAAATTTAACATAATGCCTTTTTTTAAACTGAAGGTTACTATGTATAAAAAATTAAAGTACCATTTTTAAACCTTGTTAATTACACTTATAATAAGATTAATGGATAAGTACCAACTTTTTTTTAAAAAACAATAAATATTATAAGTTAGCCTCAAATGGCAGTCTCCAACTAAAAAAAATTTCTCTTATTTCTAACTGTAAGTACAAATATGAGTCTTTTTTTAAAGATTATTAAAGTTGTTTTCCTGAACGATGAATGGGGAAAATGCAATTAACATAATAATTAAGTCTAATGTAAGAAGATGCTACCAACAATTAATGATTACAAATTTCAATGCTCCCCACAGACCAATCTTGGCTGTTATTTTTGCTGCTTCCATTGCTTATTTAATCCTCAATGGCTGCAATTGGTATTAGTACCACGAGAAATTTTTATGCCCTAATTTCATAGAAATTTTAAACTGAACAAGTGTCCCTCTCATACCTTTTTAGATATGCCTGTATTTTGCGAAAATCAAATTAGTTTGAATTTTGTTTATATAATGCAAATTTTGCGCCACTTTTGGGGTTTTAATCTCATACTGGCTGTAGTCCAAATGTAAGTAATATTATTTCTCCATTTTTGCTGTCTATGATTATATACTTTCTACTTTTTTAAAGCAAATATATTTATTGTAAATAATGTTTACAATAATAATAATAATCAAATGCATTTCTAAAAATAGATCATTTTACTAACAGGAAGTGAGCAACACATCCCAGTTGGGAATAGTATAAATGAAAGTATTTTTTATTTTCCTATTATTTGCCATCTTTTATATACAAATATAATTCTTTTCATGAATAATGCTTATTTATAACAAAATTAAATGTATTTATTATAAAAATTGATCATTCTTTTTTTTTAAAAACAAAAGCAAGCAACTAATTCCAATTAGAGGCTATTCTAAACAAAAATAATTTTATTTCTCCCTTTTTTGAAATTTTACGATTATATTTAAAAAAATTTTTTTTATATAAATATTATAATACTTATTGTAAACAGTGCTTATAATTACAAAAAAATCAATTTGGAACCCTAGAAATACTTTTCTTAAAAGTGATATCAGATACCAGTTGTAGCATTAATGTTACAAAACCACATTGTACATTACACTTTAATAACAATTAATATCTAATAAAACTATTACACAAATCAAACTCTACAGCATAACAGTAATTATCTCATAATGCTAAAATGAAGAGTATTTAAAAAAGATAAAATTAAGTCTAATTTAAATATACAATGATCATATAATGCCAAATTTTTAAACTCATATAAAAATTGTATATGATAGAGTAAGAATGGTAAATGATAGTAGTAACATTACCTAGCAGAAAACATTACATATGTATTTGTAGATGCAGTATGATTGTATTCATGTAAAGACATTTTATTAGCAACTCCTTTTACCTTTTTTATTTTTATGTTATCTAGTGTAAGCTTTAGTAATTAATAGAAGTCAGATAGTAGTGTTATCATTATCGAGTGCCGCCCTATTCAAATATCTCCAAACAAGTTTCTAGGCTACTTGTGCATTATCCGGTCTACCAAGCATGGCAGCCTTTTTTTTTAAATATACAGTTTCAAGGGCCTACTTATTTTCTAATTTTATTTTACCAAATATGTTTTAATTGTTAATTGGTAGTATTTAATATTTACACTTTATTTTTTTTGTGTGTATATTAAATAAAATTACTAATATGAAAATCAAAAAAATATATAAAACATCTTTATTTACATGCATTATTTGTCAAGAAGGGTGAGGATTATTCATATTGGTAGCGTGAAATCCCCAATGCCTGGATAATGCACAAGTACCAAAAAAAACAATTTTGTTCAACAATATAGTCATAATTGGACCAACTACCTGGGAGTTGTCTGCATAAAATTCATTTGCGGCAATTTATGAGGCAATTAGGTATTTCAGGCTGCCGACATGAATAATCCTCACTTATCCTTCTTGAGAAATAATGCATATAAAGGCGTTTCATATACTTTTTTCATTTTTATATTAATAATATTTAATACAAAAAAATAATAACAAATAGTATAAATATTATAATTAATTTTTACAGAAATTTTTCTTTTTTAAAAAAATAATAGTAATAAAAAATACATGTAAATATTAAATATGGCAGCTAAAGAACTAACACATATTCAGTAAAATAAAACTAGGGTAAAAAATGTAAACCTTAAAAAAAATGGCTTCCAAACTTAGTAGACTGGATAATGCATAAGTAACACTTCTAGTTTATGGCTTTCATCAATGATGATAATTTTTAGATTTTATTGAACTGCAAGTCAGTAAACAGACTACAAATAAAAATAGAATGAATATATCTATAGAATTACATCTTCTATATATATCACCAGGTAAAAGCACTCAACTAAATCAGTCTAAAGGTAACAGATATATAAATTCTGGTTTAAGTAATTAAGATGATGATTGTCCTCAAAAATATATATAGATATAAAAATAGAACCTTTCCAGATTTATGAATTTTCTGATTTTCAAGAATTATTTATTAAGATTTATTAATTTTTGATATTTATTGACATTTTTTGTTTATAAATGTGTCTAAAACTGATTTCTTTGTTGTAAGAAGTTACAGATACCTTTTGAAATGTTATTTAGATAATTGATTTCGGAATAATAAATCTTTGAATCAGTGGTATGACCAAACAGTGTCATGATATTTATTTTTTGTGATGAAGTCCTTTCAAGTAAATAAAAAAAAGCTAAGCAATAAATAAATAAAAACTAAGTCCAATACATACACTATGTAATAAAAATAACTAAATTTAAAACTAATTTTCTAATATTAATAATATCCAATAATGAATAATATTACTGTAGTGTAATTTTCACTACATCATCCTCACACAAGGTGGGGGAATGGATTCTGTCTATTTTTAGCACCTTCTGGAAGATATAATCATAAACATATAACGAAAGACATGTGAAAAAGATGTATGATGCCAAAGATGCATATTTCATGTTGAACCAGCATTCATCAGTTGGCCCAGACCATAATCTCTCTTACATACATCTTTATCCTTGTTCAGTATATATGGTAAAATATTACAGTTTGATAAGTGTCAAACTTACTGACCTCACAACTTTACCACAAACCACTTGATGCAAGTATATTTTTTTATTAGACTAGAGATGATCCATTCAATGAATAGATATGTAGTTAATTTTCACTACACAACTCTCACACAAAGTAGGGACTGGTTTCTATCTGCTTTTGACACCTTGTAAATAAGTGTAATCACAAAGACTTGACCAAAGATGTGAAAAAGATGTATGATCTCCAAGATGCTCATTTCATGCCGAACCAGCACTCATCAGTTGGTGCAGTGAAAATTACACTATAGAAATTATCATTAAATGGATTTTCTAATATTTTGCTGGTGATGGTAAATTTTAGCATTTATTCTTATTTAGTGTGTATATGTAGACAACTTTATAACTGTTAACAAGATATCACAAAGAAACATCTAGAGATTCCAACCAGGAGATAGACTCACTAATGGTTTTTATTAAATCCGTCAATTATTTCAGTTCGTAGTTGTCCACCATTTACAAGTAAAGATCAGTGAATAATGAATTCCATTCATAAAGCAGACGAGAACAATAAATGAGTTGTCCTGAAGCTAATGATGAGACTCCAAGCTGTGTCTAGAAGATCAAATCGTATCATGAAAAAGAAGTTTATTTGGAATCTCGTAAGGATTTCATTTTTTATACCATATTTCTTTGTTTGTAGATTCTTGGTTGAATGTGGTAAAATTATATCTCGAGTTATTGGCAAGTACAATCTGCTTAATAGTCTTTGATTTTTTTTAGCATTATTTTATATAATACAGAATTTAAAGAAGTCAGTAATTGCATTGTTAGGTGCAGTAATAAACTTTGGACTGAAGGTCCATGAATGACAGCGCTCCGTTACTTTGGACACTTAAACCTCATGAATTCCCAAGCCGTATATCCCTGAATTTACCAATAGTGAAAGTAAAGTATTACAACTACATTTATTAAGCTAATAATATGTTCTCCATATTAAAATGAAATGGAGATAAAGGGGGGGAGATGAAATTGGACAACTTCTTGTACATGGAAAACAAAAGTCAAAACAATTGAACGAGTTAAAGTAGGTATTTTAAACAAAGCATTAAAAACAATACTAAAATTTAGAAATGGAATGGGGATGTAGGAAATGCCTAAAGATATTAAATCGCATTTCTGGATTTGATACCACAAATGAAAAACTTAATGAAGTGATTAAATTTGCTCATAAGTTTCAATGAAAATAATATATAATTATTAGATTACTGCAACTTTATTGGATGATATCATATACGATTCTGCCCATATGCTTCAACTATAACCTTTATTAAACATAAACAATATAGACGAGCATAATCTAAAAACATTACAATCGTAAATATCATTTTATGTGAATGAGATTGTAGGAATGGATGGATATTCATATCCTAAAACCATTACAAATGTGAACTTATTATTTTATGGGTCTAATTTTCAAAACCAATAAAAATATAATTTTGTCTTTATTCAGATCAACGTTAACTGCCAAGTCTAAACATTTCTGCTGAAAATGTCATACCATGTACGGTCATGTTCTGCCTATATGCTTCAACTAGGAGTGTATTCTAGCGTATTCTAAAAACATTACAATTGTAAATATCATTTTATGTGAGCAAGCTTACACAAATGGATATATATATTCATATCCTAAAACCATAACAATTGTAAAATTATCATTTTATGGGTCTATTTTCTAAACTAATAAAAATATAATTTCATCTTTATTCAGATCAATGTAACTGCCAAGTCTAAACATTTCTGCTGAAAATGTCATACCATATATGGTCATGTTCTGCCCATATGCTTCAACTATATAATCTTTTATCAAACATATACAATATAGATGAGAATATTTTAAAACCATTATGACTATAAAATTATCATTTTATGGGTCTAATTTATTGCCTTTATTCAGATTAATGTTAGCTGTTAAGTCTAAACATTTTTCCTGAAAATATCACATCTTGTATGGTCATGTTCAACCCATATGCTTTAACTATATAAAACCATTACAATTGTAAACATCATTTTATATGAGTTTGTCCAATGAAACTTATCATTTTATGGATCTATTTTCCAAACTAATAAAAATATAATTTTATCTTTATTCAGATCAATCTTTGCAGTCAAATATATACATTTCTGCTGAAAATGTCAAACCAAGTAGAAATAGTACGGGGGGGGGGGGCAATAATATATTTATATAGCTAATGTTTATTATTACCCCTGTTGGAGTACAATCCAGTATTCTAAACATTTTAGAACTGGTTTAGTTTGATGGGAAATATCGTTTAATCCCACCACCTTAAAATTCCTCTTAAGGTTTGGAGTTCTTCCAACCACACGTTCTCAAGCTCTTCTTTCTTATTCAATGTATTCCCTCTTTCCCAGCCTACTTACATTTAAACTAATTACATTTTTAAAAGAACATTAATAAAATATATAATTACCTACAGATTGGTGTATTAATTATTATTTCTATAATGGATGGTGAAGATTACATTTCATATTTTTTTTTTTATAAACATACAGTATTAGTAAATAATCCGGGGAGGGGGGGTGGACGGAATCTTGCGGTTTAAACATACTTTCACTTCATTTTATTTTTAAAATCACAATGGATGAAAATAAAAATCTTGTTATAAAACCTTGGTTCAAGTTTGCTAGTAAACCAATTACACTCGTACGTAAAAACAATGGGATTCACAAAGATAATTTCTTTTTGACACCTTTACGTTTTATCCTTGGCACCATTTTTCAAAACGGAGGGGTAGCTGACTTTTAGCCATTTTTTCACTTTCTTAAGAATTGAATCAGAAGGGGAAAGAGATAAAACTTTGAGGTCCAATTTATTTTAGTTTGCAAGCCCCTCCTGAAGCGAAAAAGGCCAAGATTCTTTTATGAGGACTAATTGCTCTGTCCTTCCTAGCACAAAGGTAACCATTGGGTGGCAGGGAGACTGTAGTGTGAACGCTTTATCTTTATTATTGCTGCATACATTTCTCAGAATTTCCACAACTTGCAACGAGGCGTGTGCTGTCCAAACAAGTAAACTTAACCGAGACTAGAAGATGGAAGAGGGGTAAGGGCGTCCAATGCTCACAATATTTGAGTGACAACATCGTACATAAATATACTTGGTGTATATTGATATTTACTGGGAAAATATGTTCAGTATGTAAATATTAAAAAAAAAAAAAAAGCAAGATATTTATTTTATTTTTATAATTAATTAATTTGACCTAAAAATTCTATTTTCATTTTTAAAAAAGGGGGGTGGGGGTCAAAACCCTCGGCAAAAACAGAAGTTAGCGCGCTAAATATAGCGAAGTTGAGGCAAAGACTTGAAAGAGAAATACCGCCAGTCAAGTATAAGTGAAGAAAATAGAGTGGAATGAAGTTAGCGTGCCAACAAAATGTATGGCTAACGGTGCCGAGAAAATAAAAAGACAAACTCTCTTTTAGAAGTTCGAGCGTATAGTTGGTGTGCACTGAAAATATCCCTTTCGGCTAGTTAATTCGCAGCGCTGATGAATAAAACATTCTCCTTTGAAGTGCCGACACGAAATCAAAACCTGACGCGCAAGCTGGTTTGCACACACGACAACTAACTACGCCAGCACAGAATATGCAAAGACAACATTTACAGAGGGTTTATTTTTATTATTATACCTCATGTGGAACATTTTTAATGCCTCATCCCCCCCCTTCCCCGTCTAAAATTTTACATCTTTATGGCTACGCAAACTCACTATCAAAAGGAAAATAACACAAAAGCAAAAAACACCATAAAGTAATTATTCTGTATTCACTGGTACAAAAGTAGGAATAACAGACAAAAAAACATGTGCGTTTATAACCACATTTTAAAAATAAAAAAAAGCAGAAAGAAAAGATAAAATAGCTCCCGCTTGCTTTAATTAAATTGGTTAAGAAACAAAAAAGAAATATAAAAGCACATAACGCTGCAGGGTAAAAAGAAGAATAAAATCAGTAACTAAAATATCACTTACAGTAAATAGCTGTCTTAAAATAAATTTTTATATTTATATTTTTAAAAAAAGCATTCTCGTGGGTACAAGTAAGGCATTCGTAATTAAGTCTAATTTCAATTATCAATGGAGTTGAGCGAAGTATTCGTGTTAACACGCACACACACAAACCTGGGACAAAGAAAATGATTACCAACTTTGTAACAAATATATGTAATATATTTAGATACTTTATACAAATATTATTAAATAGTATTTAACTTTTAATTTATAATAACGTTAAAAAAAAAAATTAATAATAACTTACAGGACATGAAGATACGGATAAGTTCCTACTGACCGAAGTACTACTTTTTTCCCATTCAATATCCTCCTCACAAGCGGGATTGAAATGAGCATTGACGACGAAGCATTCACCTAAAGAAAGCACAGAAATGGATCCAATAAAGCTCCAACTACCGAATTCACATCTTTATGAATTACTCTGACGCCATTTTCACGAGCCTACCATTGAAAAACTCTACGTGCTAACTCGTAGAGACGCTCTGCTAAGTTCTAAGCGTCAAATGGTTAAGATTAGTCCACTATGCTACGCATTGAATCAACAATACAGAAAGAGCACATTTTATAACAGAAGTTTGACAACGCATATAAAAGCTGGGCAGACTTATACAACGTTCACTCTAACACCGTAAAGGGAAATCTAAACCTACGACTGGTTTGCGGAAGAGCAATTCTCAGCCATACCAAAGCTACTTTTTAAGATGTTAAAAAAAGAAGATAAAAAGACAAAACTAACTTGAATAAAACATGCATCTGATTTAGCTATACTACTTTAAGCGAATATTTACACGAAATTATTCAATTTAAATTAAAGCAAGGAATAGTGCTTACCTTCTGGGCCTTCTCTCTTCCGATAAACTGTTTAACATCAACGGCGGATCCGAAGCAAACATGAAAGAGAAAATAACGTTTTATTTTAAGTAAAATCACAAAGCAGGGATATGAAGTGAAAGACTATACTAAGGGTTCATTTCCATATTGTATTAAACAATACTATTACTATAGTTTACTATCTACCACCGCAATACATTTAGCAGAAGTGATTCGTGCGTTCTAAAGCTCATGCAAAGAGACTTGGTAGAATTAACTCACCGGGTTTAGACTGGAACTTTCCCATTATAGTTGTTACTTATCCACGATACTCCACTGTATATCTTTTTAATCATATATTAGGATTTTATCCGATAGACACAATTGCTCAAGATTCATGGCTATTTCGCAATCCTCTGCCGCTCAAGACAATCGGCCGCTGTCGGCTCGCTTTCCGAAAGCCGAAGGCGGATCCACATGGGTATTCAATCATTTGATGAATGACAGGTGGACGAGTTGATTTTTTTTAACAGGGTGATAGTTTTTGTTTCTACGATTCCGAGTTATGAAACCATTTATTTTGTACCCAATTTCAAACAACTTATGGCAACAAATTGTAGCAAAATATCTTTTTTAAATACTAGTTTCTATTTTTTTAAAATGATATCGCTGATTAAAATCTTAAATTCAGATGTCGGCAAATTCAAAACTTTTTTTTATATTTCCGCTTATTTTTTTTTGTTAATTAATAGAGAAAAAAAATAGTGATTTTAAAACTTTCAAACTTTGTAAACAATATTTAGTGTTTTCTACTTTTTTTAAGAGTCGACTTTTAATTTTTGAAGAGGTTTTTTGATCGTTAGTAAAATGTTATACAGTAACCGAGAAGTAGCAAATTTGTTATTCTAATTTTCTTTTCAATTACTTGTCGAAATATTTTTCTAATATGTATAATAGTGTATATACGCTCGCACCCGCATATATATATTAAATATCAAAAAAAATCTATTTACAGTTGGTTCGCGTCCCGGCCGATGCTATGACATATGAAAAAAAAATCTATTTACAGTTAGTTAGAAAACTCCGTATACTGTTTACGCAAATAGTATTTCGTAACAGTGCATATGAATGAAAGTCAATTTACTACTAATTAGTTGTTAAAACAATAATAATAATAAAGTTTTTATAAATGCAGGTGAATCTTGTTAACTGTAGAATTCAACATTAATGGGGGTGGGGGGGGGGGTGGAAACAAATAGATCTATATTCAGGAAACAAGTGATATTCTTAATTAATGATTTTTAATATTTCCCAGAGGATCCTTTCAAATGTGATCCTAATACAATTGTGGACATGGGCAATGAATTCGCAAGAAATACAAATTACATTTCGCTAAAACTCTACTGTATTTAAAAATACCCCTGAATGCTAAAAACAACAAACATTGGTTGTGCCAGATTCCAGTTTAAACTTAGTTTCCAGTTTGATTTAGTTATCAAAAAGTATCCACATACCAATTATTATTACGTTTATTACTTTTTTAATTTAACTTCTTCTCAAAAGACGAACTCCCGTCGAGCGTTGGTGGTCGAGAGGTCAGCACAGCAGCCTTACAAGCAGTTGTCCCGGGTTGGCGGGTTCGCCTCCCGGCCGATGCTATGACACATGAAAAAAAAAAAAGACGAACTCCCGTATTGTTATGCTAATGTGTTTTATTTCTTATGTTAAGAATGTGACAATTACTGCTGAATAAACTGTAATTACTTGAAAGTGAAATTCGTGCATTTGTGTATGGCCCTGACCCTATGGTTGGATAAGTGATACCTTGTGCTCATATTTGAAATTTCCCTCAATATTAAAAACAGTATTAAATTACAATGTTATTTCAAAGGGAATAAAATATATTAGGAAATAGTTTTTTTTTTTTTTAATAAAACAATATAATAAAAATAAAATTTTAGCTATTAATAAATTCAGAATAAGTTAATAAAATAAATATCCTTTTGTAACAAAGACTACTGTCTGATATTTGTTGATAAAGGAATAATTAAAAGACGTGAGACAAGAGGCTCTTCCTAGTGCAAAAGTCTTTCATCATGACAATATGTATCTCTATTTAAATTAACATTTAATAAATTTATTTAAATTATACAAATATTACAGTCCTATCAATAAGCCTGGAAACATAAAATTTACAGAAGGAATAGCTGCATGAATTTATATGAATAACATTTAAATAATATCGGAGCCAACAACATCAAAAATTAATCTATCTACTAAAATTTATTTCTTCAAGCATTTTTTGGTGATAGCGATTTGGTCAATCCCAATTGCCCAAACAACATGCGGTAACAATGAATAAATAAATACCAAGATGTATTCTCTGTCTTCGATTCTGATGTTTATGTAAATCCATTACTTACTTTTTTTTAAAAAAAAAAAAAAAAAAAAAAAAAAATAAAAAAAAACCACCATTTATAAAAAAAATTTTACATTTTTTACAATTCCAACTTCTGAAAATTAACTAACATGTCCCAAAAAAGACTAAAGAATTTAGCTTCAATAAGTATAGAAAATGAAATCTGTAAGTATTCAGAATTAAATGATATAATTAATGGTTTTTCTATCATAAAAGCCAGAAGATTGTAGAGGGTGTATGTTATCACTACCTTTTATACATTATTATATGAATATATGTATTGGTGTTTTATAAGAACATTTTATATTATATTTTATATGAAAATTTCAGTTTTATTATTATTATTTTTTTGGAAAGGGTGGCAATATAATTTTGTACTCGGATGGTGCACATCCACAGAACATGCCTGATTACAGTTTCATTCAGTTTTTGTCTTAAAAACAAACTTTTGAAAATAAAATATGATTGTAATCATGAATATTTTTGGCTTAAAATAAATATTTTACAAATAAGTTGTTTAAAGAATCATAGATACATAAATAAAGTATGGAAAATATACAACTTCTTTTTCCAAAGTAACTAAACAAAAAGAAAGCTCTATCAAATCCTGGAAACAAAAGACTAACAATCAATAGGATTGTTTATTCCTTTGAATTTTTGATATCTATGCTACTGACATCTTCAGATTTTAACCTAATAAATGAGTATAAATTTTAGTAGCAATTTTCACCATGAAATAAACAAAACTAACAAAATAGTACTATAGATAGATAGCTATAGAGAACAGAAAATCCAAAAGTGATGGGTGCATCATTAAAGTGCACTGAAGATATTCAATAATAAAATTTGCAAAGGCAGACTTATTTGCTATTCAATACTTCATAAACCAATAATAAATTATTTATTAAAGTTAAATTAAACAGCACTAAATAATATGAAATATAAACTACTAACTTCTATAGAATGTGACATTGAATGCAGTGCTCCCTAGCATCAAATCTACAAACGACATCTCTTTCATTTATTGGATTTGATAACTGTGCCTGGAGGTCATTACATTAAATATCACAGTACATTGCAATTCAAGGAGAAATGGGATGGTCAAGTTTTTATATGAGAGAAGCAAAAAGCAAATGAAAATTTTTGGTGGGTTGCAGTTTATGGGTAATAAGAGAATAGCCAAAATAGTATTTAATTGGGTTACGATTAAAGCACAGGCAACAATATGGGTGAGGTATGCAGAAGATATGGATAAAGAATATATGTCATTATACTTATACAAAAGATGGGATGACTGTGATATGCAAATTGTTGAGTATCATAGTGACAAGAAATGGTATAGAAGAATAGATGCATTAATAAAGAATAGGGAGTTGGAGAATTAGTATGGAGAGTAAAAAGACTTTAAATATATATATAGAAGTAAACAGAATATTGAGTGTAAGTTAATTTATGATAATAGCAAGGAAAGTAGTTTACTGTTTAAGGCTCGAACAGGATCTTTAGCAATAAGGGAATATATACATAAATGGAAAAAGGTGGATGATTTAGTCTGCAAGTTGTGTAAGGTAGGCATAGAAAATATTAGCCATCTGTTAATTGAATGTAAATGCCAGCAAACAGAAAGGGTACAAATAATAGAAGTTGTGGAAGAATAAACATAATTAAAGTGATTATACAGAAAGTGGTTTCTTGGTTTTTATGCAGGGTTTGGGAAAAGATGGGATTTAGATAAAAAGGCCATGGAGTTGACAAAGATTATGTTGTGCAATGCGATGGAGCATGATAGAAAAGAATATGGGTGTGGAGTGGAAAAGGAAGGTAAACTGGGTAATAGATTTCTTTGAGCATCATGGCTGACATATTCCTGACTCTGAATAAGGACAATACATCACATCAACATCATATTGAATGTAGGAATTTATCACTGATTCTATTTTATATTATTTAGTGCTGTTTAATTTAACTTTGTATATATATATAATAAACATTGCACATGAAATCTTATGTCCATCCTTTAATTTTAAACTCAGAAATTGTGGATTAAATCTATTTTGTTTATTTCTTTGTTTTTAAACTTTATATTTTATGTCTTGCTCATTATCTTTGTTTTGTCTTCTGGAATTAGAGTGGTTGCCGTTGTTTAAAATGGTGTGAATGATGATGATGGTTATATGCTTAGCAATTAATTTTCAAAATCATCATCAACTGATGATAACTGGAAAGACCTAAATTGTTTGTAATAAATCATACAAGTAATTTCTAAAATTGAAAAACAAAAAGAAAAAAGGATTGAATAAATAATAAACAAATAATGATCAAGTCTGTAAACATCAATATATCCTATTACCAGAAGCTTTTGAAAGAATATTTTTAAATGTTCAGTATTTTTTTTTCTCATATGTCATAGTATCGGCCGGGACGCGAACCCACAACCATCTGCAACTAACTACTTGCTTGCAAGGCGGTTGCGATGACCTCTCAGCTAACAACGCTTGACCAGTATTTATCCAAGTATAGTTGGGTATGGGGGTAATAACCACATTATTTATTGAAAGTAATGAAAAATGTCTAGGCTTAGTAGAAGTTTGATTCTAGAATTGTTAATTTTCTAGAAATAAAGTAGTTTTTAAGAAAATCTTTCATTTAATTTGAGGATTAATATACTAAAAAGCAAAAACTATTTTTTTTTAAACAACAATTTTGATTGTTGTAGATAATTTTAAATTAAAATGTGGGACATCTATAAATTAAATAATCCAAACAGTACAGTTTGGGTTCAAACTTTGGTTTTTATTACGTCAGCAGTTTAAAAAAGCAAGCTTAAAGTAAACAATCCAAACAGAAATTAAGATTTTGTTCTTTTTTTTTTCTTTCTATTTTAATTAAGTGTAAATGCCCTTAATATTTCTTCCTTGAATTAAATGAAAATATTTTTTTTAGGACATGAGACCATCTATTGCAATATGTCTAAATGCACTAAAACACGGGCAATGGTGAGCTAAGTTCAAATTGTAATATTAATTGGTTGTGTGCTTTAGAGAAGTTTTATCTTTTCATAATCATAGCAAATGGGTTGTGTGAGCTTGGTAGAAAATGTTTGCACCAAATATTTAAATATATGCAAAGTGGATTGGAAAGTCTACTTTTTGGAGAAAAGATGCTTCCTTCCGGTGTATGGCTGGCATAGGTGTTGTTAGCATCTATTACATAAGATTCAACATTTACCAAATTGTTATGAGTGTGATTTGAAATGTGGCCTCCAATACTGTTTGGCTGAATAACCATAAAATATTGCATTTTATGTTGTAATGTCATCAAAACCAATTACATGTACAAAATTTGAAGAGAATTCATTCAATAGAAGTATGTTAAAAATTGATCCAAATAAACAGAAGTCTTAAATTAAATAAAAGCGCTGAAAAATAAACACTTTATCATTATTGAGGCTGGATATTAAATTATTCATGATTGTACTATAGACAAAATCAAATAGAATAACTCATATCTATAATGTAATGTGGACTCATCTTAAGCTTATCTTCAATAATGGATTTGGCCAAACTTCAGAGCTTTCTAAATTGTGGTCCCATCTGTAGCTTACTCTCAATAATGGATTTGCCCAATCTTTAGCTTTTTAGACTGGATTCAGAATACGTTACAGCTTTCCAATGAAACAACAATGATATAAACAGATAGACAATAGTATAATAAGACCAATCCATATGACTAATCAATAATTCTGTTCACAGTAAGAATTGGGAGCTGGCTATAAAGTGAGATCCATTTATAGGCAAGCAAAAAAAAGGTTAAGTCCTGTTCATGGTTGTGAATTTATTCTGATAAGAAGGCATATTGTTCATTATTTTGTAGAAAGCAATCAGTCCTGCATAAATTCAGAGCAGGGAAATATGCAAAAAATAACACAAGAAATATTTCAGTATGTAGACTGCAAGATATTAATTAATACTTTTTTCTTTGATATACTTTAAAAGATGATTGACTTCATCTTGAGAATAGAAAATTTCCACATCATTTCTAAATTTGATTATTATGCATTTGTCTTTCTTTGTCTTTGAATGAATAATTGTAGCCATAAGTTGTAGCAAGGTTATAATTAACTCTGAGACTGTGGCAGTTAAATGTTTGAAATGAAATTTTTGCCAAGGATTATCCTGTATTAGCAAACTCTTCATACATTAATGTTATCTAGTGCAAGCCTTAGTAATCAATGGATGCAAGAAGGTTTGTGCATAAAAGTCCAATCTAGTGTCTACTCATTCAATATCCCCAGACTAGTTTCTAGCTTGTGGCTTTCATCAGAAAGGAGCCTTGGATCTGAAAGCACTGCACCTAGATCTTGCTTCCATTGATTACTTGTGGAACTACTGTATAGAAAGTTTGCTATTCTTTTAAAAAACTTGTGTAACTATAGAAATGATGATCATGTGATATTTAGTGAGCTCTCCTGCATCTGAGCAGAAGTCTGTCATTTGAGATAATTTATATTTGGAACACACTCTTTAATCGTGTCCTTAAGAAAAAATGGAGAGATCAGAAAAATCCATTTAGAGAAGAATATAAAATTTTTACTGACCATTGCCTTTCATGGAGTAGCCTAGATGGTGGTATTCATGCACCTAAAAGTCCCATATTCAATTCTCATACTAGTTCCGTTACTGGTCATGCAGCAATATTTGAAGAAGAAACGAGAAGGATGCTATTTAAAATGTGCTACACATTACTAACCACCGAATGTATTTGAAAAAAATTGAAGATTGAATATATTAATTATGTGCGATTTTATCCTTCCACTAGTCATTGTACATCATGTTATTGTACTGTGCATGTGCAGTGGTGAAGCAGCAGATTCTGTACTATGGGATTCTTTAATCGATTTCAATTCTATTAATTCCAATGTTGGATCTTCTTATGAACTCCTGAGCAAAAATGCCATTCAATTATTTATTTTTAGTCATACCATTTTTAATATGCCATTGAACATATAAAAACATAAGTTTTGCATCACATGATTACCATTTCTTATGCTTATGCAAGCTGTTAAAACAATAGCCAATTGTTTATACGATAATGCTCGCAGATCCAAAGTTCCTCTGTGATGACCACAGCCTAGAAGTTAGTCTGGGGATATTGGATAAGTAGTCACTAGGTAGGGATTTTATGCATAAACCTTCTAGCATCCAATGATTACTATGGCTTGCACTAGGTGGCACTACTGTAGGAGAGTTTGCTACTGTTACAGCAATTTCTGTTTAGTGGAGCTAGATTATTTTTGTACAATGCTCTTTTATTTTTATTATCATTGCAATTCAATAGAAACCCCTGCCTAACTTACTTTCTGGACATTCAAATATTCGATATAGAATCATGCTGTTCTATTATTTATACTACTGCTATTGACAGTTTGAATGGGGATAAATCTAGAAACTCCTACGTTCAAACTAAGAAGTGCTTTCAAAAACAAATTATACAATTTCTGATTACTTATCAATTTTAATGAAATTTAGTTTTTCATTATATTTCATAGATTAAATGTTCACTCTGAACGTGGCACAAATATAAATTATTTTTAGAGACAAATCACTCGCAAAACTTGAGTTTGTATGTATACATTTGTCTCACATCACCCCATTTCAATTTATTATGAGTCACTTTGATAACAGATTTGATCTTCATTCGGTTAATGTTAAACGTTGGCCGGGGTGATAAGATTTAATTGGGATAGCCAATTAGCTGTGAGCTCAGATTGCTGATATTTTATTGGTTAATATCAAGCATTGGCCAAGAATGTTGTGGTTTACTTGTGATAACCAATGAGCTCTGTGCACTTATGGTTTATTAGAGATTTGTCTGTGTGGCTGCTTATTAAACCGCTTGATATTCAAACTCAATGTAATAGAATATAGTATTTCATCTCAATTGATTTGGCATAAATTAAAAAAAAAAAAGTTCCATATCACAGTTGAATGGAAACTTTTGCTCAGCAACAAGCTACTTTTGTTGCTGAGATAACTGCTCAGGGAAAGTATTTATTAAGTGGCTGTCTAATAAAACGAATGATTAATAAAAATTATTAACCACTCAGGGAACTTTTATTATCATATTATTTTAATAACTAGTCAATTCTAAAGCAAAAAACTGCAGTCAGTTGGTTTACGTCATTATCCCCCATTAGGTAACTGCCAAAAGATAACCTCGCATATTATCTCAGCCATTTGCTCCACCTTTCTCTATATTTTACTGAAATAATGAATTGTTTGACTTTTGTAGGGGGGGGGGGGGTAACGAATACGTATTTTTAAATATACAAATAATAAATAAATATAATCTTTAATAAATTTGAATGTCCTATTTTTATGCAAGCGCAACTTGATTTTGAACTGCGATCATCCAACTGTAAAGCAAAAACATTGTAACACGAAAATTATTACTAATTCATTATTTTTTAAAATTTAAATTTTACATTTTTATACAGCTGAAAATCACACGTTAATTAATAAAAAAAATATATTTTAATGTATTTAAACAAGTGACGCGCCTACACCTACGATTTTACGATTTTAAGAACAACACGAGCTTAAAATAATTAAACCGTTTTGCGGTTTTTGAAACAATAGTTTGATTATGCGCAGTAGTGTAAAGTGAAGAATTTTGCAACGTGGGTCCTTGGTTCGATTCCAGTACCGGCAATTTCGGCGGCCGAACTTCTTACATACTTCCGAGTAATAAAACCATATCATTATTTATTTTAATAGTTCACAAAATAAAGCATGTATTGAAAGAGTTTCTGTGCCTTTTATTTTTAAAAATAAACATAATATTGCTCTAACGTTTAGTTATTTGATTTTGTAAAATTTATATACTACTTATTTAAAAAAAAAAAAGTGTCTGCGGCTTCATGCATAGGTAGAAAATACATTCATCGCTAGACCTCACTCATATAGTGCGCATATATATATATACCAGCGATTTTAAAACTCCAGTGTGACTCAATTTATTGACAACTATTAACCCAATGAAAAATTATATAGAATTAAGTATATATAATAGAACAATAGAGTATTTCCAAAAATTGGGCCTGAAGATTAGTCGCCAATGCCTCCCCACTCACAAAGACGATTTCAAAATACTATTTTTTATTTTTTTATTTATGTACACTAAAATTTTAATTATTTATATAAATAGCAAATAGGCAGCCCCGTTTTAAAATTCTTTGCAAATTGCAAAATCATTAATTAGTTCTTGCAGATGGCGCTGCAGAGAGCTGAGAGAACCAATCATCTTTTCATTTCGAACCACTGTATATGTTGATTATTGGAAATATCGTATATAAATTTAGGAAAATTTTTTTTAACTTAACAGACAATAACTATTTTCATTAATAGGATTAATAAGTAGTCAACCAACTTAAAGAAGTTTGATATTTATAATCTCGACAAGGAATTAAGTGGCAGCGAACATACGAAATGTAGCAATGATATAAACTAGTAAAAAAGTTAAGTTCTCTATCAAATTTTAAAATTTTTATCGGTATTATATCACAAACAATACCCAGTACAGAAAACCAGCTTCTCCCATTACACGTGCATTTTGAAAACAATCGTCATCTTTAGAGCTAAAGAAATAATTAACCCTGAATCACCACATCCATATAGTAATGCTACTCAGTGCAAGCCAGAGAAATCAATGGAGGCAAGAAGGTTCGTGCATAAAATCCTTATTTAGTGCCTACTCATCCAATATCCCCAGATTAGTTTATAGTTTGTGACTTTCATCAGTGAGGAGCCGTGGATCTGAGAGCACTGCACCTAGATCTTAGGATCTAATGCAACCCTCCAGCACTGATGAAAGTCCCAAGCTAGAAACTAGTCTGCGGAGATTGGAAGAGTAGGCACTTCATAGGAATTTTATGTACAAACCTTGCATCCATTTATTACTCAGGCTTGCACTGACTGTAGGGAGAAATTTTGCCTGTTTTAACAGCTTGAGCAAGCATAAGAAATAGTGATCATGTGATGTTTAGTGGTTTAACATCACATCCATGTTAACAGCTTGATATCTTTATTACTCTCATGCAGAGCAGAGACAGGATTTTAGCCACTTTCAACACTTTGTGGAAGAATTGAAAAATATATTTCCAATTAATGGATAGTTTTTTTCAGTGCACCTGAATCTCAATTCCATCTTATCTCACCATCACTCAGGTGCAAAATCAGAGCAACAACATCTAGCTATCTACATTGGTGAATGCTAGTATTATGGTTAAGATGTGCAGTAATAAAACATCAAAATGTGAAAAGTTTTATTATTCTTATTTGGAAGCTTAGCCAATGGTGCTAAATTAATGGACACTTGTTAGAGTAAAAAAAGATCATGAAGTAAAATCACCACACAACAAGGAACAAATAGATACCAGAAACAACATAGGATCAATCAAGATCAGAAAATATAAGAAGAAACTGAAGAAGCTTGAAGTCAGTACAAGCATTTATTGTACAATTTCCACAGCTAACATCTTTTCAGTACTTGCAAGTGATAACTTTCACCAAGTGGATGGCTAATTGTTTTTTACTTTAGCCATATGCAAACTTTTTGAATATGTGGTTGAATTATTTGACTATATAACAAGTTGGTGTAAAATAGTCTTCGTCCTTACAAAGAACTTTTATGTATTTGCCAGTAAGAGAGAAAGAAAGTAAAAAAGAGAGAAAGAAGAAAGAAAAAATGGATCATTGTCTGAAAAATAGAATATGCCTTATTTGCATATTGTGCCTCATTTACATATTATAGCATTTCAATTATTTAAACTTACCAGTACTGCTTAACTTTATTCAGCACTATGATTCTACCAGTGTTTTGCATAAAACTAGCTCAGTGCAATTAATTAGTTTATGTTTATTAACTTATATCTTTTCATCTGTGAACTCAAAATCAACAAGTGCTTAAGATTGGATATACTATGTATACAAGAATATGCACTTAAAAGACTTGACTGATATAAAGAACTATTAACATGAAGAAGGAGTTTAATATAAATATGTATGTGCATGTGTAGATAGATCTTCATCACATAATCAATACTTTCAAATATTATTGAACAACTGCAGGATGAACCTATCTTCAATTACCAATTTTCTCTGATTGCTAGTCTCACTTTTCCATATCAAATTAGAAAACTTTTTTATTTCGTCCACCCACCTTACACTTGGCCTCTTTCTGGATCTTTAGTAATCCCTTGAGATCTGCTTTAACAGTTCAACTGTTTGACTACTATCATTTCTTCTAGTAATAGTCTAGCCTAACTCTGTTTGCATACCTTAAATCCCTAAATGGTTTCAGCGATACCCATTGGTTCTTTAACCCTTGCATTTTATTTTCAATCTCTGTATAGCACTCCTATTGACTATCCATGTCTCAGATCCATAAATAGGAATTGAAAAATACATGTATTAGAAACCTACTTTTTAAACATCTAGGCATATTTCCTTTTAATAATAAATTGTTTCTATAAAGAGCACCCCATCTAAGTTTAGGTGTGATTATTTAATTATATAATCTTATAATGTAGGGCTATACATTTTAATTTCTAGAGTAATTCACACTTCTTGATCAAAATGAAAAATTTTGAATGTCCCCTTTAATATATTCTTGCAATAATCGCCTCATTTTGTTGTAATCATTTATTTAATATGTAACAATCTATCTATTGTTTCATAGGACAGAAGCATAGTCATTGGTTTAAACAAAATGATGATGCAAATTGTCCATCTTACTTTGAATATTTTTTAAAAAAATGTTCACACAGAATCATGTTTTGACTGCCCTGCAATCTTTCTCAGAGCTTATAAATAAATAACCATATAAATAATATCATACAAAATGTAAAGAGAGGGAGCTAAGATGTAAGATAATTTAAAAAAAAAAAAAAAAAAACGTTTTTTTACTGTTTTAAGAAATTTAAATGAGTAGGTAAATTAAAAAGGATTATAATAATTATGATTTTTAGATGTAAAAATTAAAAAAAGATAAATATAAAATATTATTGATAACAGAAGAATGAATAAGGAAATATGTGATTTAAAAATTTAAAAAAATATTAGTAGTAAATAAATTAAGGTTGAAGAGAATTTTATAAAAATAAATAAGTATTTTATTAATTTGGGGATAATAAAATTAAAGTTTAAGTTTCTAAAGAATCGTAATACATGTAATTAGGGGATTATTAGAAAAATAATAAAAAGAAAGAATATATTTAAATTAATAGTTGTTTATGAATATATATTGTAACATTCCCCTCCAGTTTCTTCCAATACACTTCTCTACCTTACCCTCTACTATACTAGCTCAATAATAAACCATCAAGTATAACAACAATTAAGTATAAGACTCTTTATGGGGCTTGAAGCTTGCTAAATATTAAAACATAAGATAGACTTTAGGGACGATTACAAGAGATCGGTTTTAACATACACTCCCAATGACATTGCTATTGTGAAATTCTCCTACTACCATCCTGTTATAATCATTAGGAAAATCCCCACAACAAAAATGACTAACATAATATTTCATTTAAATAATGAGTTAAACTACTCTTCTATGATTTAAGAATTTCAAAATAAGAACATTAACAAAATTCCATTACTTAAAATAATTGATGCTATCCTATGATTATCTCAGGGGTCATAAGTATTCTATTCTAAATATAATGTAACCATTAGGTTGATAATTAAATAATTGAATCACAAGAAGGATTTTACTGGGATCCAACCATTTAATAAAAACATACTATTATAAGCCTTGATTAACCTCCTATTGGAAACTTAATCTAACTATAATATGATCTGGAAATTAACACCCATTATCTACTCATTACCTTCTCTTAAAGAATTTAATGTACTTTTCCTAAGATTTATTCTCATACTTATGTTAATGACAATTACTCTATGATGTGTCCGCAAGTATGACTGGGTGGCCAGAAAACGAATATATACAATAAAAGACAATATTTTTAAGTAATCAGAATAGCAAATAGTCCACAACAACTTTATCTCTATAGTTCGCTAATGTTCAATTTCCTCAATGTACATTCAGGCTGGCTGCTACAAAAATGGTTCACAATGGGCTAGGTTTACACACACCTTGGCCCCAGTCCCATTTAGCTGCACATGAACACTTCATAGTATAGCACTGCGACTGGCCTTAAGCTCCTTACAGCTTCCATCTCTGCAACAGTCTACCACTAACTCCACTTGAAAAATGCTGTAAACTTAACTCTTTATTCAGCTGCTATCCAGATGTTTTCCTCAGGCTATGGTCTACCAATCTCTGTGGTCCCTTTCAGCTATATCCATGAACTACATTTTCACTGAGCACTGGACATTAACTGAAGCACTGATGCAAGATCTCTTCTACCGGAATTGAACAGGAATGTCTACTGGAGATGCACTTGAATAGCCTTACGTAGTTGTTATATACTCTTTTTAAAGCTTTCTGATAACTGCAACAATTAATTACATTCTCCTATAAGGTAAGACCTTTTATCTAGAAATATTTTCAATCAGCAAATATTTTTTGGAATTGTCGATCGCCATTATGTTAATGCTTTAATTAAATTCCTCAGTTATCAGTACGCGATCTAAAAACAATTTCTCGAATAAATTCTAGTTTTTCTGGAATGCACAAACTTGTATGCAATTTTTACAAAAATACAGCACTCTAGAATACTTATTTTATTATAATCAAATCTTTATCTCAACATTATTATCTACCAAGTCTAATTCAATGAAATACATTTCTTACTTAGTTAGCATTCACCCACTGTAATTAACTACTTCAGAATTACAAACCTTAAAATATATTTGGTTAGTATCTTGTACTCTGAAATTATATAATACTTTTAAATTATGATATAACATATATTTCAACTTAGATTACCAAATTAGAATGTGACTATCAAACATATTGCTAATTTCTATTATATGCTCTCCATTTTGTATTGCTTAGTAGTATTTCTCATATGGCTCTTCAAGATCCTTTCAAATTCCATAAACTATGAAGTACCATAAGCTTTCTTTATTATAGTTATAATTTAAAGCAATTGATAGTTAATATATTAATTATAAAAATATTAAACATAACTCTTCAAATAATGTGTGTAATCAAATGTGATATGTATAATTCAACGTGGATAATATGCTTTATGGATGTGACCAGACACAATGAAATTAATACTACAAAGTTTAAATCAAAATGGTTGTTTATTTACAATAATACTAATAAACAATAAACACATATGAACATTAGGTTAAACACTTCATTAACCATAAAAATAAGCATAAAAATTGTTTATTCATTGATAACAAATTATTTACATTCTTTACAAACAAACTTCATGGTTATTATATACAATTAACCCTTCCCTTAGTTTGGCTTTTATTTCTTTTTAAAATTATAAGTTTATTATTTTATTATCATGGATGCTTTTATATTCATCTGATATATTTGCATCACTCATGAGTCAATTGGTGTAGTCACAATCATTTCCCCGTATTATCTGATATTTTGTAACTCTCAATTTATTGATAATCTTGTAAGAGTTAAATTATATTTTATATTTAAAATTTGGTTTAAAATATTACACTTCCATCTTATTAACAAAGTTATTACTAATGTGGTAAATATAAAAAAAAATAAAAGACAATATTTATAATGTAATTAAAATGAATACTAAGCTAAGAACTCTTTCCATATCATACCATTCATTTATGCATCCATTCTCCCTATCACTTATATTTTATGGTGTTCTTTGATCTCAGTAATTTTTACTCATCTAGTAATTTATTCAAATTACTATTCAAACATAAAATATTTGTTCTGTATATGGTTTTACTTTCAAGTAAATCTATCAACATATAGGAAGAAATCATAAAATCTTTTAAATATTTCATCTACCTTTGATGCCTCCTATATTATTATTTATTTACAACTTTATCGATGAGAAACTGATATTATTAAATACTATATTTCAATAATATATTCTACTAAAAAGGTTGGCGTTTTTTTCTAAATGTGAGGTGTCATATTTTGGCAGGCGGTCATTTTCTTAATGATTCTACCCTCATTTTACCCTCGCTTCTTCCCTGAGCACTTACGGTATATACTATTCTCATTTCATTGTAGGCTCACCCCCCCCCATCTCTTTCCAATAAATATATGAGTATCATACAGATTACTCCCACTTAATTATTCCTCACTTCTTCAGATTGATATTTTATCTTATCCTGGATTTTTAACTCATCTTTCTCAATTACGTATTTGGCATCTATTACTCTACTAATTCTATACTAACAACTTAATATAATCTTCCCCATACGATAATTTTCTATCCATATCTATGATCATGTTACACAACAAATAATCTATTTCAATTATTATTATCAATAGGATATTTTTTCTTTATAACAAATGATATCATGATATTGTCTGGCATTAACATTCACTCTTTCTTGCTCTTATAAATACATTACATTTTATAATACATTTATGATTCTTTTCAGATAATCCTATTATACTTAATTTCTTAAAATATATACGGGTCAGAATATACAGTTAGCATTATGTTCCCCCCCACACACACACATTCACATTATAACTCATGATTAATCTCTTTCTTTACTCTCTTTCTATATTTAATCATACCTTTAACATCATATCCCAAATTGCAAACATAAATTCTTTAAATTGTCACTATGACAAAATTTAAAATTAAAATATTATTGTTATTATTTTTTAAAACCCATTTCAAACTTTGAGTTCTACTTTTACCATGGTCGTCCTGTAGATACTCTTCCTTCTTCATAAGTTTGGGCACTTCTCCCATCTGTCTTCTAGGATATCTGTATGTTTATACAACACATTAAATAAACAAGCACACATTAACTGGATAAAATTTTAAATTGAATGCATCCTTCCTTTCTAGTTTAAAGTTACATGCACATTTTTTTTTCCACGTTGCAAAACTTTTAAATATATTTTAACTAATCCATCAATAGGTTTCTTCACATATTTCATCCCCTTTCCTGTGACTTATTACTCTTCTAATATTAAATACATCTCAATAAACTCATTTAACTTTCTGCATTATAGTGTGTCATCTCCGTGGTCATTTACTATTTAAAAGTTACACCGACTTTTAACTTATCCTTCCAAGTATAGAGTTCTTTTCTTACAGTATTATAATAAAAGTTCATTTCATCATTGAATATAAGAAATCTTACTTTTTTTTTCATTCTTAATTATAGGCTTGACATTTTTTTTAAGTTTTGTAACCTATTTCTTAAATATCAATTATTCTATTCAAACGAATATTAGTTCTTTTAAACATCGCTCTCGATCAATTAATTTTTTTTCTTAACATTTGACCAAGTAATTTCATAAGCTTTTAAAGTTTTCTTTCTAAGAAATTCTTATTGGTTTCTCCTTTTTAATTTATAATTAATAAAAACACTTAATTTAACAAAAATAAATGAATGCTTTCTTACGTGGATGCAGTTAAGTTTCTCTGAAGTACTGCAGTTGGGTTTTCTTTTTCATGGTTATCATAGGCAAAATTAAAATTAACTGGATTTTTCAAACTTCTTGGGTATTATCTTGGCAATGTTAGATGATCAGAATTGGCAACTAGGTCATAATGAAGATTAATTTACTTAATCCATGGTATTAATATTTACTTTTAAAATCTTTTATACTTTTAGATTGCTTTTAAATACGATTGTTTTGACTTGTTAATTTTGGAATATTTTACTGAGAAAAATATTAAAACAGCTATCTCCTTTTTAAATTTCTTAAATATCTTCTCCAAATCATCTGTTGTTTTTTCTTAAAACCCCTGGGATAATTGACATCAGCAACCTATTTACTTGACTTCTCATTGGTCAATTTTTTAAACCAACTTTTATAATTTTTTAGTTTAAGATTTTTCTGTTTCTTTTTTAAAATATTAAAATCAATAAATGTTTTACAAATGAAATTAATTTAAATCACTACTTTAAGGCTAAGTTTTAGATTCTAACTACATTTTTAATAAATGACATTCTTAAATGAATTTGAATACAAAATTTGTAATAAATATTTATTCTTAACAAAAAGAAATCGTGTTATTAGATAATTTTAAAAGAAATTCTTATTTTGTAATCAATAATTGTTCCTTCTTTCATTGACTACCATTTTATGATCTTTATCTTTTAAAGGAACATTGCATTAAAAATAAATTTAAGTCAAACTGATAAGTAACGATATTTATTTAAGTGGGCAAACATTGTATTAAAAATTATATAGTAGATTATAATATAAATGATTATAAATAACAATTATTAAATCTCTACAGAATTCTCTTTTTAAACTTTGTGTATTAAGTCATTTATTACTGTTATACCCAGGTTTAGGGCATTACTATTATCTTAAAGTATAAATTTACAATTTTGAAGCTATAATTTACATTTTATATGCTATTTTCTCCATGGATAACCAATCAAAAGGTTACAGTGTATATGTGCAGTCAGGAATATGCATATATAATTTATATTTATTTTGTATTTCAATTTAATGTTGTATATTTTATTTTATATTACCTGGATTAATTTATTTTATTGGGTTTTGTTATACTTAATTCAGTTTTATTATGTTTTGTTTATATTTTATGTTTCATCACATGATCACATTTCCTATATTTTATGTTGTTATATATATATAAATTTAATTGTTTCCATTTTTATGGTATTATTTATATAGTTATTTATTTTATTTGTCATTATTTTATGGCTCTGAGGAAGACTTCAGGTCAGTTGAAACATTGGTGCCTATACTAACTTGTTTAATGTGACATTAAACTGTTGAATATATTTAGAATATTTAAATAAAATTGAATTTTCTAAAGACATTCAACACACATATTAGATTATGGAAATAGTCCAATATAAAAATACAACTAGAACACCGTCATCACAAACCTTCAGGAAAATAATAAGATTGTGTATATATATATACAATAAAAAAAATTTTGCTTAAAAGTGTTCAAAGTAAGGTGGATAAATTGCATTTATATAAGATATTACAGCAAAGTAAAGGAAGTGTTAGATTTAATTAGATAAACCAATTAGAAATTTATTGAAATCATAAATGTAATTAGAAGGGATTTGGACACAGACTTTTAAGTTTCCTACAGCTATTCATTTCATTTTATATATCTGATCTACATGACCACATATTTATGTATTTGACTATTTCCATCATCTAATATTTAAGTATTGAACGTCTTTAGAAAAATTTAACTTTATTTAAACATTCCAAATACATTCAACTGTTAGTAATAGCACACAGGTTAGTATATGCACAATGTTTTGAGAGTTATTATTTTCCCTTCTCCTTCAGGTGTTGCTGGCCTGACTAGTGACAGTACTAGTATGGGAATGGAACCTGGACCCTTAGATTCTTGAATATTGAATTTTAAGTAACACTGTAACTCGAACCTAAATTGACAACTTTGCGTATGGAAATATATTTTAAAATAATATAGGCGCTATATTATTTTACAATTAACACTGTAACCAACTAAGCCATCCTGCCAAAGACAACAGTCAAATGCATTTTCAAGAACAAAAAGTGAAGATTAGAAGAGAAAACAGATTGTCTATATTATGTACATATCAATGAACATATGTTCAATTGGGAAAAAAGTACAAAAATATTGGATAGAGAAGAAAAAGTAGCTAGAAGAAAATTTAAAGAAACTGCTCGCATGAACAATGGTGAACAACCCTATAAGTCAACCTAGTGTGAATATACATAATGTATGGAAGCCACTATTCAACTTTGTCTCTAGGAAAAAATGGAGAAATCAGGAGGAATCTCTTAGATAAGTATATGAAATTTCTACTGTCATCTTTGATAGGAGGGTTCAGTTGGGTAGAACATTACCTTAAAAATTGAATATTCAAGAATCTAAGAGTCCAGGTTTGATTGCTATGCTAGTACTGTCACTGGTTAGGCTAGAAACACTCAAAGAAGAGAGGAGAATAATACCTTTCAAAATATTGTGCATATACTAATCTGTATGCTATTACTAAAATGTTGTGCATATACTACCTGTATGCTATTACTAACAGTTGAATGTATTTGGAATATTTAAATTAAGTTAAATATTTCTGAACACATTCTATACTTATATTAGATAATAAAAATAGTCCAATATATAAATACAACTAAAATACCATCATTACAAACCATCAGGAAAATATGACCATGTTTATTTGAAAAAATAAATGATCTCTAACTCACCAGTTGGTCTAGATCATTATCTCCCATATATATATAATCAATGCTCAGTTTATATTAAGATAGAAAATCTTTAAATTTTAATGGACAGGCTTCAATCTTCTATTTATACAAAATTGTTTATTTTAGAAATATTGATATGAAATCCTTTGTCTATATATATATATATATATATTGTTACATGATAACAGCTTAATCTTATCAACCCCAGAAATCTTCAATCCATTATCAAGACAACTATAAATAGAAGATGGATTCCACCTTTCATTCTGGTCTGAGATATTAATATCGATAAGAGAAATGATACTTTGATTGTAATAGACTGAGATTGTTAAATTCAAAGAAGTTTAAGTAACCTGTTTTGAAAGGAAACTAATAAATAATCATTTTTAATGCTTTCATTCCCATTAAATATAATTATCTAGATATTAAACTTGATTTTGCATAAAGCTAGATGATTGACAAATGTAAATCACTTGGTAATAACCAATTTTATCAACACTGAGAATTTTCATTCTGTTGTCAAGGCAACCTCTATAAATAAAAGATGGATTCCACCTTTCACTCAGGTCTAAGATATTAATGTAGCCAAGAGGCTGACACTTTGACTAACAGATTGCAAATTTTAAATTGATGCTTAAATAAATCCCATTAAACAGGCAGATAGTTTATTTAAACATCTTCAAATTTAAAAATGTCAATCTGTTACAAAGTGTCAACTTTCTTGTCTACATTAGTATCTTAGATCAGAGGAGAAGGTAGAATCCACAGTTTATTCATAGAGGTTATCTTGGATAATAAATTATAGATTCCTGGTATTGGTAAACTTGATCTACATTTGTGATCCTTCTACTTTATACAAAATTATTAATAACTAAAGCTTGATGCATTCTTTAGTCTGCCTTATCTGATCATTAATATCTTAAAAACTACATTCTGCATAAGTTTAAGTCCTGGACCAGAAATGAAGGATTCAGAGTATCCAGGTTGTATTTTGTGAGGCCCTATTCTGTCTTTCAGTCCAGATAGTGCCACTCATATGGTAGTACAGTAAGTTAATCCATGAAATTATAAGTAATTAGTAACAATTTTAATATTTATAAACCTCTCAATTAAATAGTATCCTAAAACAGGAAAAACGCTCCATACAATAGTGCCACTCATTACAAGCCAGAGTAATCAATGAATTTCAGAAGGCTTGGTCATAAAATCCCTATCTAGTGCCTACTCATCCAATATCCCCAGACTAGTTTCTAGATTGTGGATTTCATCAATGAGGAGCCCTGGATAGCAAGCATAAGAAATGGTGATCATGTGATAGATAGTGTTCTCTGCAACAGACCTTAGGTGAAATAAACCATAAATATAATTGTAAAATGTTAAGGTATAATATGCTAGCACTTGATTTTGGGCTTCCACAGAGAATTCTATGAGTTTTTCTTTTTTCTTCAAATTATTTACTATAATCATAATACATTATCACATCACCCCAGTCAATGCTTAAAATTAACCAATAAAATATTGACAATCTATTGACAATATGCACAATTATTATTTAGTCATACAAAACTTATACTATTCAAGTTAGTATGAAAAGATAAATGTAATATAATAAGACTCAAGAGCATTGCCCCTGCTAAAAGCTGACTCAGTACTCTTGAGTCTTATTGTATTATATTTACCTTTTTATATTAACTTGAACAGTACAAGTTTTGTATGATTACATATTTTATAGAAAAGTGTATAATTTTTAAGATTTATATAATTATTATTTAGATTTTAAAAAACCTGATTTTTACTTGAGACTAGATGAGCTGCTAAATGTAAATACAAGACAACAGGCATAGACTTATCTAAATCATGAATCTGAAATCTGTTGTCAAGGCAACCAACCTCCTTTAAAAAATGATCCATCTTTTGCATAAGGAGGTTGCCTTGACAACAGATTGAAGATTTATGATTTAGATAAGGTTGTTGCTATTGTTATGTGCTGTACATACAAGTTACAAGTACATTGATCATTACTGATTGTAAGATCATTCCAAAATTCATCTGATCATCATCATTTTCTTTCCATATCTAACACTCTTCCTATTATATTTTTATTTCACTAAGTGGCTATGTATAAACTTGTAATATTTGCATTTTTGTTTTGTTTTATTGATCTCATGTGTCATAGCATCAGCCGGGAAGTGAACCCGCTAACCTGGGACAACTGCTTGTAAAGCAGCCATCACTGACCTCTTGACCACCAATGCTTGACTTCTTTAGTTTTATTGTTTTATCCAGACTGGCAGCACATTCCAAGTAAGTAAGCGTGAGATAAATAAAGTATCATCACATGATCAACAAAGTAAAAAAAAAAAATTTACTCTGTTAAAAATTAAAAAATATTCGATCGGAAAAAGAAGTGAATTTACATCACGAATTTAATTGAGTGATTTATGCTCGAGAGTTCACAAATATTCTTGCACCACATGTGCTGGCAATCATCCTAGGATATTATGCTTCAGAAATCTGACATTGTATAACCACACTAAAGCATATCTAGTAAAAATAATTGAGTGGGTTTATTGTGTAAAAGTTTGTAAGAAGTCTGAATGCTGGAAGGGCTAACACTGGGATTGAACCCAAGGCTTACATTCCTGAGTTTGACATTCTAATTATGGCAATTAATTGCAAGAAGTTCATAAGTTTGAGTGCCAGAAGACCAGTGCTGAAATTGAACCTACGACTTTACATTCCAGAGCCTGATACTCTACATCTGTACTAAAGCAAGTCAAGCAAAAATAATTGAATAGCTTTATTATGCCAAAGTTCATAAGAAGTTTGAGTGCTGGGAGAACCATCACTGGAATTGAACCTAAGACCTTACATTCCATGGTCAAGCACTCTCTAATTGTACTAAAACATATTGAACAAAAACAATTAATGGCTTTATTGGGTAGAAGTTCATAAAAATTCTTAGTTCTGGAAGGACTAGCAATGGAATTGAACATAGGACCTTACATTCCAGAGTCTGATACTTGACCATTGCATTAAAGCATGCAGGGCATTTTCTGCCATGATACACCTTCAAAGTCATTAATAAATAACACGTATCGATGACTTAAATCATCACTTTTATTTATCCGGCTACACTGCATGGTTTAATGCAGTGGTTAGCATGCCAGAGTCTAGAGTATTGGCATTGGTGGTAATAAATCTTAGGAACCCTCAAAGCCATGCGATTGTTTTTTTTTAAATATCTAATTAATATCCATTTCATCATATACACATTGGACAAAATGCATGACAGCAACCAACATTAAAAATGCATCTGATTTAATAAATATTCTTTCTACTTAAAAAATTAATGTTGTCAAGCATTGGTGGTTGAGAGGTCAGTGACAGCTGCTTTACAGGCAGTTGTCTCGGGTTAGCAGGTTCGCTTCCCGACTGATGCTATGACACATGAGAAAAAAATTCTGTGCTCATATGTGCATTCAAAAATTTTCAGAACTTTTTATTTTATTTAAATCAAATAAATTTTATTAGCATCAAAAGTCATATTTCGCCCCAAAAGTACATATGAATTTAATGATAGATAAATACAAAAACTAATACAGGCAATAGTTGAAATATTATTATAAACAATTGTGCTGCCCTCTAGTGTTCATAATTTAAGCAACTTTTTATGGCTGCTTTTTACTGTGTATCAAAAATGTTAAGTTAGCCCAGATATTTAAAGCTGATTTAATATTTCTCATCTGCTTGTTATGGTTTTAAAAAGATTTCTATATAATATCTTAGATGTACAGTAAGAAGTGTCCATTGTTTTTATTGTAAAACAGATAAAGGATGATTCATTTGGTTATATTGATAGTGCTTGAAGTATACGATTTCAAGTCAGTTGTAAGAAAATCTTTTGAGTGAGCAAAAGTAATGAATCAATTTCTGCATAAAATAGAGGACAGAAATTTTATTCTGAATATTTGAATATGTAATAAAAATTGTTGGATCTATGACAGAAATAGTTTAATTACTCTTTGGATCATTCAAATATGACATCTTAGAATTTTAATTAACTAATCTAAAAAGCATCATTGCCATGGACTGATGCTATTAATAATCAATTATTTTTCACCTTCTATGTATTGATTATTAGATACCTATGCATTATTCCTGTCTACCAAGCTTGGCAGCCATTCTTTTTAAATATACAGATTCAGGGACCTACTTTTTTTCCTATTTTGTTGTACGAATAAGTGTTAGTTGTTAAATTAAAAAAAAATAATAAATCGATTATAAATTCCACTCAAAAAGTTTATTTCAATTTTTTATTTAGTTTGGGGATCATTAGAGATTTCAAACTGCCAACATAAATAATTCTCACTTGCCCTTCTTGAAAAATAATGCATATAAAGATGTTTCATATATTTTTTTCAATTTCATAATAGTAATTTTACTTGACACAAAAAATAATAAAAAGTGTAAATATTATAATTAATTTTTGCAGAAGCTTCTTTTTTAAAAGGAAAAAAAAATGTAAACATTAAATACTATCACTTAACAATTAACACTTATTCAGTAAAATAAAGTTGAAAAAAGTTTGCAGTCCCTGAAACTGTATATTAAAAAAAAGGCTCCCAAGATTGGTAGACTAGATAATGCAGAAGTATCATATATATATATTTAAAAACACCATTTTTTTTTACACTTGACAATGCAAAGATATTTTCTAGTTCTGAAGAAGACTGCTGGATAGTCGAAACTGTAAGGAACAAATTATTTGGAGAAAATATGTTTACATCGCATAAAGTGTAAAAAAATAAGATTATTAATTATAATAAATATCACTGGCTTCAGGCTCATTGTTATGTTCTTTAATATTTTCTTGGCATACAAAAACATTCACCATAGGCAAGAAAGCATTTTAGAAATAAATTTAACTTACTTATTAGTTTGCAGATAATATAATAATTCTTTACAGGTATTTTAAATGATAAAAATTTCAATGTTAAAAATTTGTCCATAATGTTGTCTTTTTTATGAGTAATTTAAAATAATCAGTTGAAAACAAAATTGAAACAGTCAACTAAATATAAATAAAAAGTGTATTTAATATATCAATCTGGTTTTGATTTTTTATGGGAACTTTATCGAGATGTTCCTTTTTATAAAATTGCATGTGATGTGATGTGATGATGTTATGTACTGTAGCTACTCCTTAAACAAAGTCAAGAATCTCTCAGCAATTATACCAAGAAAAACTTGTTAGCTACTTAATTTTACATTCCCCACTCTAATTTTTCCCATATTCTGCTCCATCCCATTTCCACAACATAATCTTTGTCAACTCTACACCCTTTATATCTAAATTCCCCTTATCTTTTTCCAAACCCAGCATAAAAACCAATAATCTACTTTCTGTATAATTACTTTTTTCATATTTATTTTCCCATAACTTCATTATATGTGACCTTTCTGTTTTCAAGCATTTACATTCAATTACAAATGCCTAATATTTTCTATTTCTTCCTTACATAATTTACAAAATAAATCACTCATATTTTTCCATTTACATGTATATTCTCTTGTAAATTACTCTACACCAATTCCATCTAGTGGACATTATTTACATTACATCACAATAAACATAATTAACAAAATACACTTAGGTAGGAACTGGACATTATTAGAGTATTGGAAGATTTAGGATTGGGATTAAAATATTATTTTTGTAGATTGTTTTTAAATATGTATATTAAAAAAAGATTGTAATAAGTTTATTCATTTTTTTACATATATGGATTTTACTAATTATATTTATTATAATGTATACTGTCCACTGACTGGAGTTGCTGTAGAGTTGTTGGTCATGTGGTTTTATTTAAAAAAACATTATGATAAGGTTCCAATATGGAATGAAAACCGGAGTGATGCATTAAATAAATTTTTTATTTATATTTAGTTGTATCAATTTTATTTTAAATTATTTTAAATTTCTTTAGAGGTGTATTAGGGAATCAGTAATTAAAAGCATTTTAATTTACAGTCCTTTAGTCACTTAAATCTGCTGTTTTGAATATCATATAGAACTTATTTGCTTCACACATTTGTTTTAGTAGCATTCACTAATAATGGGCCACTTAGGCTGCCTTACCTCTCAAATTCTATAAAGGTTACGGTTTTACTAGTAACTTATTCTCAATTCACCTATTCTTTGTATTATTGGCACATTACACAAATCATTGTAAAAGTATTACAAATATTTATTAAGTAATAATACATAGTCCAAAATTTTTGGATTATTCTTTTGCAACTTTAATGTTAGATTTTTTGTTTATAAAAAAATATAATGAAATATAAGGGCTATAAACATTTATATATATACATAATATATAGACTAGCATTTTGAATGTTGGTTTGACAAAAGATTATTCTGTAATAATTATAGAAAATTTGCTCTAGCTTGGTGCTCTTTTGGCCAATGATGCCAGAATTGAAGTATTCATAAGTAGCAGCTGTGTAGAATTTAAATGGTATGCTAATTTATGTAAATTGGTAATTTAAATATTCCACTTTTTAGACAGTTGCATACTGTTTTTATTTTTGTTGATCACATGGAAATTGTTGGAGGTGCATCACGCCCCTTTTATCTTTCACTTTTTATCATCACGGTCAATACATATCATGTTGACCTTTATCAGGTCAAAAATGTGTTTCTTCTTGTGTTTGAGGAAAACTGATTTATATTCCAAATCATTTTTTGCATATTTATAAGTACTTATGTTGTGCAACTCTGGTATTGATGTTTGTGTGAGACTCCCCGTATGTAGCTGCATTCTATTTTGTATACTATTTGAAGGATCAGCTAGGATAAATTTTCTATAATTATTACAGAATAATCTTTTCTCAAACCAAGGCTTAATGCTAGTCTATATATTACAATTAGTCTAAGAAAAGAAAAACTTTGTCGAAATATATATACATAATATAAATTATATACCAATGTGTATTTATATACAAAGTAAAAAAAAAAGAGAGGAAGAGACTATTTATTTCCATTTAATTACATAAAAATTGATAGGTAATGGTAATAAATATTCTAATTCTTTGATGTTTATGAATTAGAAAGAAATGCCAAAGATTGAATATTTTATAAAATGAAATATTAGCAGTTTGATAAGGCTTCTTGAATAAAAAAGAAAGAAAGAACAAGAAAGAAAGAAAGATCACTTTATCACTTTATAATTTCCATTTCAAAGAAAGTATACATGTAAACAACTGTATTTGAGTCTTTAATGGCTGATCGTATTACTTATACAATCTAAATCAGAAGAATAAAGTAAAAGTTAAATAAATTTTAAACGAAAGACATACCAAAAATATTACATTCAAATGTGTCTTTTTTTTAACAGAGAACTGACATCATATATATATAAACAATGAAACAGGAAAAAATAATAATTAAAAAGTTAAATACAATATAAAGGATTTTAAAATAAATGTATAAAATTGAAAATAAATAAATAACCAAATGTTTATTGCTTGAGAATTTATAAAAAGTTTGAATAACGGAAGTTGCAAACTGGGATCGATCTTACGTTGTTGGGTTCCAGGGTTTGATACCCTACTGCTGCACTAAATGATGTAGGACAGAGAAAATAAAATTAAATACGAAATGTTGGATTATAAAATAAATATTGTGTAAAGTTGAAAACAAAATAAATAAATACGCTCAGAAATTTGAGGGCCAAAAGTGCAAAAACGGGAATTAGTCAGAGGATTTTACTCTCCGGGGTCTGAAGCTCTACTATTGTACTAAATCCTGCAGGGAGGAACCAAATGATAAGTTATGTTTAAGAAACTGAAGATATTAACTGATAACTCAAGATTTAAAAAAAATGGTAACAAAACTAGACCGCTGATCTTTCTATTAGTTAAAAACAAATTGATAAAATAAGTTTAAGAAATAGAAAGATCAATGAAGTCTAATTCATCTCATGATCACATTTTTCTATGCTTGAACAAATAGCAAATTCTTCATACAGTAGTGGCACCCAGTGCAAGCTTTAATAATCAGTGGATGCTAATAAGTTTGTGCATTCTCTTAGAGACAGGTTCCTCCCTGATGAAGTCCACCAGCCAGATACAAGTCTGAGGATATTGGATGAGTATGCATTAGATAGGGATTTTGATGCCCAAGCCTTCTAACATTCATTAATTACTGAGGCTGGGATGACACTATTGTACAAAGAGTGTTGCTAGTGTTTTAGATTTATTTACATGGAAAAAATATGGAATAGATGAATCTGCTCTATTTTGTAAATGACTGATGTACTGTGATGGATTTGTTGAAATATTTCACAGTTTGTGGAGCTTGATCATCTCTGTTCTATTTTCATACATGTTTAATGTTGTGAGAAGTTAATATTTGTTATTTATAAACAAACTGAATGATGGCAACAATAGTAAACTCTCAATATAATTGTGTCACTTAGTGTAAGTCTTAGTAATTAATGAACATAAGAAAGTTGGTACATAAAATCTCTCTATCTAGTACTTACTCATCCAATATCCCCAGATTTGTTTTTAGCTTATGACTATCATCAGTGAAAATATTATGTTTTAATTTTGGTCTTTATAGTTAATTAAATAAATAAAAGATGACTACTGGAGAGTTGCATTAGATCCAAAGATTTAGGTGCAGTGCTAGATCCAAGGCTCCTCACCAACTAGTCAGGATATTGAATGGCACTAGATTGGGGTTTTATGCAGAAACCTTCTAGCATACATTGATTACTATGGCTTGTATTAAGTGGTGCTACTGTATGGAGAGTTTGCTACTCAGTAACCTCTTACAAGTGTTTCAAGACTTTAGATCTTCCATTATTCTGGCTAGTATCAGATTTACTGCTAGGATGAATGAGTAACATACTTACAGCCTCAGAACTTTAAGAGATAAATTACAAGCTTGGTGTCAGTTGGCACATAATACCACTGCCTCTAGAGATGGTGGCTGAATCATACTACAATCATATTTCAATCTTGTATAGTTTATGCACCAATGCTCATCTAACCAGCTTTGATTCCCTGGTATCTTTAGATGGATAATAACTAAACATCCTTTTACTGATCAATAATGAATGTTTAGCTAGACTGGCTATGAGAAAACAAAAAAATCCTACTAGCGACCCCAAGACTTTTTCCAATACTTACTTTGATATTATGTTGTGCATATGGCAGATAGATATTGTAGCCAGTATGTTATTTGGACTTTTCAGAAATTTATACACCTCATAACTGTGTGAATTGTAATTTTTATTTTATTTTTTAGAATTGGGCAAAATTCAGTACCCCCAAATATACTCTTAGCATTTCAGAGTTTGTGTTATGGTTGTTTTGATGGTCATGTGTTTTCTGTATACATACATATGTAAATTAGCAATTGACACTTAGGAAAAATTGTCTATGCATATGTTTTGTTGTTAAAAGCAATGTTTTCCAGGTAATAAATTTCAGTAATGATATATTTACAATAGTTATGAGACTTCACTGCTTGATTAAAGTTTGGGAGATTACAAATTTATAGCTGTCATCAGCGTTAACTTGTGGATTGGAAAAATGATATGATTTTCTCTAATAATCCAATATGCACAGCTCCAATGGCTTGCCTCATGAAAAGTTCAATACTATTTACCACTAGCTGTTGTTTTTTCTGAATGTTAGCATTCTGCATGTATTTGACAAAGAATGTTATTGTCAGAATGAATCTGAATGTGATTCAGTAATATTTGTCTCTCTAGTGAATGGGCTTCAGTTTTCTTTTACTATTAATGGTCATATTTACTGTCTTAGTTATTAGATTTGTCTGTTTGTGCCTACAGCTATTTGTTACATTGTTACCATTTCCAATGTAAAGAATTATGTAGTTTAGATCAATCCATTATTGAAGGTAAGGTTAAAACAAGTTCACAATAACTGGAATTTATTCATTGAAAGTTAGTTTTATTTTTAATGTTGTGCAAATATATTTTTGCATTCAGTTTTTATGTTGGCAAACTTATTTTATGACTCCAAGGAGTCTTCTGACCATGGCCATTATTAAAAAAAAAACATTTATTACTAGTAATAATAATATGATTTTCACATCCTTTGCAAAAATCATAATATTTACAGTATATAATTCATTTCTTGACTATTGGTTTTAATGAAGAAAGCAATAACTTTGATGTCTTTATCAACTCTGAAGTCATCTGGTGTTCCTGTCATTATAATTTTCAACTTCATACTTATTCGTAATTCCTCCTTTTAATGTTTAACTTATCTAATAAGAATCTTGTTGACTTCTCCGATTTTGGATAGAAGAGCAATGTTATCATCTCATCTAGAGTTGCAAATATTTTTTTCCACCATTCTTAATGCCATGATCTTCATCCAATCTGGCTTTTCTCATTACCTATTTACTCTATAGATTAAGTAACTAAAAAATCCACCATGTCTAGCTTTTTGGCAATGTAAAATCAGTAAGTTTCACCATAGTTGCAAAAATGTAACTTCTGATTCTGTCCAAAGATGTAAACTATTCTGGCATCCCCACTTTCTTAAGAACATTCATTAATTTTTCTTGAATAGCTGAATCAAAGCTTTGTAAACAAACTATCACATGATCTTCATCATTTAGTGCAGTGGTAGGATGTCAGATTCTGACATAGAATCTTTGGATCAATTTCAGATCTGGTACTTTCAGGATTCAACTTTCCTATGATCTTCCAAGCAATAAAATCATTCAATTTTTTTTCCATATAGCACATTTCATCTCTTGACTTTTACGATTGCCCAGTGGTTCAACAAAGTAATCCCCATCAATATTATTTTCTTTGGTTTAGGAATCTAAATTATTTTTGTCCCATTCTGCAACCAAATCAATGGTTTTGCAGATTAAGTTGCATAATCTGGTCTTTAATTTTAGGAATTCATCAGCAGTAATCTGGCTTTTTTTCCAGAATAATTTAACCATATGTAATATCATTGAGGCTTCTTTTATTTAACTGACCTTTTTACCCAAGTTGTAGTTTGTTAAGTTCATGATGTTGGTTCTATGCATCATCCTTTCATGCTAGTTTAGTCATTGCTATTATTGTTATAGCTTATCCATTGTATTTTTTGGCAAAATTTATTTAGAATGGAACTTGATTTGAGGATTGTATTTGCTGTAGAATTTACTAACCACTTCTCTTTGCAATCACCATTTATATACACTTTAATTTTTCTGGCTATTTCATTTTAATCTGAACTTTTTATTAGATTCATCTTTGGTTAATTTTTGTTATAATGGAGTTATATACATGAGAGATTATATATATATGAGAGATGATGACATGGGCCAACTGATGAGTGTGATTTAGCACTAAATACATATTGGAAGTCATTTGCATTTTGTTGTATCTTTATTCATATGATTTTGGAGGAACATGTGGAAGAATAGAATATGTGGTAGTGTGGAGGTTGTTTAATATATTGATATTACACATGAGAAAGAGAAATGTGAATGATTCCATATGGTGCGTGTTTAATTTAAAAAAAACAAACAACAGATATATTAATCTTTAACTGAGGTTTAAAGTTTGTATCTGGGTTGAAGACAATCTCTGGTTTTATAAGTGATTAATGATAATCATTACTGTATTTATCTGAGGTGGGTAGTGTCAAAGTTGTGGGAGAAGAAAATTTGACACTTGTAAATCAAAATGTAACAATTTTCTATTGAAACTCTTCATATAATGGAGATAGATATATATGAAAGATGATGACTGGACCCAATGATGTATGCTGCTCTATGCAAAAGGTACCTTGGAATCATTTGTCTTTATTGTATCTTTATTTGTATAATTTTGGAGGAATGTGTTAATATGAAGGTTGCTCAAAATATATATATATCCATAATTATTCTAGTTTAATATTAATTACATGACAAAATCTAAAATTTATTGGTATATTCATAAAAGTTCAACTACTAATAACAGCCTGCATATAAGCATGGCATTATTTTCTTTTTTTCTTCAATGGTTACTGACCTGACCAGTGATAGAATTGAACCTGAAATATTTTGATTCATGTATATTAAATTTAAGGGTATATTATAATCAACTAGGCTGTTCTGTCAAATGAAATCATCAGTAGGAATTTCCATTTATTTCAACTTTTTTCCCCTCAAGGGCAAGATTAATGAATGGCTTTTACATAATTAATTATCTGACTAATCTCATTTATGAGTTTATTTGCTATTAACACATAAGCAACTTCTCTTATATTTTTTTTATTTGCGCTTTTTATTCTCTGTTTCTTATCCTTAAAACTAAAGTGGAAAATCCAGAGAGCCTCAGAGATAAGTATGTAAAATTTCTATTGTTTGTTGCCTTTGACAGAATATGGTCATCTTAAATTCAGTGTTCTATTCAGTAAAGGTCACACTCTTGATTCCCTTGCTAGTACTGCCCTCTATTGAGTTCAGACACATGAAGATAGATTAATATTACCACTTGAAACATTGTGTTACATGATAACATGTGTCTATTAAGAGTTGAATGTATTTGAAAAATTTAAATAGCAAACATTAACCTTTTCATATAGTTATGTAATACTTGAAAACTTGAGATATGCAAGTTGATATGAGAAGATATAAGAAAACAACATTTTTATTTATTTAATAGCAAAGCCCGTTTTCCGTGAAGTGAGGTTTTCATTCTGGCAAGAACTTGCCAAAAGCCAGCTTTGCTATTAAATAAATAAAAATGTTGTTTTCTTATACCCTTTCATATCAACTTGCATATCTCAAGTTTTCAAATATGAAAAGTTTAAATAACGTTTGAATTTTTCTAAAAACGTTTAACAATTAATATTAGATGAGGGAAATTGAAATTACAACTAAAATGGCATCGTACAAACTTTCCAGGAAAAACAGTGAATACATTTATTAATCTTGTGATTCATTTCAACTTAACTCAAATTTTTAATCAAGAAATTTATAATTTAATCTATAATCTGCTATAAATAATAATTTTAGCTGTTAAAACTTAAATAAGTACCACCATGTATGAAAAACGTGATCTACTTAATTCAAATGTTTCAAATTGGTGTACATTTGTTCATATGTAAAATGAATGGTTTTTTTCTTTTTATAACCTAAAAATGAGTGCACTTTTGATGAAGCTGACAACAATCATAGCTACGAATATGGTGAGTTTCAGTGATGATCATAGGTATGAATATGGTGGGCTTCACTGAATGTTCACCCTATTCTTATTATTCCAACTTTGGTAATATTTACTAAGACTGTAACCTCAAGAATATGCGTGCAAAATGCGATATTAGGGACCTCTAAAGGTCTTAACCACAAGCTTATGCTTTGGAAGGAAAGAGGGGAACCCTTCTTTACTTCAACCTACTTTCTATTTAAATAGGTGAAGCTGAAGCGGTTAGATCTGCGAGCGTGAAGCTATTCAATACTTCACTGATTAAGTCCACATTTCTTATTACACATTAATACTCGTGAAATCTTTCAATTTACAATGAGTCAATGGAAAGATCTTATAGTTAGAAATGTATTACGATAATTTAAAGTTGTTATGATAATTTAAAGTTGTAATTATAATTTATTTAAATGCACATTGATTATGTAAGTAATATTTACTAAGGCTGTAACCTCAAGAATATGTGTGAAAAGTGTGATATTAGGGACCTCTACAGGTCTTAACCACAAGCTTACGCTTTGGAAGAAAAGAGGGGAACCCATCTCTACTTCAACCTACTTTATATTAAATAGGTGATGCTGAAGCAGTTAGATCTAAGAATGTGAAGCTATTCAATACTTCACTGATTAAGTCCACATTTCTTATCACATATGAAATCTTTCAATTTATGAGTCAATGGAAAGTCACACTTCTTAGCAATGTCTTTCCAAGTAACACTTATTAACATATATATTGTAAGTTTCACTATTTCTTTTTTTTGATGAACATCATCTTAATTTTTTTCAAATATTTATTTATAAATTTGAAATTGATATAATAAATCAATCCCTCATGCAATGTCTTCACAAGAGAAGCCACTTCCTCTTTTGTTGATGCCACAAATAATACCATATAGTGAAGTAATTTCCAGAAGTTCATTATGATTTTAGAGAATCAGGAGCATTAATATCATTTTTTTTGGCAATGAAATGAATGAATGATGTCAGAAACAAAGATATTAATTATATGTTGTTTTTTATTAGTTTGACCACAATATTTGACACACTCAATTGTCAAAGTTTGGGGAAATGTTTGATTTATTCATATTATACAGCTTTCTACATGGGAGTATGAGAGAAAGGTCCATGAAATTTGAAATAAAAAATTAGTGTTAAATAGGGATGTGTCAAAAACCTCATTTTGCTTTTTAAGTTTAGGACGATCTCGGAAACAATTTATAGACAGTATTGTAAAATTAGCATTATGCTACATTGTGATTCCGGAAATGATATTTTAATTAAGTTTATTAAAAGCAAAACAAAAATGTCACCTTTTTGGCTTCTAAATTTAAAATATAATAATGATTGTGCGATCTATTTCAAATGATTCTCTGAAGAATGGTCTTATCATCTTAAATAAAGCTTAAAAAGACTTCAGTTTAGACATTAATGTTAAAGAAAAAACTCAAATGCTTTATTATCCAATAATGGAAGGAAAAGCTTTAGCAACTTTCAACTTTGGTATTTATTGGATTAAAAATTGATTTAAATTTTGGGGCAGATTAGAAAGGCAGAAGTGGATATCAAGGTGTAATGCTGATTATGATATATCACCGTTGTTGTGTTTATACGTTAAAAATAGGTTGTTTTATTGTAGTGATAAATTATGTTATGATGATTGCAATTAAATTAGCAATATACCCTATTCTGAAAAATTAAAGTATGGAAGTGAGACTGTAAGTTCTTATCAATTATAAAATAAAATATCTTCAGCTCTGAAAAGGACTGTTGGATAGTCGAAACTGTCAGTTATTTTTGCAAATGTGAAATAATATAAAATATTGTATTTGCATAGAAAAGTGGGCAGTATTATTCTCTGAAGAAAATTGTTGAATGACCAAAATTGTTTACTGTAGAATAATAATAAAGTGCATAGAAGAGTGTGTTGATATTGTTCTCTGAAGAAGGCTAATGGACAGTCAAAATCTTAGAAATGTCAAATAATCAAATATTGTATTTGCCTTTTGTAAAGAGCATAGAGAAAAGAGTTGGTGTTATTTTTTGAAGAAACCTGACAGTCAGTTGAAACTATCCACTATTTTTAGAAGATGGATGCTTACAATTAGAGGTATCAGCTATTTTTAGAAGTGTGGAATAATAAAATATTGTGTTTCGATTCTGTAAAGTGCATAGAAGAATGTGTTGGTATTATTCCCTGAAGAAGACTGTTAGACAATTGAAACAGTAGAATATTTTTTAAAAAGTGAAATAATAAAATAGTGTGTTTTCTGAAGGTTTGTAGATGATGGTGTTCTACTTGTATTTTTATATTGGACTATTTCCATCAGCAATATGCATATTAAATAATGGAAATAGTCCAATATAAAAATATAAATAAAATAGTGTATTTGTATTATGTAAAGTGCATACAACAATGTATTATTCTTTGTTTATATTAATAATAATATAAGAAAAGTCATTCAATGATGGTTCATAATATTTTAATATGATAGCAAGATTGTGAGTCAATAATTATATTCTGCTATTTTTTGAATATAATAATGATGAATCTACTATTATAAATATAGATGTACATTGAATAAGACAGGCAGAGTAAATGAATAGTAAAAGTCTTTTGAAAAAATATATGGTAAACATTGTTTATATGAAAGTGATAGATTTTATCTTATGAAAAGTATGTTAAAGACATTCCAAAGACGTGATATTCATTGCGTACATTGGGAAGATTTGTCTCAGGATAGAATATGATGAGAACTACAACTAAGTATATGGTAGAAGTAGTCATAATGAAGGATATGCTGTAAAAGAAGTTAGGAAATAGCATTGAAAGATATCAAATGAATGAGCAGTATGAAACATAAGTAGACATATTTCTATGTCACAGATTAGTTTATATGAATGTCAATAAATTTGTTTTAATGTTTCTGTTTTTTATCTTTTTATATGTTTGCTTTTCTTCTTGAGTTAGAATTGTTACGATTCTAAATAGTAATGCTGGTGAAATCCTCTACAATATTAATATATATGCTATAAAATATATATAGTGTGTATCAGTGAAAAAGTACTTGGTAACTGATTTTCTCAACTGCATGTAGCGCCATCTCTGAATCAATACACATATTATGTAGTGATATAGCTTAGCTATTCACTTAAAAAAAATTTATGATGCTAGTATTTCTAACTCATGAGTTATGGGAATAAAATGAAACAGCATGTTTCATATCTTAGGTGCTAATATTAAATTTTGTTTTTAATAAAATGCTATTGAAATTTTGAAATATTAAACTTGAACATGACAATGAGACTATGAATTCCAAGAATGTTTTTGTATTTTGCAAGCAAGATTTTGTGATGGCAGAGAAAGACCTGAAGATGAACCACGAAGATACAAAATACACCAACACATTTCACATAAATAACACATGATCCAGACATGCTACACCTTAAAATTTCTGTGGTGAATAGTTAAACTATGTCTCTGTGTAACACATGCATTGATTCAGAGATGGCACTGCAGGTAGCTTGAATAGAAAATAATCATTTTTTTATTGGTACACAGTGTATATTTGTAAAAAATCAAAATCAAAAGCTTTTCTCAATTTTCCGTTTCTAAAACTTCCATGTACTAATAATATTTTCCAGCATTTTTTTTTTTTTTGCCATATGTATTTGCTGCTTCTAGACTATCATTTACACTGACTTAAATATCTTATGATTATAGCATATTGTCCACAATTACAATTATCTTATTTGTCAAATAGGATGATCTTAATTAGTATCTTCAGCATCATTCGATTATTTTGATAAACTCTACACAATTAATTATTAGTTTTATGCCTGTAAATTTAGAATTAATGTAATGATCTTAGAATTACTATTTACATAAAAATATCGTTAAAATACAACATGATGCAAATATATACATTTGTGGTAGTTAATTGTGTTATCATTATAATACATTAGAACATATGCTGATACATAAGTCATCATTTTTCACACCATATTAGCAAATGTCCTAATTCATCAAATCATCTCACATATGGTCTTTTTATAGGTCTTTTAACTTTTCTTGGAATCTGATTTAAAAGCTTCCAATTGTCCACTTATTATCATCTCTTCTAGACATATGTCCAGCCCAATTCGAATTCAGTCTCTTAATTCTCTTAACAATATCTATTTACTCTTCCACCCAAGTATCTCACTTTCAATCCATTCTTATTATTCCAGACATATATTTTTCACATTGTGTTGAGTAATCTGAAGTCTCTGTATTACTCTTTTGTTAAGGGTCTACATATATTATGTAAGAACTAATAAAGCATAATTATTAAAACCTACCTTTTCAAGCACATAGCCATATTTAGTGTTTTCCTGAAGGTTTGTAATGATGGTGTTTTAGTTCTTGTTTTATATTGGACTATTTCCATCATCTAATTGATGTATTTGAATGTCTTTAGAAAAATTTAACTTTATTTAAATATTCCAACTACATTCAATTGTTAGTAATAGCACATCAAATAGGTTAGTATATGCACAATGATTCAAGAGGTATTATTGTCCTTTTTTCTTCAGGTGTTGCTGGCTTGACCAGTGAGAGTACTAGCATGGGATTCGAATCTAGACCCTTTCTGGCTCAGATGGTTAGAGCGTTACCTTAAAATTCAATACTCAAGAATCTAAGGGTCCAGTATTTAATTTTAAGGTAACGCTCTAACCAACTGAGCCAGGAAAGGTCCAGATTCGAATTCCATGCTAGTACTCTCACTGGTAAGGCAACACCTGAAGAAGAAGGGAGAATAATACCTTTCGAATCGTTGTGCATATACTAACCTGTTTGGTGTGCAATTATTAACAGTTGAATGTATTTGGTATATTTAAATAAAGTTAAATTTTTCTGAAGACATTCTTTACACAGATTATGGAAATAGTCCAATATAAAAATACAACATAGGCATACTTCCTTTTAATATTAAATTATTTCTTTCAAAAGCATTCCATTCAAATTTAATTCTACGATTAATTTAATATTATGTTTTCTTCTGTATTGATAATTTGACCAAGCTATTTGAAGTTGTTAATTATATAACAATCATATAAATATGGTTTGTTTTTACAGTCGGTTAATCTGTCAATCCAAATTAATTTGTGGTTTTTTATTTTCTAGCTAATAATAACTATATTGGAAGTAAGATTAGAAAATCGCACACACACACTTATTTATATAATGTTTTTTATTATTTCTTAAAAAAGCTTAAATATACTATTTATTAACTATGATATCATCATCATTATCAGCAGTATCGATCCACTGCAGGATGACGGTCTCTCCAAATTTAATCCAGTTTCTATAATTTTTAGCCGTTCCTTTTCATGTCAATGAACAAATTTCCTTATTTCATTATTCATTTCTCATCGTGTCTCTTAGTCTAGATCATTTACAATCTCTTGATATCCAGTTTAAGACTTAAATGTCCATGATTAAAAACACGTTAACTTCCGGGGTGAAGTATTTAATAAGTGAATCACGTATTTGGCTAATTGGTTTTCTTTTTAAATATTATGAGAATACTATTTATATATTTTCTGTGAATTTTTTAATTCATCTAAAATATTTATTGTTGTTGACATGACGCACCACCGGTATATTAATTTCAATGAATGACACCGCAAAGCTGGTGGGAACAAACGAAGTGGTAAAAAATTTACGCCAACAAAACAAGAAAACCCAAACAGGATTTTAAAACCGCTGTTAAAATATTCTTGATTGAGGTAATGCAATTAATTAAAAGTTGTTGACAATAATTATGAGTATAGTCCGGAATTTCTCAACAATTATATCATTGTTTGATTTCCTGTATTGACTTCTTACGCTATATTTATAAATAAAGTAAGTTTTGTTCTATATTAGTCATTTAAATATTCTAGGAATAAGTTAGGTTTTTAATGTCAGTAGTGTAGATTCTTATGAATGACGGTTTTCTCTTTGGTTTATATATACGGGAGGGTGTGCGCGTGTTGATGTTTTTCACCAGTTGGCGTAGGTAGCGAAATTTATTTGGAAGCTTATAATTAATTAGTATTAGTGTTTGTAAACTTTATTTTTCTTCTGATAGTATATTTTATAACTTTAGCAACGAAAGTATATTCCTTTTTGTTTTTTCCCCTTTGGATTCAACCATATATATATGCGTGACTTAAATAAAACTTAAAACATTCATATTACAATTGAAATTGTATTTACGACAATAGTTTTGCGGTATTTTGAAGTTTAGGTCGCAATTAACAATTATACATATATATATTTTTCTAATGGCATTCTTAAGAAATTCAAAAAATGATATTTTAATTACAATTCTATTTCAAAAGTGCGTCGGTTTGCCTCATTATGAAACATACTCTTTTTTTTTATGACTGAAGCAATATTTTCAATATTTCAAAATTCACATGCCCAGACTATTTTCTGACTTTTGTCTATATTAGTGACTACTTAGGAGTCAAATGTAACGTAAAACCGAGGTCACTAAAATATAGTTACTGACCTAGTGTCAATCATATCGATGTAACTATGTGAGTGAGTTGTCTAGAGTGCAAAACTTAAACGTTTTTTATTTTATTTTAGGCTATTAATTTGAATAATACAAAAGTATAAAAGAATCAACTAGATCCATAAGCGCATTACTTACTTCGAGCTTTAAATTTTAAGTTTTCTGGAATGAAAATAAAAACCAGAAAATGTTCTGGGAATGTGAATATTTATATTTACAGTGTTTATGTCTATTGATTACTCAAACTTGTAAGAGGTGACTCCTAGGATGATGAGGATAAGGTAAGGTGGTTAACAGGTTTGACTCCGAAAAAGGAGAAATCACAGTGCATCACATCAACGTCAACTTTTTTTGAAAGCATAGTTTAAAAATAAGTTGAAAAAAATGTGATGTTTCATTGGTGGGTGAAGTTGGGTTTGTAATATTTTACCGCAATTTTGTAGTAATTCATGTGACCTTGTGACATGGGGTACTTGTCCGGTAGCCAGGCATGGCACATGATGGCATTGTTGCTATGCAAAACAATCAAATGTAATGTTACCAGGCCACACATTTTTTCTACTACGTCTTTAAATTTTTTTTCTTTTTTCTAATATGAATTTCAAAAGTTGTGGCCACTTGAAATCCAGCTACCCTCAGACGATACCGTAGCCAACTGTGAATTGTGCGAATTGGCATAAAGGGTCATGAAGAACAAAACAGGTCATAATATTTCTATGCAACACCATCAAGCAGTCTGCCACGTAAATGGCATTATTATGTGTTTTTGCATATAAAGAACGCCATCAAGCAGTCGTGCCAGGCTACCTGACAAGTACCAATGATTGTATATAAAGACAGCTCAGTATAATGAAAATAATTTGCATCATAATGATATGGGTTTTACTACTTTTTAATAAGATTTCAAACATCACTACAATCAGTACTATTGTTGATATGGTCATGACACACTATGAGCTTACTACGAAACCAGTATTTTGGGTACTTTACATACATAAACTTTACCTAATTAAATGCACGTTGAAAATAAAGTAATCATAAAATAATGTACATCAAAGATAAGATATTGTATAAAATTCATGATCCAATATATGCAGAATCCATGTTTGGATGAAAATCCCATTTTACCAGTCATATCTAAACTCACAAATTATATATGAATGACAAATCTTATATATATTGTACCGAGACAAAGTCGGTACAGGTATATACGCACACACACGAGCAATGTAAACACGCTATATTTTTTCTCTTCTTTCACTTTCAACTTATGATAAAAAAAATAAATGTAGTTTTCTTTCAATGCGTTATAAAATACACTGTAAAATAAAATGCTAATATTTCTGATTAAATAATTAAGGCTTTCATACAACCTATTATAATAATATTCTCTAAAAAGAAAGAAAAAGTAAAATATAAAATACTACTAATATGCCATTTTAAATCTCAATAAGTGATTTCTCCTTGTATATGCCGCGGGGGTAATTAAAAGGGGTTTTGTTTTAGATTATAACTGTAGTGAAAGTTAAAAGCTTATAGAAGTGATTTGGAGACAGATTAAATGCTCGACTTTTAAACTAATGTAAGTTAAATTGTTCTCTTAAAACACGCACACATGTATGCATAAAAGGTGTGAATAAGTATGAATTTTTTCTGAGATTGTAATATGAGATTGCATAAACCTAAGATTGCCTCAAGCATATGGATTGAGTGGACATTACGTAGGACACGGACCCCAACGACAACTCAAAGAATATTGAACTCTGGGTGGAGATTCGATCCTCAGATAATAACCAACCCATATAAATATGAATCTAAATCTAAAGAAAGGGTCTTTTTACATTCTTTGTTTTGTTTTGCTTATGCTTATAGTTTTTTTTAAATTCCTCCGGAAGCTACAACTAGAACTTTTCTTTTTTTTTTGCTATCCGGTTTATCCAATATGATCACTGTGAAATTAACATTTAGAGCGTCGATCGTCATGATGGGCTAGAAAACCCTTCAGTGATTGACCGACGCTCCGCCGCCAGAACATCTCCACAGCTATGAATGATCAACAACAATACCGTCCGAACATAGTGCTCCAATCAGTCTAAGGACGCTGTTCCGTTTAATATACAAGAATCGTCCAAACATACTACGCTGAACTTATACGAAATGAATAACCATGTATTATGGAAACATCATCTATCAGGTTCGAACCCTCACCAAATTAGAAGCAGCAGAAGACTAAGCAAAATCCTAGGTAAACATTTTTTTTTATAATGCTTCCACTCATTCTTTACGTAAACTTAAAAGGCAATCTCATAATTAATTAAATTCGACTTTCGTAAAACAAATATAAAATGATCCGTAATCTCTCATATATTAAATCTTATTATTTTTATCTCAACTTTCGTAAATAAAATTATCAGACGCTACATAGTCCATCATATTTAAACCTTAGGACTTTTCCAGTTATGAACTTTGATCCTAATTATTATTTTCTTTCGCAGATAAATTATAACACACACCTACTTTCAAAATGTAAAAGAGGAAATATATTTTATCAGCCATGTTTATTATGCATAATATGTTCTTTTCTGTGCGAGTGCGAGAATGCGCGTATGTGCGTGCAAATAAAGCTATTAATCAATGTTTCATTTTTTTATAATCAATAAATTTTTTTTTATCTAAACTAGTCGAGCATTCCTCCAATCATTTTCTATAATTAAATATATTTTTTTTGAAGTTATTATTAGTGTTAGCATTTATTCATGCAATTAATTATTTTACTTTTAAATTTGTCTTTCTTATATTTTTTTATCTCTTTTAAATTTCATTCATAAACATCGTGCCGTAAGTCACGATATTTACTTATTAGGTAGTTAACATAGGTTTAAGAGTTGGGAGGGCCTATTATTAATAAATATAAGCAAATGTCAATAGAGCTAGTATAAATAATTCTATTGGATTGTACGATAAAAGGGGGATGATATTATAAGCGGCTAGTTGTTTATTCTAATGATGCCTTAACCGAACATTCGTATTAGTTATAAATAACCAATGATCCCGTCCAATGCTTGGACCGATCTGTTAATCAACCGATCTTCTTATCCATTGGTTAATATTGTGTCATTTGCCAGAATAATAGTCTTGAAGGCAATCATATCGCGACCCTGAGTGACCCCTATTGGTCCATGCTGGGAGTTTGAGCTTATGGGCAGGGATTAGACTTCAAAATCGTTTTGATATGACGTAAGGTGATGCGAGAAATTAAATTATGAATCAAATCATCGTATCTGGCGCCCTCTTGTGTTGATAATGAACAACTATTGATATAAGAAAAATAAATAAATCTTTACGCTGTATCATGTTTGTTTTGGAGCTCACAATCCCTTTTAGGAACGGTTTAATAGGGAGCCGGTGCAAGGGGTGACAGGGCTCGGTAGATAAATGGCACTTCCAAACGTGAGGCTAATATAAATAATGTTTCGGAGAGAAGCAAACCAAGACACTAGCCAAAAGCGGCCGAACCTCATGAAAGACGCAAAGAAGAAAAAAAAATTTTTTTTTTCACGTAAACGAAAGTTTTGGACGAATAGAAAGGGAAGGAAAAGGGAGAAAAGGAAAATAACAAACGGAACAAAATACAGCGATTCACAATATCGCAAATCTTTTAATAAAACACTTGGAGCCGGAACGAAATAAATAAAAAAAAAAAAAAACATAGCGGGAGATGGGGGCGCGGACGTCGATTAATCACTTCTTATCATAAATAAAAAAAAAAAAAAGAAGAAAAAAAAAAGGAAAAAATCACGTTCCTTTAAGCATCAACAAAAAGTTGTAACATTTTAAATATAAATAGAGAGAGGAAAGGAAGGGGGAAAAAAAAGAAAAAAAGGATTTTTTCTTTAAATCATAAATGGACAGCAATAACGATACTGCGTGGGAGGAGACAGGGGAGAGCCCTATAACGTTCAAAAAGATAGATGTTAAAGAAGAGGCTGAATCAGAAATAAAAATGCTTCTTAAAATGATGAGCCAAATGATGATAGAGATGAGGGAAGATAGGGAAGAAAGAAGGAAGAGAGAAGAGGACAGAGAAGAAGAAAGAAGGAAAGAGAGAAAGGAGGAGAGAGGGGAATTCATTAGGGAGATACGAAAATTATTGAAGGGAAACACAGGAGAGTCAGAGGAGGACCAGAGCAAAGAGGAAGAAATAAAGATTGACGAAGTAAAGACGGAGATTACCTCAATAAAAATAGAGATCGGTGCAGCAAAAGCCGAAATAGAAGAAACGAAGACTGAAGTGATAACAGCAAAGGCAGAGTTGGAAGACGTAAGACAAAGGGTGGACGCGATAAATAGAAAGGTAGAAGGAATCGAGCCACAACAGAACGTACCGAGAGAAATTATGGCCAAACGTCTGGAGGAGTTGGAAAAGAAATTTGAACTGAGAATAAACCTGCGGGAACCGAGCCAGTCGTGGGCCGAAAGGCAAATAAAAATTGAGATCTTCAGGGCAGGTGAAAATGAGAGTCCGATGGACCATGTGGAGAGCGCTCGGAACCTATTTTCTGAGCCCTCAAAGCCGGAGCCAGACAAAATCAATATTGCCAGCACATACCTGCAAGGGCCAGCTAGAGATTGGTGGCGAACGATCGAGTTTAAGCCCAGATCGTTCGTAGAATATCGAGAAGAGATCCTACGAAGCTTTTGGAATGCTACCAGACAAGAGGGGATCTACTTTCACATCACCAATGAAAAATACGGGCTCAAACCTAACGAGACGATAACGCAGTTCTATTACAGGCAGGTGGCCGGCCTCCAACAGCTACCGGCGTATCACATGACGGAGGAGCAAATCATCTCGACCATTAGACACAACATGCCAACAGACATCAGGCAGATGATGCTAAGCAGGGATGACGGGGGCATCCACAAGATGGGGGATGCCATAGCCAAGTTCGAGCGAGCGGAAGGACGGGAAAGGCATATAGAGAGGCCGGGACAGGAACCATATAGAAGAAAGCTACCACCAGATCGATACTGATGAAAAATTAGTCTAAAAACACGTTGACGAACACGGATTTGCCACAGGAATACGATTACCGGAGCACGCTTTATAAACAACGGTAACTGAAGGAAAATGACCTCGGACCAGAAAGGACTTACACATCGCATCGCATCATACGATAACAAGGGGGGAAGGGGGGTTGATAAAACATTATTTTAAACCAAAGCAGACCGTAGATAACTAAACACGAAAAAAAAAAAAAAAGGAAAAAGAAAAGAAAGGGAAGAAAAATATAATTTAAAGAAAGAAAAGGAATAAATGTCATAACCCTTCTAAAGAAAACTATTCGAGGTAAATAAGTTAAAGAAGAGAACGTCGCCGCCTTCGACTAAAATATATGTTGCTCGAAAACACGCGGAGAAAGGAAGCGGATGCCGCCTAAAGAAAGAAAGAAAAGCCGGATCGCGAGAGTGCGCTATTATTGTTCCTTCCCTCAATATTTCCTATTGTGCTAGGAGGTACAGAGCTCGGATATTTTGAATGCTTATTGTTCTATAACTCAGATTATTCGCTACCTCGTAAATGTTGTCGTATTTTGCAGAGGGGACTTCGGAAATGACCATCCTCCTGCCTTCCATTAGATAGACCGTAAGAGAATGCCTATATGTTCGTAACCTTGCATCGCGGGACTTCGGAAAGGTCCATCCCCATGCCAACCTTCCACCCGGGGTGCCTGTACCAGACTGGGCAAGATATCTCCAATTATGGCACGCCCGCTCTTCGTAAAGAAAAAAAAAAAAAAAAAGAGAAGAATTTTTTTTTGAGTTTAGTTCGCAAATGTCAAGCGTCAATCCGAGCCTGACCACATGACCTGCCACTTCGTTTCTTTATATGAGGGGGAGTTGAACTGTAGGATAGTCGGCTAAAATAAATGATTAAAAATCACACGAAGCGGGGTCAAAAATAAGGAATTTTATGGTGAAAATTAAAATGCCAAGCCTCTCATTTTAATTTTAGACGGATCGCGGGGATATGTACCGAGACAAAGTCGGTACAGGTATATACGCACACACACGAGCAATGTAAACACGCTATATTTTTTCTCTTCTTTCACTTTCAACTTATGATAAAAAAATAAATGTAGTTTTCTTTCAATGCGTTATAAAATACACTGTAAAATAAAATGCTAATATTTCTGATTAAATAATTAAGGCTTTCATACAACCTATTATAATAATATTCTCTAAAAAGAAAGAAAAAGTAAAATATAAAATACTACTAATATGCCATTTTAAATCTCAATAAGTGATTTCTCCTTGTATATGCCGCGGGGGTAATTAAAAGGGGTTTTGTTTTAGATTATAACTGTAGTGAAAGTTAAAAGCTTATAGAAGTGATTTGGAGACAGATTAAATGCTCGACTTTTAAACTAATGTAAGTTAAATTGTTCTCTTAAAACACGCACACATGTATGCATAAAAGGTGTGAATAAGTATGAATTTTTCTAACTGAGATTGTAATATGAGATTGCATAAACCTAAGATTGCCTCAAGCATATGGATTGAGTGGACATTACGTAGGACACGGACCCCAACGACAACTCAAAGAATATTGAACTCTGGGTGGAGATTCGATCCTCAGATAATAACCAACCCATATAAATATGAATCTAAATCTAAAGAAAAGGTCTTTTTACATTCTTTGTTTTGTTTTGCTTATGCTTATAGTTTTTTTTAAATTCCTCCGGAAGCTACAACTAGAACTTTTCTTTTTTTTTTTGCTATCCGGTTTATCCAATATGATCACTGTGAAATTAACATTTAGAGCGTCGATCGTCATGATGGGCTAGAAAACCCTTCAGTGATTGACCGACGCTCCGCCGCCAGAACATCTCCACAGCTATGAATGATCAACAACAATACCGTCCGAACATAGTGCTCCAATCAGTCTAAGGACGTTGTTCCGTTTAATATACAAGAATCGTCCAAACATACTACGCTGAACTTATACGAAATGAATAACCATGTATTATGGAAACATCATCTATCAGGTTCGAACCCTCACCAAATTAGAAGCAGCAGAAGACTAAGCAAAATCCTAGGTAAACATTTTTTTTTATAATGCTTCCATTCATTCTTTACGTAAACTTAAAAGGCAATCTCATAATTAATTAAATTCGACTTTCGTAAAACAAATATAAAATGATCCGTAATCTCTCATATATTAAATCTTATTATTTTTATCTCAACTTTCGTAAATAAAAATATCAGACGCTACATAGTCCATCATATTTAAACCTTAGGACTTTTCCAGTTATGAACTTTGATCCTAATTATTATTTTCTTTCGCAGATAAATTATAACACACACCTACTTTCAAAATGTAAAAGAGGAAATATATTTTATCAGCCATGTTTATTATGCATAATATGTTCTTTTCTGTGCGAGTGCGAGAATGCGCGTATGTGCGTGCAAATAAAGCTATTAATCAATGTTTCATTTTTTTATAATCAATAAATTTTTTTTTTTATCTAAACTAGTCGAGCATTCCTCCAATCATTTTCTATAATTAAATATATTTTTTTTTGAAGTTATTATTAGTGTTAGCATTTATTCATGCAATTAATTATTTTACTTTTAAATTTGTCTTTCTTATATTTTTTTTTTTATCTCTTTTAAATTTCATTCATAAACATCGTGCCGTAAGTCACGATGTTTACTTATTAGGTAGTTAACATAGGTTTAAGAGTTGGGAGGGCCTATTATTAATAAATATAAGCAAATGTCAATAGAGCTAGTATAAATAATTCTATTGGATTGTACGATAAAAGGGGGATGATATTATAAGCGGCTAGTTGTTTATTCTAATGATGCCTTAACCGAACATTCGTATTAGTTATAAATAACCAATGATCCCGTCCAATGCTTGGACCGATCTGTTAATCAACCGATCTTCTTATCCATTGGTTAATATTGTGTCATTTGCCAGAATAATAGTCTTGAAGGCAATCATATCGCGACCCTGAGTGACCCCTATTGGTCCATGCTGGGAGTTTGAGCTTATGGGCAGGGATTAGACTTCAAAATCATTTTGATATGACGTAAGGTGATGCGAGAAATTAAATTATGAATCAAATCATCGTATCTGGCGCCCTCTTGTGTTGATAATGAACAACTATTGATATAAGAAAAAATAAATAAATCTTTACGCTGTATTATGTTTGTTTTGGAGCTCACAATCCCTTTTAGGAACGGTTTAATAGGGAGCCGGTGCAAGGGGTGACAGGGCTCGGTAGAATATATATGAAAGAACAAAGAAACATACAATACATAAGATGTGTTTAGATTACTTCTGGAATAATGTTCTGGTTAATCAATAATAACATAATTCACCAAATTAATGTTAAGATATTTATTATAGGTATTTATAACAAGTATATAATATTAATATTATCTATATTCTTAATTACTTTTACAATGCTTTTTTTTTACAACTTAATATGACAGTTTCAATTACCCCACTAATCTTCTTCAGAACTTCTACTTATATCTCCAAATCTTATGTACAGCAAGTAACAGAATATATCCACCAATTTAAATATAGAGCTTTGCCTCTGTTACAGTTGGAGAATTGTAAATATTTCATTAACAGTAATGCTGAGACTTCTTTTACTGGTCCCCAGGTGTTTTGTCTTATGTGTGGATACAATGATATCACCAGTTAGTAGTTTCTTGCTCCAGGATTCAGCATTTCTTGCTATGTTCTATATTATAATGCACAACAAGCTTTCTGTTTGTTGTTTGACAGTCCTTCTCAAATAAACTTCCAGTATATATAACCAGATCTCCTTTTTCACTTGAAGCAAATCAAGTTCATTGATCAAGTTCTTCAATTGAACAGTTTACACCATTGTCTATTTTTTTAATTTCATCACCATTTCATTGGTCAGCTATATTGTATGTTCATATTGTAGTTTGGACAAGTCCACTAGTTATGGGTAAGCTTAAGATGAGTTCATAACATGAGAGCATGACAGAAATTTTAATTCCATTTTAAATATTATAGTTTACATTGAATCATCATCATCAGCTATTTGAAAACATGTATCATCATTTCAACTCTAAAAGAAAAAGAAAAAGAAAAATAATCATAGTGTTACTACACTAGAAATGAGATTTATGATGATTTTACAAACCAATCTATGAAACGTGAATATTTCCATATATGGAACAAGCTGATCCATTCTTCTGTTTACTTGATATTTTATAATTATGATTTTCAATTTCTTCATCAGAAAACCTTTCTGAAATACTTCAACATTATGTCTGATTGTAGCTTTGTGATATATTCTCTTTTCTGCCATACCTTCCCAATTTGAGACAATGGTGTTGCACTTCTTTAGAATGTCTATGAGATAAACTTTATATCTTAGACTGTATCTACCTCTTCCACAAAAGCTGTGTTCAAGTTTATCATAAAACAGCCTTTTAGGAAATATTGTACAGTTTGTTCATTTCATATGTCCATTCCAATAAAGTTATGATTTTATAATGGTGGATTCCAGAGTATTACATCCAGAAAGTTGAAGAACATGTGGATTGGTCTCATAATCTTGCCATTATAAAATTTTAAAAATGCAATGGTGAAAATAAAATGTACATATATTATGGTAATGTAGTTTAAGCATATACTAAAAACAATAACTAAATACAATTAACCCCCATATAATGGTCAATAGGTTTTGGTTAAGATATAAAATATATTATCACATAATGGCTGATTCTCCACTCTGAATGGTGCTTGTTGCTGTGCCTGTTCATGCTATTGCTATTCCATATTTGCTGTGGTTTCTAGTACTCTCACTAATGGAATTGCCCATGTTCTGCATGAAGAATGTGCAAGATTGATTTTACAAAGTTTATATATTGCACATTTATAAAGTGCTTAATTTATTTGACAGCAAGGTTGTTTTAAAATATTGTATTGGATACTTTTAAATATTATTCAAAGGAATTTATAAAGCACTGAAGAAAATTTAGTTTAAAATGATCATAAGTCAACATTTTTTAGAAGATAATGTGAATCTACGGCTCATGCGTACTTGCTTTATTGCTTAAAGTGATCCCATTTCTTTATCAACATATATCCATTAATATTTTATTAATTAATAGAAGTTAATACTAAATTCTATATTTTGAGAAATACACAGAGCAAATTTGAAACTATTTTTTCCCCCATTAAAATCAGGTAAATTCATTTAATATATTTGTATCAATCAACAATATTCTGTCCCATAAATGTCCAGAGAGTAGTCACATTATCAATTCATCCAATTTTTCCATTCCATTCTCTTCATTGCCTAGCTCTTCAATTTCATGTAACTCTTCCCATCTCTTGTAGTATTCAACAATGTCAATGTTTCCCACCCTTTTTTTTTTAAGTGTCATAGCATCGGCCAGGACGCGAACCCGCAACCCGGGCAACTGCCTGCTAGTGCAAGGCAGTCACGCTGACCTCTCGACCACCAATGCAAGACTTCTTCTTACTTTAACTCACCATTCTCTACAAAACATCTTTAATTAAACTATACTTTCTTTTTAATATATGTCCAGTTTTTCTTTCTCTTTCTGATTTCATCAATCAATCTTCCTTTTTTATTTACTCTTTTCAAAACTTTATTTGTTATTTTATTCATCTAACTGATTTTTGCCCATTTTTCTCCATGTCCACATGTCAAAGGCTTTCAGTCTGTTCCCAATTTTATTACTCAGTGTCCACATTTTACAACCATACAATAGCCCACTTCACTCATAGCATTTAATTAATCTTTTTCTTAATTCTCTCTTCAAAGATCCACTAAATATTTTGTTTCTCTAAGGAAATCTTTGCCAATGTTATTCCTTTCTCTAAGGAAATTTTCTTTGCCAATGTTATTCCTTTTAACTTCATCTTCACTTCTTCCATCTCACTCAACCAACTACCCAAACTAAATCCCTTTTCCAGTTAAACTATATTATAATATTAATATCATTTACTTTCTTTATTATTTTTACAATGCTTCATGCAATTATAACCCACTATTGATGGTTTCAATTATCTCAGCAATCTTCTTCAGAACTTCTACTTATATTTTCAAAGCTTTGTTATCATGGATTTCAATTTGCAGTCTTTTTGCATTCCTCCCTATCCATAAACACTTAATCTTCTCAACATCAATTCTTATTCCATACATTGTTCCTCCAATTTATTAAACATATTTTGAAGACCCTTTTCATTATCATCTGTAAAGGAATCTTGAAAAATACTTTATTGGATAATTTTTAATTGTTAAAATGAGATAAATTCCTTTAATGTATTTGGATGTAATATTGATTTCTCCCTTCATTTGTTATTTGGTAATTTAAAATTCCAACTGTTTGCTAATCTGTATATCAAAGTGTTTTCTTTCTTCTTTATAACTTAATGCACTTCACTTGATTATGGTGAACTTCAATGAAAATACACTTAGCATTAAGTTATAAAGAAGAAAGAAACCATTTCATTATGCAAATGAACAAATGTATGCAAATTTAAATATTTGCATATATAAATCATAATAAAAATATACTTTAAGGCATCTTGAAAATACTATACTTAATAATTTTTAATATTATTTAAAGTAATTTATAAAGCATTTAATAAAAGATTCATTATGCAAATGAACAAAGTATGCAAATTTGAATATTTGCATATATAACTCATAATAAAAATATACTTTTAAGGCATCTTGAAAATACTATACTTGATAATTTTTAATACCATTTAAAGTAATTTATAAAGCATTTAATAAAAGATTATTAATTTATTACAGACACTGCTATTATTTTTAAAAGTAAGTAATTTATTGTATTAAATAATTTTTAATATTGTTTAAAGTAATTTATAAAGCATTGTAAAAAAGTTAGCTTTTTGAAATTGTCATTAGTTGATATTTTTTAGAAGATAAATAATGGGAGGATACCACTTAAGTCAATTTTTTTAATGAATTATTGCTTCAGTTGAGCATATCTTTCTATTAGCATATGTCCACTAATATTTTAGTTAATAAATAGAGGCTAATATTAAATTCTGTCTTTAATATAAAAAATCTATGTAGCAACTTTGAAAACAATTTTTTGGCCTTAAAAATCAGGTAAATTTTATTAGACGTTCAAAGTCAAAGCTTCATTTTAAGTATATAAACTATGTATAAAAGAGAACATGATGATAAATTACCAAAGTTTTTAAAACAATTATGTATCATAAAGCAATAATTCATAGCTGAAAAATTATTTGCTAAAAAGGAAAGAAAATCTTGCAAGATTCATCAAGATTGGTGCAATATTTGTTGAATTATAAAGTAACAAACAAACCAACACATTCTCACATATCAATATAGATAATCAAATTAGATTATTTTGCATAACATTATTTACCTTTCCATATTAAATTAAACTATATATCATTGATGTCTATCTTTTCTGAATCCAATTAAAAGATAGATGGTAAAATAAATGCTGAATTACATTGATTATATCAATATCTTACTGGTAAGCTAATGTACACATTGTAGAAAGACACATCTATATTGCATAAAGAGATTGATGAATTGCTACTTTAAAATAGATATCTTGACAATAATGAAACCAGTAATAATATTGTTGCATCTTTTAGTTGCAGAGCACTCAAATATATAAAAATTAAAGTTTAGTATGTAAATGTATAATCTAATTCTATAACACTCATTATGTGGTCTTAGGGAAATAGATATATAAAATAATAAAATAAATGACAGTACATATTAGTTCAGTGGTGAAATTTCACATATGCATTAGTCTGGCAATAATTTTCTAATCTTATGATCTTGGAAAGTAACACCTACGTGGGAATTTCTGACAAACTTATTTGTTCAATTATAGATTTATTTGGAAAAATGATGACTTATAATTTTATTAGAAATGATACAAATGTCTACAAATATGCACTTAGATTTCTTGTGAGAAATTGTCTCATTTATTTTGAAAAATGGCCACCTATAATGGAAATGAAGCAAATACACATTTATGTTTTGTTTATTGTGAGAAATGATCTTCCAACAAGTAAACTTTTGACAATCTAAATTTATTACAAATGGTAACCATTCTTTCCATTTACAAACTGTTGTTTCTTAACATCACTGTGTAGGATTGAAGTTTCTTACCTCAAACAATGCTCTGTTACAAACTGCTATTCTCTTTTGACAATCCTGAATGAATCCACCATTGTTTGTTCAAACTGTTGGCATAAAGGGTGATATTATGGCCTTTTGCATAGACTTTTTTGTAAGAGCAGGATGACATAGGTTTGCAAATAGTGGACTACATCATCCTTGGTAGTGGGTATTTCCCAAATTTTAATCATTTAATTTGAGGGGAGGGGATACTATGCACATTCACTTTGATAAGATGCCAGGATTCTTTTATGACATCACAGCATAACTTAAATCATAAAATTAGCAGCAAAAACAACATTTTGACTAATAACTTTCTCCTCATCAGAATATTATCTAATGTTCACTTACAAAATCAATTTGTTTTCTTTTTAGAAGAATGTAAATATGGCTTTATATACATTTGTTTGTACTGGTGACTTTCTTCACTACTGGACTAATATGTAAGTACCAAATGACTAGTAATTAAAGAGGATTTGAACACAGGCTTTTACTTTTCCTTCAGCTATCATCTCCATCTTGTATAGCTACAAGACCACATACATGTGAATAAGATAAATGATCTCCAATATACATATTTTGTGCTGAATTGGTAATTACCAGTTGGTCCAGATTATCATCTCCCACACACATATATAATCAGTGTTCAGTTTATATTAAGATAGCAAATATTCAAACTTTAATGGATAGGCTTCAATCTTCTCCACCTTCCAACCCTTCAGGCATCCACTTTATTAAAAATCTGATGAAGGAATGGTCAAACTCTTGTTGATGCCAATATTGTTGTCATACCCATGTTGACCTTAAGTCACTCTGACTCCTCATATAAATGACCATAGTATATCCATTTAAATTCATAGTGGGATGGGCAGTATTTACAATATACTAATATCGATTTATTAAATGACTAGTAACAAATTTACACAAGTCAACTGTCCAAACTAACTAAAAAGATCTGCATGCCCCAATGCAGTGGTAGCATGTTAGATTATGAAGTATGAAGATCTCTAAATCTGATTTTGGTACTTCTGAGGTTCAAACTTTTTGTGAATTCCTGAGCAAGAAAGCTATTTCATTATTAATACTTAAAATTATTAACCAATTAGACATTTCTTTTATGTAACCATTTGGTTAATTCTTTAAAAAACTACAGAAGTCTATTCAATATATATTTTCGAAACTGTTCAAACTGGATTATTACTGTACCCACTTAATGAATAATTAATTCTTCTTGTCAAATAAAATATCCTCTAAACAGTGCATTTAATCTTAACTAGAACACACATATGCAAAAAGTCATTGTCGTATTACTTATTTTCATATTCTCAACTCTAGGGCACATTGTATTTATTATCAGGGAAAACTATATAAAAGCAATTAGCGATGTATGCAATGCTCCAAGGATTTTCATTTTTTCAGAGTCAGGAATCTCTCAGCCACTATGCCCAGAGAGACTTGTTAGCTACCTTACGTTTCTTTCCATTCCCCATTCTAAGTTTTTTTTTTCTATCCTGCTCCATCCCATTTCCACAACATTATCTTTGTCCACTCTATGACCTTTATATCTAAATCCCCCTTATTTTTTTCCAAATCCAGCATGAAAACCAAGAACCCACTTTTATAATCACTTGTTTGTATTTATTCTCCCACAACTTCATTATTTGTACCCTTTCTGCTTGTAAGCATTTCCATTCAATTAACAGATGCCTAATATTTTCTATAGCTTCTTTACATAACTTACAGACTAAATCACCCACATTTATCCATTTATGTATATATTTTTTCTTGTTGCTAAATATCCTGTTTGGGCCTTAAATAATAAACTACTTTCCTTGCTATTATCATAAATTAACTCGCACCCAATATTCTGTTTACTTCTATATATATTTAAACTCTTTTTATTTTTCATGCTAGTTTTCCATTTCTCCAATCCGTATTTTTTATTAATGCATCTATTCTTCTATCCCATTTCTTGCCACTATAACACTCAACAATTCTTCTAATACCACCTTACCACCTTTCATATAAGTATAGTGTCATAAAGTCCTTATCCAAATCTTCTGCATACCTTACTACCTTTTTCATCCATTTTATTGCCTGTTCTTTACTCATAAACCAATTAAATACTAATTTGGCCATTGCAATCTACTGAACATTTTCATTTTACTTTTTGTATCTCTCATATAAAAATGTGACCATCCCATTTCTTTTTAAATTGCCTCATTTGCCAACTACATATCTGCATCTAATGCACGTCTTCATACTTCTATTTCTACTTTTTCTAAGTAATCTAACACCCCTTTACTACAGAGACATCTACTGGAAAATAGAGTAGGCCTGTCTATTAGTTTAATGTGTATTAAAGAAAAGTGGGATATGTTTTGTAAATAAATAAAACTATCTACATTTTATTGTTGCATCCTGTTTATATTTTTTCAGAGAAAATAGCCAAAAGTAAAAAAAGAAGTCAATATTATTTAAAATGAAATACCAGAACACCATACTTTAAGCTTGCACATGGTTCTTGCTAAAATTTTCTTAATATTATTTTTTAATTTTTAAAATAAATTTACTATTTTGAAAACACTAAATAAATAAATAAATAATTTAGTTATTTATTTATTAATAAATGACACCTGAATTCTACTAAAATCCTAATTTTTCTATCATGTGTAGATTAATACAAAGGTAGGCAAATGCTATGCTCAAGACTGTAGGTTACTAAGTTGATTCTCATCTAATGTCATGTGATCTCTTTAGCAATTAACAACTTTGATTACACAATCTTCTTATATAATTAAATGTTTGAATAAGAGGGTAAAATTTATGCTGGTTATTGATAAAACTTAATACTAATTGGGGGAAAATATAAGTTAAGGATGACCAATATTTTATAGCAATGTAACATTTTTTTCATGTATGTACAACTTTAATGCACTATAGAAAAAAATTAAAGATGTATATTACATATTTTAATGAGACTTCTAAGTCTTTTGTAAATGAAAGCATCATAATATTTTTTAAATTATTACACTTGATTTACAAGTCTCAAACTTATTGCACTCACAACTTTGATGTGATTCATTCTAGATAAACACGGTAATGATTATTACTAATCATTTATTAATCTAGAGATTATCTCTAGCACAGATATAAATTTTAAACCTCAGTTAAAGATTAAAATATCAGTTTTTTAATAAAAACACATAAATGGAATAATTTAATTTAATTTCTCTTTCTCCATTTGTAATATCTACTATAAAGATAATCTTTTACAGTGTTTTTATTCATGGGTTTCAAGAATATGTGACGGTGTGTACATTATTTATTTTAATTTGTTTATTCATAATATACAGTTTGAAATATACAAACCATTTACAGAAAGATAATCTAAACATAAGGAATATATATACAGTAAAACTACAGTAATAGACAATATAAAAATAATATAAAAAACATACAATTAATATTTCTTATAGTATAGATTTTATTATGTTTAGAAATTTACTTTATCTATAGATATAATGTCTATTTCTAACTTATTATCAATATAATTATAATGAAGGAACAAACCTCCAGTCATGTACTTGTACAAATTTACATGCACTAGCCCATGAGCATTGGTGTGAATTATATAAACTAACCATTTCTTACTGTGCTGAAATCAAGGCTTCAATCTATTGTGTGCCTGAGTTATATGTAGATAATTTCTAAGCATAAATGTATCCTTATGCTTTTCAAACCTGTGCTCATGGGTGAGTGCATGTAAATTCATAAAAGCTCATGACTCGAAGTTTATTCCTTCATTGTAATATTACATACGCAATCTGCACTATATAAATAATAGACTATTTATTAATAGAATTGTATAATTTGCTTATTCTTTGCAAAGTAGACTGTTCTAAATACAAAGTTTTAGTAGCTGGTATTTCTATTTTTTCATGATACCTTCTGTTTCTTATTTCTTCTTTATATTTAATTTTAGTTATACAATTTGTTAGACATGAGTTCTCATGTAAAATATTGTATAATAATATTAGATCTTTTAATTGTCTTTGTCTTATAAGTGAAAGGGAATACATCTTTTGATTCACATTTATATATTTTACAAAATTATATATTTTCTGCAGCATGTTCATCATTGTTATATTGTTTTTATTCCATATCTCTGATCCAAAGTGTACTATGAGCAATATTAGAGCTTAAAATAATATAAGCTTTATTTCTGTGGAGAAGTTTTTACCATTTTATAATATTCTTCCTTATAGTTTTATACCTCTTTTTTTGTAGTGTGTTTTAAAGGAATTATTAATATCAAAATTTATTCCAAGATCCTTGTGAGGTTCTTTTTTTATAATTTTTTGCTACCTATATAATACTTCGTATTAAAAATTGTAGAGTTTCAGGTATTAAGCCAATAAACATCAGATGATCACCATTTGCTGTGCATGGCAATACATATAGTGAGTTTTACCTGTTTTAACAACAGTTTCAGGTATATGATACAATGCATTTCTCAACATTTATATTCATGTTATTAATAATACACCAGTTTTCAAAACTATTTAGATTGACTTGTATCTTAATCATATCATATGGGCCACTTATTACCACATATATCTTATCATCAGCATATGATAAAATTTCTGAATGCTTTATATTTTGGTTTATATCTGATGGAAAAATATTAAATAACTCTCGTGCCAAAATCTCTCCTTGATGTATACCTTGATTGATACCTATTAATTCATTAGATTCACTATTGAGTTAAAGGTAGTCTTATGATATTTTAAAGAAGCTATCCACTTGATTGCCTTTATATTTACATTCAATTTAATCAATTTGATTATTAATAATTTATGAGAGACTAAATCAAAAGCAGATGTCAAGTCCAGATATATAATATCTATTCTTTTTCCAGTATTTAAGGCATGTGCTATATGATCTTGAATTGTTATAAGATTAGTAATGGCTGATCTTTTTGATACAAAACCATGTTGAGATTTTGGTATAATCTTATTGATATGTTTTATTTTTGAATAAAAGCAATTTTCAAAAATGTTAGAAAGAATTACTAAAATCTATATCGCTCTATAATTCTTTGTATTATCTTTTGCACCTATTTTATAAATAGGAATAATTCTAGTTCTTTTTAAATTCCTAGGAATTTTTTCTTTGTCTAATGATGCCTGCAATAATTTTCACCGCATTCTTTTAAAATAAATGTTGGAGTTTCATATAAATTAAAGTTATTTTTATTTCTACGTTTTTTTATTATTGTTTCAATATCTAATTTATATTTTTTACTGAGAAAAATATATTTTTTGATGAATTATCATTAAGTTTTGTTATATTCATCAATTATTTCATTTATTTTTGTCGTTATAGTAATATTTTTTAAAATGTTGAGTGAATTCATTTAATATTATACCGTTATAATTAGATGTCAATGACAGATTTTTTTGCGTGTTACATTGATATGTTTATTAAAATCCCAAAAATGCTAATATTTAAAATCCATTTCCATATTTTTAATATAATTTTTATAATCTTGTATTTTTTTTCTTTTTATAACTTTTCTTAGATATAAACAGGCGAAACTCTTCATACAGTAGCGCCACTCAGTGCAAGCTAGAGTAATCAGTGGATGCCAGAAGGCTTGTGCATAAAATCCCTATCTAGGGCCAACTCATCTAATATCCCCAGACTAGTTTCTGGCTTGTGGCTTTTGTAAGTGAGGAGCCTTGGATCTGAGAGCACTGCACCTAGATATTAGGATCTAATGCAACCCTCCAGCAGCCACCTTTTATCTCTACCTAACTACAAAACTATGAGTCTTAAATCGAAAACACAATAATATTTTCAATCCAAGCTCATTAGCTTATATAGTCATATAGATCTGAACTCAGTTCAGTATGCATACATTTTGAGGTCTTTGGCTCTTTAATAACCATAGCCACCACTATCCTATTTGGCAGGATTGGTATTAATCCACTAAGCATCACATGATCACTATTTAATGAGCTTGGATTGAAAATAATTGTGATTTCAATTTTATTCTCATAGTTTTGTAGTTAAGTAGAGTTAAAATATGGCTGCTGGATGATCGTATTAGATAAAACACACAGTACTCTCAACTCCATCCCAACAAAAAAACAAAAAAAAAAAAGTTGATTTGGGAGGGTGAGGGAGTTTTTTGAAAATTTTTTCTCTATTTTTTTTTTGGAAAAGAGGTTTTTTTTTTTATAATTTGATAGGAATGATGATCATGTAATGTTTATTGGCTTAAAACCAATCCTGCCTACTAGGATAGTGGTGGCTATGGTTATTAAAGAACCAAAGTCACCAAAATGTATAGGTACTGAACTGAGTTCAGACCTATATGATTATATAAGCTAATAGGCTTGGATTGAAAATATTACAGTGTTTTCAATTTAAGACTCATAGTTTTGTAGTTAAGTAGAGATAAAAGGAGGCTGCTGAAGGGTTGCATTAGATCCTAAGATCTAGGTGCAGTGCTATCAGATCCAAGGCTCCTCACTGATGAAGGCCACAAGCCAGAAATTAGTCTGGGGATATTGGATGAGTAGGCATTAGATGGGGATTTTATGCACAAGCCTTCTAGCATCCATTGATTACTCTGACTTGCACTGAGTGGCAATACATATAGAGAGTTTTGCCTGTTTTAATAAGTTATAAGCAAGCATAGGAAATGATGATCATGTGATGTTTATTGGCTTAATCAGAGATTACCAGCTAGTAATACATTTAAATCCCTATCTTCATGTTTCGGCTTTTATCAATAAGGACATGGAATTCAGAGCTTAAGAAAATTCCATTCTCAACTACCTTTTTGACACTATTTTAATATTAAAGCTATAGTCGGAAATTTAACACATTCTAAGGGTTTTGAACCCAAGACAGCCCACTTGAACTATTATAAACACATTGCAGTAAACACAAATATAAATATTTTAGTAACCTCTATTTTTTCTAATTGTAAGTATATATATATTTCCTGACCAGGAATGTTAGTAATAATCACATCATTATTCAAGATGTTTTTCACAGATGCAAACTCTCCATATAGTAGCACCACTCAGTGCAAGCCAGAGTAATCAGTGGATGCAAGAAGGTTTAGGCACTAGATAGGGATTTTATACACAAACCTTCCTACATCCATTGTTTATTCTGGCTTGCACTGAGTGGTGCTACTGTATAGAGAGTTTTGCCTCTGTGAATGTTAAAAAATAAATCATTTATATAATACAATGTGAGAAAAAGCGATTGTGATTCTTATCTCGGTAAACTCGAATAGCACATTTAATTTATTTATTTAAATCTCATCTGCATACAGGTTTTTGATTTTGACCTTTATCTTCAAACAGGAAGTTTTATTTATTTAGCATATAGATTTTTCCTATGATAGCGTATCTATTAACAAAATATGACAAAGAAACGTAGAGATTTCAAATAGGAGATAGATCCACTAATGGCTTTATTATGCCCTTTAATTATGCTACTGTTTTACAGTCATTAACTTTGTGGTCCCTGGTCTGTGTTATCCACCTTTACATTGAACAGTGGGTGCTAAATTTCATTTATGATGTAGATGATTGCATGGCTATGGATTGTCAGAATCTGTCGATGAATCTCCAGTTGAATCTTGAAAGATCCACTCAATCTGGCTTTATTGTTTAATCCAGCAAAAGAAATTGCTTTGGAATCCCCTAACAATTCATTTTTTTATAGATTCTTGGTTGAACATCTAATAAGATCTTCATTTGGGATGAATCTTAGTGAAATTATATTCTGAATTATTAGATAGTCCAATCTGATTAACAGTTTTTAAATTCATTTTCTGCATGGCAACTTTTTTTGTAACGCCAGATGGAAGAATGACAGAATAGGAAGTAACTGCAAAAGACTAGACTTGGGTTTTTCAGTAATATGATTTAGTTTTATTTACATCTATAAGATGATTATCAAGGGGGAAAGCATTGAAACAGTTCCTTGAGCGCTTAAAAGAAATGAATATTTTCCTGAAATGTAAAATTACAATGCAGAACACAATTACACAATAATCCAGACTGGATTCAAAATCTTTGTTGATACGACCGATCACTTTAGTAAGTTGAATCTGAAATTGCATGGAAACAGAAATACAGCTTTACAATTATTAGAAGTTATTAGATTTGAGCAGAAATTGGGAATATTTTTGGAACATGTTACTAAAACTGAATTTGAATTTTTTGAAAATTTAAGAAATTGTAGACAGCTGTCCAAATCAAGAGAAAATTGATTGTAAAATATTTGTGGAAAGGGTAACCTGCATTTTAGATTCATTTATAAGCAGATATCAGGAAATGGTGAAATTTACATTATATCCAATGAGATTGATGTAACTTGGAAATTAATAGACATTAAAGCATTTTCTCGAAGATGCATTACAGGAATATAAATCGAGCTTCTGGAAATTCAAAATAAAAATAATCGAGTTCAAAAACTTCCAGGAATGATAGTGGATGTAGAAGAAATTCATATAACTATGTTACAAACACTACAGGATATCATTTTTAAACTGGAATTGTTTTCCAATTAATTATTCAAATGTTAGGAATGCTAGGAGACTAATTTTTAGAATATTGATCCTTTTTGGTTCACATCTAATTGCGACCAATTCTCAATGAATTATGATAAAACTAAACATGGGGTCAGACTGATTGATTCAAATTTGAAGTCTTTATTATTATTAAAGTTCACAAAATATACTTAGAATTTGAACAAATTGTATGAGAACATCGTGTCTCATAGAAGTTTAGAAAAAAAAAGTTTTAATTAAAAATAAAATTTACATAAAAATTTTATTTTTTTGTTTCATCCACCAAAATATTATATGCAAACTTAAGAGTTGTTCAAATCTTGTATATGCATACTTAAAGTTATTAAATTTATAAATAATGAATGAAGTTGATTTAAAGTTGGGGCTGCCTAAATTTTAATTTTTTTGTTTTTGTAAAACTGTCTCTCTCTGTCTCAAAAATATTTTCCGATCTCCTGATTTAGGTGAATAGTTTGAACTGTAACATTATTGAGTAGTCTTGCATTGGTGGTCGAGAGGTCAGCGCAACTGCCTTGCACTTGCAGGCAGTTGCTCGGGTTGCGGGTTCGCATCCCGGCTGATGCTATGACACTTAAAAAAAAACATTATTGAGTAAGAAAAAAGATCTCAGTTCTCGAAAAAGATTTCCAATCTTTTTCATATCTTATTGAGGGACTTCTGTTTCAGGTATTGTTTTTAGAAGTCAAAGCAATATCGTCAACACAAATGAATTTTTTGTATCTGTAGAGTACTAATATAATAAAGTCGTTTTGAATTTCAGCTTCTTGAATATGCAAAACTGTACTATTTCCACATTTGAATTTCAATCCCTTATTGTTAAAAACATAAGCCAAAAACCAGTTCTATTCTAGGATTTATGTTTTTTTCTTTTTTGGCATTCAACTGAATACTATTACGAGTATATATATTACTAATAAATATAGCAATAAAATGTATATACTTTTACATGCATTTATTTACTATTTGGTCCAATTATTCTAATTAAATTTATCATAAAGAAACCTTTTTTTAGTCTCCTTTTTTATGTAGATAGGATAATTACTTCTAATTTAAACGACCTATCATCTGGTATTCACTGAATGCTCAAGCTTACTATAGATGGCCCTAGTATAACGACCTGTCATCTGGTATTCACTGAATCCTTAAGCTTACTATAGATGGCGCTAGAATAAAGATTATGTTGTGGAAATGGGCTGGAGTAGAATATGGGAAAACTTAGAGTGGGGATCTGGGCATAATTGCTCAGATATTCTTGATTTTGTTTAAGGAGAAGCCACAGTACATCACATCACATGTTTTATTACATGTGCAAGCTAAAGAACCATGCATTATAAATAGTATATACACACACATAATCACAAGTATATCTTGAATATTATTTCATATCTATATTAATGAACTTTATTTTTAAAAAACAACAACATATAATCAAGTTTCAGCTATTTATATTTTAGCAAAGATAATTTAGGTTTACAATTGTAATTTTAAAAAAATTAAAGAATTGTTGTTTTTTAAAAAAAAACTAAACATCGCGCTATATAAAATAAATATCTTGTTAATATAAATTCGCAGTGACAAAATACTTCCTATTCCTTAAAGCGTCGTTTTGGTGGCGTTCATAAACATTAAGCGGGATTTGAATTTTTACAATTCCGTTAGTTATCAAGTGAATCTTCAGCGGTAATAACAGATGGAAGCAAAGCCATCGGTAAAGAAAAGCATTTCCAAGAATAAGATAAAGGCGCTTATAAAAAAAAGTAAGCCGACAGAGTCAATATTTAAATTGATTATTATGTTAAATGCAAGCGTCAGGGAGAAAAAAAATCCAACTAAGACAGCAATAACAAAAAATAGGTTTAATTGTTAAAGCAAAAACAAACTTAAACATTGAGAGAAAATGTACAGCAAGTACTCTTTAATTAAATAAAATTAAAAAAAAAAAATACTACTTTGAATAGAACGGTGAACGTTGTTTACTGATGCTTAGAACTTTCGGAGATAGACGGTTCGATCCTGGACAGTTTTTTTTTTTTAAATAATAATAATACAATATTCCTATGCCATTCAAAATGTTTTTGCTGTCGTCACAGCCTCCTAACGCCACATAAAATAATTGCAAAAGAGATTTTAATGGATAGGAAAAAATAAAAGTTAACAAGGTTGGGTTCACGACTTATATATTGGAACGTGAAGAAAAAAAATTATTCCTTTATAAATAGTTTCATATTTGTAAAATATTTAGATGCAAAACAAACATTTATTCTATTTACAAAAAACTAACATTTGTTGGTCGCTCATATCTATTTACGACTAAAAAACTGATTTTTTCAAATGTCTATCAACCTATTGATCTATCAATCATTTGTCCATTGTTCCGATGAGCATGTATATATGTAAACAAAGATATTAATTTGTGCAATTAATACCGACTTCTCGATTGGGAGAGTAATAATACGAAATGACGGGCGTGTGAGAACATATATTTTTAATTAATGGCAGGTTTTATTGAATAGTAAGTTTTAGAGATTTGAAATATTTTAAAAATATCATCCAAATTAATAATAGGATTGTAAAAAGAAACCATCACAGGGAAAAACACAATATGTATAGTAGCAAATAGAACAAGAGAGATAAAGAATGGGAGAACCAAGTAAGAAGATAGAAGCAAATCTACTCTGGAGACAATACTTTCCTCAGCTACTGATGTCAGCCTAGAACTTTCTATACATTACGGGAACATTATTATTTCAATAAGCCTTTGGGCTAATTAGATAAAATCATTAACTTCTATAATAATATATAGGGTATATGAGCACAGACTTTTACACCACCCACCACTTTCCACTCTATCTCATGACACTGATACACTTGAACACATATATGTTGAAAAGATAAATAATCACCAATATATTTTATGCTAAACCAGCGATCATCAGTTGGTCCAGATTATCATCTCTACACATATATGCAATAAGTGCTCAGATGTATATTAAGATTGCCAATCTTCATACTTTAATGGACAGGCTTCAATCCACTCCGCACTCCAACTCTTCAACCGTCCATCCAATTGAAAATCTGATGATGGAATGCTCAAAGGCCATCCTGAAGCTGAGATTTTTATCACACCCATGTTGACCTAAAGTCAATCTGACCCCTCATGTACAGGACATAATTCGTTTACTACATATACAAGGGATGGGCAGACATCTCTACTACATAATAACTGAAATAAATGTGTATTCATAATAAATTTTGTAACATTTAACTGTATATTTATAAAAAATTATATTGGTAATTACATATACACAGTGTTTCCCAATGAAAAGGTAATTAGTATCTCTCCAAGTTGCCTGCAACACCAACTCTAAATCAACACAGGCCATATAGCAACATTGTTTAGCTATTTATAAAAAAGTTTAACACACTAATATATCTAGATAATGAGTTCATAACTTAAAAGTTGACTGCGTTTTGTACTTTAACTCACAATGGGCTAATATGATTCAAACTATGACCTGCAGCGAAATCATGACTTGCAAAAAATTTTTCAAGTAGTTTCATAAGATTTCATAAAAGCATAGACAGCATTGAAGATGTTTGATGAAGATATGAAACACCCGGTCACTTGCATGTCATAAGTTGTGATCAGATATACTAGCAGCTTCAAATTTTTGTGGTGAATAACTGAACTATTCTGAGAAGATAATGCCGACAGTGTGAAAAGAAAACTGGTCATTTTTCTTTGGGATTCACTGTGAATCAAAAAAGTAATATGTGTATATAAATTTAGGTTCCATATATATATATACTAAGAAACCAAATTCTATTAATGGCATTCTCTTGTGTGACCTGATCTAAATTATATGGTCATAAGTCAATAGGTACTGTCAGTACTTATAACAGCAGGAAATTAAATTCTATTAATGCAGAGTAGCAAGATTAGTTATTCAACTTGATGGAAGATGTCAAGCATTGGTGGTCGGGAGGTCAGCGACGGCTGCTTTACAAGCAGTTGTCCTGGGTTAGCGGGTTCACTTCCCGGCTGATGCTATGACACATGAGAAGAAAAAAAAATTGATGGAAGATATCAAAGGCAGATAATTCAAGTTTATGTCCAAACAAGTTTCCATTTTGATGAAGTAGAGAATTTTTATATGGATGTACAAAAGACTTTATCAGACTAGACAACATTATAAAATTGTGACAGAAGACTTGAAAGCTAGAATTGATAAATAAATGCACTGTGGGTAAATTTGGTTTTGGTGATAGAAATGAGAAAAAACATAGACTCATGGAATTTGCAAGAAAAGAAATTTTTTGAGAAAGATGCTAACCAGAAATCAAAATTGAACCTCCAAATAAAAATACAGCAGAACTGGATCATATTTTAACCTACCAGAAAATATGCATTTCAAGATTTTATTCTTCTTAATAAATTTAACGGAGGAAATGATCACCGATTAGTGAGATTAAGATATGCGTCAATGCAAAACTAGAGGTACAAAAATTATTAAGAAAAACAGTATTCATAATTGAGAAACATTCCAATGAATTTAAATTAGAACTTGCAAATTGTTTTCAAATATTAACAGATTTTGAACGCAATTCAGATTTGAATGAAATCAATAGGAGGATAAATGATACACTTTTAAAAACTGCAACAAAGATAGATGATAGTAAAAAGTAACAATTGGCTAATAAATCTTCTACTGAGATAATGTAGAGTTTTGTAAAATGGTGTGAAAAAGAGTTAATAATGATATAAGGAAATATAATTGTGAATTAGCAAGGAAGATTATTGAAGAGACTAAAGGTCTTAAAAAATGTAAAACAGCATTTTGGAATTGGTAAAAAACTTATGCGACACCTGCTTTGACATCTCCAAATGCTGGGCTATCTAAATAATTTGCATATTTTGCATATCACCATTATCTCTCTGTTTTGCACTGCTCGGTATTACTATGAATATGAGGCAACCCAACTCGAAAGTGCTCAGCTTTTAATATTTATGCAGTCTTTATAGCTTCTCTTTCAAGAGCTCCACATGCTTTCAATTTTATTTATTATGGATTTATTAAAAAAAAGAACTGACATCATGAAACATGCAGAAAAGTTTTATGAAGAATTATATAGCAGTGTGATGTGATGCACTGTGACTTCTCCTTAAACGGAGTCAGGAATCTCTCAGCAGCTATGCCCAGAGAAAGCTGTTAGCCATTTTACCTTCCTTTTCCATTGTCCATCCTAAGTTTTCCCATAATCTGCTCCATCCCATTTCTACAACATAATCTTTGTTGACTCCATGACCTTCATATCTAAATCCCCTTATCTTTTCCCAAACCTAGCATAAAAACCAATAACTCACCATCTGTATAATCACTTTGTTCATATTTAATCTTCCATAAATTCATTATAAGAAAGCAAAGCACCCCCTGCAATTGCTACATTTTTTGAGTTTTTTCCATTGTTTTAAATGAAGAATTGTGACGTAACTAAATCTATGAAAAGGAAAAAACTCACAGTAATATTAATATGTTAAAAGAAACAGCTGAAAAAATATAAAAAAATTGTTGGCAAAGTTATATACCAAATGTCTAAATGATAAAGATGTACCTGATGATTGGAAGAATGCAATAGTAATTTCGATATTTTTTTTTAAAAAAAGGAGGGGGGAGGGGAATAAAGAAGATAATAGACATTCCAGACTTATCAATTTTTTATCACTTCTGCACATTTTTTTTACCAAGATAATTACAATTCGTCTGCAGCAAATTTTGGCTTTTAATAAAGCAAATGAGCAAACAGGACGGATCACATCCAAGTATTGAGAGAAGTTGTAGAAAGGACCAATGAATATGATTTGCCATTATGTTTTGGATTATGAAGAGGCATTTGATTCTATAAGCATTTCTTCAGTGATTAAAGCATTGGGTCATCAAGGTATATATCCAGGATACTGTTATATTTTGAAGAATATTTATCAGAATGCAACAGCCATAATTAAATTACATCATTATACCAAGACAGCAGTTTTAAAAGAAGTGTTTTGTAGATTAAATTGGGAAGATAAGAGACTAAAAATAAAGGAAGATTATTGAAGTCATCTAGATTTTACAAATGATGGGCTTGTTCATACAAATAATGCATCAGAGCTTTGGGAAATGTTGCAAGAATTTTCAAATGAAAGTAAGAAAGTAGGACTAAAGGTAAATATTAAAAAGCTAAAATAATATTCAATGGACTTTCTCAAAAAATGAAAATAAAGATTGATTATGATGAGCTAGAAGAAGTTAACTACAAATACCTTGGTCAGATTCTTATTACAGATGGAAACATAATGGATGACATTAATCATAGAATTAAACTTGAATGGAGTGTTTTCAGGTAGAAATAACTTAATATTAAAATAAAATATGCATATGTGTTTGAAAAGGAAGATTTTTAATAAATGTGTTTTACCAATTCTTACTTATGGCTCTGAGACTTGGACACTTAATAGAAACACAATACAGAGACTTTATACCACTCAACAATATTTGGAAAGATATATATTATAAATAACAAGAAGGAACTGAAATCAAAATACATGGGTTAGAGAACAAATAGATATTATATCATTGAAAAAATTAGGAAGTTGTAAATGGAGATGGGTTGGACACATTGCTAGAAAAGATGATAAATATGGACAGTTGAAGTTTAAACTGGAATCCTAAAGAGTCTGCAAATGACTTAAAAAGTAACCACATGTGAGATGGATGAATAAAATAAGGTCATTTGCTAATGTGATGTGGAGAAGTTAGAAATTGGAGAAACTCAATTAAATTTGGAGACCTTCATCCCACAGGAGAAAGTCAATTAAACTTGGAGACCTTCATCCCACAGGTAATTGATAAAAATTTAAAATGATGATGAAGAATGAAGATGACAAAATCAGAATGTGGAGAAATGCTTTCTATTAAGCTTTAGGTAAATTATTATAGAAGGAAATCAAAATTGTAATACTTCAAAATAAAGAATTCTTATTAACAGTTTCCATCTCAGTAAAAAGAAATTGCACTGTTATCAAGATAGATGGCACTAATTTAAAAAAATTGCACATTTTTTTATATGAGAGATGCAAAAAGAAAAATGAAAATATTCGGTAGATTGCAATTTATGGATAATATGAGAATAGCCAAAATAGTTTTTAATTGGGTTATGAGTAAAGAACAGGCAACAAGATGGGTGAGAAAGGTAATATGGCATGCAGAAGATTTGGATAAAGAATTTATGTCAGTATACTTACACAAAAGATGGAATGATTGTGTTAGAAGTGTTGAGTGTTATAGTGGCAAGGAATGGGATAGAAGAATAGATGCATTAATAAAGAATATGGAATTGGAGAGATGGAAAACAAGTGTGGAGAGTAAAAAGAGTTTAAATATATATAGAAATAAACAGAATATTGGGTGAGAGTTAATTTATGATTATAGCAAGAAAGTAGTTTACTGTTTAAGTTCGAACACTATCTTCAGTGACAAGGGGGAATATACACATAAATGAAAAATGTGGGTGATTTAGTCTGCAAGTTATGTAAGGAAGGCATAGAAAATATTAAGCATCTATTAATTGAATGTAAATGCTTACAAGCAGAAAGCGTACAAATAATGAAGTTGTGGGAGAATAAATATAAACAAAGTGATTATACAGAAAGTGGGTTCTTGGTTTTTATGCTGAGTTTTGGACAAAGATAAGTAAATCTAGGTATAAAGGCTACACAGTGGACAAAGTTGATGGTGTGGAAATGGGATGAAGCAGGATAGAGAAAAATATGAAAAAAACAGAGTGGAGAATAGAAAGGGAAGGTGGTTAACAGTTTTTTCTGGGATAGTGGCTGAGAGATTACTGACTCTGAGAAAGGAGAAGCCATAATGCATCACATCACAAGCATAGAGGGCACTCCAACCATTTTTATAGTAAAAGAACATATATCAGGATTAAAGTAAGGCAATAATAGATATCAAAATACATGCAGTTGAAACCAAACAACAGCTAATAATAGCAATAATAAAAGTGTCTTCAACTGAGATAGTTATAGATAAAGAATCAACAACACTTGTAACCAGTAAGCAATGAATAGACTCTTCGGAATTTGAAACTGAAAAGTATTATCATTTTCATAGAAATAAAGGATTTTTGATCTACTTGAAAGACTTTTTGTGATAAAAAAAACTATTGTAAAATACGAATATGACATAGATTTCAGTCTTTGGAGTAATGGAAGATACGACTATGTTTATTAATCAGCTATATAATGATGTTCTGATGAGCCTGGACATACACAAAGAAAGATATTAAATCATATGACTAATGTTGTGCTTTGAACTGGAACAATAATGCTTAAAAAATAAATATGAAAACAACAGCATTTTAAAATTAATTATAAGATTTATTAAATAATAAGTTGTTAGAAATTCAAATTGTTTTCTGAGAAACATCTGAATAGGTACTAATATTATAAAAAAAACAAGTTTTCATGTTCTAAAAATCAATCACAAGGGTAAACAAATATATTGAAGAGTGAGAAAAAAACACCTTAAGGAAAACATCTTAGGACAGATAGGAAAAGAAGAAACCAACAAAGAAGATACATTCTAGAGATACTGCCCAGAGTAGATACTAAAGTCAAATTAAACTTTGTTACAGATCATCTAGACCTTGATCAATCATTGAGTTAATTAGGTAATATTGATATTAATATGTATTTGTTAATTAATTTTACAATATCTGACTATTTGTTAATTAATATCGTAATATAATATTTGAAACAAAGTAACCTTGCAATTAGATATATAATTAATTCTACAGAACAGAGTTTGTATCTAAATTCAGTTTTTATCCACACATAGCAGAAAAACAAGCTTCTATTAGTGCCAGTCTCTGGTATGTATGTGTGTTTAAATTTGATTGTTTTTAATCTACAGGAGTCTTATCAAATCTTATATAAATACAATTTCACATATAATATCTATCTATCTGCCATTTTAAATAAAATAATCAAAATATTTTATCAATTTTTAAGTTCATGATAAATGATAAATTTGATGCCTTCTTCATATAACAGAATAATTTGGATATCTGTCTAGTAGTACTTCCATTTTAAAGCAGGAACATTCATTTAGGCATCATCATCATTATTGCTGTTGCTGCTGCTGTTGCATATATTTTTGGCTTTCTTCTTTTTATTTTTCCTTTTCTTTTTTCATTTGAGTATGAAGTTATAAAGTAAGTTGTTTTTTTTAGTACGATATATTTTCAAAGTGAGTAATTTTTATAAGTCATTATTTGAACACATTTATTATTATTATTATTTTGTAATGAACTATTTTAATCAGGGATTCACCAAGATGAAGTCTAGTTTCAATGTGGTGATGTTAGGCTCATATACTAATGCACATTAATTGGAGACATCAAAAGAGAAATTGTCTCACAGAAAGTATATATGTTGAGCAGATCAGACTTACCAAGAACTCAAGATCTAGTTTGGCTACTGATCATTCAACCCAAATCAAGATCCCATTTTGGATGTTCAACCAAGAATCTACAAAAGGAGAATTATATCATAAAAATGGAATTCTTATAGGATTCCAAATAAATTTCTTTTTCTGGATCCAACAGAAATGTAGCCAGAATTTGTCATCTTAGGCACAATGAGTCTCATAAACAGAGTAAAGACAATTCCTGGTCAAATCCTTGGTCTTTGCCATCTGCTTTGTAAAGGGAATTTATCAACCACTGGTATTTATAAATATAGACAAATACAAACTGTAAGCCACATCATAAATGCCTGTTGGATAGTAATGGAACTGAAGGACTTAATTGAGCCACTAATGAACCTATCTCCTGTTTGGAACCTTTATAGGTTTTTGTTATGGTGTCTTGATTATAGTTACGGTATCTAAATTTATATGTTAAATACACAATAATAACATTTTTTAACCAATAAAACACCACAACATTTTTAGCCTATTCTTAATATAAGTCTCTAAGAACAGTTGTCTTCATCTCAATTCAGAGTCATATATTGTAAACTCAGATAATTAATGAATACTAAACGTTAATGATATTACTTCCATATTCTGTGTCATTGGCAATGAACGTAGAAGCCAAAAATAATATGGGAAAATAAATACAGCAGTTACCGTCATTTAGAGTCCAATGATAACTCAAGCTTATAATAAATAGTAAGGTGCATTAATTACTTTTTAAGGAAGGATTTGGTGATGTTCCACCCTGTACATGGTAATTTAAATCACAAACAGACATAGGACTTTACTTCGGGGAGCTGACTCCCAATCATCATAGGCAGTCATTTGGAATTAGTCAGTAAATGGGTATCTATTATTAGTTAAAGTTTGAAAGTTCCATACTAATAAGTGTGAATGAGTTCAAGACCAAAACTAATCTATATGTTCTGTGTAGTTTGATGCAGTGGTAGAACGAATCTCTGGAGGATCTAATGATTGCATCCAGCCTTGTCATTTCCACTGCTCAATTTCCTATGAACTCCCAAACATTATATAAAGTCATTTAAATCTATATGTTTGAATATTCTTTACTGTTTGTGAAGAAGAAGAGGAATTATACACCTATGATCACTCAATGCTTAGTATAATTTGATTTTTTTCTTCTGATTTTATATTTTAAAATGCATCCTTATTAATAAATTTTATGAGTCATTCAATTCATTAGAGTAGAGATTATCCACTTAATGAATGATATTTCACTACACCACTCTCTCACAAGTTGGGGATTAGTTTCTGTCACTTTTAACACCTTGTGGAGGGTCGTAATCATAAACTTATGACCAAAGATGTGAAAAAGATGTATCATCCCCAAGATGTATATTTTGTGTTGAACCAGCACTCATCAGTTGACCCACATCACAATTTCATGCACATAACTTTATTATTGTTCAGTAAATATATAGATAACCAATTACTATAGTTTAATTGATAAGTATGAAATGTATTGCCCTCGCAACTTTAAGACCAACAACTTGATGAAAATATTGTTAATATTTTTATTAGTCATTCATTAAACTAAAGATTATCCACTTAATGAATATTTCTGTAGTGGTGATTTTTCCTACTCCACTCTCACATAAGGTAAGTAGTGGTTTCTATTTACTTTTGATACCTTGTAGAGGAGGTATAATCATAAAGATATGACCAAAGACATGAAAAAAATGTCCAGACACACACCAATCTCTTATACATGTTTTTATCATTATTCAGAGTATATAGGTAGCCAGTTAGCCAATTACACACCTCCATAAGGTATTACAAGTGGTGAAACCAGTCACTAGTATGTGTGAGATTGGTATAATGAAAATTATACTACAGAAATATTATTTACATAAATGCTACTACAAGAGAAGGCATTCAAATCATCTTATCTTAGATTGTCCCATTCCCAGACCGGTTTCGACCTATGGGTCTCTTCAGTGAGGAGTTGGGACATTTGAATGCCTTCTCTTGTAGTAGCATTTATCATAATAATAATAAAAAAAGCTTGTTTAGAGCCTTAGCATGCTCTTAAGTTTACATATTGGTAATTGCAAGCTATATATAAGTCATGTGACATCTGACTTTTTATTATTACATCCTTATTACAACTTTATTCCGATTTTAAATAATCAACGAATTGCATTTTTAATAACATAATTTGAGATTTTCGTTATTGCACAACACTATATAATATGATACTACTTGAAATTTTTTTTTATTATATTTTCTGCTACACGTTTAAAGAAATACTGGAGGTGGGTGACATCTTATCTCAAATGATCTTATTGGTTCATTAAGAATTTTCTACGTTAAAATGTAAAAAATTGATTTTTAAAATGGTTTTCATTGTAAATTATCCGAAATTGTTTTTATACACAACCTATACTCTGTAATTAATTATTTTCTTTGTTTATGTAGAATATGTAAAACATATTTTTAAAAATTTCAAAAAAAAAAAAAAGTTAATTAATTTTTCTCTCAATTAAATATAGATTATTTGATTAAACGTCATTGTTCAATTTTAGTTTAAAATTAATTTAATAAAGTTTTTAAAAATGATTTTCAATGTATATTGAAGTAATTAAAATTATTTATAATTAATTATATTAGTTGTAATCATCTTTTATTCATTCAAAATTAATAAGCTTTTTTTTTTTTGGAAAAAAACAAACAAAAATAATTGCTATCTATTTTTAAAAATAAAATATTTCTTTTTTCAAAAAGAACAAAACTAAACAAACAAACCATTATTTATTTAAACCAGAGATGTCCAATGTTTTGACATCTCTGGGCCACATTGAAAAAAAAAAGTTGTTTTGGGCCACAACATTAAATACACAAACATTATAGAAAGCAGTTAAGCAAAAAAGATCTCCATGAATAATTTTCGCGATATCCGCCAACACAGATAAGCAAAAAGTCCTCACACAATCCTAATTATGCAGTCATTTGGAAAGTCTTTTAAAATCGTAGGGCAGGTTCCATATTTGCTAACACTAATATAAAAAATGTACATATCTAAGTAATTAATCACCATTGGTGTTTTTTAAACTATTTTTTATTATTATAAAGATAAAAGAAAAGATGACAATATAAAAGTAATGAATTATTTGGCATTGTTTTCCAGAAGGTTTGTGATGATGGTGTTTTAGTTGTATTTTCATGTTGGACTATTTCCACCATCTAATATGAGTATTGAATGTCTTTAGAAAAAAAATAACTTTATTTAAATATTCAAAATACATTCCATTGTTAGAAATAGCACACAGGTTAGTATATGCACAATGTTTTGGGAGTTATTTGCCCTTTTCTTCAGGTGTTGCTGGCCTGACTAGTGGCAGTCCTTGCATGGGAAATGAACATGGACCCTTAGATTCTTGAGTACTGAATTTTAAGGTAACACTCAAACCAACTGACCATTCTGCCAAAGGCAAAAGTCAATAAAAATTTTATATACTTATCAAATTTATAGACAACAAAAAAAACCATAAAGAACAATTATTGGGACTTGGTGTACCCATACATACCAAATATAGCAGAAAAATGAAAGAAAATCTGCAATCAGTATAACATCAGAACAGCCCCCCAGAGCCATACTACACTACAATGAATTATAACATGTACAAAGCCTAAACTTGAAATGCTGAAAAAAAAAAACTAGCTTTATGAAATAGCATGAGAATGTGGAAGAACATATATTGGTGAGACCACTCATCCCATTGAAAAGTGCTTGCAAAACACAAACTGATGATTACAAGAGAGAAAACAAATATAACTAAGGTAGAAGATATGTATGTATCAATGAACATATGTTCAATTGGAAAAATACAAAAATACTGGTATACTGGATGGAGAAAAAAAGATGCAAAGAAGAAAATTTAAAGAAGCTGCTCACATGACATTGCAAAAAATCCCATAAGTCAACCTAGTGTGACTATACATAATGTATAGAAACCACTAATCAACTTTTCTCTTAGAAAAAGATGAAAAAATCAAGAGGAACCTCATAAATAAGTATATGAAATTTCTACTGACTGTTGCCTTTGTCAGCATGGCTCAGTTGGTTACAGATTTAGCTTAAAATTCAGTACTTCATAATCTAAGAGTCCAGGTTTGATTCCCATACTAGTATGGTTAATGGTCAGGCCAGCATCACCTGAAGATGAGGGAAGAGTAATACCTCTTGAAACATTGTGCATATACTAATCTGTGTGCTATTACTAACAGTGGAATGTATTTGGAATATTTAAATAAAGATAAATTTTTCTAAAGTCATCCAACACTACTTATATTAGATGATGCAAATAGTCCAACATATAAATAGTTTGATATTGTATTTGAGATGTATGTTAATTTTAGCCACATTGTGATAAAAAATATAATATTTTAAGCAAGTATTTTGGGTCACATTCATAGTCATCTTGGTCCACGTGTGGCTGAGGGTTGGATATCATTGAATTAATTAGATGAAAAAGAATTACTACTATTAAATTTCTAATATTACAAGGCAGTTTGCTGATTTTTTAGCACCATGCCAGAAAATTATTACGATTACAAGATGAGATGTTTAACAGCATTTACTAGTGTATAAAACCATTAATACATCATATGAACATCCTTTCCTAGGCTTACCCAGTCTGTTTAAAGTACAACAAACTCTACATACAGTATTGTCACCCAGTGCAAGCCTTAATAATCAATGTATGCAAAATGTCTAGGTGAAGTGCTCTCAGATCTAAGACTTCTCACTGATAAAAGCCATAAGCTAGAAACTAGCCTGAGGACATTGGATGCGCACATACTAGAAAGAGATTTTGTGTACAAATCTTACATCCATTGATTACTAAGTTTGGCACTACTATGGGGAGAGTTTGCTACTATTTATTAATTCTATAGTTGTGCTTTGCACATATGTAATGAAGCTATAAACTTAATTAATAAACCGAGTGCATTCGGGAAATCTTTTTTCCCATAATCATAGCTCATCATTAACTGCAAAAAGTTTGTCAATGCAGTATATGTTTAAAATAATTACTTAATTTTTATCAGAAACTACACTTGGCCTTTTATACAGTGGGTTCCACTCAAAAGCCATGATTCTCTCTCCAAACTGTCTGTAGAATCTTCTCTCAATGCACTTGTGTCTTGGTGACCTAATTGAACTATTCACCACAAAAATTTTAAGGCACTAGCTTATCTGGATTACAAGTTATGACATGAAAATTGATAGCATGTTTCATACCTTAGCTTACTGTGGAAAACCATGCAATGTTACGTTGTATTTTATATTGAACAAAATTGCTACTGAATTGTTTGAAAGGGTTCAAACTGGCTATGGCAGTGAAACCATGAATTGTTTCAAAGTTTGTAAGATTTTGTGTATTGGAAGAAAGAGAATTGAAGTTTATCTATAAAATTACAAAATGATAATTGCAAGGAAATCAAGTCATATATCGCATGACTTAATTTAATAAACTTGTACTATAAATGTTATATAATGAGCGTACTAATAGCTTTTCTAAATATCCCTATCCTCAGACCAGTTTCTAGCTCTGGATGACATCATTATATAATATATTTGTAGGAGAAGCTTATTAAATTATGTCACATGATATATGACTTGCTTTTCTTGCAATTATTGTTTTGATCTTGAGGTTTTGGCAATTTTATATTGCTAAAGCTATTAATATATGGTGTATCTCGACTTAGTTCACTCCCATGTGGCTATTTAAGTTAGATAGCTGGATTTGAAGACATATGAATATTTGAAAATTCCAGATTTTTTACTTAATAGGTAAAACAGGCAAAAACTCACTATATATATTGCCACACATAGCAAGCTAGAGTAATCAATGGATACCAAAAGGCTTGTGCATAAAATACCCATCTAGTGCCTACTCATCCAAATATCCCCAGAATAGGTAACTATTAGATAAATTCTGGGGCATGATCTGGTATTTTTAAATCTAATATCTGAATGTCCTAGTGTTTCACTGATGACAGCCAGAGCTAGATACCTGTCTGAGGGTAGGGATATTCAGACAAGCTTGTTAAGAGCTATTAGTATGCTCATTATATAATACTAAAAGTACAAAATACACTACTACATGGTCCCATAAAATTTTTGTGGTAAATAGCTAGATTAAGTCATTATATAACACCAACACTGATTTAAGAAAGTAACTGCAGGTAGATTGGAGAGAGAACCACCTTTTTTATGGGACACCCTGTATAGGTATACAGGGATTAAATGAAATAATAGACAAAACTCTTGTTATAACTTAATTATTATAGTGTGATGGTATCATTTGCATTAATAACTGCTTCTATGTGAGATGACAACGTATAACATGAACATATGAAGAAAATCATGTCAGTGGAATATATCACTCTTTAAGATAGTGCTGAAGAAGGATATACAGAAGATCAATAATATTTAAACCAGGATTTGCAAGAGCATAGGAGATGCATAGCATCATCTCATGTTACTTAAACTATCACCAGACTCTAGGTGTTTGAATTTGAACATTATCATCATTAAAAAATGGCAGCAATATTTACATTAGCAAGATGAACATGTTTACCCAAAGTGTTCAAATAAACTATAATTATTATACATTTATAGACTAATATCTGAACCAACTGGCCAAATCTTTTGATTGGTAGACCTTTCCCCTGATTGACAGCCAATCAGTGAAATATGTAAATAATTCATTTTGCTGATTGTATGGCATACTTCCAATCCTTCATTATCTATTCCTTTGATGATACTATTTATTTTATATGGTTGCATTCACTTAAAAAATGTCAGTGTTTATTATTATTCTACTTGTGAAACTAATGTTGTGCATTGTTTGTTTAAGTACTATAGTATAAAACCATCAAAGCATCACATGATCACCATTTCATATGCTTACGCATGCTGTTAATCAAAGTACCAAACTTTCCATGCAGTAGTGCCACCAAATGCAAACTTTCATAATCAATGGATGCAGAAAGACTTGTGCATAAAATCCCTATCTAGTGCCTACTCATCCAACATTCCCAGACTAGTTTCCAGCTTGTGGCTTTCATCAGTGAAAAGCCTTAGGTTTGAGAGCACTGTACCTAGATCTTAGGATCTAATGTCCCAACTCCAGCAGTTATCTTTTACCTATCTGGATAACTATAAAACTAGGAGTCCAAATCCAAGGCTTCTCACTGATGAAAGCCACTAGCCAGAAATTAGTCTGGGGATATTGAATGAATAGGCATTAGAGAGGAATTTTATGCACAAGCCTTCCTTCATCCATTGATTATGAAAGCTTGAACTTGGTGATACTACTGGATAGAGTGTCTGCTATTCTTATTAACAGCATGTGTAAGCATATCAAATGGTATCTACCTGATGTTTTGGTTTTATAACTGTCCTGTCTATAGGATAATAGTGACTGTGATTTTATAAAAACCAAAGACACCAAAATGCTGAAATGAGTTTTTTTATGACTGTACAAGCAAATGAGCTTGGGTTGGAAACATTATGGTATTTTCATCTTGGGCTTTTAGCTTTGCAGTTAGCCAAATAGCTAAAAGCTGGCTGACAGAGGTTTGCATTAGATCCTAAGATCTAGGTGCAATGTTCTCAAATTCAAGGCTTCCAGCCTCCATTGATTATGAAAGCTTGCATTTGGTGGCACTACTGTATGCAAGGTTTGATACTCTTGTTAAATACTATAGTGTTGAAATATTGATTTTAAGCATTGTTGCATTGTTTGGTTTGAGATTATGTAATATTCACTCCTTTTTTAAACAATTTACCATCTAATTGGTGCTTAAGCAATATAATCTCATTTTAAGCTCTGTTTTTTTTTTACAAACTTATAAAACTGATACCATCTTCTTATCACATACTTATTAACATTACAGTTGTATCTGTATGAAAAACAAAACTTTGCACTAGGATTGATTATATTTGTTCTGCGTAAAAGTAAAATATAATTATAATACATTCTGTTTCCATTACTTTAACTGAAACACAGTCCTATTATATACCTGTGTCTATATATATGTAATATATAGGGTATATGAGCACAGACTTTCACACGATTCACCACTCTCTATTCTATCTAAGAACACTGATACACTTAAACATATATATGTTGAAAAGATAAATAATACCAATATACGTATCTCATGCTAAAACAGCAATCATCAGTTAGTCCAGATTATCATCTCTACACATATCTTTTCAACATATATATGTTTTAGTGTATCAGTGTTATTAGATAGAATGGAGAGGGGTAAGTCGTGTGAAAGTCTGTGCTCATATACCCTATATATATAACATATATAGACACAGGTGTATAATAAGCCTGTGTTTCAGTTATTACATTGTAGAGATGTCTGCCCATCCTTGCATATGTATTAAATGGATTATGTCCTGTACATGTGGGGTTCATATTGACTTTAGGTCAACATGGGTGTGACAAGAATCTCAGGCTCAGGGTGGTCTTTGAGCATTCCATCATCAGATTTTCAATTGGATGGATGGTTGAAGGGTTGGAATGTGGAGTCGATTGAAGCCTGTCCATTAAAGTATGCAAGATTGTCTATCTTAATATATATCTGAGCACTTATAGTATATATGTGTAGAGATGATAATCTGGACCAACTGATGATTGCTGGTTTAGCATGAAATACGTGTATTGGTGATTATTTATCTTTTCACCATATATATGTTTAAGTGTATCAATGTTATTAGATAGAATGGAGAGTGGGGGGTCATGTATCCTACTACAGGTAGGCCAGTTCTTATTAAGTGCACATACCTTGGCTTGTGAAACGAGTTTGGTCAATTAAAAAATATAATTACTGAATCTTTTTTTCTAAAGGGATTCAATTAATAGTAAAAAGTGTAAATTACTGACAAATTAATTAATTAAAGTAAGCCACTTTTATTGCAGCCATAATATTTAACATTAAAAATGTAAAAAAGAATTTTAAAATGCATTTCTCATTCTTAGTAAATTAACGTTAACACAAAGTACAATTGATGAATCTTCTGAAAACAAACTTACTAATGATACCTGACAAATTCTCAAAGTTAAAAGTATTAGATTAAAATAATATCCCTTCATAAATTCTTGGACTATGTCCTGTACATGAGGGGTCAGAATGGCTTATGGTTAACATGGATAGGATGAGAAGGTTGGCACCAATGTGGGCTTTGAGCATTCCATCTTCAAATTTTCAATGAAATGGACAGCTGAAGAGTTGTGGGGTGGAGGGGGTTGAAGCCTGTCCATTAAAGTATGGAGATCTTAATATAAGCTGAGCTTTGATTGTATATATATGTGGAGATGGTAATCTGAACCAACTGACGAGTGCTGGTTTAGCACAAAATAATGTAGTGCTGATTATTTACATTTTTGACATGGGTGTGATCAAGTGTATCAGCAGTATAAAATAGCATGTATAATTGAAAGTCATGTGAAAGTCTGAGTTCAAATCCCTTATATATTATATATCAGAGTGCAGGTATGAAAAATCTGTAGTTTAGAAAAAAATTCATATATTAAAAGAATTTAAAAAAAAACCTATACCACACTTTAGTTGTCATATTATTAGTACTGGAATAGTGATAAAGAATATGAGTCTAAAATAGATGAATCTTAACTGACTACTTGAAATCTTTCTTATTAACTATAATTATCCAGACTTTTAAATGAATTACTATAAAAATAGTACATAAACTCATTAAATTAATACTTTGAGACACAATATGGAATCTGAAATGAATTACTTTAGTTGACACATTAGAAGATTATTGACGCAAGCCATAAGACCAATGCTGACATAAGCAAGTGATAAACAATCTTAGATAAATTCATCAAAAGTACCTACAAGATGTTTCTGAAATTTTGGCATCTTAATGTTTTAAGTATTTTCTATATTGGTTCCAAAATAATCATAGTATTGCCTTTAATTTATTATATGATTGATTTATTGACTGTAAAAAGGATAATTAATAAGTTATTTAATAAATAAATGAATTTCATTCAATAATCAATGTCAATAAGAAAAGAAAAAAGCTTTTCATAATTATCTTAAGTAAGTAAATACATACAAAATAATAATAATAACAACAACAATAATAGTAGTAATATTGTCATAATTTAATATATTGGTAGTGTATCATTCTCTGGAATCTCGGATCATTACCAGTTCTGGTGTTTCCACCATTCAAACTTCTTATGAAATCTTGAATAATAAAGGCATTTTGGATATGTGTAGGGAGCTTGAAAGTTTTAGTTCAAATCTCTTCTAATTATATTTTGATTATTTATAACAATATAAAATTAAACATATAAATAAATATTCAAAATAAACATATTTAATTCCAATAAATGTTTAGGTTCTCTTTTTATCATTTTTAAATATCCTTTCAATTTAGAAATCAAATTTAGCATAAACAAATTCTTTAAATAACAGTTATTTTTAAATAAAGAATTTTCAAAAGCATCAACAATTTATAGGAACGCATGAAAGTAGAAATTTAGAGAAATCTGGATTGTAACAAGCAATGAATTTATTTTCTAAGGTTTTCCTGTTACATTTTCTTCTTTGTAAATTGCTTCATATGGATTTGTTCTGCTTATTTTTTTTTATATACCTACTCTCATAGCAATACTTTTTGATATTATTAATTACATTAAATTCCATCGTTCCTTCATAATATAGAACTTTTATCATGTTATTTGAGAAGGTGTATCAAGTTCCAGTTTTAATAGTGTGTAGGCATAATTATCTCAAAGAGAAAATAGTTTTCTATGGAAGATTTTTTAAAATGAAATTGGGCATATATGATGTGGTTATTGATAAAAAGTTATTTTCTATCTATTTTCTTAAAAAGTACAAAAACAACAAATTCTTTAACACATTCCCCGTTTAAACATTTTTTCAAACTTCAGTTTTCTTCTATTTTGACCACAGTATATGGTTATTTTGAAGGAATGTTTATTCCATTAAAAATATATATATATTTACAAATATTAATGTAAAATAATGCTTATACAGAGTTTAAATATAAAATTTTTAATAATATAATTGTACTGCGTATACTTTCAGACATTTTCAGATTCATTGTCAGTTATTATGATGTAAAAATGTCAAAAGTATATTTGATACAATTATGTTATTAAAATTTTTAAACTCTGTATAAGTCTTATTTTACATTTGAATGATAGAGTATAGAAATTTAATTATATATACAAATATATATGTTTACAAAAAATTTCCATAAACAATATAATCAAAAATATAATTATGACATAAATTGCATTTTTTTTTTACCTTACTTCTTTTTTACTTTCTTATATATCATTGCATTTCAATTTTTTTTCTCCTTTAATTTATATTGTTGCATAAAATACCTTTCAATTATTATAATTGCACTCTATAATTAATTATACTAGATTCTTAATATATTCTATTCAAAATTGTTTTTCTCATTTTTATATATAAACTTTCTTTATTTAATCTTTCTTTATAAGATTACACATTTCCCAGTATCTTTATTTCAAAATTTAAATGGTTAGATTCTTTCATATGTATGTATATATTAGAATTTTTATCTATAAAATGTTGTTTCAATCTAATTTTCAAATTATTTGTTGTTGTTCCTATATATAAAACATTTTTGTTATCTTAATAATTTTTAGTAGTCATTCATTAGACTAGAAATTATCCACTAATAATTTATATTTCTGTAGAGTAATTGTCATTACACCATTCACACACAGGTAGGTTTTTATCCCCTTCTAATGCCTTATGCTAAACACATGACCAAGTGATAAAGATGCATGATTCACATGATGCACATTTCATGCTGAAAAAGCACTTGTCAATTTGCCCAGATCATAATCCTTTACACATATTTTTATTCTTTTTAAATATATATAGATGGCAATTTACTATAGTTTAATTGATAAGTGTCAAATTGCTGCACTCACAAATTTGACACAAACCACTTGATGGGATTATATTAATGGTGTAGTGAAAATTACAAATATTATTCATTAATTGATAATCTCTAGTCTAATTAATGACTAATAAAAATTATTAATATACTTCCATCAAGTGATTTGTGAAGGTAGAAAGTTTGATACTTATCAATTAAACTGTCATAATTGGCTATCTCATCATCATCATCAACCATTATCAATCCACTGCAGGATTAATGTCTCTCCAAGTTCAATCCATCTTTTCCTATCTTTAGCTTCTCTTCTCCACATCATCCCTGCACACTTTCTTATTTCATCCATCCATCTCACATGTGGTCTCTTTCTGGGTCTTTTAAATCTATTGGCTATCTATATATATATTGAAAAGATATGTGCAAGAGATTGTGGTGTGGGCCAACTGAAGAGTTCTGGTTCTGCATGAAATGTGCATTTTGGGGTTCATACATTTTTTTCACATCTTTGGTCTTGTGTTTATGGTTAAAAGCAGATAGAGACGACTCCTTATCTTATAAGAGATTGATGTAATGAAAGTTACATACGGATACATTATTCATTATTGGATATTCCCTAAGCTAATGAATGACTAATAAAATTATTAATATACTTCCTTTAAGTGATTTGTGTCAAAGTTATGAGGGCAGTAAGTTTGACACATATCAATGAAACTGTAGTAATTGACTATCTCTAGAGGTGCATGTTGGGAGTAACAAGAAGAGATCGAAAATGCAATATATGGGTAAAAGAACGAACAGGTGTTACTGACTTCATTGAAAAAATTAAGACTGAAATGGAGTTGGGCTGGACATATTGCTAGAAGATATGATAATAGATGGACAACTGAAATCTTAAACCAGATTCCAAAAGATTGTAAAAGACCCAGAAAGAGACCACATATGAGATGGATGGATGAAATAAGAAATTGTGCAGGGGTGATGAGGAGAAGAGAAGCTAATGATCAGAGATGGATTGAACTTGGAAAGACCTTCATCCTGCAGTGTATTGATAATGGTTGATGATGATGATGATATACTGAACAATGATAAAGATATGTATACAAAATTGTGTTCTGGTACAACTGAGGAATACTCGTTCAGCACAAAATATGCATCTTGGGTGATCATAAATCTTTTTCACATGTCTTTGGTAATATTAAATATATTACATCTCTCCACAAGATGTTAAAAGTGGATAAAAACTAGTCTCTATTTTGTGTGAGAGTGGTGTACTGAAAATTAAGAAATTTTTATTATCTCCCTTACAATCTAAGCCATTTATAACATAAATGCCATTCAATTTTAGCAAAGGAAAGTATTTGTCTTAGAAAATTAGTTTAGTACGTATTATTTTTTTCTCTCATGTGTCATAGCATGAAGCGAACCCGCTAACCCAGGACAACTGCTTGTAAAGCAGCTGCCTCTGACCTCTCGACCACCAATGCTTGACTAGAACATATTAATTTTGCTTTGATAAATGCAAAGAAAACAATATTCTTTTTTGCCCCCCCCTCCCTCTTTTCTTTTTTTAAAAGAAATACAATTGTTTTAATTTTTCAATATAGATTCACAGACTACATTCCTATCTTTTAAAATTTAAGAGTAAACTAAAATTTGTTTCTTCACACAACTTACTGAATAAGTTTTATTAGTCATAGGATGGGTAGGGGGATCAAGTTGAACAAAATATTGTTATTATAAATTTTAATATTCTTTATTTTTAAAACATAAAGTTTTATTAGTATTGTCAAAAAATATTTATCATAGATATATATTTTAAGATATGAAATAAGCAAAGAATAATAACTGAAATACAGGCTTATTATATACCTATATCAATATATGTAGGATAGAGATGTCTGCCCATCCCTTGTATGTGTATCAAATGGATTATGTCCTGTACATAAGGCATCAGATTGACTTTAGGTCACCATGGGTGTGACAAGAATCTTGGCCTCAGGGTGGTCTTTGAGCATTCCATCATCAGATTTTCAATTGGATGGATGGTTGAAGAGTTGGAGTGTGGAGTAGATTGAAGCTTGTCCATTAAAGTGTAAAGACTAGCTATCTTAATATATATCTGAGAACTTATAGCATATATATGTAGAGATGGTAATCTGGACCAACTGATGATTGCTGGTTTCGCATGATATGTTGGTGATTATTTATCTTTTTGACATATATGTGTGTATCAGTGTTATGAGACAGAGTGGAGAGTGGTGGGTCATGTGAAAGTCTGTGCTCATATACCTTATATATTATATAGGGTGTATGCACATAGACTTTCACATTACCCACCACTCACCAAAAAAATTGACACAGACTTTATATTTCAATATACATATGTACACACATACATAAAATTCACTTACAATAAATTTAATTTTTTGTATATTATAAGTTTCAAATTATTAAACATAATTTAAATAAAAACCACACAAAATATTTAAATTTTGTATAGTAGGAATATCTAAGGATTCATCATTATTAAGTCTTTTAGGATTTTATAAGCTCCACTATATTGCAAACATGCAGAAACCTAAATTGTCCTCTTTCATTATGCATGTATTTTTGAGCAATCTTTGTTCTCCAGATGAGTTTAAACATAAACACTTAGAATAAATCTTTTTTCCACTTGTAATATGTTTTTTTTGTGTGGATACATTTAAAACTTTCACTCCACAGTATAAAAACATATAAATAAAAATATTTGGAAATTACAAATGCGTTCTGACTATTATAATAAAAGTAAATAAATAACCATCTTTTGTTTATATATTTATTAAAGCAAATTTTTGCCTTTATTAATATATAAAGTCTAACAGTTTAGAGTGTCCAGCAGCCTTCATAAGACCATATGTTATCATCATCAACCATTATCAATCCACTGCAGGATGAAGGTCTCTCCAAATTCAATCCATCTTCTCTGATCTTTAGCTTCTCTTTTCCACATCACCCCTGCACACTTTCTTATTTCATCCATCCATCTCACATGTGATCACTTTCTGGATCTTTTACAATCCCTTTGAATCCAGTTTAAGATTTCAATTGTTCATCTATTATCATCTCTTCTAGTAATATGTCCAGCCCAACTCCACTTCAGTCTTTTAATTTTTTTAATGAGATCATATATAAAGGTGAATATATGCCTTTATTGTTTAAAGGAGGTTCCCTTGGCAACAGATTGAGATTGTTGTTTGTTATTAATATTGGTATTGCTTAAATGTTGACTACTTTCCTATATTTACATGAATACTTAGCCTTGAGCATTATTAGTCAAGTTGCAATCTTTAGTATCTATATAAACACATTAGGTCATATATAAAGGTGGATTTCCTCTTATATTGTTTAAAGGGAGTTGCCTTGACAACAGATTGAGATTGTTATTGATATTGTTTAAGTGTTGACTGCTTCTATGTATTTATATTATATATGAATACAAACATAAGTAACATATAACATTATTTTTTTTATATATAATTCTTAATATACATATAACATATCAGATTATTTATATATACCTCTAAATTAGTTAGTTTTGTTGATTTTATTTATATTAATTATTTAAATGTAATATTTTATTTTTAAAAATATTTTGTCTTTTTAACTTATAAAAAATATAAGTTATAATGAAATAATTAAAATATAAAATTGGTAAAATTAAAATAATTTACAGTTTATATATAAAAAATACAAATCATATATCAATTAATTTTCTTCTCGTATGTGTATTTATTTTGAATACATATCTGTGAATGCTTTATTAAGTGAGTTTTATTTCTTTCCTTTCTTTTATTTAGCTGACATTTTTATAACAAGCACCACATCAGAGCTATGGTTCTTGTCACCGAAAATGAACTCTGCGAAGTAAAAGAAAGAAAACCCACTTTATCAAGCATATATGTGTGCAAAAGAATTATATACATATTAATTAGGAATTATGTATAAAAAATTGTCACATAATTATTTGAATACATATATTCCAGCTCTGATCGTAGACTGCAAGACAGTCAAAACCATGTTATTAAATAATAATAAAGATAAGAATTTGCATTAATAAGTGTATAAAGAAAAGATGTTGTATTTATTTACTTATATTAATAATAAGCATTTATTTTTATAGCGCAGGAAAAGTAAAAAAACAATAAGAAAAAATAATTTATAACAAAAGTAAACTATATTATTTATTCATTTATATATATTAAAATACTTTCATTGAGAGAGCAACTACTTTTAAACCTTTGAAAGATATTCCACATTTAAATTCTTTTAAAAAGATATTAGTCTATTTAACTGTGAATAATTTCAAATTTGTTGAGATGCTTCTTAGAGGAATGTATATATATATATAGTGAGAGAGGTCAGTCTGTTATTTTTTTCACTAAATTAATGGCTTATAAGATTATGGACTGCAGTCCTGGAATGAAATTAATTAATTTAGTTGGTTTTATATTAACACATGTAACACTCCATACCTTGTATGTAAATACATAGAAATAACAAATCGCCCAAGTGATGTCAATATCTCTGTATGCTCTTATTTTAATAGAAAGTCAACAAATATCTCAGGTCATACAGAGAATAGAAATCTAAAAGAAAGAAACTGTGCTCATATATATATATTGTAATAGTACAGAATGTGAAGTAAATATGGGGAGATGGTAAACCATTATTATCCCCATTTAATATAATCATCACAGATAAAATGAATAAATAAAGAAATATAAAAGAAATAAGAGCATGGCTATCAGCACTGAACAAAACTATAAATAATTATTATCATAATTATAAGTTACAAGCTGCATCACCATCGATGCTCTGGTCATAGACTACCATAAATGTGAAGGCCAACTAAAAACCCACTTTTCTTTAAAAAAATAAAAGGCAGTAAATGGACTTTAAAGGTGATACCTTTGCGCTATCCAGAGAACTATCTGGATATCCACCCACAAATATAAATCCTCACATAATATATATATATTGTAATGGTAAGAATTGTCCCTCCACGTAGCAAAATCTAAAACACAGGCAAGATACACTAAAACTGATTGAATCCAGATACTGGGATCCAGAATCCGACAAACATTCAATCCTAATGATTTAGTACCCTATGGATGACATTCCTCAATGTACACAGACAATCAATTTACCCTCGGTTCGGCAGTCACTCCCGGTGGAACAAGAGACTCATAAATTAACTAGTTTATCACTGATTTGGTCAGACATATACACATATGGCTAAGTAATTAATTATAAAACTTAACAGACTGATCCACATATATATGAAATGGTGTATGTGCAAATTAAATATAGAGTGGGATAAAATGAATTCACGGACAATAAAATATGCAAACGAGCTATAATTTTAAATATTAATTTAATAAAACAATAGCAAACAATAAATCAACATACCAAATTATATGATGGGAATGTGAGATATAATGCTCACAGGCGTTAGATAACTGCTGAGATCAATGTTACATATCTCATTATAAGAGTTTAATAATGTGTAGTGCGGTATTGGAATTTCATGCCTATATTAATTAATATGCCAAATTTCTAGCTCTTTTGTAGTCTGCTAGATCATGCAGAACTTTATAGCCAAAGTTATATAACTAACTATAATAGTGCTCCTATGGCGTCTATCTATATAAAGTTAATTCGAGCATGTAATTAGGCTCAGAGATACGCAGGTTAGCATGTTAATCTAGATTAGGATGTACACTAATGCTAGATAAGTATTTAATATAAAAGGAAAAAAAACTGGACTTCTGATAGGTTTACCTATATCCTCTATGGCACATATTAAAATATTAATTAAGCAAAAAGGTGCGAATGGGTTATTATTCACGGGCTTCAGTCTCCAAAGACTCGGTTTGCCCTAAGACCGCTCAACTTGCCACGAATAAGAACATTAGTAGTTCAGGTAGTCGGATAAGCATTATGAATCATCTAGGTCCTTGTGCCCTAGTTCTAAAAGTGTGCTTGAACCCGAACTAAAGTGGATGAGAGTGACCTCCGCCAGCACGTCATCAAGAATCATGCAGCAAGCTGATAAGCGTACATTGCGTACTTTGTAAGGACACATCCGCAACTTATACATATATATAACACAATTGCGTAAATTTATATTACCATGCCTCAAAATTAGATAGCGTCTATTTGCATATCTATGCAATCCAGTTCTCAAATTTAGTATTTTAAATATACTACTTAGGGACTAAATTAATTAGAAATCTAGTTTAATATTATCACCTGTGTCTCAACATATATAAATCTAAGGAGGATAAAGCATATTTGCGGGGTAATTATGAATAAAACATTAAAATATGCTTTGAGAATATTTCTGTGGCTAGTTCCGATGATATACGAGTTACATATATAAATAGTTATAATTAATAACTAGAATTAAGCAAACTACACAAAATAACTAGATAACTGATTATTGTAATATTAATACCCAAAACTTAATCAGTAAGATAATAATATGATTTCAAAACAGCGAGTGATAAAGAAGAGTAATAATTCAATTAGTTAAGATTTACTATAGCGAAAATTTGATGTTATCTTCGCAAATCGATAAGCTAAAATTATATTTATAAATACTTGCTGTTTCGAGTCATTTGGCATATTAAACACATAATATTAAATGATAAAACCATAGAATAAATTGAATAGATTTAGAAATAGGCATAAAAAGACTGCAGAAAATTATACATTTAAAATAGATTATTAGGAGTTTTACATTTTAAAAGAGAATTCAAGTTTTACAATCAGACAAGATTTAGCATTTTACAATCTTCTTTGTAGATTTTAGTAAAGGTGTTTGGGAAAGCAGATTTAATGAATAGCTAGCTTTTAAAAGAAAGAAACGAAAGTCACAGTATATAAACAGAGCTCTGAGAAAAATTTACCATTTAGTTGTTTCCATTGCAGGTAGTTTTGAAGCACTTGGAAGGATATTAAGATGACACTTTTGACGATGATGCACAGTTAATAGAGATTTTCCATGGGCTACTTTTGCTGGTAACAGCATTAAGTTTCACTGGACCAAAGTCTCCCATTCACTGCAAGGAGAGGTGGTGAAATGTTGCCGTACTACTCAAACATTTTAAGGTGAAACTGACGTGGATTCAGCCTACAGTTTACTTAATATATATATATCTATTGTTAATAAAACTTTAAGTATTTATACTTTTTAAACACTGTCCACCTGTTAATTTTTACGAGCTTGAATGTAGCTGAAAAGTCCATTTAATTATTTTAGCAAAATGTATTTAATATTTACACCCAGTAGAGAAACTCATTTATTTATTTTAGAAAAACAATTTTAGTTATAACAAAGTAATTTAGATTCTGTTTTCCTGCTTATTTTGTTGTTAACATTTTATATTTACCAAATAACATCCACGCTATTTTAGGACTATTTTAGGACTAAATGCATGACCTACATTAAAATCTGTTTACAAAATCAAATGTTATTTTGACAACATTACCTTCACAATTAGTAGAAGACATTTTATAACCATATGTGGCAGAATAAATGCAGAATAACAGGAAATATGCATACGCGATTTCAATAATACAACAATAAAGTTGCTAAATAATTTAACTAAAATATTTCTTAAACTAGAAATATTTATAAAATGTATTTCTTAAACTAGAAATATCTATAAATTGAATATACATATCTGTAAAATATACCAATAACATAACAATAATTTAGGCTAAAATATTTCCTAAATTAGAAATATTTATAAAATTGATACATATCTGTAATCTATGCATATACAATTAAATTACAGACATACCACTCGCATATATATATACGTGATTCTGCATATATAATAATTTAATGTCATTTGAATGGATACTCTGGGAGGGTTTAAACCTGGCATATAGATAGATGTGTGGGTAAAATAAGTGAAATGGGCAGATGGATGAAACTGACTGTTTCAATATATATGTACAAATAAAATGTTGATTAATTAAAAAACTAATTGTAATAATGATAAAAATAATAAATATAATGATAATTACTGTTGTATATAGTCTTTCAATCTGCAGAAGTACTTTTGGTTAAATTCCTTAACCCTTGTCAACTGCTGTTAAATATTCAAATCATATAAATCCTCTATTTTAATATTAGTGGATTGGGTATTAATTATATTCATTTTATTTCTATTTATTAAAACTGCTTCCTTAATTTTTTTTATTTATTATGGTTTCTCTCTTCATGAAGAATCTTAACACTTTCAATACGAAACTTAAATTTATATTTACATGTCCTTTCATGATCCAAGAAAACTGAAGCAGTCATTAAATCATTATTATTTTTATTTTTCAAACACTTGTACAAATAACAATTCATGCTCCTTTAATCTTTTTTCAATACTGCATCTCGATTCACCTATATATGATAACATACATTCATGAAAAATTCGATACACAACATTACTTTTCTGCTTGGCCAGTATGACATTTTTAGAATTATTTACTAACTTATTAACATTATTTGTAACAAAAAATGAAACATTAAACACATCCTTAAAAAATTTCACTTGAGTATTTGAAATATTTGGAATAGATATCCATTTTTTACTATCAATCTTCAACTCCTTTAAATTATTACAACTCTTTTTAAATTGACCTAAAGTATTTAATCTGTTCAATCTTCTAACCAACTTTTAGCAACTCCATGGCAAATATTTCAATATTTTTTAATTTATCACATTGGTAATGACATAAATCAGTTGTTACCCCTTGGGCTAGGTTGGAAAACAGGGATCCTAGGGACTATGAATGTAGACAAGAGAAAATAACATATATTTTAAACCTATTTTGGTATTAAATAAATTCACAACTTAAAACAATGATATACAAATTTATTAATTAGAAACACCAATAAAATTAAGTTAAAGATCTGTTAACTATGCTATAAATGTAAATACATCATTCTGATTTTGATTAAAAATAATAAAAATATGCTGCAACATTGCAGTTTGCAGATATTTCAATATGTTTACATAACACCTATATAAGCACACAGATGTGCCTGTATGATAATATAAAATTAACATATTTTAAGTGTCAATAAACTAATAAAAATCAATTCATTTGAATAAGACATACTGTAATGGTATGAAATCGGGTGAATATGGGATGGTCATTAATCTATGATTGACATACTAATAGACTAATCAGCAGGAATAAATATAAAGGGAATGAGCATGAGAGATCATCAAAGAATAAGATAATAATATATTTAACTAGCATTAAAAAAGTAATCAAATCATCATCATGAATGATCAACAAAGAACTCAAAAACCAACAGTCAACTTTGTGACTGGATTTGAAATGGGTACATTATAAAGAAGTTACTTACCCAGCCACTGCCAAACCTGGGGCAGATTATCTAAACATTAATTTTGGATGCAAATATCCCCAGACTAGTTCCTAGCTTGTGGCTTTCATCAGTGAGAATGGTGATTATGTGATGTTTAATGGTTTAATACCAATCCTGCCCAATAGGATTACTTTGTGACTGTGATTATTAAAGAACCAAAGACACCAAAAAATACAGATGCTGAACTGAGTTCAGATCTATATGACTATACAAGCTAATGAGTTTAAATTGAAAACAATATTGTATTTTCATTTTGGACTCAAAGCTTTATAGTTATCTAATAAGATAAAAAGTGCATGTATGTAGAATTTAGCCTCTGTGTAAACAGTTGTGTAAGCATAAGCAATGGAGGTCATGTGATGTTTAGTGGTTTAAAAAAAATAACAATTACATAAATTAAATAACAGCGTAAATATTTTATTATTGAAAGAATATAACTTTGTTAATAGAAAGATTTGGAATGAGTTTTCAAATAAACAAGAACGATTTTTAATAAACTAAACAACATGATGGTTAATATTAACCTAATAAATCTAAGAGTTACATAAGCCTTGTTGTAAAGATAATGGAGAGAAGCCATTATTTTAGAAATAAAGAATAAAAAAACCAGACACTTTTCTCTTCATGATGGGGGATAAGATCATCCGGACTTTAGAGGCTGCACAATCAAAGTCAGAAGAGTTAATACGTAAATAAAAAGATAAAAGGGTAAGTAATTATAATTTTTAATGTTCTATAGTTTCTATAACTTTTATTAAATAGAATTTTATAGAATTTATGTTGTTTTAATTTACACTAGATAGGGATTTTATGCACAAACCTTACTTCATCCATTACTTCAGCTTGCACTGAGTGGCACTGCTGTATGGAGAGTTTAGCCTCTGCGTTATTTTTATTTTATTATACACATATTATGCAGTCTGATATTTTAAACTTTCATATGTACACCGTTTATTTGATACATTTTTTGATGCATTTTCACTTTCTTTTAATGGTTTATTATTATAGATCAATTATGAGTTTCTAACTTTGTAATAGTCCAAATGCAAAGAAAAGCAGACTAGTAAAGCATGTAAAAAAATAATATCGGCAGTAAAAAAAGATAATATTGGTATAAAAACAAACTTGAGACATCACTAGAATTGATGATCTTGTATTCCAGAGACTGATTTGTTTACGGCAGCACTAAACCAAGTACATTATACTGATGCTTATAAAATATAATTGATATGTGATACGACTGTCTCTAATATACTGCAGAATTACGATAATTATTAAGTGTTAGTATTTTTAAAATAAAATATATTGTTAAATAAATGCGTTATTTTTTAAATAAATTAGAATATTTAAATAGAAATAATTTGGAAATTGAAACATGTCATTTTCATATAAATTTTGTTAAGTATCATGGCAACACGCACCGGTTTGTTCAATTAAGTTCAAATGGTAGATTATATAATATGTCATATATTTCAACCAATTGTCACAAGACTAAGTAATCCTGTCATATTTAAGTAAAAATATTTACAATCGCAATGTGATTTTAACAGAGTGATTCGGAAACCTAAAGATTTTAATCAGCTATAAATTTTTATTAATTATAATTTAGTTTAGAGTAATGGTAGACTATATATGTATAGCAGTATATTTTGAGCAGTTGTCATAAGACTAAATAAACAAGTAATTCTCTTATATTTAAGAAAAAAATATTTACAACCAGAATGTGTTGTATAACTCATTGGACGCTTCAGTTAACTTCCTGTTCAGTTACATATAATCTGAATTATTTATTATTTGCATATATATAAATAAAGTCTTTTTTGGGTTAAGCTGTATATTATTTTGCTTAAATTTTCAGTGTTTCAACAAAATATCACTCGTCATTGAGATTAAGGTCTTAATGAAAAACTGTTAGGTTTTAAGCAACAATAAGATTGAGCATAAAGTAAAGAACAATCATTCTTAAATATATTTGATGGCTGATCCTTCATAATAGGTGGATTAGCAAAATTTGCTTCATACTCAATCTCGTTACTACTTAAAATCTAACACTTCTTCATTAAGACCTTAATCTAGACACTGATGAATGATATTTCATTGAAATATCATGAATTAATACATCGTTTAACCCACCCCCCCGACTTTATTTACATCATACAATTGTGAAAATATTAAGTATAACATATATATATAGAATACCATCAGAGCAGGCCTGAAAATAATGATTTCCTATCATCATCAGCTTCTGACTCTATTCATTGTCTTGGCCGGACTCTTTATAGCATTTGAGAAATGAAAGGCATATAATTTGATTTTCTATCGTAAGTATTTACACAAACTCGCTAATTAATATCTAAGCTAGGAACTAGGAGACTTCTTAGAAGAAGAAAATAATACCCCCAAAAATCAGAAATAAATTAAGAATTGCAAAACTTCTTAGAAAAACAACAACGTTTTTTTGGTTTCAAACTCATGGACATAAGCCTGTAATTAAACTGCACTTGCTTATGGGTGTTGGAAAGAAGTTTAATGAAGTGAATTTATTACAATAGTTGTAATATCAAAAAATTTAATAAAATGGATGTTAAGAATTCACTCTGTTAAGTTTATTTAAGGCTTTAGAATAGACTCAACTTTATGTTTTGATATGATTTTTTTCTACAGTACAGACTTTTTCATACCTGCACTCCAATATGTAATATGTAGGGGAATTGAACTCAGACTTTCATATAACCCTCAACAATCTATGCTATCTCATACTGCAGCTACACTTGATCACACCCATGTCGAAAAAATAAATAATCACCAATATATGTATTTCATGATAAACCAGCACTCAGCAGTTGGTCCAGATTATCATCTCCACATATATATACAATCAATGCTCAGCTTATATTAAGATAGCCAATCTTTATACTTTAATGGACATGCTTCAAACCACTCCACCCCACAACTCTTCAGCCATACATTTCATTGAAATCTGATGATGAAACACTCAAAGCCCACATTTGTGCCAACCTCCTCATCCTATCCATGTTGACCATAAGTCACTCTGACTCCTCATGTACAGGACATAATCCATTTACATACATATAAAAGGGATGGGCAGACCTTAAAGCACTATATTTTAATATATGAATTTTTTTTACAGTACAGGCTTTTTCATATCTGCACTCCAATATATAATATATAGGGAATTTGAACTCATACTTTCATATGACCCTCCTCAATCTATGCTATCGCATACTGCTGATGCACTTGATCACACACATGTTGAAAATATAAATAATCATCAATTGCGTATTTTGTGCTAAACCAGCACTCATCAGTTTTCCACATTATCATCTCCACACATAAATACAATCAATGCTCAGCAAATTTACTCTTTTTTTGTCATATATCTAATCCAATAATAAATTAATGAATAAATAATATACATTTTTTATAAAATAAAAACCCAACACGTTTACTTATAATTATTCATTTTTTAATTTGATTTGCAATAAAAAATGTTGACAATAAGACTGCATTTAATTTTTAAAAACAGCAAACATTTAACTTCGCCAGTCATTTTAAAGTAAATAGTGACCTTTCGTTTAAAGCCTATCAAATAAAAAATGGATTAACAACCAATTAATTAAAAAAAATCAAATCATTTGTTATTCAGATATTTTTTTTTCTTATATGTCATAGCATCAGCTGGGAAGCGAACCCGCAACACAACTGCTTGTAAAGCAGCTATCGCTGACCTCTCGACCACCAATGCTTGACTATTCAGATATTTATAAAACATCTGAGCACCAGAAATGAGGAAGTGAAGCCATAATCCATGGACCTTGTGCTCTAAATTCTACCACTACCCTTATATTAGATCCTACAGGGCAAAAATAGCTTACTCTTTAGAATTCATAAGAAGTATGGGTCCAGGAAATGACAGATGGTCCATAATCCATCAGTTTTAAGCTCCAGGGTTACTACTATGTCATGGAATTTAATCCAAGCATTTAATGATTTCAGAGCTTATTACATTAAAGATTGCACAAGCAATGTGTTAGCTCAATTGTTTCTTGCAATAAGAAACTGAAAATATAGGAATTGTAAATTCATGTCTTGTTCAATGCCATAAAGGGAAGAAATAGCCTTAAAAAAAGTAATATGATAGATTTAAAATTCATGCTTTCTGGCCAAAGTGTTTCAAACAAACCTCTATATAAGAAAATGATGTACAGAGAAAAGAAGGTCCAATTTTTTATCTAAAAAATTTTGTCTTATGCTTTGGCTTGAAAGTATTTTATTTATCTAATATGCCAATCAAGTTACATTACATATTTCATTGTTTATATCTGGACTGTCTGCGCATGTATATATGATAATGTAAATAAAGTTTATTTATAGATTTGTGAAAATGTGTACAGACAATGCTTTGTTGTTGTTTATTTTACTAAATTTCTTTGTAAAGAGAAAATAAATACTAATTATGCAAATTAATGCAAGTAATAAAAAAAACAAACTGAGAGCATCAGAGAGGCAAGAAAGTATCAGAATGATGATAGAGTAGGTAAATTGAAAGAAACAGTAAAGTTGTTGTTGATGATGATAATGATGATGATAAAAATAATAATGTCTTCTCAAATGGTGAAATGGCAGTATTAAGTTAAAACACTATTTATAACTTAAAGACTTTAAAATGAAGTCTGTTATGTAAATGACAAACTGAAATGAATGAAAATTCAGCTGCAATTGTGTTAATGGAAGAACAACTATGAGTTAAGGATACTCAAGTATGGACTTTATAATATGAGTTTATGCAATTCGAATTAATAGACTAATATACATTTGCAGAGTGTAAGAATGAGGTATTTCCAGACACCAGTCTTGTTCTAAAGTTTGTCTCAAAGCTAATAGATCATCATCATCATTTTCAACCATTATCGATCCACTGCAGGATAAAGGACTCTCCAAATTCAATTGAACTACTGCAAGATAAAGGTCACTCCAAGTTCAATTCATCTTCTTTGAACTCTAGCCTCTCTTCTCCACATAACCTTAGCACACTTTCTTATTTCATCCATCCATCTCACATGTGGTCTCTTTTTAAGTCTTTTGCAATCTCTTGGAATACAGTTTAAGATTTCAACTGGTCCATCTATTATCATCTCTTTTAGCAATATATATGCACAGCCCAACTCCACTTCAGTCTCTTAATTCATTCAATTTGTTATTCTATTATTATTTAGTTATTTATATCATTTTATTAATATTCTTCAGCATAGAGAAATCTACTTGCTGAGATATATAAAAGTTGTTTTGCGTAAGTTATTTTTGTTTCTGACACTGGTGGAATTATAGATCCCTCCTGGAGGTGAACACAGCAGTATCTGTATTGATATATTAAACAATCTCCATATTTCCCCATTCTTTTTAAATTCATATAAATAAAAATATAATAAATGAGAAATAACCCCCAAGATGCATTTCGTGCTGAACCAGCACTCATAACTTGGTCCAGGTTACTATCTGTCATATATATCTATATTATATGAAGAGTATTTATCTATAGTAAATTCTTACATTTTTATTTACCATTGTCAAACTCACTCCACTCACAACTTTGACACCATCCACCTCAGATAAATACAATAATGATTATTACTAATCATTTTCTAAACTAGAGATTATCTCTAGCACAGATATAAACTTGAAACCTCAGTTAAAGATTAATATAACTGATTTTTTAATTTGAAACATACACACACATGGAGTTATTCACCTCTCTCTTTCTAATGTATAATATCTTTATAGATATATTAAACAATCTCCATACTTTCCCATTCTTTTTAAATTCAAATAAATAAAGACACAATAAAAGACAAATAATCCCTAAGATGCATTTCGTGCTGAACCAGCACTCATCAGTTGGCCCAGGTCACTATCTGTCATATACATATATCTATTATATGAAGAGTATTTATCTATAGTAAATTCTTACATTTTTATTTACCATTGTCAAACTCACTCCACTCACAACTTTGACACCGTCCACCTCAGATAAATACAATAATGATTATTTGAATATGTTTAAACTGAGAAAAATCTCACATATGTCAATTTAATAATATAAATCAATTTAAAAATAGCTTTCACGAAAATAAAACGATTGATTTAAAATTCATGATTTTTGGCCAAAGTGTTTCAAACCAAACTCTATATAAGAAAATGAGATAAAGAGAGAAGACGGTATTTCATTTAAATAATAAACCAGTGGTTTGAAAATAATATCGAAATGTAACTTCTTCGGATGTATAAATATTCTGATACTGGACAAAATCGCCTTAACTTTCTATTTTTAAATGTTCTTCTTTATACATTTAAGAGTAATTATTTTAAACATCAATGCAATGTAATCAATATCAAAGCTTGTTATTTCTTTCTTCCTTTCTCATTTTTTAATTTAATGGTTATCATTTCACTTTTTATGTCCTCGCTTTCAAACCTCCAAGTGAGTTTTTATTTTCTTTTTTTGTTTATCCTTTTTAAAGTGTAAGCGATCACTCTTAGTACAGCTGTTTTGTTAAGTAATTTTCAAATTAAATCTCATTTAAAGCTACACTTGGTATTTTAATTTGTCTCTCATCATTGCGGCTTTAAATGAGGTTTTTTTTAAAAATACTTTATTAATTAAAATCTATTTTTAGCGTAATATTTAATTTTCAGCTATTAAAAACTTATAAATATAGACAATACTGCTGTGAAATTTGTAACGAATCATTTAAGAATCGTATATTTTGCTATTTTCAGTCAAAAAAAAACCTCATTAAATTTATACTGTTCTTTCTAATAACATGACTTATTTTTATATATCTGTGTATTAATTTAAAAAGTTAAGGAAATGAAATGAAGTCAAGAATGGAAAAAATTATAAATATGTATTCGTGTATGTAGATCTTACCGAGTAGTTCTTAACATATCTATCAGTAATGTGCATTACCTCAGGTTCAAACCTGGACTGTAAGGAAGTGTAATAAAATGAATAAATTATGTGCATTCATAGTAATGTGCATGACCTCAGGTTTGAACTTGGGCCACAACGAAGTAAAATAAAGTGAATACATTATAAATATATATTCATGACGTTGATCTTATGGAGTAGTACTTAGCACCTTTGTCAGTTATGTGCATGAATCTTAAATAATTGTACTTAGCGTATATGTTAGTAATGTGCGTGACCTTAGGTTTGAACCTGGTCTATATAAAGCTTTTTTATTTTAGTTTCAACAATGCTTAGTTTCGTTCAAACAGCTGTCTTTAATCAATATAATAAGCCATACAATATTAGTCAATAAAATGGATACCTATCTATTAGTATGAAGGCAAACAGGTCCTAGTCAAAAACATGCAATCTTTCATAACCAAGAGTGAAAATTGGCAAACAATATTTCTAATGAAGATGTTTTTACCTCATAGCAGTCAATCAAAAGTTGTTTTTCCACTTTCATGTTAATTATTTTTGATTAAAAAATATCTTGTAAATAACTATGAATATATATAGCTTCCCATGAGTCTTAGGAAGCTTCAGTCACTTCCTGTTCCGTTATTAAATATCTTGATATAAATATCTTGATAAGTTACAATAGAATCATTGTTGTATAATAAAATAAAAAATGGCTTTAATTCTAATATTAAGTTTACTAATGAGAAGAGAGACTAATTTCAATTTTAACAAATTAAAGTTTCTACATTTATTAATTATTAAAGATGGTGTTAAACTACTAAACATCACATGATCACCATTTTCTTATGCTTGCTCATAACTGTTATTAAAACAGACAAAACTCTCCATATAGTAGTACTACTCAGTGCAAGCCAGAGTAATCAATGGATGCCAGAAGGTTTGTGGATAAGTCCCTATCTAGTGCCTATTCATCCCATATCCCCAGATTAGTTTCTAGCTTATGGCATTCAACAGTGAGATCCACATGCAGTGCTCTCAGATCCAAGGCTCCTCACTGATGAAAGCCACAAGTTAGAAACTAGTCTGGGGGTAGTGGGTGAGTAGGCACTAGATAGGGGTTTTATGCAAAAAACCTTCTGGCTCCATTGTCTACTCTGGCTTGCACTGAGTGGCATTACTATATGGAGAGTTTGGCTGTTTTAAAAATAGTGTTAATTGTATTTTATGTTGTAGATGAGTTGGTAATTGCAGGAATGAAGTATGACTAAGGCTAAATATAAGAAGACAAGAGTAATGTGATTAATTATAGGAATGCTAGAGATAAATATGAGTAGAAATAAGCTGGATTTCAAAATAAAACAAGATGGAGTGTGCAGTATAGAGATATATGCACAATAACTCTTTGAAATTGAAGGCATCATCAAGATTAATACAAAAAACAAAAGCATAGTACATGGTGAAACTGTAGCTTGTTAAAAACTTTGACATGGTCCACTGTATGGATGTGAAGAATGGACATTGAAGAAGCAGAAAAAATAAAAATTGATGCATTTGAAATGAAGTGTTATAGAAGGATCCTTGGCATACCTTGGACAACTCCTGGAGATGATAAAACAATGAAAATTATAATATTTTGGACATATGGTGAGACAGATTTTGGTTTTTTTTGGGGGTTTTTTAAAAAAATAATAAACTTTTCCCTTAAAGGAAGGGGATTTTAAAATTTTAAAAAAAAAAAAAAGTTGTTTTTTTTTTTTTTAAATTAATTAAGGATTTATTTTAAAAAAAAAAGAGGGGGGGTGGTGTACTCTCTCTTTAAAAGTGAAAGGGGGGGGGGGGGGGGGGAGAAGAGGGGGGGGGGAGAAAACCCCTTTTTATTTTTTTTGGTAATAAACCTTCTTATGAATCCCTGAATAATGATTATTATTAAATAAAAAATAATATACTTTACAGGAGTATTTTTTCTACTGAAAAATAAAGAATGGATAAGATGAAGTTTATTAAAGATTGTCTTTATTTAATGTACAGGTGGTACATCATTTTAAAAGCACCTCATGGAATTATAAGATGTGAATTAATGTTAGAAACAAAATAAGATCACACTATTTTTGCTGTTACTGTCTCAAAACTGTATGAAGATACTATGGATACCACAGGGCTATTTCAATCCATTCTACACCATATTTACTCATGAACCATCTATGCAAGTGATAAATGGGTATTTGAATTACCAAGTTATTTTATTTGCCTTAGATTACCATCTGGAATAAGTTATAGTAATCAATAAATTTCACATGGAAGTTATTAATAAAATCTTATCCAATGCTGTCCCATAAAATATACCCATATTATTTTCATCTGTGAGGAGCTTTTGGATGTTTCAATAGTGCATTTGAACTTTTTGGATCTAATGCACCTTTCCTCTAGCAACTGCTTTTTACTTTTTTGTTATACCATCAAGTGACTAGCTCAAATGCAAAAAAAAAAAAACCCGTTTAACGTTTTTAAATATCAAAATTATGACCATATTTTTCCAATCATCTGGTTCATCCTTATCATTTAAACATTTGCTCCAATCATCTGGTTCATCCTTATCATTTAAACATTTGCTATATAGCTTTGCCAACAGTTTTCCTATTTCTTCATTTGCTTCTTTTAAGATATTGATTGTAATTTCATTATTATCTGGAGCTTATGTTAACTTGTATTCCATGATCCTTTCTATATCTTCTTTCACTATTTGAATATGATCCACTGCCCTAAAACTACTTTTGAATTTAAAATGTTCTTTTGGTTTACAATCTAACGTTTCCTGTAGACAAACTGCAATAATCTTGGTAAAAAATTTGTACAGAATTAATAAAAGACTGATAGATCCATCATTTCTAATATCTTCTTTGTCACCCTCTTTAAATATCAAAATTATGACTGCATTCCTTCAATTATCTGACACATCATGATCGTTTAAATGTTAGGTATGTAACTTTGCTGACAATTTGTCTATTTCTTTATCTGCTTTTTTTACGATATCAATTTCAACTCCATTATTATCTGGAGCTTTTTTCTTCTTAGTTTTAAGTTCATTTTCACTTCTTCATTTAAAACCTTGGGCAATTTAGGAGATACTGTAATTGTAGGAGTTACTTTTTCTTTATTGCTATATAATTCTTGATAAAAATTTTCTACACATTTTATGATGTCATATTTTTTTTAATAGTAGTATCATATTTTTTTCTTATAGTAGATATGTTTCCTATTAATACCAAGATGTTTATTTACATTTTCTTCTATAGCTTTCCTTTCTATTTTGTAATTTATTTTCTTATATCATTATTATCTCTTTTTCATATCAATTTAGAAAACCCTAGATATTCAATTTTTCTTAATGTACCATTTCTGTATATTTTCATATTCCTTCTTATCTTCATACATTGTCTTGTCTCAGCAGAAAATTTACAGGTCAGTCGCTGCTTTTTTGTATAGCTCTCTTTGTTGAAGTTTTTAACAGTGTATCAGTTACGTTCCTATTGATTTCACTCAAATATGAATCATTTTGAAAAATTTTTAATATTTGAAAATGATTTTTAAATTCTAATTTAAATTCATTGGAAGATTGAAGATTAGGAATATCAATTGTGAATAATTTTTGTTTCTTTAGTTTTGTATTAACATGTATCAGTATTTGTGTACTATTCCTGCAATGAAGAAAAGATAGGAAGCCTTTTCACATAGCTGATAAAGTAATAATCTTGCAAACATCAAATAAACCTTGTGATGTGAGTGTTATTTCTCATCAAAAAATGTGTTTTTAAATGTGCACAAAAATGTGTTTTGCAACATGTCCCAAACAAAAGCTGTTCTATTGCTGCCTTTTGGATATTTTGGTTGTGTATCATATTGAATTCTGCACATGTATAAAAATATGTTTTTGTCTCATTAAAAAGTTTGTTAAAATTTGAAATTAGTTGTTGTTATTGTTACTTAATTGTGCGTTTTTTAAGTGTGATTTTTTGGTTAATATCTCATCTTTAATTTCAAGTTTGTTCTTTTGTAAGCATGAACTCCAGTTTGTGGATCCACCAAACTAGAAGTGTCTCTGCTATATGATCTTTAACTGTCATGATAAAACATTCATTGGTCTCTCTGCATACACCACACACATAAAAAAACCAAACAAATTATTCAGAACAATAAACAAATATAAATTAGAAAACTTTTATTACAGTTTTACACATGCAGACAGTTAAAAAAAAAAAAGAATCAAAATTTTAATAAATCAATCCTTTTTTGGAAATACACAAAACCAAACAAATAATTCAGAACAATAACACAAAACAAATATCAATTGTAAGAGTTTTCATGCAGGAAGGAGGATATCAAAAATGGTTTTCTATTGTTGAGTAGAGAGAAGATCTAGACTGTTATGGATCAAATCCGGTAGATTATTTTCATTCTAATCTAAAATTCAATAGAGAAGAAATTCTTTACCTTTCTTTATTAATAAGAAAAAAAACATTGTTTTTTTTTCTTCAACACGGAAACAAAAAAAAAAAACATTGGTTTTTTTCTTCAACAAGGAAACAAAAGTATTTATTTCCACTAAGGAAATGAAATTAAGATCAAAAAGCAACCCCATTGTCTTTGGACTGTTTGGGTATGAATACCAGTTTGTGGATCCACCAAATTATAATTGTCAATCTCTCTGCATAAATCACCAAACATCCATTGTTAAGAAAGAATTTGGCCTTGTTGATTTTTCCTCCGTGGGAAAAAAAAAGCCTGTCGTCAATTGCAAATAGAAACAACTCAACTAGAAAAAAGGCAAAATAACAGCCATCAAAGAGATTTAAAAAAAATACATTGTTTTTGCAACTGACAAATATAAATAAATAAAGCAAAAGAACATCAATCAGTCTTGCATTGGCCGTCGAGATGACACTTAAAAAAAAAGAACAACAATCAAACATACATTTTTCAAAATTCATCGCAGGGTTGATTTTATTTCAATTTGATATCATCACAAGATTACACCTTGATCACTTTTTTCTCCAGTCTAAAAAGCATCTAATCAAAGTGCTGCCATTTACACTTACTTTTTTTTTGATTTGCTTATTGAATTACTACATTGACTTGGTTCTTACTTTTGTTTTCTTCTTCTTTTTTTTTTGCGTTACTGTTGTGGTTGTTGTTATTGTTCTTTCCCTTTAATTAAGAAAAAAAAACACATTGACATTTGTTGATTTGAAAACTTACATTGCATGGCACATTTCTGTTTATACCATGGACTGGGCAGTCACGTGCTCCATAAGCCTTTCGGATGGAAAATGGGGGGGGGGGGATTTCCAATGGAAAAAATCTACATCTTGTTTCTGCAAAAAGACACTTCAAAATAGTTGATTATTTCAACTATATGAGATGTTCTATTATGAGCCAGGAAGTACCTTCTGTGTGTATGTAATGTTTGGTTTTTAAAAACTATTTCTACACATTTTTTTTTTGAAATTGATTGAATTAAGTGTCAAAGCATCATCTGTGTATGTGTATATTTTACAGAAGAACGTGTATATTTCGTATAAAAATGTTTTACTTTTAAAATATATATATATTGTGTGTTATGCCAGTAAGTATCATCTGCGTGTATGTAATGTTTTGGTGCGCGTTTCTAAAAAACTATTTCTACACATTTTTTGAAATTGATTGAATTAAGTGTTAAAGCATTGTCTGCATACGTGTAGATTTCATGTATATTTTTTCCTTTTTTAAAAATATAGATCTTGGATACTATTCCTGCAATAAAGAAAAGGTAGGAGGGAATTTCACATTTATATCAATGCATTGGTAACTTTGTAATGTTTGATAACTTTGTAAATGGTTGCCAAAATAACAACATTACAGTTACCAGTGTATTGATACCAGTGTGAAAAGATCTTCTATCTTTTGTTTGTTGCAGGAATAGTACATAAGTACTTATGTACCTTGCATCTCACTAATGGATAATCAGTTCCTGTGTTGAAATTATCTAAAAACATTAAAATCTTGAAATACATATTTTCATTAGTTAAAATGTAATCCAATTCTGCTGTTCCTTCATTTAGATGCTTCCATGTCCATTTTCATTTAACTTTTTTTTTTTAAAAAAAAAAAAAGAATTCATAATATATATATTTTTTCTACAAACTCCACAGGTCTATTACTTCTCTCATTTCTATCTCATTTCCATATTTATTTGCAGCACTTTCATTTTTCAATTACTTATTGATTCTAGCATTAAAGTCTTCCATAACAATTGTAAAATGTTTGGTCTGATCAAAAGACTTTTTACATTCATATAAAAATCCTCTATTTCTTTGTCACAATGAAAACTTGTTAAAGCATAAATCTGAATTGCCTGCAATTGATATCTGCTATTAAGTTGACTAAATAATCTTCCACTCTGTCTGATACACCATCAATCTCCATAATGTCCATTCACTTTTTATTTATAATGAATCCTATTCCAATTGTGTTTCCAATATCTGTCCCCTTGTAGTCCAGTATATGTCCACTTTTTAAATTAGTTGCCTCTTCACCTTTTCTTCTAATCACAAAGTCTGACAATATCCCATTTAATATTTGATAATACTTTTTCTATCTTATGAAATCTTTATCACATGGCAGTAATCAGATATAAATACACAAATATCATTGAATGGCTATCAAGAGATTATTGGCATCCTCTGTCTTTAGCCATCAACTACTGCCTTGATTGGTGACTTTGCAGCCCCTGGAATACATGCCATAATTTAGTTTTATCTGTCATAATTGTAAATGTCTACTTTAAAAAAAGCTCATTCACATATTCATCCATTCTACCTTCAAGAAAACTCATCTGATATTTTTATAACCAATTGCCTGATTATTAAAAAAACAAAGGACATTACTTTTTCATGTTGCTTCCTCTGTCGGACATTTTTGGTTGCATATTCTTCAATTTATGATCGTTTTATAATAAATTCATAATCTATACTTAAAATTTTAATTCCAAAAAAAATCTGCATTTGACAGTGTTTTTGCAAAAAAATCGATTTTCGCCTGCTGTATATGGCCGTACAAAGAGCCAATTGTCCATCCTCTTTTTCATTATATGGTGCTTTAAAGTGCCAACTGTCAATTTCAGCCATTGTTGACCCAGTAGTCAGAAATCACAGCAAAATGTTTTATGCTTTTGTAATAGATTTTGAACATAAATAAATATATTATCCATAAATTTTTTATATTCATAATTAATTTTTTACAATACTGTACCTAAATATAAACTATGAATTGAAAATTTTTAAATTTTAGAAGAAAAATAATCAAGATAAGTGAATAATGCTTGACTGCTATTTGCAAATCAAAGATATTCAGCGACAACTAACAAAACACAACTATTTTTCATAAATATTTATATATTTATGATTATTTTTCACACTATATTGACTAATAATGTGGCTAGATATAGATTTTTATTTAAAATATTTAATTTTAGATGAAAAAAAAACCAACAGAAGTGAATGAGAAATAATAGCTATTGCTTTTTATAATTGGTTAAAATATAATTCTTTTGTTTTACTGCAGGCTATTTTTCTTATGTTTTTCTTCAGTTATTAATTTTATTTTAAACTTTTTATTACTTTAAATAATTTGAATGTAAAATAATTCAATTTTTAGAAGCTAAATTAAAATAATTCAGATTATTGTATATTAATATTTTTATAAATAGAAACATACTAGAACTGTAATTGATGAATAAAATTACTCAAACTTTTACTCTATCTGTCAACCATTGGTCGACGAGTGGTTAGCACAGCTGCCTTACAAGCGGTTGTCCCGGGGTTCACTTCCTGGCCGACACTTTGACACATTAAGAAAAAAAAACTTTTACTCTATCTGGCAAATATGAAAATTTGTCAGTTAAAAGGTAAAAATACTTTTTCAAAAAGAGTCTCTATATTTTTCAGTGATTTGACTACTTTTATTTAATAATTTTTAAATATTACATGAGACCTCTTCTAGGATAAGATTTGGTGTGATTGTCTCATTTGTTCTGCTTTAAGATTAATACTAGAGTAACAATTTTTTTTTTTGTAAATCACTTATTAAATAAACTTATCACCTGTTTTGTTGCATGATGATTATAAACTGTAAAACAATTACTACCAGTTGATAATTATTTTATGGTTTTCTTCTTTTTCTTCTTTATCTGATCAGTAGATGGATGCTAGATAGGTTCAACAAAGAATAGCTACATAAAATAAAATAATTGGAATCTTAGTCTACTATCAAGAAGTTGCATGTCATACCTGGATTTAAATCTTAGGTTGTAAGCACAGTAAATGAATTAATTAAACATTGTATGAGGTCATTGTAAGAGGTCATTAACAGGATTAGTCCTCATAAATGTGCCATATACTTTGCAAAAAAGATTATAGTTTCTTCTTTATAATCAGTGCATTAATTCTCACCTAATTGATTAATATCATCAGTTATAATTAGCTATATATATATATATATATCAATAATTACTGTATGTTTGTTATAATATTTCACCTGTAATTATGTATTGGACTATTTCCATCATCTAGTTCTATATAATAAGTAATATCATCTATGTTTAAATGTTTAAGCAAACTAAACACATAAATAGCACCTATAATAAAGTAAAATAATCAATTAACAACAGCAAAATCAAATATTGGAGCGTCCCTTTTTTAAAAAAAAATTCTTTTGATTACCTATTGATTTAAAATTGCCGCTCCTACAGTGTATCACACATGTGCATTGCATTCCCTGAGCCTTCTAGTTGGTTAAATTGATGCTTTAAGTTCATTACTTATAAGGATATCAGTTTGATTCCCATGATGTTACTGTCCCATGTAAGGCCAACCTGAAAAAAAAAAGCGGAGAATACTACTACTCATAACACTGTTAGATTCAAACCTGTGTGAAATTATTAATAGTTGAAAATATTTGGAAATTTGAGCTTAACAATCAAATGGCTTTATTACTTGGTAGTTGCTAAAAAGTTCGATCACTGGAGATACCAGACGGTAGAATCGATCTGGCCACAGAGTCAAGTTTTTAAGATTGCTGAAAATCAGTGGAGAACAAGCAGGTAACAATTACAACTGGATGATGAAAAAAGCAACATATAATTACAAATAGTGTATGATTATTTGACAATATAAACGAAATGACTGAAAACATTCTGAACTTGCTAGAAAAATCTTCAGCCATTAAAAAAAAAACCCCATTATTACCACAGGTTCAGAATTCAATCAACCATTCACTTTGATGTTCAATCCACCATCCACTTCTTCATGGGCTCTTCTTTGTATTTAATATGTCAAATGACATTCCTTTAAGGAAATAATCACATAAATTCTTACAAAAATATTATTGCTAAGTACATAATGTTACTACAACATTAAAATTTTATTAGCATGTACTAATGTGATATGATGTTGATGTGATGGGATGCATTATGGCTTCTCCTTTCTCAGAGTTAGGAATCTCTCAGCCACTATGCCCAGAAAAATGTGTTTGCCACCTTCCCTTCCCTTTCCATTCTTCATCCTAATTTTTTCCCATATTCTTTCTATCCTGCTCCATTCCATTTCCATAACATTATCTTTGTCAACTCTATGACCTTTACATCTAAATCCCCATTATCTTTTCCCAAACCTAGCATAAAAACCAACAACTCACTTTTTGTATAATCATTTTGTTTATATTTATTCTCCCACAACTTCCTTATTTGTATCTTTTCTGCTTGTAGACATGTCCATTCAATAACAGATGCCTAATATTTTCTCTGCCTTCCTTATTTAACTTGCAGACTAAATCCCCCATACTTTTCCATTTATGTGTATATTCCCTTGTTGCTAAATGATCAAGCCTTAAACAATAAACTACTTTCCTTCCTATTATCATAAATTAACTCACCCAATATTCTGTTTACTTCTATATATATTTAAGCTCTTTTTACTATACATACTAGTTCTTCATCTCTCCAACTCCTTATTGTTTATTAATGCTTCTATTCTTCTATCCCATTCCTTGCCACTATATTATTCAACAATTCTCTTAATACAATCATCCCATTTTGTATAACTATATGGACATGAAGTCTTTATCCAAATCTTCTGCATATTATACTACCTTTTTCATCAATCTTGTTTTACCTGCTCTTTATTCATAACCCAATTAAATACTATTTTGGCTATTCTCTTACTATCCATAAATTGCAGTCTACCGAACATTTTCATTTTGCTTTTTGCATCTCTCATATAAAAACTTGACTGTCCCATTTCTTCTTGAATTGCTTCCTTTGCCATCCACACATCTGCATCTAATGTATGTCATCCTACTTCTCTTTACAAATAAGGTATGATTATTTGACAGACTATGAATTGAATGACTGAAAACATTCTGATCTTGCTAGAAAAATTTTCAGCCATTTAAAAAATATCCAATATTACCACAGGTTCGAAGTTCAATCCACCATCCACTTCTCCACGGGTTCTTTTGTATATTTACAGATGTCAAATACATTCTTTTAAGGAAATAGTCGTATAAATTCGTAAAAAAATATTATTGCTAACTACATAATATTACCGCAACATTAAAATTAAATTTTATTAGCATGAATTGTAAAAGAAAAAAATGTAAATCGCTAATGCTTTATTAAAATCATTTACTCCCTCCTTTGCCTGTTACGTGCACTTTTTTTTTTAATCTTTTCTTTCCAAAATGAAAGTAATTTGATTATGCAAACAGTTGACTTATCACTAAGATCTCTGCCTACTTTGTCACACTTAATTTTTACATTTATTAATTTTGTTGAATTTCATTGAAAGCTTTTCAGCGTATTAAACAATAAACGAACACAAAGCAACTCGCTGAGAATCTCAAATCATATTACTTTTCTAAATGAAATAACAGATACAAACTGTAAGCGCCGCGAGAAATGCTAAGATTTGATTATTTGAAAGATCTTAATATGGTGAATAAAAGAGTTGCAATCATTTTATATATGTTTATACATAGATTTTTTTTCTCACAAGGACTGAGAAATGAAATAGTTAAAAGTTCTTTACATATAATATTTAAATGCTTTCGAAAAAATCACATAAATACAAACATGATTACATATAATCCCTTTAAAAATAAAGCCATATCATCATCAATAGTAATCTGTCCCTTGGACAAGTGCAGAGAATAGTCACGTCAATTAATTCATCCATTTTCCCACTCATTGCCCAGCTTTTCAATTCCACATAACTCTTCCCATCTCTTACATCATCCAAGAATGCAATCTTTTACGTTTTTCTTGTTTCCACTGATCATTTCCTCCAAAACAACTTTCATTAAAATATATTTTCTTCTTAATATATGTCTAATTCTGTTTCTATTTCTAATTTCCTCAATCAATCGTCTTTCTTCATTTATTTTTTTCAAAATTTTCTTTTTCTTATTTCATTCGTTCAACTATTTTTTTGCCTGTCTTCTCCATGACCATTATTCAAAGGCCTTCAATCTATTCCTAATTTTATTGCTCATTGTTCACATTTCACAACCATACAATAGTACAATCCATTCATAGTATTTAATTAATATTTCCCTTAATTCTCTCTTCAAAGATCCACTAAATATTTCCTTTGTCTAAGGAAGTCTAATTTGCCAATGGTATTTCTTTTAACTTCATCTTCACTTCCTCCATCCTCACTCAATAACTACACAAATATCTAAATCCCTTTTCCTGTTGAACTATGCCATATATAAAACAGAAACATTTAATAAAGTAAGTACATAAGTGAAGGGTTTTATTTCTCAGGAGTTCATAAAAAGTGCAGATGCTGGAAGTGGAATTGATCCAATGATCTTACACTATATAATCTGATCCACTACCATTCCAATGAACCATGAAGAGGATCTGCCTATAATTACTGGTTTAATGAAGAATATATTTAATATGCAGAATTAATTTGCATAACCATTGCAAATTTATTTTCATTTTTATTTTTTAAGAATTAGAATGGCCATTCTGTTTTACTGTCACACTGGGTATGAATGATGATTTGATCATGGCTTGGCCGATCACTTTTGACACCTGAAGCAAGCTTTAAAATATATAATTATTTAAAATGATCTTTGAAAGAAAACAATGGATGCAATACGAAAAAAAATGCATTGTCAAGCATTGGTGGTCGAGAAGTCAGTGACAGCTGCTTTACAAACAGTTGTCCTGGGTTAGGCGGGTTCACTTCCCAGCTGATGTTATGACACATGAGGAAAAAAAAAGGATGCATTGAATTAAAAATCACTTCATTCTAGCCAATTAAAAATCACTTTATTCTAGCCAATGCTTAAAACTAACTAATAGAATATCAGTAATCCATTGTCAAAGCAATACTCAAATAATAAATGGAAGCATTGACTGGATGGAGTCTGTGATTTATATATGATAACCAATTAGCTATGTACACTTATGATTTATTAAATTGTAGGTATGTGAAAATAACAATATTAAATCTGTATATTAAAAAGAAATAGGTCTATGTGTTTGAAAGGCTTTCAATAAATGCATTATCAGTTTTTACTTATGGATCTGAGACTTGGACATTTAAAAGAAGAGCAATGCAGAGATTTCAGACCATTCATTAAAGTATGGAAAGATGTAATTAAGAGTAACAAGAAGAGATCAAAAGTCAAGCATTGGTGGCCTAGTGGTTAGCATAGCTGCCTTCCAAGCAGCTGGCCTGGGTTTGCTTCAAAGTCAATGCATTTGACATATATAAAAAAAAGAAGAGATCAAAAACGAAACACATGGGGGAGGGAACAAACAGGTGTTACTGGCATCATTGAAAGAATTAAAAGACAAGTGGAATTGATCTAGATATATTGCTAAAAGAGATGATAATAGCTGAACAGTTGAAATATTAAACCAGATTTCCAAGATATTGTAGAAGACTTAGAAAGTGACCACATGTAAGATGGGTGCATGAAATAAGGAAGTGTTCGGGTAATTTGGATAAGAGAGACTAGAGATCAGAGGTCCAAATATGCTACTAAGATAATTCACAAGCATTTATTCAAAGAATCATTTAGAAGAACTTCTAAATAATGCCTGGCTTTTATTATAGCGATGCTAATGTATTTTGTCAGATTTTAAATGATGGAGGGGGGGTCTGGTTTGTGAATTATCTTAGTAATTATTCAGACTTGGTTGTTCTGTGAATAGATTTACACTTTAAGTGTTATATATTTGATAAGCTATAAAATGATTATGTGCTCATTAAAATCATTGGAATTTAGTATTGTATATACATTTTTTAAAAGTATTAAGTCACAGTTTGATATCAATTTGGCATCTGAAGTACTTTCCTCATGGCTTCACATGTGAGACTAGCCCTAGTCATGTCAGACACTATTTATATTATAATCCATCTTAGTTTTCATGATTGAAATATATATATTGAAATTAGACAATGAGCAGCTTTAAAAATAAATCTGCTGCATTTAATATTTTAACTGATTCGTTGATGTGAAGCTTGCTAATTTATGTTTTTATATAACAGATGTAGCATGTGTTTATGTAGCTTATTAATATATAAACTAATAATTTTTATTAGTCTTTTATTAGATTAGAGATTATCCACTTAAGAATAATATTTCTGTAGTCTAATTTTCATTACACCAATCTCATGCAAGGTAGAGACTGAGTTTCTATCCACTTTTAACATATGGAGGGGTGCAATTACAAACATATGATCAAAGACATAAAAAGATATATGATCTCAAGAAAACACATTTTGTGCTGAACCAGCACTCATCAGTTGGCCTCATCATAATCTCTTACATATATCTTTATCACTGTTAAATATAAAAGATAGCCAATTACTACAGTTTAATTGATAAGTGTCAAAGTTACAAACCATTTGATGTAAATATATTAATAATGTTTATTAGTCATTCAGTAGACTAGATATGATCTATTTAAGAGTAATATTTCTGTAGTGTATTTTTTATTACACCACTCTCATGAAGATAAAGATTAGTTTTTATCAGCTTTTAACATCTTGTGGAGGAGTGTAATCATAGACATATGACCAAAGATATGTGAAAAAGATGTGTGTCCACCAATATGCACATTTTGTGCTGAACCAGCACTCACAAGTTGGCCAAATCTTAAACTTTTATACATACATTTATTATTGTTCAGTATACAGTATATAGATAACCAATTACTACAATTTAATTGATAAATATCAAACGTACTGCCCTCACACTTCGTAAGTATATTAGAGTAATGGATATGAAAACTTGAGGTCTTAAATTGAATCTCAATTGCTCTTTTTAATGCTCGAATGACACACAACCTTCTGAATAATAAACTATTTGTTTCATTAGTCAATTCTTCTATTCTGGCTACTTTTTATGTCATCTAATGTAAGTTATTGTAATCAATAGAAATCATGTATTAGTGCTTTTAATAAATCTTTATCGAAATATCCCCAGATTAATTTCTAGATTATGGCTTTTATCAATGAGAAGTTTTTTGGATTTTTTTGAATAGCACCCTTGATTTTTTTGAATCTAATGACCAAAAAGTAGTGATAACAGGAGAATTTTTCAATGGAAAACACTACGTAAGCTAAGTCATGTGATGTTTTCAGTCAGTTGAAAAATATTTATTCATTTATATACTTAACATATATGATTTAGTATGTGAGTGTTTGACATACTTATGAACATTTGTGCATAAACAACATTGACGATTGGATACAACCTATTGCTTTAGATGCTCTTTATGATAAAATCTCATGCTTTATATATTACTATTCATGTATTGTGTTGTATATACTGTACTCTTTTGTTCAGCCTTAATGTAATGATTAGTGGAGAAAGAGGAACCATTAAAGGATTTTGGGACTTAAAAGATAAGATGATAAGGCAAATCCCTAGATAACTTTTTAAATTCTTTATTTTGGATTCAAATATCATATGTCAGGAGGAAGAACCAAGTCATGTTAATCATTTTTTGTTAGATAATTATTTTATTAACTGCAATTGGATTAACGGAATCTAGGATAAGGCAGGTCAAACGTCACACCTATTCCTATATATATATATATATATATTATAACCTACACTCCCAACACCACTCATATACATTACATGAGCAAAATGCCCAGGCGCCAGTACTATTAATGAATAGAACAATATAACAAGAGATATGATACAAATTATTATTGAGACTCTTTAATTAAGTCTATGTTCAGCTCAGCTCAGTGGGAGGCTATAGGAAGTTCAAAAGATATATGATTATAAGTAAATGAAAGAAGAAATATTACAAAACATTAAATATAATGTAAATCCTTTTTATTAATTAATTGCATGATAAAGAATCATAATGTTTATTTGTACAATCTATTAAAATATTCTTTCAACTTAATTTCTTCCTTCATCCAAGTACAACATATATCAGCTTGCTATAATTATATTATTACACAATTCTATGACTGGGAATATCATAATCTATACATCTACTTTAATGCCAATCAAGAAATAAACAATAAGATCTCAGGGAATTTAACAAACACAGTTGAATTAAATAAAATACATTGGCCCATAAGTTATAATTCTAAAGCATGAGAAAATGTAATGAAACAAATTGACTAAAATATTTTAATGTGTTTCAATAATAAGATAATGACAGAAATAGGGTATTTTAATCTCATATCATCATCTAACAAATATACCAACTTGGCAACCTTTCTAATAAGTTTATCCAGTGGCAAATGTTCCTTATAATATTTGGATTAAGAAAACAATATTGTCAGACATCATCAAATTTGATATCATAACTATAAAATAATATATCTACTCTATAATAGATTTATGAAATGTGGAGATGTGGAAATTGAAACACGGATGTACACAAGAATAACTTAAGACACAGTTTTTAATAAATAAACAAATCATTTATTACACTGAAAAAATTTAGTTTAACATGATATTTCTTTTTTTTACAATAGGACTACTTGTCTTTCAGATTTCAAATTATCCAATAAACTTTGAGCATCAGTTTGGGACTATCCCATCATATAACATTATTTATACCCTTTTGAAATCAGAAATTAACAATAAAACTTAAATCTTCTAACTTTGCATACTTGTTTTGTTTAAGTGTTTCACTTAAACATATCATTAACTACATAATATATTACATTGTTGGCTCAATAAATATTTATGAGAGGATTTCTATTAATTAATAAAATAAATCAAGCTAAGATATTTGGCCATCAACAAAGCAACTTTTTCTAACTAATGAAACAATCATTTTTGATTACAAATACCTTTTCACGCACAACAATGAAATCATATTCATTCTGATGGTTTGATGATTTATAATTCTGTACTAAATGAATATAATGTGTTTTAAAACATTTATTTCCCAATTTAATTTCAGCAACTTTATACCTTTATATTCGCGATATTGTTCATATTACGCGTGTGTGTCAAGCAACAATAGTAGAAAACAATCTTTTCTTTTAAACTATCCATTCATCAAAAAATATTAAATAATTATTTCATTTCGGACAATGACGTAAACCACCAATAAAATAAGACACCAATATTATATCAAAAATTATTTTATCTGGCCACATATTGAATAACACAGAGCTATATATTAATGATTATACAGACTACACGTTCCAAAGGAAATTTGCATGAGGAGCAAATAAATTCTTTACTTAATATTTCTACAATAATTCACCTAATTCTAAATACACTGTTGGTGGGGAACCTTTTCCTCATCACCAAGATCCTAAGAAAAACATCACATAACTTTAAAACTATCATTTCATAATATGCGTATAATATAAACTAGGTTCTACTCATGGAAATTATTAAAAATATACTAAATAAGCAAAATCTTTTATTCCTACAAATATTAGAATGCATCCAGATTACTTTCCATTCACAAAGCTCTTCTACATGTCTAACATTATATTTACACACTGGCAGATAAATACACACAGATAACATACTAATCTGTTCAATTCTATAGAATATGACACATCCGAAATTTATACATAAAATATTCACAAACAGAACTTTATTAAACAGATGTCACAATTGTGCAAAACAGACACACACACATGTGGATAAGAATATACACACACAAAAAAATTAATTCTAAGTTACATACTATGCAGATAATCTGGTAATTAAATAATACATTAAGGTATTATTTTTAATTCAGAATAAACTTTAAGTTACTTTTAGAATTTAATAGTTATAATTATTACGAACGAACTTTCTTTATCATATCTAGCAAACTATTTCAGTTATACTTTCATTGATTTAAAAGCCAAATTCTCATTTTGAAATAATAAAATCTATAAAATAAATGTAAACCTCTCTCTAATGATATGATTAAAAAAAAATATATTTCTTTTCTCTACCTTCGTAAAAGAAAAATAGAACATATTTGTATAAAGTCAATTTTTTACCAACATATTCACTACTCATGAATACGCATTCTGAGATGATCTAGGAGATCATAATAACCCAAAATGATAAATAAAACATAATTTTTAAATATACCTATCTGTCTATCATATACATTAACGATGACAAGTAATAAAGAAAAGATAAAGAAACAAAAGTCATTTGTTCTATGATTTAAAATAAAAAGTTCACTTGCAAAGTTTTACTCCGGGTTTATGAAACGAAATGGGGATGGATTCCAAACTGATTTTGAACATAAAATGAATTTCTGTAGGATAATCAAAAAATATATATAATCACAACTTAAATATGATCCAGCACTTCCAATGTTCATAGCATTACTATTTGAGCTACAAAATCACACATAAGTAATCAATTTCTCTTTTTATTATGACAGAAATATAAGACATTTTTAGCTACAGTTGAACAGGAATTATTTCACTGACTCCGTAGTATTTTTAAATTAAGTACACAATTATTCTTAATAGTTTCCTTAAATAGCATTTGACACTTTATAATCTAATATACGCATAGTTTATTTTTGAATATTGCCAATTAAGATATCATGATTCATTAGTAATTCCACAATTAATACTTTATTAATATAGTGCAATTTTTTTATCGAAGAGAACAGAAATTGCACCGCAGTTTAGTCCTTCCATCCGATTTAAGTAAATATATTTAATGAGGAGTTTCCTTTGGTTATTTGAAATAATTCACATTTTTATTTCTTTCATTAAATACATATTATTTTTAGAAATACCAGATAAATAAATACTGTCACTTTTTTTATAATTAATTTAAGCATGGCATGATATATCAAAATACACATATCCTTAATTTTGCATTTAACTCTCATAAAAGCATAACACAGAAGATGGTGAAAAATCAAAATAAATTCTGAAAAATAGTCCTGCATACGTTTCCAAGATATATTAGAAGACACACATGGATTAATTATATAACAATAATGTTCATGCACTCTATCTTCTTTCTTAATTATAGATAAATAAAGTAATGCCATCTTAACACTAATGAGATACATTTTTAAATATTAATAATTATGAGGTGGTTAATTCAAATGTTTAAATTAAGGAGGGAAATGAAAAATTAATGTACCTTCCAAAAATTTATTCCTGCATTCCAATTAAAGACATTCTTCCGTAATGAATTTCCTAAGTTGTTTTAGAAGTTTACTCCAAAGCTTTTTAAATCAATCTGACTTCAGCAACTGGCTGCAATTACAATTATAATGAGCGTTGGCTGCAATTATCACAATAATGAGCAATTTTTACTGGAAGCTATCTGTTATATAGATATTTCTTTTCTCCTCGCTATAGGTCATTTTCCTTCTCAAGGTTAACTCCCATGTTTTTGCACCCAAGCTAATTACATATTAAAAAAAAATCTTTTCTTAAACAAAAAAAAAATCATTTTGATTTTTACAAGTAAATCAAGACAAAAAATAATATTAATAAAAAAAATAACTTTTACAAACTGGAAAGAAATGAATATTAATTAACTGTTAAACAAAATAATGAATAATTTATTTAATTTATAAAATAATTCACCTATCCAAATACCCATTAATCATTGAAAAGAAATATATTCGTTAAATTATTAAAGATAATTTCTGTACCTTAAATGTCTTCAGGTTAAATGTACTATTGTTTAATGTTATTAAAAAAAATGAAAATGAAGTGAAAATGATGCAGAGTCATACATGCATGCACATACACTATACTATGAATATTAAACTATCTTGACTAAATATAATTGAGGTGACTATTTATGTTGATAAAGGGATAGGTATCAATGAATAAGGGATTATGAAAACATTCAAATCAATACTAAACACTAGCATAAAATAACTTTGCATTCTCCTGCCCCCCAAAAAATATACTGATTCCTATAATAACAACCCCTCTTTTTAGCATTAAATACTTCACTAACTACAATAATAATAATGAATACTTATAAAGTGCTCAATCAACTGCATAGGCAATCCATATCTAAGCTTCAAACAATCTCCAGCAAAAAAATTTAAAACTCTAAGGCTATTTCATTTTTTAAAAAAATACAATATAACTATCCAATGCAGATACACAGTATCTCAATTCCTTGTGCCCATTCAGATAGTCACTATATATATATACATACCTAAATATAAGACAATATCACCTACTGTTCATGAATAATTATCAGATGTAATTATTTCTACAACCCAGATTTCATTTCTCAACATGGAATGTTTCATTATAAATATTTATAAATATTCTGTTTCAACTGTATCAATTAAAACAGTGGCAAACTTTCCATCCAGTAGTGCTATCCTTTGCAAGCCATAGTTTGTACATAAAATCCCTATCTATTTCAAATCATTCCATACCCCCAGGCTAATTTTTAGTATGTGGCTTTCATCAGTGAGGAGCCTTGGAGAGCATGACCCCTAGATCTTTTAGGTACAATGTAACCCAGCAACTGTCTTTTACCTATTTACTTAATTACAAAGCAATAAACCCAAAATGAAAACCCAAGCCAATAATTAGTGTTTTCCTGAAGGTTTGTACATATACTAACTTGTTGCTGTGATATTAATAACAGTTGGTGCATATACTAATCTGTTTGCTGAGGTATTATTAACAGTTGATGTATTTGGAATATTTAAATAAAATTACACATTTCTAAAGACATTCAACACACATATTAGATGAAGGAAATAGTCCAATATAAAAGCCAATAATTAGTCTTGGGATATTGGATGAGAAGGTACTGCATAGGGATTTTATGTGCAAACCTTTTTGCATCCATAGATTACTATTGGGTGGCACTACTGTACTGAGAGTTGCGTAAGCATAAGAAATGATGATCATGTGATATTTTAATGGTTTTACACTGTATTAATTCAATTTTTTTATTATTTACTTATTTTAATACTGTCACTGTGATATAAGTTACATAATGTTCAGTGAATTTAGCCAATGAATTCAGTCAGTAACATCACTGCAAGTTTTCATAGAACTTACCAGAAAAGGCTAACCCATAAATTAAAAATATATTTTCATTTGAGACGGATTTTTGTGTATTTTGAGCAAAAAGCGGAAAATAAAATTTTAATTTTAAATAACAGACATTAAGAATGTTAATTAACATGTTCATTTTTATTACATAATGTAATCCATCGTATGTTATTGTATTATGTAAAACAAATTGAAATATGAATGTATTTTCATTTTTAAATAGAGTATGATACAAAATTGTGAATTGATGTAAACCTTTGTGAAAATTCAAAATTTGAAAGATGTTGAAATTAGTTCACATTCTCAAAATGTTTAACAAATAAATATTCTAACAGTTGCTTCAAAATGATAACCGTGAAAGCTCTGATCCTGGTGCTTGTATCCTACATACTTTGGATCTTTAGATTTTTGAATATTGAACTATAAGATAATGCTCTAACCAACTGGACCATCCTGTCAAAAGCAACAGTTAGTAGAAATTTCATATATTTATCTACCAAGTTCCACCTAATTTCACCACTTTTCCAAAGAGCAAAGTCACTTAGTGGTTTCCAGACATTGTATAGTCACATTAGATTGACTTAAGACATTATTTGCCATTGTTATGTTTGCAGCTTTTTTGAATTCTCTTCTTTGTACCTTTTCCTCTCTGCGCAATATTTTTTTTGTATTTTCCTAATTAAACATATGTTCATTGGTATGTAGATGGTCTCCTACTTTAGACACATCTGCTTTTTCTTTTCTAATCATCAGTTTTGTAATCAACTACTTTTCAATGTAGCAACTCATCTCATTAATGTACACTTTTGCACATTCATATAGTATTTTCATACATGTTTTTGCTTTTAAGACAAGCTCTAACCTGTATCAAATGTGCCTTGAAATTTATAATATTCAAGCAATATCTTTATTTTGCTGATAGAGGGACTTCTCAAACCATGACACAAGACAGTGACATTTATAAAGATAAGAGTGGCCATCTTATCTTTAACCTAAATTTTCACTTATGTAGGCTAATCTGAAGCACCCTGATTTGGGAGCATGAAGCTGTTATTCTCTTCATTGTTTAAGTCCACTATTTCCTTTACAAATTAACCTTCACAAAGTCTTGCAATGTACAATGAGTTAATATTACAATCTTTATACTGGATATATATAAACTATTGTAAAGTTGTAATTATTTATTAAAAACACAGGAAGTATATGTAAATACTTTTAAAACAGGCTTTAACTTATATCAAATACATCTTGAAATTTATAATAGTCAAGCAATATCTTTATTTTGCCAATAGAGGGATCTACAATAGTTTATATATTTCCAGTATAAAGATCGTAAGATTTACCCATACAAAAGCATTTGGGTTCGAAAAGATAGATGGCCATTCTATCTTTTCCCAAAGACTTTATCATGTGTTTGAAGTGTTAATATTCAGTCATTTATAGTTAAAATCTGTAAAGCGCATGTGCAACAGTTTACTGCTGTTTAACTATTACGGTTTATAAAACATCGCGCTATATAAAATAATTGATTGATTTAATATTAACTCACTGTAAATCACAAGATTTCATGAATGTTAATTTGTATAGGAAATAGCGAACTTGAACAGTGGAGAGAACAACAGCTTCATGCTCCCAAATTGGGGTGTTTCAGATTGGCCTATATAAGTGGAAAGTTAGGTTAATGATAAGATGGCAAAGGTCCCTCTATTGGCAAAATAAAGATATTTGCTTGACTATTATAAATTTCAAGGCACATTTGATGAAGGTTAAAGCCTGTCTTTAAAATATTTATATATACTTCCTGTGTGCTTAATAAATAATTACAAGTTTGCAATAGTTTATATATTTCCAGTATATAGATCGTAATGTTAACTCTTTGTAAATTGCAAGATTTGGTGAATGTTAATTTGTATAAGAAATAGTGGACTTAAACAGTGGAGAGAACAACCTCTTCATGCTCCCAAATTGGGGTGCTTCAGCTTGGTCTATATAAGTGGAAAGTTAGGTTAAAAATAAGATGGCCACTCTTTTCTTTATAAAAGTCGCCATCTTGTGTCATGATTTGAAAGTCCCTGTATCGGCAAAATAAAGATATTGCTTGTACTTATACATTTTAAGGTGCATTTGATACAGATTAAAGCCTGTCTTAGATATTTTTGTGGAAGGGTGTAATCATAAACATATGACTAAGATATGAAAGGTTGTATGATCTCTAAGATGTACATTTCATGCTGAACAAACACAATTGGCCCAGATCACAATCTTTTACACATATTTATGTTTATGATTACACCCTTTCATAAGGTGTTAAAAATTGATATAAATCAGTCCCTATTTTGCATGAGAATGGGGTAGTGAAAATTACAGTACAGAAATATTAGACTCTTAATTAAAAGTGTTTTGAGTTGCATAGTGCCATTCATAATAAGTCCTGAATATTTTATGAAAATATTGAAAGCTTATTTGGCATTTTTTTAATTATTAGAAAACATGTTCACTTCAAACAATCCTTAAAAGTGATCATGTAATATTTTAGCTAAAAGATAATTGTGCCTGTGGGTTTTAAAAAAACCAAAGATATCAGATTGTATAGATGCGGAAGTGGGTTCAGATCTGTATTAATATGGATTGAAAACCTTAGTGTATTTTCAGTTTGGACGATAGCCTTATAGTTGAGCAAAAAGTTAAAGATGGGTGTTGGAGGAGTGGTGCATTGGATTTCAAAATCCAGGTGACCTTCTCCCATATCCAAGATTTCTTACTGATGAAAGCCACAAGCAAGAAACTAGTCTGGGGATATTGGATGGAAAGCACTGGATAGGGATTATGAAGCACAGCCTTTTGGCATCTATTGATTACTAAATTTTGCACTAGGTGGCATTATTGTATTGAAACAAGTGTTTTAACAGTTTGTGTAAGCATTAACAAAAGGTGATCATGTGATGTTTTAGCAGTTTCATTTATATATTATTTAGTCAAAGTAATCCACTAGTATTAAACATTCCCATAAATATTTAGATGTAAATATGAATAATTCTATCCATATATTGTTTAGATGACAGCATGCTAAATATGTAATAGATATCGTATCTGATAATACCAATACCAGAATATTTATTAAATAGCTCTGCAAGCTGGTATCATTAGAAGATGATTTAGTTATGATAATGGAGAGACAAAATCATTAAACTATCAAAAGAATAATGCTGCCATTCAGTATTCTCATATTGTTTTTTGTTATTCCAATTTTCAACATTGCCTAGAGAATTCACAAAGACTATCCATAAAGTCCAGTGGAAAACTATAATACAGCTTTGCAAATCTTTATTTTATTATATAATTTATCTGTTCAATTACATCCACTTATCATTTCTTGAAACCTCTCTTTTAAATCTTACTATTATAAGATCTTTTAGGTAATTTTGGATTGTTACATTTTGAATTTCAAGTGCCAAATTAGTCCTCCCATAACTTTGACCCTACCCATTCCAGATAAATACAGCAATGAGCTTCACTAATCATTTCCTAAATTAGAGATTATCTCTAGCCCAGATATAAACTTTAAATCTCAAAAACTAATATGTTTTTTAAATTAAATACTCACCCATGAAGTTATTCACATTTCTCCATCCAATGTGTTATATCATTCATTATAAATGTATCAAACAATGTTCACACCACCACACCCTATTTTGAAATCATATGAATAAAAATGTAATAAAAAACAAATGACTCCCTAATATGCATTTTGTGCAGAACCAGCACTCATCAGTTGGCCCAAGTCACATTATCTCATATATATCTTTATTATATGTCCAATATTTATCAATAGTAAATGGTTATATTTTGAATTACTGCATCCACAACTTTGATACTAATGAGATGGTGGTGCCTTGGGGCAGCTGATGAGTGCTGGTTCATCATGAAATGCATTTTGGGGGGCATTTATCTTTTATTGTATCTTTATTCATATGATTTAAAAAAAATGTCTGCTGGTGTGGAAGTCGCTTAATATATTTATAATTTTGGATTTTTTAAATACAAGTATATTATATACACTTTTAAGATAGATGTAATTAGAGGGAATTTGAACCCAGACTTTTAAGCTCACCCATCTTATACAACCGCAAATATGTGGTTGTGTGTGTCAGTTGTATAGGATGGAACAGATGAATAAAAAGAGCTTGAAAGTCTGGGTTCAAATCCCCTCTAATTTTGGATTTTGTAACATTACTAAACTTTGCTTATAAGTGATGTGTTTAGAATACGCGTAAATAACAGAACGGGTTTTTAAAATCCTGTTACCAGTTTTTTATTTTTCCATATAATTGGTTATCAATATTAATAATTTGCATATCTAATTTACATTTGCTGATTTGCATGTCATTATATCATAGCCTTCCAAGCGAGACCATTTCTATGCGAAATGATGTGTGTGAGTAAAAATAATAAAATAGGCACAAAATCAAAAGAGCAAGTAAAAACAAAAAAAGGAAATCCAAATAATGCAAACACTCGTACGCCAAGAATTTGAGACACCAAATCAAAAATAAAAATGTAGAAAACATCTTCATATTAATATATATACTAAAAAATATTTTTAGATAATATCTTGAATTAATAAATGTTAGTTTCTGAGACTAATATAATTTAAATTTTTTGTATTATTTTTGCAATGAAATTTAATAATGATTTATTTTTATATACATAATATTTTTGACTATATATACATCTGTTCGTTATAATTCCATTCTTTGCTTCTTATTCTTTCAATCAATGTTCATTTTAAATGGTTATTTACTACTTGACTTTTAATTTCCTAACATATGTTAAATTTTCTCCAGATGCCATTTTCAAAATGATTGCTATTCAGAAATTTGTTTTCAGGACCGCAATCTTTAATGGCATTTACATTTTAACGTACGCACACACACACACACATGATACTTTAACCTTAACTTGCAATAATATACATTTTATTTGAATAACGATAATCAAATGACTTTAATGCCCGGAGTTCTTAAGATTGAGCGGCAGAAATACCACAACTGAAATCGATCCCAAGACCTTACGCTCTAGAGTCTGCTGGTCTACTGCCACATGAAATCTATATTTGCATAAGTAATAAATGAGCATATATTTTAATACTAAAACACATCCAGTGTTAACAACATATATATATTAAATGATTGTCAGAAAAAAAACTATCACGAAAAAATTTGAAATTTATATAGATTAACAAGTAAAATTAATTAAACTGTGAAAAAATATAATATATTCTCAAGTTTAAACATATCTTTTCTAATTAAAAAAAGACAGCTTCGTTATAATAGACAAGTTTAAATGATAAAACTAAATTAAACATTAAAGTAGTGGGTCAAATTGAAATAGGAATGCGGTCAAGTTAATCTTACATAGGGTGTAGTGTGCCAGGCTGCATGTGTAAAGACGAAAAAAAAATGTCTCCAGTTTTTGCTTTTTAAAAAGTAATTTAGATTTTACTTTATAACATAATTTACAAAATTTCCAATTGCAAAGATTTAATTTTGCTTCTTTAACATACAGATGCAATATCATTAATTCAAAATTCCTGGTTCCAAAGTTTTTTTGGATTTCAGTAATATCCCATCCCCTTCATTATAATTCCAAACTCTGCTGAAACTTCGAGTTAACATTAACTCTTCTGTATATAAATTTGCATATTTGTATAAATATTTACCAAATGGATTAATTATTATTATAAAATATTAATAGACTGGCGTGCTTTCGATACAGTATTGCATGAAAAGCACATTCGACTGACATTTTGTGGTATAATTATTCTGTTGAGCACATTATTATATGCTGTTTTATTATTTACAGACTTAATTTGTTTTTATAAATATCTTTTGTATACTGCAAAAATGTATTCTTTAAATAATATTATAATGCTTTAAAACATATTTATTTATCATCATTATTTGGAACAAAAAGTCAATCCAACTTTCCCTATCTCTAGCCATTTTTCTCTGTATCGCCCCAGCACCCATTCTTATTTCAGCCATCCATCTCACATGTAATCTCTTTCTGGGTCTTTTACAATTTCTTGGAATCCAGTTTAAGATTTCAGTTGTCCATCTATTGTCATTTCTTCTAGCAATATGTCCAGCCCAACTCCATTTCAGTCACTTAGTTCTATCAATGATTTCATTCATTTTGGATTTCTTCTTGTTACTCCTAACATACATCTCTCCATAGTTCATTTAATGTCTGAAGTCCTGTATTATTCTTCTGTTTAAGTGAACAAGTTTCAGATCCATAAGTAAAAACCGGTAAAACACATTTATTAAAAACCTTATGTTTCAAGCACATTGACATCTTTTCTTTTAATATTAAGTTATTTCTACCAAAAACATTTCAACCAAGTTTAATTCTGTGATTAATCTGTAGTAATAATCTATGATATTTGTAGTTTAACTTTTTCTAACTCATCATTATAAATCTTTATTTTGTTTTGAAAAAATTCATTGAACATTGCTTTAGTCTTTTTAACATTTACTTTTAGCCTTTCTTATTTTTGTCTGTTAATTCTTGCAACAATTCCTGAAGTTCTGAAGCATTGTTTTCAAATACAACTACATCATCTGCAAAAACTAGATGACTTAAATAATCTTCATTTAGTTTTACTCCTTTAGCTTCCCATTTTAATCCCCAAAATACTTCTCGTAAAATTGCCGTAAAAAGTTTTGGAGATATAGTCACCTTATCTTACACCCTTCTCAATGTTAATCTTCCTTGTATCACTATGTAATGCAATCATCACAGTTGCCTTTTGATAAATTTTCTTCAGAATAAGACACTATTCTGGATCTATACCTTGATGATCCAAAGCTTTAATCACTGAAGAAATGCTTATAGAATCAAATGCCTTTTTATAATTCACAAATCCAAACCATAATGGTAACTCACATTCATTGCTCCTTTATATAACTTCTCACAATACTGGAATGTGATTTACTGTACTAAAACCACTTTTAAATCCAGCTTGTTCTTTTGATTAATTAAAATCCAAACTTTGCTTCAGGTGAGCTGTAATTATCTTGGTGAAAAATTTGTATAGAATTGATAAAAAGGCAGATAGGTGTATAACTTTTAATATTTATCACATATTTATATTAATACTCCATTATTCCAATCATATAGTACATCTTTATTATCTAGATACTTAATATATAATTTTGCCAAAAAAAATTCTACTTTTTCACCTGCTTCTTTTAAGACATCAATCATAAATTCCATCATTATCTGAAGCTTTTATTCAAAATCTTGGGCAATTCAGAAGATATGGCAATTGTAGAAGATATTTTTCCTTGTTCTTTATAGAACTCTACTACAAATATCAGGATGTTATTTCTCTTTTTAGTAATAGTTCCATCTTATTTTTTATTGTAGAAATGTTTTCTATCAATAACAAGATGTTGTTTTACACTCTTGAGACTTATTCTCTTCTATAGCTTTCCTTGCTATATTACAATTATACATTCTTATATCATTATCAATTTGTTTGCAACATTTTACAAAATTCAAGATATTCAGTCTTTGCATCATTTTTATATATTTTATTTCTTTTATTTTCTTCATAAATTGTCTTATCTCTGTAGAAATTTTATTAGTCACAATTGCTGTTTTTTTGTATCATCTATCTTTGCTGCAGTTTTTAAAAGTGTATCATTTCTCTTCATATTGATTCCAATCCCATCTGAATCATGTTCAAAATCTATTAATATTTGAAAATGATTTGCAAGTTCCAATTTAAGTTCATTGGAATATTTCTGAAGATTAGGAATATCAACTATCAATACTGTTTTTTTAATAATTTTTGGGTTTCTAGCTTTTTATTAACATATATCTTACATCTTAGTAATCGATAATCACTTCCTGCATTGAATTTATTAAGAACATTGCAATCTTGAAATACCTATTTTCTGTTAGTCAACATATAAGCCAAATCTGCTGTACCCCTATTTGGATGCTTCCATGTCTATTTCTGTTTAACATTTTTCTCAAAAAAAAAAAAGAATTCATAATATAATATTTTCTTTTTCTGCGAACTACAAGTCTATGTCCTCTCTCATTTCTATTACCATAACCAAACTTGTTTGCCAATTCTAACATTAAAGTCTCCCATAACAATTTTAAAATGTTTAGTCTGATGAAAATTTTTTTGTACATCCATATAAATATCTTTAACTACTTTATCACTATGAGAACTTGTTGGGCATAAACCTGATTTATCTGCATTTTATATCTGGTATTAAATTGAAGAACTAACATTATCACTCTAGCTGATAAACTATCAATCTTCACAATATAGATCTTCCATTTTTTATTTATAATGAATCCTATTCCACTTGTGCTTCCAATGTTTGTGCCTTTTTAATACAATACAGGTCCATTTTTTAAATCAATTATCTCTTCACCTTTTCTTCTAACTTCACAAGGTCCAATAGATTCCTATGTAATATGAAATAGTTCTTCAAATTCTTGAAATCTTCCTTCATTTGAAAGTGCCTAGATAAAAGCTTGTCAACAAATGGCAGATTGGGTTCACAATCAGGGAATTCTTAGCACTATCTGCCTTCAGCCACCAACCACTGCCTTGGCTGGTGGCTTTGCAGTCTTTTGGAAATTAGGGCCATGATTTTTTTGTCTCGTGTTTGTAAATATCTGTTTGAAAAAATTATTCACACATACATTCATTCTGCCTTCAAGAAAACTCAACTGATATTTCAGTTAAGAGCTATAAGGCAACTGAGAAGAAAGGCCACGGTGTTTCTTCATCTTAAACTCAGAGATAAAAAGCCAATAAAATTGCCGTGCTGCCTCATGCACGATGGTGAGCAATCCAATTATGATTGTATACTATATGAATAATCACATAGTAATAACAGCTGCAATGACAAGAACCTATGGAGTGGTCATTAGGAATTTGTCTTGTCTGGTTTCTTTAAGGCCTCCAAAAGAAATCAAAAGAATAGCAGTTATTAAAACAATAATTTATAAATCTTATTTGGATAAAAGAAGTTTTGAAATAGAGGGATTTACGATGTTGGTAGTCTAGCTGTACTTTATTGTTGCCAAAACAATTTTGTGATCATTTTAATTATTAAATAAAATTGCATGATTTTGTTTATTTTCATTTATTTTATTGAAACTGTCTGAAATATAAAATCAATTTTTGATAAATGGCATTAACCAAATCATATCAAGAAAAGTTTTTTCTCCCATGTGTCATAGCATCAGCCGGGAAACGAACCCGCTAACCCGGGACAACTGCTTGTAAAGCAGCTGTCGCTGACCTCTCGACCACCAATGCTTGACATATCAAGTTGTATGCATATCATAATTTTATAATAAACTTCAAAATGTGCATATAAAATAATTTACATGTCAGACTTTCTAAAGACATTTATATTGCTGACCCACCTGATCACACACATGTTGAAAAGATAAATAATCACCAATATACGTATTTCATGCTAAACCAGCAATCATCAGTTGGTCTAGATTACTATTCTCACACACATATATAATCAGTACTCAGCTTTATATTAAAATAGCCAATATTTATACTTTAATGGACAGGCTTCAAACTATTTCAACTCACAACTCTTTAGCCTTCCATTTCATTGAAAATCTGATGATGGAACGTTCAAAGCCCTTGATAGTGCCAAGGTTGTCATCCTACCCATGTTGACATATTAGTCATTTTGACCCCTCATGAACAGGAGAATAATCCATTTATATATACATATGCGAGAGATGGGCAGACCTTTTACACACTATTTATATAAATTAATACCTTGTACAGGCTTAAACCTGCATTTATATTGTAACCTAATTAAAGTAATCAAAAAAAAGATATTATTATATCTGAGTAAAGGAGTCCAATATCAAAATTAAAGGTTGATCAAATTATTATACTATCAAGAATTATAAGCAAATTATTAATAACAAGGTATAATATGTATTATAACTCAGGTATACAGACAGTAATCTTACCCACTTTCATTTCTTGGTTTGATGTTAAGTGCATGTTTAAACAAATACTAAGTGAATATGGTCTAGCAGGGCGCCACTAGATTATCTGAATCTAGACACGGTTATATCTAATAACCTTTTACATGTACCGGGTTTGAATCCCTTTTTGGTACTTTATTTCTAATAAAAAATGAGAGATTTTGCTTTTCGAGCCATATCACTAGAAGCACTAATAGTTAGGTAAAAGTAAAACATCTTTAAACCACAGTGGAGTTCATTGAACATAAATCATTTCTCAGATCTTAACATAACAAATGTGTTTCAATATTTTTATAAGTTCACTAGCTCAGATTATATATAACTAATTTAGATGGCACATTCACTCATCCTCATGAAATAGATTATGGGATGTGGTTATAATAATACTAAGAAATCACTAAATATTATAAAATCAATATTTATTTATGGCCTTTAAACAGTTAAACAGCTCATTAATTAAAACGTTGATGACGATGATGATGATGATAATAATAACAATAATGACAAGGGTTTCAATTACAGCTCTGGGACTAAGCCTAAACATAAAACTAATTTTTATAAAGAAATTCATAATTATTGCTTAATTTTAGCATATTTACTTATATCTTAAATAACTAATATTCAACCATTGATGATGATGAATAATCACACTTAACAAAGACTACAATTAATGAAATATATATGCCTCGTTTAATAAAACAAACTAATATTTATTACTACATTTCTAACATATACATAAAAATTTCTAGATAAATATGAAAATTGACATGAATAATAATTATAATAATTGATTATATAACAATCCTCAGATTAATTTTAAGTTCTTCCCCCTTTCCCTTCAAATGTATTTTGTATTAAGTTGGATGTCACATTGACCCTGATTTTCACTCCATGAGAAAAGTATTAAAAAAAAATTATCTGCTCATTGGCACACATACTTTAAAATCCAACATGTAAATAGAATGTAAAAAAAAAATGTTAGTAAAATTGAAAGAGCAAGTTTTAGAAACAAGTTTTAAATTATTTTCTCCCCCTCCCTTCCAAGCGCTGAAATCTATACTGAACTTGAAACAAAATAATCTAATATTCTAATACTACTCATTATTTCACATTCACTCCCAATTATACACATATAAAAATATTATTATGTATGTGCGTGTTTTATCCCATAATAACAAAATATTATTAAAAACCAAAATAATAATAATATATCAGTTAAAACTAAAATCATAACACCATAAAAAAAATTGTTTTACACATTAATATTGTAAAATTAATAAACAAATCATTTTCATACATTCAAGATCATTTATGAAGCTCAAAGTTATTATTAGTAAGACATTCTTGTTTTAATCGATCTGAATAGTCTTTAAAAGTTCTTTAAATAAAAATATACCACTTTATTGCTAAAATGTTTATTAAGACTGATATCATAAAGAAAATAGATATAAAAAGTCATATTACCGATCTTTTGTTTGTGGCGAATTTCCAAGGGTTCAAACTTGTTTTGTATAAGGTTTATATTTCTGCAGCTACTATTTCCGTTTTATGTGGGAACAATCTCTTTCTTGAGGTGTATAACTATTTGATGATGGTGACTCTATTGAGGTTATTTGCTTTAGTGGATAATTTGGAAATCATTATACTAATTTTTCTTCTCTTCCTGTCAAGCATGTGGATGAAACACAGCAGTTGTTTTCACATTTGTAAATTTTCTTGAGTTTAAAATCAGTTATTGTAACAATTAATTGGACTTGATGATTAATATTTATCAGTAGATTAATTCATCTTCTTTGAATGCAGGAGAATGCTTTCTTCCTTCTATTAAAACATCTTATTTCTCTGGTCAGTTGAAAGGTGTAGAATATTATTTTAGACACATCTTTTCTTTCCTATGTGATGTGCAGCTTCCCCCAGATGGTCCGGCAAATGGGATATACATATAATTTTTCTAGCCCGCCATTTCTTATATTTTCAACATTCAAATTTGATAGTTTAATAATCTGAATCAATCACAATAATCCTAATAATAATTCAAGACAGCTTTTTATATCCAATTTTTAGCTACCTTAACCAATCAGAGATAGCATCACTTGCTATTTTTGGACAAATTTGTTTTAATTAGATCTCTAATTTATTTTCAACCAAAGTATTTTTCAACTGAAAAGTTTAATCCTTTTTCCAGACACTTTTGTTTTAAAAAAAAAATAGACTCAATCCTTATTTCCTTTCTTTTCTTTTTTTTTCTTCTTTTAACATCCAGGTAACACTTCAAATCTTTGAGCTTCCTTCTTTAGATCTTGAGATAAGACAATTTCAAAATTAGAGCTCTGACTCATTATAAACTTCCAAAGTGAAAAACAATTATTTACAAAAAAAAATTGCTACAAAGATTGATATCTGATTAAACAGATTTCCTCTTTTAACAAACAATTGTACAAAAAAAATAATTTAACAGATTTAATACTTCCTTTTCTTTCAATATTTAGGAAATGTAAAATTTTGTATGTAATGTACACACATCCTTCATTCTTTCAAATCATTCATAAACTAACCTTAAATACTATAATTGCTAGCTTAGTAATTATAACCCAATTATTTAATTAAATCTGTAACTTTTAAATCCCAATTATAATTAAAGAAAAGCAAAATAAAAGTATAGAATAAAATATTAGAATTGATCAAGCATAGGTTAGTTTTAAAGAAAGTTAAAATGTTTAATATTTGAAATATAAAACAATTAAATAATTTACACATACATTGCCTATATGTATGCATTATAACTTTGCTTTTTAAAGAAAATTTAAATATTAAATAGTTTAAATGTGTGTATTACCTTTCTATCAACACACAAACAAATAAAGCATGTAATTGTTGACCCATTCTTTCTCTGTTTAAAGCTTTTAGAACTGGACCTTGTAGGGTTTGAACTTGGATGCCCTACAGCTTCTTTTATGATTATATAAAAATGTGATGATGATTTTTGGTTTACCTTTTCTACATGCACATTACTATAAATTTACTAATGACTAAATTGTAATGGCACAATATATGTGATATATTTGGGGTTCGAATAGTGTGTAAAAGGTATGCCCATCCCTTGCATATGTATATATAAATGGATTATTCTCCTGTACATGAGGGGTCAGAATGACTAATATGTTAACATGGGTAGGATGACAACCTTGGCACTATCAGGGGCTTTGAACGTTCCATCATCAGATTTTCAATGAAATGGAAGGCTAAAGAGTTGTGAGTTGAAATAGTTTGAAGCCTGTCCATTAAAGTATAAATATTGGCTATCTTAATATAAAGCTGAGTACTGATTATATATATGTGTGTGAGAATAGTAATCTAGACCAACTGATGATTGCTGGTTTAGCATGAAATACTATATTGGTGATTATTTATTTTTTCAACATGTGTGTGATCAGGTGGGTCAGCAATATGAGATGGCACTGAGATTGGTGGGTCGTGTGAAAGTGTGAGTTCGAACCCCGAATATATTACATATATAAATGCAGGTTTAAGCCTGTACAAGGTATTAAAGATATTTTAATAAACTTTCAAACAATGCTAGAAAGTATATAATTATATTTACGAGATGCATATTCAAAGATGATTTTCATTAATATTAAAATATATATTTACTAGTCACTATTTATCTATGAAATCATTAAATTTTTTGTCAAAATATCAATACTAATACTACTTGGCCAATAAAATTTAATTTTCAACGCTATATGCCAGTATAAATATTTCAGTTCTTAAATTTAAAACCCACATGTTGTAGGGTAATGCATATTTGTCTATCTTCTGAGGTTTGTTAGATGCAAAGAATCAAACTCTTCATACAGTAATGGCACCCAGTGCAAGCTTTAGTAATCAATGGATGCAAGAAAATTCATGCGTAAAAAATAGGGTAGTGCATATTTTATCTACCTTCTGAGGTTTCTTAGATGCAAAGAATCAAACTCTTCATACAGTAATGGCACCCAGTGCAAGCTTTAGTAATCAATGGATGCAAGAAAGTTCATGCATAAAAAATAGGGTAGTGCATATTTATCTACCTTCTGGGGTTTGTTAGATGCAAAGAATCAAACTCTTCATACAGTAATGGCACCCAGTGCAAGCTTTAGTAATCAATGGATGCAAGAAAGTTCATGCATAAAAAATAGGGTAGTGCATATTTATCTATCTTCTGAGGTTTGTTAGATGCAAAGAATCAAACTCTTCATATAGTAATGGCACCCAGTGCAAGCTTTAGTAATCAATGGATGCAAGAAAATTCACGCGTAAAAAATAGTGTAGTGCATATTTATCTACCTTCTGAGGTTTGTTAGATGCAAAGAATCAAACTCTTCATGCAGTAATGGCACCCAGTCAAGCTTTAGTAATCAATGGATGCAAGAAAATTCATGCGTAAAATCTCTATCTAGTGCATACTCATCCAATATCCCAGACTAGTTTTTAGCTTGTGACTTTCATCAGTAAATAACCATGGATCTGAGAGCACTGCATCTAGATTTTAGGATCTAATGCAACCCTCCAGCACATAACTTTTACCTACTTAAATAAACTATAAAGATAGGAGTATAAGATGAAAACATAATAGTGTTTGCAATCCAAGCTCATTCACTTGTCTAACCATATAAATCTGAACCCACTTCAGTATCTATATATTTTGATATCTTTGGTTTTTCATATCTCACAGTCACCATTACCCCATTGGAAGAATATGGAATAAAAATACAAAAACATCACATGATCATCATTTTCTATGCTTACACAAGCTGTTAATAATTGTATTAAACTCTCCATAGTTTGCTAACAGCTTGTGTAAATGTAGAAAATGTTGATCATGTAATGAGAATCACTCGCAAGTGATAATCTACATGGTTTAATTTTCTCAGCTTACCTTCAACTAATGGATTAGTCCAGATTCCATCTTATCTCAGTCTGATTGAGCATTCATCAATACAGACCAGTAGATGAATAAACGGATAACACTTTAAATAGGAGAAACAGACCAATGAGTGATGTGTTTAGCAATTGTTTTCATTATGAAAAGAGATCTGCTCTAAATATGCAGTTCCAGCTGGAGGTATCACAAGACAACAACAAATGACTTTCAGACCTGAATGGCAGTATGCACATTATCCACTATATAGTTAAATTGGTGATACAAATTTACGATAGACTGGAAGCTGATAGAACCTAAATCAGACAAATATAAGTTAGGCTGACACAGACCAACTGGAAGTGTCACAACACCAATTTATGAAGCAACCTGTCACACTACAGCTAGAAGTGATATGTGAACTTAGAAGGGTATCTGAAACCTGTTACAGAAATAGTTAGATAGCAACTAATTGCGATATCAAACCAACAGTATCAGGCATAGGTATAACATTCCATATATTAACTGAAATACAAGCTTATTATATACCTATATCAATATATGTATTATATAGGGTATATTCACATGACCCATTCCACTCTATTTCATAGCACTGATACACCTGAACACATATATATCAAAAAGATAAAATCACTAATATACATATTTCATGTTAAACCAGCAATCATCAGTTGGTCCAGGTTATAATCTCTACACATATATCCAACAAGTGCTCCGATATATATTAAGATAGCCAATGTTCATACTTCAATAGTCGGCTTCAATCCACTCTACATTCCAATTCTTCAACCGTCCATCCAATTGAAAATCTGATGATGGAATGCTCAAAGGCCACCCTGAAGCCGAGATTTTTGTCACACCAATGTTCACCTAAAGTGTAGAGATGATAATCTGGACCAACTGATGATTGCTTGTTTAAAATGAAATACGTATTGGTGATTGTTTATCTTTTCGACATAAATGAAAGTCTGTGCTCAATATACTCTAGTCCATATATTGTAAATACGTATTTGTATATTTGTTTTTATTAATAAATATTGAAACGTATTTTACAAATTTATGCTTAGACTGAAGTTTAATCACAAAAATAAAAAGATGTCATAAAATTGCATAATCAATGATTAACAACAATCCTTTTATTTTTTGTAAAGAATTTATACATTTTTAAAATTTTCTTTACGGAAACATGGGAGGGTTAGTTCATTTTTATTAAATTATATACGGTTATTTACTAGCGCGAAATAATTGTGTTATTTTTATAAATAGTAGTGATTGAGAATTAATATTGATTTAACAATTTTTATTAGAAAATTGACATTTTTTTTTGGAAAAAATTATTTTATAACCATAATCTTCTGATTAACGAGCCCAAACAGATTATCGATTAGTTTTTATCCATTAATCTTGAAATTTTATTTATCTTTAAAAAATGAAAACAATTAATTACAACGATAAATATTACCATATTAACAAATTCTTTTTCTCTAACCGCACTTGTGCCATCTAGTGTAAGCTTTAGTAATTAATAGATACCATAATAATACTTAATATATCCGTATCTAATGCAAACCTATTCAATATCCTCAGACTAGTTTCTAGCCTATGACTTACATCATTGAGAAACTTTGGATCTGAGGGCATTGCTATTTAATAGCATTGTGTAAATGGTCATATGATGTCTTATTGGGTTTATGCTTTCAAACATCACTAGAATTCTTTTGGTAAACACACATTTCACCAAAATGACATGGCAAATAAGAGTAGGTCAAATATGCTATTTCATTTGTATATTTTATGATGATGAATTTCAATTAAGATTCATATGAATATTTTTGTTTACGTTACTCGGTGCTAAATGACAATGCACTCTAACAAATAAAAATCGTCTTCATGTATGGTGAATTCTTTAAAATGCTTTTAAAATTACTGAAAATGGGGGTTCATTTATTATAACAATATAAAACAATATTGGTCCTTGACTATTAGTTACATCACAATTTTTAAATTGGATTTTCCAAAGTTTAGATTTGATTATCGACACAAGCTTACATAAATGATAAGGAACTGATCTTTACCCTGAAATCTTGTTTAGAATTTATTTAAATATCATGTGATGTCAACAACAACAATGAAAAAACAAATCTTGAAACTCCTTTTTATTGTTAAATAGCGGATATAGCTAATGTCCCATGGCTTTTCTAAAAAAATTTCAAACATTTAAGAGTAGAAACTCTGCACATTTATGTATAATAAAATGGGTCTTATTATATACATTTTAAAAGTAAAAAAAAAACTATTGATTTAATTTGGAGAACACATACATACATACATCACATCAAACATTATCTTCAATCCATCTTCTCTGATCTTTAGCTTGCCTTTTCCACATCACCCCTGCACATTTTTTTATTTCATCAATCCATCTTACATGTGGTCTCTTTGTGGGTCTTTTACAATCTCTTGGAATCCAGTTTAAGATTTCAATTGTCCATCTATTATCATCTCTTCTAGCAATGTGTTCAGCCCAACTCCACTTCAGTCTTTTAATTTTTTCAATGAGATCAGTAACACCTGTTTGTTCTCTTACCCATATATTGCATTTTCAATCTCTTCTTGTTACTCCCAACATGCATCTCTCCATACTTCTTTGAGTGGTCCAAAGTCTCTGTATTGCTCTTCTATTAAGTGTCCAATCTCAGATCCATAAGTAAGAACTGGTAAAACCCATTTATTAAAAACCTTCCTTTTCAAACACATAGGCATATTTCCTTTCAGTATTAAATTATTTCTACCAAAAGCACTCCAACCAAGTTTAATTTTCTATGATTAATTTCATCCATTATGTTTCCATCTCTATTAATAATCTGACCAAGGTATTTGTAGCTGTTAACTTCTTCTAACTCATCATAATCAATCTTTCATACTTTGAGAAAATCCATTAAACATTACTTTAGTTTTTTTAACATTTATCTTTAGTCCTACCTTTCCTACTTTCACCTGATAACTCCTGCAACATTTCCAACAACTCTAAAGCATTATTTGCAAAAACAACTACATCATCTGTAAAATCTAAATGACTTAAATAATCTCCATTTACTTTCACTCCTTTAGCTTCCCATTTTAATCCACAAAATACTTCTTGCAGCACTGCTGTAAAACGTTTTGGAGATTCTCAATGTTGACTTTCCTAGTATCATTATGTAAAATACATACATACACACACCTTTACTCCGCTTAGAGATTGTCTATTTAGTGATATTTCGCAATAGCGATCATCATCAATTTGTACCCACTACTTCAATGTACAATCAATTATTCGCTATAATGATTGGGAAAAATTAAAAGAAAATTTTTTTTGGGCAGCCATCTTAAATTTTGTGTCACTGATGACATCAGAGAATAGGTATTTTAAATACATTTTACCCAAGGCAAAAGTACATTACTGTAATACGTATACAGGTATACGTATACTCTACTGTAATTGTATAGCACATACAATGTTTTATTCATAAAGCACAATGTTAGTGCTGCATTCAGTATTTTGATTATAAAACGTATAAATTTAAAATATATATAATTATTGAATCTATAATACTGTATACATATAAGTGTTGAATGTCTTTAGAAAAATTAAACTTTATTTAAATATAATGTACAGTGCTTGGATTATTTAAATAAAGTTTAATTTTTCTAGAATTCAACACTTATATTAGATGATGAAAACAGTACAACTAAAATACCATCATCACAAACTTTCAGGAAATCACTAAATACTAATATTAAATTGTGTGTGTGTGTTTCTTCATTATGTACACCCAACTGCTTTCAAATCAAAAGAAAAATAACATTTTAAAATGAGAATGTTGAATTAGAAAAAAAAATTAAAAAGAAAAACAGATTGCATTTAAAATAAGTGTTAATAAATAATTTTTCTACATGAGCAGGGGGGCGGGGAGGCACTATTACATTAGTAAAAGCGTATGTTTTAGAAAATTAGAACATTTTTTTCTTTTAAAATAAGTTGATTTTTTTTTTCTAAAGTTGACTGTCTTTATATTTAATTAAATAATTTATAATTAAACATTGTTTTTTAATTTGAATAATTTTACATAAGTAATAAACATAAATGTACAGTAATATGTACTGTAATACAAATTTTTAAAAAATGCACTTCAGTATGGATTTTTTTTTCATTACGATGAAAAACTTCTGCGGAAGAATATAACAACTCTTAAATTCAAATTTAGTTTCACTTTCTCTTTCCTTTTGCTGTACTGTACTTTTTAAACAGTGAAAATATGCATTTTTTTCCTAATGATATAAAACTTTTCTTTTAGATACCGTATTTAGTCATCATTGGCATCAAAAAATCAAGAAAATCTTTGAGCTTGGAAACCAATGTGGATATTTTACATCGACTGGAACAGATCAGGTTTTTTCCCATAGACCCCCATTATAAATATGTATTCTGTATACAATATTCTTGCTTAATGATGAGTTTTGGAGGACCAATTGCCATCGCTAAGCGGGGTAAAGGTGTATATATATACATAAATTAATAAAGTTATGAATAAATAAGACTCTCTTGACAATGAATCAAGAATAGAATGTATCCATCTGTTCTTTAAGCTTGTGATGTTCATAAGCTTATCTTTTTCAACAAAAATGAAAATTCGGAGTGATCATAATAAATCAGTCAGATGAAAACATGGTGTTAATAATTATTGAATTTATAACAGGTGAATTTTCCTTTGTTCTCTTTAGTAATCATTTTTGTAGTGAATTTTTCTTTGTTCTCCCTAGTAATAATTTTTTTAAATGATCAACATTTAATTTTAATATTTAAACATCTACTCTATATTAGAGCTCAACAGATTTAGCTTGATTTGTTAGAAATATAAGTTTACAAATGAAAAACATCTTGAAAAAAAATTATATTTGAGTTTGGAAAAAGTAAATTTATAAAAATCTTTCTTGAATAAACTTCTTTGTAAATTCTGAATGAAATGTTGGTAAGCCATCATGAAGCTATGAGATTCCATTCTAAAATTTAAAATTGTGGTTATAATTATTTAAATACAAAAATTTTAATCACACCACAGAACAATCTCCTTCCAAATACATGACTCAGAATCATTTTGCAGGCAAATCCATAATGAATTGTTTTAATACACTTGCAAATAGAATTTTACTTTTCATTTATCAATTTTCATTTATTCAGTATGTTCTAGCACGTGTGTGTGTGGCACAACTGTTCCCAAAAGCTATAAAGAGTTATAAAATAGATAACTAAAAACAAACGAGCTGAGCATTTTCAAAGGATCTTGCCTTCATAATCATAGCTTGCTACTATGTTTAATGATAAGAAAATATGCTAATTCCATTTCTTCAATAAAGCATAGCATGTGTCCTTCCTATTTATGCCATCTTTGTCCTGTGAGATGAAGAAGGCCTCTTTGATTTTTCTTTTAAGGTCATGTCTCTCTCTACATATGATTGTGGGATTGTCTGGGATGCATTCATGGTGACTTGGGCTCTGGTGCTGATAGAAAACTGAATATGTGGAAGGATCATTGAGAGCTCTATTGTATGAATATTTATGTTGTGCTAATCATGCAGACAAAGATAAGCACAACATAAATGTTCATACAATAGAGCTCTCAATGATCCTTCTACCTATTCAGTTTTCTATCAGCACCAGAGCACAAGTCACCATGAGTGCATTCCAGACAATCCCACAATCGTGTGTAGAGAGAGACATGACCTTAAAAGAAAAATCAAAGAGGTCTTCTTCAACTCATGGGACAAAGATGCAATAAATAGAAAGGACACATGCTATGCTTTAACATAGTAGCAAGCTATGATTACGAAAGCAAGATCCTTTGAAAATTCTCAGCTCATTTGTTTTTAGTTATCTATTTTATAACACTTTATAGCTTTTGGGAACAGTTGTGCTGCCCATGCACACATGCTAAAAATATATATATTTCCCAAAAGTAAAAAATTATTTGACTTAATTGTATTCATTCAGTATGATAAAAGATGAATTTCTTTTTCATCTGACCTCCAACTGTATATATTGTAAATATACTTGTATTTGCAAGTTTATTAAAAATGGCTCAACTTGAGTCTGCCTGTGAAATAATTCTATGATATGATCATAACTCTAAATGTTACATATTCAAGCAGTAATAAAAGTTATTTACATGCTGTTGAAATTAATAATAAAATCAACAAAACATCACATGATTGTCAATTTATATGCTTAGACATGCTGTTAATAAGAGTAATAAACTCTCAATACAGTAGTGCCACCTAGTGTAAGCTTATTTGTAGTCAATGGATGCAGAAATGTTTTTGCATAAGCCTTTCATCCAACAACATCAAACTTTTTTCTACCTTGTGGATCCTCACTGATGGAAAACCACAATCTAGAAACTAGTCTGGGGGTGTTGCATGAGTAGGCACTAAGGAATTTTTATGCAAAAACCTTTCTACATCCATTGATTACAAAGGCTTGCACTACTGTATGGAGAATTTGTTACTCTTATTATAAATTAATAATATTTGAATTTAAAATAATATATGAAACGTTAAGACACCTTGATGAATTTGTAAACTAAGATCATTGCTAATAATAAGTTTCAGCCTTTTTTGATATCAATGATGTCAGATAAAAAAGAAATTATCCTTTTATTAGATTGAATGAATGACCATTGGTAAATGAAACATAAAATTTGTATTTGCAAAGTGTAAAAATGAGAGAATATGAACTCTTTAAGGAAGAAAACACACAATTTTTTTGAAATATATCTTGATTAAATGGTTTGAATTTTCCATTCCTTCCATTATTTCAGTTTTTATGATGAGAAGTTTAAAGTTGGCAGTGGAGGAAGCTATTCCAAGTTTTTTAGGAATGCAAATGGCCAGGCTAAGGATGTTGAAGACATGCAACATGGCAGTGAGTTATCTCATTAGGATTGTTCATCATAGTTTACCATTTAGAATAGAACAGATAAATTAAATAAAAGTATTAAACAAATGTCAAGCATTGGTGGTCGAGAGGTCAGCACAGCTGCCTTACAAGCAGTTGTCTCGGGTTAGCGGGTTCGCTTCCCGGTCGATGCTATGACACATGAAAAAAAAAGTATTAAACAAATAAAAAATCAAGTGTTAAATAAAAAAAAAAGAAAATAATTGAGAGTGAAAGGAGTAATTTGTAATATAAAACAAACAAAATTTAATGATATAACATTCAGATTAAGAAAAAACAAATAAAAAAAATTAAATATCAAATTATGTTATAGTTTTTCAAACAAAAACTTAAAAAAACTTTCTATTATACTTATTTTGCAACAAATATATTGTACCGTTTATTTATATATGGTACAAATATATTGGCATTCGGTAAAAGCTAAAAGAAAAAGCAAATTTAGCGATTTTATTAAAAGGCACACATTTTTAAATTTTTTTTAGTTAGTGTAATTTTTTTTTTTAAAACACAATGAAAGTGTTTCGAATTATTTATTCAATTAAAACTTAAAATTGGAAGAAATAAAAAAAGTCATGCGGATTACAATCGGTAAAACCTTTTTGGAAGCTAATTAAAGATGGCAGAAAGACTTTATAAAAAAGAGAACTTTGTAACAGAAAAATACAAAATAAATGTACAAGATTATTATCTTGTATGCTGATAAAGGGACAAAAGAAAATATGCACAGAAGTCTGAAAGTCGGACCTCAAGTATAAAAAAAAATACCAGCGTGATCAGGGTCTTGTCTGTTCCTGGAGAATGAAAAATCCAGGACTACTCTATGCTAAAATAATTTGTCATGCAGGAGTAGAGCAAGGCTTTTGCTGACATCGTTCATGAAAATGTCCACCAAAAAAGCTTTGTGACTAGCCTTTAGGATGGACCAAGAACAAGTTAAAACCAATGGCCATGAATTCATTCTACCTCATGAAAAACCATGCATGGTAATCAACAATCTTCGTAAACTCGCTAAACTTACTGGTAAGCTATGATTAATCATTCCCGATTGTGAGTAAAATTAAGCTTATAATATAATCCTGATAGAATCATTAATTTTCTTATTCAAGAGACTTTCATTTTAAAGAATTTTCTAGAAGAAATTTGGAAGTGAACTGTAATTGTTTAACTGTTTTTAATTAATTGATCAACATTGTTATCTGGATTAGCATGTAGATACCTTCCAATTTTATTTAACAATTTAATTTTAATTATTTTAATTTGTTAGAATAAAATATTTATTTCTAATATCAACTTTTCATTGTGCATTATTATTGTTAATCTTTAATCTATTATGTGTAAATCTCCTTTGCCAATATGTTTATTTATTAACTAAACCACGGGTGTAATATTCTCTGAAAAATAACTAAGCTATGGGAAATCATAACCCTGATCTTTAAAATTATTTTCTTCTAAATATACGATGTGCAGTGCAACAAATTTCAGTGGATTCTTATATGAATCCTGGTGCCCTTATAAAAATAAATAAAAGGCTGATTCTACTGGTAGCATAGGTCGTAATAATTAGTAGGCTAGTTAATCAGGAAATATAGCTATGGTTTTGGAAATAGGAACAAGATATTTTCTTATCCATAGCTTGATTAACTTTCACTTCATAGTGTGTAAAATAAGGCCTACCAGAATGTACTAAAACATGAAAAACATTACAATATATACTAAAAATTGTTTAAATTCATTTAATTTAATAAATAATTTTAATAGTCATTCATTAGACTAGAGATGATCTATTTAATGAATAATAGTTATGCAGTGTAATTTTTACTACATAACTCTCACATAAAGTAAGGGCTAGTTTTTATCCACTTTTAACACCTTGTGGAGAGGGTTAATAATAAACATACAACCAAAGACATGTGAAAAAGATATGTGACCTCTAAGATGCATATTTCATGCCGAACCAGCACTCATCTCTTGGCCCAGGTCACAATTTCTTACAGATATCTTTATCATTTGTTCAGTACAACTTTTTCACATATCTTCGACATATGTTTATTACTACACCCTTCTGCAGGTGTTAAAAGTAGATAGAAACCAGTCCCTATCTTGTGTGAGGATGGGTAGAGTAAAAATTACACTACAGAAATATTATTCATTAAGTGTATAATCCCTAGTTCAATGAATGACTAATAAAAATTTGTAATATACTTCCATTAATTGGTTGTGTCAAAGTTGTGAAAGTATTAAGTTAGACACATCTATTAAACTGTAGTATTTGTCTACCTGCATATACTTAACAATGATAATTATATGTATAAGAGATTATAATCTGGGCCAGTTCAGCATGAAATATACATCTTTGAGAACCATTCATCTTTTTCACATGTTTTTGGTCATATGTTTGTTATTAACCCCTCCACAAGGTGGTAAAAATAGATAAAAATCAGTTCCTACCTAGTGAGAGAATGATGTAGTGAAAATTAAAATACAGAAATATTATTCCTTAAATTTAATTAAATAGTTTTATTAAATCAATTGAACTATAATTTTCTGTTATTTTTTTGTATAGTACTCATCAAAAATTAAGTAATGTTTTCTTATGGCTCTTCAATACTAGCAGTTGGTTGCAGATGGTTGTTGCAGGTTCGTCTCCTGGCCAATGCTATGACATTAAAAAAAATCATGTTTTTTTGTTCTTTTCCAATTATCTGCCAGCTTCAACTGTCTAGTAATATTTTTCAGAGCTGTATTAGTGCTCTTGAATAAATAAACAAAAAATAATACCATGAAATTGTATTTTACAGTTCTGAAGAAATCTGCTAGACAATTGAAAGTATCAGATAATTAAATTACATGCATTATAAAATGTGCAAGGAAAAAGTAAATTTTTAGTATTTTTTTGTATATAAAGTATAATTGTGCAGAATGGAATTAACTTCCAATCATGCGTTGTTTCATAACTATTATAAATCTTCATGCACCCACTTGACCGTAAGAGTTTTAAAAGCTAAAATGAATTACTTAAGTTTAGAACATATTTATATATACACTAATCTTTATTGATGGCACTAATATAAGCATGGCCAGTAAGGGTTAGTGTTTATATAAATACTCTAAGCTTAAATGTTTCACTTTAGCTTTTAAAACTTTTGCTGATAAATGAGTGCATGAAGATTTATAATAATTATGAAACAGCCCACGAGTGGAGATTAATTTTCTTCTATCTATAAATACAGATTTTCAGTACTTAATAATAGTAGATTTACATTTAAAGTATAATTATATATTAAAATTTAATACCTAACCCATATTGACTTTTAATGTACTAGATTAGAGATGCAATTTTTACAATAAAATATATAATAATGAAGATAAATATTACATGCTTCATGAAACCAATAAGTTATAAAATATAATAAACTGAGAAAATGTAATTATCATAAATACAAATAAAAAAAAACATTTTTAAAGTTATTAATTTCAAATTTATTCATAAATTAAAAATGTTGGTGCATTACTGTTAAAATCGGACTTATATTTTATTAATTTTAACTTTCTCAATGTAATAGTACAAACAAAAAAATATATAACATTACTTATCAATTATTATGTTCAACAGTTTCTGTTTGTAAAAATTAGAATGATTAATTATTTAATTAAAGAATCAAACTCTAAATAGAAGACATCCATATAAGGGTTTTTTCTAACAAACTAAATATTAAATTATGTAATAATTTGAATTCACATATTTATTTAATGATAATATTGGTAAAGATGGAAAAAAACAAATACATATTACTAAATGAATTTGCCAATTTATATACACATAGGCATACATTGCATACAGAACCTGGGTCTCTTTTTACGCGAACTTATTTAACACGATTTTGAAGTTACGCGATTCATGTTTCACTGGAAGTAGAACTCTGATAATGCGCTATTACTTTAAATAATAAATTTCACGCACTTACGTTATATTGAAAGTAATAGCACATTATTGGAATTCAACTTTCATCTTACTAATTTCAATATTTTCAGTGCTTTATAATAGTAAGATTTTATGCAATAATGAACTAAAATCATGATTTCCACATTTTATGTATACACACATTAAATTTTCAAGATTTTAATTAAATTTGTTCAAACATTTTTTAATTTTGCATTTTAAATCACATTCTGTTTTTGCTTTTTAAAAAGAACGTAATCAATTATTAATCATTTAGTGTCCACAAGTTTATTTTTAAAAGGTGAGTAATAGCAGTGGGCACAATTAAATTTGACAATTAAAAATTAAAATCTGATTTTTAATTGTAATTAACAATTTAAAAATTACTTACGGCGACTTGAAATTAATGTGATGTGAAATTTGATTTTTAAAGGAATTGAAAATTAAAAAATTAAAGACAAAAATAAGAATTTAATTTTTAGTTATTAGTTTCATAAACAATTAATAAAATCATCATCTCAAAGATTAATTACTAATTATGTTGTCAACAGAAAACCATTAACAAAACATGAGAGTGACGTTGGCACTAGTTGTATTTTCTCTTGTGAAGAATCTGATTGTTTACCAGTTTGCAAACGAACCTGTTTATCGGCAAATGGCGATAATAATTAAAATGTCTATAACAAAATGTAAATTACTGTAAATTATGCATAAAAATATATTGTTTGAATAAAATTAAATATTATAGTTAAAAAAAGTTTGTCTTGTATCAATTTTTTTCAAATTTGAAATTTTTTATTAGTCATATTTTATTTCCTTATTTTTTTTTTTGCATGAATTTTAAAGTCATTTTACATTGGTGCTTTGCTTTTACATGATTTTGAAAAATCACAGTCTGTATCCCCCCTTTTTCAAGGTAAGTTATGTCTATTTTTGCGCGATTTCATTTGTGTTGTTTTCTGAGGAACCTATCTATCGCGTAAAACGAGACCCAGGTGTATATACAGTGTATATATTTTTTATGGTAAATTTATTTTATAAACTAATATTTAATTTATTTTTATAATTAAAGATAGTTTTACTTTTTTAGAAATAAATTTAAAATAATTTATCAAGACAATTCATTTGATAAGTCTTTGAAATTCATTTTAACACCTTCATATATGAATTGTAAAAAAAAAAATTAATTTCTTTTGTTTAAGTTAGAATCTCTGATTGTTTTGTTAGTTGGTTTATTTGAGTGAATTTTTAAAATCAAGATTTAATGTATTTATTTTCAATAGAATTTATTCAAATTTTGTACATTTTTTATTGAAAGTGGTATTAAATTTTTTTAAATAGGTTCCCTAGTTTTTTCCCCCCATATATCAAAGCATCAGCTGGGAAGTGAACTCACAACAACTGTCGGCCATCAACTGCTTGCAAGGCAGCTGCGCTGACCTCTCGGCTACCAATGCTTGAATGTTTTAATTGTAGATGAGTTTTCAGATAGAATTTCAAGTAGCTTGACATTATATTTCAAATCTATTGTTATCAGTTCAATAACTTATTAGTAATGCCTACAAGCAGATAGTACCTATAATGTTTGTCTTTCTTTAAAAAAATTACTCTAAAAAGTATTTTTAGTGATCTTTTAAAAATTGAAATAAAAATAATGTTTGTAAAAGTTTATTTTTTAAATTTTTTCTTTTCATTGGCAAAGTTGATTTTTTAAAAAAGCTTAACAAAACTGTTGTAAACAATATTAATAATTTATTAATCATTCATTAGACTAGATATTATTCAATAATGAATAATATTTCTGTAGTGTAATATTCATTTGTAACAAAGTTTCAAGGGCAGCATATTTGACACTTATCAATTAAACTGTAGTAATTTGCTATATATATATATATATAAACAAAACAAGTTATAAATTTTGTAACTTGCTTTAGCTTGCATTTTATGATCACTAGATGGAGCTTTATTAATAGCTCCTAACAAGCTTTTGTTTACATAAATGCCAAGAGAGATAGAATTCAATATCTCTTTCATTGTCTTCACCTTCAGACCAGCTGGTTTTAAGCTAGTTGGCTCATATCAGTTTCTAGTCCTTACCCTTCACTGACATAAGCCAACTAGCTTGAAAACAGCTGGTCTGAAGATGGAGACAATGAAAGAGATATTGAATTCTATCACTCTCGGCATTTTATGTAAACAAAAGCTTGTTAGGAGCTATTGGTAAAGCTCCATCTAGTGATATATATATATATATAAGAGACACTATAGAGATTTTTAAAAGGCCCAAGAGTTTGAATGAAAGGTGTGAATTAAAAAAAATTAACAACATTTGGAAGAAGCTATTTGAAAACAAACTAATTTTTAAAACTTCTTAACCAATAGAATTTGAATATGACAAGAAAGAAAAAAGATAAAAATAATGATTTTAAATCTCACACACTTTCCTATGATTTGAGAGAGATGCTGCTCTGATGAAGATCTTGTTATCGTATAGAAATGTCAGCTATTTAGCTATTTTACTACATGGAATATCATGAAAATAATTATAATATAAAGTCATCATTTATCTGTGAAAATATTAGAATTAACATATATATATATATACACCTGGGTCTCTTTTTACGCGGATTTATTTAACGTGATTTTGAAGTTACACGATTCACGTTTCTTCGGAAGTCGAACTTCGATAATGCGCTATTACTTTAAATAATAAATTTTGTGCACTTATGTCATATTGAAAGTAATAGCACATTATTGGAATTCGACTTTCATCTTAGTAATTTCAATATTTTCAGTGCTTTATAATAGTAAGATTTTATGCAATAATGAAATTAAAATCATGATTTCCACATTTTATGTATACACACATTAAATTTTACAAGATTATAATGTAAATTTGTTCAAACATTGTGCGTGTTAATTTTGCATTTTAAATCACATTCTGTTTTTGCTTTTTAAAAAAGAACGTAATCAATTATTAATCATTTAGTGTCCGCAAGTTTATTTTTAAAAGGTGAGTAATAGCAGTGGGCACAATTAAAATTGAAAATTAAAAAATTAAAGACAAAAATAAGAATTTAATTTTTAGTTGTTAGATTAATTACTAATTACGTTGTCACCAGAAAACCATTAACACAACATGAGAGTGACATTGGTGCTAGTTGTATTTCCTCTTGTGAAGAATCTGATTTTTTACCAGTTTGCAAACGAACCTGTTTATCGGCAAATAATGATAATAATTAAAACGTGTATAAAAAATGTAAATTACTGTAAATTATGCATAAAAATATATTGTTTTGAATAAAATTAAATATTATAGTTAAAAAAAGTTTGTCTTGTATCAATTTTTTTCAAATTTGAAATTTTTTATTAGTCATATTTTATTTCCTTATTTTTTTTTTTGCGCGAATTTTAAAGTAATTTTACGTTGGTGCTTTGCTTTTATGCGATTTTTGAAAAATCTCAGTCCGTATCCCTCCTTTTTCAAGGTAAGTTACGTTTATTTTTGCGTGATTTCATTTGCGCGTGTTTTCTGAGGAACCTATCTATTGCATAAAACGAGACCCAGGTGTGTATATATATATTAAATGCAAAGACAAAATTCTTTATACAGTAGTGACACTCATAAAGCAAAAAAAATGGTGATCATGTGATGTTTAGTGATATACTAAACAATGATAAAGATATGTGATCTGCAAAATTGTGATCTGAGCCAACTGATGAGTACTAGTTCAGCATGAAATGTGCATCTTAAGGATCATAGATTTTTTTCATACACCTTTGGTCATATGTTTATGATTACATCTCTGCACAAGGCATTAAAAGCAGAGAGAAACCAGTCCTTACCTTGCATGAGAGTGGTGTAGTGAAAATTACACTACAGAAATATTATTCATTACTGTAAAAAAGATTTATTTAATATACATTATTTTACTTTCAAACATTCTTCTGGCATTTGGAATAATTGTAAAAAAATGCTAAAAACTTAAAACAAATAAAAGAGAATTATTATTATTATTATTATTATTATTATTATTATTATTATTATTATTATTATTATTATTATTATTATTATTATTATTATTATTATTATTATTATTATTATTATTATTATTATTATTATTATTATTATTATTATTATTATTATTATTATTATTATTATTATTATTATTATTATTATTATTATTATTATTATTATTATTATTATTATTATTATTATTATTATTATTATTATTATTATTATTATTATTATTATTATTATTATTATTATTATTATTATTATAAAAAACATTTTTATTTACTACCAACTTGAAAGGAAAAGTAAAAAATAAACACCAACAAATTTCTTTGTAGATATTTTGTATATTACACTGGAATAACAGAAAGAGTTATATAATAATTTTGAATTGAAAAAATTATTATAAATTAAACATTTAAAAAGGTTCTAGTTAATATTTTATTAATTCTGATTTTGAAATTTAAAACAAGCTTGTTTTCATGTTATAATAGATAGTACCAGTAATTATAAAACTCCTCTATCGATTTTATAATTAGGTTAAGATATTTTTTAATATTAAATACTTTAATAAAGTCCTACAAAGTTGCTTTTGAAAGAATTAAGATGAACTGAAAAAGTCATTAGCTTTTTGTCAATCAATATAAAAAAATGAACTTTTAATTACTGTTTTTTAAATTCCACCCTGACTATAAAAAGGTTGAAGATTAATAGAAGACATCATTATTACTATGAAGTTATAACTGAAGGCAAGAAGTAGATTTGCTGTTAATGTTAGGATAGTAGTTTGAATTTATGATGGAAGCAAGGAAGAGCTTTTTTGTATTTCATAGCCCATGTATGTGTATTAGATGGCAAACCTGAAGTCTTCCAAATTATAGACACTGAACAAGTATGACTGAATGCCACAGTTACCGGATTTATGATCCCAAAGATATCATTTGATAAGTCTACTATTTTAGAATAGAGCTTACCAAAAAATTCCACTCTAAGCCAGCTTACTGCAAAATGTATCATTCTACAGTTTAGAAATGCACAGTTTTATCAATATGCAAAGAAGCACAAATGTATAATTACTGCCAGTCATCTAAAGATTTCACATGCTGATATTTATTTCATGAAAATGCGATCAAACACTGACAGAAGAAATTAGCTGGTGAGTACATCTATTGAAATGTGAAATTAGGTTAACCACTTATGTTTAAAGTTACATTTTTAAGTTATCAGTCTTGCAAGTAAATAACAGGTGACTATATTATCCATTTAAAAAGGAATGGAATAATCATTTGGTATCCCAATTATTTCTTCCCATTAATATTTATAAAAGATTTATTACAGTTTTGATAATTAAATATTGCAAAGGAAGAGAAAAAACAGAGTTTTTGAACGGATTTTCTAATAATTTTTTAAAAAATACATTTACAATTAAAAGTAATTTGGAAAAAGAGAAATGAAACTTTTATGAAGGATTTCCAGAGAAATGATATATATATATATATTTAAAAAAAAACAACTTTTACTTAAAATGCACTAATAACTTTGATTTGTAAGAAGATAATACTAAAATATATGTATGTGTGAATTGGTTTTATATATATATATACACACACACATTTTAACATGGAATTAATTATGTCTTGTAAAAATATAATATGGTTTAGTAAGTTCATTATTTTTTTTGACAAATGAAATATTCTAGGATATAAATGCTAGTAGGTGCACACATTTCCATGTGCACACACATATATATTAAGTCAGTCATTATTTATGAATTATTAAAATGAATTAATTTTTATTTTATTAATTGATAACAATTCTAATATGTTGGTCTTAAATTATTATCCAGCACCCTGAGTGCATATATATAGGTGTGTTTTGTGGAAACCTATTGAGATATATGTAAAATACAGTGTAATAGCACATTTTTTTTGTATTATTTTTAATCAAAATCAGAATGATGTATTCATATTTATAGCATAGACTACAGACTTTTCATTCACTGTTATTGTTTTTAATTAATAAATTTATATTTCATTAAGTTATTCCAGAGAAGTTCACAGTAAAAGTTATAGAACTCTTGTTCACTGAAGTGAATTTGTGCTTAATGATCAGTTATACAGATTGGATTCATACTTAGTATTATGGACATCCAGTTAATGATGATCTCATTGCTTCTTTTATGCTGGATCATGCAAAGGTATATTACATGATTACCATTTCTTATGCTTCTCAATCTGTTAAAACGGGCAAAACTCTTTATACAGTAGTGACACTCAGTGCAAGCCAGAGTAATCAATGGATGCCAAAAGGTGCCACTGAAGGGTTTCATTAGATCCTAAGATCTAGGTGCAGTGCTCTCAGATCCAAGGTTCCTCACTGATGAAATCCACAAACTAGAAATTAGTCTGGGGGATATTGGATGCGCAGGCACTAGATAGGGATTTTATGCACAAGTTTTCTGGCATCCATTGATTATTCTGGCTTGCACTGAGTGGCATTACTGTATGGAGAGTTTTGCATGATTTTTGCAAAGTTATATTCTTTGGAGTCCATGCATTAGTTTTTATTTTAGCATTAATTAGAAATTAAGTTTATAGTTGGCCCAGTACATTAATGGTATTGAATGGCCAGAAGGTATTGATGGTGGTCAACATGTTTTTATATCTAGAATTATTTTTTGTAAAATAGATTAGCACTTAAATTTGTGTATCCAAATTATTATTTATATAATCTGCCTCAAGCTTGACAAGGTATTCAATAATTAGCCTGGTTCAAATCCAGTCACAAGAATGACTTGATTTTTTATTGATGATCATTAATGATGATGAATGATTTATTGTTCTTCTGTGTAACATTAGTGAACTTATAATTACTTATAGTCTTACTTCCTTGCTGATCTCTCATGCTCATTATATTATATTCGTTATATATTTTGCATTAACTGGGGTTGATGATAATGGTTTTCCATCACTCCAGGTTCATCACCATGCCATTACAGTAAGCATAGGGTGCATAATTTTTTTACTATATTTACTCAAGAGGCAATTTCATCTGACTTTGGCCCTTATAGACTTATGAACTATCTCCAGAAATGTTCACTGTTAAGTAAAAATGAATGCTTTTGTGTTTATGTAATAATTATAAAAAATTTGTGGTAATTTTTTTTTGCTATATTGATTCAAAATTTCTATATTGAATAAAATTAATAAAGGATACAAATTGCGTAGAAAATGGTTTTATTATATTATAAATCATGTTATTTTTTAAAATAATTTTTAATTAAAGTTTAATTATAATCAATTATCACTCATAAATCTTTTTGAATTGTTTTTAAAATATTTCTTCATCAATTTATATGGTTGATAATAGTGAAGAGATAATAAATCAAGGAACTATTTTTAAAAATATTCATTTGTTAGAGGACAGTCATTAATTAACATCACATGAACAATATTTCCTATGCTTACACAAGTTGTGAAAACAGTAGTAATCTCTCTGTAGAGTATACTACCCAGTGCAAGCCAGAGTAATCAATGGATGCAAAAAGGCTTGTGCACAAAATCTCTATTAGTACCTACTTGTCCAACAGCCCCAGATCAGTTTCTAGCTTGGTTTTTTTTTTTTTATCAGTGAGGAGCCTTGGATCTGTAAAAGATGATTGCTTAGATATTAAAATCTAGATGCAATGCTCTCAGATTCAAAGCTCATCACTGTTTAATGTTACAAGGTAGAAACTAGTCTGGAGGCATTGGATGAGTATGTCCTAGAGAGAGATTGTACTAAAGATTTCACTAGGTGGCACTACTGTAAATAGAGTTTGCTACAGTTTTAGTCACTAATTAAATGTCTTACTAAGGTATAAACTTATCAGTTGCGATAAAAATATAATACAAAGAGATTTTAAATGACATAAACAAATCTCTCAGTGTTACATTTGAAGTCAGATAATATAAATGGACTACAGTTATACACTTTATTCAAATAACATAAACAAATTAAAAAGAAAGATACAACATCTTTTAGTGATATATTTGATTTCTGAAATAAATGCAAATGGTATATAGAAGAGGACAGTGAGATATCTTGTGTGTCCTAGTGAAAAAGTGACTAATTTTCTCTCTGTGTTGTTTCTAATATCATCTCTAAATTAGCATATATGTTACAAAGAAATAGAGTTTAGTGATTCATCACCAAAGGCACTAGCATGTTTGGATTATGCATTGTTACATGAAGTTAAACAATGGCTTCATACCTTAACCCATGCCAGAACAACTTGATAATATTAAATTTTGTTTTAAATTGGGTAAAACTGCTACTAAAACATTTAAAATCAAACTGTGTATGATAGTAACGTCATGACTTGCAAGAAGGTTTTTGATAGATCTTTTAACATTTTGTGGTTGAAGGAAGACCATTGAAGACACACATTACAAAGGTATAGAAATACTTATATTTCATGTCATAGCTTGTTATTCATATAAGCTAATGCCTCAGAATCTTTGCAGTGAATGAATAGCTGAGCTATATCTCAACATAATATAGCTGAAAGCTTAGTGAAAGGTCCAGCCATGCTTGTCTGGACATTCTTCATAAATAAACTATAAGAGCATTTAATGAATAATATTTCTGTAGTATAATTTTCACAACACCACTTTTATGCAAGATAGGGACTGATTTCTATCCACTTTTAACATCTTGTGGAAAGATGCAATCATAAACATATGACCAAAGACATATATGATCTTCTAGATGCACATCTCATACTGAACTAGCACTTATCAGTTGGTCCAAATACCAATCTGTTACACATGTTTTTATCATTGTTTAGAATATATAGATAAACAATTACTACAGTTTAATTGATTAGTTTAAAACTTATTACCCTCACAACTTTGACACAAATCGCTGAATTGAAGTATATTAATAATTTTTAATAGTTATTCATTAAACTAGAGATTATCAACTTAATGAATAATATTTCTGTAGTGTAATTTTCAAGACATCATTCTCATACAAGCTAGGAACTGTTTTATACTATTCATTAATTGGATAATCCAGTCTAATGAATGACTAATAAAAATTATTAGTATAAGAGAATTTCATTTTTTTTACTCTAATGTCATCTAGTGTACATTTGAATTGTCAGTGCATCAAATGATAGTGCAATTTAATCTTACTTCAGCCTAGTTTCTGACTTTTGTCTTTCTCAATGGGGTTTTATGGTCCAAAAGTAAAACCAATCCACCCAAGCATCTGAAACACACCATAGCTTTCTTTTTACTTTTAAACTTTTAGCTTGAATTTTTTAAAAAAAAAAACAACCTGCATTGGTTGCAGAATAAGGCACACTCCCTCTTTGACAGAGGCAGAAGCCAGAAATCTGTCTAGGGATGAAGATTAAACTACAATTCTATCTGGTAAACACTAAAAACTCACACTTACAATAGATGGTGAAGAGTACAGTGAGAAAGAAAAATGTTTCTGTTGATACTGTAAACTTTAAAAGTCAAATGGTGTTATTTTGGTAGATTTACAAATATGGAGAAAGAATATCCACAAAAAAGATAACTACATCTAAGATAATGCAAAATGATTTTAAAATGACTATGGTGCATTTGAACAAATCTTAAATTGCAAGGAAATCAAGTCATACATCATGCAACTTAATTTAAGAAGCTTGTAGTATGAATGTTATATAATGAGTGTTAATAGCTCTTAACAAGCTTTTTCAAATATGCTTATCCCCTGACCAGTTTCTAGCTGTTGGCTGTCATCAGTGAGGCATATTAGACCTAAAAATACCAACTCAAATCCAGCATTTATCTAATAGTTAACTATTAAGTAAAAAATCTGATATTTTCATACATCTATATGTCTTCAAATCCAGTTATCTAACTTAAATAGTCATATGGGATTGACTAAGTTTAGATATACCATACATTAAAAGCTTTAGCAATATAACATTGCTAAAGCCTTAAAAATCTTAAATATTTTCTTAAATACTATTCAAAGCCATTTTACACTTCAGTTTGCATAGGTAAGATTACCTCTTTTTGTTTTTTAAAAAAATATTCTAATTCATATTCAAAGCTCTTGCATATGATAATCTATAGTCTAATGAACGACTAATAAAATTATTATATTCCCATAAAGTGGTTTGTGTTAAAATTGTGAAAGCAGTAAGTTTGACATTTCAATTAAGTAATTGGCTTTATTTATTACTCGGGTGTGGTTGGGGACATTGGACGAATGGCTCAAATTCTGCAGTTGCGACTCAGACACTACTTCAAGAATTTTTACTTATTTTCTTGAAGTAATAAACCCTTCGATTATTTTTATTACTTATTTATAAAAATAGCATAGGCTTAACTATATTAATAAAGCAAACCGCTCACCATTGAACCAAACATTAACACACACACACACATACAAATAGCAATAGACTAAGATATTTTGTGTATACAATTTTAATAAATTATCTTATGTAAAAGCAACTTTTTTTTAAAAAAAAGTTGTTTTTAAATTATAAAAAGCACGTCTGGTCCATTTCAAAACGCACTATGTGTTTTTAATAAGTATCAAGCAGTGATAAATGGCATATTGCACGGATTAGTTCTTTATTACAAGTATCAATATTATTTTCTTTCACAACATTGAAATTTTATTCTCAATCTACTCAAGCGCTGTCTGAAATGACCACATCTGGCAGGGTATAACGTTTACCTTATAGACGTACAGCTCTTTTATCTCAATATTCTGGTAAACAAAGCGGTAAAGTTGAAAGACATCGGAAAACTAGATGAGACTGAGGGATACGGAACACCTAAAATAAATAAATTTTTATTGCTCAGATACGTTAACAATAATTCCGACTTCCTTCTGCTTGAATTTATAAGCTTGGGTATCATCCATTAGAAAGCTTTGCGAATCAATATTTTCATTGCCATGATTGTGTAAAAGGAAATAAAGTTTATCAAAGCGCTTTATAGAGCATAATTTTCAAATTAAACACAAAAGCCAGCGATCGGAAGCGAGCGAGTCGATAAAAACGATTTGAATACAGTTTTGTTCTTCGTTTGCATTAACCTACGTGTCAAGGCTTGGAATAGAATAAATAAAATTTACTGATAAACTATTCTGGAAAAAAAAGAAAAGATAAAGCTGTAAGTGATAGTTGAAAATTTTTTAAAAGATTGTAATAAACATAAAAATTGAAATGAATAATAAAATTACCATAGTCTTGCATAAAAAAATAAAAGCACTTTATGTTGTTTTTTTCATTCGGCGCATCTTTTAACTACATCTTTGCGTTGAATAATCTTTCCAATTATTTTTTAAATAGTAATTTAATATTTAGAAGTTAGGGAAATCGTTAAATAAGAAAATGTATAGTAATTATTAAATGATTTCGAATCAAATTTTATTTATAAAAGATATGATTGTATTAAAGATTAAAATAGTTGTATGAAATTGTATACATATCTCCATCTGTTCTCTCCAAAAATGAATGTTCTACAGTTTTCAGCTTTTCTAATCTTGGAGCACCCTTCTCTATTAGTAACAGGTGGGCCGTTTGCATTCTTTATCCGTCAGGAAAGTATCATTCTTCCAATACAGATATTCCTCTACTGTCTTTTCACATACAAATGCATTCTAAAAATTTTCTTTTGCCTAGATCAAATTCTTCTCGAGTAGCCTAGTCTTATCGCATTAACTTTAGTTATTCAAGATTATTAACGCTGCACCGTGCGTAGTTTAATACAGCGATAGAACGTCAGACTTTGGAACTTGAAGTTCTAGGATCGATTCCAGTATTGGAACTTCTGGAAATCGAACTTTTTATGAGCTCCTGGTCAATAAATAATTTGATTATTTATTTACACTGCAATTACGAATCAATTACTTTTAATTTTTCGTTTTTTTTATTGTTGGAGCTCATGTTTCACTACCGTCAGTTATGATGGAGAAACGTGTATTGTCTTCTTCAAAAAAACACATTCGTAAAATTGATTATCAAATAGGATAAGGTTGAATAATTCAGTCTAATTGATTTAGATGTCAAAACTACGAACAACAGTTTCACTTTTAAAAAAGAAATATTCATAAAAATATCAAACATATCAGCAGAAATTTAAATTAAACAAATAATGGCTGTATATTTGTATAACAATAACAGACATTAAAAAACATCGGATAATTTATTGCTTGGGAGTTCATAATAAGTTCGAGCGACGGAGGGTAACAGTTGCGCTACATCTGTGGACCTTCAGTCCCGGAGTTTATCACCATAACTGCTTCAACCACATAGGTCGATAATAGACAAATTTATAATTAATAGGGATTTTAAAAAAATCTATTCAAAAATATATATCTTTATAAAAAACAAGAATGGATTTTTTTTAAAAAAATATATTTGAAGAAAACATATTTGATCTCATATTTATTAATTAGCATATGGAGGTTTTCTAAATTCAGTTATATCATTATAAAGGAAGTTTCAGGTGGTTTGACTTGGGGGCAGAGTGATAGGCTTCAGAACTTCAAAGTATGGGGTATGTACCTGTTCTGCTATTTCCTATGTTACAACCTTATATGAATTCTTGAGCACCAAAGCATTGGATCATTATTATTATGAGGAAGCAAAACCATTATTTAAAGGTAAATAATAATCAAATGATTAATAACACAGGAAGTCAGGTGACATTCAAGAACAAGAAATGACAGAGTAGTGCTTATTTTAAGGGATCTTTTGCTCCATAGTCGACAATTTACCATTGCATTAAAACATGAAAGGAATCTGCAAAGATTTCAAGTAGCAAATAGATTCATCGCTGACTTTATTAAGTCATCCCATTGTGTTACAGTGAGTGTCATTGAAGTTTACGAAGAAGCTCTAAAACTGAGAAGCTAAAATTATATTAAGAGAAAGTGCAAGTGATGGAAAATTTTATCTGATGATGACCCGGTTCTATTATTTCATATTACCATTGCTAGGAAAAAAAATTAACACCTATATATAATAGTACCTATTTCTATACTAGTAATTACAATGAACGTAGAAATAAAGACATAGTAATAAAGTTTAGACTACTGAACATCACATGATCACCATTTCTTATGCTTGTTCATTTGCCTATTTTAATAACAGTTATGAGCAAGTATAAGAAATGGTGATCATGTGATGTTCAGTGGTTTAATACCAATCCTGCCTAATAGGATAGCGGTGGCTATGGTTATTAAAAAACCAAAGACATCGAAATGTATGGGTGCTGAACTGAGTTCAGACCCATATGACTATATAAGCTAATGGGCTTAGATGGAAAATATTGTGTTTTCAATTTGATTCTCATAGCTTTGTAGTTAAGTAGAGATAAAAGGTGGCTGCTGGAGAGTTGCATTTCATCCTAAGATCTAGGTGCAGTGCTCTCAGATCCAAGGCCACATTGAGTGGCACTACTTTATGGAGAGTTTTGCCTGTTTTAATAAAGTTTAGCCTATACTTCTATTTTCATCATTGTAGACAGTCAGTATTTAGTTGTTTCCTACTTTTATTGCACCCTAAGCTGATCATCAATACCCAGATAATTTTGGACTCTCTGTAAGGATTGCATGCTAGGTTTCTTTCTTGTAACACTTGCACAATATTACTCAGAGTCAGACTCGAGGCAGCACATTGATCATGGAAACACTGAAGGATCTATTGTTTCCTAAAGCTTACACCAGATGAGATAAAAATATTGTCTAAGCTAAGATCATGTGATGTTTTGTTAGCTACCCACAATTTCAAACCTAGGCCATTCACTCTTAACATTATTAGAAGTTCTCATGAGATTGATGGCCTTAGTTCTAAAATGATTAATCAAAATCGTCTCTATGATTCTTCTTTTGATTTCATTGCATTCATAATAAACCAACCATTGAATTACCAAGTAATATATTAGAACCAGAATTATATTTACGAAATTTAAGGCTGACTCCAAGGTATTACTTTTAATTCTTAAGGACTTTTAAAAAGACTTAACCTCTTTTTTGCTGATTATTTTATTTTGAAAAAGAGAGGAATTAAAAGTTTAGACTTTTAATTGGTCAATTCACAAACTCAAGCGTCAATTCACAAACTTAAGCGTCAAAATATATTCATCTTTTAATATTATATTCACTTTAGTTTCGTTTGTAAAAAGTATATTAATAATTTGTCAAGTTATGAAAGTGAACGAAAGTTTTTCAAAAATAAATTTTTATTTATAATTATAAAAATATTCGATAGCAGAAAATCTAAAATGAACATTACTCACCAACCAAAAAGTTTTGCTGACATCAGTGATTTTTTTCCCAATTTTACGTTGCGGATAAGTAAATAATTTTTGCTAAAGTCTCAACTATTTTTCTAAAATAATTTTATTTTTAGCATATTTTATCAAAATAATTTATAATTTGTCAAAAAATACTTTTAAAATGGTCTAAAACATTCGTTTATCATTTTTGAAATGAAAGAAAAGAAATCGTAACTCTTCAGTTATTGACAACCATTTTCTTTGTTGTTGAAATTTAACAGCCAATCAGATGCAAGAAAAGACAAACTACTTCTTTTGTTAGACTTTGGACATTAGTTTTATTGATTTTTTACTTCTAAAATAATTCAAGAGAGGGCAGCATCTTATGGAACTTTTTTTAACCTTTAAAAATAACGCAAAAATCTTAACTGTAGTATTAAAAATGCCCGATTTAGAAAGACCTGAAGCCATCACGTTTTTAGCTGTGACTAGGTAAAAATAGGTTAATTTACTTTTACCAATATATATATACACATTTAAATTTGTGAATATTTGTTCATTTCCATAACAATGTGATTTTTTTCTTTTTATAACCTAAAGCTGAGTGCACTTTCAATGAAGTATGTATATAGAAGGTTTATTTAAATTTCTTATAATTAATAATTTCACTCTTTTTAATCAAACTGCAATCTTTAGTATCTATATAAACATATAAGATCATAGGTAAAGGTGGGTATCTACTTTTATTAAAAAAGGAGGTTGCCATGGCAACAGCTTGAGATTGTTGATTGTTATTGATAATGGTATTGTTTAGGTGCACACTGCTTTCATGTATTAATATATATATGTTTTAAAATAACTGAATGAAATCTTATAAATACTAACTATATAGTGTTTAATATTATTCATTAATACATTTAAATTACAGCTTTTCTTTCAAAAAATCCACATCCCCAACAAAATCCCATTTTCAATATATATGTTGTATCTACTGAAATTTGAGATGTATTTCAGTAGGTGGTAAAATGTCAGTCATAATTTTTTTCTCTCTTTCTTTTTTGTTTGATTTTTGAATGGTAAATATGTTAACTTATGAAACATTAAACTGGGTTGCTATGGTTATTTATTATTAATTCTATTGTAAGATTGTAAATTGACTTTATTCATTTTAAAAAAAGGAAAAGTAATATGTAAATAATAATGCATATAGTTCAGATGAAATTATTTTTTGTTAGGTGTTTTATTTTCGGTACTGCATTCACAATAGTAAATTATAAACAATATAAATAAATGTTTAATATTTCAAATATATTTGTCCTTTTTATTTATACGATATATAATACTGAGAAAATATGTATAAAAATATATTTCCAGGGTAATATATTAAAAACATAGTGTAAATTGATTAATTTATGTTCGAATGAAAAATATTTGTATATTAAAAATGCAAATATTTATTATATGTAATAATTGTGGAATGATTTTTTTTTATTTGTCATAATTATGTAATAAGATTTTTTATTTATGGAAGGCTGCCAAAAATTGCTTAAAGAGTGAATATCGAGGATTACTATAGTTACACTGGTTCAATGAAAAAAATATTGTAAATAGAACTGAATATTTTGAACTCATTTTTTCTCTTCTTTTGGCTTTAAACTGAAGCACATATAAATTTCGTTATATGATTTTTTTTATATTTCCTTTAAAGTACATAGTTTACTGAATAAAATTAAGGGGTAAGAAGCAATTTTATCAGCCCATGAATCAGGCAGCTTATCGAAAAATTTTTATGGGAAAGTGACAATTTTTTATAAAAGTAAAAGTCATCAAAATTGATTTTTCATGTTATCAACCATCAGAGTATTTTATCATTTAAAATGGATGTTACCTCAATTTTAAAAATGAAATATGAATGCCAGAAAGTGCATAAGAGTTACATCTACTTGCCTATGTAATTTTATTAGATCAACTGATCAATTTTTTAAATCAGTTTAATTTATCATCATATCATCCTAGATAAAGCTAGTTATCTATTCATTCATCATATTTTGAAATAATATTTGTTCATGAAATGATATCTCTTCTTGATATACACTAGTACTTATGTGGTAATGTCATATAAACTAAATAATTACTATTTGAAAGAATAAATTGGATGAATACATAAAACATTAGAATCAATAAAATATACTTTGGATATAAAAGTTTTCACAAATGTATTATATCTTAGCTAATAAAGTAAATGGCAGATGCTGGATGGTTGCATTGCATCCAGAGATCTAGGAGCAGTGCCCTCAGACCCAAGGCTCATCACTGATGAAAACCACAAGCTAGAAACTAATCTGCGGATATTGGAGGAGTAGACACTAGATAGGAATTTTATGCAAAACCTTCTTGCATCCATTGATTACGCTGGCTTGCACTGAGTGATGCTATTGTATGGAGAATTTAGCTTCTGTATAAACAGCTTGTGTAAGCATAAAGAATGTTAATCATGTGATGTTTAGTGTTTTATTATCTATTTTATATTAGAATCTTTCCCTCTATATATGTATATAATACACTATTAATTTTACAAGCACAATGATTAAATTGTAGCTATATAGAGAGTAATCAAACTTCCACACCAGCACCATTAAACAAGATATTAAAACTACAAGGATATATTTCTATATTAAAATTTACTTCTATATAGTTACAATTTAAACATTGTGCTTATAAAATTTATAGAGTATTACATAATTTAACATATATATGTTTATAAGGGATTTGAACAGAATTACAAGCTTCCTACAACTATGCACTCTATTTTATACAACTGATACACATGACACATACATGTGAAAAAGATTAATAATCTCCTATATATGTATTTTGTGCTGAACCAGCACTCATTTTGTCCCAATCACATTCCCCCACCCTATATACAATCAGCACTCAGTTTATATTAAGATAGCAAATCTTCAAACTTCAATAGATAAGCTTTAATCTTCTCCATCTTCCTACTCTTCAGCCATTCTGATCATTGAAAATCTGATGATGGAACACTCAAAGCCCTTATTGATGCCAATATTATTATCATACCCATATTGACTAAGTCACTCTGAACCTCACAGATAGGTCCTTAATATGCACAGCTGTTGGATCTTGAAAGTCTGAGTTCAAGTCCCTTATAATTACATTAAATTTACTATAGACAATAGACTTATATTTGAATATTATATATACTGTAATAAAAATAATAAAGAATAATATACTTAAAAAGTATTATAATGCCCAGAAGTACTTTCAGTAAACTACTTAAAATTCTTTAGTTGACATTTCAATTCAAATATAGGGGTCGTCATCATCAAGTCATATGTCAAGATTCCAAAGTTTAACATTAGCAGATTCTCAATAAATTATAGACGAATTGCCTCCTTAATTTGGCTTTATTGTGGTTCCTCTTCCCATGAAAAATATGAATATTTTCAAGATCAAAATTAAAAATAAACTGACAAGTGTTTTTTAGGATCAAAAAAAAAAAACAGAAGTTGTTACTAAATCATTATCAATCGTATTTTTATATGTTTCTATAATAATTGATGCTTTTTTAATCTTTTTTCCAGACTACATCTCAATTCACCTATGTATAACTCAGGAATCATGGGATATGACGATGATATTGACTTCTAATATATTTGAATTTAAATGATAGTTGAAGAAAGTTTTGTAGATTGTAATACTTTTTATAATATATTATTACCATTCTTTTTTTAAAAAATAAAACAAATAATTTTTATTAGGCAAATTGTTTTTTTAATGGAAAAGATGATTTGAAATTCAACTAGATATTATAAAGTATATCATAAAGAACAGACAAATACAATGGAGTTTAAATTACAAAATACACATTTTGTAAATACATAGTATAGACATACAAAAATTAAAAAAAAGAGAAAAGGAAAGGAACTATCTACTTATAATGCTGTCAGAAAAGAAACCTGGCTCTATGTAGCATCTATGTCTGAAGGGATACGTGCCCTGTCTTTGTTTTTAATTTTTAAATTTTTATTCTAAAACAATGATTGCAATTTCCCAGATGTAGGGCTGAAAGCAAAAATAGTATCTTGGGACCAAAGGGGTAAATATAAGAAAAGAAATAACCCTAATTGAAGGGAACAGGTCCCATTTCATGTTATCAATGAGAATAGAAATAGAGGAATAATGCAATTTAGTAATTGATTCAATAATATTTCTATATGTAAGAAGAGCAGGACATTAGAACAGATAATGATGGATTTTATCTCCAGACTTATGACAAAGAGAACAAAGAGGACCAACATTAGCATGTGCCATCCTCTATGATAAGAAATGACTTGAAGATAAAGCTTTTAATTGAATTTCATAAGTAAATCAAGGTATTTTGGTTCCAGATATCAGAATTTGGAATTTTTTGATTATCTGTCTATTGGTAATAATTGTAAGTAGAGATGGGGGTGGTTGATGTTGACTAGCACCCTGAATCATATTGAAAGCTTCCCAAAAGAGTATTTTCCTAGAGAATGTGTCATATTAAGATTACATTATTATTTTACACAGGATAAAATAAATAAATAATCTAATGGTTTTATTTCTTGGGAATTCATTACAAGTTCAGGCATTGGAAATACCTAAATTGGGATCCATTTGAAGTTCTTAGGTGACAAAAGCTGACACTCAACTCTTACATTAAATCACAAAGGGTAATAATTTGTATTAATTATTATGTATCCTATTTTACTTTGCATTATATATAAAAGTAAGAATTTTGATTTTCAATCCTAAAACATAGTTTTATGTGGGTGTGTGTTTAAAAGTATTCAATGTCCTGTGCAAGCTCTGTAGTGCCTTTGTGTAGATTTTGATGATTCAAGTGTTATGATGATGTTGCAATTGTTTACTTATTTTCTTTACATTGTTTAAGCCTATATATAACTTTATAATATGATTTGAAGGGGTTTGTATCTTGTCTTTTTCCCACAATGGCAATTTTAATATATTAATTGAAAAAACTCTGAAGTGTTAGTTATTATATGGATCTTTTGCATAATTGACAGTATCTCTACCAACATGACAAAGGCATGATAGAAGTAGCTTAGAAGTCAATAAAAATAAGAATGTCTGATTGGCCAAAAGTTTTATCCTGAAGTTAAATAAGTCAATGATGTATATGTGTAAAGAAAAAAATGTAATTTTCAGTAATTTGTTTACAAATTAAAGGTTATAATGCATTATTTTTATAAAAGACATTTTAAAACCAAAAACAATGTTTATTACACTGTCTTTGAAAATAATTTATTTTCAAAAAGACAACTCTTAAAATGTTTGTTATGACAACCTGAACATTTTCTATTGGGTAAATAAAAATCACTTTTCGTAAAATCAGAAAGAACCTATTTGTTAAAATTTTAATAACAATAAATAATTTTTTAACTTTTATATATATTTTTCTTTCTTTGATGATAAATATTATTTTTTTAATAACATAAAATTCAAATATCTAATATTTTATTCTTCTAATGTTTTGAACAGCTAAGTTACATCCAACAATGCCAAGTGCCATTAATATCAATAAGAACTTTGTTTAGATATTTATTTGTATATTTTTAAAATAACAAATATTAATTTTTAAAGTGTGTCACTTAAAAGCTTATACTTGTAATAAATAATGCTAAAAGAACATATATAGTATATAAAAAAGCTTTAATTGTAAAAATTAAATGTTCAAATATGGGCAAATATTTATCAACTGACTCACTAAGTTTCATTCAAAATAAACAAGAGGAGTTTTCAGGGTTAGTTTTAAGAGTTTTTTTAGTTATGTCCAAAAACAAAATTTCATCAGTATTTGAAAGAGTATTTACTTTGGGAGGTAATGAACAATTCAATACCATTATGATTGATTATATCTCTGCAATAATACAATGAGACCGTCGAGAATGAAAGATTATACAAGAAAAATGCATCCTAATAAAGAAAATAATGTGGACTATTTCATTCTAAACAAAATTTAAATTTTATTTTAGCATTCAATATTTAAAAATTCCAATAGAAATTTCACATAACTTTCTTGTATGCTAAACCATAAATTTTCAAGAACAGTCATTGTCAGCTTCAGTAACAATGGATACTAGATAATACAGAGTTGGACATATTTCTAAAAGAGATGATAAGAGATGGAAGATTGAATTGTATTTTTATATTGGACTATTTCCATCATCTAATATGTGGAAGGTTGAATTTTTAAATTAGATCCCAAGAAATTGTAAAAGATGTAGGGGATAAAATAATTAAAACCTGCTGATGTGTTTTGGTGGATAGAAGGTATGGATTGGATAAACTGGATTAAACTTGGAGAGATCTTTATCCTAAAAAGAATCATGATTGAAGATGATGAAGATGTAAAAATTCATCTGACTTGAACATCTGAATATGTAATTTACAATGAATTTATGTTGCATTCAAATTGATATTTTTTCCCAATTTTGTCTCTGAACTGGAAGTGAAGAAGTTCATCTATGATTCATGGACTATTAACTTTGAAATCTCTCACTCTACTGCTATGCTAAACTGTGAAATGAATTCAGTTTAATAAAGTGTTATAATAAAGAATTGTTTCAAATTTGCAAACATTTGTTTGTCTGCACATGAAAGGGTTTTTTTAATGTTTTTATAACTTAATGCTGAGTGCATTTTTGGTGAAGTTCACCATAATAATGACTTCACTGAAAATGCACTTGCATTAGGTTATAAAGAAGAAATAAACCACTTCAATATACAGAGAAACAAATGTATAAAAATTTGAATTCCAAATACAAATGAAAGGAAAAATCAATAATAAAAGATTAGAGAAATAAAGAATGTATAAATCATTTCCACTCTTTGAAATATATTTTGAGTCTAATGCCGACCATATAGTAAGAGTAAGCAAAATATTGACATTAAGTTTTACCAGATGCTACAAATTACAGAGTTTCACAAAAATCATAGCTATGCAGCTTAGTTGATGATAATGAATGAACAATTTTACTTTAACCTTGTGACAAAATGGGTTCGAACCCAGTCACAAATAAATTATTTAATTGGCAAACATATATAGATGTAGATATATATAATATTTAATTTTGTTTATTACATGGTGGTAGTTACAAATACATAAACATGGGGGGGGGCGCTGTCATTTTAAATGATATATATGTGTGTGTGATAAATGCGTGTATGAATGAATTAAATAGTGAAAAGAGAGAAATGAGATTTTTGTTTCATGTTGAAAAAAAACTAGAGTTTTCCAGCAGGATGAGATTTTATTTTCTGTTAGATTACAATAGAAGCTGCGACACGAGTTTTCACATATCTAACAGATCTGGTTATTCCACATTGAAAATCGGAAGTGAGATTAAAAAAGAAGCTTCTAGAATGAATGGAGGGGGCTATAAAAGTGAGCCACCCAGAATGCATAGGATCTTTTTCCGGCAAAGCTATAACAGTGAACACCTGAATGGTTTTAATATTTAAAATATATAATGGCGATTTCAAAAGAAATGTCGGGGTGAGAGAAGCCGCATTGGATTCAGGCCCCTGATCCCAACCTGCTGCAGCTGCCTCAATAAAACCATGATCCCTTGAAACAACACATAGCATGGAATCAAATGAACCTCATCGGCCAATGGACATAAAGATCTCGAATCATTACCTTGAATTGCCTAATTACCTGCGGAATGGAACTATATAATAAATAAATAAAAATTGCTTCTGCTACTCCCCGGGAAGTCAAGTAAAGAACTTTAATCATTGATTTTTTTAAAAATCTTCTTTATAAAAAGGAAATTTTGTATTTTCAATAATCAGTGAAGGTGATGTGTGAACTAACTTTATAAGATTTCTTTAAAGCTTCATTCCATTACGGACTTAAGAAAGTAATGAGTGTTGAAAGTCACATGATACAAACTTTTCATAGTATCTATCTTCACTACTTGAGATATGTATGAGAGATCTATTAAAAAAATGATGTATGATTGTGATTTGAAATGACAGAGTGCTAAATATTTTTTTTTTTTATAATATTAAATAAATATATCAAGAAAGTAGAGTATTGACTTCATTTAATTATTTATAAATCCATTTATTTAGTTTATGATTATTTTATTTATTTTTAAAAATAAAATAAAAGAGAACTCTTTACCCCATTTGTAGCTACTCATGGCTGTGATGTCACCCGACCATGAGACCGAGCTAGCTGATGGTCAAAACCTCTCTCACATTACGTAAATAGTACTCTTGTTGGTAATATATCCACTTCACATAAATCTTATATTCGTATAGGATTGGTGCTTGGTGTCCTTCGGACGACCATAAATACACATTGGGGATATATTACAGTTGCAAGAATAACCCATAAATTTGAATAATAATATTTTAGGTCGAATCACTTAATTAAAAAAAATACACAAGCATGTATATTGATACATCTTATACATATTTGGTAGTATATACCTGTCTAGTGAGAGGTAAATAGGGTTTTGTTATAATGGCCCAACTAAAGGGCTTCGAAGAGAAGTAGAGGGGAATGGGGAGAGTTATGAGATATTAGCAATACGTTAGTAAAGTGAAAAGTTTTATATTTTATTGAAGAAAGGGTTGTTTAGATATATAGTTCAAATGAAGCATTAAATAAATCAAAGAGTGCTAATTTGTTAAATGTATATCTATTAAAAAATAACCAGTTTTGTCAGTTCATAGCTGCGCAGTAGATCAAACATACATAAACTATTAATTTTAATTTCTTTGTCTATTCCGATGAGGTTTCGAGAGGTAAAGTGGCTAACAGGAAGGCAGTGTAGAGTGCTGGGGTGGGGGAGTAGGTCTGAAGCATTAATCAAAGATAAAAGAAAAGAAATTTATGAAAACAAGAGCGCAAAAGAATATGGAAACATAGGAACAGGAAAATATGTTGGAGCGAATTTTGAAAAAGCTTGAAAGTCTAGAGTTGAGATTCGGAGAGATAGAAAAGAAAATGGACAGATTAGAGCAGAAAGTGGGAATCAAAGACGAGAATGATTTTGGGGAACAGGAAGGTGAAAAGACAGATATGGAGAGTGGAGATGAACAGGAGCAAGGCGCTCAAGTAAAACCCTCGGGAAAACTGGCAGCGGTAATAAGTAACACGATGGTGCAAGGGAGTATGAACCAATTCATAAAAATTCATCCATTTTCAGGAAGAATGGGGGAAGCACCGGTCGAGCATCTATGTAGCCTAGAAAAATATTTCAATATAAATCCCCATGTCGTAAGAAAGTAAAATAATTATTGCGTGCGGCAATTTTACAGACAATGCCCAGTCATGGTGGGACATGCTTGGTCGACAGCCCGCTACCTTTGAAGAATATAAAAAAGAAGTGAGAGAGGCAACACGCTATCAAATTATGCAAGAAAAGTTTAGAGAAGGGTGCAATGATAGCTATTCACAATTCTTTCATAAACAGGTGGCTAAACTGCGAACATTGGAGGCATGCAACATGACAGAGAGTCATATACTGTGCATCATAAGACACAGTATGCCCATGAGAGTGGAACAGATGATCTTGGGGGCAGAGAAAGCATCGCAGAGAAAGCATCACTGGGAGAGATTGCGGAGCTGCTAAATGCCATTGACATGAGCTTGTATGACTACGGCGGGCATCATGAAGCAATAAAAGAGGATGAAAGAGGGCGGAGAATGGGAGTGGATACCTTTCCAAAATGGAGAGAAACACCCAAAGAGAAGAGACCACCGGAGAAGCCGAACTTCGGACCAGGAAAAGAAGCAGAGGGACATATTAGCGTAATACATAAGTGTTGTACAAAAAGAGCCGTTCAAAATATGCAAATGTATTTGAAGGCTTTTGGAGGAGGGGGTATTGTGACAGAATGGGTTCGAACCCAGTCACAAATAAATTATTTAATTGGCAAACATATATAGATGTAGATATATATATAATATTTAATTTGTTTATTACGTGGTGATAGTTACAAATACATAAACACGGGGGGGGAGGACTGTGTCATTTTAAATTATATATATATGTGTGTGTGACAAATGTGTGTATGAATGAATTAAGTAATGAAAAGAGAGAAATGAAATTTTTGTTTCATGTTGAAAAAACTAGAGTTTTCCAACAGAATGAGATTTTATTTTCTGTTATATTACAATAAAAGCTGCGACATGAGTTTTTACATGTCTAACAGATCTGGTTATTTCACATTCAAATTCGGAAGTGAGATAAAAAAGAAGCTTCTAGAATGAATGGAGGGGGCTATAAAAGCAAGCCACCCAGAATGCATAGGATCTTTTTCCAGAAAAGCTACAACAGTGAACACCTGAATGGTTTTAATATTTAAAATATATAATGGCAATTTCAAAAGAAATGTCAGGATGAGAGAAGCTGCATTGGATTCAGGCCCCTGATCCCAACCTGCTGCAGCTGCCTCAATAAAACCATGATGCCTCAAAACAACACATAATTCCAGCGTGGAATCAAATGAACCTCATCGGACAATGGACATAAAGATCTCAAATCGTTACCTTGAATTACCTAATTACCTGCGGAATGGAACTATATAATAAATAAATAAAAATTGCTTCTGCTACTTCCCGGGAAGTCAGGTAAAGAACTTTAATTATTGATTTTTTTTTAAAATCTTTATAAAAAAAAAATTTTGTATTTTCAATAATCAGTAAAGGTGACATGCGAACTAACTTTATAAGATTTCTTTAAAGCTTCATTCCATTACGGACGTAAGAAAGTAATGAGTGTTGAAAGTCACATGATACAAACTTTTCATAGTATCGATCTTCACTACTTGAGATATGAGAGATCTATTAAAAGAATGATGTATGATTGCGATTTGAAATGACAGAGTGCTAAATATTGTTTTTTTTTTTATAATATTAAATAAATATATCAAGAAAGTAGAGTATTGACTTCGTTTAATTATTTATAAATCCATTTATTTAGTTTATGATTATTTTATTTATTTTTATGTTTAAAAATAAAAGAGAACTCTTTACCCCATTCGTAGCTACTCATGGCTGTGACATCACCTGACCATGAGACTGAGCTAGCTGATGGTCAAAACCTCTCTCACATTACATAAATAGTACTCTTGTTGGTAATATATCCACTTCACGTAATTCTTATATTCGTATAGGATTGGCGCTTGGTGTCCTTTGGATGACCATAAATATGCATTGGGGATATATTACAGTTGCAAGAATAACCCATAAGTTTGAATAATAATATTTTAGGTCGAATCACTTAATTAAATAAAAATACACAGGCACGTATATTGATACATCTTATACATATTCGGTAATACATACCTGTCTAGTGAGAGGTAAATAGGGTTTTGTTATAACCTATTCAGATTCAAACTCCATTCTTTTTATTTGAAGAGCGACTAATAAGAACTTTCATATTTATGTATTAGCAGAAGTTGTAACTTACTGCTCAAAGGTGAAGTAGAAACAAGGATTTTATTTCAATAGTGTATAATATATTGATAATATTTACATTATTTGTTACAAATGTAAACATACAAATTAAAGATATTCAAACTTTGTAAAATGGGAAAGTAAATTACCAAATAGAGTTCTTCACTATTACAATAGTACTTTTCATTATTGGATATAATTTTGACTAATCAGAGAGTAGACTTGTTTGAATCTCATTTTTGAAATTCAAAATAAATTTAGAATTCCTCATTAAACAAAAAATATATGTTGAAATTAAACATTACATTTATTGTTATTAAATTTTTTAAAAATTATCTACATATTATATTAAATATTATTTTAACAATAAATTTTTTTATATAAATTTATCACTTTTTTCTCAATATTTTTCAATTAAATTATAATTAATTAGATTTTTTTTAAAATAATATTTTACAAAAATATTCATAAATAACCTAATATTAAACAAATTACTGAAATTACAATTTTTCTTTTCAAATTAATTTTTCTTTTATTTCCTTTCCACAAATCACAATTATTTTTATTGAGATAAAATAGAAATAATATTTTACTACAATTATATATTGAGACTAATCTTTATCTTTTTTATTAATATAACTTAAAATTTATTTAAATTACATAATTATATATAGATAAATCAAATCATAGAGTTAATAACATGTAAATATAATATAAGACAGAATATTTAATATTATATTATTTTGAATAGATCTATTTATCTACATCTTAACTTTTTCAACTAGTATATTTAAAATTATTTCTATAAACTTATACATAATCTAAATTGTAGATAAAAAAATAACAAAGAATAATATAGATTAAATCTTAATCCAAATCAAAATTCCTCACATTTCTTGATTATAAGATAAGAGATTAAGAAACAATACTTCTTCTATTAAAATTTAATTACAAACAATTAATAATATTTATCAAATCATTATATATATAAACTAAATAATGTAATATTAAATATTTCTAAAACAATTATACAGAATACTTTCTTATTTAAATATATTTTATTATTTTTTATTATTATTACAACAATTAATCCAAAACAAATCTTATTTATATATATATATATAATTTACTTTTCCATATATATTATAATCTTATATATATATAACAATACACTATAAAGTTTAAAAGAATATCTATTACTTAAATTATTCCCTTTATCCCACAATTTAACACAATTTAGACCACAACAATCCCATATTTCTATAGAATTATGGGAGAACTAATACCAATAAAACATACCTCTCAGAAAAATTACATAGACTAACTCTTTTTTTATTTTAAAAAAACCATAACATAAACACAAACAAAAAAACATTCATTTTATATCATTTATCTAATATTTATATAAAAAATATTCACTAATAAACATATCTCTTTTAAATCAAAATCATACTTTCTTTTTTTTTTTTTCTTTCTCTTTCCAAACCCCACACACACAAATACTATATTATTTCCGAAATTTATGCTAATTTATATTAATAATTCATAAATATTTACCTCTCCGCAAAGAAAATAATTTTAATTCCAATTCAAACAAACATTTTTTAAATTCATGAGACTCTACCTATAAATCCTACAACTTCAAAGACAAACCAACAAAAAAACAATTATTTAACAAAATTCAACTACTAATGACAAGAACTTTCAATAAATGAGAATATATCTAAAATGTAAACCCAAGAAACACTCACATAATGATGTAGAATATGCTACCGAAACCATTACTCATAGTAGACTCTCCTGATGCTACTAGAACTAACAACTCAGCTAATTCAACTTTGATTTACAATGAATACTACACATCTTTCTACCTGAAAATTTTAAAACCAATATAGACTAAATTTGTACAATGGAGACTAAACTCTCTCAACGTATATGCCTAGAGTGAATATCACACACCCACATCTTCTTTATCCAAACTAATTCCACATAAATCAAACTTACAAATCACTCAGATTCTAGAAAACTTTGGTTACACTAAATCTCCATTGCCACCATCTCCGGAGGGGTAGGTTCATCATTAACAAAAATAAACCACCTAATGATTTCAACATTTTATACTTAGATGGTAACATAGTCATAATCAAAGTTAACTACAGTGGCTTCATCTTCAACATCCTGTTCATTTATATTCAAAACACAGTCAATAATTTTCATCACATCATACATACAATAAATATGGTACTATACTCCAACTCATCACCGACACTTCTCCTAGGTGACTTCAATGTGAACTATGCCCACTTCAACAATAAATACTTACACCTAATCAATAAAACTCTCATGTGCGGTGAGGGATTTCTGCCCCTGGGATCCTTCTCCTTCTACACTCAAAGCTGTAAAAGTCTCATAGATCTTTTCTACTATTCACCAGAATTGCACTTCCAAATTGAAGCACAGCTTCAACTGGTAACATACTCAGACCTCTTCCGATCACAAATTATCAAACTTCTTCCTGACAAGACACTTTACACTGGAGAATACAGTCGCCAAACTCTCCGCATGATAACCCGCACAACAGCGACTGAAGCTATCATCTCAGAGTCCTACATTTACTTCAAAAAAATTGACATTCTATCACAACCCATTGAAGTTGCATGGTTTGCATTCATTGAAGTCATACAATCACTCATAAGTAACTACACACGAAAGCTGAAAGGTCCAGTTAAATTGCTTAATGATTTACAAAACATAAGCTCCAAACTTAAAGAAATTCCAAGTAACACAGACAACATTAAAGATATTATTTCCTTAAAATTGAAATACAAAACACAACAGGAAAAACTAGCAGAATACCTATCCATCAAGAGAGCAAAATTGTTCCTTGAATCTCAACATTGCTGGACCCGTGGTTACATTCGCTGGGCCCTTGGAACATCAAGAATAAAAAATACACCCTCAATAATTATTTCTAATGGGGAATCCTGGATTGGTCAACAAATGTTGGAAGGCATTAAGCATCACTTCCAGGAAATTCTTCAAAAAGATCCTGAAACACCACTCACTATATGGAAAAATGAAGAAGTTCCAGACATGCATTGCATAACGGAATCCATGCTACAAAACAAAATCACATCCCTTAGGGATCGAATTCATCCTGGGCTTCATGGCATTCCACGCTTCATTCTAGCCCACCTCAGCAAATTTTCAATACCAATTATCCATAGAATGATAGACCACCTAACAGATGGAAACAAAATTATCCCCAATCTTTACCCGATTGCCATGGTACCCTTTCTTAAGAAAAATAAACCGCCATCGGAGCTCATGAGTCTTCGACCCATCTCAATGTCCCCTCTAATTATAAAAATCATTGAATCCACTATAAAAGATATCATTCAAGAAGGTATTCTCAAATACATTTCTCCATCCCAGTTTGCCAAAAAAGGCTCATCAACCACCCTAGCTATGGCCCAAGTTAAATCCCTAGTTGATCATTTAAGAACAAACAGGAAATCTAAACCAATTGCTGTTCAATTGGACATAGCTGCCGCATTTGATTCAGTCAGGATCAACATCCTGCTTAAAACTCTGGCTGACTATGCGGTACCCAAGCCATACCTCCAAATCATAAGTAATCTTCTTAGAAACAGACACATACTGATATCCTTAGATGGAAGAACCACTGACAGTTTCAAACCATCACATTCAATTCCACAAGGATCCCCTCTTAGTGCGATTCTTTTCATTGCTTACATCAATCCACTCCTGTTAGACATTCAAAGACAACTTCCAGGAGTCTACATTCCCAGACTAAAGAGGGAGATAGGAATCCTCGCATATATGGATGATATCTTCATAGTCTTGCCATCACAAAAATATCTTGGTCATCTCAACAAAATTTTAAATGACTACACTCACCAATATAAACTTTCCTTCAATCTTCAAAAATCATCTGCATGGAGAATTGCTACAGGGAAGAAGATTACAACTAACTTCCTTGGACAACCACAGAATTTCCTAGGTATTCCCTTTCACAAACCACCTACTATCATCACATCACAAATACAAAATGAAATATTAAAATCTGCCAGCAAAATAACAACATCACTTGCTAAGGTTTACCTTTCACTTCATGGGAAGGTGGCCTTACTCAACATGGTCCTTTCCCCCAAAATTAATTATTACCTCCCAATTATTAAACCTACTAAAATCTTTGTCAGTAAAATTAACTCACTTTGCTCTAGGTTGTTCTGGGGTGGGAAAACTGTTGCCATCAGTCTAGAAGGCATGCGCCATCCCTGCTGGCTGAATGGTCTTTCACTCCACTCCCCTTATACATTTTTTCTCCAAAAAAAATCACAATCTTATTCATAAATTAACCCTTATTTTTGACAACTTCCAAGTCTATATGCCAGTTGACCCCACCGACCGACCACCACCTCTCAAACAGGATTGGATATCATCCTTAACCTCTGCTTCTCAATGCCTTTACAACTGTCCTGCAACTGCTTATTCTTCCAAAATGAAATACTGGGATGCATATAATCTACAGCATCCTCAAACATATTCTCCTATTTCCAGACTTAACTTATCCAACAAGAAAATCATATCACAGTTTAAATTTTGGAGCCTCGAAGCAAAATTCCTGGACTTCATAATTAAAATAAATCTTGATGCCCTACCAACTAAATGGTTTTTGGTAAACAGAAGAGGATTCAATAACATTGACCCACTATGCCAACTCTGTGGCCAGGAATCAGAGACATTTGAGCACATTTTAAACATCTGCCCCAATCTCAACAGTATCAGACAATTAATCCACACAAACTCAAAGATCAACTTTCAAATAATTAACTCAATCCAGCACTGCCTTGGCACAAAAACATTTGCATGGATAAGACTATCCACATTCCTCACCTTTTCCATCTGGTCCATCCGCTGCAAGCTAGCCTTTGAAGGAGCTCATTTAAATCCTCTCCAACTCTTCATTAACATCATCAACAATATCAAAAAAAGGGATGAAATCCTCTCTACCTCTACGGCCTTCTTTGAGACATGGAGACTGTTTGAAGTTCCGATACAACAATAATGCAAACACTGCAACAAACTCACATCAAACCCACCATCAAAAAGCAATATATTTATCATCCCTATAAATACTCTATGGTCACTCTAAGCATCAACCTGTTGCAGGAACACAATGTCGTTCAATTGAAATACTGCAACCACTATCAATACAAAGTTGTACAAGATAGACCAATGTCCACATAATAATACATGCATGAGAACTCTTAACCTTTTAACCAAGCTTAACCTGTTATCCTGTATATCATAATACTATGTATATTTTGTGTTAAATAAATTTCTTGATAAAAGTGACTTATATAGATGTAATTAGAAAGAAAATACCTGGTTTCCCCAGGGAATTGATCGAATCCTCTAGGTGAAAATGGAATCTCCGGTCCTTTGTCGGTGAATGAACTTTGTTTTTTTTTTTTTTTGAAGTTCGGGTTCCATGGCTAAAGTCTGTTTATTTATTTATTTTCTTTCTCTTCTGGTGATTCAATATTGTTGCTTATTGAGGTGAATTCTCCGGGCTTGATGTCCCTTCTCCGCTATCGGCAGCTGCTATACATTTGGGGGCCAAGGATTCGGACCCTCCGCATGTTGAAGCCTCTACCCCAGCCTGACCATATTTTATCAAAATGTATATCACATTGACCGTCCGCTTTCTTCTCCCTCCAAACTTATACTCTAATAATAAATTTAATTTTTCTTTAATTATCAAACTTATCTTTCTTTTCACTCTTTTTTTAATTATATTTCCATTCACATTCCATATGCCTTTGTTGGAATGTACCACAAAAGCTTTTTACACCTATTTCTTTCCAAATAATATTTAATTAGTATTAGACATTCCACGATTTTTATAATTACTTCCATTGTTCTGCAAAATTAGTCTTCCATCTTGATGTTTAAAGTTCTTTTGTTGACTTAATATGTATATGTTTAAAAGTTTATCAAACAAAATATTTTTTATTTTTATTTTGTGAATTTTTCATTTTTAATGGTTCAAAAACGCACTCACACATATACATAGCGATGTGTATAACTGGGTTTGGCAAAAGAGAAAAAAAAATCACAGCCAGTGTATAACCCCCCACATCTCTTCTATGAGTTCCTTTTAATTAAAATAACTAAATCAATTCTGTACAACCACGCAAATGACCATTGATTGTAGTACATCAAACTGTAAATATTAATTTTGTTAGTAAAGTAATATATATTTTTAATAATACGTTAGTAATAAGATATATATATTTTTTAATAATGCGTTAAGTATACGAATACGTATTTGTCTAATTATCGCAACAGGGTTTGATTATACCTGCCCTGTTGCAATATATATATATATATTAATTCATAATAAAATGATCAAAGTTTAATAAAAAAATACATTGATAGAAAATCCACAATCTATTGACCAAGATAAAAGATGAATTTCTATAGTAATTGCATTCACAATAGTTTGTGGATTTTCTATTGGTTTATTAAGCTTGGAAGCTACTAAGTTATTGGAAATTTGTGGTGTTATATATATATAATCTTTCTTAAAGTTAATATTATATAATACATCAAGATTAATACTCCAACACTGGTCTGTTAAGTAAAAAAAATACACTCAATCCAAAGTATAAGATAAAATATTTTTAGAAATAAAATCAGTCCATCTTTTCTTTTTATCTCAATCCATTTACATAATATACTTATGTTGGAATATTAATCTCAATGTATTATATATATATGATCACTAGATGGAGCTTTACCAATAACTCCTAAAGAAGCTTTTGTTTACATAAATGCTGAGAGAGATCGAATTCAATATCTCTTTTGTTGTCTCCAATCTTTAGACCATGGTTTTGAGCTAGTTGGCTCACATCAGTAGAGGGTAAGAAGACCAGAAACTACCCTTTACCGACATGAGCCAACTAGCTCGAAACCATGGTCTAAAGGTTGGAGACAATGAAAGAGATATTGAATTCTATCTCTCTCAGCATTTATGTAAGCAAAAGCTTGTTTAGGAGTTATTGGTAAAGCTCCATCTAGTGATCATAAAATGCAAGCTAAGAGCAAGTTACGAAATTTATAACTTGTTTTGTTTATCATATATATATATGATCACTAGATGGAGCTTACCAATAGCTCTAAACAAGCTTTATTTTATAAGAGCCGAAAGAGAAAGAATTTAAAATCTCTATCATTGACCCTACCTCCAGATCAATTGGTTTCAAGCTTATGGTTCACCTCAGTGGAGGGCTGGATCTCTAGAAACTAGATCTAAAATACTAACTCAAAAGTCAGCACTTATAAAACATGTTTCTATCAATTTGAAAATCTGAACTTTTCAGACACGTAAATGTCTTCAAATCCAGCTTTGCAAAACAGATAGCTATATGGGTCTGAATTCAGCTCAGTTTCACCATATAGTAATAGCCTCTGCAATATAGCATTGCAAAAGCCATCAAAGGTACACTTATAATAATTAATAAAACCAAGTTATAAATTTCATAACTTGCTTTTAAGCTTGCATTTAAATGATCACTAGATGGAGCTTACCAATAGCTCTAAACAAGCTTTGTTTTTATAAGTGCCGAAAGAGAAAGAATTCAAAATCTCTTTTGTTGACCCTACTCCAGACCAATTGGTTTTGAGCTTATGGCCCATCTCAGTGGAGGGCTGGGTATAACTTGTTTTATTAATTATTATAAGTGTACCTTTGATGGCTTTTGCGATGCTATATTGCAGAGGCTATTACTATATGGTGAAACTGAGCTGAATTCAGACCCATATAGCTATCTGGTTTGCAAAGCTGGATTTGAAGACATTTATGTGTCCAAAAAGTTCAGACTTTCAAATTGTTAGAAATGTGCTGACTTTCGAGTTAGTAGCCCTCCACTGAGGTGAGCCATAAGCTCGAAAACATTTGGTCTGGAGATAGCATCAACGATACTTTGAATTTTTTCTCTTTCGGACTTGTAAAAAGTAAAGCTTGTTTAGAGCTATTGGTAAGCTCCATCTAGTGATCAATTGCAAACTTAAAAGTAGGTTATGAAATTTATAACTTGTTTTATTAATTATATATATATATTATAAACACATGTATATCTTTCTGTTGTACAGAGAAGGAAAATTCAATAATAATAATTAGTCGACGACATTTTTGGAACTGTGTACTAGATTCAGGCAAACAAACTAAAACAACAGATTAACATTCCAGTGCATGCTTGGTAGGACACCAGTAGTTCTTAGATTGACATTAATAGACTTTGCTATAAACCAAATTTTTTTATCTTCCTCTTTCTATCATTGGGCAGTCTAATAATGTTGTTAACTAAGCAATACTAGTGTCCTACTGAGCCTGCACTGGAACCTGAACCAATTGGTTTAGTTTGTTTGCCATAACTCTGGTACTCAGTACCAAAAGCATGTTCAGTTAAATATTATTATTGAATTTTTCTTCTCTGTATAACACATAGAATACATGTGTCTAAAAGTTACATTGTAGACACAGTTATTGATATATATAGTAACTCACTATTATGACTATAGGTAAATCTGAACCATATCTTCTATAAATATTTTCTGATTAAAAAATAAATAAAGAAATGCTTGCATTAAAAAATATAAAAAAAGTACTAGAAATTAAAAATTAAGTTTTCTTCAGCTTTCAAAGCATTCTTGCTATTTTGCAATCAAAATTGGGTGAGTAGTGAGGGTCAGAAATAGTCTTTGACTTTAGTTATATTATATTACAATCACTTGGAATCCAGTTTAAGATTTCAATTGTCCATCTATTATCATCTCTTCTAGCAATATGTCCAGCCCAACTCCACTTCAGTCTTTTAATTTTTTCAATGAGGTCAGTAACACCTGTTTGTTCTCTTACCCATATATTGCATTTTTGATCTCTTCTTGTTACTCCTAACATGCATCTCTCCATACTTCTTTGAATGAAAGAGACCATGTATGAGGTGGATGGATGAATTAAGAAAGTGTGCAGGGGCGATGTGGAGAAGAGAAGCTAAAGATGAAGACGGATTGAACTTGGAGAGACCTTCATCCTGCAGTAGATTGATAATGGTTGATGATAATGATGATGATGATCGAGTATAGTAAAAACTGAAAGATAAAATTACTTTTTAGTCTGTTTTTTAGTATCTTTATGTAAATAAAAGCATTTCTTTAAAGAAATATTTAATATTTTTCATATCTATTTTTTTTTAGCTTTTCGTAGGTCCAGACATTAGTTTTAGATGCAATTTAACATTGTCATATAACAATACCATAAAAAATACCAAATTCTATATAAAATTAAAAAAATAATTTTTTTAACTAATTTTTTTTTTTTTTTGCTATAATTGTTTGCAACCTCTAAAAAATGTATTATCATTTGAAATATATAATGAGTGAAAATTGAGTTACAAGGTTTATCAGAAAGGCAAAAAACAAACAAGCAAGCAATGGGTTAAATAAAAGTATATAAAAAACATATAAATAGTAATAACTAACTCAACATATACACAATCTTGAAAGAAAATTATAATAATATGGATGACAATTTGTTTTTAATTACCTTTTAAATTCGTAAATCTTAACTATACTAGGATATACTTTTTTTTCATAATAGTATTAGTAAACATGCATTAGAAGTACAAACACTCTAGCTTCAAAACTAAAAAAAGGAAGGCAGAAAAAGAAAACGTTGAAAATAAACTTTTCCATTATTATACAAACCAATCAATAAAACACAAACTACAGCAGGCATTGAAATAGGTGGAAACAACTGTGTATACAAAGACCAAATTAAACACATTTACTATTTTTATTAATAGAAAATGAATTAGTTTTGTAAGTGAATATTAGATAATATTTCAATGAGAAGAAAGTTATTAGTCAAAATGTTGGTTTCGCTACTAATTTTACGGTCAAATAATAGTACTGTGTCAAGCGTTGGTGGCCTAGCGGTTAGCGTATCTGTCTTCCAAGCAGCCATCCCAGGTTCGCTTCTCGGTCAACACTTTGACATATAAAAAAAAAACAAAACAATAGTAGTGTTTTATTCAGGATTGTCAAAAGAGAGTAGCCATTTGTAACAGAACGTGGTTCAAAGTAAGAAAGTTCAGTTCACAGCAGTGTAAATGGACAGAATTGTACCGTTAAATCAATGTATATATATATTTGGTTTGGTTACCATTTGTAATAAACATAGATTGTTAAAAGTTCACTTATCGGAGGATCATTTCTCGCAAAAAAACGTAAGTGCATGTTTGTTTCATTTCCAGTAAATAAAGTTATAGGTCATCACTTTTCAAAATAAATATTACTGGACATTATAATAGGTATGTAAAATCGTACCTTACATTTTTGACTTTAATCTTCTGATTAGATGCTTAGTTTCACTGCACTAAACTTTTATTTGTAAAATATTAACACTTTATGTAATTATAGTTCATTATACCATATCATCAGCTATATTTTCAATGAAAGCATTTAATATTGCAACCATTTGTGGTCGAAAGGTCAGCGACAGCCGCTTTACAAGCAGTTGTCCCGGGTTAGTGGGTTCGCTTTCCGGCTGATGCTATGACACATGAGAAAAAAAAAACTTAATAATAAAAATGGGATATGCCTTTTCCCCAAAATTCAATCTTGTAAAAAAATTAGTACTTTTACAAAAGGATATCAAAATAATACGAAGGCTATACTTTATAAGTTTCATTAGTTTACCTCGTTCAAAGATAATTAATAATTATTGTATAAATAGTTATTATTTATATAAAAATGAGACATGCTGATTATTTCAATTTTGAAAATAAAATAGTTCTTGATTTTAAATCAATAATGCTCGTAACTAAAGAAAAAATGGGATAAAAACGAATCTATTGACCCTTGTATAAAAAACAAAATACTGATTATATATAAATCTCTCGATATAAATCAAAGTAGAGAAGAAAGAAAAAAGAAAAGATTTATTTAAAGAATTAAGCTGATATTTTTCAGCAAAAAAGAAGTGTTGAAATACACCCCCCCCCCCTTTTTTTTTTTTCAAAGATAATCTTAAATTCTTATCCTAAAAGATTAAATTCTGTACCGTTTATTACTTTTTCTTTGTATTATTTTGTTAAATTATTTATTTATTTTTACCTAGATTTATATAATTTTATTTATTTGAAAACATTTGCTAACAGCTCTTCAATAATATACATATATATTAATTATCTATTTACAACCGATACCCATGACCACATACATGTGAAAAATAGAATTGATTTCCAATAAACGTATTTCGTGATGAACCAGCACTCATCAGTTTGTCAACATCATCATCTCCCACACACGTATATAATCAGTGCTCAGTTTTATATTAAGATAGCAAATTTACAAACTTTAACGGACAGGCTTCAAATCACTCCTCCTCTCAATTCTTCAGCCGTCCATATCATTGGAAATCTGGTAATGAAATGCTCAAAGCCCTTATTGATGCTATTATTATTGTCAAACCCATGTTGACCTTAAGTCACTCAGCCGCTCACATGTAGGTCCTTAATATGTTCATTTAAATACATAGTAGAGAGATGGGTAGAATACAGGCTTTCCATGAGGAAAACATGGTTTTCTTATTTGTTGGCACTGCATAGATACAGGGAACCTGTTCTTATTTTTACTTACTCATATTTCTTATTATTCACACATTGCCTGGAATTTAATATAATGCATATATTGGTAGGTTATAATATCTGAAGGCATATTTATTTCTATAATATATTATTTTCTCTAGTACAATTTAAACATTAAATATATTGTGAGTGTATTTATTTCTTTGTTCCTTCATAGATATTATTATTATTATTATTATTATTATTATTATTATTATTATTATTATTATTATTATTATTATTATTATTATTATTATTATTATTATTATTATTATTATTATTATTATTATTATTATTATTATTATTATTATTATTATTATTATTATTATTATTATTATTATTATTATTATTATTATTATTATTATTATTATTATTATTATTATTATTATTATTATTATTATTATTATTATTATTATTATTTTCCTTATGCATTGATCCCTATAGTTACATTTAATACTATTTCCAACCTTCTTAAACACTTCAATAGTACTATTTTTTTATATCAAAACTTTATTTTTACAGTTTCGACTGTCCTGCAGTCATCATTAGACCTATAATCAGAGTTATTTACAATCCTATTCTAAAAACCAAATAGGATTGTAAATAGCTCTGATGATGACTGTAGAACACTCAAAACTATAAGAATAAAGTTTTGATATAAAAAATAATTTTGTTGAAGTGTTTAAATCTATCACTATAAAGTGCTGAAAACATTGAAATTATTCAAACAGAAATCAATCTCCGATAATGCACTATTTCTGAAATATTATAAATTTCCATGCACTCGCCCACCATAAGAGTTTAAAAAACTTAAGTGAATCACTTACATTTAAAGCCTACTTTTTATATACACCAACTCTTACAGACCATAATTAAATCAGGGCTTGAGTTTATTGTGTGCCTGATGCTATAATCAAATATTCAATTGTACAAATCTATTTAACCCATCACAGGAGAATGACAGTGTCTCATTTTTAACCACCTACGATTATGATTAGACAAACATGACTTATAAATGTAAACCTATTATTATAAAGTGCTGAAACCTTTGAAATTATTCAAACAGAAGTCAATCTCCAATAACATGCTATTTCTGAAATATTATAAATTTCCATGCACTCGCCCACCGGTAAGAGTTTAAAAAACTTAAGTGAATCACTTAAATTTAGAGCGTACATTCTATATACACAAACTGTGTGCCTGATGCTATAATCAAATATTCAATTGTACAAATCTATTTAACCCATCACAGGAGAAAGACAGTGTCTCATTTTTAATCACGTACCACATACTATTAGAGAAATATGAGTTATAAATGTAAATCTATATTAGAAAGCACTGAAAACTTTGAAATTATTCAAACTGAAGTCAATCTCTGATAGTGCACTATTTCTGAAATATTTACACTTATAAGTTTGTCTAATCTCAGGTGGTTAAAAATGAGACACTGTCTTTCTCCTGGGATGGGTTAAATAGATTTGTACAATTGAATATTTGATTATAGCATCAGACACCCAATAGACTCAAGCCCTGATTTAAGCATGGTCTGTAAGAGTTGGTGTATATAGAAAGTATGCTCGAAACTTAAGTGTTTCACTTAAGTTTTTTAAATTCTTACTGGCGGGTGAGTGCATGGAAATTTATAATATTTCAGAAATAGTGCATTATTGGAGATCCACTTCTGTTTGAATAATTTGAAATGTTTAAGAAGATTGAAAATGATATTATTATTTTATATATGCATAATTATCTTGCATACAGTATTTTTTGCTATCTTCCTAAAACTTATAAAAGTGTCTCCACACTGATTTTCAAATCTGTTTTAGTTATGTAAAAAAATAATATCTTTCCGGTGGCCTGAATATAGACATATTGCTTTACTCTGTATATAATATTTTAAAGAAAGACTGTAGTAGATAAAAGTAAAAGCTTTTGGATATTAATAATGGCTTATATTGTAAATTTTTTAAGGATGATTTATAAAAAGGGACAGTTATGTGTAAAATTTAATATTATTACATTATTCTAATATATCAAATTTATTTTTAAAAATAATGCTTATTGTAAATAAATATTCTATTGCATAGATATTATTAGGTACTATAAATAAATAAATTAAATACGTTTCTGTTTCGGTGCCTTTATTGCAATATTACTTTTTTTACTCAGAAAATCTACTTTACTAAAGTTTTTATTTAATACATTGTACAGGCTTACACACACCTGCACATATATAATGTAATATATGAGATTCGAACTCAGATTTTCACACGACCCTCAACTTTCCATGCCATCTCATATTGCTCACCTGATCACACATATGTTGAAAAGATTAATAATCACCAATATACCTATTTCATGCTAAACCAACAATCATCAGTTGGTCCAGATTACTATTTCCACATATATATACAATCAGTGCTCAGCTTTATATTAAGATAGCCAATCTTCATACTTTAATAGAAAGGCTGCAAACTACTCCAACCCACAACTCTTCAGCCATCCATTTCATTGAAAATCTGATGACGGACGTTCAAAGCCCACATTAGTGCCAAGGTTGTCATCCTACTCATGTTGACGTTAGTTATTCTAACCCCTTATGTACTCGAGAATAATCCATTTTATTATTTTATAAGAGTACACTTCATTCATTTTTCTTATTATTTAATCTACCTGCATTATGAGAAGAAAAATACTATGTTATTTATTTTATTTCAAAGGTGCTTGTTATGGAGTTGATAGATAAAATATACCCTTACTGCCTGCTGCATTTATGTATCTTATAGTTGGTAGAAATGAAATAGTAACACTTGAAGAACTTTAAAATATTTAGAAATGTTTCAATTTGCTATCCATCTATTATTTAAGTATTTGAATACTTTATTATTGTGTAGTTTTATTTTTGCTTCCTTAAAAAAATACTAATGTTAAAAATAAAACTAAGGCAAGAATATAAAATGTTAAAGGTATTGCTTGAATAACAGTTATCACATTTTAAAAGTTTGCAGTATATTACTGTTAGCATTTTTCTTGTTCCAAGTGTATTTTGAATTTGAACCCCGAGATAAAAACATTTTAGAACTTAAGAGAGATTTTTTTAAATATGTAAAAGAATCTATATTTTAAATAAAGTAAAAATAAAACCTGAGATAAGATTTAATATAATATAAAAACCTTGTATATTAGTAATTATAATTAATTATTATGTTGTCTGTAAGAGGTCTCATACTTTGTGGAAAATTCGTAAATATTATGGTACCTGCTGAGTAACCTTTGGTTCCGCACTTGTCTCCTATGCATTGGTTTGTTACATAGTTGATTCTGGCAACCAACATAGTGGGCTTTGGTTCATGTATTGTGACCATTTTCCTAGGTTCATCATCATCATCATCCACCATTATCAATCCACTGCCGGATGAAGGTCTCTCCAAGTTCAATCCATCTTCTCTGATCTTTAACTTTTTTCTCCACATCACTCCTGCACACTTTCTTATTTCATCCATCCATCTCATGTGGTTTTTTCTGGGTCTTGGAATCCAGTTTAAGATTTCAATTGTCCATCTATTATCATCTCTTCTAGAAATATGTCCAGCCCAACTCCACTTCAGTCTTTTAATTTTTTCAATGAGGTCAGTAACACCTGTTTGTTTTCTTACCCATATATTGTGTTTTCAATCTCTTCTTGTTACTCCCAACATACATCTTTCCATACTTCTTTGAGTGGTCTGAAGTCTCTATATTGCTCTTCTATTAAATGTCCAAGTCTGAGATCCATAAGTAAGAACTGGTAAAACACATTTATTAAAAACTTTCCTTTTCAAACACATAGGCATATTTCCTTTTAGTATCAAGTTATTTCTAACAAAAGCATTCCAACCAAGTTTAATTCTATGATTAATTTCATCCATTATGTTTCCATCTGTATTAACAATCTGACCAAAGTATTTGTAGCTATTAACTTCTTCTAACTCATCATAATCAATCTTTATTTTCATATTTTGAGAAAATCCATTGAACACTACTTAAGTCTTTTTAGCATTTATCTTTAGTCCTACTTTCCTACTTTCATCTGATAACTCCTGCAACATTTACTGCAGCTCTAAAGCATTATTTGCAAAAATATTAAAATTAAAGTTGAAAGCTCACAGCAGTGAAAACATTTAAAATTATCACAATACTATTGCACTGCAAGAAGATTAATAAAAATGTTATTCCAGGAAAATTTCTCAATTTTTTTAGGTTTTAAACATTGGTGATACAGGTCAAATATATTTTATTAAATAAATATTTATTTATATATATTATTTTATTATATTACATTATTTTATATATTTTCCCCCAAGTTCATTCTGTTTTAAGTTGAAATGTAATACTTTCTCTAACTAGGCCTTAGATTTAAACTATGAAGATAGTTTCAAGATGATTGACAATATTTTGAGTCTTATTTTTGGGTAGATATATTATGAATGTGAGAAATTATAATCTACATTTCTCTATACAGTGTGGTCATGAATTATACTACATCTAACTATATGATGTTAATTATATGCTATTCAAATAAAAATGTAAGCAAGCAAAAAAAATGTAAATAAATAAACAACAACAACAAAAAACAATTAAAATTCATAAATTTTATCATATCCAAACAGCTATTTTATCTTAATTGAGTACAGTATATAATCATGTTAATAATAAAAAGTAAAATTCATGAATAAAATTTATAATATGATAGTAGCTTTTTTCATCTTGGAGTACCGTATATGATTATATACATTAATAAAATTTCTTCATTTATGTTGAAAGCACATATATTTTATTCTTCCTTTATTCCCTTTTCCAAATTTGATATTATTAGTATATATATTATTGCTGTTACATAGTGATATTTTATATTATATTATATCATAGATTTATTTAAATATGGTTTATTTTGGAAGTAATATAATATTCTTCTTCTTCCTTTCCTTATATATTGTTTTCTATTTTTATATATGAAATCTTAAACTGGATTCCAAGAGATTGTAAAAGACCCAGAAAGAAACCACATGTGAGATGGATGGATGAAATAAGAAAGTGTACAGGGGTGATGTGGAGAAAAGAAGATGAAAATCGGAGGAGATGGATTGAACTTGAAGAGACCTTCATCCTGCAGTGGATTGATAATGGTTGATGATGATGACTTTTATATATTATGCCATTTAAAAAATAGTATTGCTAAAGTGTTAAAGGAAGTTGTAAATGGTATGGTTTATTTTGCATAATAAAATATCTTCTGAATATAATGCTAAAAGTTTTACAAAATTTAAATGTGTACTAAAAATTGATACTAATTTTAACATCAAAACAATTAGAGAGATCACAATTTCTCGATAACAAGAATACTATTATGTTTCTATAAAAGAAAAAAAAAGTATTAAATAAAAAAATAATATCACCCAGAATATATTTAACAGTGACTAAAGTTAGACATTTTACTGTTTACTTTATTTTAATAATAAAAATGTAATAATTAATATTTTCTTTTATTCTTAGTGAACAAACAATCAGTAAAATATCTGAAATATATCCCATCAATATATTATTAATAATTATTATTTTTTAAATTTTTTATTTATATTTTAATCCTAACAAATAGAAACAATGCATACAACTAGATGAAATTTATATAAAATATTTGACATGCCTCATAGCTACATATTCTAGCAACACCCCCCCCCCCCACTTTCTTTATTTAAAGGGAAATTGTGGCAAAAATAATATAGCTATAGAGAATTCAAATATTTTATAATCTTCATTTATATATGTATGCTATACATAAAAGAAAAGCACCATGGTATATATATATATGTGCATGTTGCAGTTTAATAAATAATATTTATTCGATTCTAAACACTGTTTATTAACAAAATGTGAACTATTATACACTATCTACATTTGTATATAAGGGAACTTGGAACAAAATATAGTATAGTTCATGGTTCCACTGTATTTACTTTGTCTTATATATATGGATAAAGACCTAGAAAGTGACCACATGTGAGATAGAGGTTTGAAATAAAAAAGTGTGTTGGAGTGATGTGAAGATTTGAGAGGCTAGAGATTAGAGAAGATAGACTGAACTTGGTTAGATCTTCACCCTGCAGTGGATTGATAATTGTTGAATGATGATGATGATGACAATCTATTTAATTATCTACAAAGCACCATCTGAAGTTTTGTTATTATTTTTCTTTTTTCTTCTTTATTTTTTATACATTGATTATTAATAAATACAATTAATAATTCCTTTCTTTTACAATTTCTTCAATACAAACATATTTTTTCTATAAATAATTTTATTTCTTTTCTCTCTATGTAGATATATGTATTTAAATATTTTGTAGCTCTGGTAAAGATTTCTGGTCAGCCGCAACTATAAAAAAAGAAAAAAATTATTTGTAGGAGCAATATGTTTACATTAGAGAAAGTAATATTTACTAAGGCTGTAACCTCAAGAACATACGTCTGAAAAATGCGAAGGTAGGACCTCTACAGGCCCTAACCACAAGCTTATGCTTTAGAAGAAAAGAGCATAAGCTTGTGGTTAGGACCTGTAGAGGCCCCTATCTTCGCATTTTTCAGACATATATTCTTGAGGTTACAGCCTTAATAAATAGTACTTAATATAATAATGTGCAATTAAAATAAATTTATAATTAGAGAAAGTAAATAAGCATTTATTTTTATATGATGCTATGTGTACAATTAACTGTATTACATTCAAAGATCAGCCTTTCAAGCTAATTGCACATGCATCTTTTGTGAGTGTTAAATAATAAATGAATACTTCACTCCACAATACACGACTCAAATTCTTTTATATGAGCAAATCTGAAGTACTGTTGAGTAAAGCATGAGAGTAGAATTCTCACTTTAAATTACTATCTACGATGTTTGAATGAATGACGTCGGTGAAATTGTCTAGAATTTATTAAACATCACTTTAACTGAAACTTAATTATAAGTAAATAAGCATTTATTTTTATATGACGCTATGTGTAAAATTGTATTACATTCAAAGATCAGCCTTTCAAGCTAATTGCACATGCATCTTTTGCTAGTGTTAAATAATAAATGAATACTTCACACCACAATACAAGATATAGTATTTATGCAGGAATAAAAGGAATCCTCTTATTCCTATGACTCAAATTCTTTTATATGAGCAAATCTGAAGTACTGTTGAATAAAGCGTGAGAGTAGAATTCTCACTTTAAATTACTATCTACTATGTTGTGATAAATGACGTCATGAAATTGTCTAGAATTTACTAAACATCACTCTAAGTGAAACTTAATTATAAGTAAATAAGCAATTATTTTTATATAACGTTATGCATACAATTGTATACATTCAAAGATCAGCCTTTCAAGCTAATTGTGCATGCGTCTTCTGCGAGTGTTAAATAATAAATGAATACTTCACACCACAATACAAGATATAGTATTTATGCAGGAATAAAAGGAATCCTCTTATTCCTATGACTCAAATTCTTTTATATGAGCAAATCTGAAGTACTGTTGAGAAAGTGTGAGAGTAGAATTCTCACTTTAAATTACTATTTACGATGTTTGAATGAATGACGGTGAAATTGTCTAGAATTTACTAAATGTCACTCTAAGTGAAACTTAATTATAAGTAAATAAGCATTTATTTTTATATGAAGCTATGTGTACAATTGTATTACATTCAAAGATCAGCCTTACAAGCTAATTTCACATGCGTCTTAAAGTATCCTTTGATGATTTTTCCATAATCAGAACTTGTTACCTTTGATTAATATTCACCCTAATATTGTGATTTAATATTAAACTATTTATTATTAGCTAGAAATAATTATTAAATATCTTTAGAAAATTCAAATTTTATTTAAACTTTTTAAATACATCAAAATGTTACTAATAGCTCTCAGTTTAGTATATAAAATAACAATAAGGGTGCCATTCTTCTCCTCTCTTCTTCAGATGTTGTGGACTGACAGTTCTAACATGGTTATTGAACCTGGTATCGTCAGGTTAATGAATAATGTATTTAAGTCAAAATTTTAACCTTATCACTAGCATGGGAACGTAAATTTCCTAGCTTCAATTGCTGTGTTAGTACTGTCACTGGTTGGAGCATCAGTTTAAATTCAGTATTCCCAAATCTAGAAGACCCTGATTCGTTTTCCATGTTAGTACTATTACTAGACAAATCAGACAGTTGCATGTATTTGAAAAGGTTAAATAAAAATCAGAATTTTTCTAAAGACATTTAACATTTATTTCTAGATAATGAAAATAGTCTAGTATATAATGACAAATAAAATACTATTATAACAAATCTTCAGGAAAACGTTGTACCATTCATTTCTTTAAGACAAGATGCATATACTGGGAATCATCTAAAATTACTGGTAACATGGCCAGTAGCCCATAACACCAAGTGCTAAAAGTGTTTGCTATATTTATAGTAATATATATATATCGAATAAATAATGTTCTTTAATATAGCTATTTTTTGCAAAACATAATGTACTTAGAAGAGTTTTGAACTCAGATTTTCAAGCTTCCTACAGCTATCCACTCCATCTTATACAACCAATACGCATGATCCCATATACGCGAAACTGATAATGATCTCTAATATACATATTTCGTATGGGTGGTAATGTGTATTGGTTGTATAAGAGGGAGTAGACAGCTATAGGGAGCTGGAAAATCTGAGTTCTATTTTATTCTAATTACATTAAGTTCAGTATAGACAATATACTTTTTTTTTTTCATATATCAAATGCGTTGACCGGGAAGTGAACCCGAGCCAGCTGCTTGGAAGGGAGCTATGCTAACCACTAGCCCACCAACGCTTGACTAGACAATATACTTGTATTTAAATGAACATAATAAAAACTAGCCAACAGTCAATTTATCCAGTACGCTTAGAAATCTGGGTTCGGCGTTGAATGTATAAGATTAGAGTGACGCAGTATGCTGAAAGAGATGTATATATATTTCTATTTGATTTTAAACTTAATCGCGCGCGCGTGTGAGTACGTATATGCTAATGCATCTATGAGAACTCTAGCAAACCTTTTTAAAATTTATAATCAGTTTCCGTCCGTAGACGTATTTTAAAAGTAAAAAAATGAAAAAAACCGCTGATATGATCGGGTCTGAATTTTTTACTTTGATAAAAGTGTTAATACATTTCAAAAACAAGATTTAACGAGTAAGTCTTATTTAAATTCTACGAATATATATTCCCGATTATTCTAAGTAAACGGAGCACCGACAGACTTCATAAATGCGGCTTCATACAAAGGCATTTCTGATTTATTTATCAACGCATTTTATTTCATTTATCGTAACCATTTCCTTTCTTGAAATTTCAATATTTTTAATGATTTAATTACATTTTAAACATTTCTTTTCACTTGCGGAGCACAAATTCCCCTATCGCTGCTTATCACGATGAAATTATCACTTATCAAAGAATATTATACTTAAGAAGCTTGGAGGAAATTCATCGGAATTGAAAGACAGATGATTTTTCTTTTCGTTTTTTAAATATGGTTTAATTCTCATCTGAGAAACTCGTATTGATTTACTTTTAATAATATTTATGAATCCTTTGATGTTTAATGTTCCTTCTTCGCTACAATTTCAATCAATATTAAATGTTTTATAAAAGTCATATAAAAATCTTTATTGTTTTAAAAAGCCTCTTTTTTAAAATTATTATTATTTTTCAATCCTAGTATATTCTACATTAAGAATACTATATTTTATAAACAGTTGAGAATTTATTGATTGGAGTAAGAAATAATTTTTAAAAAACAATCTGATCTTTATTTCATATAAATATAAACAATATTAATGATTTTTACAAAAGTTTCTTCGTTTTGACTAAATGATTTTGCCAATATGCAGAATATGTCTAACATTTTCTCTTTATAAGTATGTGTGGCTATTTATATACATTATTTTATATTCTCAGATGCAAGACTTATTTATCAATATAGTTATCTCATTTTATGCTATTTTCTACCCTTTTATTCAAGTTAACGTCTGCCCTAAGAACGAGACCTTGGGTCGATTCTATTTGTGGCGCTTCTCTTTAATTTCGTATAAACTCTCGAGGAATAAAGATATTCGATTATTTATTTAAATTAATGTCTTAACTTAATGTAATATGTCTTGCGCTGTTAGCCGAGAGGTATCGCAGCTGCCATGCAAGGTTGCAGACGGTTGTGGGTTCGCGTCCCGGCCGACGCCATGACATATGGGAAAAAAAAAAAAAAACTTAATGTAATATACCCCCCTCCCGCATCCCTCTTTTTTTAAATCTTATATGTCTTTACCGAGTGCTGGTTTAGCACGAAATACATATATTGGTGATTATTTATCTTTTCGACATATGTGTGATCAAGTGTATCAGCGGTTTGAGATAGCATGGATGGTTGATGGTCGTGGGAAAGTCTGAGTTCAAACCCCCTATATATAAATATATAAATGCAGGTATGAAAAAGCCTGTACGGTAGAAAAAATTCATACTAAACTTCTTTGCTAACTTTTTTAACTTGGGGGGGGGGGGGAGCTTCATTTTCCACCAAAATTTTACTTCTTTTTCATTCTTTTCAATGCTTCATTATGAATAATTTTATCCTTACAGTTTTTTTTGTAATTTTTTAAACATCTTGTTTAATTTTTCGTCCTGCGCGATTTGGTGCAGATGTTGGGTCGTGAGGTCCCAGGATCGATCACAGGTCTGGCACCCGAACTTCTTAAGAACTCCCGAATTATAAAACGATATATCGTTTTTTAGCACATAATTTTGAACGCTTATTAAAATTACAAAAAATCTCAAACCGCAATAATGGTATTCATCTACTGTGTCTATGTCCTGGATTCGAATCTGGGCCAAGTAAATGTGAAAATTTTTTCAACAGGCGTTATTTTAGGTAACTGGGCTATAGTCAGTTCGATTTAATATTCATAGTGGATTGGTATTTAGGTTTTTCCCCTTAGCTAAAGAATAAAACAAAAGTGAAAAACACTCAAATCCTCACCTATCCGAAATTAGCAAGCTTGTTGGAGTCTACCTTCTTTTTTACTGTTTCTCTATGAGGGACTATTGTAAAAGACTTTCATCGTTTAACGATTGTTTTATCTTTGTTTATTTATGAAGGTAATGTTTAAAACAATGCGCTTTAGTTTCCAGTAATTTTGTGCATGTTGAAGTGCCCAAGATTATCATTTTTTAAAATTTTTTTGCTGATAAGGCATCCAACAGAGTTTACTTTTTCCAAATATTATTTTCAATAATAAAATATTTTTATTTAGATCAGACAAACTAATAATGATTGGTTAATACCATATAAAATAGGTAAAATATTTAACACTACGTTTGCTTTGTGTTTCCATTATCCATAATCAGAATTGTAAAGATTTAAAATCGTTTATATATCCATGAATAACTTGTTTATTGCCTTCTTCTATTTTCAGTATTTTTGTTTACTTTCTACTTATTTAATAATAACTCATGATTCTTCTTTATTTTTAATTTCTATATAGATTTCAGTTTAACATTATGACCCTATGACATGTCTAGCAGGGTTAGGTTCAGTAGTAGATCAGTGGACTCTGGAAGACAAAGCCCATGGATCTTGGACCAACTCAGTCCCTTATGACTTTTAAGCTTTTTATAAACTCCTGATCAATATGTCCATTTGATTACTTACACATCTACAATATACATAAATGTATATCAGTTGAGGATAAATGGACCGGAATAAAAACATTGACATTTTCATAGACATTGTTGAAAAGATTAAATAAATTATAATATTGTTTTAGTCAGTTAATTCATCTGTTTACAGGTTTAAAGGATTGAACATTTTGTGTCTTTAATTTATAAATTTTTTAAATTATGGTTTTAATTTGACAATAATTGATAAAGTATAACTATTTGATATTTTAAATATGTGAAAAGTTTTTCAAACTCAATATTAATGATAGTACTTTGATATACTTAAAAATGGATACTTATGTATTATCCTGTCTACCAAGCCTGGCAGCCATTTTTTTAAGTATACAGTTTCATGGGCCTATAAGTATTTATGCTTTTATTATATTTTAATATTATAAATTCTATTCAAAAGGTTTATTTAAATATTTTTTAAATTTATATTATGACCTGTAAATGCCAACATACTCTGAATATTGTCATAGTTTGTTTGTATTTAGGGTCTTTATTGTTGTCACTATCCTTTGGAAAAATAATGAAAGTTTGGGATCTTTCTTTAACAGAACAGCATGCAGTGGAATATTTTCAAAAATACGGGATCCTGACTCACAAAAAGTCTGCTCTAATGGGCATGATATGACACTTTATGTTTCTTATAAATTTTTATTTTTATATTAATAAGATGAAGTTTGTATCAATAGATATGATATGACACTTTACATTTCTTACATATTTTTTATTTTTATATTAATAAGTTGAATTAATACAAAATAATAATAATGGAAATATAATTAATTTTTATAGAAAATTTTTTTTTTTTTAAATAATAAAAAAAAAACTTGTAAATATTAAATATGCTGCTTCCTATCAGCCATTTTGTTTTAAATATTTATTGTAGGCCCCTGAAACTGTATATAGTAAGAAATGGCCATTTTAAGCTTAGTAGACAGGATAATATGTAAATAATAAAAGTGCTATTCTTATTTTGATTATTCTATTAAAAATGCTTATTAATTAATTAATTATTTTTTAAAAAAATAGTTTGTAAACATTATTACATACCCTTCAAAATATTTTATATCTATTATAATATAATTAAATTTTTTTTTACAATAAATGATAGTTAAATTAGTTAAATGTTTTAGTATTGGTACAGTAATATATTTCAATATTTTCCAACATCCCCTAGTGGCAATTTGAATTAATAGTTCAACATCTTAATTTTGGTTTTAAAAACTTTATTTGATATTATGAATCAGAAAATTGGGTTTGATCTGTTAGAAATATAAATTTAGAAGCAAAAAACATAAAAAAAAAATAGGTTTAAACTTTTCAAGTGTAGGCAAAGAGTATAAAATGAAATATGTAACAGGAATAATTATTATTCTTATTTTATTATTGGCTAATGGCCACAAAACTATTTACAAAATGTAAATTAATATAATCTTTGCTCTATGAATTCCATTTTTTAAATGGGAATAAATAATACTCAAATCACCATAAAGCTATAAAATTCTGTTCTAAAATTTGAAATTGCAATTATAATTATTAAATTATTACAAAAGTTCGGTATTATGGTGTTTGACATAGCACAATGATAGTAGTTTTCTTTTTATTATTACTTCAGATTTCTTAATTTGTATTTTTAATAATGAAACATATTAAAAAAATCTAAATGTCAACATGAGTATATTTCTTTTTTTTAATAATTACTATACACATATTTTGTAAAAATAATCATAAATATTTAAATACACTACAGAAACAATGTGTTTTTTCCTCAAAGGTAATAACAATCAAAGAGAAGTTTGCATGCTGTTTTATATATCCAATATAAAAAAAATCTACCAATCAAAGACTTTTTAGGCTTTTGTTAGCTCCTTTGCAGTGTCCATCTGTGAACTACTGACATCTTCAGATTTTTACTTGAACTAATTAATCACTATTTACTTTATTTTCAATGTTTTCTATCAAATAAACATAAAACTGTTAAAATAGCCATAAAGATAGCTACAGAAAAAGTGATTTAAAATGTGTAGCACCAATTATTGTTATTAATGAATTAAGTTTTTCTCCTTGAAAATAAATATAGCAATTAAATGACAGTATAATAGTTCAACATGTAACACTTGATTATATATAATGAAATGTATTAAAACAATTTATATAAGTTCATTTAAACCTTTAAGTAATACTAGATGATTACTGTAATTAAAATCAAGTGCTTTCTGCAATTTAGCATTAGTGGTAGAATGATAACCTTAAAGCCACAGGACTCTAACTTTGAGAAGAGTCATTTATTGCTAGCTCTTGAATGTCATATGACCTCCTGTATAACTAGTTATTTAATTTGGTTCTTTACACATTAAGGTATAAATCTGAGATGTTTTGAGTATTTTTATTGATATTTCTGGAAAAGTTCAAAAAGATAATGTAAAATATGAGATGAAAGCATTAAAAATTAAAGAATATAGATTTATATATTTGTTTACATATAAAAAATAAATTGTTACAGTTTGATTTAGAAGTATCAACCTCATTCCACCCACAACCTCGATACCATCCACTTCAGATAAATACAGTAATGATTATCATTAATCATTTACTAAACTAAAGAATGTCTTGAGGTTGAAAGATTATATCTGGGCTAGGGATAATCTCTATTTTAGTAAGTGATTAGTGATAATCATTACTGTATTTATCTGAAGTGGATGATGTCAAGATTGTGAGTAGAATGAAATTGACATTTGTAAATCAAAATGAGAACTACTGTTTATATAATAGAGACATATATAAGAGATGATGCCCTGGGCCTACAGATGGATATTGACTGAGCATGAAATGCATATTGGGGGTCATTTATCTTTTATTGTATTTTTATTTAAATGATTTTAAAAGATTGTTGGGGGAAATGTGGAGATTATTTAATATATTTATAAAAAATAAAGTAATTTAATGAGTATTATAATATACAAAATTAACACAGCGTATGCCACACTTGAATGAGAAGCTATAAAGATACACAGAAATTATTACACGCTAAGTGCTTTCGAGGTCTTTTGCCTCATATTCATAGCGGTACTGTGAGCTGCAGAACGAAAAAATAGGGCAAGCAAACAAAACAGTATGCAAAGCATATGCAAATAAACTAGATAGTCCAACGTTTGGAGATGTCAAAGCAGATATCTCGTCTATTGATGGAGTTATTATTGCCATTAATAAAATATGCTTCTCTGTTTTTCCGCTTGATGTCATTTTTCTCAATACAGACTATTTTAGGGCTGGAAGGTTCAAACAAATAAAATTAAATGTAAGTGCAAGTCATTATGTGATTGCAATAAACACTGTAGACGAGAGAATATTTAAGAACTTGATTAGTCAATTGAATTGGCAGAAAATTCAGCATTTATTTAGAAATCATTCTTAATATGCTAGTTTAGACAAAATACAGAATAATTCACAAAATAATTTAATATCCAACTCTGTTTGTAAATAATCTTATTAACTCATTAAATAAAAGAATACCATGCAGGGTTTGATATTGTTATGAGTTTCAGACTATGGAACCCAAGGCTGATGGATTATGAACCAGTTCTGTCATTTTAAGTGCTCAAGCTTTTTATGATCTCCAAAGAACCCATTGATTATTTTATACACTTATTCAACTTACTCCATTTTTTTTTAAGTCTGGAAGGCTAAAATCTTGCAGCTCAATTTTCATTTCTTTGGACCTAATTGAAACTTTACGTATATGTCTATTTCCAATAGCAATACATTTTCCAGACTTTAGAAGCTGATGTAGCAAAAAACTGCAAAAAATTTAAATTTTGATTTTATATGTACTATTGTTGTTAATGGTGTCTGACAACACTTCATATAATGTAAAATTGAATTTATTTGTTGAAAGCTGATTTTAATAATTCAGCGTTACATATTAATAAATCAATCAATAGTATTTTGTCCTATGGACAGATCTAGGGATTAATCACATCACGAGGCCACCAATTTCTCCACTCTGTCCACATAACTCTTCCCATCTTGTACATTATCAGGCGATGCCAATCTTTCCTGTCCTTTATTCTTGTTTCCAATCACCATTTTCTCCAAAATATCTTTCATTAAACTATTCTTTCTTCTTGACATATGTCTTATCCAGTTTCTTTTTTATCTCTAATTTTGTCAATCTTTTTCAGTTACTCTTTTGAAAACTTACTTATTTGTTATTTATTCATCCAATTGATTTTTTTCCATCCTTTTTTATGACTCATGTCTGTTCTTGATTGTATGACTCATTGTTCACATTTCACTACCATTCAGTACTACACTCCACACATTGCATTTAATTAATCTTTTTCTTAATTCTCTCTTCAAAGGTCTACAAAATATTTTATTTCTTTTAATAAATGATTTCTTTGTGACTGCTATTCTTCTTTTAACTTCATCTTCATTTCTGCCATCTTCACTCAACCAATTACCCAAATATCTAACCTCTTTACCTGTTGAACTATATTATCATATATAAACCAAAAACATAGAAAATGAAAAATGTGTTGATAATTTTTTTAAAAATAGGTTTATTCACATATACATAATAAGAAATAAAAAATAAATTTTCTAAACCTTTGTAGCAAAAAAGCAGCAAAAAAATGAAATTTTTAATTTTATACATAATGTTAATGCTGACAGTGTCTAATGGCATTCCTTATAATTTGAAACTGAATTGATTTGTTGAAAGCTGATTTTGAGAATTTATTATTACATATATAAAACTAAAAAAATAGATCATAAAAAATGTATAAAAAAATATTTTTAAATGCTTTTGTTCACATATATGCGCTAAGAAATAAAAAATCATTTTTCTTCCGCTTTTGCAAATAAAAACCTAGACTGAAATCAGATGGCCATGGAATCATTTAAATAAACTTGCAGTTAATTTCCATTTTATCTGATGAATGGTTTGACATTGATTCAAGAATGTGGGTGTTAGTTATAAGTTTATTGAAATAATACTTTGGAATCTGACTTTATTTGTCACTTCTGTTTATGAATGCTGAAAAAAAAAACAAGTTTTTCTTGAAATACATACATAAAGGCATATGGCTTTATAGCTAAAGAGTTTATAAAGAAGGTAAAAAAGTTTAAGTGTTAGACTTATGAATGCCAAAATCGATTCTGGAACTTCCGAATACCAAGTTGGATGCTGTACCAACTATGTCAAACACTCACATCAATATATATATAATGGAAAAGTTAATTTTTTTAATAAATCATTATTTTAACAAATTCAAGTTTTATTAACAAAGTACTTAATAGATAGACATAATAATTGCCTCTCCACCACATTCTTGCCAACATATGAATAAAGATATAAAAATTCAAATGACCCCCAAGATGCACTTCATGCTGACCCTAGACCAAATGATTAGTGCTGGTTCAACATGAAATACATCTGGGGCATGGGAATATCTTTTATGATAGGATTGGAGATTATTTAGTACTTCTATAACAGACATTACACATGGAAAAAAAGAAATGGTGTTGAATTGGTCCACGTGTGCACGTTTAACTAAACAAACATTTTACTCAGTTTTAATGTTTATATCTAGGATAGAGATAATCTCTAGTTTAATAAATGATTAGTGATAATCGCTAAAGATTTAATTTAGAGAGGATCATATCAAAGTTGTGAGTGAAGAGAGTTTGACACTTGTAAATCAAAATGTAGAAGTACTTATTGTAGAATCACTTTTTTTTTTTTTTTTTTCCAGTTTTATTATTGATGACTGCTACTCAAGAAAGCACGATTATGATTTATAAATTATTCTGAGTAATAGCGCTCGTATTACTCAATTATATAATAAAATAAAAATTCTTAAAGAAAAAGAAAAAAATACAATCCTTTAAATATATTATAGCATATATTTTCTAACTAATCAGACTTCGTCTATGTCAATTCAACTATTTTTATAACGACGATTTTTTACTCTTCAAGTATCATTAAATATAGCAACGATCTTTTGTAAAATCTAGGCTAATCAAAAGCTTTTTAATATCCAATAAGAATGACTGATTGAATTAGGTATGATTATGATTGAATGTGATGCGTGTGATAAAATAAACACTAATAAAATAAGCAAAGAAGCTTGTAATATAAAAGCTGAAAAAAATAAATTTGTATTATTAGATACAAGTTTAAAAACTATAATCATACAAATAAAAATTAATCAATGGAAATAAAAATATCTTGATTTTAAAATTTTACTTTATGATTTCAATATTCTAATACTAATTCCCCTTCTAGTTGATTTTTGTTTTATTAAAAAAAAACCCAGCATATTCCAGCAAAAAGTGATTGGTTCTTTCTCCATGCTATTTGCAGAAACACTTTGAGATGTTGAGACAGTTTATCTATTCACGGCAAAGATTTTAAGGCGTTAGCACGTCTGGATTACAAGTTGTGACATGAAATGTGACAGTGTGTTTTATATTTTTATAAATCTTCATTAGTGCTTTTCCCAACCACAAAATCTTACAAACCATTTGAAAACACTCTTGCAAACTATGGCTTCACTGGCACACAGTTTGAATCATCTCAAACGTTTCAGTAACACTTCCCCCCGATTTAAAACAATAATACTGTTACTGATTCGTTCAACGGTAATAATTTATTACAGATAAAAACTCTTCATATAATACAGATATATATATAGGAGATAGTGACCTGGGCCAACTGATGAGTGCTTTTTCAGCACGAAATGCTGTTTGGGGGTCATTTGTCTTTTGAATAGGGAAGTATGGAGATTGTTTAATTTATTTATTTAAGAAACATACTGTCACATTTCATGTCAATGTTCATAATCCAAATACCCTAATGCCTTAAAAATTTTGTAATGACTAGATAAACTATGTTGTTACATAACACACGCACTGATTCAGAGATGGCACTTTAGGCAGTTTATAAAAAGATCCAGTTATCTTTACACTGAAACAAACTGACTAGCACATAGGCATAGTAAGCTTTATTTAAAAAGAATATAAGTAAGTTCTAGAGATAAAGATTTGGAGAAAATAAAAATTTAAAGGAATAAGATTGGAAATGTAGAGTTGAAAAGATTAAATTAAAAAATGCTATTTATTGAGGACATTATAATAGAGGTGGAAGGGCTTGCAATAGACATTTATCCTGAAGAAAGGAATTTTGAATTCTATACCAGAAAAAGAAATATAATAAAGCTAAGAAGTGATTTTAATTAAAAAAACACTTATAATACTTTAAATCATAGAGGAAGAAATAGAAGAGCTTAGAAAAAAGGATCTAGTTTGGTGTATGATATAATTATAAGGAATTTGAATAAAAGACCTTTCAAGTTCTCTTCACCTATCCACTCCATCTTATACAACTGGTACACATGACACACAATAAATGAAAAAGATAAATGATCTCCAATATATGTATTTTGTGATGAACCAGCACTCATCAGTTAGTCCACATCATCATCTCCCACACACATATGTAATCAGTGCTTGGTTTACATTAAGATACCAACTCTTCAAACCTTTAATGAACAGGTTTTAATCTTAATATAAACTGAGCATTGATTATATATTTGATGATCGGGACTAACTGATGAGTACTAGTACAGGACAAAATATATATATATTGGAGATAATTTATCTTTTCACACATGTGTGGTTATACATATTGGTTGTATGAGATAGAGTGGCTAGCTTAAGAGAGCTTGAAAGTCTGTGTTCAAATCCCTTAATAATTACATCTAAACTCCAAATCTATACATTATACTTGTATTCAAATATTTCAATATTTTAATATTAATTGAAAACAAAAAAAAAAACTTTATAATTAAGATATGTTGCTATCTTATTATGTTAAAACCTTCTAAATCATAATCATTACTTTTAAACATTATAATCCATCGTAGGATAAAGCTCACTACAAGTTCAGTCCAGTTTCTCTGATCCATAATCTCTTTTTTCCCCTTATCACATGCTTATTTTATGCACCTATTTCACATGTGATTTCTTTAACCCAATAAGACCTCACCTAATCTATAAAATATTATTTTTGTTACACATTTTGCTAACTGTCAACAATCTAGTAGCAATTTTTTTTCAATCTCATTGTGTTTATGTCATCTAGTGTAAGGTTTAGAAATCAATAGATGCTGTAAATTAGAAACTAACCTGAAGATACTTGATAGGACAGTGCCAAAGTAGGAATTTATTAAGAATTACTACCTAACATCTATTGATTACTAAAGATTATACTAGATGGCACAAATGTAGTGAGATTGGAAGAAAAATGCTAATGGGATCTCTTTCTAAATTTTTTTTTTTTTACATTTTTACAATCTATCAGATCTAGATAAAGATTTCAACTGCTAATCTATTATCATTATTATTTTTAATAATGAAATGGTTGAAGTTTATCATAGAATTAAATTTGGAGATTCTTTTGGTAAAAATATTATAATGTTAAAAAACATATGTGTTTGAAAAAGATTGTTAATAGATGTGTTTTAACTGTTTTCATATATGGATGTGATATTCAGGTATAGAGCAGAAGAGTAATACAGAGATTTCATGCCACTCACTGGAATATAGAAAAGATGTTTGGAGTAACAAGAAGAGATTGAAAATAAAATACTTGGATTAGAAAATAAATGAGTACCATAACATTGAAAGAATTATGTTATAAAATGAAATCAAATGGGTATATTGCTAATAAACTAAATATATAGATACAAATATTTTGTTATACAATATCAGGATAAATATTATTTAAATTACAAGGTATTTGAAAATATGATTAATATAAATTTGAAATTTATTTTTTTAAATTTACAAAATTAATCATTGTAGTCTTATCAAAAAATACTTTAATATTCTGAAGCATGAAATGAACATTTATAGAACATTTCTAAAAAAAATTATTAGCACTATATATATATTATAATGATCGAAATGAAAGTGAAGATCAAATCTAACCGCAAACTACGATATCTGCTCTACGAGGCGCCATCCAGGCATTTAAACCTAGAAAAATTTATAGAGTAGGCAGATACGCGCTGTTAAGATTCCACTTTATTTAAATATTCAGATCGTTAGCCCAAGTCACTAGCTCAGTGGAGTAGCAGAGATAATAAAATATAAATTTTATATCTTAAATATAAAAGAATAAAAAGCCACTGCCAGAAATTAACACATAAAAATATTTATTTATGCACATATAAAATAACATTTAAATTTTGAGGAATAAATTCAACATTTTAGATTTTTCTATTAATCTTTAGTTTTACATTTAAGTAAATTACAATCATGAGTTTAATATTTATTTAGAGAGTCGAGTATGAATAGACTACATAGATCTGCATTTGAAAAGAAAATATTCTTCCCTGATTTAACCCTAGGCAACAAATTTCGCAATCAAACTGGTGCCAATCCATCTGATACATTTATGTATTCAATGTAGCATGAAAATACGACAACACAAAATACTATACTGTCGGGAATGTACATCTGAACAGCAAGTAGAATTAGAGAAGACATTGTCTCTCCACCAACAGGAATGTCACATCTGTTGGCGAGTAGAACAATAAACATAAAACTCCATAGGAATGGACTGCAGTCCTTTGCCATCTTACAAACCCATCCATAGGCAAACAGAAGGTGTGTTGCGTATATATATAATCCTGCCCATAGCGGATCTCATACTACATCTACAATTACACAAATATATCCAATCCATTGAACCAATTCAACTATGAAATGAATAACCTAAGATTACCCTCCCTTAATATAACTTTACAAAACTATATAGCCATTCACGCCCGACTTAAATTTAACATTTAAATACGTTCACACAGATTATTTTTATAAATTTGTTTTTAAAATGTTGAGTATAGATCGACTGCACAGATTCCACGGTCAAAAACATCCAAATTAAACACAATCAATCAAAATACAAAATCATCGATAATGTCAATTGCAAAAGGGAATACCCAAGGCCCCATGGCATTCATCATAAGATGCCCGCATTAACATCGTTGACCTATATATTCTAATCAAATGTGAAAACTTCAACATAATCAACCGCTAATCAATCTATGCAACATCTATACCCAACCTAAATTTCATCATTTAAAATTTAAACAATAAATAATTTATACAATAAGAAAAAAAAAATGGAAATGATTTTTATCAATCGGAAAACATATAAAATTAAACATTATTAATTTGATTTTAAACTTAAAAAAGTCAGATAGAAGTTCATAAGCTTGAACGAAAGTTCTTAATTATTTTTAAATTTAGAGTTCATGTCAATATAGCTTACGGTAGAAGAGTCCAGGTTTCTGCTTTTATTTCTCATGATGCCTCCATTGGAAGATAATGTTCTGGAGATGGCAATAGCTGGTTCAAGGTATCACAGTCTTTTCATTTTTTTTATAGAGAGTGTGGTATGTGCGTCCTACCACATCTCTCAAACACAAAACGCTGGAACTGTCAGAAAAAACTGTATTTCCCTTTTTATATTATCCACACGGATTCAATCAACAAAACATCACTAATCCATCACTTTCGTTAGGGTCCGAGCCAAGGCTTAGTGCTTCCATTGGTCAAGCTAATTTCTCTTTATTTTCTTATCTATCTTTCATCAGCTCATTTTAATTATACAAGAGCCCGAGGCTAGCTTGTTTTCAAACAATTTATAAACAATCATTTCCATTTACAGATTACAAGAATTAATTAATACCTGGTTTTATTTTTAAATCTTGTACTTTTTTTTTATAAAAAAGTACGTTCAAATACTTATTTATTTGTTTTTTTTTAAAAAAATATTTTTTAAAGTTTGGCATCTGTGCAAATGTATATACGTTTAACAAACATTTTAATTTTAGCGTTTAGTTTTTTACTTTTATTTGCGAACTTTTAAGTTTTTATTTTAAATGAATGTAACGACATATTTATATATCGTTACAATATATATATATAATGTGTTACTGACCTCATTGAAAAATTAAAAGATTGAAGTGGAGTTGGGCTGGACATATTGCTAGAAGAGATGATAATAGATGGACAATTGAAATCTTAAACCGGATTCCAAGAGATTGTAAAAGACCCAGAAAGAGACCACATGTGAGATGGATGAATGAAATAAGAAAGTGTGCAAGAGTGATGTAAAGAAGAGAAGCTAAAGATTAAAAACAATGGATTGAACTTGGAGAGACCTTCATCCTGCAGTGGATTGATAATGGTTGGAGAGACCTTCATCCTGTAGTGGATTGATAATGGTTGATGATGATGATATATATATATATAAAATCAAAAAATCAAGTTGTATATTACATGACTTGTTTTTAGCGTGTATTACAGATATGTAATATAGGGAGCATGCTAATAGCTCTCATAAGCTTTTTATCATAAGTGCCACAAGAGAAAGCATTTAAAAGTCTCTATCTAGAATTATCTCTACTCCCAAACCAGTTTCAAGCTGTTGGCTCTCCTCAGTGAAGTGTTAGGATATTCAGACATTAGATCTAAAATACCAATTCAAAGCCAGTGCTTATCTAATACTTAATTATTAAGTTAAAAATCTGAAATTTTCAGATACTTATATGTCTTCTAATCCAGCTACCTAACTTAAATAGCTATATGGGTCTGAAAATACTTCAGCATCACCATATATTAATAGCCTCAGCCATATAACATCACCAAATCCTTGAGAGCAAAATTATAATAATAAAAAATCCAAGTCATATATCACATGACTTGTTTTAAGCCTGTATCACAGATATGTAATATAGGGAGTGCGCTAATAGCTCTAACAAGCTTTTTATCATAAGTGTGACAAAAGAAAGCATTTAAAACTCTCTATCTAGAATTATTAAACTGGATTCCAAGAGATTGTAAAAGACCCAGAAAGTGACCACATGTGAGATGGATGGATGAAATAAGAAAGTGTGCAGGAGTGATGTGGAGAAGAGAGGCTAAAGATCGAAGAAGATGGATTAAACTTGGAGAGACCTTCATCCTGCAGTGGATTGATAATGGTTGATGATGATGATAATGATGATCTAGAATTAATTTTGAGCTGTTGGCTTTCCTCAGTGAAGTGCTAGGATATTCAGACACTAGATCCAAAATAACAACTATCTATCTATCTATCTATCTATCTATCTATCTATCTATCTATCTATCTATCTATCTATCTATCTATCTATCTATCTATCTATCTATCTATCTATCTATCTATCTATCTATCTATCTATCTATCTATCTATCTATCTATCTATCTATCTATCTATCTATCCATCCATCCATCCATCCATCCATCCATCCATCCATCCATCCATCCATCCATCCATCCATCCATCCATCCATCCATCCATCCATCCATCCATCCATCCATCCATCCATCTATCTATCTATCTATCTATCTATCTATCTATCTATCTATCTATCTATCTATCTATCTATCTATCTATCTATCTATCTATCTATCTATCTATCTATCTATCTATCTATCTATCTATCTATCTATCTATCTATCTATCTATCTATCTATCTATCTATCTATCTATCTATCTATCTATCTATCTATCTATCTATCGATCTATCTAGTACCATGTCATTTGTCACAGTCATTTTAAGTAGAATTTAAAATTAGCTAGTTTTAAAAATTTTAAATGTATATTAGTTTATATTAATTTTGTGAATAAAATAAGTTTAAACTTTTTAGATAAAAAGTTTATAAAGATTTTTGGTAATCTGCTAATAGATTGTGTCAGCCACTTGATGACACTATTTATATGCAAAAGCACATAAATATGCTGTTTATGCAGCCATAGCCTCTCTAGGACCTATATATCTATGCAAAAACACAGAAAGAAGCCATTGAAATATGGCAGCTGGCGCAGACAGCTATTATTTCGATGCTATAAAGCACAGAAAAAATTCTGTTTATCAGCAGCCAAGCCATCCCAATACTCAGTTTAATGTTCACTACAGTATCATGTGAGAGAGTCTGAATTTCAGCTTGCCACAACTCTTCAAATATGCATGTCAAAGGAATTATTTTACAAGTTATTTGACCTACTATTACCTCCTAACAATTGTCCACCCATCACCACACTTCCCTACACAATGTGGAACCTTAAAAAATTCGGAAAGAATATGTCCAAGCAAAATTTCAACAAGCTCTCATGAAAAGTCACGATTTTGTGAGAAGACATACACAACAAATAAAATGGCTGACAGGTCAAAATCAGGCCAACTGCCATCCAAAGAAGCCAGTGTGCATGGGGAATTAATTAATTCTAGTGTAATAGAGTCTCTGCAGTAAGGTAGGTCAATTTATAAAGTTTTAATTGTTGTGGATGTGAAAGGCATACCATCTGGCCTACATTGCAGGACTAAGATGAAACTTTTTGGCCACTTGAAGTTAAAGTGGGTTTTAAATTTTTGGTAGCATCAAATTGTTCTCGACCAAATTACAGAAATTGATTAAGGAAATCAATGAATTACGTTAAGCCTTTGGGAAAAATTGTATGACTGTGAAAATTCTTGTAGCTCTATCCCAAGACCAAAAGAAATTGTTCAAAAAATACATTTATTAATCTTTAAACAAAATAAATAAATAAATAAATAAACCGATTGAGTTGGAAATTAGTAATCATTTTTAATAGGTTGCCATTAATATCCATACACATATTCTTTCAAAGATAGCTATTGTAATAAATAAATCAATCAATCAATAATTATTTTTCTTTTTTAAAAATGATCCGAAAAAGTCAAAGACCATTCAGTAATTAAAGCATTATCAGCATCTTTTTTCCACCATGATGTTGTTGTAAAGTTTGGGGGGGGGGGGAGGATGGTTTTGCCACACAGGGAATTCTACTAGAATAGAATATTTACAATAATGTATGTTGATGTAAAATTGTTCTGGTAATTGTTATTAAGGAAATAAATGAATTCCATTAACCTGTATGATTATTATTCTTTCACAAAGAATGGGATGGGCTCAGTAACATTATATTTATGTGTTTTTGCATAGCAACAATGCCATCAAGTGGCTGACATGATTTATTAGAAGACTACCAAATTTTTAGGGTATTTTAAAGTTGTTCTAATATAATTTATATACTAAAAGTAATATATTAAAACAGGCAAAACTCATTATAGATATTGCCACACACAGCAAGCTAGAGTAATCAATGGATGAGTTTTGCCTGTCTTAACAACAGTTATACACAAGCATAAGAGGTGGTGGTCATGTGATGTTTATTGGCTTAAAATTAATATATGTTATTTGAAAGATAAAATTAACTAATATTTATTACACTTAAATGATGTAATGTTAAAAACAATAGTTTAATTACAGTATTAAATATTATATAGTATATCTAATATATTTAAAATAATTTTCATTTATTTAAGTTATTATTTTAAATAATTAGTAATTAAATTATTCTAGAATGTTTTAAAAGTGTCATATGTTGTTAAAGTGTGTGTATGGGTCTTTGAGCTTTCAGTTTTAGGCAAAAATATTAATTTGTAGTTTCTTATTAATAAAAATTAGACACATTAAATGTTGCAAAATAATATTGTAAATTTTATCTTAAAAGTAACAATTTTTCTTAAGGTGTCTAAATAATATTTTCTATTTTAAAATTAATATTCTGGCATCCATTGATTACTCTGGTTGGTACAGGGAGGCATTACTGTATGGAGAGTTTTGCCTTGTCATTAAAAGTATTTTAATTGTTTGAATAATAATATTCTATATTATGAAATATTAACTAAATTTTAGATTATAAAATTTAATTGATGAGTCATATTATTTAGAAAATTATTTTATAGATAAAATAATTTAATTTATATGTAAATTAATATTTAAGAACTTGGATTAACCAATGAAATCACTAGATAGGATAGGTATAAATATAGATATTCAATCAGTTTACACAGCTTAGTTCAGTTCTAGTGTTGTCTAATCTTATCTTGTTTTGCTTATCTAATTTTAACTTTTTATAAAATATGTTCTTTATTAAAGTTGAAAAGACAATTTTAAATAATTGTTTTAATGTATTCCATGTCTGGGTAAATGGATTCATTCCCTGTCAGTAATAGTTTTACATCGAAGCTTAATGAAACCAGGATAATTTTATGGAGCCCAATAGTTGTCGTCGAATCATCGGACTAATGTTTAACAGGAGCCATGAGAATTTTAACCATATAATGGAGGAAATTGTAAGGATTCATAAGAACTTAGATTTAGCATTTTTAGTATGTGTGAGATGAAAGAACACTTATATTTAATGATTTTGATAAACTCATAAATATAAATTGTTGAGAAATTTACATCTTATTATTTTGTTGAGGATAATTGTAGAAAGTTATTTAATAAGCTATATGCACTTTAAAAAAAAGAAAAAGAAGAAGAATTGATATTATGTAACTGAATTAAATACATATGACGGAATTTTATAAATGTGAATATATTTTATGTTATTTGCAATCTATATATTGCACTTGAATTGCACATCCACACCAGAGAACATAATGTAAGAATTGAGGATGACCTTCAGGCACACACAAAGTTAATACTGAATGGGGTGTGGGAGAATGAAAAGCAAGGAGTGAGATACTTGATATACAAGTGCAAAAAGACACGATACAGCTCAACTACTACATGATCATTATTCCACTTGAAATATAAGGCCACACCCACCCACATTTGAAGTCTCCAAGAGCACTTAGAATGGCAGGCTTGGCAGCATTTCTGTTTAGAAACCATCACCTCTGTAAATTTGAATTGGATAGAAAAATAATTTAACTCATTACCTGAAAGACATAATGAATGTTGGATTTAAACATGGAGATATTAACAGGAAAGTCAAACAATTTTATAACAAGCTAAGAATTAACCCATCTAAAGAGGATAAACCATGTATACTTTTACCATATATACCTACCTTGGCTAAAAAAACTCATTAAAACACTCTCAACAGATTTCAATTTAAACTTTCATACACCACCTGCCACTAATAGACTAATCAATAATTCAAAAGACAAGATCACATTTAACTAAATCCCTCATGCTGTTTACAAACTTACATGCCCTCATAATGGCTGTAGGGGGCATATTATGGAGAAACATGAACTGCAATTGTTACCAGAGTATCACAACGTTAATACTTATATAATGGCAAGAATAAAATCTGAAGGTAGCTCAATATTTTTTGAACTCCAAAGATCCACAGGCCACATATTCAAACCTATGATGGCTGAAATGGTTTGCACTGAGCACAAAAACACCAAGCACAGTATAAAGGAGGAATGCTTTACAGCAGAAGACCCCAACTCCATCAATAGGAGAGAAGCTTGCCTTTCAATTTTGAAAAATTGGGTTGTCTAAGTGATTAGACAAGCTAACAACAAACATTATTATAAGCTGTGAATATGGGAGCATGAAGTTTCTGAAAGTGCTAAGCGAGTATAAACTTTTAATATAGGATCATGGATATGCATTTCAAGTGCAATATATAGATTATGAACCATAAATGAAGTAAAACTAAGCTATTTATTGTTTGCAATGGATATTTAAAAATGTTTTACTACTAATTTATTTAAAAGAGAACAGCCTGAATGAACATTATATATTTTTTTAACATTGTGCATATCAAGATTACGAGAAAATGTCTTTTGAACTATATATTTTAAAAGATTTTTTTTATTAAAAGAAAGATGCATTCTGATATTATTTTAAGATTATCATTATGTCTTATATAAAATATTACCTAAATGAAGCATCTGTACAAAAGTGCAAGAAATTATTTAATTAATATGAGCATGTTTAAAAAGGAAAAAAAGCTTAAATTTTTAAGAAACAGCCTGTGATAAATTATTATTGTTTAAATGTGAGCGAATATGTTTTTTAGGAAAAAAAAATATGAATAAAAGTTGTCTGCTGAAAAATTAACCAATAAATCATATTTTTTAAAATGTTTTATAAATGACTTCTGATGAAGGAATATTAATGTTGCTATATTTTGTCATAGTCTGGAATAGCATATAAGAATATATATATATATGGGGAAAATTATTGTCTAATATGAAAAATTATATTAATAAATGTTTTCTTTTTGAAATATTTGTTCTCCTGGAAAATTTAAAAAATGGATTTAGATAGACTATTTATCCAATATGGATGGACAGTATTTCATAAATATTTTAAAACATTTAATTTTATGCATTATGGAGTTTTGTTCAGCATGATGATGGGAGAAAGAAATTTTGTTCAAACTTTTTCTGTTGTCAATAGCAATGAAGGAAGTTTGGTGCTGGTAGAATGAAAGCAAACAAGAACTTTAGGAGCTTTGAATTTTATTACTTTATTATTATTATTGTTATTATTATTATTATTATTATTATTATTATTATTATTATTATTATTATTATTATTTAGTTAATATCTTTATTATTAGAAATATATTTAATTTTAATATTGAAATAATTTATTTCAAAAAGTAAATAAAAATATTAGGTATCAGAAAATTTAATGTTCTGAAAGGTTAAAATAAAATATCTGTAACTTATTTTATGTTTAGATGATTAAGAAGAGAAGGGGATCACCATTTTTAATTCCAATATTTGTTGAAATTAAAGGTAAATTTTTATGCATTTTAATAATATTTCAATGTATATTTTATTTTATTTATTATATTTCTTCAGTATTAAAGCCAGATGAATCATATTTATCTGATTATGAATACATCAATTGTTTTATGAATATAAAGGTAAAAATGCCTTGTGGGTTATCTAAAGGTATTTAAGTAATTTTTATGAATGCTTAAATAAGCATATTTTTAAAATATAATTATGAGTTTCTAATATATCATAGACCACACCTGTTTAGATACAATAAAATAGAAACATTAATCTCTGAATTATCTAGTACTATGTATGATAATGATGGATATTTTATTGATATTATTTGTATATGCAATATTTTGAATCTTCTTGAATTTTATTCGATATTTGTTTTGGAAATGTAGTTTGGGAATTATTTTTTGTAATGTAGTTAGAATTTCTTTGCAATGTGAAGAGAAGTATTGAGAATATAGAAGATGTAGAATAGTGGTCTGGGAAAGTAGTTGTAAAACAAAATCCTGGGTGCTAGGGATATTAAGAAGGAATATTATATGTGAATTATATTAATATGAATTTAGGAATTAAACAAGTAACAAAGATCTGTGTAGTTAGTACATGGACAGTTGTGTTCTTTCCATAGTTCAGTAAGAGCTCAGGTAGAAGCCATGACTGTAATTTAGGGTACATGATAAATATATGACATTAAGCACTGTAAACATGATATTTCATATTTGTTTTGAGTTATTATTGTATTCATACTCCTCACTACAATAATTATTAATCACCACTGGATATTACTTTGCAAATTATAGTTTAAAAGTTGGTTAAAATAATAACTAGACTGTTGAAAATTGTCAATATTTGTGAATGCAAGAGAAAAAAATTCTATCACAAATGTTTAATCATTTACTGTTTATACAGAAAGTGAAATAGGAATGATTTGATATTCCTAGAGATGTATGAATAACAGAGACACTCAAATATTTAATGCATATTTTGTTTGATTGTGAGTAAGTATGATGAAATGTTATCTTAATGCTATTATGGTAATTGATTATAAAATGAATAAATAATGTCAAGCAATATAATTCTTTAATATAATTTGAATTTTCTATAAGAAGAGTGAACTTATAGAAGAGTAAAATTATAGAATTATTTAAGATATTTTAAAAGTAAATAGTTTTATAAAGTGTTGATTAAAGTTATGTCAGTAACTATATTTTTCTTAATTTAAGTTCACATTTGCAATGTTAAAATATATTGAAAGGTAAAGATAAATGCTTTACTTGTATATAAATGATGTGTGTAGTCTTTTTCAATATAATGTTCTGTGTTAAATTTTGAATGAGTGCCAATTTTAATTTTAATTTTATACTTAACCTCTTTTTTGCTGATTATTTTATTGGCTGATTGAGGTAAAAGTCTAAACTTTTAATTAGTCAATTCACAAACTCAAGCATCAATTTATAAACTCAAGCATCAAAATATATTCATCTTTTAATGTTATATTCACTTTAGTTTCATTTGTAAAAAGTATATTAATAATTTGTCAGATTATGAAAGTGAACGAAAGTTTTTTCAAAAATAAATTTTTATTTATAATTATAAAAATATTCACTAGCAGAAAATCTAAAATGAAATGTTACTCACCAACCAAAAAGTTTTGGTGACATCATGATTTCTTTCCCAATTTTATGTTGCAGATAAGTAAATAATTTTTGCTAAAGTCTTAACTATTTTTCTAAAATAATTTTATTTTAAGCATATTTTATCAAAATAATTTATAATTTGTCAAAAAATACTTTTAAAATGATCTAAAACATTCGTTTATCATTTTCAAAATAAAACAAAAGAAATCATAACTTTTCAGTTATTGACAACCATTTTCTTTGTTGTTGAAATGTAACAGCCAATCGGTTTCAAGAAAAGACCACCTACTTCTTTTGTCAGACTTTCGATGTCAGTTTTATTGATTTTTTTACTTGTAAAATAATTCAAGAGAGGGCAGCATCTTATGGAACTTTTTATAATTTTTCAAATGATGGTAAAATCTTAACCATAGCATTAAAAGTGACGGAATTTGAATGGTCAGAAGCAGCATCAAATTGTCACATTTTTAGCCATGACTAGAAACCAATGCATTAATAGGCATTACTGTAATTATAATTACTTTCCAAAAAGGTGAAGCATATTACTAGTTAAATAAATTGTATTTATTTATTGTTATTACTTTATTGTGATAATAACAATGGAATATCATTGTCGTAATTGTAGGAAATAATAATATTACTACTATAATGTATCATATACTATCTTTTATACATCAAATAGTCAAAATAAAGTATTTAATGTCTATTTCTTTTCATTGTGTTTAAGTTATTTAATGTCTATTTATTTTCATCATGTTTAAGTTATTTAATGTCTATTTATTTTGATCAAGTTTTTTATGCAAATATTTTAATCTAATTAATTTTCTTTTCTTTTTTTGTAAATATTTTAAAATTTATAGATTTATATTGTTGTAAACATAGTATATTGTTAAATCATAATAAAATTGTTAATGTTTTTGGAATTCATATTGTCTCCAGAGTTTTATTCTTGATGTGTCGGAGTGTTTTTTGAATCTTCATATCCACACACATGATTTATAAAAATTATTTGGATCATTATATTATTGCACATGATTAACAAAAATATATTATTATTATTATTATTATTATTATTATTATTATTATTATTATTATTATTATTATTATTATTATTATTATTATTATTCATCACATGATCACATTTCCTATACTAGCACATTAATTGTTGATAAACAGAGCAAAACTCTCCATACAGTATTGCCACCTGTGCTAAACAGAGTAATCAATGGATGCCAGAAGGCTTGTGCATAAAATCCCTATCTAATGCCTACTCATCCAATATCCCCAGACTAGTTTCTGGCTTGTGGCCTTTGTCAGTGAGGAAGCTTAGATTGAAAATATTTTTTGTGTTTTCAATTTCATTCTCATAGTTTTGTAGTTAAGTAGAGATAAAAGGTGGTTGCTAGAGGGTTGCATTAGATCCTAAGATCTAGATGCAGTGCTCTCAGATCCAAAGCTCCTCACTGACAAAGGCCACAAGCCAGAAACTAGTCTGGGGATATTGGATGAGTAGGCATTAGATAGGGATTTTATGCACAAGCCTTCTGGCATCCATTGATTACTCTGTTTAGCACAGGTGGCAATACTGTATGGAGAGTTTTGCTCTGTTTATATTATTATTATTATTATTATTATTATTATTATTATTATTATTATTATTATTATTATTATTATTATTATTATTATTATTATTATTATTATTATTATTATTATTATTATTATTATTATTATTATTATTATTATTATTATTATTATTATTATTATTATTATTATTATTATTATTATTATTATTATTATTATTATTATTATTATTATTATTATTATTATTATTATTATTATTATTATTATTATTATTATTATTATTATTATTATTATTATTATTATTATTATTATTATTATTATTATTATTATTATTATTATTATAGAAGTTTTTATTATTGATGATTATGAAGATTATACAATGCCAATTTTAAAATATTTAATATTGTAATTATATTAAAAATATAATATTTTCTGTAAAGGCCACATAAAAAATAAAAGATTTGAATGGCATAATATGATAAGAAATATTTTAGAATTTATTTAAAATACTACATATGATTTTTTTATAAGAATTTATTTTATTTCCATTTATTGAAGAGTAGTAGAAATAGTTGTATGAATTTAAGAATCGTTAAAATATTCTAGTTGTTTGTTGTTGATTTGGAAGAGTAGTTGAATATATGTAAAATCCCTCACCATAGATTTCAATAATTATAGAGTTAAATAAAGGGATAATGGAAAAGAATTTTTAGTTAAAGTTAAATTTAAATATTATTATTATGAAAGAATCGTAATTGATTAATTATTTTCTAATAAATTTTATAGATTATTTAATTTGAAATATTTTTGTGTGTTATAAGACATGAGAGTATTACAAGGTAATATTTTTCTAAATTGTAGGGGTAATATTCTTATGTCATCGAGAGTATATCTTTCGGGATATATCCTCAATATGAAACCAATAGTGTACCTTGATGAATATCTCACGCAAAAGTTTTCATAATTTTTATTAGTATTTTAATCGAACCATATTTTTATAGTGCATAAAGAGTTAGTCATAGTTTAAATTGTTATTATAATAAATAAGCTGGGAATACAATTTAAGCCTTAGTATTTATTTTGTGTTTTTGATTTTTTTAGTTTATTATTTAAATAAGATAAATTGTTTTAAATGTTAATTTTATTAGATATATGTTAGAAATATATCTGTGCTAGTCAAATTATTGTATCATTTTTCTATAAGTTGATCATGTAAATTAGATGTAGTTCTTTTCCCAAGGTTAGCGGGAGTCTCTTTTAATTCAGTAAGGGTACAGTATATATATATTTTTATGATTCTGGTACATAGTATCAAAAGCAAATTCATCTAAATATTAATAGTATTATTGAATTTTCCTTCTCTGTATGACACACACATATATATATATATGTGTATAATATACATATATATCAGTGACAAAGCATGACTTTTTTAGGAACGGAGCACACTTCTTTTTTTATATGTTTTTATTTCACTTGCCACAACAATTTTTATGTAATAGCACCTAATGTATATATATATTACGCACATCTAGAAAAATCTGAAACTCTCTTATCTGTAAATCAGAGAATATATTATCAATATATTTTTATCTTCCAAATCCTTTTAACATTCTTAAAAGTTTTAACTGTAAATTAGATCTTAGCATTGGTTGAACTTTTTATAATCTATGAGAATGCATTAATCAAGTTTATTCCTTCTGCATATAAAAACAATTCAACTGTTAGTAAAAAAAATTGTGAATTTTTAACGGAAGTACTCATTCCATTCAGTGTATGAACACTTCATCCCTGATATATATATATATATATATTGTGTGTGTGTGTTTGTAATTACATATATATTGAGAATTACTAATACTATATATACTTGTAAATGTAAATATAAGGAGACCCTTCAAATCCTCTTTGAGGTATTAAAGTAAGTGAGCAGGGAAAATTCCAAATGACCATTCTATAAGTGATTGATAACATGGATGGTACTCACCAACATGCATCAAACACTCGGGGGGGGGGGTTTATTGGCCTTTTATCTTTGAGTAAGAGATGTAAAAGCAGTAGCAGTTTCTCCATACAGTAGTGACACCTAGTGCCATAGTAATCAATAGATGCAAGAATGTATTTGTATAAATCCTTATCCTAGTGCCTACTCATCCCACTTTAGATTTATCTAGCTTGTGGCTTTTGTCAATGAGGAGCCTTAAACCTGAATGTGCTATACCTAGACCTGGGATCTAATGCAATCCTCCAATAGCCATCCTTTACCTATTTAATCAACTATAAATCTATGAGTCCAAAATGAAAACAGAATATTGTTTTCAATCCAAGGTCATTTACTTGTACATCATACAGATCTAAACCCAGTTCAGTATCTATATATTTTGGTGTCTTTGGTTTTAAAAAATCATGACAAGATTAGTATAAAGCCACTAAAAATTATGTGATCACCATTTCCTTTACTTATACAATCTATTAAAACAGTAGCCAATGCTTCATACAGTAGTGCCACTCTGAGTAATCCTTAGTAATTGATGGATTCAAGGTTTGTGCATAAAATCCCCATCTAGTGCATATTCATTCAATATCTGCAGACTAGTTTCTAGCTTGTGACTTTCATCAATGAGGAAACTTGGATCTGTAAAATATAGTTCCTGGAGGATTGCATTAAATTCTAAGATTTTGGTGCAGTACTCTCAGACCCAAGGCTCCTCATTGAAGTAACCTACAAGCAAGAAACTAGTCTGAGCTCATTTAATAATTAGGTACTAGACAAGTATTTGATGCACAAATCTTTTTGCAACCATTGATAACTCTAGTTTGCAGTGAACAGCACTACTGTATGGAAAGTTTGCTATTGTTTTAACAGCTTGTGTATGCATATACTGGTGGTGATCATGTGATGAGTTTGAGATGAAGCAACATCATGGCCTCTCTTCTCAGTTTCCTGGTAGCTCTTAAGTAAAATTTCAATTGAGTTTTTTTGAAGCCAGAATGGATGTGTGTGTAAATGATGATCATGTAGATTTACATATTTTTAAAATTTTAAAAACATTTCAATAATGTTTTTTAAACATTTTAAATATAATTATTATTTATTTTATACATTTACACATATTATTGTGCACATGTTTATATAGTTTGTTTATTTGTCAAAGAATATGATCAAACACTATGATATTTCAAACTAAAATGCATTAATAATTTGTAAATTTCATTTTTTCTTAGACGTTAATACAAAGATGTGGTTAAATTTGTTTTAAGACATCAGATATTCAGTTAGAAAATATTACTTCTGTATTGTTATTTTAATGTAGGTACTGTTGGTTTTTTTTTTTTAAAAAAAAAACACTCTTTTATATTTATTTTCACAAACACAAAGAAAACATCTCCTCTGTGTAATAATGAGTCATTTTTAATACATTATATAAATATATGTATTGTATTTAAAAAAAATATTAAGATTATTCAGTTAATAAGAATGACTCACTTTGTTAGAGCATTACCTTAAAATTTAATATTCAAGAATTTAAAGATCTAGTTTGTGTTCTCATACTGGTCCTGTCCACTAGTAAGGTCAGCAAGATCTGAAGAAGAGTGAAGAATAATGACAGCTAAAACATTGTGGATATACTAATCCATGTGCTATTAATCATAACTGAATATAATTAGAAAATTTAAACTAAATTTAAAATTTTTTCTGAAGACATTTATTTATTATATAATATTAGATGATGGAAATGGACCAACTTATAAGTACGACTAAATCTTCAGGCAAATAATATATATAAGATATTTTATAATAAAATATCTTTATTTCCTGTGTAAATACGACTAAAAAGTTAAAAATAATCCTTTTCTCAATCACAATTGTAATTTTTATATTTAACTTGTGATTGAAGAAAATAATTATTTTTGGCTTTTTAGCACACTATAAATAAAATTCTTACCATAAAGTATATTATTTTCACCCTTTTGGTAACCACACAGTAAAAGTGTTTATTATAAAATATTAATTATATTTATTATTTAAAATTTTTTAATGTCTAGATATTTTCTATAATTATTTCTATTTAAAACAGAAAATAAAAAAAGTATTATAGTCTGTGTAACATTTAAAAAAAAAATTTTTGTGGATTAAAAATCAAGTTCAGTATTATATTGTTTACGAAAGAATTTTTTTTTTTTAAAAAATAAACTTTTAGAATCAAAACAAAATAAAATTTCATCCATTTTTAAATAAAATTTTTTACAATCAATTAAAAAAATATTTTTTTAAAAAAATGTATTTTAAATGATTATTAAAAGTTTTAATGTGAACTTTTTAATAGCGTCTAAGAATATATCGATATCTCACGGGCATCATTGAAAACTTACTAAACTGATATCAACATTAGTTGTATTTATATGTTGGACTATATCCATTATATAATATTGAGTATTGAATGTCTTTAGAAAAATTTAAGTATATTTACATTTCCCAATTACATTTAACTCACACACTGACCTCACCAATGGCAGTACTAGCATGGGAATTGAATCAGATCTTTAAATTCTTGAATATTGAATTTTAAGATAACACTCTAACCAACTGAACCATTCTGCCAAAGTTAATTAGAGCATTACCTAAAAATTCAATATTCAAGAATCTAAAGATACAGGTTCAAATTCCATGTTAGTACTATCAATGGTGAGAAGAGAGAAGAATAAAGCTTCTTTAAACATTGTGTTTATACTAACCTGTGTGTCATTACTAATAGTTGGAAGTAATTGAAAAAGGTAAATAAGGTTAAATTTTTTTAAAGACATTGAATACTTAATATTAGATGTTGGAAGTAGTTCAGTATATAAATACATGTAAAACATTACCATCACAGATCTTCAGGGAAATATTGATATCAACATGTTTAAAATTTAGCCCACCAATAAATACTAGTAAATAACAAAAGGACCATCCTGAAACATTTATTGTCATATTACATCTTTATTGATTCCTAATATATGTACAAAATTTGAAGGAAATCCATTCCATTTGATAGATATATGTTAAAACTTGATTACAAAATTTATTCTAAACATACAGTAGAATTTGTAGGTTAAATTAAATTGTTTTAAAAATAGCAACAAAAATTTTAAATTTCAATTACAGTTATATTTTATAGCATAATTATATATATATTGAAATAATATTTTTAACGGTTTACAAACAATTATAAACAATCTTTAAATCTGCAGAAGTACTTTCAGTTACTTTCTAACCTGCCTCAACTGCCATTAAATTCAAAAACTAAAAGCGGAAGCAAACATCATCAATTCAAATTCCAAGAATCTCGTATTTTAATGTTAGAAGCTTGTCGATTTATTAAATGCGTTTTATTCCTGTTTATAAAAATTGCCTTTTTAATTTTTCTTTTACTATGGTTTCTCTCTTCGTGAAGAATTTTTACATTTTCAAAATTAAATTTAAATTTATATTTACATGTTTTTTCATGATCGAAGAAAACTGAAGAAGATATTAAATCACCATTATTTTTATTTTTTACACGCTTATATAACAATTCGTGTTCCTTCAATCTTTTCTCAATGCTGCACCTAGATTCACCTATATATGATAACATACAATCACAAAAAATTTGATATATGACATTACTTTTTTGCTTGACAAGTATGACATCCTTAGAATTATTAACTAATTTATTAATATTGTTTGGAACGTAGAATGAAACATTAAATACATTCTTATATAAATCCTTAAAAAATTTTACTTGTGGATTTGAAATAAATGGAATAGATATCCATTTTTTATTATTAATCTTCATTTCTTTTAAATTATAATAATTTTTTTTAAATTGACTTAAAGTATTGTTTATTTGTTCCATTTTATAACCAACATCAAGTAATTCCTTGGCAAATATCTCAATATTTTTCAATTTATCACTTTGGTGATGACATAATTTTTCATTCCGAAACAAAAAAGATTTAAAACTTGCCATCTTATGCATCATTGGTACTTTTGATTTACAATTTATATATCCTCTTTTTTGCAATGGCTTAATTATTAGTTTATAATTTAATATATTGTTATCTCTTATAAACTAATAATTAAGCCATTGCAAAAAAGAGGATATATAAATTGTAAATCAAAAGTACCAATGATGCATAAGATGGCAAGTTTTAAATCTTTTTTGTTTCGGAATGAAAAATTATGTCATTACCAAAGTGATAAATTGAAAAATATTGAGATATTTGCCAAGGAATTGCTTGATGTTGGTTATAAAATGGAACAAATAAACAATACTTTAAGTCAATTTAAAAAAAAAATATTATAATTTAAAAGAAATGAAGATTAATAATAAAAAATGGATATCTATTCCATTTATTTCAAATCCACAAGTAAAATTTTTTAAGGATTTATATAAGAATGTATTTAATGTTTTATTCTATGTTCCAAACAATATTAATAAATTAGTTAATAATTCTAAGGATGTCATACCTGTCAAGCAAAAAAGTAATATCATATATCAAATTTTTTGTGATTGTATGTTATCATATATAGGTGAATCTAGGTGCAGCATTGAGAAAAGATTGAAGGAACACAAACTGTTATATAAGCGTGTAAAAAAATAAAAATAATGGTGATTTAATATCTTCTTCAGTTTTCTTCGATCATGAAAAAACATGTAAATATAAATTTAAATTTAGTTTTGAAAATGTAAAAATTCTTCACGAAGAGAGAAATCATAGTAAAAGAAAAATTAAAGAGGCAATTTTTATAAACAGGAATAAAATGTATTTAATAAATCGACAAGCTTCTAACATTAAAATATGAGATTCGTGGAATTTGAATTGATGACGTTTGCTTCTGCTTTTAGTTTTTGAATTTAATGACAGTTGAGGCAGGTTAGAAAGTAACCGAAAGTACTTCTGTGGATTTAAAGATTGTTTATAATTGTTAGTAAACCGTTAAAAATATCATTTCAATTATAATTACAATATTGTTTTTAATAAATGGATATTTTATTTATTTTACATATATATATATTTCATATGATGGAATTAGAATCCATTATGTTACCTTATATATTATATATAATTATATTATATATTATATTATATATATTAAAATATATCTATTTATTTAAAGTATTTATAATATTTTTAACCAGTTGAATTAAAAAAAAAAGGCAAAGAAATTGAAGGAAAAGTGCAATAATGAGAATAAAAAGATGAATTGTAATAAATCAATTAATAATTTGTGTATAGAGAAGAAACAGATAAATAACATCTTTAGTATTAATTTTTTACTTGACAAAAGAGTTATTGTAATGTACCTTTTAAATGTATTTAGAAATGAATTTGTTTGACATCTATATTACAATGCCATTGAGTTAGACTGGGTTTGAAATTTAGGATTTTTAAAAGTATCATGTTATTAGCTTGAATGGTATAAAGGATTAAAAGATGTCTTCTAAATGCATGAGTGCATTAGTTGTAGGTTGGAATTCTAATTATCACTGATTATAACAAAATCCAGAAAACAATTTGATATAGAGATGGGAACTTTATAGAACTATGTTATTTGAAATCCATTGATTACCCAAGGAGTAGACAGCTTTGGAGTAGGATAAAATACTGTTCTTTGACATATATAGAAGGTTATGTGATATTATTGTTAACACACAATATTGTAATACAACATTTTAATGGATTGTTTTAGATGGAAATTTTTAATATGTGGAGTTATACATTTATAATTATTTAATTAGAAAGCACTTTAACTAGAACAGTAGCTAATGAAAGCCAAATGTCCCAGGCCGAAATTAAAATAAAACTGTAAGGCTGATCCTCCCTTTGAATGCAGTCAGCCAGACAGTTTTACTTTAGCCCCTGTCCTGGAGCAGTTTGTTTTCATTAGCTACTGTTATAGGTAAAGTGCTTTTTAATTAAGTAATTATAAATGGATAACTCCACACATTAAATATTTCCATATATATCACATGATCACCATATCTTATACTAGCACATAATTGCTATTAAACAAGACAAAACTCTCCATACAGTAGTGCCACCCTGCCAACCAGAGTAATCAATGGATTCCAGAAGGCTTGTGCATAAAATCCCTATCTAGTGCCTACTCATACAATATCCCCAGACTAGTTTCTGACTTGTGGCCTTTGTCAGTGAAAAGCCTTGGATATGAGAGTACTGCACCTAGATCTTAGGATCTAACGCAACCCTCCAGCAGCCACCTTTTATCTCTACTCAACTCCAAAACTATGAGAATGAAATTGAAAACACAAAAATATTGTCAATCTAAGCTCAATAGCTTATATAGTCATATGGGTCTGAACTCAGTTCAGCACCAATACATTTTGGCATCTTTGGCTCTTTAACAACCATAGCCACTACTATCCTATTAAGCAGGATTGGTGTTAAACCACTAAACATCACATGATCATCATCTCTTATACTGGCACATAATTGGTATTAAACAAGGCAAAACTCTTCATACAGTAGCGCCACCCTGTGCCAACCAGAGTAATCAATGGATGCCAGAAGGCTTGTGCATAAAATCCCTATCTAGTGCCTACTCATCCAATATCCCCAGACTAGTTTCTGGCTTGTGGCTTTCATCAGTGAGGAGCCTTGGATCTGAGATCACTGCACCTAGATCTTAGGATCTAATGCAACCCTCCAGCAGCCACCTTTCATCTCTACTTAACTACAAAACTATTAGAATTAAAACTATTAGAATCAGATCCAAGGCTCCTCACTCACGAAGGCCACAAGCCAGAAACTAGTCTGTGGATATTGGATGAGTAGGCACTAGATAGGAACTTTATTCACAAGCCTTCTGGCATCCATTGATTACTCTGGTTGGCACAGCATGACACTACTGTATGGAGAGTTTTGCTTTGTTTAATAACAATTATGTGCTAGTATAAGAGATGGTGATCATGTGATGTTTAGTGGTTTAACACCAATCCTGCCTAATAGAATAGTGGTGACTATTGTTGTTAAAAAGCCAAAGACACCAAAATGTATGGATGCTGAGCTGAGTTCAGACCCACATAACTATATAAGCTATTGAGCTTAAATTGAAAATATTTTTGTGTTTTCAATTTCATTCTCATAGTTTTGTAGTTAAGTAGAGATAAAAGGTGGCTGCTGTAGGATTGCATTATATCCTAAGATCTAGGTACAGTGCTCTCAGACCCAAGGCTCCTCACTGATGAAGGCCACAAGCCAGAAACTAGTCTGGGGATATTGGATGAGTAGGCACTAGATAGGGATTTTATGCACAAGCCTTCTGGCATCCATTGATTACTCTGGTTGGCACAGGGTGGCACTACTGTATGGAGAGTTTTGCCTTGTTTATTTCCATATATGTAATAAAATGTCCATTATGGAATAAATACAATAAAAACAATGAATTATAATAGTGATAATATATTTTATTAATATCTCTTATAATCCAAAGAAGTACTTTCAGTTAATATCTTAAACTTCTTCAATTACAAATTCATTTAAATTTAAATATACTGGTAGCAAACGATACCACATCATATTCCAAAATTCATGAATTTCAAAATTAGAAAATTGTCTACTAATTACAGGCATCCTATTTCTATTTATAAAAATTGCCTCCTTAATTTGTCTTTTATTATGGTTTCTCTCTTCATGAAGAATCTTAGCATATTCAAAATCAAAATTAAAAGTAAACATACATTTTATTTTGTAATCAATGAAAACATAAGCTGTTATTAAATTATTCTTATTCTTATTTTTTATGTTTATATAACAATTGACATTCTTTTAACCTTTTCTCAAGACTACATTTTCATTTATGCATGAAGACATGTACTTACATAAAATTTGATGTTATTTTTTGCTTGAAAGGTATATTTTTGAATTATTTATCAATCTATTAACATTATGTGGAACATAAATGAAACATTAAATAAATTCCTATATATAATTTAAAAAAAATATTTTGAGTGTTTGAAACATATAGAATAGATGCCCATTTTTTATTATTAACTTTCAGCTCATTTAAAGTAATATATTTCTTTTTAGATTGACATAAGGTGCAATAAATTTGTTTAACATTATAACTAACTTCAATCAACTCTTTTGTAACTGTTTCAATATTTTGTGACATCACTTTCATAATAACATAATATCTCATCTTCTTTTCTGCAATGAGTTGATTAGCAATTTATAACAAAAATCCATCATCTCTAGTAATATACGAATCAAGGTATTTACTAGTGTTTTTTTGAAGGTTTGTGATGATGGTGTTCTAGCTGTATTCTTATATTGGACTATTTCCATCATCTGTGTGTTGAATGACTTTAGAAAAGTTTAATTTTATTTAAATATTCCAAATGCATTCAACTGTTAGTAATATCACAGCAAACAGGTTAGTATATGCACCAAACTGTTAGTAATATCACAGCAAAGAGGTTAGTATATGCACAACGTTTCACGTGGTATTTTTCTCCCCTCTTCTTCAGGTGTTGCTGGCCTGACCAGTGACAGTACCAGCATGGGATTCGAACCTGGGTCCTTAGATTCTTGATTATTGAATTTTAAGATAATGCTCTAACCAACTGAGCCAACTAAAGACATTCAACACACATATTAGATGATGGAAATAGTCCAATATAAAAATACAGCAAGGTATTTACTAACGTCTGTTTTCATTGATCATAAAAAAAAATGGAGTTTTTTTTCCAATTTTGATCTTGAAAAAGATGATTATTCAGGAAAAGAAAAACCATAATAAAATTACAGAGGCAATTTTTAATATAGAAATAAGATGTCTATAATTAATAGACAATTTGCTAAAGTTAAAATTCATGAATCTTGGATTATGACATGATGATGTTTCCTTCCCCCATCACTTTTTAATATTTCAGTCAGAGGACTGATTTTTAATAAATGGAATATTTCAATTCAAGAACTGATTTTCATCAGATAATAGAGCAAAATGGCGTTTGGTTGTATTTTTTTGATGAAAACAGTCCTTTGGTTCAAATTATGTGTGTGTTTTATCATTCATTTATATTTTCTTTAGTTAATTTATATATTTCTTATTATATCATATATAATTTTTATTTAATTCTATTCTTTTCGGAACATAATTATTTGAGATATTTTTATTAATGAAAAATTGTGAAAACTACAAAATGGTTATTGGTGGGAAGATCACAAGAAGTTTAAACATGCTCGCTGTGGGATTTCAATTCTTTCACCTTACTTCATCTGTATTTGAGCTGGTAATAGGTTATATTATCATCTATTAATTGAAGAATAATTTAATATTAAACGATTATTAAATATAAGGCTCTGCTTTTAGTTGCCTTGAAATTATATTAGTATATATGAATCGTGAACAACATGTATATCAATAAATGATATGCTAATATACAGCCAAAGCTATATGTCGGTGGGCTCTTTCTATATTTTATGTTTATTGATTATTAGTGTACATATAGATAACTGGGGTTTTTCAGTATTATTTGATTTTTCATTTACTGATTCAACAAGTACAGATCCAGAAGAAAGTTTAGAAGCATTAACAACATTTATTACTGAATGAAAAAACCACCTTCGATTTACTAAATATTACTAATTATAAAATACAATCAATGCCTTTTTGTTTCAAGAGTCTTATTTTTTAAACAGTAGATTCTCTATTATGAAGTATTATAACTTTACCTTTCTTATTGCATTGCTAAATGCATATAATATTAATATCATATATATTCTTTATTACTTTTTACAATGCTTTTTTACAATCTAATATTGACAGTTTCTACTGTCCCAGCTTTACAATGCTTTTTTACAATCCACTATTTGACAGTTTCGATTGTCCCAGCTTTACAATGTTTTTTTACAATCCACTATTTGACAGTTTCGATTGTCCCAGCTTTACAATGTTTTTTTACAATCCACTATTGACAGTTTCGATTGCCCCAGCTTTACAATGCTTTTTTACAATCCACTATTTGACAGTTTCGATTGTCCCAGCTTTACAATGTTTTTTTACAATCCACTATTGACAGTTTCGATTGCCCCAGCTTTACAATGCTTTTTTACAATCCACTATTGACAGTTTCGATTGCCCCAGCTTTACAATGTTTTTTTACAATCCACTATTTGACAGTTTCGATTGTCCCAGCTTTACAATGTTTTTTTACAATCCACTATTTGACAGTTTCGATTGCCCCAGCTTTACAATGTTTTTTTACAATCCACTATTTGACAGTTGCGATTGTCCCAGCTTTACAATGTTTTTTTACAATCCACTATTGATACTTTTTGATTGTCCCAGCTATCTTCAGAATAGCTGGGGCAATCGAAACTGTCAATAGTGGATTGTAAAAAAGCATTGTAAAAAGTAATAAAGAATATAGATGATATTAATATTATATAGATTCTCTATTATTGCTTTGAAAATATGAGTCAGATTTATATTATATTTTCTAGAACTTATGTCAATATGAAGATTTTTTTGCAACACATCTTAATCAAAAGAATATTCGGTAAGCCAGGACTGTATAGGATTGGGGAAGGGGGGCAAATTATTGTTATTTCTTCAAAGACAAAATAAACTATACTCTCCACAACAGAATTTTCATATACATTTACATGTAAAACTATCAAGATTAATATTCATAGTAATGAATTTTTGAAGGTTTCAAAATTCTATTAGCTTTTCTTTGGAATTATTAAATAATCAAATAGAATTGCTTAGGAAAATGTGTGTCAGACTCCAGAAGTGATCTTAAAATACTGCTCATGAATACTATTTAATTAAATGTAACCTGGTATTTATTTTCAAATATAAGGACCAGTCTAAGGTTTTTCCGAAAATTTTGAAATGTAGCTGGTTACTAATATTAATATTTAACGTTCAACTATGTGTTAGTTTAAATATTTGTAAAATCTATATTTGTGTTAATATAAATACACACGCAAACTATAAGATATATAAATACTATTTCTATATTAAATAGTCAATCACCGTCTAAACAAATGATAAATTTTATATTCAAGCGCTTTCGAAGGTCTAAGCCTTCATTTTCAAGAAGTAGCTGGAACAAAATATGCAAATTAGGGTGGACTAGATTTTCATTGACCTAGATTTGCCACTTCCTGGAGATGGCATAAAATGTTTCTTTTTTTAATTCATGGCGTGGACATCAGAGATGATATAATACGCCTCTTTAAAATGAAGGCTTAGACCATCGAAAGCGCTTGAGTATAAAATTTATCATTTGTTAAGACGGTGATTGACTATTTAATATAGAAATAGTATTTATATATCTTATTGTTTACGTCTGTATTTATATTAACACAAATATAGATTTTACTAATATTAATATATATATATGTTGGCATGACTTTTAATAAACCGGACAATTTGTGAATTAAGTTTCTGTACAGTTTTATTTATCAACAGCCCATACTTTCTGTTGAGTATATATAAAATTTTAACACACACGTCCTTAATATTTACTGAAATATTTAGTACCGAGAATTAAAAAAAAGGAAGATTTTAATTAATAAAAATATGATAAATTTATACATATATACAATTTAAAATTATGTAATTTAGTCAAATATTGTATGAATCGCTATTTGATTTTCGTTAATTGTTTATGAAAACAACCATCTCGGACTTCTAGAGTTATTGATAAAGAATTTTAAAAATAAGTCTAGAAATAGTTTATTTATAAAAGCCGCTTTTATTTACCTAAAATAAATTTTAGCAAGATAAATAATGACTCTATAAATAGATGTTTTTCTATAATGCATCTTTTGTAATCTTTAGTCTAGATCGGCGCTTTGTTTCAGTGAACGGCGAAATTACATTATGTGGTTATCTAATACTCTTTTGCTAACATCATTCAAAAACGTGACTCTCAAAGAAATGCGTGTATGTATCGGAAGAATAAAAGGTAGAATTTACACAAGAATACGTATAATGATCATATAAGTAAAGATTTTCATTATATAAATTCTTATAAAAGTATAAATAACCATTAAACGCTCTATTACGTGTTAAGTGCCATGGCGGAAATTTGATCAGTTGGCTTATTTCAACAAGTTGTGTTTAGGCATGGCTTTTTTACTTTTAAAAGACAAACAGATTTATTATTTACACTTTTTTTTTCTCACTTTTATATGATTTGTCCACATTATTTGATCGTGTAACAAAACAGTATCAATACGAAAGGAACAATGCTCGCGGTTATACCGACAGAAGAATTTGAATTAACTTTGTGTAATGGAATATTACTAATACATTAAGCAATAAGTTAAAATTAAAAATAGTAAAGTTTTCAAAAGCAAGTATATTTTTTCGCATACTTTCATATATATTGTGGAAATGCCAAAAAAATTGAATTGGGAAACAACGTATTAAAAAGCTTTAAATCTTTTGCTGCGATATTACAATGTTATGTTCATTCTTTTGAAAAATAATTTTAATAAAAACGCAAACTTAGAACTATCTAATCTTTATAATTTTTCAAACTAAATCAAACGTATTATTAAAGAAACTCATTAGTTTTAAATATCAGCATAATTTTTCTTTCATCTCTATATCATAGCAATATGTAAGCTAAAGTGATGTGATGAAGACACGTGATGTTTTATTTGGTTTAGATATGTAGAAAAATAATATGATCATGGTTAATAGCTCTAGGTAGTTCATCAGAGTAGATTGGCAGATTTGAAAGGTAGATCAAAATATCACTTCTGGTTTCCAAATGAAATATAACTTTATTAAACAGGCAAATCTCTCCATACAGTAGTGCCACTTAGTGCCAACCAGAGTAATCAATGAATGCCAGAAGGCTTGTGCATAAAATCCCCATCTAGTGCCTACTCATCCAATATCCCCAGACTAGTTTCTGGCGTGTGACCTTCATCAATAAGGAGCTTGCCTGTTTGATAACTGTTATGTGCTAGCATAAGAAATGGTGATCATGTGATGTTTAGTGAAATATAACTTTCTGAGCGATTGACTTTGTACGATGGTGTTGTAATTATATGTTGGACTATGTCCATCATCTTATATAAAATGTTTTTAGAATAATTCAAACTTTATTTAAGCTTTTTGAATACATTCAACTGGCACACAGGTTAGTTTATAACACTTTTTTAAATGGTATTATTCTACTCTCTATTTCAAATGTTATTGATCTGATTATAATAGTACTAGCAAGAAAATTGAACCTGGGATCTTTAAATTACTGAATGTTGATTAAAAGCAATATTCTAATAGACTTACTGATTTTTCCACGTTTCATCTTAAGAGCAATGTTGATAAATAGTTTCCAAACATTATGAATTATCACACTAGATTGACTTATGGGGTTGTTTGCCATTGTCATTTGAACAGCTTTTTAAAATTTTATTTTTCGTGCATTGTCTTTTTTATCCATTATTTTTGTCTTTTCCCAATTGCCTTATTGGTTAGAGCATTACCTTAAATTCATTATTTACGAATCTAAAGATCCCAGATTTGATTCTCTTACTAACACTGTCACTAGTAAGACCCACAACACCTTAACATGAAAGAAGAGTATTATCACTAGAAACATTGTGTTCTATAATAAATTATGTGCTATGTATTTAAAAAGTTTAAATCATTGATTCCCAATCTGGAACCCATACTCCCAAGGAGTATGGGAAGCTTGTCCAGGGATATGGTAAATATCAGGTAAATAAATATATTATGCTAATAATATATTCCAAAGATAGTTATATTATCAGTGTTTCCAGATTATTCCATATTAGCATTATCTTTTAGCTATACCAGCAAGATTTCAGGTCTTTTTTCAACACTGACACAGTGACATTGCATAGACTTTTTCTTATTGCAGGGTCTGAAAACTCAAAATGCCCAGTTATGATTCAAAGTAGTTAATGAAATTAGCTGAGAACGTTTCCCTCGAGGCTTGCCTGCATGGCATCTGTACTACCTGCACATGCATGTGATGTACTGCATGGTACACACTCCAACTGTTTATTTCTTATTTTAATGAATAGGGGAGTACTGGATAATTCACTAAAAGCCAAATGGATACAGGAACCAAAAAGGTTGAGAATCCCTGGTTTAAATAAAGTTTGAAAATTCCCCAAAATATTAAACAATATTAGTTTATGAAAATAGTTCAACATAAATTTATAAAACCATTTGATGATTTATATAAAATAAACATAGTTGATTGGTTTATTTCTCGTTCGAGACAGAATGGTTGCCATAGACCATGAATTTTTGATTTTGCTCTTCTACCACTGCATTAAATGTTGTAGGGCATTTTATTATATTTATCACAGTTGATGATAATAATTACTCAAAATATAGATTCCAAATCACTTTCTTATCACCTTCTGTATGTCTTTCTGCCTTATTCCAAGCTAGTCTTTTCCTTAAGATTAATAATCACATTAGTTATATAAATTTCCATTTTAACTTTTCATAATCCTTACCAACATATTTTTTCATTTATTTACCCGTGCTTTACACAAAAAAAGTGAAGCTTGCAAAGTAGTATTAAAAGTTATATGGCTAAGCGAAAAGAATCGTGCTTTGTAATCTCTAAAAAATGGTCGTTATGAAAGAAAATTTGAATAAATTTTGCATAAATCACCACTAATCTTCAAGTAAGGTAGGCTATAAATATAACTTTTAATAATACTTTGCAAGCTTCACTTTTTTTGCGTAAAGTGCAGGTAAATTACTTACTACTCAAAGGTGAAGTAGAAAACTAGTATTTTTTTCATTTATGTAAACATTCAATCCAGTTCTCAATTTGTTTGAAAAGTACTTTTTTTGTCAAGAACCCTTTTTGATACTTTTATAGTTTTAATGTATACTTCCATCTTATTTGTTCCATTTTCCTCCAGATCTATGTCTAAAATTCTCTATTGCTTTTTTCATCCATTTTTTATTGCTCTATCAGTGCATCACACATAGAATTACATGCCTTCCTATAATGATGAGGATGATCACATAATACATTTGTAATTTTTATTTTTGCAGTCAGCCCTATGATGCAAACCTGAAAAATATATGTTAACTTGGAATCTGTATTCCCCCACTGTGATAGATAGAATACCCAATTACTGACCAATGCTAGAGCTAGCTGAATTGCTTTTAGGTTGGTTACTTGAAATAAAACTGTATTATGATTTGCGAAAAATATCTGAGACCAGCAGAAAAGCACCTAATTTATTAAATGACAATTGAGAAGCTATAATATTGACACTAATATTTTATCAGTATATCACAATTAATAGATTCTTTTATTCTCACTACTTTCATGCCCTCTAATATAAGCTTAAGTATTTAATAGATGCAGATGGTAATACTTAATAAATCCTTATCCTGACATTATTGATTACTAAAGCTTACAATGGATGACATAAAATTAGTGAGAAGAGAAAGAATTTCATAACTAGCAATGTGAAAAGTATGCTCATAGTATGCCTTGTTAGTCATTGTAGCATAGCGGTTGTATTTCACTGTCACTGTAATGCTTGCTTAAATATTTAAAAGCACTCTAAAATTTTCTGAGTGTTTAATAGCTTTACTTATTCCCTTTACTTTATTTCTAGTTATAAAATCATTCCTACAAATTCCATCAGTCTGGGCTTATCAAGACAATTCCCCACTATCCACAAATATTGACATATTACCAGTAGATGTAGCAAAATGAACAATTAATCTTTTCAACACAACTGAAGAAAGCCATAAGCTATGAACTAGTCCAGGGATATTAGATGAGTAAGCCCTAGATAGGAATTTTATGCAGTCCTTTTTGCATCCATTAATTACTATGGCCATAGGGTTGACAAAGATTATGTTGTGGAAATGGGATGGAGCAGAATATGGGGAAACTTAGACTGGGGAATGTAAAATTAAGTAGCTAACAGTTTTCTCTGGTCATAATTGCTGAGAGATTCTTGACTTCATTTAAGAAGAAGCTACACTATATCACATCATCATCATCACATAACATTACTGATTTTAATAGCTTGCATAAGCATGGGAAATAGTGAACGTGATGTTTAGTGATCTAAATAATAAATATCTTTTCAGTTTTCAGTATGATATCTATCTACTCATACAAATAAGCAGTAGTTTATATATGAATTTTCTGAAACATATTTTATTCAATCTACATCTTACCTCTCCAAAACAATCAACTAAAATTCCACTTTTTCACATCAAGTGCTTTTGAAGATCACTGGACAATTATTATAACTACTCTAATTGAACTGTTTTAAAGTTTGGCATTTCTATATCTAAGTTGCATTTCAGATTAAATTGCAGCCATTTAATAAGAAGTAGCTTTTTGTTAATTTGCATGATTTATTTAACATATGGATTTTTTTAAAAGCCTAATAATTAACAAAATATCATAGAGACATCTGTCAATATTCCAACCAGTAGATAGAAGAATCACTTGTTTTTAAGTTCTTTCAATTCTATAAAGCCATGGATTCATCAAAATCTACAAACAATGAAGTATGATGTAAAAAATGAAATTCTTATGATGTTCTTTAATGGTGAATGATTTTATTAATACTTTTGTTTAATATTGGGAGAACTTATAGTTAGTCTTATTCTTTGCTCATCTCTCATGCTCATTCCTTTCATATTTATTCTTTTTGATTAGTTATTAAATGGGGGCGATGATGGCTTTCCATCTCCTTATAATTCAGGACCTGATATGTTGTGTATTCTTAAAAAATGGCTGCCCAATTGTGGTCCCACAGCTCTTCTCATTCTATACTGTTGCTATATATATATATATTGTTATTACAATAGTTTTTAACTAGCAGACATTATATTTGTATATATATATATATGTTTGTAATATAGTGGAAAAAAACATCTTTAAACATGTGCTATAAAATTAACATACACTTTCCAATCAATAAATGTTTAAAAACCATAGGCAATCTGCCTGTTCTTAGAGATTATTGTTTAAATAAATGAACATTTATGAACCTCATCAAAATTAAGGCTTGAATTTATAATGAACCTGATTTTTAAATTGGCCTATTACTTGCACAAGAACAATAACCTCTAAGCTATCAAACATCACATGATCACCATTTCTTATGCTTGCTCATAACTATTATTAAAACTCTCTATACAGTAGTGCCACTCAGTGCAATCCAGAGTAACCAAAGGATGCAAGAAGCCAGAGTAATCAATGGATGCCTTCTGGCATCCATTGATTATCGGGCTTGCACTGAGTGACACTATTGTATGGAGAGTTTTGCCTGTTTTAATAATAACCTCTAAGCATAGGTGGATCTCTTATGCTTTTAAAATATTTATTGATGAAAGTATGCATGTTAATTTCATAATGCATATGTGAAGAGTGGACTCCATCTACTATATATATATATATAAATCACTATATTATTAATTATTACATATATATGTAATAATCAAAATACTTTAGAATAAACTCTACAAAATTCAATACACTAATACAAAGAAATCAATAATAGCTATATCCCTTATGGCATGCCATTCTGAGTAGCATACAACATTGCCAAAGCCTTAAAAGTCAAACTATCTATAATAGTAAAAAAACCAAGTCATACATCAGGTGATATTACATCTGAGTAACATTTAAACTAAAATTTAAAGAAAAGAAATCTCATTAAAGTCACAACACTAATGTTCTCACATGAATAACTAACTTTCCATAATTTATGTATATTTCCACAATTATATTGCTTATTCAATACATTGTTTGTTTTTGTTTAACTTTTAATTTAAAAGTTATTCAGGATGGCATTCACTGCTATAAGCTGACTACAGACATCATTGATTTCTTTATATTGGTATATTGCATTTTGTAGAGTTTATTTCAGAGTATTTTGATTATTATATTTATATTATCTCATTATATATACATATGTGTATACTTTTTCATATATATATATATATTTAAAAAAAAATAATAAAAGGTATATTTTAGAAAATTTTGTAGAGGTTCCCAAATTTTAGGTGCAACCCTATCAGTATCATAAAAGCTACTAACAAAAGACGAAAATCAAAGTTGAAGGTAATATTTAACCTTTGCTAATATCAATTTTTATTTTAAATATCTTGGATTGTTTATTAATAGAAATAATACTTTCACTTTATCATTCAAAGATGATGTATTAATGAATTAATTTTGGTGAGCAATCAGCTAATTTCAGTCGTTGCTATAAACTTGCTTAATTTATTAATCAAATGTCTAGACCAAATCAATCAATAAATGAATGGATTTATTATTGGAAATTCATAATAAGTTTGAGTATGAAAACTGACATATCTGGATATGATTCAAAGATATTAAGCTCTAGTATCGGTTGATCTACCACTGTACCAAATCATGCATGGTATCAATCAATAAAAGTAAATTGTATCTTTTAATCTTGACACATTTCTTACATCTGCCTATCAACAAAAACATATCTATAATTCTTTTTTTATAGTTTAAAATCGCATTGAATCTCTGGTGATCATTCATCTAAGACTGAAAGCAATTTATTCAAAAAAATCATCAAAACCCCCTTTACCATATCGGATAACAATAATATTTTATTAGGATTGCACAGCCTTTCTATCCTTTTTACAAATTGGAATGATGAAAGCACCATTTGAGGATCCAACAAATTTTGGGTGCGAACATTTCTAATAGCATTATATTTGAAAACATCTTCAGTTGGCCCATTAGGACTTACTGGCTTTTAATTTTTAATTATTGTGCACAGGTGTTTTAATTTTATTAATCTGGATAACTGCAAATTCATATTCTAAAAAAATTATTTGACCTTTTTAAACATTTAAAAACAGACATATAAATAAGAATAGCAGACCATAAACATAATCTATAATGTTTATTTAAACCCTTTTTTTAAAAATGGACAAATTCTTTTTTATTTTTTAAATGTGAAAAAATGATTGCATATTTATGATAAATCTATCAAATTCTGCTTCAAAATCTGATATTTGTTTTATAATTATTACAATATTTGAAAAGATCTTCTTGTCAATTCTGGCAGATAATGTCATTAGACATACTGTGATATTTTTTGTTTACATTACAGACAAGTTTATTTCTAAAAATAAAAGATAAATGAATAAATTAAAAGTATACATATGTATTTAGTTTTGTTTTAAATAATTATCAACCAAGTATCTTTATTCCAAAAAATTTTGAATGAAGATGAGATCAGAAGGAAGGAATGGCTGGTCATATATCTATCATTCCTTTGCGAACAGTAGAATAAAGACCATTGACCTTTGCTGTCTGTAAGTTACTGAACTTTTCATAATTTTTATACAAAATGTCAATAAAAAGCATGTTCTGCAGAAATTGCATTATTAAAAAAATCTTCCATTAAAACATGTACAATAATGGTAAACAGTGATCTAAATCAGCAAAACACACACTTTTTTTTTCAGGGAAACACACAATGATTCTTAACAAATAAGATAGTTATCAAGTTAAATATTACTATGTTTTTTAAATTATGTTTTTAAGAATGTAATGATCAAAGTTTCTTTTTTATTATTACTTTGAAGTTCTTAACTTGCATTTTTAAAAATGAAACTTATTTAATAAAAACAAATAATTACTATATAAATATTTAGTAAAAATAATCATAAATATTTAAATAAAATATGAAATAATTTTTTTACTTATGGCTAATAATCAAAGATGAGTTTACAAATAGTCTTACTACTGTTATCTGAAAAAATCTACCAATCAGTGATTTGGGTAGAGCTTTGGCTCTTGTGAAAAAACTTTCATCTGTAAAATACTGACCTCTACAGAATTTTTTTAAAACTAAATAATCAATATTATTTTATTTGTACTTTTTACCAATATAAATGCAAAATTATTAAAATAGTATTAAATTACTAAAACATCACATGGTCACCGTTTCCTATGTTTACACAAGCTGTTAAACCAGTAGCAAACCCTCCATGCAGTTGTGCAACCAGTGCAGGCCAGAATAATCAATGAATGCAAGATTTAGTGCATGACATCCCTATTTAGTGCCTATTCATCCAACATAGTTTCTAGCTTGTAAATGAATACAAAATGTAAAGATTACTGAATTCATATCTGTATGACTATACAAGAAATTGAGTTGGACTGAAACTATCATTGTGTTTTCATTTTGGATTGTAGCTTTATAGTTAACTAAAAAGATAAAAGGTGGTTGCTAGAGGATTGCATTAAATCCAAAGATGTTGCTGCAGTGTTCTCAGATTCAAGACTCTTCACTGATAAAAGCCATAAGCTAGAAACTGATCTGAGGATATTGGATGATTAGGAAATACATGGGGATTTTATGTACAATCCTTCTAGCATTCATTGATTATTATGGCTTGCACTGGATAGCACTACTGTATGGAGAGTGTTACTATTTTAAAATTGAAGAGTAAAGGAAAGCTGAAAGACCATCAGAGTCATCTCCAAACAATCTCCAAATAAGGTTTTTGTTTTTATTAATCATTAAGATAAATGTAATGTAAATAAGTTGTGTGAATGGTTATGACCATTTTTATTGTAGATAAGTTTTGATAGGTTTAAAAAACAACTAAAATGTATTAATTATTATATGAGTATTGATAGTTTAATTAAAGTAACCAAAAACATTCAAACAGTTTGGTTATAACTATTAAACTATATTAAAGAACTTAATAGAAGAAAGATATATGAAACTAATTATATTAATTACAACAAACATAATTATATGAATATTATAAAACTTCGATTAATTTAACTAATACTTGGCTAATGATAAGTGAATAAAAAATTATATATTATACTTTTATACAGGTTTTTTTTCTATTCATTGTACATATTGTATTATTGTTATAGTAGGTTCTAGTTAATTTTATATAAAAACGATAGATGTTACTATGTATGTAATTTAGATTAAAATTGTAAAATAGTTTCAACACATCAAAAAGGGCAAAAATCAATACTTGTCAAAAATAGTTTTTCAGTATTATTATTGTTATTACATAATCATCATCATTTTAAACCATTACTAATCCATTGAAGGGTAAAGGTCTCTTCAAGTTCAATCCATTTTCCTGATCTTTAATCTCCTATCTTCACATCATTCCAGCACACTTCCTATTTTATCCATCCATCCCATATGTGGTCGCATTCTAGATCTTTTACATCTTTTGAAATCCAGTTTAAGATTTTAATTGACCATCTACTGTAATATATATAGAATTATTGCTGCTATATAAAGATATATTTTGTATTATATCATATATTTATTAAAATGTGTATTTATATATTGGTGAGAGATATTTGTAACATTAGATATCTTCTTATAAACAATCAAAAAACAAATATAATGTAATAAAGGATGATTATAAACGTTCAAGGTCTTATTTAATTTTTATCTATCTCATTTACTGATAACAATTGTTCAAGATAGGGAGAATAAATTTAGCAAATAAACATAACATTTTTAAAAGATGAAAATAAATCTAAAGCAAACCGCGATAAAAATAAACGTGGCAGAGATAAATTAAAAGTTGTTCAGTAACAAGTTGTAGAACAGCTTAGGATTGCGAATATTTGAAAAGTGTGTTGGCTAATAGTGAAAATCGCTTTGCAGTAGTTATTTAGAATTTAATATGGTTAGGAGGATGTGATTCAAAATTAGATTTTTAAATAACGTTTATTAAATATTTATTTAAAATGTGGCTTTGATCAAAATGAATAATTGTCCGTTTTGTTTTAAAAAAGCGTGTTGGGAGGATAAAGAATGCAAATAAGTTAAAACAATGACTTGGGGGAAAAATTAAAAATATATTTAAATTGGGTATATAAAGATAAATTCTGAGAAATATGAAATGATGAAGAGTGACGAACAAAATGTATAATTGTTAATTAAAATAAAGAAGTTTAGGCACGGAAAGAAAAATAATTGGGCGAATAAAGAATATAGATAACTTAAAAATAATAATTGAGAAATTTAAAAAATATATTTGAATTAAATATAGGAAATAAACAAGTTCTGAGGAATAAAATGAAAATATGAATAATAAGGGGAAAAAGGACAAAAAGATAATAGATGATTTTTTAAGAAATACCATATTAGCGGGTATATAGGGCACGCTTTTTTCGTTTCCAAATATGCCTAAAATATGGGGTGCGTTTTCAAAATTATGAGTTGAAATTTCAGTCAGTCTAAAACTTCTGGTTTATATTAATATATATATAAAGATATGTTTGTGCACGTTCACTCTAAAGGTTGGTGAATTAGGGATGGGATGAAAATGTGGATGGGTCATGTACGATCTGGGCGTTCCGGTGGGCTGTTAAAGAAACCTGCATTGTTAGTATGGATTAGTTATGGAGTCACAGAACATAAGCTGTGAAAAATAAAATCAATCAACTGAAAACTCAATTAGCTGTAATTAGAGGTAGTCTAATGAGCCAGCTTCAACCTTTAGATGTCTGCATTAATGAACCATTTAAAGGATTCACGAAGGAGAAATGGAACAGTTGGATGCAGTCTACAGGTTTTGAAGTAACACCATTAGAAAGAAGAAAGAGGCCTAGCATTTCACAGATTTGGGAATAAGTCAAAATTTCACTGGATGCTGTGAAACATAAGACAATTGTTAAGTCATTTAAGAAATGTGAAATTAGCAACTCATTTGAAGGTACAGAAGATAATTTGTTATATGAAGACCCAGTTTCTAAAGAGACTTCAAATGATTTTTCATTTAGCTCTGGAGATGAATTTCTGGGTTTTGTGGATGAATATTAAGAGATAAGTAACTACAGTGTTCCCTAATTACATTTTTTGTAGGCATAAATAATTATAAAAATAGTACAGTAAATCATAAAAATTGATGAAAAAAATTACTTTTGTCTTTAAAATGTGTATAAACAAAGAGGGTGTGTCTTATACGCTGCTGTGTCCTATACACCAGAAAAAATGGTAACTATAGGTATTTGAAAAATAGAGCAAGATATAGAAAAGATTTGATGATTTTTCAGGTAACTGTTTAGCATAAATCATGATACTGCCAACAATAAGAAAACAGAAACAGTTTGTATTCTCAAGATTAATTCAGCAGAAGTTTTTTTTTTTTTTTTTAAAAAAAAAACATTAGTAAAAAGCACTAGTTAAAATTCAGATAATAGAATAAGGTAAGAAAATTTTATATGGAATAATTAAGAAGGTAAAATGAATGGATGTAAGTATTTAGTTAGAATAAAAGATAAAGAAAGATTGTATTGATAGTGATTAAAAAAATTTTTTTGGAATTGTGTAATTAAAATTACTTTATAATGTAAATATTATATGTATTAAAGTTATATGTGTAGGTATATGCTATAAAGAAAGAGGATAAAAAGATTTTAAAAGAATATAAAATAGGATGGTAAATATGTTAATGATATTATATGAATTGAAAAGGTTAGGAAATATTTTTTAAAAAATTTAAAAGTTTGATAGGAATTTAATAATTTTATATAAAATAATGTAATTTAATGGTTGTATTTTTATGTGTGTTCAAATTTTGTAGATCTGATGAAGACTGCATGTTACAGTCGAAACTGTAATCAATAATAAAAGTTTTTTGCTGAAAAGTGAAATGTGTAAGTTTTTTGAAATTCAATATTATATACTTTCATTTCTTAATTATAACAATTGACTACAAAAAAGAAACATCATCATGGTAACAAATTTTTATCCACTGTAGCAAATTCCTCAACATTCATTTATAAACCAATCTAAATAAACGAATAATATTCTTTTATATCTCAACTTATCTTCAAATTATGGACTAGTCTAAATTTCATCTTATCTTGATCGAATTGACAATTAATTGCCTCATTTCTCCTATTGGATATATATCTATTCCTATATATATATATATATTGAAGCACTCAAATCTGTTGCACACATTTGGCTTCACTTTCTAATAATGTTTGAAACCTCCAAACATGGGTTCAAACCTAATCATTTAATTATAGACCACTGGGGAGTGAAGGTATACCAATGCACGTGATTGTTTATGTATTTGTAAACTTTAAATTCATTTAAAATTAATATGCATAAAAAAAATTATATATTTTCATTACGGTAAACAATCATGCGTATGTGTGTGTAACAGATAAACTTTAATAATTTAAAGCGTTGCATAATGTATATTTTATTCATACATATATTTTAATAGAGAGAAAGTTCGAGAGTGTGACGTAAAATTAGTAAATAAAAGACTTACCGTCTTCCAAATTCTAAAAAAAATCTGTTTTATTATAATATAGATTTATTTAAACGTCATGTTAGTTAACGTTGATTCCGCAGGTCTATTTTCAGCCTAAAGTAGATCAAAACCAACTCTCGAACTTAATCTCGTTTGTAGTCCAAAATATGCTGTATCATTGTAGTTATTAAAACATCCGGGAACTACCCATCGGCGGTGACAACGAGTATAAATACAACCACATTTTCTAACTAGAGAGGAGACATGTCATTTTTTCTAACACGTTGCTAAGGGGAAGTCACGCCCCTCTGAACGGTAACATGACGAGCTAGTAAAACATAGATTTGCTTCCCCGGATCTCTCCAAAAATCTAACCGATGCCTAAATACTCGGAAACCATCGTTCATAAATTACTGCCAAAATGAACTTTATATTGAATAAAGAATGGACTGAAACCTTAATTTCGTCAATTTGTAGCTAAATTAACTCTTTTATCAAACATGGAACCAACACGTGCGCACCCGGCTGGAAATTCATCGGAAAGAAAGGTAATTCCCTGCCGCAAAAATGAACTTTCATCTTAATAACCTTTTCTATTGTAAAATATAAATGTAAACCTCCAATAATGTTATTTCCCATCAGCTAATGTATGTCTTTTAAACATTTCTAGTTCTGAAATTTTTCCTAATGTAAAAATGTAATTGCTTATTTCTCTATCGGTAATGCTAAGCCGATTAACTGCCTAAACAATGACCTCTTTTCTTTTTTGATTTCTTTTTGTTTTATATTTAAACTGTAATTCTCACTTTATAAACTCGAATGCTAGGTTCTCACTCTCCTTGTATTTTTATTTTAATGCGGCAATGTTTATTTAATATTATGCAAATCATATCAAATTTTAGTATGCTAATAACTCGATCTGGCGAATCAATCCTATTTATTTTTGCTATTCTGCCATTGCGGAAGATTTAATCATAAACGTAAGCTTTCTTACATTATAAAATTCGCCCGATCGAGAGATATTCCTAAACTATGTTTTAATAATGAATATTATGCTTTTCACTGCTATTTAAAATAAATAATTTACTATTGCTCCACGCTATTGATTAACATGATGAAAATTGAGTATTACATAAATTTAATTCAGATCTTTATGTCTAAATGATTCATTTTATAAGTAGCCCGCCATCTAACGATAATTTAAGTCACTTATTTCTCGGGCGGATTAATATGCGTTTAACGAAGGAATTTTAATGTTTTTAATATTTTATCCTTAAGATATTGAATAAATTCTTTAAGTAAGTTGTATGCCCCCGTTTGGGACTGCTTTTAGATCATTATTTCATTACGTTAGACTTAATTAGTATTTTAAGGCTGTATAAATCAGGGTAAATCAAACCTGACAGCTTTCGTAACGTGTCCCGGTGATAACGTTCCTAATTCAAAAATGGCTTTGTCATACTTTCTCTCATTAATGGAATATATATATAGCACAATTCTCGACAGAGCGTGGAGGCCCCAGCTCTTACAGATTGTCTTAGGTTAGGTAAGCGCTGCTATGGGTTAACATTCGACGAGTCGGAACCATAGTATCTTGCCAACCAATTCCCGATGCTATCCGTCACAAGTGCGGATAAGCTTATTTTTCTTCGCTCCCAAATTGATGAAGCTCCTCGTCCGCTCAGGCCTTATCATGCGGTTCACACGTTATCGTTCCTATCCTTTCATATGGTTCAGATGTCTATAAGCCGTAATGATATAATTTCCCTAAGCCATCCCAAAATTCTCGTTATAGTTTAAATTTAATTAACTTTATTATATATATTATCGCTTATTAGCGCTACCCATCCTTCGTTCAACCGCTATTAATACATCATTAATTAACTATTGAGAAAATCTATAAATGTTGACTCGCACGACAATATCAAAATGATCATGCTTTTCCTATTTCTCTTCGCAGATAAGAAATAAATGAATCATCTCATAATGTTCCAAAATAATTGATCTATAATTAATGTACCTTCCATGAAATCCAAATGTAATCAAAACTTGTTAGATCATTTATTATTTAAAATATAATCGTTATAAAAGCTCGCGTATAGTTATCAAATTATGTTATATTCATCTTAATTTAAATGTAATCATATGTTGAATAAAAACCCTCGTACTGTTATTAAGTTTGGTCATATTCTATGTAATTTAAAATCTTATAAGCATTCATTCTAAAAGCTATTGTCATTGGTTAGTTTCCTTAATTTAGGAATATCATAGCGTGAGTAATAGCAACCCGTTAAATCACATTAGCATATTAAGCCGCATCTGTTCAAATAATTAATTTATCATTATGTATATTTAGTGGTGCATATCCATCAAACCTTGTTATGTTATCCGGTTTGACATGGAATGCCCAAGTGACCATAAGTGAAACCTAAATCGAGTGTTCAATATATATAATTTCTAATTCATTGTAAATCTCCATATCTAGTGATTCACATGATTAATCAATTATTATTAATATTACGTTTAATAAATTTACATTTAATAAGCTATTTTTTTGGATATTTTTGTTGGTTTGTGTGTGCACATCTATCATTACTTTGCGTTATCAATTAGTTAAGCCGTAGGTCTCTTGTATCTTTGCTGAACCTTTCTGGGCCGGAGTAAATTGAAGGGTAGGCTGCTATCATCAGAAATGTTGTTTGTAATGTGATAGACTTGGGAAGTGGGCAATAGGGTGGAGTTAATGAGTATCCCTGACCTGTGTATCTCGTATATGATTGAACTCTCGATACTTTTGCTTAGGTCCTAATTCTTGTTAGACGAACATACAATTCTGACCGGTACAATATATATAACCATTAGAAGCAGTCAACACTTAAACAGTCCCAATATAGATGACAATCAACAATCTCAAACTGTTGTCAAGGCAACCTCCTTTTAAGAAAATAGTGAAGAATGCTCAATCCAATCATGATAAGTTGGAATGCGGACTAATTTATAACTCGAAGGTAAGTTGTGATATAACACTTCATCCTCTTAAATCCCTTACATGGCAACCAAACACTATACTAAGCAAATGATATTAGGTTAAGGCATAACCATTATATATATATATATTGTAAATATGCAAGTGTATGTGTATAATAAATAAATATTAAATGTATATTTATAACTTTGTATTTATCACAAATCATGCTTTAAGCATAAGATATTCAGTATGTAAATTGATCATCAAATGAATCATCTATACAAACATGCTAAGAGTGATCAGAATGAACAGATAGTAAATCATATTGGTAGGAAAAAAAAACTTAAGAAAATCTATTCCATATTCAATTTCTGCTAGCATTTTGTTACATCAAAGAATTGCTACAATATTATTATCAAAAAGTGTATCAAAGATATACCTATTCTAATTTCATTCAACATCTAAGTAAAGTTTTCATTATGGGCAAGAGAATCTAGCTTAATGCTTATATTATGGCCAGTATCCAACTCATTTGAAAGGAATTTCATAGTAATGACTGTTGTTCTTCACTGTATATTCCTTGTATATGCACTCAGGTGTATTTGATGTTTGTCTAAAACTTTGTGGTGACGATATTTTGACAGTAATTTCACAGACTATTTCCATCATCTAATATAATTGTTGAATGTCTTTAGTAAAATTCAAATTTTATTTAAACTTTTCAAATAATACCATATAATACTAAATCATCCATGCACTTTTACTACTGTTACACAATGCTTTATTTACTGCAGTTGAAGTTAGGAGATATAAAAGTTCTGAAGAAGATTGCTGGTACAGTTGAAGTTAGAGATATAAAAGTTCTGAAGAAGACACCTGGGGTAATCGAAATTGTAAACTGTAAAAGAGGGTGGTAAATAAAGCATTGTGTAATGGTAGTAAAGTGCATGGATGATTTAGCATTTGGCAATGCAATAAGAAAGAGTAGTTATTAAATTTTGAAATATATTTAATTGTTAGTAATAAGACACAAGCTAGTACACAATGCAATGCTTAAAGTGGTATTATTATTCTTTCATCTTCAGGTATCGCTGAACAGGTATCGCTGAACTGACTAGTGACAACATTAACATGAAAATAGAATCTGAACCTTTAAATTTGTGAATATTCAATATTTTAAGGAGATGCTCACAAATCTAAAAGTCTAGGTACAATTTCCATGCTAGTACTGTTCTCGTCACCCCAGAAATATGTGAAGAAGAGAAAAGAATAATACCACTTTTGCTATATACAACCTGTGTGTTATTACTAACAGTTGAATTTATTTGAAAAAGTTTAAATATGATTTGGTTTTTTTAAAAAGAAAGAGCGAGTCAATTTTTATAGCATATATGTAAAGAGCAGATTCCTCAAGTAGATACATAAATCATTGTATTATTAATTATTATATCTACACCAACTAATAATATTCAGTGTCATTCAGGTAATTAAAAATGAAAGACTTTCTCTTCTCTGTGATATATAAACTGAACTTGTGTAAGTAATATGCTGATTTAAAAATCAGGCTGATAATAAGATCGTGTCTCAATTTAGGCACAATCAATAAATGTTAGTTTATTTAAAGAATAAGCTTTGAGCATAAGTGGGTTAACTATGCTTTTAAAATATTCTTATCTTCTTCTTTTCACTTTTTTTGCACCTTTTTTCATATATATCAAACTTTTCTATATATTCTCCTTTTATACACTTCAATGCAATTTTTATGTAATTCCTCCTTTATTTTTTTTACAGTTTCAACTGTCCTGCAGTCTTCATCAGAGCTGCAACATTTAAACATATAATCATATAACCATTGTTTTATATACATATCTCTCTATATATTAATTATTACATTATTATTTCTTCTAATTTATTTATTAAAAGATATAATGGTAAAATTAATTAAAATTAGATGTAATTAGGAATAATAATAAAAAAATATGTATGTAGATATGTATATATAATAATTGTTATATGATTATATGTTATAGCTCTGATGAAGACTGCAGGACAGTTGAAACTGTAAGGAAAATAAAGGAGGAATTATGTAAAAATTGCATTGAAGTATATAAGAGGAGAGTAAATAGAAAAGTTTGGCTTTTAAAACATTTGACAACTGTGTAGCAATTTTATAATGCACATGTGAAGAATAGTTTCCATTCACAGTATTACAGATATATAAATCACTATATTATTAATTATGACAATTAATATTAGATGGAAATGGCCCAATATGTCATTACTATACAAGTATATTGCCATTTTCTATGAAATAAGCAAGACAGTCAATTTCCTAGTCTGAAATTCAGATATCTAATGTTTTACATTGTAAAATTTTATCAGTTGCACCATAAATAAAAAGATAATCTAATAGCTTTATTGTTTGAGAGTTTATAAGCAGTTCAAGTCCTCCTGAGCTCGATTCATGGATATTAAGTTTCAGTAACTGTGACTCCATCATCCTGTCCAGGCAAAAATAACTGAATGGACTTTTGTGTTGTGCTGAGTTAAATCATGCCGTATTCTCTCTCTCTCTCTATATATATATATAAGTCAATCATTGATTATAACGTTTTTTTAATTAAAAAAATAAATGCTTTTTTTTCAGCGCTATACAATAAATACAATTTTTTCCCGGAAATTATGCATAATTTAATAAAATAATTTGAATTTCAAAAGATATAATTGACTTCATTTTACTCATCTTGTAGAAATTAAATTAGTATAAGTAAAAATTATAATGTGTCAAAATGTTATGATATGTAAATTTATTTTATTAGGAAAATATATTTATAAATTACTTGTAAACAAAAGATAAAGCTACTATTTATTTTTTAAAAAAAAGACCATATTATTATTTTTTTTTATATAAATTTGAATAATTTACCTCCCCCCCCCCCCAGCTTCCATTTAATAATTATTGCCATTTAAGTATATTATGTAAGTGAAATTGATGACATTTTAAATACGTGACATTATAAAATACAAAATTCTTTTAAAGTTTAGAAAACAAAAGATTAATTTTTAATGAAAAATAATGTTAATTTTAGACTTTATCTACAAAGAAGATTAAATTTTGTTTCAAATAGTGAGATAAATATTATCTATATATATAACGTTAAGACCATCCATTCTTTAGACGATGTAATAAGTGGCGGATTTAGCCTTTAAGGGACTCGAAGCGATACACATTTTTGAAGCCCCCATTAAATGAAATCAATAATGCATCAATAATAATTTGTAATGTGTTAAAACCATTACTGATTTTTAATTTTAAATCAACATAAAGACATATTACTTGTTCATAGGAATTGAGAGATGACCTGTACTTGAATTTTGAATGGTATCATGTACGATTACTCATTAGTATAGGGTTGTTAGCATAGGGTTATGCGAAGGGTACGTCTAAGGAAAAAAAAACTTTTTTTTTTTTATAAGTAATAAAATAATAAATGATAGTCACTTAGAAAATATTGAAATAAAAATTGTATTCTGGTTCAGTGGTAACTTGTCTGTAGGCACTGTTGAACTGCAGCTCCCCCTGTGACATTCAACACCATGAATCTTTTTTTGTTCTTTCTTTATACTTGTACACTGTATAATCCTTATGCTTATATGTCAGTGACCACACTCTAGTTCATGAAAAAATTACAAAAATCCTTGTAAGAAACTCTCCAGTGATGCAGGTTTTTTAAATAATAGAAAATATATGTTATGATAAGCATGATACTTCTAATAATATTAGTTTATATAATTTATTCAAACCTCTTTGAATACTTTTTAGCAAAACTCTTCATTTGTACATATATACATATACCTATGTTTCGACTGTCCTGCAGTTTTCATCAGAGGCAATTTACTTTAATCTCTTAAAAGTAAATTGGCTCTGAAAAAGACTGCAGGGCAGTCAAAATGTAGGTGTATGTATATATGTACAAATAAAGAGTTTAAGTAAATTGGCTCTGAAGAAGTCTGCAGAACAGTCGAAATATAGGTGTATGTATATATGCACAAATAAAGAGTTTTGCTAAAAAGTGTTCAAAGTGCTTTGGATAAATTGTATTTATATAGGATATTACAGCAAAATAAAGAAAAGGGTGATTTTGGTAATATTAGTTTATATAATAACAAATTCTCTCTGAATCTAAAAAGTGTTGCAAACCTAAAAAGTATTGCAAATAATAGTATTAGTTCAGAGTCTAAATCATTTGTTAAAAAATGCAAAACTAGTTATGACACTGGAGTAAAAGATGTTAATTATGAAACAAATAATAGGGATGTTTTATTTTCTAAACAATGCATTAATTAAGAAGATGATTTTACGGATAAAGCACAACTTGATTACAATAAGAGAAAACCTAATGTATCTTATGAAGGAGGGAGAGGGGCTTCTAGTCTCACTTCAATGATATATTACATTGACATCTCTTCCTGTCATCAATTTTCTAATAGCAAATTATCAATTAGGTTGCCTAAGAAAAAGTGCTACTTAAATCATATACATGGATTAACCTATAATTTTAGAGGAGATTCAAATAAATTTTGTAATAAAAATTATAGTAATTATTTATCTAAATTTAGACTAAATATATCTAAAGATGTTGATGAACTTAGGTTTGGGAGTCTGTTTTTTTTATAGAGGCCCTAAATATTGTAATCTTTATAATATAATATTAAATCATCTATCCACTTTATTACTGCTTTATGATGCTTTAATTACCATCCTCTTTTACAGTTCTGATTGCCCCAGCAATCTTCTTCAGAATTTTCATTTATATCTCCAAAACTCAAATGTTTTATTACTGTCTCACAATGCTTTAATTACCACCCTCTTTGACCATTTCGATTGTCCCAGTAATCTTCTTCAGAACTTTCTTTTTATATCTTTCATACTTAACGAATGATAATGATAAATATCATAAATATTTGATTTTAAATTGAGCAATAGATGTTAAATCTACTGATATAAAGCGATTTCTGGAAAACACCCTTCAGACTAAAATAATATGTAATAAGATTAACATGTTTAGCACTAATACTATTAGCTTTTGTGTTACAATTCTCAAATATAAGCATTGAGAGTTTATTTCTAATTATTTACAGGCTTGTGGTGCTATATTAAAATTTTTTTTATAATTCATTGGCCAATTCATTAATACTTTCTGATTAACTTATTTTGTCAATTTTTTTTATATTACTTATCAAATTATTACATCAGATTTTTGGACTCGCGATATTTCTTTTCTTTTTATGGTTATTTGAACCATAAATTAATACTTCTTGATTGATTTTATAATAATATCATTTCTAAAAAAAAAAAGAAAAAATTTTTTTTTTGCTATGGGTGGTTTTTCTTATTTTCATGCCAATATTAGAGGAATGAAAACTAAATTAAATCAAATTAAAACTTTTTTTAATTTCAAAAAAAATAATATTTTATTTTCTTTACTGAAACTTGGTTTAATATCCAAATTCAGGATAACACATTTTTGGATGATATATATATATATATATATATATATATATCCATATATATATGAATAGATATATATATATATATATATATAAAGCTTTTCATACAGATAGATGTCATGAAACAATTATAAGATGAGAGGGTACTATCACTACTATTAAAAAAGAAATTATTCACAAGCCTATGTTTTTAGATTTTACCTACTGTGAATCCACAGTGTGAGGTTTCTCTTGGTCATCATATTAAATTTTTTGGTAAATATTTATATCGTACCAGCCTTGTCTTTTTCTGACTTAGATGCCATACTTGTTCTTTTGGATGATTATAAAATAAATGTTATCATTACTGGAAACTTTAACATTTCCATGTCATTCATTAATGCTTCTTTCATTGTTTTTTCACTATCACCTAAGGCATATAGAATGTTACAATTTTTTAATTTTTTGAATTTAAAGCAACACAATTCTTATTTAAATTCTCATAATCGAATTTTTGATTATGTTTTAACAATTTATCTGAAATTAATTGTTTTTGTGTTTCAGCTCTGACTTTTCCCTTTGATTTACATCACCCACCTATTAAGTTTTGTTAGTATAAATTATTTTAAATCTTCTCTTCCTCTAAATATTAAAAGATGTAAAGAAGGAGTTTATTTTGGTCTGTGGAAGGCAATTTTCAATTTTTATTGGAGCTCATTATATTCCTCATCAGATATTATAATATGAAATTATTTAATCAAGTATTTAATGATTTTATTGATTTTTATATACCCCCCCCCCCCACATACACAAAATGCTGTTTCTCACAATTATTTTTATTCTTGGTTTTCAACTACACTTAAGAAAATGATTAGAAGGAAATCTTATCATCATAAGCAATTTTTGAAGACTCATTATATATATTTTTTATAATAACTTTGCTAATTATAAAAGATTGGTTAAAACTATTTAGAAATTTGATTATCAAAGTATATATTAAAAGTATTGAACTCAATGTGTCAGATAATTCTAAAAAATAATCATTCTTTGCTAAAAATTCTGGCATAGTCAAAAGTAAGTCTCAAATGGATCATAGTTCTTCTTTAAGTGCTGATGATTTTTCAGTTTGCATTTATGAATTGTATGGAAATTCTTAATTGTCTTTGTATGGAAACTCTCAATTGTCTTCCGAGTATAGATTACCTAATGAGTGTTTTAATGTTAGTATTTCTACTGATTGTTTCAACAATAATGATAATATATCTGCAATAATTAGAATAACATAACATTTTTTAATTCTTTCCCATGATGTTAGTTTAAAACTTTCTAAAAATTAATTATAAAAATAAATATATTTTATATTTATTAAATATTAATAATTTTAATAAATCTATAAATAATTCATGAAGATTACTTGTTTCATGATTACATTTATTAAATAAAAGCATCTTTGTAACAGATTTAAAGCAATCTTAAGATAAAATATTATCTTTAGAATCATTTTTTTCTTGACAAATAAAATATGAACAAGTGCTATCATTTTGTGCAAAATGATTTTTGCAATTAGACTTTTGAACTATAAAGATTTTAGTATTTGCTGATAACTTCTAATATCTAGTAATAAAATAAAAAATAAAATATATAATTTGTACTACTTATTTAGAATTATTTGCCATAAAATTCCATTTCAATCAGTATTATTATGACTGTCCGAGTGCTGTACAAATTACATGATGACAATCAAAGTCAATCCCAGAATCAATCTGTTGTATCATGAATATTGCTAACTATATTATGAAGAGAGAAAGAAAAAATACTTAAAAAGTTTTACATTATATTAATATTTGAATACAATTATAAAATGTATACTGAACTTTAGATTAATTAGAGGAGATTCGAACACAAACTTTTCAACTCCTTTCAGCCATCCACTCCATCTTATATAACCAATACACATGGCCACACACATGTGAAAGAGATAAATGACTTCTAATATATGTATTTCATTCTGAATCAGCAGCCATCAATTGGTCCAGATCATCATCTTCCACACACACATATAATCAGTGCTCAATTTACATTAAAGTTTGAAGATTTGCTATCTTTTTGCAAACTGAGCACTGATTATAAATATATGTGAAAGATGATGATCAGGACCAAGTAATGACTACTGGCTCAGCATGAAAAATGTATATTGAATACAATTTATTTTTTTATATGTACATGGTCGTGTGTATGAGTTATATAAGATGGAGTAAATAGCTGAAGGGAGCTTGAAAATCTGTGCTCAAATCCCCCTAATATTTAAAAAATATTTTTAATTTTGATTGCATTATTAGTATAATAGTTTCTAAAAAATAACAAATCCCTCAATATTTTTAGAATATCAAAAAGTATGCCTTAGAATGTCAAAGAAAATAGCATCAATGTTAACATGGGAGGATAAGTTTTGTAAATGGTAATTAATGGCTTACATTTGGAATTATTTCTTGGTGATTCTTTCTTTTTAAAAGAAATTCTTCATTTTTATTTTTGTGTAAAAAGGTATGTAAATATTGAGCAAGTAAAATACGTTTTTATGTTTAATTCTTTTAACAATAAATTAAATTCTTTTTATTAAGGATCAATTTTTAAACAACCATATTATTTCTTGCTGTATTGTTGCCTATGTTAAAAGTTCATTAAAGGCTATAGTATATAGCTAAATATTGAGATACTAGAAAAAATTTAAGGGGATGATGGAAAGCCTGCTGCTGAAAATATTTACTCATTAACTAATTATTTTAAACTGATTTTAGCAGAAAACTATATATCAGGATTTATATTGTATGTCAACAGTATAGTTTTATATCTAAAAATTTATCTTATATGGTTCAAAAATGACATCTTAGCAAAATTATATAACATCATGTGTTCACATAAGAGCTTGCTGCCCATTTTGCAAACTTGTAAAAAAATAATTGAACGAAATTAAGCAATTTAGTTTAAAAGTGTACTTCCAGTGCTAATTAAGCAGACATCTTATTTCTTTTGGTAAAAAAGTTTTACTGAATTTTCATAGGAAAGGTACTAGAACTACTTATATATTTACATTATAGTTCAATATTTTGATAAAAGTCAAAATATTAAAGCACCTTGTAGTTATAACTTTGATAATGTCATCACATAAATTGTTGTCTTTCACCAACTCTTCATCAGTTATGTGGCATAATGAATTGTACTTTGGTTTAGCTCACCATCTTGCAGCTATCTTTAAAAGTAAAATTAAAATAATATTGATTTGTTACTTCAGCACTATGTAGACTTTTTTAAAACAAATGAGCTGAAATCTAGCCTGAAATTTTGTTGATTGGTAGTTTCTAGTTCTCTCCACATGAGAGTGCTTACGGGAGCTTGGAGCTTAAGTTTTTATATGAGAGATGCAAAAAGCAAAATGAAAATGTTCAGTAGATCACAATTTATGGATAGTATGGGAATATCCAAAATAGTATTGAATTGGGTTACAAGCAAAGGATAGGACATAAGATGGGTGAGAAAGATAGTACAGTATGCCAAAGATTTGAATATAGACTTTATGTCATTATACTTGTATAAAAGGTAGGATGATTGTGTTAGGAGGATTGTTGAGTGTTATAGTAGCAAGGAATGGGATAGAAGAATGGATGCATTAATAAAAAATAGGGATCTGGAGAGATGGAGATTTAGTATAGAGATTAAAAATAGTTTAAATATATATAAAAAAGTAAACAGATTGGGTGTGAGTTAACTTACAATAATAGCAAGGAAAGTAGTTTACTGTTTAAGATTCAAACAGGATCATTAGCAACAAGGGAATATATACCTAAATGGAGAAATATGGGAGATTTAGTTTGCAAGTTATGTAAGGAAGGCATGAAAAATATTAGGCATCTCCTAATTGCATGTAAATGCTTACAAGCAGAAAAGGGTACAAATAATGAAGTTGTGGGAGAATAAATATAAGCAACATGATTAAACAAAAAGTGGGTTATTTGTTTTTATGCTGGGTATAAAAATATGAGGGGTCTAAATATGAAGGCCACAGAGTGGTTCAAACATAATGTTGGGAAAATGGGATGGAGCAGAATAGAGAAGAATATGAAAAAAAACTTAGGATGTAGAATGGAAAGGGAAAATAAGGTGATTAACAGGTTTCTCTGGGCATAGTGGCTGAGAGATTCCTAACTTCAATAAAGGAGTAGCCATATCATGTCAGATCATATCATGTAAGTGAAAGCAAATACTTTTCATAGTTTATTAACATATTTATGATTTCACAATACATTGATGAATTTATTTTTTAAAAGAATAATGTGATTAATATTCAGATTTTATTTAAAAATGCTAACTGTTAAAAGAAGTCAAGAGAAAGGTCAATAATATACAGTCACAACTAGCAATTAAATGATGAAATTTGCCTTTATGGCCTCCAGACATTTTCAAAAACAAATATAAAATGGTTTTGTAAAAAATTTCTATTTAAAGACATGCATAATTCAAATATTAAATTAAGAGTTAACAAAAATAAAATATTTATATTCTCAATTACATACAATCTTTATAATAAACAGTGAGGATTGCCAATTCCTCTACAAGCTTTATGATAAATGCTTAGCCAGAGCCAGCACTTAAAATATCTCTGTCAGGAACCCCTCCCCAAACCCCTGACCATGGTTTCATGCTTTGGCACTCCTCAGAGAGGTGTCAGGGTAGGTATTTTTAGATCTAGTGTCTGAACAGGGGTTTGGGAAGGGGTTCCTGACAGAGATATTTTAAGTGCTGGCTCTGGCTAAGCATTTATCATAAAGCTTGTAGAGGAATTGGCAATCCTCGCTGTTTATAACTTACAAGCTTAAGAGATAGGGTCATGTGATCTATGAATTGATCTATGACTTTTATTTTGACTATTTATAATCTTTATAATAGTTTTAGTTCCATCTATCAGAGGTGCAATATTTCACCAAATTTTCTATAATGTGAAAGCTTTTGAGGGCCAGATGATCCTGATTCTTGAATTAAAAGATTAACAAAAAACACAGCATTAAGGTTATGTTTAATATTTTCAATTTTTTTTGAATACATAAGATTCATGTTGTCATTAATTCATTACCATCACAATTAATGATGATATAGAGGTATATTTAACTTCATCTCTAATCAAATATAAGAGTGTGAACAATTGCTTTAAATTCATTTTGATTAATCATTGGAATTAAAGAACAATAAAGATATCACTCTGCTGCTGAATTAGATAAATTTTGTATATTTTGATAATGTAGAACTAATGAGTGCAAAAATAACTGTAAAACTATTTTTAAAATCACTACAAAGAAAAGATAAATAATTTTTTCACTAATAAAAAAATCTTCATCAAGGATTTATGAAAATAAGTAAATCTTTTAATACAGAGTATTTCAGTGAAAATGAAGATCCATAATTGGTTGTTCATCTAAGCTTCCTGTGGTGCCATTCCTGAATCAATGCATATATTACATGGCATAGTTCAGCAATTTACCACAAAAACTTTATGGCACTGGTGTATCTGAATCACATGTTGCAACATATATTAATTCTTGATGGAACATTACTCAACATTAACCTTTGCTTCGAATTGGAAAAAACTGCCCCTGAAATATTTGAATTGATTGGAACTGTGAATCACAGTACACCACGAGTCACATCAACATTTTCAAGTGGTTTGGAAGATATCATGGCTGTGGGAAAAGTGTTGAAGATGATTTGCAAAAGTATGGCGCACACGGTCACATTTAATGTCTCAACTCATTATCCAGACAAAATAATACTTTAAAATTTTTGTGGTGAATAGGTAAACAATGTGCCAATGTGCCAATTCAGAGATGTAGCGGCAGGCAGGGTGGAGAGAGAACCAGCCATCTTTTCACTAGGGTATACTGTTTTTAAGATAAGGTCAATAAATGTGTGTGTATTATATGGAAAAATGTAGTCCTTAACATTGAAATTCAACTAATCTTAGGATATTTTCAAATGGCAATTTGTAATTAGCCCTAATAGTTAATTACTATTAGCTAGATAGTAAATAAAGAAAAAAATAGTCTGTTATTACTTGACATGTGAAGGAGAAGAGCGTGGTCTTATCTTTCATTGTTTTTCTGTAGGGTTCAGCCACTGAAAACTCTGATCTAAAGTAAACTGTTTAAAACAGTGGCTCTCAACCTTCCTAATGCCATGACCCTTTAATATAGTCTCCTTATGCTGTGGTGACCCCAACCTTTAATTTTGCTATTGTTATGAACAAAAATGTGTTTTCCAATGGTCTTACATGACCCCTGTGAAAGAGTTGTTTGACCCTCAAAGGGGTCATGACCCACAGGTTGAGAACTGCTGTTTTAAAAGCTGTTGTGCTATTGTTTATAGATGTAGCATATACATTATATAAACTTTATCTTTTTATTGCATTTCCAAATCCATAAAACATTAATATCATTATGTTCTTATTACTTTTTACAATGATTTTTACAACCCACTATTGACAGTTTCGATTGCCAGCAATCTTCTTCAGAACTATAACAAACACAATATTTTACATTTTATATATACATATTCTATCTTATAATCATTATTTACATACCCAAATATATCTTTATATACCTCTCTATATAATTATTACCTTTTTATATATTATACATTTTAACCATATGATTGTAGGAAGTACTGCTTGGTGAATAAAAAACATAGAAAGGTTAAAATGTATAATATATAAAAAGATAATAATTATATAAAGGTATATAAAGAGATATGTGGGTTAAAATAATGATTATAAGATAGAATATATATATATATGAAAAAAAAAACACAAGTTAAAACTTGCTAACGCTTGTATTTATGACAATAGATGGTGTTCTACCAAAAACACTGTCAAGTGTAAGTTTGTTTACATAAACATCAGAGCAAGCATTCACTATCTCTAACTCTAGTTCCACCTTCAGATCATGATTTCAAGCTATTTGCTATCATCAGTGAAGGACAGGAATAAGAAAATAGATCTAAACACAAACTCTGAGCGTTTATGAAACAGTTTCTATTCAGCTTGCGAGCATGAATCTTTTAGACACGTAATGTCTTCAAACTCAGCATAGCAAGCCAGATAGCTACATGGGTCTGATATCAGTTCAGCATCACCACATAGTAGAAGCCTCTGCAATATATATCATTGCAAGAAAGACCTCAAAGGTACATTTATGAAAAACAAAAAAAAACAGAAGTTAAAACTTGCTAATGATTGTATTTATGACAATAGATTCACGCTTGCAAGCTGAATAGAAACTGTTTCATAAACACTCAGAGTTTGTGTTTAGATCTATTTTCTTATTCCTGTCCTTCACTGATGATAGCAAATAGCTTGAAATCATGATCTGAAGGTGGAACTAAAGTTAGAGATAGTGAAGGCCTGCTCTGATGTTTATGTAAACAAACTTACGCTTGACGGTGTTTTTGTAGAACACCATCTATTGTCATATATATATATATATAATGTAGAATTATGCTTTCATGTATATATTGTATTGTATTTGTTATAGTTCTGAAGAAGATTGTTGGGGTAATATAAAACCATCAATAGTGGGATGAAAAAAGCATTGTAAAAAGTAATAAAGAACATAAATGATATTAATATTTCAGTATATAAGTATAGAATATGAGATATGTAGACACTTTCTGTACATATATGTTAGTTAGGTACTTATGTATTAGTTCAGCACTGAGATGTCATATATGTATCAGTCTGGTAAATAATTTTCTAATCTCAGAAAATAATGTCTGACAAACTGAATCGATTAATTAAAGATATATTTGGAAACAACGACCTATAACTTTATTTACTGACAATGAAACAAAAGCCTACAAACATGCTTTTATATTTTATGTGAGAAATTATCTTCCACCATATAAACTTATAAAGATTTATTTTGAAAAAGCATCAACTAAAATTTTTTTTAACGAAAATGAAATAAACATGCATTTATATTTTTGCAAGAAATGATCTTCCAACAATTAAAATTTTAACAATATAAATTTTTTTTCAAGTGGTAACCAAACAAAAAATAAATAAATAAATAAATAACCATGCAATTTTGTCCATTTACAAAATGTTGTTTCTTAGAATCACTGTGGTGGACTGAAGTTTCATACAAAACATGTTCCATTATGAACAGCTACTCTCTTTTGTCAATCCTAAATGAAACAATGCTATTGTTTGTCTGCACTGTTCACATAAAGTGTCAAATTTTAATGATTTACTTTTGGAAAAAATACTGTGCACATTCACTTTGCCAGACTTAAAGGTGGCCAGAAAATCTCATTTATCACTTTCTATAGATGATCGATTACTCATGCCAGCATTCATTCATGACATCACAACATAGTTTAAATCATAAAATTATGACAAAACCAACATTTTGACTAATTATTTTTTCCTCATTAGAATATTATCTAATATTTGTGCACTAAATTAATTCATTTCCTCTTAGAAAGATTGTAAATGTGTTTAATCCAGTCTTTATATACACATTTGTTTATGCTGGTGAGCTGTATGGTAACATGAAAGGTGTAATGGTGTTGCTTTGCTTTGGTTTCTAATCATTCTCTTGTGGCTATTTTTACTGCCATTTTGTTGGTTTTATATTTAATTGATAAAAAAAATGCAAATTGAAGCCAATATTGAATTTATTAGTTTAAAAATATCTGACAATATCATTAATTGATGCAGGAAAAGTACAAAAACACATATAAGAATGGAGAAGGTCATTGTTTGGTAGATTTTTTGATCTTGGATATATAAATAAACTTGTAAATTCTTTGTCAATTGTTGTCAGCAATGAGCAAAAAGATTGCCTTCTTTCTACTATCTATTTAAATATTTGTGATTATTTTCACAAAATATTTGTATAATAATTATTAAAAATTATGCTTCATTTGTAAAAGATGCACATAAAGAAATTCAAAGTAATAATAAAAATGAAACTACAATTGCTATATTTGCCAAATTTTTTTAAATCAGTACATCTTTCACATTTAACCCAATTCTATCATAACCATCTGTCAACCCAGAAGTTAAACTAACCTCTCACACTTTAGATACATTAGAAACATACACTTTTTCAAATAATCTATATGGCATATGCTACAGTTTAACTTCATGAACTCATTATTTTTAAAGATACTTTAAACTTAACTTTATATAATATGTACTAAATATATTTCAAATTTTTATTCCACTACTCATTACTGAAACATGTGGTCTAAGACATGTAAAAAAGATAAATGATTTCCAATATGTGCATTTTGTCCTAAACCAGCACTTAGCAGTTGGCCCAGATTACAATCTCTTATACATATCTTTGTCACTTGTTCATTATAGCTACTACTATAGTTTAATTGCCAGGTTTCAAATTTTCTGCTTTACAACTTTAATACAAACCACTTCATGGAAATATATTAATAACTTTTACTAATCATTTATTAGGCTAGATACAATTATTACAATCTGACAAACAACTTCTGAGATGTTTTAATAATCAAAATGCAATTTTAAATTATAAAACAAAATTTCATTTATTATTTTATTAGCATTTTTATAATTAGCCAATAAAAAAAATAATTGTTCTCATTATGTATTATACATTATTATTGTTTTTTCTATATTTACAAAGTCCAAATATGTTTTTTAAGAACGTTTTTTACTTGTAAATTTATCTTTCTAGCAAATCAAGTACAATTTATTGATTCTTAATAAAAGATTTTAATGCTAAAATAAAATGTTGAATTAGTAACACAAATCTCCACCAGGGGATGGTGGGGAAAACATTGAAATGCATTTATCATCTATAGTTTAGATAAAAACAAACTGTGAAAATCAGTGTTTTTTATATAGCGTCACAAGTACAGCTTCAAGCAAGAAAGTACCCAAAGGGCATCTATAAATATTAATTAAAATAGAAATAGCAAAGACCAGTGCATGAAATAGAACAAGTTTATCATACAAATATATAAATATTTTATATGATTTGTTGTTTATCATTCAGATAGATAATTTTTGTCTAATATTTAAAAAAAGAGAGAAATAACACATTATCATTTTATTATTATCACTATTCATCAATAGATGGAAGATGAAGAGAAGGAGCAAATTATTATCCTTATCTTGTAAAGATAATTTTGAATCTTCATGCCTTTTTACTTATTCATCTTTTTAATTTTAAAATCAGTTTATAAGAAGTGAAGTATTTTTTTATTTAATATCAAAGCTTTTTTTTTTCTTTTTAGAAAATAAATAAATATTGGTGCTCGTTTCTTTAATATTTATATATACAATATTAAGTCAATATCAGTTAATTAATAAAAAAAAATAACTTTTTTAATTAAAAACGAGCTTTTTTTTTTTTTGAAAAAGAAAAGAAAAAAAAGATAAAAAGATGAAGAAAGAAAAGCAAACTTAATTTTGTCAATATTTGCATTATCATTAAAATGAAGATGTCTATTTAAAAAAGAATTTTAATAAATTGTAAAATAATTACTATTCTTAAATCTGATAGTTTCAAAAGTAAATAATTAATTTTTTTAAATGAAAAAAAAAGTTCGCAATTTAAATATTTTTTTCCCCTCTTCTATTTATTGATAACATAAATTTATATTTATTCTATAAGAAATCTTTATTAAATAATTTAAAAAAAATAAATAATATATCTCTCTTTTTGATTAAATGCTTACAATCTTATCTTAATCTTCCCCTTTTTATTTTTTGCTCCCTCAATACTTGGTCATAATTCAGAAAGTTTGACAAATAATGTGCCTATATGCGTATGCGCGCTTATATATATATATATTCACTAATTCATGAATATACAAGCACAATCATACAGGGTTCTCTGTATAATATGACTTTTACCATATAAATCTCAGCATTTTAAAATTTATTTAAATGTATTCATATATTATTTAAATTCATAATTTATTGTATGATTTGCTATTTACTGAAATTACCAATTTATTTAGTTTATCATTATGGTTTGCTAGCAGTATTAATCTTATTTGTTTGATCATGCTATTGCTTCTGCTGCTACTACTACTACTATTATTACTACTACTACTGCTGCTATAGCTACTACCCCTATTATTATTAGTATTATTACTATTATCACTAAACATCACATAATCACCATTTCTTATGCTTGCTCATAACTGTTATTAAAACAGGCAAAACTCTCCATACAGTAGTGCCACTCTGTGCAATCCAGAGCAATCAATGGATGCCAGAAAGCTTGTGCATAAAATCCCTATCTAGTGCCTACTCATCCAATATCCCCAGACTAGTTTCCGGCTTGTGGCCTAAGATCTATGTGCAGTGCTCTCAGATCCAAGGCTCCTCACTGAGATATATGTGCAGAGCTCTCAGATCTAAGGCTCCTCACTGATGAAGGCCACAAGCCAGAAACTAGTCTGGGGATATTGAATGAGTAGGCATTAGATAGGGATTTTATGCACAAGCCTTCTGGCATCCATTGATTGCTCTGGATTGCACTGAGTGGCACTACTGTATGGAGAGTTTTGTCTCTTTTAATTATTATTATCATCATAATTATTGTCATGATCATATCAGCAAATCATTGATATCTCAGCAACATGGTTTTGGTCCAAATAAATCAATAGAAACAAATATTGTTACTATTTTTCCCCCAAAAAACTAATTATGACTATTTTGCATATGCAATTGAAGAAAAAGGTAAATTGAATATTATCTATTTTGACATGTTTAAAGCCTTTGATAAAGTTGATCATAACATTTTTTTTACTAAACTACATAACATCAGTTTAACAAACTAATTGGTTGGTTTGAATTTTATATACAAGCCAAAACAGCTTTCATTAAACTTAATGACTAAATATCTTCACAATATTATTATCTTGGAGTGCATGAGACCATAATTTGGGTTCTCTACTTTTTAATATATATACTGATGACCTTACAACCAGTCTATAATTCTTTCATCTTCTCTGTTATGCAGATGATTGCATGATGCTTACATTCAATCTAACTAACTGTGCAAAATGATATCAATAAATTTTTCTAAATGGTGTAAAAAAATGGAATAATAGTCAATATAGATAAATGCTCTTCTGTATCTTACTCCAATAAATCTGAAAATTTTAAAATTTCAATATTATATAAATACTGTTAAAATGGATTCTGCTGATACTGTTAAGGATCCAGAAATTATCCTGTTGTAATTCTTCTTTTGTCATTAGAGTCGATAATCAATAAGACTTTCAAAATAGTGAAAACTATTTACAGACATGGTATTTTTCAATATTTCACCAAATATAAACTTTTCTTATTTTGGTTCTTTCTATTTTGGATTGTGGATCAGTATTATGGAAGGCACACTCAAAAAGAAATATAACTAAAATGCAATTCACTTTCAAAATGATATCTAAATTTGAGACACCTGAGGAATGATTGCATTATACCTCTTTTGGAAAGGAGAAGAGCTAGAGATATAAAAATTTTATACAAAGTCATTACCAAAAATAACAATTTTTATAATATGGTTTCAGAACTTTATTTTAATTCTTCTCTGTATATAACTTATGCATGTAATTATTTCTTTATTGAAACCTGTAGATGTGGTACTCTGTAATTTTTTTCTATTTTTTAATCTACCAGTACTTATATTTAGATTTTGTTAGTGAATACTTTTTTCATCTTAATATTATTGAAATTTCAAAAGTCTTTAAATATATATACATATCTATATAATATTTTAAATACAGGCATATTTCCTATACATGGAGTTTATGGGGATTTGAACACACACTCTGTCTTAAACCACCAGTACAAATGACCACACAAAATAAATGATCTCCAATATACTTATTTCATGCTGAACCAGCTCTCATCAGTTGGTCCAACTCATCATCTCCTAACCAATCTGTCTCCAAACTTTAATAGACAGGCTTTAATCTACTCCACCCTCCAACTCTTAAGTCATTCATATTATTGAAAATCTGATGATGGTCACCCAAATTCCATGCTGATGTCAATAATATTGTCATGCCCATGTTGACCTTAAATCATTCTGACCCCTCATGTATAGGACCATATTCATTTAAGTACACAGAAGATGAATGTCTATTTAAATAGACAAAGTCCCATACGTGAGGAGTCAGAGTGATTTAAGGTCAACATGGGCATGACACTATTATTGACATCAGTATGGAATTTGGATGTCCATCATAAGATTTTCAATAGTATGGATGTCTGAAGAGTTGGAGGGTGGAGTAGATTGAAGATTTTCTAATTTAATTTAAACTGAGCACTGATTATATATATGTGGGGGAGATGAGAATTTGGACCAACTGATGAGTGCTGATTCAGCATAAAATACATATAATGGAGATCATTTATCTTTTTCAGATGTGTGTGGTTGTGTGTATTGGTGTTTTGAGATAGAATGGATAGCTGAAAGAAACTTGAAAGTCTGAGTTCAAACCCCCTATAATACAAATATATATCATTTCTTATAGTTATTTTCCAGAAACTTGTATGACCATAATATTGTCAAAAACATACAAACACTTAAGTAATTGAATTATACATAAATCAAATAATAGACAACTAGTCTATATACAATTTAATTTAATATCATCAAATTGATATTCATTTCCAAATGAACCACCTCAAGATGCCATTTTTAAAATTAATCATGTGACAATAAACATTTTGCAGCTTTATACATATTATGTATATTAATATGGTCAATGATTTGTTTAAATTGGGAGGGAAATAATAAGTTGTAATATATATTAATGTATATGTATTGATGATATAAGAGGGGATTTGTTTGTTTGATGATAGATAGTAGGTATATGAAAAAAAAAAGTTCAATAAGAAAATGTATAATGGATGTATACATATGTGTAAATTTATTATTATTATTATTAGTATTATAATAATAACAACAATAACACAACAACAACAACCCTAGAAGACACTGAAATACTTTTTGGATCAAATTGGAAAATATTAGAGAAAGGGACAAAAAAATCACATCAACAAAAGTTTTTCAAGACATTTGGTCTTTAATAAATGCAAATCTTGGATCCTAGCCAAAAGTAGTGACAATTGTTTCGTATTGTCACCCCAGTGAGATGATGTAAAAGAGTCTTAAATAAACTTATATAATTTTTGCAGTTTGAGATTTCTGCTCTTTATGAATGTACTATAATTTAAGATATAACTGACTGTTTCTATTTAATTTTTCTTATATATATATATTTAGTAATCTTCCTTTTAGTGCTCATTCATATTCTTTGTATATCTCTCCAGTACATGTTACTATACCATTGTTAATATACTAAATGTATCAAATTCCTGTATCATACTACATGTAATAAGCTCTGCAACCCTTGATTGCTTAATAAAGTTTTTTGAAAAGTAATAATAACAACAACAACAACAACAACAACAACAACAACAATAATAATAATAATAATAATAATAATAATAATAATAATAATAATAATAATAATAATAATAATAATAATAATAATAATAATAATAATAATAATAATAATAATAATAATAATAATAATAACAACAACAACAATAATAATAATAATAATAATAACAACAACAACAACAATAATAATAATAATAATAATAATAATAATAATAATAATAATGGATTTATTTCTAGTGATGTACTAGAATGTATAAAGCTGTAGAACGTTTATTGTCATATGATTAATTTTAAAAATGGCATCTTGAGAAGATTCATTTGTGACAAAAATCAATTCGATATTAAATTGTATACAAATCAGTTATCTATTATTTTGAGTTATGTATAATTCGATTCATTAAGTGTGTATATATAATTTAAACACCCCAAAGCTATATTCTTTAAGTCATATTCCTTCTTTATATAAAAAAAGCTTGAATTTTGCAGCCTATTCAAAAGAAATCCCATTATATTTACACATGTAAATCACCTATTATTAAGCACGGAAAATCTATAAATGGGCGAAAAGAAATTAATCTCTGATCATGGGCTGTTTTCATAACTATTATAAATCTCCATGCACTCACCTTTCAGTAAGAAATTTAAAAGCATAAGTGAAACACTTAAACTTAGAATATATTCAAGCTTTGTAAAAAATAGTGAGATGAAGTATGTTATAGAGATAAAACAATCTAAATAGAGAAAGAGTAAAAAGTTACTAAAAACTTACAGAACTGTAAAAAAATATAACTCAAAAGCCATAAAAAAAGCAACATTTTTTATGAAAAGGAATAATTATTTTGATAAGATTTCAGGAAATACAGTAAAAATATGTGAATCGCTAAATTTCCTTTGGACAAATTATATGTTAATTATGCAAATTTTATGGATTAATCACAGCTTACGTTTTCAAAAATGGGGATATTATAACTGTGTAATAATATTAGGTTATCTTTTCTAATTTTTAAATTTACTCTAGTATTTTTTAACTTATTCAATTATATTTAGATTATAAACAATCCTGAGTTCAGATGTATATATATAAAAGACATATGGCATTATTCTTCCGGAGTTTATACGAAGTTCGAACGCCAGTATCGATTCTGCCCCCAAATCAGAAGCTTTACCAACTAGGCCAAAACGCCCAGGGTAGTTCCGATGTTTAGAAATATATCGTGAAATAATACTTTTATGACATTAAAATAAACAAATAAAACATTAAAATATACATTAAATGGATATAAATTCTTTCCAATGTGTTATGTAAACGATTCAATTCAGACTTTAACGTATATACATTAATCTTTTACATTAAACATAAAATTACTAATAATATACATTTGTTAGTAAACTACTAATCAATTCTCTAAATTATGATTCATTTATTATCAACAACACCAGTCATTTTAATCTAAAAGTTATTTTTCAGTCCTGATAATAACTGCTCAAAATATTAAAGATATGTATTTGATCTTTAAAAGAGTGATTTGCTCAATTACTTGACGATAAGATAGCTTTTCATTTCAATTGAATAATTACTAGAATTAAAATGAATTAATTTATTTGGCAAATTATCATTAAAATCTGAATTCATCATTTATTGTCATAAATTAAACCGAAACTGTTTTATATGGCTCTGTAATGTAATTTGAAAAACGGAATTTAATTTACAGGAAGAAAATAATAACGGGATAATTAGAAAAGACGCGTTTTTCTGATGCGCTTTAAAAGATATCAGATTTAATATCGCTGTGGATTGCAAATCAGGCGTATTATTTGATATGCTTGATTAATAAGAAATAAAACCGTACAATTATTTGATAAATCTAAAATTAAATATTAAGTGATTACAAAATAAACTTTGTGAGTTTAGTTTTGATGAGTATTTTATTATTGTTTGGAAATTGTGGTATATAAATATATTTGTTAAAAAAGAGTCAAGTTAAGAATTTTTAAAAAGTGGAGTGCATTTTGCTATTTTTATTATTTTCTAAATTTATTTCCGAATGCATCTTGTGATTAATTATTTGTTTGGTTGGGGAAAAAAAATCGAATAGCTTTATTTGGGGAGGGGGGGATACATATAACTGGAATTGATTTTAAGAACCTTATACTTGAGAATCTAATACTCTATCACTACACTAAACCGCAAGACAAAACTTTGGTTTAGCATTAAAAACTCAAGTTTTTATAAGTCAGTAATGGAAGAAAAACATGCAATCTATAGCTTAGATAGTTATTAACTTGAGTCTACTTTGCTAATTTTTGAAATAGAAAGATGGGTTTAGATGATGAAGTATAGGACAGATTTGAGTATACTATTCTTGCCCTAGATAAGATAAAACTTAGGATTCTTCACCACAGTAAAATAATTACTATAATTAAATTAACTATGTATATATGATAATAAGATTTGAAATGCAGACATTCTTATACCTGGAACTTAATTGTAAATATACGGGATTTGAACTCAGTCTTTCAAGCAATCTTCAACTATCCACACTACTCATACACATGACCACACACATGTAGAAAAGATAAATATTCACCAATATACGTATTTCGTGTTAAACCAGCACTCGTCAGTTGGTCCAGATTATCATCTCCCACACACATATATAATCAGTGCTCAGTTTATATTAAGATAGCAAATCTTTATACTTTAATAGACAGGCTTCAATCTACTCAAACCTCCAACTCTTTACCCATCCATACCATTGAAAATCTGAAGACAGAATGCCAAATCTCATGCTGATGCCAATATTGTTGTTATGCCCATATTGACCTTGTCACTCTGGCCCCTCATGTATAAGATCTTATCCATTTAAATACACAGAAGAAGGATGGGCAGAATGCAGGTTTAATGTGTAAGATTTGAAATACAGGCATTATTATACCTAGAACTTAATTGTAAATATACAGGATTTGAATCCAGACTTTCAAGCAACTTTCAACTATCCACGATGTCTTATAATACTGATACCCATGACCACACACATGTAGAAAAGATAAATAATCCCATATATAGATCATAATAGTAAAAAAATTAAGTGATATACATCACGTCTTATTTTAATAAACTTGTATTACAAATGTAATATAATGAGTGTGGTAATAGCTCTAAACAAGCTTTTCTCCCAACTGGTTTCAAGCTAATGGCTCTTGTCAGTGAGGTACTATGACATTCAGACACCAGATCTAAAATACCCACTCAGTCATAGCATTTATCTAATACTTAACTATTAAGTAGAAACTCTGAAATTTTCAGACATCTATATGTATTAAAATCCAGCTATCTAACTTAAATAGCTTTATGGGTCTGAACAAACTTCAGTTACATCATATATTATTAGCCCTAGCAATATAACATGGCCAAAGTCTCAAAAGCCAAACTATAATAGTAAAAAAAAATCAAGTTATACAGCCTTGACTTAATTTAATAAGCTTATATTATAAATTTAATATAAAGAATGTGCTAATATCTCTAAACAAGATTTTCCAATAAATGCTGCAAGAGAAAGCATTTAAAATCTCTATCTAGAATTATCCCTATCCCCAAACTGGGTTTTATCTAATTTACTGTATGGAAGTGAGGCTTGGACATCCTATCAGCTTAAGCATTACAAAAATTTCATTTAACCATGCTTTATAAAATTTTAAAAAAACACTTCAGCAAGATCATAGACTAATTAATATGTTATTCAGTTTGCTGAATGTAATACTATAAAATATAAAATCATATCTTGATTGGATTGGATGTGGAAAATGAATGAATTATATACAACTTTCTAAAAAGTCCTTTATGAAAAACTTTAGTTGTGAGAGAGGCAGACCCCATTTATATTATAAGGGTTATTTTAAATCCATTCTAAAGAAGAGTGAAATTCATTAGGAAGATATAGTGGAGAATAAAATATATGAGAGAATTACTATTAGAATCGGTGTTAAAATAGTTCAGAAAAACAAGTTTCTTGCAAAAGATAAAAAAAAAATAGCATTTTAAAATATCAAATAAAAGAATAATCAACCAAGAATATATATGCATGTATTTGTTGTTCACATATTATGACTGTGGTTATCACCATCATCATCATTATTCCTATTATTTATGTTTTGTTGCTTTATTCTTTTTCTCTTGGAATTGGAATGGTAATATTTGTCTGTAAGTGGCTGCGACTAATTTGGATGAGATGAAATTCTACATATCACTCTTACCCAGATTCCTGAAGATTTATCTTTTGCTATACTTTTTAAATAGTGTAAAGTTCTTTCATTAACTTCATAATTTTTTCAACATCTATAGTTCTTTAACTTAAATTTTTTAAAAAAGTAATCTTTAAATAGAGTATTGGAATGTGGAATGCTTTTTAGCAGATTCCAAGAAAAGAAGCAATGTAGAATAAGGTATTACAAATACCCACCCAACCGTTGGGTGATAATTATTTAATGATCATTTTTTAAATTTAAATTTTATGATATAAATCGCTATATACCTATTAAAATACTTACGAATGTAAAATGTTTCCAAATTTCGTCTGATTTAGATTTAAACCCCATGTTATGGGTAGCAGGTAGACCCAGTGATAACATTCTTCATAATTTTCATATTTGACGGAACTTGACAATAAAAGTTCTTTATTTTCATTAAATAATTTTCCTCAACTATTCTTTTCACAGACTGTATTTATTTATATATCATTATCCATTTCATCTACTAATGTTATTTTTTGTTACATTTTCATTTACTACTGTCAAACTCCCTCCACTCACAGCTCCGAAGCCATCAAAAGCCACCAAAATGTTTTTTATTCTTTATTAATTTTTATATGCTTATTTAATAATATAATCTGAACAAAGGTTCTTTTTTTCCTCTATCATTCCTATGTACCTAACTATTCCCTCAATTTTATATTATTTTTCTTTATCTTTTTTTGCAATTTTAGTTTTACACACACATACACACACACACATATATATATATATCAACTCTTCTTATATATAGTAATGCTAATTCTATCCATCTCAAAATAACATTTATTTAGCCTTATTTAAAAAATTAATAAATCCAACTGATGATTGCTGGTTTAGCATGAAATACGTATATTGGTGATTATTTATCTTTTCAATATATATGTGTTCAAGTGTATCAGTGTTATGAGATGGTATGGAGAGTGGTGGGTGGTGTGAAAGTCTGTGCTCATATACCCTATATATTAAATCACTTTAAATAGAAGAATTTGAACTTAGGATATTCAATCTATATTCATCCACCACTCCATCTCAAACAAACAATACACATGATCACACACATGAAAAAAATCAATGATCCCCAATATATGTATTTCATGCAGACTCAGCTCTTATCAATTGGGCCAGATCATAATTTCCCACACATATATACAGTCAGTGCACAGTTTATATTAAAATAGCAATTCCTTAAACTTTAATTTACAGGCTTCAATCTTCCAATAATTCAACCATCCATTTCACTGAAAAAATAAGGATGGAATGTGTGGGAGATTATGATCTGGACAAATGATGAGCACATGTGTCTGGTCATGGGTATTATTTGTTTGATATGAAATGGAGGATGACTGTAGACTGAAAATCCTAAGTTCAAATCCTTTATTTACTTTAGTAAATATTCAGTATACTGAATGAAGGGATGAAATCACTTCAAAGTTAAGTAACAATCTTATTCTATTGTGCTATGCTTACTGTAAGTAAATCAGAAATAGTGCATCAGTGAAAAAATGACATGTCTTACTCTATGTTGCCTGCACTGACATGAACTTATATTAAATCAACACATATATTTTGTAGTAACATACATTAACTGTTCACTACAAAGATTTTAATGTCCTAGAATGTTTAAATCAGAAATTATGGCATGAAATGTGATGGTGTTTCATACACTCTTATATTCACTTTACTGTTTTTCCTGCTATCTGGGCAAACCATTTACCAATGTTATCACAACTCAGAGCTTCACTTACACACACTGTTTGAATGTAAATGATTCAGCTAAAGTTTTGCCTAATTTAAAAAAGAAAATTTAATGTACAAAACACACAATCACATTTCATGTTTTAACTTCTAATTCATATGTTCTAATACATCACATGATCACTACTGTATGGAGAGTTTTGTCTGTTTAATGTGCTAATAGCTTAAACAAATTGCAGGAGAATAACTAATTACATGCAGTGTCTACTATATAAAGAGTTTGTCACTGTTTTAACAGCTTGTATAAGCATAGAAAATAGTGATCATGTGATATTTGGTGATTTAATACCATTTCTGCTCATGGAATGATGGTGACTATAGTTATTAAAGAATCAAAGATACCAAAATGTATAGATGCTGAACTGAGTCCAGATCTATATGACTAATACAAGCAAATGAGCTTGGATTATAAACATTACTCTTTTTTTTTGGACTCATAGATTTATAGTTAACTAAACAGGTGAAAGGTGGCTGCTGGAGAGTTGCATTAGATACAAAGTTCTAAGTGTAATGATCCAAAGCTCCTCAATGATGAAACCCACAAGCTAGAAACTAGTCTCATGACATTGAATGAAGGCACTAGATAGGAATTTTATGTACAAAGCTTTGTGCATTCATTGATTACTATGGCTTGCACTGCGTGGCACTACTGTATGGAGAGTATCACTGTTTTAATAGCTTGTGTAACCATAAAAATAGTGATCATGTGATGCTTAGAGGTGGAACTTACATGAATTGATTCAGATATGGTGTTGCAGGCAGCTTGGAGAGAAAAGCAACCATATTTTTTAGTGGTACACCTAAGTACATTTCAAAAAGATAAAAAGAACAAAAAAGAGTTATTGTTTTATTAACTAAATATGTCAAGATTAAATAAAATAAAATGGGAGAACATTTTATTTCCTTACCATCTCAAAATTAGATTAAAACAAAAAAATCAATCTTTCTGTTTGTACATCTAATTTTCCTAATAAACTCATTGTTGAGTTTAAACCCAGTCTAATTTCATTAATTCACAGTCTTGCATTCCATAGTGTTTTGTTATAATAGTTCAAATAATAAATCCAATCCTTCTGTTATTATAAATTGTAAATCACAATCTAACAATACGACTTTTGTATAAAACAAAGAAACATTAAATAATATAAAACACCAATGCTAAGTGTTTTCGATTTGTTTGAGTTGACAAAAGTTAACCAGTTTTCTTGTTAGTTGTTCCTGGCTGATAAAATGAAATGTTCAAGTTTATCATGATTTTATACAGCCTTGATAAGGGCTCAAATGAGTTGAAAGTGCTTGGCAATGGTGTTTTATATTATTTTAATGTTTTTCTGTTTATATAATAGTTGTATTGTTAGATTGTGATTTAGGATAGTTACTAAATTAGCTTAACTTTGTGCTATATTATAATTAAGATCATTGCTTAGAGGAATTCAAACTTGGATCTGTAGAGATGGCATTTAAGATCATTGTATATGAAATAAATAAAATTTAAACTAAGCAGAGTATATTCTTTGCAATAATGGTTTATTTCTTTTAGGGACACAGAAAATATAACCAGTGCTTTAAAAAAAATATCTACAACTTATTCAAGTTGAAAACCACTTGTCCTATTCATTATCACAAATGATAATATACGGTGATCTATATGTTAATAACATGGCCAGTGTGTGTATCAACATATTTAGATATAGCTACTATTATAATATTATTAATTATCATTACATTATATCTCTTTACACCATTATAAATGTCATAGTAATGTGTGATAAGGTATAGGTGATATATTAGTCAATATTTACTTTTTGAATGATGTTTTTTTTCTTACTCATTGCTTCACCAAACCATTCTTTTTTTCTAACCATTATAATAATAAATAAATAAAATAGAATATTCATTATGGATTAATTATTCTAATAATAATAAAACAATAAAACAGTAATAGTTATAATAAATATTATTAATAATCATTATACAATGTAGAAGCAAATTCAGTTTCAATTGGACCTTTTTCAATTAAATAAATAAATAAAAATTTAAATGATTTTTAATTGAAAATGGTTATGCAAATAGCTGGAAGTACTTCTGTATTTATAATAGTTATTAATAGTATATATATTTTCTGCTAATACTTTATTCTTGTATTATATATATAATAAAGAATAGATATGAGATTATATCCATGTAAACAGAGATAACTTGTAGATTTTGATGTTGTGAAGAAACTATCAATTACTACTCCTTAAACTAAACAAGGTTTGTCATTAATTTATAATAGTTCTTTTGTTTGAAGTATTATAGGTCAATGAAAAAACTTATCTAGCCTCAGGAATTATCAATTGGTAGTAATTGATAATTTCTTAATAATATGGAAGGTTAAAGTTTATCTCTGTTTATTTCTATTCTTTATTATAATTACAATCCATGGAAGTATTTAATTTATATATATAAATATACATATTGAAATAGTAATTTCCATGGTAGCTTTGGATGTAGCATAAAGGATAGAAAGACAAGGTCAATAAAAAAAAAGCACACATTTTAAAAAAACAAATAGATAAAGTGTATTTAAATCCATTAGGTAATTTTTAAATAAAGTTGGAAATTTTAATGACAGTGTAGCCTAGTTAAATTAGAGTATCATCTAAATTCAGTATTTAAAAATCTAAAGATCCCACAATTCTCATGTTGTTACTGTCACTTGTCAAGCCAGTCATACTTAAAGGAGAGAGGACAATAATGCCAATCCAAGCAGTGTGCTATATAATAAGCTGTTTGATATTATTAGCAGTGAATGCATTTGAAAAGTTTAAATAAAGTTTGAATTTTTCTGAAAACATTTAACAATTAATTTATATAATGAAAATATTCAAACATATAGTTGTAAATATTTTTGTTTAATATGGCCATAAATAAAACAAATGTTAACATATTCATGAATAGGTCTGAATATGTGTGTGATGGGTGGGTGGGAGGGGGTGCATAGAAAAAGTGCATAGCCACATCTGACATGACAAAAATCCACATTTTATTAAAATTAATTAGTGACATAATTTTTAATTTTAATTTTACTCAAAATTATTTATACGTGTTTTCTTGATTGTACAACATAATCAAGACTTAAAATATAGTATATACATATAATTATAGGGGGGTTGAACCCAGACATTTATGCTATCTTCAGTTATCCTATCTATCTAATACAACTGATACAAATGATCACACACATGTGAAAAAGATAAATAATTTTCAGTATACATATTTCATGCTGAACCAGCACTCATCAGTTGGCCCATATCATTGTCTCCCACACATATATATAGTTGGTTTATATTAAGACATTAAATCTTCAAACTTTAATGGACAGTCTTCAATCTATTTCTCTCTCCAACTCTTTATCCATTTATATCACTGAACATCTGCTGATAGAACACCCATATCATAAGGGGTCAGAGTGACTTAAAGTCAACATGGGCATGACATTAAAGGGATTTGGGTGTTCCGTCATCATGGCTGAATCAAGAGTGGAGTAGATTGAAGCCTGCCCATTAAAATTTGAAGATTCGCTAGCTCATATACATGAGGGGGTCAGTAACTTAAAGTTAACATGGGCATAACAATAATATTGGCATCATCGAGGAATTGGGGGGTTCCACCATCAGATTTTCAATGATATGAGTGGCTGTATAGTTGGAGAGTGGAACAGATTGAAACCTGTTAATCAAGATAAAAATTTGCTATCTTAAAATAAACTGAGCACTAATTATATAAATGGTTATTTGGGAGATAATGATCTGGACCAACTGATGAGTGCTGATTCAGCATGAAATACATATTTATCTTTTTTACCTATGTGTAGTCACATGTATCAGTTGTATGAGATACATTAGATAACAAAAGGGAGTTTGAAAGTCTGGTTTCAAGTCCCATATAATTGCATCTAAACTCCTGGGATATAAAATACAGCTGTATTTGAATATTATATACATATATGTGAGATAAATAATACTTTTTACATCGAATAAATATAGTCATGTAATAAAGTAGTTCTATTAATTAACTTTTTAATTATCCTATGACTTTATATTTATTCAATATATATATATGTGTGTGTGTGTGTGTAATGAGATTCTTATTTGATGTCTGTATTTCTTCAAAGTTATATATGTAATATTGTAATTGAATATATATATATGTGTGTGTGTGTGTAATGAGATTCTTATTTGATGTCTGTATTTCTTCAAAGTTATATATGTAATCTTGTAATTGAATATTAATAAATATAGTAGCCACATATATGTAAAGTACAACTTTAAAAAACTTTTATCCACTTAGGAGCACTTTCGACTGTCTTCATAGTCTTTGTCAACTAACACTTTAAACAAATTAATAAATAATTCAAAAGATAAAACCTCATTTTAAAATAAAAGTTGCATCATTTATAAATGGAGATGTAAATGTGGCACTGTATATATAGGGAATCAACATGTACGTTGGAGAAAAGAATTAAAGAGCATTTGTCAAAAACCAAAAAAGATTGTAATGGAAATGATAATGTTTTAGCATCATTTTTCTAATGAACATAATAGATTATGTATATATGGTTTCAATTTGAATTATAATAGTGTAAAAATATTGAAATTGAAAGAAACAACAATAAAAAGAAAATAAAGGAAGCCATGTTAATATATAAATTTAAGCAAGACTTTATAAACATACAGGCAGCAAACATAAAAATCACAGAATTGTGGGAAGGTTAGCCTTTGAAAGTGTTAGTTGACAAAAACTATGAAGATATTCGAAAGCTCTCCTAAGCGGATAAAGGTTTTTTAAAGTTATACTTTACATATATTTGGTTACTGTATTTATTAATATTCAATTACAAGATTACATATATATATATATTGAACCAAGTTTGAATATGTGCATTCAAAACACCGGTCTCTTAGGCAGAGAAGAACATACTCGGAGAGTATGTATGCCCAAACGATAGCTATAAAATATATAACTAGAGTTACATTTCCAGGACATAACTTCTTCTAGACTGTTGAGTTCAACACCAAGTTCAAAGCACTTTTTTTTGTTTGTGTATAAACACGGGTGCCAGCTATCTATTCAAGGATGAATAAATAACGCACTTTGAGCAATGGCCATTAACTCAACACCTAAATCCATGACTAGCTCAGCTGTTTGTAATCACTAATAGATTATACATAATTAGTGGTTAAAAGACTTGATAAAGAATTGTAAAAAGAATTTATAAAAAGAATTGTAAAAGAATTGATAAAAAGAATTGACCGACAAATAAAGTTTAATTTTAAAGACAATTTATTAACTAACATTTATTAATTTTAAACATTTTATAATTCTAACAAACACGCATATTTTTTAAATTAACATTTCTAAACTAGTTTAAATATTCTCGTAGATTTTAACAATAGAACACTGGTATTTATCTAATTTAACTAATAATATTGATGTAAGGATCATGCACATATTAACTCACACACACATAATAATAATAAAGTATTACATAGCATTTGAAATTTAAACACACATATCAATAGTTCATTTATGTATGATATAAAGTTCATATAATTAGACTCTTGAAAGATTTGTACGAATTAATGCAATGCAATGGCTATTACAGTATAAACGAAATAAGCAAATGTTTTTACCTAGGCTTTTGAATGTAGACATAGAATTTTGTTCTCTTTGGTGGCTGCTTTCGGTGAGAATATTTCCATTATGAATACTTACCAGGGACCTTTCCTTGATAAGTTTCCTGATTTTCACGATTATTACTATTGGAGACAATTAAATACTGATGGAGATTTTCTAAGTTGTTACGTTGACATTATTTCATGGGCAGATCTTGCTGTTTTCATCGGACTTTTTAGGCTGTGGAGAGGCGTGAATTCCCAAAATCTTCTCAACACTGCATTTTGTTTCTTAACTGACTCAATTAATTTCTGAACAGCACTACTCAATTACTTTGTGAACTGCACTCACTCAACTAATTTGTGAACTGACTTGAACTATTGTCTCAACTGATTGTCCGATAAAATATTCAGTATTTATACCGACGACGTGTTGTCTCTTTCATATCCTCCGGCAAAGATCTGTTGTCGAAATTCCAGTGATAATCATTTGATAAACATGTTTTGAAAGATTACTTAATTAGTAATAGCCATGCAAAATGTATTGTTTTATATTAATTAATATCTAATAGCCATTGCCGTGTTTTTTAATGATAATCTTCTTTAACTTTCATTTATTTATAATAACATTTATTCTATTGTTGACAATCACACATATATACACACATATATTAGTTTTAACATTATTTTTTCTTTAATTAAACTTGAATGAAAAGAGATTTGTATGTTTTAACTTTTTAAATTATATTTTTACGAATACTAATAAAACTCTTTACTTCCTTTTATAACCCTTAGTTTAATTTCTCTAACGAAACACGCCTCTCCCCTTCTGATTAATTGATTGTAGCTATTATTTCAGAAATTAATGATAGAAAACTATTTGATTTTTATCTTTCCTGAAAACAAGCTGCAATAAACTCAACATTTAATTTTATGTTTCTCTTTTATGAAAAATTACTTTAATAATTTTTTTTAGATAAAATTATATGTGCCTATATCAATATAGGTACATTACACCGCCCTTCCTTTTGAGAGTAAAATGCATCATTTTTGACTGTTTTATCTCTGACAACATTAAATCTTAATTTATTATTCCTTCTAAGTTTGCTTTTTGGTATCTTTTTCTTTCCATACTAAGGGCAATCTCCAATTATGCTTTTCTACTTTCTATGCTGGCAACATTGTTTACAATGTTCATCCTGGATAGTGACCACGAGAACAAACTAATTTTGTGGCACAGGGATCTTTTATAAATGAAGCTCCAGCTGCCGATTCTCTTGATCGGACTTTGATTAAGAAAAAGGTCGCTGCGAATGGCAGGAATTTCAACTGTTCATTTTCTACTTACGCTTTGGAAAACGATTGCCGATTCTCTTGATCGGACTTTGGCTAAGGAGAGGATGCTGCATAATGGCAGGAATTTTCAACTGTCCATTTCTGACTTACACTTTGGAAAACGAGTACAAGATATAACGATTCTCCCCTGGAAAAGTGACTTACGACTTACTCTGGTTGTTGCCAGTGCACTTTTTAAAAGAGGAATGATCCCGGCCAATCTGTTACAGGTGCTAAAATCTATCCAGTTGACAGCTTTAAACTTAATCCTTATCTAACTTATTTCAATACTACCCTCATCCCTTAATTTCGAACCCTTATACACTCTTAATACAACTTAGATTGACTTTCATTTATATTATTTTTAAATTCATTACGAACATTACTTATAACCCTTACGAACATTATTTAAAATATTTATTTACACTAATCTTATAATATTATCTTTAAACCCATACGAACATTATCCATATCTTTATTTAATTACACTATTATTTTTAAACAATTACTTTAACTTCTTTATTTACGTGCGTATATTCTAAAAAAACTTTTATTTTATTTAATCTTACAATACTATTCTAAACTCTTACGAATATTATTTATATTACAATATTACTTTTTAAACATTTGTTTACCTTATATATTAACGTACGTGTACTCAGAGAGAAAAAAAAACTGTTTTACTTTATTACAATTCATTATTATACAAATATCTATTTGACTAACTTAATTTTATTCTAGAAATTCCGTTATCTTTTCATTTATTTAAATCTACAACTTTACTTTTATATCATTAATTTGACCCATTTATTTAACTTGATTTTATTGATTTTTTATTTATTTGAACTGTTTATTTACGAGCATTTTCTTAATTAATATGTGCATGGAGAAAAACAAAAATCTTTTATTCTACGAAGACTCCATTATTATTATTGCTTTCAAACATTTAATTTATTATTCAGTTATTTTTAATTTTATTATTTTAGTTTTAAATCGAAGTTTCAGATTTAAACTTCTCAAATTATTGTCATTAGAATAATCATATTCCTGCTCATTGTCCATTTCCGGTCCTTTTGTTTATTTCCTTTACTATTCTGCCCATTTACTAACTTTTAAACTATGTCAGGCGGTTCCTTCTTTCTTTCTACTAATTCACTAACATAAATTATACTCCATATTCTCATATCTATAAAGTTTGTTGCTTTATCTCTTTCTCTCTCCATCCTATTTTCTGCCTTGTAAATTAGAAAACTTTTAAGCTTCACAGACCTCCGTATTTTTCCTAACCGTGAATTTTTTTTCTACGCTTTCTTTTAATTTTAAATCTACGTTTAAAATAAACACGAACACTTCCTTTTGAAAACTCTATTACAGTATTTTCTATCTTTATTATTTTCATTTCTAAATTATTATATCTAATGCTACCTTGCTCTAATTCAGCTCTCACTTCCTTTATGCTTTCTTCTACTATCGCCCTTTCCTGACTTTCTTCATTCAAATCTTTCACTACAGCTTCTATGGCTATATGATTTGTTTCTACTTCATCTATTATTTCACCCCTCATTTCCTTCATTTCTTTAATTTCTGCTCTGAGTTCATTAATTTCTCCTTTAACCTGACTAATTTCTGCCTTCAATTCTGCTTTGAGCTCTTGTTGGCTTTGCTCAAATTTCTGACACAATTCTTGTTTACTTTGTTTAATTTCTCGAATTATATTCATGATCATTTTCATCATTATCTGCATGTCAGATATTTCTTCTTTCTCCTTTTCTACTAACTGGGAATTTTAAAAATATATTGGGCTTTCTTTCGGATCCATTTTCAAAAATTTCAATTTTAAAGTACTAGCGCTTATGTTAAACTAAATTTAAATACAACTTATTTATTTATTTTTTTCTTACTAAGACGGAAACTCACGCTAACTCCACCCTTTTAGTCCTTTTCTCTACCCGATCTTAATGCTTTAACTCCGCCCATAGCATTTAATTGACTCTGATTTGATAGCATATATGTCAAAATCTTTTTTCATTCTGAAAAAAAAAGTTTTCGGTCAATTCTTTTTTTTAATATTAAAGCACTTTTACATACGTAATTTAACTTTTGTATAAAAAATTTTTAAACAAGAAACAAAGTATTTTGTTACTATTGTTTCTTAGGTTCAGCCCCACAGTTGGGTATAGCCATTTGAACCGAGTTCGAATATGTGCATTCGAAACACCGGTCTCTTAGGCGGAGAAGAACATACTCGGAGAGTATGTATGCCCAAACGATAGCTATAAAATATATAACTAGAGTTACATTTCCAGGACATAACTTCTTCTCAACTGTTGAGTTCAACACCAAGTTCAAAGCACTTTTTTTTGTTTGTGTATAAACACCGGCACCAGCTATCTATTCAAGGATGAATAAATAACGCACTTTGAGCAATGGCCACTAACTCAACGCCTAAATCCATGACTAGCTCAGCTGCTTGTAATCACTAATAGATTATACATAATTAGTGGTTAACTCTTTGACCGCCTCTTACGAGGACTCTCGTAAGCAGTTGATGTCACTCTAATTCTGTTATTTTTAGCGGTAGGAGATTCGTTTGACAGTTATTGATTAGGTTTTTAAAAGTTCTGTAAGATGGTGCCCTCTTCCAAATTATTTTACAAGTAAAAAGTCAAAAAAACCACATTTAAAGCTAAACAAAGAAAGAAACTTATTGGTGATTGGCTCTCAGTCGGCTCTCAGCTGACAAAGACATTCTGATTGGCTGGAAAGAACAAAGAAACTGCCTGATCAAAGAAAATAAAGAAAAACGCTGAGATTTTCATTTCGAATATGGTTTAAAGTATTCCAAAGTATAATTTGAGTATTAAAATAATTTTTAAATACAAATATACTAAAAAAACAAAATTATTTTCGAAAAATATTGAAGATTTTAGTAAAAATATTTAAGATTTAGCAAAAAGAAATATTTAGTTTTCTATAACGTAAAAAGTATTTACGTCACGAACTTTTTGTTTATATGTTGGCTTTTATTTTGCCGAAATTGAATATTTTATAATAAATAAATAGCAATTTATTTTTGAAAGAACTTTCATTCACTTTTATAACCTGAAAATGTATTAATATATTTTTTATAAACAAATATAAAGTCAATATGATATTAAAGGTGAAAATATTTTGACAATTGACTTGTCTTCAGTTTGTGAGCTGGCCAATTAAAAGCTTTGATTTTTAGCTGACACAACCAATAATATAATTAGCGGTTAAAAGGTTAAAAGACTTGATAAAGAATTGTAAAAAGAATTTATAAAAAGAATTGTAAAAGAATTGATAAAAAGAATTGACCGACAAATAAAGTTTAATTTTAAAGACAATTTATTAACTAACATTTACTAATTTTAAACATTTTATAATTCTAACAAAACACACGCATATTTTTTAAATTAACATTTCTAAACTAGTTTAAATATTCTTATAGATTTTAACAATAGAACACTGGTATTTATCTAATTTAACTAATAATATTGATATAAGAATCACGCACATATTAACTCACACACACATAATAATAATAAAGTATTACATAGCATTTGAAATTTAAACACACATATCAATAGTTCATTTATGTATGATATAAAGTTCATATAATTAGACTCTTGAAATATTCGTACGAATTAATGCAATGCAATGGCTATTACAGTATAAACGAAATAAGCAATGTTTTTACCTAGGCTTTTGAATATAGACATAGAATTTTGTTCTCTTTGGTGGCTGCTTTGGTGAGAATATTTCCTTTATGAATGCTTACCAGGGACCTTTCCTTGATGAGTTTCCTGATTTTCACGATTATTACTATTGGAGACAATTAAATACTGACGGAGATTTTCTAAGTTGTTACGTTGACATTATTTCACGGGCAGATCTTGCTGTTTTCATCAGACTTTTTAGGCTGTGGAGAGGCGTGAATTCCCAAAATCTTCTCAACACTGCATTTTGTTTCTTAACTGACTCAATTAATTTCTGAACAGCACTACTCAATTACTTTGTGAACTGCACTCACTCAACTAATTTGTGAACTGACTTGAACTATTGTCTCAACTGATTGTCCGATAAAATATTCAGTATTTATACCGACGACGTGTTGTCTCTTTCATATCCTCCGGCAAAGATCTGTTGTCGAAATTCCAATGATAATCATTTGATAAACATGTTTTGAAAGATTGCTTAATTAGTAATAGCCATACAAAATGTATTGTTTTATATTAATTAATATCTAATAGCCATTGCCGTGTTTTTTAATGATAATCTTCTTTAACTTTCATTTATTTATAATAACATTTATTCTATTGTTGACAATCACACATATATACACACATATATTAGTTTTAACATTATTTTTTCTTTAATTAAACTTGAATGAAAAGAGATTTGTATGTTTTAACTTTTTAAATTATATTTTTACGAATACTAATAAAACTCTTTACTTCCTTTTATAACCCTTAGTTTAATTTCTCTAACGAAACACGCCTCTCCCCTTCTGATTAATTGATTGTAGCTATTATTTCAGAAATTAATGATAGAAAACTATTTGATTTTTATCTTTCCTGAAAACAAGCTGCAATAAACTCAACATTTAATTTTATGTTTCTCTTTTATGAAAAATTACTTTAATAATTTTTTTTAGATAAAATTATATGTGCCTATATCAATATAGGTACAATATATAAATATGATAGTTTATCAAACTTTAATTGAATGAAATCTATTCTTATATAAAGTTAAAAACCGAATGGAGAAAATAATATATGATTGACATTTCATGATAAATAAGTGAGAATATAGTCCTCATATAAATGTTTTGATGACAACAAATTAATTATAGACAGCCATTCATAAATAAGTATAATCATTTTATGAACTTTCTCAAATTAAGAAAGAAAAGATAGAAAGATGGAAAGAAAACTGCTGTAGAAATGAGCTTGTGATGATTATACAAACCATTCTGTGAAACACAAATATGTCTGCGTATAGAATATACATACCTATTTGTCTGTTTGTTTGATATTTTATAATGCTGTGTTTAAATTCTTTACCAGAAAACTTTTATTTCTGAAATTCTGCAACATTATGTATAATTGTAAGTCTCCAATGTTTTCTATTATGTCTTTCCAGTGGAAACAACTGATAATGCCCTTCTTTGTATTGTCTTAAATATAATCCTTATAATGGATGCAGGACCTACCTCCCCCATAAAATTCATGATCAAGTTCACTATAAACCAACTTTTAGATAGTTTTTCATTGATCATTCATTTTGCATATCCAATCCAATAAAGGTCTGTTTTTCCAGTCATAGACTCTATTGTATTAGGTACCACAAATTGAAGGATATATTAAATGATTTTATGATTGCTATTGGATTTTTAAAATTCTATGCAGCATCCTTAAATAAAATTTATCTACAGCCTTTATGTTACATCAATAGGGTGTTCAAGTCTTAGTTCCACATAACAAATTAGGTTCTATATACAGTTAACATAGTTGTGATTTCCCTGTGGTGAAATACTCAAACTTTTAATTCGTTAAAAGCAGCAGCAGTGCATTGGAGTCTGTACTGGATCTGGACAACTAAGTCCATCTTTCTATCTATAGTATATCATGATATGAAACTGGTTTACATTCTCAAGTTGATAACCATCCGAATTAAAAGTTGCTAAGGACATTAAAAAGTAATCAAAACAACAGTCAAACTCATAACAGTATTATGAAACTGCAATGATAATCAAAAAAGCAATAAGATAAAATTATATTTCATTAACCAATTAAATGAAATAATAAGGAAGTACTGAAAACCTCTCATTAGCCATATATACTAATTTTTAGTAAATGTAAATGTAGAATGAGCCAACATACACTTTAACTTTGATTGTATATTCAAAAAAGGCATATGGATTTATTGCTGGGAAGTTTATAAGAAATTTGAATACCGGAATTGATCCTGGGACCTCCCAATTTCATGACCAATACTCTACCAACTGCATCAAAATGCACAGGGATGATTGTGTATAAGTATACCATTTATGACATACATGTAGATTGTGATTTACATACACTAATGTAAATTCAAGACATCTATAAGAGGCAATTTATCCATTGTATTTTAAACACTTTTTAGCTAAAACCTTTTATTGTACATATATGCATATACAATATTATGTTTCAACTGTCCTGTAGTCTTCTTCAGAGCCACATTTACTTTATTTTTTTAAAGTGTGGCTCTGAAGAAGACTGCAGACAATTGAAACATAAGATTGTGTATGCATATATGTACAATAAACGATTTTTGCTAAAAAGTGTTTAAAATACAGTGGATAAATTTCATTTATATAAGATATTACAGCAAAATAATGGAAAGTGGTGAATTTGGTAATACAGCACAGCTGCCTTACAAGCAGTTGTCCTGGGTTAGCAGGTTCGCTTCCTGGCCGATGCTATGACACATGAGAAAAAAAACTATAAGATATTCTGAAATTACTATAACTAATTAAAGGAAAAGGCTGATCCTCATATTTAACAACCTCTTAATATTAAAGTAATCTTCAGTTAATAAATATAAATGTAACTTTTTAATAGCTCGAATATAAATGAAGTAATGTGGAAGTACTGAAAGCATTTGCGAGATATATTTTGCATGTAGTGACAGTTAGTTTATATATAACTCGCTAGATGTTTTCAGTGCTTTGCATAATTTCATCTATATTCGAGCTATTAAAAAGTTACATTAACATTAAATAATTATTATAATAGTAATAATTGATAAATAAGTTTGTTATTTATAAATTAGTTTAGGCGTACAAAAAAAACTGTGCATAGTTTTAATTAAGAATTAAAAATTATTATCCGAATATAACAACCTCATATGATATTTCAAAACACAAATCTTTTTACAAATAGCTGAATTATTATATTATGGTTTAAGACTTTTAATAAAGACAAAATTAAACGGGAACTTAAGTGTAATGATATGTAGAAGTAATATTTATCTATATAATATTTGTATGCATTTACAAGACAATGGTTTGTTAGCTTGCAATTGTAGATGTGGGAGTGAAAGTAGATTTCCAAATGTGTGCCTAGTGAGAGAGCATGGTATGCATTTATGGGACAATAGTTGTTAAATAGTTTGTTAACTTCTGATTGTATACATTGGAGCATGAATAGTTTTTCAAATATGCATAGTGAGAGAGAGAGTAGGCTAATGTTTCTTATACTGAAGGAGAATTGCAATATAATGGAACTGATATGAGGAAGGCATTGAAGGAACTAAAAATCCTGAAAAAGATAGATAAGGCAGACAGACAGATAGATAAATATATATGAAGATAGAAAGATTAATGGATAGATAAGTAGTATATTGACAGTTGAATAGATATGTAGATTGATGAATAGATTAATAAATAGGTAGATAATAAATAAATAATATATATAGTAGAAAGATGGATAGATTGATAATAAATGAATAAATAGATAGACATTAAGTAGGTAAACAGATTACACAAATATATAGGCACTTAGTTAGATAGACAAAAAGATAGTTATTTAGACAGATATATCAATGAATAGATAGATGGATAAGTAGGTAGGATACAGTATGCCCTAATAAAACCATGTTTAATCCTTTTTTCAGGCTGCCTATAGCACTATTTTTGAACCTATATGTGTTTTATATTAGCTATGCACCAGAAAAATTTTAAGGTGCTGGCATATCTGGATCATGTGTTCCAGCAAGAGTCACCAACCTTTTTTACCCACCCCATATTTGTTCTCTTGTTAACAATCTAATTTTTCTACCACACACTGATGCCCAAATAACTTAATTTACGATAACATTTTGTGGTACAATAAACATATTGGAAGCTATTTGTTATAGATTCAATTAAACCCATTTTGAAGTATTCCAGTAAATAACCACATTTTTTTTTTAGACATGAGTTAAAATTGGTTTAAAAATGTATAACTTTTCACAAATAGCTTAAGATCACAAGTACTTAAGTAACTTCAAAAACTTATAGACATCGATAATAAGGAGGTAGACCAAGTGATTTCTATGAGTTGTTTGGCTATTGTTACAACTTATATGTAAAGAGCCACAAAGTTCATTGATTTTTTTGTATTCCTGACCAAAACCACAATTACAAGACCATATACGAATGTCAATATCAAAATTAGAACCATTATATGTTTGTACTGAAGTTGGCATATGTCATGAGTAGCATTTCAATTAAAATTTAAATGCATGTTGCACATCTGTAATAATCTATCATTTTTCTTTTAACATCTGGAAAATACTGCCCATCTGAAAGATTTAAATACCCACTTGTGGGAAGTAAGTTGGCAGCCCTGGTGTTACAGCATAAAATCTAACAATGTAGTGTGTTTCATATTTTCATGAATCATCTTCAAATTCTCACAAAATTTTGTAAAATATGTGGAACATTCTTGTGGTTTATTGCTTTACTGCTTTATATGGCAGTTTGAATCATTCCAAATGTCTTAATAGCAATTTTTCCCCAATTTACAACAAAGTTTCATGTTATCACAATGTTCTATTGAGAAAACTGGCAAAACTGTTCATACAGTGGTGCCACTCAGTGCAAGCCAGAGTAATCAATGGATGCAAGAGTGTTTGTGCATAAAATCTCTATCTAGTGCTTACTCATCCAATATCCCCAGACTAGTTTTTAGCTTGTGGCTTTCATCAGTGAGAATCCTTGGATCTGAGAGCACTGCACCTAGATCTTAGTTTTGTAGTTAAGTAGAGATAAAAAGTGGGTTATGAAGAGTTGTATTAGATCCTAAGATCTACATGCATTGCTCTCAGATCCAATGCTCTTCGCTGATGAAAGCCACAAGCTAGAAACTAGACTGGGGATATTGGATAAGTAGGCACTAGATAGGTATTTTATACACAGACATTGTTGCATCCATTTATTACTCTGGCTTGCCCTGAGTGGCATTACTGCATAGAGAGTTTTGCTTGTTTTAACAGCATGAGCAAGCATACAAAGTGGTGATCATGTGATGTTTAGTGGTTTAATACCAATCCTGCCTAATAGGATAGGGGTGGCTATAGTTATTAAAGAATCAAAGACACCAAAATGTAGGGTACTGAACTAAGTTCAGACCTATATGATTATATAAGCTAATAAGCGTGGATTGAAAATATTTGTGTTTTCAATTTTAGACATACTTTTTTGGTTAAATAGGGATAAAAGGTGGCTGCTGAAGGGTTGCATTAGATACTAAGATCTAGGTGCAGTGCTCTCAGATCCAAGGCTCCTCACTGATGAAAGCCACAAGCTAGAACCTAGTCTGGGATATTGGATGAGTAGGCACTAGATAGGGATTTTATGCACAAACCTTCTTGCATCCAATAATTAATCTGACTTGCAATGAGTGGTGCTATTGTATGGGGAGTTTTGCCTGCTCAAGCAAGCATAAGAAATGGTGATCATGCAATGTTCTATTGTAACTTAAGGTGTATATTATATCATAATGCATGATCCAGGATGGGCTGGCATTTAAATTTTTTTTGTAATAAATAACTAAACCATGTCACTTCTTAACAGATGTGTTGATTCTAAATTAGCCCTGCAGACTGCTAGGAAAGAGAGTGCCAACCATCAGCCATTTTTCTCATAGGGAGATTGTGTATAAAAAATGAATCATAATGTCATGATTAAAAAAAAATAAGAATTTTATGTGAAAAATTTGTGAAATTGAGACTAGAAAAAAATTATGGTTAAGACCATTTTATAACCTACATTATTAGTCCTAAAAGAATGTTCAATGAATTTTCTCATAAAGATACAAATAATGATTGATATTGGTGCATAATGGATGAAATTAATCATAGAATTAAATTTGGAGTTCTTTTGGTGGAAAGAACTTTATATTAAAAGAAAATATGCCTGTGTTCGAAAAGGAAGATTTTTAATAAATGTTCACCAGTTTTTACTTATAAATCTGAGACCTGGACATTTAATATAAGAGCAATACAGGGACTTACTATATACCATGCAATGAAATATGGGGAGGGAGTTGTGATAGAAGTAATTAAGGAAACAAAAATGAAATTCATGAGTGAAAAAACAAAAAGGGATTATTGATATCAGGAAAGAATTTACAGACTGGAGTTGGGATGGACATATTTTTAGAAAAGATGATAGTAGATGAGCAGTTGAAATATTAACTGGATTTCAAGAAATTGTCAAAGACTTTGAAAGGAGATGAAATAAGGAAATGTGTTAGGGAGATGTGGAGAAAAAAGATCAGATAAACTGGATTAAACTTGGAGAGGCCTTCATCTTTCAATAGATTGATAATAGTTGGAAATACTGATGTTGTATGTACTAATAAAAATATTTCACTAGGATCTACATTAAAATTTATTTAATATTGTACCTGGCTTGATTGATATTCATAAACAGCTTTGGTGCAAGATTTACACCAGAGATCAAACCCACGTACCAGTAATTTTTACTACATACATTGGACATTGAAACAAAAGAGATTTCAAGCAGAAAAGCAATACGTAGTAAACCTAACAAAATTTAATTTAAAACTAAATATTAGCTGATTTTAATTTTTTTTTTTTTAAATAATAGAAAAGGTTATTTCTATAATTAATTTAGAAGAAGTTGGTGCAAGAATTAAGAAGAGATGGAGCTAGGCTAAAATCCATGCATCTTGGCCCCTAGATTCTGCCTCTCTATTACCATCAATCCATGCAAGATGATAATCCAGTAAAATTTGCCTAAAGGTTTGTGATGATCACATATTAGACAATATGTTGGACTCTTTTCATCATCTATCATTGAATGTCTAGAAAAGTTTAAACTTTATTTAAACTTTTCGAATACAAACAACTCAATTGTTAGTATAAACAAATATACAATACAGCTTAATAGATTACACAACGTTTGAGTGGTATTCTTATCTATTCTACTTCAGGTGTTGCTGGCCTGACCAGTGGCAATATTAGCATAAGAGTTGAACTCATACCTTTAGATTCTCTGTTGGTTAGAGGGTTGCCTTAAAATTCGATATTCAAAAATCTAAAAGATCAAATTCGACTTCTATGCTAATATTGTCACTGGCCACGCCAGCAACAACTGAAGAAGAGCAAAAAATAATACCACCCAAAACAGTATGTAATATGGGTTGCCTATTTGATTATTATTACTAACAGTTGTTTGCATTTGAAAAGTTTAAATAAAGTTTAATTTTTTTTAGACATTTTAACATTTAATGATAGATGATGGAAATAGTCCAACATGTTATCAAATCCAGTAGAAAGTTTTATAAATTAATTTTTAAAAATCATAAACAAATTTTTTTGAAGAGGTATAATGTATTGTTATTTTTATAGAATGTTTTAGAAATATTTTTGACCAATCATTTTTATTTGCTATAATAGCGAGCCGCTTACATCAACTCTAAGATTATTCTACTCTTACTTTTGAATATTTCATTTATAATTTATTATAGCTCAAAACACTTTAACATAAACTATTTTTTTTTTGAGATATTAATTTTGAAAATTATAAAAAAAACGGTCGTATTTGAACAGGTATGTTTTTATTTTGACTTGGATTTAAAATAGCTTTCTGAAATAGTTTGAACTTTAGCTTTACTTAGTTGAAATATAAACTTTTCGTATTGACGTTTAACTAAATGATCTCACTTATAGTTTGAAAAGAAATTTTACGTCAATGAAATATATTACTAAGTGATTTGCTACAAATACAAGTGAAAATACCATTTGGCTCAACAAACTTAAATAAATCCTGTTTCGAGAGAAGTCAAGTTTATTCATCTTATAAATTTTTCGTTTAACCTTCATTGAGAATAAAATTGCTTTATTAATATAGATGATTAAATCAGTTGAGGAAAACTTTATGTAAGTTAGATTAAAAGCTGGTACTTTGTCTTGTGTAATAATTGAATTTGCAGAAGCTTGTATTTTATAAAAAGAATGGTAACGTGTCATTTAAAGAATTCTTTCATTTTGTAAATAGTGGCCTTTGGGTTATTCTGAAAGATAGCGTAATTTTTAATACTGCTTATTGTTTTTTCTAATTATTTAAATGTATGATTTTTTTCTACTGTATAGGTTTTTTCATACTTGCACTCGTATATAATAATATATAGGGGTTTGAACTCAGACTTTCACACGACCCTCAACTACCCACGCTATCTCATACTGCTGACCCACTTGATCACACACATGTCGAAAAGATAAATAATCACCAATATTCGTATTTTGTGCTAAACCAGCACTCGTCAGTTGGTCCAGATTATCACCACACATATATACAATCAATGCTCAGCTTATATTAAGATAGCCAATCTTCATACTTTAATGGACGGGCTTCAATCCACTCCACCCCACAATTCGATTTTCAATGAAAACTGAAGAATTGTGAGATGGAGTGGATTGAAGTCCATCCATTAAAGTATGAACATTGGCTATCTTAATATAAGCTGAGCATTGATTGTATATATATATATATGTGGAGATGATAATCTGGACCAATTGTCGAGTGCTGGTTTAGCACGAAATACCACTATTGGTGATTATTTATCTTTTTGACATGTGTGTGATCAAGTGTGTCAGCAATATGAGATAGCATGGATAGTTGAGGGTCATGTGAAAGTCTGAGTTCAACTTCCCTAATTATTTAAATTAATTTATTTTTCATTTAAAATTTCCTATGTGTTAATTAAATTTTATATTATGGTATTAAAAATTTGATTTAATCGTATAGTATTTTTGTTCTTATTTAGCAAATGAATGTTTTTGGCAGCTAACTATTAACAAGCATCCCAAAGAAACCTGTTCTGTGCAGTTTGGGGCAGTTGGAAGAGCATCCAACTTCATCAGGAGGTTCTAGGATCTACTCTTGCACTAATAGGTCAAGTTGGGAGGGTCTAGGTTTGATTCCACCACTCACAGATCTGGATTCATCAACTCCTGACAATAAAGTTATATATAGCTTCTTTAATAAAGAAACCTATAAGGAATTACAACCCATAGATAGATTAACCATTGACTTTATTAAGTATCATCACTTTTGAGATTATGTGTGTATTTGAGAATGATTAACTGTGTGACTTATGGTGTTATTTGTGTTATCTACCACAGTTTAATGCAGTGATAAGAGATATCCTGGAGTATAAGATTCTCAGATCTATTCCACTTCTGGCACTTAGAATACTTCTTGTGAATTCCAAAGCAATAAAACCATTCCTTATTATTGCCTGTATGTAGTGGCAGAGTGTATGACTCAGTTGCAGAAAGACTTCATTCCAGTTTCAGCCTTACAATTGCTGGACCAATAAAGTTATTTGGTTATTTTACATAAATTGTTTCATCCACAACTACCTAATAAGAGATGGTTAAATTTCATTTCTGAAGCAGGGAAATAGTGACCATAGATGATCGTGAATTTGTTTGTGAGACTCTGTAACAATAAGAAAAATCAAATCCAGAAGGATTTACTGTTAAAATCTTGAGAAAAATCAAATCCAGAAGAACTGTTAAATCTTGAGAAAAATCAATTGCAGAAGGATTTACTAATAAATCTTTGAGAAAAATCCAAATCCAGTAGGATTTAAATCTGTAAATAAAACAAACTGTTTAGACTCTCACAATAAATCCATTTTTATGTATGATTCTTCAGATGTTTGAAGAGATTATTGGTTCAACATCCCTCCCAAGGAGGGTGTTGATTTGAAGCTGGTCTTAAGGTGAAAAACTATATCCTGAATAGGAATTGTTACTTTTTTAATAGGTTTTTTTTTTTTACATTTTTTATGAACAATTTGATTTCTGACATTTGGTGAAGAAATTAGTAAAAGAAAAAGTTACGGACTGTGCCAAGTTATGTTTGCATTCAGAAAATTGAATTTATAATAATGAATTGGATCTAAAAATGTGCTTGATAAATACATTCATTGAAAGAAGGAGTTTTTATAAGAATGATGAAAATATTCTTTCATTGATATTACAGCACATAAACTGTGTGTCTATTTATATACTAATGGATACTCCAAATTCAAAATTAAACAAGACTGGACAAAAAAACAACAACTCTATAATACAACCATTGGTTTTATTGTTACAAGCAGACTTCTCAAATGCCAAGGACTAAAAACATGTCGAGCGTTGGTGGCCTAGCGGTTAGTGTAGCTGCCTTCCAAGCAGCCAACCCAGGTTCGCTTCCCGGTCAACGCATTGACATATAAAAAAAAGAACTAAAAACATATCAACAAATATATACTAACTGTTACCCAAATTCCCAATTATCCACAATTTCCAATTACATCCCACACCCCCTTATACAAAAGCAGACTTCTCAAGCACAAAGGATTATAAATAAATCAAGAAATATATACTAATTATTACCTTCAATCTTCAATTGCATGCAATAATTAATATACATTTGTTGATATGTTTTTAATCCTTTGCATTTGATGTGTGCTTTTATGTAAGGATGTGTGGGAGTTAATTGCGAATTGTGGGTAATAGTATATATTTTTTGATATGTTTTTATTCCTTTGCACTTGAGAAGTCTGCTTTTGTATAAGGGTGTGTGGGATGTAATTGGGGATTATGGATAATAGTTAGTATATATTTGTGGGTATGTGTATAGTCCTTTGCACTTTGGAAGTTTATTTTCATATAAGGGTGGGTGGAATGTAATTGTGAAATGTGGATAGTAGTTAGTATATATTTGTTGATATATTTTTAGACCTTTGCATTTGAGAAGTCTGCTTCTGATAGGGAAATCAATAGTTGTGCTATATAGTTGTTGTTTTTTTAACTAGTCTTCTTTTATTTTAAATTTTAAATAATTTTATTCAATTTTTTTAAACATTTTAAAAATAAATCTGATAAAGTAAATATATATATATAATATAAAATATTTAACTATTGTATTAACAAAGTCTACTTTCAGGCAGCAATCCCATAGTCTAGAGTCAGAGTGAAAGTAATCACCTAACATGCTGAAGGTGCCTGGTTCAATATTTACTTGTAAAAAAAATCTCACTTATGCCAATTAAATGCTACTATTAGGCTCAGTATATCACTTTGGTAGTAGAGTATGGAATGGTTTCTCTAGAAAATAGTCAAACAATTACCATTGCATTTAAAAATATATATCTGAAAAGCACAAATCAACAAAAATGTTTACTTGAATAGAAAAATTAAGATGTCGCTGATAGTTTAAACGTAATGCCATATTGTTGATTTAAGACAAAGTTAAATTCCCATTTAAATTTCTTCATATACTTAGTTTTCAGTTAGAAATAATCGCTTGCCAGCTAAATCGTACAGAAATATTATTTTCTGAGTAAAATTTTGCTAATATTCATTTAACTTGTGTTTAATTATAAAAGTAAAATTTTCACAAGAATTATGCTTTATTCCTTTTCATATTTCATAAACTTAACTCGGCTTCAAAAAATATTAAATATGCAAAAATCACAGTATTAATTAAAATGTCATTAGCTAAATTAATTTAGTCTGATAAACTTCATGTGTCAATGTTTTAATTATTTCGAATCTGTTTGCAGACAATGAATTTTTATTTTCATGTTTTATTAGTAAATCGTCTTTTTGTCAGATTTTTTTTGTAGTATTAAGCATTTATTAAAGTAATATGTAAGTATAATTAAAAAATAATATATAAAAACTTTTTAAATAATGCTTTTATGTAAATAGCCAACAAAAAAGTAAAAAAATAAAATCAGGTTCTCGGTTAATTTGCCATTCTTGGAAAATATCAGAAATGTTAAGCATCTAGACTTGTTATAAAACAATTAGAAATTTCAGGAATATTCCTTATTTCATAAAAACATTTGAAGCTCAAATAAATCATAAAAATAAAATAGAGCTAAAATGCTATTATGAAATGATAATATTCCTGCAATTTCCAATTGTTCTATAACAGGTCGAGATTCTTAAGATCTCCGATATTTTCCAAGAATGGCAAATTAGCCAAAAATAGATTACTGTGGTGATTTCTTTATTATTTTGTACTTTTTAGTTGGCTATTTACATAAAACCATTATTTTAAAAAAGTTTTTCTACATATTATTTTTAATATATATCTTAGAAATATAATTTGTATATGAAAATCATTTTCAAAATAATATTTCAGCCTTGTAAATATAGGAAAAATGATAAACTCAAATATTTAATCATAACAATGACTTTTATCATTGCTACTGCTATTAAAAAATATTTTTAATATTTTAAATATAAGTATATTTTATATATCTGGAGTCTAGATGTAACATAGAGGATTTGCTTCCTTCATCCATCCATTTTATTTGAATTATATTTCTAAAATATAAATAATTTTTTTCTAAAAAATATAAAGCAGTAAAATTATATTTTAAAATTTCAATTATAATTATTAAAAAATGACAAAAAATAGCAACTATAGTGATTAGAGAGACTATATTTTTCAACTTTTAAAAACAAATATTTTTGATTAAAATCTGATTCTAATCATAATATTCTTGTCAAAAATAAATATTTCACAAATTGTGTGCAAAAATTAATCATAAATATATAATAAACCTACTAGTAAAAATCTAAAAAAAATTGTTTTGAAAATTAAACAGAAAATGAATGCTTGCAAAAACACTTACAAGTACTTTTGGATTCTAAGAACAAAAAAAGAACCAATCAGCAGCACTTTGGGTTTTTTATATGAAGTTCTCTGTATATTACTGCTATCTTTAAAAATTTTTTAATTAATAATTCAATATATATTGAAGATACATTTATATATGCTTCAGGAATAATTTTAAAAATAGAAATTTTAAATTATATATTTTTGGCTGTTTTTAATAAATAAAAATTATATATATATATATGCACAGATAAATGTTTATGATATTCTAAATTATAAGTTTATTTTAAAAGCATGTTAAAATAAAGTGTATCTTTTATTTGCTGCATATTCAAATTGCAAGCACTCCGAATACCAACAAACAAAACTATAAATAATAATAATAATAGTGAACAGTGATTGCTACACACACAATGCAATATATATATATATAGTTCACTTTTGGTTCATTTCCCACAATGTATTAGTACACACACAACACTATATATATATATAGTTCATTTTGGTTTACTTCCCCTGATGCCCTTCAAGACTCTGTGTTCAAGATGGTTTCCTCTGACCTCAGTTTCCCAAACCCTTTGGTCTGGTTTAGTTCAGCTGCATGTAAATATATTAGCTTCATTGTAGAGCACTGAAACCATCATTCTACTTGATAAATTCACTGGAAATGAACTCTTTACATCTGGCTGATATCTAGATGGTTTCCTCTGTCCTCGGTTTCCCAAACTCTTTGGGTCAGTTCAGCTGCTGCTCATGAACACATTTTCGCTGTAGAGCACTTCATACTCACTTAAGCTACCATCACTTAAATTTCTCTGCAATTGTATACTTAAATCTCGCTGGAAATAGAATTCTTCGCAACTGGAAATGAACAATGCACTTTGTTGCTCAAACTATTTATAGCCCCCTCAGTTGATCTCTGACAATCCAAGGTTCATCCTAGATGTTAGCAGTCTTAAATTCCTCTTTGGGTTTTTAATTATGCATACAATTAATTAGTCTTATATCAAGAAATATTTGTAATTAGCAACTATTATTTGGCATTTATCAAACACAGTGTTTTTATCACAAATAAGTAAATTTAATCATTAATTAATTTTAATACTTATCAGTTAGCAATCTAAAATATATTTTTCTAATATATTTTCTATTTTTTCTGGACTACACAAACTTATACTTGCATGTCAATGTAAATATTTTTACAAAATATGACATTATTAACAATTATAAAGTGGAAATGACCTTACTTTATAAAAAGAAATTAAATTCTTATAAACAGATCGATTAATTAAGAAGATAAGTAGTCGATGTAATTTAGTCTGGTAATTTCTTTCAAACATAAAATGTAAATGTTGTGATTGGACAAATGTGCCATGAACCAAAGGTAGTTAAGGAGTTATCTACAACCAATAAATCAGTGGATTGAAATGACCGATATTGGATCTGATTTTACTGATAAACCAACTCCAGACATTATAAATAAGGGTTGTAAATCATTGTGATTATTGATAAATTATTATTGCTGAAGCACTTTGATTGAAGTTTGTGCTGCTGATTAATCTTTGATCATGGTTCCATGATATTTATGGTGATGGACAATGAAATAGCATGAAAGAGTAGAAAAATTGATAAACAAATATGAAAATGATGATCAATTAGTGTAGAAATGTCTTAAGGAGCATTGTGTCCATTATATGCCTAAGCTTCAAGTAACTACTGCTGAGTGAAGGAACAAGCTACCAATCAGCATATAAACTTCTGTTCAATGCTGCTTGTTGAATTAAGAATCAATATGATTAAAACCTTACTATCATCATAGCTATGGTTGAACTATGAGTGTCTGCTAAAGTGTACCAATACCTAAAGTTCAAGCTCGAATTTCTGTTATCCACCAGTATCAAAATGTTTTTCTCTCTTTATCAAATTTGAGTTCTCATAGTTTTTGTAAAGTCACATAAACATGGATAAAATCTGTGGTAAAGTGATCTATTATTCAACCATGTACTTAAAAGTAAATCGATTTTCCATGTCCAACTTAATAAGTTCATAGAGGTCGCTAATAAATTTTTTAATGTCTGATGAAATAGAAAAAGTTGCAAATAGGGTTTTAGGTGAGAATATTCAGAAAAATAAAAGTAATAGAAAAATGAGAGTTAGTAAAAGTGTAAAAGAGAGGAAAAAAGCATGCAGAGAATATAAGTGTGCTATTAAGAACAAAGAAAGTGAAAAAGATATTAATGCTAAATGGGAAAAGTACTTAGAAAAGAAGTTAGCTAAAATAGATAATTATAGAGAGAGAATGAAACTAAATAGTAAATTATTGGATGATATTAATAAAAGTGGAAGAGATGGGAGTAAAAAATTTTGGAATTACATTAAAAGGACAAATTTAGGGGAGAGAGAGATAGTATTACTGGATGAGGAGGGAATAAAGTTACTCTAGAGAAGAATTAGAGAGAATATTGAATAGTTATGTAATGAATATAGAAAAGATGTTAGATGTCTTATTGGTGGTCGAGAGGTCATGACTGTCTTCACTTGCAAGTTGCCAGGTTACTGGTTCGCATCCCGCCAATGCTATGGCACTTAAAAAAAAGATGTTAGATGTGAAGGACAGAGGGATAGAAAATATGAAAGATATAGTAATTGGGTATATTGCATTTACAGAAAATGAACTGAATGAGGCAGGGAAGAAATAGAGAAGTGGAAGGCAAGAGGATTAGATGGATGGGCAGCAGAGATGGTAATGGTTTTGGGCATAGGGCAAAAGTAAAGGTACTATCATGTTTTAATAAGATGGCACAGAAGAGAGTTTTTCCAGATAGTTGGAGTAATACAAGAGTATGATTATTATTTAAAGGAAAAGGTAAGGATCATAGAAAGTTAAATAATTATAGACCAATAGCAGTAACATCAGTTTTATATAAAGTTTTTTCATATATGGTGGCTGGAAGAGTTGCAAAATGGATGGAAGAAAATAATGTAGTGGGGGAAATGCAAGGAGGTTTTAGGTCAGATAGGTGTATAGGAGATAGTTTATTTGTAGTTACACAACTTATAGATATGAGTAGAAATTCAGGTAGACAGTTATATATGAGTTTTATAGATATAGAGAAGGCATATGATAGAGTGAATAGAAATAGATTATGGATAAGTTTAGTAAATCTGGGAATGGATGAAGCTTTAGTGGGTGTTATTAAGAAATTATACGAAAATAATTACTATACATATCAATTAGGGGATATAGAATCAGTTAAAGTTAAAAATGGGGTGGGACTGAGGCAAGGATGCCCTATGTCACCTATTTTGTTTGTGTTGTATTTGAGTGAAATGGAGAGAGCAATAGAAAGTCTAGGAAGAGGGATAGAGATACCGTTAATAGGTGGCAAGAGAGTATATACATTGTCCGGTCTTTTTTGCAGATGATGTTTTTTGTGTGCAGAAAGAAGAGAAGATATGGAAGTTATGCTGAGGACATGCACAAGGGTGGGTAAGATATGGGGATTAAATTTAGTGAAGAAAAATCAAATATAATGATGGTGAATACTGGGGAAAGAGAAGACAAAGATTTCTTATTGGGGGATATAAAGTTAAGTGTGGTGAATAGATATAGTTATTTGGGAATCATCTTGAGTAATAAGAAAAATTTCTTGGATGAATGGGAGAAAAAATTGATAAATGAAGCAAAGAAAAGAAAGGGATTGATAAAGAAATTAACAGTGTTTTCATATAATAAATATGATGTAGCTAGAATTGTATGGAAGGGAGTGGCAGTAGCAGGGTTAACATACGACAATGATGCATTATGTGTTAGTAAAGGGGTATTAGATTGCTTAGAAAAAGTACAAAGGGAAGTAGGAAGACATGCATTAGATGCTGAGGTGTGGACAGCAAAAGAGGCAATTCAAGGAGAAATGGGATGGTCAAGTTTTTATATGAGGGATGCAAAAAGCAAATTGAAAATGTTCGGTAGATTGCAGTTTATGGATAATAAAAGAATAGCCAAAATAGTATTTAATTGGGTTACAAGTAAAGGGCAGGCAACAAGATGGGTGAGAAAGGTAATGCGGTATGCAAAGATTTGGATAAAGAAGTTGTCAGTATACTTGTACAAAAGATGGGATGATTGTGTTAGGAGGATTGTTGAGTGTTATAGTGGGAAGGAGTGGGATAGAAGAATAGATGCATTAATAAAGAATAGGGAGTTGGAGAGATGGAGAACTAGTATGGAGAGTAAAACGAGTTTAAATATATATAGAAGTAAACGGAACATTGGGTGTGAGTTAATTTATGATAATAGTAAGGAAAGTAGTTTATTGTTTAAGGCTCAAACGGGATCTTTAGCAACAAGGGAATATACATGTAAATGGAAAAATATGGGTGATTTAGTCTGCAAGTTGTGTAAGGAAGGCATAGAAAATATTAGGCATCTGTTACTTCAATGTAAATGTTTGGAAGCAGAAAGGGTACAAATAATGAAGTTATGGAAGGTTAAATATAAACAAAGTGATTATACAGAAAGTGAGTTATTGGTTTTTATGCTAGGTTTGGGAAAAAATAAGGGGGATTTAGATATGAAGGTCATGGAGTTGACAAAGATTATGTTATGGAAATGGGATGGAGCAGATTATGGGAAAACTTAGGGTGGGGAATGGAAAAGGAAGGTAAAGTGGCTAACAGGTTTCTCTGGGCATAGCTGCTGAGAGATCCTGACTCCATTTAAGGAGAAGCACATTACATCACCCAAAGATACATCATCTTTTATGGAGGACATTCTAGGAAAATGATAAGATTCTCTCTGCAATAGGTTATGCCAGAGAAGAGAAAATAAATGGTATTATTTTTATTGCCTTTAATTGTTGACAGAGATCTTCAGTATTATTTTCAAAGAGCTGAATTATGCTGTCATAAAAGCCACAAATCAAGACAGACATGTGCCTTTGAGAGCCATTCGACTTCTGCATGCAAAAGTAATTGAACAAATCACTCATTATTATTCTGCAAAGCTGACAAAACATTTTATCTCTTTTTTTTCATGTGTCAAAGCATTGGACAGAAAATGAACCCGGGACAACTGCTTGTAAGGCAACTGTGCTGACCACTCGGCCACCAACATGACACTTTATCATCTTTGACATTTGATCTTACTTGCAGCTTTAATTACTGTGTTTAAAGATTAATGCAAATTTGCACTTAAATGTTTTCCTACAAAATGTTGTCTATGTACCATGATATGAATACATTAAACAGTAAGTACTTCTTTTAAGTAAGCAACAAATTTATGTTAGCAACTTATCATCCATGGTGCATTATTCCAGCACATGCAAAAATATCGGTTAAAGGTATATTGCTTTTTTTAAATAAGTTTTTACAGTCTAAAATATTGTTATTCATTTTGCAACTGCATCAAGAATTTCTGTAAATAGCATTTCCACCCACAATGTATTCCATTCTTCAAAATACCATACCCATGTCAACACATCATTATTATCAGCAATGGTAGACTTATCCAATTGCATAGAAATTTTAGTATTTTGAAGAATAGATATTAATTGATTTTCAACATTGACTGCCATTTCATAGATGTGTTGCTTCACAATATCTGCACTAAAAACATGAGCTTAAAAACATCAGGTATATCCTGATGCATTACAGTTGATATGAATTCTTTGATTGAGGAAATTATCAAAATTGTACCAATAATATGGATTTTGTCAGTTTTTGCTTGTCATATTTGAAAAATAATAAATTACAGTTAATCCACTTTTATTGTTTGTGTTGAATGATCTTAAATTTTTTTTATAAATCTCATGAAAATATTCCATTGGTTTGTCATTTTCTTGATGGTACTTTGGTACTAGGTGTTCACTCGACTGACATGGCATCATGACTTCATTTGATAATGTTTTGTGCCACAATAAACATGTCAGAACCGGCTTACTAATTACAGTTTTGATAAAACCCATTTTCAACTATTCTAGTAAATAGCCACAAATGTATTCCTTTTTTTTTGAGACATGGATTAAAATTGGTTAAAAAATTTACAATTTCTAAAATGGGCTTAGGATCAAACTCACCTTATGGGCCACCATAGATAAAAAGTAGACCATGTGATTGTTACGAGTCATAATTACAGAGGTACAGAGCTCATTGGTTGTTTTATTGTGTTACTGACCAATTCTGCAAAACATTTACACATCTGTTGTGCATCTTTAGTAATCTATGGTTTTTCTTTTTAATACCTGGAAAATACTACTCATCTGAAAGTTTTAAACACCCATTAATGGGATATAGGGACAAGGTTGGCAACTCTGGACTTAGACAATATTGTTGTCCTTATTCAGTTCATCTACACTTTCTTTGGCTTAAAATCAAAGTGCATAACATTTGCATTAGAACGTGTTTTTCATTTGTCATTTATATATACACAATGTGTAACTGTGAAAAGATAACTAGTGATTTTCTCTCTCTCTAAGCTGCCTGCAACACCATCTCTGAATCAACACATGAGTTACATAGTGATGTAATTTAGGTGTTTACTACAAAAGTTTTAATGCATTAGCAAACCTGGATCACAAGTCATTGCATAAAATATGATAGTGTATTTTATATCCTAATTCTCAATGGAACAAGGATTTTTGATTTAAATTGGGTATAACTTCTATTGAACCATTAAAAGTGGCATGAATATGAAAGGCATGATTAGCAAAAAATTTTCTAGTAGTTTACAAGATTTTGTGATGGAAGGTGGGACATTAAACATTATCTATAAAGTTACAAAATATAGCCATATAATTCTATAATTAAAACAACTTCTTTTCTTTTCAAAAACTTTATTTGATGTATATATATATATATATATATATCCACTTATTTCCAACATTTCGACTATCTTTACTCTATAGTTATTTTCAAGGATCTAGAAAAAACATATTACATTATAAACAAACTTCACAGAATAAAATCAAAAAAAACAAAAAAAAAATAATCAAAAACAATATAAAACATATAAACCCCATAAAATTTAAAAATAAATAAAATACATTAAAATCAATTAAATTAAAAACACAAAACATACACCACACTTAACTTTCCCTTTTTACATTTTCTTTTATCCAAAAAACCAATTATTACAATAAAAAACTTATTTCCTTTTTCTTTCTTATATACTTCAAAAATGAATTTATTTCCAAAAATAATTTTTTATCCATTACTTATCCAATTCTATTTAAAACAGGTTTATATCTTTTTATATATAAACTCTCTTTTACCATTCTTTCTTTATACAATCTAACCCCCTCCAACATTTTAATCTTAAAATTTGTATGTCCAACTTCCTTACTATGTATATTTACATTAGAAACAGAAGTAAATGGATTTGTTACAAAATATACTGCCACATTCTATGCCAATTCATTATCCATATATGCTAAGGCATTAAAATATTTGTATAAATAGATGTTATGTTTCAGTATAAGACATTGATTCAGAGATGAGCTGCAGAAATTTTTTTATGGCAACATGAATGAAAGGTATCTGTTTACATGGATAAAATCTCCTTATTTTTACTCTTTATTATAATAACAATCCATTAAAATATTTAATTCAACATATATATATATTGTACCCTTACTTCTCGATATATAATATAATTTGAAAATACAACTAGCTCAATTGAATTATTATGCTTAATTAAAATTTGCATACCTATCTTTAATATACTTTATAATATCATATTCTAATTAAATTTATTATCAATTATCAAAATCAATATACTTCTTTATTATGTATTAATTAAATAAGTATTTATCAAAATCATGAGACTGTGAAGTAAAGTTACAAAGTAATAAGTAGATTTACATTAAGTCAATATCTTCCAAATATATTTTCTCAATGGCATAAGAATACTATCACCTCCTTATTAACTTACTACTACCTCTACAGCATTCTTATGGCTTTTAAAATAAAATAAACTATCTTTAATAATAATAAAAATAAATAAATCTTAACTTTTAATTTTAAAATATAATTAAATAATCTCAGGTTCTTCTAATTATCTTAAAGTAATGATAACTCATGTAAATAAGTATGATATGGGATTTTATATCAAACCTAAATACACCTAACTTATTTTAATAATAATAATAATAATACTACTCTTAGGGTATAACTTAACCTTATCTATTCCTATTATATCATCAATCATTAAATAATAATAACATGTCTATCTTTTATTTTCATATAGTATCTTAATTTTAGAATAGATCAAAATCTTACAACTTAATAATCTGTGGCAATAAATAATATTGTACTTTTATATTGTGCATTATAATTACTCTATGACCATTGTAATATGATGTAATAATGTCAATCAATTCTCATAAATGATAATCAGGAAAATATTATATTTATTTCTAAAATAATATTAATAAATTCACATTGTACAAATATTATGTTTATTCAAATTATCTGTTGTCAAATGCTGTGGTGTAAAATAATGAACTCGACACACTTTTAAAACAAATTAAACAAATTTATTTACATTAACTTCAACTAAGAATTTATTTACAATATTTACAATTCAAAATTATGAAAACAAAGAAAATAAAATAAGAAAATAATAATACAATATGTTTACACTGTTATTAACTCATACTCCTAATAAGTGATTATACATCCTTTAAAATGCTGTATTAATAACATTGAAGTATGTTTTCAAAACTTAGACTTTAAATACATATCAGTAAGCTTCAATTATTACAAATAATTTTATGTAAATACTGTTTATGTAGCATATGCAAACAATTAACCTTCAATAATTAAATTGCTACATTAATTAAGTATTACTATTATTCATTCCATAATGTAATAGTATGTGTCCACTTTACTATTAGTACTACTTTAATATTATAATATAGAAATTAATGTATCTGTGTAATGTAATAACAAATAATTGATTATAACTTTATATTTCACTTAATGCAATTCATGCTACAGATTTTATCAAATATGCATTACATATATGTGTTGTTGAAATAATAATATTATTTAAATCATTCATTACTTTCAAATTCATAAAGTATTATATTAGATAAATTCTATGATTCTTTTCTATATGAAATTATTACCCTACTTTATGTGTTATACTACTCCTTCTTAATAAATTTCTATCTACAAAAAACATCCTCTAAACTTATTTAAAATTTCCGGAAAAACAACTTTCAATTTTAAATAAAATATTAATTATCCAAACTATTTATGCTTCATCATCTATACTTGGTAAACCTTCAATTTAAAGATAAACTTCTACATAAACTTAACTTAATTTATCCAATAAAACAAAAATAAAATATAGACTTTTAAATCTATTCCTAACTTGCAATAAAAATAATTACCCATGAATAATAAATATAATTCTAATACTATAACATAAAATATCAAAGTTTATTAACGAAAGAATCATATAATTATTTCTAAGCTTCTTATGTAATGTTGCATCGTATTTATTTCATAAATTCAAATTATGCATATTTAAATAAAACTGTCACTGCCAATATAATGTGTGTGTATTTTTAAAATAATCATACATTCATTCAAAATAACATATCATTCGGTTGATCTAAAGAAAACATATTAAATACATCAAAATTATTATTATTATACAATTTTTACCATAGATAATGAATTAATGTCCAGTCCATCTTCCAATATTCTTCGGAATTACAGCTTCATAGAATAAATCACATTTACACTCACAATCATTCTTTAACATATTACGTTTTATATTAATTATAAGATAAACTTATGCAATTAATTATTATATTACTTTAGTTATTATTTTAAGAAATGTACCTATCTTATTTTAAATAGATTAATAATATTTAACTTTTATATTAGATAAATAAAACAAAATTCATATTACATAAATCCAGCGATGTTTCCTTTTCACCATAAAGTTTTTAATCCTAGGCACATATTCACTGGCACACCATTTCCTGTTTCCGGTCCATCACGTGTTTTTTAAAAGTTTATGAAAAAAATGAAAACGTTCTTTTAAAAATAAGTTTCCCACAAGAAAATAAAATAAAATTAAAATAGTTTATAAGCTCCGGATCCAGTTCCTTAACGAAATTATTTAAAGTTATTATTTCTAAATTAGTCTATAGTTTATGAAAAAATTATCATTTAATTATTTTAAATTAACTGGGACGTCCACATATTACTTGCGCATTTTTTAATAAAATATCCAGGTAAGAATAAGCTTCTTTATCTATAAACGACTAGTGTTTAAATTATTTCAATATAATAATTTTTATTATATTAAGACTTTTAGCTAATTTATATTTTCAATTTATTTGCCTTTTAAAATTGTCAATATTCAGTCTTTTAAACATAAAGACTTAACAAGGCAAGTATTTATAAAACTACTTTCATTTTTAATATCTTTACTTAAGATATATTTTTAAATTTATAGCTTACAAAAATACTTTCTTCATAAAGAAGTATTTTATTCTTAAAAATATCTATTTTCTAATAGTCAATAGTAATTAGCTTTTAAAATTATATACTGTCCAAAATATTACTTTTCTCCATCTCGTAATTTTCCGAACTAATCCAGCGTTTGTCATATCTCTAGTATAAAGTTTCCGATATATTTTCACTATATATGATGTTCCCATGACTATTTGCTTGTAAATTGAGCTTAATATAGAGACGATCGATAGGGAAAAAATTAAGTTAATACTGCATGTCTATCATTTAAAATTTCTATAACTTATTTTTAAGACACTCTTATAATTTTGAAAATGATTTTAAAAGCGTCTATAAATTTACGTAGCTATTTTTTAATAACACAATTAACTTGAAAAATCAATCACGAAGTCCTCTCCTAACAATTGAACTGAGCTTTTATACCGGAAGAAACTTCCCATTTGATTGGTAGATTAAACAATCAACTTTGCTGGCTTATTTACATATTTACCAACAACACAAAATTAAAAATAAATAATGACTTATTTAATATTTAATATTTATTACATTATTAAATTTCTAAATAATCTTTATCGTTTATTTAAATCTATTAAACATTTTTTTAAAATATTCTTACTTACTTGATTTTAATTTTAACTTTTATAAGATTATTTTTAAATAAACTAAGTATTTTTTATACGTCATATTTTTAAAACAATATTTTAAAATCAGATTTAATATTTCACATTGAATATCTTTATTTTTATCTCGTGATAACTCACGTATTATTTATAAATTTTATAACATGATTTTTAAAATAGTTTTGCAACTTTACTAAATAACTTCCAAGCATGTGTGTGTATATTTAACTAACATCTGTTCTTTACAATACAAGAAACGCTTGTCATCGTCTAAAAATAAACTAACAATTGCATTTTTTAAAATAAATATTTTTTAAATAAATAAGATATTATAATAGATTTTAAAATAATTATCCAATATTATTAAAATCAAATATTAATCTTCTATTTAAGTATTTATAATAATTAAAATATTTATATTCTTTTATAACATTATTTTATCAACAATAAACATATGCATTTAATTTTAACTTGTCTTTTAAACACTTTTAGCTTTAAATACCTATTTATTAAATATATTAATGCAGTATTGATTATGGCCATTTTTCCCAACTATATATTATAATCATCATCATTTAAAATGTCTCTCTCTATATCAGCACAATTTTACATATCAAATACTCATAGATTGCTTTAATTAAACCTTTTGAAATATTACCATAAGCAAAATTAACATCACATATTCAAATATATCTTAAATTTAAAATTTTTAATAGATTAGCACAAAAATTAGATGGTGACCCATACAAAAGGGCACAATATATATGGAAAATAAAAAAAATCATAGAACATCACAATACTAGCCAAAAACAAAATTTCACTAAAATTTTTTCACAACCATGGTTTTATCTATTAACAAATAGACCCTTGTCAAATGCAATTCAACTAAACATACAATATATATATATATATATGTGACATCTGACTTGTTATTATTATATATATATATATATAACAAGATAGAATTTCCATTATTCAGTTCAAAAAACAAATTTATTTAACATCAAAGAATGTCTTCATGAAATTGATGGCCTCAGAGTTAAAACATTTTATCACCAAAGTTTCTTTTACTCTTTTTTTTACTTTTTTTTCATAGGAAATAAACTTTGATGATAAAATTTTTCGAATCAGACATCCTTTGATGTTAACAGAAGCTTATTTTTGAAGTGATTGGTGGGAAGGCTATTTTTTTTGTATATATATATATATATATATAATGTTTAGTGGGAAGGCTATTTTTTTTGTATATATATATATATATGTTGAATGTTTAGTTGAATGTTACTTGACAAAATCCACTTGTTAATAGATAAAACAATGGTTGTTGAAGAATGTGATTTATGTTTTTGACTAATATTGTAATGTTATATGAATTTCTAATTTATTTATAATTATTGATATAACATTAAACAGTATTCTTATTAATATATATGAAAATATTTCATATAGGGTGTTATTCATTTATAATTACTTAATTAGAAAGCACTGTAGCTAATGAAAGCCAACTGCTCCAGGCCAAAGGTTATAGTAGAACTACCAGGCTGATTGCATCAGTCAGTTTTATTTTAACACTTGGCTTGGGACAGTTGGCTTTCATTAGCTACTGTTTTAGGCACAGTGCTTTCTAATTATGTATAAATGGATAACTCCACACATTAAATATTTCCATCTAAAACATCAATGAAAAATATATATTGACTATTATGAAGACATCTCACTCAAGTGACTCAAATTGTATTATTTAACATTAAAAAATCATTGCACAGGCTTTTTGTGTGTAAATTATTATATTCTTTAGAAATAGAATCAAATTTCTGAGGTTTTAATGAGTAGATTTTATTCTTGTCGAGGTTTATCATCTTGTCATTAAATTCATAATTGTTTTTATGTATTTAATATTTCATTTTTGCTTTTGTCAGATGAATAATCAGGCCATTAATAAAGAAATAGTTCCCTAAAAACTAAATTTTAGCATAGTAATCATATAGACTCAAGAACTAAAGATTCTTGGATCAAAGCTATCCTATTATTTTTGGTCATAAAACATTGTGTGATTAGGTTGTGTTTATGCAGGATTTTAGATCAACACAAAAGTTTATAAATACATTTCTTATATTACATTTAATACCGAATATGAAAACAAATATATACTCATATTTACAATATATTTTAATGACTATACCCTACTTGCTACTTTTGGCAAGGTATAGGTCCTAGTTCTGGGGTGAATACATAATGGAATACCTGTACCCTTCTAGATTTCCCTATTACTTCCAGCTCTATCTTGGGAGCCTGCCTCATGAGTAGCTACTGGCTATACTATTACAGTTTGCCTCATACCAATATTTGGATGTAGAAGCTTCCAGTCCTGAATGTGGACACTCCTCACTACATCAACATTTAGCTTTGATATCTATTATCTGAAGAATGTGAATACTGCAATTCAGGTTTGACAGTAGTTCTATGCAGAATATGTATGGAGAATGTGATTTCTGTCAGTTTTGTGAAAATAGTTCTCTGGAGAATGGATATACAGCAGTTCAGTTGTGACAGTTGTCCTCTGACCATACCTCCAAAAAGACTGACTATTTATTGCCAGATTCCTATTCTTAATGGAAACTATCAGATTCAGTGAACATCATTGCCTATTGGCCTAGTGTTGGCATTGACTATGCTATATCTCTTTGTATATGAATTGGTTAGCAGAAATGGATGTTCAATCCGATCTAGATATGATTGAATCACGACTAGTTTATTATTTGAAGGTGAGTGATATTAAGCAGTTAATTATTCAGTTATTTATGGTAATTCACTTACTCTGAATTTAATTAATCTAGACTGCTTTTCGTCTCTACAAGACTCTTTGAATCTATACATTTATTTTCTGTTCTTTTTAAAAAGCAGAACTTTAAATTTATAACAATTATTTTTGTCAGATATAAATTTTGCATTCAGAAAGCTGATTTATGGATGCTTAAACAAGCTTAGTTTGAGTCAAAGTTGTGAGAACTGTAAGTGTGGCTCTTAGCAATTAAACTGTAGTAATTGGTCTACCGAACAATGATAAAAATATGCATGAGATTGTGATCTGGGCCAACTGACGAGTGCTTGTTCAATATGAAATATGCATCTTGGGGATCATATATTTTTTTCACTTGTCTTTGGCGATATGTTTATGATTTCACCTGCCCCCCCCCATGGTATTATAAGTGTTAGAAACCAGTCTCTAATTAGCATTAGTGTGGTATAGTGAAAGTATACTACAAAAATATTAAGCCTTTTGAATTTTAAACTTTTTTGATAATGTTAAAATATTTTTTATTGCATTCACAATTACAAAAATTTCTTACTACTAATATTAATAATAATTTTAAAAATTTTTGTGTCCAGTTACTTGGGATGTCATGTGGCATTCAGCCATCAAAGTAACATTTTGATTTTTTTTTATTTCTTTCAGCTGGATACTGAATGAGGAGGTCTTAAATTTTGAGACACTCTATGATGTCACTTGCAAGTAGAGATTATTCTCGAGAATTCTTTTTCATGATTTCTCAAGAATGAAATAAGTTTGAGAATTGCATCTCTCTACTTGCAAGTTACTATTGATAACTGACTTTTTTTCATTTATCAAAGTGAATATAATTCATTGTTGTAAAAGTGCATCTTTAATCCTATTATTGTTTGCATTTGTTGTGACAAAGTTTATAATCATATTATCTTCCACTTATAGCAAAATATTAAAACATGAATTGGAAATACTTTTAAAATACTTGAAGATGATGCCGAATCCAACTTTACATTGAGAAATACAAGTTCAATTATGTGTTACCATGCTGAGGTGGATAACAAATAAACCTGATATTTATTAATATTTTTCATTAGTCATTCATTAGACTAGAAATTATCTACTTAATGAATAATATTTTTGTAGTGTAATTTTTTTTTCACGTGTCTTTGGTTATATATTTATGATTACACCCTTCCACAAGTTGTTAAAAGTGGATAGAAACCAGTCCCTACCTTGTGTGAGAGTGGTGTAGTAAAAATTACACTACAGACGTAGTGTTCATTAAGTGGATAATCTCTAGTCAAATGAATGACTAATAAAAATTATTAATACACTTTTATCAAGTAGTTTGTGTCAAAGTTGTGAGGGCAATAAGTTTGACACTTATCTAAAAACTGTGGTAATTGGCTATCTATATATAATGAACAATGATAAAGATATAGTAAAAAACTGTGATTTGGGTCAACTGACGAGTGCTGGTTCAGCATGAAATGTATATCTTGAGGATCATCTTTTTTATGTCTTTGGTCATATGTTTATTATTACACCCTCCACAAGGCGTTAAAAGCGGATAGAAACCCGTCCCTTCCTTGCATGTGTAGTGAAAATTACATTATAGACATATTATACCTGACATATAACTAATTTGGGAGAACCTAGGAACCGTAAAACAATATAGCAGATCAATATGTTATTATAAACTTGAACGTAAATAATACTGAGATCAGTAGGGAAAGCTAACTCCAACTAAATTAACTGTCGCTTTATTTTAGTACCGGCTAAACCTAGTCACGTTACGTTTATAGTAACGTTTATTACAAAGGCTTGTAAAGTTAAGCAATTACAATAAAAGTTATCGAACTATTTGTGTAGTATCTATTATTAACAAACCTTTATTGCAGATAAATTACAATTCATTTTGCATACTGTCTATAAATGGTTATTTTGGTATTAAAAGCGGTTTTTGGTTTAGTATTTATTAACAATTTTAATAACCCGAAATACAATGAAGTATTATTTTATATAAAAAAAGCATAGCGACAATACCTGCATCGGCGTATGAAAAGAAAAACAACGTATACAGACACCTAATATTTATGCGATCAAAGGAAGACTTTGATATTAATAAGTTCAGTAACTTAAATGAGAGGCCCTCTGGGACTTATGAATACCCAGTAGAAGAAACCGCATATAATATTCATAACTATTATTTTCAGATAAGCTACATATATAAATTTCCAATAATCAAACCCAATATTGCCTAAAATTTTCTTTTTTCTTTTATTTATTTATTATCTCTTTCCCTCATATATATAATACTTAAAAAAAAAAAATCTGCTTTCAATAAAAATATATTAAATTAATTTCCTTCGTTTCTTAAATTTATTGGAAGAGATCTATATAGAGAAAAGAAAAAGACTGAATTAAACGTCGGCTTATCTTAAAGAAATAAAGACAAAGCGCACAAAACTAAACCCAGATTTAATCAAGCCGAAGAATAGAAAACTAAAGGCCCAGGCGCAGTAAGCCGGCTTTGCTTTGACATAGTATTGTTGGGCTTTGAATGGATGTTCCTTGATTCAATAATCTCTTCGCGTAAGCTCTCTTAAATTATAGCTGTACGGTTTTCAAACTATATCGGTGGAGTGGAGATAGACCACTTTTATTATTCCGCAACCAAAGGTAAAAAGAACTTGCCAGTTTTATAGATTCATAAAATATAATAGCTCCGCTTATCATCCAAATGCGTTTCACTGCCTTTAGAGGTATATGTTTTTTATTAATGCAAAAATATATAAAATAAGCTTCTCTCTTTTTCTTCTCATAAAAAAGAGAGGGCGGAAAAAGAAAGGAGGTTTAGGCAAATCAAATAAGATTAGAAAATTTAAATTTTCAGTTTTTATTTAGATAATAAAATCGTTTTGCAAAATGTATCTTACAGCTGACGATGGCTCAAATCGCATTTTGATTGTTTTATATTTATAAATCTTTTTGCATTTCTATTTTATCTTATGCATTAGGTAAGAGGGTTTAAAAATTGCTATCTTTTGTCTATTATTATTAAAACATTAAACAAATAAGTGGCCTCTCTTATTTATAAGACAAAAATCATAAAGATTCCAATGAGGCCTTATTTATTCCGTTTTAAATAATTAATTAGATCTACAAGGCAACGAAATCATAACTTTTTTCTTTCTCTGTCTTTACTCAAGAGAAAAGACCACGGGCTACGCGTCATTTATTAGCCAAGCTTAATATGTCTAACCACATCTATGTAACAAACATTAACCACTGAACCGAAGGACCTGCGCTTGTGTATGTATATAATAAAGCTACAGATAGTTTATCCTCAATGCAAAGAAAACCAAAAAGATTTCTATCCGAGATCTTAAAAGAACCGAGCAAGGCAAATTATTAATCCGTACATTTTTAGCACTACATCCGTTGTTACAGTGTAATTTTTTTCAGGATAATAAAACATGGATAGGTGGCGCATCAGGCAGAGTAGTGCTTTTGCTAGCCTTTATTCTGAATTTGGAAGTTAAAACACAATGTTTTTCGCCTCGTATATACGTAAGATATCGGTTTAGTTTTTATGCATATGGATGCTAATTATTATATGTATATGCTTTTGATAAATAAAATTAATTTACGATCTTCATATTTCAAAGTCTGAGAAGTTATCAGTCAAGATAACAGCTGGTAGGAAAGGCAATGTTTGAGAACTACTGAATTATGGATTTTACTGCCATTTGATAATGACTCTTTATTTGCCTACCTATAACTGAGGATCAATTTGGGCACCTGAGGCAAACCTTAAAAACTGCACATTTTAAAATTATTGAAAAGGCTAATTTAAAATGCTCTACTGAGCAACGCAATAAATGTAATAGGAAAAATTATAAACATATTTACTACATATATGTATATATGTATATTGTAATCATACGAAATATGGATATACAGGGGTGATGGCAAATTATCATTCTCATGATCATAATAAGTATGAGCAAGAATCAACATTGGAATATGGAATAGCATATATGTGATAAACATAACAACAATACCAACATCATCCATTAATTCTTTTGCATTCTGATACCTTCTATTGTTCCATCTGGTGAGAGAATTCAGAAATGCTCGACCTTTTGGTTTTTTATAAAATCTTTGTTTTATACTAAAATTCAATAAACTGGACTTTATTTCCTGTCAATTTAATTTTATAAGTGAATAATATTCTAAAAAATCACATTTGACTATTTTAAATATTTAAAAACTGACTTAAATATAACAATGCACTATATATATCATCGCAGATATTTACGTAAACCCAAACTAAAAATGAATGAATTTGTTTCTTATTTTAAATTTTTTTTTTTTTTTTTAAGAAGAATGAATGAAGATAGATTTATGATAATGCTATCCAAATCTACTTTCATTAAAATCTGATATTTTCTTACAAATACGACAATATTTTAAAAAATTTTAACACCATCAATTATGACAGATAATGACAATATAGACTAGTTTTTTTTTTTTTATATTATGGCCATATTTATTCAACTTCTATTTCTAAAAATAAAACATAAATGAATAAATTGAAAGTTTATCTTTATATTTCTTTATACTAATCAGCCAATTAGTTTGTAACAAGAATCAAAACTATTTTATAAATAAAAAAATATTTTAAATTATACTTGAAATCTTCACATGAAAACTATAGTTACTCTATAAGTATTTTCTTTTGTCAAAAGATACAAAAGAATACTTTTGATCTTTGCTACAATCTGTGAGCTTCTGATCTCTTCAGACTTTTTTTTAAACTTTAATCTCAATAAAAGCTTCATGTTAAAATGTACATTATTATCACTTAGGCTAATGTTAATATGATATGATGTTATGAGATCATAGTATTTTTTCTAAAGAAACATTCAACATTTTCCCATGAAGGTGAGGATTTACAGATTAAAAGTCAATAGACATCTCTTGTGGCTGGAATTAAAATATATACAATGTAAATCATTATGCAAATCATTTTTAGTCAATGCCAAACATTGGTCATAATATAAATAGCATTATCAATATTTTAATTGCATGCACATACATAAGTGCTAAAATTATAATAATATATAATATAAAAATCTGAAACCATTATAGCAATGTTGCTCATCAGCAGTAGACTGAGTTATCAGATACAATGAATGTACTGACTATCAATAAAATAATTATCTTAAAGTGAATGGAGTTTAGAGATGAATCTTTACATTTGTGCCATTCAAATAATTCCACACAAAAACATCTGGATGCACATACACAATATTCCCATACATATATAGCAAAGTATAGTAATGGTTGAAACTAGCTTGGGATCACAAGGACTCTAAAAATTGTAAACAAATATATATTTATAATTTAATCTATTTTAAATACAATTTATCCAAACCGCTTCAAACACTTTTTAGCAAAATTCTCTATTTGTACATATATATACATCTACATTTCGACTGACCTGCAGTCTTCTTCAGAGCAAGTTTATTTAGAAGATCAAAATAAACTTGCTCTGAAGAAGACTGCAGGTCAGTCGAGACATAGGTATATATATATGTACAAATAAAGAATTTTGCTAAAAAGTGTTTGAAGCGGTTTGGATAAATTGTATTTATAGGATATTATGGCAAAAATAAAGAAAAGTGTGAATTTGATAATATTTAATCTATTTTACACTAAATAATTTTGAGGGAATAGTTTAAAATAATAATTAACAAGTTTATTAATGAGGATAAAAAACAAAGGTCTGAAAAGTACTTTACATACAAATAAATCACTCTGATTTTGTCTTATACAGATTAACAATTCAAGCAGTTATATTTATAAAAATGCATAAATAAATGGATTACACAACATCCACATATAAGCACACACATGTGTAGACAAGGTAAAACAAAGTATTAAAAATATTTATATAATAAAGAATATTCAATTTTAATAATATCCAGTGAAAGAATTTAGACATATGTGTTCATTTATTATAATAAATTTTTTAAACCTATAGACTTTATTCTATGTTAACAATATATAAATAATTAAGTGATAAATATCTATAAAGTACACACCTGTGTGCTTGCTCTAAAATTTGGTATTAATTTTAAATATTTTAATCTTACAAATCAAATTATTAGTATAACACTCATAATTCAATAATTCAATACTAGCACTATAAATGCATAAACACAAAGCTAATATTTAATAACTTATTAAACCATAGGCTGAGTGCTTTCAAAAATCATGGCTCTCATAATCATAGCTCTTTGTGAAGTGACTGATTGCCCAATGTTATGCAAATCTATGCAAAGTTCAAATATTCCATTTCCTGGATATAGAATAACATGTTTTCTTTCTGTTAATAATGTTGCTGTCAGTTGTGATAAAGCAGGCCCCTTTTATCTTTCTTCTCAAATTGTTTTCCTCTCTGCAGACTAAGCTGGTTGTTTGTGGTTTGCATGGAGATCATGCAAGCTTTTGGTGCTGTGCAAAAATAGAATTATATGCTGGATCAGATTGTGCTATTATATATGAATATTTATGTTGAGATAATCTAGTTTCCAGTGCTACTTTAGTTTCTCTGTAATATGAAAGCACTATCCGATCCAGCGCACATTTCCATTTTTATACAGCACCAAAAGCTTGCAGGATATCCATGTGAACTGCAAACAATCAGCTTAGTCTGCAGAGAGGGAAATGATTTGAGAAGAAAGATAAAAGAGGTCTGCTTTATCGCAATTGATGGCAACACCATTAACAGAAAGGAAATGTGTTGTTCTATATCCCAGAAATAGAATACTTGAAGTTTGCATAGATTTGCATAACATTAGACAACCAGTCACTTCACAAAGAGCTATGATTATGAGAGCTGTCACTCTTGAAAGTTCTCAGTCTATGGTTTAATAAAATATTAGCTTTGTGTTTATGTGTTTATAGCGCTAGTATTGAATTACTAGATATGAACCAAACACACAAAGTTTAAAATTAACTTCATAATACTCGTAATTGTAAATAAAAATTTTTTTTAAAAAAAACATTATATTGTTTACTTATAAACTAGAATTTGATTTGTCATTGCAAAACACCTATCTATTGGTCAATCCACTATAGTTTTTTTAAGTTTAAACAAGTCTTTTTACAAATCACATTGGAAATACCTCAATATTTTATCCTTGGAAGATCTTTGTCCAGATGTTTCATTGGTTATTATTTTTGTTGAGACTTTTTCTCATTACCTGCTAGATAATTTATTCAATAGTTATTCTTAAAAATAAATAGAAGGAATTGAACTTAGGATTTTTATTCTATATTCATCCTGCATTCCATCTCAAACGACTGACACACATGACCACATGGGATATGATTACAATATCAAATTCACCAAGGGCTTTGAGCATTCCATTATTGATTTTCAATGAAATGGATGGTTGAATGGTTGGAAGGGTGAGAAGATTGAAGCCTGTCCATTAAAGTTTGAATCATTGCTATATTAATGTAAGCTGACCACTGATTGTATATATGTGTGGGAGATTATGATCTGGCCTAGCTAATGAGAACTGATTCTGCACAAAATATGCATATTAGGGATAATCTATTTTTGTTGCATATATATGATCATTTGTGTCAATTGTTTGAGATAGAATGCAGAATGAATATAGACTTAAAAATTCTAAGTTCAAACCCTTCTATTTAGTTATTCAATAATTGTTTACTTTAAAAACAATTATAGTAGAAAATTATCATGTATAGAAAAATTAATAATTTTTTTTGAAACACAGAAATAAATTTTCATTAATCTACAAATCTAAAGCTTAATTATTATATCAATATATTTTATTTACTAGTCAGTTTATTTCTTTTGTGTTTCATACTTTGTTCATCAAATAGCTGTCATGCATGGACAGTGTATATATTGATGGCCAATAACTTATTTCATTTCTGATTCTCATGCATATATAAAGTAACAAATGTAAACTTATAAATAAATATTAAAAAATACAATAACGTAAAAATATTGCAAACTGAAAGAAATAATAAAAAAGAAAAATCAAATAAGCTATGTTAATATACAAATACAAGGAAGACTTAATCAATAGGCAGGCAGCAAATGTTAAGATCATGGAATTATGGGAAAGTTGACCTTTCCAAGTATAAGTTGACAAAGACTACAAGGATAGTTGAAAGTGCTCCTAAGTGACGCTTATATTTTTTGTTCTTTTTAACAAAATTTAATTACTGTATTTTCTAATATTTATTTATAAGTTTATATTTATTTATATTTATTTCTAAGTTTTGAATAAATACAGACATCAGTTTGTATATTATTATAAAGTAATATGTATATACAACATAATACTTGGGTCTCATGCGCAAGTTGTATAGTGCATGAAGATGCTTCATAAATGAAGAAACATGCCCTACAATAATTAATAAAATTTATATGTTTATGAAAATTTCCAAATCACTTTGTTGTTAGAAATATATTCTGATTATAAATATTTTATATTTGAAAATGGGAGAATTAGTATTTTTGCTTAGTCATGTAACAATTACTTGAAATATATGACATATATACTCTACACTTGTGCTAAATTGAATAAACTAATGCCATATTGCTATGATGATTAATAAAATGTATATAAATATTTAGATTTTCAAATGACTTTTAAGGAGAAATAAGAAACAGCTTCATGAAAATTAGGAATTTTGGATGTTCCAAAAGTGCTGTATTCATTATATTTTCTATACATTGTTTTACACCTATCTATAACCCTATAGTATGGTTTATAGTACTTGTAACTTGTCTTATCCCACATGAACAATTTCAACTTATTTGTTGAAAAATCTGAAGATGTCAGAATTATATGGATCTTTTGCATGAAATCATGTGACCCTCAGTATGACAATGCCATGACTAAGGGAACCTAGAAGTCAATAGATATAAGCATTTCCAATTGTCCAAGAGTTTTAACCTGAAGGTAAATAAGTGTATACCATAGATTTCTAAAAAAAATATAATTTTCAGTCATTTATTTACAAATTAGAAATTATAAATGCAATATTTTTTATATTTTTATTTTAAAAAGACAACTCTTGTCAAGCATTGGTGGTCAAGAGGCCAGTGACAGCTGCTTTACAAGCAGTTGTCCCGGGTTAGTGGGTTCACTTCCTGGCTGATGCTATGACACATGAGGAAAAAAAGACAACTCTTAAAAAGTTTACTATGGCAAGCAGAAGCAGTTTTTACTGGATAAAATAAATCACTTTTGTCAAAATTATCAGCAAATTTTTTTTTTTTAAATTTTAGTAGCAATAAATAATTCATTAACTTCTACAATTGTTTTTTCTTTGGTAACTAACCCTAAACATATCCTTCTTTTATAAAATAAAATTCAAATATCTAATATTAATAAACAAGGTGTGATGTGATGTATTTGGCTTCTCCTTAAACGAAGCAAAACTCTCCATACAGTAGTGCCACCCTGTGCCAACCAGAGTAATCAATGGAGGCACTAGAAAGGGATTTTATGCACAAGCCTTCTGGCATCCATTGATTACTCTGATTGATACAGGGTGGCACTATTGTGTGGAGAATTTTGTCTTGTTTATTAACAATTGTGCTAGTATAAGAGATAGTGATCATGTGATATCTAATATGTTTTTCTAACTTATGAATAATTAAACTGCATCCAGTAATATGTGCCCTTGTTATAGGTAAGAACTTCATTTAAATATTTATTTTCATGTCTTTAAAACATAAAAATTAAATTATAAAATGCCTATCACTTAAAAGCTTACATTTGTAATAAATAATGCTAAGATTATCAATATATTATATAGAAAAAAGGTGCAATTGTAAATATAAAATGTTCAGATACTGAGGACTACTTAACAAAAGACTTTCTAGATCCAATTCAAAATAGACAGGAGAACAGGAAGAGTTTTCAGGTCAACAGGTTAAATATTCTAATTTGCATGGAAAATGACGCAATAATTACTAATATATTTTAAAATAAACATTTAAAAATATTGTCTCATAATAATTACAGTAATTCAGAAATATGTTGGACAAGTAAGTATTTTTTTTATCAGTCATACTTTATAACTACCCATATAGTGTGTTTTGTATAGCATAGCAGTAGAAAATTGGCTTCTGATATTATTGGTTCCCAGGAATTATTTTTAATAACTGATATTATCTATTTTTTAATTATTTTTTTTTAAAAATATTATTATTATTATTATTATTATTTACATATTTTACTAATTATTATTATTATTATTATTATTATTATTATTATTATTATTATTATTATTATTATTATTATTATTATTATTATTATTATTATTATTATTATTATTATTATTATCTATTTTTTAATTATTTTTTTTTAAAAATATTATTATTATTATTATTATTATTTACATATTTTACTAATCTATTTTTCCTTAAATTTGGTCTGACGCTTGGATTCTTACCTAGGTAAAAATTTGTAATTGATTCATAATATTCCCCAAATATATTATGGTCCCAACCTAAGGAAAATAGAATTAGTAAAAAAAATATGATTTTTTAAAAAAATATTTTATTGCATGCATTTCATTAAAATGATGTTATCATTTAATGTCATCGTATTGATTGTAACAACCATGCAACATCACTTGAAACCACTTATAAATGGTCACTCTATTGGAAAAGTGCCCCAAATAATTCATTATATATTGTAGTGCAACAAATTAAGAGTTCAATTTTTTAAAATTAATGGAGTAACATATCAGTAAACAAAAGAAATTGCAAGGCATGGTAAGATTTCTTAAAATTTATCAAATAAATGACGTATGTATAAAAATATATTCCCTTAAGTGAATGCAATGTAAATCCATAACTCCTAGATATTAAACTATATACCATCTACGCAATAATGTATAACATGTACAATACGATTGAGTTATTATACTGAAATAATGAGCATATAAAAAAGCTAAATCATAAAGTAGTATAAATATTTTATTACTGAACAAATATTTGAGGAGCTAACTTTGTTAATAGAAAAGTAAACAAGTTACTCATGAGAAATCGCAAATGAAACTAAAAACAACAGACAAGAATTATTTTTAACAAAGTAATTAACATGCCAATTAGAGTAGTCCTAGTTAAAGTTAATCATTATTTTATCACATGGAAAATTTCTAAAAGTTATTTTGTGGCTGCCAAAGTTAGAAGGTAATAAAAAGGTAAAGATGCAAATAATTATAATGTTTTAATATTCTGCAGTTTTTATCTTTTGTTAAACAAAATTGTATAAAATGCTTTGTTTAATTTACAAGTTTCATTTCATGGTACTGTAAGCACTGAAATTTGACTTGCACAAAGGAGTCTCTTACCCATGCAATGGCCATGGTTTGAAGATTGATTGGCTCCTCAGTGACAGGCCTGTGATACATATATTTGCAGTCAAGATGGCTGTCCTTAATTCAATTCAACTGGACTTCAGTGAAATAAATGGTTTAATATATGCATCTGGACTATGAATTGTAGAAAAGCTATTTCTGATTTCTGAGTAATCTTGACCAATGTAAAACTAGCAGCTGCCTTTTTGCATTCTCTCCAATCTAATGAGTTAATTAATTTTCAATTTGAACCCACTATTTATGGTATTACAGTAAAATTTGAAACATGACAGTGAAGTGTTTTTTCATCTTCATTAATTAAAAACCGGTTAATTTAATTATATCATCCTGTTTTTCAATATACATTCATTTAAATTAATTTTTATTTAAAATTTTTTCTTAATTCCTCAAATAAAAATAGATTATAGGATTAAGTACAGTTAATGTACATTATAAAAAAACACTTTGCTATATTAAAAGATATTATTTTTTCAAAATCAGAAAAGTCAAAATTATTTGCTCTAAATAAAATATTTTTTTTATATTTGAGTTTTAAATAATTTATAGTACTTTAAAATATTAAAATTATTATTTAATCATTATTCCATTATTTCAGACTACATATTTTACATAAATATATACACTACTCTCAGTGCTATCTCATATTGCTGATCCACCTGATTACCCACATGTTGAAAAAATAAATATACGTATTTCATGCTAAACCAGCAATCATCAGGTGGTCTAGATACGTATTTCATGCTAAACCAGCAATCATCAGGTGGTCTAGGTAACTATCCTCACACATCTAGACCAACTGATGATTGCTGGTTTAGCATGAAATACGTATATTGGTGATTATTTATTTTTTCAACATGTGTGCAATCAGGTGAAGCAGAAATATGAGATAGCACTGAGAGTAGTGGGTTGTGTGAAAGTCTGAGTTCGACACCTGCATATTATTACATATATAAATGCAGGTTTAAGCCTGTACAATGTATACATATATACAGTAAATTTTATCAATGTTTATTGCTATTATTTTTTCAAACTTTATATACATATGCACACACACATGTTATGTTGTGTACCATGAGACTAATTTCATCTCAATATATTTAAATATAATGTCTCACTTTAATGTGTATTTCAATTTGGCACTTAAGAGATACCTCAACTATATTGCCAGCCCTATATGAGATACATGCATAATGTGATAATGTAGTATTAAGATATCCTTATTCATGCATACATATTTCTCTTATGGTGGACACAAACAAATTTTGATTTTGCATTAAAGTGATTAAGCATATAAAAAATAAAGATATGCAGATTTATATATAAGATATAAAGATCAAATAGAAAGAAAGTTTGCCAACATTTTAATAAATTGATATTTAATCCGCTGAAAATTATGGAAGTGAAGTTCATAAATACAATATTTAGACAATATATAAGTGAAATATTAAATACAAAACTGTGTTTAACCCTCAATGGTTACATGCAGTAAATTATCCTACTATCAATTTTCATGTGCCCTAATTTTACATTACTTTCAAATCAAACAGTTGTCTATCTTATTATCTTCCCAAATATATCTTTATTTTACAAAAACTCAAATTACTTTGATTTTAATTCACTTAGTCTAAATCTTACGCCATTTTTTGAAGATTACCAATGTCCTATCACATGCTGTCTAAATGTAAATAATTTTGTTTCTCCATTTTTTGCAATCTATGATTATTTTATTTTCTATTTTTATACATAAATATATTTTTTTGCAATTTTTAGGTTAATAAAAAATCAAACTTGTTTTATTATAATACCTGATTGTAATTTTTAAAAACAATTCATTTAAATAAATTCATATATTAAGCCATAAAATTTTTATTCACTATTGCTTTTTTCCATGGTATTACCATGCAGAGTTTTTATACATTTGTTCTGACATGGGAAAACCCAAGATGAAAGCAGATTATAACTTGAACAAGATGTTAGTCAGTAGTAGTTTTCTTCTAAATGTTAAATATTTTGACTGACAACTCATTTAGATTATATATAAAAATTTAGCAGTCAAAGAAAAAAATGTTTAAATTTTTTTAAAAGCCTTAGTAAAATTGCATACTAATCCATACTTTGATAAAAGACTCTTAATGTATTTTAGAAAAATTAGGAAGGCCTAAAGCTAATAATAATGGTAATGATAATAATGTAGATGACAATGAGTGGTAGCATTATGCCAAATTGTAGTGTTTATGTTACAATACTGTTTGTAGTCATTATAAGTTAATTGAACATTCATAACTATTATAATTTTAAATGCACTTAGAAATTTAAAATATCATAAAAGAGGTGACTCTTGCACTGATATTGAATTTTGATGGTAGGAGATGTTTTGATGAGAAGATTAGTTTTTGATATACGTACTAATTTATCATCATTTGATTTTGTTGAAAGCATTAAATGTATATATATTTAATTAAATATTTGCATGGACTGTTGTTATAATAAAAAATATAAATGAGATTATATCCATATAAGCAGAGATAACTTTTAGTTTTTGATGTTGCCAAGAAACTATTAATTACTACTAATTGACAATCCCTGAGGTTAAACAAATTTTTCCATTAACCTATAATTGGTCTTTAGTTGGCATTTTTGTTGAAGTAACCAGGATTATCAACTAGTAGTAATTATTCATTTCTTAGCAATATAAAAGTTTAAAGTTCATCTCTGTTTACATAGATGTGATCTCATATCTGTTTTCTATTATACACTGTAACAATATAAAATGAGAGCAATGGGAAGAACACTGTTATGTACCCAAATTAAAATACCAGTCTATCTAGGTATGGCAATTGAATAGCATACAAGAAAAATTCTTTGGTATACCCTATGGTGTGAAATGCTCAAGAGATAGTCTCTTTAAAGTCAAACTAAAGATTTAATATATATATATAAAATTAAGAGCATGCTAATGAGATCTAAACAAGCTTTTTTTTTATTATGATAAATGCTACTACAAGAGAAGACATTCAAATCATCTTTATCTTAGATTGTCCCCATCCCCAGATCGGTTTTGACCTATGGTTCTCTTCAGTGAGGAGTTGGAATACTAGATTAAAAAATCCAACTCAAGCAAAGCATTTATTTAAAAGGTAATTATCAAGAAGAAGATCTGAAACTTTTAGACATCTACATGTCTTTAAAGTCAGCTCTCCAACTGAAAAAATTATATGGGCCTGAACTTAATTCAGATACTTCATATATTAATAGGCTTAGCCACTTAATTTAGCCAAAGCCCCAACAGCAAAATAATAATAGTAATAATAAAAAGTCAGATGTCACATGACTTATATATAGCTTGCATTTACCAATATGTAAAATTAAGAGCATGCGAATGAGCTCTAAACAAGCTTTTTTTATTATGATAAGTGCTACTACAAGAGAAGTCATTGATATCATCTTTATCTTAGATTGTCCCCATCCCCAGACCGGTTTCGACCTATGGGTCTCTTCAATGAGGAGTTGGGACACTAGATTCAAAAATCCAACTCAAGCAAAGCATTTATCTAAAAGGTAATTATATATATATATTGAGACATAATATAAAAGATTCTGCTCATATGGCCTGGCTTCAAATCCCTAATTTGTGCCAATGCAATCTAGAATAATAATAAAAATAAAGAATGCTAGCTCTTTTTAATGATCTGTAAATCATAAAATAGGAACTTAAAATAATACTAACTGAAAATATATGATGAATACATATACAAACTAAAATGGTAATGCTATTAAATCAATCCATAATAGAATAAATGAATGATGGTTTAGCAAGCTTTTTATAAATAAGATGCTGTATAGTCCACGTTGGTATAATATTCAAAATTTATTGTTAAATTTACGATGGTATTTATTTTAAATAATCCTTAGACTGCTGTGTTAATTTTATATTATATTCAAAAGCATGAAAAATACTAAATTCAATAACTAATAGAATATTATTACAAAATTTATTAATAGTTTTGACATCAATAAGCATTAATGAAAATGTTAGAATAATTTTGATTAATTGTAGAACATCAGTGTAATGATAATATTTAAACTATTCACTAGTTAGATTTTGTGTATACATGTTTCTTATTATATATCTAAACTATAATTGCTATACCTTATAGTTATTAATGTGAATAAAACTCAAAATTAAAATTTAATGAATAATAATGCTAATTTATTTGCAGACAATAAAAAATTAAAATTAGGAATATATTATAGGAATTAAAATTAAAGTACTATATGAATTTGCATATGTTTAAACTGTTAAGTAATGCTAGACAAAATATTTATATCGAAAACCAGAGGAAAATACCCAGCTATATATTAATTTTGGATGAACAACCTATAAAATCATGAAGTAGGTCCTAACTTGTTACATATTGTCTATTAGACATATACAGATACTGAGTAAACTTAAATAAATTATTAAGCAAAGATCTATTTTAATTACTATATCATAAAATTTTAAAGACAATTATGATCTTCTTTTGATTAGGTATCCACTTAAATATTCACTCACTTACAAAACATACATTAAAATGACCCCTAGTCAAGCGTTGGAGGCCGAGTGGTCAGCACAGCTGCCTTACAAGCAGTTGTCCTGGGTTTGCGGGTTCACTTCCCGGCCGATGCTTTGACATATGAAAAAAAAAGACCCCTTTAAATATAAATGTAATATTAAATCATAAATAAAAACAAATGATCTGTAAATAATGAATAATGTTCGTCATCAAATGTCCTACTGCTCTTTAGATTTGTTTCACCAAAGTTCCAAAAAAAAATTATATATAATACATTAAAAAAATTCAATAATTAGAACATGATAACCAACAAGAAAAAAATGTAACATTTGAAGTTTATTCCATTGAGCTAAGAACTATTAATTTCAAATAGGGTACAGAGGCATATTAATTCTTTTAATAATTATTTCCAGATGTTATCATATGTATCCTTATAATTTTGCTTTTATTGACACATATATAAAATATGAATTTCCATAGTTGATTTTTACATTTCAGCTATTAAATTCCCTATTGAAAATGTGGAAATGGTTATTACCTTATATTTCATTATGTCAATAATCTATATAGGTATAAGATGTAAATAAACACACACACATATATATATATATTGTAACGAGCATAGACGTTCGTTACATTGTTTTTTTTTTTTTTAAATTTATTAAACATGAACGTAAATTAAAAAGTTCGCATTTAAAAATTTTCTTTAAGAATTAAAAATTGAAATTAAATATCATCTTAAACTCTTATATATTAAATCGCACAGATAATGAAAAATTATTAAAATAAAACTTTATTAAAGAAAAAGTATTTTAAAACTAAATTTTAAAAAGATTTGGAGATGAAATTATATCTTTAAATTTATCGTTAAATATATCTTTGATTTGGAAAACAGGTTAATTAATCAGAAATGGAAATGATAAATGTTAATTAGTTAAATGTAAACCAGCCTTGGGCATTTAAATGTAAAAACAGCGGTCAGATAGGAAAACAATAGAAACTTTTAGCAAATGAAATAAATCCATTGGGAAATCGGACCTCAACGAAAAGGATCATCACATCGATGATGTAATGTTAAGTCAATCTTTCAAAGGAATATAAAAGGACAAGTTTGGAAATTATTAATTAGTGACTGGAAATTGATTATTACGATGTGACTATATGTAGTAGTACGGAGTTGGAGGAATTGACAGACGCACGGTCAATTCTTTCAGCTGTTAAAGAAAGGAGAAATGAACTATCGTTTCCTACATTGAGGACCAACTAAATTAAAAAACCTCCGAATGAATAAATAAAACAACGGCTAAATAGATATCAATCTTAGGATGGCGTGGGAATTTACGTTCATGGCAAGCAACGGATAAAGTTGGACGTGTTAAAAATCGTAAGAACTTTATATTCACTTGAAAAAATAAGAACTCTAAATTTTAAAACTTTTTATTAAATGATGCAATAGAATCCTATCTGACCAAACTAAATTCTTTATTAATAGTGTTATTTGATGTATTTTTTTTCTTATTTATGTAAAATCATTTCCATTTATTTATTTTTTTATTCTTTAAGTTTTTATCATGATTTTTTTTTGTTTTTCGTTAAATTAATTATATAAATGTTAAACTTAAGTCGGGCGTGAATGGCTGTATAGATTTGTAAAGTTATATTAGGGGAGGGTAATCTTAGGTTATTTGTGTCATTGTTAGATTGGGTCAATGGATTGGATATATTGATGTAGTTAGTAGATGTAATCGGAGATTCGCTACTGGCAGAATCGCTTCATACGCCGCACTCTCCCGTTTTGCCTATGGAAGGAATTATAAGACGCAGAGTGCAGTTCCTTTCTATGGAGGTTTTTTTTTTATTGTTCTTCTCGTTGGATAGAAGTAATATTCCTATCTAATGAGAGTCAATATCTTCTTTTAATCTTTTTGGTGCTGCCGTATTCCATATTACATTGAATACATCGATGTATCAGATGGATTGATGCCAGTTTGACTGCGAATTTTAGCCTAAGGTTAAATAGGGATAGAATATTTTATTTTCAAATGCAAATCTATGTGGTCTATTCATACTTGACCCTAAATAAAAATGCATTAAATTTAAGTTGTTTATAGACGCTTGCATGGATTGGTTATCGGTTAAGTATGTTTTGGGTTTTCATATTTGATCAAAATATATAGACATTCGATAAATAATGATACCTTACGGTGAGTATCTAAAATGTATTTATTCGGATGTCTTTTAAGTTATTGGTGACAATGCAAGTATCTTATGATGAATACTATTGGGTTACGTAGAAATTTCCCTCCACAATTGTCAGTAATCAATAATTTTGTATTTTGATCGTTTATGTTTACTTTGAAATGTTTTTGACCGTGAAATCTATGTAACCGATCTATATTCAACATTATAAACAAGCTTTCCTAAATTTATCTGTGCGAACTTAATTAAAATGTAAAATTAGAATATAATAGTAATTAAAGGTAAATTAAAGTCAAAAATCAAAGTTAAAAATAATGTTAAATGTTAAAATGTAAACTAATACTAAAATAATTTTAAATCTTATATATATGTGCATAAATAAATGTTTGTATGTTAATTACTGGCAGTGGCTTATTTTATTTATTTTTTTTAATGTTGAAATCTAATTAGATAAGATATGATATTATTTAATCTCTGCTATTCCACTGAGCTAGTGACATGGGCTAACGACCGGAACCAAAATATTTATAAAAAAAAATTATTTTTTTTGACTTACGTATCTGCCTACTTTATAAATTTTTCTAGGTTCAAATGCCTAGATGGCGCCCCGTAGTGCAGATTACGTTAAGTCCCTTTCTCCGGATCGTTACAATATATATAGGTTTACATTCAACACATATTAGAATTTTATAATTATATTATTCCACTCACAAATCATTATTATCTTTAAATCTTTGACAGTTTGTTAATTTTCTCCTTTGGCATTCACATATATATTCATCAGACACATATCTATGTATATTAATATTAAATTTCAGCAAAAATTTTGAACTCCTCTCATAAAACTTAAAATGCTACAACAAATAATAAATTTCATCTCTAAAACAACATTCACATTAAAAGTTTATTTCTTCATTTGTGTTTTATATTGTTTGGGCTATTAATTTACTTAAATCATAAGTGCACATAGCTAATTAGTTACCATATGCAAATTACATCAGTCCAGCCAATACTTAAAATTAACCAGTATCAGCAATCCGAATTGTTTGAAGTGATGCTATTTATATGTATCAGTAAGCTGATTTTTCAGATTGGTTCATAAAATATGTGAAAACACCCACCAAGAATCTTCAATCTGTTGTCAGATAATTGTCTTATAAATTAAAGATTACTTTGATAGCAATTGAAGATTTTTGGTGTTGATAAGCATAGGTTGTTGTCATGTGATATATATATATAAAATAAAAAATGGCTGACCAATGGGAAAACAACTCTCAGAGATATATTGCACCTTATTTATTAAAACCTAATATGTGGATGTTACATTAGCTACTGTAGCACTAATTTTTATTAAACAATACATTAATAAAATAAAATAAAATTGGAGGTCTGAAATAAATGTATGATGTTGAGGACATTTAAAATAATCTTTAGAAACTTGTATTTAAAATTTATAAGAAAAAAATAATAAAATGAAAATATAAAATGCTATAAAATCCTAAGGTTTTAGAGATTTTATTAAACTCTTTTCAAAAGACTCTATCTTTTATAAATTAAATGAATTTAGGACATTTTAATTTAGAAATAAAATATTATTGAAGTATATAATAGTGAACAGTTAACTAATGTACAAATATATACTAGAGAATTATTAATTTTTTCTTCACTATGTAATTATTTTGCATATGTATGTATATATGCTTTATGAAGCAGTTTATTTTTCATTTATTAATTTAGCAAGTGCACAATCAGTAATGGGCACCATAATCATAGACCTCATGTTTCATATTAAATGAACTGATTTACATATTATATATAATTAAGATGAATTATAAATAAATCAGCAGTGATATAAAACACAAGAGCTATCATTGTGGTGTCTCACTGAAAGCTTCACCAAAAACTTCACTAAAAGTCTCATCAAAAGCTTCACCAAAAACTTCAACAAAACCTTCATTGAAAGCTTCACCAAAAACTTTACTGAAAGCTTTGCCAAAAGCTTCACCAAAAACTTCACCAAAAGCATCATCAAAAACTTCACTAAAACTTTACCAAAGTCTTCACCAAAAGCTTCATTGGAAGCTTCACTGAAAGCTTTAGCAAAAGCTTTGCTGAAAGTTTCACAGTAAGCTTCACTGAAAATTTCACCAAAAGCATCATCAAAATCTTCACCAAAATCTTCATGGAAAGCTTTACTGAATGCTTTACCAAAGGCTTCACTGAAAGCTTCACTAAAAGATTCACCAAAAGCTTTATCAATAGCTTAACCTAAAACTTTATCGAAAGCTTAACCTAAAGCTTTAATAAAAGCGTTACCAAAAGCTTCACTGAAAGCATCACCAAATGCTTTACTGAAAGTTTTGCTGAGAGCTTTACTGGACACTTGATTGAAAGCTTCACCAAAATCTTTACTGAAGGCTTCACTGAAAACTTCGCTGAAAGCTTCACCAAAAGCTGTATTGAACGCTTCACTGAAAGCTTCCCCCAAAATAAAATGTTCACCAAAAGCTTCACAAAATGCTTTAATAAAAGCTTTGCTGAAAGCTTAACTGAAAGCTTCACTGAAAACTTCACTAAAAGCATCACTAAAAGCTTCACTGAAAGCTTCACCAAAAGCTTCTCCAAAAACTTCACCAAAAACTTTGCTGAAAGCTTTACCAAAAACTTTATTGAAAGCTTCACTGAAAGTTTCATTGAATGTTTTGTTGAAAACAAAAGATTCACTGAAAGCTTCACCAAAAGTTTCCCTGAAAGCTTTGCTTAAAGATTCACTGAAAGCTTCACCAAAAACTTCACTGAAAGCATCACCTGAAAACCTTCACTGAAAGCATCACTGAAAACTTCACTGAAATTTTTGCTGAAAGCTTCATTGAAAACTTTAATGAAAGCTTCACTGACAACAAAAGATTCACCAAAAGCTTCTCTGAAAGCTTAGCCAAAAACTTTACCAAAAAGCATTACTGAGAACTTCACTGAAAGCATCATTGAAAGTTTCACCAAAAACTTTGTAAAGCATACATACATCCTTAAGCATAAGAATGCTAAAGAATTATTAAATGAAGGTTATAAATTGTTAAAATAATACATAATTTTAAACATGAATAAAGAAAAAAAAAGTAAAGAGAAAGACAGGATAACACCACATATAAATATATTTATTAAGATAATAAGGACAATTACTCAGAGCTTTAATAGATTTATAAATGTAAATGATAACAATCAACTCTTAAGCTATCAACAATTTTAACCTGTAGTCAAGGCAACCACCTTAATTGTTAAAGAAGTGTTGCCTTGACTACAGATTGAGATTGTTGATAGCTTAAGGGTTTATTGTTATCATCTACACTTATAAACCTATTAGAGCCTTGATTAATTGGCTTTATTATAATAGTAAAGATATACTTTATATGAAATTTGGAAATGACTATTTATTAGTCTGCTTTCAGAACAAGTTATATTTGCCTGATTAATGAGGTTTGCTTAAATTTCTTTGCATTATTAATCTCACATTGCTTGGTCAAGTGGCAATCGTTAGTGTCTATATAAATATATCAGACCATAGATAAAGGTTTATCACCTTTATTGTTAATGGAGGTTGCCTCAACTACAGGTTAAGATTGTTCATATATATTACTTATAACACTCTATTCATATACACATTAATGCAACAAATTTTTTTAAAAACTTCTTTATTTTTTTACAGTTTCGACTGTCCAGCAGTCTTCATCAGAGCTCTATCTTCTTCACTGCCTAGATTCGACTATCCAGCAGTCTTTGTCAGAGCTCTATTTTCTTCACTGCCTAGTTTCAACTGTCCAGTAGTCTTTGTCAAAGCTCTATCTTCTTCACTTTCTTAGGCAGTGAAGAAGATAGAGCTCTGACGAAGACTGCTGGACAAAACTGTAAGAAAATAAAGTTTTTAAGAAAATTTGTTGCATTAATGTGTATATGAATAGAGTGTTATAAGCAATATATATATGATTATATGAAGATATGCAAAGAAAGTGAAGGAGAAGAATGAGAATATACATTAGCATGTATGTGGACAGTATTAGACAGGTGAATTAAATGAAAAGAACACATGCACATAAATATTGTATCAAAAATTTATTAAATACTGATAATGTGAAAGAATAAGTCAAATCATATTATTATTTTGTATTTTTCTTTTGGAATTAGAAAGTTTTTACTTGTTTATGAGAGATTAGCAGTGAAAGACAGCTTCCTCAGTATATGAAATTGTAGTGAAAATTAGAAAAATTGTGGATATCCATATGCCATGCATAATGAAAGTTAGTGATGAAGTTATATTAGATGTGATAATACATTGGACTATTGCCATCATCTACCACTAAACTTTTTAAATACAAACAACTGTTAGTAATAATACATAAATAGACAATGCAAGTTAGTAGATTACACAACATTTCAAGTGGTATCATTCTTCACTCTTCTTCCAGTATTGCTAGTCTGATTAGTGACAATATTAATGTAGGAGTCAAACTTATACATCTAGATTCCTGAATATCGAATTTTAAGGCAATGTTCTAACCAACTGAGCTAAGATGTCTAAGGCAGCAGTCAGAAGAAATTTCATTAAAAAAATTTGGAGGAATCAACAATCGAACCAACCCTCATAGACGAAGTATATGAAATTTCTTCCGACTGTTGTTTTTGCGAGAAAAGCTCAATTAATTAGAGTGTTGCCTTAAAGTTCAATATTCAAGAATATAAAGGTGAAAGTTATACTTGTATGCTAATATTGCCAGTGGTCAGCCAATAACATCTGAAGAAAAGCAGAGAATAGTACAACTCAAAACATTATGCAATCTACTAATCTGTGTTGTACATTTGTGTATTATTATTAAGATGATGTTTGTAGTTGAAAAGTTTAAATACAGTTTAAATTTTTATAAACATTCAGCATTTAATGATAGAGGGAATAGTCCGACATATTTTTCATCATTTAATTTGCTGCAATTTATTTTACAGTTGTTAATTTAATGCTATAAAATAATAAATTAAATACATCTAAATAAAATCTAATACATTTGACTGGCAGTTTTTATAGAAATATAAAAATATATATTTTATACAAAAAATATAAAAATGTAATTTTATAGGGTATATAAAAATATATGTCAAAGGAAACGAATATTTTAGTTCTAATTTCCTCTACATTATGTATATAACCTTTTATCATTTTTAGATTTTCAATATATCTTTATATTCTCTTACAAAGGAGGAATTTAATCAAAAATAGTCTGAATATTCAATTTTATTCTCAATATTATATGTAAAATGCGTTTGAATTTGTTTTTGGCCAGCTTAAAAGATTAAAACAATCAATCAAACAAATGACGAATTTTTAAACAATACAAGCTAAAATAAACAAATAATTAATATATATTGTTTTATTTATATTTGTATTTTAATAACACATGTATATACTGTATAGTTTTTTTTTTTTAAAAAATCATAATGAAATAAATGAAAATAAAATAAAAAGTTCACCTTTGTTTCAATGATTAAAATTATTAGAGAATTATATATGTATAATATATAACCATGTATGCATAGTAATAAGCTACAAACAAAAAATGTACGTGCTTTTTTTTGTTTAAATGGTAAAAAAAACTTTATTATATCTAGGGTTTACATTTTAGGATAATAATTAGGTGAAAGTTTTTTAACAAAGCAAAGGAGCAAAAAAATTGGGTCAGTTGCACAATTTCGTTGTTGTATCTTTTTGGTAATGTTCTAATATCTTTAATATATATTTTTATCATCTGTACAGGGGGGATACTATCAATCGAAAATGTGTTAGATAGTCATTGCTAATTTTGAAATTCTTGGGGAAAAGATACAAGATTCCATGTTTCTATCACTATATTAGATTGGGCAAATCATTTATCTCTGCCATATTTTTTTAATTTGACTAGTAAAGGTCTGTGTGGAGTTTATGGTCGCACTGTTAAATATGAACTTGCATCATATCAACCACAGGGTAAATGCTAGACTTAGCATTATGATGGAGAGGAATATGCCCCCTTTTCAGCAATCAGCAATCGCAGTCAGAGGAGGGATAACAGGTTTGGATATTATACTGATATAGTTCCTGTGGATCTGGAGGGTTGGGCAATAGTAAAACATATACAATATAGACTTTTCATCCCTTAAACACAGGCTACAAATAGGGTCAATCCTTGACAGTTCCCTCCTGTAAACCAAAAAATGATTGGTTGGGAGAGCATTCAGTTTGAGCTTTAGTAGAAAGTCCAGGTATTTTGGCTTAAGATTCCAATACATGAACCTGGATATGATTTTATTATTTGTGATTTGCCAATAGGATAGGTTCAGGGTTATCATTTACATGAGATAAAAAAAAATTCAAAAATTGTGCATGTTATCTCTCAAAAACAGGAAATCTTCAAACCTTAATGGATAGGCCCCGATCCATTCTATCCTCCAAATCTTCAACCATCAATACCACTAAAAATCTAATGATGGAATGCCCAAATAGTTTGTTGATTCAATAAAATTGCACAGAGCCATATTCATAATTTATAAATAAATAATTCTTTATCAATTTATGAAATTTCATTGAATCAAGAGTAAATAAATAAAATACATCTAATGCAAAAAAATATATTTTATTTTCTCAATTTTTTTTTTTTTTTTTTTGCAAATTCTGATTCAAAATAAATCAAATTTTTAACGAAGATATTTTTACTTGATTTATACTAATTGTACAATAATGTATCTATAGCTGCAAATAAGATAAATTTTTTTTAAACATGTTTTTAAATTAGGCATAAAAGAACCCCTTCCCCTTTGCATCAGAACATTTCACTGTACCCTACTTTTTCTGGGACCAGATCTGATAGTGTGAATTACAAAATAATTTATGGATAAATAAAAATTATATATGGATCAATAGTCAGTATCCTTTTATAACAAATATCATTGCACATATTTATATATATCATGAAAAAACCAGTCAACAATTAGACAATCCCAATATCAATAACAATTAACAATTTCAAATTGTTGTCAAGGCAACCTCCTTTTAACAAATAAAGCTGGATTTCCCACCTTTATTAATGATCTAATATATTTATTTCGACACTAAAGATTGCAACTTGACCACAGAGATTAAAATTATTGATAAAAAGAAATTTAAATAAAACTCTTTAAACAGGTAAATATAATCTATTCTGAATGCAGACTAATAAAGAGCCAATTTTAACATTACAAATTGCGATTATAACTTTCAAATTGCACTCAAAGTATTACTTAAATAATAAGTATAATAATGCTCAAGGCTAAATGGGTTTGTAAGTAATCATTAAAAAAACAGTCAACACTTAGACAATCCCAAAATCGATAACGATCAACAATTTCAAACTGTTGTATGGAATTAAATATTACCATGGATTGTTATTATAATAAAGAATAGAAATGAGATAATATCCATATAAACAGAGATAAACTTTAATCTTTGATGTTGCTGAAAAGTATCAGTTACTACTAACCAATAGTAGCATTTTATACACATGTTTACACATTGGCCATAGTTGGGTTTTACCCTTTGGCTATGTTTATACATTGGTTATCCACATGTTTACATATTGGTTAGTGGCAATGAGTGCTCAATCCAATTAGATAAGGAAGGAATCTTGACCAGTCCATTTCTGATGGCAAGGTCAGATATAACATACAGCAATTAATTCATTCTGGACCATTTTCTTCTATTTCAGTAACTTTATTTCCTCAATAAAACATAATAGCAGTCTTGTTATTAATAGCTTGTGACTATTCTAGTTGTTTAAATATTTGTAAGTCTCTATCAACTTCAGAATCTACATCAAATATACAATCAGCCTTACTTTGCATCATCCATATCAGAGTCTTGGTCAAAGTCTTTGCAGTTTACTAGTGCAGTCTAATTCAAACAAAGAGGGTAAACTTTTAACTACTGATGATATTAAAATGCATACATAAATTAAACATGCTTATTTATGAGCAATTTAAGATTGTTGATAATTAAAATTTCATGCACTTTGTTTGAATTAGTCTCTGTTTCAATATTGAAGTGGTTTATCTGATAAATCAGATTGAGCTTAACAGCCCACTCAGAATCTCCCACCACCAAACCATATTCAAACTCCATCCTTATGCATATATACACATTTATTAACACATTTGTTTTGTACAATTATTAAAATAATCACTGATATAGATATATACAAATATCTTAATCTAAATATTTTAAATGAATGACTATCTTATATTATTTGTATGTGTGTGTAATGGATACATATATATCATAGATGAGGGTAGATTACTTATAAAATATTTATAATCTCAAAATATATTATATTAATTTATATTTTTAAAATTATATTAAATTTTATTATTTATTTTAGTAATGGCGGTCAGAAAAGAAAAGGCTGATGCAATCCTGTCGAATATTCTCGAATGCAATTAAGTCAATTAACCGGAAATCCATTAGTCCAAATTAAAATGTAATTTTATAACAGTAATGTAAAATCCATTAGTGGAAATTTTGTCCACTTCAAATTTGTTTTAAAATCTAAGATTATATTTTAAAACAATCGTTTGAGACATTCTTAGCAGGATTGCATTGCCTTAAAACTTTAAGGAACAAAGGTCTGCATCTGGTCTGCAAATTGCAGATTGGAAAAGTAGATAAATTGCCTTAAGTCATGTAGTTAAAAGCATTCCAGAACAACTTCAAAATCATATAAATAGTGCTGGATTTGAACACCTCCAAAAAGGCAAATAATTTGAGAAGAGCAATGGCAAGCAAAATCCAAGAGTTGCACCTTTGACTCAATGTATTGTGAGTAGGTAAAAACATCACCTTTCTCACCATTTCAGAATTCCCATTCCCTCATCATCACCAGCCAGGATTCAGATACTCATGAACTATTACTATGAACCTATATACTGAATAATAAAAGTGCTACCTGCCTGACTAACCTGAACAAAACTACATCTAGTCTCCGAGGGACTTTCAAATCATCAAAGAATCACTATCAATGTTGAACAAGGTAACAAATCCATGTTGTTGCTATAACTCATAAATTTAGATAAAACTGTATTTCTTGACTAACCATTCCTTTAAATATAATGTTATTTTTTTTAGCTGATCTGAAGATCAGAAATTCGTTATCAATTAAATAATTTGTTAAATCTTACTTTATTGTTAAAATGTATTCCACTCTCTAAAACTCTTTTAATCTTTCTTCTATCATTGAGCCTCTAGTAAATACTTCTACTTTCTTATTTTATTTTCGTGTGGCAACAATATTTCATATTTTGATTATTATGTTCTATATTTTAAATAATATGCCAATAATTTTCTAAATTTGCAAGAATGTTCGCTCTCTCTTTTAAATCCCCAACTTTCTTTTCATGGGAAGATCAGTTTAGTTTTTTTTAAATTAAAACAAGTTTGTTATTTTAATTACAGCCGATGCTTGCAAATCCAGAAAAACAACTTAATTATATTATAGGGTGATTGCCGAAAAACACAGTAGAAATCTGTTTTCCTCAGAAATATTATTTTAATTTAAAATATTAGTGCTAATTCTAAAAGTTCAAAAATGTTTTATGTAAAATTAAATCAATATTTTATTTTATGAAATCAATAACCACCACCCAACTCTTATATATAAGAAAGCAAACCGTATTAATACACCCCACTTCAAACCACAAAACAACCTAAAACTATACACAGAAAAACCCAAATAAAAACGAACAAACCCAATATATTAAGAAAAGCAAATAAAGCATGAAAAAAATTAGAAGACACATAGTAGTTTAAGAATAAAAAATTGAAAATAAAACAATAAAATTACACACACCTATAGAGCATTAACTGCAAAAAAAATAAAATTAAATAAAACCTTCAACACACAAACAAATAAGCATAAAGTGCATCCGCTAAAGTTAATACTGTGGGTTTGAACTGGAGACTTTATGGTTATTAAAAGGAATACCTACAGCACACTTAAATGCGCAAAAGCCATATATATATATATCATCAAAGCACTTAGAACCGAATTTTCATGTTTGTTTCAATGTTTGTGGGAAGTTTTATATATAAATCAATGTAACAGGGGAAGGGGGTTTCCATTTCAATATTTTGTCATTTTATTAATGAATTTAAACTCTCCCTTACTGTTTAGTATTCTAATCATACCATTATGCTGGATATATAGGTATTAATTAATTAAGTCTTTTAAATATTTTGTACATATGTTGTTTCGAGCATTGCATGCATACCGCCCTCCTCCTTCATTATATATAATGTGCTTCATTCCCTGGACATATCAGAAAAACTGAACCCCATCTCGTATCTCCAAGTCCAAGAACAAGGCCAAAACCCCTTGGACTTACGTTGTCGCTTGAGCTAGCTTCATATGGGAATTGCTTCGAGAAAAAACTGCCCATTGTAGCTCACTGTGAACGCTTATTCATTAATTAGCCAATTCTGCCAAAATCTGCTGACATAAATTGGTCTTTTCTTTTTCAATGAATATTCAGAAGCACCTTTTTGGATCCATGACTGGATCACATAAGTATGTCACCATGCCCACACCACCCTTTTTGTTCTAGTTCCAAATAAAACCTATGAATATCCATAAGTCGTAATGTTCTGATGCTACTAAGCAGATTTCTTCATGATATTTGTTAATATTTTTTATGTGCCTCAATTCACTCTCCCACACACGTTTCTTACTCAGCATAAGCTGAGATTCCTCCATTTATTAGTGATACTCATATTTCAATAATAAAATAATCTTTATAAAGTAAATTCGGTCAAGTGCTATATTTTGTTCTTGTTTTAGGGGTGGATTTAAGATTCATTTACATACTCAAATAGCACTATTAAAACTGTATTTTGCAGATATTATTGTTTATCGATTATTGGCATATAAATCAGCCACAATAAAAATAATAAAGTAATGAATCTATTTGTAACTTCTTAAATTATAAAAGTAAATCCCATGTTATATAATATAAAGAGGTCAGTGAAGACTAATGGAGAAATATAATAACTCACATGTATTTCATTTAAATTAATAAATCATACATATATTCTAACTCACAGAATCGTTGTTTCTTTTATTTAAAATGTCATATTTTGATTAATAAATTATGGCTGCTATGACTAGATGATCTTTTGCTAATCCTATATATATAATTAACATGAAAAGTTCACTAGTTCATTTCCAATTTAGAGTCTCCTTGGGTCTCCGCTTTGCGGTGCTGGAAGAGAGAGATAAATGAGATCGGTATCATCGGGATCATTGCTCATAAGTTGGTAGATCTGGAAAATAGGCAAATAGGGCAGAGTTTATGAGTGTTCCTGACTTATGTATTTTGTACATGATTGGACTTGAGGTACTTTTGCCTAGATGCTAGATCTTGTTATATGAACAGACAAAACTGACCCGTACAATATATAACATCATTGCAACACATCTTTTCAAGAGATATTCTCTTGGATCACACTGCTTGAAATTCAGACCATATCTATTCACAGAGTATGTAGCTGAATATCTTAACATTTGAAAGGGTAATTTGGCATTAGCAGTATGCACATGGATTTTTTCATATATATATAATAACAATAACAATAATAATTATAATGATAAATGTCTTTTATTCCAAAGAACTACTTTTGGTTAATTCCTTAAAGTTGAAGAGGATTAAGGAATTAACGAAAAATACTTCTGCAGATTGAAAGGCTGTATATAATAGTTAATTATTGTTGTGTTTATTATTTTTATTGTTATTATAATAGTTTCTAATTAATGAACATTTTATTTGTACTATACACACATTAAATATAGCATAAATATATAATCTGTTGTTGTTGTTATTATTATTATTATTATTATTATTATTATTGTTGTTGTTGTTATTATTATTATATTATTATTATTGTTGTTGTTGTTATTGTTGTATTCACATTTACTATAAAAATTTATATTAATTTACAGTCTTATATATGGCAATGTTTGATAAAAAAAATAAATCAATCTCTTTCAGGATATGTGTTACTGACAATTAAATCTAATGCCATGGACAGCTCAGGAAACGAATTAAAATCAAGACATAATTTTGATATTATTTCATATGGTCTTAGTTTGATGTAATTTCACCTAATCTTCTGAGTAGCTGATGATATCAGTTTGATTGACAGAAATGTGTCCTGCAAGAAGTTAATTGATTTTTTATTAACTTTACTATATATATGACCACAAGTTTCTATAAATTTTTAACAAGGCCTATAAATATAATAAAATTAATAAGTTAATTATTTAAACAGTATTTAATTAATATTTATATATTTAAAATTCTTGTTTGAAGGCAAGTTTATGTAATATTGAATTATATCATAAGCTTTGCTTTATTAATTACTATTAAGTCAATGCAAAGAAAAATTTAGTTAAATTATGACTAAAACATGTTCATAATTTAATATCAAACTGAGGGTTGTAAAACTAATTCACAATGTCCTGAGTAATGTCAACTGATCCCCAAGATGGCTGATGAAGTCAGGTTTGATAGAAAGAAATGGATGTCCTACAAGAGATGAGTTAATTTTTTATCTCATGTTTCTGTATATAATAAGATTGTAACTTTCTATAAATTTCTATAGAGTGTGTAAATAAAATAACAGTAATATATTACATATATAAGTTGTGTGTGTGTATATATATATGCTTATATGCTTTATAAAATGTGTAACTAACACAACTTAAGTCACTATATAAAAGGAGCAAAGAAAATACAGCATATATGTCAGTGTTCTTAAATTATGAAAAAGAATATGTACATCAATTTGATCCACGAAATGTCAGATTGGTATGTGTAGAGTGGCCTAATAGAAAAAGAAAGGTAAAGGTAGGTGCATTACAAACGATAACATAATAAATAGAAGAGCTTTACCATCTAATAATCAAATTGCTGGAATATGTAAATCAGATCATTTACATATTAATAACAGCCCCAATAAAACAGCATAAAGAACGAAGTAAAACAGCTATAATTATGGTGCATGACATCGAAAATAGCTGAACGGAAAATCAAAAACATTGATGAAAGAATAATTATATACTTCATAAAGTATATCAACATACATTTGCAATTTTTTTTATATATAATTAACGAAGTTTAAAAGCAATATTATATATATAATTTTGCTTCGTCCTTTACATTTAACAAAAGCTTTTTTTTGTAACGTAAATACATAACTCTTTTATTTTTACTTTGTTTGTTTGAAAATGTAAAATGTTATAGTTAGCAATAGTTATAGAATTTTAATCAAAACCTTTTTCAATGTTTAAATATAGAGCAGTCTAATATTTTTATTTCCAATACAGTTTAATTCTTTCTTTTAAATCTGTTTCTATTTGTCCTGTATAAAATAATCTAAAAACCAAATGATATTTAAATTCATAAATTATGTATATGCTATTTATTTTATTCATGTTTTTTTTAATAAGTAACTGTGATTTTTAAATTATAGTTATTTAATATTTTTGTCGATTTTCTTTTGACAGCTACGATTGATATATCATAACAATATATAGAAAAGATTTCATATGTTACTTTCATATTTGAATTCTATAAAAGTATATTTTTGTTCACGTGATCTGGTATGTACTTTCTGACACACAACATCACATGATCTCTCTTATACTCAATCATACGTTTCCAAAAAGTTGTTCGATTCTAGAGAAGTTGCCTACAATTTTTGCAGTGTTGAGATCTCCAAAATATATTGAAATAGTCTTAATGTCAAATCTGTATAGTTATTTAAACGAGTTAGTCTGAGTTTGAAGCCTTAGGTTTTTTTAAATTTCAGGTTCTTATCTTGAATAATATAAAGAAGTATATGGTGGCTGTTAGATGCAAAAGTACAGTTGTTTCAGTTTTGAATTTCAGCCTTCATTATTAAAGGTAAAATACAGCATCTTTTGATTACATAAACTTACAATAGATGGCTCCGCCATCTATTATAATTTTTTTCTAGTTAACTCAATATTTTTTTATATTTCTTGATGTTTGATTTTTACATTATTTAGATATTAATTCTATTAATAATGTTTTTATAATAAGTTTTTGTATTTCAATGGAACATTTGACTCTGAATAAGTAATACATATATATGTATATATTTGAGAATCTTTTTCTCTATTAAGCAAATAAATGAAGATATCAGAAAAAAAAATCCTTTATTAATTTTTTTTGTCATAAATGGAAAAATTTTAATAGAAATATATATTTTAATATCCAAAAAATAATTTCATTATTTTTTTTTTCAATTTCGAAATGTAGAGCTTTTGAATCTTCTTTAAATATTTATATTAATTCTTTCATCATATTTTCATCTTTATTTATCAGAATGTCTTCTATAAGATATTTATAAAAAGGTCTGATAAATATTCAAATCATATTATTCTCATATTTTATATAAGCATTAGTTAAGCATAATCTAATATTCATCTTATTATCTTATAATTAGTTTTACATTGTTTAAATACGTTCTGCTTTTTCTCACTATATATTTCAACTGGTTTTCTTAAAGGCTTTTTTGATATTTGTCTAGATATTTGTCAGACATATAAAATAATCCTTGAAGAAAATTGTTAAACAATAAAATATAGAGAGGAGAAAAATAGAAAAAATGGTGACCGTTTAATGTTGACTACTATGTACAGATCAGTTGATTCATTCTGTGGCCTTTTCCATGTGGCTGAGGAGACTTTACAGCACATAATTTTCAACTGCAAGGCCATAGAGCAGACTAGATGCATTCTGCAGGGGAAATATAAAAAACAAAATACTACAATGATGCAAATTATGTCAACTTACAAAGGTAGGTCTGTACCAGCCATAAGGGCCTCAACATTTGTCTTATATGCACTTTGGTGCAATAGGTGTGCATTTGTATTGGGTAATAACCCCAGAAGGCATCCAACCACATTTGAGATTAAGTTAATTAAAATTCAAGTGAGAGACAAGCAGATCACCAGCCCGGATATTTATGCAGCTACTTGATCCCTGCTCAGACAAACAGCAAAGTTATAAAGAACGAAGTTGCTGGTTTATGGATAAACTGTAAGTTTTTAATGATCCCAAATATGATCATGGACTTTGGGTTTGAAGGACAAACTAAAATATAAAGGCTGTGAGATAAAGAAATTCATATAATGTCTTCCATGATATACCACGAGATTGGAAATCAAAAAACAATGATGAAATTATATCTCCTATTTCCAATGAATTAAAGAAAGTAGGGTCTAGATTATGCTCCTATTGGACAGTAATATGTGTAATTGATATTTTTAAAGTGGATAGAATCATGTACAAATTGCCTATATAGATATGTACTTTTTAAAAAAAAAGAATATTGTAGCACTCGAAATTGAACTGACAATAATAAGACTAAACATGTATCTTGCTACGGCATTGTAATACTATGTAACTAAAAGGATTAATAAAGTTTACTATTGTTGAAACTTAATAATAATAATAATAATAATAATAATAATAATAATGATGATGATGATGATGATGATGATGACAACAATAACAACAATAATAATAATAATAATAATAATTAATTCAAAGATAAACTTTATTCAGTGCTCAATGGTTACATAGGATTCACAATGATATATACAGATTATATGAATAATTGCACATATATACATAAGATTGCATACAAATTACATATATTATAAAATCTGTTACTCAAGTATGGATTATGCCAAAAATTGTAGATAGTTCATTATAGAAAAATATTTTTATATTGTTCGAATGATTATATATTTTGGCTTACTTATACAGTCATACAGATACTATATCCACATATATCACATGGCATCAGTTTCAAATGCAATCAAATGTTCATTCAATGTTGAAATACTTTTGACAAATTACATAAAATTAGTAGTTACAAGGTTTTTTTTTTTGTAAGAAACTCAATAAAAAAATCTAGTTGAGCTATACCACTTACGTATTGGCATTGCCAAACATTTTTATTAAATGTACAGAAAAGTTTCACCAGTTGAGGCTCTAACAAAATTCATTGGGTAATTCTCTTGTGTATAAAGATTGTCAGAGAACAATCTTGTTGTAGCAGAAGCTTCCTGAGTATCTTTGGGCAATTTTTTGTTTGGTGTGCTGGTTATAGGTTGGATTGTGGCTTTAGGTATGACAATATGGCAGCAAAAATATTAGAGCAGGTATTTCGACTATCCCTAGCTCTCATCTGTTCAAGATTATTAGAGTAGGTGGCAGGGTGACTTCTGATATTGTTACCAAGTAAAAAAAATTAGCAAGTGCACCAGAATGCACACAAGCTGAAGGTAGTTGCATGGATAACTAGTTTTGTACCTTGGCTGTATGGACTTATGATTTTGTTTAGGGAAATGCTGATTTGTCAATATGTGCTTAATATCACATCATGGATGCATACAAGAGCTGGACAAGTGTACAGAAAATGGTGTAATGTTTCATCCTTCCTGTGGCACATGCTGCAGAGTGGACTGCCTAGAATCTACATTATCTAAAGAAATGAGCTGTATGGCATGGATGTTAACTTTCAACAAGAAGTCAAAAAACCAATTTTTTGTATTGATACAGCAATTGGGTATTGTTTATGTCTAGTGTTGGAAGTGTGGGGTAACTGACTGATTTGGGGGTAATATGTTGTATATGCTCCAGTATGTATATTTACTTGGATTATGAAAGAACATGATGTTTTTGAATTGGTACATAAATATTGATATGTGACCATATGAGGGTGGAGGTCTATCTATAGGCATTATTCTCAGTATGTATTCCAGTACTGGAAACTGCTCTATGATCACTGTTAGAAGGTTTATGCTTTTCTGAATATGAAAACATGAATATATCTTTTAAAAAGTATTTACATCAGTGGTAATGCAATACATAATAATTTTATTTATTTCTATTTCTATTTTTATATTTCTTTATATTTTTAAAATTGTATTTCTTTCCTTTTGCTATTTGTGACCTTGTTGGCTTTTTTTAAATTTATTAAGTTGTACATATAAGATCCTCATATGAGATTTTTTCTTGTTTGGGGTTTTCAAATAATCATAATATTCTTAATGTTTACTTCATAGAGTAAATTGAATTACTATACTACTACTACTACTACTACTACTACTACTACTACTACTACTACTACTACTACTACTACTACTACTGCTGCTGCTGCTGCTGCTGCTACTACTATTACTTCTACTGCTACTACTGCTACTACTACTACTGCTACTGCTGCTGCTGCTGCTACTGCTGTTGCTACTACTACTGCTGCTACTACTGCTGCTATTACTGCTACTGCTGCTGCTACTACTGCTGCTACTGCTGCTGCTATTGCTACTGCTGCTACTGCCTCTGCTGCTGTACTGCTGCTGCTGCTACTACTACTACTACTATTTCTAATACTATTATTATTATTATCATCATCATTTGATGATGATGGTGTTTCAAATCATACTCTATTGGTCATAATAAATTACATTACTAGAAATAATACAACAAACAGATATAGATTACTGGTACCATCTAATTAAATTGTTAGGCAGGTGACTGATAAATGTAGACTTGTAAATTGTACATCTATCTATTATTCTACTTTTTTGACTGAGAAATTAGTTAATCTGTTTAAAAAATACTTTGTTTGATTGAATTAAATATATCCTTTGGACTATTCAATACACATACATAGCGTTTAAAAGATAGTTGAAAATGTGGTATGTGGAAAATAAAATTGTTATTGTTATAGCAAAAGTTATTTGGTGTTTGAAGTTATTGTCTGACTTGGTTTCTAAAACTGACTATATAGCAGCAAAAATGTCTTGGTGTGCAATTTTGCCATCTCTAGCCTTCAAGTTTATTAGAGTATATGTTTTGAGAACCAGCTGTTTCATATTAATTAGATTGATGAAGTAAATCGTTTATTACAGAATGATGAATTGAGATTTCCATTTGTTGTTATGGTTCTAAGGTTTAGAAAAAAACTGTATGAATGTAAATGGCCAGCCATGACTCAAAATCAGAGACTTCAGGACTGGCATCTCAAAATATTTAAGTGTTATTTTGTTAACATTATTTTTTTAAGCAGTGAAGATTTTATATCTGTTGGTATATTACTATATATATGTAATCCTTCAGGGTTTGTTTTCAATTTTTTGCTTGAGATTGAGGTTTTAATAAGAAAAATGATGAAGATTTATGAATTCAATTAGAGTTTTCTGTTTTTGTTGCATTTCTGGTCAATGGGATTCTAAATTATAAATGCTCTTATTAATGGAGCATGTTAGGCTGATTTCAGGATCATGTCTTTTTACTTTTTATTACCATGATTTGTTCATGGTGGCCCAGATTTTCTTATAGAAGTGCAAACTGTAGATTTTAACTGGTTGTAATAGTGGTGTTAGAGTATCCATGACATCCATAGTGGTCTTGTTTATTACAGATAAAAGTTGGTTAGTATTGTCATTGTGAATTATTGACTGTGGCTATGTGAGTTGAAACGGTTTACATAATTTGACTGATGAGATAAGACTGATTAACATCATGCTGAGCAGTTTGGTTGCTGATGTTAATGAGTGTAAAGAAGGTTTGATATTTCTGGTCAATGGAGAGATCTATTGGTAAAGCATCTTCATTTGACAGGAAGTTCCTGTGTGTATTACGTGTTTTGTCAATATAGTTTTTTGTTTTGATTATGAATGCATCTAGGTGTATGGTTCCTACCTGAAAACACTGCAACATTGAGTGGTTGTGCAGTTGATTGCCAAATGTTCCCCTGGTCACAACAGAAATATTGAAGCTTGAAATCTTATATGTATAGGCAAAGTGAGGCATTTTGCACTGTAATCTGAGTGGGAATAGTGTTTGGATTGATGTTTTTGTTTAGCTTAATCTTAAACTCAAAGTTATTGTTGTATATTGGAGCTAGGATGTCCTTTAGGTAAACTGGTTGCAAAGAGATGACCACCCTAAAAGGCTCCATTAATTTTTGAAAATTTTCTGTGTGTATGAATTTTTCGATATATCAGTTATCTAATTCTGTCTATTTTTATCTACAGCAATTAGAGCAAAATATCCCAGTATTTTGATCTTCATTTTAAATCACTTTCTCTGGTATTGATCATGGAATTCTATGATTAGATATCTTTGATCGATATGACCAGCTAATTTGGAGAACACTGTCACATAGATTATGCACAGTGAGTGCTTCATATAGTAAAGCTCTTGGAAATTTATACAAAAACAATAAAGACCTATGGCTGATAAAATTATTGAATGATCTATGAAAAAATGATGGAATGTATTAACCAGTCCATTAGAAATAGTGTTATGAAACTTTTCACAAATGCTATCTAGCATATCAGCAGTCCATGTTATAGAAAAGGAAGTGGTCTTTCTTCACTATTTTGTAAATGTAAATTTTCAATATTGCTTGGTTGTAGATTTTCTGAGGCTTTAAGAAAAGGAATTAAAATTCATGTTGAGATTAATGTGGAGATACCAATATTTTTTTTTTGCAATATCAGTATATAGTTTTTTATTAACTAAAGCAACATTATTTCTTAGGTTTGTTTTTGCACCAGCATTATGAAATACTGAAGGTGTGACAGCCATTTATGTTATATTTTTCTATGCTGGGAACTAAATGAATTATTTTTTTTCTTTTATGGATGCATACACAGTTATTCACAAAAGTTATCCTATATAATTAATTTTGCTATTTTTAAAAAATAATTTGAAATTACCTTCCGGGGTGAAGTTGCAAGTTTATTTAAAGGTTGAAATTACAGAGTACACTAGACTGTCTACTTGTTATCATTGTCATTATTATCTTCTCCATTTGTCTTCTTCTTCCTCTTTTTATTCTTTTCCTTCTTCTTCTCCTTCTTTTTCTTCTTTTTCTTCTACTGCTTCTGCTTCTTTTTCTTATTGTTATTATTATTATTATTGTTATTATTGTTGTTACTGCTGCTACTGTTGTTGTTATTATTATTATTGATATTTGAGTAAAAAAATAAAGCTTTATCAATCTTCTTTTCTCTTATTGAAAATTGTTATTTGCTTATATTTTTTTGTACCAATTTTAAAAAGTCACAGGAAAACCTTTTCTATGCACTTTACATAATACAAATTCAGTTCTTTGTTATTCCACATTTCCAAAATTACTGATGATTTTGACTATCCAGCAGCCTTCTTCAGAATTTCTTCCATTATTTAAAAAGAAATGAAAATATAATATTATTATGTATTGACTATATTATGTAAATCCAATTAATTGATTTTTTTTATTCTGTGTAAATGGTTTTTTTTTAAAAAAAAATTATAACAACATTTCTACAATAAGTTTTGATCTTTTTTCACCTGTACATATTCTTTACAGAGGCTATCCAATTTTAAGTAATCAAAGATTTATTCAAGGACTCAATTCAAAATAATACAATACATATATTAAATTATTGGAGAATCATACAATTAATTCAGTTTAATGGGCATTTCAAAAATATAAAACAAAAGTTATGGTGTTTATAATTGTTTTTTTTTTTTTAACAATAGGCAAGATTCAGTAATTGTTTATATCATTTTAATGATAACTTTATGATGTTTGTTTGCATTTACTAAACATATCAAGGCTGTTTCTTTGACATATTCACGGATATACAATGATATAAAAACACAAGGTAATATCAATTTCACGTTGTCATTTAGTAATGGAATTAAAATATCTAACAATCATTTGATTCAAGTTATTTTATTTTTTCATTTGAAAAAATCAATTTCCTAGCCAGACTACATAAACTCTCATCCTGGGTCAAAGCTGACCTGCAGACCATGTTTTGGACAGCTTTGGTTTATATCTCATAAAAAAAGTAAACCATTCTCAAATGTAAATTTTGACAAGTCTTCCTCTAATCTTTTAGACTCCAGATCATTTTGTTTTCATGACCCTGGTTTGTACACCGTAACTTTTTTTAGAGCTCAATGCTTTCTTTGTTTTGAATATTTAACTTTTAAAAGTCTTAACTGTGAATTGTTCATTTTTATTGGATCAATTATATTAATTAATTTTTATTTCTTAAATAATTTTTTCAACCAGGTAAAGTTATTATAAAATAAGTTTTTTTCATTAAAAAATAGAGGCCATGAGAAAAATCAGAAAATGTTTGAAATATATCTAAGGATATATTAAAACAGTTGCAACTCTTTCCAAACAGTAGAACCATCCAATGCAAGCCATTGTAATCAATGGATGGTAGCAGGTTTGTGCATCAAGATTGCAATCTAGTGCCTGTTCATCCAATGTCCCCCAGACAAGTAGACACTAGATATGAATTTTGATGCACAAATCTTCAAGCACTCACTGATCACTATGGCTTGTACTGGATAAAACTACTGTATGGAAAAAGTTTGGTACTGTTTTAACAGATTGTGTAAGTATAATAAATGATGGTCATGTGATGTTTCAGTAAGTTTTATTGCAATTCTTGTCAAAGACTGTTGGTGACCTTGTTTATTCAAATACCCAAGACATCCAAATGCATAGATACTGAATTGAGTTCAGATCAGTATGGCTATACAAGTAAATTAGCTTGGATTGGAAGAATTTAGATCCATAGTTTTATGATTAACTAAAAAGTTTAATATGGTTGCTGGACGGTTGTATTGGATTCAAGGATCTAGGTGGTGTTCTCAGATTCAAGATTCCTCACTGATGACAACCACTGGGGATATTGGACGAGCAGGCACTAGATAGGGAATTTGATGCACAAATCTTCTAGAATCCATTGATTAGTATGGCTTGCTCTGGGTGGCGCTACTGTATGAAGATCGTTGCTGCTACTTTAACAGATTGTGCAAGCATAAGAAGTGGTGATCAAGTGATATGTTAAGTTTAAGTATATATATATAAATGTGTATATGAAATTAATTTACAACATGTGCCATGTATGTCTTGTTCACTTAAGAAAGTAAAGTGGATGTTTTAAAACGCATCCATAATGGGAAATATTGATCTCATTTTTCGGAACAGATGCATTGATGAAAATGAAAATTTGGAACTATAAATTTTCCATGGTATAGGGGTTTTGACCAGGAACCAAAAATATATAAATGACACGTTTTGATTCAAATAAATATTTATATTAGGTGAAAATTGAATGTTGGATAGAATTCAAATAAAATGATTCGATTCAAATATATATATAATATTAACCAATATAATGATGATGATGATTAATAACATAAGTTCAAGTCCTACCAAAATATTTTATTTGTTTTTTAGTTTCAGTAAAATTAAAAAAAAAAAAAAAACTTTACAACGCTAAATCTTCTAAATAGAAAGTTTACTTTTGGAAAACTTATTAATGTCACTTATCATCATTTACAAATTTTTACCACCATCCCTGCCTGCTCCCTTCCCCAAGTGGCTTGCAAGATTTCTCAAGGTTGTGGATATTATTAGCATATTGCAGGGGTGGCCAACTTTTGGGTTCATAAGATCTACTTTTTATTGTAAAAATGTGTTGCAATCGACTCATTGTCATAGGCGATAGACTTGTTGTCATAAGCGTAGTCTAAGTGCAGGGAGATGTGAAATACATACTATTTTTATATATCTACCTAGTAAAAAATAATTATTTAACGAGCCAAAAAACTCATGTCCGGGGGAATTAAAGCAACATGAGTAATTATTAAGAATATTTATTAATTCAAATTAGCTACATTAAATCAAGATTAACAATATTATTTTCAATAATAATAGGGGTTAGTGGACTTCATCTATTTAGAATTGAAAACAAATTTAGAACAAAAACAAAAATGACAAAAAAACTTGAAAATCTTGACTTAATTTATTTCACTCATTACCTGACCGCTCTTGCCAGATTGGCCTCGCGATCGACCAAAAATGGCTTTGCGATCGACCGGTGGATCACGATCGACATGTTGGACACCCTGGCATATTGGATGTTAAAAGCACAATGTTTGAACTGAGTTATAAGCAAACACAAACTAAATGGATTAATAAAAATAATAATTTATTAACACAGAATATATAAAACTGTTGAGTATAGCTCACAACTATTAATACGCATACAAAATGTTAAATATAATAATAAAAGATATTTTAATTTAAGGCCTTAAAATATATATTAAGATCTTATAACATGAAAATTAAACAATTCCAAGCCTATAGTTTTTTGCAGATATCATTCTTTAATATATTTCTGGATGTTAGTATAATGGACACATATCCAATACAATTTATTTGTGCATAACAGAGTCACACATTCATAAATAAATAATAATTCAAAATAAGATTGAAATAAAAAAAACTATTAATAACTATATTATAATATTTATTGAATTGGATTTCATCTCCATTGAGACCTTGTCAAGACAATATCCTGAGAAAGTCTCAATGGAGATGAAAGCTGGTTCGATTCTGTATGCCTTCATTAATTGCTCCAAAGATGGTGGTTATCTTCTTGGTGACCTGATGATCTTAGGTGGAAAATACAACAGTATTGATGACATTAGATAGAATATAGTATCAGTAGTTCTTGAGTTTTTTTTATGGTTCTGTCCACTTTCTTTCTTCATGACATTATTAAAGCAGGTACTGATTGGTTTTGGCAAACTTGTTTTAGTTTCTGGATTCAATTGCATTTTCCTGATGGTTTGGAGAGCATGCTACTGTTTAAAAATAATTCATTCAGTAATTTTTTGCTTCCAAAAAGTACCATTTTGTCTAATCTAATTAATATGATAATGGTTGTAAAAGTAATAAAGAATGTAAATGGTATTAATATTATATGAATTTGGCAATGCAATAAGAAAAAGAATAAGTCCTGAAGAAGATTGCTGATGCAGTTGAAAACATCAATAGTCGGTTGTAATTATATGAAGCATTGTAAAAATAATGAAAAAGTAAATGATATTAATTTAACATAATACTTTTAAAACATCTGAAGATGTCAGCATTATATGGATTTTTTTGTGATTGAAAATACTCTTTTATTCTGATAAAGCTATGAAAGGGGTGGCTAAGTTCTGATTGGCTGACTGTTTTAGCCTGAGGTTGAATTACTGAATATTGTAGATCTGTAAAGAAAAACTGTAATTGGTTTACAAATTATTGTTAATAATGCAATCTTTTTATGAGACTTATGTTTAAAGCAAAAACTATGCTATTAATAGGCGATTGTCTTTGAAAACCAATTATTTTTAAAAAGACAACTGTTAGAAAGTTCATTATGGTGGCCAGAAGTTATAAAAAAATTGCTTTTGTCAATATGGTAAATAAAATACCCTTTAAAATTTTAATAATAATAAATAATTTATTAACTTTTAGAAATTATTTTCTTTCTTTGATCCTAACTAATCCTAAATATATACCTTTTTAATAACAAAATTCAAATATGATATTTTGTTTATCTAATGTTTTGAATAGATAAATTTCATCCAATGGTGATATCCTCCCTTGTTATAGGTAAAAACTGCATTTAGATTTACCCATACATAAGCGTTTGAGTTCAAAAAGATAGATGATTCATTCTATCTTTTCCAAAAACTTATCTTGTGTTTGAAGTGGGAGTATTTATTTATTGTTAAAAATCTACAAAGCACATGTGCAATAGCTTAATGCTGATTATTAATATTTTTTATTTTTTTTTTTAAAAATGACTATTTAAAAATTGGCATTACTTAAAAGCTTACACATATAAATTATTAGGTAAAAATTAATTATATAATATATATAAAAACATTTAATTGTAAAAATAAAATGTCCCAACATAGAGAAGTATTTAATGAAAGATTTACTAGGTTCTATTCAAAAATTGACAGGCAAAGTTTTCTGCTCAAGACATTAAATATGGATGGGCATTAGGGAATATACTGAAAATCCCCATAATCTTATCTGGGAAAATATATAAAAAATAATTGTACTTATTAATAAAGAGGCCCAGAAAACAATTGTGTCACTTATCTACAGATATCTATCAGTGATTAGCAATAATAATAGACTCCTTACTACCAGTGGGCTAAAGTATAAATACATGTGTATATTTAAATTGATATGAATAAGTGCAAAATTTAAATCAGTCAAGAAATAATAATTATTCTAAGTATATTGATATCGATTTAAATTATACAAGGCTGAATAAGCATTCACTTGTTTATATTTCTTATTACACTTACTCAATCATTATGGTCTGTCAGTGATAGCAATAAAATGATCTCCCTTAGTACTAGCTTGTCAAAGTACATATTCAAACAGTATGTGTATGTGCTTCATGTGTGTAATTTAAAAATTAAAAGTTTTTTTTCTCCAACAATTTCAATAAATAATGTTATATACAATCATAGATAAATGTATATGGTATGATTAATTATAAGTTTATTTTAAAAAAGTATTTAATAATTATAAAGTAAAAGTGACATTATCTTATAAAATGTAATTAAACTTTTTATAAACAAATCAATTAACATTAAAAAATAATTACCCCCCTTTTCTTTTTATTTTTTTTTTTATTTTATTAAAAATATTGTTTTTAAAAAATAAAAAATTAAGTGTTGGGGGAAACAATTCACTTTATTATGTTTTTTTTTTTTTTTTTTTTAATTTTTAAAAAAAAAAAAAAAAAAAATATATAAAAATATTTTAAATATTTTTCCTATCACTTCAAAAAAAATACAAAAATTTTTTAAAAAAAAAAAAAAAAATAATATATATTAAAAGAAGAAAATATTTTTAACAAAATTTTCTCACTTCAACCAAAAAACAATAAAAAATTTCAGAATTTTACTTCATTTACCAAAACAAATGATCCATTAAAGTGTTTAAGGAGATAAGTATTTGACATAATTTAGTCTGGTAATCTGTATCAAAGGGAAAATTTTAAATATCCCGATTGGACCAATACACAAAACAGAACAGAGTTCAGGAGTTATATCCCACTAATAGATGAATAGATTAAAATGATAGCTGATGGGTACAATTTTTCTCGTAGAACTATAAATAGTAGTTATAAATCATTGTACTTATGAACTTTGATTATCGCTGAATTACTTTGACTGATTGTATTCCATCGACCTTTCTTAATTGTGCTTTTAGTATACTTATTGTGTCTGGTATTGCAAAATACAATGGAAGAGTAGAGAAGCCATATGTCAAGTCAGAAGAATGCATGTCACAGATCCACGAAGAAGTACAGAAAGGAGCCATCAGTTAAGGTAGAAACAGCATTGTGTTTGTTAAATGCCTAAATGTTGAGAATCTACTGCCATGGAGAGAAATCAACCACCAATCAACAAGTAAACTACCATCCAATACTCCCTGATTAGACCTTATAGCCACCATAGCTATGGTTGAACAACTGAGTTCACCAAAAGTATGCTGGTACCTGAAATTTGAGCTTCAATTCTTAGTGATGAAAGGAAATAGTTATGAACTTTAAAATTTATTATTATAGTACTAACATTAAGAATTTGTCTCCATTATCATTAAAGTATTGTTATTACTGATTTTAAAATCTGTTTATAAACTAGTGTTACAAAGAATTGCCCTATTATTTTATTTAACCATGCCACAATTCAGTCAGCATAAATCTTAAGAGAAAAGTACATTTTATGTAAAAAGTAGTTTTTATCACAATCCTTGGCCATGCATCACATGATCACTATTTCGTATGCTTGCACATAACTGTTATTAAAACAGGCAAAACTCTCCATACAGTAGTGCCACTCAGTGCCAGCCAGGGTAATCAATGGATGCCAGAAGGCTTGTGTATAAAATCCTCATCTAGGGCCTACTCACCCAATATCCCCAGACATCCATTGATTATTCTGGCTGGCACTGAGTGGCATTACTGTATGGAGAGTTTTGCCTGTTTTAATCCTTGGCCATGTTGATAAAAGCTTAGTAGTTTAGAATCAGACATTTCCGTCATCTGTAAATATAAAAGTTGTAATAATTATAATTTAATTGTAGCTTGATGAACTCTAGATCATATACAAAACAAGCTGCATAAACAAAATAAAGTGTCTTTTTATTATCTTTTAATAGTGTATAGTTTTAAGTAAACTACCTTTCAGATTTGGGGAAGAATAATTTGGTTGTATTGTTATAAGTGACCTGGTGTAACTTTTTTGTTTATATATGAGATTTGTTCATATGTCATATATCACATGACCTAATCCTTTTAAGCTTGTAAATAAAAAACAATGATCTGTACTAATTGCTCTAAAAAGCTTTATTGATAAATTCCAGCAAGAGTAAGCATTTTAAAATCTCTATCTAGAAACTACACCCTAACTCAGACCAATGAGGTTAGGGTGTGGTTTCTAGATAGAGATTTTAAAATGCTTTCTCTTTCTGGCATTTATCAATAAAGCTTGTTAGAGCAATTGGAACAGCTCATTGTTGTTTATTTACAAGCTTAAAAGGATTAGGTCATTATATATGACTTTAATTTTTATTGACTATGTATAGTCTTTTGCTTTAAAGTCATAAACAATATTATATTGCTAAGGCTATTGATATATGGTTTGGCTGAAGATCTCTCAACCCCCTATATTATTTAATTGTTCATATGTCTTTTGTTTATTCACAAGTGATTGTTATACCATTGTGGTTGTCGTTCACTTGCATTCATCATTTTACTTATAGCAGTGGTATATGGTAGTAATTCGTACCATATGTTATATTCTTTGCTTGAATACATGTCTTGGATAATACCATTTGCAACTGCTGGTCCCTCTGATGCTTAGTACCTTTTTAATAGTATGCAATAGCAGCAAATTCCTATTGTACATTATATTCCTAGCTCACGTGTATTTATTTATTTATAAATAATGTAACACAGATGTTGCCTATTACATTTGCTCATATAGCATTTAGTTATTCACCTGCATTACAGCCTGAAAGTATTTATAGTAGTTTGGTTGTTTAAATAGTTAATGAATTTAAAGTATCTCCAGACTACAGATTTATTAAAATTTTAAAACTGTAAATACCCCTGGGTCTCATTTTACGCGATAGATAGGTTCCTCAGAAAACACGCACAAACGAAATCGCACAAAAATAGACGTAACTTACCTTGAAAAAGGGGGATATGGACTGTGATTTTTCAAAACTTGCATAAAAGCAAAGCAGCAACGTAAAATTTACTTTAAAATTCGCGCAAAAAAAAAATAAGGAAATAAAATAAGACCAATAAATAATTTCAAATTTGAAAAAAATTGATACAAGCAAACTTTTTTTAACTATAATATTTAATTTTATTCAAAATAATATATTTTTATGCATAATTTACAGTACAGTAATTTACATTTTTTATACTCATTTTAATTATTATCACTATTTACTGATAAACAGTTTTGTTTGCAAACTGGTAAAAAATAGATTCTTCACAAGAGGAAATACAACTAGTGCCAAGTTCACTCTCATATTGTGTTAATGGTTTTCTGTTGACAACGTAATTAGTAATTAATCTTTGAGATGATGATTTTATTAATTGTTTATGAACTTAGACTTATGATAATAAAAAGACATTTATTCACCACTGCTGGGAAAAATTTAATTAAAACTAACAACTAAAAATTAAATTCTTATTTTTGTCTTTAATTTTTTAATTTTCAATTCCATTTAAAAATCAAATTTCATTTTACATCACATTAATTTCAAGTCACCGCCGTAAGTAATTTTTAAATTGTTAATTACAATTAAAAATCAGATTTTAATTTTTAATTGTCAAATTTAATTGTGCCCACTGCTATTACTCACCTTTTAAAAATAAACTTGCAGACACTAAATGATTAATAAACGTTCTTTTTTCAAAAGCAAAAACAGAATGCGATTTAAAATGCAAAATTAACACGCACAATGTTTAAACAAATTTACATTATAATCTTGTAAAATTTAATGTGTGTATACATAAAATGTGGAAATCATGATTTTAATTTCATTATTGCATAAAATCTTACTATTATGAAACACTGAAAATATTGAAATTACTAAGATGAAAGTCGAATTCCAATAATGTGCTATTACTTTCAATATAATGTAAATGCGCGAAATTTATTATTCAAAGTAATATCGCATTATCGGAGTTTGACTTCTGGTGAAACATGAAACGCGTAACTTCAAAATCATGTTAAATAAGTCCATGTAAAAAGAGACCCAGGTGTAGTTGTGTTCATTGACCTATGCAGTGAAGTTATATTTGTTCAGAAACAATTAAGAATATATTGTACCATATGCACTCTGTGTGCAAACTTAATTATTGAAGCCATAAATAACTAATCATACTAACTTGTTTATAAGTTGATATGCAGTCAATTTGTACTATTGTGTGTGTTATAAAATTGTATATGTAAATAAATTATAGTGTTGCATTATCTTTAGCATTTGTCATTATTTTGCAATCAATAATTTAATTAGAATACAACAGAGTCTCATGTGTCTAGACAATCTTAGCAGGCTATAAAAAATTTTTTCTGTGACATCGGAGTATGTAGATCCCATGCACATTTCTCTTAGGTGATTTGCATATAAGATACACATTTTGGCAGTTACAATATAGAAGTATATATAAAGAATGCAAAGAAATAAATGTTTATGCTGCATTATATAATATAAAATGATCGATTTGTTTATGTGTCTATTATTTTTTGGTCGACTTCAATTGTGGATCTATTTGTGGATGCTTAAATACATATGTCCACATATATCTTGACAATATACTATTAACGTGGACCATTCTTATTCCTAGTCACTAATAGATAGTTTGAGGTGGGCCACTCTTATTACTAGTTACTGATAGATAGTTATAGATAAATGATGTATATTTTCTGGATCTATTTATTGATAAGTGCTACTAGGGAACACATATTTCAAAAAACGCAATATATTATCTATGAGATGATAATCCAAATCACATCATCTATTTTAAGTCTACAGCGTCTATGATTTTTCAATAATGAAATGAAAATAAATATGGATGTATTCATATATGTTTTTCATCATATATTTTTTTTAAAAAATAATTTGCGGATATGTTTTTCCATCATATATTTTTGTCTAAAAATAATTTATGAATATATAAAGTCCTGATTGTAGTGTATACACTTGATAATGTATCTTTGATTATGACATTTTCTCATCTTTTAACCAGTATATATATTTTGCCACTAAACATAACATGACCACAATTTCTTATGCTTGCTTATAACTGTTATTAAAATAGGTAAAACTCTCCATACAGTAGTGCCACTCAGTGCAAGCCAGAATAATAAATGGATGCCAGAAGGGTTGTGCATAAAATACCTATCTAGTCACATACTCATTCAATATCTCCAGACTAGTTTCTAGCTTGTGGCTTTCATCAGTGAGGAGCCTTGAATCTGAGACCTATATGACTATATAAACTAATGAGCTTGTATTGAAAATATTATTGTGTTTTCAATTTTGTTCTTATAGTTTTGTAGTTGAGATAAAAGGTGGCTGCTGGAGGGTTGTATTAGATCCTATGATCTAGGTGCAGTGCTCTCAGATCCAAGGCTCCTCACTGACAAAAGCCACAAGCTAGAAATAGTCTGGAGATATTGGATGAGTAGGCACTAGATAAGGATTTTATGCACAAATCTTCTGGCGTCCATTGATTATTCTGGCCTGCACTGAGTGGCATTACTGTATGAAGAGTTTTGCCTGTTTTTATATATATTTTGGATATTTAATTTATGCACTTTTAACAAATATTATATATAGACAATTATAAAGAAGACACATTTAGAAAATAAGTTGCACCAGAGTGTCTAATCATTTAGATCTCAACTCTTTTAGAAACAGTAAAAAAAAAATTCCAGCTAAATGAAAGAAAGAATAAGCTAAATACTGCATCCTTCTGTCTCCTATTACACAGCTTAGCACAATAGCCACTATTTCCAGTAGAAGTTTCAAACCCAGTCAACAGATTTTATCTCACAGATGGCTTCTACTGCGTCTGCATATATGATTATTTATAGTGATTGACTATAAAACAAACCAAAATGCGATAATTAAACACTATCGTTTGTTAGAGGCTTTCTTCCACATAGAAGAGGTCTTTCACGCATATTTGAACGTTATTAAATACAGTGTAATTTTTTTAATATTAACTTTTTATAATATTGGGATCCAAAATATTATCACCTATGGTCTACATTTTATTAACTTGTGGCCTTGCTTGCCTTAATCTCAAAAGAAAAGACATACTAATAAACGTAATGATAATAATATAATATCCCTGAACAGTCGGCTCGGGAGTTGCGCACTGGTTTCTCAAGTCGATTAGCACGCATCGATTGTGAGCACAAAAATATTTATAAATAAAATACGAAAATTTCAATCTCTTTTCATGTTTATTTTTATTATTTTTTAATGGTGAATTGAAAGACTTCAGAAATTTTCATAAGCATCACAGATATTATAAAACTGAGAATTGTATTTGGTATTTAGTGTTAAAAAAAACAAAACTTTCTATGTGAACTTAATTCTTATAAATATGTCTGAAGTGTAATAAATCGTTTTTTTTTTAATAAGGAAAAAAACGATAATATTACTATTATGAAACGCTATAATATAATAATAAAATTACGATGAACTCAATTTTATTAAACACGTAAAACTCTCAAAAGTAAATAATTAATGATTTATTCGAAACTAAAATGAATTAGAACTGGTAAACGAGCAATAAAATTGATCCTAGTATCAAATTGCGTTCTTTTAGAAAATGAAAAATTTCTTCTTCTTTACGAGCAAAAGGAATATTAAAAAAAAAAGAGAGAGGAAAAGATAGAAAGAGAGAGAGAGAGCGAATGTAAAGAAAGAAAAAAAGAGGAAAAAAACCTTTAGGAATTTCAGCTTTGTATTTCTAGAAAAAAAAATAACATTTTTTTTTTTTTTACTTAAAACTTATTAAAATTTAATTCATTTCTTGGCTTGTCATCAAAGAAATCGATTGTACAAAGAACACAAGAGAAAACATCAAAACCGACTCCCTCGGTTTCTTTACTTAATAATTTTTAAACGAAGCGGCTAGCTCATCTTTGTTCTTTCCCGCCGTCATAGAAGTTGGGTCGATGGATGAAAACTTTTTCTTTAATCTTAAAAAAATATCCGGTTATTTTATGAGAGTCTACTTTCGTAGCGAGAAAAAAGAAAAGAAAACGAAGCTAAAAGAAAATAATACAAAAAGATTAAGTAAGTAAAATGAACATTATTTGAACGGAATTCTTTTAGTCAGAATTAATAATACATTGTAAAAATAACTAAAATAATGAATCGCAAAAACAAATAAAATATCAATAAATCATTCTTCAAAATAATAATTTCTTCATTTTGCAAGCACATATGATATAGACTTAGTTAAAAAGTGAATGTATAATATGCCATGTAATTATAAACACGTATTCAGATATTAATACAGATGAAAGCATATTGGATGAAATTAATCATAGAACATTACTTAGATGGAAAGCTTTTGGTAGAAAAAGCTGAATACTAAAGGGAAATATGCTCATGTGTTTGAAAAAGAAGGTTTTCAATAAATGAGACCAGTTTTTACTGATGGATAGGAGACATGGACGCTTAATAGAAGAGCAATACAGAAACTTCACACCATTCAACAAAGTATGGGGATATGTATGTTAGGACTAATAAGAAGAGATCAAAAACGAAATATGTTAGTGAAAGAACAAACAGGTGCTTTTAACATTTTTGAAATAATTAAAAGACTGAAGAAGAACTGGGTTGAACATATTGATAGAAGGAGTGAAAGTAGATGGACAGTTGAAAATTTAAATTGGATTCTAAAAAACTATAAAAGATCTAGAAAGTGATCACATGCCAGATGGATGAATAAAATAAGATAGTGCGCTGGGTAATGTGGAAAAGAAATGGTAGAGATTGAAGAAACTGTATTAAAATTGGAGATATCTTTATCCTGAATTGGATTGACAATGGTTGGCAATGGTTATTCAGATATAAATAATATATTCAAGACATATGCAAAACACACTTAAATGTACAAAATAAAGTTCATTAATCAAATCATATAATTCTGTAAATGAATAATTAGTTAGTCATCCATATCAATCCACGAATAAGCAGCAAACAATTCCTCACAATGCAGTTTTTTACTTGAAACGTGGCCTAGCGGTTGGCATAGCTGTCTTCCAAGCAGCCGGCCTGGGTTCGCTTCCTGGTCAAAGCTTTGACATATATATATATATATAAATAAGGATCTCACTAGAATCAACGGAAATTAAAATCAGTATTCCCATACATCTGCATAATGACTTTTAATATTTAGATTAGAAATGTGTGATTCCATTTCAGAGAAAGTCTTATATAATACAACTTACAAATAGGATGCCAGTGATTGTTTAACTGAAGATAATTACTGTATATAAATAATTATTATACGCAATTACGCACAAATATAATAAAGAAAATAAACAATACTGTTGAAAGAAAAATACACACACACCCATATATATCGTATACGTAATTTAAATATAAAAAAAACTAATCTTCCACCCAAATACTATGAGTAGTACTATCTATTTATAGATCTTGAGTGTCTAAATCACATATAAATTATAATATATAAATAGAATGCAGAGATGTATATTCGAAGTAATAAGAGATTGCAAATGAAATATATGAATGAGTGAACAAATACGTATTACTTAACAATCTTTAAAGATTTTAGAATGGGTTAGACATGTTTCTAGAAGAGATGATAATAGAGAGAGACAATTGATATTCAGGACTGAATAATAAGAGAGTATAAAATATTTCAGAAAGAGACCACATGTGAGTTCATGGATGAAATAAGAAAGTCTGTTGATGTGATCCAGAGAAGAGAACCTATGGAAGAAGAAACTATATTAAACATGGAATCCTTAACTTATAATGGACTGATAATGTTAACATAAAGTAAATAGTATGCCTGAAACTGAATTCCATGAGGTTCATTATTATATATAAAGAATTATTACATGGAATTATAAAATATATGTCACAAAGTTTATTAATCCAATCACTCACAAGTAAATAGCCATAGAAATCCACATAGAAAACCAATACCAATTTATCACTATAATACATTTGGTTCTGAAACAAGGATCCTATCAGATAACCCTGGAAATTAATATTAGTCCTCCTATATATCCACATGGAGACTTCTAATGTTTAAATTAGAAATACACGAGCCTATCTGAGAGAGGGAGGGAATAGCTAAAAAGTCTTGAAAAATGGATATTTCCATATATATTACAAATAGCATAGTAGGGATTGTACACCATAAATTAATAATCTTAAAGTTAACAATGTAAGTCTAAATTGATTTATTAATAAGTTGTGCTTTGATGTCACTCAAGTATTGATCATGTAATATTTTCCCTTCATAATCCTTCATCGCTAGGCAATTTATTTTGACTTCTGAGTAGAGAACTTATATTTTTACATTCAGTTTTATCCAATAAAGAAAAGATTGATATTACACAGTTTATGCATTTAAGAGTTTAATCCAGTAGATGAGCAGTGAATTGAAGAGCTAAAAGTGTCTGCAGATTCCAAGCCAAAGTAAGTCAAATAAATTTGAGTCAATGGAATATAATAGTTGTGCTCATTCTGTCTGTACTGAGGTTAAAATATTATTTGAACTTTTGAGTGACTAACCAAATAATTATTATTATTTTGTATTTCTGTATTTCTTTACCTAGATTCATAAAATATGACAAACAATATTTCTTATAGCTGCCAATAAAAATGGTATCATGTTTATGGGTTTTTGTTATTTCTTTTTTTTTTGTCGATGATGAAAGCTTTTATTCATCAGAAAGACAAAATACACAACAGTTAAAAAAGGTTTACAAAGTGATAATTACATAGCAAAATGAAATTCAAGTACAATATGGTGAAGGGGAAGGGAATACATATGAATTGGGAAAGGAATATGGAAAGGGTGTGTAGTCCAGGCAAAGAAGAGTCTTTTGGTAAGGAGCAATGTTGATAGGCTTGGTTGCCCTGATGGATTGATAGAAGGATCCATTTGTGACATGAATTTTGGAGAAATAACTATATGTTAAGTCTTTAGAGATTTCAGGGATGGATGAGATTTCTGAGTTATGCTTAGATGCAACAGGCTGATTTTTGTCTTTTGTAGATGAGTAGTTTTAGTTTTTCCCATTGTACTTGGAGTGGCATTGTGATTGGTCATATTGTTCTTTTTGACTTGCTTTTTACCTTTGATAGAGCAAATCACAGCCTGAAAGAGAGGAAGATCCAGAGGGCAAGGAGATGGAGACTTTGAAATAAATTATTTGGTGATGATGTTTTTAGTTAAGTCTTGTTTGAAACTGAGTTTGGATAAAATTTGGGTAATTTTGAAGGTTTTAATTTATGTAGTTTAGGTCTCTGGACATTTTTCCCACTAGGGGCAGTGGCCATCTTTAACTATTTGAAGGAATGAAAAATTTATCAGAAATGGATGGTGTCAAAGTTGTGAGTGGAGGAAGTTTGACAATGGTAAATGAAAAAGTAACAATTGACTCTAGATAAATACTTTGCATATAATAAAGATATATATGAGAGATAGTGACCTGGGCCAACTGATGAGTGCTGGTTCAGCATGAAATGCATCTTGGGGATCAATTGTCTTTTATTGTATCTTTATTTATATGAATTTAAAAAGAATGGGGAAGTATGGAGGTGTTTATTATTTCTATAAAGAATGAAAAATAATACGAAAAAAAACAAAACAATTTTGATATGGAAAAATTAAGTATATTGATGCAGAAGCTAAAAAAAACACTGATTAAATCTTATTAATAATTTTAGTTGGGTAATGAGAAAATTGAGTGGAATTCTAGGCGATTAGTTACCCCAGAGGAGGGGATGTCTTAGAAATAGAATCGTTAAAAATGGCCTAAATAACTGGAACATCACACAGAAAACTTTTAAAAATAAGTTTTGAGTGACAGGGAACTTGGAGTAGGAGAACTAATTAAGATTCTAAGAGGAAATAAAACCATTTATGGTCCATGAAACAGTTGAACCACCCACCAAATAGGGAGGGGGAAATGAGGTAGTTAAATGCTGATAAGCACAAGGTAGACATAAGGAAAATGTGTTAAAATGCACTAAAACTGAGATTTAGTGAATGAAAAAGTACATTAGTATCAAAATAAGGTCTTTAAAGAGCCAAATAAATAAAAATGGCATCTTTCACTGCTGCAACATCAACTTTTCAGAGCAATTTTTGCGAGCTGTGAGGAGGATGACTTCAGTAAGAGCTCCACCTATGGCTACAAACATTATTTCTTTCTGCAGTATACATTATGTCAGGTGTGACCAATATTTTACAGATCATGCAACAATTTTTTTACCTACGAATTCAAATGCATTTACAATTTTGGTCTTACCATTTAATTTTTGTAACAAGACAAAAATATACTACAAAAAAAAAAGTATATTTTATTATATTACAAAAAAGTTAGTAAAATTTGAGTTTAAATAGTACTTACTTCGGACGGACTTTGATAGTTTTTTCTCACTACATTTCCTTTTTCATTCACTTTTATTTCTATTTTAATTAGCTGTAAATTTTTTAAATTTAGTATATTTTTAAAAAATATATCTCCAACATCTTCCCCATATAGTAACACATATATATTAATTTTTAAATAACAAACTAAAGTTTATATAATACAAGTTGCCTTGGCAACTGATTGAAAATTTCTGGTGTTGATAAGCATGAGCTAATATCATATGATATATATTAGAGGGATGAAAACCATATATATAAGAAATATATGAAACTACAATTAGAAGTGAGTTATTTTATTGGCATTGTATACACACACACACACACACACCGAGGATGAGATTTAAGTACTTCTTTATTTTTACTAAATCTATAATTTTTATACATATTTTGATATCAGCAAACTGAAAAGTCAAATATCTTTGTTTATTTTAATTGTTTAAATATCAGAATTACCTTGTATTTCTTGTTGCTATGTAAATGTATTAAATAATTAGAAGTATGTTATATTTAAGACAATCATGCCATGTGCACAAATAGGCATGACACACCTTATATTAGTTAAATAAAGTTCATATAAGTTCCAATATTATATGATTTATAAAAACAAGAATAAATAGAAATTTCATGCATAGAAGTATATATCTTAGTGTAGGGTTCTCATGTGCCCTCATTAAGTTATTTATACTTCTTTGCATCAATAATTTCAGTCTCTGTGATCAAGTTGCAATCTTTAGTGTCTATATAAGTATATAAATGATTGTTATTGATATTGCAATTGTCTAAGTGTTGACTGGTATTTAATGATTACTTACAAACCCATTTAGCCTTGAACATTATTATAACTACTATTTTAGTAATACTTTGAATCAAATTTGAAATTTATAATTGCAGTTTATAATGTTATAAATTGACTATTTATTAGTCTATATTCAGAATAGGTTATATTTATCTGTTTAAAGAGGTTTATTTAAACTTCTTTGTATCAGTAATTTCAATCTCTCTGATCAAGTTACAGTCTTTACTATCTATATAAGTTTTAAATTGTGCTTTATGCAAAAAAGTGAAGCTTAGTATTATTAGAAAAGAATTATATGGCTGAGCGCTTGTCTCCATATTCATAGCTTATTTTGGGAGTGTCCGCTTACATTGAGATTTTAAGCAAAGTTTAGTGGTAATTTATGCAAAATTTATTCAGTTTTCTTTCATAAAAACCATTTTGCATAAATTACCGCTAAACTTGACTTAAAATCTCAATGTAAGTGGACACTCCCAAAATAGGCTATGAATATGAAGACTTAAGTTTTCTGAAAGCACTCAGCCATATAATTCTTTTCTAATAATACTATGTTTCACTTTTTTAGGTTAAGTACAATTTAAAACTTATCCCTCAAAGGCACATTAAAAAACAAGGATTTTGTTTATATAAGTATATTAGACCATTAATAAAAGCAGGATTCTGTTAAAAGAAGATTGCCATGACAACAGTTTGAAATTGTTGATTGTTATTGATATTGGGATTGTGTACATGTAGACTGGTTTTTAATGATAAATATATATTAGTGTGTGTTATGTGTGTATATGTGTAAATAATAAATATGTATAGCCTGATATATATATTTAAAAAAAAATCCAACAATATAGCTATTATAGGTTAAGGAAAAAACTTGTTTAGCCTCGGTGATTGTCACTTAGTAATAATTGATAGTTTCTTGGCAACATCAAAAGCTAAAAGTTATCTCTGTTTACATGCATATAATCCCATTTTTATTTTTTATTATAATAACAATCCATGGAAATATTTAATTCAATATATATATTAAATTTAAAAAAGTGACCATTTTTCATGAGTCATTAATAAATAATATTCATTTGTCAATAAATATTAATAAGGAATAAGATGACCACTTATTCTTTAAATTTTGATTATTTAAACATTTATTTTATTGATGTTAGAAATTGAGAAATTTACATATCAGCCAGAATTTAAATACCATATTTCAAAACAAAGAATTTATCTTATTTTTAATAACTTGTAATATTAATGATAAGTTCATTTTATAACTATAAATAATAAATATGTATCATCATCATCATCAACCATTATCAATCCACTGCAGGATAAAGGTCTCTCCAAGTTCAATCTATCTTTTCCTATCTTTAGCTTCTCTTTTCCACATCACCCCTGCACACTTTCTTATTTTATCCATCCATCTCACATGTGATCTCTTTCTGGGTCTTTTACAATTTCTTGGAATCCAGTTTAAAATTTCAATTGTTTATCTATTATAAATATGTATAAACTGATATATAGATATCATAGCCTAAGGGTAGTGCAACAACACAAGGTTTCCCATTGGGCCCTGGACTGCATTATCTATGTCTTTTGTAAAAATCAAAAAAATAAAACTTTTTATCACATGGTAAATGAAATTTTTTTTTATTTGAAAAAATTCTGTAATTTGTAGGTCCTATAATGAATGCTATATGCACAGTAATGTAATTGTAGAAACACTAATTAGGTGGTAATGTGGATTTTTCAGTTATATACAATCATCACCATCATTAACCATTATCAATCCACTGCAGGATGAAGGTCTCTCCAAGTTCAATCCATCTTCTCTGATCTTTAGCTTCTCTTCTCCACATCACTCCTGCACCCTTCCTTATTTCATCAATCCATCTAACATGTGGTCTCTTTCTGGGTCTTTTACAATCTCTTAGAATCCAGTTTAAGATTTCAATTGTCCATTTATTATTATCTCTTCTAGAAATATGTCCAGCACAACTCCACTTCAATCTTTTAATTTTTTCAATGAGGTCAGTAACACCTGTTTGTTCTCTTACCCATGCATTGGAGTTTTTGATCTCTTCTTGTTACTCCAAACATACATCTCTCCATACTTCTTTGTGTGGTCTGAAGTCTCTGTATTGCTCTTCTATTAAGTGTCCAAATCTCAGATCCATAAGTAAGAACTGGTAAAACACATTTGCTAAAAAACTTGCTTTTCAAACACATAGGCATATTTCCATTTAGTATCAAGTTATTTCTACCAAAAGCTCTCCAAGCAAGTTTAATTCTATGATTAATTTCATCCATTATGTTTCCATCTGTAATAATAATCTGACCAAGATATTTGTAACTGTTAACTTTTTCTAACTCATCATAATCAATCTTTATTTTCATATTTCGAGAAAATCGATTAAACATTACTTTAGTATACCTATATATTACAATATGTATACCTAAAAAATTAGATGTGATATGTTGGACTATTTCCATCATCTATGAATGAATGTTGAATGTATAGAATATTTTAAACTTTATTAAACTTTCCAAATACAAACAACTTGTTAGTAATAACACACAAATAAGCAACACAGGTTAGTGATTACACAATGTTTCGAGTATTCTCCATTCTTCTTCAGGTGTTGCTGGCCTATATGCACAGTGACAATATTTGCTTAGACATTGAACTCGGACTTTTAGATTCTTGAATATTGAATTTAAGGCAAACGCTCTACCAACTGAACTATTCTGTCAAAGGATAAACACCTAAATGCTTTTACAAGTTCTGGTCATGTTAATGTGAAACCAGCACAGTTGAGGAACAATTCTCTTCATTACTATTTTTATCTATTGAATCAAAATATTTGCAGAAAAAAAATTAGAAAGATATTATTAATGGATTCACAATAAAACACTAAAGAAAATTTTAATATATCTATATTTACAAGTAATGTAATTTGTTTTTAAATATGTAAATATGTTTTATAATGTGACAAAGATTCACACCCTCTTGCATGGAATCATTTTTTTCGGGCCAACTCTGACCACGAAATACAATTAATTAATTAAAACAAAATAAAGTCGATATAATTTTATTTAACACATAGATAAAAATACAATATTAAAAAATTATAACTCTTTTTACCTTTATTTATTATTTATCTATTAACTTCTGACTTAGGATCTTACAATGTGATTAATAATAATTAGCTTTAATTAAGTGTACTCTAAAGAACATGTTAATTAGTTAGTTAAAAATAACTCTTGTTTTTTCGTTTGTAAAATAAAAATATTGTAAGATCATACAGATGCTATCGAAAGTTTACCTTTCCATTCAAGGCAAGGTAGCGTTACTTAACATGAAAGTTATGTCAAAGATCGCCTACTTTCTGTCAATTATGACAGTTATCAAAGCTTTCACAAAGGAAATAAACAGTCTTTGCACCAAACTATTCTGGAAAGGTGTCACAACATCTATAAGCATGACCAAAATGCAGTACCACCGAAAATCAAATTGAATGTCTTTCCACTCCATTTCATCCATTTTCTACCAAAAAGAAAACATGCTCATTTACAGTCTAATCCAAAAATATGGTATCTCTCAAATTTCTGATACCGTTCCACCAACTGATAGACCACCACCTCATAAAAAATGCTGGCTAGACCAAATCCTTCACCTGCTTAATCAACACATAAGCCCTTCACAATGGCCATTCAAAACAAAAATTTTATCTGGGAAGCCCACCGGGCAATTAACCCAGAATTAATCACAATTAAGCCCTTGCTTGTCATTACTAACTACAAAATAACTACACTTTTCAAATTCTTATCCCTAGAGCCAAAATTTCTAAACTATCTTATCAAAGTTAATCTTGGGACCATGCACACAAACTGGTTCCTTCATTATAAAAAGATTTTTCAACAATATAGACCCCATCTGCCCAAGTTGCCTAAGACCTGATGAGACTTTCGATCATATCATCAATTGATGCACTGGGCTTGGCAACATCAAATCAACAATTGATCAAAACTCCAAAATAGATTATTATAAGATTCTATCTCTGAAAGATTGCATCCAGAGCAGACCTTTCTCAACAATTAGAATGTCGATCTTTCTAACTCACACAATCTGGATTGTTAGATGTAAAAGATAATTTACAATCCCTCCACCTGACCCAGATAATTTATTCATTAAATTCTTAGGGAAAATTCATGAAAAAGACAAGATCATTTCATCCAAATTCCTGTTTGAAGAAACCTGGAGTCTTTTTCAAATCCCTATACTTTCCAAAGCCTGCCAAATTACAGAAGATAATTAAATATAGAGCACAGGACTTATATGTAGAACTAACACATCAGCAGTGTTATATTAATTTAGGTTCCAAATATGTATCTACCTACTAAACAATATTTAATGTATTAATGGAAAATATATTCCCTGAATAAAACTACTTTTGAAAAAACTAACTGAATGAGACTTTAATGAAATTTTTTTTTGTTTAAATTTTAACTGTTAAATGCTACTAATGCTACCCAGGATGATGTACCTTGCCTTAAGCTGGCTATAAATATTATTGATTTTTTTATATTTAATACTGTAGAGTTAATTCCAGAGTATTTTAATTATTACATATATTTTATCTGATTATATATATTAAAATATTAATTTTGATGTCTGTATACCTTCAAAATACATTTAGGGGTTTGAACTCAGACTTTCAAGCAACCTTCAACTATCTGCGCTATCTCATACTACTGATACATATGACCACACACATGTAGTGAAGCAGTTAATCTTAGCTTAAGATTGAGCTTCATAGTTCCATCTACTAACCTGTATTCAAACCCTATATCTCATCCCAATCCTTTTGTCGTGTATATATATTTTACATATATATTTGAGATGCGCACCTAAGTTATAAAATTTTAATGTTTCAATAACCTTTTTTAAAATTATTATTAATTCTTTTATTAATTATTAGTTCTTTTTTATTAAAGTACATAAGTGCAGCTCAAATATACATATAAAAGCATAAATTTACTAACAAAATATTGATGTTTTAAATATTTTATTATACATCATTTTTTAAACTTTTTCTTTTTAAATTGCTTGTTTTTCCTTTTAAACTGTATATTTTGTAAAATCCAAGATGGAAGACGCAACCGGTATTGTCTAAAAATAATTAAAGGGTTGGAAACACAATTGTTTTAATCTGGGGAAGGTATTTTAATTAAAGTTTTTACTTTAAATAGGATTAAGATTAAAGATTTTCTTTTGTTATAAACATTTTTGTCAAATCTATTTCTAATCTGGAAATAGATTTGAATTTATTTTTGGATGTTATCTAACATTGCTTCTTTCAAAAACAATGAACAAAGAAATGTAAAATTTTTGTTAGATCAGAGATTAGATTTTAAGGCTAAAACTAAGTAATGAAAAGCATTCCAGAAATATCTGGGTAGAGTATAAAATGGCCGGATTTTAAATCAATATAGATTAGCTACTATTAAGAGAACTGTATTGTTAACATATTACATGTTGCTTGAAACTTAAAATGATGTAGTAGTAAATCCACCCTCTTGCTGACCCTGGTGGGTCATTTTTCCCACTAATGTACCATCTAACTGCTGTCCTGAAAAAAAGTAAAAGCCTAAAGAAGGAACTTTGGAGTGCTAAATACAAGCTTACTGTCACCAATAAAAATTCATTTGGATTCTAAATTTGCCATGCATAAGTCGTACTTTGAAAATAGACTTATTAAATTTGCACAAGGTAACTCTTATGCTACTATTTGAAAATAAATCTAGCCTAACTAATCTCAAATTCTGCTATCAAGATTTCTAACGTATTGTTCAATTTTTTCTCTTTTTAATTAATATGTAAAATGTAATTTGCTTTTAAATGATTTTCTATATATTTAATTTTCTCTCATATGCTCTCACTTTTTTTAATTTTGGTGTGGTCATTTATTTATAGTTATTTATTACTTCATTTTATATGTATGCTTTTATTATTAATATGCCAATCTCAAGCAATCTGACGAGTTGAATTTCTAAAATCTTTTCTTTCTTTTAAACCTCCATGAATTAACATCCTTTTACAATATAATGCATTATTAATTAATACCCTTGCCAGATTGTTTCACAAGCCTACATTTTATTTATGTTTTAATATAAAAAATATATATTTGTTTAACTCTGGATTTTCTACCCGGAGTGAATCCAGAACTCAAACTAATTAACGCTTTGAAACCTTATTTGTTTTATAAATGTTATTCAATTCTGAAAAGGTGACCGATTATTTGTTTTCTATATAATTGCTAGTCTTTTTTATTTACTCTTAAAATATCAAAAGCTTAAATATTCTCAGTTGTTGTAAATTCCATGAAGATGGGATTGAATTATTTTAAATAGTAGAAAAGGGAAGGGGGTAAATCTTGATGTTTCTTTTACTAAATAAAACCTTCATGTATATTTTATTAAATGAAATCTTCTCTCTCTATATGTTATAGAAGCATAGCATATTATTTATACAAATTATGGCATTCAAACTAGGGTCATTTATTTTTAAAGCAGTACAACTTTTTCAATGTCGTTAGTGACATTTATCATTACTTCATTACTGACATTCAACCTATCTTTGTATATATATATATATATTACGTGCTTCTAATCTGAAGGTTGTGGCAAGTTCGAACCCATATATTTATTTCTCAAGCCTTGTTCTGAGGATAGTTGGCCTCCCAGAACCATTTATTTTGTATATAAAGGCCTCTGATGGTGATTCCCTAAGTCTGGCACACACAATGCCTATCCACTTTTTTTGTACATAAGGCCTGCATGTCAGTGATGTCCACAGCATGCCTATCCACTTTTCTCTAAGCACTACCCAAGAAAGGGGTCTTAGACTTTGTCTTTCATTCAGAAGCACAAATTTTCCTGTTATTTCTTGGCTATTGCATCAGTACCACAAACATCTTCGTATTATTATTTCTTTTGCTTCATGACCCAGTTTTAATGCTTTAATATTAAAATTGTGCTCTGCTTAAAATATATATAAATGCCAACTACTTTTAGTTTTATTAATTAAATTTATTTCAGTATTATACAATCCCACCATCGTAACTTATTTCTGTATTTAAGATTATCTATATGCCTTGGGGAAAATAAAGCGTTCTTCTTACCAGTGCTAATTAAAAGAAGTTTCATTAAGTATTTTGTCATATAGTGAAATATGTTTTCAAATGTATTTTATTCATTTTCATGACCATAATGGCATGAAAATAGTTTGTATTATATCTGTAATGAATCTCGGAACCTCCCCAAAATAATGTTAGTCACCATGTTTCAGAACCGTATATAAAAGCTTTAATAGCAATTCTATGTAAATTCTTTCTAATAATAGATTGGCATCTTAATATTGGACCCACCAAAGATGTGTGCTTATTTATAATATATTATTTAGCTAATAAAGATCATATGAGAAATAATAGCATGAATGACACTATGTAATCATCTACCGCTTGCTCATTCACGCACATACTAATGTTTGCAATTAATTTATAAATGTATGTAAACAATTTGTCATTATATTAAACTAATTTTTATTATGCAACTTGTCTGAGTTGTTCGAATTCCTTTTTTCTCCGCTTCCAAATGTACAGCCATGCTTATATATATTTTAGTTTAGTCATAGTTAATAGATGTCTCATTGTCTTCTCTGCTTTGCTAGTGGGTCGGATTAAAATTAATTCTCATGTGCCATCACTATTATGTTATTTATTAGGTGTTTGATCTGGGGCTTGGAGAGTGGGTTCGAATCCAGGTTGGTCTCTGACCTAAATCTCAGGCTTGACTGGCTTTGAAGTACATTTTGTGGGTTCCAGATCATGTTAGATGGATAAACATGTTTTGACTGGTACAGTAGAAAAGGCAAATAATCACCAATATATATATTTTGTGCTGAATCATCACTCATCAGTTGGTCCAGATTATCATCTCCCACACATGGATGGCTGAAGAGTTGGAGCTTGGAGTAGATTGAAGCTTGTCCATTAAAGTATAAAGATTTGCTATCTTAATATAACTCAGCACTGATTATATATATGTGTGGGAGATGATAATCTGCATCAGCTGATCAGTACTGGTTCAGCATGAAATATGTATATTGGTGATTATTTATTTTTTCTACGTGTGGGTGGTCACATGTACCAGTAGTATGAGATAGTGTGTATAGTTGAAGGTTGCTTGAAAGTCAGAGTTTAAATCCCCTATATTTACAATTAAGTTCCAGGTATAAGAATGCCCGTATTTCAAATCTTCAAAATATGCATAAAATTCAACTTGATATATATTAAATACAGTAACATTAATATAATTCAACTTATTCTGTTAGAAGTACTTTTGACTATATTCCTTTTAGTCTTTGTCAGTTATATAATGATATAATGTAAGTTGTCTGGATTAAAGTCATTCTTATTTTGAAATGAAAAATTATGCAAGTATTCTAGTGACAAAATAAAAAATGTAAATTTATTTGTTAATGATTTGTTAAAAATTGGTTATGATAAAGATATTATTGCTCATATGATTAAAAAATTTAAAAAGTGTCAAAAATATAATAAAACTAAAAATAATATCAAGATGAAATGGATTGCAATGCCATTTATATCAAATGAAGATGTTTATGAGAAAAAATTATAATGACTTGTGTCAAATTGCTTTTTTCTCAACAAAATCTAAAAGCAAAAATTTAATTTTGAACCAAAATTTTATTATATATAAATTAATATGTGAATGTGGCTTACAATACATTGGAGTGTCAAGATATACATTAGAAAAAAGAATAAAAGAACATATGCTTTTATATAAAAGAGTTCAAAAAGATAAACAATTAGGAAAATAAAATAGACATTCAGCATCTATTATATTTAATCACAATAAAACTTGCAAATATGGATTTAAATTTGATTATAAAAGCATAAAAATTATACAAATTGAACATTGTAGCAATAAATGAAAAATAAAAAAAGGTATATTAATTTCAAGAAATCAAGTATTAATGAATCACCAATCATCAAACATTTAAATAACAGAATTGTGGGAGAACTGAGTAGAGTTGTGGGGGCTGTAAAATAATGTCTTGTTTTGATTATTCAATAATCTATTGTTATATAGTTGACAAAGACTAAAAGGAATATAGTCAAAGGTATTTCTAACAGAATAAGTTGAATTATATAAATATTACTGTATTTAATATATATCAAGTTGAATTTTACACACACACATATATAAAAGAAGTAGGAATAACTATTTCCTACTGAATTATATGATGTCAAAAACCAAAAAAAAACAAACAAACAATGATATATATTTCTGTCTTTAAGCTCTGTTGCTATATAAGCTAAGTGTTGATGTATTTTGCAATGATGAGGTGAAATTTATCTTTTGCTTTAATTTATGTACTTCAGTTTCAATTGCAGATATTTAAAAGTTATAATTACTTAGTTATTATTACCCACACTCATATATATATATATATATATATATATATATAGTGTGGGTATATATATATATATATATATATATATATATATATATATATATTGTAACCTAGTGTTATTGACACTTGGTTTATTTGGCATTGTTTCCACAGGAAAACAATGCAATCCTTTTCTAGGAAATAAAAAAGTAAAATAATAATAATATTAAGTGATTAATAAAATATGCTATTTACTCACTGTAACGTGTTTTAAGCAAATAACTAAAAAATTTGGTAATCCAATGTCATTTTGAAGAAGAGCATGAATAATTTAATTAAAATATTAACAATAAGAGCAATTTAATATAGTATAAAAGCACATATTATAAACAGTAATTGATTTTGGATGGGTAGAGGGAGAGTAGATGAGTATCTTATCATAAAGCACAATAACTTCTGGTAATTTTTAAATTATTTTAGATAATAATGTATACAGAATTATACATCACTAATAAGCATTGTTAATTAAATATATTTATTATTTTTCATTATTTGTCAAATTACTTTGTAATCCATTTAAATCATACAGAAAACTATATGACTGTAATAAGTTTTTTTTTTCCTTTCTTTTGTTTATGTTATAATTAAATGATTATTTTTCTGTAAGAGGTCGCTAAAAGAAGACCGCCAAATTTTGAAGAAAGTTTAGTCTGACATTAGTTTTACAAGGAAGAAGCAGTACTGAAATTCGGTAACAAATTTTTTATGTTTTTTATTGCAGAAATAAATATAAGTCAAGTAAATTTTTAATAATATCATGCGTGGCTAATCCTTCTTGATAAGATATTCTGTTTTCTGTTGCCATCTACCTATTTAAAGCTTTTTATACGCAAAAATATACTATCTTATGCTAAAGTTCAAAATGACCGTATTAACTACAGCAATCACGGAAAGTGTCATTATATTTAAAATAAGTAATATAAGTAATTTCCAGGAAATAATCAATGATTTGTTAACTTTACCTCATTTAATTATCTTTTCGTGGTATAAAAGAAAAATTATAATTAAAAGACATATTATAAAAGCCAAGGAAAGTTAACTAGAAAATTTCGCGCTCTTTCTAAAAGAAATTGTCTGCTTTAGAAAATAATGTAAGTTCCCCACGTTAAAATATGTTTTATTCACTGAAAATTATCTAAAAATAATATTAATGATCAATGATATTTACTTATGCACCTGTATATTTTTTAAAAAGAAAATATAAATTTTCTCAAGGCTAATATCGGAAAATTTGTATGTGTGCATTTTACGGAGAATTCCTTATAAAAGACAAATTACAATTCCTAAAGTAGGAATAAAAACTACAAACATTAGTGACTTAATTATAACCATAATATAATATGTCATATTATACATCTACTGGAGTCATTAAAACTTTATATCCACGTAAGTCAGCTGCAGTCATTATAATAATAGTATTTTGGAAAATTCGCGCATTAGTTTTATTCCTAAGCCAGCTAGCTAAAAATGATACATATCACCAATAGTAAAAAGAAAAGAATTGTATATGTGATCGTCTATCGTCAAATATTCGTCATGTTAAAATATGTATTGTTTTCTTGGATCCCCAAAATTATAGCAGTTAATTCAAAGAAGAATTAACATCCAACGCTGCTATGTTTTCTTTGCCTAATTTATTAATTGCACCAGAATGGAGGCAACTTTTATATAAATGAAATAATAAAATGTGTTTCTTATTTTAAATTTGCTTCGTGAACTACGAATGGATCAAGTTCTTCATCTAGATAAATTGCCCAACGGAAAAACATTTTTCCAGTGAGATAATAAGCACTTGTTAAGTAATGATTTTTTTTACTAATTTGTAAAATTATGTGTATTTTTTTTTATATCAACAGGTTAAAGGCTGTATAGTCAAGTAATATTTAAATGACCTTGTAATCATAAAGGTATGTTTTCATATAATTATTCTAGGTTAAATTTATATTCGACATGAAAAAATTTTTTTTTATAAAATGTGTTTACTTATGATATGCATTATGGATATAAATTTATATGTTAGATGCGTAAAAGAAGAAAAATTCAGATACTTAATAGGTAAAATATCTAGTTAAAATTATCAGAAGTAATTAAAGAGAAATGCTATACAGGATATTACTTATTTAAAGTTTGAAACAAATTTATACTATGTTAATTGAGGAACTTATTCCCAATTATTCTTTATTAACGCATTCACTTAATTTAGTTCAAGATACTATACTACCAATTACTTGTTGAATGTTTCTTTGGCAAAGGCGAAAATTATTATGGTTTATTCTGTGATATCCATTGATTTCAGACGTTGATCTAAGTATACCCCGGAACATAAATTTAGTGTAATTAGTGTATTTGCTTGTCTTGCCCCGATATAGCATCAGTATATGATTAATATTCGCATAAGTAATAATTGTAATGTATCTTTATTTTGTGGGATGGAAAATGATCTCCCCAAAAGCTTTATTTTTCATGAGGGGAATAGATAAATCTAGTATTCGGGTATGTTTATAACCCAAGTGATTGCTTCTCAGAGTTAGGACAATCAGTAATTTATATCGTATTTAGTGTATTTCATTCGTTAAAATCCCAGGAGAGGATTATATTGGGTGTGCGTTCCTATTATGCCCAAGTAAGAGGCAAGGACCCACCAAACTATTTTAATGTAGTAGTTAATTCTACAGACCTTCAGTGTTATTCCATATTCCTCATGAGAAAATAGAGATAATTCCATCACGGAAGGTGTTGATTATTGTGTTTTGTTAGAAAGTTATGGCAAGATAACGGGTATATTGGAGGTTAATTCCTCACGATCCATTCAGTATAAATAGCGTGCTAGTATATATGATCAATGTCTGGATTGTGCGGGGGAATAGTGCTGGTAATCCACACGTAAGTCAATGAAGAGAGTAAGTTTAAAATTGCGTGATTTAGAAATTTTTATTTGCCAATGGAGGGTTCAAATACTAGGTTTAATTCGGGTTAATTATTAAGTAGCACTCACAATATAACTTATACTGAGAAAAACAATGTGTATAACAACTTCAGTTGTTATTAAGGTAAATATTAAAAATAATAAGTGTAACTTCTGATAAATAACCCATAAATTATAATAAGTTATCTAAATAAAAACTATCATTTAATTAAAGATATGATAATAAAAATCGTTTGTACGCATTGCCTAGAATCAGATTATTTTTATTTTAAAACAAATAGTTAGTTAATAAAGTTAAGCAGCCGTTCATATAAGATACACTAAACGGATGAGTTGATGTATCGATAATAATATTTATTTTGTTATATTCAATTTGCATAAATGTAAAAAGAAGATGAAGAAGTAGTTCGAATCCAGGTCTAAAAGTATAGACGAATTTATGTTAGTTATATTTTGTTTTATCCATATGGGATCGAATAAATTGTATATGTTTGTTTATTATGTTAATCATAAAGGATAGTTTTGTTAAACTGTAATAATAAATTAGAATCTTGTTAAAATTTAATAATAAATTATAGTCTTGTTACAAGTTGTTTTGAGTCATTTTTCTTGTGTGCTAAATAAAAGTGTATTTGCATAATACTTGCAATATTTTTTTTTGAGTCCGAAATCATTTATGAACTCTTAAAATTCAATATACCAGATAGACAATTGTAGGAAGATCAGAATATTTCATTATATTTTAATTTAATTAGAATTGTTTATGGATTTGAAAACTTCAGACCAAGACATTTTATTTTATATGTGTGTAAAATCACTTTATTCCCAAACTAGTAGGTTTTGGTTGCACATTGTTTCGTACACATTTAAGTGAAGTGTCTAAGTAATAAATCTTAGTTAAATTATTGTGTTGTCATGGATAATGGAAAGACACAAAAGCACCCTGGTCTTTTCATCATTCCGACTGAGATTCTGGATTAAAAGGGCTGTATTATTCAAAATTATGCGTTGTTATTGAATATAGTTATCATCTCGTTAAATATTATAATAGTTGATATGTGGATGAAGACACATGGAATTTAAATAAGGTAAATGTTTCCTATAGCCGACCAGAATGTCAGTCATATGCGACAACACAGTACTGCCGAGTATTTTTCTTTAAAAATAACAGAGAACCCTGAGATTAGTGTCATTATTATAAGTGCTCTTACATTAAGAATTGATCAATTATGATCAACATTACAAGCGTGGCATGGCTTAAGAGATTGAAACTTCTAATTGTATAATAATAAAATATTGAGAGCATATTGGCAAATTAATAAATGTTTTGTTTTTAGCCAGTAATATTAACAATGACATGAAATCATCATCATCATTGTCGAACAGTGCAAGTACTTACAGCTCAGATAATGTGTTTTAGATAGAGAAAGAATGTTAGTTTATTTTTTTTTAAATTTATTTTATTCATGATAATTTTTTTTAATTCTATCTCTGTCTGAACTGCATATCGCTGTAGCTGAATTATTATAACTAACCTAACGAAGAGCTATTCGGTAAAATACGGGTTCGTTACCCGTCATAGACGGAAGCGTTTAGATTTCCGATTGTCTTTAATTTTAATTAGGAATCCTCTAATTTTCGTAGGTTAGAATATATATATATACTAGCTGTACCTATGGTTTAGCTTGCATTATTAAAATAAAAGGATACAAGAGGTATCACCAGCAATTTCACAAAAAGTATAACTTTTTATAATCAGTTATACTACTGAATTTAATCAACATTTAAGATTTTAGTTTAAATATATTTTTCAAATGATAAAGTAATTTTTTAAAAAGGCTATGAAACTTCAATATCTTGATATTTTGTTCCCACTTCATTTGCAAGTGAGAAATTAAATATGTGAATCAAATTAAATTTAATTAATTTAAAATATATTTCTGAAATCAATTTTTACTGTTGCTTTACCAAAAACTATAATCCTCTCCATTTATGTAGTATGCATTTCAACAAGCAGTCCACAATGTATTTTGTACCCATTAAATGTTTTTTTCCATCTGTAATCTTTTAATCAGTGCTGCCATCTTTTTGAAATTTTATGAAGTTATTTTAAACTGGTTGTAATTTTGATGCACATTGGAAATTATCAATTTTTTGAAACAATTAAGTTCCATCAACAAAAATCCATAGCTTGTGTAATTCTCCACAAAAAGAGAAACAAAATCATGTAAAATTTATCATGATTGATGTAATATTATTTAGGTTATAGGGAAACAAACAAACTTTTATATTTATAAAGTAATAAGAATAAGGATTATAGTATCAGCAAGAATAGTTTATAATAAAGATAACAAATTTGCACCATTCTTTTATAGTAAGGCTAATCCTTGTAAGGCAAACCTATTATTAGTTGCAATTTGGCCTAAGAATTAAAAAATATAAAATCATAACACAGTTATTTCAGTTCATATAACTACAATAATTATTATATTTTGAAGATACTATTTTATTGTTTGATATATATTTAATACAATATTTATATACATATATACTTATGTTTTAATACTCTGCCATTCTAAATATTAAAATAAAAAATACTAAAACTGAATTTAAATATAAAATTTAAAAATATTTATAGTACTTTTAATGCCCTTTTTTTATATGTCAAAGCATTGGCCGGGAAGAGAACCCAGGACAACTGCTTGGAAAGCAGCTATGCTAACCACTCGGCCGCCAATGCTTGACAACTTTCAATGGCATTGCATCATATTCTTAATTAGTCTGCAAAAAATTAATGTTCTCAGCATACTGGCCATAAATATGATGTGAAGGTATTGTACTTGGTACAATAAATCTTTCCAAATTTTATATTTAAACCCTGTTTTAGCATTTTTTTGCATTGATATACATATATAAATAATTATTGTTTAATAATAAAAGTCATTTCAAAGGAATGGATTTACAATTAATGAATGAGTTTTTTGTTTACAAAGTTTAGTATTATTAATAAATAATACTGAATAAATTACACTGTTATGTTTTATAATAATATGTAAGACTTTCTTTATCAATGATATATTGGGCTATAGTATTTGGGATATATTTTAATCCAATTTTATTATTTCAATGTTTATCCATTCATCTGATAATGTGAGTTATATTCCAGCAATATTACTAAATTTGAGAATACCAGATAATATAATTATATCCTAAAATATAACCAACATTTAGGCTATCAACAATCTCAAACTGTAGTCAAGGCAACCTTTTTTAATAATGAAGGTGGTACCATCCCTATCTATGGTCTGATATATTTATGTAGACACTGAAGATTGCAACTTGACCAAAGAGTGTGAGATTAATAATGCAAAGAAGTTTAAACAAACCTCATCAATCAGGCAAATATAACTTGTTCTGAAAGCAGACTAATAAATAGTCAATTATAACTTCCAAATTTCATATAAAATATATATTTATTAAGACAATAAAGCCAAATTACTCAGGCATTAAAAGATTTATAAATGTAGATGATAACAATCAAAACTTAAGCTATCAACAATCTCAATCTGTTGTCAAGACAATCTTCTTAACAATCAAAATTTAAACTATCAACAATCTCAATCTGTTGTCAAGGCAACCTCTTTTAACAATAAAGGTGATACTATCTTTATCTATGGTCTGATATGTTTATATAGACACTAAAGACTGCAGCTTGACCAGGTAGTTTGAGATTAATTATGCAAAAACATTTAAACAAACATCATTAATCAGACAATCTTTACTGTCTATTTAAACATATCAGACCATATTTAAAAGGGGTACCTCCTTTATTGTTAAAGGAGGTTGCCTTGACTACAGGTTGAGATTGTTGATAGCTTAAGGATTAATGATTATCATTTATATTTATAAAACCTTAAGCAATTGGCTTTGCTTGTTTAAGTATCCTAAAGTATATTTATTTTAAATGATTAATTTCCTAAATAATATCATGGTATCTTTAACTTAGGATGGAACTATTACAAAGTCTGTTAATAGTATAGATAGTAAAGTTTTAAGATCCAAAGTATTCCTATTATATGCGTTATTTTATAAGAATCTCAGTCACTCATTATTTATTATTATTGGATGAGTAGGCACTAGACAACAATTTTATGCACCAACCTTCTTACATCCAATGATTCCATTCCTAAAGTTTACACTGGGTGGTACTACTGTATGGAGAATATGCTATTGTTTTAATAGCTTGTGTAAGCACGGGAAATGGTAGTCATAAAATATTTAGTGGCTTAATATCAATCCTCCCCATAGAATGATGATGATTATGATTAATAAAAAACCCAAGACACTAAAATGTATAGACACTGAACTGGGTTCAAATCTGTATCACTATATAAGTGAATGAGTTTGGATTGAAAACATTATCATGTGTTCATTTTGGACTCATAACTCTATTGTTAAATAAAAAGGTAAAAGATGGCTGTTGTATAATGCGGCATTAGTTCCTAAAATCTACATGCATTGCTCTCATATCCAAAACTTCTCACTGATGAAAGTCACAGATTAAATACTAGACTGGAAATATTGGGTGAGAAGGCAATAGATAGAGATTTTATGCATAAACCTTCTTGCATCCATTGATTACTCTGGCTTGTACTAGGTGGTGCTACTATATGGAAAGATTGCTACTGTATATACAATCTTACATAAACAATGAACAAAAACTGCCCTTCATGAGTTAATGCAATAGTAAACTATCAAATTCTAGAATGACAGGTTCTCGGATTGATTTCTGTTGAGACCTTCTAGTGACTAAATTTCTTATGATCAACCAAGCAATGAAATCATTCAATTATTTAATAGTAAAAAACAGGAAGTGAATTAATCATTTTGGAAAGTATTTCTTACATATTATTGTACTTATAAAAATATCCCAGTGCACGTCACTAGTTGAAAATTCCAATGCAAAATGTTCAAATCATCCTTTTATATGATGTGATGTGATGTGATGTATTATGGCTTCTCCTTAAACGAAGTCAAGAATATCTCAGCAATTATGCCCAGATAAACCTGTTAGCCACTTTCTTTTACATTCCCCACTCTAAATTTACCCATAATCTGCTCTATCCCATTTCCACAACATAATTTTTGTCAACTCTATAACCTTTATATCTAAATCCCCCTTATCTTTTCCCAAACCCAGCATAAAAACCAATAATTCACTTTCTGTATAATCACTCTTTTCATATTTATTTTTCCACAACTTCATTATATTTAAACATTGTTATTTCAGCAGTGCCCTCTGTTGAGTCATACTGTTTGAATTTCAGACTTTATTTTTATTCATAGAGATAGTTACCGAAATAACAAAATGTTTGTAAGGGTGAGTTTTACCATTGTACTTACATATAAGGTTATGATTCTATGTGCTTATTTAATATTATTAGTCTATCTTTTTTGTATTATCCATTACATTGTGTGTGCGCGCCCATTTGTTTTTGTTAACTGAATTTCCTGCAATAAATAATGTAACATATAATTTATTTCTTTTAGTATTATTTAGTTATATCATAAAATTTTTTTATTACTTTTTTGTTCTTTTTTTTCCCTATAAAACCACAGTATTTTAATCCTTTCAGCAAATTTTTTAACCCACCTGTTTCTTTTAATGGTGATGATTTTAGTTTATTCGCTGAGGTAAAACTAGTTTTTTAACCACATAATCTTGAATAATGAATTTCCTTTAAGTTTTTTATCCCTTTGGTTTTTATAACCAAAGTAACAAGAATAACAGATAAATACAAACAATGCCTATATATGTAGTACTCTCTATGTCGAGAGCAATATTCCATTCATTGAAGTATATTATCGTCATCATCATCATTTTAACCATTATCTGTCTATTGCAAGATGAATCTTTCCAAATTTAATTCCGTTTCTGTAGACTATGGTCTTTTTTTTTCACATCACGGCAACAAATTTCATTATTTCATTCATTCACCTCAAACATGGTCTTCTAGGATTTTTATAATCTCTTCAAATACAATTTAACATTTTGATTATTCATCTATTATAATTTCTTCTAGCAATATATCTATCTCTACTACATTTTTAATCAATTTTTTAAATGCTGTCAGTGACACATGTTTGTTCTATTACTCAAGTTTACTCACTTTCATACTCTTTATATATATATATATATATATATGACTTTACTAATAGCAAACTATATACAAATATTTATATGTTTACAATAGTATATAGGCAAAAGTTTGATGAAACTACAACCATAGTGCCATGATAAGTTGTTTAATTTCAATGATGCATAATTCAAATTTGAAGAGAATCATATCTTATATATAAAATCCCTATTTTCTGTGTTGTATGATTGGTGAATGTATGTTTGTCCATAAGGTTATCACATGTCAAATTCACAAGCAATTAAAAAAATATTATGTTTATGTAAAGAAACTAATTCCGCCATTGATAAAAAATGCTTGGACAAAAGTCAGCACGTGCTTTTAACTACAGAGGTATAGTATTTACATCATGAAGAAAATGTGAATACAGTACATAAATTCATATTTGAAATGTGATGTTTAGTGAAGGAAAATTAAAAAATAGAAGCTATAGCACCATATTTACATTTAGTTTTGAATAGCATAGAATAGAAGTCAAAATGGTGGTTTTTCAGGCCAGTGAACAATTCTTACATTTATTTATACAATATTAAAATCTTTTACTTAATTTACATTAAATCTTAAAAAAACTTTGTTGAAGCAACCAATTAAAAAAAACCATGGTCTATTTGGATCAGGTACACCTGGTTCTGATCTAATCACGATGACTAAACTAAACAAAAGACCAAATATTTATTTTCAGGAGTAAAGCATGATGGGAAATATTAATAGAAATAAAGATTTAAGCTATGAGACAGTACAATGGTTGTAGATTGTCAAGTTTTGGACATGATATTCCTTGGTAAAAACTTGAGAGAATATGGTTATGAGTTGTATCATTCCTTGTGATTACTTTTATGTACATTGTACTTCTTATTGTCAAATATTATGGCATAGCATGCAAGCCACATGCTTCCAACTTACTTCTCATACTTCATTGTGTGATCTGAAATCTCTGTTGCTCTTGTATTAAATGTCCAAGTCATACATCCATAAGTAATAACTGGTAAACATATAGATTACAAACCTTCCTTTCCAAACACATAGATAGATTTCATTTTAATATTAAATTATATCTCATAAAAAACACTCCATTCAAGTTAAATTCTATGATTAATTTCAATTTTTATCTACATTAATTAACTCATTAATGTATTTGTAGTGATATCTTTTATCTGATTCATAATTATAAATATTAATTTTATTCTCTTGAATACAATTATAATGCATTTTTAAAATAAAGATACATAAAACATCCACAAGAGAGCACATCAGCACATCCTACTGCCACAATCTGAATTCAATTTACCCTCTTTTATAACTCAACCGATACACTATTAGTTAGTATTGACTTACTTTTAATTTGGATCTATTTACAAAATGCTACAGTATATATATATAAATGAAATCAAGGCATACATCATGTGACATATTTAGTGTGTATTACAAATGTAAACACAAGCACACTCTTTATATATATATATAATAAATAAAGTTTGATATCTGTATTCGTTTCACAATATATGTAATATACAAATCAATATATATATCAAAATACAGTACAATTTATATAAATTATATTCTTTTAGAAGTACTTTTGACTATACACTTTGTAGTCTTTATCAACTATATAACATTGAATAATCAAAACGAGACAACCCTTAACAATACCCATAGTTCAATAATAAATGTAAAATAAAAGAGGCTATGTTGATTTCAAGAAATCGTCAAATGTTAATGAATCGCCAGTCATCAAATGTTAAGATAACAGAATTGTGGGAAATCTGAATTGAACTATGGGTATTGTTAAGGGTTGTCTCATTTTGATTATTCAACGTTATATAGTTGATAAAGACTACAAAGTGTATAGTCGAAAGTATTTCTAAAAGAATATACTTTATATAAATTGTACTGTATTTTGATATATATATTGATTTGTATATTACACACACACACACACACACACATATATATATATATATATATATATATAAACATTTAAAGCCTAAAGCTAAACTAGTCAATAAAATAATCAAAATTATCCCAAATTCACAACTCAACCAGACTAGCCAAAGAAAATAAACTAAAACACAACCAATGGTTTCACTACTACAAGCAGACTTCTTAGGTGTAAAGGATTACAATATAACATATTCATACTAAACATTACCTACAATTTCACTTACATCACATACTCTCTTAATATTAAAAGAACTTTTAAATAAGTTAATTGTTTCAGAATTATAAATTTTTAATAATAACGATTCTTTAATTCTTTTTATTTCATTTCTCTCAAAAAAGTCAACCTTAACCTTATCGAAACTAATAGTGTAGTCTGTATCTTTTACATGGATATATAAAACAGAACTGAAATATTTATTTCCAATTCTACTTTTATGAACCTTTATTCTTTCATTTAAGCTTTAATATATATATATATCATTATTCTTTCATTTAAGTTCAAACTACTCTGACCTATATATATATATATTCTTACAAAAACATAGGGTAATATACACTACTCCAAGAATAGTCTTTCTAGCAAAAATTTGTTTAGTATTATTTAATAAATTATTCAAAGTAATATCCATTTTCCAAGCAATTTTCTTATTTTTCAGACAAATTACTATATTTAGATATAATTCTGTAAGAAGCCAATTTAATTTTTTTTTTTTAATATTAAGGGATGTAAGTGGAATTGTGAGTAATGTTTAGTTTAAATATATTATTATCTTATAGTCCTTTATACCTTAGAAGTCTACTTGTAGCACTGAAGCCATTGGTTATGTTTTAGAGAGTTTGTTTTCCTTGGCTAGTCTGGCTGAGTTGTGTGTGTGTGTGCAAAAATAGTAAATGGCACTGGTATAGAAAGAGAAATACTACTAAATTTGATAAAATGTTGCTATAAAATGAATAAATGTTTAAGCTGTCAGATGAAATATATTTAATATATGAAAAAGTAAATTTCAAAATGCTATGGATAAGCAAAAGAAATCCTGAATTTGATAAACATTTATTTTTAAGTATACTCCTACATGATAAAATAAGATGTTTTGTGGCCTGTATATTAAAATACATACTAGAGATATGAAGCTATATTAATTTTTGGTAAATCAGGTAAAACTTTATTGAATAAATACACTCTAAATTATTTAAACTTTCTTTAGATCAAGTATTTAATTTCTCACTTGCATGTATTACAATGATGTTAAAATTTTATAACTATTTTAAAATTTATCATATGAAAGTTATTTGTGTTTGATATTAACTACTTAATTAAAGTTAAAATTGAAAATAATAGAAATGCATACAGATTGTTTATCCAGATAAAGAAAAGAAATTATAAACATGAGAGAAAAATGGCAGAAATAATTTATATTAAAAAAAAGATTTTATAACTAAAAAATAATAATAAATGTACAAGATTATTAACTTGTATTCTGATAACAAAACAAAGGAGAAAAAATATATATGTGCAGAAGTCTCAAATTTGGTCAAGTTTGTTAAAAAAAGAAAATAACTTATTGTTTTATTCTTTTTGGCTGGCTAGTTTTCCCATGGGTCCTGGATAGACAAATTTCTATTGAGGACTGCTCATCTGCTGAATTAATTCATCATGCAGGAGTAGAGATCAGAGTACTCATGGATATCTTCTTTCACCCTAGAAAGGTCATTCCAAAAAGCTTTTGAGTCTAGCTGTAAAATGGACCAGAAATGTAAAAATGTCGAGAGAAGAAATTGCAATGAGCTCTAGATCCAAAGAAATAGATGTATGCTACAACAATCAAGGATCCATATAAATTCACATAACTTATCAGTAAGCTGCTATCCATCCCTAACTTGTGTCTAATTAAATATTTGCAAACTAAATTTAACCATAAACTTTAACTGTGAATTTTAAACACCAATGAAGAGACATTTATATTTTTTTCATGGATTCTTAGAAGAAATTAAGAAAATTGAAATATAAACTATTTGAATTGGCTGATTGTTGTGCATTATTATCTGGATGAATGTGTGTATGTGCTTTCCAATTTATTAGTAATTTACAATTTATCATTTAAATATTTTAATTTGTCTTAATAAAATATTTAACATTAATATCAACTTTTCATTGTACGTTCTTAATTTTAGTTTATTAGATCTTAGTATTGAGTTTAAGGAATGTATAAATTACTTTTGCCAATATGTTTGTTTAATAGTTAAGCCCAGGGAAATTTCATATAATAAATTAATTGATGAGAAAATGTAATTTCTGATCTTTTTTTAGTGATTTGTTTCGAATTGATAATGTGGTGCGATGAATATCAGTTGATCTACACACCCTGGTGCCCTTTTGAATAAATAAAAAACTGATTCTGCTGGCAATGAAAATAGTAATAAAGTATTAAGTCAGTTAATCAGGAAATATAACTATTCTTTTTATAGTTTGATTAAGTAGCACTTTATAGTGTGTAATATAAAGCTTAAATCCAAATGTAAAACTCGACAATATATAAATATTTTATGTACATAAATACACTAAAATGTAAAAATAAAAAGTAAATAATATATATATAAATATTTATAATAAATGCTTTTATTTACTGTCTATTAAGCAGTCTGAAAATAATTGCTTTTTCAACCACAATTGAGATTTTTATATTTAACTTGAAATAAAAGTGGAAAAAGGGGTCCAGAAATTAATTAATTCAATCCCTGGTTATAAAAAGTAAGAACTGAATTAATGATTTTCTGGGAATGTTCCCCACCTCCACACTTTTATTTCAAGTCAAATATAAAACCCACAATTGTAATTGAAGAAACAATTATTTTTAGGTTTTTTTACTTGACAGTAAATAAAAGTATTTATTATAAATATTTTATATTTATATTATTTTTAAGTTTTTAGCATTCATATATATTTTGCAATTATTTCAAGTATCAATTTAATATTGAAAAAAAAGTACACTTTTTTACAAAAAGAAACTTTGATAATCAAAAGAAATGATTTGTTTTTATTTCACTTTTCTATGCAAACTTTTTAAAATATATATTCATATATCACCCTCCTGCATTCATTACTAAAGACTTAATTTAATGTCAATGTATTTGAAATTTAATCCACCAATCTCTCTAAACCTGCCTAAAATATTTTATCATATTGCATTATTAGTGATTTATGACAAATGTACAAAATTTGAATGAATTCTATTAGACATATTTAATAAGATTCTTATGAAAAACCTAGAAATTCAATTGACAGGCATGGCCCTCTAGTGAGAGATTTTGTGAAAAAAAACATTTTTTCAGTGTTAAAATTCAAGTATATTTGATTTTAATATTTTAATTTAAAAAATTCTAAAGATGTTAGGACATTCAAAAATGCAAGAAATTCAAAACACAGTAGATTCCACATTAATGGGTTCCAATTACTTTCCTGAAAGTCACAAACTTTGCAAGATTACTTTATGAAAATATTTTGTCTGACTAAAAATTTGATTTTTTTTGGAATGTTTATGATTAATTTCGCACAGTAATAGTTTACTAATTATTACAAATCAAATATATTGTTACATACTTATTTTCTACAGAAATGTTTTATTTTTAAATATAAAAGATTGCTATGGAAATTACAGTGGTGGTAATTATGATGTGTTAGTAATATGTCATCACTCACAATCTGTTAGAAAATATAAAAATATTGCAAAAATTACTAAAAAAATTTAAACTTTCAAAGCATAAGTTGATAGATTTATCAGATATTAATAATTATTCATTCATATTTTAAATATAAATGTCACACAAAGAAGATTCCATTTTTCAAAATAAATCTGCTCCTCCTAAAATTTGGAGGACAAAATGGTGCTTTGTTTTGATTAAAATCTAATTTTTAAAATAATTATAAAAGAAAATTCAATTTTTTAAAATTTTTTTAATTTCTAAATAAAAATATCTATTAAATGAAGTCAAATTTATTATATTCTGATATGTAATAATGATGTAATACTAAAATGAAAATTAAAAGCTTACAACAAGAGAAAATAAAGAAAACTATCAGAATTGGTTGAATCTTGATTTGAAAATTTTATCCAAACAGAGACTCTAACTTTAATAAAAATATTTAATAATTCAGTTTTTCAGGTTTCATAATTTTCTTGGTATTGTGCAACAAAAATAAAAGTACGCACATTCATTTTCAAAAATAGTTAAAGTTTTTAATCATGTGAGCTATATATTTATTTATTTTCATCACATATAGTGAAAGCTGAAGAAAACATTTTTTATGCATTTTTTTTTTGCTTTTTAGTGCATTTATAAAATACAAATATTTTACAAATATTTTTTTTAATCTATTATCTTGTGTGTTAACATGCTGATTTTTAATGGATAATATTTCTATTGTGTAATTTTCACTACACTACACTCACACAAGTTAGGGACTCATTTCTATCTGCTTTTGTGGAATGATATAATCATAAACATATTACCAAAGACATATGAAAAAAATATATGATCCCCAAAAATCATTTTTCATTACTGAACCAGCATTCGGCAGTTGACCCAGATCACAATTTCTTATATATCCTTATCATTGTTCAGTATATGCAGACAGTCAATTATTACAGTTTAATTCATAAATGTCAAACTTACTGGCCTCATATCTTTGACACAAACCACCTGTTTGAAGTATATTAATGATTTTTATGAGTCATTCATTAGATTAGAGATTATCCACTTAATCAATAATATTTCTGTAGTATAATTCTTACTACACCACTCTCTCACAAGATAGAAACTGGTTCTTATCCACTCTTAGGCATCTTGTGGAGAAGTATAATTATATTTGTTTGACCAAAGACATATGAAAAAATGTAATTCCCAAGATTCACATTTCATACTGAACAAGCACTCATCAGTTGGCCCAGGTCACAATCTCTTACATATATCTTTATCATTGTTCAGTATATGCACATAGCCAATTATTACACTTGAGTTGATAACGATCAAACTTATGTACTCACAACTTTGTCACAAACAACTTGATGAAAGTATATTAATAATTTTTATTAGCATATTAATAATTATTAATATGTTTTATTTTATTTCAGCTTCTTCTAATTTTGCTAGATCTCTTTAAAAGAGTGTATTTTTTTTAAAAAAAACTTACAAATGTTTGACAAAGAGTTTAATAAATAAATTTTTCTACAGTACAGGCTTTTTCATACCTGCATTTCAATATATAGGGGGTTTGAACTCAGACTTTCACACAACCCTGAACTATCCATGTTATCTCATATTGCTGACATACATGATTACACACGATGTGTTGAAAAGATAAATAATCACCAATATTTGTATTTCGTGATAAACCAGCACTTGTCAGTTGGTCCAGATTATCATCTCCACATATATATACAATTAATGCTCAGCTTATATTAAGATAACATCTTCATACTTTAATGGACAGGCTTCACTCCACTTCACCCCACAACTGTTCAGCCATCCATTTCATTGTAAATCTGATGTTGGAATGCTCAAAGCCCTCATTGGTGACAACCTTCTTATCCTACTCATGTTGACCATAAGTCACTCTGACAAAGAGTTTAGTAATTTTAAATAACCATTTGGTTAAAGCAATTGCCTGCACAAGTTAATGGAAATGTTGATATTTTAAGTCTAAATAAAAGTAATGCCATATACTGTTCGATAATAAAAATTTAATACTCCATAAAAACTAATACTAAGTATAGAATTGTATGTCAAGCATTGGTGGTCGAGAGGTCAGTGACAGCTGCTTTACATGCAGTTGTTCCAGGTTAGTGGGTTCGCTTCCTGGCTGATGCTATGACACATTAGAAAAAATATATAGAATTGTATGTGAGTAATATGCTATTAAGATGTACTAGTAACTTTTTATGATTAAAATAATAAATAGGACCTTTAATCCTAAAATCTTATCAGTAATAATAGATGTGGATGATCATTTTCTAGAATGTAAAAAAAATACAAAACATATGGCTAACATAAAGAAACACTTGTTAGAAATAACTTGATACTAAAAGGAAAATGCCAATGCATTTGAAAAAGAAAAATTTTTAATAAATGTGTTCTACCAGTTTTTATTTATGAATCTAAGGTTTGGCCACTTAGGCGAAGAAAAATAAGAGGTTTTAGACTATTCAAAGAAATATGGAGAGATGCATGTTAGGAATCATAAAAAGGAATTGAAAATGAAGTATATGGATGAGAGAACCAACAGATAGTTACTGACATCATTGAAAGAATTATGAGGCTGAAGTGGAGTTGGATTACTAGAAGAGATGAAAATAGATGAACAGTTAAAATTTGAATCTGGGTTCCAGATATTGTAAAAGACCTAGAAGGTGACCACATGTAGATGGATGGATGAAATAAGAATTGTGTTGGGATGATGCAGAGAAGTGAGATTCAAGATCAGAAAAAATAAATTGATCTTGGAGATAACTTCATCATGTGGATCGAGAATGGTTGGAAATGATGATGACTATGATAGGCAACCAATCATAAGTAATTTCAGATGAAGCATAAACTCTATATTATCACACTTTATGTCATATTCATGATCCAGACATACTAGCACAAAATTTTAGTGATGAATACCTAAATTATGTCCATATATTACACATATACTGAGAAATGGGAGAAAAGCCAATCACCTTTTCACTGAGACACAGTATTATAAGGTTTGTGAAAATATTCCAGCTATTTATTTTGATATGTAACCAATCATGACAACATTTTAATATTCCTCGAACACGAGAAGCAAGCCAGTCATAGGTTCGAACCCTCCAACCCCAAAATCGGGTGCACTGAAACTAACAATTACAAAAGGAAGATAAAAGAAGCGTATTTTATCATCAACGACAATAACGCAATTAATAGACGCGACACATACTTCGCTATCTCCAGAAAATGGACAACATTTGCATATATTACCATTTAATAATATCACAACAACTATTGCTATTTCGGCCATGATTGTGAGGGATAACACCTGGAAAGCTCTTAGCCTGGATTAACTCATTTTGATTGTTTGCTACTAACAGCTTCTTTAATCAGCGTTTTAAAGCGCTTGTATAAACTACGGAGATTTATTTTAAAAATTAATGCTATTATAAAAGGTAGTACATAATTATTGTGTTTGAATTCTACCTGATTACCTTAGTGCAAAATATAATTGAGTGACGATTCACTCAGATCATATAACATTTAACCACCAGATTTAATAGGTTAGGTTCCGGACTAAGAGGTTAGGTTCAGTACAAGTTCTTTTAGTGCTTACATATATCTCTCAGCCACCAAGTTAAGCTGCACAAAGCATTTTCAGGCTGAAATCAGTAGGTTTGAGGGCTAAGGGTTCTAATTCAATAGCCAACTTTTAAAAAGATAGAAAAAGAGTAGTTTCTGCTATTTAATAGAGGGGTGCACTCATCTCCACAGAAACACTAAACTAAGTAAATAATCCAAAGATTTTATCGATCTGGAGTTTCGTGAGAACTTCGAAGTTCGGAAGTGTTGCAAGGTATCAATCCAAAGACTTTGCATTTCAGAGGTTGGCCCTCTAGCGTTGAATTAAACAATGCAGGGCCTAAAAGTAATGGGTCACTTTTTTGAAGATCTATGGAAAAATGTGTGTAGATTAAGATATATATAATTGGTAGGTGGGCGGGGGTAATATCAACCGGTTGTGCAACTTTTGAATATTTATTGCATAAAAAATATTTTACTTTATATATTTTTATGTATATAAAAAAATCATTTCTGTTTCCAGATGTTTTTGTTTTTAAAATTCTAATCTTGGTGAAGAGTATCACGAATTTTATTATAAATTTAATCTATTTACTGTGTTATAACCAATTTTTATATCTCAAAACAACAAAATAAGAGGAAAAAAAAAACACAATTGATCTATAGTTGGGGATGAGTTTTGAAAATATTAACGACATCCTCATCTTTTATTTAGAATTCAATTTCTTGTAAAATAAACATTTTTTAAAAAAACATTAAAAAAAAGGAAAAAATAGCTAAAATGACTTTATAATAAAAAATAGTATATACGTAAAAAAAAGAAGTTAATAACCGGAGATGAATGTTTAAAAATGAATGCCGCTATGGATCAACTTTAATCACAACTTCAAAGGTGTGTTATTGTAAAAAAAATTTAAAAAAAATAAAAGCTTGTGTGCGTATGTATGTAAAAGAGGAAAATATTGGTATGTGAGTGTGCGTGCGCGCCGAGAGAGGGTATACATATACATCAAACATCTTCAATATTTTATTGCAAAGCAAAGATTTCTTTTATATTTCTCCACTGAGGAACTGCGAAACAATAGGCGTTTACAATAATTAGTTAACTGCTATTTGGTGGGAGTTTTGATGATTATTTTAAAATGTTTATCCCCTAAATAAAAGTATTAGAATACCTGTTTACTGACATGTAATTAGATTGCTGTCTTTTTTGACTATGGGCATACAAAAAAATCCTAAACTTACTTGGAGTTAACTTCTTGAAAAATGCACAAAGTCTTATCCTGGTTCAAACTCAGATCATTATTGTGGTAAGAAATAAATTAATAAAATGAGTAAGATCATTATAATAGAAAATGAAAGAACGCCATTGTGTAGATTGACGGTATTCAAGTTAACGGAAAATACTTAACTGTTTTTCAAATAATACATAAACAATAAAAATTCTAAATCTTTATTAACGATAAATAGAGAAGCATTAAGTTAAAAGTTCAGCAAGGGTTTACGTTTATCTGGAAATATGAATTAGTAAAACAAGTATACCTCAGTTGTAGATTTAATAATGTTTGCTTAGTGGGGGTGTAATAAGTTATATTGGTGTTGATTACCATCGATCATATTTATGAAAGACTAAAAAACAATATATCCGTTTCACTGCTTATTAAAGATGTAATTATAATAATTTGGATTATTGTGATCATCATCATCATCATCAACCATTATCAATCCACTGCAGGATGAAAGTCTCTCCAAGTTTAATTCATCTGCTCTGATCTTTACCTTTCTCTTCTTCACATCACCCCCCACACACTTTCTTATTCCATCCATCCATCTCACATGTGGTCTCTTTCTGTGTCTTTTACAATCTTTTAGAATCCAGTTTAAGGTTTCAATTGTCCATCTATTATCATCTCTTCTAGCAATATGTTCAGTCTAACTCCACTTCAGTCTTTTCAATGAGGTCAGTAACACCTGTTTGTTCTCTTACCCATATATTGCATTTTTGATTTCTTCTTGTTACTTCCAACCTGCATCTCTCCATACTTCTTTGAGTGGTCTGAAGTCTCAGTATTGCTTTTCTATTAAGTGTCCATGTCTCAGATATACAAGTAAGAACTGGTAAAACACATTTATTAAAAATCTTCATTTTCAAACACATTATTGTGCTGTAATCTATTATATATCAACTAATAATTTGGATTATTGTGCTATAATCTATTATATCCCAACTAATCTTAAAATAATGGACTAATTTAGATTCCATATTATCTCATTCAGATTGGACATTTGTTACCATACCAATAGACATATGAATAGATAAAATATATCCAATAGGAGAAAGAGGCTAATGGGTGATGATGTCCAGTAAATCTCGATTGCTTTCATTATGGATCAAGATCTGGTTATAAAGAGTCAGTCCAGATGGAGGTAAAATTAAACAACAATAATTTACTATAAGACCTGAGCAGCAGTATGAATTATGTCCACAATATGGTTGAGGTAAGTTCATGTTCAAACTAGAAGCTGCTAGAGGCTAAATTCAACACAGAAAATCTGCCAGAATACAGCTGGAGGTGGCACTATACCTAGACACAAATCAAGATGTCACAGTACATCTGTGACTTACTCATGAGACACATTGTCAGGGTACAGCAGGAAGTGGTAGGCTGGCATAGAAGGGTACCTGAAATCTGTTATAAAAATAGTTTCACAGCAATTGAATATTATAGCAAGCCAACAGTATCAGGCAAAAGTAAACATTGAATATATTATTTAGATACAAGTATATTGTCTATACTGAACTTAATGTAATTAGAAGGAATTTGAACTCAGACTATGAAGCTCTCTAGAGTTATTGTCTTCATCTTATACAACTGATACACATGAGAACATTACAACAATAATATTGGCATCATTAAGATATTTGGGTGTTCCATCATCAGATTATCAATGATTTGAATGGCTGAAGAATTGGAGGATGTGGAAGATTGAAGTCTGTCTATTAAAGTTTGAAGATTTGCTATTTTAATATAAACAGAGCACTGATTACATATATGTGTAGGCGATGATGATTTGAATAAACTGATGAGTACTGGTTTAGCACAAAATCTGTGTACCAAAGATCATTTATTACTCTCACATATATGTGATCATGTGTATCTGTCATATAATATGGAGTGGATAACTGTAGGGAACTTAAAAATCTGAGTTAAAATCCTTTCTAATTACATTGAATATTGTAAATATGCATTTTTCATTATAGCAATATTTTCTGGAGATAATTATCAATGTAATTAATGATGTTTATAAACTTGTTTTTTTAATGTATGTTTTTTTTAAACTTGTTTAAATATATTTAAGTGCATTTTACAATGACTGAGAGTATGATTGTTTTCTGTGATTATTGACTAACTGTAATTATTATTAGTTTCAGGTTGTTTGATTTGAAAGTGATGGTTTATTTGAAGGTTATGATGATGTCTAATGTTAAAACAGGCAAAACTCACCATACGTATTGCCACACACAGCAAGATAGAGTAGTCAATGGATGCCAGAAGGCTTGTGCATAAGATCCCATCTAGTTCTTACTCATCCAATATCCCCAGACTAATTTCTGGCTTGTGGACTTTGTCAGTGAGGAGCCTTGGATCTGAGAGCACTGCACCTAGATCCTAGGATCTAATGCAACCCTCCAGAAGCCACCTTTTATCTCCACTTAAATACAAAACTATGAGTCTTAAACTAAAAACACCTTAATGTTTTCAATCCAAGCCCATTGAAGTGCTCTCAGATCCAAGGCTCCTCACTGATGAAGACCACAAGTTAGAAACTAGTCTGGGGATATTGGATGAGTAAGCACTAGATGGGATTTTATGCACAAGCCTTCTGGCATCCATTGATTACTCTAGCTTGCTGTGTGTAGCAATACTTATAAGTGCGTTTTGGCTGTTTTAACAACAGTTATACACAAGCATAAGAAGTGGTGGTCAGTGATGTTTAATGATGTCTAATGCATATAATTAAGGTTCATACTTCAAAAAATTTTTTTCTGATGCAGAAATAGAGAGCTTCCCTCTATAGTTGCACCTGTTGAGTTTATTGCATGATTACATATGAACACAAACTTGAAAAATATGATTATAATATTTATTAATGAAACAAATGTACAACTGCATATTTGCGCTATATGTAATACAGTTAGCTTAATATGTGAAACCATAGAAGGAACTTCAGACTCCCTTATAAGTTTACCTACCATTTTCAGATGTATTGTGACAGCTTGTCTTGTGAGAAGGTATGAAGATACTTTCAGCTGGTCTGTGATGACTTTCCTTGTGTCAGGTTTATATCTCATAGCTTCCAGTTCTAATGTGAATTTTCCTCACTGCTGCAATATAGTGGGCAAAATGAATACTAACCATAAAGCTTTGACAGTTGTTATCTGACTCATGTCTGATCTAGGCTTCTAGAAGCTTCCATTTCTAGTGTAAACTTGTTTCACTGCTATAATTATATAGGGAACAACATGTGTATTATCATTCAGATTTGACAGAAATTGTTGCTGTTCCCCTTATCTCCAATTGCCCTGATTATTTATGACCAGTTCCTTTTTTTATAATGCATGCCTTCATATTCAGTAAGCATCATTGCCTATTGGACCAATCTTGCCATTGGATATATCTTCTGATCAAGAAAAGATAGAATCTGGTCTAGTCCATTATTTGAAGGCAAAATGAGATATAAGATGTAGATACCAAAAATGTTTTGAACAGATTAAACAGTGTTTAAAATTTTAAAAATGATTTGTAATGCTATAATTGAAAATGGTTAATATATATATAATTCTTCTAAACTTTGTTAATTATATATAATATTAGTTATTTCCTTCCCTTTATATCTGTAATTTTATTTAGCAATATGTTTTAACATCCATGACTGAAAAGGGTTTATTATTTTCCTCTTAAGAAATAATTAATTCTTCTTAGATACAAATGAATGCACTTTTGGTGTTGTTCACCAGATTCATAGCTACCAATTATTGACTAGGTGTGCGGCCATCTTTATATTAAAAAATAATTATGCATGCAAGACTATTTAAATTAGATTTTTACATATTTGATTTGGTTGAAAATTTAAAGATAGTTTTCTTTTTTGTTAATGACATGATTGTTGTTGGCAATAAAACAGCCAATTCAACCCTAAAAAAACTAAGTCATGGATGATGAGTATGCCATACATCGCTAAAGTAACAAAAGTAAAAAAAGATTTGTGTAGTAATATCAGTTTGTGAAACTCTCATAATCTTAACAGATTGATTAATAATGTTGAAGCCAAACGGCCATTGGAGGATATGCCACAGATCATATAGAAAATCCAGTGCAGTAATCCATCCTGTGCAGGGATATTCTATGATTAATTAAAAGCAAACATCACAAGAATTGAACAATGCAGATACTTATAAAAGCATGCAAAGAATAACCTTGATCTTCTGGAATCATAAAATTCAGTCATGCTGTCAAGCTGCAGAATGTCTATGTACTTTGCATAAAATGAAACAACAGAAAAAGAAAAAAAAACAGAGCTTATTGTCACACAAATGGAATATGTAAAAATATAATTTAAATAATCTCACATTCATAATTACTCCTCACTATAAATAGGGCTGCACACTTATTCAATCAGTGAGAGCTAGGAATCTGATGAAACACACTGAAAGTGCACTCAGCTATATCTAAGAGGAATTAACTACTTCATAAGAAGAAAATAATAAAACCTTTTGGGTATGGATGTTAAAAAATGTTTCACTAAATATAATTATATATAATAAATTTTGCATATATATTTTGATATGCTTTAGAAATAAGCTGGAGTAAATATGACTAAAAGGAATATATAAACTTGTCGAATTCATAGGGGGAAAAAAGTAGCTAAAAATTTCAAATTTTATTATTATTAAATTGTTGCAAATGGTTGTAAAAAATAAAATTCATCTTTGATCCAAAATAAAGTATGATCTTATCATCAATATGGTTTTATTGGTGGAAGAAACACATTTGATAATCATACACACAATTGGATGTCATTATTAGGTAATGATCTCAAAACATCGATTGAAAGTACATTTGTCTAAAACATTTGATTCTATTTTTTATAAAAATTTAATTAAATATTTAATTCTAAGGTGGTATGTAATTTTGCTTATACTGGATATTTCTTATAAATATAAATAGAGGATTTGAACCTTTTCTTTATCCTAGGATTTTTAATCTTAACTTGTAAAAAAAATCTTAACTTGTAAATCCTTACCTTCATTGAAAAATATTAAATTTTCTTAAAAAACATGCTTTTATTCTGTAACTTTAGATTATAATATTACTGTTATCCTAAGTAAAAATGAACCACAATTTTTTTTTAAAAAAGTGGATTTTAACATAATGCTTTTATTTATGTTAAAGTGAAAAAAATCTGAAGAGGTCAGCATTTTATGGACTGCATCTAAGGAAGGATATAAATATGTTCATGTATATTTATATTTATATTCAAACATTTGTATTATGTTTTAGTTCTGAAGAAGATTGCTGGAGCAATTGAAACTGCCATAGAGGGTTGAAATAAAATATTGTAAAACAGTAATAAAGAACATAGATAATTTAGTGTTATATTACATTAAAAGGATATAAAAGGTGTATTGTTATGTAGATCATATATAAATGTAATAAAGAGGTGAAAAAATGGTTTTAAGCATAGATAATTTAAAGATAAAGTCAGGAGAAATGAAGCATAATCTAATTAAGGATGAAAGAATGAAATATATATTTAGTACAATGACAAGAGTTGTAATTATAAATTTATTTAAATGCACATTGATTATGTAAGTAATATTTACTAAGGCTGTAACCTCAAGAATATGCATGTAAAAATGCAATAGTAGGAACCTCTACAAGTCTTAATCACAAGCTTACTCTTTGGAAGAAAAGAGGGGAACCCTCTTTACTTCAACCTACTTTCTATTTAAATAGGTGAAGCTGAAGTGGTTAGATCTGAGAGTGTGAAGCTATTCAATACTTCACTGATTAAGTCCACATTTCTTATTACACATTAATACTCACAAAATCTTTCAATTTACAATGAGTCAATGGAAAGATCTTATAGTTAGAAATCTATTATGATAATTTAAAGTTGTAATTATAATTTTATTTAAATGAGTATTAATGTGTAATAAGAAATGTGGACTTAATCAGTGAAGTATTGAATAGCTTCACGCTCTCAGATCTAACCACATCAGCTTCACCTATTTAAATAGAAAGTAGGTTGAAGTAAAGAGGGTTCCCCTCTTTTCTTCCAAAGTGTAATCTTGTGGTTAAGACCTATAGAGGTCCCTACTATCACATTTTATATGCATATTCTTGAGATGACAAGAGTTATAAATGACAAAGTAATTAGTGCAATGGGAATGGTTAGGCAAAGAATATGTAACTTAGAGGAAAAGGTAAAGGATGTAGAAGTAAAATTAAAAGAGTTAACTATAAAGTGAGAGCAAATCTAGAAATTAATGAACAGAAACAATAAAAAAAAAGTAGATAAAGAAGTTCAGAAGATTGAAGAGAATGTTACAGATGAATTAGGGAAAGTAATCTATGAGACAGTCTTGATAGGGGACTCACTAATTAGAGAATATGGAGATGTATTTCAGGGAAAGTAGAAATAGGCATGAAAGAGTATGTTTGCCTAGAGCTAGAATTAGGGATGCTACAGATAAGATAAATAAACAGCAGTGTAGAGATGTTTATGTTATGGTGGGGACAAATAGTATGTTAGAGCCATTGGAGAGTGTAATGGGTGAAATACAAAGAATTTATTAGTAGTTTGAACAAGTCTAAACAAAGAAATGGAGTAGTTGGATTACTATCAAGATTTTACAATAGGTTAATGTTAGATAGGCATATTCTATAAATGAGAGATTGAAAAAAATTATGGGAAAGAAATAATATTATGTTTGTGTAAGTGTGGGATTTTTTTTATTAGTAAGAAGGACTTATACAGTAATGATATATTCTATTTAGAAAAACAAGGAAGTGAAGCATTAGAAGATTTGATTTATAAAATATATTATAGTTCAGGAAACTTATAAAAGAGAGTAAAGTTTTAAATTGCAATAGTGTCAAAAAATGGTTATGAATCCATCGGATGTAAAAAGTAAACAAAGGATAGTTGATCCAGATACAAATGTAAATATGGAGAGAAAATGGATCTATAAAGCTAATGATAAATAAGCTAATTATAAATATAATAGAAAAGAAAGAGTCAAAGGATTTTATAAAAGGGTAGTAAAAAAGGAATAAATTGTTGAAATTGGATATTTGAATATGCAAGATGGTAGAAACCAACAAAAGTGATTGGAATTACACAAAAGCAATTAAAAATAAAGGGCTTGAGGTATTACAATAGTGGAAACACAACTAAGAGAAGAAGAAACACCTACACTGAAAAATTTAGTATGGCAGGGCATAAGTAGAAAAAAAAGGGTGGTAATATAGAGGTTATGTCAAAAAAAATATTTAAATACAGAAAAGTGTCAAGAACATTTGTGGTTTGAGATAAGGATAGGAGATAAGAATAGATAATGGCTTTAGTGTATATGGCCACTGAAGATAGTCAAACTATAATGAAATATAACATTAGCATATATGAATGCCTATCGAAGGATATGCAGAATTCCAAAAAACAGGGGAAGAAAATAATAGTTATAGAGTATATGAATGAAAAAAAAATAACAAGGATAACAGGAATGGACAGATTTTGTCAGAGAATGAATTTGAGCATTGGAAATTTATCAAATATGTATGTGGGAAATACAAATGGTCTAGAAATAATATATTTTGCACAATAGATTATGTATTAGTAGATGAAGAGGAAATAAATAAAGTATAAAAAATTAAAGTATTTGATAATGAAGAAAAAGTATGTAATAGTGATTATAATTTCTTTATAATAGAAATGGTTAAAAATGTGATGCAAAATAATAAAAATGGAGAGGATAGTGAAAGATATGGATGGAAAATGAATTATAAGAATAAGTTAAAAGAATATAAAAGTATCAAAAATCATAGAAGAGTTTGTTGGGAATGAATATAAAAACTGGTGTGGTGGATTAGAAAAAGTGGCAAGTAGGGTTGTAGGGGGAAATATTCAAAAGAATAAAAGTAATAGAAAAGTGAGAATTGGTAAAGTGTAAAAGAAGAGAAAAAATCATGCAGAGAATATAAATGTGTTATTAAAAACAAAGAAAGTGAAAAAGATATAAATATTAAATGAGAAAACTATTTAATTAAAAGCAAGTTGGTTAAAATATATAATTATAGGAAGAGAATGAAATTAAATAGAAAATTACTGGAGGATATTAATAAAAGTGGAAAAGATGATAATAAAATTTTTTGGAAATATATTAAAAGAAGAAATATAGGGGAGAAAGAAATATTATTATTAAATGATGAAGAGAAAGAGTGTAGCTCTAGAGAAGAATTAGAGGCAATCTTAAATAAGTATGTAATCCATATAGAAAAGATGGTAGATGTAAAGGACAGAGTGATAGCAGAAATAAAAGGACATAGTAGTGAAAATATTAGTTTTACAAAAAATGAATTGAATGAGGCAGAAAGAAAGTTGAAAAGTGGGAAGTTAGGAGATTTAGATAGATGGGCAGCAGTGGTAGTGATGAATTTAGGAAGTAGACAAAATTAAATATATTTTGATGTTTTGATAAAATGGTCCCATAAGACAGAATTTCCACATAGCTGGAATAATACAAGGGTAAGGCTATTATTTAAAGGAAAGGGTAAAGGCAATAGAAGGATAAACAATTATAGAATGGTAGCATTAATGTCAGTGTTGTATAAAGGTTTTGCATATATGATGGCTGGAAAGATGAAAAAATGAATACGAGAAAATAATATAGTCAGTGAAATACAAGGAGGTTTTAGAATGGATAGGCATATAGAAGATAGTTTATTTGTAGTCACACCTTACAGATATGGAAATGAATACAGATATATAGTTATATATAGTCTTTATAAATGTAGGGAAGGTATATGATAGTGTAAATAGAAATAGATTATGGGTAAGTTTAATAAATTTGGGAGTAAATAAATTTTTAGTGGATCTTATTAACAGATTGTATGAAAATTATTATATGCATCAATTAGAGAATATAGAATCAATTAAAAGTTAAAAATGGGATGGGACTAAGGCAAGGATGTCCTTTGTCACTTATTTTGTTTTTGTTATATTTGAGAAAAATGGAGAGAGCATTAGAAAAACTAGGAGGACGGGTAGAGATATCATCAATAGATGGCAAGGAAGTGTACATATTATCAGGTCTTTTATTTGCTATTTTCTTGTGACAGAAAGTAGGGAAGATGTGGAAGTTGTGCTGAAGACTTGCACAAGGGTGGGTAAAAAAATGGGGATCAAATTTAGTGAAGAAAAATCAAAAGTAATGATGGTAAAGGTAAGAGAAGAGACAATTATTCTTGGGATTATAAAGTTAATTATGATGAATAAGTATAATTATTTAAGAATCATCTTAAGTAGTCAAAGGAATTGATTGGATAAATGGGAAAAATTGGTATATGAAGTAAAGAAAAGAAAGGGACTTACAAAGAAATTAACCATGTTCTCATGTAATAAACATGATTTAGAAAGGATTGTATGGAATGGAGTGACGGTAGCAGTGTTAACTTATGGCAACAAAATGTTTTAGGTTAGTAAACAATGTTAAATTACTTAGAAAAAGTACAAAAAAAAATAGAAAGATATGCATTAGATTCAGATGTGTGGATGGCAAAAAAAGAAATTCAAAAAGAAATGGGATGGTCAAGTTTTTATAAAAGAGATGCAAAAAGCAAAATGAAAATGTTCAGTAGATTGCTATTTATAGATAGTAAGAGACTAGACAAAATAGTGTTTGTTTGGGTTACAACTAAAGGACAGGCAACAACATGAGTCAGAAAGATAGTACAGTATGCAGAAGATTTGGATAAAGACTTTATCCAGCATACTTGTACAAAAAATAAGATTATTGTGTTAGGAGAATTGTTAAATGCTATAGTATAGAAGAGTAGATGTATTAATAAAAAATAGGGAGATGGAAAACTAGTATGAGGAGTAAAAAGAGTTTAAATATATATAGAAGCAAATAAAATATTGTGTGTGAGTTAATATATAATAATAGCAAGAAAAGTAGTTTACTGTTTAAGGCTTGAACAGGATCTTTAGCAACAAGGGAATATACATATAAATAAAAATATTTAAGGATGGCATGAAAAATATTAGACGTATGCTAATTGAATGTAAATGCCTATAAGCAGCAAGGGTACAAATAATAAATATAAAATAAATGTTTATACAGAAAGTGGGTTATTGGTTTTTATGATGAGTTTGGAAAAAGATAAAGGGGGATTTAGATATAAAGGCCTTGGAGTGGACAAAGATCATGTTGTAGAAATGGGATAGAGCAGGATAAAGAAGAATATGAGAAAATCTTAGGGTGGGAAATGGAAAAGAAAAGAAAGGTGGCTAACAGGTTTTTCTGGGCATATTGGTTAAGAGATTCCTGACTTTGATAAAGGAGTAACCATATTCCACAGTATATCACCTCAACACAATACCTCAACACAATATCAAAAGTCTTCTTCTTTATTCTTTTGATAGAAAAAATTCTCAGAGGTTGTTTGCATTCATTTGGTTTAGTTTTTGGTCAAAGATTTTAAAGTATACTTTTAAATGATTATTTTTAAAGACTAATTGTTTGATTATTATAATGAAATAGTCAAGTAAACTTTCAATTTACTAAGTTATGTTTTATTTTTAGAAATAAAAGTTAATAAATTTGACTAATATAAAGAAAAAGAAGACAGCGTCTATTATGTCATTATCAGTCAAAATTGACTTTGTATTAAAATCTTTTAAGATATCAGATTTTAAATCAGAATTTGATAGATTTATCTTAAATCTATTTTCCTTCATTCACATTAAAAAATAAACTTAAAATAAAAACAAATTTGTTCATTTTTAGTTTTAGACTTTTCATAAATATCTGAACTGACATTTATGTCACATTATTATATTTAAGGCCAATTTATAATGATCTAAAATGGTCAAATATGCTTTTTTTAAGAATATTATTTACTTATAAAATTAAATCAAAAGAAAAACGTCTCCAATTTATTAAATCTCAGTATAAAATAAGCATTTTATAAAAACAAGGTTGAGCATTTCCATAAACTCTCACCAGATGGGGCAATAGAAAGTGTCAGAATGGAAGAGTAAGATTATTATTTAAAGGAAAGGGTAAGGATCATAGAAAGTTAAATAATTATAGACCAATAACTGTAACATCAGTTTTATATAAAGTTTTCTCATATATGGTGGCTGGAAGAGTTGTAAAGTGGATGGAAGAGAATAATGTAGTGGGGAAAATCCAAGAAGGTTTTAGGTCAGATAGGCATATAGGAGATAGTTTATTTGTAGTTACACAACTTATGAATATGAGGAATTCATGTAGATCATTATATATGAGTTTTATAGATATAGAGAAGGTATATGATAGAGTAAATAGAAATAGATTATGTGTAATGTTAGCGAATTTGGGAATGGATGAAGCTTTAGTAAATATTATTAAGAAATTATATGAAAATAATTATATACTTACCAATTAGGGGATATAGAATCAGTTAAAGTTAAAAATGAGATGGGATTAAGGCAAGGATTCCCTATGTCACCTATTTTGTTTTTGTTGTATTTGAGTGAAATGGAGAAAGCAATAGAAAGACTAGGAAGAGGGATAGAGATACCATTAATGGGTGGAAAAGGAGTATATATTTTGTTGGATCTTTTTTTTTTGTGGATATTTTTTGTGTGCAGAAAGGAGAGAAGATATGGAAGTTATGCTGAAGACATGTGCAAGGGTTGGTAAAGAGATGGGAATTAAATTTAGTGAAGAAAAATCAAATATAATGATGATTAATACTGGGGAAAGAAAAGATGTAGAATTTTTATTGGGGGATATAAAGTTAAGTGTGATGGATAGATATAGTTATTTAGGAATCATCTTAAATAATCAGGAAAATTGCTTGATTGAATGGAAGAAAAAATTGGTAAATGAAGGAAAAAAAGAAAGGGTTTAGTAAAGAAATTAACAGTGTTTTCTTATAATAAATATGATGTAGCTAAAATTGTATGGAAGGGAGTTGTAGTAGCAGGGTTAAAATATGGTAATGATGCATTATTTGTTAGTAAAAGGGTTTTAGATTATTTAGAGAAAGTACAAAGGGAAGTAGGAAGACATGCATTAAATGCAGAGATATGGACAGCAAAGGAGGCAATTCAAGGAGAAATGGGATGGTCAAGTTTTTATATGAGAGAAACAAAAAGTAAAATGAAAATTTTTGGTAGGTTGCTGTTTATTGATGATAAAAGAATAGCCAAAATAGTATTTAATTGGGTTATGAGTAAAAGGCAGGCAACAAGATGGATGAAAAAGGTAATGGTATGCAAAGGGTTTGAATAAAGAATTTATATCAGTATACTTGTATAAAAGATGGGATGATTGTGTTAGGAGGATTGTTGAGTGTTATAGTGGTAAGAAATGGAATAAAAGAATAGATGTATTAATAAAGAATAGGGAGTTGGAGAGATGGAGGGTAAAAAGAGTTAAAAAATATATAGTAGTAAATGAAACACTGGGTGCAAATTAATTTAAGATAATAGTAAGGAAAGTAGTTTATTGTTTAAGGCTCCAACGGGATCTTTAGCAACAAGAGAATATACATGTAAATGGAAAAATATGGGTGATTTAGTTTGTAAAAAAGGAATAGAAAATATTAGGCAACTGTTGATTGAATGTAAATGCTTGAAAGCAGAAAGGGTACAAATAAAGAAGTTATGGAAGAATAAATATGAACAAAGTGATTATACAGAAAGTGGGTTATTGGTTTTTATGCTGGGTTTGGGAAAAGATAAGGGGGATTTATATATAAAGGTCATAGGGTTGACAAAGATTATGTTGTGGAAATGGGATGGAGCAGATTATGGGAAAGTTTAGGGTGAAGAATGGAAGGGGAAGGTAAAGTGGCTAACAGGTTTCTTTGGGCATAGTTGCTGAGAGATTCCTGACTCCATTTAAGGAGAAGTCAAGGTACATCACATCACATCACATCAGCAAGCAGAAATAGTACAAAAGGGAGAATAAATATAAACAAAATGATTATACATAAATTTCTTGGTTTTTATGCTGGGTTTCAGAAAAGATAAGGGAAATTTAAATATAAAGGCCATGAAGTTGACAAAGATTATGTTGAGGAAATGGGAAGTATCAGGATAGAAAAGAATATGGGAAAAACTTAGTGTGGGAAATGGTAAGGTAAGGTGGCTTACAGGTTTCTCTGAGCATAGTGGCTGACAGATTCCTGACTCTGAAAAAAGAGGAATAACAGTGCATCACATTGCAGGTAGAAAAATTATTACTCTTCTTTCCAATAGATTTCAATTGGCTTTATCATGTTGTTTTAAAGCGTCTAGCAGGAGACGGTTTATTTATTCTGGTTTTAAATTATTTAATAATTATATATGAGTGTTCATTATATTTAAAAAATATTTTGTATGATTTTCAAAAAGATTTACATCATTTGTTTTTAAATATTACTAATTTCAACAACATCCCTCTACTACTCCTTAAATATGTAATGTGTTGAATTATAATTATATTATAGGAATATTCTCATTCTAATATGTTGCTTGTAATTATTCATTAGCAGACTCATAATGAATCACTTTAGTAAACTTGTAAATATACTTTTATTTTTCATTTATGAATTCCCATTTATTCAAAGTGACAAAAGGAGAATTCATCTTTCATCTGACCTCCAACCATATATATGGTAAACAAATCAGCACTGATATCCAAAAAGGCTGAAACTTATTATAGTGGTGATCTTGATTCACAAATTAATCAAGCCCATTTAAAGTTTCATATATTACTTTAAATTAAATATTACCAATTTCAACAGCACATAAAACAACTTTTGCAATTGCTTAAAGATATAATGTTATATATCAGATGAAAGAGGAAATTCTTTTTCTTTTATCAGAATAAGTGAAGGGGCATAAATTGTAATTGCAAGCAATTTGTTATGAGTCAACATACATGTACTTATAAGTAATGTATTAGAATGAGAAAGTTCTGCGATATGGTTTTTAAATAAACATGTTTATCATTGCTTTTTTATACATTGCAGAGATTAATGCTTGAACAATACACATCAAAATATAAAGTTATATTATAAGGAAGTATAAAATAATGCTAAATGAGACAATAAAAACAGGTATTACTGATAATCTGGTAGTATGAAATTGCCATGAATATATCACTAGTAAAAATGATGACATAACATTCTCCAGAACAAAGATGACTGGTAATTGATTCTCTTTTAAAGCTTCCTTCAATGCTATTACTGAATCAAAGCATGTGTTACATAATGAGATAGTTTATTTATTCACCACAAAAACTTTTAAGATGCTAGCATATCTGAACTTCTACTTATGGCTCAAAATGTGGCAGTGTGTTTCATGCCTTAGCTCATGATAGAACAATGCTAACATTAAATTAAATTTGTTTTAAGTTAAGCAAGCTACTGAACACATTTGAAATGATTCAATCTGTGTTAGGTAGTGAAGTTATAATTTTAAATATGTTATCAAGAGCTTTTAAAAAGGGTGGGGGAGGGGGATCTTTTAAAGATGTACCAAACACATTGTCCCATTATAACACCTTAAAGTTATTCTGGAGGAAGCTATCAATATTTTCCATTATGTAACATGAGCTGATTCATAGATAGCACTGGAAGATATGTTCAGAAAGAACCAGTTACCTTTTTACTGGGACATACTGTATAGACAATCAAAATTCTAAACAGGATTGCAGGAGATGATAAGAGACTTACAAAGAGTCCACATATCATGTGTACATGTAAGACAATTCATTAAAATAGAATGAAGTAAACAAACTATATATCAGAGGTGCATACAATATCAGAAAAACTTTCATTTTATAGTGGGGCAACAATGAAAAAATGATGCTGACCTATTCAGATAATAGTTCATACAGGAGCATATTCCACATTATATCTGCTTTGGTTCAACATTATTATCATTATTGGTCCATTCTAAGATGAAGGACCCTCCAAGTTTAATCCAGTTACTCGGATCCCTAACTTTTTTATACATTACTACCTAATTTTGTTTATTTATCTCACATATCTCTTTCTTGGTCTTTTACAATCTCTTGGAATCCAGTTTAATACTTCAATTTACTATATACTGTCATCTTTTCTAGTAATATTTCAAATCCAGCTCCATTTTTCTTTAATCCATCTGTTTTATTTTTGGTATCTTTTTGTTATTCCTGACATTCAAGTCTCCGTAATTCACTGAGTGGTCCAAAGTTATGACTTTTATTTTATCCAATGAATTTATCTATCTTTTCATAGATTTATGGAGTTCAAAATCTTATTTTTTAATGCATGCTAATAATAATTATGGAAATTTTTTGTTTGATTATAATTTCCTATCACAGATGAACTTACATAGTCATGTACAGTGTTTTTTTTTCTTTTTTTCAAGTGTCATAGCATCGGCCGGTTCACAAACCCGCGGGCAACTGCTCATAAGGCAGTCACGCTGACCTCTCGACCACCAATGCAATACAGTGTTTTAACTATTAAAATGATAAATTAAGTATAAATGGTTTATCCAAAAGACCAAACTGGCATTTCTTTACTTTCATTTTGGAAAATCAATCTGGGAATCATTTAAAGTTTTTGAGCCTAATATTTTTATAATTATGTTATTTTATGCTTACCAATGACATATTTATATAGATATTATATTCTAACCAGACAACCACCCCATCTACCACTATTTTGTAAATAGCATAAACTTCTCCTGGCTCAGTCTAATCGGATTTCTTTCTTTTATATAAAGTTATATTAATACAAATATTACTCATTTCTTGTCTAATATATTATATCAATATTAACAAATTATTTAATAATAAAATAACTCTAATCATGAGACTTGTTATCTAATTATCCAGTAAGGTACCCCTATATTCTTAATGATATAGGAACATCACGAAATTCTACCCTACTAAAATATCAATGATATTTCCAAGACTCACAATAAACCAAGCAAATTATATTTAACATTAAAATTTCCTATGTTGAATTTAATTATAATACAATATATTCATATACTTATTAAAATAATTGTATTCCACTTCTTTATTAACATTTCTGAACTCAGTCAACATCTCAGGTAACTATTGTTTTTTAAAAGGAATAAATTAATTTACATAACCAAATGTAGAGCGGGATTTTACTTGCATCCAACTACATTAAAAAAAATAATTACAAAACAAATATACTAATCAATTCTTCTCTTTCCAAACAATTAACTAATTTTCTTATAAAATGACTAAAAAAAGGTAAATTGAAATTATTAACTAATACTTATCACTATTAATTATAATCCAGTTATTTTTATTTTATATGGCATACTACTTATTAAGTCTTCAATGTGATCAGGAAGTAACAAGAACAGAAAATTGAATTAATTAATACTTTGGATCCAACATCAACAACTTTAACAATCACAATATTTTCCCCATTTCTTATCTTGTTTGAGATTATGTGCAATAATATCAAATATTTTTACAATATATGTGTGGTAAGGATGATGAATATTGACTTGAAAAACAAGGAAAGAGACTCAAAATTTTATTAATTTAAAACCAAACATTACCATTTATTACCGTAGTAATACAAAATTGAAATAATTAACATATCTTATTTTTAATAAAAAATATTTAATATACTATACAAAACTTTATCAACTAAGATTAACAAAATAATAATTTATACTACACTTTAAAATTATTTACAATTAGGATATACTATATTCAAAGAAGTATGGAGAGATGCATGTTGGAAGTAACAAAAAGAGATCGAAAACGCATTATATGGGTAAGAGAACAACAGGTACTACTGACCTCATTGAAAAAATTAAAAGACTGAAGTGGAGTTGGGTTGGATATATTGCTAGAAAAGATGATAATATATGGACAAAAGACCCAGAAAGAGACCACATGTGAGATGGATGGATGAAATAAGAAAGTGTGCAGTGTGATATGGGGAAGACAAGCTAAAGATCAGAGAAGATGGATTGAACTCAGAGAGATCTTCATCCTATATTGGATTAATAATGGTTGTTGATGATGATGATATTCTATACTTTACTTCCTGATTATTAAGATACTTCTTAATATTTTTATATTAAAATATACAATTTGTATTTTATCATATTTTAAATATTTCACCAACATGTTTTTTAATATTATCATTACTTTACATTTAATCTTTTTATAATATTATGGTTTAATTATAACTGTATAACTTATTACACTGGTTCTATGTTTATTATTTGTTATAAAATAAACATTTAATTAATTAAATATTCATTAAGATATGGCACATTATCATATTGCTTACAAAAATATGAATAATTATCAGATTTTTTTTTCAATATCATATCTCTTATAATTCAAACATTCATTCTGTATTTTCATCTCCAATATCCAATAAAAATATTCATAAAATCTTTATTCTTACATTCTCTTAGCATCCTATTTGTTTTATGTTTCATCCTTCTTGCATTAAATGGATTTACTTTATCATCATTTAAAAGCTTAGCTATTGCCATTGCTTAAATCTACAATTCCTTAATATATATATATACCAGTGCAATTTTTCATGATAACAAGTGTGGGATGGATATCTTATAAAATTATAATAAATAATGATAACGTGGATTATGTAACTTAAGGCCATATTTTCTTGTGTTTATCTTAATTTTATATTTTGGCTTCTATTTTAAGCTCTTATAGATTTTAGAAAAATGTTATTATCCATATAGCACAAATATTCTAATTTACTTTATATTGTATCATAATTAATCTTTAAACAACACATCTCTAACTCTACAGGATTTGCAATAAATCTACTTTTCTCGATCACTATTTTACATCTAATACTACATATAAAATACTTAACATTCCATAAAATATTATTCATCATTTCTTAAATAACATCTAAACTTATCCTTAAAATTTAAATATTTTTGATCATACCAAAAAGATTAAAAACAAAGAACTTATGATATAATTTATCATGAATATAGTAATATATCGGTGATCTTAACTTATAAAAAGATCAATCATACCTGTATTTATAAACTTATATTAATATTATAATAAATATATTTAAACCATTCTCCTATATTTTCATGTAAATACACACATTGTAAATATCACACATTTATTTTACATGATTCCTTTCTTTAAAAATGATAGACCAATATCTTACATTTAAAAACAAACCTTAATCATAACATTTTATGATTATTATTGATGACTCTGTTGTGGACATCATTTTATTCATATTATAGAATTCCAATCAAGAACAATGAAAAATTTTGATTTTTTTATACAAGAAATTCTAAAATATTTACATCTAAAAATAACATATAAAACAAATAATTATAAATACTTAATACTATTTTATTATTAGTCAATACAATTAAAATAATAACAACAAAAAGTTTTCTTCAACTCTCTGAACTAAATTTAAAAAATCACATTTCCAGGGTAGTATTGATTGCTATGATAATCACAACCAACTGTTGCTTGAAACAAAAGTGACCCCCCCCCCTTTTGTGCTTTTCATCATTATTTGTAGCACATGAAGAAAAATCCAAATAAAAATTATTTATTAATAACAATAGGAAGTTCTTGTATTAAAAGTTTGTCCTTCCTTATATTATTGATAAAATCTCTTCACAGTGTAGTAAATATGTTTTTTACCATTTACTAAACACATTTATTTTATTTTAAAAGTTTCATTTCTTTCCTCTAACTTTAAAAATATTTACTGGTAGAATTATAAAGTACTACAGTTCTCCAAATAATTCATATTGAATGTGTTAATTAGCAGTTATAAACTTTGAATAAAACTTAGTCTGCATTAATATTTTTTATCTAAGGTCATTATAAAGTGATTAATGAATTCATATCTTAAAATGTCAATAGTTTTAATGAATAGAAGTAATTATCTTTATCATTACTAAAGATAAGAGTTAGTAGAAAATGTTTATTATCATTATGCATATGAAAAGTAATAAAAAATAAATTCCATACATCCCCATTGCATTTTCTGTAGGCAAAATGGTTTGATAATCTGCAAGATTTTTTTATTGACATACATTTTTATCAATTTCAATGAAGTTTTAACTTCTTCCATTATCATAAGTTTGTAGTCAACTTTTGTAGTATACCAATGGGAATAGATTTGCTTTTTTTTTCCATAATGAAATTAATAAATAAACTTCTTAAAATATATCCCATGCTTTTTAAAATTATTATTATTACTTTTAATATTAAAACAATAATATTTCAATAAATTTATATGTAAAATCTTTAAGACAAAGAAATACAACTTATTCCTTGAATTTTTTCTTGATTTATCTCCTTTATCACCTGCTTATTTTCTATTTATAGAAAAAAATTCACAATACCTGATTGGTTAATTACTTTCAAAAATCTGGCAAGAAATGAATATTAATTATTCTGCCTACAATTATAACTAATATTATGAAATCAATATTTTTAATTTTAAAAATTAAAAGTTAATTTGTTTTTTTACTAATTCGCCCCCTAGTGAGAATTTCTGCAAGCATTATAGTGGAATATGTACATTTTCCTATATATGTTAATAATATAAAATTTTAGTTCAAAAAAATTTGATAGATGGCAAGATAATCAAAAATTCCTCTAAACAAAAGAATTAAACCTCACCCTTTTAATTATATTCATTGTATTATGGCAGGGTCATCAAACATCATGATTTTTATGACACTGTTTAAAGAAAAAGTTTTAAATAACCGAAAATGTGTTTATTTGCAAATTTATTACAATTTAAGATATTTTTATACAATAATTTACACAGTATTTATTAGATTATTATTAATAACTTATTTTGCATAGAAATACTTTATTTTCAAAAATAGATTGTTATATTAGCAGCTAACATAAATATGACCTGAAGCTATTTAAAAGCTTAGCTTTCTACATCATCAATCTAATTACAAATATGAATATGAAAGTATCCTAACTTTGAAATAAATATTGAAAATTTTTAAACTTTTAAAGCATATTTCATTAGGTATAACAGAGATAAATAAATATTTGTTCAGATTTTTTGAAAAAAATCAGAAATAATGAAGATTTCATTGATTTTGCAAAATGAAAATAATCTTTCTAGAAATGATGATGTGTAATCTTTTTGTATTGATTACAATCTCATTTTTTATTTCAGTGGTAAACGAAAATATCTATCAAATGAAGTGAAATATATTATTTTCTGATAAGTAATAATGTTTTTTTTATTCTAAAATTTTATGTTGAGTGTGAGAACAAAGAAAAATGTTGAAATTTGAGGGAATGCTAAAGGGTATAATAAAACATTTTGTTTAAAATCAAATTTTTATACTTAAAGTTTTATAATGCATATTATTAATTATTGATTTGAAAAACATTTTATGAAATTTACATAATTAAAATATACAATTTATGATTTAAACAATTAATAAATTAAATTTGGAACCAGAAAGTAAATTTATTTATTATTAAGTGAATGTGTGTGTGCGCACCTATTAACATACACATCACTTTCTATTTATTTCATCATTAATCAAATGATTTTAAAATAATAGCAATTTTTAATTTGATTATTAATAATTTTTCAAATATTAACTTTATTCATTAGAAATACTGGTTTGAAATACTTTATATGATTTGAACTATTATTTAGTTTTTATTTTTAAATAAATAGCACAATTTATATTTTAAATGTATAACTTATATTAGAATGTAACTTTTTAAAGAGCATTAATGCAAGTTTAACACTAAAAAAACCCAATGTATTTTAACTTCTGCAAATTAAATAACAGATTTTTATTAATCATTATATAAAATTTAATTTTTTTTATTAAAACTGACCATTAATTATGACCATATAATGATGTAGCAAAATAGAAAGGCTACAATATATATATAAGTTGACAAATACATGATATACATTGTCTAATAGCATAATTGTTTGTAATTTGGTATTGACAGGAAAGAAATATATAATTAACTACTCGCATTTTAAATCAGTATAAAAATTATATATATTTAACTCTTAATGGTTACAAGTGTTATATTACATGATGTTTTTATGTACTTGGATTTTCTAGAATTTTATAAATTGAACAGACATTTATCTTAATATCTTTGTAAGCGTACATGTATTTAGCAAAAAATAATATAAATTTTTCTCACATAGCATAAGTGTTTATACCTTGCATTTTGTATTAGAGGTATATCATATTAGCTGTAGTCTAAATGTAAACAATTCTATTTATTTTTTTTTAGCAATTGTAATGTTACGTAGCTTTACTTTTTTATACAATTATTATAATATTCTTTGTAAATAAAATTTATAATTAAAACAACAAATTAAAAACCTTAATTACATTGAAGCATATTGTAGCTATTGTGGGTTAAGATATATGAATATTTTTGTATATTTATCATTGACAATATATTTGATGATTAAATAAGAGATTAGGTTTAAATAGATCTACTTAGCTTGCAAAAGATATTGAAATTTATTATTTAAATTAATAATAAAGAAGTGCCTTAAATCATTATTATTTAAAATGACTGTTAAACAGTTCATTGTCAGGAGGTGTTTTAATGTGATGTTTCAAATAGAAAGCACATAAATAAATAAATTTGAGAGCATTTTTTTGCACTGAAACAAGTGTTTATTCAGATTTCAGTCTGACAGAAGTGAGAATTTGGATTTTTTTTTATTTCTGCCATGGTAAAGCCTCATTTTAGCAAAACTGATATATGTATAGAACATTTCAAAAGAAATATATTATTTAAGAAAGAAAAATTAGAAGTGATTAAAAAGAGATGTTATCATATATAGCAAATTATGAAAATAAAATTGGAATATATGTAGGTAAGTTCCAATTTTGCTTTAGGATATCAATGAATTTGAATAAGCTAATCAATATTAAGATAAATAACGTAAAATAAGATAGACTAATCTAATACCACCTATGCTGTGGGATGTAACCAATTGGATTATCCATAATAAGGCAAATTGGAGAATGAGAATAATGCAACATTTACTTATTTGTATCATCAAGTGCTAACACAAAACATCACATGATCATCATATTTTATGCATATACAAGCTATTAAAACAATAGAAAATTCTTCATAGTGCAATACAGTATAAGACATAGTAATCAATGGATGCCAGAAGATTTGTGCATAAAATCTCTAGTGTCTACTCATCCAATATCCCCAGACTAGTTTCTAAATTGTGGCTTTCATTAGTGAGGAGCCTTTGATGCACTGCAACTAGATTTTAGGATCTAAGGCAACCATCCAGCAATCACCTTTTATCAATTTAATAGTACATGTATAAAGAGTGAATTCCTTTCATAAATTTACATTCATATAAATTACTATATTATTATTTATTACTTATATTATAACTAATATGTTTCGAGGTCACATGTAATTAAAAATGAAAAACTTTCTTTTCCCAGTGATATATCAACTAATTTGGTGAAAATAATTTGTGAATAGAAATATGATCAAGCCCTGATTTATGCACAGTCAATAAAGGTTGGTTTACTTAAGAATAAGTTCTAAGCATAAGTAGACCAGTTATGCTTTTAAAACACTTATTGATGGGTGAGGTGCATGTGTGAATAATAATTTCCTTCCACAAAATTACATATTTAGTTAACTATAAACCTATGAGCCCAAGATGAAAACATAATGTTTTTAATAGTCATACAGACTTGAACCTAGTTCAGGATCTATACATTTTGGTGTCTTTGGTATTTTTAATAACCCCAGTTATCATTATCCTAGGGATGCACAAACCTTCTAACATTCATTGATTACTATGGCTTACACTAGATGGCACTACTGTATGGAATTTGCTAGTGTTTATAAAGAAGAAAATGGACGTAGATTTGATCCAAGTAATGTCTAGTTGATTTGTAAAGGAAGAAATGACAGAAAGAAGAAAAAATGGTTCAAAGAGGCTGGTTTATTGTGCAAAACAAACATGAGATGCATTAGAGAGTGAATAGCATTTAAATAAGTAAAACATGGGCTTTTAAAATGGTTTTAAGCATGAAATATTGTTTTTTGTTAGCCATGATGATGAGCTAATGCGTTGAAAGTATACTTCGTTTCTTAAATTAATTTTCAACTTTATTCTTTATTGTAATGTTTTCATATTATATACAGCTTTAAAGTAATAAAAAATCAAATCAGATGTCACATGACTTAATTTAATAAATCTTGTATTTACAAATGTTATATATAGAGCTCACAAAATAAGCTCTTAACAAGCTTTGAGAATATCCTCAAAATTTTTTGCTATTAATGCTTTGACGATTTTACATTGCTAAAGCTATTAATATATGGTGTATCTGAACTTAGTTCAGTTCCATATGGCTATTTGAGTTAGATAGCTGGATAGGAAGACATATAGATGTCTGACAATTTCAGATTTTCTACTCAATAGTTATACATTAGATAAAGTGTTGGGCTTGTCCTAGTATTTTTAATCTAACGCTTGAACATCCTGGTACCTCACCGATGATGCCAGAAGCAGAAACTGGTCTGGGGTTGAAAATATTCTCAAAGCTTGTTAAGAACGTATTTCGCGAGCTCTATATATAACATATATACGGCTTTATACGCACGAAAATTATTGATTAAAATATCTTTTAATGATGGAAAAGAAACGAGGATGCAGAATAAAAGTAAAAATGTGTCATATTTCTATGTTCCAAGTTTGCCTTTAGAAACAGTCTATCATAGACTGTTAGAATTCTTTAGTCGATCGGTATCCTGCATTTTGATTTAAAAATTATGTGAAAGTAATGAATTACAAGATATAGTTTAAAAAATAAGCTTGTAATTTCATATACTTATTGTCGTAGAATAAAGCTGAATTTTCAATAGTACAATTTCTTTTAAAATTCTATTCATTTTAAGTAATCATGTCTTTTCTCTCTCTTTTTTATTTTTCCGATAAGATACTTTACATTAATGTAAAAAATTTTAAACAAAAGTTAAAAGTAATTTATGTTAAATATCGTAGAAATTTTAGCAAATGGATGAAGACCGTTAATATTTATATCTACCCTGTGAAAATGTTTCCTTTGATGATTGCCGCTATATTTTGTTGGTTTAATGTCTCTCTTTACATCAATAGATTTTAAAACTGAGATAATTTGTTAGTATAGCAATACTTAAAACTCCAACGAAAGCTTAAATACTAATTGCCAACCAATAATTTTTAAAGCATATTGATTTTTTTTTTTTTTTAAATAGCTGTAATTAACAAGTGTGTGTGGAATCGTGTGAACGTACATTTTTATATATACGTTAACTAGCACGATGTTTATTAATTATCATCATCATCACTTTCAATTTTATTAACGATCCACGGCAGGATGAATGTCTCAAATTCAATCCATTTTCTCCATCCCTATACTCTCCTCTCCACATCACGCCCAGCACACTTCCTTATTATCATCATCTATATCACATGTGGTCTTTTTCTAGGTCTTTTACAATCTCTTGGACATTATTGATTATAGGCAGTATATAAATATACGTGGTAATTTATATTAGATTATGATGTCTTGTTAACACATGAATATGATAGTATACTCAATCATTCGAGAGCAAATGACGTTCGAGCACCGTAGCGTCTGTATCCATATACAATTAGATTCAACTGACCAAATGGAGTATTTTTCCCTTAGGCTAAAAATTACTTCAGAAACTTTTACTTCATCCATTTTCACTAGAGTATTAATCTATAAAGGTAATTTTAGATTTGCTTACTTAGAGGGAGAAGCTTATAACAATTGTGCGCTTTTACAAAATCATATTTCTGATAATATTTGTTAATAAATGTAAAAAGAAAAAAAAAAGTTCCACTTTAGGACAAAGAGCCCTAACAGCCTTTCATAGAAAGCTGAAGAAGGAGATGGCAAAATCACCGGAATGATTATAAGGATTTAGCTAAAAATAGCAAGATACTAAGTTAGGTGCCCGATAATGGTTACCTGAAAAACAGCCTAAGCTTAATTAAAACAAAATAATTTTCAAGTTGTGTGTTGGACTGGATTTGAACCCAGGCTATAAAAATGGTAGTAAATTCATAGTTGTTAAAGCATGAGGCATAGAAGATTTATTTTTTATGTCTATAAAAAGTCTTAATTTTATATACATTAATTAAACATTTGACTTATATATTTAGTATTTTTCTGAATGATGGTGTTTTAATTGTATTTATATATTGGACTATTTCCACAATCTAATATGAGTATAGAATGTTTTTGATGGCTTAATAGGTTAGAGTGTTACTTATAATTCAATACTTTAGAATCTAAGGATCCAGGTTCGATTCCCGTACTAGTACCATCACAGGCCAAGCCAGAAACACCTGAAGAAGAGGGGGAAAATAATACCTCTTGAAACGTTGTGCATATACTAACTAGTGTTCTATTACAAATAGTTGAACTTATTTGGAATATTTAAATAAAGTTAATTTTTTCTAAAGACATTCAATACTCATGTTAGGTAATGGAAATAGTCCAATATATAAGTATAAATATGTCTAATGTTAAAGTTTAAATTACTAAGTAATATTTTAAAGTTGTAATCTAAAAAGCAGATAAAAAAATTCATTTCTAATCTAATGTTTAAAACTGTTTAAGAGCTCTTCATTCAGAGCAATGATAAGTGTAAGAGTGAAATTGTAAATCGCCAAAATATTATGACTTCATTGGAGTCAGCATAAATTTATGTTTACAAGGCAAAATTAGTTGCTAATTCTTTTTAATAAGCCTGCACAAAAAGTTATTCATCATCATTTTGAATGACTATCAATCCACTGCAGGTTGAAGGTCTCTCCAGCAGTCCAGTTTCTCCCATCTCTCACTTTTCATCTCCACATCACTCCAGCCCATTTCCTTATTTCATCCAGCCATCTTACATGTGGTCTCCTTCTGGGTCTTTTGAAATCTCTTGGAATATAATTTAAGATTTCAACTGTCCATCTATTATCATCTCTTCAAGAGATATGTTTAGCACAAATCCACTTCGGTCACTTAATTCTTTTAACGATGTCAGTAATTTCCATTAGTTCTCTCAACCATGTATTTCACTTTCAATATTTTTTGTTATCGGCTATTTGCATCTCTCCATACTTTGACGAGTGACCTAAACTCTCTGTATTGCTCTTTTGTTCAGCGCCCAGGTCTCAGATCCATAAGAATTAACTGGTAAAATACGTTTATTAAAAACCTTCCTTTTCAAACACATGGGCATATTTTCTTTTAATATTTAAGTATTTCTACCAAAAGTACTCCAACAAAGTTTAATTCTATGATTAATTTTATCCATTATGTTTCCGTCTGTAATAATAATCCGACCCAAATATTTGTAATTGTTAACTTCGTCTAATATATCATTATCAATTTTTATTTTCATCTTTTGAGAAAATCCATTGAACATTACAAGGTTTAAATTACCAGAAGAACATGTCAACTAGTTTGCAAAGTCATAATCTACTAGCAAATCAAAAAATGAATCTGAAATCTCATAATATATCTAAGTAATTAAATCTGTCTTTTAGATATAAATTTAAACTCATTTTAGTGTAGGTGTAGTAAAATTTTCGTCGTCCGTAGATTTATCCTTATTCTAATTTCAATTTATTTAATAATTTAGACATTAGATGAGAAATGGATTAAATTTTTCATCTGCTGTGCAATGTAGATGGTATGCTTGTGAATATTTTTTTTTTAAAAAAAAAGAAGCCTTATTTACTGAAACATTCTGTGGTGTTCTTCACTTCATCTTTTGATCGTCTTATCTTTATATATCCAGAATTTTTAGTTTTATTTCTAAAATCTTTTTTATATTTTTTATTTTCCAATTAGTTGTTCTCTTTTCTATTTCTTCGGTAATAAATCATGTTTTTATTTATTTTTACTTTTAATATTAAATCAATAGACAAATAACTTTATTTCTTGAGATCATAATAAGTTCTTTCGCCGGAAGTGGCAGAACCGGAATCGAACACCGGAAGAGCCCGCAACAGAATCGATCGATGATGTTATAAGTCTCGACTACCGCATTAAACTACTGTAGGACACTCATAACATTTACACCATTTGAAATTTTTTACGCCCCCCTCCCCCACCCATAAAGTTATTTAAGGGTTTCTCTTACAATTCAGAAGTAAACAAATGTTTAGAATTTCCATATAATAAAATATTTTGTAACTAAAAGCTTGCTTAGTAATTCCAATTTGTTCGTTTAATTTCTTTTTTATTCCTCAATGATCCAGTTAATTAAATTTATATGTCTAATCGGGTTTTCAATTCCATCTTTATTTTGCTCAACTAATCTCCTATTGCAAACTTTGTTTTTTTTTCTTTCAAAGAAATGTGAGGCTTTAAATAAAAAAAAAAAAATATTGCAAATGATTATGTGAGACAACTTTTTCCCTTTCTAAAATTAAATTTAAAACAGTAGCAGATAGATACTATTTGTATGCCCCACGCGCACTCACATTACAATGCGTATATAGCCAAATATTGAAAAATTTGTTCTTCAGAAACTGAAAAAGATAATAAACGAAGAATTGTTATTTTCCCTCATGAAATGCTCTTTTATTTGTTATTAAATTTTAAGTTTCAGCAGAAAAGAAAATTATCGTTAATTAATCTATAATTAAAATTGCCAGAAGGATGTTGAATAGAACGTTTTTAAAAAACATATAAATCAATCGTCTGTTGAAAAAAACAAAAATTCCTTAAAAATATATATTTACAATTCTTTCAAATTCTTTTATAGATGTATTAAATAAACTCCACACATTCTTTTAAAAATATGTGAATAAAGACACAATAAAAGACAAATGGCCTCCAAGATGCATTTCGAGCTAAACTAGCACTCATCAGTTGGTCCATGCCACTATCTCTCATATATATCTTTTATCATATGTACAGAATTTATCAATGGTTTTATTCAGTGCATTGTTTGGTTTAAGGCAAGAGTGGAGTGCCGGACTTTACAGCATAGGTCATTGAATTAATTATAGTTTGGCATTATCAGTGCTCAAACGTCTTACAAACTCCTGAGCAATAAAGCTGTTTAATTTTTTTTGGCCCTACAAGATTTAGCGCCGTGGAAGAATATAATAGAGTTTGAAGCTTAAGATTCTTAAATTGATTCAATTGTTACCAAGCAATAAAAACATATGATTGAACTGCATTCTTTAGAACAGTGGCAGAGTGCCAAGTCCTAGAGCAGAGGTGGGCAAACTTAAAAGTAGCATGATCGACTTTTATATTGATTATCTATCAGCGATCAACTTTTTTATGTCTCACCAAAACGTAAGTCATAACATATGATGCTTCAGTTACAGTTTTGGATTGTTGCATAGGTTGTTGAAATAAAGGTTGCTGTGCACCCAATTGAGCTTTTAATTCTTTTAACCTTTTTCTTAACTCGCTGATGGCTGGATAGTCGATACTTTTTGTGCAAACTGGAAAAATGCCTCTCCCAAGTTTTCTTTCTTCGGTAAGGCTATAGTAGCGTAACATATCAGACAGACATTTGTCTCTATACATAGTAAAGAAATATAACTCCTCACAGTCATTATGAAAATGATACATTTATTGTTTTTTAGCAATCATATTTTATCTAAAATATAAGGGATTAAAATTTTTTTGAATAAAATTTGGCATTATATAACAAATTCATCTTCAAACCAAAAAACATAATATGTTTTAATGCAAATTTCTTAGTTGCTAAATATTTTTAGAATAAGAGCAAAACAAAATACGTTAAATCACATATAGATTCTATATTGTATTGCCGCTCGAGTGCTACCATTGGACAAATCTGTTATAGAATTTGTAAATATAAATGTAAAAATAAAAAGATTTGGAATTCAGGCAACAGTAATCTGGTGGCTGAAATGTCTGTGATTGACTGCCAAGCTGTGCGTGATTGACCGTTTGCCCACTCCTGTTCTAGAGTATAAGATTTTTGGATCAACTCTAGTTTTGCCTTGCCTGTGCTCAAACTTTTTACAAATTTTTAAGCAATAAAGCCATTTGAATTTTTTGGCCTGCAAAGTTTGGTGCAATGATGGAGTGGTAGTTTCTGGAATGTGAAGTCCTTGGTTCAATTCAGTTTTGGACCTTCTGACAAATTTGTAGAACTCCTAAGCAATAAAGCGATTCAATTGTTATTACTATATGTCTCTCATCTCAACTCCTGCATATGCACCAGGATGAAATCTCAGACCACTCTCTCCCACTACGCATGATTTTATACACAGTGTTATCTTTTTAGGTGAATTAGACATATTAAACATCTGAATCTCTATGCCCATGCAGGCTGATTATGTACTACCCAAGATATAAGAATGTTTTTTTTATCCACTTTTAACAGCTTCATATTACTTTTACCACAATGCCAGCTTATACATCATGTGTGTGATGGGTCATGAGATATTTATAGATTTTATACCAAGTATGGTCACAAGAGATATGTACTCTAGAACACAATAATATATAGATAATAGACTGGTTTCAGATCTACATGATTATATGGGCAGATTAGCTTAGATTAAAAACCAAATATATGTTATCAAGTTGAGCTGATAGCTTAGTTAGTAAAAACAGAAAGTAAAAGATAGCTGCTAGAAGGGAGATGCATCAGATTCTAAAAGTTTAGGTGCATTGTTCCAAGATCCAAAGCTTTTCACTATTGAAATCCATAAGCTAGAAACTAGTCTGAGGATATTGATTAAGATAACACTGGATAGGGTTTTATTACATACTACTATCTGGTTTCTATTAGTTACTAAATCTTATATTAAGTGGCATCACATTTTAATGCCTTGTAGAGGTGGATTTTAGATATATATTTTCAAGTTTTGAGGTTTTTTATTAGTCCATTACTTATCTCACCTCCATAACCATTCCCTAGCACTGTAAGTTAGCCTACGCCCTTATCACTATCCATGCATTTTGTGAACAGTTATCATTTTTGTCAGTTAAAGGAACTTAAATTTATATACCTACATTAACACCACAATGCTTTTCATTACATCATTCTCATGTAAATTAGGGAATTATTTCTATTCATTTTCAAGACCATGTAGAAGAAAGAATTGCATGTAGACATTTATTTTAAGATGTAGTTTTATTTGTACTTCTCTCATCTCATCCCCAATGTATCACATTTCTATCTATCAGTGCAAAAATATATCTTATTGGTATATAAAAATAGTCACTAGAAATTATAGTGTAGGCTTAAATATTAAAATTGATAAATAAATAATGTCAAGGCATTGGCAATCTTTTAGTGCTGATGGAATGGTAAACCTTGGCCTTAAAGCTTCACTGACAAATTAATTTGTTTGTATAATGTACTTATCATGTGTACATGTAAAGAGTTTTAAAGTTTTCTCTTAGCTATTTTCAAATTATTAAAAGGAGGTTGCCTTGACAACAGTTTGAGATTGTTGATTGTTATTGATATTGGGATTGTCTATGTGTTGACTGGTTTTTAGTGATTATATGTATTATTTATTGATTTGTAAATGCCAAATTTTTGTGATTGCAGCTTTGAAACCAACAACTTCAGTTAATTACATTAATAGTGATTAAATGTTGATGATGATAGACCATGACTTCTTCTGCCATAATACCTACTTTAACAAAAACCTTTAATAAAACTTTTTACTTCAACTTATCACCTTGCTTTTCACACCTTTCAATTAATAGAATATTGAATAACTCCAAAGATAGGCTTGAACCTAACACCACCCAGGACTGTTTACAAAATTAAATGCCCTTAATCTGTATGCCAATCAATCTATTATGGGGAATCTCAAGCATCCTTGTCTGCACATCTATCCTAGCACCAATACTTATACAAAATAGCCTCAGACAAGCCAGAACATAGCTCTATATTCTGTGAGTACCAAAAGGTAACAGGACATCAATTTGTCCCCTCCTATGCAACTATTCAATACATCAAACAAAATGATTCAAAGAGAAAAATAAGAGAGACTTCCTATGTAGCCAATACTACAACTGCTCTCAACCATAAGGACTCATCTTTTCTTCTCTCCAAAAAATGGACACTCCAATTTAAATATTTAATATTGAATTTAAATAAATTCTAATCTCTTCAAATATATACAATTACACTCATCTCTTCATTATGATTATAGTTCATCTTGCTGTGAATATGAGAATGCCATGTTCTTGAAAGCACTAAATTATATTTAATTTATAGAAATAATAAGCTTCTCTAGAGTTGCGTATGAACATGCTTCTTACAATTGTTAATAGTGATTATTAATTATTTATTAAATGAGAGATTATTCTTAGTCCAGATGTAAACTTTAAATCTCAGTTAAAGATTGATATATCTGATTTTAATTATACATAAACACGTTGAATAACCCAATTTTATTACTCTTTTTCCATATATTAAAATATATTTAAAATTTCTACTCTGCAACATTTTCTTGAAAATTGTGATTAAGGTCACTTGGAAAAAAGGATAAATGATTCCCACAATGCATCACACACTAAACCAGAACTTTTTACATGGCTCAAATCACAATTTCTTACACATCTTCATTATTTATTCGGTATTTACTAATACCAAAGTACTACACTTTGTCTTGCAAGTGCAAAACTTTCTGTACTCATAAGTTTCCCATTATTTACTTCAAATAAATACATTAATTATTATTCAATAGATAGGAAAAGTATAGGAAAGATTATAAAATTATAACTTCTTTATAGATTGATAGGTTAACCACTGCTTTTGACAAGATATAGCATTAAGATGCTTTCAATCTTGCAGTTCTATATTATACATAATGTAGTCATCCATTATAAATTGTAACTCAATCTATCTTTTATTCCTTTACTTATTTATTTGTAATTCAATAGATAGGGAAGGTCCACTATGCAGGAAAGATTATAAAATTACAGCTCCTTTACAGATATACAGCTTAGCACTGCTTTCAACCAGACTGGTCATTCATTTATTAAATTACAGAATCCCCAACCCAAATATAAATTTTTTAATTTAAGCTAAAAATTGATATATCTGTTTTAATTAAATATAAATGAAATAACTTCTGCATTAATTTCATCTATATTCGAGCTATCAAAAAGTTATATGTATATATATTAAATGAAAATTAATTTGATATTTAGAGATTGTTAAATATGAGCCTTAGTCTTTACCTGAGATTACTTATAGTGGATTCAGAATAGCTTATAGTTGTTCTAAAATTATGCTATTATACAAAATTTGTATTGTTTAAATTACTATGAAAAGGTAAATATAGTATAATAAGACTTAAGAGCACTGAGCCAGTTTTGGGCATGTTGCTGTTAAAATCGTAGTGCTAAAACTAACAGTACCATTAAAAAAGATCAATATGCAAATAAAGTGCAATATGTAAATTAGTTGTTCAATTTTTTTGACAATGGTATGCAGGAATCTTTTCTATTAATGAAATGAAAATCTCTAACAAAAAGAAAATACAGAGTTGTGGGCTATTACTAGGGATCCTCATTTCATTAATAGAAAAGATTTCTGCTTACTATTTTAAAAAAATGGAACATCTAATTTGCATATTACACTTTATTTGCATATTGATCTTCACCACTATATATACATATTTTTAACAATGCAGTTAGTTTTAGACCTGTGATTCTGGCAGCAATTTGTCAAAAGCCAACACTGTGCTCTTGAGTCTTATTGTATTATATTTACCTTTTCATATTGACTTGAACAGTACAAGTTTTATATGATTACATATTTTGTGAAAAGTGTATAATTTTCAAGGTGAAATTATGTTAGTACATGATAACAGAAATATGGTAACAACACTAACTTGACTTTAATTAAATTGATATTCATATTTATTTTTAATCTAAATTTTAATCTGTAAATATTTTATATATTTCTGGTTCTGTTATTCAAAGATGAGTTAAAACGGTTAATAGTTTTCAGATCAAGATGTCATAAAATATATGAACCCACAACCATATTTCCAAACCATTGCACTTGCTTTATGGCTGCAAGAATCAAACCCCTCTTCTGAGAATAACTTTATTTGTATTGGGATAATTTCTGGGTGCCATCTAGTCAAAACTAGCTAGAATATCAACAAAAAAGAGTTTTAAAATACTTCCAGTACTTGATTTATCTGATTAAAACAAAAAGAAAGAAACTGACTTAGGGGTAAATAAAATCAATTGCTTTTAGTCTATAAAGTTTGAAAAAAAATAAAAGTTTGTCTAGACTTTGAATTTATCATTATCTTTATATTTACCTAGGTTTTTGTTCTAGATTTATTTCTGGAGTGTACTCCTATCCTCTTGAATATTTATATAGTTCATTAGTGGACATTCCCAGCTTCATTTGCAGCTTGTTGCTCCTCTTCCAGGGCAGCATACAGCTGGGATCTTGTTTGGCAATGACTTTCTATAGTTACAAATAGGTATCTCAGGAATAATGTCCATGATATTTACATATCAAGCAGTCAAACATAGATAAAATTGAATGATGAACATTGAATTAATATCCCCTGTGGATTAGCAGTGCATGATGAGGTTAAAACATACATGCCTATAGCTATGCATTTCTGATGGCTGTACTAGAAACTTTGTATAGCAAACTGATGTAGAAGTATAACCCGTGAATGAACTGGCCACAACTGAATGACAGTCAACAAAAAACAACAGCATCATAGACTTCACAGCAAAATTCATCAGAATAGGGAACAATAGAAAATTTGTAACTTGTATACCTTAGCCACTCATTGTCTGAGCTTACCCACAGTATTAATTAGTTTTTAAAATTCTTTTGATTAATTAGTTAATCTTCTTTTTTCTTAATTACACATTGATTAAACTTATTATCTAATCAGTTGGAAATACTAATTTCTAATAAATATAATTCTTAAACAACTAAATATCATATGATCATCACTACTGTATGGAGAGTTTTGCCTGTTAAATATAATTCTTTCTGATCAAATAATTTGCAAAATATTTGATATTTGATTAGATCTCTTATTTAAACAATCAAATTCTTTCACTAAGTAACTTTTACTTTTGCATATTTAAAGTTACAATCTAATTTCTTTTGTTTTTATAATATATGATAAAAGAGCAGATAAATTTTCTTTAAAAATATTAAATCTAAAAATCCCTACTTTCAATAGGCTTTTACCAGACTTTTTGATTTTTTTTTTTTTAAAAATCTCACTTTTTTATCTAGTAACCTAATTGTTTTTTTTTTTTATATTTAAAATAATAATAAAAAAGTTTTTCTCATGCATATTATTTTTAGTCATTTTATGTAAAACTAGTTGCATCAAATTTTTATCGTAGAAAAATAAAACTAGTTGCATCATTAAAATGAACAATATGCAAATAAAAAGCAATATGTAAATTAGATGTTCCATTTTTTGACAGTGGTATGAAGCAATCTTTTCTATTAATGGAATGAGGATCCCTAGAAATAGTCTATGTGAAAAGAAAATACAATGAAGCATGGGCTATTGCTAGGTATCATCATTCCATTAATAGAAAAGATTCCTGCATACCATTGTCAAAAAATGAAACATCTAATATACATATTGCACTTTATTTGCATATTGATCTTCATCACTATATATACATTTTTTAACAATGCAGTTGGTTTTAGCACTATGATTCTGGAAATAACTTGTCAAAAGCTAGCTCAGTGCTATTGATTCTTATTGTATTATATTTACCTTTTAATATTAACTTGATCACTAGAAGTTTTGTATGTTTGCATATTTTGTGAAAAGTGTATAATTGTTGAGATGAAATTTATGTAAATCAAACTCTCTATGTTAGTGTGTCTGTAAAAAGTATGCTTATGTATAAGTGGTCTCATTTTATACTTATGTTTATTGGTAGTTAGTTTGTATATAGATCATTGAGGATTTTCAGTATTTTCAGTACTCCACATTAATTTTATATATACATATCAAAGCAACAGCAAACACAGATAGTCTTAAGGTATGTCAAAAGTTTAGGTAAACAAAAATAAAGCAGAAAACTCATCAAAAAATAAATTAAGTTGATTAGGTACAAATAGAACAAAATTTCAATACATATGTGTATAAATATATGTGAATGAATGTATATAAAAAATTACATTTCCACAATTATAAAATCTATTGTTTTAAAACATTAAGATTAAAGTAAAGAAAATTTATAGCTAGTGATTTTCAGATAAATTCTAATAAACATTTTAAATCTATCTAAAAGATGATTACAGTTAATCATCATTATCAACCATTATCAATCCACTGCAGGATGAAGGTCTCTCCAAGTTTAATCCATCTTCTGCGATCTTTAGCTTCTCTTCTCCACATCACCCCTACACATTTTCTTATTTCATCCATCCATCTTACATGTGGTCTCCTTCTGGGTCTTTTACAATCTCTTGGAATCCAGTTTAAAATTTCAATTGTCCATCTATTATCATCTCTTCTAGCAATATGTCCAGCCCAACTCCACTTCAATCTTTTAATTTTTTCAATGAGGTCAGTAACACCTGTTTGTTCTCTTACCCATACATTGTGTTTTCGATCTCTTCTTGTTACTCCCAACATACATCTCTCCATACTTCTTTGAGTGGTCTGAAGTCTCTGTATTGATCTTCTATTAAGTGTCCAAGTCTCAGATCCATAAGTAAGAACTGGTAAAACACATTTGTTAAAAACCTTTCTTTTCAAACACATAGGCATATTTCCTTTTAATATCAAGTTATTTTTACCAAAAGCACTCCAACCAAGTTTAATTCTATGATTAATTTCCTCTATTATGTTTCCATCTGTATTAATAATCTGACCAAGGTATTTGTAACTCTTAACTTCTTCTAATTCATCATAATCAATCTTTATTTTCATATTTTGAGCAAATCGATTAAACATTACTTTAGTCTTTTTAACATTTATCTTTAGTCCTACTTTCCTACTTTCATCTGATAACTCCTGCAACATTTCCTGCAGCTCGGAAGCATTATTTGCAAAAACAACTACATCATCTGCGAAATCTAAATGACTTAAATAATCTCCATTTACTTTCACTCCTTTAGTTTCCCATTTTAATCCACAAAATACTTCTTGCAGCACTGCTGTAAAAAGTTTTGGAGATATGGAGTCACCTTGTCTTACACCTTTCTCAATGTTGACAGATCCCAGTATCATTATGTAATCTAATTGTTGCTGTTGCATTTTTATAAATATTCTTTAAAATATGACAATATCCTGGATCTATACCTTGATGATCCAATGCTTTAATCACTGAAGAAATGTTTATAGAATCAAATGCCTTTTCATAATCTACAAATCCAAAACATAATGACAACTCATATTCATTTGTCCTTTCTATAACTTCTCTAAATACTTAAATATGATCTACTGTACTAAAAAGACTTTTAAATCCAGCTTGTTCTCTTGGTTGGTGAAAATCCAAGGTTCTCTGTAGACGAGTTGTAATTATCTTGGTAAAAATTTTATATAAAACTGATAAAAGGCTGATAGGTCTGTAATTTCTAATATCTTCTTTATCACCTTTTTAAAATATTAATATTATTACTGCATTCTTCCAATCATCCGGTACATCTTTATCATTTAGACATTTGGTATATAACTTTGCTAATATTTTTTCTGTTTCTTCACCTGCTTCTTTTAATATATCAATTATAATTCCATCATTACCTGGAGCCTTTCCTTTTTTCATACATTTAATTGCATTTCTCACTTCTTCATTTAAAATTCTGGGCAATTCGGAAGATGTAATAGATATAGGAGGTACTTGTTCTTTATTACTATATAATTCTTGATAAAAATCTTCTACCAATTTCATAATGTCATCCCTCTTTTTAGTAATAATTCCATCTTTTTTCCTTATTGCAGATATAAATTTCCTACCAATACCAAAATGTTGTTTTACATTCTTAAGACTTTTATTTTCTTCTACAGCTTTTCTTGCTAGTTCACAGTTATACTTTCTTATATCATTTTCAACTCTTTTCCGCACCATTTTACAAAATTCGAGATATTCAATTCTTTTTAATGCATCATTCTTGCATATCTTCATATTCCTTCTTTTCTTCATAAGTTCTCTAGTCTCAGTAGAAATTTTATTAGTCAATTGCTGCTTTTTTCTACCAGCTATCTTTGTTGCAGTTTTTAAAAGTGTATCAGTTATTTTCATATTAATTTCATTCAAATCTGAATCATGTTCAAAATCTACTAATACTTGAAACCGATTTGTAAGTTCTAATTTAAATTCATTAGAATGTTTCTGAAGATTAGGAATATCAACTGTAAATATAGTTTTTCTTAATAATTTTTGTCTCTCTAGTTTTATATTAACATGTATCTTACCCCTTACTAATCGATGATCACTTCCTGTGTTAAATTTATTAAGAACATTACAATCTTGAAATATGTATTTCCTGTTAGTCAAAATATAATCCAATTCTGCTGTACCTTCATTTGGATGCTTCCATGTCCATTTCCTTCTAACATTTTTCTCAAAAAAAGAATTCATAATATAAAGTTTTTCCTTCTCTGCAAACTCCACAAGTCTATGTCCTCTCTCATTTCTATTACCATAACCAAAATTACCTACAACACTTTCATCTTTCATTTGTTTACCAATTCTAGCATTAAAATCTCCCATAACAATTTTAAAATGTTGTTTACTCTGATCAAAAGCCTTTTGTACATCCATATAAAAATCTTCTACTACTTCATCACTGTGAGAACTTGTTGGGGCATAAACCTGAATTATCTGCATTTGATATCTGCTATTAAGTTGTATAACTAATCTTGCCACCCTGTCTGATACACCATCAATCTCCACAATATTGTTCTTCCACTTTTTATTTATAATGAATCCTACTCCACTTGTATTTCCAATATTTGTGCCTTTATAATAGAGCATATGTCCACTTTTTAAATCAATTGTCTCTTCACCTTTTCTTCTAACTTCACAAAGTCCAATAATATCCCATTTAATATAAGAGAGTTCTTCTTCTAATTCTTGCAATCTTCCTTCACTTGAAAGTGATCTGCAGTTGTAAGTACCTAAATAAAAAGTCATCATTAAATGGCAGCCTGGGTCCGCCTCCAGGATATTCTTAGCACCCTCCGCCTTCGGCCACCAACCGCTGCCTTGGTTGGTGACTTTACAGCCTCCTGGGATTAAGGGCCATGCTTTATTTTTGTCTGTCATAATTGTATAATTGGGAAAAATCTTTATCATTTACACAAACATTCATTCTGCCTTATCAGGCACTGAGAAGAAAGACCATGGTGTTTCTTGATCTTAAACTCAGAGGTAAAAAGCCAATAAACTCACCACGCTGGCTAATGCGTGTTGGTGAGCAGCCCATCCATGTTCGTATACTATATGAATAAACATATAGTAATAACAGCTGCAATGACAAGAACGTATGGAGTGGACATTAGGAATTTGCCCTGCTCGGTTCCTTTAAGGCCTCCAAGAGGAATCAAAGGGTCTCCTTTCAGTTAATAGCAAACTCCTTTCTGCAGCCATTACAGTTAATAAGTGCAAATTATGATATGTATTGGTTAAAAAATTTTAAACAATACGTTTTTACAAACGAATAATACACACTAAGGAATTAGAACTATCTGCTTCTCTTTTATATTTTTTGTCTTATGTTTGAGTATCCAACTTTTAAACAAACATATGGTGCTTTCCAAGTAGTTAACAAAATTAATTAAGTATCAAACAAAGACTTGTGCAGAAATGAACTGTCAATCATTGGAATGTAATGACCTCAGATTTATTCCAGTGATGGTACTTTTGGGGTCAAATGTTTTATGAGCTCTTAAGCAATGAAGCCACTTATTTATCTTTCGTTACATTTTTAGATATACTTTCATTTATTAACTGTAATGAAAGTATATCTAAAAATGTAACGAAAGATAAATAAGTGGCTTCATTGCTTAAGAGCTCATAAAACATTTGACCCCAAAAGTACCATCACTGGAATAAATCTGAGGTCATTATATTCCAATGTTTGACAGTTCATTTCTGCACAAGTCTTTGTTTGATACTTAATTAATTTTGTTAACTACTTGGAAAGCACCATATGTTTGTTTAAAAGTTGGATACTCAAACATAAGACAAAAAATATAAAAGAGAAGCAGATAGTTCTAATTCCTTAGTGTGTATTATTCGTTTGTAAAAACGTATTGTTTAAAATTTTTTAACCAATACATATCATAATTTGCACTTTAACCAGGAGTTCATCAAGATAAAATCTACAATCAAGGAATTCTGATGGAAAAAAAAAGACTTCATATTTTTCCATATACAATAATAAAGCTAGAAGGATTAATTTTCCTAGGCACACTGGAATCTCATCAACAGATTCAGGTTTATGGTTGTTGCATTCATTTGCTTTTTTTTCAATCACAGATCTGAGTAAATGTGGACAAATACAATCCATAAGCCATATACTTAATGATATCCAAATATTACAAGGACAGATGAGTATTTAATAAAGCTACTTCTGATTCTATCTGTTGTTTGGAATCTGTATAGGTTCCTGTGTAATCTTTTGTTAATAGTTTAAACTATACAAAAATTTGTATACTAAATAATAAATTAATGTAAACCATAATTTTACAAATTTCAGTATTTGAATCTTTAGTCTGCCATGTGTAATGTAAGTTTTATACCAAGAAAATGAAAACTGCTAAATCAGTCTGAATAAAAGTTGATACTAACATCATCATCACCACCATAATTATTTTCAGTCATTACTGATTCACTGCAGAATGAAAGTCTTTCCAAGTTCAATCCATTTTCTCTGATATCTAGACTCCCTTCTCTACATCATCCCAGCATACTTCTTTATTTCATTCTTGCATCTCACTTGTGATCTTTTTCTAGGTCTTTTACAATCTCTTGAAATCTGGTTTAAGATTTCAATAGCCCATTATTATCATCTCTTCTACATTGATATATATCTTAATTTATGAAATGATTCCAGAAACTATGAAAAAAAAACAACTTAATATTATTTAAATGGTAAAAAATTATTACAAATATAATCAGAATTATTTAAATTGTGAAATAATGTTGCAGCCATGTAAAAAAAGAATGCTACAAATGTTAGTAAAAGTTCTTGTTAAAATAGTGTAAAAACTCAGAGTATTCCACCCTTTAAAATCTATTCAGTTTTAGTTATGTATTTATAATGAAAAGCTTTCTAACATTACAGTGAGATATTGTCAATAAAATTGGTTTATTATTTAAAATAACTGTATTGTGAGAACTGATTGGTTGATTCTTTTTGCATTAATGTAATTAAAAACTGTATGCTATAAAAAAGTTAATTTCTGTTATTTTTGGTTTAGTATTATGCATATTTAGAGATGTTTCAAGTAGGTTTTGGGCTGATCAGAAATATATGGCAATGTAGATAGATACAATTGTACTGTGAGAGCTGATTAGCAGATTTTTTTTAGCATAGATATAATTAATAAATGTATGCTGTCAGTAAATTGACTGATTGGCTTATTTAAATATTATTAGATGTTAGTTTGTTATTTCCTGTTTAATATTGTGCTTTTTTTAGTGAAATCTCAGCTAATTTCTGAGCTGCTGATGATACTATTTGATGTCAGAAATATATGTCAAACAAAGGTTGGTTGATTTTTTTAAAATTAAGTATTGACATTTGAAAAATTGTTGGACATATGTAAAATAATGTATATTTAAATGATGTTTAATTAATTATTTATAAATGTTGTAACAGTTTCAAAAATAGTTAAGAAGTGGCAAATAATAGCTGGTAAACAAAGCTGTAACTATAATATACAGTAGGGCTAATGATTGGGCCATTTGTGAATGAAGCCCCTAAAATTTCTTGGTTAAATTAGAATCTGATCAACAGCTGATATCACTCCAAAATGAGCAATAATTATAATGATTGCATCATTGGATTCAAACTCAAATTTGGTAGCCACATTCAGATTAATTTCTTACTTCAATAGAAATGGTCTAAAGACAATGATTGGATTATAGGTATATGTATATCTATGCACTACAGTGGAATGTTTTTACTATTATATCCATCTTGATATATAAACCTTCAATTATATATGTTCACAAAAATCACAACATATATAATACTCAAATAATACAAATAAGAAATTATAAAGACATAAAGAAAGCTATTTATCTAGTCTTCAATGTGGATTATTCTCATATGGTACTCTGAGTAGTTTAATCCACCCATTTCTGATTACCTTTCTCTCTTTACACACCATCGATATATAAACCTGGCCCAATCAGGAATCTTGATAATCCTGATATCAACATTAATAGCAAAAGCCCTGCAAAAAGAAAAAAGAAAATTGATTTGATGATATTAATATTATTTTAAACAAACATAGATTTATCATAAAAAATTCAAACAGGCAAAATTCTCCATACAGTAGAGCCATTCAGTGCAAGCCAGAGTAATCAATGCATGCCAGAAGGGTTGTGAATAAATCCCTATCTAATGTCTACTTATCCAATATTCCCAGACTAGTTTCTAGCTTGTGGCTTTCATCAGTGAGGAGCTTTGGATCTGAGAGCACTGCACCTAGATCTTAGGATCTAATGCAACTCTCTGGCAACCACCTTTTATCTCTACTTAACTACAAAACTATGAGCAAGCATAAGAAATGGTGATCATGTGATAAAAAATTTAGTAGTCTCACTTCTTTCCATAAAAGGAGTTCAAGTACTGATTACATTTTAACATAAATCTTTAATTAATGTAGCAATACTACTATATGATTCAAAGATTCTACTAATATTATTTCTTCAAACCTACTGTTTGGATGCAAACAATGTCTTTAACTCTTATTTCATCATGAGGTTTAATTATTTGTTTGATATTTCATCTACAATAAATATGGCTTGTTGATAGATATCTCATGCCAAAACACATCTGCATTTTATTGAATGTTATCTTTCTACATTTATTCATATGGTTGGGGTTTTTAGACCATCACAGAATAGGATACAACATTTTTACATTTATATATAGAGAATAAAGCCTGTTGTCTTTGGATTATATTGTTATAGTAATCTTATTCCATTAAATGGAATATTATAATCTGGATGGTACAAAATATAAGTTAAGTTGTGTGTTGGCATCTCACTTTGAGATCATACATAAAGTAAACACTGACCACAATTATTCTAGGATTTATGTTGAATTTGTTCTTTATTTTTGACCAGTATTGCTTGTATTTAACATTCTATGAGAAGACAATGAGCATGGACAAATTTACTTCTGAGGTGAGATTTCTTAATCTTTATTAGGGGGGATATTGCATCATCTTTCATATTTTATGCACAAATTTCATGCTATTAATCATCTCCAAAGCACCCTATTTGATAGTTGTCATGTTTCATACCATAAGGCTTTACATACTATATGTATGATTATAAATATAACTAAGTTTATTTACTTTTCCTATACTGATAGGATTTCAACCCAGGATCACCATTTCCTATGCTTGTACAAACTGTGTGGAACGACTGTTTGGAGAGTTTCTACAGTGATAGAATTTCTTATCTGTTAATTTTATTTTAATTATTCTATTTAGTCTATCCATACATGTCTTTTACATGCAATGTAATTACCACCTTTATACACACATGCTTGCATATTTCTGTTCCCAATAGGATTCTAGGGCATGATGAATTCACTTCTTTACCTAAGGATATTTGATATTCATTACCCTATTGCATTAAATAAATAATGATCTGTTTACATATGACTCTTAATTGAATTCCACTTTGTTTACTACGAAGTCATAAGTTTTAATATTTTAAAAGTATATGATAAAGGCATATTAAAAATATATTTTTACTGTTAATGTATATAAAGAAGCAGTAATGTCTTTCATGTGATAATAGGCAGTAACAGACATATAAAAAAAACTTTTAGTAGGATCCCTGGTAGGAATATGTTATCAAATTTAAGAGAAAATGGAGGCTTGCCTTTTGTGATTTAGTCAGAGATTTCATCTACTAACATTATTAACAATGACATAATTTGAACTATAAGACATAATTCTATGATGTTATCAATTATCATCATTTTGTCTTCTTTTTCTTCTTCATCTTTTTCCTCATCTTCTTTGTGTTCTTTTTTCTTTTCCTCTTTTTCTTCATTATTAACATATATATATATATCTTTTGTTGTTTTCTTTTATAAGTCATTACATTTCTTTTATTTTTCAGATCTTCTTATTAATGTTACTTCCCCAGAATGGTCTAACTTATGTTTAATTGTATGTTAGGCATTGCTATTAATTGTTAAATGTCTTTATAAAAATTCAAACTTTACTTAAATTTTTCAAATACATTCAACTATTAATAACACCACACAGGTTAGTATATGTTTTCCAATAGTATTATTTTCCTTTCTTCTTCAGGTGTTGCTGACCTGACCAGTGATAGTATTAACATGGGAATTTAATTTGAATTTTTGTAGATTTGTGAAATAAGGAATTTAATTTGAAGCTCTAACCAACTAGGCTACTCTATCAAAAGCTACATGATCTTAAATTCTGTATTCCTAAATCTAAAGGTCACAGATTAAGGTTCAATTCTCATGTTAATTCTGTCATTGATTTGATAATTCAGAAAAGAGGGGAGAAATATTACCACTTAAAACATTGTGCTATATACTAAAATGTCTACTATATCTAGCTGTTAAATGTAGTTTTAAAGTTTGAACTTTTCTAAAGATTTTTAATAATTAAAACTAGGTGATGGAAATAATCCAACATGTAATTACAAGCAAAATGCCTTCATCGTGAACTTTCAGACAAAGTAACTAACTGTTTATAGAAAAAGGCAAGGCACACTATCCAAGTACAATCTTTCAGTGGTCATAATATAGGATCCATATATATAAACTTAAATGAGTGGCATTCATCATTGATTCAATATAACTATTTTTTGTGATTACTTGTCTAAGATAATACATCTCTATATTCTAGTACAGTGGTGCACAACTTGTGGATCACAATCCATCAAAGAGTCACAGACATTCTGAGAAGTTCTCATGTTGGATAATAAATTTTTACTTAAAAAAAACCCCTAAACACTATTAAAAATATTTGAAAACTGCTCAACTCATTATTGTGTGTCTGATCAATTTTGTTCTTAAACACTTCCTTCCTTCAATTCCAATCTGCTTTGTATATACAGCACATCATAACAGCATGTCACTTATATTTCTCTAATGTCCCTTGCTCACTATAAGAGTTTTGTTATTCATACTAGTATCCTCCTAATGTTGATATGTGATATTACATTCTCGAATGTACATATTTTCTAAAACAGATTTAAAAAGTTGAAGTTGCTACAAATAAACAGATTTACTAAGAACCAAAATATTATTATACATTTTTGATAATATGCAATTTTTTAACAACTTTATATCAAGTCATATGTACTGAAATATAATATAAAGATGTACACCTAATAGGCTTTTTACACTAAATGTTTTTTGCACAATTTTGAAATAACACAAGTTAAAAAAATATTTATCTTTCTACACAAGTTATTTTAAAATAACATGATTGGTAAAAAAAAATTATGGAATTAGAGCTGCTATGATGTATTTATGATTGGAATGAAGAAACAAACATTATTATCTGGAGGGCTTAAAAATCATCTTACATTCTCAAAGTAATTCTTAGATTATAAATAGTCAAAATAAGAATCATAGATCACATGACCCTATCTCTTAAGCTTGTAAGTTATAAACAATGAGGATTGCCAATTACTGTACAAGCTTTATGATAAATGCTTAGCCAGAACCAGCACTTAAAATATCTCTGTCAGGAACCCCTCCCCAAACCCCTGACCATGGTTTCATGCTTTGGCACTCCTCAGAGAGGTGTCAGGGTAGGTTCAGACACTAGATCTAAAATTACCAACCCAAAGCCAAGCACTTATCTAAAAGTTATCTATTGAGTGGAAAATCTGAAATTTTCAGACATCTACATGTCTTTAAACCCAGCTATCCAACTCAAATAGTTATATGGAGCTGATAGATCTTCAGCCATACAATATATCAGTAGTTTTAGCAATATAAAATTGCATAAAACTTATGGCAGGGACTATAAATAGTCAAAATAAGAGTCATAGATCACATGACCCCATCTCTTAAGCTTGTAAGTTATAAACAATGAGGATTGCCAATTTCTCTACAAGCTTTATGATAAATGCTTAGCCAGAACCAGAACTTAAAATATCTCTGTCAGGAACCTCTTCCCAAACCTCTGACCATGGTTTCATGCTTTGGCACTCCTCAGAGTGCCAACCCAAAGCCAAGCACTTATTTAAAAGTTATGTATTGAGTGGAAAATATGGATTTTTCAGACATCTACATGTCTTCAAACCCAGCTATCCAACTCAACTAGCTATATAGGGCTGATAGATCTTCAGCCATACCATATAGTAGTAGTCTTAGCAATATAAAATTGCATGAGACTTGTGGCAGAGACTATAAATAGTCAAAATAAGTCATAGATCACATGACCCTATCTCTTAATTCTTAGATTGTTTTAAATTGTTATTAAACATGATTTTTAAATTCAAAATAATTTAATGTAACTAATAGAAAATAATTTATTTTCCTTTTTAGAAAATTGTAAATGCTTCTAATTCAGTGTTTATGTGCAGATTTGTTTCTAAGTTCCAGTTCTCATTATTACGTCATAAAACTAAAACAAAAATGTCTGTTATTATCATTTAATTTTTTAAAAAAAGTTTCACCTCTTTATTTCTCATTATTTTAAAAACAAAAATCCCTCTTCAGAAATATTTCTGCAAACAGAGAAATTTATGTCTGCATTGTAATGTTTTTGATGTTTTATTTTGAAAGGGAAGTACGTTTTTGGTATTGAAGCTTTGTTTGCATTTTGACATTTTTTAAAAAATTCCTTGTTGGCATTGATGTTAAAAAAACTTAATTTTGTTCTGATTTAATTGATTAATTTGTTTAGATTTATATTTATTAATTTTGCCAAAAAGATCAATAAATTGGAAGTTATACATTGCAAGTTTTAGTAATAGCAATGGTATTCCAATGATGTGCAAACATATGTATTTATTGTCCGACAGTTACAGTGAATAAAATATTGGGTACTTTTTTGTTTTATGGTCAAACAAAGCTGTCATCCACATTTTTGATAGATGTACAGTTCCAGGAGACTACATTTTCACTTTTCTAATGTGTTAGTTGTTAAATTAAACAAAAACAAGTTAATTGAAATAAAAGTAATAAATTCCAATAAATTACATTAATAATCTTTATTTCAATTTGTTTTTTATTTATAAGTGGAAATGGTGATACCCTTTGAACTTTAAAATTTTCAATGGCTTGTGAGGAGAAACCAATAAATATTTTATTGTAAGTGTTATCATTTTCAAGTTTTATTATTTCTTAAGTGACATTTATGTTTCTATAACTAAATATAGAGGATTTGAACTCAGACTTTCAAGCACCCTTCAACTATCCATACTATATTATACCACTGATACACATGACCACATATATGTAAAAAAAATTGCCAATATACATACTTCATGCTAAACCAGCACTCATCAGTTGGTCCAGGTTATTATCTCCCACACACACACACATATATATATAATTCATATTCAGTTTATATTAAGATAGCAAATTTTCATACTTTAATGAACAGGTTTCAATTCACTCCAACCTCCAACTCTTCAGCCTTCCATATCATTGAAAATCTGATTATGAAAATCCCAAATCCCATGCTGATGCCAATATTATTGCCATGCCCATGTTAACTCTTTTTTATTTATGTTCAATGTGTATGAAATAAAATTTGATAGCACTCAAAAATGATAACATCCTAACAAAATTTTTCATATAGTTTATTTAATTTTTTTCATTGATGTCTTAGGTTCAGAGCAAAGTGTGAATAGAATCATGAAATATTTAAAGAAGAGTTGAAGCAAAACCAAGAAGAGCTTAAAGTAGATAGGAAGTAAGACCAGGAAATATTAGTAATGAAAATTGAAGAGGGTCAATATGGGTTGGAAAGTAGACTAAAATAAGAGATCAAGCACAAGCATACAGAATTGGTTCATTAAATGAAAAAGGAACAAGAGAAAATACATAATTTAAAAGTTAAGTTTAGTGAACTAGAATGTAAAATGAAAGAAACTCAAAGTCAGATGCAAATAAAAATCAATAAATTGGAAGATGGTATAGAAAGAGGACAGAGTTGGACTCAAGAGATGGAAACTAAAATTGAAAAATACAGGTTGGAATGTCAAAAAAAGGATAGAGTTTTAGAAGTCAAATTAAACAAACACCAACAGACTATTAATAGAGAGATAGAAAAGTTACAAGATAGAGAGAAGCAAAAAGTTTAAAGTTTGATAATTCAGATAGAGTGAGGACATCCATATTATGAAATTAGCATAGATATGATGCAATATAAAATAAATAACCAGGTTTCTCACAATGATAATTTTATCACAAGCTTAAATAAAACCATTAAAACCTAAATGGTTTTATCACCATGAAGTACATAATCACAAATGTAGCTACTTTGATTGGAGACATAAGAATTTGTTTTGAGTAAGGCTAATGATATTTACGAGATTAGCAATTTGAGAAATATAGTTTATGGTAAGGCTACAGTCAAATGCATGAAGTATTATAGATATAGTAGTATATATTTAGATTATAGTAATGACTATATCCACAAGTTTATTTGGTATGAAGAGTCCATAATCATTAGAAAAGGACTTTGTTTTATTAATGAAATGTCCACAACTTGTGTGATGTCATAGATTTGTTTAACAAAATATCCTATCATAGTAAAATATAAGGGTGATAATAAATATAACTGTTGAGAAATATTTGTCTTGTTAATTGTAGTCTGTTAAAAAGTATGACAAATAATTGCACATAATCATAAACTTCATTGTTGTGGGAGTGTAGTTTTAATTACCCATGAGTTATACAAAGAATGTTTAATTGGTCATGATGATCTTATGTTCACTGTATAGAATTGTTTTCTTTATTTTATTAAAGGTGGGAATATGAGATATACACATGTTGCCATCTATAGTTTTCTTTGTAGTGTATAAATAACTAAATAAAAAAAGACAAAGATTTATTGTTAATAAATACGTTTATTAATTTGGAATAAATGGAAATTGAATGGATACTTTATTTACTAAATTTAAAAATAAAATATCTTTCTAAGTTTTATTGAATAGTAATAATGCTTTACTGATATTTAAAAAATCACATATTCACAAGGTAGTGTTTTAAAAAAAGAAAAAAAGACTGCATTTTGTATTATCATGACTAAAAAACAAATTCAGCAAGGAGAACACGCATACTTTCTTTTGCTTAAAATTTTGTGTTTTATCTTATCTTTTAAAAATAGATTTTTGGGCTTATAACAAGAAATTATGAACTGTGAACAGAAAATTATTTAGGAGAGAAGGAACACAGACTTCCCATCATTTGATAATTCTATGACTAAAATGAAATGATTGACAACACATGCTATGCTTAACCATCGTGAAGCTATGAAACTGTCAAAATTTACCATGGGTTGTAATATTGAAAAAAGGAAGGGTTGAATTATTTTAAGGGTAAAAATGTCCACAAAGCCCTATATTTGTGTTTTGTTATCATCAATATACCAAGAAAGATGTCATGGGATAGTGGAATCTAAGCTAAACTTGGTAACAGATGCTAAGAAATTTTATTTTATAAAAATTATCTACATGAAATAAATGTCACATATTAATAATGGTTAAAAGTGTAACAATAGCTTAATGATAAAATATTTATCAAAGTATTTTTTATTAATAATCTTAATTAATGCAGTTTTGTCTTATCATTCAATATAGGTTTAAATAATAGACTCATGTAATTAAGACTTAAATCAATTGTTAATGTATTAAATTTTTTGGAAACAAATCAAAATTAAACAAATAATATTTTACATAATTTATTTAATAGTAATATTAGCAATTAAACCAATGCACATGCGCTTTAAAAATAAATTATAAATGAATACTCAATTGGTATTCATTTATAATTTATCTTTAAAGCGCATATGCATTGGTTTAATCGCTAATATTACTATTACATAAACAACATAGCGCTATATAAAATAATATCTCATAATTTATTTAAATTATTTAATAATTATAATTAAAAAACATTACTTGAGTCCAAGGTATATATACTAAAAGAAATATATATATAAGATAATAATATTAACATTTTATTACATTTGTTTTTTTTTTCATTGTGTGAGAAAAAATTTATAATTAATTCTTTATGACTATATGTGTAATAATTTTAGTCATAGACCATTTCTACTAATTGTAATCTACCAGGGATAAATTATAAAGATATTTTATATGATATTAGATTGTAGTTGCTAAAATTAGAACTATGTTGTTTGTCTTAATCATCTCAATAAATTAGTACTTACTTCAATTATTATTATTATTATTATTATTATTATTATTATTATTATTATTATTATTATTATTATTATTATTATTATTATTATTATTATTATTATTATTATTATTATTATTATTATTATTATTATTATTATTATTATTATTATTATTATTATTATTATTATTATTATTATTATTATTATTATTATTATTATTATTATTATTATTATTATTATTATTATTATTATTATTATTATTATTATTATTATTATTATTATTATTATTATTATTATTATTATTATTATTATTATTATTATTATTATTATTATTATTATTATTATTATTATTATTATTATTATTATTATTATTATTATTATTATTATTATTATTATTATTATTATTATTATTATTATTATTATAACAATAATCTAAGTACTTTGATTTTCCTATTGCATAAATCATTATAAAATTATTTTATTACATAGTTTATTTACAAGTAAAATATTTAAGTGTACATCACATATGATATCTTATTAGCAAGTAAAATATTATTTATTGAATTTTATATTCTTTGCTAAGCAGATGTACATACTTTTTATGGACCCATTGGCCTTAAAACTTCATGAATTCATTGTAGATTTAAAACAAAACTATCATAAAGCCAATTTATGGATTAATTCATTTATTTGTTTATTTATTAGTCATTTTAGTTGCATAATTACAACATTTATTCAGTATATTTTAGATTGCCCAAATATGTATGCATAGTTGGAGAACATTACTTAATATCTAATTTTATCTATCACCTTTCTGGTCATCTGAATCCATGAATAACTTGCAGACCAATTAGCACCACTCAACCATAATGTTTTATATTATATTTATGATTACTCAAATCTGCAAGCTATTCGGTGAACAGTTAGTTTTATTTTATCCATATTGTTGTTGGTCAGTTTACTGTCTATGACCAGTATTTTATTGTTCCATTACATTTTCTAACTTGTTCAAATATGCGGGCATTTATAGATTAGGCAACATTTCAGCCATTATTTTATTAATTGTCTATTACTTTTTTGGCTCATCCAAGAGAGAAATATTACTACTTATGAGCCAGTGTTGTTTCATTAGCATTGTTCATATGTTTGAGAATTTTTTCCATTTTAAACTACCAAACATCACATGATTTTATGTACAAAACCTTCTTGCATCCATTGATTACTCTGGCTTGCACTGGTGGCACTATTGTATGGAGAATTTAGCCTCTATATAATATTTTTCATTACAATATATATATATATATATATATCATCTTTACTTATTTTATTTTAAAAATATATTTATTGACGTAATAAAATTGTACAGATGAATAATAAATACACTTTGTTAATGTTGGCTCATCCATTGCTGGCATTGGTCTGGTAGATGTATGCCAGAGCCATTCTCTGCACTAGCAGGTTGATGTATGAGTAAATACATTACATTTTGTTGGTATTAACCACCCCTTTTGAGGTTGGCCCAATAATGTTACTAACTTATCAGCTGGAATACATGTAGTGTGAAATCAATGCCTCTCTAGTAGAATCCGACATGTTGCATCATAGACTACTTCATTTACAATACACTACAATGTGGATATATCAGGTCCAATATTCATGTAGAGTCTGTGGGCCATGCTAGTAGGCTCCATGTATTAATAAATAAAAATCTAGAGGATAATATTTTGTCCTTGTTTTGAAGAACTTTAAGCTTATCCAAAAATATAGCATTGAGTCCGGTGTTGGTTGTGTGAACTTTGTCCTGCATCTTGTGTACCAAAAGGCGTAGGTCAGGAAGATAGATAACCTGATAACTGTAAAGTCTCCAGAGAAGAAACAACCCCTGATGTCCAGAATTTTATCCACTGCTATAATGCACTGTTGAGAGATGACACTTCTAATACTGTTATAGCTTGGACATATATTTAACAGATGATTAAAGGTCTCCTCTCCTCTAGAGCAGGCATGACAAATTGGGTCTATTTTATTTAGAAACCGCTTGAAGTGTAAGAATGTATTAGTTGGCATGGAGCCCATATTCATCTTGATCAGATAATCCAAAAGTTTGGGCTTCAATAGCAGATATTTAAATATTTGTGGTGATTTTATGATTGCTGCACCCTAGGTGAGTATACATAGCCGTATTTTTAGGATTCAGCAGGTGATGTGCCTGCCAGATGCTGATTTTATTATTAAACTCTGCTGTTGAGTGCCCAATGTGCAGAAATTGTTGTTTAATAATGGTGTCAAGCCATGTGTCTTTACTGGGTGAGGGGTCTGTCAGTAGGTATTACAGTCTCTATGATATCTGATAGAGAATATTTTTCCCCAGGTTTACTAAAAGTGAATGCTTTTTTTGGAAATTGATTGCCTGTATTGAATGTAGACCCATACCATTCTGTCTCCTGTGAAACTGAAGTCTGCAGATACTAATTGCAGTGGTCCATCCTCTTCATAAGAGCTGACCACAGAGCCTCTGAATTTGTAAGCTGAATGATTTGGTAACTGTCATTATTGGCAGGTAGTAATTTATGCTCACTATGATCTTTCATATTAATCAGAGCAATCTTTCCTTGTAGGGACAGGTATGTCCTTGACAGCAATTGAACCACTTTAGTAGCATTGTTTATGGTGGATTTTTGTAGGCAGATAAACATAGCAGTCTGTGACTTGAAGATAGGGAACCCCAGAAAACACCGAGGTTCCGCTAAAAAATTGGATAGTATTTTCCTACCAGTGTTGATGCACCAGGATGATGACTTGTGAGGATTGATGGATAACTTATAATTTTAATATAATTGATAATGATGGAGTGAAGTGTCTTCAGATGTTTATGGGATGAAAGAATCACAAGTATGTCATCCATGTATGTGAAAACCTTGATGTTTTTCTTGAGCCGGGGCACATATATCCCTGGAAGCTGATCTAGCTTTTTAATCAGAGGGTCAATGTACTTTATGAACAATAGACCACTCAATGGTGATTCTTGTGGTATGGATCTTGAAGGGGCAAATCCATCTGAGTAATGTCCATTTATGGAAATATGAATATGCCTATTATTCAGGAGATTGTCCAATATCTGAATTATCTGCTTTGATATTTCCAACTGAGATGCAATTCAAGAAAAATGTTGACATCTACGGTATCAAAAGTATTGGACACATCCAGCTGAACTGCCACAGGCCGGGATTTTCTGTTAGATCGAATGTGATCAAGCTGAATTTTCACTTCACCAATTGCAGTCAGGCTGATGATCTTTCCTTGCATATTGAGAGGCTGATATATCCTGTAGAATGGCATCCTGAATTTTTTCTTTTACTATACCCTCCATTACTTTGAACGAAATTGGAATCATCGATATCGGCCTGATACTGCTCAGAGAGGTAGAATCCCAGTTCTTTTTTACAAACGGGACCATGGCGATTGGATATAGGTTAGGGATTACTCTCCTTTCAATGGCGAGGTAGTTTAACATGTTTAATATAATCCTCACAGTAAAAAATTTAAGTGAGTGAACACAAACTTTTCATTTTATAACAGATATTAGAAATAATAGTGTGCATTTTTAAAGATCTTTTTATTCCTCTTTCTTTTAAAAAAAAATAGTAGTGTGGAGATGATAATCTGGACTGGACCGTGTTCACTTCCTGATCAATGCTTATCCTCTTCATTAAGACAACCTATCAATTTTTTTTCTTTCACTTTTTGGTTTTGTATAATATATTTTTTATTTTTTTAATAATTAAATATATAATTTTTCAATATTTAATTTTTTCAGTAAATTTTTTCTTCTGTTTTAGCTCTTCAATTCTTTTGTAAATTAATCATTTCATTCACTTTATCATTTTCATTTTATATATATATAGTATCTTTATACTTTCAATTTCTCCTTTCTAATCATTTAAATTTTGTTTCATATAAAACTGCACTTCAAATAAAGTAACAAGTTCTCTTTTTAAAATCTAATTTTAATGGTGGTTAGACTAACCTTTTACTTTTATTAAAAGCCTGTTCAGTAATTGCTTATGATGTTATTCTTTTCAATGAGGATCATTCCAATCCTTTGGTTTAATTTCTTCAATTATCCAGTTTATTTTAATTTATCTCAAAGCAGATTTTTTAAAGATATTTTTGTCTTAGTCTCCACTTTAAAATTGTCGCTGTCAATTTATTACACTTTCTGTATAAAGTCATGGAGTTGACAAAGATTATGTTGTGGAAATGGGATGGAGCAGGATAGAGAAGAATATGGAAAAACTTAGGGTGGGGAATAAAAAGGAAAGTCAAAGCGGCTAACAGGTTTCTCTGGGCATAGTTGCTGAGAGATCCTGAGTCGTATAAGGAAAAGTCACAGAGCATCACATCACCCATTTCTCCTTTTTTACCTTTTTTGTTGTGATTTGAGTAAAACGTTTTATTTCGATATAAAATACGTAATCCCCCAATTTCCATCACTTTATAACTAAAAATTAATTTTCTCGTAGACTAAGAATTATTCCAATCGTAAATTCCTCAACTGACAACGATGAAATCTAAGTAATTTGCATTAAAAAAATTAAAATAATATTAGTAAAAAATTGTAAGTATCGAATGAAAATTTTAACAATACAAATTAGCGGGGGTAATTAAAATTATATTCCTGAACGAGATGTTCATATTTTAATGCAGATGGTTGAGAAGAAGTAAACCGATTATTCCATTCACAATCTAGGACCTTTAAAACGCATTATAAATCAAGAGAATTCAGATTATATTTCCCTTAACTTTAAGTGTCAGTTTTAGCTCGAATTTTTTTAATATATTTTTTAAAAACATCTTATTATTGCAATTCACTCTATTATAGTGCCAATTGACTTCAAATCTATCTATCTATCTATCTATCTATCTATCTATCTATCTATCTATCTATCTATCTATCTATCTATCTATCTATCTATCTATCTATCTATCTATCTATCTATCTATCTATCTATCTATCTATCTATCTATCTATCTATCTATCTATCTATCTATCTATCTATCTATCTATCTATCTATCTATCTATCTATCTATCTATCTATCTATCTATCTATCTATCTGTCTGTCTGCCTGCCTGCCTGTCTGTATCTATCTGTCTGTCTATCTATCTATCTATCTATCTATCTATCTATCTATCTATCTATCTATCTATCTATCTATCTATCTATCTATCTATCTATCTATCTATCTATCTATCTATCTATCTATCTATCTATCTATCTATCTATCTATCTATCTATCTATCTATCTATCTATCTATCTATCTATCTATCTGTCTGTCTGCCTATCTGTCTGCCTGCCTGTCTGTATCTATCTGTCTGTCTGTCTATCTATCTATCCATCCATCCATCCCATCCATCCATCTATCTATCTATCTATCTATCTATCTATCTATCTATCTATCTATCTATCTATCTATCTATCTATCTATCTATCTATCTATCTCCCCCCCCCCCCCCCCCCCCCCCCCCCCCCCCCCCCCCCCCCCCCCCCCCCCCCCCCCCCCCCCCCCCCCCCCCCCCCCCCACACACCATCTATCTATCTATCTATCTATCTATCTATCTATCTATCTATCTATCTATCTATCTATCTATCTACTTACTGATTTATTTATTTATTTATGGGCCAGCCTACCTATCAGTTTGTCTATTTACTTATTTATTCACTCATTGTTTATCTACTCAAGTATATATTTCCAACAGTTAGTTGTTCTTCTCTCGTTGCATCTTTCACATTACCTCAATTCTATCAAAACCACTACCCATCAGCCTAAGTCAGACCAATCTCTCTCAATCACTTTGAAGCACTTTTTTTAATTACCAAGTTTATTTCGTTTTTCCCCACGTGAATAAGACATATACAGCTTATATTGTAATTTTTAAAATACATATTCAATATTTATATATATATAAAATACATATTTTGCGGATGAACCTGCAAAATATGTATTTTATATATTTAACCCGTGCAAATCTTCGTTTTAACATATATATATAACTTCATATATATATATTTCCTTTTTTAATCACAATATCCTGAAACATATGACCAAAGACATGAAAAAGATAAATGATTCCCAAGATGCCCATTTCAAGCTGAACCAGCACTCATTAGTTGGCCTAGATCAATACTGTAAGAGAACAGATCTTTTACGTATGATAATAGGCTAGCTAAGTATTCACAAGGAAAAAGAGTCTATTTTCGATCCTTGCACTTATATACTCACATACACTTTAATTTCATTCTTGAGAGAGGAGAGGTTAATAATCAACTAAATATTAAACTATATACTTATACTCACCTCATTTCTTATTAATTCATTTATGTTATTCCCTGGTTTCAAACTTATGGAGAATCTGCATAATCATCTACTTCAAGGTATACTAATATCACTTAAAAATATGGATAGGCATAAACATGCATAGGTGTTTAATGATAGGTGTGGATACATGAATATAAGTATGCAAAAATATTATGAGTATGTGAGAAGATATAACCAATTGAAAAGTGAATATACAAAAATACACTTAATATTTGTAATACATTAAAGATCAGCCTTTTCAAGCTATTGTTAATACTCGCAAAAAGCGCATGCACCATAGCTTGAAAAGGCTGATCTTTAATGTATTACAATTTATAAAAAACATAGCACTATAAAAATAAATGCTTATTTACATATGTTTAAGTTTCATTTGAGAGTGACATTTAGTAAATTCTAGATAATTTCGTCGACATCATTCATTCAGACATCATAAACAGTAATTTAAAGTGAGTGGTCTATCCTCACGCTTTCATTTCCAGTACTTAAGATTTTCCCAGATATAAGCATTTGGGTTGGAAAGAATAAGTGGATTCACTTTATTTTTTCATAAATACTATATCTTGTGTTGGGAATGAAAGTATTCATTTATTATTAACACTTGTAAAAAATGCATGCCCAATAGCTTGAAAAGGCTGATCTTTAATGTATTACAATTTATAAAAAACATAGCACTATAAAAATAAATGCTTATTTACATATGTTTAAGTTTCATTTGAGAGTGACATTTAGTAAATTCTAGATAATTTCATCAACAATCTGTAGGCATGATTGAAACTCTTATTAAGAAACATAAATATTTTAAGAAATCATTAATTGCTCAAAAAAAAAAAAATCATAGACCTGTAAGCCTAATCTTAAAATAATAGAAAGATAAGGAATTAAAAATATTCATCTTTAACACCTTTTTACTGGGGGAATAAGGTAAGGTGTGCCCCTTATATTTTTCCAATATCATTTTCACACCTTTTGGCCTAATTCAAATCCAAGGCCCAATATATTATCATTCTTTAGTAAACACTACACTAATAAAAATGAAGCACTATAATAAACCATTAAGGGTTATTTATACCCATTTAAATCCCAACTTAATCATACAATAAATATATATTTGAATTAAATTATAAAAAGCATACATGACAAATAACCTGTATTAAAAATTATCTTGCTAATTGTGATGTAACTCTGACACATTACAACAATATGAGAAAAATACAATCAGACAGATTATATGTAAGCAAAAAATGAAAGTTTATGTCAAAGGAAATAAATAAATAAAAAATTATTGTTATTAACATATTATCTATATATAATAATCATTATTAATAACATAAACAATGGACTTAAAAGAACAAACTTAATATTAAAAGTCATCTAAAATTATCTTAGATAGAACATCCTAGAGTAAATAGGAAAAAGAAATAAAAGCAATGAGCTCTTTGAATCAACCTTCTCATCAGCTGAATAACATGCATAAATTTAAGCAGAGAATTTGAACTTGCAATTCAAATAGAAATACCAGTCACGATTGAATTGATTAGTCATATAAACAAATACTTGAATATTTGATGAACTAAGAAAAGTATATAGAGTTAATACTAGCCAACTGGGGAATTCAAAAGTGAAATCTTCGAAATTAAATTCAGATTATTCAAATTTCCAAAGTGTTGTTAATTCTAAATCATAGAGCGAATCATCTATAATTAAAGATATCTAATAGTATAAGAAAATATTGTTCTTAATTCTTTCAAGATATTTTAATAAAATTATATAAATATCTATATAACACTATGCATTGCTAAGTGCAAAAGCAATATTGGGAGAGAAAATCATTGCTCATTGAGCTATAATTGTTAGGACTGGAATAAAATTGACCTAACACTTTACACCAGTGCTATGAAACATCAAGTTGACACTTGACAAATGGATCCAACAACTCTCCATTTCAAAGTAGAAGTCCCAAGGATATAAAGGATAAGTGACTTAACAGATATTCTAGAACAATCACATTTTACCATCTATATCCAAAATGGATTAATGAGGATTATTAGAATGACTCATTAGAACATTTTTCTTTATGAACTTTAAAAGAACATTTTGGTTGACATCATGTATTTTATTTTATTTGTATATTTTGTGTAATACGTAACATAATGGAGAAATATTATTGCTATTATTGTATGTAAAATAAAATATAGATTATGATGTGGACTTGCTTGCATACAAATCCGATTATCATCCAGATAAAGGTAAGATTTTATCTAATACCTATTCATTCTGAACATTTGTACAATTGCACCATTATAAATTGTTCTTTGTTTGTTTATACTAATATTTTTGTTAAATGTTTTCAGTTTACTTGACTAACTATTTTTATCATAAATGATCTTTCTTGTCGGTATCATAACTACAGTATATAATAGGGGGATCTCATATCATCTATGACAAATAGGAATTTAGTATAGAAAGCAAGAATGAATAAGACAATCATAAATATAAGATAAATTTCATGCATAGTAACATGGACATCAAATGGCTATTCTTTGTAGAGGATAAGGGATTGGAATAATAATTGAAATAAATTATAAGCAAAGAGTAATCATAGGTGTTAAATTAAGTATTTTATAGTTTGTTATAAATTTTCTTTATTAAAATGTTACTTGCTGTAAATTTATTTGTTAAATATATACAAATGTTAATAAGCATTTATTTTTATAGCGCTATGTTTTTTATAAATTGTAATACATTAAAGATCAGCCTTTTCAAAAGTTGAAATCATAATTGATATAAAGATTTCTTATTATCTATTGCTTTATTTGACCTTTTAATTTATTATTTAGTCTCTCCATTTTAAAGCATTTTCAGCGGTTGACTATAATCTATTTTATATGCTTTTATTCTTAAGTAAATTTCAATATTCAAGTTCAATTTACCACACTTAAGAAAATAAATTATGTTTAATAGTAACATTTCTTAAATTAAATTTAACTATAATACTATATTATATTCATATATTCATTTATCTAATAAAATAATTATATCTCGTCTTAAATAATATTTTATAATTCACTTAATATCTCAGGTAATTATTAGAGATGGTAATCTGGACCAACTGATAATTGCTGGTTTAGCATGAAATAAGTATATTGGTGATTATTTATCTTTTCGACATATATGTATTCAAGTGTATCGGTGTTATGAGATAGAGTGGAGAGTGGTGGGTCATGTGAAAGTCTGTGCTCATATACCATATATATTACATATATAGACACAGGTATATAATAAACCTCTATTTCAGTTATTACTTCTTAAAATAAATTAATTAATTTAGTATCTTGTTCTTTTTTATAAGAATCGATTTCTATATGATATTCTTATTTTACATACATCTAGCAAATATAAAAATAATAATAATCAAGAAAACAAATATATTCACTAATTCTTTCCTATTAAACTCATTAAATAACTTCCCCATCCGTCTTTTATGTATTTAAATGGATAAGGTCCTATACCTGAGGTGTCAGAATGATTTGAGGTCAACGTGGGCATGGCAATAATATTGGCATCAGCATGGTATTTGGGCTTTCCATCATCAGATTTTCAATGGAATGGATGGATGAAGAGTTGGAGTGAATTGAAACCTGTCCATTAAAGTATGAAAATTTGCTATCTTAATATAAACTGAGCACTGATTATATATATATGTATGGGAGATGGTAATCTGGACCAACTGATGAGTGCTGGTTTAGCACAAAATATGTATATTGATGGTTATTTATCTTTTCTACATGTGTGTGGTCATGTGTATCAGTAGTATGAGATAGTGTGGATAGTTGAATGTTGCTTGAAAGTCTGAGTTCAAATCCTCTGTATTTGTAAACTAGATTAAAACTAAGTTAAAAATATGAAATAATAATGATCAATATTTATTATCATAAATAAATTCAAAATCATTTCTTATTACTATGTATTACAATCTAATCCTTTTATTTTTAATATGGCATTTCTAAATATTAAACTTTATTATAACCATTGAGTCAAATAAAGAAAAATTTACTTTACTTAATTTTTAGATTCAATATCTTATACTTTTAACAATCACAATACGTTTATTGTTTATCGTTACATTTAGATTAGGTGCAATAATGCCCCAATATATTTAATTATTACAATACATGTGTGGTTAGGATGAGGCATAATGACTTGGAAATAACAAGAAAAGGGACTATAGACACTTTGTTAATTATAAAATAGTTTATTATAACAACAATATAAAAGTCTAAAAATTACAAATATTATTTTAAAAAAAAAAATTATTTAACAGATTATAAAATTTAAAAATTAACATGAAAAAAATACTTATAAAAAAAATAATAATTTGCACTTTGAAATTATTCACGATTATAAGATAATATCTTTCACATTGAACTTTGTGACTAGTAAGATATGCTGTAATAATTCTATAGTAAAATATATCAATAATGTAGACAACTTATACATTATCATATTCTACATTTTTCAATAAAATATGTTCTCATATTACTATTTATTAACTTTTAATATTTTGTAATAAGATAACCTAATTATAACTCTGTAACTTGTTATATGTTCTATGTTTATTCCTAATTATAAAATAAACATATAAGCTTTTAAATTTATGTATGATAGGTATTTCACAATTAGGCTTTATTTTCATCAACATGTCTTATATTAGTTCAACATTCATTCTATAATTGGATTTCTAAAAATTTTGAATATAAAAATCATTTATCAAATCTTTTTAATATTTTATTTGTGCCATATTTAGCTTTTCTTACATTAAGTAAATGATCTTATCATTAGTTGAGCTAGCTATTATTATTTACTCAACTATATAATTCTCAAATATGATGTATGTACCAGTATAATATTAAGGATTATAAGTGAGGGATGGACATCTAGAACTATAAGAAATAATATTATGGATATGTAACTTAATGTCACATTTCTTTGTGTCTACCTTAATTTATAACTTGGTTTCTTTTTAAGTTTTTACAGATTTATGAAAAAATGCTACTGTCCATGTATCATAAATATATTGACTTACTATAACTATATTATACTTAATATTAAATACATCCCTATCACTACAGGATTTCCTAAAAAAACTACTTTTCTGAACCACTAATTGTCTATCAAAACACTGGCTAAATCAGATACTTGACTACCTTCTCGCTCACAATGGCCACTCTACCCTAGTATTTAGACAAAAAATCTCTATTTGGGATGCTCATAACCTGCTCTTTCCCACACAAAACTCTACCATTCCTTACCTCGGTGGTAACAATCAGGTAGTTACCAGGTTTTTCAGGCATCTCAAGCTGGAGCCAAGGTTCCTGGACTTTCTAGTGAAAATCAACCTGAATTCACTCCAGACGAACTGGTTCCTGCACTACAGGAGATTCCTCAAGAATATAGATCCTATCTGTCACAACTGCCATAGAACCTGTGAAACCTTTGATCATATGATAAATGATTGCCCAGCATATAATAAAATCAGAATTTTATTACTCACTACTGCCACATTTCTCTGAACAAAATCTTAAATATCAAATGCTGCTTCCTGTCCAGGAATTATATCACCACAAGACTCTCAACCTTTCTCACTTATGCCATCTGGATGGCCAGATGTCGCAACAAGTTTACCTTTCCTCATCCCAAGCCTGAAGACACATTCATTTCCAAGCTGAAGGAATTTCACCATAAGGACAGAATCATCTCATCCAGATTTTTATTTGACAACACGTGGAGCCTGATTAAGCTGGATTAAACAAAACCACTGACCACATCAGAACATTTGGTTGCCTGACTAACATGGATAACTATTACTTTTGATTTACAATTGTATCATAATTACATATGGTTTTTCAATAAAATTATTTATAAATAAATATAAATCATAAAAACCATTATAGATAAATCCTATACACCTTTTCTTAAAATAACATCCAAACTTCTTAGCATTTTTTACCATGAACACCAAGAAGAATAAAATAAAACAAGCAAATGGTTTATAAGATATAGTTTATCATAAGTAGACTAAATTAATTACTTTTAACTTGTTCAGAGATCACTTATTTATACATTTTTATAATCATATGCAGATTACAATAATTATAATCACCCCTCTGTAATTTTCCATTACATGAATATAACCATAAAAAATGTTATACCCATTTATTTCACCTGAATTTTGGTTTGTATTATTAAATATCAATATCTTACACTAAACCATAGTAAATTAAAGTTACCTTAATAATATATTTTTATGATTATTACTGACAGTTCACTAATTGACATAACTTCTTGATGTTATAAAATCATAAAAAAAATCAAGAAAAATTTTAATTTTTCTTTTCTTTTTTTATATCAAAACAAATTCTACAATAAAGCCTGATTTCTATGATGACCAATTATTTGAACAGAGAGAGATTTTTTTCTCTTTCTCCTCTCTGCACTTTTTCACCAGTTGGAATGAAAAACATGAAATAAGTCCAAGAGAAATATTAATTATCAATATCATATAAAAAGTTATTGTAATGAAAGTTCATTCTTCTTATATTATTTATAAAATAAATTCCTTCATATTAATAGACAAGTATTTATTATTTAATAAGACGTTTATCAAATTTTAAAATTTCATTTTTTTCACCATTAAAATAGTCACTGCAAAATTATACAGTTCTAAAAAAATTTCCAGATCATTCACCTTTAAGATATTAATAATTCCAATAATGTTGCTTGTAAACTAGTAAACGTTCAGAGTTCTCAAAATTATTCGCATTTAACATGTTCATAACTGGAATAATACTTGTAGTAATATTATAAAAGTCTAGAGTTCTTCTGTATAATCCATATTCATCATGTTAAAACAATCACAAGTTATTACCTAAGCAGAATAACAGTTAGTAAATATATTTTTATTAAAAATTAGTTAGCAGTATATATTTCATCTTAAAATTATTATCACTCTACTAAAGTCACTCATAAATTTAAAATAGGAAATGTAAGTAGCTTTTCTGAATAAAAGTGTTTTTATTACAGCTAATTGTTAGAGTTAATAAAAATGTTTTCTGTCATGCAGCATACAAACATGAATAAATATAAATTCCTTAGGTATTCTTTGCATTGTTCTGTAGGCAAAATGGTCTGATATTCAGCAAAATTTTTTAACCAAATGCATTGTTATCTTCTGAAGTAGATTTTTTCATTCTATTACCATAGATTTCTGGTTGGCTCATGTAGTACACCAATGAGAAAAATTTATTTACTATTCCATGTTTAAATGTGTATCTAAACTTTTTGAAATAATTTCCATAGTTTTATAAGTTACTATTACTGTTTTTTAAAGACAAAATAATAAAATTTATAATAAATTTACAATTAGATTTAAAAAAAGGAATGCTTTCTATTTCTTTGAAAATTTCTTGATTTTGTCCCTCCCTCCTTCATATCTATTCACCTCTATTTATAGGAAAATTTTACCAATATCTGATTGGTTAATTAATTCCAGATACTTGCTAAAATTTATATACTAATTATTTATGTCTAATCTTTTAAAATAATTTTATAATATTATGAAATAATATATTTTTTAAATTTTATTAAAGTAACATTTAAATGTACACAGAGAGCATACCAATAGCTCAATCAAGCTCATAATTGATTGAGCTATTGGTACGCTCTCTGTGTGCATTTTTGTAACTACAAGCTTTTTAAAAGTAATGTCACATTATATATGACTTGCTTTTTTTAATTATTACATTTAAATGTATCTATTAATAAAAATACTTTTTATTTAGACTTAAAATTTTAATACATAAAAATTTATCATTTATGCTATTATAATAATTATTTTAGATGCTTTTATAAAATTGATACAGTTAAATAAAATGTAATACTTATTTTTTAAACAAGTGATAAATCTACTTTAAGAACAAGGAATATAATTAATTATTACATGAATGTGTGTGCACACATATCAACATACATTCCATTTTTATTTATTTCATCATTATTTAAATAATTTATGATAAAAAATAAATAGAAATTTGAAATTAAGCTGTTAATAATTATAAAAATATTAATTTCAATTAACACTACACTATGTTATATAATTTTAATTATTATACACTTTTATCTTAAAAATAAATAGCATTTTATATCTCAACTTTATTACTGAAATTATATTGCTTTAAAGTAACCAACTTAATTTTAATACTACTAAAACAATTTATTTTAATCTACTTCCTAAATTAAATAATAAATTGTAACTAACTATTACATAAAATGTAAAACTTCTATGAAAATCGACTATTATTTACATTCATAGAGTAATGTAGTAAAATAAAAAGACTTCAATATATATATAACCATTAGAAACCTGTCAACACTTAGATAATCCCAATATAGATAACAATCAAGAATATCAAACGGTTATCAAGGCAACCTCCTTTTAACAATAGAGGTGGAATTCCATCTCTATTAATGATCTCATATATTTATATAGACATTAAAGTTTGCAACTTGACCACAGAGATTGAAATTATTGATAGAAAGTTTTAAAAAATAACCTTAAACAGTTAAATATAACCTGTTCTGAATGCAGACTAATAAATAGCCAATTATAACATTACAAATTACAATTATAATTTTCAAATTGCATCCAAAGTATTATTTAAATAATAAGTGTAATAATTCTCAAGGCTAAGTAGGTTTATAAGTAACTATTACAAACCAGTCAACATTTAGACAATCCCAATATAGATAACCATCAAGAATTTCAAACTATTGTCAAGGCCACTTACTTTTAGCAATAGAGGTGGAATCCCATTTCTATTAATATATATATATATAACACTTCAATATTAGTTCTAAATAAAATATTCACAAGTCAAAGCATAGTTTTTTTTATTTATTTATAGAGAAAAGATCAGACTATCTTATTTTTTTGTTACTTCATTTTCTTATATAGCTTTGTCTGAAATATTTTGGCGAGAAAACATTAATTTTTTTAAACAATCTTTTCTTATGTTATTTTAAAATTGATTTATATGAAAAATTGACGTGCGTGATTTTTCTCAATTTCAACATTGTCAATACTGGTTTGAAAAATGAATATGTAATATAAGATACTACCAGTATTTTAACAATATGTATCACTTCAAGATTAATATTCATAAGATTGATTAATTAGGTAAATGAAATACTCTCAAGCCAGAGCATAAAACAAATCTCTATATAAGAAAATGAGGTAAAGGGAGAATATATATAAAAAAACACTATTGTCTTATGCTTTGACTTGAGAGTATTTTATGAGAATAATCTTGAACCTTTACATATGAACATATGATTAAAACACTAAACATATTTTATACTATCTATCTATCTATCTATCTATCTATCTATCTATCTATCTATCTATCTATCTATCTATCTATCTATCTATCTATCTATCTATCTATCTATCTATCTATCTATCTATCTATCTATCTATCTATCTATCTATCTATCTATCTATCTATCTATCTATCTATCTATCTATCTATCTATCTATCTATCTATCTATCTATCTATCTATCTATCTATCTATCTATCTATCTATCTATCTATCTATCTATCTATCTATCTATCTATCTATCTATCTATTTATCTATCTATCTATCTATCTATCTATCTATCTATCTATCTATCTATCTATCTATTGTCTGTCTGTCTGTCTGTCTGTCAACTTATTTTATTCTACATCTCTCTCTAGGCATCATAATTTTTATTAAGACACAAATTTTAGTCTACTCATTTTCTATAACTTTTTTAAATATATATATATTCTCTTTGATATATATACTCACATAAGCAATGTTTAACAGGAAAATAAATTGAAAAAATATCCACTTTATAGTACAGTTACAAGATTTTGAAAACTTCAGGCAAATAAAATTGATTACCTTTAAACTTAAACCTGATAAACAACAAGAACAAACTCTAAACAAGAAATAGAAAAGGAAGAAAATTGTTGATTTTAGAAATAAGTCAGTAGTTTTAAAAAAAAATCGATATAAGAATAAAATTCTCTTAGTTTATGTAAGACCTTAAATATAGTCTTTGTATTTAACCACAATGTCAAAATATTTTATATTAAAATATCTTTTAAGTCACGTGATGTATGACTTTATTTTTATCTTATTACTTTTAAATATTATATAAAATGTATGTTATATGCTATCAATTTTTTTTGTATAAAAGTATAAAGACTCTTTACTGGGACTAATTATTATCATCATCATCATCATCACTATCAATAATCTATTGTCAGAATAACATTTTCTCAAATTTACTATTTTTTTTTCTTTCTGTTAACCCCCTACGCGGCTTGGCGCAATTGGTAGTCACCGACTTAGGATCGGTAGGCCCCAGGATCCATTTTGTCGCTGGAACTTCCTACAAAATCCTGATCAATAAAGCGATATGCTGCTTTTTTATATATATATTTCTGCTAATTAATTTTTTAAAATTTAATTCTAACTTTTATAATCCTGTTTATTTTCTGGATTAGTTATAATAATCATATTTATTTATTGTATTTGATGAAAACTGGAAATATGAAATTTCAAAAATTACCGGATCAACCACTGCATTTCAAGATATAAAATAAAGAAATAAAATACAGTAGCATATATACAAACTTAATTCCGAAAAGAAAAAAGTTTGACTAAAGACATAAATTTAATAAAGCAATATTAACTTTTTTGTTTTTAGAAAATGTTGTATAAATTGTTAAATTAAGCTTATATTAAAGAAGAGTTGATTATCAATAAAAAATATTTTAATTAACTTTATATATTCTAAATAGCCTTAAAAACTTGCAACTATATTTTAATTATTTCTTTACAATTTATTTTATAAGGAAATTAATTAATTTTATCCTTACTTCCTAAAGCTATGTGCATCATAAAAATTAATATCATCATTATGCTAGAAGGAAGCAGAAAAAAGATATGTAGATTGATTGATTTTTAAAATAGATTTAAATATGTATATATATTGTATCAATAAATTCAATGTCTGTGGTCAAGTTTCAATGTTTAGTGCCTATATAAGTATATTGGATCATTAATGAAGGTGGAATTCGACTTTTATTGTTAAAACGAGGTTGCCTTGACAACAATTTGAAATTGTTAATTGTTACTGATATTGGGATTATCTAACTGTTGACTAGTATTAATGATATATATATTATGGATGGGTATAAAATAGGCTCTGAGTGACTTGACTTGGACTTGGTCAGATTTAAGTGGGCAATGTTGTTGTGAGCACGTCTTTTAAATGACTGATTCACAAAAGTAAAAAAAAAACGTCTCCACAGAATTGGGTTTTTTGATTGAGTCTCAGTCATTTCGTTCAAGACTTGGAGTTCTTGGGAAAATTTTGAAACAGAATTTTTTAAAAAAACTTGTAACAACTTGCCCCATTTTATTTTTGACTATGAGGCATTCTCTTTATGGAGAACCACTATGAGGTATTCACCAAACCTATATTAAATTCATTTTTTAACCATGAAAATTTTATCTATACACACATGCATACAAGCATACCCACTTCACTCTCCCATCCACCAACACATACACTTATATATCCAACAAAGATTGATTTTTTCCTATCCAGCATTACCATTTGATAGATTTTAATAAATTCCTATTGGTAGAATAAGTTAAATTAATGCTATTTAAAATTGTTAGGTGTATGTAGTTTTTAATTATTTATTTATTACTGAAATTTAAAATATATATTTGAGCTCAGGATAATCTCTACTTTAGTAAATGATTAGTAATAAGTGTTAATACATTTACACAAAATGGTTTGTGTCAAAGTTCTGAGGATAGAAAATTTGACACTTATAAATCAAATTATAGTAATTTGCTATCTATAAATACTAAATGTATGATGAAGACATGTGTAAAGATTGTAATATGGACCAACTGATGAGTGCCAATTCAGCACAAAATTCCTGTCTTGGGGATTTGTCTTTTTGACAAATCTTTGATCATATGTCTCATAAATGTATGATGGAATAGAAGATTGAAATGCATCTAAAAAATATATGTATTGAAGTTACATTATAACATGTGTTAAGGATGCCTTATTTACTAAAATAGTCAAATGGGTGTTTCAAAACTTATCCATAATGAGGAAGTTGATCTGAATTTTGTTTTGATGAATGGTTGCAATAGAATTGGGCTAAGGTAGAAGATGCTCTGATAAAAGCAATAAATTTGATCATATATATATATATTATAATGATCAGGGTTTCTGATGATCAATCCAGTCTTACCGTATCTGCCGACAGAGTGCCATTAGGCTACTTGAACCTAGAAAATTTATAGAGTAGGCAGATACATGCTGTTAAGATCTTATTTTACATATATTTTTATTCCTACCATTAGCCCATTGTCACTAGCACAATGAGATGCAGAGATTTATAAAATATAGATTCTTATCAGAAAATATTTTAAATATAAAAAATATATAAAATAAGCCACTGCCAGTAATTAACACATAAACATTTATTTACGCACATATATATAAAATTTAGCATTATTATTTTAGTATGTTTACTTTAGCATTTAACTACATTTTTAACTTTTATTTTGAAGTTCACACAGATGAATTTAATAGTTTATTTAAGTGTTGAGTATGAATAAACTACATAGATTGCATTTGAAAAGAAAAATATTTTATCCCTGATTTAACCTTAGGCCAAAAGTTTGCAGCCAACCCAACGTCAATCCATCTGATATATCGATGTATTCAATGCAGTATGAATATGACAGCACAAAATACCACACCGTCAGGAATGCACATCTGAACAGTATGGTTAATAGAAGACATTGACTCTCATACAGACAGGAATATTACATCTGTCTGATGAGAAGAATAATAAAAAAAAAACTCCATAGGAAGGGACTGCGTTTTCCATCTTACTGTCCCATTCCATAGGCAAAAAGGGGGTGTGCGGCGTAATATGCGATCCTGCACTTAGCGAACCTCATACTACATCCACTAATTATGCCAATATATCCAATCCATTGACCCAATTTAACTACAAAACAAATAACCTAAGATTACCCTCCCTTAAACTAACATAACTTTATAAATCTATGCAGCCATTCACGCCCGACTTAAGTTTAGTTTAACAAAAAACAAAAATCATAAAACTTAAAAGAACAAAAAAAAAATGGAAATGATTTTAAATAAATAAAAAAATACATCAAATAACATTATTAATATTAATTTACATTGGTCAGATAGGATTCTATTTGTATTATTTACTGAAAGGTTTAGAATTTAGAGTTCTTATTGTTTTCAAATTAATATTCATTAGAGTTCATAAAGTTCTTACGGTTTTAGAAATGTTCATTAGTTATATAGTTCTTACTGTTTTAGAAAAGTTCATCCTTTACAGTTGCTTGCCATTTGGAATCCAGCATTAAATCCCCCGATGATCCTGTGGTCCTCAATATAGGAAAAACAATGTTTCATTTTTTTTATAACAACTGAAGGAATAGAAAGTGTGTCTTTCAATACCTTCACCTCCAACTCTCTGACTTAACACATCTCCGTCTTTTCTTAATTTTTCTTCACTCACTAAAAATTTATTTCCAAACTTTTTCATTTATATCTAAACTTTCGGATCCAATGCATTTTGTCATCGATGATGATGATCCTTCCGTTGAGCTCCATTTCCTGAGGGATTTCTTTCATTGGTTATTATGCTCCTATTGTTTTTCTCCTATCTGACCTTTACTTATAAATGTTGGAATGCCCAAGGGCTAGTTTACTTTTATTAATTAAAATAATCATTTCCATTTTATACAATAGAATTAATTAAACTGTACATTCTTTTTAATGATATATATTTATCTTTAAATCTTTTAAGTTTTTTCTTAAAATTTGGTTTTAAAATACTAATTTTTAATAGTTTTCTTTTAATAATTTTTCATCTGTGCGATTTTATATATATAAAGTTTAAATGACTTTTAACTTTCAATTTTTATGTCTTAAAAAAGAAATTTTTATATGCAAACTTTTCTTTTTAATTTCTACTTTTTAAAATAAATAATGTAACGATGTGTGTGCCCATAACAATATATATATATATATATATATATGTCTGTATGCTACATAATCAAAGTAATATGAATAATAAAGACAAAGAAACCAACACTAATTTCAATATATAATGACATTATAATAAACTTGGATTTAACACAAACCTTATTTTGGAGAGCAGTTATTACTTTGATCATAGTTTAAGCAATATTTCTAATATATTTGATTTAAATTTAATTTTTTAATGGTTGTGACTGGAATAGACATTCAGTATACCATTTCTTACCTATGATCTAATAGTAATTGTTTCCTATTGGAACCAGTTCTACATTGCATGTGAGTAGTTTAGTGAATGTTATTAAACTGTTACCATAAGCATAGAGACTCAGGTGTTGATATTTCTATAATAGTAGAGGCATATTATTCATTAACTGAGATTTCATATGTATATTTGGGGTATGGATAATCTTTAGTTTAATAAGTGATTAGTTATAATCAATAATATATTTGCATAAAGTGGCTTGTATCAAAGTTGTGTGGGCAGAAATGTTTGGCACTTGTAAAATCAAACAGTAGTGTTTTGCTGTGTATAAATACTGATCAAATGATGAAGACATATGTTTGGTTGAATATTAAAAGTGCATTTTGAGAATCATTTGTCTGTTTCATGTCTTTGTTCATATGTTTCAACAATGAGTGATGGATAAAAATTTTAAAATATATTTATACAAATAACAAATACACAAATTAAATTGATCTAACATTCGGTATACTGTAAGATGCAGTCGAACAGACTGTTATGGAAAAGAAAAGCTAATCTGAAACCAAGATTAACACAATACATCTTTATTCAACTAATGCACCTGTATTTTATTTTAAAAATATATTTATTGACATAATAAAATTGTACAGGTGAATAATAAATGCACTTTGTTAATGTTGGCTCATCCATTGCTGACATTGGTCTGGCAGATGTATGCCAGAGCCATTCTCTGCACTAGCAGGTTGATAAATGATCACATACATTCCATTTTGTTGGTATAGACCACCCCTTTTAAGGTTGGCCCAATAATGCTAACTTATCAGCTGGAATACATGTAGTGTGAAATCAATGACTCTCTAGTAGAATCCGACATGTTGCATCATACACTACTTCATTTACAATACACTACAATGTGGATATATCAGGTCCAATATTCATGTAGAGTCTGTGGACCATACTAGTAGGCTCCATGTATTAATAAATAATAATGTTTGAGGAAGGAAATGATAGAAACTGTAAGATTAAAGAAGGATGGTGCATCGAAGAAAATGAAAATGTAATGCATCAAGAACCTATATTCAAATTAAGAAAAAGGAGTTTCTTAAATCTTTGACATGATTATGGCAGACACATACCAAAAGTATACTCAGTTTGATTAATTTCATTTAACATATTTAATTTATATTTTGGTCTTTTTCTAAATATACACATATATGAATTAATTTATAAAGTTAAATTATTATATGTTTTATATATGTCTTACTCACTTGAAAAATAAAATAGGTGTTTCAAAAGGCATCCTTAGTGAGAGAAGCTAGTCTAAGACGAATTGATAAAATATATATTGTATATAAAAAATAAATAGCTGCTAATATAATAGATAAAGTTAATCATAGAATTTAACTTAAATGAGCGATTTAAAAAAAACTTAATATTAAAAAGAAGGTTATTTAGGATTTTGAAAAGTAATTACAACATCATAAAAATGACTTATCACATAAGAAAAGTATGGAGAGATGAATACTAGAATTAACAGAGAGAGATCAAAAGGAAAATACATAGATTTAAAAAGAAAGAAATATTACTAATATCATTTAAAAATGTTGGGTTGTACATAATATTAGAAGATATACAGACAACCAAAATTTGAATTCAGATCCCAAAATATTGCAAGAAATATGTATTGAAATGAAAGATATAATGAAGTTTCCAAAAGTGACATAGAGAAAAGAAACTATGGATAAAAAAAGTGGGCAAATCCAAAAATTTTCATGGTACAAAAATTGATAATGGTTGAAATTGAAAAGTCATGTTGGTTGAGCTAAAGGTAAATTATGATATCACATTATAATGATAATTCTCTGTTAAGATCAGTGAAATGACACTCATCTAAACACCCATTTACTAACCATTATTAGATATGCTGGATTGGCTATAGAGTTAGATAGTTAAAAAAATTTCTAGGCTTATATACTCATATTTATTTTAATATATACACACAAGCTTTATTAAAAAAGTTAGTTTTCAAACAAATTATAAAACATAACTAACCTTTATTCAATTCCATTATCAATGACTGTGTCTATGTTTGAGTTTTATAATGCTAAAAGATTTTAGAAATGCATAATACTCCATAGCATTGTTAGTAGTAAGTATGTAGTAACATTTGTTGTTGCAAATTGCATTTGTGTTTTAATCTTCATCTCACAATAGTCAAATAATTTAATTATACAAGCATAAATCTCTCACTCATATCTTTCATTGATATACAGCATCTGAACTCAGTCAAATATCACAGTTAAGTCTTAAAGTTTGATATGACATAAAAAAACTATTCAGGTATACAATAAATAAATAAATATATTCAGAATAAGTTGAATTAAATATTTCCATGTATTGTTATTTTAATAAAGAATATAAATAAAAAAAAATTATCCATGTAAACAGAAATAACTTTTGCCTTTTGATGTTGCTAAGAAACTATCAATTACTATTAACTGACAATTATTTTAAGGCTAAACAACTTTTTTCAATCTATAATAGCTCTTTTGTTGTGGTTTATTCAAGAAAAAGGATGTATTCTCTTACCTCAAATCAAAATTTTTAAATGCATTTAAATCCAGAAAGCTATTTTTATAGATGCAAGAATGTGAAAGAATAACACCTTTTTTGAAATTCTGCAAATAATATTTTGAACTTATCCAGTGAGTTATATTTGTTGGAATTAAATATTTCCATGGATTGTTACTTTAACAAAAAATTCAAACAAAAGAGCTATTATAGGTTAATGAAAAACTTATTTACCCTCTGGGATTGTCATTTAGTAGTAATTGATATTTTTTGGCAACATCAAAGGTTAAAGGTTTTCTCTGTTTACATGGATATAATCACTTTATTTATATTTATTATTATAAATAGAATAAGTAATAACAAAAAGTGGTCATAAATAAGAAAATAATAAAATAATTTTATTTTGTCTTCTACTATATTTTATATACATCTCCTGCCAATTTTTTTTTTGCCTATAAGATTTAATTATACCCTGTGCCATTTGAAAGTAATCTTGAACCATACATAAATTAATTTTTTTTTCATTTATATTAAAATTAAATCACAATTAATTTCTAGGAACAAATTCCATAAAAAAAACTAGCTAATTCTACTTAAAATTGTGATACAAATACTTTATGTAAACTTCCTTGTCACTAGTATATTTTGTTAATAGATACCGTATTCCTGTTTGGAAAAAAAGTTACCACATTAATCCTTTGAGTATTGAATTAAATATTATCTTGAGGAATGTTAATGATATGCTCACATCTACATCTTTGCAATAATTCTTATTCTTTCACATATTTCTTCATCAGGTAACAGGAGAAAAATTGTCTTTCAAAAAAATATATCAAAAGCTGCTATGTAGATCAAATTTTCCAAAAATTAAGATCTCTTTTTTTGGTGACCAACAAAGAATCTATAATTTAAGAAATGTAAAAGTGGAATTCTTATGAGATTCCATATAGATTTCTTTTTAGATGCAATAATAAAGCCATATGGATTCGATCTACCTATATGCAACTAGAACTTTTTAAATAAATTCAGAACGATCCAAAGTCATTGGAATGACCCATACTATAAATCATGTAGTTAGAGACTCCTGATATATAGTATGAGAAGTCAAGGTCTTGATAAAGACACTACTAAATCTTATCTCCTGGTTAAAATTTCTACAGATTTCCCATTAATATTTTGTTAACTGCAGTAATAAACTCTCCATACAGTAATAACAACCAGTGCAAACCTTAGTAATCAACAAATGCAAGAAGGTTTGTGCATAAAATACCTATTGAATGCCTACTCATTCAATATCCATAGACAAGCTTGTAGCTTGTGGTTTTCATTAGTGAGAAACCTTGGACCTGAGAGCACTGCACCTAGATCACTAGATAGGGATTTTATGCACAAAAATTCTTGCAATCACTGATTATTAAAGCTTACAATAGGTGGCACTACTATATGAAGAGTTTGCTGCCAAGGACATGTGCAAGGGTGGGTAAAGAGATGGGGATTAAATTTAGGGAAGAAAAATCAAATATAATAATGGTTAATCTGGGGAAAGAGAAGATGTAGAATTTTTATTGGGAGATATTAAGTTAAGTGGGGTGAATAGATATAGTTATTTGGGAATTATTTTAAGTAATCAGAAAAATTATTTGGATGAATGGGAGAAAAAATTGATAAATAAAGCAAAGAAAAGAAAGGGATTGATAAAGAAATTAACTGTTTTCATATGATAACTTTGATGTAGCTAGAATTATATGGAAGGGAGTTGCAGTAGCAGGGTCAACATATGGTAATGATGCATTATGTGTTAGTAAAGGGGTATTAAATTACTTAGAAAGTTCAAAGGGAAGTAGGAAGACATGCATTGGATGCAGATGTATGGACAGCAAGGGAGGCAAAATTCTCTCACCTAAAATAAAGAAAATGCATAACATAATATCTTCCTGCTGGTGATTTATAAAATTACAAAAAAACAAAAGACAGCAACTCTAGTTTCCTGATTAAGAGATATGAAAATATATGGTCTTCTAAAAAAATAAATGAAACCAGCATGGAAAATCAAGCAGTAGCATTCTAACTACTGACATTGTAATGCTGCAGGACTGTTGCACATAATACTGCATTTAAAGCAAGCATGGTTGATTTCACATACAAGACAAAAAAAATATATGATTATTATCTTACATAATCTAGAAAGAAATCTCTACTTTCAGAAAACCAGAACAATAGAGATGATAAATAGCCACCCAAAAGATTTTGTTGTTTGCAAAAAGCGCAAACTAAATGTGTTTAAAATTACTTATTTTACAACAACAACTAAGAGCAGGTGAGTAAATAAAAATTACAAGAACTGTCAAATCATTTAGCAATAGTTAGTGAAATAAACGGAATAAATATTAGGAATATAAAATATAATCTCACAATGCACCCTCTGATAAACGAAAATTGAAAACAAACTTGGAATCTTAAAACTAAGATTCCAAGTCACACTATAAATACCAGTAAAAGGAAATACAGATAATAAATATTAGATAAAATAATTAAAATAATTAATACCACTTTATATATCACACTTATCATTAGATTGAGCAGAGATTTAATTAAAAGCAATTTATTTACCCTGGCAAGAATAAGAAAAAGTTTACCTTATGGTAAAGTAGAATTCACATAGTTTTCTGAAGAGTGCACACTTTTAATAATAGTTCATCTTTCAGGTATTTTGACAGTGGCAAGGTAGAGGCATGGGGTCCTGTTTATTTTAGACATTCATGACATAACTGAAGGAGAATCAGCAGGTGTAGGTCCATCTTTTGAATTAAGCTAGCAAGACATATTGTTGGTTATAATATGTATAGTCATATATTTTGGCATCTTGGAGAAAGCAAAATTGTTTTAATAACTGCAAATTTTGCTTTTAAAAAAATTAAATGTCCAAATGGCTAATGTACAAATGTTGAATGAGGTTAATCAGAATGAGTATAAGAAGCTAAACCAATCACCTTGACAGAATACTTGCTTGGTCAAGGCTCTCTAGAATAATCCATGAAATTTTTAGGGTAATTTATATCCACACTCAATTTCCCATGTAAACTATCCTTGTTGTTGAATGCTACACCTAAGGGCAGGGAAAATCTCAATCTCCCACTCAATCTAATTTAGGAATTCCAACCAGGAATTATTTTAACTAAAACAACAACACAAAATTAAATCTCCACTTTTAGAATTAAATTAGAAATGATTAAAATAAGAAACAGGAATGTAATCAACATGTTTGCTTGTTTTTAATCAACTTGCTTAAAAACAAATGGTAACAGAAAACTATTTTAAAATCAACTTTATATAATAAATAAAAAATATTTTAAACACAGAAGAGTGTGTGTGTTGATACAAGTACTCTTTTTAAATAATTTTTAAATGACTTTATAGATTTAAATTTGATCAACTAAAAGTTAGTTTTATTTATTTATTTTTGGTTTAAATGACACTTCCCGTTCATTTGGTAAAAAAAAAAGCATTCATGTGCTTCTTTTTTTTTAAACTTTAAACATTTAAAACTTCCCTAGAAAATTCCTGGCTGAACATTTGTCTTGCACTCTAAAACAATATTTTATTAAAATATATTTAACTTATCCATTCTCATAATTCATTAACCAAAATCTTTTTTTTTTATTAAAATCAATCAGTCCAATTGCTAAATGCTGAACCCTTAACTTTTGACCGGCAGTTCTTTTACTCCTTTTACTAACTTTCTGAAATAAGTTCCTTTCCCTCTTATATTTTCTTAGCTTATACAATTTTCTCTTGTCCCTTTCACATTCTGTTTTGTTTTCTATCTCATATGTCTGAAAACCTTTAGGTCTATCAAAACACCTTTCTATAAAATATTCCACTTTATTATTAATATTATCGGCACTAGAAAATGGATATAATTTATCTTCTACCAATTGTTTGAACATTTTAAATAAGATTGTTCTATAGATAGATTCTATTTCTGCTTTAAAATCATACACCCTATCCTTTTCTTTAACTCTTGTCTTTGCATTAGATCCATGTTCAAAACTAACAGTTATTTTACTCAAGTCATTTTTAATCTCTTGTAGAAACCCTTTCATATTATTTTCATCCTTTAACTTATAGCTTCCTTCTATCTCTTGATCTACATTTACTAGATTTTCCACCACACTTTCTATTTCACCCCATCTGTGCTTATTTCTAACTTTTTTCCACCTTCTCTGTGTGAACACTATTTTGTTCTAGCTCAATTTTTTACTCAACTTATTTTTCAGATCATTTTCCATCTCAACCTCCTTTTACTTCTTGACTTTCTTCCACTCTTCCATCTATTCACCCCTCATCTCTCTCATTTCTGTAATCATTTCTACTTTGCACTCTTTAATTTCTTCATTCATTTCTACTTTGCACTTTCTAATTTCTTTCATCATTTCTGCTCTTAACTCTTTCAAATCTTCTATTATTTATTGAAACATTTCCCTCATCATGTCCATCATCATCTTCATCATCACCTGTGTCTCTGACTCATCTTTTTCAACTATTCCCACTTTTACACAAGACTAAATTCATGATACTAACTTTTTTTTAAAAATTAATCTAAAAGTGAATACGATGCTATTTTTTGGTTCTTACTTGTTTATATGAAAGAAGACAACAAACTATTTTTAACACTTTTTAAATTTCAAAAACAATTAACTCCTAAAGAATTTTTAGAAAAAAAAATGCTATTTATTGTTTCTATAAATTATTTCACACGAAAAAGATGAACCCCCTTCTGCCAAACTGCTCCAATAATATATGTCATACTAACAAAAACTGATCCCCATCTACTAAATCTTGCCTTTTATACCTGAAATATTTCTCAACTGTCTAAACAAAATCTCACATGAGCTTGAAATTCGAAGCCCCACATTGGTTGCGCTAAAAATTTAAAGTATGTAACGGACACTCAATCCGCCGCTAATCACAGAGGGGACCATCAGATCACTATGTACCTGGAAATTTTATTTTTTGTGATCAAAAATGGATGAAAATTATGGTTTGCACCAGACTAAACCCAGGGAGGAACAAGAGATCTTAAGTATTGTTTAGACAATTGAGAAATAAAAGCACCAAGACAAACAAAAGCCAAATAAATTTAAACATTCTGAAAATTTTATTAAAAGTTGGACAATAGAATAAAGAAATCTAGCCATGAATACAAAAGTGACTTATATTAGAATATGCATATTTATCAGAGAGTGCACATGAGTACAGCACACATGAAAACATTAAACATTTTGGCAGCAAAATTCTCTCACCTAAAATAAAGAAAATGCATAGGAGAATACCTTCCTGCTGCTGATTTATAAAATTAAAAAAAAAACAAAAGACAGCAACTCTAGTTTTCTGATTAAGAGATATGAAAATATATGGTCTTGTAGGAAATCAATGAAACCAGCATGGACAATTAATCAGTAGCATTCTAACTACTGACATTATAATGCTGCAGGACTGTTGCACATAATACTGCATTTAAAGCAAACATGGTTGATTTCACATACAAGACAAAAAAATATATATGATTACCTTCTTAGGTAATCTAGAAAGAAATTTGTACTTTCAGAAAACCAGAACAATAAAGATGATAAATAGCTAGCCAAACGATTTTGTTGTTTGCAAAAAGCGCAAACTAAATGTGTTTAAAATTACTTATTTTACAACAACAACTAAGGGCAGATGAGTAAATAAAAATTATGAAAACTGCCAAAGCATTTAGCAATAGTTAGTGAAATAAATGGAATACATATTAGGAATATAAAATATAATCTCACAACGCACCCTCTGATAAACGAAAATTGAAAACAAACTTGGAATCTTAAAACTAAGATTCCAAGACATACTATAAATACTGGTAAAAGGAAATACAGATAATAAATATTAGATTAAATAATTAAAATAATTAACACCACTTTATATATTACACTTATCATTAGATTGAGTGGAGATTTAATTAAAAGCAATTTATTTACCCTGGCAAGAATAACCTTATGGTAAAGTAGAATTCACATAGTTTTCTGAAGAGTGCACACTTTTAATAATAGTTCATTTTTCAGGTATTTTGACAGTGGCAAGGTAGAGGCATGGCGTCCTGTTTATTTTAGACATTCATGGCATAACTGAAGAAGAATCAGCAGGCATAGGTCCATCTTTTGAGTCAAGCTAGCAAGACATATTGTTGGTTATAAAATGTATAGTCAAATATTTTGGCATCTTGGAGAAAGAAAAATTGTTTTAATAACTGCAAATTTTGCTTTTAAAGAAATTAAATGTAAATAATATTTATTTTATAAAGCGCAAACAGTGTTGAAATTAAATTGAGAGACTGCAAACCCCTCATGCTCATAAATAAGTCCAAATGGCTAACGTATGAATGTTGAATGAGGTTAATCAGAATGAATATAAGAAGCTAAACCAATCACCTGGATGGAGTACTTGCTTGGTCAAGGCTCTCTAGAATAATCCATGAAATTTTTGGGGTTATTTATACCCACACTCAATTTCCCACATAAACTATCCTTGTTGTTGAATGCTATGCCTAAGGACAGGGCAAATCTCAATCTCCTGCTCAATCTAATTTAGGAATTTCTACCAGGGATTATATTAACTAAAACAACAACACAAAATTAAATATCCACTTTTAGAATTAAATTAGAAATGATTAAAATAAGAAACAGGAATGTAATCAACATGTTTGCTTGTTTTTAATCAACTTGCTTAAAAACAAGTGGTAACAGAAAACTATTTTAAAATCAACCCTATATAATAAATAAAAAATATTTTAAACACAGAAGAGTGTGTGTGTTGATACAAGTACTCTTTTTAAATAATTTTTAAATGACTTTATAGATTTAAATTTGATCAACTAAAAGTTAGTTTTATTTATTTTTGGTTTAAACGACGATTGATACGGACTGCTCCATCACAATATATATATGTAATAAGTTAAACTATGTTGATTTCAAGAAATTGTCAAATGTTAATGAATCGTCAATCATCAAATGTTAAAATAACAGAATTGTGGGAAGTCTGAATTGAACTATGGGTATTGTGAAAGGTTGTCTCGTTTTGATTATTCACTGTTACATATTGATAAAGACTACAAGATGTATAGTCAAAAGTATTTCTAAAACAATATAATTAATGTGAATTTTACTGTATTTTGATATATATGTATATTGATTTGAATATTATATATATATCACATGATGACTTTTCTTTATCTTTTATACAAACTGGAAAAAATTTTGATACTGTTTCAACAACATGTGTAAGCATAAAGAAAAAGTGATAAAGTGATATTTTAATAGTTTAACAGCAACCCTAGCCAAAAGACAGGGATGATTATGGTTATTAAAAATCCAAACTATGTAGATAGTGAACTGGATTCAGATCTGGAGCTACGCTAGCAAATTAATTTGAACTGAAAATATTGTTTATTTAGTTTGGATTGATAGCTTTATAGTTAACCAAAAAGTTAAAAGGTGGGTGCTGAAGGAATGCATTCATTTGAAAGATCTAGGTCTATTGTTCCTAAATCCAAGACCTCTCTCTGATGAAAGCCGTAAGCTACTAGCTAATCTGGGGATATTATATAGGAAGATACTGGCTAGGGATAATGTAAAATTTTTGAGCATCTATTAATTACTAGAGCTTACACTAGGTGGCACTATTGTGTGGCAAAATTTTGATACAATAATATATATATATATACAAAGTTTCAGATAGATCAGATAAATTGAGTTACAAGATGTAAACCACACAGACTGCAAACAGAATAATTAAATAAAAATATATAAATATGTCATAGTCATTCTTAGAGTGAGGATGCATTCAAATTTCTTTACACTTATTTTAATACTTAAGAAACTGCTCATGATAGTCAATCCATACATTGTTAAAAAAGTCAACATGTTCACAAAAGCCAGTACCATAACTTCTAACAATTTTGGATCATAGTTTACTATTTCTGCTGAAGTGAGATGTGCCCCAAGGGAAAAAATATTTTATTGCCATTAATAAAATAAACTATCCATCAGGAAATAAATGTCTTCCTTTTATAGATAGGATTCTACCACAAATCCTGACAAAATGAGGTTAGGTATCATTATAAAAACAGATTTGAAGTATATTTATTCTTTCATTGATAAATCTAATATTTTAAAGAAAGTAGATACCAAATTATTTCTTATGATAAATTTAACAATGAATTTCTTTGTTTGATGATCTCTCCTTCCAAATAAAGCATAAAGTCATTTGTCTGTCCAATTAAATTTTCTGCCTTATGATATTTACCTCACTTCATTTTAGCCTTAATCTAAAAAATAACAAGAACAATGCTCATCAAAGTAGTATACACAGGATGACTCAACAAACAAGTTCTGGTTCTCTTTCTAAGATGCTTGAAGCACAATCTCTCAATATAAGTAATATGTAGCATCTTAGTTCAGCTATTCACTATAAAAATTTTAAGAGGGTCTTGGATCTGGGTCGCAAATTACTGCATTGTTTTGTTTTAATTGAGCAAAATTGTTACTAAAACTTTTAATGATACAAAACTGTATATCATTCATAAGAAATGTTTTTAAGTAGTTTATACAATTTTATGATAGCAGGAAGACTACCGAAGATGACTGATGAATGTATAAAATTTAGTGAACACACTTTGTCATAATCTGTGATCCAGACACACTAGTGCCTTAAAACAATTGTGGTAAATAATTAAACTACATTACTATATAACACGTGCTGATTCAGATATGGTTCTGTGAGCAACTTGGAGAGGTAATCTTACTAGGTCATGTTATATAAATAAAAAATATCAATTCAAATCCTTAAATGATACTGCTATTTTCAGTCTGCTTTTAAAGGTATTTGAATGTCACATGACCTTCCAAGCAATTCATTGTACAACTAATTATTTGCTAAATTATATTTCAATGGAAAACAAGTTGCACTAAAATCAGATATGGCAATCTTAAATGTTGACAATTCCTAACTTCAAATGTTGTTTTTCGCTAAAGAGTTGCGAACTCAGTATCCAATGTGAATGCATATTTGAAAAATAAAAGAACTATTTACTCATTTACAACTATTTTTATCAAATGAGAAAATACCAGAAATAATTATTTGGCCAGATTTTGTGAGACAGGTCATTTTTAAATCATCTTTTCTACATCCTTTCATATTTGTGAGTACAAAGGTGATTTCCAAATAGGAGCCTCTAAGTGTGCAAGTATATCTAAATGATACCTATGCTCCAAACCCATCATTGTTTTCTTAATATTGAGGGATTTAATGTTTTCATATAGTCAAGTGTGCTGTTTCAAAAAAAAAAGGTGTCACAATTACCATGCTTGTAATTAATGTATACAAATGAGGATGTACAAACATCTATCTTATTACTACAACTACTGCAGGCACATAATCTACACCATAAATCCCAGTGAAAAAATCATGTATTATCTCTCCAAGCAGTCTGTCCCCTGAATCAGCACATGTGCCATGTACTGATATGGTTTAGCTATTCCCCACAAAAAATTCAAGGTGTTATTGGAACATGAGTTTGAACATGAAATGTAATGGTGCATTTTGTACCTACACAGTTGATCTTCAATGCTCTCTGTACCATTAGAAAATCTTTCAAATCGCTTGAAAACATTACTGTGACTCATTGCCTTGCTACTACACACAGTTTGAACCACTTCAGATGTTTCTGCAGCAGTTTTGCCAACTTTAAAAAAAAATGTAATGTTTGCATGTTGTTCCATCATGGGTTGGGGTATGAAACACCCTAGCACATTTCATACGCTAACTCATGATTGAGATAAGCTAACATGTTAAACATTTTGTGATGAATAGCTAAACTGTGTCATTATGTAGTACATGTATTGATTCAGAGATGGTGCTGCAGGCAGAAAGCAGAGAGAACCAGTCATTTATCTCATTTTCACTGGGACACAGTGTGTTATGCCATAGCCATGCACTGACCTATGTTATTAGAAAAATTAGATTAAAAAAATACAGAAGAAAGGGTAAAAATAACCAGAGAAAATAGAAAAGATGATCAAAAACAGTATCTAGTTTTCATCAACAAACAAAACCTTTTGATCTGACACAATTTACTTCTTTTTGTTAATTTTCTTTTATGTCTGAAAACTACTACATCTGCCAAATGACTTTTTTTTTTACTTTTCTCAACTGGGAAAAAAATCAAGAATCCTTTGCTTTGAAGTCTTTTTTCCTTTATAGCTTTTTTCTCCCTTTCTTCCTCTCTTTCATTTTTTCTTTTTTCTTTTCATTCCTTCTTCCTTTCTTTTCTTTCTTCTTTTCTTTCTTTTTTCTTTTCTTATTTCTTTTCTCCCCTTCTTTCTCTCTTTCTTCCTTTATTTTTCCTTTCTTTCTTCTTTTCTTTTTTTCTCTTTCTTTGTTTGTCACTTTCTTTTTTCTTTCTTCTTTTTTTGTCTTTTCATTTTTTCTTTCTTTTTTTCTTCTTCCTTTCTTTTACTTCCTTTGTCATTGGTTAAACCATTCTGGGCATTATAATTAATCAATTAGCAGGTTTTATAATAACATATGTTACTTAAACGAACAATAATAAAAAATGACTGTTTTTTATGCTTGATGGCATTGCTTAATGCAATAATAAAGTGGCACATTATGGGGCTTAAAAGTCATTCAATGTACAATCACAACAATAAATGTTAGAAGAAATATTTTTAAAAATAATGGTTGGCCTGTGTTATAATCTTTCAAATATAATAAATTGCATTCATAACCTTTGCTTTCAGTTCTTTTAATATTCAAAAATAACCGTAATTTCTTTTGTTAGTTTAAAGCACGATTTGCAGAATGTATTTAATGTTTTAAATGCAGCATTGAAATTGTTTGGTTTAATAATTAATGTTCCAAATAGCCTACATTTTTATTAGCTAATAGTCATCTGCAACATTTATATAGGATGATTATCAATTAAATCAGTTTAATATCTTGATAGTTTTATAAGTAGAAAGGTGGACTTTGATGTTGGATTCCAACACAGACTGCAATATGCTGCCGCCACTTTTAACAAGTTAAAAGATAGAATATTTTATGAGAGGGAAATAACTATTGCACTAAATTAGCTTTATGTAGAGGTGTTATTTTAACTAATTCATTGCATGGAAGTCAAACATGGACATCCTTACAGAGCAATATAAAAGCATTAGAGAAGTTTCATTTAAGGATGTTCTATGACGTTTAAAAATATAATGGAAAAATCATAAAACCCCAATCTATTGCTCTTCAAATTGCTGGATGGGATGTAAATTCCACTATTGTTTATTGGATTGGATATGTAAATGAACAATGCAAAGGCTTCCCAAAGGAGAGTTTGTGATGAACTAAAGTATGTTTTTCATGGGAGAGGCAGATCCAGTCTATATTATAAGAACTCATGGCATTCTAAAGAATCACAATATCAGTTATTTAAATAGGGAAGATATGGCAGAAAATAGAATACTTTGCACAGCTACAATTAGACATAAAATATTTCTCAAAGAAAAGTTTTCTACGGAACAGGTTAAAAGACAACACCATAAAATATCAATGCAATATTCTGATTATTTATTTAAGTACACAGGAAGTCCGTAATTAGAAAGAGAAAGCCCCGAACAGTTTTCACATGCGCCTTAAATGTTTGTATAACAGCCAAGTGATGTAGTTTGTTGTCTTTATACTCTATTTCCGTTGAGGCTTGGGAGGTCTTTCTATAGTCAAAACCTATATCGTTTGGGTATTATATAAATATTTAAGGCTCATGTGAAAAAGGTTAAAGCCTTCCTTCTCTTTCTAATCCTAAAATGGAAAGTAAACGGGAAAATGGACTAGTATATTTTATATGTGGAAATGTTTGTGGTTCACAAATTGGTTTATATATTCATTGTAAAACTCATCTATAGATCAGCCCCCCCTCATTTTTTATTTTCTTTCTTTTTTTCCCTTCTCTCTTTTGTTCTTGTAATTAGAATGGCCATACTCGTTTGCGAATAGCTGTTTATTATTATTATTCAATATATATATAAATCCAGCTACGTTATTATAACTTTTATTTTAGATTACTTTACTTTTGTAAATGACTGCAATTAATTATTTAAAATTGCTTAAATTATTTATGGTTCTTTAATTATTAATACTTTTTTTATTTTATTTTAGTGCAACCATAAAGCTTTTTAACAGAGTGTATAATTTTCAATAATTATTAATTTTTAATACAGTGACTCTTTAACAGAATTAAAGAGCGCAGTCAGAATAAATTCTATAAAAGCAATATTTCTTGCTTAGGCAGATCACCTTTCATAAAAATATTTTGGAAAATTAAAAAGCAGACTAATATTTCGAGGCTTGTAATTTGCCTTTTTAATGGGGATAGTAAATATTTCTAAACTTGAATGGGAAGTTATATATTACCAACATTTTATGTCGGCCGAGGAAGATCGAAATTTTGTAATTTGATCGACCGACCAATTTCTAGTTTTTGTTATTTTCTTAATTAATTGATATTGATGGATATTAATCTAAAAAGATTCGGTAGATTGTAATTTCTGATGAAATTAATGCTTGCGATATGAAATGTTTTATCTTAAAAAAAGAAAAAAGGAAAAAGATATGCTTTATAACAACAGTTTATTGTTTTTTGTTAGTTTTAAGCAAAAAACTTATTAAATTACTTATAATATAGGAACCTTAAAAAATATGGTTTTGGTTAAAATAATAATCTAAACATTCTAATATATATCTGTAATAATTTTGCGAAAAGTTAAGCGACGTTACTTCTGTCACTAGATGGACACATAGCCCATTTGTGTATTTATATAAAAAATAAGATAAAAGGTTAAAAAATATTTTGCAAGTTCATAATAATTAGAGATGCGACAAAGGGGATTAAAAAAGGTTAAAGAAAAAGAAATAAATGTCGAAAATAGATACGATTGACCTTTGAGCATTCCATCATCAGATTTTCAATTGGATGGATGGTTGAAGAATTGGAGGGTGGAATAGATTGAAGCCTGTCCATTAAAGTATGAGGATTGGCTATCTTAATATGTATCTGAGAACTTATAGCATATACGTGTGGAGATGGTAATCTGGACAAACTGATGATTGCTGGTTTAGCATGAAATACGTATATTGGTGATTATTTATCCTTTCAATATATATGTGTTCAAGTGTATCAGTGTTATGAGATAGTGTGGAAAGTGGTGGATTGTGTGAAAGTATGTGCTCATATACCCTATATATTACGTATATAGACACAGGTATATAATAAGCCTGTGTGTTTCACTTGTTATAAGAACAAAATAAAAGATAGATATTAATACTAGAATTTATTACTATTGGATTTTAATGACGAAATTTGCTTATGCATAACTGCTGATACATAATTGCTTCAAAAATAGAGATTGAAAAAAAAAAAAATCGAATGGCGTTCGTAAGAAATTTGAGCTCCGAAAGTGCCTCAAACATAACCAGTTCTTTTAACCACATACTCCAAAGTTTGATACTTTACCACTGCACTAAATAACAAAGGGCAAAAATAGGAATCTTATGGACCTATTCGATGTTTCACAACTGCATTAACATGTTTGCATTTGTATGACATTCTTAGTTTTAAATTTCACATGTTATATTAGTGTTTGCGCTTGTTTCTGTGTGATATTATATATACATGTATTAGTAAATATTTTCTTATGTGTTTATTGATTTTATTTATAGTGAAGTTATTTAAATACAATTTCCTGCTTCACAGTTTAATTTGATGGTAAATTAAGCTTCTTAGATAGGATATTCATTCTAATAAATAAAATGTAAATAAGAAGAAAAAAATTAGATTGTAAACATGATATTCATTTAAACGCAATTGATGAGATTAAATTAATTACTGAATTCTGCATCATATAATCACATCCCTAATTTTATGATTAGATTGCCAATATTATAAATATTAAATTAAGTATAGCTAGTGGATGTGTTTTTATCAGTTATTAGACGCGCGAGCGCACACACGTACACATACATATATCTCAAGCATTGATTGTATTAAAGAATTTGTTAGTTTTTTACATTTTGGCTAATCTCGTTTAATTTTGGATTTAGAATGAGTTATTTTATTTAGTTTAGCTTTAATTTTTCATATATATATGACATCCATATAAATATGTAAGAAATAAACAAACTACAGTAATAAAGAGATTTGAACTTAGGATTTTCAGTCTATACTCATTCTCCATTTCATTTCAAACAACTGATACACATGACTACACACATGTGAAAAAGATAAATGATCCCCAATATACATATTTCATGCAAAATCAGCACTCATCAGTTGGATCAAATCATAATCTTCCACACATATATACAATCAGTGATCTGCTTATATTAAGATAGCAATTTCTTAAACTTTAATAGACAGGCTTCAATCTTCTCACCCTTCCAACAATTTAACTGTCTATTTTATTAAAAATGCAATGATGGAATGCTTAAAGCCCTTATTAAATTTGAAATTGTAGTCATACCCATGTAGACATTACCTCAGTCTAACCCCTCATATTATTGGACTGTTGCATACCCATTTTGATTAATTATAGATGAATGGGCTAGATTTATATATGATATAGCCTATTTCCAAGGCAATATGAGAATTGTTGGAAGGCTGAGAAGATTGAAGCCTGTCCACTAAAATTTAAGGAATTTCTATATTAATATAAGCTGAGCACTGATTATATACATGTGTAGGAGATTATGATCTGATCCAACTAACAAGTGCTGATTCTGCACAAAATATGTATAGTGTGGGTCATTAATCTTTTTCACATATGTGTAGTCATGTGTATTGGTTGTTTGAGATTGAATGGAGGATGAATACAGACTGAAAATTCTAAGTTCAAATTTTTCTATTTCCTATAGTATTGATTTATTATAGTCAAACATTGGTGGTCGAGTGGTCAGCACAGCTGCCTTACAAGCTGCTGTTCCAAGTTCGCTTTCCGGCCAATGCTTTGACACATGGAAAAATCATTTATTATACTGAATGAATAGATTAATTAAACCACAGTAATGTGGAAAAGCTCATTATGAAAGTTAATATTCTTAATTTAATACATGTACACTAACATAATTCCAAGGTGCATGAATTCAAACTTGGTTTTAACAAAAAAAACGTTTTGCTTAACCAACTCAGTGTCATAAAAATATTTATAATGGAATGCATCTGATCATAGGATGGATAGAAAAACATTTAGACAATCATTTATTATTTAATGGAACTAAATAATGCTATAAACTAAAAAGGGGATCATTTACACTTAAGAAATATGTGCTGGTTAAACCTATTAACTATAATGTATATTTTATTTATTCACCACTTTATTGTTTACATTTTATGGAGCCACCTGATACTATCATGGATCCAAGACACCACTAAAGTGATTGAGGCTTCCAAACTTCTCAGATCTTAATGCATATATAAATTCCATCTATAATTTAAATATAATTGTAAATACACAATATCATGTAACTACTTGGATCCTTTAAATTACACAGATCATTGATGATGACTCTATCAGGTCGTTTCATAAACTATAAGCAGCTAAATAAATATGTGATGAATAAATAAAGTATATATTGTAGTTCAATAGGCAACCAGCTCATAATTTGTTAAGTATAAACGATCCCCCTTTTAGTTTGTACTATTATTGAATTCCATTAAATAATAAATGACTGTCTAAAGGCCCCTCTATCATATGGTTGAATGCATTCTGTTGCTATATATATATACAGACTATAATTTCCATACACAATAAAATAAAGTTGAATTATTAAAAAATTAATTAAAATCTGAAAGTTACACACATAGATATATATTCTCAGAAGTATATGACTTACAAAAGCAAAAAACTTTCAATTCTCTATTAACATTATATTTTCATTAATTTAAAATTATAAAACATAAAATGTATAGTAAGTTCTAATGCCAGATTATTTATTTAGATGTCAGAAATAAAAAAAAATGTGGTTAGTTCTTTATTTGTAATACACACACACATATAAACTCTGAAAAAAATTGAATTAGCTGCATAGTTCATAAAAAACAGGAAACCATGATTCCACATAGAACAACAAATGAAAGATAAAATGTAGTGGTAATTTCAAACATTAAACTTATATTATTACATCAATCAATATTAAATAATAGGTGGTTAGAATTTAAGATCTGTAATAAAATGTTTATAAAAATTTAAACCTACTATTAACCAACTCCATGTTTCAAATAAATTTTTGTCAGGTTCAAAGTATTCAATCATAACTATCAGTTATATTTGTTTGATGACTTTTTATTCATTTGACAGCAAAATTTGAATAATACATACTTATTTTTTGCCAAGTATTGTATGTTATTAAAAATTTGAACAAAAATGTGTTTTGATTAAATTTAATTTTAACTAAAGGATATAGATGTCAGAAGTTATCAGCAAAAAGTTGATTTAAGACCAGTTCTAATTCTTTTGCTTTGACAAGATATTGATATTTGCATTCTGCAACCACAGCTTTTGTTGAAGTAGAGAACACAATTTTATACATATGTTTATTTGTTTATTTTTATAAAATTAAATTAACTATTTATTTCTTAGTAAGTATATGATGTTTACATTAAGATTTTATATGAATTTATTTTTTGTTAGCAGAGAATTAATTAATTATAAATATATTAATGTAAATATAAAATGTCTACTATCAATCAAGAAATGTCCATTATTTTTTATTATAAGTTGAATTTTGCTATTTCAAAAAATATATTTGCTACTTGAATGCATACTTTATTGAATCTTATTTTATTCACAAAAATTTGGTGGAAATATTTTTTTTTTCATTAAAATAATTTTTAACATAAAATTTAAAATATTTTTTATCATTTAGTACTCTTTTTAAACCACCAAAACATCATATGATCACCATTTCCAATGCATATACAAGATGTTAAAACAGTTGTAAACTCTCCACAAAGCAGTGCAAGCCATAGTAATAAATGATAGAAGATTTGTCTATAAAATCCCTATTTGGTGTTTACTCATCCCATATTTCCAGATTAGATTCTAGCTTGTGGATTTCATCAGTGAGAAGTCTTGAATCTGAGACCATGGCATTTATAGATAATCTAATGGACCTCATAATATGATGGTTAACTAAATAGGTAAAATGTAGCTGCTGGAGGCTTGTATTAGGTCTGAAAATTTAGATCCAGAGCTCTTAGATCCAAGGCTCCATATTAATAAAAGCTACAAGTTTGCACTAGATAAGGATTTTATGCACAAAGCTTTTACCATCCATTGATTATATATGGCTTGCACTAGGTGGCATTATTGTATGAAGAATTTGCTATTGTTTTAGTACTCTTTTGATCATTCATAAAGTTAATATATTATTTTTAAAATTAGTTTTTTTGAGGTTATATTTTTAACAAAATTTGTCAAAAATAAAAAATTTAATGGAGAAAATATTAATTTCAATAAAAATAAACTCATGAACAACAATTACCAAATTTTCCACATATGAAAAAGTCACTCCTAAGCTGTGCTAAAATCTTAATTTTCTACAAAATTATTTTTTTAAAAAAATGTGTTTTTTTTTTACACTGAAAATTAATTTTTAAAAAATGGAAACAGTTTTCATTTTCATACAAGATTATGCAGGAATATGTTCTCAAAATAGATTTTTTTTAATGAAAAATAGTTGAATTGTTAACCGATCATGTCCATTTATATACTATTTATTTTCAATGTTATATGGAATATAATAACAAATTGATGTCCATTTATATACTATTTATTTTCAATGTTATATGGAATATAGCAACAAATTGTTTGAATTCTTTTACAATATGATTATATTCAAGATATAAACGAATTTTTCTGATGCTTATTCTTCTTATAGAAAAGCTTAAAGTTATGAGTAAACTTTTTTACCATTTAGCTATGTAAAATTTTATGTAAATGTAAGTAGTTAATGGATTTTAATATATTTTTATTCAATTATTTTTTAAGCAATATAGATATTTACTAAGACTATAAATTAGATTTTTTGAACATTTTTTTGCCTTATCATTAATAAGCTATACAAAAGAGCACAGTTTTGATTACAGTAGACCCTGCCTGCCACTTAACAGTGCAAAATTTCTTCATAATCAAATAAAAATAAGTAATGAATTTAGATTTATTTACTTTTTATTAAATTATTTTGAAGGAATATCCACTAGTAAGTTATATTTAAATTATGTGATTGCATACATTATGTTTAACTTTTAAACATTTTTCATTTTATTGATATATAATTATAGTTTTATATTTCAACTTTACATACACAAAAGCAGTAAATCATCCTCTCCTAGCCTATAAATTAAAAGCACTAAATAGTGAACAAAGAAATCCACTTATTCTTAGAGTTCTGATATTTATAAGCATATCTTTGTCAATATTGTTGGTAATTCAGAATAAAATTAATTCATCAGCCAGATGAAATATGGCACTTAACTGATCCACAAATCCATTTTACATTACTTGGTTTAAAAATTATTCATCATCTATTAGGAATTTTTGCAAGCTTTATTTTTAAATACATTTTGTCATATGTATTTCCATGTAAAATGTTTGTGAGAAAAAATTTCATAAATGGCCACAAAATCAAAAATTCAGTAATACAAGAAGGCTTTAGCTCCATTTTAATGAGTTTCTCTTTTGTATTTCTGACATGTTTGTTGTTATATATACTTATTATCAGCATTGTTAACAGACTTTTTAACAATCTCAAATAAGAAAAATGCCTTTTTTTAAATGTTGGGTGTTTAAAGATGTGAATATGTATATATGGTTGATGAGAAGAAATAAAGTTTTTAAAAAGAAAAGGAGAGTATGTAATTTGATTGGATTCAATGAAAAGAACATTATAGTAAACTACAGGAGTAAATCATTCTCTTCAGGCTATAAATTAAAAACACTCTAAATGTTGAACAAAGGATCAAGAATAAAATAAATCCACCTATTCTTGGAGCTCTGATGTTTATAAGCATACCTTTGCCAACATTGTTGGTAATTAAGAGTGAAATTCATTTATCAACTAAATGATATATCACACCAAAGCATTATTAAACTCATACTTAATTATACAAGGCTGGGGACATAATCTCTCTTTTAACACCTTAAATAATATTTAATATATAAATTTTAAATTAAATATAGAGTAATGTATATGTAAACAAAGGAGCAAATCACACCCAGACTATGTTAAAAAAAGAAACAAGAATAGAAGGAATCCACCTATTCTTGGAGCTATGATGTTTATAAGCATACTTTTGTTAACATTGCTGGTAATTCAGAATGAAATTAATTTATAAGCCAGATATAATAAGACACTTATAATAAGACACTTAAAAGTTATTAATTAAACTCATAACCAATTATACAAAGCTGGATACAGAATCTCATTTTTAACATCTTGATTGTAATATTTAAATAAGATTTAATATGTAAACTTTAAATTAAACGTAGCTCAACCACCAGGCTATGAATTAAAAACACTCTTAAATGTAGAACAAAGGATCAAGAATAGAATGAATTTACTTTTTCTTAGAAGAGTCTGATGTTTATAAGCATACCTTTTTTCCTTTTTTTTTAAAATGTTTTTTTTTCATGTGCCATAGCGTCGGCCAAAATGTGAACCCGCTAACCCAGGACAGTTGCTTGTAAGGCAGTTGTGCTGACCTCTTGTGCTGTCCACCAATACTTGACAATATAAGCATACCATTGTCAATGTGATTGTTAATTTAGAGTGCTTTTCAAAAAATAAATAATAATAATTTCAATTTAATTTTGTACTTAAGCTTTTGGATTAATGGTAATCTGCCTATATTGTGTACAGATTAAAAGATGATATTAATATAAATGAAAGCGTACTGCTGCATTTAAAATATTATTTAACATTTGGTTTATTTGAATGACATCTATTTTTGAAATAGCCATGAGATAAAAAAGAATTGGATTATAAAAAAATGGCGTAAGGCTAATAAAAATGAATTAAATTTAGAAGAAAGTTTTTTTAAAAATGTAAAGATTTCAATATGCACCATAATTGTTGTGAAATTAAATTAAACATTTAAGACCACTGAATTTCAGCTTTTTAAAAGGATTTGAAATTAATAAAAATAAATTTAAAAAGTAAATGGACATATAATATTATTGATTTGAGTAAATAGCATCATTACAATAAATATTAGCAAATATGATCTCCACACATGATCAACAGATACCAGGAGGTTGTGCATAATAATCTCTATTCAGTATCTTTCCATCCAACATTGTCAGACTAGTTTTTTAATATATGGCTTTTATCAGTGAAGTCTTGGAGAAAGAAGATGTGCACTTGGATCTTTTGATCTAATGCACCCCTTCAGTACACATTGTTTGCCTTTTTGGTTAATTATAAATTTCGAAATGAAAACACAGTAATATCTTAAATCCAAGCTAATCTGCTTTATGGTCATATAGATCTGTTTCCAGTTCAGTATCTATATATTTTGATGCCTTGACTTTTAATAGCCAAGATCAACCCAATTCGTTGGTTGGGATTGTATTAATCCAGTAAAACATCACAAGATCACTATTTATTTATGTTTATACAAGCATCTGTTGATTACTAGAGCTTACACTAGATGGTATTATTGTATTAAAAAATTTGCTAGTGTTTTAATAGCTCATGTAGGCATAAAGAAATAGTAATCACGTGATGTTTCTAGTGGTCTGACATTATTAAAATATGAGAAATCTGTCTTGGTTTCAAACACAGTATTCTAATCATTGTCATATAAATAATAGAGGCAATTTAGTACATGAAATAGATTGTTTACAAATAAAAATTTGTTGGATTATGATCCAAAATATGTTGATCGTTCATAGAAAAATTATAAAGTGGAAATAAATTGTACCATAAAAAGTACATTTGAAAACATGAGAAATACAACTATATAATTAATGAGGTTTTGAGTGTATACATAAGAATAAAGAATGACAATATACAATATTAATAATTTTTATTATTCATTCATTAGATTAGATAATATCACTACTCTCACACAAGGTATGGACTGGTTTCTATCCATTTGTAACACCTTATAGAGGGGTGTGGTTGTAGATGTATAATCAAAGACATGTTAAAAAGATGTATGATTTTCAAGGTGCACATTTTATGCTGAACTAGCATCTATCAGTTGGCACAGGTCACAATCTTTTACACATATCTTTATCATTGTTCAACATATATAGATAGAGAATTATTACAGTCTAATTGGTAAGTTTCAAACTTACAGCCCTCACAACTTTGACCTAAATCACTTGATGGAAATATAATAATAATTTTTATTAGTCATTCATTAGACTAGAGATTATCCATTTTATGGATAATATTTCTGTAGTATAATTTTCACTACACCATTCTCATGCAAGGTAGTGACTGGTTTTTATCACTTTTATTAGAGCAGTGCAAAGGAAAAAGTCATTGTTTGAAAGAAGACGTGAGCTGATCTGTCATATCTGATGCCAATCTTATGAAAAAATAACATTGCAATTAAAAAAATTGGAGTATTGTTAAGATGACAATTATGATATGGAATTTCAAAGAATGAAACATATTGATAACATATTGAGCCCAGTACATAAAATGTTTTGAATAAGAATACATATTAGGATTTAAACAATATGAGAGTATATTGTTAGTTGAAATTCAAATATAAAATATTACTGACACCAAATGTTATTATAATTTCAACAGTGCTCTTTTGCAAAATAAACATAAGTCAGAGTAAAGTGTTTTATAAGGAAATGCTGCTCAAATTAAGCTAGCATTTAGTGTAAGTAATATTTTATATTTTGATTTACAAGGGTCAAATGTACTCCACCCACAAATTTGACACCATCACTCCAGATAAATACAGTAAAATTAATATAGCTGTATCTTTATTTACATGATTTGAAAAGGAATATGTAGTGATGTGAAGGTTGTTTAATATTTTATAGTAGGACCTGTATTCTTCTAGAGCAATTTGTCCACTAGGACTTGCAAATATAAAATTACTTAATGATAATATATTTGACTTATGATTAATTTTGAAGATGTATTTTTAGAAAGCATTACAAAATACATGGGCAAATTTTTACAGGATATTTTGGGCTATGGTAAATTTATAGTATTTTTTTATCATTTGTTGATAATGATATTAAACAATAAAAATTACAGAAGATGATAATGGATTTCACTTGATGTAAATGGGTTGTATGACTTAGTTAAATTACAGAAGATGATATTTTGGTATCACATGATATAAAAAGGGTATTAGACCTACTGTGGCTGTTGACATTCATATCAACCTTCCAATAACTTTGTAATTGTTGACTTTGCTGAAGAAAGATCCATGTACATATTATTTTGGTCAGATCACAAGATTACAAAGTTACCAGTGGCAGATTGATATGAATGTGAACAGACACATAAAAGTCTAATATATGCCCTGATTTGCGACTTTAGTACTCAAGTACCTTAAAAAGTTATAAAGTTTGTTTGATAAAAAGAAGGGACTAAAGATTATTGAGAAAGTCTTGTCAAAGAAATAAGTTAATTGATATACAAAAAAGGTAGTAAGAGATGTATTAACATTTGTAGATGAAAATATTATTTGTTATAAATAATACTCTATAAAATGCAACATTGATGGCCTATAGGTTTGTTAGATATGCTCCAAGTAGTTAATTTGGGGAAAATTGGAGAGAATGTTCAACATATCCATTACATTGGTTCTAAACCACTGAACATCACATGATCACTATTTCTTATGCTAGCACATAATTGTTAATAAACAAGGCAAAACTATCCCTACAGTAGTGCCACCCTGTGCCAACCAGAGTAATCAATGGATGCCAGAAGGCTTGGATGGAGAGTTTTTGCCTTGTTTATTTACATTGGTTCTAATTAACCTTTCTTAGATTTCATTTTCTAACACTATAACTTTCAACTGTAAGAATAATTAGACTTGATTTATGTTGTCTATCAAAGAAATGATCTAAAATTAGTAACTCTCACATAATGGTGAACTAATTTCTGTCATAATAAAATGTAAATCAGGAGTTCTGTTCCCCATTCTACTGGAATGGACTGTTCCTAGTTTCTTAGCATCATAAAGTAAGTGCATGATGATCTGCATGTTTTCCAAAGATTACTATGAGCATTGCAATTTCATATTCATGCAGAAGATGAAGGAAATTCTGGATGAGAGAACTAGACCAGTTTGTTTTGAGGGATTTGTAAATAATTCATACAAAAAAGTATCTATCTGCATGATGATTGTAAAATCATTTGACAATTTTTTAATATACATTATATGCTTTTATAAAATGATGATAAACAAAAGTAGCATATCATGGTTACAATGCATTTTACCAATAAACAAAAAATACAGGAATTTTAAGATATACATTAGTAGAAGGATGAATCTCCTGATTTTAAATTACAGCATTGTACTGTTCATCTTATTTGTAGAAGACCTCCATTTTTGGTTTTAATATATCCTCAATGTTAAATTGAAGAAACTTTAATATGTTTCCTTGTTGAAAAGAATATTATTCTTTAAAGACTATCATATGGGATATTTCATGGTTGCCACCACAAAGCAATTTATTTTATATTGAAAACCTAAAATATTTACCTTTTTATTTATGGCATAACTATTCGTAATACTGACAGAATTCACAAGTTCACATTAATAATATTATGTTTTTGACAATTTTCTATCTTCAATCAGAAGTTGCAGAAATGAACTCTGATTTCCATTTGAAGAGATTTATTTCTCAAGTAATTCTTACTAATTGCAGGTAGAGCCACAGTAAGGGTCTCATCCATTCACCCTACCTTTTTTAAAATTTCAATTATATTACTAAAGAAATGAATCATGCAATTAAATGTATGTAATATTCATGTTATTCTCCTTTTCCATTTCTGTTTGTAATTGATTTGCTTTAACATTTCAAATGTTGGCAAAGTAAAGATTTATTCTATATATTAATTTTATTGACAGTGGCTGAGCATACATTTGGCTGGTTAAACCAGATTTATAGTTCTCATGGGTAGTTGGGTATGTTGTAACATTCAAATCAATGCTAATTTATTTAAATTAATGATTTAAATATTCAATTTGTTAGAGTGTTGGATGCTGTTATCTTTTTTATTAATAGTATGGTTGTTGTTAGTATTAAACCATACCTCTGCATTGAGTGAATGATAGAATATGTAAAGTGAAAGAGGCATGGTTTATTTCTAGTAATAATCATACCATTAATAGAAAAGAGAAAACTGTCCAACTCTGCAATAAATGGACTATTTAAATCATTAATTTAAATAAATTAGCATTGTACATTTAAATACTACAACATAGTCAGCCATTCACAAATGCTTTGAATTTGGTTTTGCCAGCCAAAAGCACTCTAATACTGCCACCAAAGTTATCATACACAATAAATATTTATTTACCTCACATTTAAAGGATTAAAGCAAATCAGTTAAATGTGTGAAGAATGAAAAAATCTCCAGGAATTTATAAAATTATTATGCATATTTTAAATTATCATGTGAAAATATAGGTAAATTATTAGCAGAGCTATTTACTAATTATCTAAATAATAAAAATGCATAAGATGATTGAAAGAAAGCAATAATGGTATTTATGAAAGGCAAAAGGACAATATTAAAAATGAAAGATCTATCTGTCTTCTGACAATTACACGCAAAATATTTACTAAGATCATTATAATACATTAAAGATCAGCATATCAAGATATTATACAAATGTTAATAATAAATGAATACTTTGACTCCCAACACAAGATATGAAAAACTTCAGACTCAAATCTACCAAATGAACAAGCTAGAATTAAAAATAAGTACAGCAAGTAGATTGTGTACAAATATTAAAATAAGATAAAACATGTATATCAAAAATATTTTACAAAAAGTGCTTTTATTTAATTTGATGACTACTGCACTAAAAATGGGATTTTTTTTTTCAACCACAAATTTTGGTTGTTATATGTAAAATAATAAAAAAAAGCATGTGAAATCCATAAATTAATTAATTCAATCACTAGTTTTAAAAATAGTGATTTTGTTAATTAATTTATGGATTTCCCATGCTTTTATTTCATTTTATATATAAAAATCAACATTGTGATTGGAAAATATATATATATTGTTTTTTAGTACATTACACATCAAATTAAAAAAAGTATTTTTTATCAAATATATTTTATATATATTATTTTTTAGTTTTCAGATATTTTGCAATCGACTTTTTTTATTCAAATTTAAAAATTGTCAATTAAAACAATGTCCTATAATTCCAATATTTGAAATAAAAATCATGCATGTAATAATCATGTATAAAGTTTTTGTCTTTATGAAGGCAGCATTTTACTTGACATTGGCAGCATTTTACTTGACATTCTGCTAATAATAATAAATCTTATGCAGAAAATTGTGTTAAAGAATTTAAAAATAGATTTTTAAATTTATAAAGAATAGAAATAGAAAGATTATATCCATGTAAACAGAGATAACTTTGCCATTTGAATTTTTCCAGGAAACCATCAATTAATAAAATTGATAATCCTGAGGTTAACCACGGTTTATCATTTGACCTATAGAAAAGCTCTTTTGTTTTTGATTTTAGTGAATGACCCCTTTTAAATCACTAAAACCCAAAATAAAAGAACTCTTGTATTGTTAAATGATAAAACTTGTTTAATCTCAGGATTATTATACAAACTGATCATTTCCCAGCAACATCAAGAGAGTATTATCTCTGATTACATGGATATAATTCTTCTAACTTCTATATAAATTTAAAAATCCATAAAAAAGATATAGAAACAATAACTTATGCAACTATCTGCCATATCCATTCCTAGGGTTTGAATTTAAGAGAATATTGAATAATTTTTTGCTTAAAATGTACCAATACAATACTTTAATTTGTTGTCAAGGCAGTGTTTAAATATCTAAGTGTTGCCTTGCCAACAGATTGAAGATATTTTACTACTGTAGTTTAACTATTGGCTGAAATCATGTGATATATATATAAAATTTTGATAGTTCGAATACAGTTGTAATCCTCCAGTGAGATATCCATATATAAGAACAAGTATAGAAAGTCAATACATCTGTAAATGATATGCTTATAAATCTAAACTAAAATACAGATGAGCTCATTCTATAGACTGTTAGTTTACATAGAGATAGCTGGGGGTTTTCAGTATTTTTTCATTATTACAACTGTATTCAAGCTATCAAAAAGTTATATTTACATCTATTAATTAAAAATTAATTTACTGCTTCGAAGTTGATAAATATGAGTCTTAGCCTTACCCTCTGATTAGTTTTAGTGATTTCAGAATATCTTATAGTTGTCCTGAAGTTATATATATAATATATATATATATATATATATATATATATATATATATATATATATATATATATGTAATAAATAAAGTTTGATATCTGTATTCGTTTCACAATATATGTAATATACAAATCAATATATATATCAAAATACAGTACAATTTATATAAATTATATTCTTTTAGAAGTACTTTCGACTATACACTTTGTAGTCTTTATCAACTATATAACGTTGAATAATCAAAACGAGACAACCCTTAACAATACCCATAGTTCAATTCAGATTTCCCACAATTCTGTTATCTTAACATTTGATGACTGGCGATTCATTAACATTTGACGATTTCTTGAAATCAACATAGCTTCTTTTATTTTGTTTATTATGACAATGTTCAATTTTGAATAATTTTCATATTTTTATAATCAAATTTAAATCCATATTGACAAGATTTATTATAATCAAATATAACAGATGATGAAGGTTTATTTACATCTGTTCCATATTGATTCTCTTTTTGAATTTTATTATATAAAAACATATGTTCTTTTATTCTCTTCTCAAATGTACACTTAGATTCACCAATGTATTGTATGCCGCATCCACATATCAATCTATATATAATAGAATTTTGATTAAACTTTGAATTTTGAATTTTAGAATTATTAAGCAATCTATTTATGTTATTTGTAGAGAAAAAAGCAATATGACACAAACCATTATAAATTTTCCTAATAAACTTGACCTGCTCATCTGATATAAATGGCATTGAAATCCATTTCATTTTGATATTTTTATTTTTAATTTTATTATAGTGTTGATTTCTTTTAAATCCTTTAATAATATTAGCAAATATTATTAAAGGATTTAAAAAAAATCAACACTATAATAAAATAAAAAATAAAAATATCAAAATGAAATGGATTTCAATGCCATTTATATCAGATGAGCAGGTCAAGTTTATTAGGAAAATTTATAATGGTTTGTGTCATATTGCTTTTTTCTCTACAAATAACATAAATAGATTGCTTAATAATTCTAAAATTCAAAATTCAAAGTTTAATCAAAATTCTATTATATATAGATTGATATGTGGATGCGGCATAATACATTGGTGAATCTAAGTGTACATTTGAGAAGAGAATAAAAGAACATATGCTTTTATATAATAGAATTCAAAAAGAGAATCAATATGGAACAGATGTAAATAAACCTTCATCATCTGTTATATTTGATCATAATAAATCTTGTCAATATGGATTTAAATTTGATTATAAAAATATGAAAATTATTCAAATTGAACGTTGTCATAATAAACATAAAATAAAAGAGGCTATGTTGATTTCAAGAAATCGTCAAATGTTAATGAATCGCCAGTCATCAAATGTTAAGATAACAGAATTGTGGGAAATCTGAATTGAACTATGGGTATTGTTAAGGGTTGTCTCGTTTTGATTATTCAACATTATATAGTTGATAAAGACTACAAAGTGTATAGTCGAAAGTACTTCTAAAAGAATATAATTTATATAAATTGTACTGTATTTTGATATATATATATTATTATATTATATATTATATATATATATATATATATATATATATATATATATATATTATATATATATATATATATATATATTACACATACATGCTTATTGGAATCATATACTTCCAAGCACTAGATCCGTTAAAACAATGTTCTTTTAGTATCAAAATAATTTACACTGCAAAGAAAAATGAATCTTTTTATTTACCTCCATGATATTATATAGATATGGTTAGCGACATCAATAATTATTAGACCGAAACTAGATTCTTTTAAATTTCTAAATAGATTACTTTGATAATAGAAAACATTGGTCTAATATAGTTAGTAATTGGAAGTTTCTACTCCACATATTACATATTATGCACATGTTCACATATATATTTATAAAAAAGCAAAGAAGAATTGAGACATAAAGATCTTAAGATCTTATAATAATAACAGAGATTTGATTTTATATAAAGTAAATTAAATATCCCATGAACACCATCTCCTGTGTGTACACAAGCTATTAAAACAGTAACAAACTCTTCATACAGTAGTGCCATCCAGGGCAAGCCTTAGTAATTAGAGAATGCAAAAAGGTTTGTGCATAAAATGTCTATCTAGTGCCTATTCATCCAATAACCCCAGACTAGTTTTTGTGACTTTCATCAGTGAGAAGCCTTGAATCTGACAGCACTGTGCATAGATCTTAATACAACCCTCCAGCAGTCATCTTTTATCTATTTAGTTAATTATAAATCTATGAGTCAAAAATTAAAACATAATAATGTTTTTGATCCAAGCTCATTTCACCTGTATAGTCATATAGATCTGAACTCAGTTCTGTTATCTATACATTTTTGTGTCATTGTTTTTTTAAAATCACTATTATCCTATGGGAAGCATTAGTATAAAACCACTAAAACATCACATGATTACCATTTTCTATGCTTACAAAAGCTGTTAAAAGTGACAAACCATCAATGCAGCTAATCAGTGAATCAAAATGGTTTGTGCATAAATTCCATATCTAGTGCCTACTCATACAATATTCCCAGACTAGTTTCTTGTTTGTGACATTTATCAATAAGGATTCTTGAATCTGAGAGCACTACACCTTGATCCCTAAATTCATATCTAATGCCTTTTTATCCAATACCCCAGATTAGTTTCTAGCTCTTCACTGATAAATGTTATAAGCTAGAAATTAATCTGGAGTTATTGAATGAGTAGGCAATAAATAGGGATTTTATGTACAAATGTTCTTGCATCCATTGATTATAATGGCTTGCACTGGGTGGCACTACTATATGAGGAGTTTATCACTGAGATTTGGATAAAGACTTTATGGTGGTATACTTATACAAAAGATGGGATAATTGTGTAAGAAGAATATTGTTGAGTGTTATAATTGCAAAGAATGGGATAGAAGAACAAATGTATTAATAAAAAATAGGAAGTTGGTAAGATGAAGAATAAAAAGAATTTAAATATATGTATAGAAGTAAACAGAATATTGAGTGAGTTAATTTATGATAATAGCAAGGAAAGTAGTTTACTGTTTAAGGCTTGAACAGGATCATTAGCAACAAGGAATATACACATGAATTGAGAAATGTGAGTGATTTAGTCTGCATGTTATGTAAGGAAGGCATGGAGAATATTTAGGCATCTGCTAAATGAATGTAAATGCTTACAAGATGAAAGGGTAAAAATAATGAAGTTGGCGGAGAATAAATATAAACCAAGTTATTATACAGAAAATGGGTTCTTGGGTTTGAAAAAAGATAACAGGGATTTAGATATAAAAGCCATAGAGTGGAAAAAGATAATGTTGTGGAAATGGGATGTAGCAGGATAAAGCAGAATGTGGAAAAAACTTAGGGTGGGAATGGAATGGGAAGTAAGGCAGCTAACAGGCTTCTCTGGGCATAGTAGCTGAGAGATTCCTGACTCTTAGAAAAGCATCACACCACACTGTTTACATAAATTACAACAGTTTGAAAGGTACCGCAATTGTAATTATATGTTGGACTATTTTTATCATATTAATTGTTAAATGATGAATTATTTTCATTGGCTAATATTAATGGTTAATTGTATTTTAAAAAGTTCCATTACTTAAACTTTTCAAACACATTCAACTATTAGAAATAGCACATGGGTTAGTTATATAATAAAACATTTCGATTGGTCTATTATTCTCTTCACTTGTCCCCGTTGTTTCGGGTCTGATCAACGACAGTATTAACAAGAGAATAGAACCTTGAACTTTCAGATTTGAGAATATTGAATTTAAGACTTTTCTAAGCAACTAGACTATTTGCCAAGGGCAATGATCAGTAAAAATTTTGTATACTTATTTATGAGGTCATCATTATTTTTAAGCTTTTTTTTGCTCTTAGCAAAAATTGAAGAAATCAGAAGATTCTGTGATAAAGATATGAAATTTTAATAACTACATCCTTTGACAAAATAGCCTAGTTGGTTAGAGCATTGCCTAGTACTATCATTGTTCAAACCTAAAACATTTAAAGGAAAGAGAAAACAATATCACTCAAAATAGTGTGTTATGTACTACTAATCTGGTTCCAGTACTCCCAATCGAATGTACTTGAAAGATAAAAGTTTGATATTCTCTAAAAACATTTAATATTTGATGATGGAAATAGTCCAACATACAAACACAACTAAAACAGGGTTTTTTTTTTAAAAAAAGTTTAATTAGAATTTGTCTAAAAGTTTGTGATGATGGTATATTATTAGATGTGATATGTTGGACTATATCCATCATCTATGTTGTCGATTTGGGTGTTATTACTAACAAATTGTTTGTATTTGGAAAGTTTAAAATTTTCTATACATTCAACATTCACTCATAGATGATGGAAATAATCCAAAATATCACATCTACGTTTAATTAGAAATTTTAAAAAAAATATTTTAAAAAAAGATTTTAAAACAACTAAAATGTCACATGATCACCATTTCCTATGCTTATCCAAGATGTTAAAACAGTAGATTTTAGTTAAAATTATTTTAAAACTAAAATGTCACATGATCATCATTTCCTATGCTTATCCAATATGTTAAAACAGTAGGTTTGTACTAGGTGGCACTACTGTATGGATAGTTTGCTACTGCTTTAAAATTTTTAAAGAATATTCAAAAAAGAGATAAGAATATACATTATAGAAATAACAAGCTTGAATCTGTATTAATTGATTTAAAAAAAGTAGAGAATGAGGTTATAAATGTAGCAAAATGGTTAAAAACTATAAGCAAAACAAAAAAGAATTTGAAACAAAAAAAAGCTGATGTTTGTAATGTAACTAAGAGATGATTAATTACATAACAATGCCATATGATTTTTCCAATTGTTTTCTCCCACACTGTGATATTGTGATGTGATGCACTGTGGCTTCTCTTTTATCAAAGTCAGGAATCTCTCAGCCACTATGTCAAGAGAAATCTATTAGCCATCTTACCTTCCTTTACAATTCCCCACCCTGTTTTTCCAATATCCTTCTCTATCCTGCTCCATCCCATTTTCACAACATAATTTTTGCCAACCCTATGACCTTTATATCTAAATCCCCCTTATCTTTTCCTAAACCCAGCATGAAAACCAAGAACCCACTTTCTGTATAATCATTTTATTTATAGTTATTCTCCCACAACTTCATTATTTGTACCATTCTGCTTGTGGCATTTAATTCAATTAACAGAAGCCTAATATTTTCTATGCCTTCCTTTTAGAAGTTGCAAACTAAATTACTTACATTTTTCCATTTATGTGTGTATTCTCTTGTTGCTAAAAATCCTCTTCAAGCCTTAAACAGTAAACTACTATCCTTGATATTATCATAAATTAACTTCCACCCAAAATTCTGTTTACTTTTATATATATTTAAACTATTTTTACTCTCCATGCTAATTCTCCATCTCTCCAACTCCTTATTTTTATTAATGCATCTAATCTTCTATCCCATTTTTTGCTACTATAACACTCAACAATTCTTCTAACACAATCATCCCACCTTTTGTATAAGTATACTGACATGAAGTCTTTATTCAAATCTTCTGAATACCATAACTATCTTTCTCCCCACTTTTATTGCCTGTCCTTTACTTATGGCCCAATTACAACTATTTTGGCTATTCTCTTATCATCTATAAATTGCAATCTACTGAACATTTTTATTTTGCTTTTTGCATCTCTCATATAAAAACATGACTATCCCATTTCTCTTAGAATTGCTTCCTTTGCTGTCCATACATCTGCATTTAATGCATGACTTCCCATTTCTCTTTCTACATTTTCTAAATAATCTAACACCCCTTTACTAACACATAATGCCTTATTACAATAAGTTAACCCTGCTAGTGCCACTCCCTTTCATACAACTCTAGCTAGATTACATTTATTATATAAAAACAATGTTAAATTTCTTTATCAGTCCCCTTCTTTTCTTTGCTTCATTTATCACTTTTTTCTCTCTTTTATCTAAGCAATTTCTCTGATTACTTAAGATGATTCCCAAATAGTTATACCTATTCATCACATTTAACTTTATATACCCCAATAAAAATTCTTTCTCGTCTTTCCCCAGCATTTATCATCATTACTTTTGATTTTCCTTCTTTTACCTATTCATCACATTTAACTTTATATACCCCAATAAAAATTCTTTCTCTTGTCTTTCCCCAGCATTTATCATCATTACTTTTGATTTTCCTTCTTTTAAATTTATTCCCATCTCTTTACCCACCCCTACACATGTCTTTAACTCGATTTCCATATCTTCTCTACTTTCTGTGCACAAAAAGATATCAGCAAATAAAAGACCTAATAATGTACATATTCTCTTGCCACCTATTAATGGTATCTCTACTGCTCTTCCTAATCTTTCTATTATTCTATCATTTCTTTCAGATATACCAAAAGTAAAATAGCTGCCATGTGACATACTTGCCTTAGTCCCACCCCATTTTTAACTTTAACTGATTCTATATTTTCTAATTGAGATGTATAGTAATTATTTTCATGCAATCTCTTAATAAGATCTACTAAAGCTCCCTTCATTCACAAATTTACCAAACTTACTCATAATCTATTTCTATTTATTCTATCATATGCCTTTTCTCCATCTATAAAAACCAGAAATCGCTGTCTAACTGTATTCCTACTCATATCTATAAGTTGAATGACTAATAACGAACTACCTCCTATACACCTATCTGATTCCACTATATTATTTTTTTCCATACATTTTGCAAGCCTATGCAAAAACTTTATATAACTCTGATGTTATCACTATTGGTTTATAATTGTTTAACTTTCTATTATCCTTACTCTTTCCTTTAAATAGTAGCTTTACTTTTGTATTATTCCAGCTATCTGGAAATACTCTCTTCTGTGCCATCTTTTTAAAACATGTTAACAGATTTAATTTGATTTAATTTTGCCTATTTCCTCAATTCATCACCATTTTTGCTGCCCATTCATCTAAACCTAATTGTTTTTCCACTTTTCAATTTCTTCCTTGCATCATTTAATTCATTTTTAGCAAATCTAATATTGCCATTACTATAAGATTTCATGTTTGTTATCACTCTGGCTTTCACATCTAACATCTTTTCTATAGCCATTACATACTTATTTAAGATTTTCTCTAATTTTTCTTTAGAGCTACATTCTATTCCCTTATCATCTAGTAATACTATTCCTATCTTCCCTACATTCCTGTTTTTAATATATTTCCAAAAAAATTTATTCCTATCTCTTCCACTTTTATTAATATCCTCCAACAATTTACTATTTAATTTCATTCTCTAGTGATGTGATATGCTGCACTGTGACTTCTCCTTATACAGAATCAGAAATCTCTCAGCAACTATGCCTAGAGAAACCTGTTAGCCACTTTACCTTCCCTTTCCATTCCCCACCCTAATTTTTCCCATAATCTGCTCCATCCCATTTCCACAACGTAATCTTTGTCAACTCCATGACCTTCATATCTAAATTCCTTTTATCTTTTCCCAAACCCAGCATAAAAACCAATAACCCACTTTCTGTATAATCACTTTGTTCATATTTATTCTCCCATAACTTCATTATTTGTATCCTTTCTGCTTTCAAGCATTTACATTGAATTAACAGATGCCTAATATTTTCTATGCCTCCCTTACACAACTTTCAGACTAAATTACCCATATTTTTCTATTTACATGTATATTCCCTTGTTGCTAAAGATCCCATTTGAGTCTTAAACAATAAACTACTTTCCTTGCTATTATCATAAATTAACCCACACCCAATGTTGTTTACTTCTATATATATTTAAACTCTTTTTACTCTCCATACTAGTTTTCCATCTCTCCAACTCCCTATTCTTTATTAATGCATCTATTCTTTTATCCCATTTCTTACCACTATAACAGTCAACAATCCTCCTAACACAATTATCCCACCTTTTGTACAAGTATACTGATATAAATTCTTTATCCAAAATTTCTGCATACCGCATTACCTTTCTCACCCATCTTGTTGCCTGCCCTTTACTCATAACCCAATTAAATACTATTTTGGCTATTCTTTTATTATCCATAAACTGCAATCTACCAAACATTTTCATTTTGCTTTTTGCATCTCTCATATAAAAACTTGACCATCCCATTTCTTCTTGAATTGCCTCCTTTGTTGTCCACACATCCAAATCTAATGCATGTCTTTCTATTTCCCTTTGTACTTTTTCCAAGTAATCTAATACCCCTTTACTAACACATAACACATCATTGCCATATGCTAACCCTGCTACTGCAACTCCCTTCCATACAATTCTAGCTACATCATATTTATTATATGCAAACTGTTAATTTTTTTATCAATCCCTTTTTTTTTCTTTGCTTCATTTATCAATTTTTTCTCCCATTTATCCAAGCAATTTTTCTGATTACTTAAGATGATTCCCAAATAACTATATCTATTCACTACACTTAACTTTATATCCCCCAATAAAAATTCTACATCTCTTTCCCTAGTATACTTTTTTCTATTGTAGCGCCACCTATTGTAATCTTGAGTAATCGGTGGAATATTTTGCATTTCTCTATTCTAGCGTCACCTATTGTAACTTACTTAATCAGTGGATCCCAGATATTATTGGTCCGATAATCTACCATTACATTAAGCCATGCAGGATTGCGTCTTTACAATATAGAGAAAAATATTTTTCAGTTCTATTCATTTATGAACGCATTTTATATTTACTCAGCAGGATTTTTTTTTAAAAAAAAACTCTAAATTGTGGATAATTTATTTTAAGCTGTGAGTACAAAAATTATAATTACACATTTGAATCTATAGAGTTTCACCATTAAAGTAACTGAATAACAATGCTTTGAGGATATATCTAACCTACAGCAATAGGAAAAGCGAAGAAAAGTTTTAAAGAATTTAATATAAAAGATACATTATTAAAATATAACTTTCATAAAGTAATTTTCTTGCAAAAATCGCTTCGATCGATTCACATCATGTGATAATAATCATATTTCCGCCGCTATATATTTCTTTTGAGAGTATTTACAACAAAGCAGTCTAACAGTAGAGATTTGTATCTGCATTATGTTAAACACAAAGAAAACCCAACATTTCTGTTTCTTATTATTATTCCTTTTATGTTCGCAATCTCTTTTTGAATTTTCTTATATCAAGAACTTTGAAACTTTGTAACTTCAAAGAATTATATATATATCGGAAATAGTTTACTTTTTAGTTAGATTTACAGTACTAAAGAATGGTAAGAAAAATTCTTTCTCAGGTGGGTCGATAAGTCGGCAGACAAAAGAGCGGTAAATCCTTGCTTTGATTAGAAAACATTATATTTTGAAAAAAAAAAATTAAAAAAGATCACGTTAATACAGTAGGCTTCAAACAATATTTGAACATCAAAGAGTAGAAAGAACCTTAGTTAAAATTTAGAAACTGATCTCATAAAAAATTCAAACCGTATTTAAAAATAATACACACACCTGTTCTATATATATGTAACTGTCATTAAAATACTATTGCTATTTTAATGAAAATAATTCATTTTTTAGCTTAACCTATCAGAACATTAATTTCAGTCTAGTAAAAACTTACTTTTTAAAGTAAAACTGGATTTAATCTAGCAGCATATTCTGTAGTTAACCATTTCGTCTTTAGATTCTGAAGCCCTGTGTAGTTTAATACAGTGGTCGGATATCAGATTCTAGAATATAAAATGTTAGAATCGATTCAGATGGTTGCACTTCGGACACTCAAATTTCTTATGAACTCCTGAATAATAAAGCCAATCGATTGTAGTCATAGTTTAGATTCCGTTTAGAATGCTAGTAACCTGACTTTATTAAAAAGTAAACAACCCCCAATCTAGTGTTTACAAATACAAGTTTGCTTTTAATAAACTGAAAATAGACTGCATATAAATAAAGGTGAAAGACAAAATATTGTTAAACAACTACTATTGTGCAAAAATCATTCTACAGTCCTCAAATAAAAAACCTTGAAAAAGACGTTGCTCACAATAGCAAATAGGAAATTAATAATTGTGATCATGATAGCATTTCTCCTTTTTTGCTCGACTTTTAACAAAAATAACTGTAACCAATATAGTCACATGTAATCGAATGAGTAATTAGATTAGTGGAGACCACAACCCCTCCACCCAAATCTTAACCTTGCCAAAAATCCATAGCTATTTAAAAAAATATCAAATTCTACTTGGATTTGAAACCAGGTTGTAAACATAGCAAATAAATGAATAAAGCATTAACCCATAAGGTCATATATGTATGTGTGTGTGTGCGTGTAACATAGAGGCAAATATTGGGAACAGAATTTACTATATTTTAGTCTTCATTGTAATAGGTAACTGATTATTATTAATCATCATCAATTCATTTATTTAAGTGCTAAACAACAGCGTATAGCCAATTACAGTTTTCACATTAAAAAATAAAAAGAGAAAACATAATACATGTGACATAATAATAAAAGGAAGTAACAAACAAAAAAATAAAATAAATAAATACATATACAAATAAATAAAACAATTAATCATGATATTTGAATTTAATAATATCACAAAATTGCTTATAATTTTAATTAAAATGATTGTTATTACCAAAACTCTGATGGTATATAGAAGGTAACCTGAATAAAGAAGAAAATTTAAGACATTAGAATGACAACTTTGAATATAACAGACAAAAGCAGACCGAATATCATGCTCATAATACCTAATTGTAATAGTTGAAATTATATCCGATAGTATAACTTGTTGATTTATGATTTTGCAAAAATATTTAAGATCTCTCTATTTCCATCTAGAAGAAAGATGAAAAACAACTTTATTTTCCAGAGAAAGATGTTTGAAGAACTTCTTAGATACTGATTGTAATAAATTACATCCTTGTTTAGAATTAGGTCTCCAAATCATAGAATAAGATTGAATGATGGGAAGAACCAATGACAAAACTAATTTCAATTTTGTCTCATCACTGAAATGATGACCATGCCTAATGATGGCACCCATGATTTTAAAAGCTTTGCCAATGATCATTCATATATGAGGAAGAAAAGATCCATTATTATAAAATAAAACTCCCAAATCTTTTTGGGATTCAGCAGAATTAATTTTGTGTGGATTAGGAAAATAACAAAAATTTAAAATTTCAGATTTCTTAGAATATGAAACAAAGGAACAGTTACTAAAATTAATTGTCATATTATTTAGATCACACCAAGCACTAAATTATCACTATCTTTCTGAAGGAAAGTGCAGTCAATCATGTTATGATTCTTCTAAAGATTTCACATTCATCACCATATCACAAAAAAATAAGAATATTCCAGACAATCCTAGAGGTCATTAATATAAATGTTAAAAAGCATGGGTGCTAAAATACTACCCTGAAGTACATCTAAATTACATTCCAAATTAAATGAAATATTAATATTGAATTTGATATATGATGAAAGGATTGAAACCAATAAATAAGTTTAGTGGAAAAACCCATTTTATGTAATTTGTGAAAAAGAATGATGTGATCTACTTTATCAAAGGCTTTTGATAAATCAAAATAAATAACATCAAATCTCCACTGATCTTTATTCGCATGTGCTATGTGATTATAAATTGTTAGCAAATTACTTTCAACTGATCTATTTAGAATAAAACCATGTTGTGAAGAGAAATGATTTTACTGACATCTGAAATAGTTTTATTATAAACACACCTCTCAAAAATTTGAGCAATAGTATCTAAAACAAAAATAGGTCTGTAATTATTAACACAGTCATGGGAGCCATTTTAAACTATGGGATCTTTCTGCCACATTTAAGAACAAGAGTTGAGTGATAAATTTTTAAAAAATGATAAAATAATAATAATAATAATAATAATAATAATAATAATAATAATAATAATAATAATAATAATAATAATAATAATAATAATGATGATGATGATGATGATGATGATACATACAACACAGATACATATACTGGATCTTCTGGAGACAAAAATACATAGTGGCTCTCAAATTGATCCATTAAAATATCTAGCCCAACAAGATTTTTTGTGCTTACTCAAGAGAGTCATCATCACTATCAAGTGGCACTGGCATAATTGTATGCAACAAATGCTCTTTCACTTCTTTTAAAATTATATATATTGACTCTAATCTTCGCATAATAACATTCCACCATTGGAATATCCCATTCAACTTATTTTTTTTTTACATACCACAAGACCAATCTTTATATCCAGAACCATTATAACAATAAATTCAATGCTATCTGCAGCCCCTAATCCTGTAATACTCATAGGAGATTTCAACATGCCCTATAACACATTTATCTCCTAATGGAGCCATCAAATTACAATGGCCACTATTAAGTGCTGAGGGATTTTTACCATCCAACTCAATTTCATTTGATAACAATTGACATAACTTGGTTATAGATTTGTGTTATTATTCACCAATATTACACTATTATTTTAACCTTAAGCTCTATATATTCACCATCTTGGATCATGCTGCTCAAATCACCACTCTCAACTACCAAAAATACAGATTGCAACAATAGATTTTCAGAAGACTATGTGGATACTGCTACCTGGACACAACTGAATTCCTATACCTATACTCAGAAACCTACATAATCCTTCAAAAACTTTAAAACATGTCAATTCACCCAGTACAAAATTACATAACATACACCAGCATACTTTCATTTAACATCAATCATATTAACTGCAAATCACCCCCTTCCCCACCAAATTACTAGCTCTAGTAGATGATCTGCATAAAATAATAATCATCAGATCAACTGCAGAGAATCAGAGATACAATAAAAAACTTATTATTGAATACTACAACATTTACAATACATTAAAACAATATATAGCAATAAAAAAAGAAAAAAATATGTTCCCCATGCAGCAACACACCTGGACCCAGGCATACATCAGATGTGCACTAGCATACCTGTCCACAATCAGAAATAAATGGCTCTGTGACAGTTGAACAACACATGATAAATTCAACATACCAACCTTCAACGAAAAATTTCAAAAACAAAAAACATACACACCAAATACAAACATATTCACAGATCCTGAAACAGACACACCAGTCATATTGCTAACTACATATCACAAAAAAATTATTACATACAAAGCTTATGTCCAATAGCAATAGTTTTGCTTAACAAAAAATCAGCTGCAATATCGACTCTATCTACTTTATGACCAATCTTGATGGGATCCTTAGGGATAAAAATTCTAGAAAGAGCAATAAAAAGTTAATTAGACACACATTCTATACTATCATCAGTTCAATATAACAAAAAAGTCTCATACATCGGTCAAGCTGCCCTCATGTATAAAACAATTATTGAATCAATAAAAAAAAGGAAATATGTACAGATTAGAGTACAACTGGACATTGAGGCAGCTTTTGACTCTGTAACAATTGACCAATTATTTAACATGATAAAAAAAAAGTACCTCAATCTCTTCTGTATATAATAGCTATTCTGATACTCAGCTGTAAAATAAATATCACACTGAATGAGAGAAAATTAGCACTTTTCATAACCAATTCATCCCAAAAAGATACCCCCTCAGTGCACTACTCTTCACACTATATATTGTAATGGGATAATAATTGATCTTCTACTCTATTACCTCTCCACTGGTTTGGTCAGCATTTGTAATGAAATAAAAAAAAATTGCCCTTTAGGTTTTTACACAACTATTTATTACTGACACAAAATTAAATAAAAGATAATGGAGCAATGCCCTTAAGATTTAAATATTATTTATAACAGAGCAAAATATGTATCAATAAATAGTAATTCTATTATAACCTGTATAAAATTATCTAGCTCAGTTGTGGTCACACTCTGCAATAACAATATTTCCAACACATAATTATTTAAGTTGTCCATTATACTAAGATAAAATATTGATGACATCTTTATTTAAAACCTAATTTATTCAGATAACATTTAAGACAAAAGAAAACAAACAAGATCATCACCTCAAACATCATAAATCAATTAATTACCCCAAAATAAACTACAATAAGCAGTGAAATGATATATCACTGTTCTAAACAATGATGCATGCCTAGGATATCCATTTAATTTATAATTGAATAAAACCAAAATAAAATCAATAAATAACTAAGTTCTGATATACTTTACTAATCAAATATTACATATAGTAATGTAAACTTATGATAAAATTCAATGTTATTCCCTAACTTAATAAATTAATTTATAAATGGTTATGATGATACTTAGATAATGTTTTATAAACCTACAATATCAATAATATTTAAATAAAACAAACCATTAATTAGTTTTATATCTAGTTTAATAAAATGTTAAAAATAAGAATTTATCTATATTATACTTACATCAATATACTTTATTGCTTAAGTTGTATATCAAAATGAAATGATTAACAAGAGTATATGATCAGTGAACCTAGTAGATAATCTTGCATTTATAATATCCAATCATATCACTTTATCAAATATAAAGTAGATTTCTATTGGATATTTACCAAATCATAATCAACCAATTCTATCCATCTATTTTAAATTTCTAGTCAATCAATTATTAAAATGGATTTTATCACAATTAAACTATATAAATACAATCATTGGCATTTATTTATGGCAGGCATTAAAATTTAATAGTTAATTAAATTTACAATCTATCACAAATAAATTTAAAGATAATTAAGGCATATCATTTTGACTAATGGCAGAATAAAATCTATCAAGATCTCTAAAACTGGATATGATAAGCTCTTAATAATTAACCATGAACTAATTACATTATTTATACAATTGATATTAATCCAGATAAAGCAAACAAATATTTTAATATAATGATAATATAAAATTTATATCTAAGTAGGCCTAACAATAATTGTATAATAAAATATACATGTAAAGATAATAATAATGTATCAGCTTCCATTTTTTATGACCATAATAAATCATGTATATATGGTTTTAATTTCAATTATAATAATGTAAAAATATTGCAAATTGAGAAAAATAACAATAAAAGGAAAATAAAGGAAGCTATGCTAATATATAAATATAAGCAGGACTTAATCAATAGGTAGGCAGCAAATGTTAAAATCATGGAATTATGGGAAGGTTAACCTTTCAAAGTATTAGTTGACAAAGACTACAAGGATAGTCGAAAGCACTCCTAAGTGATGTTTATATTTTTTGTAATTTTCAAAATTTTTGATTACTGTATTTACTAATATTTAATTATAAGATTCCATATATATATATATATAATGCAATAAATATCTTCACACAGTATTCAGGTTTCAGCCTGATTTTTTTTTAATAATTATAATGCATGAACTACAGGAATTGTATATACATTGACAATGTTATACTGGCTGATCTAAAATTGGTTTTAAAAAATAAACGTTCAAATTCATTCAACTCAAAAACAATTCCATTGTTTTCTTCCTGACAATTTCTGTAATCATTCAACATTTTATTTTAGTATTAAACCTTTACTCTGTATTAGAATTTAATAAATTAAATTTGATTTGTTATAAATATAAGATTGCAAATGAAAAACATCCTAAAAAATCTTATTTAAACTTTGAAAATGTAGAGGAAAAAATAAAGATAATATATAATGAGATCAATGTATTTTTTTCTGATTGAATGATGTAAAGGAAAATTTGCTCAGCTAGTAAAAAAAAAAAGATGTCTTGGTAGAATGAATATTCTTTTTATAAATGTAAGTAAATAAAGGTGAAACCATTATAAATCTATCAAATTCTGTTCTAAAATTTAAAAGTGAATTTATAATTTTTAAAATCTTACAAACATTATGAAGAAACTGCACCAAAAACTTGTTAACAATCATAACACCATGGTTTTCTGATTACCATTATGACTAAATTTGTTAACTTACAGTTTTCAAAATAAAACATTTTCTAATAAAATCAAATAATTATGATACAAATATTGCATACAAAAAATCATACATATTTAAATAAACTAAAAAACAAAGTAGTTATTTTACTGGTTGCCAAGAACAAAAGAATTGCATGTACATCATCACACCTGCTTCCTACCTCAGCATCCTGATAGGCATGGTTCAGACTTTTGAAGTTTATTTTGGCTGTAGACTTCATTCCTCTATAAGTTTTTTTTTGTAACTAAACAATCAATACAGCTTCTGCTGTCAGAATGAACACAAAAATGGCAAAGTAGTGTTACAGATAGCATCAGAAGAGTGAAAGATGGTTGAAAATCCATTAGTATTACCTCCAAAGATTCCAAATGAAGTATTTTAAATTATTAATAGTACTATGCATTAATATACAAATACATATTAAAGGTGGAACTTTTATAAATGCTCAGAATATTTTTAGGTAAGTGGTCCAGAACTCACACAAGGGGGCTTTTAACACTGATAATTACTCTGGCTATTCATGACCGGAGAATAAAATTTAAAAAAAAATATCTACATAAATATTCACTATTAAAAAAATGTGTAATCTGGTTTTTCAGTATTTTTAAAACACTTTGCAAAGTATTGATAATACTATGAATCATTTAATGTAGTATATTATGTTGCCTTGACAACAGTTTGAAATTGTTGGTTGTTATTGATATTGGGATTGTCTAAGTGTTGGCTGGTTTTTAATGATATATATATATCATATTATTATTACTATTTGTAGGATATTCCATGTAGTGAAAAAGCTAAATGTTGATGTTTCAGTACAATATCAAGTACCTTCCTCAGAAACACCTCCATTCTGTAAACCAATCTTTCCCGGAAAGATTAATAATGTTAATTCTAATATTTTCACAGAATATCCTGCAAATAGTAATAATAATATGACATCTTTTATCTGTGAAAATATTAAAATTAACATTATTAATCTTTATGGAAAATATTGGTTTACAGAATGGAGGTGTTTCTGAGGAAGATACTTGATATTGTATTGAAACATCAGCATTTAGCTTTTTCACTACACGGAATATCCCGCAAATAGTAATAATAATATGACATACTTTTATACGTGAAAATATTAGAATTAACATTATTAATCTTTATGGGAAAGATTGGTTTACAGAATGGAGGTGTTTTTGAGGAAGGTACTTCATATTGTACTGAAATGTCAGCATTTAGCTTTTTCACTACACGGAATATCCCGCAAATAGTAATAATAATATGACATACTTTTATATGTGAAAATATTAGAATTAACATTATTAATCTTTATGGGAAAGATTGGTTTACATAATGGAGGTGTTTCTGAGAAAGGTACTTGATATTGTACTGAAACATCAGCATTTAGCTTTTTCACTACACAGAATATCCCACAAATAGTAATAATAATATGACATCTTTTATCCATGAAAATATTAGAATATATATATATATATATTGATATTCCTTTTTAAACCATTAAGTTGTCTTTCTTATATACTTTTCTCACTGAACTGAATATGTAAGCATAATCAACTTCATAGACAACTATATATTTTAATCATATATTTATTTTCATCTAATCGACCCTTGTCAAAATGTTACATTAATTCAATGTACATTAATTAGATATCTTAGCACTCCCTGTATTGACCAACCTCAACTCTAAAAATGTTTTTATGCTTTCCAATTTTTATTTAATGCCATTTTTTTTATATGTACATTGTTTCATACACTTTCTTTTCTTTATAATTTCTACAATATTTTATGACTTCAATACTTTCTTCACATTTTATAACATTCCTTGTTTTTAAAAAGTGGCAAAATGGTTCTGTCTTAATATTTCTTCTTTTTTTTTATATATGTCAAAGCATTGACCGAGAAGTGAACCTGGGCCAGCTGCCTGGAAGGCAGCTATGCTAACCGCTAGGCCACCAATGCTTGACTATTTTTTCTTTTTATTGCATATTGCTGGTTGAAAATTCAAATATAAAATATCCAAATCACCCTTCCAAATATCATGTTTTTCAGCAACGCCCTCTGTGAATAAATATAAACTTTTCACAGAGTGCATTGCTATAAAATTGAATGTTTAGAAGGGTATTTTGAACATTATATATAAAACAGAAAAAACGATATATTGATACAAAGACAGATTATTAAATATTAAATAGTATTACAGAAATATATTATCGTTTTTTTTAAACACTGCTTAGAAAATTTTTCAATATCAATATCCAATAAAAAATTGATTTAATACGATTTTAAAAGATTTCTTTTCACAAACTTGGATTGTTTTTTTTAGACTGATATTCGTTACTATAGTAATGGATCCAAGAAAAAGTAATATATATATAAACGTGATAGTTTATATTTATTATGAAATGCACAAATAAATATTGTTTTAAAATTTTTACTTTGCTATTAAATATAAATAAAACAAATGCTAAATTGATATCTTAATTTTTATAGATCTTCTATAAATTTTACTGTTTTCTACGTTTGTTGTGCATCAAATGATTGGGAAAAAGTAAAAAGTATAGATGATAAAATATTTATTTTTTGTCTTCTGTCTATCTTGCTTCATTGATAAATAACGTACTCAAATTGTTAGCTGCTTCAAGAGGTTAAATAAAATTGAAGCAGCAGAAATATTAATGAAGCCTTGATCCAGTGACTTGTATATTCTACCAGTGTGCATCACTTCACTAGGAAGACCACGTACACAGTCATCATTGCTTTGTCATTGAGCTACTTTTTGTAGATGCTGATACTGGCATGCTAAAACAATTATCGATAGTTAAGACATGATATAACTAATCATTTCTTGTTCTAAAGATATATAGTAAACATCACATGATCACCATTTCTTATGCTTGCTTATAACTGTTATTAAAACAGGCAAAACTCTCTATATGTATTGCCACTCAATAAGATCTAGGTGCAGTGCTCTCAGATCCAAGGCTCCTCACTGACAATGGCCACAAGCCAGAAACTAATTTGGGGATATTGGATGAGTAGACACTAGATGGGGATTTTATGCACAAGCCTTCTGGCATTCATTGATTACTCTGGCTTGCATTGAGTGGCAAATCGTATAGAGAGTTTTGCCTGTTTTAAGATATATAGTAGTAATGAATTCTCTTTTTTCTACATTATTTTTACTTTCATAATCTTGTTGTGAGGCAGCTACTTGAAGTATTAAATCATCTTTATATTTTTCACTGCCATCACTATTTTATCAATTATTATATAATTAGAATGGATTTGAACCTAGACTTTCAAGTTCCCTTCAGCCATCCACTCCATTTTATACAACCAATGACTGAAGGGAGTATGAAAGACTGGGTTCAAATACTCTCTAGTTATATCTAATTTAAGTATATGAACTATAGTATGGCTATTTTTGTAGCTGCAGCTGAAAGAAGACCCTATGATTTCTCTTGAAGGTTTTAAAGGAACCAAGCAGGGAAAATTCCTAATATCCACACCATATGTCCTTATTATTGCATCTGTTATTATTGTGATTATTCATATTGTATCCATACATAGATTGGATGCTCTCAACATGCATTAGTCAGTGTGGTGAGTTTTTTGGCTCTTTACCTCTGAGTTTAAGATCAAAAAACACCATGGTCTTTCTTTTCAGTTGCTCGATAAGGTAGAATGAATGTGTGTGTGAATGAAATTTTTTTTTTAATATAATACAATCATGATAGACAAAAATAAGTCATGCCCTTATTCCCAGGAGTCTAGTAAAGTCACTAGCTAAGACAATGATTGGTGGCTAAAGCCAGAAGGTGCTAAGAATTCTCTGATTTCAGACCCAGGCTGCCATTTGATAATGACTCTTTATTTAGGTATGTACAACTACAGATCATTTTCAAGTGAAGGAAGATTGCAAGAATTAGAAGAAGAACTGTCTTATATTAAATGGGACATTATTGGACTTTGTGACATTAGAAGAAAAGGTCCAGATACAATTGATTTAAAATGTGGATATGTACTTTACTACAAAGTCGCAAATATTGGAAGTACAGTGGAGTAGGATTCATTATAAATAAAAAGTGGAAGAACAACATTGTGGAGATTTATGCTGTATCAGACAGAATGGAAAGATTAGTTATACAACTTAATAGCAGATACCAAATACAGATAATTTAGGTTTATGCCCCAAAAAGTTCTCATAGTGATGAAGTAGCAGAAAATTTTTATATGGATATACAAAAGGCTTTTGATCAGACTAAACAACCCTTTTAAAATTAGTATGGGAGACTTTAATGCTAAAAATGGTAAATAAATTAAAGATGAAAGTGATGTAGGAAATTTGGTTATGGTAATAGAAATGAGAGAGGTCATAGACTTGTGGAGTTTGCAGAAAAATAAAAACTTTTGAATTCTTTTTTTTTTTTTGACAAAAATGTTAAAAGGAAATGGACAAAGCAGCATAAAAATAAAAGTACAGCAAAGTTAGATTATATTTTGACTAATGTCATATTTCAAAATTGTAATGTTCTTAACAAATTCAACACAGGAAGTGATTATCAATTAATAAAATGTAAGATACATGTTAATGTAAAACTAGAGAGATAAAAAATTATTTAAAAAAAAAACAATATTTAAAAAGGCAAAACTCACTATAGGTATTTCCACTCACAGCAAGTTAGAGTAATCAATGGATTCTAGAAGGCTTGTGCATAAAATCCCCATCTAGTGCCTATTCATTCAATATCTCCAGACTAGTCACTAGATGGGGATTTTATGCACAAGCCTTCTGGCATCCATTGATTACTCTAGCTTGCTGTGAGTGGCAATACATATAGTGAGTTTTGCCTGTTTTAATAACAGTTATAAGCAAGTATAAAAAATCGTGATCATGTAATATTTATTGGTTTGAAAACAATATTTACAGTTGATATTCCTAATCTTCAGAAACATTTTAATGAATTTAAATTAGAACTTACAAATTGGTTTCAAGTATTAGTAGATTTTGAACATGATTCAAATTTGAATGATATTAATAGAAAAATAAGTGATACACTTTTAAAAACTGCAACAAAGATAGCTGGTAGAAAAAAGCAGCAATTGGCCAATAAAATTTCTACTGAGGCTAGAGAATTTGTGAAGAAAAGGATGAATATGAAAATATGTAAAAATGTTAAGAAGGATTCCATATCTTGAAGTTTGTAAAATGATGCAAAAAAGAGTTGATAATGATATAAGAAAGTATAATTGTGAACTAGCAAGGAAAGCTGTAGAAAAGAATAAAAGTCTTAGGAATGTAAAACAACATTTTGGTACTGGTAGGAAACTTATATTCGCAATAAAATAAAAGATGGAATTGTTACTAAAAAGAGAGATGACATCATGAAATGGTTAAAAGACTTCTATCAAGAATTATATAGCATTAAAGAACAAGTACCTCCCACATCTATTATATTTTCTGAATTGCCCAGAATTTTAAATGAAGAAGTGAGATGTGCAATTAAATCTATGATAAAAGGAAAAGCTTCAGGTAATGATAAAATTATAATCGATATATTAAAAGAAGTAGGTGAAGAAGTAAAAAAAAATTTGGCAAAGTTATATAAATACCTAAATAATAAAAATGTTCCAGATGATTGGAAAAATGCAGTAATAATATTTTAAAAAGGTGATAAAGAAGATATTGGAGATTACAGATTACCAAAATAATTACAACTCGTCTACAGAGAACACCAACAAAAAGAACAAGTTGGATTTAAAAATGGTTTTAGTACAGTAGATTATATCCAGGTATTGAGAGAAGTTATAGAAAGGACCAATGAATATGAGTTGCCATTATACTTTGGATTTGTAGACTATCAAAAGGCATTTGATTCTACAAGCATTTCTTCAGTGATTAAAGCATTGGATTATCAAGGTATAGATCCAGGATATTATCATACTCTAAAAAATATTTATAAAAATGCAACAGCAACAATTAGATTACTTAATGTTACTATGAAGATTAATATTGAGAAGGATGTGAGACCAGGTGACTCCATAGTATCAAAACTTTTTACAGCAATGCTGCAAAAAGTATTTTGAGGATTAAAATGAGAAGCAAAAGGAAGTAAATTAAATGGTGATTATTTAAGTCATTTAGATTTTGCTGATGATGTAGTTGTTTTGCAAATAATGATTTAGAGTTTCAGAAAATATTGCAAGAGTTATTATATGAAAGTAAAAATGTAGGACTGAAGGTAAATGTTAAAAAGACTAAAGTAATGTTCAATGGATTTTCTCAAAAGTAAATATTGATTATGATGAGTTAAAAGAAGTTAACAACTGCAAATACTTTGGTCAGATTATTTATACAGATGGAAACATAATGGATAAAATTAAGAATAGAATTAAACTTGGTCGGAGTGCTTTAGTAAAAATAACTTAATATTAAAAGGAAATATGCCAATATGTTTGAAAAGGAAGGTTTTTAATGTGTTTGGCCAATTCTTACTTATGGATCTGAGACTTGGACACTTTATAGAAGAGTAATACAGAGACTTCAGAGCACTTAATGAAATATGGAGAGATGCATGTTAGAAGCAACAAGAAGAGATCGAAAATGCAATATATGGGTAAGAGAACAAACAGGTGTTACTAACCTCATTGAAAAAATTAAAAGACGAGTTGGGCTGGATATATTGCTAGAAAAGATGATAATAGATGGACAATTGAAATCTTAAACTGGATTCCAAAAAATTTTAAAAAACCCAGAAAGAGACCACATGTGAGATGGATAAAATAAGAAAGTGAGCAGGGGTGATGTGGAGAAGAGAGGCTAGAAATTGGAGAACATAAATTGAACTTGGAGAGATAATTGTCTTGCAGTGGACAGATAATGGTTGATGATGATAATAATGACTACTTGTATTTCAATTATTATATAGGGCATAATGAAAATCATTTATATTGAAAAATAAAATTCATATTGTATATAAAGTTATTAAAAACACAATTTAGTTTTGATATTTACCCTTTTCAAATTCTGATATTTTTACTGTTTCACCTGGTGAGAGTTTTTGAAAATGTTCAATTTTTCTTTCTTTCTAAAATCTTTATTTTATACTAAAAGTCAATAAATTTGACTTGATTTCTTTTTAATTTAATTATATAAATAAATAATAATTTGTAAAAATCACATTTAAACTTTATTAATATATATTAACTAAATTGTAAATAGGATTTACAGTTGTAAAGGTTATTAATAGTATTTATATAAATATTCTTTCAAAAAATGAATGAATTCTTTTTTATTTTAAGTTTTTTTTAAATGCAAATAAATAAATGTGGATTTTTAATAAATCTACCAAATTCTGCTTTAAAATCTGATATTTATTTTGTAATACTTAAAATATTAAAAAAATTCTAACATTGTCTCAAGCTTGCCAGATGGTAATCTTACATGATGAATTTTACATAAAATCTGTTCAAAAAGAAAGGAATGCCCTTATAAGAAATCTTTCATTCAAGAACAATAAAGTGATAACTATTGATATTTGCTGATGTCATAAGATGCTCCTCTTCTCAGGTTATTTTATGACTGAAAAGTCAATAAAAGCAGTTCACCAAATTTATGATTAAAAAATTCCTACGCTAATACATGTGCTAATAGTAAAACAGCCATCTAAACCTTTGGAATTACCATAATTTTCCTGAGAGAAACACCAAATAATTCTCAATGAATATGAAATTATCAAGTTAATTATATGATTCTGATGCTGTGCATTGAAATTATACTGCTCTTCATGTCACTTTTTAACATTGTTTTGATACTTTTATGGGAAATCTTGGAAATAAAATATTGATTTATTAGTGCAAAAAAATATCTGAAGGTGTCAGTAGTTCATAGAAAAAAATATTGCCATTATATGTTTCACATTATTAAATTTATATATATATATTGGAAAGTTCAATTATGATTTTTGGAATTTTTTTCATTTCTCAACTTATATATCTAACAAATCAAACCCAATTTATTCATTCATAATATTGAATAAAGGTTTTAATATCAAAATTAAAATATTAAACTTTAATTGCCACTACAGGAAGTGGGAAATCTTTGAAATATGAAAAAGTAAAGCAAATTTTTAAGATCATAATAATTTATTTAAATGCATATATTTGTGGAAAAGTATTACTTAGTTTTGAGATTTAATAGCTTTTACAATCATAAATGTAGGTTACTATAAATAGAATCACTATTTACAAAAAATGGAATTATAGGGGATTTGAATATAGATTTTCAAGTTCCCTTCAGCTATCCACTGTATCTTATACAATTGATACATATGATCTCATAGATGTGAAAAAGATATGTGTATCGATTATATGAGATAGAGTAGTTGGTGAAGGGAGCTTGAAAGTCTGTATTCAAATCCCCTATAATTACATATAAAATCCAACATATAAATTATATTTGTATTCAAATATTAAAAAATGGAATTTTAATTCTTGTAATTATCTGACTAATATTGAATTTTCTAATAATATTTTTAAGCATTATCTGACTAACTATGGAATAATACTTTCAATATATCCATAACTTCCATATACATATTTTTTCACAAAAAATATCTCTAATTTGGTACTGCCATCTGGTGTCCATTGATGTTTTTTTACAACAGATAACTCTAAAGTGGGAGTGTGTTTTGCAGCTTATAAAGTAGATGTTAAGTATAAGATAGAAAGCCATGTGATACTTTCTTTGTGATATATTATTCTTTTGACAAAGAAATATAGATGTATATAGTTAGTATATATCTGGTCACCAAAAAGTATAGTTGACAGTTTAGTATCAAATTTACATAGCTATGCAAGTTGATTGTTTTAGGTTAAAAACCTTGGTGTGTTTTAAAAATTAAATCTTTATCATTGATAATTTAAAAGAAGTAAAGATGGCTTCTGAATACAAATGTACAAACCAATGCTTCTCACTGAGGAAGACCAAGATATAAAAATATTAGTCTAAGAGTTTTTTGTTACTGCCATCTAGTGTCTACTGATTACTTAAATATACAATAGATAGCATTAAAGAGATGACAGAGTTGGTTGCCGTAGTGAATGCAAATTTTATACTATGCAGCATTTTGTTTGATTAATTTTACAGTATTTTTTACTTATTTTATTCATTAACTATATAAAGCTGAACATAATATATAAAGCCCTATTCACACTATTTTTATATTTCATATTCCTATGGTGTCTATTGTAAATATAGATTAACAGTAATAAATCATTCTCTGATTAAATTATTCACATAGCTGTTTAAAATTAATTTTTTGCAAAATTTAATTAAAATTTTTGTTAAAAAGTCTGAAAATCTGGGAATTTTGATGCAGACCTTCAGGTAAAATGTGTGCTATTAATAACTAGAATTCATTTTCAATTACTAACAGTAGAAATTTAAAACTAAAAATAAAAGTTTAGGAACAAACTTTTCTACTTTCTTTTTGACATGTAATGTATGCTTTAGGAAGCAATGATTGTTGCCAGATGACAGTGTTCAATAATTCCACAGCCTGTGCTTTCCTATCCAAAAAATCCCTAGCCTAGTTTCAAGCTTATGGCTTTCATCAGTGAGGAGCTTTGGATGTTGAATAGTGTCACTGGATTTTGGGATCTAATGCACTTTCCTTTCAGCAACTATCTTTTATGTCTCTGTTATATTATGAAATTATCAGTCCAAACTGAAAAACATATAAATGTTTTTAATCTAAGCCAACAGGCTTGTATAGTTCTATAGATTGGAATCCAGATGAGTTTCTTCATATTATAGTGTCCTTAGTTTTTTAATAACTAATGCTACCTCTATTCAGAAAATGGTCAAGTTTACTACTAAAATAGCAATATGCTAATTCAGATACTTTATTGAATATGAGGTTTGTGAATTATTAGTTCTATAATGAAAAATCAAGAGTTATTGAGGGTAGAAAATTTCAAAAGAAAAATGCTGATTTTTAAGCAATAAAAATTAATAAAGCAGTAAAGCACTTCCACTTTTGGCAGCCATCTTTGCAACTGGTCTTATTAAAAGCGTCCCTTAGCGATTCAGTTTCAAGAAGACAGGGACAATTGTCGCCTTACCTTTATGTCTTTTATTCAAGGTAAGTCGGTTTTAAACATTATTTATTATGGAAAGTGATAATATAATCGATAACTCTCAAATTAATGTTAACCCCGATCTCAGCATTCAACCTAGCAATGCAGCCATCGGTCGTAAATATTATAGCCTTAGATCTAATCTAAATGCAACTAAACTAACTTCTACTACAAATAAAAACCCACAAACCAATAAATCAAATGAAAACACCATCGCAAATATCAACAAAAGTTTAGAAAATATTCAACTTACCCCTAATATAAACAATAGCATAAATATCTCATCAAGTGAAACTATTGAAATCCTTAACAATACAAGCAAAAACCAATCATCTCCTCTCCGAAGATTTTACGCTCCTGCAGAAGACTCTAATGAGCAATTTTCTTTGCCCTATAATACCCTGAAAACCATATCTGAAAATAATAGACAAAATTTCCAACAAGATGATATCGGCGAATTTTTTAAAGTTAAAACTTTTCCACCAGAGGTTGACAAAACCAGCGCTGTCACATTACAGTTTGTCAACAGTAAATTTAAAAATCAAAAAGAAGAAATAAATTTTAAAACTAATAAACCTCATTCCAAAACAAACAAAGATTATAGCACAGAACAATCCATTGCTACATCAGCCAACTTGCAATCTAAACCAATTTCCTCATTTCCAATATTGAAAAATTCCACTACGTACGCAAATATCGTAAGGTCTAAAAATTCTGAGAGCATCTCCGAAAATATTAAGGCCGATAATTTCAATGAACTATATTTGAATATCTCAGAATTAGACACAGAACAAGAATCAAACACTCTGGAAAATGTCTCATTTAATATAAACGATCTTAATGATGACATGTTCCTAAAAATAAATAACGAGTTCAACAAAACGATTCCCAACACTCTGTATAAATCATTTACAAACTACTACAGTGATAAGTCGTTAATCTTAGCCATAACAAATCAACAATGTGCGTTATAAGTTCCCTTTAGAACAATTATACAGTCTAATCAATCAAAATCAATTAGGCAGAGGCATTCACATGATCCTTAATCATCCCAATGACCGCTATGTTATCGTTGAGTTTAAAACGTGGGCGGACCGTAAGAACTTTAAAAATAACTACCAATCTTTGGGAAATTATATACTTTGCTCCATAGATATGAACCGTCCAGTTACACTATCTGGCAAAATTCAAAACTGCCTTGCCCACTTGAAAGAACAAGAACTACAAGACATCCTTATTAATTATGGTTCAGTTAGTAAATTTAAACACCTACTAAACCCTCACTTCGAAGATCAAATTCTGTCCAATACAGTTGTCTTCACACTTACTTTAAAGAAAAACATTATACCCACTGACATACCCACCATTATTACTGCAAGAGGCTCTCCTATAGTTTTGACCTTCAGGGGAGTACAGCCACAATGTTTCTTCTGCCTTCAAAGAACACACCTTATTAAAGATTGTGCAGCAAGAATATGCATACACTGTGGTATTAAAAAAGAATAAAGTTCACAGATGCCCTGGTAGACCTATTAATATGGCTATCACATCCTTAAATAGACAATCACCACATGGGACTAATTCAAACAGCAACCTCACAAACCCAGACAATCTGACTTAAATAAATCCTCCAACAAACCCTCTCACATCCAAACCTATCTTTCAAAATGAAAATCTTCAAGAAAGAACAAACACCAACCTCTACACTAATAGTAGTGAATCAGAGAACCAAGCAATAACATATAATGCTACTAAACCAATTTCTCAAACCAATAATACTCAAGATCATTCATTAGATACATATTGTACTAATCCCCGAGAAACAATGCTAGGCCAAACTCTTTCTACAAAAGAAGACAATATGACCAAACCATCTAACGAGAGCAAGGAAAACCCAGGTGATGAAGAAAATACACTTAAAAAATTTCAAAACAATTCATCTATAACAACTCCCACCCAGCTTAAAACCAATGATGCATCATCATTCGGGCCAGCTAAGTCTAATAAACCTAAACAAAGTGATCCACAAACTGTCCTCAATTCCTCAACGCCTGCAATAATCAACCATCCAGATGAAAAGACTTATCAAACACTCAACCTGAAAGTCAGCATAATTAATGTTTCACAACAGTTACAGCAAACCAAAAATGGCTCAGATCTAAAATTTAAACCAAATTCTTATAACAATAAAAAACACTTTCATCAAAAGTACAGGAAAAAGAAAACAACACTACTAAACTTTAAAAAAAAACCAAAAAACCAACACAACAAATACCCAAAATACAAATAAGAAAATTAAAAGAAAATCAATTCGCTCAGATAAATCCAAGCTCTGATGATGACAGCTCCCATCCAATACATTATTCACCACCACCCACTAGCAAACAAATCTCAGATATATCCAGCACAAAGCTTCACAAATCCATAGAAAAAAAGAGGAAAACCATGGATCCTATAAACATCGATACCATTGATCCATCTGACGAATCTCAGACAGATTACACTACTTCATCAGACACCGAAGACTTCATGGATGTGTTTCCTCAACCAACAAATATATCACCAATCCATCCACAAGTTCAATCACAAGACTCTGATTTCCAAACAACATCAGAACTCATTAACATGGAGATGCCCCACATTGACTTGGTACACTTTGCTGAGGACGGTTTGGACTAATCTATCATGTTCTGCAAAATTGCTGGCATTAATATTCGCGGCATCAACTAAATTGATAGAGTTTTAGCTATTAAAAACTGGCTCTCACTCTGCTTCCCTCATATACTTCTTATGGGTGAAACTAAATATCACCATAAGACTGATCATAAAATATTATCTCTTAGCTCAGCTCTCAGATTTACTAGATTTTCTATAGGCCATTCTGCTTCAGGTGGAGTCGGTATTCTTCTCAGCAAGTCAACATCACCAAACAGTTTTAGTATTCTATTCCTAGATGCCAATATTATTGTCATAGAAATAGACTATTGGGGTTATCCGATCATCATAGCTTATATATATACAGCCAAAGACACCTCTCAATATCTAAAAATAATCCATATCCTAAATGCCATCAATGCTAACAGAGCCTCTCCTACTATTCTTCTGGGAGACTTTAACACTACATACAATGACTTCAACAAGAGATTTTTGCATCTAATAAATCGCAGATTAATGTGTGGAGAGGGTTTCTTCCCTCCTGAAGCCTACTCTTTCTATACTAAAACTAAAAAGTCCCTGATTGATTTGGTTTTCTACACCCCAGACCTCCATTTCAACCTTGATGCAGCCTTGGCCCCTGTTGCTTTCTCTGATCATATGGCTCTAATCTTACAACTTACACCTATTGCAATCCCTACACCCATTGATGGACCTGGTAAAACCATGTGCATGATCACCCAATCAAATATGACCAAAGCGATAGTGTCTGAGGCATACATCCTTTTCCAGAAAATAAACATCCTTTCCTTGCCTACTGAGGAGGGCTGGTTTTCCTTCATTGGAATACTTCAGTCCATATTAAATCACCACACTAGGAAAATCAAAGGACCTAATGGCCTTCTAAATGACCTAACATTAATATACAACTTCAAGCATCACAGCAAAATTTCACAAATACAGAAAAAATTATCTTCCTTAAAAATCTCTACAAAATCAAGCAAAAGTCCCTTGCAGAATATATATCCATCAGAAGAGCCAAATGTTTCTTAGCACAACAACACTGCTGGACGAGAGACTATCTCAGATGGGCACTGGGATACAATAAAAAACAAATCACTCCCTTATCCATTAATACTAATGGAACCAATCTTATTGGCTTTCCAATGATGCAGCACATCAGATAACAATTCTGCCAATTAATGCAAAAAGATGGAGCTCCTCCTATAAACAGCTGGTTAGATGGTGGTGACCCCGGCGAACATGGCATCATGGAAATCCAAATCAAAAAGAAGATAACATCTCTCCCTGATGGCGTTCATCCTGGCCTTCATGGCATCCCAAATTTCCTTCTCAAACACCTCAGTCAATTCACTGTGCCAATTATTAAAAAAATGATTGATCACCTACCCTCCGGCAACAGAAACATAACAGATCTTTACCCAGTGGCACTCATGCCTTTTATTAAAAAAGCAAAACCACTAAATGACATTAACAGTATCCGGCCAATTTCCATGACCCCATTGCTTATCAAGATAATTGAGTCAGTCATTAAAGATCAAATCCAAACTCAAATTCTTAGCCATATCTCGTCAAACCAATACGGAAAAAAGGGATCATCAACCTCGCATGCTATGTCCAATGTAACTGCACTGTTCAATTACATCAGAGGACATTGTAAATCAAAACCTATTGCTGTCCAGCTGGATGTTGCGGCAGCATTTGATTCAGTCCAGATAAACATCTTTCTGGATATTCTGTTGGAATGCGACATTCCAGCTGGGATTGTACAGATGATCAGCAATCTGCTCAACAACAGAGAGATTTTTCTCACTCTTGATGGCAAGATCACACCAGGCTTCAAGCCATACAAGTCGATCCCTCAAGGATCCCCGCTCAGTGCCCTTTTCTTCACAGCATACATCAACCCTCTTCTGATGGATATAGAAAAAAACCTCCCTGGAATTTTCCTTCCCTTTCTCAATAAAAGTTTCAATGTATTTGCATATATTGATGACATCATGGTTGTGCTTCCCACCATTAAATACCTTCCTCATCTCATGAACATATTAAACAGAAATACAGCGAAACTTGGCCTACAAATAAATTTTAACAAATCTTCCATCTGGAAGATAAGGTCTGGTAAACAAATTAACTCTCCCTTTTCTGCAAAACCCCAAAGATACCTAGGTTTTTCAATCTACAAAACTCCAACTGCAATGGCAAGAGAAATTCAAGATGCAATCCTCTATTCAACTGAAGCCATCACCACTTCACTCTCTAGAGTATACCTTTCATTATATGGAAAGGTTGGCCTCCTCAACATGATCATAATGCCAAAAATCTCATATTATCTTCTATTCGTTAAAATGTCTAAACAGTTTCAAAATAAAATTAACCGATTATGCACCAAACTTCTCTGGAGAGGAAGGACAGTTGCTATTAGCTTGCGAGGTATCCAACGACCATGCAGGTTCAATGGACTGTCATTCCACTCAATACAAGCAATCATTTTACAGAAAACCCACAACACTCTACATAATCTGATCCTCTCCTGTGGATACTCTAACATTATTAAAAAAGTTACACCGACAGATAATCCTCCACCCTCTTCCAGTTCATGGATAGCATCCCTAATACAACAACTACAACTTTATAACCCAATAATATCCTTTAACCTTAACCAAAAAATCACCTTATGGGAAGCATACAATATAATCAACTATAATCAACAACCCATTAAAACCAGCCTAAAAATAACCAACCAAAGACTCATTACAACTTCAAAAGATGGAGTCTGGAACCCAAATTCCTTGATTTCATCATTAAAATAAATCTTAATGCGCTACCCACAAATTGGTTTCTTTATCACCGAAGAGGTTTTACCAGCATTGACCCTATATGTGGTCTGTGTGCTCATGAAGATCAAACCATAGACCATATTATACACCGGTGCCCAAGACTTAAAACTCTGAAAGATATAATTATAATCAATTCCAACATAAGACCTGATATGATTTTCTCACTCGAAAATGCCATTCATAATGGTTTTTTTTCAATAATAAGGCTTTCTACCTTTGTCCTTTATTCCATATGGATAGTGAGATGCAAAAGTCTCATGGAATTATCCCCACCACAAATCATACCATTGTTCTATCAAACGCTCAAAAAAATCAAGAAACGTGACCAGCTCCTTGCCTCCAGTAAAGTCTTTGCTGACACGTGGTCTTTAATTGCTCTTTCCTTTTCCTGATTATCAACTCCCACCTACCCAGCATTATAGAATAGTCATTTATAAAAGAAAATATTCATGTTTATATTAAAAATGCTAATACCATTAAACAAGTTCTTTGAATCTCTTCACTATACCTAACCACATAAGAGTATAACATTGTGCTCTCATAACATAATCTAGCCAGATGACATATAGAACATTATATAATCATATTATTGTACAATTTATTCATTTATTTATCCTTTATTAGTATGTAATCACTATTTATTGTTAATAAAATTTTTATTGAAATGAAAAATTAATAAAGCATAGCCTAGTTACACTCAGCAGAATTCAAACAGATAACATATTTGTACTGCATTGTCTTTTGTTTATAACCTAAATGAAATATAAATTTATATAAATTTTTATTATTTACTTTTTTTTATAATGTTACTAAATTTTGACTAGAGGACATCAGAGATTAAAGAAGTTAAATACATTTCTTGACAAGAATTGACAAAATCATTTTTATATGTTATTGTTTTTGTTATAATTATAAATTCAATGTCACTTTTTAAAGAGAGTTACAATTATTTGAAGTTATGCTTTAGAAATATATGAAAAGTATTACATGTTGTGGGTTTGGGCATTACAATAGTGCTATGGCTGCTACGTCTTCTCTTTGTTGTTTTAAGTTTATCTATAATCTTATTTTACAATGTATAGTTTTCCAACCTCCTGTTACAATTTTAACAATTTTAATGTATTAGTTTAAAAAAATTCTGAAGATGTCAGCATTATATAAACCTTTTACATGATTGACAGTAACCTACTAGCATGATAATGCTAAGAGAGAGGTGGCCTAAAAGCTAATAGAAATGAGAATTGAAGAGAAATAACTGAATAATTGAGATTTCTAATGAAAAATTGTAATTTTCATTAATATATTGAAGCTTATTATGTAATATTTTTGTAAAAGACTTATTTTTGAAACAAAAACTATACCACTAATAGGAGATTGTTTTTGAAAATGAAAGGCAACTCTTATGAAGTTTATTACAGGAAGTGAAACCCATTTCTACTGAGTACAATAAAGACACTGTTGTCAAAACGGTAAGGAAAATCCTTTTTTTAAATTTTATCATCAATAAATAATAACCTAACTTTTAAATGTTTCTTCTTTCTTTGATAATAACTAATCCTAATTTATCTTTTTTAATAACATAAAATTCAAATATCTAATATTTTGGTCTATTAACTTTCCGAATACATAAATTACTTCTAATGATGCAGAGTGCCACGATTGTAAATAAGAACTTCCTTTAGATATTTATTTTCATAATTTTAAAAAATCAGATATTAATTTTAAAATGCCTATCACTAGAAAGCTTACATTTGTAACAAATAATGTTAACACTTTCAATATATTATATAGAAAAAAAGGTTTAATTGTAAAAATAAAATATTCAAATATGAGAGATATGTGCACTGATTCTCATTAGAGCTTATTCAAAATAGAAATATGGAGGTTGTTTTTCATGTGTCAAAGCATCAGCCAGGAAGTGAACCCACAAACTAGGGACAAATGCTTGTAAGGCAGCTGGGCTGACCACTCGGCCACCAAGGCTTGACTAGAAAGATGGAGTTAGCTACTAAAAAAATCAAATAAACAAGATAATTGTTACATTTTCTTTTTAAAACATCAGTTTCTAGGTAAATATCAAAAAATTAGATATTTATATATTAGTTCTGCACTGGGGTGTCACATACATATTAGCGTGGCAATAATTTTCTAATCTTGTGATCTTGAAAAATAATGTGTGCATGAGAACTTCAGACAAACTTGATCAATCAATTTGGTAAAATGAAGACCTCTACGTTTATTTACTGAATAATGGTCACCTATAACTTTATTTAGTGGAAATGAAACAGGCACACATTTACATTTTTTCTTCAAAAAATGATATTCCGATAACTTTTAACGATATATATTTATTCCAAGTAGTAACCAAACAATATATATATATGTATGTATCAAATGGCTATTATTTTTTGACAATCCTGAACAAAACAGTACTACCGTTTGTCTAAACTGTGGATGTAAAATGCCACATCTTGGCCATGTGTGAAGAATTTTTGTGAGGGCAGAATTCCACAGTTTTGAAAATAGTGGACTATATCACTCTTGATGGCAGGCAGTTCCCAAATTTTAATCAATTACTTTAAAAAAAACTACCACGCACATTCACGTTGCAAGAATTAAAGATGGGCAATAAATTCCTTGTATATGGTACTTTCACCAGATGATCGGTTAATCAGGCCAGTATTCGTTCATGATATCGCAACATCATTTAAATTGTAAAATGATGAGAAAAACCAATAATTTGACTAATTACTTTCTCCTCACCAGAATATTATCTAATGTTCACTTACAAAATTAATTCATTTTCTTTTTAGAAGATTGTACACATGTTTCATTTGGTCATTATATACATATTTGTTTGAACCAGTGACTTCCATCACCAACAGACTATACATAAGTATCAAATATTACTTTGCATATGCAAATGTAATTAAACTGACACAGTTTCATGCTTGACTTCATGCAGAGAGAGAGAGAGTTCTAGACTTTAAAGCATAAGGTTCTGAAATCAATTCCGGTTCCAGTATTTCTAGCGCTGAAACTACTTATGAACTCGCAAGGAATAAAGTCGTTCAATTATTTATTTATATATTAATTGAAGTAGTTAAAAATGATAACTAAGAGGAATTGTAATTTAAATAATAGAAATATTTTGAAATTTAGTAGTAAATATATTTTAAAATTATAGTATTTTAAAAAACTTTTTTTAATTGTATTTAAGTGTTGAATGATTTCTTGAAAGATTAGGAACCAATTAAAATGGTTTTTCAGTTAAATCATGACAGGCAAGTGTAATTAATGATATTTGTGAACTAATTTTTTTGGATAAATTATGTTTGACATTTACATTTATTCACAGAGGGCTCTGCTGAGAATATCAATGTTGGGAAGGGTGGTTTGGCATTTTTATATTTGCACTTTTAGCTAACAGTACGCACTGGAATTTTTCATATATATATATGTAAATTAATTAGTAAATGGAAATTACTAAACATCACGTGATCACTGTTTTTATGCTTACACAAGCTATTTACACAGGGCTAAACTCTCCATACAGTAGTGCTATTCAGTGCAAGCCAGAGTAATGAGGTAAAAGGTGGTTTCTGGAGAGTTGTGTTAGATCCTAAGGTCTAGGTGCAGTCACTAGATAGGGATTTTATGCACAAACCTTCTTGCATCCATTGATTATTCTGGCTTGCAGTGAGTGCTGCTACTGTATGGAAAGTTTAGTCTCTGTGTAAATGGAGACTCCATTATAAAAATGAAGTTAACTGCACAGCCAAAGTGTATTGATGTGCAGCAACCCATGACCTTAGTTCTGCTGGATGAAAGAAAACAATTGCAAGCATGACCAAGCCACTACTAATCAAAGGGATATCACTTTTGATCAGTCAATCACATTATTATGTATGAATCAGTAACTAGACATTATGGCTCCTTTTGATTAGTAATAGTAGCTTGGGTAAGATTGCTATTGTTTTTTTCCATCCAGCAGAACCGGTCTTATTGATCATTGCTTCATTTATATAACGGAGTCCTCATTTATTAAGTAATTTACGATTGGAGTCATCATTTACTAAGTAATTTTTACATCTATATAAATTTAAATACATGACTTTCTGATGGAGAGTCTTAATTTCAGTTGGGATGTAAAAATGTTGCTAGACTTTGTATCTCAACTTTTATGGCTATAAAGTCCACCTCTTAGTCCATATATAGCAACATGAGTGAATGATCAAAAGTGGTATTCTTCTGGTTAGTATTAGTTTGGACAAGTTTGATATTGTTTTCTTTCTTCCCAAGGAGCTGATCTGATTGGTTGCTTCACATCTGTACAACTTGACTATAAATTTAGCTTCATTTACTAAATAATTTGTATCTATATTAATCCATAAAAACATTATATATACATTGCTAAAGTTATTAATATATGGTGTATCTGAACTTAGTTCAGTCCCATATGGTGATTTAAGGTAGGTAGCTGGATTGGAAGACATATGGATGTCTGAAAATTTCAGATTTTCTATTTAATAGTTATCCATTAGATAAAGTGCTGGGCTTGTCCTGGTATTTTTAATCTAAGGCTTGAATATCCTAGCACCTCACTGAGGATGCCAGTAGCAGAAACCAGGCTGGGGTTGATGATATTTTGCAAAGCTTGTTAAGAGCTCATTTTGTGAGCTCTATATATAATATATTCAGCCTATAGAAGTACAATTTATGAACTCAATTTTTAAAAAGATTACCTTCACCATTATTATGTTAACAAGTCCAAAAAAATAATAAGATATTTTGGTTTCTTACATTTTTAAGGACATTTGAAAACTAAGAAACATAGTGAAATATTCTATTTTTCCTCTCATCTTATATGTTCTTTATGTATTGAATGAAATTATCAAACAATTAAATAAATCCATCTTTCTTTTATCACTATAACAACCCTTATTTTATTTTTTACTCAATCAATCTAACAGTTTGGACTGACTAGAAATATTTTTCAGAATAATATATATATATGTTTGTGTGTGTGTGTGTGTGTGTGTGTGTGTGTGTGTGTACATGACTACATAAAATGTTTACATAAATATATAAAGAATAATTTATCTAATTAACATAAACAATACAAAATTAACATTATGTTTAATTATAAATTGTAATTTTTTATATATTTTATTATATATACATATTCCTCCTTTTGAACATAATCAGTGTGATAATTTTATTTTAACTCTTGGCTTGGGGTAGTTGATTTTTTCTACGTAAAGTGCTATTTAATTAAGTAATTATCAATGGACAACTCCACAGTGAAATATTTTCATCTAAAACATCCATTAAAAACATTATATATACTAGATAAAATAGAAAATCATATAACATTACAATACTAGCCAAAACAAAAAATATTAAAATTCTTCCAATTATGGTTTTATCTATTAACAAATAGACCTTATCTAGTGAAAGTCAACAAGATAATGCAACATATATATATAGAAAACAAAATACTCTTCCCATCATTCACTTTGATTTGAAAAAGACTGCTGATCAGTTGAAACTGTTAAATGAATAGAGTCAAAAATAAAATAGTGATAAAAGAAAGGTGGATTTACTTAACTGTTAAGAAGCTTTCTGATGAGAGAAACTTCTAAATCTTTTCTTCACAAAAAAGAAAATATCGTTTTCATTAAAAGTATTTTAGAGATTATTCTATACTTAGCAAAGGCATTTTAGAAATCTAGTATTAATTCATCTTTAAAAATATTTTAATAACTAACTAAAAATAGCTACATTTAATGATTAAATTAAGATTAAGACATACCTCATATCCAACACTATGAGAACTATTCTAAGCATAACCTAAGTAGTAATAGACTGTCTTAGCTTGATGGATCTCTAAATCCTAATGCACAGAAGTCTACATTAAGTTTAAATACAATAAAAAACATGAATATAGATATGGATACTCTCAAGAATTATTTTATTACAATATAAAAAAGATAAGATTCCATAATACTATTATAGTTTATAAGAGGGGCGAGCAGTCTTTTTACGACATGGGGAGGGGCAACTCAATCTTTTGATCACATGATCACCATTTCCTATGCTTATACAAGCTGTTAAAACAGTAGAAAACTCTCTATGCAATAAATGCCACCTAGTGTAAGGCATAATAAACAATAGATGCAAGAATGTTTGTGCATAAAATCACTATCTAGTGTCTACTTATCCAATATCTCCAGAATAGTTTCTAACTTGTGGCATCTTCTATGATAATCCTTGGATCTGGGAGCACTGCAACTAGATATTAGGATCTAATGAAACCCTCTAGAATCCACCTTTTACTTTTTTAAGTAATTATAAAGCTGTGACTGCTTTCATATCAAAGTCACAATCTAAAAACTAGTCTGGGATATTGATGAGCCAGCACTAAATAGAGATTTTATGCACAAAGCTTGCATCTATTGATTACTATTGCTTGCACAGGATGGCATTACTGTATGTAGAAATTGCTATTGTTTAAAATGTTTGCTGTAGAAGAGGGCTATAATTTTTAGGGGTTCAAAATGAAGTAACATAATCTTATTGATAGTTAAACAGGCAAAACTCTCCATACAATATTGCCACTCAGTGTAAGCCAGAGTAATCAATGGATGCCAGGAGGCTTGGGCAGAAAATCCCCATCCAATATCCTTAAGATCTAGGTGCAGTGCTCTCAGATCCAAGGTTCCTCAATGACAAAGGCCACAAGCCAGAAACTAGTCTGGGGGTATTGGATGAGTAGGCACTAGATGGGAATTTTATGCACAAGCCTTCTGGCATCCATTGATTACTCTGGCTTGCACTGAGTGGCAATACTGTATGGAGAAACAAGCATAAGAAATGGTGATTGTGTGACATCTATTGGCTTATTGACAGTTTCCAACAATACATCCAGAATTACCATTAGTTCACTTTATAAGTACTTGCATAATAACTATGTATTACTACTATGCAACTATGTTAGTTGATATATTAGGGTGTCATCAATGTGACACAAATATATGTGATTTTGAGCATTCTGGTCTGGAAATCACTGGATATGAAGAATTACCTTGCTTTAATTATGCCCTTGGTAGCTCACCACCAAAAATAAATAAATGAAGTATTTTGTCAAATAACTGCCTGCTTTATTATAATTGGAGTGATGCTGTCATGAATAGAAATTTTATCCATAGGAATAATAAGCTAGACATATTCTTTTATGATAGTACTTGAAAAAATATATAAAAAAGGAATAAACATATTCAAATGAAGATTATTTTACTTTATTATACTGTTACCCCTTTATAACGTGACATTTCTACAATACAATTTTACTCTAACATAATTTGAGAATTTTTTAAAAAAACCTATGACATGATATTTCTATAACACTGTTTTACTTTAACATGGTTCAAGATTGGGAGAAACTCCCCTATAACGCAGCATTCGTACAAGTTTTGATAATTAAGGAAATTCCCATATAACAAGGAACATGAGAGTTTTTAAATGCAACAACATCTCTGTCCATATTTGTCATTCGATTGTGATCGTGTAGGTCGTATCAGATTTCGTACATAATTTCTTGAATTTATTCTAATTTTAAATTCATTGCAATTAATTCTTTAAGATTTTCATTATTTTCTTTTTACTATATAGATTAAAAATTTTCTGATGAGTATAATTAATATGTAATAATTTTGATCAATTATCGTTTTAACAAACATACTTCTTGTTTATAAAATGCAAAAAGTATTCCTTTTTTTTTTTTACCTTTTGGAACCTAACCCTGTTTTTTATATCAGTTCTTTATTTCGTAATACACGAATTCGCATAATAAGACATTTTTAAGGAACCTATCGATCGCGTTATAAGGGACGTTACCAGTACATATTTTGAAAACGTATGCAGGTTGGATTGTGGACTTTTGAAAGTTGGAGTTGGCCCATAGGGGTATCACTGCATTGATCGTAAAACAAAAATGAGATGGCTTTTTTCTTATCTTTGGTGAGAAGAGAGGGTGTTATAATTTTAGGCATTTAACATTAAGTTTTGCTCTTATCTCGGTAATTTTAAAATATTGATTTGTTTTAAAACTGTGAATTTTGCTATATATATACAGACTTTTGTTATCTCTCTATTGTTATTAGTTTCAGTTATTGTAGCTAAAAATTCTTCCTTTGCTGGTCATTATTTAAATAGATATAATTTATTGCTTGTAACCATTAGTTTATAGCTGTAGAAAAAGGTAATAAAGAAATTGAAAAATTATTTATTATTCTACATTTAGTGCGTTTAATTTTTTTTTTTAAAAATCAATTATAAAAATATATAAATTTTATTTTTATTAACAAACCGACAATTATTACTTTCCTCAAATAAATAAATAAATGCCGACAGTCAGTATTAGACTTTTTTTTATTTTATCTTTTTTAAAAAATAGTATTACCAATGCTTCTTCAATTTTATTGCTAAAGAAAAAAGTTAAAGAAATCAATTAATTATAATACCACAGTCGTACATAATCTTTTATTTCCTACAAAAATCAATAATCGTTTGATAGTATTAAGCAAAATTATTTTATTTTTTCTTTAGTTTTAATTATTATTATTCTTTAACACTAATCTATTATTATTACAATCGTTAATGTTTTAGTTATTGGCGGTAGGCACCTGAAATTATTTTTCAATTATTATTATTATTATTATTATTATTGTGTGTGTGTGCTTACGTGTGTGATTCTCTTAAATATAAGCGTTTCAAATCACAAACAGTTGATTTTTAAAAAAATAAAAAGTAAAGCGTTTTGCTCTTCTAAAGTTTTTTTAAAAATTGCATCAAAAGAAGTATTTGAAGAATAATATTACATGCATATTCACAGTAAATCTTTTATTTCAATCCCACCGCATCACAACTATTTCTCCACACAAATCCGTAGACTTTATTCTACGATTAATACCTGTGTAGTGTAATTTTCACTACACCACTCTTATGCAAGGTAGGGACTAGTAACCCTGTTTATCTGATGGTTTGTAGATGATGGCACTTTAGTAGTAATTATACGTTGGGCTATTTCCATCATCTAATGTTAAATATTGAATATCTTTAGCAAAAGTGTAACTTTATTTAAACTTTCCAAATACATTCAACTGTCAGTAATAGCATATAGGTTATTATATAATACAATGTATTCGTCTCTCTTTTTCAGGTAGTGCTAGTCTGACCAGTGACAGTAGTAGCATAGAAATTGAATCTGGACCTTTATATTCTTAAATATTGAATGTTTCTGGCAGTATAGTTCAATTAATTAGAGCAGTACCTTAAATTCAATGTTCACACATCCAAAGATCCAGATTTGATTCTCATGCTAATACTGTGACTGGTCAGGCCAGCAATGCAAATGTTGTGTTATATACTAACCAGTGTGCTTTTACCAACAGTTATTTGTATTTGGAATGTTCAAATAAAGTTTGAACTTTTCTAATGCAACATTGAATATTAAATGATGAATAAGACTATTCTGCTCTCTCTCACTATGCAGGCATTTTGTGACTAATCTTCACACCTCTTCAGTGAATTACAGATATTATATACCTGAATCTTCCCACCTATGTTGAAAATTTGATAACTTTCATCACACCTCTATCATATGAAGTAGAAAAAACTGTTTACCAACTGCTTTTAACATGTTGTGGAAGAGTGAATTGCACTGTGTATATATATATATATATATATATATATAAAGATATTTAATTATTCTATATATATATATATATATATGAGTGCTTGATTTCATTAGTGTCTCTCATTCCAACTCCACAATATCATAACCATTCATCAAAACAGGGCCTCAAATAACCTTCTCTCACTATGCAGACATTTTTGGAACAATCTCTGCATTTCAAAAGAGTTAGAAGTATCAAACACCACAATCTCGAAATCATAATCGCAATTCAATATCTTTTATTCTACAACTCTCAAACTAGATTGATACTGATTTCTATCCACTTTTAATATTTTATGGAAGACTGAATAATTATTTCACTGTATATATACTATAATAGTTTTATTGGCAGGGAATTTTGAATCAGATTCTGTGTTCTTCACTTCATGGTTTTCATTTCCCCCTTTACTTTGAATTTTATACTACGATTTTATCTCCAGGTATATTCCTAAGATGTGGTTGGGCACAATCAGATTGCAGAGAAATATGGAGCTTCTATAAGTTGATAAATCCTTAGTTGTGGATATGAGTAATATACTAGTCAATAATATTGATTATAATATGGTATAATAACATTAAGATTTTCTTAACTGGTCTTTAAGATGCTCCAGTTATCAATACCTACCACATACAAATGTCCATAGTCTAGCTCAAGAGCAATGATATTTTCACTATAAGAAGCCAATTGCAATACCCCTGCCACTAAACTGGTTGGATTCTTATTTTAACTGAGACTTCTCTATCAAAATTACAATAAAAGAAACCATAAAGAATAATTAAATATCTGTATTTAATTAGGTTTTAATTATACCACTTACCTTATACATCAATCCCATTTTTGATTTAACTCTCACTTATTTTTGCATAGTATTGACTTTATTGTATTAATTGAAAGCCTATTATTAAAATGTTCTTGTCCTAAATTCTATGACATTAACCTATATACTATTTCTCATAAACATGTTCTCATATGTATATGCATAATGCATTTATGTGCACAATGCATTCTTAAAGTTTTAATGTTAATTGAAATCTTATTTAATTTTTTTGTATAATAGATTCTTCATTATCACATTGCGTGCATATATATGCACATAACATGTCCATAAATAGTTTTCATATTTATCAAAGTGCTATTTAAATTTTATAACTTAATATTATTAAGTTATATAATTTTTTACTTTTGGGAAATATATATATTCTAGCACGTGTGCATGTGTGGTGCAACTGTTCCCAAAAGCTATAAAGTGTTAATATAACATAGATAACTTAAAACAAACAAGCTGAGTGCTTTCAAAGGATCTTGCCTTCATAATCATAGCTTGCTTCTAAAGACCAAACTCCACTTTTACAGACCCCCATACAGTACATAATATTGCATATTCCAACAATAATTGTAAAGGCACATATTATGGAAAAAGCAGAGCATCTTTGTCCACATGATTAGCATAACATAAATATTCATACAATAGCGCTTTCAACAATCCTTCCACCTATTCAGTTTTCTATCAGCACCAGAGCACAAATCACCAGGAGTGCATTCCAGACAATCCCACAATCATGTGTAGAGAGAGACATGACCTTAAAAAAAAATCAAAGAGGCCTTCTTCATCTCACGAGACAAGGATGCCATAAATAGGAAGGACACATTATGTTTTATCAAAGAAACGGAATTAGCATATTTGCATATTATTAAACATAGTAGCAAGCTATGATTATGAAGGAAAGATCCATTGAAAGTGCTCAGCTCATTTGTTTTTAGTTATCTATGTTATATTAACACTTTATAGCTTTTGGGAACAGTTGTGCCGCACACACACACGTGCTAGAACTTAATATTATATAATGTGCCAACTGAAATTTAAAACAAACTTCAATATGTTGTGACTCATCAATTGTAAAAAAAAATTCTCTTGTTTAATTTTAATAATGATTAGATTTACCTGGAGAACATGGAAATATGTTACTATGACAACATATTGAAGCAAGAAATGATTATTATTAATTGTAATATAAAAATTGTGAATTGACTTTATTCCTAAAAAAATAAATAAATGTGTAAATCATAACATTTACAGTTTTGATAAAGCTAATATTCTTTCATTATTATATGAAGTTTGGTTACTGTATTCACAATAGGTTACAAATAATACATATGAACATTTAATGTCTTAAGTATGTTTGTTATTTTATTTGTATAATATTATATTGGAAAGATGTGTGTAAAATATATTTACAGTATAGTATGGTAAGGACATAATATAAATTATTGTAATTTGTATTGAATTAAAAGAATATTATTTGTATTTTTTTAAAATGTAAATATTATTTATTATATGCAATAATTGTAAAATATTTTTTTAATATTTGTTATTATTGTTGAGTAATAAATTTTTACTTTTTAAATCCTTGATAAATTTGCCCACAGAGTTATAAAAGAGTGTTACCTTGGTTTTTATGACATCAATTAAAAAGATTATAAATAGGACTGAACGGTTTAAACTCAATTTCTTACATATTGCCTTCAATAGAAGAAAACCCAAGTATGTTCATATAATGTTTTTTTATCTTATAAATATTTGATCCTTAACTACATATGATGATAAGTTAAGAAAAATAATATTCGTCCAGAAGGCTGGACATAATTATCAAAAATTTGTAAGGAACAATAATTTATTAAAAGGATTAAAAGTAATTTGTGTTAAAAATCATCTGAATATTTATTTGCTAAAAATGGATATTGCTTACATTTCAATAATGGAATATAAATGCGAACAACATTAAAATGTATACAAGGATTAGTTTCATCTGCCAATATAGTTTTGTGAGACTGATAAATTATTTCAATACCAGATATAAACTGCCTTTACTTTTGCATCATCATGGATAGAATCTATCATTTGTTTATCTCTAAAGTCTTATAAATTAAACACCTTTAAATGAAAGGATAACTTGGATATTTATAAAATACTGAAATTAACAAAAATGTGTTTTATGTCAGATAACTTTTCATGATATTTCTACCTTCTCAGAGCAATAAAACATCTTCAAATTATAATTCAAAAAATGGGCATTGGAACTGTAGTGTGATGGGTGTTATAATTTTTTACATATGACCTATATTCAACATATTTTTATTTTTTAGTAAAAAATCTCGGGGAAACAAGTTGTAACTATTTCCTTTAGAATGACAACTTTAATTCCTACATAAACACATTTTATATAACAAGTAAAATTAAAATTTTCAATTAACTTTATTTCCCATACAGTGATGAAGGGAAGTTATCAATCTTACAATCTAAAAATTAACATAATCTTTTAACAATAATTTATTTGTACTTAAATCATAATAATATAATGACCGTAAAATAATTATTTATATTTGATATTTATAAATGAATAAATATTGTTAATGTCTTCCCCAAAAATCTTAATTTTAGTTACTTTCCTTTAAAAGAATAATAAAATATATTTACAGTTTTGACTTTTATAATAATAACTGTACCTTACTTCACTGCACATGCGCTTTACAGATTGAATGCTAATTATAATGAATACTCTCCTTTCCAAACACAAGATAAAGTCTTTTTAAAAGATAGAATGGATCCACTCTATCATTTTCACCCAAACTATATGTATAGGCAAATCTGAAGCATTTAGAACTGAGAGCATGAAGATTTAATTAATCACTTTAAATTACTTATAATCTGATTTTTGTTGATGACGCTTGCAAAATTTTTACTATTCACGATACGTCATTATTAAATGAAAACTTTAAGCATGTAAATATTTAATTTATATAGTGCGGTGTTTTTTTTAATAAATTATAATAATAACTGTAAATTAAACACGTGCTTGGACAATTGAAGAAGTCCTTTTTTACATTAAACATACATTTGTACTTTTAATTTTGTTTATTTTACTCTCTTTCGAAATAAGACTGATGATAACTTCCGTTTCATTTCCCTTTTAAAAGTTAGCAATCAGAGATTTGACATGTAAAATTTTTCTCTTCGATTAATAAACTATGGTTTTCCTTTTTTTTTAAAAAAAAACATTGTTGACATGAAAGAGAAACATTTTGGAACACTTTCTGAAATTAATGAAACAGATAATAGTATGACTGTTGCTTTTTTATGTAAACACGTTTAACTTATACAATCTTAATGACGTGAGTTAGAAAAACATTTAAGTTTCCTAGATTGACCAAATGACCACTATCTGATAATTGTATTTTTATAATGGACTCTAGAAAAAAGTGGAGAAATTGGGGAAACCTCATAGATAAGTATATGAAATGACTACAGACTGTTGCTATACAATAGTGATATCTAGTGCAAGCTATAGTAATCAATGAATGCTGGAATGTTTGTGCATTTAAATACCTATCTAGTGTTTACTTATCTAATATCCCAAGTCTCTAGAGTATAGCTGCTATCAGTGACAAGCTTTGGATTTGAGATCCCTACTGGCAGACCAACTTCTGGCTAATGGCTGTCATCAATGAAGAGTCTTGGATCTGAGATCTCTATCACCAGACTAATTTACATCTTATGGCTTGTGAGGAGAGCAAAGCACTTAGACTTCACTAGAAACTAGTCTGTGGATATTCAATAAGTAGGCTCTAGATGGGTATTTAAGTGTACAGATCTTCTATTATCCATTAATTACTAAAAGTTGCACTAGGTGGTGGAGAGAGTTGATACTATTTTAATAGCTTGTGCAAGGAAAAAAATGATGCTCATGGGATGTTTTAATGATTTAAAATCCCATTATCACTTGAAGCTTACAACTGTTGGAAATATTAAAATCAATGAGTAATTAATAAAGCATTATTAATTAAGTCATTTAAATGATGATGAAGTGGAAACATAAAATTAGAGATATAATTACAATAGCAACATGAATATCAACATTAATAGTTTGATTTGCTGTTTACATTAAAATAATATATATTATAGGATCACCAATTCCTATGATTACACAAGTTGTTAAAACAGTACCCAGCTCTCCATACAGTAGTGCCACCCAGTGCACGTCTTAGTAATCAATGGATGCAAGGTTTGTACATAAACTTTCTACATAGTGCCTACTCATCTAATATCCCTAGACTAGTTTTTAGCCTGTGGCTTTCATTAGTTAGGAGCACTGCAACTACATTTTTGGATCTAATACAACCCTCCAGAAACCATAGTTAGCTATAAAGCTATGAGTCCAGGATGAAAACACAATACTGCTTCAATCCAAGCTAATTACCTTGTGTAGTTATACAGATCGAACAAATTCAGTATATTAGGTGCCTTTGTTTTTTTAATAACCATGGTCACCATCATCCTAAGGCCAGGATTGTTATAAAACCACTAAAATATCACGTAATCACCAATTCTTATGCTTACATAAGCTATTAAAACAGTAGCCAACTACATAGCTACAATTAATTTAATAGATATAATGTGGTTATTAGAGGGTTGCATTAAATCTTATGCTCTAGTCACAGTGCTCTCAAATTCAATGCTCATAACCAATGAAAGTCATAAGCTAGAACCTAGCCTCGAGATATTGAATGATTAGGCACTAAGTAGGAATTTTATGCATAAACTTAAAACATCAATTTACTGTGGCTTGCACTAGGTAGCACTACTGTATGGAAACCTTGGTTACTGTATATAAAATATTTTATGAAATATGTTTCTATTTAATTTGATCACTAATGCATTAACAATTTTTTTCTTCAACCACAATTTTGATCATTATACGTATCTTGAAATAAAAATCTGCAACATCATAAATTAATTAATTCAATCACTATACTGTTTTAGTGACTGAATTAATTAATTTATGGACAGCTCCCCCTTATATTTCAAGGTACATATAATAACCAAAACTGTGTTTGAAGAAAAAAAATGTTTTGTTTCTCAGTGCATTATTCATGAAATTAAATGACTTTTTTTATAAAATACTTTGGTACTTATGTATTAATCCTGCAACACATATTAGACCTGCTACACCTTTTCACATTCATACTAATCTACTGATAACTTTATAATCTTGTGATCGGACCAAATGTCATGTACATTTGGATCTTATATGAAGTTAAAATTATAAATTAGTCAAAACAGTCTATTTGTACATAATATTTTTGCACAAGATTTATAAGGGTATTGACAGTCTGAATATGGATGTGAAAAAGTTTAGCAGTTCTAATACATGACATAAATTGTACCAAACTAAATCTAACAATACTAAAAATATGAATTTCAGAAATATATATATATAATGTGGAATATTAACCTTTTTAAGGAATTTTATGAGCAGACTCATAGCCACTTTAAGTTGCTTGAATTCCGTCATTTTTAACGCTATGGTAAAGATATTACCGTTATTTGAAAGGTTATAAAAAGTTCCGTAAGATGCTACCCTCTCTTGAATTATTTTACAAGTAAAAAATCAATAAAACTGATCTTGAAGGTCTAACAAAGGAAAAAGGCAGTCCGTCCTTGATGCTGATCGACTGTTAACCATCAAGGACAAAGAAAACCGCTTGTCAATAATTAAACCGCTATGATTTCTTTTCTTTCATTTCGAAAGTGGTAAATGAATGTTTTAGATCATTTTAAACGTATTTTTTGACACATTATAAATTATTTTGATAAAATGTGCTAAAAATAAAATTATTTTAGAAAAATAGTTAAGACTTTAGCAAAAATTATTTACTTTTCCACAACATAAAATTGGGAAAGAAATCACTGATGTCAGCAAAACTTTTTAGTTGGTGAGTAACATTTGTTTTAGATTTGCCGTTATCGAATATTTTTTATAATTATAAATAAAAATTTATTTTTGAAAAAACTTTCATTCACTTTCATAACCTGACAAATTATTAATATACTTTTTACAAATGAAACTAAAGTGAATATAATATTAAAAGATGAATATATTTTGACGGTTGAGTTTGTGAATTGACCAATTAAAAGTTCAGATTTTTACCTCATTCAGCCAATAAAATAATAAGAGTTAATTTGTAACAATACTAAAAATATGAATTTCACCCAAAAATGAATCTTAAAAAGTACATTTTTAACAATAATAAAAATATGAGATTCAAAATATGACACAGAATATGCAATCTGCTAATAACTTTATAATCTTGCAATCTGACCAAATAGTGTGTATATTTGAATCTTGTACAAACTTAAAATGATAAATTTGTCAAAATGGACCATGTGTACATGATATTTTCACAAGATTTGCAAAGTTATTGGCAATCTGAATACGTATGTGAAAAGGTGTAGCAGCTGTAATACGTGACAGAAATTGCATCAGATTAAATCTAACAATACTAAAACTATTAATTTCTAACAATAATAAAATATTAATTTCACACAAAAAATCAATCTTAAAAAGTACATTTTTAACAGTAGTAAAAATATTGATTTGACACAAAAAAATTTAAAATATGACACGCCATTATGCAATTCCCAAATGTTTCTTTAAACATGGACTAAGCAATTCTCAGATATAATTTTCAATATGGGTAAAATAGTCGCTAAATTACAAAATACTCTATAATATTACAAAAAAACAGTAAAATATACATATATGGTACTTAGCATGTAATATATAACAGGAATTGTCATAATGAAACAATCAATTTGTCTGTTCTACTTTATTTTAAGTGGATAAATTATTTCCCCAAAATGGAGACTAAAAGTAAAATTTTTCCCAGAATGCACACTTACTTAATATCTTGTAACTATTCATATTCAAACTTAAAAACTGATAATGTAAGCAATATTGTCATATTTCTAGTATTTGAAATAAAATTGGTATCATTAAAAATCAGATTTTTTTGTTTATGAAGGTAGTTTTTTATAAAAAGAAAATTTTGATTGAACAAAAAAAAAATCATCCTTAATTGCTTTTTCTTTCTATTTTAATTAACTGTAGACATCTTTTAATGAATTAGTCATGAAATTAAATGAAAACATATTTTTAAAAAATATACTGCCAGCTAGTGGACATCACTAAATCTTACTAAAACTATATATCAGCATGGTTTGAAATTCAACTTGCCAACATGTTTGGGCTGAATAATCCTGAAATAGTCCAGACTCATCCTTGCATTACTATTAGTACCTAATGGGCACCTCATGGGCACCCATTTTGAAGTAAAGCATTCAATAGATGTGTATTAAAAACCAGTTAAAAGATTTGACCCAAACAAACAAACAAATTTTCTAAGTTAAACAAGAGTGTCTTAAAAGCAGACTTGTTAAATATTTTGTCTGGAGAGTAGTTTTATATAGAACAAGGACATAGATGATTAGGGAAGAAAGAACAAAATATTAGACGCTTTAGAAGTATGAATTTAGAAAATAAAAAGTAAGTTAGAAGAGAAACATTAGCAATGCAGAAGGTTGAAAAGAGAAAGATGAAGAAAAAATCATTACTAATAAAGGACGTTAAATTTGGTCTGCTCATTCAGACAAAGAAGTACGAAAATATGAAAAACTGCAGGAGGTATAACGAACATACAACTGATCAATGATTTTGAGATTAACCAATAATATTTAACAACTAAAGCAAAGAAAGAAAAAATATATATTAATAAATAAAACAAAGAAAGGAAGAAAATTGGAGGTTAACATGTGGAGCATGTCCGTTATCAGATAACTCGTAGAGATAATGATGTCAATAAATAACTCGTGGTGGTAACGAAGTCAAAACATCTATCATATAAACCCATAAATAAAAGTAAATGCTAAGAATAAAAATGAATGTGTTATAAATAATTAATTTCGCGCACGCATAAAAATTGTTTTGCATAACAGAATGCAAAATTTTTTTTATTTATGACATTATGACAAACAACTGGAAATTAACAACTGTTTAGAACAACTTTTGTTCAACGGGTATATCTTTCTTGCAAAAGAAAGAATTTAACTTTAAACTAAAGTTTAAAAAGTGTGTGGAGGTAATTATTATACATATAATCTATGCGCCTGTAATTAGATGTATTTATATACTCGGTTAAAATTATGAGTAATAAACAAAAAAAGTACCTATTAAATTTTATTGAAATTAATTGAATTCTTTAATTTTCTGTTTTAAAAGTAAACGTGATACATCAAAGTGTTTTTATTTTTGTTAACATTTGATAATTATGGTAATTTCAACAAATGTTATTTGTTTCTCTCCCTCCCTTTTATTAATTCAGAGAATTAATTGATTCGTGTTAATTTAAATATTCGCAGTTTGTTTTAGCAGTATTTTGCCGATGTATAATAATTTCTATTTTTATTAGAACATGTATTGTAAACAAGTTTACGGCCAGCAAGTCATAAAATTCTCTTAAAAAGATAGCTTTTAGCGCATTAGCGACTAATTTTTTTTTAATGTGTCTAAATTTATTATAGTTATTGGTATAAAGTATTGTGAAATTAAAGTTTCTTTTTATCTCCCATGAATTTGTCGGTATTTTGAATGAAATAAGTAAGCCAAGGCAATATTCACATAACTGTTTTTTTTTTTTCTTTTAGTCATTCCCATTGTATAATAATAATAAAAAAAAATACTACAAAAGAAAATTTACAAAGAATTTTCTTTTTGAGCATTAAATTAAAGCATTAGTAATTTTTTTAAAAATGTCTTTGACAGGTAAATTATGATTAATCGACTATTTATAACTTCTCTAGGGATTTGAATGAACGAATGTCTTTTTAAAAATATTTGTGAAATTCAAAAACGAAAATAAATAAATTTAATGTATTATTTTTTTTAAACACTTGTATATGTATTTTTTTAAAATTAAAACAAACTTAAAATAATAAACAGTCTAATAATTGTTCTACCAATAGCTTCAAATAAATGGGGAACAATTAAGGCGTTAAGTTTTTGTTTCTTTTGATCTTCATCTTAATTTTTTCTTATTTTAAAAATATTTTTGCATAGGCTATGTTTTCCACTGATTATGCGATTGGTTCTTTTTCCAAACTGATTGGTTCTTTCTCCAAATGGATTGGTTCTTTCTTCACACTGATTGGTTCTTTCTCCAATCTGATTGGTTTCTTTTTCAAACTGATTAGTTCTTTCTCCAAACTGACTGGTTCCTTCTCCAAACTGATTGGTTCTTTCTCCAAATTGATTGGTTCCTTCTCCAAACTGATTGTTCTTTCTCTAAACTTCTTGCAGCAGTTCTGAATTAATTCCAAGAGTTAAATAAGTAATACAATAGCTTTAATGGAACAAGTTTATTGTTCTGGAGTTTATAAAAAGTTTGAGCATGAGATGAGACAAGGCTGGTACATGATCTATGGACTTTGAATTCCAGAATTAATAGCAAACTAATTCCTACCTGAAAAAAATTTAAAAACAAAAATTCAGAACTTCATCAATTGGAGAAATCTATTGAACTTGTATCTAAATTTTATGCTTGAGTCACGTGACTTCAAGAACAACTAACTATACGATTATTTGTTTATATTATGTATATTGTAATGATCTTTAAAATTATTAGAACTGACGTTTTTTATATAAATATATATAACATTTCTGTTTAATTGCCAGGTGTAGGTCTTAAGTACTGAGCCAGAATATTATTCAGACTCCTAATTAATAATTTAATCATCTTTCACAATTAGCAGATATGTTAACAAGTAATTCAAAAAAGTGATGCACATGTAACTAACCTAGTAGAAATAATTCTAATGAATTTAATGAGTTCATAAGTAATTTTATGGCTTATCAAATATGCAACACTAAGAACATAAACTATTTATAGAAATTCAAATATGTTATTAAGCATTTATCACACAACTTGTTGAAGAATTGGCAATCCTCACTGTTTATAACTTACAAGCTTAAGGGAATAGAGTCATGTGATCTATGACTCTTATTTTGACTATTTATAGTCTTTGCCTTAAGTCTTATGCGATGTTATATTGCTAAGACTACTAATATATGGTATGGCTGAAGATGTATCAGCCCCATATAGCTATTTGATTTGGATAGCTGGGTTTGAAGACATGTAGGTGTCTGAAAATTTTAGATTTTCAACTCAATAGATAACTTTTAGATAAATGCTGGCTTTGGGTTGGTATTTTTAGATCTAGTATCTGAACCTACCCTAGCTCCTGTCTGAGGAGTGCCAAAGCACAAAACCATGGTCAGGGGTTTGGAGGGTGTTCCTGACAGAGATATTTTAAATGCTTTCTCTGGTTAAGCATTTATTACAAAGCTTGTTGAAGAATTGGCAATCCTCACTGATTATGTTATTAAGATATTTCACAACTTAGATTCCCAAAGAATCAATTAAATGAACTTGTGAATAACATCCACTTTTTGTTATCTCAAAACCCAAATATTTTCTCAGATAAAAGATGATCATTTTTACCTGACTGTCAGTTTCTTATATAATAAAAGTGTGGTTATTTACAATTTCATTCAAATAATTCTTTGGAGGATCTAGCTTATAAATGACCTTAGCAATGTATTTGGACTTGTTTGTTTCATGAATCATTTTATATTCTTAGTATTTGTTAAGTCATAAGACTGTTTTTGAGCATATTAACATTATTAGAATTTTATCTAATTAATAAGTAATTGGAAAAACTTCTCTTTTTTTTGATTTTATTGTAAACTTATATAAATATTTTGTCATCTATATGAAGAGGATAGGAACCATAAGATTAAAAAATGCTGGATAATTGCAAAGGATCACCACACTATAAATAAGAATTTCTCAAAAAAATGGAACACTTAGATAAATGGTACTTTGGTATTAGAGTTGCAATGTGGAGCATGTATTAGACCTACTGCGCCTGTTTACATTCACATTAATCTGCTAATAAATTTGTAATCTTGGAATCTGACCAAAATAATGTGTATACGGATCTTGTACATGATATTTAGGCAAGATTTACAAAGTTAACAGGGGATGATGATATGAGTGTGAAAATGGTGCAGTAGGCCTAATACATGCTCCATGTTGCAGGACTAAAAATAACTAAAAGTAAAAACAATAAAACATAATGTGATTTGTGATCTTAATGAAACGACAGCATTACACAACAAAAATTGTTAATGTAAATATGCACTAAACAAACAGTAAATGATTTTGGTTTTTAAATAACAAGACATTCAAATATGTACGAATTGGACACTAACAACTTTATAGAATGACATTTTAAAGCAAAAAAAAAATGTGAGTTGCGATCTTAATGAAATGATGCCATTACAACAAAAAATCATTACTAAACAAACAGTAAATGATTTTGGTTTTTTAAATATTATTTATAAAAACACATTAAGTATACTCATATGATACTTATCATGTAATATGTAACAGGAATTGTTGCCTTGAAACAAAACATTTAATATTACCACAGAAAATGGAGATCTCTACTAAAAATTTTCTTTCCAAAAATGTAGCGTGTGATTGCAGAGTATACTGAGATTTTCAACAGAAATGCTAATAAATGTAATTTTTTTTATAAACCAAAAAAAAATAATTGAAAATATATAACTGCATATGAATCAGAATAGCTGTTTTCAAAAAGAAATCTGGACAATAACTGAAAATGTCAAAGTATTACAAAAAAAAAGATTGCGTTAATAAAAAAAGACACGTTTTCTCACATATACTCATAGGAATTATTTCCTTTCAATTTGATGTCATTGTGACATTGCACATTTATTGTGGATGTGAAAAGGCCTCCTATCTCCCCTATGTTGCAGCTCTAATTCCAAAGTACCAAATAAATTTGCAAAAGAAAAACAATTAAATATTGAAATGATATAAATGCCATGAACGTTTATAGACTTCTAAAAAATACAAATGCTCTGAATATGATATAATTGTAAAAAGCATGCTAAACAGTATATAAAACAAATTATATAAAACCTATCTTTTTCTGTATAAATGTCCAAAACATTTATATAAGTAAATGATAACAATCAAAACCTTAAGCTATCAACAATCTCAATCTGTAGTCAAGGCAACCTCCTTTAACAATTAAGATGGTAAATGATAACCATCAACCCTTAAACTCAGTTACAATAATGGTAAGTGATAACAATCAAACCTTAAGCTATCCACAATCTCAACCTGTAGTCAAGGCAACCTCCTTTAACAATGAATGTGGTAAATGATAACAATCAACCCTCAAACTATCCACAATCTCAATGTGTTGTCAAGGCAACTTCCTTTAATAAGATGGTAAATGATAACAATCAACCCTTAAACTCAGTTACAATGATGGTAAGTGATAACAATCAACCATTAAGCTATCAACAATCTCAACATGTAGTCAAGGCAACTCCTTTAACATGTTGAAATCTGCACCCTTCAGAAGGACACTTCATTATTGGACCAGTGAGGTAAAAGTCTCAAATTTTAATTGGTCAATTTACAAACTCTTTGATAGAAATATTTTCAACTTTTAATATTATATTAATTTTAGTTTCATTTGCAAGAAGTATATTAATTATTTGTAATGTTAGGAAAGTAAACAAAAGTTTTTTCAAAAATATATTTTGATTTGTATTTTATAGAAATATTCAAAAGTGGAAAAATAAAAAAAAAATATTACAAGCAAATTAGAAGCAATGCACACGTCATATATATCCCTCCCAGATTTATGTTACAAATTTTTTAAGAATTTTTTAGCAAAATCTTAGCATTTTTCTAAAAATAATTATATTTTCAGCTTTATTTAAACCAAAATACATTATAATATGTGAATAAATGCCAGAAAAATATTCTAAAACATTAATCTTTGTTTGAAAATCAAATAAACAGCTTGGGGAAATCTAAACTCTTGACAGGATGTCAAAATTATGCTATCGCTGGTTTCTTTTTCAATTTACAATCATTTAAAGTATACAATTTTTAAATAAAACCTTACTACTTTTGTAAAATAACTATATTTTCAGCAGATTTTATGAACATAATGTATAATATGTACGAAAAATAATAAAAAAAAACACTCTAAAACATATATTTTCATTTTCAGCGGTGAAAAAATATTTATCAGATCATCAGCCAATAAGTGTCGAGAATGGATGTCCCAGCCAATCAGCATTGGCCTTCTTCTTTTGTTAAAGTTTAAACACTCCTAGTATTGAATTTTTACTTGTAAAATAATTCAAGAGAGGGCAGCATCTTACAGGAATTTTGCTAAGCTTTCCAATAGTATATTATCATCACTGTAGCTCAAAAAAATGGCCGATAGAGAGCGATCCAAAGCTGCTGACGCGAATTCGCATTGAACTCTATTGAAAGGTTAAAGTCTTGAGTAATTAGATTTATTGTCTTAGTATTTATATAAGTTTCTAAATTAATAATTGAAATTGTAAGCTGGCTTAATTAATATAAAAACAACATTACTGTTAAAGAAAAGGTTCAGCCTTTTTAAGTACCAATTCTTGATTTACTGTAGGTCAGTTAAAATCGATCATCGTTTCTCTAACAAAATAGATTGGCATTGGTATAAAAATGGGTGAGCCATATTTGTACGTTCATTTAAATGATTCCTTAAAAGTAGCTTGTGAATTATCTTAATATTTGGACTCATTCATTCAAGGAATAGATTTATATACTGATGAGCTGTAAAATTATTAAATGCTTCTTAACATCATTAAATGTTATCCACATTAATATTTGAAACTGTAAGCGAGCTTCATTAATATAAAACAAACAATCTCCAAATAATTAAAAGTTTCAACTTTTCTGAGTAATAATACTTGATTTATTACTATCTAACAAATAAAAGGTCAGATAAAAGAGATCACTTTTAACTCATAAAATAGATTGCATTCATATAACAAAAGATGAAAATTATTAAGTCAGAAGTCAAACTCCAATAATGTGTTATTTCTTAAATATTATAAATCTCCACATACTCACCTTCCAGTAAGAGATTAAAAAACTTGAAGTGAATCCCTTAAGTTTAGAGTATTTTTCTATATACACCAACTCTCACTGACTATGCTTAAATCAGGGCTTGAGTTTATTGTGTGCCTGGTGTTATAATCAAATATTGAATTGTACAAATCTAGTTAACCTATCGCAGGAGAAAGACAGTGTCTCATTTTTAACCACCCACGACCAGAAAAACACGATTTATAAATATAAATCTATTATTATAAACTACTAAAAAATTTGAAATTATTAAAAATGAGACACTGTCTTTCTCCTGAAATAGGTTAATTAGATTTGTACAATTGAACATTTGATTGTAACAACAAGCACACAATAGACTCAAACCTGATTTAAGCATGGTCAGTGAGAGTTGGTGTATATAGAAATATGCTCTAAACTTAAGTGATTCCCTTAAGTTTTTAAACTATTACTGGTGGGAGAGTGCATGGAGATTTATAATATTTAAAAAATAGCATATTATCAGAGTTTGATTTCTAATTTAATAATTTCAAATTTTTCAGTGCTTTATAATAATAGATTTACATAACAAAAGATGGGGATTATTTGTAATTTCATTTAAATGATTCTTTAGAGAATCTATCTTAGAACATATTCAGACATATTTGTTCCATAAACAAAGTTTATAATATATGTATTTTTATATTGGACTATTTCCATCATCTAATATGTGTGTTGAATGTCTTTAGAAAGTTTAATTTTTAGTTAAATATTCCAAATGCATTCAACTGTTAGTAATATCACAGCAAACAGGTTAGTATATGCACCAACTGTTAGTAATATCACAGCAAACAAATGTTAATAATATCACAGCAAACAGGTTAGTATATGCACTAACTGTTAGTAATATCACAGCAAACAGGTTAGTATATGCACAACGTTTCGAGAGGTATTTTTCTCCCCTCTTCTTCAGGTGTTGCTGGCCTGACCAGTGACAGTACTAGCATGGGATTCGAACCTGGGTCCTTAGATTTTTGATTATTGAAATTTAAGGTAACGCTCTAACCAACTGAGCCATCCTGCCAAAGGCAACAGTAACATTTATAATATATGTGTATAACAGATTAAAGTCAGTCTGCATTACTGCTTATATTGATCTTAATAATCACAAATTCTTTAGTAACTGAAACACACAGGCTTATTATATACCTGTGTCTATATATGTAATATATAAGGTATAACTGAAACACACAGGCTTATTATATACCTGTGTCTATATATGTAATATATAAGGTATATGAGCACAGACTTTCACACGACCACCACTCTCCGTACTATCTCATAACACTGATACAATTGAACACATATATGTTAAAAAGATAAATAATCACCAATATACGTATTTCGTGCTAAACCAGCAATCCAGTCTGTGCTCATATACCCTATATATTACATATATAGACACAAGTATATAATAAGCCTGTGAGTTTCAGTTTTACATAGTAGAGATGTCTGCCCATCCCTTGTATATATATTAAATGGATTATGTCCTGTACATGAGGGGTCAGATTTACCTTAGGTCAACATGGGTGTGATAAGAATATCAGCCTCAGGGTGGCCTTTGAGCATTCCATCATCAGATTTTCAATTGGATGGATGGTTGAAGAGTTGGAGTGTAAAGTAGATTGAAGTCTGGACATTATATATGAGGTTTTACTATCTTAATATATATCTGAGCACTTATAGCATATATGTGTAGAGATGGTAATCTGGACCAACTGATGATTTCTGGTTTAGCATGAAATACATATATTGGTGATCTTGTCAACATATATGTGTTCAAGTGTATCAGTGTTATGAGATAATGTGGAGAGTGGTGGGTCATGTGAAAGTCTGTGCTCATATAGCTTATATATTACAAATTCTTTAGAAATATATTCTTTTGGGAGACTTGCAACATGATTCATAGTGCTAATCAACTTCAACCATTCCTATCTCATCTTATTGTTACCAATAAACAGACAATCAAAAAATTCAAATTATGTTATCTGCAACCAAAATATATCCACTTCTTTATCAAAATCAATTTAGAAGCTACTAATCATTTCTTATCACAGAGACTGACCCATGCTAAGATTGATCCCTTTGTACTCTTTGTCATAAGTCTGAATAGTCAATACATCACTTTCTGTTTCGGTGTCCTGCTCTTTTTATCTATAGAAATATTATTGAGCCAATTACTAAATTGCACATTTCTTCCATTTCTACTTTCATTTATAGCATGAAATAGGACTTTCCCCCCTTCAATTAGGGTTACTACTTTCTTTACATTTACCCTTTGAGTCTTAGTATGCTATGTTTGCTTCAATCCTATATTTATAAAATTACAATCACTGTCTTACAATAAAATTTTGAAGATTAATGACAGACACAATGCACTTGCCCCTCTAACATCATCAATGTTACATGGAACCTGGTTTATCTTTTGAGGAACATTATAAGTAGGTAGTTCCTTTTTTCTTGTTTTATTTCGAATGCCTTTGCCTTGCATTTACAAGATGTGTCTTTTGTAATTTATACCCCACTGTATTTGCCTGTTCTTTGATGATAAACTATATAATATCTAGCTGAATTTCAAATCACCTTTTCCAAGTTTGTAAAAAAAAAAAATTTGCCTAATAAAAATTATTTATCTATTTTAAAAAGTCAGTCTTTCTGACAAATCAATTACTTTTTTAAAATTCATATTACTTAAAATGATTGACTGTATCTCTGAGCAGTTTTTGTCTAAAAAATATAATCAATATTTACAGTTCAATAACGTTTACCCTCCTAAGATGTTAAAAATGGATGCAAATCAGTTTCTATTTTGCATGACATGGTGTGGTAAAAGGTATCAAGTGGTCAACTTGGGCATTGGGTTTTACTTATAACTTACCTGAAGATTTACAGGTGTTTGCAAAATGCATGCTTAAAGAGAGATGGAGAGCTGCGTTTCTATGCTGTTGAGTGACTGCAATGTAGGATTCAAATGAGAGAGGGGGGTTAGTGGCAAAAAAGGACACAATTGAAATTATAACCAATATTTATATAAATGTATTAATGAGGTCATTATTTCTTTAGTATTTCAATTTTTCTCTCTCTTATTCAATACAATGTAGTGAAAACACCTGATAAACTATATTAATATATATTACTTCAGGTATATGCTATCTAAAAATATACAAATCCATAATTTTTTTAAAAAAGTGACAGTAGTATATAGGAATGTTCTATGCAGACAGGTTTATTAACATTTTTTTAGTTATATTGAAAACACATACATTTTAATTTTTGCTTTCCCTATATGATATCAATATTAGTTTTCCAATGTCTTAATTTCATATTATTTTTTAAATTAATCAGGTGTTCCTCTTAGCATCTTCCTAAGTATGTTTTTATCTTGCAAAAGTCAAATTGATTTGAAGTTATCTCATGCAGTTTTAAATTTATATCCTCTTCTGTCTTAGCAATATTTCATACTGATTTAATTTTATACTCCCTTTCTGTTTTAGTGGTATCTTATACCACTTATAATTTAAATAGCTGTAAATTTAAATCTGCAAAAAGTTGCTACTTTTCCTACTTTTAAATCAAATGTAACAAATTTTATTGTAACTAATGACAACAATAATAAGAAGCAACTGTATTTCATTATAGCTGATTATAAAAAGCTGCCAACTAAATTTGTTTATTTTATTTCTTTATTTTTTGATTTTATGGCTATATATTTTTATACGAATAATGCAATGCTTATTGGAAATAATGCATATAAAAAACCCAAATTTGACTGATACATATGTGTAAAACAAAATACATATCTTGGAAGTGGTATGAGATACTGGTTGTAGTAGTAATGTTGCAAACACAGTTAGTTTTCTTTACAAATTTTGATATGTTACTGTATTTCACTTAATAAAATACTTTTTAAGCAAAAAAGTAAAACTTTTATGAAATTTTAAAAAAATTATAAAATATTTTTCTTATGCAATTAAAATGGAAGTTTCTAATTTAGTAGTGATACAAAAGTTTAAAGTTTGAAGAGTTTAATGAAGAATCTAAAATGAGTAAACAATGCTGTTGTTGATTGTATGAATTCTGAAGTTAATATGGATTTAAAAATATCAAAACAATTAGAAAGGTCATAGTCCATTGACAATAACACTGCTATTATATTTCCATAAGAAAATATTATTTTAAAAGGAATATTGTCGGGAGATGTTTAGCTGTGATAAAAGACCAAGACTTTGCTATTCATCTTATTTTACAAAATAAAGGTACAATATTTGAATTTTTTATATGTTTTTGAATAAATAATGAGTGGAGGCTCAACCAGAGCCTTTCAATAACCATGATGGGAAGGGGGCTGATCAGTCAGTGTGATTTTAAAAACATGTATAGAATTCAAATAAACTACACAATTGTAGAGATTGCATTGAAACTATTTTAAAAATTAAATACATGTAAGTGTAGTTTAAATCCAGTGTGTGTCATTGAAGTTTTTTAGTTGAGATTTGTACTGTTTTTATTCCACAGTAGCTATATGCACAGTATATTTGCCTGACAAATGTGTTTGTGAAGATTATAATGGATGATAGTATATAATCCTGATAAGTATTAATATATTAAATAAGCAAGTTTTGCATAAACTATTAGACAGGCTTTTAAAAATATCTGAATGGTGTTCTGTATTTTGTTTATGAATCTTTCTTATATTTTTATGCAGATTGTTGATTAGCTAAGGTGAAAGAGAAAACCTAAAAAAAAGACCAGTGTCTCTTTGAATCTTTTCTTTATGCAGTCTTTAGTAGATTTGCTAGATACAGAATTTCTCCAGATCAAATCTGAATTGGTACTAAAAGTCAGTGATAATTTTAAAAAACAGTAATATTTGGTTTTCATTGTTAAAAAAGGTGACATCTTCTTTATAGGTCTTATATGAGATGTTAACTTTGGTATTGTTATCCTTGTTAATTGGTTTTCAATTGCTTTAATTAAAGATATTAATATAGACTGTAAAGACAAGCCAGCTTAATGGAAACCCTTGGGGAATGTAGCAGTATGAAAGAATGAAGAGAGATGTTTTACTATTAAGAATTATATGGTAAATAAAATAAAGTCATAATTTGATAAATGTGTAATGATAAACTAAAATAAAGAGCATGCTAATAGCTCTAACAAGTTTTATCAATAAATACCACATAAGAAAGCATTTAAAATCTTTGTTATTCCTGCCCCTCAGACTGGTCCCTAGCTATTGGCTTTTCTCAGTGAAGTGGTTTTCTTTATACTGTAATAGATTAATTAATAGCTCTAGGTGGCTTTGTGGTTTTTGCTTTTGTAAGCAAGCTTATTAGTATATCTAATTGCACTACAATGGGTCTGTATTTATTTCATTCTCACTATACCCATGAGTGTCCTAAAGGGGGAGCCTGCTTGAGTAATAGATGACCATTTTTCAAATTAGATTTCAGATAGAAGGAGTAGTATAAATGTTTCTATTTTGTCTGGCTTAAAACCAATCCTGCCTAATAGGATAGTGGTGGCTGAAGAACCAAAGACACCAAAATGTATGGGTGCTGAACTGAGTTCAGACCCATATGACTATATAAGCTAATGAGCTTGGATTGAAAACATTAAGGTGTTTTCAGTTTAAGACTCATAGTTTTGTAGTTAAGTGGAGATAAAAGGTGGCTGCTGGAGGGTTGCATTAGATCGTAAGATCTAGGTGCAGTGCTCTCAGATACAAGGCTCCTCACTGACAAAGGCCACAAGCCAGAAACTAGTCTGGGGATATTGGATGAGTAGGCACTAGATGGGGATTTTATGCACAAGCCTTCTGGCTTCCATTGATTACTCTAGCTTGCTGTGTGTGGTAATATGTATAGTGAGTTTTGCCTGTTTTATACTAATTTGGTGGGTACTAAATTGTAAAGTGGTTTTAAATATAAAAACCTGTAGATGGGATACCATGTTAGCCTGGGTAACTTTGAATCTGATATTCAGCTATTTTTCTTGGGTGAACATGGCAGTTGTAAACATGCTGTGTTTATCAAAGATACCTAAACCCTTCACAAAGTGGCAAAAAATTGGCTCAAGCAAATATTTGCTACATAATATTTTATCCTTTCTTTTGAGGATGGCGGAGACTCATATAATTAGTGCTTGGCCTAAGATCCATCTGATATAAAACTTTGACCTGATGTACATTTGGATTAGCAATATTTTTTTTTAATATTCTTTTATTGTAATGTTGGTTGATTTATATGCATTTTTGAATGCTTGAATCCTTGGACAACTTTCTTCAATGATTGATGTTAGGATATTTAATTTATATAGTTTGTCTGTAAGAATAAGAAATCTGGAAGAAGGGGTTGTTTCTTGTGATATCAGTTGATGATGGGTGATATTGTATTAATATAGGCTAACTACATTTGAATTGAGCCTATTGCAAATTTTTTAATTTTGTGGATATATATATATATATATATATATATATATATATATATAACTATATATATATATATATATATATATATATATATATATATTCTTCTAATGTTAAAAGCTCCTATTTTAAATTGCATTATTACCATGCACCTATATATTAACTTACTTAATGTGTGTATGAAAAAATGTCAACATATAATTACCTGAACTTAGTTTTAAAATGTGTTTAGGGAACTGATGTTATAATGAGTTGCTTAGTTTAATTTTACCTAATTTAGAAGCTCTGCTTATTGGAAGTGTGTATACAGACACTCACTACATGCCTTGATATCCTTGCATTGGCTTCTGGTCTGTATTGTTTTGAGGGTGATGTATATAAGACACATTTACTTCCTCTGTGTAGCTGAAGTTTGCTTTTGTGGGAAGATTAGAATCTGATTCTTCTATAGCAGTAACAATTTTTAGTTTTTTAATATTGTTAATACTGAAATTTGAATTGCCACCTTCATTTCCTTCTCTTTTTAGATCAGGCACCTTCCACTCTGTTTTCTCTACCAGGGGTTGACTTGACTTCTATTTGCTTTGAAAATGCTGATTTTGATTGAGAGTTTGCTGTTTCTGAAATTAAATACAGAATCAATTTGTTTGTAATGGTGATATCTTATTGGTTATTGAGTTGGCTATGGTAAGGTTGTCAACATTGCTCAGTTTTAGCAGATTTTGTGCTTGTACTAAACATTGATGTGTGGGGTTATTCTCTGGCCGCATTATGAATATTCAAGGTTTGGGCAATTACAAATGAGACACTCTCACTCTTTGCAATGGAAGAACTGTTGTTTTAGCTCAAAAATGTTGTTTCTTGGTAAGTGATTTGTGAAGGGATAACTACTGGATTGATATTTTAGTAGCTTCATTTTGAAATGAGAACTGGTACTATAGACTCGGATAAAGATGTTGTCGAGTAAAACGGTTTGAAAGTCAATTACTGTTCCAAAAAGAGCTATTAATGAAATCTTTTATGGTGTAGTCCAGGTAGATGTTTATTGCATCCCTGAAGTAATGTCACTCCTGTATAAGTTTTTTATTTAAGAGAATAGTTTTCCAATGTATTCATGATTCCTTTAAAGCTGTTTCTTTGTTCCTTGTTTTTAATCTCCAGAATCAAGTATCTAGGAGTTGGGTGGTCAGTAATATGCCTTCGGAATTCTACATGTTTATTTTGCTTATATATCAAAAAGTAGTTCTTTAGAAAGTTTACACAAAGAACAATACCCCTCCACAACTGATAAGACGGATGATCAGTTTGTGAAAAACTGCTTGAATGACAAGTAAATATCCTTGGAATGGTGGAGTTGAATGGCTCCATTGCTTTTTGTAGGCTTTCATTAATTCAATCTTTTCATGTTTCTGCTGTCAGAGTCTCTGTATTGGTGGAAATTAAATCAAATTTTGAAAGATCAGTTTTGGTGGATCAGTGAAATCTGGAGGTGGGATTATTTGTGATTTTGACTTTATTTTGAATACTGATATTTTGTTTTAATCCTAAGTTGGAAGTTTTCATTACGTTGACATATAAAACATCATTGCTATCTTAAATTGTGTCCAGAGTTTTTAATGTACTACATGTGCTTTTAAAACTGGAATATTTTTTGTTTATGGTCATTATTTGCAAATGTCACATTTGTAGATTCATCATGTTTGCTTAAAAATTAATGCTGATTGCATTTGAAAATTTATAATAAATTTTTATTCTATGTACCCTTTAGCTTACAGCTTTTACCAGTAAGGAATCTTGAATCTGAGATCTAGGTGCAGGGTCTCACATCTAAGACTCCTCACTAATGAAAACCACAAGCTAGAAACTAGCCTTAGGATATTGGATGAGTAGTCACTGGATAGGAATTTTATACACAAACCTTCTGGCATCCATTAATTAGTAAGGCTTGCACTAGATGGCGCTACTACATGGAGCATTTGCTACTATGATTAACAGCTTGTATAAGGATAGGAAATGATGATCTTATGAAGTTTTAATACCAGAAGTGACCAATCTGGAGTCAATTCAATGACTTTTCATTGTAGGGTCTCACTGTGCTAAATCATCAATAAAAGATCACCTGACTCCATCACATGACTTTGCTAAATCATCAATAGAAGATCACCTGACTCCATCACATGATTTTAACTTACATATTGCTATTACAGCAACATAATTTTTCACAATCTCTTTACTTTTTGCTCTAAGTTTTAGTAAGTAATATAAACATCAAATTATTGTGCTTATTAAATCCTTATATTGTGCTGCCCAATCCAACAATTCCAGGCTAATTTCCAGCTGTGGTTCCATCAGTAAGGAGCTTTGGATCTTGGACCAGTGCACCTGGACCTTAAGAATCTAATGAACACTTCTTTCAGGATCTAGCATTTAATTCTCTGTCACATTACAGACCAAAGTATAGCTGAAGTACACAGGCTTATATATACCTGTGTTTATATATGTAATAGACAGAGTATGAGCACAGACTTTCACATGACCCACCACTCTCCACACTATCTCATAACACTGATACACCTGAACACACATATGTCGAAAAGATAAATAATCACCAATATACGTATTTCATGCTAAACCAGCAATCATCAGTTGGTCCAGATTACCATCTCTACACATATAAGCTACAAGTGCTCAGATATATATTAAGATTGCAAATCCTCCTACTTTAATGGAAAGGCTTTAATCTACTCCACCCTCCAACTCTTCAACTGTCCATCCAATTGAAAATCTGATGATGGAACGCTCAAAGGCCACCCTAAGGCTGAGATTATTGTCACACCCATGTTGACCTAAGGTCAATCTGACCCCTCATGTACAGGACATAATCCATTAAATACATATACAAGGGATATATATATATATATCAATAGATGGAGCTTTACCAAGACCTCCAAACAAGCGTATTTTTTTACGTATATAAAACTTGTTTTTGTTTTTCATATATATATATAAATGGTTGCAATTTAAGTCAACTTGTTTGCATAGTAATATAAATCTGAAACTAGTTCAATTTCTATATACTAAGATATCCTTAGTTTTTTAATAACTATGGATACTTCTATCCTGTGGTCAGTATGGAAAGGTTTGCTTGATAGTATAATAGAAAGTTAAATGGCAGGTGCTGAAACCAACGTGCAATAGATCCTAAAAGTCCAGAGGGACTACTCCACGATCCAAAGCTACTCTCTGATGAAAGTCAAGCTTGAAACAAGTGTGGGGATATTGGACAGTATAACACAGGATAGAGAATCTGGCATCTATCCTTATTTACTGAAACTTCCAGTGAGTGGGATAGAGGTAGTAATAAATAGTATCAATTATGCTGGATATTGAATGTCTTTATTGCTTAGGAGAGCATAAGAAGGTTGTGCAGGGAAGCAGCGAAATTATCAGAACAGGAAAACATAAGAAAACCTTACAATCCAGAATTTGAACACTATATCACATCATCAAATTATGTCTTCAATTTAATATTTTTAGTATAAATTTAACTATTTTTTCTAAACTTTTTAAATGTAATTATACCGCATATCTGTTTTGAGCATTCAAGATGTTTAAAATGTTTTTTTATTATGTAGAATAAAATCAGTCATAAAAATAATTATTAAAAAACTTTCCAATATGTCAGGTATAATATATAACCAATAATGTGTGTTTAGATTGATTGTTTTAGAATTTCATTTAAAACACTATTTGATAGTCAATGACATTCAATTTGAATCGAGAGTGCGTTCATCATTTTACTCAAAGAATGAACAGCAGTTTTAATTTAATGATACTAAAGTTAACTTTATACTATCAACTAAGTGCTAATCATTTCTAATATCATATTGCAGTTTTTTCTAATTAACTAACTGTCAATCAATATTTTCTTTTTAAATTAGAGTAATGAATTACGTTAAGGAGATATTCCCATTTATTAAAAATATCGCCTGAAGCTGCGAAAGAATTCTAATGTACATATTACTTTTATTTTGAAATATATGCATTTTAATAATTTATTTTTAAACCATTACAATCATATGGAGCTTAAAAAAGAGTAACAATCTATTTAATGAATACTATTTCTGTAGTGGAATTTTCACTACACACACCACTGTCACGCAAAATAGGGACTGGTTTCTTCCCCTTTTAACCCCTTATGGAGGGGGATGATCATGCATATATGACCAAAAACATGTGAAAAAAGGGGATAGAAACTAGTGCTTACTTTCCAAGAGAGTGGCGTAGTAATAGTTACCCTACAGAAATGTTATTCTTTAAGTTGAGAATCTCTAGTCTAATAAATGACCACTAAAAATTAATATATTTTTATTGTTGTAAGGGCAGTAAATTTGACACTTATCAATTAATCCGTGTTAATTGGCTACCTACATATACTAAACAATGCTAAAGATATGTGTAAGAGATTGTTATCACGGCTAATTGATGAGTGCTGTTTCAGCATGAAAAGTGCATTTTGGTATCATAAATCTTTGTCACGTCTTTGGTCATATGTTAATAATGGCATCCTCCATAAGGTTTTTAAAAGTGGATAAAAACCAGTACCTACCTTTTGTGTGACAGAAGTATTACTTATTAAATGGGTAATCTCTAGTCTAATGAATTATTAACAAAATTAATAATAATCTGTATTTTGAAATAGAGATACCTTTTTGTGCATCTACATCCATGTGTTATTTGTTTTCCCCATTTTGCTTAATTATATGTTCCTGCATAATTTGCTATAGGCAGACTCAAGTTGCATGGATCGGTTCTTAGCTATATCACTTCCGTTACTCAAACTTTTTATAAACTCCTAGGCAATAAAACATTCAATTCTTTTTTTTTATAAATTGCAGATTGTACTATAAAAGAGCTGTTGTTTTCAATGTTGTCCAAATTATCCTTTAGAAATCTGATTTGTGAATTATTGTTGTAACAAATCAGGCTAGCTGTTTCATAAATAAGTTTATACTCTTTTTTTTCTTCCATATGTCAAAGCATCGGCCAGGAAGCGAACATGCAACAACTGTCTGCAGGCAACTGCTTGCAAGGCAGCTGCGCTGACCTCTCCGCTATTCAAAAACCATCATTTATTTACATGCTTATTAAAATTTATTAGAATATTTATATATATTTAACCAAATACATTAACTCAAAATCAAAGCACAAGCATACATCCAGTTTAAAATTGCTTACCAGTGGGTTTCCAACCAAAGCAAACTTTTCAAAAATAAATAGTAACACAAAAAAGAACATACATATAATATGTTTTCCCATAATTTAAAGTAACATTCTAAATGTTTTTATATTAAAAGTAGTTTTGAGTAAGGTAACAGCTTTAGAATCATAAAATGTTAGTTTTGAGTAAGGTAACAACTTTAGAATCATAAAATGTTATTATCGAGTGTAAATATATATATATATTAAAACAAAACACTGGAATTAACCCAAAGCCAGCATTTAACTAAAAGTTATCTATTAAGTGGAAAATCTGAAATTTTCAGACATCTACATGTCTTCAACCCCAGATATCCAACTCAAATAGATCTTCAGCCATATCATATATAGATCTAGTGTCTGAACCTACCCTGGTACCGCTCTAAGGAGTGCCAGAGCATGAAACCATGGTCAGAGTTTGGGGGGGGGGGTCCTGACAGAGATATTTTAAATGCTTTCTCTAGCTAAGCATTTATCACAAAACTTGTTGAGGAATTGGGAATCCTCATTGTTTATAACTTACAAGCTTAAGAGAATAGGATCATGTGACCTATGACTCTTATTTTGACTGGAATTAACTTTATAATTTTCAGTGCATAAGTAATAGTAATAGCAGTAGCAGTAGTAATAGTATTAGTACTACTATTACAACTACTACTATTATTATTTTTATTAGTTTCAAAGACTATTCAAATTTATGTTACATTTCTTTCAAATTTCATTTGCATAAAATAGTATGAGAAAAATAGAAACCTTGTAGGTTTGACATGTGATTACATGTTTATTGCACTATTATAAAACATCACATGATTACTATTTCCTATGGTTACACAAGTGCTTAATACAGTAGCAAACTCTCCATTCAGCAGTGCCACCTAGTAAACAGGTTAACAATTAATGAATGCAAGAAGATGTGTGCATAAAATTTTAATATCTTCTAATCTAATATCTCCAGACTAGTTTCTAACTTGTGGCATTCATCAGTGTGGATCCCTGGATCCAAGAGTACTGCACCTATAATTTATGATCTAATGCAGGCATCAGCAACCTAGGACACACATGCCAAGTATGGCATGCAGAACTATATAGCAAAAAATTATACTTTAATTAAAATGCACACCTTTGTGCAATGACCTACATTTTGCATATGCCACTCACATGTAAATAAAAACCATGATTCAGTTTAATTTACTAATTATTTTGTACAATAAACCACACTTAATCTTTGCTATTTTCAATAAAGATAAGAGTCAAGTGAGATGAAAATATCCCCCCCCCCCGAGAGAATGGAATTTGCCTCGATTATTTTTGTGATGGTCAATTGACCATTGATACTTTTGTACACAAATGGGTGTTTAATTTATATTATATTAATTAATTCATTTGAAAAACTTCTATTCGTATTTATAACTGAAGTACAGGCTATTATATATCTGTATCAATATAGGTAATATATAGGGTATAGAACGCAGACTTTCACATGACCCACCACTCTCCACTCTATCTCATAACACTGATACACTTGGACACATATATGTTGAAAAGATAAATAATCACCAATATTCGTATTTCATGCTAAACCAGCAATCATCAGTTGGTCCAGATTATCATCTCCACACATATATGCAATAAGTGCTCAGATACATATTAAGATAGCCAATCTTCATACTTTAATGGACAGGCTTCAATCCACTCCACACTCCAACTCTTCAACCATCCATCCAATTGAAAATTTGATGATGGAACGCTCAAAGTCTACCCTGAGGCCGAGATTCTCGTTATTTGTAATTATCTAATAATATATTTTAAATTTTGGCTCTTTTATTTTGAAAAAAAAAAAAGTTATAATTAGTGAAAATCAAGTTAATGTATGAAAAAAGTACACAAAATATCGTTCAGATCTCAATGTTAAAAATCATTGTTTTTTTCTTTTTTAAATATCTATTATATAATTAAAACAAATTTCTCTTTGAGTAAAACTCCAAATGTCCATAATTTTAAAGAGAAGAAGAATATATGAAACACTTTTACTTTCGACTTGATTTCTTATATCACCAAAATGAGTTTCCTTTATTAGAGTTCATTAATCAACTTTTTAAAGTAAACAATTGAAAGTTAAAGGCACTTTGCCTATTCTGAATTACTGTAGATTAATTGGTAATTTTGAAAACAATACACATTTTTTTAGTACCAATGGGATGAATTTTCTTGATGTCAAAGAAAATTTTAAACATGTCATGCAATTCCAATATAATTTAACAAAACATACTTTTTATATATGATCCTATGTATTTTAAAATATTGAATGACCAATAATATAAGATCTGCTTATAATGGCCTTCAAAAATATATAATATATACATTTGAAATTCACCTTAATCAGACCAATTTTAATACTATACGTAATAAGATTAGTAGAATCAAGTCGGCACACCAAATAACATTGTAACATAGGTTTGGCATAATACCACTGAACAGGCAGGTTGCTGACCCCTGATCTAATGCAAACATTCAATTGCCACCTTTTACCTATTTAGTTAACTATAAAGCTATGAGCCTAAGATGAAAACATAAATAATGTTTTCAATCCAAGATAATTACTTTATAGTTCATGCAATAGGTAAAAGGTGACTTCTGGAGATTTTCATTAAATCCTCAGATCTAGGTAGAGAGCTTTTAGATTGAAGTCCCCTCAATGATAAAAACCACAAGATAGAAACTAGTCTGGAGACCTTCTTGCATCCATTGATTGCTAAGGCTTATACTAGGTGACACTACTATATGGAGAATTTGTTGCTATGATTACATTGTTGTGAGTTTTTATATTGTAAACAATTCTTATCATGTATGATTTTATTGTTCAAAGATCTCATTTTCTGTCAAATTTTACTTGTTTGTCAGTATATTTCTGATCAGTCACTGGGTCTTTGGTTCCATTATTACATTCCACAAGCATAATCTTTATTTCATGTGTTCCCCAGTCACTGTAAATATATCTGGTGACACAATTATCTCTCTGATTTTAAGTTACTCTAGTTTGTTCATCTCTGTATTTGGATGCTGTCTAGAATTATAATTGTTACAAAAAAAACTTACATGCCACACTACATAAAATGCAAAGGTGTGGCCTCTTATTCTGGAAAAAACCCTTTTGTGATGCTTTTGAAAATTTGGGATATATCTATTTTACTAAATGATATTGTTAATCTTAATTAAGTTTGTGAGGTCAATGCCCTTTCTTTGTTTATTTTTCTCTGTGCAAAATGGGCATATATTGCTCATATTATATTTCTATTTTTTATACATTTCTTTTTCTCTGTGTCAAAATGGAAGGTTGGGTTTGAGTGAGAAATCACAGAATTTGGTTTTCAATGACCAGTGTTCAAATTTCTTGATCAACCAATTATTATAAATTTCCAAAAATGAGTTGCTGAAAATTGCATAAAAATTTAGGTGTGATTAGGCTGTATGTCTCCTAGTAGTTGATCTCTCATTGTGGCATAACTAATTTTATATTATCATAATCTTTCAATGAGTCTAATAAATTAGATCATATATCTATTAGTGGATGTGTGTTGGATGTATTTTGGTATGTTTTGGAGCTATGAATATATGGCTGATAGATTTATGGTTTTTGTAAATAGAATATATATATATATATATATATATATATATATATATATATAATGAGGGTAATCCTAGACCACTTTCATCCAATGAGGATTGTGATTGTCATATTGAGGTGGCTACTGTTTTCTTGTCCACAAAATTTTTTGGGCATATTGTATATATGATAGAAATAAATTTTATGAATTTAACTATGGATTTGTGGTACATTATCCTTGTGATGGTTAATTGATTAAAAAAAATAAGTTTTTGATTAAATTGACAGATATGTTTTTCCAAAGATAAAATCAACTGTATTTTTATAATGGACTATTTCCACCATCTAATATGAGTATTAAATTTCTTGAGAAAAATTTAACTTTATTTAAATATTCCAAATACATTCATCTGTTAGTAATATCACATCAAACAGGTTAGTATATGTACAATGTTTTGAGAGGTATTATTTTTCCCTCTTCTTAATGGGTGGTTGGCCTAACCTGTGACAGTACTAATATGAAATTTGAATCTGGATACTTCGATTCTTGAGTATTGAATTTTTAGGTAATGCTCTAGCCAACTGAGCCTTCCTGCCAAAGGCAACAGTCAGTAGCAATTTCATATATGTATCTACGATGTTTCTCCTGATTTCTCCATGTTTTCCTAAGAGCAAAGTTGATTAGTGGTTCCATACATTATGTATAGTCACACTAGGTTGGCTTATGGAATTGTTTGCCATTGTCATGTGAGCAGGTTTTTTATTTTTTTTTTTTGTATCATTTCTTCTCTATCCAATATTTTTGTATTTTCCCAATTAAACATATGCTCATTGGGACATATATGATCTGCTACCTTAAACACATATGTTCTTTCTCTTCTAATCAGTTTGTTTTTGCAAGCCTTTTCAATAGGATGACTGGTCTCACCAATATATGCACTTTCACATTTGCATGGTATTTTATGGATGCAGTTTTTCTTTTTCAGCATTTCAAGTTTAGGCTTTGCAGATATTAAAATTCCTCATAGTGTGGCATGACTCTGGAAAGTTGTTTTGATTGCAGATTTTCCTTAATTTTACTGGTATTTTGAAATGTATGGGTACATTATAGTCCCAATAATTGTTTTTTTTATGGTTTTTTGTTGTCTATTTAAGGTTTTCTTAATAACAGATAATGGATAACCATTTTTCCTAAGAGTCTGGTCTATATAGATTTTTTTCTAAATCGATGGTTTTTGAACAAACTGTTTTTACTCTGCTCCATAGTGATAGCATAACTCCATGTTTGTGTTTCTGGAGTGATTGGTTGTATAGGCTAGGTATTTTATTGTATATGTGAGTTTTTAGTAAACTATAGTTTTGGGTTTGCCATGAGGGAATCATGTCACATGAACGTTTAAGAATGCCAAATTTTAATTTTTGTTCTGATTCTATTGTGAATTTAATTGAAAGGGATATGTTGTTGATGTGTTTCCAGAAAGTTTGTAGTAGTGCTTCACCGTGTGGCCATGCAACAAATGTATCATCTGCATAGCAAAGTCAAACTTTAGGTGGATATGGAGTAAATTTTTACGGATAAGGTTTAAAGTTCTTCCATGTAAATATTGCTAATCAAAGGAGGCAATGGTCAGCCAATAGTCATTTCCTTGATTTTGTTGAAAGAATTCTGTGTTATATTGAAAGTAGGTTGTTTTATATCGAATGTTAATAGTTCCATTATACTCTCAATAGGAAGAGTTGTTCTGATTTGTAAACTATTAACACTATTTAATCTTTTCCTTACTATAGACAATGCTTCTTCACATGGTACATTCATGAATAAACTTTCCACATCAAAGCTTACCAGTAAGTCAGTTCTTTCAATTTTTATGTTCTTGATTAATATTCTACAAAGTGTCTAAAATTTCTGACAAAGGACTGGGTCTCAAGCAGGAAAAAAATCATATTCTATGTTACATGGAAAAATAAAAGAATGCCAAAAGAAGAAAATTGCTAACATATATGGACATATTAAAAATCATAATGTACCAAACACTGTACCAACTTCATCTGTTAAAAATATCAGTTCTAAACATCTAAAAGATACTGAAATATCTGTTTTTGAAAGAGAAATTAAATTTATCATAACACCATCTAATAACCCTTTATTAGATATAATGGCAGCCACTGAGGAAATCATTCAAAAATTGCCTTTAGAAGAAGCAGCAGAATTACATGGGAGAATAAAAAGAACACTTGACAAGCAACAAAAATTGAAGTAAAACATATCCTATGGTGAGAAGAAAGCAATTAAATCTCTCAAACTAGATAAATGTATAATTATTCTCCTTGCTGACAAAGGCAATGCAACGGATGTAACAGATACAACTGATTATAAAAACAAAATGCAAAAAACTCCTCACAGAAGGCCTATATAGAAAAGTGATAAAAAATCTGTTACCTAGTACAGAAACAATGTTACAAACATTACTCAAAAAGCATCACAAGTATTTCACTGATTCAGAAAAAAATAAAATAACAATCATATTTCAGCAAAATTCCTCATCTTTATGGTTCATCTAAAATCCATAAGAATCATGTTCGATTAAGACCTACTGTTAGTTCTAGAAATTCATCTTGCCAACATTTGTCAAGATTTCTTCTCAAAGATCTAAGTTCTTTGGCATACTAGAGTTCTTTGTCAGGGATTCTACAAACTTTGTAGAATTAATCAAGAACATGAAAATTGAAAGAAATGACTTACTGCTAAGCTTTAAATGTGGAAAGTTTATTCATGAATGTACCATGTGAAAAAGCATTGTCTACCATAAGGAAAAGATTAAATGGTGATAACAGTTTACAAACAAGAACAGCTCTTCCCATTGATAGTATAATGAAATTATTAACATTTTACATAAAAAAAACAATCTACTTTCAGTACAACACAGAATTCTTCCAGCTAAATCAAGGAATAGCTAAAGGGCTCACCATTGTCACCCCTGATTAGTAATATTTACATGGAAGAACTTGAAACCACAGTCTTAAAAACTACTCCATATTCATCTAAAGTTTGGCTTTGCTATGTAGATGATACATTTGTTGTATATCCCCATGGTGAAGCACTGCTACAAACTTTCTGAAAACACATTGACAACATATCCCCTTCAATTAAATTCACAATAGAATCAGAACAAGAACAAAAATTGGCATTCTTAGATATTCTTGCGATAAGACTCCATCATGGCAAAATCAAAACTATCAGTTTATTGAAACCCCATTCATACAGGCAAATGGAGTTATACTGTCACTATAGAACAGAGCAAAGAAGTTTGTTCTGAAACCAGTGAGTCAGAAAAAGAAAAAGATTTATATAGAACAAACTTTTAGGAAAAATGGTTATCTATCAGCTGTTATTAAGAGAACCTTAAATAGACAACAAAAAAAAAACTATCAAAAGAAAAACAATTATTGCTACTGTAGTGCACCCATGATTTAAAAATAGCAGACAAATTAAGGAAAATCTGCAAACAGTATAACATCAGAACAGCTTCCCGGAGCCATACAACACTACAAGAAATTTTAATATCTACAAAGGCTAAACTTGAAATGCTGAAAAGAAAAAACTGCATCTATGAAATACAATGTAAATTTGCAAGAACAAATATTGGAGAGATCAGTTATCTCATTGAAAAGTGCTTGCAAGAACACAAAGTGATGATTAGAAGAGAGAGAACAGATGTGTCTAAGGTAACAGACCATGTATATGCCAATGAATATATGTTCAATTGGGAAAATACAAAAATATTGGCTAGAGAAGAAAAGGTACAAAGAAGAAAATTTAAAGAAGCTGCTGACATGACAATGGCAAACAATCCATAAGCCAACCTAGTGTGACTATACATAATGTATGGAAACCACTAATCAACTGTACTCTTAGGGAAAAATGGAGAAATCAGGAGGAACCTCATAGATAAGTATATGAAATGTATACTGACTGTTGCCTTTGGCAGTTGGTTAGAGCATTACCTTAAAATTCAATACTCAAAAACCTAAGGGTCCAGGTTCAAATCCCATGATAGTACTGTCACTGGTCAGACCAGCAACACCTGAAGAAGAGGGAAGAATAATATCTCTCAAAATATTATGCACATACTAACCTGTTTGATGTTCTATTATCAACAATTGAATGTATTTGGAATATTTAAATAAAGCTAAATTTTTCTAAAGACATTCAATACTCATATTAGATGCTAGAAATAGTCCATTATGAAAATACACCTAAAACACCATCATCACAACCAAAGCAATAACATTAGCTGATTTGGTTTTTTTCTTATTTTCTTGTAAGCTTTTTCTCATTGCTGAAGACATTACATGAAATAGAAAACTGAGAATTTGAAGTATTTAGTTTGAAATTTTTGATTTTGCTGCTACAGTCTTTTCTGCCCATGCAAAAGATTTTTCCATATTGAAATGAAATTTATATTCATTTGCATATTCTTTGTAATATGTATAACGGAAATGGGGTTTGTTCTTTTGATGTGGAGAAAATTATTAAGTCATCTATGTAGGAAATGTTGGATATTTTAGTATTTATAGCTGGTAAAAATATTCCTTAATTTTTTTTCCTATTGCTAACAGTAAAAGGGTTTTGTATGTTGTAAACAGGCACTGAGTAATGAGACAGTGGAATTGATTGATGTTAAATGAAAATTATTGATGTCTTTCCATTGAATGTGATTTGTATTTCCTGATTCAATAAAAAGAGTTGTAACTTGATAAATGATGAATTTTGGTGATTCTATCAGGGTTTGTTACTTGGATATATTTAATTGCAGTAATATAGTGTTTCTTTTTGTCATGTTTGCCTTCTTTCAAATACTGCTTGTGTGCCACTATTTTTTTTTGCAAACTCGGTATGTTAGAGATGAAGTAAGAGATAGGTTCTATTTGATCTTTTATTGCAGATTCTAACATTTTTATTCTGAATGGGCACATAGATATTAATCTGAAATTAGTTAGAGGAAATAGAGTTATTTGTGTTATAGAAAAAAAAATTGATAATTTTGGATATAGTCCTTGGATTGTGTAGATTTTTTCTGGAAAAAAAAATTTCCATCTCTGCCAGCAGGGAAATGTAAATTGGCTGGGATGTGCAAAACAAACCTTGGGATACCATGTATTCTTGAATGTTATGAATATTGCCTTGTAGAAAGTTTTAGAGCAATGAAATTTGGATTAGATAGATCTTGATCTTATGTGTCTCCCAGAAAGAGGGGAAAGGATGGTATAAATTTTTGTTTACAATGATTGGCTATTATTTGCAGCATACTCTCTATGGTTATACTTGAAATTTTATTTATTATAGCTGAAGAGACTTGTGCTTTTAGTGCACAGTCCAATGGCGATTTTATGTATTTTTTTGTCGATGTGTGTTAGTTAGCTAATAATACATTCATTTTTTATTAATATATCATCTTTAAATGTTTTCTATTTCATCTTATTTTTCATAATTTTTTATATGTGTTATTGTCTTTTGACAGGATAATTGAGTAATCCTTTTTTTATATGTACTAGGGTGTAATAAGAGTTTTTCTGGTGAAGGATTTGAGCCTAAAGACATAATTTATTGTGGGAGATCAGACATTTGCAAAGCAGTCTATGCTTGTACTGGATTTAGGATTTGTTGTTTCACTTTGGATTTAGGATTTGTTGTTTCACTTTAGACAAGTGAATGTATGTTCTTAATAATACATATTCTGAGCATTTTGATGGAAGGAATAATTTTATAGTTCTACTCAGTGCTTGATTAGAAATACTGCTAAAATCTAAGTCAAAATCATCTACAATTGCAAAATGGATGGATAAAAATGAGGAATAGAATGAGATATGTGCATGTTGGCAAACATCAGGTAAGAAAAACATTAATTTGGTTAGGGGAAAAAATCATCCAATATTGAAAGATGTTCTGTTTGGTGACAGGAAGTCTTCTCCACACATTAGTGGAAAGGAAAGTCTGTGTATTATTTAGAAACAAATGTTTGGAAAAACATATTAACCTCTTCTAAAAGACTTGTTGATTTGAAGAGGAATCAAACATTGGATTTGACATTACAATTTATCTATTTATTATAAATGCACCTGATAAAACACACAGATTATGTTTGTTGTAATTGTTCTATGGTGGAATGAAATTATCAGAATATTGTTATCTAAATACAAAATTTTAAAAGTTGTAAATGGACAATTGCTTGCAATTACTATTTTAATACCATCAGGAGGTGATGATAAGAATTTTGGAAAGGTTGAGTATCTATGTCTATCTAAGTGTGAGGATCAACTTGTGAACTAATATATAAAACAGGCAAAAACTCTCCATATAGTAGTGCCACCTTGTGCTAACCAGAGTAATCAATGAATGCCAGAAGGCTTGTGCATAAAATCCCTATCTAGTGCCTACTCATCCAATATCCCCAGACTAGTTTCTGGCTTGTGGCCTTCATCAAGTCCCAGCAAAGTGCTTGAGGCTTTACAATATGTTTTTAAATTTAAGCTTTAATACTGAATGAGTTAATTCTAAGTTTAATTTTTAAAATTTTATCTTATGAATTAATTGATTTCTCCACATAGCAATAAAAAAAAATCATTGAAGTCAAGGACAATGTCTGACATTCCATTTTATGTTTCTGTTATATGTTCCTAATTTTTGTTGATCATTTTCTTTATATTTTTGATTGTTCATTCTTTGAAGGGAATTGATTTGGTTTCCATTGACAAATATTTCTATTGCCACTTATTCCTGATTTATATCTTGCTGCATGTACATACTATCTTCTATTGTAGGCTGTATTATTGTATTTCCGTCTATTGACATTTGAATTCCAACTTTTCTTTTTATGAAACATGGCTGACTCTCTTTTATCAATATCATTTGATTGTTCTATTTTAGGTTTTCTTTTTTTTGCATGAAGATTTGCCTGGCTTTGTACATACCATTTGGGACTTTGAGTCTATTTCAATTGTCTGCACTTTCTAAGTTTGTCTCCAAAATATTTGGTGCAGTCTTATTGAATATGATTTGTTGCTCTGCATTATATGTGTCGGTATTCTTGTCTCTGCCTTCTGTTGGAATGTTAAAAATTTTATTTCTTTCTTGCCTTCAGTAATGTGCTTTAGTTGAAGTGCCAATGTTTTTTTGGTCATACTTGTCAGATGTGTATTATTTCATTGCTCTGCTTTTAGTGGGTGTTTCTAAAAAATTTGAACTCAGACTTTCAAAACACCCTATTCCTATCTATCCACTCCATCTTATAGAGCTGCACATGACCACACACACATGTGAAAAAGATTGATTTCCAATATATGTACTTTGTGTTGAACCAGCACTCATCAGTTGGTCCAGATCATAACCTCACCATACACTCATATATAATGAGTGCTCAATTTATATTAAGATAGCAAAACTTCAAACTCTAATGGATACACATTTTGTTTGTTTTTATAGTGAGTTTTGCAGAACATATACTTTCAAAAATAAAACTCAAATTTTACTTTATTGTCTCATTATTATATTAAATTTAATTATTTTATTAGGATGGCTAAAATAAGAATAATTAACACAGAAAATCATTTATTTGAAGAGAAATGGACCAACACACATTTTTTATAAAAAAGAATAGTAAATCAATGTGCCTGGTGTCTGGAAAGAATTTCACTTAATAATGAACACACTATTAAGATGCACTATTTATTAAAACAATCTGATTACAACAAAATTGTTGGGAAAGAAAAAAGTATTAAAATAGAACATTGAAAAGGAACTTCATCAAATAGCTATCATGTTCATAACAAGAACAAACAAGTCAGAAAATTATGTGAGAAGAAGTTATACCATTTCAATAAAAAAAGGCAAAAAATTCAAACCCATTTTTATTCCTGCATAAATACTATATCTTGGATTGAAGAGGAAAGTATTGATTTATTTAACACTCTCAAAAGGCGCGTGCTCAATTAGCTCGAAAGGCTGATATTTGAATGAAAGTAAGTTTATAAAAGACTGCATCCTACTTGCTATGGAATTAATCTGTCCAGAACCTTAAAAAAAAATTGAAAAAATGAATATGTCACAAAGAATCATTACAAGACAACTTGGAAACATTATCAGTAAATGTGGAACAATCTTTAAAAATAATGTAATTTTTCATCCACAAAAAATTAAGGCCCTCATTTAAAAAGGGAAAGACAAAATTGATCTCAACTTGAAAAGATTATGCACCCCTAATGATTAGAGATAAATTAATTATATTTTTGATCAAATGTAGCAGGCTAATTTTTAAGTGATAATTTTGTATGGCTTGCAAATGATATTATAAATATCAAAATGGCCCTTGGCAGACCACTCTCTCTCCATGTTACTTCAATATTAAAATAGTATTTAAAAAAATGGAGTCATATATCACATGACCCCACTTTTTTTTTTTATCACAAAGCTTGTTGAGCAATTAGCAAAGCTCTTTGTTTAAAATAGAATTGTTTTTATTTTTTAAATGTTTGATTTTACATTGCAATTACTAGATTTTGTGTTATTTGTAGTGTATTTAAATTATAAATATTGTTACAAGTTATCAAATTATTTAATGGTAAATAAATAAAATTTGTTTAATAAAATCACAAATATATATATTCGATTATTTTGAATTCATTAAAGTGGTTTACAAGAAAGCATATATATATATTTTAATTTTAAAAATGGTTTGATTTGATTAAAATGTTTATGATTTGCCCACCGACAGAGTTTCAAAATCAATGAATAGCTAATTACATATGTATTACAAATATCATTTTAAGTAGCTTTATTTGTTTATGCTTAAAGAAGTTGTATTATTACTATCATTATTATATTTTAGAAAAGATACATATATATTTCTCTGACTATTTTTATTTTGTAATTCGATTTAGAAAATAATAGACTAAAAAATTCAGTCAAGTCATACAAGTGTATTCAAATTATTTTTTACTTGATTATTTTAAAAACTAAAACCTCTGTTTTTATTTCTAAATTTATAGAATGAATCAATTTAAAATTATAAATAAAAAAAATTTTCGTATGAAAACTAATTTTATCTAAATCTCTTAATTTAAATATTCTGGTTTAAACTTAATAAAATTATAACATTTTGATAACATGAAGACGTTCTCTAATAATTGTTAAATATGTCTTTTTCTCTCTTCCTCTTTCTCTCTTTATTGATTATATAAAGTTATATATATATTTAATAATTCACATTATGGCTCGCAAATTCTTTTTTCTTCTTTTTGATAATTCTTAATATTTTAGTGCAATATAACATTTCATTATATTCATGTATACATGAAAAATAAAAAATATCAATGCTTATTTTTTGGGAGAAATTGATAAAATGTTTTCTATAACAACAACAATAACAACAATAAAATTTGCTTTTACTTCGAAATTAATTCATTACAATTTATAAAAGACATTTTTTGTTTATTCAAATGTTTTATTTTTAAAAAATTCTTTAAATATATTTTTATTTTTTTGCTCTAAAAGACATCTACTTTCAAATGAAAAGATTTTAAAATAATATATAATGAATGAACTACTAAAAAACATCATATAACCCCAGCATGTACATGCTTTTAAAGAGTAAAGTGTGTTTATTGTAGCCTAGTACTGCCATCTATTGGAAGCTTCGGTAATATATTGAGATAGCATACACCACTGATCTATATATCTAAAATTATATTTTTTTTAAAATTCTTTTTAAATGTGTGAAAGATCTTAGCTAGAAAAATAGATGGTTTTAGCAAACATAACCAAAATAATAAGCTATTTTAAGCATTAATTTACTTAAAATATTGCAATTAGAATTATTAAATATCTTAGCATTATTTTACAGAATAAATAAATGTTCGTGTGTGCATTCATTTATATGTTTCAGTGTACACATAATTACATTATGGAGACATGTGGATTATCTAAGCATCACTACCTATTGGCCTGTTCTTGCCATTGGACATATATTATCTATGTGTATGTTCATTGGTCCATGGTGATGAAAGCCTAATTTAATCAAGACAAACTGGAATCCAGACTAGTCCATTATTTGAAGATGAGGGGAGACATGACATTTTCATATTCATTTTTTTTTTAAAATATACACAGATGCAATATTATTCTAAAGAAAATATCATAAGGAATTAATAACTAATTTGCCATTAAAGTTAAAAGTTAGGGAGAATTAATTAATTATTTTAAATCACGTGTTCCAATGATACATAAAATGGCAAATCTGAAATAGTTTTTGCATCACAATGATAAATTATGTAAATATAAGAGTGATAAAATTTTAAATATTGAATTCTTTGCTAATAAACTTTTAAAGATTGGTTATGATAAAAACCAAATCTTGTGTGCAGTAAATTCATTTAATAATAAGAAGAGGGTTTGCAATGTTACCTTAGATAATAAAAAATGGATATCTATGCCATTTATAAATAACATGCAATCTAAATTAATTAAGAATATATTTAAAGAAAAGTATAATATTTCATTTTGTGTTCCTCCAAATGTTAATTGATTGATTAATAATTCTAAGACTATAATTCCTAAGTTGCAAAGAAGTAATATAATTTATCAGATTTCATGTGGATGTCAAAAATTATATATTGGTGAATCGAGATGTTCTATGGAAAAAATATTGAAAGAGCATCAATTATTATACAATCAAATTAAAAATAATGTAAATAGTCAATTTAATACAGCTTCAATATTTTTTGACCATGAAAAAATTTGTAATTATAGGTTTACATTTAATGGTAATTAAATGAGAGAGTGCAAATTTCTCAAGTGCTTATGACTACCAACAGCCAATCAAATCTTAAGCACTGGGACAGAGAACTTAACAAGAAAAGAGCAGTTCCACTCTCTTCTTTACTTGTCTTTCTATATATCCAAGCCAGTCCAAAGTACTTATATCTGAAAGCATGAATCTTAAATATCATCACACTTAATTCACTGAGCTCAAATTATTAACATACAGCGTGAAATCTTTCGATTTACTACGCAGTAGTTTTTCGATGTTATAACTTTGCAGCAATATATGTAAATAATATTATTAATGGAAGAAAGGAATCATAAAAAGAGGAAAATTAAAGAGGCAATTTTGATCGATAAATATAAGGATGATGTTATTAATAGGAAAGTTGCAAATACAGCCATACACAGCTTATGGAAATACATGTAACATTAAGTTTTAAAAAAATTTGAAATTCAGTTAAAGCTGATGAGAAATTCTACCAAATTGAAAGCACTTCAAAAGAATTTAAAGCATAATATTGCTTATACCATTAATTATTTATGTTTTATATAATGAGTATTGTACTTTTACATTTAATATATATATATATATATATATATATATATGTAAATATATATATATATATATATATATATATATATATATATATATATATATATATATATTCTTGGTTTATCCATATATGATTTTTATCATGAATATACTGATATTTCAGCTTGATATATAGAATACATAAAGATGGCTGTAAAGGTGCTGTAAATGGTGATTTAAAATAATGTTAAAGTTCTACCAATAGAAAAAAATCAGATATATAAAATTGGAAAATATTTGTAATAAAAATCATACATGGATGAATATATCATTTATATTTGCAGCCCATAAAAATATTCATATCAACATATATATATATTCTAACCTTGTCTTGTGCATCCTCACTTCAGAATAGTATATGATATAAAATAAAACGGGTTCTAGCTCAGTTAATAATTAATAAATAAAATATTCAGCATTAAAATTAAAATGTTTCACTAGCTCAAATTCAAAATACGAATAAGGTTCAGTTATAAAATAAATTAAATAAATATTTTAATATTTTCATGAGACTTGAAGTGAAAATACAGGTGACAAGATAGATTACATTGAGCCAATATCCCACAGGATACTACCTCAATGGCATAAGAACACTATCCCCCTTATTACTATTTTAAATAACAAACTCATAGTATTCTTATGACTTTAATAACTTCTACTCACTAAGACTAAACTAATAATTAAATCTTAATCTTCTATTTGTAATAATCTAGCTCAATAAAATAATCTCAGGTTCATAAAGTTTATTCTAAGTTAATTTAAAAATACGGTAGTAAAATATGAGAAGGGATTTTATGTCATAATCTACTACACTTAAACTAATAATAATAATAAATAATAATAATAATATTCTTCATTGTTTAATTACTACTGGATATCTTTTCTTTTCGTTATATTTTTATTACCATAATAAAATAATAAAATAATTTTATATAATCTTTTACCTTCATGTAATAATATAATAAATACGTGGTAGCATATGATAATCTGATAAACAAAGGATGTGTGGCAACTGATAGCATATAATTCAGTATACTATTGTGATAACTGATTTATGACCAATAAAACAATGTAAAATTATAATTATTTAATTAAAAGAATACCAATAAAATATTTAAATTCTTAAATATAACTCTCTATTTATCTTTTTGTGCAAAATTATATTTTTGTTTCAATTGTTATGAATATATCGTGATTTCATGCAGTGAAGTGGAGAAATAAACAATCAAGACACAAAAATTTTGAAAAAACAAATTTTAACAAAGTTTATTAACAACAACAAATAAAATAAACAATTTATGTACACTATTTACAATGGATATCCTTATTTTAATCTTACATTTTTATCTACTAAGTTATATAAAAATAGTTTATAGTTTAGTTATATCTTTATTTATACTTAAGACAAAATATAAAAAAATGTTACCATTTGGTTTCTCATTATGGTTAACTTATTATAAATATATTTACTTATTAGCAAAATATTTCATCCTTAATATTATTAAACTATCTTATTTTAAAAAAAAAATTCATAGGAAAACATTCTACAGAAAACAAAATTAATTTTATAATGAGTATGGATTTCTCAAAATATTAAAAAAAATTTCATCTTGCAAAGTCAAAGATGTTACATAAAATATTCATCCAAAATTCAGTACTAGATTTTAGTGTTTTATCACACGATGTTTACTAATCATAATACATTCTTATTTAGCCTTACTTTAGTATGATATAAGTGTAATAATCAATATATTCCTGTTATTCAATGAACAAAAATATACTATGCATATTGTTTATATAATTTACTTTGTACTATTGTATTTTAAAAATATGCAATACTTATTTTTCTTCAAAAAAAATAAAGCATTCAAAAATAATCAACATTCTAAAGAAAATATCTTGTTTAGATACTCTATTTTAAAAATTTATATTTCATTTCCGAAAATAAATTCAAAATATATTCTATGATTCTTTCCTTTCCTTAGGATACTTTGGACCTTCAATTTCAAGTTATAAATTCTATTCCTTCTAAGCAAATAAACCAATCTTATACAAAACGATAGCATAACCTAAGTTCTAAATTATTTATCATTTCTTTTCAAAATATCTTACTGAACGATGCAGTTACATGAAATAAAGATAGCGAAACAGATGTATAGGATTTAAGGAAGAAAGCTAGAGTATCACTCTTAATATATCTCAAAAAATCATGGCACAGTGCAAAGAGGTATGACCTTTACCTGTCTAATAACCTCTAATACATGAACGATGTTAAAGCTATTTCTTCAGCTTTATTTAAAACATCAAATATTTAAAGACATATAAAACACTGTCCAAATAAAATGTGTATCAGTCATAGGGCTTTGTTAACTATGCTGATAACCACATAAAGACTAAATATTATTTCTATTCCTTATCATATCCTATTTTTTTAAAAAATACATCATCTTGGTTTCCTGCTAACTATAGTACTTCCAAGCCACTATCTCCACATTATTTCTCAAGATTTTTCTACATCTTACATCGATAAATAACTATCTGCATTTACAAAACAATAAATAAAATTCATTGATAGTTTAAAACAATTTCACTGTTCCATAAGAAAAGTTTGCTTACTTCATTATTCTATATGTTTAATCATATACAATCTACTTAGACAATATTTGAATATCCAATAACATGAAAATTTTAAAAGAATCACATAATTATTTGTTATTATGTTGGATTATATCACTAATATATAAAAAAAAATCGTTGTATGCATATTTTCAAATCAATCCTATCTCATAATGTTTTTTTAAAATGTTGTATGAAAATGCGTTACATATAATTAAAACTTTTACACTTCATTCTTAGATTCATAGATGATCTAAAGAAAACAAAAATATACATTATAAATTATTAATAGTTATTATTATTACCAAATAACCCTTTTTATCTGGTCATCATTTTTAGTAGGCTTCTTCCATCCACTGGATATAGAAAAACATTGCATACATAAACGAAAAGACACATCCATACGTTTTATTTAAAAATATTCTTATCTAAATTATTAGATTATATTATAAATTTTATGTTATTAACAAATTAATGTTTTATGTTTTCCTAATCTTATAAATAGAAAAATTTACATTTAACTAAGTTAGTAAAATAAAAATTTAAAACTATAATTACGTCTTCACTTGACCATAGTTCATGATAAAATCCAAAAATGTTTATTATTTTCTCTAGAGTTTTAAAATGTTCTCCTCCAAGCGCGTTAAAGTTTAAAAATAAAAATAATTATTAATCCATTTAGTAAAATTTATAGAAAATAATCCTGGGTCTTTACTGTTCAGAATGAAAATTATTAAACTGTAATATTAAAGAATTATTCCCACGAAGTTTATTCAATATTCTCTGATGCATCACTCTGTTCAATTTAACTTAAGTTATCCAGTAAACTTTTACACAATATTTGTATTTTCATGGATCCATCCTTTATTTATCTACTATATGTTCATTTTTTTATATATAGGTTTTATTTCTTAATAAGTTCTTTTAATTCTTGCAAAATATATATTTAAAAAAAATGTTTCCTTCAAAAAGGACTAAACATTCTATTTCTTTCATTATATTTTATGATAACTCATACGATATAAATATCTTATTCTTTTTTTTTAAAAAAAAAACTCCTGGATAAGCTTATAAATAATGCGTCACAAATTTTTTTAGACGGCAAATAGTTTTCTGTTTAAGCTTCCAGCATAATGTCCGTATTGTTCTTTTATGAGTTAGAACAGTCCTCCGGTTAAGCATAAATAAAGCTGTATTATAATTTAAACATATTTTATTTCATAGTATATCCATCTCTATTGCGTAGTTTAGGTTAAACTTCAGATAAAATAATCCTGGCAAGTAACTTTTAAAAAACTAGAAAATCATTTTCACGAAGTTCCCAAATATATTATTTTTTTAAAACTCTCTTTTGCAAAACACTTTAAAATTATCAATTAGTTTTTTGCAGATAAAGTTATAAGAAAGTACTAAAAAATTGACTAAAATAAAAATTTAAAAATACTATCTCTTTGATAGCTATAATTTACCTTTCTCTGGTTTCAATACATTATTAATCTCCCCTTATACCCCCGTGCAATTCATATTTATAGTCTGTAAGAATACCTCATTTGATTGGTTGATTCTTACTTTAACTTGAGAACAAATTTACATATTTTCAGTTTATAGCAGAATCAAGTTTCAAAAAATAAAAATTTTTATGACGTAATAAAATTTAAAAAATATTATTTAAAATTCCACTTTTAATTCAATTATTATTTTATTAAAACTATTTAAACATTTAAAATAACTTTTAAAATAATTTTAATAACCTATTCCATTTATCTATTTTTATTTAAACAAAATATTTAATTTTTTTTTATTAACTGTATTCGTCTTTATTACATCATTTAAACATGTTATACAATAGTTAACTTAATATTTAATATTTGCTTTATACTAGGTGACAATTCCATCCAATTCTATAATATAACTTTTAAAATATTTTAAACTTTGTTATTAATTCAAACAAGCGTGTGTGTGAAAGTATATAGTATACAAGTCACATGATTAATAACTTTGACAGACGATTTTCAATCTATTTCTCTGCCTAGACTAATAAAATTGATACACTTATTATATTTAATAATATAATTATAAAAAATTTGGAAGAATAATTTTAAAAATATAGAATTAAATACAATTCTCACCATCATAAAGTTTATATTTAAAATATACTATATTAATTTTGACTATTAAATATGATTATAAATTTAAACATAGCATTTATTCAATTATCAGTTTTAAACTATTAAAATCGAACTTTTTTTAAAAATATACTTTTAATATTTATAGCTGTTTTATTTAATATGGCCAGCTTTTACAACCATATGCAACAATATTTAAAGCTTTACTTAACTACTTTTAAATGATTCTCTATAATTTTATACATTACGTATTTTCTTTAGCTTCAAATTATACTTTATAACATAATTGACAAACTATAATTAATAAATCAAAAGAACATATTCTAAAATTTAAAATTTTTAGTAATTGACTGTTATGAACTATTACTGACCTATAGAAAATGGCACAATATATAATTAATATATTTATTTTAAATAAAAATAAACTATAAGTATAATTATGATAATGGAGATTATTTAAGTCATTAAAATTTTGCTGATGGTGTGGTTATTTTTGCAAATAATTCTTCAGAGCTTAAGAAAACTTTGCAAGAATTATCAGATGAAAGTAGAACATATATTTAAATGATTTTATTGCTTGAAAGTTCATATGAAGTTTGAGCACTTGAAGTTCCAACACTGAAGCTGATTCTCTGATCTTATATTCCAAAGATTGCTACTTTAACACTGTGCTCAACCACATGAGCAAAATAAGTAAAGTAGGAGTAAAGATATTAAAACAGGCAAAACTTCCCATACAGTAGTGCCACTCAGTGTAAGCCAGAGTAATAAATGGATGCCAGAAGGCTTGTGCATAAAATCCCCATCTAGTGCCTACTCATCCAATATCCCCAGATCAGTTTCTTGCTTATGGCTTTCATCAATGAGGAGCCTTGGATTTGAAAGCACTGTATCCATTGATTACTCTGCCTTGTACTGAGTGGCACTACTGTACGGATAGTTTTGCCTGTTTTAATAACAGTTATGAGTAAGCACAAAAAATAATGATCATGTGATGTTTAATGGTTTAGGACAAAAGATAAATAGTAAAAAAATTGAAAAGAATGTTCAACAGATTTTTTTTAGAAAAAAGGTCTAATTATCATGAATGAAAGGAGGTTAACAATAACAAATAAAGGATTGGAAAGGAATTGATGATATAATTTTTTCTATACATCCATTGCTATGTTCAATATATCAATTTAAGTAAGCATTTTAATAACTCAAACTTCTTGTGAACGTCTGGGCAAAAGAGACATTTAATTATTAACTCTATTTAATAATATTAAAATTGTATTGAATGAAGTACTTTTCTTTTACTTTTGTAGACCTTAAACATTACTTTGACTATGTTGTTAATGATAGTATTGATTGTCATGTAAAAACACTGGATGAAAAATAAATAAAGTGTTATACATTAATTGCTAGAAGAGATGATAATAGATGGACAATTGAAATCTTAAACTGGATTCCAAAATATTGTAAAAGACCCAGACAGAGACTGCATGTGAGATGGATGGATGAAATAAGGAAGTGTGCAGGGGTGATGTGGAGAAGAGAAGCTAAAGATCAGAGAAAATGGATTGAACTTGGAGAGACCTTCATATAGTTGATGATGACAATTGTAATTTAATTTTGTAATTAAAATACTGTATACTGTAATATTGTATACTGTGTTATGTATAACAAACTCTATATTGTACAAATTTAGCAAAAATACCATCATTTTTCTTTTAAATTACATAAAGTCACTATCCTATGATGTTATCAATCTTATAATATGGCTGCCATTTTCAAAATTGCCATTCCAAAAAATTTGAATTTTTTTATGGTCATTATAGTGAATAATAAGTTGGCAGTCAAAATAGAGGGGAAAAATTGATGATTTCTATGGTAAGTCCTTGCATAAATGTTCCCCAGTAGTGGGGTCATAGGTGCATCAATTTATATTTTACTTTTCATTCTTATCACATTTGTATTATAAAGAAATCTTTATGAGATTTCTAGAAAATTATATTACTAGTTGCCTTCATAATAAAGAATTTCACATTATTGTAATTATAGGAACTGGAACAGTATAGTGCTTTAACTTCTCTCATTTATTATATTAATTATGACTAACAATTTTGGAGTAATTTAAAATAAAAATATTAGGCTAAACATAGGATTAGGAAAATTTTAATTTTGCAACTTTTGTGAATATCTTGTTTCAAAAATGCAATCACTTCCAGAGATGCTTGCTTTTATTATTAAAATGTATTAAAAAGAAAGAGAAATAAATAGTCTCAAGGTCTTCCAAAATTGATTGACAATTTTACCATTAATATTTGATTTGGCTCAAAGTGAAATTACCTTTATAGTTTTCTAATTATAATATAAAATAAATATTACTTCTAGATACAATGGTCATAGACACAAAAACTGAAGTAAGACAGTAATTGCTCATATTAGCAATTTCATTAAGAAGCCAGACTAATGTAATATCTAAAATGTTAAGCACTTGTCTAGATCACACTATTAAAATCATAGACATGGAAATAATGAAAAGATAAGTCATTCATTAGAGTAGAGATTATTCACTTAATAAATAATAATTTTGTAGTGTTATTTTCACTAAACCACTCTCATGCAAGGTAGAGACTGGTTTCTAACTGCTTTAAACACCTTGTGGAGGAATGAAATCATAAATATATGAGCAAAGACATGAAAAAGATATATAATTTCCTAAGATGCACATTTCATCCTCAACCAGTACTCATCAGTTGGCCCAGATTACATTCTCTTACACGTATCTTTATCATTGTTTAATTACTACAGCTTAATTCATAAGTGTCAAACTTACTGTCCTCACAACTTTGGCACAAACCACTTGATGGAGGTATATTAATAATTTTTATTAGGCATTCATTAGACTAGAGATTATCCACTTAATGAATAAATATTCCTGTAGTGTAATTTGCACTATGCTACTTCTCACAAGATAGAAAGTGATTTTTATCTGCTTTTAACACCTTGTGGTGAGAGTTAATCTTAGACGTACTCATCAGTTGGCCCAGATCACAATCTCTTACACATATCTTTATCATTGTTCAGTATCTAGATAGCCAATTACTAATTACTACAGTTTGATTTATAAGTGCTGAATTTACTGCCCTCACAACTTTGACACAAAGCACTTAATAGAATTCCATTAATAATTATTATTAGTCATTCATTAGACTAAAGATTATCCACTTAATGAATAATATTTCTGAAGTACAATTTTCACTACACCATTCTCATACTAGGTGTGAACTGGTTTCTATCTGCTTTGAATACCATGTGAAGGGGTGGAAAGCAGATAGAAATTAGTTCCTACCCTGCCATCAGAGTGGTGTAGTGAAGAGTTCACAATATTATTCATTATGAATAAGATTTTTTTTTTTTTTAAAAAAAAAGGAATGCTCATTTAGAACATATCATCATATTATTTGTGTCTGATTTTAAAAAATGTACCTGTCGTCAGATTTCTTTTAGGAAATATGTAGAGATATATTTAGCATGTTGACATTTTGGATATTGGATAACTGTATTTTCAATCGTGTTTACTCTCAGACTAATGATATTTAATAAATTATGAGTCATAAGAATGCGTTTGCAGTTTTACAGTCAACTAAATAAAAAATAATAATAATTGGATGGTTGTATTATTTAGGAATTTTTAAAAAGTCTGAATATTGGTAGTTCCAGAACTGGGAATGAATTTAAGGACGATTTGCTCCAGAGTCTATCCTACGTCACAATATCAAATCACGTGAGGCAAAATACAAATGGCGTTAGTACTATTGCATTAAGTCAGCAAAATCACTTTGTAAAGTTATATTTACGTTGTGATAAAGAAAACATTGAGCCACTAGTTAATAACCGTTTTTAATTAAGAGGTTCCCAGCATAGTTTAATGCTCTGATGGGGTGTCAAAACTGGGGTTCCTTGAATCGATTTCCGGTGCTCGAACTTTTTCCAAGCTTTCGAGTAATAAAGTTATTCGATTATTTATTTATTTTATTAAAAAGTGTGTGTACATTAATCATCTTGAAATAAGATAGCAACTGAATATATATATAGCTGAAAATTTTGAGAAGAAATGATTTTCCAGTTCACATTCCATTCTGACTTTACAGCGGTTTAAAATATCATCATAAATCGTATATACGATTAAAGATTTTCTTATTCATTTACTTAAATAAATGTAATCTGGTTGTTTAAATAAGTGTTTAAAAGTACTTAACTAAAGCAAATATACTTTTATCATTTAATTTAAACATTTCAAAAATATTAAGTAAATATATTAAAAATAATTAATTAGTTTTACTACGAACGCAATTAAATTTTAAATATTATATTTATACACAGGCTAAGCGACTTTGTTTTAAATTGAAATTAAAATAATCTTTATAAATTTTGAACGCACTTCCATTTAATCCATACCAATAGTTTGGCTATGTAAAAAACCCAAACGCGAAATAATAATATAAAAATTAATTAGAAAAACTAATTTTAATGTTATTTCTCTGAATTTATCAAAATAAAGCATTGTGCTTTTCACGAAAGGTCATAGAAAATTTGATTATTATCCTCCCACCTCTTAGGCACAATCAGTCAAAATCTAACCATGCTACATATTTAGAATGTCCTGTGTGAATTTTTTTTTTTAAAATTCAATAACCATTTCAACATATGTCTTTTCTCTTCTGATTCTTACAAGATATTTTGGTTATTATAATAAACTTTTTTCTATTTCAAAGAGTGGATACAGATGATTCCCTCATAACATGGCATTTGGTTCGAGAACTAGACGGCAAACTCCCTATAACACAGCATTCCTACAACATGGTTTCACTCTAACATGGTTTGAGAGTTGGAAAAACTCCCCCCTACAACATAGCATTCATACAAGTTTTGACCATTAGGGAAATTCCTGTATAACAAGGGATGTAATGGGAATTTTTAAGAGCAAACATCATCTTTGTCAAAATTTTTCATTCCAGCATGTATGTAAAAGCTTGTTAAATGATAATTAGTAGTAATATTAATATGTAATAATTTGGATCAATTATTGTTTTACTAAACATATTCTCTTAAATTGTAAAATGCAAATAGTATGTTTTGTTTTTTTTAATTTTGAAACCTAAACCTGTTTTTTTTTTTGTATTAGTTCTTTATTTTGTATAACAAGAATTCACATAATATGGCATTTTTAGGAACCTATCAACTGTGTTATACAGAGGTTAGCTGTACTTTTTTATTTCTCATAGTTTATATTATCCTCAAGAAATTTTAAAAAAATATGATTGGCAAATTCTGACTTATGAAGTTTATCTTAGTAGTAGAGGGATGAACTTAAGAGCTAGAGATATCTAAATTAAAATTTAATACAAACCTTTTAGTGCTTGAGCATCACATGACCTCCTGAGAAACTAATTGGATTATTTTAATGTCATAAATTGAATGCTTCTTATGTTAACCTTTTCTCTTCTTATGCAAAAACATTCTATGATCTTTTATTCCTTAACTTGTTGATGGTTTAGCCATTTATTTTTTTTGTCTAATGATATATTGTCTCCGATTAAATCATTCTTGATAATACAAATTTAATTTTTATTTCAGGTTTCATGAGTTGTACTAAATCACATAATTTTATAACTATACATCAAAGCCTTATTTTTTATTAAATTCTGATGATTATCAGATTGTCATGGTCATACTTATTGACATCCATAACACTTTTTGTTTTATTCATTGTTAAACTTCACAGTGTGTCCTAGTGAAAAAATGACTAGTAAGGGGTTCTCTCTCTAAGTTGTCCGAAGTGCCATTTTTAAATCATAGTTGGCTATTCTCCACAAAGATTTTAAGATGTTATCATGACTGTATCATTAATATAAAATCTGATAGTGTGTTTTGTACATAAATCCATAATAAAAAATTCATGCTAACATTAGATTTCGTTTTACATTCAAGGAAAACTGCTACTGAAATATTTGAAATTATTCAAATTGTATATAGCAGTGAATTTATGATTTTCAAGAACATATTTAAATGTCTTGCAAGACTTTGAGATGGCAGGGAGGACATTGAAGAAGATCTACAAAAGTGCAGAAGACATCACATTTTATGTCATAATTTGTTATTCACACACATTAGCACCTTAAAACCTTTAATGTGAATAGCCAAATTATGTAGCTATGTAATACATCCATTGATTCAATGATGATACTGCAAGTAGTTTGTGTAGAGAACCAGTCAACTTCATAAGATATGGATCAATCACATATTCTTTTAAATTTATATAAATAAAGATATGACAAATGACCACCAAGATGCATTCATACTTTAGATCATCATGTCTCATACATATATCTATTATATGAAAAATATTTATCTATATTAAATAATTACGTTTTGAATTACAAGTATCAAACTAACTCAACCCACATCTTTGACACCATCCAATTTAGTTACAGTAATGATTATTATTAATCATTTACTAAACTAGAGATTGTCTCTAGCACAGACATAAATTTTAAAACAATTAAAGATTAATAAATCTGATTTTCTTAAAAATTAAACACACACACGTGTGGAGTTATTCACATTTCTCTTTCACATGTGCAATATCTTTTTAAATATATTAAATAACCTCAATGCTACTACATATTCTTTTAATATACTTTGTAAAACATTAACTAAAGTTCATATGCTAATAAAATTGTTTTCACATTAGATTAATAATATTCTTCTGCAGTAGTAAAATATTAATTTTACAAGTTAGTGAGATTGTCAGATGGTAGATAAATGCCAAATATCTATTATATATTTAAACAGAGATCGTTTTGCAATCTTTCAACAAGAGTTAATTTACTGAGTATGCGTTTGTTTACGGTCTAATTCATAGCTGCATCATAAAATTTATTCAACTTTCAAATTTTTTTTTTTTTGTTTGTTTGTTGGTGCATTTTTTGTTTATTTACATTTTTTGGGATTATAATTGAAGAAGCGTATATTGATAGAGTGCTTATCATGGCTTCAGTGTATTAATTTTTAAACAAGTGTAACTACACCTAAAATTATTTGTAGTAGTAATAACTTTGAATGAGTATGATGATGATAATAGTAATAATAATTAAATAGTTTGTCACTCAGAATACATGCCATTTGAACACCTGAAGTAACAGCTGCCACCACAAACATTCTACCTCTTGAGTACATGGCTCAGCTACAATGCTAAACTATACTGGCACTATCTATGATGACCATGGGTGAGAGTTTGTTAACTACTTGATAAATGATTTGTGAGGACTCCCCTTGATCACAAATTAATTTTGAGAAGTTCTTATTGATTAATTATTCTTGATGAATGCTATGTAGTTAGGAGATTTTTTTATATCAGTTGAAACCATGAAAAAAACCACTAAAGCATCACATGATCACCATTTTCTATGCTTACACAAGCTGTTAAAACAGTAGCAGACTATTCTTCATACAGTGGTGCCATCTAGTGCAAGACTTTGTAATCAATGGATGCAAGAAGTTTGTGCACAAAATCCCTATATAATGCCTACTCATCTAATATCCCCAAACTAGTCACCTGCTTGTGACTTTCATCAGTAAGAAGACTTGGATCTTAGAGCACTGCACCTAGATCATAGGATCTACTCCAACTCTCCAGCAACTATCTTTTGCAAATTTAATTAATTATAAAGCAATGATCTCAAGATGAAAATATGATAATGTTTTCAATTCAAAGCTCATTGACTTGCATAGTCATATAGATCTGAACCTAATTCAGTATCTATATATTTTGGTATCCTTGCTTGTTTTCAGAAAACATAGTCACCATCATCCTATGGAAAGAATTGTGTTTTTATTCTGGAGTCACACTTTTATAGTTAACTAAATAAATAAAAAATGGCAGGAGAAGGGTTGCATTAGATCCTAGATCTAAGCACAGTGCTCTCAGATCTAAGGTTCCTTACTGATAAAAACCACTAACTAAAAACTAGTTTAAAGATATTGTATGAGTACTCTACACAGGGATTTTATGCACTAACCTTCTTGCATCCATTACTAAGGCTTGCACTGGATATTACTACTGTATCAAGAGTTTATTATTATTGAAACCATGTGGTAATGATTATATAATTAGTCATTTGTGTTTACTGTAATTCTTCTTATAGTGAGTTTTATCAAAACTACTTTGTGAGGTGCAGTATATGAAAAAACATTATGCTATATGATGTAGTAATTTAATTTTAAAGTTATTAAGTCCTTTATGGTATGGTGCAATATTAAAGTGGTAGACTCTATAGTTCGAGGTCTATGGTTCATGATCACATTGCACTCTCAGTCTCAACTTCTTATGAAATCATTAGATCTATCATTTCCAGGAATCAGACTTAATGTTGTTGTTGTTGTTGTTATTATTATTATTATTATTATTATTATGATGATGATGATGATGATGATGATGATGATGTTTCAAAAGGCCTTTATTGTCTCAAAAGAATTACAAATTTTGCATTTACATAGTTCATCTACATATAATATCCTGGATTGTCCATTATCATTTGAACACCATTAGCAAATCAATTACTTATAACAGAAGGGAAAAAATTGTTGCTAAATTGTCCTTGTTGCTAATTTGACATGCATATCCTTCTAAGTTTTTTTATAATGTTTAATTTCCTCAATTCACTATAACATAGATCTAATCTTAAGTAATGACCAGGTTGCTGCATAAATGTCAGGTCTGGCCAGTGTCTTATCCCTTTTCTGTATTATTTCAAGTTTATTTGAAAAAGTAGCTGGATGTCTCCTGGAATTGTTACCAATTAGAAAAATGCAACTAGTACACCAGTCTGCATATAGCACAAAGGTTGCTGCCCTGACACTTGGTGTTAATCCTTCTCTAAATGCAGAAATTAATTGATGCATTGTTACATTAGACTTCCTGTAACTGCTAGTTATGAGTATTATTATTATCATAATAATAATAATAATAATAATAATAATAATAATAATAATAATAATAATAATAATAATAATAATAATAATAATAATAATAATAATAATAATAATAATAATAATAATAATAATAATAATAATAATAATAATAATATCAAATTCCAAAGCTCAAGGTTCATGGTATATAGGTCAACTTAGTTTGAACGCTCATACAATAAATCATTCAGTTATATCATTATTATTATATTAAACTCTGAAGCACATGGTCCACGAATGATGGACCAGCTGTGTGGATTTCCGGCATTCAAACTCAGGCAATAATTATTATTGTGAACATTAATACTTATAAAAGATTTTCATTTAATTTTGTTTTATCAGTAATGTATCTAGTATATATATATATTGTGCGTGCACGTAAGTTAAACCTCTTTTGCTGTAGCTACATATAACTATGTAATGCTATTTTCACAACATACTGAAGAGAAATCCTTTTCTGTACCTGATTTTTTTTCGTTACTAATAATAGAAAATATATGCTTGACACAATTTTATAAAATCAATTTTTTTTTTTAATTCTTTGATCGTAGTCTAGTTTTTTTTAAGCACTAATTATTGTAATTAATGAATGTTGATTGACCATTTTGTTCTTTTCATCTTTCTTTTTTCTCTTTGTAATATATATATTTTTTGTATGGTAATCTTTTTTTTTTTTAAGCATCAAAGCGGAATGTTAAGATGATTTCGCAAAAGGTAAGAGGACGTCAATTTTTTTTTTGTTAAACTTTATTTGAGTTTTCTAACTCAACAAGAAAATTCTTTAACAATTTGTTTTTTAGAAAGTTTAACAAATAGCCAACTAATGAAAATATTACTGTTATTAACACTCAAATACTTTTTTCCCCGCTATCGTATTTTCCACTTTTTTTAAATCCAAATTTGACATCAAAAGATATTGTGACATTTTTTGATTTTTAAATTTATGATGTTTCTTATAGCCAAAGAACTTATGCAGTGTTATTTTTATAATTTAGCTTAATTCTACCATTCTTTATTTAGTTACATTAATGCCCGGTTTGGCGCAAGGGTAGTGCGTCCGACTTGTATTCTTGCGCTCGTATTTCTGATTCTTGAACTTCTTTTGAACTCCCAAAAAATAAAGCCATTTGTTTTTTTTAAATTGCATTAATTATTCAAATGTAACAATTATTTTATAATTTTTTAAATCATTCGTTACTAAATAAATAATTAAATGGTTTATGACGTGAAAGCGCGTAAGAAGTTTGAGAACCGGAAATGATGACCCGAACCTATGGATCTTGAGTCCAGTCAGCTACTCTACCATTGCGCGAAGATAAGCAATAGATTACTTGATTGTCTTAATTTAAAATATAATTACTATATTGATATGCATCTAAAACATATCATCACAGATTATTTTATTCTTAATTTAATTTTTTAAATCCAAGCTTATTTGCTTGCATAGTTATGTAAATCTGAAACCGGTTCACTTTCTATATTTTACCCTGACCTTTGATCTCTGATCTCGATGGCGTCGAGTGGTGAGACTAGAAGAAATTTGCTAATGCATAGCAATGTGTAAGCTAACATCCGGTGATGTTGCCAGGTGACATTTCATAATTTTCTACCACTTCTGGGCAAATAATAAAGGTGCCTAATGTTATTAAAAAAAACTAACACCCCATAATATATAGAAACCGAACTGCTTTCAGATCTATAACTATGCAAGCAAATAATTTTGGACTGAAAAGATGTATCAGTTTTTCAATTTCAACTTGTAGCTTGATAGCACAACAAAAAGTAACTGGCAGCGAAAAATACACTAAGCCTGAAGGAGGAAAAACACGATAAAAACAAAAATTCATTATATAGTACACTGTTTTCCACACTGATCAGAGCTATAAACTAGCAGCAAGTTTGGGGATATTTAGGCAAGATAGCACTGGATAGTGATTTTATTACATAGTACAATCTGGCAACTACTGATTACTATTTTGTAGCCTACATTCAAATTGTCTTGAATTTATATTTAAATAATAAAAATACCATTCCTCAGCTGTAATTATTGAAACTTTAGCCCCAAGTATATTTGACAGTGGGAAGTGTAATGTGATGGAGGATGATGACTATGAATACATAATTGCTGACCATAACAACTCGGGCATAGTTTCAAGAAGTCACACCATCATATTATTGCTGACCATAACAACTCAGGAATAGTTTCAAGAAGTCACACCATCATATTATTGCTGACCATAACAACTCAGACATAGTTTCAAGCAGAAGTCACATCATCATGTAATTGCTGACCATAACCACCCAGGAATAGTTTCAAGAAGAAGTCACACCATCATATAAGTGCTGTCCATAACAATTCAAGCATAGATTTAAGAAGTCACACCATCATCCGAAGCTTCTGGTCTAGTAGTATTATATCAAAAGAGAATTAAATGACTTGAAGGTAATACATCACCCAATTATTTAAACTTTTGCTATTATCATGATATTGAGAACTCATTACATATTTTAGGCGCATCTCCTTTATCCCCTTTTGGGTATCCATATTTATGCTGCTGTTTATACTTTTATCATTTTCTTCTTTTTTTAGAAAATTATTGTGTTGCATCAAGGTAATATTATTTTTTACATGCCTGCCTAGAATGCCTTCTGCTCATCTATAAAATAAAATCCCAACTCATCAAAAGTGAGATATTGCTTTTATAAAAACAATCTTTTTTATCCTCGTTTATTTCTTTTCTCTATTCTTTTTTACCATTTTATTTTCAATTACTAATTGTCCATCATATTTCCATTTTTCTTTTTCTGTAGTGTCTCCAATCATTTAGGTTTGTTTGGAACCCAGTAATCATGTCTCTAGTTATCTCTTTCCCTAAATGTGAGAAAAAATTATTTATTTGACCAATTATATTTCCATCATTTAATAATATATGTAGCAATATTTATTCTAATTTTTTTTTTTTATGTGTCCACAATATATAAAAGTATGTAAGTATGCCAAGGTTTTAGCTTTGAGAAAGTGAAGTTAGACATAAGTTTAAATTATACACACATGTATATTTATGAGTCATACAGAAAAGAAAAATTCAATAATAATAATAATAATAATTAGCCAAGCATACTTACAATACTGTTAAACAGAATCATGGTGATCTAACTAACCCAACCAGTTAATACACAGTACATGCTCAGTGGGATACTAGTGGCAATAAACCAGGCCTCTTTTATCTTTCTCTTCCTATCATAAGACTAGTTGCAGACAGCATTAATTATTTGAGAATAAAATTTATGCCCAGTATTTTTCTCATGATTGGAAAAAACAGAATTAACTTGAGAATCCAGTTTAGCTTTTATATTGGTATATGTGTTGTCATAAATGCATTGACACATTAGATTTAATTTAACCATAATATGTGGCATTACATCCAGGGTCTTGGCAAATAATCAAATATATAATTTCATGCTTATCATCTTTTGCTACCTTACTTTTTGAAGTATTTAGACATAGACATGATCTGAATCTTACATTAAAATCTTTATAAATTATTTCTTTTAACCTCACATCTAGATTTTGCACACAAGCTAAGGAAATCCGTTGTTCATCCTTTTATTATCAAATTTTTCTTCTATATATGACACATAGATATACATGTGTATATAATTTATATTACAGACAGAGTTATTGATTTATAAGTTTAAAATAATTAGGAATCAATAGATTTGATCTTACACAATTTAGGATTGACTCTTCACTTGGAAAATTCTGGTATGTTTAGGAAACCATACTAGTAATGTTGATTATTACTAATCCTTTATTAAATCAAACATTATTATATCATTTTTAGCTCAAACTTAAAACCTAGTTAAAACCTAATATATATATTCCTATTAAATACAATCAATCTCTTCCTTCTATACATGCATACAATATTAGATACTAAAACAATAAAGCCAATTATATTCAAGGCTTTAATAGATTTATAAATATAGATGATACTTAATATATCAACAATATCAAGGCAATCTTCTTCAACAATAAAGATGATATCATCTTTATTGTTAAATGAAGTTGCCATGACTACAGGTTGAGTTTGCTGTTAGATTAAGGGTTGATTGTTATCATAAGAGTTTACATTTTTTTTTTTACTGCACACACATATGAAAAACCAAATAATCTCTAAAATTCATTCCAGCTAAAATATAATTCCATACTGGGGCTGACTACCTCATGTCACACAATACTATGAATAAATAATTTTGATAGTATCATCATCATCGTTTACAACCATTATTGATCCACTGCAGGATGAAGGTCTCTCCAAATTCAATCCATCTTTTCTGATCTCTAGAGTCTCTTTTCTTTACCATTCCAACACCCTTCCTTATTTCATTTATGCATCTCACATACGGTCTCTTTCTAGATCTTTTACAATCTTTTGGAAAAATGAATATAATTAAAATTATGTAAATATTTAAAATAAAGTCTAAAATGACTTAAATATTAATTCCAAAGATCAATTAGAGTATGATTAGACTCCTCACACTGTTTACAAAATCCTACATCCTCAAACTGATTGCTAAGCTTTATACTATGGCAAACCTCATGCATCCCTCTACATATGTATCTCTTAACATTGATATTTATATAGAAGAACCCTTGATAAGCCCAGGCATAGATCCATTTTTCTAAAGCATCAGAATGTTCAATGACCATACTTTTGTACCTTCCTCTTCTATTGTCTGTATAGAATCACATGATATCAAGCGTAAGATTAAGGAGGCCTAGTATATAGCTAATAACACCCACACTATAAAACCAAAGGAATCATGTCTTCCCCTCTCCAAGAAATGGACCCTTTAATTCGTAATTTATTTTTAAATATCTGTTGACTATATATATATTCCATCTTTTCCCAGATATTCCTTTAGCTATGGTTAGGAGAATATAGAAACTCCTCAAAATCGCTAAGCCACATTAGTATTATAATTCACACTTTAGTTTCTTTAAATGTGTTTTAGCATATTTAAATATATCACTAATTGATTAAATAATATGTCTTGATATTTTTAAAATACAGTAAATTATTTAAAATTGAATAAAATGATTTCTCTCTAATACAAATGAGTTATTTAATTTATATCTGATTTTGGCAACATTTAAAATTTTTAATACAAGAAAGAAAAAATACTATTTCTTTTAAGCATAAACATTTTATTGTAATGGATATACAATTATAAGAGTTAACCTGTATATATTTGAAATTGAAAGAGATTTAAAAAACTGTAATTAAGAAACTATTTTTGAATCCATTTTGTTGACATGTAAATTTAAACAACAACAGCCTAAGTAATGGAATTATATATTTTTTATTAATTAATAAAAAAACAAAATTCAACTATAAGCTTGCTTATCAGTATGCATTCCTCAACTTGTTTTCTGACTATGATGATTTGTAGACATCATTTTTATTAGCAGATCAGTTTTGACCGCATTTTCTCCATTTTGCACTCATTTTTATAATAATATTTTAATTTAAAAAAAAAGTGCAGAAGATTAGTAATTTTATAAAAAAAAAATTGAATTTCTATTGCCCAATATGGTATCACAAAGAGCCAAATGTCCATCCCCTTTTACCTTATATAGTGCTTGAAAAAGCCAATTGTCAATCTCCACCATTGTTGAAATATGAGAATCTATCTACATCAAAAACCATACACAAAATCTTTTATTCTTTCATAAAAGATTTTGAGCAGAATTTTCCATAATTATTTACATTTATAATTATTTTTTCACAATATATTGACTAGTATTGTACTTTAATATCAAAAATATTTAATTTTTAAAAGAAGAGGAATCAAAAGAAATGAATAACACTAGACGGCTGTTTGTAAATCAATGACGGTCTCATAAATCAATGACATTCAGGGACTGCAATCTATTTTTCATAATTATTTATAATTATTTTTCACAATATGTTGACTAATTATATGGTTAGATTTGAATATTTATTAATAAATATGTAATTTTAGATAAAGAAAAGGCTAGAATAATGAAGAATTAGCTTTTCTACTTGTAATCCAAAAGAAATCAATGATAATTACATGTTGTAATTGTTTGAAAAATAATTATTTTGTTTTACTTCAGGTAATTTTGGGCAATTTTTCTTACATTTTTTTTTTTATCGTTAGAAATTTTATTTTAAAATTTTCATTATATTTGAGCAATTTTAATGTAAAATAACTCAATTTTTAGAAGCTACATTAAAACAATGCTGATTTTTTACTTCAATATTTTTATGAATAGAAACATAATTGACAAATAAGAACAGCCAAAGTTTTACCCAATCTGACTAATAAGAAAAATTGTCAGTTCACAATTTAATATCTATTATAAAATTGAGAAAAGTAGGGTTAGAAATAAATATCTTAGTTCTGCTTTATATAGGTATAAAAAAATACAGGACACACTATTAATTTTGATGAAGCTAAGGTTGTCTTCTTTGAGAGAAATAAGATTAAAAGAAGAATTAAAGAATCTTCATTATTAAAAATGTATGATTTTGAAGCAATTAACTTATTTAAAATTTTTTTTAATATTAAAAGATTATGGGAAATAAATGGAATTCTGGGTAATTTTAGCTTAAATATGTTGTTATTTTGTAGTTCTTCACATTTGAGAAATCTGTTTGTAGCAGTGAAACCATTGGTAGTGTTTTAGAGTTTTTTTCTTGGTTAATCTGTTTGAGTTGTGAATTTGGGATAATTTTGATTATATATGTATATTGAGGGTACTACTCCAGCACTGCCTGGTCTATTTAGTAAATAAAATAGTCTCAATCTGCACCATACGATAAAACTTTTTTAGAGAAAAGATCAGACATCTTTTCTCTTCATCTCAATTTACATAGAGAGACTAATTTTAAGCACTTTGGAGAAAAAGCATATAGATTTCAAATCAGTTATGTGACTTTATTAAATCTATATTTCAAATTGCTTTATATTATTTTAATGGCATTGGGAAAATTGTTCACTCTCAATACTAAATGAAATAACGAAATATGTAAATATAAACTATAATAATATGTAAATATAATATTAACTGCTGGGAAATTTATATTTATATATTTCATTATTTGATTTTGTATTGACAAGCCGTAAATTGAAAAATTTCACGAATGCCAATTAAAATAATACAAAGCAATTTAAAATATAGCTTTAATAAAGTAATATGATTGATTTAAAATCTTCATGTTTTCTTCAAAATGTTCAAGATTAGCCTCTATAAATAAATTGAAGTAAAGAAAAAAAGATGTCAAATCTTTTCTCTAAAAAAGTTTTATCTTGTGCTTTGGATTGAGAGTATTTTATTTACTTAATAGATAAGTAATGGAAAATTATTCTTGATGTATTATAAAATATTAACTGGTGGGAAGTTTGTATATATATGTAATCTTATAATTGAATATTTATAAATACTGTAATTAGATATATGCAAAGTATAACTTTAAAATTTATATCCACTTAGGAGCACTTTCGACTCTCCTTGTAGTCTTTGTCAACTAACACTTTGAAAGGCTAACTTTCCTACAATTCCTTGATCTTAACATTTGCTGCCTGTCTGTTAATTAAGTCTTGTTTGCATTTCTGTAATCTTAACATTTGTATCTCTCTGTTGGGAACAATTGTATCACATGATTGTTATTATGTGTAGTTGATGAATGTGTTGACTTACATTTGCAATAATTTTCATATTCATTTGGGTGAAGAAACTCTCCCAAATAGTTGGGAATTGCATTGTTCCATCATGTTTGTTAATGCAATATGTTCTTTTAAATACTTCTATAGTCTCCCCAAATGCTCATTGATCATGGAGATTGCATGTGGATATGAGTTTAGTACTTGAGAAATGTATGTTACGGCCAGTATCTAAAACATGGAAAGCAAGTGCAGAAGATGTTGAGAATTTTTTTACTGTATTGATAGCTCATCTCTTCTAGCACTTATATATCAATTTCTCCTTCTTATGTATATAGTTGGGCACATGTTACATGGGATCTCATAGACTCTTTGAACTTTCAGAGGGATTACATTCTTAGGTTTGATCAGAATGTAATTAATCTGTTGTTCACTAGAGAATGTGCCAGTATCTTTCCAATATTGTTGCTTGTGGCCTTTCATATAAGGAATGCATGCTCTAGTAGAAACATTTGCTTCTTTTTCTTTGGGGGAGAGTTTTGGTTTGTGTATTGCTTTATATATAGTGATAGTCTTGTAAACATTCATTAATAAAACATCATATATGTGTTTGATCTCTTTTTTAAATGCAGATACATTTGGAAATGTATATATATCAAATAAAATATCTGTTATAAATTAATTATTATAATAACAATGAAACAACAAAGTATTAATGGTGATGATAAATCTTAGAAAAACTATTATAAGATACAGAAACACTTTCAGCTACTCTCATAACCATTGTCAACAGGAACATTTTAAATTTGATAGAAATAAACATTATTTTTAAAGTATGTCAGATATTTTAACACATTATCATAATTTATATTGTTTTTAAACAAATTGTGCAATACTAAAAAGTTTTTAAGCAAGACATAGATTCTTAAGACTTACATTCATACAATATCCTATCAGAAAAACATCTTCTCATTATGTATTATTTTAATTACTATTTTTTCTACATTTACAAAGTTTAAATACAATTTTAAGGGTATTTTTTTTATTTGTAATCTTATATTTTTAACAAATCAAGTCCAATTTATTAAACTAATTCAGAATAAAGATTTAATATTAAAATCAAATGTTGAATGATTACAAAAATTGCTACTAGGGAGAACAAAGAAAATGCTTTCACCAGTTTGAAGAGTGTGTCCATTGGTTTTCAACAAGAAGAAAATAAAGATTGATATTGATAACTTAGAAAAATCTAACTTCTACAAATATCTTGATCATTGTAATGGGCACATATGCTGTTACATTATTTATTTTAAAAATTAGACATTGAAAAGTTCGCATATAAAAACTTTTTTTTTAAGATTTAAAAATTGAAAATTAAAAGTCATTTAAACTTTATATATTATAACGATCGAAATGAAAGTGAAGATCAAATCTAACCGCAAAAACAATATCTGCAACTACCAGGGCGCCATCTAGGCATTTGAGCCTAGAAAAATTTATAAAGTAGGCAGATACGCGCTGTTAAGATTCCACTTTATTTAAATATTCCGACCGTTAGCCCAAGTCACTAGCTCAGCGGAGACGCAGAGATAAAAATCTATAAATTTTATATCTTAAATATAAAAGAATAAAAGCCACTGCCAGAAATTAACACATAAAAATATTTATTTACGCACATATAAAATAATATTTAAATTTTGAGGAATAAATTTAACGTTTATATTTTTATATTGATCTTTAATTCTAAATTTAAGTAGATTGCAAATAATGAGTTTACTATTTATTTAGCTAGTCAAGTATGAATAGACTACATAGATCTGCATTTGAAAAGAAAATATTCTTCCCTGATTTAACCTTAGGCCACAAATTTCGCAACCAAACTGGCGCCAATCCATCTGATACATTCATGTATTCAATGTAGCATGATACGACAACACAAAATACTATACTGTCAGGAAAGTACATCTGAACAATAAGTAGAAATAGAGAAGACATTGACTCTCCACCAACAGGAATGTGACATCTGTTGGCAAGTAGAACAATAAACAAAAAACTCCATAGGAATGGACTGCGGTCTTCTGCCGACTTACAAACCCATCCATAGGCAAACAGAGGGTGTGTGGCGTATATCTATAATCCTGCCCGTAGCGGACCTCATACTACATCTACTAATTACACAAATATATCCAATCCATTGAACCAATTCAACTACGAAATGAATAACCTAAGATTACCCTCCCTTAATATAACTTTACAAAACTATATAGCCATTCACGCCCGACTTAAATTTAACATTTAAATACGTTCGCACAAATGCATTTTATAAAATTTGTTTTAAAATGTTGAGTACAGATCAGCTGCACAGATTCCACGGTCAAAACATTCCAAATTAAACACAACCGATCAAAATACAAAATCATCGATAAACGTCACTTGCATAGGGAATATACAAATCCCATTAGCATTCATCGTAAGATGCTTGCAGTGATATCGTTGACATATATTCTAATCGAATGTGAAAACCACAACATTATCAACCGCTAACGAATCTATGCAACGTCTATACCCAACCTAAATTTCATCATTTAAAATTTAAACAATAAACAATTTATACAATAAGAAAAAAAAAATGGAAATGATTTTTATCAATCGGAAAACATATAAAATTAAACATTATTAATTTGATTTTAAACTTAAAAGTCAGATAGAAGTTCATAAACTTGAACGAAAGTTCTTAGTTATTTTTAAATTTAGAGTTCATGTCAATATAGCTTACAGTAGAAGAGTCCAGGTTCCCGTTGGCAATTCCCACGGCGTCTCCATTGGAAGAAAATGTTCTGGAGGTAGCATTAGCTGGTTCCATTCTGGTATCACAGTCTTTTCATTTTATTTTTTTTTAAAACAAACAAAAAAAATGAGAGAGAACGGCAAGTGCGTCTTACCGTTGTCATCAAATCAAGTTGGAAAAAACTGACTGGAACTCAATATTTTTTCTTTTTATAGTCCTCCTATGGATTCCATGAACAAAAACGTCACTGTTCTGTTTTTTCGTTATGGTCCGGGCCTTTATTTGCTTCCATTGGTCAAGCTAAAATCTCTTTCTTCTCTTATCTAACCTTTCATCTCACTTTTTAATTAAACAGCTTTTAGATAATTAATAAACAATCATTTCCATTTACAGATTACAGGAATTAATTAATACCTGTTTTTATTTTAACTTACGTTATTTTTTTATTAAAATATTTTTATATTTCAATCTTGTATTTTTTTATTAAAAAAAATACGTTCAAATACTTTTTTTTTTTTGTTTATGAAAAAAATATTTTTAAAGTTTAGCATCTGTGCGAATATATATATATGTTTAACAAACATTTTAATTTTAGCGTTTAGTTTTTTCCTTTTATTTGCGAACTTTTAAGTTTTTATTTTAAATTAATGTAACGACATATTTATATATCGTTACATATCAGTAAACTTCCTCAAAAAACAAAAAACATTAAAAAAAAAAAAAAAGAATTTACTTAGTGTTAGTAATTACGTTACACAAATTGATTATATATGATCACAAAAACAAAACTTTTTTTTTTACAAGACAAAACAGTAATTACACACAAATATAATGATTTAAAAAAAAATGTTGACTGTTGATTCCCTATTACCAGCTAAATTTCTGCCCCCTCCCTTCCAAGTTTCATTTCTCCTACCTTTAACTATTACTTAGGCAAGTTGAACGATTAAATTTTAAACAAGACTTTTTTTTAAAAAAAATTATGATTTATATTTATTATTATGTTTTATTTATTAGTTTTTATTCCTCGAATTTATCTCTACATATGCGCAATTTTTCTTACTGGCAGCACTTTTTAAACAAAACTTCAAACTGCAACTCCACGTAAATACAACAAATATATTTATACTAATTTCAGAAAAAATATTACGGGCATGATTTATTTTCAAAAGTACTAGTGGTTTATTAAACATCTGGCTATAACTTTACGTTAGTACAAAATGTACTTATTTCAGAAAAAACAACAAATGTTATTTGCATGATTCCGTTTTAAAATTCTCAGGGCACTCGTGTTTATTAAAGATCGGAAATTTCATCTTTCAATTCCCCTTCTCAGGGTCAATCTCTGAGGTAAGGCCACACTTGGGACGCCAATTATAACGATCGAAATGAAAGTGAAGATCGAATCTAACCGCAAAAACAATATCTGCAACTACCAGGGCGCCATCTAGGCATTTGAGCCTAGAAAAATTTATAAAGTAGGCAGATACGCGCTGTTAAGATTCCACTTTATTTAAATATTCCGATCGTTAGCCCAAGTCACTAGCTCAGCGGAGACGCAGAGATAAAAATCTATAAATTTTATATCTTAAATATAAAAGAATAAAAGCCACTGCCAGAAATTAACACATAAAAATATTTATTTACGCACATATAAAATAATATTTAAATTTTGAGGAATAAATTTAACGTTTATATTTTTATATTGATCTTTAATTCTAAATTTAAGTAGATTGCAAATAATGAGTTTACTATTTATTTAGCTAGTCAAGTATGAATAGACTACATAGATCTGCATTTGAAAAGAAAATATTCTTCCCTGATTTAACCTTAGGCCACAAATTTCGCAACCAAACTGGCGCCAATCCATCTGATACATTCATGTATTCAATGTAGCATGATACGACAACACAAAATACTATACTGTCAGGAAAGTACATCTGAACAATAAGTAGAAATAGAGAAGACATTGACTCTCCACCAACAGGAATGTGACATCTGTTGGCAAGTAGAACAATAAACAAAAAACTCCATAGGAATGGACTGCGGTCTTCTGCCGACTTACAAACCCATCCATAGGCAAACAGAGGGTGTGTGGCGTATATCTATAATCCTGCCCGTAGCGGACCTCATACTACATCTACTAATTACACAAATATATCCAATCCATTGAACCAATTCAACTACGAAATGAATAACCTAAGATTACCCTCCCTTAATATAACTTTACAAAACTATATAGCCATTCACGCCCGACTTAAATTTAACATTTAAATACGTTCGCACAAATGCATTTTATAAAATTTGTTTTAAAATGTTGAGTACAGATCAGCTGCACAGATTCCACGGTCAAAACATTCCAAATTAAACACAACCGATCAAAATACAAAATCATCGATAAACGTCACTTGCATAGGGAATATACAAATCCCATTAGCATTCATCGTAAGATGCTTGCAGTGATATCGTTGACATATATTCTAATCGAATGTGAAAACCACAACATTATCAACCGCTAACGAATCTATGCAACGTCTATACCCAACCTAAATTTCATCATTTAAAATTTAAACAATAAACAATTTATACAATAAGAAAAAAAAAATGGAAATGATTTTTATCAATCGGAAAACATATAAAATTAAACATTATTAATTTGATTTTAAACTTAAAAGTCAGATAGAAGTTCATAAACTTGAACGAAAGTTCTTAGTTATTTTTAAATTTAGAGTTCATGTCAATATAGCTTACAGTAGAAGAGTCCAGGTTCCCGTTGGCAATTCCCACGGCGTCTCCATTGGAAGAAAATGTTCTGGAGGTAGCATTAGCTGGTTCCATTCTGGTATCACAGTCTTTTCATTTTATTTTTTTTTTAAAACAAACAAAAAAAATGAGAGAGAACGGCAAGTGCGTCTTACCGTTGTCATCAAATCAAGTTGGAAAAAACTGACTGGAACTCAATATTTTTTCTTTTTATAGTCCTCCTATGGATTCCATGAACAAAAACGTCACTGTTCTGTTTTTTCGTTATGGTCCGGGCCTTTATTTGCTTCCATTGGTCAAGCTAAAATCTCTTTCTTCTCTTATCTAACCTTTCATCTGACTTTTTAATTAAACAGCTTTTAGATAATTAATAAACAATCATTTCCATTTACAGATTACAGGAATTAATTAATACCTGTTTTTATTTTAACTTACGTTATTTTTTTTATTAAAATATTTTTATATTTCAATCTTGTATTTTTTTATTAAAAAAAATACGTTCAAATACTTTTTTTTTTTGTTTATGAAAAAAATATTTTTAAAGTTTAGCATCTGTGCGAATATATATATATGTTTAACAAACATTTTAATTTTAGCGTTTAGTTTTTTCCTTTTATTTGCGAACTTTTAAGTTTTTATTTTAAATTAATGTAACGACATATTTATATATCGTTACAATATATATATATATATAATCACACAGATGAAAAAAATTATTAAAAGAAAACTTTATTAAAAAAGGGAAAAAGTTTTAAAACTAAATATTATGAGAAAGACTTGAAAGATTTAAAGATAAAAGAATGTACAATAAATTAACTAATGTTATTGTAAAATGGAAATGATTATTAATTAGTCCAAGTGAACTAGCCTTTGGGTATTTCAAAATATATAAGAAAAGGTCAGATAGGAGAGAAAAAACAATAGAAACTAATAGCTAATAAAAGAAATCCCCCAGGAAATGGACCAGAATGAAAAGATCATCATCGTCATGATGTAATGTCCACTGAATCTGCAAAATTAATATAAAAAGAAAACGTTTGGAAATAAATTTTTTTAGTGAGCGAAGAAAGAGCTGAGAGAGAAGATATAGATGTGTTAAGTCAGAGAGAGTTGGAGAAGAAGGGATTGAAAGACACACTTTCAATTCCTTCAGTTGTTTTAAAAAAAATGAAACATCATTTTCCCATATTGCAGACTATAGGACACCTGGGCTCGGCAATTAAATACCAGCTACAATAAAGGACCGATGGCTAACTGCACACCGATCTCCTCATGACTTCATGAGAATTAACACCTTCCAAATTACAAAAAATTAGAAACTACAGACTTTTTCTAAAAACAGTAAGAACTATATAGTTAATGAACATTTTCAAAAAAGTAAGAACTTTGATTCCAAAATTTCTCCATATTTAAATAGAAGTAGAATTTCCTATCTGATTAAATTTTTTTATTAATTATTTTATTGAATGTATTATTTTTTGTAAATCATTTCATTAATTTATTTTTTCTGTTCTTTTAAGTTTTTATTATTTGATTTTGTTTCTTTTAAATAGCTTAAATAAAGGCTAAATTAAAGTCGGGCGTGAATAGCTGCATAGATTTGTAAAGTTATATATGTTAGTTTAAGGGAGGGTAATCTTAGATTATTTGTTTCGTAGTTAAATTGGGTCAATGGATTGGATATATTGGTGTAATTAGTAGATGTAGTATGAGATTCGCTACGTGCAGGATCTTATTATACGCTGCACACTCCCTTTTTGCCTATGGAATGGGATCGTAAATCAGCAAAAAGGACCGCAATCCCATCCTATGGAGTTTCCTTTTTTTATTGTTCTTCTTGCCAGACAGATGTGACATTCCTATACTGGATGAGAAACAATGTCTTCTTAACCATGCTGTTCAGATATACATTCCTGACAATAGGGTATTTGTGCTGTCATATTCTTACTGCATTGAATACATCGATATATCAGATGGATTGACATTGGTTTGGCTGCGAACTTTTGGCCTAAGGTTAAATCAGGGATAGAATATTTTCTTTTCAAATGCAATCTATGTAGTTTATTCATACTCGACACTTTAATAAAATATTAAATTCATCTGTGTGAACTTCAAAAATAAAAGTTAAAAATGTAGTTAAATGCTAAAGTAAACATACTAAACTAATAATGCTAAATTTTATATATATGTGTGTAAATAAATGTTTGTGTGTTAATTACTGGCAGTGGCTTATTTTATATTTTTTTAATATTTAAAATATTTTCTGATAAGAATCTATAGTGTATAAATCTCTGCGTCTCACTGAGCTAGTGGCAATGGGCTAATGGTCAAAATAAAAATATATGTAAAATAAGATCTTAACAGCACATTTCTGCCTACTCTATAAATTTTCTTGGTTCAAGTAGTCTAGTGGCGCTCTGTAGTGTAGATACGGTAAGGTCCTATATTCCATCGGACCATTATATCATATTACGTCTGATGGAAGCATAACAAATAAATTTAGTCATACAATTAAACTTGAATGGAGTGTTTTCTTGTAAAAATAATTTAATATTATTTAAAAATGAAGACTTTAATTCATGTATTTTGCTAGTACTTATTTATATCAGAGATTTGACACTAATCAAAGGCACAACAAAGAGTCTTCAAACCCACAGCAACTTTACAGATGAATGAATGTTGGGAGGAAAAACAAAAGATATAAAGTGAAATTCAGGGTAAAAAGAAACACTGAAAGAATTAAAAAGCAGAGATGAAGTTGGATTGAGTATGTCAGTAGAAGAAACATCAATAGATAGATAATTGAAATTTTAAAATAACTCTCAAAAGAATTTTTTTAAAAAAAATCTAGAAAGAGGCGCAAATGAGGTTAATGAATGACATGAACAACCTTGCCAGAGTGATGATGATGAAGTGAAGCTATAAATCACAAACAGGATAAACCTGGAGGGATCATAATGTAATGTTTGATACTTGTGTGGCATTCCTAAAGTTTTCAATTTTAATAAGATATATAACTGTTGATAAATTTATCACAAATAATACTTGAATGCTTAATGTTGTCTTTGCCATATTTTTTTAAAAATAATGCTTGCAGTTATGTCGAACCAGTTTTATACACGCATTTTATTTGAATAAATTTAAATTTCAATCACAGTTTATACAATCATTCAGAAAATCTGTTTTCGTCATGTTTGAAAATTGGCTCAAACTATGTATAAAACATAATAACAATTACGTCAAAAATGAAAAATAACATAATTTTTAAACTTACCTATTTAATTGTTTAATATGTTGTAAGTTTGTCCTTCATATATTTTAAATTATTCCAATTTAAATCTACACAAAAATGTCCCTTATAAAATTATTACAATTTATTTTATTTTAGTTTGATTTCCTAGATTATTTCCATTCTCAATATTTATTTATAGTTTTCAAAAATATTAATATAATAAAACATGTTTGCGTCTTCTCAAATTGATTTTTCTAAATTAATCAGCTCGGCATGTAGATAAACAAGCAATAGTAATTCAGTTCTTTCAAGTATAAACTTTACTTTCAATTACGAATGTATCGTCTTCATAATTAATATAAAATTAGCATTGTTATTTGAATATACTATCTAACTTTGACAATAATTCATTTCATTGTTTGTTCTAAATCAAAAACAAAAACTTCTTTTGTTTCTTCAATAGTATATACATGTGTATGTGTGTGCGTGTGTGTAATAGATGGAGCACCAATATTAATGTGCATTAATAAAGTTAATAGTCTATAATCTATGTTAGTAAGTTTCACCAAAGTTCAATCTCTAGACGTACTCTCTAAAATAAAATCTCTATACTCTGAAATAAATATTAAGACGGTTAAAGCCCAAGAAATAACATTTCTTGACGTCTATGAGTGTTATCACTCCCTAATTTGCAAGATATAGACTAAACCTAATGAATATTATTTTTGTAGTGTAATTTACACTACACCCGTCTCACCCAAGGTAGGGACTGGTTTTTATCAACTTTTAACACCTTGTGGAGGAGGATAAGCATAAACATATGACCAAAAATATGAAAAAGATGTATGCTTCCCAAAATGCACATTTCCTGCTGAACCACTATTTGTCAGTTTGCCAGATCACAATCTTTACACATATTATTTTTGTTCAAGATATATATATATATAACCAATTACTACATGCTATATATATATATATATAGCAAATAAGCTCTTAACAAGCTTTGCAGAATATCCTCAACCCCAGACTAGTTTATGCTATTGGCTTCCTCAGTGAAGTGATAGGATATTCAAGCATTAGATTAAAAATACCAGGACAAACCCAGCACTTTATCTAATGGATAACTGTTAAGTAGAAAATCTGAAATTTTCAGACATTCATATGTCTTCCATTCCAGCTATCTAACTTAAATAGCCAAAGCTTGTTAACAGCTTATGTGCTTTATATATATATAACATTTATAATACAAGCTTGTTAAATTAGATCATGTGATATATGACTTGCTTTCTTTGTAATCAATTACTACAGTCTAATTGATAAGTGTCAAACTTATTACCCTCACAACTTTGACATAAAACAGTTAATGGGAGTATAAAAATACCAAACTCTCCATACAGTGTGCAAGCCTTTGTAATCAATAGATTCAGGAAGGTTTGCACATAAAATTCCTATCTAGTGCTTATCCAATACCCCCAGATTAGTTTCTAGCTTATGGCTTTCATTGATGAAGAACCTTGGTGAGAGCACTGCACCTAAATCTTAGGATCCAATGCATCTCTCCAGCAGCCACATGCAGTGCTCTCAAATCCAAGATTCCTCACTGATGGAAATCATAAGCTAGAAATTAGTATGGAGATGTTGGATGAGTAGGCACTAGATAGGGATTTTATGCACAAATCTTCCTGCATCCATGGAGAGTTTGGTATTTTTATTAACAGCATGTGTAAGCATATGCGATCATGCCAAGTTAATGGAAGTATATTAATAATTTTTATTAGTCATTTATAAGACTAGAAATTATCTACTTAATGAATAATATTTGTAGTGTAATTTTCACTACACCATTCTCAAACAAGGGGAAGAGGGCTGGTTGGTAACTTCTTGTAACAGTTTGTGGGGGGATATAATCATAAATATATAACCCAAGATGTGAATCCCCAAGAAGCACATTTTCTAGATAATCTCTAGTCTAATAAATGACTAATAAAAATTATTAATAAACTAAAAATAATTTGAAACAGAAAAACGTTTTTGTAATTTAGAATTTAAAACTGTATTGAATTAGTAAAAAACTGGAATATTTATAAGACTGAAATAGGTGCTAATCCTAGTTACTTAGGGATAGCTAATGGCAGATTAGTGCTTACTTTAAATTCAGGGGAAATGCTTTATATGATCTGAGATATTAATTCAAATGTTTCCCTCTTGTAAATATTAAACAATTAAATTTTTTAAAGCTGAATAAAGCAAGCTATCAATTAAACATTCTTTAAATGTCTTTTTGTATTTTAATGCTAATGTGAATTTTTTTTAACCTTATTGTTAAATTTTTATAATTTAAATTTCTTGTAAAATAATTTTTTCCCCATTTTTTTAAAGATCAGTAAATAAAGCTTAAAATAGTGACAACATTCTCCATACAATAGTGCCACCTAGTGCAGCTATAGTAATCAATAGATTAGAAGTATTATTCTCATATCTTCTCCTTTACTTTTTTGCATTCTTCATATATTCGTATATATTACTTTTTATAAATCTCCACATATACACTCCAATGCAAATTTTTTTATATAATTCCTTTAATTTTCTAACAGTTTCGACTGTCCTGCAGTCTTCATCAGAGCATTTGCATAACCTTCTCCTTACCAATGCAATTTTTTTAAATATATAATTCCTTTAATTTTTTAACAGGTACGATTGTCTTGCAGTCTTCATCAGAGCAAAAAGAAGTGGAAGGTTATGCAAATGCTGTGATGAAGACTGCAGGATAGTCAAAACTGTTAGAAAATTAAAAGAATTATATAAAAAACTGCATTAGAGTGTATATGTGGAGATTTAATCAGTAGATTAATAAGAGTACCAAACTCTCCATACAGTAGTGCCATCAAGTGTAAGCTTTCATAATCAATGGATGGCACTACTATATGGAAAGTTTGGTACTTTCATTAACAGCAAGTATAAGGATATGAAATGGTGATCATGTAATGTTTTGATGGCTTTAATCAATAGAGTCCATAAGGTTTGTGCATATCTAGTGCCTACTCATCCAATATTCCATAATTTTTGTCATCTATTGATAACTATAGCTTGCACTAGTTGGCACTATTGTATGAAGAGAGCTGCTACTTTTTTAATAGCTTGTGTAAACTTAAAGAGTGGTGAATCATGTTATTTTAAAAAAGTTTAGCTATTTGGGTGCATTTTTAATGCAAACACCATAATCATGACATTGCACGATTGTACATTATACATACAGGAGTTCAGCACCAACAATGTATTCATCTTGAAATGATTACAATCTGGGGATAACAATTATTAGCTTCATTATTTTTGATTGACATCATTACTCAGTTCGTAAGAAGTTTGAGCATCAGAAATGCCAAAAATGGAATCAAGCTGAGGACTTTATGATCTGGGATATGAACATTCTACCTGCACCAAACCATGCAGAACAGTAACTTTATTAGTACACATTAATTATTAGTGCATCTGCTATTACATATAAAAAGTACCAAAGCATTACTAATTATATATGTAGGAAAATGCTATAACAGAGAACAAAACAAATTAAATAAAGTATACTTTCAATACATAAGTATCGTAATCATGATTGTGAATAAGTTTGAAGTTTATTATTAAGGATTTAAGAGATCTGATGAAGACTGCAGGACAGTCGAAACTGTAAGCAAAATAAAGGAATTATATAAAAAATATTGCATTAAAGTGTATAAGAGGATATGATAAAAATATTAATATATATGAAGAGAAATGCAAAAAATAAAAAGGAAGATATAAGAATAATGTTCTAAATATGCTGGATGTGATATAGATTCCATCATTGTAAAATTACATCTATGTTCGATTAGAAATTTAAAACACATAAGCAATACAAGTGTTCATAAAACAGTATTGCATGATGAATTTAAGCATGATTTTCATGGAGAGATAAAATCCACCTACATTTTAAAGGATTACTTTATTGATATTCTAAAGAAGTGCAATGATAATTGGTTTCCATTGAGAAAATATCACAGAGAAAAGAATACCTTGGAGAGTTACAGTTAAATATGGGGCAGACGTATTTCAGAAAGACAAATTTTCCACTGCAAAAATTAAAAGACAACATTATAAAATATTAATGCAACAGAAAATTGTATATGAGATGTATTTGTGGTTTACAGTTCTGTATAGTCATTGCAAAACTCATTTCTACCCTATTTTTTTCTGTCTCTCCCCTTTCTCTTTTCTTTGCCTTCATGGAGTTAGAATTGGCAATATTCATTTATGGTGGCTATTTATTTTATTTTTTTATAATTCATCCAGTTAGCAGAAGAAGATAAACTATGCTTATGTGATTAAACGTTAGTATGCAAATGCAAAAAGAATTTTAAATATATATTACTTATTGTCTTATAGTTAAAAAATAAACATTACTGGTCTGTTATCAAGTAATAAAAACTTTAACTATGCTTGTCATTCAATGAATTGTAAATGTTTAGATAAAAAAAGATAACATATATGTCTGAGATTTACAGAAGGTATCTCTTTTTAAAACCGCTGACTTTTAGAAGCATTAGCCATTCAGAAATCCCAAACTTGAATTTCATGACTTGAGTGATGATCAACCTCTGTATACACATTATTTTATAAACCAACATTTCAAATGATATTATTCTCTTCCTTTCCACAGGTGTTCCTGGCCTGGATAGTGGAAGTACTATCTAGGATATGGAACTTAGAACCTTTATATTTGTGAATATTAAAGTTTCAACAATCTTACCATAAATCTTGGTTGTTTGCAAGTTCTAACCACTTTTGATTGTTCTTTTTTACAATATGTCATTCTTTTTATATTTGATCTTGATCTTATATATTTGCTTTTGGTTCCTACATTTGTTACTTTTAATTTTCTATTTGAAGATTTTTGATTGAATTATTTTGCTTATGGATTCTTTGTATAAGTGATTATTATAATGTAAATATTCCATATATATATACATAATTTTGTAAATGTGATAGATTTAAATCACTCCCATCACTTCAGAATATGGTTTTGTTAAATGGTGCAAAACAAATTTTTTGGAAAGTGATTGCATTACTGTTTGTCTGAAAGTTTGAGATAAAGATATTGTAGATTTAATTATATATTGGACTGTTTTCATCATCTAACGATCATCCTTTTCAATCATTATCAATCCACTGCAGGATGAAGATCTTTCCAAGTTGAGTCCATTTTTTCCAATCAGTAGCCTTTCTTCTCTACATCATCCCAGAACACTTCCTTATTTCATACATCCATCTCACATATGGTTTTTTTCTGGGTCTTTTACAATCTCTTGGAATCTAGTTTAAGATTTTAACTATCCGTCTATTATCATCTCTTCTAGTAATGTGCCTAACTCACTTCTAATATTAATTATTAAATATTTTTAAGGAAACTTTAACTTTATTTAAACTTTTCAAATATATTCAACTATCAGTAATATCACGCTTATTAGTATATAACACGTTATTCTCTTCTCTTTTTCAAGTGCTGTTGGTTTACCCAATAGCAGTATTAGCAAGGGAATTGAACTTGGAAATTTTAGATTCATGAATATTGCATTTAAGGCAAGAATGATAACAACTCTGTTATTTTGTTGAAGACATCTGTTGATAGATATTTTATATACTTCCTATAAGGGTCATCCTGATGGCTCTTAGAAATGAGTGGAGAAATCATGAAATTGCTCATATATATCTACATGAAATTTCTACTGAATGTTGCCTTTGACAGAGTAGCTTAATTGGTAAGAGCAGTCGTGTCTTTTTACACTTGTGTGTTTACCTTCCTTGGATGAAAATTTGATGTGATCCATTCTTTATCTGTTACACTTGCAACCACCTTTCTTGTATGAAAAATTTGACACAACCCATTCGTTGTTTTATCACGACTGAATTATATATTATTTGAAAAGAAATTTGAAAGGAAAGTAATTATAGGTATGAGTATGTAAAGATATTCATAATAAAACCATAGTAGTTTTAATTAATATACAAATTTACATTTCATAATATTTTAGTATTAAGCACATATGATTTGAAATAAAATGTTGGGGGGAAATCTTATAAAAAAATAATGACATATACAAAACAATTTTTTTTTATGTGATTTCTACATATGTAAAAAAAATTAAATTATTTCAAAAAATAAAACTTATCATTATCCAAAACTTAAAAAAGTTTCGTAACATTTCGCGATCGCTAACAATTTTACTGCGACTCTTTGAGTGGTTGCGACTCACAAATTGCGCACTGCCGGTATAGAGTATTGCCTTAAATTCATAATCCATGTATCTAAAGATCCTGGGTTTGATTCATTTGCTAGTACTAGCATTTGTCAGTTCAGAAACACCAAAAAAAAGAGAGAAGAATGCCACTTGAAACGTGCTATATAGTATTCTGTGTGTTGTTACTAGCACTTAAATGTATTTGAAAAGTTTAAATAAAGTTTGAATTTTCTAAACACATTTAACAATTCATATTACATTATGGAAATAGTCCAACATATAGTTACAACTAATTGCATTATTGGTTATATTAAAATGTTTTAATTCAATTCAGTTTATATTTTATGACCTTCTAATCACAGTAATTTTTATACATAATTTCATTATAAATATTCTGTACACAAATTGCGAAAACAAACACAGAATTATTTGTCCATGCAACTGCTTTATGATATTTCAACCACAGAACTGATTTTTATTAGAAAATATATCTAAATGAAAAGTTATCAGAAAATAAATGAAGCAATTAATTATTTAAAAGTTTTACATAAAAGTTTTGATAAAAATGTAATTAAGATTTTTCGGAAGAAAATCAGTAAGATATTTATTACAATAAATTAATAGATGATTGACTAAACTTTCTAGAAAAGGTTATTAACTTATAGAAATTGTTTCTTCATTAGATTTAAAAGCAATAACTAATAATAGTTACTAAATTTGTTTATGTCATATTTTATCATAGTAATTATTTGATCTTTTGGTCATGTGATTACGCCGCAGTTATGTCATATTTTATCATAGTAATTATTTGATCTTTTGGTCATGTGATTACGCCGCAGGCTAATTTTTTTTTTTTTTTTCATTGATATATTTGCTAATTATTAATATTTACTAAATATTATTTTTGAAATTTTGATTTTTTTTTTTATTGTGCTTAGCTGTGTGAAATTTGGATGTTTATTCTCTAATTTTTGATAGAAATTACAATTTTTTTAACAGTATTGTACTAATGGCAGGAATGGGGGATTATTTGACATTCTTTATTGCTTGATTGTGTAAGCTGTGGTTTTGGGGATCCTCTTAGAAACCAAAATGGTGGAGAGAACATTCTAAACCAGTACCAAAAATTTTTAGTTAAAAAATATATAGTACAAAACGTTAAATCATAAATATAAAAAATACATTATTGGTTGACATATTAAATAATAAATATTAATTAATAATTTTTAATTTTAATAATATAGAAAAGTTTTCTTCACATAAGCACATCCATGATATTTCTAAGAGCATTCATTATCAAATAAATGCTACACAAACATGCTATACACCTGGGTCTCGTTTTACACGGATTTATTTAACGCGATTTTGAAGTTACGCGATTCATGTTTCTTCAGAAGTCGAATTCCGATAATGTGCTATTACTTTAAATAATAAATTTTGCGCACTTACATTATATTGAAAGTAATAGCACATTATTGGACTTCGACTTTCATCTTAGTAATTTCAATATTTTCAGTGCTTTATAATAGTAAGATTTTATGCAATAATAAAATTAAAATCATGATTTCCACATTTTATGTATACATACATTAAATTTTACAAGATTATAATGTAAATTTGTTCAAACATTGTGCGTGTTAATTTTGCATTTTAAATCACATTCTGTTTTTGCTTTTTAAAAAAGAACATAATCAATTATTAATCATTTAGTGACCGCAAGTTTATTTTTAAAAGGTGAGTAATAGCAGTGGGCACAGTTAAATTTGACAATTAAAAATTAAAATCTGATTTTTAATTGTAATTAACAATTTAAAAATTACTTAAGGCAACCTGAAATTAATGTGATGTGAAGTTGGTGCTAGTTGTATTTCCTCTTGTGAAGAATCTGATTTTTTACCAGTTTGCAAACGGACCTGTTTATCGGCAAATAGCGATAATAATTAAAACGTCTATAAAAAATGTAAATTACTGTACTGTAAATTATGCATAAAAATATATTATTTTGAATAAAATTAAATATTATAGTTAAAAAAAGTTTATCTTGTATCAATTTTTTTCAAATTTGAAATTTTTTATTAGTCATATTTTATTTCCTTATTTTTTTTTTTGTGCGAATTTTAAAGTAATTTTACGTTGGTGCTTTGCTTTTATGCGATTTTTGAAAAATCACAGTCTGTATCCCCCCTTTTTCAAGGTAAGTTACGTCTATTTTTGCATGATTTCGTTTGCGCGTGTTTTCTGAGGAACCTATCTATCGCGTAAAACGAGACCCAGGTGTATATATACAAAAATGAAAATACACATAAACAATCAAAGGTAATTGTAAGGATTAGTGTCTATGTTTTAAATTTATTCCATGTGGATAAAATATCTTAAACCTGAAAATAAAAACTGTTTTTGTTTTCTTGTTACGATCATATTAATGTTTCTGTCATATGACCATTCTTAATTCATCACGTGATCTACTAAATTGAAGTGTTTAGATAGCAATTTGTTTTTGTTTATTTGCAAAATACCAAATCTATTGTTAGTTATATCAGTATCCAAACTGTTGTTGATTTTTGCATAATACATAATAATTCAAACACCTGTTACATTCTGTTAAATATGTCAATTTTACATTCACGCATTTATACATCTTTGTAATAATGTGTTTGCACATAAGACAACCTTTATTTTTATATAGAATATAAATATTCTTCTTTCTGATACAGAATTAATATATCTATACAAAGGTTCATGTACATATAGTAACCACTCAAAAAATGAGTATCACCATTTCTATCCCAAAAGGGGAAAAAGGAAATAGAAAAAACTCTAAAAATGAGTTTTTCAGTGATTATATAAAAATACGTGAATCACAAATAAATCAACATATAGAACATGTTGGTTCATTTATCTGTTTATTATATATTTTGTGAGGTTTTTGTTTAGTTTCTTCATAAGAAAAGTATTCTATCTGAAATATTTCAACACCATCTATAATTGTAACTCTTCAGTGTATTCTATTCTCTTCCATATCTTCCAAAAGGAAACAATTGGCTTTCCACTTTTTTAGAATGTCTTTGAAATAATCCTTATAGTATAGCTAAGATCTATTCTCATGAAAACTATGCTCAAGTTGATCATAAACACCCTTTTACAAAGTCTTGAATTTTTCATTCGTCTTACATGTCCATTCAATCAAAATATAATTTTATAATAATGTACTCTATAGTATCACATCCAGAAAATTGATGTATATATGGATTGTTTTTATGGATATACACTAGATAGAATATTATATATAATAATAAATTGATTAATGCACTTGATAAATATTTAAATGAATCATCTTTCAGATTTGCAAGCAGAATCTCTGAAGTTTGTTATAAATTTTGAACTAGTATTTAGTACAAAATTTTCCAAATCTAATTTATTTCATAATATATGCATTTCATTAAAAAAAACATTATTCATCAGATGATTAAAAGCCTGAAACTATTTTCTCTTTGTGTTTTAATTATAACCAAATTAGCTTTAAAAAAAGCTTAACTAAATCACTCTCAGCTGTGATGTTATCACTAATGGCTTTTTTCATTTTCTTGTGTGTATAATACTTTGGCTGGTTATGCATTTATTTGTTAATAAAAACTAGAACTACAGGAAATATTGATTTATTAGTTCCAAAAAAAATCTGAAGATGTCACTATTCTATAGAGTAAGTACTATAAATAAAATGGCAATTCCATTAATTGGTAAATTTTTTGATCTCAAGCTTTGAGAGCAATTGTGAACTGCTTTATTCAAATATGATTTTTGAAAGTAGACATTAAAAAGTTCATAGTAACATTAAAAATGAATCTATGATTATTAACACTCTATTTAATGCCAAAGGGCAAAACTTTTACAATTTATTAATGATTATTATTGCAATTTTAAATTTTAGAATGGAAATATCAGAGTTTTGGGTTGACTTAATAATAATTTGTTTTAAATTTTAGAAATTAAATTCAATTTACCATTGTGATAATCATTCAATAAAAAATTCTTATTATGTGACTTTATTTTTTTATTTTTCAATATTTACAAAGTTCAAATATGATTTCTGTAGATTGTTTTTCATTTGCAAACTTATATTTCTAATAAATTCAAGTACAAGTTATTGATTCATAATACAGAATAAAGATTTTAGTACTAAAATAAAATGTCAAGCTATAACTCAAACAGCAACCAAGGGAAAATACAAAAAAAAATTAAAGCATGTAACATCAATTTTTATATCTCATAATTGATAAGAATTTATATCCAAATAAAATATCTAATTGTACAGAAATATGACACTGTATGGAAATATATATATAATAAATTGGCCAATGAATCTAACCATAATCGATAGAACCTTTCAAATTTAATACTCACTCAAGTTGTGCTTGTTTTTTTTAAAAAAAAAATCTAACACTTTTAACAGAAAAGTTCTCATTTTTTAGGTTACTTAATGCTTTATTATGTGCAAATATAATTATGTACACATACTAAATATAATATATATGTAAGGAGTATACATATTAATGCAGGAATATCTAATGATCTATATTAACTACAAGTGTCAAATCTATTTAAAGTAAAAGCATATGTATTAAGTGAAGTTTGTTTACAATAAAATATTTTTAAACTTTTTAAAGAAAAAGATTTTAAAATAAAGATAAACACTTTCAATAAAAAATGTCGTCTTAATATGAAAGTAATATAATTTTCTTCTTCTTCCTTTTCCTATGTATTGATTTCTACTTTACCATATATCATTTACAACTTTGTTTAAGAAAGTTGTAAATGGTATAATATGTCTTCTTATTTTAAGTTATTTAATGTTTTATTATACACATATACAATTCTGTGCACATACTATATATAATGTATACATAAGGAGTCTATATTAACTTACAACAGAAATATTTGATGATATATATATATATAAATTATAAGTGTCAACTTGATTTAGAGTACAATCTATGCCAATTCTAAAAAGTTAAAAAGAGAGATAATTTTTTTATATTAAGGGCTTTTATTTACCATGCATTAAAAAACAAAAAAATAATTGTTTTTTAATCATAATTGGGAGCTTAGATTTAACTTGAAATAAAGTGTGGGGGAGGGGTTCAGAAATTAAGTCAATCCCTTGATATGAAAAGTGGGGATTGTCTTAATTTCTTGGTTCCCATGCTTTTATTTCAAGTTAAATCTAAAACCCCAATGGTGGTTGAAGAAACAATTATCTTATTGCTTTTTAGTGCCTGGTAAATAAAAACATTTAATAAAATGATTTTTTTATCCTACTTATTTAAATCTCTAATTTAGTTTCTTGTTTGGTATATATGAATATCCATTTATAAAGCAAATTTGATGAATGTAGAAATTGAATATAACCAGATACATAAAAAAAAATCTGTTTGAAAATAAAAAAAAAATGTCAATTTTATGTAAATTTTATCTGGCCAAAATGTAAAGCATATCAAGGCTATGATAAGTGGATGTGATTATTAATATACTTACTTACTTGTTCTTCATTATGATATTGTAATGTTTTAAACCATTTGGAATTAAGTAAATTTTATTTGCACTTTGGGTATTTAATTCATTGATGAGATCTATTTACTCTTTTATGCATTCGTCAACTCTTATCAATGCATATATATTAAATATCAGATGACAAATAAAACATAATATGACTTTAGTTATTTTGTGTAAGTTTTACTTACCAATAAATGCTAGATGGTAATGCTTAATATATTCTTATCCAGTATCATTCTATCCAAATGTCCGCAGAACAGTTTTTAGCTTATGATTTACATTAGTGAAGAGCTTTTGAATTTTGAACAGTGAACATGGACCTTTTGGATCTAATGCACCTTTCTTCTAGCAACAATTTTTTTGCTTTTTCATACTTTCAAGCTACTAATTGAAACTATAAAACTTTTTTTTAATCCAAGCTTATTTAATTACACATTTATATTGATCTGAATTTAGTTCACTTTCTGTATATTATGGTATCCTTAGCTTTTTATAATCTTAGGTACCTTTAACTTTTTAGCCAGAACTAATACAGAATTAATAAGGCATCACATGACCAACAAAATTTGACATGATCTTAGCATACACATTGCTGTTTATTAGCAAATCTTTTATTTTTACTACTGTTATGCCATCTAGTGTAAGCTTCAGTAATCAAAAGATGTCAGTTGATATTGCTTAATAAATTCTTATCCAGTGCTGTAACTATCCAAGAATCTCCAGACTAGTTTCTAGTTTATGATTTTTATCTAGCATCTATTGATTATTAAAACTTACATTACTTTAATAGATTTCTAACTATAAAATCTTTCCATTGACTCATTGTAAATCGAAAGATTTCACGAGTATTAATGTGTAATAAGAAATGTGGACTTAATCAGTGAAGTATTGAATAGCTTCATGCTCGCAGACCTAACCACTTCAGCTTCACCTATTTAAATAGAAAGTAGGTTGAAGTAAAGAAGGGTTCCCCTCTTTTCTTCCATAGCGTAAACTTGTGGTTAAAACACCTGTAGAGATCCCTACTATCGCATTTTTACACATTATTGAGGTTATAGCCGCAGTGGATATTACTTGCCCATATAAAAAATAATGAGAATAGAAGATAAGTTAGAGTCACATGATATCTAGAATAAAGGTATCCAAGGATACAAAAAACTAAGGTCACCATAATATAGAGAAACTGAAGTGGTTTCAGTATCTACATGACTATGCAATTTTTTTTTTTAATTTGGGCTAGCAGCTTGATAGTAGATGATAAAACAAAGATGCATTAAATCCAAAAGGTGTAGGTGCATTGTTCAGAACATCCAAAAAGCTCCTCAATAAAAGTCATGAGCTAGAAACTAATGTGGGAATATTGGATAAAACACTACTGTATAGATTATATATTAATCATTATCATCTGTCCTCTGTTAGTTATTGAAGCTTACAGTAGGTGGCATACATGCATGATGAAAAAAATTATACTTCTTTAACAGCTACAAGTAAGCTGAAGTCATATGACAGTTTATTGATTTTATACCAATTTTGTACCCAGAATAAAAAGGGCCTATAATTGTTAAAAAAAACTAAGAACATCATAATATATAGATTTTAACTGTTTTCAGATCTATATGACTATGCGGGTAAGTTGGATTACTTTGTAAACGTTTATATATTTTTGAATTTGGTCTCATGGCTTGATGGTTAAACAGAAAGATATATAATGGCTGCTAAAGAAAAGATGCATTCGATCCTAAAGATTGAAGTGCCTGTTCCAAGATCCAAAACTCCTCAATGATGAAAGCTACAATCTTGAAGCTAGTTTGGGGATATTTGGATAGGGAAGCTCTGGGTAATTATTTATTAAGCACTACCATCTGGATTTTGTTGATAACTATAATGCACGTTAGACATTGCTATAATGAGAATAGAAGAATTTGTTAATCAATATACTGAATACATTGAATCTAGAGTTGTACATGTGATTTCATTTTATTAGTAGGCCCTCCTCAATGAAAACTGCCATGTTAACTTCAGAAAAATAAAGAAAAAAACAAAAAGAATGGTAAAAGAAAAAATAACTAAATTTGGATATTGCAAAAATATGGCTATTTGTTTAAAACAGCATCAGCAAATGATGTAGTACATTTGGAAAGAGAGAGCTCTGTCAATACTATAAACCAGTGATTCTCAATCTTTGGAGAATTGCAGAACACGTTTCATTTAATATCTTCCATGCAGAACACTAAAATAATTCAAAATTACAAAGATATTATTACTCTTAACCATTTGTAGAAGAATACATACTGTATAAATTTAAGTAATTCGAGTAACAATATATGTGTGTCACACCATGTTACACAGAAACTGAGCACATAGGTAGCCACAACATGTAGATACAAACAGCCACACAAAAAATGCATAGCTACAATACTACAAAACCATCTATTACTATTTCTGCATTTGTGTGTGTGTGTGTAATACATTAAGATGATTCATGGAACATGTGTGTTCTGTGGAACATGCTTTGACAACCACTGCTATACCCTACAATCAGTAGATAAAAGAACTATATCTAGTACTATTACCTGAAAAACTTGAGTGCTGATCTTTTTACAAAATATGTGATTAAAATCCACTTAGTTCTAAAAATTAATAATTATTGTCATTATTATATTTAAATATTTAATTTCTTTACATATATAAAGTCTATTCTGTATTTTCTTCTATAATTTTTTAGAATATATATATATATGCTCAAAACCATTGATGTTGCCACTGTTATTGTCATATCCATGATGACCTTAAATCAGTCTGACCCCTCACACCTAGAACCTTAATATATCTATTTAATTGTATAGGAGGGGTGGGCAGAATATAGGCTAAATATGTAATATTTAAATACACATATATTTCTATGCCAAACTTAATGTAATTACCAGGGAATTAAACTCAAGACTTTTAAACTTCCTACAGTTATCCAATCTATTTTATACTCTGATACATGAGATCACAAATATGTGAAAAGATAAATAATCTCCAATATTCATATTTCATGCTGAAACAGCACTCATTCTTGGTCCAGAGTACCATCTTCCACACACATACACAATCAGTGCTCAGTTTATATTAAGATTTTCAATAATATGAATGGATGAAGAGTTGGAGGATGGAAAAGATTGAACCTTATCCATTAAAGTTTGAAGATTTTTTATCTTAATATAAACTGAGCACTGATTGTATATATGTATGGGAAATGGTGATCTGCATCAACTGATGAGTGCTAATTCAGCATGAAATACGTATATTGGAGTTTATTTATCTTTTTCATATGCATGTGGTAACGTGTATTAGTTCTATAGGATGAATTGGATAAGTCCCTTATAATCACTTTAAATATAGAAATATATAACTGCATCTAAATATTACATATTTCGCCTGTATTCTGCCCATCCTTCCTATATAATTAAATGGACATATTAAGGTCCTATGTGTGCGGGATCAGATTGACTTAAGATCAACATGAATATATATATATATATATATATATATATATATATATATATATATATATATATAACACAGATATTTGCTAGATCAAGATAAATATTCTCCAATAGCTACATCAAAAAAAAAAATTCTTTCAAATAAAAAGCAAAAAACATACAAAAATTAAAATGTATTAATGTCATAATAAATGAAGAAATAAATGTCTTTATTGCTTATATAAAATATATTATTTTTATATTAATATTTTTTATATTTATAATGTATATAATTCTCCAAGGTAAAGGGATCATAAACATAAATAATTATAACTAAATATTTTTTATAAATAGTTTTTTTTGAATAGATACATTTTTTTAATACATAGAATTTTATTTATAACGAAATACATACAAATAATTATATATTTACAATAGAATAAATTTATAGACAACGGTTTGCTGAAACTACAACAGTAATGATACTATAAGTTGTTTAACTTCAATGACGTAATCTAAACTTGAAGAATATCATATTCTAATATAATCGTGATGACTAAACTGAAGAAGTGTTTATGTACTAATTTTCAGAAGTGAAATCTGATGAGTGTTAATGGGAATAAAGGTTTAAGCTTTGACAGTACATAATTGAGGTAGATTGTTTTGATCATGATGTTCCTGGGTAAAAATGTGAGAGTATAGGTATTAGTTGAACCATTCCTTGTTATGTCTTTTGAGTACTTTGCATCCCTTATTGTCAAATATTATGGAATAGTGTGCAAGCCACATGGTTTTTATTGTGCAAATAATTATAGATGCAGTATGGGAATGAAAGTTTTTTTTCTTTCAAGTAATTGCTTGAGATTTATTGTGTACTTATGAAATATGAATAGGCATGAAATGAGAAGTATGGGCAAGTTTAAAAAAGGTGTAGCATTTCTAATGGATATTTTTTGCATAAAACATATTGCTTCAAGATTTAGCTTGAATCAGTCAATAAAAATATTTTGGTTGGAATTGTAGCCTGTAATAAATTTAAAAATTTCATAAATACTGATAATCTTACTAATATTCTATGCACTTAATGTTTTAATAAGATAAGTTCTCTGATTTATAAACTAGTCATTCTTTCATTGAGCCAACTAGCTCGAAACCATGGTCTAAAGGTGGAGATAATTCTCTCTCAGCGTTTATGTAAACAAAGCTTATTTAGAAGCTATTGGTAAAGCTCCATCTAGTGATCATAAAATGCAAGCTAGAAGCAAGTTATGAAATTTATAACTTGTTTTTTTTATCATAAATGTACCCTTGAAGGGTTTTGCAATGATATATACTGCAGAGGCTTTTACTATATGGTGAAACTGAACTGATTTCAGACCCATATAGCTATCTAGTTTGTTAAGCTAAATTTGAAGACATTATGTGTCTGAGAAATTTCATGCTTTCAAACTGATAGAAACATGTTTGATAAATGCTGGTTTTAGAGTTAGTATTTAGATCTAGTTTCTAGTCTTCCAACCCTTTACTGATGTGAGCCAACTAGCTCAAAACCATGGACTAACGGTTGAGACAATGAAAGAGATATTGAATTCTAATTCTCTCTTGGCATTTATGTAAACAAAGCTTGTTTAGGAGCTATTGGTAAAGCTCCATCTAGTGATCATATATATATATGTTTTATCAGGGCTACTGCATGTAGATGTACAGATTGTGCAGAACACAAAATTCCTTCATCATTGGAGGCATTATTACCATGATGATTACTAAAATTTATACTTATATGAATTGTTTACATTTCTGAATCATCCCATTAGTATTGTAAATATTTTTTATTCAAATATAAGAGAATTACTTTTTTTGTACTTAGTCTTATGACAATTGGGCAACCAATTAATTTCCAAAATTAGCAATGATGTGTTTAATTAATTATTTAATTAATTTGTTAAAAGTATTATTGATACAGAGGGATTTCATCAGATAATTTAGTACAGCTGTGACATATGCAGCATTGTTTAAAATCTATTTTCTACTCAAATTTCTCAGATTCCCTTAGTAATATTACTTCCTTTTATTCTGTCATATGGATGTATAATACGAATAAATTGTGAATGAACAATCCTAATTTCAAACAGTATTGCCTATCTGTTCAACTAATTAATTTGTTAAAAGTATTATTGATATGAAGAAATTTTATTGACTAAGTGAGTGGAATTAGGTCCATATATTGATTTTGTTACTCTGTGTGGTTTGGCATAGTTGGAAGAGTGTGTCAGAGGATCCCAGAATCAATTCTGGTACTCTCTAAATATAAAGCCATATGCCATTGCCCTGTGCAAGTTAGCATGATGGATAGAGTGTCTGATTTGAGACTGAGAAATCCCAGAATTGATTCTGGCACTCACAGATCTGGGATTCAAATTTTTTATAAACTCCAGAGAAATAAAGCCAAATGACATTTTTAATGCTGCAAAAGAAATGCAAAGGCATTACAATATTACTCAATTTTCTTTTCAGTTTCTGAACTTCTACTTTGAGTTTCCTTCATTGCTTATGAAGATACATATCCATCATTGTTCTACTAATGGAATTTGTTGTATGTTTTTTTTAATCAAGCCATTGTCAGAGGATCAGGATTATTTATTTTAGTGAATTCAAAAACCAGACATACATAGATCCACATCTCATATACATCACTAAGATGACAAACTTAAAAATCCAAATTAACCATTTTAGTGTTGAACCACTGTTCAAAATTAGCACAAAGCAGATGCTTCTAAAAATCATATATCAAATATTCAACCAATAGATGAGAAAACTACAATTGTGGTGAATTTCACCAAAGTGTGTTCAGCTTTATATTGTAAAGAAGAAAGAAGCCACTGCATTATGCAGATGAACAAATACATGCAAATTGGATTATTTAGGCAATTTGTTTTTTAATAGAACTATTATCATATTTTTGAAGCATACTACCTTCAACAATTTCAGTATTTATGTCACAAGTGTTCACATACCTTTAATTTATTTTGTATGCGATTTTTAACTATTACATTAGTAAATAAGCGAATAAGTAATTGAATGGATATACGGAATCAGAATTCATCAAGAGGATTGAGGACTAAAAGTGACAGAATTAGGATAGATCCAGAGACTTAACATACTAAAGCCTGACTTGACTACTACATTTAACAATCAGAGTCATAATTTATATGATACCATTGTATTGAGAATGGATGCATGGAAGGTCTTTTATAGCAATTTGTGCTTAAAGAAAGGTTTGTCATAGTCAATCCTATGCAAAAATTTACTACCAACAAGCCAAATAGATATTAAAACCACTATCACTATTTCCAGTATCTTTAAACCATAATTTATTAGCCCATGCACATTAAAAGTTTCTATTAAATAGCCCTGAGGCATCTACCACAGAAATGTAATAAATTAAAGGCAATATTAATACCATATACTTGGAGAAAATCGAACTTTAATGTATTTTCAATCCTCAGCATTTTTATTAAAGACAATTCTATTAGAATGGGTCTGAAAGTTTGAGAAGATGATATTGTAGTTGTTGATTATGAGTTGGTCTATTTCCATCATCTAATATCAATTGTTAAATGTCTTTAAAAAATTCAAAATTTGTTTAAACATTTCAAATACATTTAACAGTTAGTAATAGCACACAGGTTAGTATAATCTTTCCAAGACGTATTGTTCTCCTATCTTCTTCGGGTGTTACTAACCTAACCAGTGACAATACTAGGAAAGAAATCAAACCTAGACCTTTACATTTTAAATGTTATAAATAAATTCATAAATTCAACATTTATAAATTTAAAGATCTTAAGTTCGATTCTCTTTTCAGGACTATCAATGATCATGTCATTAATACCTGAAAAAGAGAGGGGAATAATATTACTCAAAATGTCATATATTATTCTGTGTGCTATTACTAACAGATGAATTTAAAGTTGTAATTAATAATTTGTTAAGTGCATACTCATTACCTAAGTAATATATATTAAGGCTATAATCTTAAGACTATGCGCTTAGATGCGACAGTAGGGACCTCTATAAATCTTTAACACAAGATTAACGAACGCTCTTGTCTTTTAAAGTCGTTAATCTTGTGTTAAAGATTTGTAGAGGTCCCCACTGTCGTAGCTAAGTGCATAGTCTTAAGGTTATAGCCTTAATATATATTAGCAGATGAATGTATTTGAAAAGTTTAAATACAGTTTGAGTTTTTCTAAAAACTTTTAACAATTAATATTTTATGAGGAAATGTTCAACGTATAGTTAAAGAAATAGTTGCATTCTGTAAAAAAACAACAACAAAACCTTATATTTAAAATAATAATAAAAAATCATACAAAATTGTATATATATAAGTACGCATATTCCAAAATGCATTCAATTGAAAACTAATAGATTTTTTGTTAATCAATGAATTTATGTAATTAATCAAACAAGTCTCTTTTAATTTAATTTTTTTTCCCTGTGTCATAGCATTGGCCGGGAAGCGAACCCTCTGACTCGGGCCAACTGCTTGTAAAGCTGCTGTCTATTAATATGCTCAGTGTAAATAATATGTATTTTTTTAAAAAAAACGTAGTGTTAACCAAAAAAAAAATCTAATAGTGTTGACAAAAGTGTATTTTAGAACATGTAAATATATCACGTAACAATCTCATCAAATACGTGACTAAAATGTGATTGGTCCGTGAAGTATTTACATTTCTAAACATTTCATATTTAATCAGCAATAAAAATCATTTGCGTTCAACTAAATTATTAGTTTTCGGAATATATGTACTTAAATGTGTAAATTTATGTTGCTATCAGGTTATTATTTTGAATAAGGCATTTTTAAAAAAATATAGTTAGTGCTCAATATCAAAAATGCATAAAGATCATATTTAGATTGTTCTTGTTGAAAATATAATATTAATATTGCCTTTAATATATTAAAGTTTTTATTATAAATAATTTGATCTTTTAATGATAAAAATGTAACTACAATATCACCATGTGATTACATCTCAAATTCTGACATGTATTGATACAATGTCAAAACTTATTTGTCATGTAATTAATTCATGTCACCAGTAGGGATTAGAGCTATATTGTGTGCATACATTCATATATGAATAAATCATAGTAAAAATAGTTAACATTCTAAAAAAATGAATAAATATTTATGATCGTAAATACATTTGAACGTCATTCAAACTTTCTGTAATGGATTTACAGACCAACAGGGTTTCAGAAACCTATTTGAAAAATGCACTCACAAAATATAAATATTTATAAAGTATTAAGAAGCTAAAACTAGTCCTCATAAGAGCAGGAGATTGTATATTTGGAATGAACTTAAAATGTAATAAAGTTATGTGAGGAAATAAATATTTTATAAATCTTATATAATGTGATTTTTAAAAGAACTCTTTATTTTGTCATACGGTTTTATATTTATATGATATGTGGTACCAAAAAAATAGGATATATCATATACATATATTCACAGTGAAAACAATTTTAAAAAGTATCATTTGTTTAAATACCTTGTTTTTTTCATTAGTCATGTACTATATACCTTGACATAGTCTATAGTGTTGTAAACTTGTAAGAAAAAGTTAGTAATTTATTTAAATCTATAATATTGTTCGCACATGCCTAAATTTAAAGTGCACTTTCTGCCATCAATAATTGTTTTAAAATTATAGATGGTTAGGGTTAAAACCTATTCTTTAAATAAACTAACTCATTAGGGTTTGCACTTATTATTATCCCGATTATTATAATGGCATATTACTTGTACAAATTCAGTTTGTATATCACGGGAAGAAAAAGTTTCTCATTTATAATTATTTGGGACACTGAATCTTATTAGTTTATATAGACTTATAATTAATAATATTTAAATATTAATTAGATTTTTAAAATAATTTTCAAAAATCTGTTTTTTATTTAAATGTTCGCAACTATATATATTTCACTGATTTAATAATAATATAAATTATAGCATATGTATATATGTAATAGTTAAAATGATTTCCATGGATTACTGATAAAAAAGACACATTTTCTTATTATCTGTGTGCATTTTATCGGACTAAAAATATATATATATATACTGACATTTTATTATAAATATTTTCAGCTGAGTCACAATTTTGGTCACAGTGCCTCTACAACTGTTTTTATAATTTGCATTACCCAGATGATGACCAGTGTGACCCTGCCGATATGTCACTCCTCGAAAGTGCTAAGTCAGTTTAGTGTTATAACACACTTTAGCTTCACCTTTAATGGCGTTTCAGTGCAATTAAATATATTATAGTAAATTATACATGGATGAACCTGGATAATGTCACTTTATATACATAATAGTTATATATCATCATCAACCATTATCAATCCACTGCAGGATGAAGGACTCTCCAAGTTCAATCCAACTTCTCCAATCTTTAGCTTCTCTTCTCTACATCACTCTTGCACACTTTCTTATTTCATCAATCCATATCACATGTGGTTTCTTTCTGGGTCTTTTACAATGTCTTGGAATCCAGTTTAATATTTCAATTGTCCATCTATTATTATCTCTTCTAGCAATATATCCAGCCCAACTCCACTTCAGTTTTTTAATTTTTTCAATGAGGTTGGTGACACCTGTTTCTTCTCTTACCCATATATTGCATTTTCAATCTCTTCTTGTTAATTTTAACATGCATCTCTCAATACTTCTTTGAGTGGTCTGAAGTCTCTGTATTGCTCTTCTATTAAGGGTCTAAGTCTTAGATCCATAAGTAAGAACCTTTTTAAACAATAAGCATCAAGTTATTTCTACCAAAAGCATTCCAACCAAGTTTAATTCTATGATTAATTTTATTCATTATGTTTCCATCTGTATTAATTAATAGTTATTTCTATATAAATATGTATTGGCTTTTATATTATTTCATTTTTATTCAAGATTTTTAGTTGACATCATCACTCATCTTCATTTTTGATCATTATTGATCCATTGTAGGATAAAGGCCTCTCCAAGTTTAATCCAGTTTTTCTGATAGCTAGCCTCTCTTCTTAACAAATCACCAAAAACTTTCTGATTTCATTGATTCAGGTTACAAAGAACTGTTTAAATTTTACAAAATTGGATATCTTATTCAAATGAGAAGATAAAATGGATATATCATTAAAAGGCATCATTTCATTTCTTGTTCATTATTTAAAATATGATCAAATGACTTGTTTTTTTTACTGGGTCTTTGATAATCTTTTGAGATCCAATTTAAGACTGTAACTATCCATCTATTATCATCTCTTCTAGTAATATGTCAATCCAACTCCAGTCTTTTAATTCTTTCATTGATGTCAGTAATACCTGTTTGTTGTCTCACCCATGTATTTCATTTTCAATTTCTTCTTATTATCTGATTAAATCTTTGAATTGTGTAAATCTCAGATTCATAATAAGGACTGGTAAAATGTCTATGAAAAATTTACCTTTTCAAACACATAGGCAGATTTCATTTTAATATTGTTATTTCTACCAGGAGTACTCCATCCAAGTTTTATTCTACGACTAATTTCATCCATTATATTTCCATCTGCAGTAATAATCTGATCAAAGTATTTATGGTTAACTTCTAATTCACTGTTATCAATCTTTATTTTCTTTTGAGAAAATCCACTGAACATTATTTTAGTCTTTTTAATATTGACCATTAGTCCTATATGGCTAACGTTCAACCAGTAACTCTTGCAACCCTTCCTGAAGTTCTGAAGTATTTATTTCAAAATCAACCACATCATCTAAAAATTTAAATATTTTAAATAATCTCCATTTATTTTTACTCCATTAGCTTATTTTAATCTGCAAGTTTTTTAATAAAACTGATGTAAAAGATTTTGGCAATATGGAATCATTCTTTCATACATTTTTCCAATGGTAATGTGTGTTAGTATCACCATGTAATCTAAACATTGTTGTGTAAAAGGTTTTGGAGATATGGAATCATTCTTTTATACATTCTTCAAGTGGTAATGTTTTTAGTATCATCATGTAATCTACACATTGTTGTGTAAAAGGTTTTGGAGATATAGAATCATCCTTTCATACATCCTTCCAATGTTAATGTGTTTAGTATGACCATGTTATCTAAACATTGTGGTTGAAAATTTTGCTGAATAATATCATATTTAGAATATAGCAATATTATGGGTTTAACTTGATTCATTGCTTTAATCACTATCGAAATACTAGTAGAATCAAATGACTCTTCATAATCTTCAAATCCAAAGTACTCATTGATCCTTATAACTTCTCTCAAGAATTGGATATGATCTACTACGCTAAAACCCTTTTTGAATTCAGCTAGTTCTTTTGCCTAATTAAAATCCAAAGTTTACTGTAGATAAGCTGTGGTTATCTTTGTGAATATTTTGTATAAAACCTATAAAAGACTGATAGGTCTGTAATTTCCAATAACTTTTATATCTCCTTTCTTAAATAACTGGAGTATTTTGAATGTCTGGTACATCTTTACTATTTAGACATATGGTATATAATTTTGTCAACATTTTTTTCTATTTCTTCATGTGATTTTTTTAAGATATATATTACAATTCCAACATTTCCTGAAGCTTTACTTATTTCTTTATTTAAGGTGATGGACAATTCAGATGAAATAATAACTGAAAGAAATAGTCTGTTTTCTTGTTATTCGTTACTACATAAAAATTTTATAGAACTTCTCCACATACATTTCATGATGTCATCTCTCTTTTTATGAATGGTTCCATTTTTCTTTTTTACAGAAATAATTTTTCTTTTAATAGCAAGATGAAGTTTTGTATTTTTGAAACATGGGTTGTCAACTATAGTTTTCCATATTAATTCAAACTTATATTTTTTATATCATTATTGACTCTTTGTCATAACATTTTATAAAGCTCTAGTTATTCAATTCTTCTAAATGGATAATTTTTAAATATCTTCTTATTTCTTTTTTCTTCTTGTATTGTTATGTCTCAGTAAACAGTTTACTGATAAATTGTTACTTTTTTGTATCAGCTATCTTTGTTGCAATTCTTAATTGTATTAATTTCACTCAAGTTAGAACAATCTTCAAGATCTGTTAATATTGCTAACCGATTTATAAGTTCTAATATAAATTAATTGGTGTACATGGTGTCGTGATGTTTAAAGTGCCTTCATATGAATTCTTGAAAGTCATTTGATTATTTTTTAAAAGTGATTAATATTTACTAAGGCCCTAAAACCTCAAGAGTGTGAAGAGTGTGCGAGTGAAAATGCGAAGGTAGGGACCTCTACAGGTCTTAACCACAAGCTTGTGGTTAAGACCTGTAGAGGTCCCTGCCTTCACATTTTCAGTGCATACTCTTGAGGTTTTACGGCCTTAGTAAATATTACTTACGTAAAAAAAAAATTATAATTACAATTTTAAATTATCGTAAAGTGATTAATATAATTTTAGCTACATTTTCTTTGCTTTTAAATAAGAAATTTTTATTTAAACCACAATATTTGGATATAATGTTTTCTGTCTCTACTTTATCAAACGCACTAAAAATAAAAACTTTGTGTCACCAAATTTCAAGCTAAGAAAAAAGCCCCATCATGTTTTTAGTAAATATTTTACATAGGATATTTTTATGTTATCAAAAAAAAAAAAAAAACAATCGCTGTTTTATGAAAAAGAAAAACCTCAATGACTTGTAATTTTTTTTTCTTAAATTCATACTATAGTTGTCTTCTTTGAAAGAAATGAAATAAAAAAATTAAAGAATCTTTATTATTAAAAATCTGTGATTTTGTAACAATTAATTTATTTAAAAGTTTGTTCAATATTAAGGGTGTGTTAAAAGTGTGTTTAAGATTAAGGGTGTGTGTGATGTAAGTGGAGTTGTGGATAATGTATACATTTTTTTTATATCTTAGTTCTTTGCACTTGAGAAGTCTTCTTGTAGCAGTGAAACCATTAGTTGTGTTTTGGGGTTTATTTTCTTTAGCTAGTGTGGATTATTGTGAATTTGGTGTAAATTTGATTAATTATTAATTGTATAAGAATGAAATATTGCTTCACATGTTAAAAGCCCTACTTTAAGCATGAAATAAAATAAATAAATAAACAATCAAATGGTTAGTTCCTTGGGAGGAGGGTTTGTGTCATGTTCAATTACCATTTGTGGTAGATTGTGCTAAGATCCAAGAAGCTTTAGCTCTACTATCACACTAAACCACATAAAGCAATAAAATCTAATACACTAAGTCCAATGGGCTATTATAATAAAAGTCATTTCTCACTGATAGTTATCTTGCTAGGACACAATAAGAGTTATTCTTGAAGCAATGTCAACTTTTTTACTTATCCAACTATCCAAAAATGGTTTAAAAATTCAAACACTTCAAAGTTTTGAACTTTAGAGATCGGATAACAATACTACATTTGAACTTATTAATTTAATTATTGCTGCACTAATATTCCATTGCCTGAAGAGCAATGTCACATATGTATTTATTAAATGCTAAAGATAATATAGCGAGCATGCTAATAGCTCTAAACAAGCTTTTTCAATAAAAGCCACAAGAGGAAGCATTTAAAATCTCTATCTAAAAATATCCATATCCCAAATTGGTTTTGAGCTATTGGCACTCATCAGTAAGATGCTATGATGAACCAATAGCTTGAAACCAGTTTAGGGATTCAGAAATGTTATCTCTTGTGGCATTTATCAAAAAAGCTTGTTAAGAGCTATTAGCATGCACATTATATTAAATTTGTAATACAAGGCTTATTACATTAAGTTATGTGATATATGACTTGGATTTTTTAGTAAATGCAAAAGGAAAAGTTTTGCGGTCAATTTGCTAAAAACTGCTAAGGTATTACACAAATAATTTATAAGTGAGGTCACTAGCATTATTTTTAAGTGCATAACCAGGCAGACTGCATTGGTTTAAAGTTCTAAAATTTTAAATCATAGATTTTGAACAGCAATATAAAAGTAAAAAAATCATAACTGATTAGAGAAGTAGATATCCAATAATGTTTATCACAATAAAAAATTCACTGGTAATCCATTCTAAAGACTGATTATAATGTCCTATTTTGGGATTTGCTTACATTGTAGACTCTGGAAACGAAAAGGAATCACCGCTATTATAACTTGATGACATTAAACTGGAAGTTACTGTAAACTTCCAATGAGCTAAGTTAAATTAATACAAACTCATCAATAAATGATTGCCTGAATTCTCTTAAAATTCAAAAGTTTTCACAATAAAGTAAATATTGAAAAGTATAAAATTGTTTTTTTTTTTTTTAAAAAAAAAAAAATATTTAAATTTATTTTAATAGCGACTTATTTTGATGAAAAATATTTAATCATATCACTCTCTGATATAAAATAATACATTAGCTTATTATTATATCTACCCAATATCTGAATTTAGAAAGATATGTCTTTTTACCAACACCTCTTACAACTTGTTATAGTAACATTTAGGCTATGACATGGTATCTCATACTGTTACTAGGATATGTATTTGTTTTATATAAATACCATTTAAAATTTGATTTCTTTTATTATATGCCTCATTTATATATATATATATATATATATATATATATATATATATATTAGTACATTATATATATATATATATATATATATATATATATATTTAAATGTACTAAGGAAATTACTTTTTGTTTACTGGAACCAGTTGATAGCTGTTTAATATTAGTTGATTGCTTTCATTATAATCAGTGACTTTAATAAAATAAATTTACTACTTATTATTGTTGCCAATGGTTTCAATAAATTTCATAATATTCCTTTTAAAAAATAGTAGAAAAAGTGGTCGTTTAAAAAAATATGAAAAAATTTATAGCTGTCTAGATTAAGCCAATAAACATCACATGATCACCATTTTTTATGTTTGCTTATAACTGTTATTAAAACCAGCAAAACTTACTATACGTATTGCCACTCACTGCAAGCTAGACTATATAAGCCAATGAGCTTGAATTGAAAATATTAAAGTGTTTTCAGTTTAAGACTCATAGTTTGGTAGTTAAGTGGAGATAAAAGGTAGTTGCTGGAAGATTGCATTAGATTCTAAGATCTAGGTGCAGTGCTTTTAGATCCAAACCTCTTCACTGACAAAGGCCACAAGTCAGAAACTAGTCTGGGATATTGGATAAGTAGATGAGAATTTATACACAAGACTTCTGCCATGCTTTGCTTACTCTGGCTTGCACTGATTAGCAATACTGTATGGAGAGTTTTGCCTGTTTTAATAGCAGTTATAAACAAGTATAAGAAATGGTGATTATGTGACGTTTATTGGTTTAAAACCAATCCTGCTTAATAGGATAGTGGTGGTTATGGTTATTAAAAAACCCAAAACACTAAAATGTATAGATACTGAACTGAGTTCAGACCTATATGACTATATAAGCTGATGAACGTTGATTGAAAATATTAGTGTTTTCAATTTAAGTCTCATAGTTTTGTAGTTAAGTAGAGATAAAAAGTGGCTGCTGGAGGGTTGCATTAGATCCTAAGATCTAGGTGCAGTGCTCTCAGATCCAAGACTTCCTCACTGATGAAGGCCACAAGCCAGAAACTAATCTGGGATATTGGATCAGTAGGCACTAGATGGGGATTTTATGCACAAGCCATCTGGCATCCATTCATTACTGTAGCTTGCAATGAGTGGCAATACATATAGTGAGTGTTGCCTGTTTTAATAGCTGTCTAGATTACAACTACTACTAAATGAGAAAAGAGGGGAGGTACAAAATTAAAATGACATGAGCTAAATTCAAATTAAGTTGATTTTTGCAATATATATGTAGTTAGGAAGGTATTAAGAGAGAGACCTGTCCAATGTAAAAACTAGTATGAAATTATGGCATTTGCATTTTGTTATCATACACCAGTAGTAGCCATTGGAGGTTAATTTGATATTGGTCTTCTGTCCTTTCCTCTTTGATTAAAAATGTCTTACAGTTCTCAATTTTAACACTCAGTTGTATATTACAGTGACATCAATTTATTAAATTCTCAGCTTAAACAATACAAAAGCAACTTCCTACCCAAGTGACATCTAGTGTAAACTTAAATTATCACTGATGCCAAAAACTGAACTGAAGATGGGGTTTAAATATTAAGGGTAGAAGTCTTATATTTATTTAATAATCACTTGCCATTAAGCCTTCACTACACAGCATAAACATGAAAAAATGCTCTTGCCTTGTCAGCTCACCATTTACTACACAAAAGCTGTGAAAACAGTAGCAAACTATCTGTACAGTAATGCCACCCAAATCAGCCATAAAAATCAATGGAAGCCAGAAGGCTTGTACATAAAATCCCTATCAAGTGCCTACTCCCCTAATATTCTCAGATGAGTATCTAGCTTATGGCTTTCATCTGTGAAGAATCTTGGATCTGAGAACCTTGCACAATGCATCTCTCCATCAACCAACCATCTTTTACTTTTATTAAAATGATAAAAGGTGACTAAAATGATAAAAAGGTTGCTAGAGATTTACATGAGTAGACACTAGATGGAGATTTTAGGTTTTGTATGTTGTGTATGAAGTGAAGTATGATCTCTTCAATGAAATGCCAACAATAAAATGCATATATAAAGCAACAAGGTATTACACATCTTTCAATGAAATAATCACATTTCTATTTTATAATAATATGGGAGTCACATTTCACAAAGCAATTTCAGTTTATTTAGTTATAAAATGATATGCAATGTGCGCTATGCAGTTTGGTGCAGTTATTACATCGAACCAACTTGGGATCGGCAGGTCCAGTCTGGTGTTCAAACTTCTTATTCATCTGAAGAAAAAATGTTATGTCCTTTTTATTATTTAATATTTGATGGAAGTTTATGACAGTGCTAGGTTAGTAGCAGTTATATGCGGAATGATTTTCATCATCTAACTTAATTGTTAAATATCTTTACAAAAAATTCAAACTTCATTTAAATTCTTCAAATGCATCCAATTGTTAGAAATAGGACACAGGTTAGTATATAATACAATCTTCTGAGTGGTATTATTCTTCTATCTTCTTCAGAGTTTCTAGCCTGACCAGTGCTAGTACTAGTAAGGGAAATTTATAAATACTAAATTTAAGGTGATGCTCTGACTAACTAAGCCATTCTGTTAGAGGCAATAGTTAGTGAAAATTTCACAGACTTATCTAAGATGGTCATTCTGATTGCCTTTAAGAAAAATATGATGCAGAGAAAAGAAAAATACCCTTCATTACATACATCGAACAGTTTGGTGTAATTGGTAGAGTGTCTGACTTAGGACCAGCAGATCTCAGGATCAATTCTAGTATTTATAGTTTTGAGGTTTGAACTTATAAAATCCCAAGCAATAAAGCCGTTAGTGTTTATTTTATTCTTGAATTATTTGCTTTAAATATTTTAATTGTTTTACTTATTTAATTCTTTGTTAATATTTTCTCCGAAAATTATACTCCTTTTACGATTGGTGTTTGGAGACTTTACTTTTTATAAAAATTCAAATCACAACAAACTCATTAACATTAACATCACATGACTATCTCAAATATTCACTTGCATGCTTTCAAGGGCAGTTATTTCCATGCCATCCCAGAGCCATCTACTTTATGCTTGAGTAATTAGGAGATACCAAATTGTATATTACACCCCCATTAACAAAACACTTTCTGGTTTTTATCTTTATGAATAAAGACTAGATTCAAAGCTGGAACTAATACATATATGTATGATAGGAGCCACCTCTGGCCAGTGATGGGGATTTTATAGCAAATTCTTTTTATTAAAACCACTCACAATATTTGCAGTGTTATTGAAGCAAAATTTATATCACATGACTAAACCTTCAAGCAGTGACGGGTCACGTGTCTTTATTATGATTACGTTTTCTATGTCGTCATTATAATTGAAACATGTTGATCAAAAAAACAAACTCTTTCAAATTAGTTAAAGTTAAAAAAGTTCTCTCATGTAAGAATTAGGGGTATAGAATAATTTTGATAACATAATGAATTCAACTTGAAAAAATGCAAATTAATTTTTATAATATTTTGTATATTTCATTTTTATTTAAAAATCTTCCAAACTGATTTCTATGTATACTAAGATTTTCTTTCAAGAATATCTGGAAGTATATCTAATACATTATGATTTTCTGAATTTCTTTTGTTTAAATATTATAATACAGTTATGTGTACGCGTGAGAGCATATAAAGAACTTGGATAAGTGTACGCGTGAGAGCATATAAAGAATTTGGAATGCGTTACAGAATCAATCTGCTGTGCAAACAACGTGGATTCGAATTCGGAATGAATAAACTTGAAAAAGCTGTTGATAGGCTTAAAGATTTTCATTTTAGGTGGAAATTTATAACTAATCCAAACAGCTATACATTGGTTGGCAAATGGATGTCTAGTGATTCTTAACAGAGATTAAAACAAGGAGGCAAAACTGTTTAAGCTCTCAAAATCCAAAAATTGATAAGTCAAATAAGTGCTTTCTTTTTTTTTTTTCACTGTTTTTCTATGAGGGATTGTTAAAGAACTCTTTTTTTTCCTCATGTGTCATAGCATCAGCCGGGGAAGCGAACCCGCTAACCCGGGACAACTGCTTGTAAAGCAGCTGTTGCTGTTTAAAGGCAGATTTCCTTTTTACATATATACTATTTAATTAAAAGACTTTCATGGGCTAATAGATTTAAATGATAATAATTCAACATTATTTTTTCATGCATTTTTGTACATATATTTAGATATGTAGAAATCCTATTAAAATAATAATAATAATAATAATAATAATAATAATAATAATAATAATAATAATAATAATAATAATAATAATAATAATAATAATAATAATAATAATAATAATAATAATAATATATACTCAATGAAGTATGTAGAGATGCATAGTAAGAGCAACAAGAAGAAATAAAAAACAAAATACATGGGTGAAAGAACAACAGGTGTTACTGACATCAGTGAAAGAATTAAGAGATTGAAGTGGAGATGGGCTGGACGTATTGCTACAAAAATGATAATAGATGGACAGTTAAAATCGTAAACTGAGTTTCAAGAGATTGTAAAAAACCTAGAAAGAGACCACATGTGAGATGAGTGAAATAAGGAAATGTGTTGGGGTGATGTGAACGAAAGGTTAAAGATCAGAGAGAAGATGTATTGAACTTGGATAGATCTTCATCCTGCAGTCGATCGAAAATGGTTGAAAATGGTTGAAAATACTAGTTATATTAGAGCAATAATAAATCAACAAACATAAATTGTATGTTTTAATTAGCAATATTGCATTTCCATTAAAATTTATATTAAACGTTATTGCAGTGTGTGTACACGCGCGCGCGCATGCACACACACACACATATATATATATATATATATATGAAACATGAAAATATACTTTGCAATGACAGTTTGACTTTCCATGGAGGAACTTTAAGTGACCAATAGAGACATGGACATTCAGATGTTACATACCACAAGTTGCCCACAAAATATATACACAATGAAAGAGAGTCATCTGACATCTATGTTGGTGTTTGCAAATAGGATAGAGTTAGATGTGATAAGCACTCATAAAATCCAAAAAGCATGGAAACTTTTCTTTCATGCAATTACTATTCAATCTTCCACAAGAAGATAAAAGCATTTAAAAATAATCTTTTTTGCCTGTGAAGGTAGGTTGAACTCATCTGGTGAGGGTAAATTGTTTTAAAATGTGTGCATAGTAAAATAATGATGATCTTCATTTCTGCACTGTTGGGGAATAGCAATATGATGAAATTCAGATATGAGATGACCTGGAAAAAAAAACTTCCTAAAATGCACCTTTATATATATGTGAAAATGTATACCAGTGGCTTCTGTTGCATTCAAAGTAGTTGTCGTGTGTATCTATACATTGATTAAAACAGCATTTCCATTTTTGGAACCATACCTGGAACTCATTTCTGTTGAACAACTATCTCACATAATTTTTGATATCAGCTACAGTAAAAAAATATTTATCCTTTATTTCTGGGTCATACACGAAACAGCCCAGTTTTATCACCTATAATTACTCCAAAAAGCAGATGTGTTTTTGAAGAAATATCGATTGAAACATCAAACTGATGTTGTATCATCCATCAAGATCAGAGGCACAAACTTCACAGAAATCTTTTCCATGACCAATTCTTTGTTTAAAATTAGCTTGCTTTTTAAAATTAACCTGCAATTCTCCAAATACTAATCTTATACTTAACCCCCTATCAATCCATATTATATCTCACACTTTGTGAATATTAATGGCAGACATTGTTGTTTTTCGCTGTCAGCTTCTGGGATCATCTATCATGTCTTTTCATCCATCTTTGAAATTGTTATGCCATGCAAACACACTCGATTGCTTCATAGCATCTTCACTGCATGCTCCTTGCAACAATTGTAACATTTCTGCAGCACATCTGCCGATTTTCACACAAAATTCGATATTAATACGTTGTTCCAAAATTTCAACTACTCATTTTTATGTCAAAGCATATGCGCAGATATTTATCTTCTCAATAACTAAACTAACTTAAAATTTACACGCGTTAGCTTAAACATGTTCAAACATGAATACTCCTGTGATTTCGATACAATTAGGTTTTGAATGACATTACACGGCCATTCCTGGAACTAATTTGTCACACTTCATACATATATGCGTGGGGTGTTGTGTTTATGTATAGGTTAAATGTTCATTCAGGTTTTCTGTATTTAGGGATAGAAAATTATCTGTCATTTCAAAATCGTCACACCTTATACATATATGCGTGTGTGTTGTGTTTGTGGATAGATTAAATAAATGTTCATTGAGGTCTGTGTTTGGGGATAGAAAATTATCTGCCATTTCAATAATATCGCAAATATTTTTTCACGGTTTCAATAAGTCAATTTCTAAAGAAAAGATCAATTTTATTATCTATTAATTATCCTATTTTTTAATACAATAATGTTACATTCCAGCTGGTGTTACCGAAAAATCATATCTTGCGTGACTTTAAACATAGGTTAACCTGAAAGAACGTCCGAAATGTTTTATCCACAGAAATATTCATGCTGATGTTTAAACATATATATATATATATATTCAAATTTCTTCCACAATTGATTTATTAGGATAAATTAGTTATTTAATTAAATACATTGTACAGGCTTAAACCTGCATTTATTTATGTAATATATGCGGGATTCGAACTCAGACTTTCACACGACCCACTACTCTCAGTGCCATCTCATGAAAAAAGAAAGAATTAAATCTTAATGATTTTATTATCAAGAAGTCACTTCAAAAAAATTTCCAACTTACATTATACAATTCTAAAATATAATTTTATATCAAACAATATAAATAATTGCTTTTCAGATAATAAAAGTTTCCATTTTTAACTTATTATACAACGAATAATATTTGTCTATGTTATTATACATCACTAAGAAAATAATGAAATATTCGAAATTGACTTAATTACTAGTTATTCAATAAAAAAGTTTAAATTCCCAGTCATATTATAACATTTTTATATTACAAAAACAATACAAAGATTTAATAACAGTAACAAACTCTCTATACAGTAGTGACACCCAGTGCAAGCCTTTGTAATCAATGAATGCAAAACGGTTTGTGCATAAAACTTCTATCTAACCTTCTTGCATCCATTGTTACTAAGGCTTCCACTGGGTGGCACTACAGTATGGATAGTTTGTTACTATTATGAACAGCTTGTGTAAGCAAAGAAAGTGATGATTATATAATATAAAAACTTCCAGTTTAATTAGCAAAATATGGAGAGATTTATGCTGGGGTATTAACAAGGATCAAAATATCATGCTATCTTTGAAAAATTATAGAAGTTGAATTGGATTGAAGGTGTTACTAAATATGATAATAGTAAACAATTAAAATGTTAAACTGAATTGCAAAAAATTATAAGATTTAGAAATCACATTTGAAATGTGTGAATGAGATAATGAATTGTGCTGGAATGTTGTGGTCAAAAAAAACTATTGGTCAGAGAAATGCCAAAACGCTATACCTAATAGTAGAATGAGAAATGATATCTATAGAATACACTATTGTGCACAAGTGGTTACCTTGTTGAATCTCAGTGGTGGTAATCTTGTACTATATTTGCTGTTATGGCCATTACAATGATGTTGTGGGATGGCTATATCTTCTCTACATTGTTTAAAGCCTATCTATAATCACACAATACAGTATATATTGTGCCAGTCAAAACATGCTTATCCATCTAACACGAGCTGGAACTCACAAAATGTACTTCAAACCCAGTCAAGCCCGAGATTTAGGTCAGGGACCAGCCTGGATTCGAACCCACTCTCCAAGCACCAGATCTAACACCCAATGGATAACATAACAATGGTAGCACACGAGATTTAATTCTTCATCCGGCCCACTAGCAAATCGGAGAAAACAATAAGACTCATGGACTGAAACATATATATAAACAACGTAAATACTAGACATTCCACGGATAAAATCTAACATATTTAAATAATAGGGGCTTTACTAATGAATACTTATGGGCAATTAGTGAATTGGATTGATTTAATAATGAGACAGAAACTGATATATGATGAATTAAAATATATTTATTGACAATTGTTGTTGGCAAATGCACGCAGGCATTTTATTTATAAAGTAACATTCTCTAGACTATTTGAACAATAATTGATGTTGGCAAATAGGTTTGTGGCTATGATTTAATGGAGCCAAATATCCTACTATATAACTAATCACTACATTAACTTTTACCAGTTATGCCCTTTCATCATCAGTTCGTGTGGCTATTGTACGTGAAATCAAACCAAGTCTGGAGTGAAGCTTAATAATACGTCTTAATTATAATAAATTTATTTTAACTATGGGCTTTTAAAGCGTCCCAGATAGCTTTAGATCGAACGGGTTTTCAAGAGTGCTTCGGATCAATGCCGAAGACTGCATATTAGGGAGGAAAGAGTTGGCTATAACGATTTTACTAATACGCTAGGCACAAGTAAAGTATAATAATAAAGTGGCTCTGCGGATGGAAGAATAGTTTTAGGGTTTTTGTGACAAACAACGGTTTACCCAAGAACCGGTCGTCATGCTGCTAATGGGGAACCTTTATTTGGTTCAGAGGCGGGGGACTTACGTGCTAATCTGGCCCGTAGCTCAGACTTCGCTACTGCACTACCCATAAGAGAAGATGGGCTGGACTTACCGTGGCTCCATCTTATATATATATCAAAAAGAACAGCACAACGAGAAAATATTAATAAATCCCACATCCGCCAAGCCGAAGGATATTATAAATTAAAGATCATATATTAAATGAACACTAGATCATCAGCTTGATCAAAAGAGCCAACTCTTCTGTAGCATGAGAAATACGATATGCTACTGACAGGAATATATAGATACAAACTTTACTTTATCCCGTTCAATCTCTTTAGTTATCTATAACTACTAAACTTTTAAAAGGGGGAAAGTATATTTAATAGGGGACTTACGAATACTTAACTAAAAAAAAAATATACTTATGATTGCACTCCAGGCTAGTTTAATCTTTAGTAACAAAATAAAGGTTGAAAAGCCACATTTTATATTTATTAATTAATTTACAAAATGACAAAATATGAATTTGGGTTTCGAAACAGCGCTATATAAATAATAATACGGAGATTTTAAATTCATATCTTTAAAAACATTTTACTAATTAAATGCACGCCGTTTCGAAACATAGGCATAACTAATAATAAATAAAATAAGCAAAAGAAAAGCAAAATATAACTGCAGTGATTAAATTATATAGCAAAATATTAATTAATAAAGAAAAATTTGCAAAAGTATTACATTTTATAGAATTAAAATATTATTTTAGGAAACAATTTAGACAGTTTACACTATTGGATTAAGGAAAAAATTAGCAAAAAGTATTTCATTTAAATATTATTTCAGAAACAATTTAGCGAGAAAGTTCAATAATATGGTTAGCTAACCTGTTTTGAAGAAACAATGACTGTTTTTGAAATTTACAGAGCTCTGCGATTTTAAATATTAAAACAGTTCTCCTGTAGATGGGCTGGAGATATTCGAACTGGAATGAAGGTGAATTCTTGGGCGGCTTATGGCATCTTTAATTTAGTTGGGAGACGATTTTTAAAATAGTGTTTGTTTAGCTGGATTGAAATCGGAACGAAGGCAAATAAATTATTTTTACGGCTTATGGCATCTTCAAATTTAGTTGGTGTAAGCTTGGTTGTTCCTTTGGCATTTGATGGATTGAACTAGGCGTTCCATCACGGGAAAGCAGCAAAATTTTGCCTGACTTTAGCCAGACATGTTAAGGTTGAACAATAATAAAACTTCTCCTGTTGACTCTCTTCAAAAGTAAGATGGATTCTCCTTCCCGCTTAAAATAAGGCCTATTTATATCCTTCTACTAAACTTTAACACCTTTCTGGAATTTCGTAAGCCTCGGGACCAATTAACTTTTAATTAAAGCAAAATAATATAATTCAATTTCTACAACAACTGATAAAATCTCCGAGGTGTTATATTTAATTTCCTTAAAAAAATGTATCAAAATATATAAACTATATAATTTGATTCATTTTCATTAATTAAATTCCTTTTCAGGTGTTATTACTTAGCAGAAGGAACGGTATTCTGATTTAATGAAAAAGTCTTTTGTTGCAAACAAAAATCAATCAGTAAACTAGATTTTACTTTTTTACCCGGGTGTGTCACTAATTGATATCTTGTTTACAAAAATTCTCATTTTTAATTGCGAACAGATAATTCTTATTTTATAAAACTAAATAACTTTTAACATATTTGTTTATTAAAAAAAAAGCAAATTTAAAGAAAATACTTGTTTCAACTATATATGTAAAACATTAAATCAGAAAACCGTTAAATAAATTAAAGAAAACATTTACATTACTTTTATTTAAACTTAAATATATATGAATCATTTTGCCGTTATTCCAAGGTTTAAATTATCCATCCACATACGAATATAATAGCGAAATATAATTTAGAATTGACCGAAAATTAATAAAACATTTTATAATAATTTATGAGCATTTCTCCGCTATAATTTTATCAAACCTGTCTAATTATAGCGTGTCTTCGTATGTAAATGGATAATGCCATTTAAGCGGCAATTATAGCAAAGTTTTCCCGCTCGATTTATATATATACATTTTTACATTTGACATTTCTACATTTAAGATAGGTTTGAAACTAGTTCAGACGAGTAGGTCATTAGGTTGATGGTGAAACGGAAAGGGATTGGAGGTTTCCATTTCAATATATATAGCTTCTTATTAAGAACACTTTTAATGTAGTAGTTGAAAAAAAATCTGAAGATGGAGAAATAGTATGGAGAGTAAAAAGAGTTTAAATATATATAGAAATAAACAGAATATTAGGTGTGAATTAATATATGATAATAGTAAGGAAAGTAGTTTATTGTTTAAGGCTCGAATGGGATCTTTAGCTATAAAAGAATATACATGTAAATGGAAAAATATGGGTGATTTATTTTGTAAATTATGTAAGGAAGGAATTGAAAATATTAGGCATTTGTTAATTGAATGTAAATGTTTGAAAACAGAAAGGGTACATATAATGAAGTTGTGGAAAAATAAATATGAAAAGAGTGATTAAACAGAAAGTGAATTATTGGTTTTTATGCTGGGTTTGGGAAAAGATAAGGGGGATTAAGATATAAAGGTTATAGAGTTGACAAAAATTATGTTGTGGAAATGGGATAGAGCAGATTATGGGTAAATTTAGAGTGGGGGATGTAAAAGAAAGTGGCTAACAGGTTTATCTGGGCATAATTGCTGAGATATTTTTGACTTCGTTTAAGGAGAAGCCATAATACATCACATCACATCACATCAAGATTGACAGTACTTGTTACTATAACAATGCCATGAAGGGAGTTGCCTAGAAGTCAATAGAAATGAAAATTTACAATTGGCTTAGATTTTAGCCTGTGGACAAATAACAGAGTAAGTTGCATTTTTAAAGAAAAAGTGTAATTTTCAATAATTTGTTTACAAATTAAAAGTTACATGCAATATTTTTGTAAAAGATTCCTTTTTTAATCAAAAACTACATCACTAATAGAAGATTGTCTTTGGAAACCATTTGTTTTTAAAAAGACAACTGTTAAAATGTTTGCTATGGCAATGGGAAACAATTCCGAGTTGGTAAAATAAAATCACCTTGGCCAAATAAAGAAAGTACCTTTTCAAATTTTAATAACATTAAATAATATACTAACTTTTAATTTTTTTTCCTTGATGATAACTAACTCTAAATTTATCTTCTTTTAATAACATAAAATTTAAAAATTTAATCTTCTATTGATTTTTTGAATAGATAAGTTACATCCAGTGATGCTGAATTTTATTGTTATAAATAAAAACTTAGTTTATATATTTATTTTCATATTTTTAAAACATCAAATATTAATTTTAGAAATGTCTATTGAGATTTCACATTTGTAATAAATAATGTTAAGATTTTCAATATATTACATAAAAAAAAGTTTAATTGTAAAAATAGTGTTCAAATAAGGAGGAATCTTAACAATAGACATACTAGGTCCCATTTAAAATAGAAAGGTGGAGTTGCTGTGGAACAGGTTAAGTATCCAAGTCTGAGATCTGCCAGTAAGAATAAATAAATCACATTTCTTTTCAAATACACAGTCATATTTTCTATTATTATTGTTGCTACTAAAAGTACATTGACCAAGTTTAATTTCATTGTTAATTTTAACTGTTATAATTTCATATATATTAATTATCTGATTATAGTATTTATAGTTTCAAATATACTAACCCCTTACTATCTTTTCTTTTTGCATATGTGCATACATTGTAATAATCAACCAGATATAGGTATATATAATTATAGGTAAGATGATGTTTCATATTGTAACCATGCAACCTTTATTCCTCCATTTAGTCATATTTACAATTTAAAAAATTTACACATGTATTTGAATCTAGAATCTTAATAATGTGCATTAAATCAAATTTGAAATTCAGGATGGCAGGCATAATGATCATCATCACAAGGAATGCCACCAAACTGTGAGATTATGTTACTTGAGAGATAAAATATCAAGAGATCCCTTTCAATACTGCATATATTAAATAATCATATGATTTCATTTTCAAACATAAATGAATAAACATATTCCAAAGATTTTTGATCTTCATCAATATTAATTAAATTATATTTGCTGACCACCCTGTATTCACCTTCCTTTGAATTAACTGACTCTGCAGACAATATTTAGTTACATCAATCAATGGCTCTGTAGGGTATATTATATCTTTATTAATTAAATATTAATACTAGCAACAACGATTGACTTGAATTAATGAGCTCAGAATAGCAAAACAAAACAGTATATCTCCAAATTATAAATGATTATCAGTATGCGATTATTAACATTAGATGAAAGTAAATTTGAAAGGTGCATTCAAAGTCATCATTAAGACAATAAATAATATAGTTCAACAGGTATAAAGATTTAGATATTTTGTAGCTGGTTGAGTGAGCATGGAAGAAGTTAAAAGAAAAATAGTGTTGGCAAAGGAGGCATTTGCTAAGAGAAAGAAAATATTTTGGGGATCTTTGAAGAAGGAAGAATTAAAAAAAGATTAATTAAATGCTTGTGCATGAAATGTACTGCTGTATGGTTGTGAAATGTGGACATCAATGAGTAATAAAATTAGGAACAGATTGGAAGCCTTTAAAATGTGGTTATGGAGAATGATAGAAAAAATCATTGGATGAATAAAATAACAAATGGAAAGTTTCGAAAAGAGTAAATGAAAAAAGAGAATTGGATTGTACATATATTAAGAAGAAAGAATAGTTTAATGGTAGATGTTTTGGAGTAAATGGTGAGTGGAAACAAAAAAAGACTAGAAAGCTTGGCATTGTTGGAATGCTACTACAGATGGAAAAAGATATGTGGAATTGAAGTAATGAGCAATGAAAAGAAAGGAATTAGATAAATGAATGAATTTGTGATGTGACTGCCCTCTAAAGCTGTTGATAGGACAGAATACTATTAATTGATTGAAGATATAAGATAACCCAATCATCATTCAGCAAACTACCCTTATTTAACATTAAATGAACTAATGTGGTTATGGAGAATGATAGAAAAAATCATTGGATGAATAAAATAACAAATGGAAAGTTTCGAAAAGAGTAAATGAAAAAAGAGAATTGGATTGTACATATATTAAGAAGAAAGAATAGTTTAATGGTAGATGTTTTGGAGTAAATGGTGAGTGGAAACAAAAAAAGACTAGAAAGCTTGGCATTGTTGGAATGCTACTACAGATGGAAAAAGATATGTGGAATTGAAGTAATGAGCAATGAAAAGAAAGGAATTAGATAAATGAATGAATTTGTGATGTGACTGCCCTCTAAAGCTGTTGATAGGACAGAATATTATTAATTGATTGAAGATATAAGATAACCCAATCATCATTCAGCAAACTACCCTTATTTAACATTAAATGAACTATAACACAGATATAATGTTAAAAGCATCAAAACATCACATGATCCCCATTTCATAGGCATACACATGCTGTTAATAAGAGTACCAAACTTTCATAATCAATGGATGCAGAAAGGTTTGTGCATAAAATTCCTATCTAGTGCCTACTCATCCAATATCCCCAAACTAGTTTTTAGCTTGTGGCTTTCTTCAGTGAGGAGCCTTGGATTTGAGAGCACTGCACCTAGATCTTAGGATCTAATGCAACCCTCCAGCAGCCATCTTTTGCCTATTTGATTAACTATAAAGCCAGGAGCCCAAGATGAAAACACCATAATGTTTACAATCCAATCTCATTCACTAATATAGTCATGAACCTTCCTGCATCCATTGTTTATGAAGGCTTGCACTTGGTGGCATTACTGTATGGAGAGTTTGGTTCTCTTATTAACAGCATGTCTGAGCTTATGAAATAGGAAATCACATGATGTTTTGATGGTTTTACACCTATTTTGTCCATATGATAATGGTGGCTGTGGTTTTTGAAAAACCAAAGACATTAAAATGTACAGATGCTGAACTGAATTCAGATCTGTATTACTATACAGGTAAATGAGCTTGGTTGCAAACATTGTTTTTATCTTGAGCTCCTAGCTTTTTAGTTAACCATATAGGTAAGAGATGGCTGCTGGAGGGTTGCATTAGTTCCTAAGATCTATGTGCAGTGCTCTCAAATCCAAGGCTCTTCACTGAAGAAAGCCACAAGCTAGAAACTAGCCTGGGAATATTGTATGAGTAGGAACTAGATAGATATTTTATGTACTAACCTTCCTGCATCCATTGATTATGAAGGCTTGCACTTGGTGGCACTACTGTATGGAGTTTGGATCTCTTATTAGATACAATGTTGTTATTAAATTACACAATGTGAACATCAATCAATATTCAGCTTTGTATTTTTGGATTAGATAAATATTGGATTATTTCAGTTTATACATACTATATATCTGTGAAAGAAAAATTGGGTGATGGTTTTTTTTCTCCAGGCTGCCTGTAGAACCATCTCTAAATCAATGCATATCTTATATAGCAATACATGAGGGAGTACCCAAAATTAACAGAAAATTTGTAATAAAAAATTGTGTATTTATTTTATTTATTGTTCATTTGATGCAATGTACCAATGGGTTTTTTTTACTCATGTGTCATAGCATCAGCCAGAAAGTGAACCAGTCAACCTGGGACAACTGCTTCTAAAGCAGCTGTCGCTGACCTCTCAACCACCAAAGCTTGACTGCACCAATGGGTTTTTACCTTCAAAACCTCTTACAAAGAGAAGCCTTTTAACACTTCTGTTTTTTTTTTTTTTCATCACTTCTAAATTCACAACAATATGAGGCATTTTTTTATTCAAGAGAATAATAAGAAGTCACATGAAATGAGATCAAGTATTATGGCTGATGGATAAGCGGGCTCATGCTAAATTTAATTTTAAAATGTTTCATACTCTAGGCTTTGTGTACTACCACGTTATCATTCAGCCATTAGAACAAACTGACAAAATGTGAAACACACCTTACAAAAAAATGTGCTACGTATCATCAGGAGTTTCCTATGATTATGTCTTTTGGCAGGTTGATGCAGAAGAATCCCTGCAAGAGGTATCCAGAAGCCTCTCTTTTCCTATTACTCCAGCACACTTCCTTATTTCATCCATCCATCTCACATATGGTCTTCTTCTAGGTCTCTTACAATCTTTTAGAATCCATTTTAAGATTTCAACTGTCATTCTATTATCATCTCTTTTAGCAATATGTCCTTCTTTCAATGACGTTATTAGCACCTATTTGTTTTCTCACTCATGTATTTCCTTTTCAATCTTTTCTTGTTACTCCTAACAGGCATGTATACATACATATCGCACATACAAATATAAATTAAGTAAATATAAAAGCTAGTTTTATGTAAAATAAATAAATGCAATCTTCCAATTTTTTTCTTTTGCAATTAGCAATTTTATCCTCAAATTTATAAATCTGGTAACATTTCCGAGATAATTTTTTTTTTTTTTTAGAAAAATTAATGTTGACTAAAATTTTATTAGATTCTACAATAAATAGTAATGAAAAATTGGTAAGGTTTTTTATAATTTGCATTTTTAAATATTAATTGTTATAGCTCAAATGAAGATGAAATTTATTTGCAACATTTAAATTAATACAACTCAACCAATAAACGAAAAGCTACAGAATAAGCTCAGTTATACTTTAGTTTGGATCATTTATAAGTATATATTGACAATTACAATGCAGAGCATAAATTCTATAACGATTGTCCTGAAATTACGATAATGTATAGAATTCATACTCTGCCTTAACACGTCAACAAATTGATGCACATAAATGACCCAAACTAAAGTATAGGTGGGGTTCATTCTATACTTATTCATTTATTGATAAAATTGTATTAGTTAAATATATCTCACTTCCCATAAATTTAATTTTCATTTTTACAAATTAAAAATAACTTCTATATTTAGTGTTTTCCTGAAGATGTGTGATGATGGTATTTTAGTTGTATTTATATGTTGGCCTATTTCCATCATCTAATACCAGTATTGAATGTCTTTAGAAAGATTTAACTTTTATTTAAATATTCCAAATACATTCAACTGTTAGTAATAGCACACAGGTTAGTATATGCACAACGTTTCAAGAGGTATTATTCTCCCCTCTTCTTCAGGTGTTGCTGGCCTGAGCAGTGGCAGTACTAGCATGGAATCCAAACTGGACAAATTCTTGAGTATTGAATTTTAAGGTAACACTCTAACCAAATGAGTCATCCTCTTGCCAAAGGCCACAGTCAGTAGAAAATTTCATATATTTATCTATGAAGTTCCTCCTGATTTCTCCACTTTTTTTCTAAGTTTAAAGTTGATTAGTAGTTTCTGCACATTATGTATAGTCATACTAGGTTGGCTTATGGGATTGTTTGTCATTATCATGTAAGCAGCTTCTTTAAATTTTTTCTTTCTACCTTTTCTTCTCTATTCAATATTTTTGTATTTTCCCAATTGAACATATATTCATTGGTACATATATGGTCTGCTACCTTAGACATCTGTTTTCTCTCTTCTAAAAACATTCAATACTTATATTAGATGATGGAAATAGTTCAACATATATATATATATGTCCACAGATGGCGTTCTACCAAAAACACCGATCAAGCGTATGTTTTGTTTACATAAACGCTTGATCGGTGTTTTTGGTAGAACGCCATTTGTGGACATAAATACAAGCGTTAGCAAGTTTTTTAACTTGCATTTTTGTTTATCATATATATATAATTGTATAAATTGGAAGTCCAGTCATTGTGTTTTTTGTGTCAAAAAAATAATATTTCATACTAAATTTGTTATTTTTACTCCAGGGATTAGTGAGCTAAGACATAGCAACATGGAGTTTATTTGGTTGAACTCCATAACAAATAGTATTAACCACTGAAGAGTATTAATCTTTAACTGAGGTTTAAAGTTTATATCTGTACTTGAGATAATCTCTAGTTTCGATAACGATTACTAATAATTGTTATTGTATTTATCTGAAATGGATGGCATCAAAGTTGTGAGTGGAGGAAGTTTGACAATGGTAAATGAAAATGTAACAATTCATATTACTTAGTTTAAATGGTAAATGAAAATGTAACAATTCATATTATTTAGTTTATCATTTTAATCATATTATTTAGTTTATCATTTTAATTCCGTAACTTTCTACTTAAGTTTTCATTAGCGATTTTAGTAAGCATTTTATTGCTGACTCACTGTGAGTCAATCCAATTAGATTTGACAGTATCTCTTTATGCAACTGCACTGCACACCTTAAACTATTTTCACTCCTTTTCTCTCACACCATTAGATGTTCTGCGGCCATTTTAACAACTCTGCTAATTTGCATATTATTAAACAATTATTGCTATGCAAATTAGAATATTGCTTTATTCTACTTTTCTGCATATCATTGTTTCTAGTGACCCAATACTGCCTGTATTGAACAGCTTTGTACGCTCACAAACACACATATATATCTTTATTAATAAACACATAAATCTGTCAGTACGTAGCACTTTGATTATGGTAATTGTATTTTGGTTTCCAAAAAACTAATATATATATATATATTTATTTGCCTATTTATTTATTTTGGTGCCAAATTTTTTTTATGAAAGGTGGTGGTTCCGAGAAATTTTGAGATTTTTGGGTGGTGTGCGGAATCCAAAATGTTGAGTGCCGCTTAACTAAATACTCAACCTACCTAAGACTAGAGAATTGAGAATGATAACAAGATATGTTTTATATTTTGTAAATTTTTAAATACTTAATTATGTGAATTGTAAATAAAATATCTATAAAAGAACAAGTAATACGGATTAAAGAAAATAAACTAAAATCAGAAGAAAAATTAAAAGAACGCCATTGCGTGGAACATAAAAAATAATAATAATAAAAGAATGCAATTGTAGAAAACAACAACACTTTTCACTGCAATAATTAGAAATTATATATAACATATAACTAAACTATACACAATATTTTTTAATTAATGATTGCAAATAACTGTATCTAATTAACTTATGATCGAAGATAATTTGTAGACTGTTATAATACATTTAGCAAATTATACTTCCCTGTTATAAATAAGTGAATCATAGAATTCTTTATAATTATTTTATATTTTAGTATACTATTTAACTGTTACATTTTGCTTTATATATTTCTATCTATGGATTTTTTTTTGATAACTCTAGATTGTCCTTATTATTGACCGTTTTTTTTTTTCATGTGAAACTACGCAGCTAAAAATGTCTAAATATAAGTTTAATAACGTTCCTGTATATACATTTTTAAAAAGCCCCATAACAAATCAATAACTTTTATCATTAGGTAAAACAAAAATGTCATTTTTTCTCTCTTTTTTCTTTTGATCTATCAAACTGAGGTTTTAGTAACTTGAACAAAAACCAAATGGAAATCAATTTTCAAATAGTTTTCTTGAATAGTTTATAAAACTTATTTCTACATATATATGTTACATGTTATTTATTTTTAATGTGTTTTTTTTTTTTTGCAAAATAAATAAATATGAAAATTAAGTGAACTTTATGAAGCAAATTATTTCCTTTTACATTGATAGAACGTATGTATACTTAGTTATTTAATGACTATACATGCTAATGTGTTCCTATATCTGTGTAATACACAGATATTTAAATATTCGTATATTGTCGTATATAAAATAGTGGATTAAAAAATGAAATGCAAAAAATAAAAGTTTGCGAAAGAATGGAAAATATTTTGTCAATAAATTTATCTTATCATTTTTGCAAGTTGTTTTAAATCAATTTTCAACAGACGTAGTTAAGTTTAAAGAAAATATATGCGTATATATCTTGAATGTGAAGAACTCTAATTTTAATATATGCAGGTGGACATGCGCACAATGAGTGTTGCGGCATTGAAAATTTGTTAAATAATTTTCTGTGTATAAATATCAAAACAGATGCAATAATTTTGCGATCAGTTTTAAAATACAATAGTTTGATTCTTGCAGACAATTTATATATTGTTTACATATATATATATAGAATAAATTCTATATACAATATAAATGATAAATGTACTTGATAAATATTTATAATCCAATCAAATATTTTAGAATTGTGAACACTTTCCTGTAATTACGTAATAAATCTTAAACTATGCCATATTGAATTAAATATATATATACAACAGACATATTTTATACAATCTCTTCTGATTAAACACATAAACATAAAATTATATATATTGTTAAAAAGAGCAAATCTGGAGGAATGCATAAAACAAAAAATATATAGTCATTACTTCTAAAAAAATTAGAAAAAAAAAGATTTTTAATACTTTTTAAAATGTTTATTTTTACATAAGTTCACAAATTCTAAGTATTCAGAATTAACTGTTAAAGTCCCATTTTTTATAGACAGCTTCATTACAATCTTCATAAAATTATGAAAAAAATGATATATCACCTGCCTGAAATAATTCTTCATTATAAAACTTGCAAAAATAGATTCACTGGTGACTTTCATTTTCACTAGCTGATTCAAGTCGTGTCCTTTTATGCAGAATATCTGCTGGAAATATGTTTTCTTTCTAAAGAAAAAATAATATTTAACAACAAGAATTGTATATCAGATATTACGCTAAGAAAACTTTAGTAAATTGTAATTTATTAAAAAATAATTAATTTTAAAATAATTGCAATATATAATATAAAAGAGAAAATAGAAAAAGTGATTGGATGAAGGACTAAAGTTTTTTTAGGGTGTAGAAAAATTAGAATCCTTTGGTATAATAAATGTGATTATAAGTATAACTTGCAAAAAATTATATTTGTATAAAAACTAAAAAAAATACCTATTGTTTGTAAAAAATGAAATATAAGTTCTTATGTGTGTATGATAAAGTTATATGATTCAGATACCCATTAAACAAACAATGAAATAAATTTGATTTTTTATTAAGTAGAGAATAATTAGAGTGAAAAAACTATAGACAAAATTGCTCATAGTGTACAAAACAAATAGTTATTTTACAGCATTATAAATTATTTATATAAAAAAATATAAAAATTATTATATACTTACAGCTGATAAGAAATGTTATCTTTAGAATTTCATATCTATATTTGGTTAGATTTTTAATCTAAGGAGTTACGTATAAATATATATATATATATATATATATTCAAAACAATACAATAATTAATACAGTAAAACAATATTTTAAAAAAACAAATATATACCAATTTAATAGATTTATTTGTAATGAACAAGTGAAATTTATAAAACAGATATATAAAAATATATGTCGAGTTGCATTTTATACTACTCCTAATTTAAATACATTAATAAATAATTCAAAAAATAGGTGTAGTATTTTAAATCAAAGTTGTGCAATATATAAATGGCTATGTGTTTGTGGAAAGGCATATATTGGGGAATCTCGATGTACATTGGAGAAAAGATCAAAGGAGCATTTGTTGTTATACAAACGAGTGCAAAAATCAAGACGAGAATGTTAGAAATGATGATGTATCACCATCAGTATTTTTTGATCATAATGTAACATGTAATTATGGTTTTGATTTTGATTTTAATAAAGTTAAGATTTTGTGTATTGAAAAAAATAATAATAAACGCAAAATTAAAGAAGCTATGTTAATAAAAAGTGAAAAGCAACAGTTGATAAATAGACAGGCCGCCAATATAAAAATTAATGAATTGTGGGAAAATTGATGTATGATGTATTACTTTTTGTTTACATTTGTAACGGTTTTTTCTAATACAATTTGAATCTAGTTGACAACGACTACATAGATAGTTGAAAGTACTTCTATTAAATTGGTATATATTTGTTTTTTTAAAATATTGTTTTACTGTATTAATTATTGTATTGTTTTGAATAATTATATATATTTTATTATAATTGGAATACAGACATTGATTAATAATTTACATATAATACGGTTATGTATTGAGTTACGTTTACATTGGAATATTAAATTTTTAATATGGATAATCAAATTTGGATTTTACAAGAATGGAAGCGAGTGTCGATGAGAATAATACATCTAAAAGGTAGATTGCAATTTTTATATAATTGTAAAATGAGTCATATTTTCCCAAACTGTTGCAACATTAAAATAAATAAGGAATGCAATTTGCAAGATACTAAAATACAAGATATTAAAATGATTATTTTACGGAATATAATTTGTCAATGCAAATGTTTTTTGTTTAATCAGCGTAAATATTTAAAGTGTTTAAATTATTTTATTAATCTTCATGATGTTGATGAATGGTTTAATTATAAAAGTCGATGTCAATATTATTTTAATAACTACTATATAAAAATTTATAAAAAATTTGATCGTAAAATTACGTTTCTATATAATAAAAATGTAAATAGGAGAAAAAATAGTAACTATGTCAATTTATCTAACATGGATATTGATTTTCAACAAGAATATATTTTGAATTATGGTTCTAAATACGTTGGTGGTATGTGGGTGGATAGTAATTTAGAGTTAAAAGCTGCTGTTGAACATTCTTTTAGTGTAAGGAATTAATACAAAAAGTTAACATTAAAAAATTTAAAAACAGAGCTAATTGAAATTGGAATTCGCATATATTTAGATTTAAAAAGTTTATTCATGATAACGATCTTGTTTGTTTAAAAGAAGATAAGGGGTTGAGGTTATGTCTTATGTCAAAACTTGATTACTACGATAAAGTTTTAATTCAAATGGAAAAGCTTAAATTTAAAAAGGTTGGAAAAATAAACATTGAAAATTTACGTGTAAAGTTTATTGATGATATTTTAAAAAAAGCTAAAAAGAATAAATATATAGATGCTCATACGTATTATCGTCTTTATCCATCTGCTGCAATTTGTCCTAGAATTTTTTCGAATATTAAACTACATAAACAAGATAAACCTTTAAGATTAATGATTGACTTTGGTGGATCATTTTACTATGAAACTTGTAGATTTATAGAAACATTATTAAAAGATGTTCTTGGATTTGGAAAATATACTATTAATTCATCGTTTGATTTTGTAAAGAAAATTCAAAATATTAATATTAATAATAATGATAGTATTTGTACATTTGATATATGTGAGATGTACGGTTCAATAGATAGATTAAAATCTATAAAAATTATATTAGATGCTTTAATGTTAAAAAAAGTTGATGTTAAAAAAGTAAAATTTGTAAATGATGTATTATATTTTATTGATAAAAATATATATGCTATGTTTAATGAAAATTATTATAAAATGGATTACGGATGGCCTATGGGACTTCCTGTAGTTTCACAAATATGTAGTTTTGTAGTATCAAGATATGAAGATATAATTCTTAATAATAATATATATTGCCAAGGTATTAAAATTTATTACAGGTATGTTGATGATGTTTTTGTTTGTGGAAGTTTAGATATTATAAATGTATTATTCAATGAATTAAATAGTTTAGAAGGTTTAAAATGGAGTAAATCTTTTGAAGAAAAAATGTCAATTCAGTATTTAGATATTAAAGTTACCCGTAATAAAAATAAATTAGATTATTGTATGGTAATAAAAGATATTGAAAAAAGAGGATATATTCCTTGGTATTCAAATGTGCCAATAGCACATAAATTATCCGGTTTAAAATCATTTTTATTTAGGAATAATAAATTATGTAAATATAGTTCTGATAAAATAAGTAACATAAATGTATTTATTATGGATTTGTTAAATGTTGGATATGATCATAAATTAATTTATAATATTGTTACTAAGTTTAATAATAATAGAAATATTTTAGATGCTATAGATATTGATAAGATAAAATATACTTGGATATCAATACCATTTATTTGTAATGAACAAGTGAAATTTATAAAACAGATATATAAAAATATATGTCGAGTTGCATTTTATACTACTCCTAATTTAAATAGATTAATAAATAATTCAAAAAATAGGTGTAGTATTTTAAATCAAAGTTGTGCAATATATAAATGGCTATGTGTTTGTGGAAAGGCATATATTGGGGAATCTCGATGTACATTGGAGAAAAGATCAAAGGAGCATTTGTTGTTATATAAACGAGTGCAAAAATCAAGACAAGAGAATGTTAGAAATGATGATGTATCACCATCAGTATTTTTTGATCATAATGTAACATGTAATTATGGTTTTGATTTTGATTTTAATAAAGTTAAGATTTTGTGTATTGAAAGAAATAATAATAAACGCAAAATTAAAGAAGCTATGTTAATAAAAAGTGAAAAGCAACAGTTGATAAACAGACAGGCCGCCAATATAAAAATTAATGAATTGTGGGAAAATTGATGTATGACGTATTACTTTTTGTTTACATTTGTAACGGTTTTTTCTAATACAATTTGAATCTAGTTGACAACGACTACATAGATAGTTGAAAGTACTTCTATTAAATTGGTATATATTTGTTTTTTTAAAATATTGTTTTACTGTATTAATTATTGTATTGTTTTGAATAATTATATATATTTTATTATAATTGGAATACAGACATTGATTAATAATTTATATATATATTGTAACGATCCGGAGAAGGTGGCTTAACGTAATCTGCACTACAGGGCGCCATCTAGGCATTTGAACCTAGAAAAATTTATAGAGTAGGCAGATACGTAAGTAAAAAAAAAAAAAAAAAAAAAAATTTTTTTTTTTTTTGCATCCGGTCGTTAGCCCATGTCACTAGCTCAGTGGAATAGCAGAGATTTAATAATATAATATAAGAATATATATATTAGAGGAATAAAATAAGCCACTGCCAGTAATTAACATACAAACATTTATTTATGCACATATATATATAAGATTTAAAATTATTTTAGTATTAGTTTTACATTTCAAAATTTAACCTACATTTTTAACTTTGATTTTTGACTTTAATTTACATTTAATTACTATTATATTCTAATTTTACATTTTAATTAAGTTCGCACAGATAAATTTATGAAAGCTTGTTTATAATGTTGAATATAGATCGGTTACATAGATTTCACGGTCAAAAACATTTCAAAGTAAACATAAACGATCAAAATACAAAATTATTGATTACTGACAATTGCAGAGGGAAATTTATACGTAACCCAATAGTATTCACCATAAGATACTTGCATTGTCACCAATAACTTAAAAGACATCCGAATAAATACATTTTAGATACTCACCGTAAGGTATCATTATTTATCGAATGTCTATATATTTTGATCAAATATGAAAACCCAAAACATACTTAACCGATAACCAATCCATGCAAGCGTCTATAAACAACTTAAATTTAATGCATTTTTATTTAGGGTCAAGTATGAATAGACCACATAGATTTGCATTTGAAAATAAAATATTCTATCCCTATTTAACCTTAGGCTAAAATTCGCAGTCAAACTGGCATCAATCCATCTGATACATCGATGTATTCAATGTAATACGGAATACGGCAGCACCAAAAAGATTAAGAGAAGATATTGACTCTCATTAGATAGGAATATTACTTCTATCTAACGAGAAGAACAATAAAAAAAAAACTCCATAGAAAGGAACTGCGCTCTGCGTCTTATAATTCCTTCCATAGGCAAAACGGGAGAGTGCGGCGTATGAAGCGATTCTGCCAGTAGCGAATCTCCGACTACATCTACTAACTACATCAATATATCCAATCCATTGACCCAATCTAACAACGACACAAATAACCTAAGATTACCCTCCCCTAATATAACTTTACAAATCTATACAGCCATTCACGCCCGACTTAAGTTTAACATTTATATAATTAATTTAACGAAAAACAAAAAAATCATGATAAAAACTTAAAGAACAAAAAATAAATAAATGGAAATGATTTTACATAAATAAGAAAAAAAAATACATCAAATAACACTATTAATAAAGAATTTAGTTTGGTCAGATAGGATTCTATTTGTAACAATTAAATACTAGGAAAGTTTAAAATTTAAAGTTCTTAGTGTTTTCAAATTAATATTGTTCGTTATATCTTATAAAGTTCTTACGGTTTTAGAAATGTTCATCTTTTACAGTTGCTTGCCATTTGAAATCCAGCGTTAAATTTCCCGATGATCCTGTGGTCCTCTGAATATAAGAAAAGCGATGTTTCATTTTTCCATTTTATAACAACTGAAGGGATTGAACGTGCGTCCTTTCAATCCCTTCTCCCGCACCTCCGCACTAACATCTATCTGTCACATCGTAATAATCATAATAACTCACTGATTAATAATTTCCAAATTTTCCTTTTATACGTATTCGAAGGATTGACTTGGCATTATGTCATCGATGTGATGATCCTTTCACTGAGGTCCGATTTCCCGATGGATTTCTTTCATTGGCTATTTGTTTCTATTGTTTTCCTATCTGACCGATGTTTTTACATTTAAATGCCCAAGGCTGGTTTACATTTGACTAATTAAATTTATCATTTCCATTTCTGATTAATTAACCTGTTTTCCAAATCAAAGATATATTTTTATCTCTAAATCTTTTTAAGTTTTTGTTTTTAAAATACCTTTTCTATTTTTAATACAGTTTTATTTTAATAATTTTTTTAATCTGTGCGATTTAATATATACGAGTTTAAGATGATATTTAATTTCAATTTTTTAATTCTTAAAGAAAATTTTTAAATGCGAACTTTTTAATTTACTTTCATGTTTAATAAATATAAAAAAAACCAATGTAACGAACATCTGTGCTCGTTACAATATATATATATATATAGTACCAATATAAATGGGAGTAATGGAAGTAACACCCCTATTGCATAAAGAAAATGAAATGAAATATAAAAAAATTCTTTAACAACCCTTATGAATTGAGGCAAGAAAATCAATGGTGTACAGTGCCTAAACAATGAAACTTTTTAAATTCAAATCAAAATTTAAAATATATAATGTTTAAAATATATATATTGAAGCAAATTAAATGAAAACCTTTATTTATATGTCCCAGCTTCAAATTCCTAATTCATACCAATACAATTTAAATGAATCAAAATAATAAAGAATGTTGGTTCTTGTGAATGTCCTAGAATTATAAGAGAAGGACTTAAAATGACATCAGTCAAATAAATTAATGTGTAAATGCCAATCAGTAACATACTGATAAAAATGTTACTTCGTAGAAACTAGTTTATCCATATTACTTTTAAATATATATTCTGATTATTGTACTTAATTTATTAAAATAAATGAAATCAAAAATTCCAATTTAATAAAATAATAATGATAATTTATTTACAATAAATAACAATAAATAAATAAAATTAAAACATATTATTGAAATAAAATTTAAGGGTCTGTATTATGTTCTATGTTTAAATTAATAAGTGGTCTTGGACAACATATTTATTCCCTACATCAGAGGAAAATATACATTCGAATTAAACTTTGTTAAACAAGTATAAAATTACATAATAAACCTTAATTTGTTATTATTTATTTACCATAAATATGTTAAAAAAAATCTAAACAAGGTATCAGATAAAGCATATATGATTATTATTGATAAGTTCTAAATAATTATCGTAATTTTCCTGGAATTAAGGATATGTATAAATATTAGTTCTCATACAAACATACATTAAATTAACTTTTTACATACAAATATAATAATACATTTTAAATGAAATCAAATGACTGAATAATGATGAATGTTTGTCATCCATATGTCCTATTTACACTTAAGATTTCCTTCATAAAATTCAAATATAATTCATTAAAATATCCAATGATTATAAAGAAGAAGTCACACAACATGAAAGATAAAGTTTGAAGGTTATTTGATTGAACTGTTAAATATTAATTTTCAACAGAATATTAGGGCACATTAATTTTTTCTAGATGATTGTTACTATGTATATACAAATATATATGGTATGTAATCTTATAATTGAATATTTATAAATACAGTAATTAGATATATGTAAAATATAACTTTAAAAATTTTATCCATTTAGGAGCACTTTAGACTATCCTCATAGTCTTTGTCAACTAACACTTTGAAAGGCTAACCTTTCCACAATTCTGTGGTTTTAATGTTTGCTGCCTGTCTGTTAATTAAATCTTGTTTGTATTTGTATATTAGCATAGCTTCTTTTATTTTCCTTTTGTTGTTATTTTTTTTTCTTTTTAAAAATAAAGGAAGCTATGCTAATATACAAGTACAAACAACTTAATTAACAGACAGGCAGCAAATGTTAAGATCATGGAATTGTGGGAAAGTTTGCCTTTCAAAGTATTAGTTGACAAAGACTACAAGGATAATCGAAAGTAGTCCTAAGTGGATGAAATTTGAAAGTTATACCTTACATATATATAATTACTGTATTTATAAATATTCAATTATAAGATTGTGTATAATGATTTGAAGAAATACAGATGTCAAATTATATATATGTCCACAGATGGTGTTCTACCAAAAACGCCAATCAAGCGTATGTTTTGTTTACATAAACGTCAGAGTAGTTAGTATTCACTATCTCTAACTATAATTCCACTTTCAGATCATGATTTCAAGCTATTTGCTATCGTCAGTGAAAGACAGGAATAAAGAAACTAGATCTAAATACAAACTCTGAGCGTTTATGAAACAATTTCTATTCAGCTTGCAAGCGTGAATTTTTTAGACACATAATGTCTTCAAACTCAGCATAGCAAACCAGATAGCTATATGGGTCTGATCTCAGTTCAGCATCATCACATAGTAGAAGCCTCTGCAATCTATATCATTGCAAGAAAGACCTCAAAGGTACATTTATGATAAACAAAAATGCAAGTTAAAAAACTTGCTAACGCTTGTATTTATGTCCACAGATGGCGTTCTACCAAAAACGCCAATCAAGCGTATGTTTTGTTTACATAAACGTCAGAGTAGTTAGTATTCACTATCTCTAACTATAATTCCACTTTCAGATCATGATTTCAAACTATTTGCTATCGTCAGTGAAAGACAGGAATAAAGAAACTAGATCTAAATACAAACTCTGAGCGTTTATGAAACAATTTCTATTCAGCTTGCAAGCGTGAATTTTTTAGACACGTAATGTCTTCAAACTCAGCATAGCAAACCATCTGTGGACATAAATACAAGCGTTAGCAAGTTTTTTAACTTGCATTTTTGTTTATCATAAATGTACCTTTGAGGTCTTTCTTGCAATGATATAGATTGCAGAGGCTTCTACTATGTGGTGATGCTGAACTGAGATCAGACCCATATAGCTATCTGGTTTGCTATGCTGAGTTTGAAGACATTACGTGTCTAAAAAATTCACGCTTGCAAGCTGAATAGAAATTGTTTCATAAACGCTCAGAGTTTGTATTTAGATCTAGTTTCTTTATTCCTGTCTTTCACTGACGATAGCAAATAGCTTGAAATCATGATCTGAAAGTGGAATTATAGTTAGAGATAGTGAATACTAACTACTCTGACGTTTATGTAAACAAAACATACGCTTGATTGGCGTTTTTGGTAGAATGCCATCTGTGGACATAAATACAAGCGTTAGCAAGTTTTTTAACTTGCATTTTTGTTTATATATATATATATCTGGTATTATAATTTTCATTTGAATATAATTATTATTTTACCCATTAATATATTAAGTAGTCTGTAGGCAGTGTATGATATAAATGTGACATAGGTTTAAAGTAAAGACTTTATCAAAATTTTATAATTTGAAATGATCCTATTATATAGCATTGAAAACAATAATACACTATAGAAGATCAAAACTTTAAACATCTTAATAAAATATTCATTTTATTTTAGTAAATTGTAAGTATTCAGATCCTAGTTAAATTATTAATTTATCTGTTATATATATATATATATATATATATATATATATATATATACAGCATTTTCTGCTCATCAAAAGATCAGCAATATAATAACCAAGCCTAAAGATTCAATCCCTCTTGAATCTCATGGTGTCTATCAAATCTCATGTAAAAATTGTAAAGCTTCTTACATAGGTATGAGTAATCGTCGCATCAGTGTTAGGAGAGATGAGCATGCTAATGCAGTTAAACAACACTCATCATCATCAGCACTCTCACTCCATACTATAGATTCAGGTCATAAAATAGATTTTTCTAGTACCAGGATCATATCCAGATGTGATAATCTCTACCAATGCAAAATCAGAGAAGCCATTGAGATACTTAAAAGGCCAGATTGTATCAATAAGCGAGATGATACGTGCAAACTTCCTCCTATTTGGAAAGATTTCTTTAAAAAACATTCTTAAATTTAACATTTTTGCTATTGGTGGGATTTTTAATGTTTTATTCAAACCAGTGATTGTAGCGCCTCTACAACCGTCTTTCTACCTTTTTATAACTCTGTGGATGGCTTGTGTGACCAAGTCGAAACGTCAGTGTATTGGTATTAAAAGTTTTTAACACGGATGAACCCGCAAAATATGTATTTTATATATATATTTCACATTAGTATATATATGTATAAACATTGTATTTTCCTTTAACAAAAGCAAAATCAAATGCTATGACAATAAATTTTCTTTTGTTGTTGTTGTTATTTCAAAAGCCTGAGTAATAATGCCTTATACCTTTTTTATGTAAATTATATATTCCAGAGTAAATATATAACCTTTTTTATTACTATGTGGTCTGATACTGATTATATTTCAACATATAAATTTTTACATTCTGTAGTAGAGTAATTTTGACTAGTGAATTGATATATTAATGATGTTAAAACTTTTCAGAAGCAACCATAAATAAAATTATATATTTCCATGGGTAATATAAATAATAAATTACTCCCTATCCTTCTTCCCAGGATATTTTTTATCTCTTAATTTTTGTGGATATATAAATTATTTTACTTATATCTTAATGCATTTTACTTTTGAAAAGCAGAATTTTGTATATATATCTTAAACTTTTAGTGTAAAATGATAAAATTAATCTGTATTATACATCTCACAATCATTTTGAAATTAACATTCTTCCACTGGTCAAGTGTGTTTGGAAAAGGGGTGTATTTATTAGGAAATACTAGAAATGTGAGACTCAGTATATAGATAAAACATAAAATACTTTATACACTCATATGTGTAACAATCACAAAATTATATAATTTTTCTTTGAATCATATAATTACTTTCCATATAAAAATAAAAAGTGTGGCGGCCATATTAATGATAGATATTATAATCTCTTTCCACTTCTTGTTCTTTTATCTATAAAAATATGTGATTCATGGCATATATCAACATAGTAATTAATATATATATATATATATATAATTACTATGTATATATATATATATATATTGTAACGTTTAATTATATACGTTGCAAATATATTGGCATTTGGTAAAAGCTAAAAAAATAAAAGTAAATTTAGATTTTTTTTTGGACTAATTTTTTTTTTAAAAAAATAACGTACAATGAAAGTTAAATTATTCTTTCGTTTTTTTTTTTATGTAAGTAGAAATAAAAGTAGAATTGGAGAGAACAAAAGAATTCCAAAAGTAAAATAAAAAAGATAAGAGAAAGTAAAAATATTTTGGCTAATTAAAGATGGCCGAAAAACTTGATAAGAAAAGAGAACTTTATAACGTAAATTTTATAAAGAATCTACAAGATTATGAACCAAAAAACGCCATGATAATAGCATGCGCAGAAGTCTGAAAACTGGACCTCGGGTATAAAAAGGAGGGATTCGGTTGGAAGAACGTCTTGGTTTAGCTGATATTCTTTTGGTTGGTTTTGGATTAAAGAATCCAGACCACTCTACGATGAAAAAGTTATTCATACGAGAGTAGACTGGAGCTTTAGCTGACATCATTACCGATGGACACCAGAGAAGCTTACGCGACTAGCCTATGGAACCAGCACCAAGATCAACTAATAATCAAAGGCCGTGAGCTCAATTCAACCCCAAAAAACTATGCATAGTTATCTACTACTGAATTCACAAAACTTACCGGTAAGTAATGCTTCATTACTCCTGATTGTGACCAAATTAAACGTTTTCAAACAATTTCTAAAAGTATGTTTAAACAATCCCGATAGAGACATTAAATTTCTTGTGCAAGAGACATTCATTATTTAGTAACTTTCTAGAAGAAATTTGGAAGTGAGCTGTAATTGTAAAATTGTTTTTTATTAATTGATTCACGTCTGAATTGTGTTCTCTCCAATTTATTTGATAAATAATTGCCTTTCAAATTTTATTTTTTAATCTATTATAATAAAAAATATTTCTAATACCAATTTTCATTTGTGCGTTATTAATAATAGTTATTATTTTTTATTATTAAATTTATTATTAGTTTAAGAAGATTTAAGAATGTAATTTACCTTTGCCAATATGTTTGAATAAGCCCAGGAATAATAATCTTGAAAAAATAATTCTCGTTACGGTATGATGTAATACCGATTAGTTTAAAAATATCTTTTCTTTTTAATTTTCGAGATGCTATGTGACGGTTCAGTGGGTTCTTGCAGAACTCTGGCGCCTTTCAAATAAATTAAAAGCTGATGTCGTCGATAGCATAATTCTCAACAATTACAAGGCCGAGTTGATCAGGAAATATAGCTATGTTTTTAATAGAAATCGAAATACAACTTTCTTCTTTTTAACATAGCTTGATCAACTCGCGCGCAATTTATATTAGCGTGTAGAGGCCTAGCAAAACGGAAAACATTATAATGGCTTACCCAACTAGGGCTTCGATTTAACTACCACAACCTGAGATAAGTTGTAATGATAAAGAACGTTACAACGTTGACCCAAAAGAAACTCACAGCCGGAAAATAAATAGCAATTTTTTTTTTAAAAAAAACTAACTAACTAATTAAACCCTGATTATTAAAATATAAAAAAATATTTTTTTAATATGACTTCCAGAAAGAAAAAAATGTATGTATATTTTTTTTGATATGTCTAAAATAAAACACGATCGTGGCTGATGTAGACGTAAGTCACAAGTATTTGACCGGGTAGGCGGTTACTGAAGAGGGGAAAAACATAGCCCCGAGTCCTAGTACGCAGTATATTAACATAAGACCACCTTTATATGCCCATCAGACTATTTCTAGCAGGGATCCCAATAAAGGGGAAGGCAGATCAAGTTGGACCAAGTTGCCGTGAGCCTGTAAGACTCAAAACGATGAGCAACGCTCGTTAGTGCTTATAACTTGGGCTTCTTATCATTAATATTACATTAAAGCGGAAAGGACACAGATGAATGTGAAATATTTTCCATTCCCACCATGTTAGACCTAAAAGTGGGCGTTAAAGCCGAACGTCGCTTGTGAATGAATCTACGGAATATATCAGCACGCTACTACATAAAAAAAAAAACCCACGAATATGAATTTAAAAACTTAAGAATAAAATTAGTGTAAACCCCTATTTTATTCTCATCATCCGGGCACTGGTGGTATTGTAACGTTTAATTATATACGTTGCAAATATATTGGCATTTGGTAAAAGCTAAAAAAATAAAAGTAAATTTAGATTTTTTTTGGACTAATTTTTTTTTAAAAAAAATAACGTACAATGAAAGTTAAATTATTCTTTCGTTTTTTTTTTTATGTAAGTAGAAATAAAAGTAGAATTGGAGAGAACAAAAGAATTCCAAAAGTAAAATAAAAAAGATAAGAGAAAGTAAAAATATTTTGGCTAATTAAAGATGGCCAAAAAACTTGATAAGAAAAGAGAACTTTATAACGTAAATTTTATAAAGAATCTACAAGATTATGAACCAAAAAATGCCATGATAATAGCATGCGCAGAAGTCTGAAAACTGGACCTCGGGTATAAAAAGGAGGGATTCGGTTGGAAGAACGTCTTGGTTTAGCTGATATTCTTTTGGTTGGTTTTGGATTAAAGAATCCAGACCACTCTACGATGAAAAAGTTATTCATACGAGAGTAGACCGGAGCTTTAGCTGACATCATTACCGATGGACACCAGAGAAGCTTACGCGACTAGCCTATGGAACCAGCACCAAGATCAACTAATAATCAAAGGCCGTGAGCTCAATTCAACCCCGAAAAACTATGCATAGTTATCTACTACTGAATTCACAAAACTTACCGGTAAGTAATGCTTCATTACTCCTGATTGTGACCAAATTAAACGTTTTCAAACAATTTCTAAAAGTATGTTTAAACAATCCCGATAGAGACATTAAATTTCTTGTGCAAGAGACATTCATTATTTAGTAACTTTCTAGAAGAAATTTGGAAGTGAGCTGTAATTGTAAAATTGTTTTTTATTAATTGATTCACGTCTGAATTGTGTTCTCTCCAATTTATTTGATAAATAATTGCCTTTCAAATTTTATTTTTTAATCTATTATAATAAAAAATATTTCTAATACCAATTTTCATTTGTGCGTTATTAATAATAGTTATTATTTTTTATTATTAAATTTATTATTAGTTTAAGAAGATTTAAGAATGTAATTTACCTTTGCCAATATGTTTGAATAAGCCCAGGAATAATAATCTTAAAAAAATAATTCTCGTTACGGTATGATGTAATACCGATTAGTTTAAAAATATCTTTTCTTTTTAATTTTCGAGATGCTATGTGATGGTTCAGTGGGTTCTTGCAGAACTCTGGTGCCTTTCAAATAAATTAAAAGCTGATGATGTCGATAGCATAATTCTCAACAATTACAAGGCCGAGTTGATCAGGAAATATAGCTATGTTTTTAATAGAAATCGAAATACAACTTTCTTCTTTTTAACATAGCTTGATCAACTCGCGCACAATATATATTAGCGTGTAGAGGCCAAGCAAAATGGTAAACGTTATAATATATATATATATAAGTTGAAAGAAAAAACAGACACAAACACGAACAAATTTTTTCATAGATATTTACTATATTACATTGGAATAACAGCTAACAGTTAAATAATAATTTTGAATTAAAAAAAAATTATTATAAAGTAAACATTTAAAAAAGTCTAGTTAATATTATATTAATTCTGATTTTGAAATCTAAAACAAGCTTGTTTTCATGTTATAATAGATAGTACTAATAATTATAAAATTCCTTTATCTATTTTATAATTAAATTGAGAATTTTTAAATTAAAGCGTATGATAAAATTCTACAATCTGATATTATTTAAAAAATAAAAAATACTTGAAGATAAAAATTTAGTTTTAATTAAGTTGAATTAAAAAAGTCATTAACTTGTTTTTCTTTAATCAAGATAAAGAAGAAAAAATTTACTAATTGTTGTTTTTTAAATTCCACAACAGTATAAAAGATAGATTTAAAAGATCAAAGGTTATTACAACATAGACAGATTATAATTATGAAGTTATAACTGAAGGAAAGAAGTAGAGCTGCTATTTAATCATGATAGTAGAGTTTGAATTCACATGGAAGCAATAGTCAGTTTTTACATGGTTCATAGCCTATATGTGTGTGTGTATTAGATAGCATAGATACTGAATGGAACTCACTGAATGTCAACAATTACCTGATTTATAACTTTCTCAAAAATGTCAATAAGTTATTATACTACTCCATTATGGACATGATTATAATGAACCAGTTTACTGAGAGATTCTGGATTATTGAAGGATTACCTTGCTATGATTTATACACATGCCACTTTATCTATAGGCAGAAAAGCACAGTCAAAGTTACTGTATTGTAAATATATATTATAATGGGATGAGGAAAGGTGGTCATAGGATTGGTCATCCTTGGAGTGATGGAATATCATCATCAACCTGTTAACAAGTATTTTAATTATAATTTAATTAATATAAATTTAAGTATGATATTCAAGTCATTTTATATATTAAGGAGATAAAGTAAGATGTTATTAAAATAAGAGATATTAAATAGAGCATGAGACCAAAATATCTCTCTGTAAGATCAACCCAGTTAACTCCTTAGAGCAACTAAAATTATAATTAGCCATGCATCAACCAGCATTGTCAATGAGTAAAAGTAAGTATAAATACTACTCAAAAGTAAAAATCATTCAACACAATTGACCAAGAATTAAAATAAATCAACAGTCAATCTTGTGACTGAATTTAAAATGGGTCTACTGTAGACCAGGGCAATTATTTAACTTTTTCCAACTTGGGGCAGTTATTTAGCCATTAATTTGGATGCAGTGACTAAGTGCACATCCATCTAAATATACAACCATAAAAACAATTTTGAGATATTAAAACATGCTGATCATCAACAATTCTCTGTCCACTTAGTACCATTAATGTACTGGCCAACTATAACATAATTCTGATAGAGACTAAACCAAATAAACTATGCATGGGCTTTGAAGAATATACTCTTAGTGCTAAACCAGTATGATAATGATGATTGATGGGAATCTTATCATCATCACTGAATGCCCGTAAACACTAATATACATTCCATTTTATACATCAGATTGTTAAGCACAAATCTAGCTCAGAGAACATAAGCTCTCTTACTGTATTGTGACCAAGAGATTATGCAAATACATAAGATCTAAAAACCATTTAGAACTAAGTCACTGGAATAATTTTAACAACTGAATACAAGTTTATTAATAACAATAACAAAAAACTGAAGTTAAGGTCTCTAGAATATGGCTACACACATATAAACTCTCTGATTTTGATTAATAAACAAATAAAACTATCACATTTGTGATTTACAAAATTACTACAAAATTGAGGTTATTACATTGTGATTTACATATGTGTTCATATAAAACATATATATATATATTCACACACAGACATGCTATATAATTTCTGGACATATTTGAATAGTCATAACATAATTATAAAAATTTTAAGTTACATAAAAATACTATAAATGATTAAAATTTACTTATACATGTCTATCTGACACACGTTGATATGTTCTCACCAACATGTGGCATTATAATTTCTCGACATATTTGATATAAAAATACTATAAATGATTAAAATTTATCTGTACATGTCTATATGACACTCATTGACATATATGCACACAGATATGCATTTGATGGATGTATTTCAATCATCATATAAAATGAAATTTGATTAAAATTTTACATATATGTCTGTGTGTGTATGCACAAACTGATGTTTACATATTTTAATTTGACACAAGAATAAAAATTATTCAAGATATACTTTCCATAATTAATTCCTTCATTAAAATACATTAAGAGTATATAAAGTTCACATATTGTACCAGTCAAAACATGTTTATCCATCTAACATGAGCTGGAACTCACAAAATGTACTTCAAACCCAGTCAAGCCCGAGATTTAGGTCAGGGACCAGCCTGAATTCGATCCCACTCTCTAAACCCCAGATCAAACACCGAATGGATAACTTAACAATGATTGCACATGAGAATTAATTTTAAATCCGGCCCATTAGCAGAGCAGAGAAGACAATGAGACATCTATTAACATGGCTGTATGTTTGGAAGTGGAGAAAAAAGAATTTAAACTACTCAAATAAGTTAGACAATAAAAATATATTAATATAATGACAAATTATTATACATACATTTATAAATTTATTGCATATATTAGTATGTGTGTGAATGAGCAAGCGGTCTACCAAATGATAGATAATTATGTATTGTCATTCATGCTCTATTTCTCATATGCTCTTTATTAGCAAAATCATATATAAATAAACACACATCTTTGGTGGGTCCAATATTAAGATGCCAATCAATTATTAGAAAGAATTCACATAAAATTGCTATTAACACTTTGGATTACGGTTCTGAAACATGGTGACTAACATTATTTTGGGGAGCATTCTGAGATTCATTACAGATATAATATAAACTATTTTCATGCCATTATGGTCATGAAAATAAATAAAACATATTTGAAAATTATGTTTAATTTTATGACAAAATATTTATTAAAAACACATTTAAAAGACAGAATACTTGATTTCCCCCAAGGCAGATACTCTTAAATAGATTAATAACAAATTACGATGATGGGATTGTATAATAAAACTATAATAATAGTAATTAATCTAATAATATTTGGCATATATATATTTTGAGCTGAGTGCAATTTTAATATTATTACAGTACTAAAATATTAGTCATAAGCAAAAGAAATAATACTATGCCGTTTGGTGGTACTGACATAATGGCAAATAACTAAGAGGAAAAGGTCATACTTCTGGATGAAAATGAAGTCTAAGACCCCCTTCTTGGGCAGTGCTTAGAGAAATGTGGATAAGGCATGCTGTGGACATCACCAACATGCAGGCCTTTTGTATGAAGAAAGTGGATAGGCATAGCATGTGCCAGACTTATGGGAATCACCACCAGAGGCCCTTTTATACAAAATAAGTGGTCCTGGGAAGGTTAACTATCCTCAGGACAAAGCTTGAGAAGTAAATCTATGGGTTCGAACTTGTCATAATCCCCATATTGGAAGCACACACATATATAATCATGAAAATAAGGCCAAACATCAGTAACATAGTATGGGAAACATCACTAACAACATTGAATAAGATTTACTGCTTTAAAAATAAATAACCCTTGTTTGAATGCCATAATTTATTTAAATAATATGCTATGCCACTAGAATATATATAGAGATTTAGATTTCATTTAATAACTGATGTAGTAAAATATACATTAAGATTTAGACCCCTCCTTTTCTGCTATTTAAAGTAATTCAATCCCACCTTCATTGATTTTATAATAACTGGAATATTTAAGTACTGTATTTGATATGTCAAGAGTATGGAACAATAAAATAAAAACTAGCAGTTGTCTATAGAAAACAAATAAGTCGCTCTTTTAGAATTGAATAATAACATTTATAAAATAAATAAGGTTTCAGAGCATTAATTAGCTTGAGTTTTGGATTCTCCCTAGATAGAAAATCCAGAGTTAAACAAATAAATTTTTTATACTAAAAATGAACCTAAAATGTTGATTCGTAAAAACAATCTGCCGAACGTATTAATTAATAATGTGTCACGTTTTAAATGGACATTAAAAACCTTAATTCGTGAAGATTTACTTAAAAAGAAGAAAAGATTTTAGAAATTCAACTCATCAGATTGCTTGAGATTGGCATATTAATAATAACTAAAATAGATATATAAAATTAAGCGATAAATACATATAAATAAATGACCACACCAAAGTTAAAAAAAGTTAGAGCATATGAGAGAGGATTAAATTTATAGAAATTATTTAAGAGTAATTTATATATTAGAAAAGTTAAATTATACATTAGGAGAAATTGATAGTAGAGTTTGAGACTAATTAGGCAAGCTAGATTTAGTTTCAATGGTGGCAGTTTGAAATAATTTACATTGCACCATTTTAAGAGTCCATATTAAAAAGTCCAGCTCTTGCATGGCAGTTCTTATGTGACAGCAAGCTTCCATTTAGCATTCCAGAGTTCTTCTTTAGTCTTTCCTTTATTTCAGAGTAGCAGTTAGATGGTACATTAGTGGGAAAAATGAATCAGCAATGCTTTGAAACTGGAAAATAAGCTAAAACTAAAAAATAAGCTAAAATATAGATTATCTAAACAAGATACAATGCCAATAAAAACCAACAAAATATATCTTATATCATTTCATAAAACTGAAACATGGATACTAATATTACCTATTAACAGCATCTCATTTTAATCTTCCCTGCTGCATTTACCACAAATAGATGTTGGAACTGGGGGACAAAGAGAATGAACTTTAGAGAAATTATGATTCTATGATTTATTTTTGAAACAACAAACAAGTCACAAATGTTTCCTGTCATGGGTTAGCAGGTTCACTTCCTGGCTGATGCTATGACACATGAGAATATATATATATCTTTTTTTCCTCTTTTTTTTGCATGCTATCTCATAATCATTTTCTTGTTTTACACTTTTCAGTCCGTATTTCTTTGGTCTAAATGTGCAATAAATTTGTTTTTGAAAGAGAATTGTTTCATTTAATGTAGCAGAATATATTTACTTGGACTTAAGGACTTTTTTATCATAAAACCTGTTACTCAGATATTCTTACATTTTCTCGTCATTTCCGTTATTGGACTCTTATAATAAAGATTTTTGCATAATAATTATTTTAATTTAAATGATAAAAATTATAGTATGATTTTTGTTAAAAAATATAAATTTCGTTTATTATAATGATGACATGTGGCATCATTGATTTTTTTTCCCCCTCATATTTGTAATCTGAATTATTTATATATATATATATTTCTTTATAAATCTTATATGCATTAGTTAATTACTTTATGTGCAATCTATAATTGGCATATAATACTGTGGAATTATACATTAAATAAATAAATCGAATTGAAATCGAATTGAATAATAATAATTTTTTATTATTATTGTTTATTGGTTTCAATCCTTTCTTCATGGTCGTATTGCATATATTAAATTTAATAATACTATTTCATCTAATTTTAAATGTAATTTGGGAGTTCCTCAGGGTAGTATTTTAGCACCTATGCTTTTTAACGTTTATATGAATGACCTTAAGGATTGCTTAAAATCTTCTTATCTTTTGTGCTATGCAGATGACTGTAAAATCTTTAGAAGAATCACATCTGTGTTTGATTGCACTCTTCTTCAAAATGATATAGATAATTTTAGTGCTTGGTGTGATCTAAATAATATGACTGTTAATTTCAGTAAATGTTCCTTAGTCTCGTATTCTAAAAAATCTGAAGTTTTGCATTTTTCTTATTTTATTAATTGTCACAAAATTATTTCTGTTGAATCCCAAAAAGATTTGGGAGTTATATTTTCTAGTAATGGATCCTTTCTTCCTCATTTGGAAATGATTATTGGTAAGGCTTTAAAAATTATAGGTACTATTCTAAGGTTTGGTTATCATTTCAGTGGTGATACAAAATTTAAATTATTTTTATCATTGGTTCTTCCCATCATTGAATACTGTTCAGTCATTTGGAATCCTAGCGCTAAACAGGGATGTAATTTATTACAATCAGTGTCTAATAAGTTTTCTAAATATGTTTCTTTGGAAAATAAAACTGTTGATCATCTTTCTTCTAGAAGACAATATAGAGATCTTAAATATCTTTATAAACTTCTTAATAGAATAGTTCTTTTATCTAACACAATTTTTACTGTCATAATTAGATCTCATGTGCATGATACTCGGTCTGCTTCTGTTTGTTACATTAAAACTTGCCATTCCAATGTTCTTAGATTTTTTCCTTTATTTAGGCTACCATCTTTATATAATCAGATTTGTAGTAATATTAATTACTTCAATTTAGATTATAATCAATTTTGTAATGTTATTAAATTTAAATGTCAGATTTGATTGGTTTAACTTGATTTTGTTTATATATGTATATTTGTTAAATTGTTTATTATTATTATTATTATTTTGTTATATTTATCCCTTTTATTTATTTGTTATTATTACTGTTTTAATAATAATTGTTTATATGCTCATGTTTAATTTTACTTTAGATTTTTAAATGTGTTAATTATCTTTTATTGAAATATGGCACATAATGTCATTTAAACTCATTTATGTATTTATATATTTGTTATGGTGCAATACTGTAATTGGCTTTATGCTGTAGTTTTGTACGGTAAATAAATGAATTGAATTATTGTTGTTGTTGCTGCTGAAATTATTATATTAATGATCTCAAAACCTGTCTACAATACTTCCATCTTATGTTATGCTGATGATTGTAAGATTTTTAGACACATCGATTCTATTCATAATTCTGTATTGCTTCAACATAATATTAATAGGTTTTTTAAATGGCGTGGAAAATAGAATAGTCAAAATAGGCATAAACTTTTTTTCTATTTTATTCTAATAAATCTGAAATTACAAAGGCACAAAACTCTTCATACAGTAGTGTGTCACTCAGTGTAAGCCAGAGTAGTCAGTGGATTGTGCATAAAATCCCTATCTAGTGTGTATTCATCCATTATTCCTAGATTTTAGGTGCAATGCCCTCAGATCAACAGGTCTTCATTGATGAATGCCACAAGCTAGAAACTAGTCTGGGGATATTGGATGAGTAGGCACTAGATAGTGATTTTATGCATAAATCTTCTTGTATCCTTTGGTTACTCTGATTTGCTCTTAGTGATGCTTATGTATGGAGAGTTTAGCCTCTGTGTAAACAGCTTGTGTAAGCATAAAGAATGGCAATCATGGGATGTTTAGTGGATTAAGTCTGAAATTCTAAGATTCAAATATCAAGTTAGCTCACTACAATTAATTAGTTTATTAATTTATACCTTTTCATCTGAACTTGAAGTCAACAAGTGCTTTAGAATTATATATTAATAATATTAAATTAAACTTTACGGACACTCTTCAGGAATCTTGGTATTATATTTTCTGATAATGGCTCCTTTCATAACTATATAGTAATACAATCCTTAAGATGGTGTCGTTTTGTATTAAGCTTTGTAAATATATTTACTCTACTTTTTGCATATGATTAACATATATATATACTCTTTTTGCTTTTTATAATTAATGTTAAAAATAGATAATTATGCATAGTGCACAAGTCTCTTCTTGTTTCAGAATTTTTTTAATATGCTATTTGCATCATCATCAACCATTATCAATCCACTGCAGGATGAAGGTCTTTCCAAGTTCAATCCATCATCTCTGATCTCTAGTATCTCTTCTCCACGTTACCCCTGCACACTTTCTTATTTCAGCCATCCATCTCACATGTGGTCTCTTTCTGGATCTTTTACAATCTCTTGGAATCCCGTTTAAGATTTCAATTGTCTAGCTATTATCATTGCTTCTAGAAATATGTCCAGCCCAATTCCACTTCAGTCTTTTAATTTTTTCAATGAGGTCAGTAACACCTATTAATTCTCTTACCCATATATTGCGTTTTCGATCTCTTCTTGTTATTCCCAACATGCATCTCTCCATACTTCTTTGAGTGGCATATTTATATATAAATACACAAATCACCTATAATGTTAAAACAAACCAGCAAGACTTCTTAGAAGAAACAATTTACAACATAGATAAAAGGATTAATCCCTTTATTTATGCTGTTAACTTTAGATCTTGTTTCTCACAGGAAGTACAGCTGGAATATTTTAACATTATGTTAACCGACTGTTTCTCTTTATATATATATGACCTTTCAATAATGGATACACTGCAGAAGCCTGGTACTTTCATATAGTGACCATCCATGGTTTCTTTTACTCATGAAAGTATTAAATAAAAATAAAAACTGATAACATTTGAATTTATAGATTTCATATATATGCTTATCTGTGTAAGAATTGTCATGAATCACCCCTCAGTCAATGTTTTTTCTACCTGTTCACTCAATCACTTCTACTGCTGCTCTCTTTATCTTTATATCTTTTTCTCACTTTATTACTAATCTGTTTCTTTCGTAACTATTCTTCGTTTTTTTTACGTCGAAATGGATAAAATTAAACTGCATAGTAGGGGTGCTTATACAAACATATGTGTACTATGATTGAAAATGATATTTACTTCACTTTTCTTTACTTTTTGTAATCATTATAAACTCGTTTGCAACAAGCTTATAGTGATTACAATGAGTATATAAAGTTTTTACTATTCATTGTTTCAGTATTCAAAGGTAGTCTTAGAACCAAACAGCTATAGATATGAGGAACTATGTATTGTTGAAATGTTGCAAAAAACAAACAAACAAACCGTTAATTGTTTATATATATAAAAGATTGATTTATATACATTACGATGATAAAAAAAACAACAACAGAGTAATACGTATAGAAAATTAATTAAATATACCAACTTTAACAAAAAAAGTTTCTCTATTTCTGAAATATTTAAAAACGTCAATAAAATTTGATTTATTGTCTATGGCGTTATTGTAAAAAGTTAATGTAGAAAATTAAAATTAGATGTTTTATATTTGATGAACATATTGTTGACTGTAATTACGATTGCCATTAATTTATAATGCCAAAATTATATTTTACTATCAATTAAACTTATAACTATAATGACAACCATTAATCACGTTTTAATTGCTCCTTAATTATACTTGGTCAATTAGTTTTAAGTCATAAAACAGTTTGGCTATAAATTACCATAAATATTTGCAATTAGCATTTTGCTTCGGGAAAATTATTTTTTGTGTCTAATATTTTTATATATATTAAAATAGATCAACTTATTTAATTTTCTTTTTTTTTTTAAAAAAAAAGAAGTATTTTTCAACATATAGATTGAATCTCATTTACATTTGTACAAACAGACAAATATTAAGAATTTTTAGTAGTCGTTCATCAGATTATAGATATCTAGTTAACAAATAATATTTATGTAGTGTAATTTCCACCAAACCTTTGTCACGCAAGGTAGGGACTAATTTCTATCCGCTTTTAATACCGTGTGAAGGGGTGTAATCATAAACATATACCAAAAACAGGTGAAAAGGATAAATGATCTCCAAGACGCACATTTCCTGCTGAAGCAGCACACAACAGTTGGCCCGAATCAACGGAACATTGGGTGCGAGTTAATTTATGATAATAGTAAGGAAAGTAGTTTATTGTTTAAGGCTCGAACGGGATCTTTCGCAACAAGAGAATATACATGTAAATGGAAAAATATGGGTGATTTAGTGTGCAAATTGTGTAAGGAAGATATAGAAAATATTAGTCATCTGTTGATTGCTTGAATGCAGAAAGGGTACAAAATGATTATATAGAAAGTGGGTTATTGGTTTTTATGCTGGGTTTGGGAAAAAATAAGGGGGATTTAGATATAAAGGCCATAGAGTTGACAAAGATTATGTTGTGGAAATGGGTATGGAGCAGATTATGGGAAAGCTTGGGGTGGGGAATGGAATGGGAAGGTAAAGTGGCTAACAGGTTTCTTTGGGCATAGTTGCTGAGAGATTCCTGACTCCGTTTAAGGAGAAGTCATGGTACAGCACATCATCACAATCTTACACACATCTTCATCATTGATCAGCGTATATAGACAGGCAATTCCTTCAATTAATTGATGTGTCAAACTTACTGCCTTTACAACTTTTACACAAACCACTTAATGGAAGTATATTAATAATTTTATTAGTCATTCATTAGAAATGTATGTCATGGAGATTATACATCTTTTTCGCATATCTTTGGTCATATGTTTATGATTACACCCCTCCACAAGGTGTTAAAAATGGGTATAAACCAGTCCCTACATTGCATAAGAGTGGTGTAGTGAAAATTACACTACAAAAATATTATTCATTAGGTGGATAGTTTCTAGTCTAATGGACGATTAATAAAAATATTAATATTCTCCAATTAAATGGTTTTTATTTGAGGTTATGAGGGAAATGTTTGTCATTTATTAATGAACTATGGTAATTGGCTATCTGTATATACTAGAAAATGATAAAATATGTGTAAGAGATTGTGATCTGGACGCCTGGTTAGTACTGGTTCAGTCCAAAATGGATATCTTGGGAATCATCCATCTTTTTCGCTTGTTTTTGGTCATGTATTTATGATTACATCCCTCCAAGCAAATAGAAACTAGTTCCTAGCTTGTGTGAGAGTGGTGTAGTGAAAATTACACTACAAAAATATTTATTATCAAATAGTATTTTTGTCATTTTTAAAGAAGTTACTGACCTGACCAGTAGCAATACTAGCATGAGAATAGAACCTGGGATCTTTAGATTCATAAATTCTGAATTTAAGCCGTTGCTCTAGGAAAAATAATATCATTAACTGGTTACCTTAAACATAGCATTAATCTAAATATATTCAATTATGAGTAAGAGCACCCAAATTAGTATAGAAAACAATTTTACGAGTGATTGTTATTTTTCTCTATTTTTCAGATCTAGCATGGGAATCAAACCCATGCATGATCTTTAAGTTTAAGGATAATAGCTTGCTGGGTTGGAGGGTCATTATAATTTCAGAATTCACAAATTTAAAGGACTCTGGTTTGATTCCCATGCTAGTACCACCACTAGTCAGGCTAGCAACACCTGAAGTGGGAAAGAGAATAATATTATTCAAAATGTGTTCTATTCTAACATGCGTATTATTACAAACACTCTAATATATTTGAAAGGTTTAAATAAAATTTGCATTTTTCTAAAAACATTGAACAAGAAATTCTATCTGATAGAAATAGGCCAACATATAAATTAAGATAGTTTACACAAGTTGTTTCAGTCAAAAAGTAATTTATAAATCCAACACACCAATAAGAATTTTCAATTTTGCATAGCAGTACATATTCAATTATTGTTTGTGTATTTACTGATTATTAATACAATCTAGTATAATATCTAGAAGTTTTGGTATTTTCCTATTATCTGGAGCTATTTGATTTTTTTATTTACGTTATTGTTCCAACTGATGGTCATGTTTTTGTTCATGTCCAATTCTTCTTTGCAGAACTTTTTCAATCTCAATTCCTTGGCCCAGCAATAGAAGAGGTGAATAGGTATCACAAAAGGTAAATGGCCAGCCATAAAACAAATTCTATGGTAGATATTAACCTTCTTTCGACAAATGGATTTTCTGCAATTCCAGAAAATACACAAATCAAAGTAGAGCTTCATAATCCTGATTTCTTTGATACAGTATCCTAACTGGCAACGTTTCCTTTTCTTTGCCAAGAATGTCACAACCTCTCTTTTATTATAAGGCAGAGTGAATAAGTTCATTTTTTAATGTGGGTAGAAAGCAGACTAAGTAAAACATTTGATGAAAAAAACATAACAAATGAATAAATAAATACCTTTTCTACTTAGCAGTATATTTGTCAACATTTACTAACTATTATTTTTTTAGAAACCCTCATGGAAAATAAAGCTAGTTCTAGACATTTCTAATAGAACCGTGATTACATTTGAAGTCATGTTTGGCCAAATTAATATAAAAAAATCAAATGGTTGTAGATAACAGAAAAATAATTTTATTTTTATTGAAGAGTTAGTAAAAATAATTTCAATAATCAGATCTATCAACCTATAGTGGTATACTATATGAATATACTTAGTATACAATTTTAACATTTATTTTCAAAATAATTTTTTTTATGTTACATAAAATACCCTGTAGTTTTCATTCTTACACAAACACATCCACTTTCATTCTAATTATATTAAATCACGTCAACCTCAACCAAGTCCGTTTTCCTAAAATATTCTTTGCCTCTTCTGTCTTTAAAAAGTCAAAGCTACTATTTTTATAAAAATAATCAAATAACATATGTTTTATTTCTATTTATTAAGACAAAGAAAATATTTGGTGGACCGTTGAAGAGAGAATTAAGGAAATAGATTAATTAAATGTTACATATGGAGTGTGCACTATTGTAAGGTTATAAAATGTGGACAATGAGTAATAAAATTAGGAACAGATTAGAAGTCTTTGTGATGTGGTCATGGAAGAAAGGTGGAAACATCAGCTGGATGAATAAAATAACAAATAAAGAAGTTTTAAAAAGGGTAAATAAAAAAAGAAGAGTGATTCAGAAAATGATAGAAAGAGAAACTAGATTTGTTGTATATTAAAAAGAAAGGATAGTTTAATGAAAGATGTTTTGGAGGGTATGGTGAGTGAAAATGAGAAGAAAGGATAAAATAGATTGACCTTTGTGGATGATATAAGGGATGAGAAGAGCTATATCAAAATGAACTGAGCAGTGAAGAGATTGGAGAAATGGATAAATTTGTGACATGGCTGTTTACTGAAACTATCCATAGGGCAGAATACTATTGATTGATTCATTATTGGTCTATTTTTAAGCAGGGATGTGTTTATTGAAGCAGATTGAATAAATCGGTCAAAATAATATGGCAAACTTGATCATCATGGATATATTTTGTCTTCTTCAGATGCAATTATTAGCAGAATCTATTCTAGCACAAATGTGATATAATTTCATCTGTTTTTTGATTTACTCAAAAAATCTTTTTTTCATCTAATTTTTATAAACATCAAGAAAATTATATGTAATAATAAATAACCAATCATAAATGATCATGGACGGTTGTAACTTCAAGGGAGGGAAAAGGAAATAGAGACAAAAACTGCACTGCAAATGTATTTTGCAATGACTATACGAATAAATTATAAACCTTAAGTACATCTTCATATAGATCATGCTGGTCCATTTTTCTGTTTACTTGACATTTTAAGATGACATCTTTTAGTTTCCTCAGCAAAAAATCTTTCTTTCTGAAATACTTCATCATTTTAATTGTAGCTCTTCAATGTATTCTATTCTCAGCCATATTTTCTCAAAGGAAACATTGGCATTTCACTTATTTAGAATGTCTTTGAGATCATCCTTATAATATAGATGGATATACCTCTGCTATGGAACCCATGCTCAAGTTTACCATTAAATGCTCCTCTAGGAAGTCTTCCATTGTTCATTCATTTTACATGTCCAATCCAGGAAAAGTGTGATTTTACAATAGTGGATGGTACAATATCACAATCTGCAAGTTGAAAAACCTATTCACTGGTTTTATGACCTTGCTATTGGAAGCAGGTGAAAAAATGGGCCAACAAAATAAATATTTTTCAGAATTAAACTCATCAATCTAAAATAAAAATTTTGAATATATTATCAACCTCATTAGTAGAGTTATTTTATTTTAGGATGGGAATCCACTAAACTCTCAGCTCTCATTATTGGGCCCAATGAGTAATGTGTTTTTACTGATTCTTTATGGTGGTCTCTTAGAAAGTCTTTTGGCCCTGCATTAGACCACTCTGCATTGCAATTATGTTTCAGTGAAATGTAGAGGCAATAGTTCAAATTTTATTTTAGCTTTTAAACCTTTATAATAGAATTCAATAAATTTGGTTTGGTTTATTAGAAATATAAATTTATAAATGAAAAATATTGCAGAACTACTACTATTACTATTATTATTAATAATACGCTGATGCATTGTGGTGAAACTTTTCAGTATTTATTAATTAGTCATTGTACATCACATGGTGGCACTGTTTCTGTGCATAAACACAGAAATATGCCATTTACGCAGCTGAAGTCATGGCATATAGAACAGTTCTGTTTATATTAGCTGTTAGCAGGCCTAGATGGCAATGCACACAAATATTATGGCCCACTGATATGCTTCATGATACTATGCAAATAGCATGCACTTCACATATTGCAACCATATGATGTGAGAGTGTGTGTAATTCAACTGGCCATAACTGTTTTAATGTTCAGTCAAAGTAATGATGTTACACCATATCTGACATACTATTAATTGTAATACCAGCCCTGTGCTTTCCTACACATGTTGAAAGATGAAAATAATTTCAAAAGAGTAGGGCCAAACCCCATTTACCAAAACTCAGGTGAATAGGCACGTTTTCGTGAGAACAGCTACAAGATAAATTGTAATCTTTGTTGAAGAACATACATTTGTAAATAAGAAGAAAAGTGTTGTCAAGTGTTGGTGGTCAAGTGGTCAGCACATCTGCCTTACAAGCAGTTGTCCCAGGTTAACAGGTTTGCTTACTGGACGATGCTATGGCACATGAGAAAAAAATAAAAGTGTTTTGTTTTGTTTTTGACGTTTAATGTAGAATGCTAAGAATAATGTAAACTTGTGGGAGGTTGGACATTGTTTTGTAAATCATAAACTTGGTTTGATCAGAGTAGTGAATCTTTTGTATGATCCTTTGGATCTGCAAACCAGCCACCCCCTACCCATTCCAGTGCTACATCTGAAATGTAATTGAATGCAATTTCATTTCATTCAGACTGATTAGTTTGTTAATGAAGTGTTTTTTTTTTGTTTAAACATTTCATTTACTATTAGAAAAGTAACATTTTTTTTTTTTAAATAAAAAGAAAATTTTTTTGTTTTGTCCCATACATTTTTTTTAAAAAAAAAGAAAAATGTTTTGTTTTGTCCTGGCCAGGAGATGTTATATTAAAACGTTTTTGCACAGAAACAGCGCCACCACATGATGTACAGTGGCTAATATACAATTACCAACTTTTCTATATAATAATTTATGTAAGCTTAGCACTTTCAAAGTTTTGTTACTCCATAATCATAGCCTCTGCAGGTTATTATTATTATTATTATTATTATTATTATTATTATTATTATTATTATTATTATTATTATTATTATTATTATTATTATTATTATTATTATTATTATTATTATTATTATTATTATTATTATTATTATTATTATTATTATTATTATTATTATTATTATTATTATTATTATTATTATTATTATTATTATTATTATTATTGTTGTTGTTGTTGTTGTTGTTGTTGTTGTTGTTGTTATACAATTTACAAAAAAGCTAATTGGACTATATGAGAAAATATTCCAAAAAATTACAATAAAATATAAAAAAAGAATACATGGGAGAGGAAATGTGGTTTGTAAATAAATAGATAAAAATAATGAATTTAGAAAATTAAGTTTTCTGACAATACTATAAATAGAAAAGACCATAAAAACAAGATAACAGATATTTAAAAAAGCTGGTAAATCTGGAGAGATTTCAAACCTTAAAATCACAAATAGTTAAACATTTAGACAAAATAAATATCACGTAAATATTAAAATCAAAGTGGTTTCACAATGAAGCTTTTCATAAGATTTAAAGATAAGGATACATTCATTACTATGTTTTGAAATCAAATATATAATTAAAAATATGAGATTTAAGATTTTCATATAACTTTATGATTCCATTAAAAATAATCATTAATATATAAGAATTATAAAAGAATAAATTTAATTTTTATCTATAGTAATTTTTTTTTAAATAATAAAAAAAATGATTTTAAGCCAAATAATTTTATCTATTTTTGCTTCTTAAAAAAATAATAATTAGAGAACTATTGGTTTATTGAAGATCTTTGCCGAAATGTATGAAAAAGAAGGAAATATTAGTATATATATATATATTATAGATTTAGAAAATGCATTTGATAGAGTAATTTGTTTTGACTCATGTATAACTTAAAAGAAGAGCTACTGATAAAATGTAAGATTATTAAAAATATCAGTAAAAGTTATATAGAAAGTATTAATCATTGATAGAATTGTTACAGGTGGGAGTAAAGTTACATGTTTTGTTTAATAACTATTTTGACAAAAAATTAAGGTAGTTGTGGAGGTACTATACTACCGCCGGTAGATGGCACTGTGACACCATCAACAACCATCCCAAAGCTTGCAAGTGATAAATTTCTATATGAAATTGGCCAAAATTCCCCCCCAAAAATGCCCGAGGCAATACAAATCCAACGAATCCATCAAAAATACAAATTACAAAAAAAAAAAAACCAAAGAAAATCCTATAAAATTCAAATGAAAAAAAAACAGAAATCAGTCAAAATATGCAAAACCCAGACCCCCTCCACACACACACAACTAGCTAATTTCATCAAATTCTTCACTGAAATTGAAAAGTAATGCTGTATATAATAATTTCATTCTTCACATTTCTTAGATGGTGCTATTTAATGAATAATGTTTCAGTAGTGTAATTTTCACTGTACTATCTACTTCTAACATCTTGTAGAGAGATGTAATCATAAATATATGACCAAAAACATGTCAAAAAAATCTATGACCCCAAGATACACATTTAATGCTGAACCAGTTCTCATTAGTTGACCCAGACCACAATCTCTTTCACAAATTTTTATTATTGTTTATTAAATATATAGATGCATAATTATTACAGTTTAATTGATAAGAATCAAATGTGCACTGCTCACAATTTTAATACAAATCACTTCATTGTATTTATATACTTTTTAAAAAATATTTTCAGTAAAATCGGTTCTTTATGGTGTTCTGTGCTCAATTAATATTATTTTCTAAGTTATCTTTTTCATATTTTTTCTCCAACTTAAATATCTTATTTTCACTAGCTATATATTCTACAGATGACTTGATTCTTCCAATGTCATAAAGTGACTTTTTAATTATTTTTCTTGTTTACTACAGTCTTCTTTTATTATTTTAATTATGTAAATAAGCATTTATTTTTATAGCGTCTGCATATAATTGTAATTTACATTCATATCGGCCTTTCAAACCAATTGTGCAAACGCTTTGCGAGTGTTAAATAATAAATGAATGCCTTCTGATCAATACAAGATATAGAATTTATGCAGGAATAAAAAGAATCCTCTTATTCCTACGACTCAAATATTTATATATGAGCAAGTCTGAAGTATTTGCACAGAAGGCGTGATGATAGAACGGTCACTTTTTAAATTACTATATACAATGTCTGAATGAATGACGCGATGAAATTTTCTAGAATTTACTAAACGTCATTCCAACTGAAACTTAATCATATATATAAATAAGCATTTATTTTTATAGCATCTCATATATAATTTTACATTCATATCGGCCTTTCAAACCATGTGCAAACGCTTAGCAGTGTTAAATAATAAATGAATGCCTTCAGATTTGCTCATATATAAATATTTGAGTCGTAGGAATAAGAGGATTCTTTTTATTCCTGCATAAATTCTATATCTTATATTGATCAGAAGGCATTCATTTATTATTTAACACCTGCAAAGCGTTTGCACAATTGGTTTGCAAGGCCAATATGAATGTAAATTACAATTATATGCAGACGCTATAAAAATAAATGCTTATTTATATATATGATTAAGTTTCAGTTGGAATGACGTTTAGTAAATTCTAGAAAATTTCATCGTGTCATTCATTCAGACATTGTATATAGTAATTTAAAAAGTGACCGTTCTATCGTCACGCCTTTTGTGCAAGTACTTCAGATTTGCTCATATATAAATATTTGAGTCGTAGGAATAAGAGGATTCTTTTTATTCCTGCATAAATTCTATATCTTGTATTGATCAGAAGGCATTCATTTATTATTTAACACTCGCAAAGCATTTGCACAATTGGTTTGAAAGGCCGATATGAATGTATTTTAATTATGGTATTATATATTTCTATTCCTTATATCTTTCATTATTAACATTATTATTATTAGTTTATTTTATTATTAATATTATTCCAAAAATTTCTTCAACTCTTATTACAAATATTTTGCAATTAGAAGGGATTTGAACTTAGACTTCCAAGCGTCCCAAAGCTATCCACTCCATCTTATACAACCAATACACATGATACATACATGTCTTTTTTACATATATGTGGTCATGTTATTAGTTGTATAAGACGGAGTGAATAGCTGTGGGGAGCTTGAAACTCTGATTTTAAATCCCTTCTAATTACATTAACTTCAGTACAGACTATATACTTCTGTTTAAATATTACAATACTTTTTTTTAATCTTTGCAAAGAACTATATTTTCTGTAATGCACTTTTCACAATACTTTATTTAATATAAACTGTTTAAACTGACTAACATACGTTTTTAGATATTTGAGATATCTCTTACCCATTTCTTTCAAATTATGATCTATTTTGTAGTTTATAGTTTGAAAGAAGTAGATAAAAAGATATTTCAAATATCTGAAGAATACTGCAAATCAGTCGAAACTGTATACTAAATAAAATATTGTGAAAAATTCATTATAAAAAGTAGGTTTTATAAAGGTCATTATTATTATTAGTTCATTTAACTTCTTGTGATCATATAAATAATATTTCTTTAGAATGTTTTATCATCTGTTTGTTTTTCAGATGTAGTCTGTATATGGTCTTCTTTTACTTTTTCTTCAACAACATTTTCAGGCCTTATAATTATTTTTAATAAAATAATTAATCACCTAATATAAACAACGTAAGACAACTGTAAACTGGTCACTCGTGTTTCATCTGAAATTCGGATCTGATCTGGTTAAACATCCACTTGATGCACAAACAGGAACAAATACCACATGACTTAATTTAGCTCATTTGAAATTTTTGTTTAATTCCATTATTTTATTTAGTAACGTTTAAAAGTAAAATAGTGTGTCTGGGAAAACTTATTCTAAAATCTGAGGTCTGGAGAGGAAGTATAAAAATAGAAATTACAGCTCCTCCTAGTATTCATCCTAGATACTAATAATATATTGTAAACTTAGTATTCCTAATTTTTACATTCATTTTTTTAATACTTGAGAAAATAATAAATAATAATATTCATAATTAAATGGTTAACACAATAATTTCAGTCGATTTAATTTAAATTTGTCTTTATTTTATTATTTATTTTAAGGTCAGTTGATAAAGGGGTCATATGCCATTGAAGCACCAACGGACAGGAGGAACATAATCCCATTCAATTCACCAAAAACCCATAACTTTTGGGGTCTCATCATCATCAGTGAGTGCCTGAGATTTGTATTTTTATTGTTTACAGATATGTTTATTTTATTAACTTCTTTTTCTAAAATATATTTTCATTTAAACAAAAATTTTATTATTCTGTTGTTCTGTGATTTTCATAAATGTAAGATTTATTAAAAATTCTTAATGTTATAAATATTTATTTAACATAACTTATTAATATTGAATTCGCTTAATTAATGCTTGTTAATAAAAAGCTTTAATGATTTAATATTTACACTATTTATTTTTAATAACTAAATAGCATTCGACTCCAGGGTTTTCTTTTGTTCATTTATTATTTAACTTAAAGTATTTATCATTTTAATTATTTATTAGTTAATATATACATATGTAATTCTTAACTAGAAAGAAAAACAAAAATGGAAAATTGTAAACCCTCGTTACCCAGTATTTCACAAATTTAGGGTTTGTCTTTTGCTTCATTTGTTGTCTGAAAAAAAAAAAATACTGGAAATAATGTTTTATTGTGTGTGTATATATATATGTTTACTTATATTTTGGACTATTTACATCATTTAACATTAAATCTTGAACGTTTTTAGAAAATTAATCCTATAAATCAACTTAATGTGACAATACATAATGTTTGGAAGCCAGTAAGTTTGCTCTGGCGAAAAAAATGGGAAAATCAGGAGGAACCTCATAGATAAATATATACAATTTCTACTGATTATTGCGTTTGCAGAAAGGCTGTTGAATAGAGCATTTCTTTAAAATTCAATATTCAAGAATCTAAAGACCCAAGTTCAATTGCCCTTCTAATACTGTCACTGGAAGAAGAGAGGAGAATAATACCATTGTATAGATACTAACCTGTATTTACTAACAGTTGGATTCCATCATCAGATTTTCAATTGGGTAGACTGTTGAAGAGTTGGAGTGTGGAGTGGATTGAAGCCTGTCCATTAATGTATGAAGATTGGCTATCTTAATATATGTCTGAGCACTTATTACATATATGTGTAGAGATGATAATCTGGACCAACTGATGATTGCTGGTTTAGCATAAAATATGTATATTGGTGATTAGTTATCTTTTCATCATATATGTGTTCAAGTATATCAGTGTTATGAAATAGAGTGGAGAGTGGTGGGTTATGTGAAAGTCTATGCTCATATACCCTATATATTACAAATATTGATTCAGGTATATAATAAGTCTGTACTTCAGTTATTACATAGTAAAGATGTCTGCCCATCCCTCATTTATATATTAAATGGATTATATTCTGTACATGAGGAGTCAGATTGACTTTAGGTCAACATAAGTGTGATGAGAATCTTGACCTCAGGGTGGCCTTTGAGCATTCCATCATCAGATTTTCAATTGGATGGACGGTTGAAGAGTTGGAGGGTGGAGTGGATTGAAGCCGGTACATTAAAGTGTGAAGATTGGCTATCTTAAAATATGTCTGTGCACTTATTGCATATATGTATAGAGATGATAATCTGGACCAACTGATGATTGCTGGTTTAGCATGAAATATGAATATTGGTGATTATTTATCTTTTTGACATATATGGGTTCAAGTGTATCACTGGTATGAGATAGAGTGGAGAGTGTGAAGAGTGGTGGTTCATGTGAAGGTCTGTTCTCATATACCCTATATACAATAAATAGTTGGATTGTAATTGCAAAATTTAAGTAAAGGTTAAAATTTTTTAAGGACTTTCATGATGATAAAAACCAACATAATGGATGCAATTAATTATAGAATCACAACATGGATAGCTTTTAATAAAAATAACTTAATATTAAAAGGAAATATGCCTATGTGGTTGAAAAGGAAGATTTTGAATAAACGTATTTTACCAATTCTTACTTATCAATCTGAAACTTAATCACTTGATAGAAAAGCAATACAGAGTTATTGAATCACTCAACAAAGTATGGAGAGATGTATGTTAACATTAACAAGAGGGAATGAAAAAGAAATACATGGATGAGACAACAAATAGATATTATTGACAATATTGAACTAATTAAGACTAATGTTGATCTAGGATAGACATATTACTAGAAGAGATGATAAAATATGAACATTTGAATCTTGAACTAGATTCCAAGATATTGTGTAAGACCTAGAAAGAGTGTATGTGATGGATGAATGAAATAAGAAAGGTTTCTAATGAGATGTGGATAAGAGAGAATAGGACTCAGAAAAAACAGGATTAAACTTGCAAAGACCTTCATCCTCCAGTGGGTTAAAATGATATATGATACAGACTTTTTTTTCACCATTATATATAATTTCAATCTTCATTAATGAACCAAATACTTAGTAAATATTTCAGCATTTCCTGCTCTTTATTAGAAGGATCAACCATGCAATAATGACAAAACTTAATATTTATTAGGTTCCTAAAAGTCTTAGACGTTTCTTCCAGATAGTGCTTTTAGCAGTCCATTTAACAATTAAATATCAGTTGATAAATTGATATCTGTGCATTTTTGATTAAAGAATAAAATGAGTTACTCAAATATTCCTCCACTCTCTTTAGAAATGTGATTATTAGACCAACATTTTCTTCAGTGCTCCTTGATAAATAATTGTTAGAGATGTCTTTGACTTGCAGTGGGTTAATTAAAGATTATATTTGATTTATATATAGCAGTCCCCACTTTGCTCTTGTTAATATAAAATTACCAAATTTTTAAAAACAAGTATCATAAAACAAAAATCCATAGCCTAGCAAACAAAAAAAATAAACAATAAAGAATACAAGATTAATATAAGTTTTAAGCCAATAAACATCACACGATCACCATTTCTTACGCTTGCTCTTAACTGTTAATAAAACAGGCAAAACTCTCTATACGTATTGCCACTCAGTGCAAGCCAGAGTAATCACTGTATGCCAGAAGGCTTGTGCATAAAATCCCACCTAGTGCCTACTCATCCAATATTCCCAGACTAGTTTCAGGCTTTTGGCCTTTGTCAGTGAGGAACCTTGACTCTGAGAACACTGCACCTAGTCTACTAGTTTTTGGTTTGTGGCCTTTGTCAGTGAAGAGCCTTAGATCTGAGAGCACTGCACCTAGTGCTCTCAGATCCAAGGCTCCTCGCTGATGAAGGCCACAAGCCAGAAACTAGTCTGGGAATATTGGATGAGTAGGCACTTGATGGGGATTTTATGCACAAGCCTTCTGGCATCCATTGACTACTCTGACTTGCCCTGAGTGGCAATACGTATAGAAAGTTTGCCTGTATTAATATAAGTTTTCCATAGTTTACACAGTTTATATATTTATGGATTATTTACATGAAAATGATTACAAGTTTGATGCATTTTTATATTGCAAATGATCATACATTATCAACTTTAAAATATATTTACAAAATCAAATTTTACCGCACTTCACCAAAAACTATATACTTATTACTGAATTTGATCAACTTTTAGTTTAAATATATTTGTCACATGATAAACTACTTTTTAAAATGGCTAGGAGATTTTAATATCAGGGTATTTTTTTCATTCTCCACTTGCAAGTGAGAAATTAAATATGTGGTCCAAATAAATTTTAATTAATTTATAATATATCTAGACAATAAAATTTTACCTTGGATTACCAAAAACTATGTAGGATATAATATTTTTAAGTGTTTTAATTCATGCTGCTTTTTTTTTGGATTTCATGATGTTATTAGAGAATGGTTGCAATTTCAATGCATTTTTATATTGCAAATTACTAAAGATTTTAAAGCAATTAAATACCATAAAGCCAAATTCCATAGTCTATACAATTCTCCAAAACAAAACAAAAAAAATCATCCAAGATTCATAAAGATTGGTGCAATATTCATTGAGTTTTTAAGTAACAAACAAACAGATATATATATATATAATGTTTATAAATATATTAAAATAACTTCAATATTACAACATAATGTTTTAAATTTACATAAATAAAGGTACAATAAAAGACAAATGACCCCAAAGATGCATTTTGGTCTGAACCAGCATTCATCAGTAATTCAAAATGTAATTATTTAGTATAGATAAATATTTTTTATATAATAAAGATATATCTGAGAGATAGTGACTTGAACAAACTGATGAGTGCTGTTTTTTAGCATAAAGTACATCTTGGGGGGTATATTTATAGGAATTTAAAAGAATATGTAATATTGAGATTATTTAATATATTTATAAAAGTATTATATGGGGAGGGGAGAAATGTGAATAACTCTATGTGTTTGTGTGTTTAATTTTTTTAAAAATCAGATATATTAATCTTTAATTGAGTTTTAAAGTTTTTATATGTGTAGAGATAATCTCTAGTTTAGTAAATGATTAATAATAATCATTATTATATTTATCTAAAGTGGATGGTGTCAAAGATGTGAGTTGAGTCATTTGACACATAATTCGAAATATAATTATTAATAATAAGTGTAATAATGTTCAAGGCTAAATGAGTTTGTAAGTAATCATTAAAAACCAGTCAACACTTAAACAATCATAATTTTAATAACAATCAAGAATTTCAAACTGTTGTCAAGGCAACCTCCTTTTAACAATATAGGTGGAATAATAAAGATGAATTTGTCATAACTGTGTTTCTCTGCGTTTCTCATGATTCTTTCAACAAAATCTTTTTATTCATATTGAATAATATGTTGGATTACTTCTATCACTTAATATTAATTGTTAAATGTCTTTTAGAAAATTCAAATTTTATTTAAATTTTTCAAATACATTCAACTAGTAGAAATAGCACCCAGATTAGTATATTAACAACATTTCAAGTCATATTATTTTTCTCTGTTCTTTAAGTACTTCTGGCCTAACCAGAGGTAGTATTAGCATGGCAATCAAATCTGGATATTTAATTTTATGAATATTGAATTCAAAATGATATAACCACTAGGCTATTCTGAATCTTTAGATGCACAAATATTGATTATTATGGGATGTAACTAGAGGCTATCCTGTATCTTAAAATTCAATATTCACAAATCTGAAGGTCCAAGTTTCATGCTCATACTAGTGCTGCTACTAAACAGGTGACTAATACACAAAGGAGGGGAAAAATAAACACTCAAATCAGTGTATTGTATACTAATCTGCCTGCTATTATTAACAGATGACTATTTGAAAAGTTTAAACAAAGTTTGAATTCTTTTTTTAAACACATTTAACAATTAATATTAGATGGTGTCATATTCCAGCTATCATATTATCACCACAAACATTCAGACAAACACTTTTTTTCATAGTTTTAATTTCTTTGTATATCTTTTAAAACTTACTTCAATAACTTTTTCAGCCAACTTCTTATTTTCATTCTATATTATGGTGTCCAATTTAAGATTTTTGGTAGAATGAAAATTTTATTATCTCCTTTATGTAACAAACCATTTTAGCTATTGTTCGTATATTTTTTCTATCATAGTTATTTTCTAATATCTTCTTTATCATCTTTTTTAAATATTAATATTAATACTGCATTTTTTCAATCATCTAGTATATCTTTATCATTTAGACATTTGGTGTATAACTTTGCTAAATTTTTTCTATTTCTTCACCTGCTTCTTTTAATATATCAATTATAATTCCATCATTACCTGGAGCCTTCCCTTTCTTCATACATTCAATTGCATGTCTCACTTCTTCATTTAAAATTCTGGGAATTCTGAAGATGTTATAGATATAGGAGGTACTTGTTCTTTATTACTATATAATTCTTGATAGAAATCTTCTACCCATTTAGGATGATGTCATTTCTCTTTTTAGTAATAATTCTATCTTTTTTTGTCTTATTGCAGATATAATTTCCTACCAATATTAAAATGTTGTTTTACACTCTTGAGACTTTTATTCTCTTCTACAGTTTACTTGCATGTTGGTAGTAACAAGAAGAAATCGAAAATGCAATATATGGGTAAGAGAACAAACAGGTGTTACTGACCTCATTGAAAAAATTAAAAGACTGAAGTGGACTTGGACTGGACATATTTCTAGAAGAGATGATAATAGATGGACAATTGAAATCTTAAACTGGATTCCAAGAGATTGTAAAAGACCCAGAAAGAGACCACATGTGAGATGGATGGATGAAATAAGAACGTGTGCAGGGGTGATGTGGAAAAGAGAAGCTAAAGATCAGAAAAGATGGATTGAACTTGGAGAGACCTGCATTCTGCAGTGAATTGATAATGGTTGATGATGATGATGATAGTTATTTTAATTTTTATTTCATTATTAGCAATTCTCTTCCTTTTTTATTTTTTCACATTGTTCAAATTATTTTTTGAATATAATTATATATACGTTTTTATGTAAACGCCTTATGATTATAATTACCATTTGGTAGTTTTTTCTCATATTCTAGTCATGTGTCAAGAGACTTCATAGAATCATTAAACCTGCTTATCCAAAAAATAAATATAGCTGTCATATAGTATATTCTATTACAAATAAAAATAATATTAAAATATATACTTGATCAATTCCTAACAAATATAGTGATTATGTTTTCACGGGTTATAGATATAAAAGTCATATTTTGCGAATTCATCCATGTAAGATTTTAATTAAATATTCCAACATTTCGACTTGATCATACAAACCCTCAACTGAGAAATGAAGAATATAGAAATTGTAGAGGCGCTGTAAGCAGTCTGTATAAAGATAATTGTAGAGGCGCTGTAAGCAGTGTTCACAATAATTGTTAAAGTTCCACAACTAGAAAAAACAGATGTATAAAGTTGAACAAATTGAAAAATAAATAACAAATAAAAAAATTCCGAATCTTTATAGTAATTTGTTTTCAATGTTTTTTTCCAAATATGAAGAAGTTTAAGTGTCATGGCGTTTATTGATACAATTTGATCTTTTTAGTATTTCAATACCTTTTCTAATTTTACATTGGTGTACGTTTTCACATTCGGATCCTGGTCTTAGAAAAAATCAATAAATTACATATAAACTGTAAATAACAAAACATACATAATATCAATGTGTTAAACAAAATAATTTTACAATAAAATATTAATAAAATAATTGATAACGAACTAAAAATATACTCAGCTAATAATATTTTATGGGATAATTATTCTGTTTAACACATTGTTTATGTTTTGTTATTTATTAAAACATTTAGGTGATGGAACAAACGGATATCATTGATATAATTAAGAGAATGAAATAGAACTGGGCTAGACATGTTACGAAAAGAGGTTATAATAAATAGTTAGTTGAAAATTTAAAATCCCCCCAAAAATGTAAAAGACCTAGAAAGAAATCACGTGTGAGATAGATGAATGAAATAAGGAAGTTTGCTGGTATGATATAAAAAAAAGAGAAGCCTTTGCTCAGCCAAACTGGATTAAACTTAAATAGATCTTCATTCTGCGGTGGATTAAGAATGATTAAAAATGATGTTAATATATGTAATTTCTTTCATCTTCTCCATTCTTTTTATTATTATTATTGTGTGATACAAAACTACTTTATTTTATATCTAACATTAATTTTCTTATTTCTACTACCAATGATTGTCAAAAGTTATCCAAAAAAAATGTAAGCAAAAAACCATTTTCTTTATACATTGCTATTGGCTAAAAATGTTTTATTTAAAAAAAATAAAAAATTATAAAACCAATTTATTAAACAAAACAACAACAACAACAAAAAAAAAAGAACAGAAAAAAAAATCAAATAGATAAATAATTTTCTACGTGAAAGCTTCGCGTTTCAAGAAAATTGCCATATATTTTTAGTTTGGAATTTTTTTTAAAAAAAAAAATTGTATAAAACTAAACTATAAGTATATAATTATATAAATATTGTTTTCATTTCAAAAAATTATAAATTTATAATTATATTTTGTAAAACTTAATTTTTTTAAGTTAAACTTAACATTTGTCTTGTTGAATAACAAAGAAAAATAAGCTGTCTTTAATTGTAACAAATATATGTATAAGTAAGAAGGGTTAAAGTGGTCCAGTGCAAAGTAAAGACCTCCCCCACACTCCCTTATAGATTAATAATACAAAAGAAGGCCATGTTCACCAGGCTTGCAGTTTTAGGCTGCTAACAGTTCTAATGTTCTTCCATCCTTGCATTATTATCTAGCTAAGAATATCCAGATATCCAATTACTGATCAATATTGAATGATTTTCTGGGTTATCTATGGGTCTGCTACCTGAAATATTTGAAACCTGAATAATTTCCATGTTTGACCTGACCAGTATTTGAACTCAAATGGTATAGAACTTAAGTTCAAATATCATTACTTATATTTTATATAAATCCAGTTTTTTCCAATGTTATATGTAATTTTCAGCTTTAATTAATGATCCAAACACAGTTATTAAACATTTCATCACCTTTTATTGCTCAGCCAATAAAAAATGGCTATTTACATGAGATGTCTGAGATATTTATAAGGATAAACAGATCTAGTAAATTTCCAATAAAGATAATGCAATCCAAATGTAACCACAGTTTCATTTATTTACAACATAGTTCTATCTTTTATTGGAGAGTCCATTTTAATCAAAGTTCATCCAAGTGAACAATTTAAGTCAAATGCTTGAATATAATAAATATAGTGTGTGGTTTTTTTTTAATATTATGTGTAATCTTAACTAGTAAACCAAATACTGTAGTAAATATTTCATCATACCTTTTCTCACTCGATTGCTTCAGTCAAATGCAAAATGTCTATATATCATCATCATTTTCAACCAATACCAAAGCCACTGCAGAATGAAGGTCCTTCCAAGTTCAATTCATATTCTGTGATCTCCAGACATATTCTCCAGATCATCAAGCACCCTTCCTTATTTGATTCATTCATCGTAACTTACAATTGTTTTTTTTTCTAGGTTTTTTACATTCTCTTGGAATCCAATTTAAGATTTTAATTGTCCATCTATTATCATATATATATATAAATAAGAATTTATTTTATATAGCGTATGTAAACAATTGTATTACAGTTAAATATCAGCCTTTCACACTAATTGTGCATACGCTTTGCGGGTGTTAATAATAAATGAATACTTTCTCACCAATACAAGAATTCTTTTACTCCTATGACTCAAATGCTTATATATGAGCAAATCTTCACTGGCGTCATTCATTCAGACATTATATATAGTAATTTAAAGTGACTGTTCCATCATCACGCTTTCTTTGTCAGTACTTCAGATTTGCTCATATATAAGCATTTGAGTCATAGGAATAAGAGGATTCCTTTTATTCCTGCATAAATACTATATCTTGTATTGGTGAGAAAGTATTCATTTATTATTAACACTCGCAAAGCGTATGCACAATTAGTGTGAAAGGCTGATATTTAACTGTAATACAATTGTTTACATACGCTATATAAAATAAATGCTTATTTACATATTATTAATTTTCAGTTGGAATGATGTCCAGTAAATTCTAGATAATTTCACTGGTGTCATTCATTCAGATATTATATATAGTAATTTAAAGTGACTGTTCCATCATCACGCTTTCTTTGCCAGTACTTCAGATTTTCTCATATATAAGCATTTGAGTCGTAGGAGTAAGAGGATTTCTTTTATTCCTGCATAAATACTATATCTTGTATTGGTGAGAAAGTATTCATTTATTATTAACACTCGCAAAGCGTATGCACAATTAGCGTGAAAGGTTGATATTTAACTGTCATATATATATATATATTGTAATGTTAACAAGATATATGCTATAAAACACACATGCACACATATATATATATCTGTGTTACATATTTGATAATTTAAAAAGAAATGGACAAATTTATTAGACAAAGAGAAAAGCAAGACAAACATATTTAAAAGTACATTTTAAAAAATGTATAATTTTTTTAAAAAATAAAGCTGTTTATTAAGAGTAGGATGGGTAAATAAATCTTAGTGAAAAATCTAAAATAGAAAAAAGATTAATTAATTAATTAGTGAAATAAAACTTTTGGAATGCCAGTAAGATTCCTGGCTGATAATGAAATTGAAAGTAATAATAAAAGGAATTACAAACTATGTAAACTATCTCATTGGGATAAATGCTATAAGATATAAGATTGATCTAGAAAAATTATTAGATTAAAGAAAAATGTAAAAATTAATTAAAAAATAGATTTAAGTTAAGATAAAAATAAAAACTATGAACAATGGGAGAGAAAAAGTATAAAAGTCACAGCTATCTATTATTAAGCATTCCAGTCTTCATCCCATTATTGATATTGAGATTCACTCTGAGTTTTATAGAGAATCAGTAAGAGATCCAGATATTGTGAAATTTAAATCAGTCATTACTGTTATGGATAGCATTAATACCCAAGCCACAGAACTAGCAACATGCATTGCTGGAAAGTCATGTGTTTGACTGGGCTTCATAACCCACGTTCTCAGCTATATCAACTGTTCTCACCTGGAACCAACACCTGAAGCCAATGCCTAAATGGTAAAATAGATGCTGCCACTTTCTCTCTCACCCATTGTTAATCTGAAGAATGGAAGACAAGCCCTGAAAACATCAATGGAACGTCAAAGGCCAACCAGTTGAAAATTGATTATAATGAAAACATAGGTAAATATATTTTCAATAAAAACTGTCTAGACTCTTTATTTTAAATAAAATGAATTTTAACAAAAGACTAGCAAAAAATTTATCCTGAAAGTAATCATTTATTTATATGTTTTTATGAAAAATTTTATACTGTTATATTAAATATGTGTGCACCAGAACAAATAGTAAGGTTTGCTTAATTGTTATTTGGTCTATTCTCTCTCTCTTATTACTGCATCACCATTGATTCAAAGATATAAATATGTAATGTGTTAAGTTAAATGCACTGGACCCCTTTATTAAGAGTAGGAGCTAGCTTGGAATATTTCAAGTGCTGGATTGGTGTGCTTGTCATCTGAGCATGCTGGCTATGTAACATATGAATGGCTTGTACCTGAGTTTAATTCTCAAAACCAATGAAATGCTTTAGATGGCAGGTTTTTGTTCCAGACGTGGTGTGCTGTGTTCAGGAAATGTAATCAGGTTATGCTTCATATAGTCGTGATCTGGCTGTGGTTATCATTGATGGTTAAACTATCAATGGTATTCTCCCCTCTGTTGAAGTGCCAGTTTGTTCCTGTATGTAATAAAAATGTAATTAAATAATTGCATAAAGTAAATGATAATAAAATAAATGTCTTATCATAATGAATGAAATGATAAATATAAAAGATATCGTTAAATCTGTAATGTTAAAAAGATAAAAATAATAATTACTAAGCAAAAGTTTAATAAAATTAAAAGTATAGTAAGTAATGAATAATAATTGTTAAAATAAGGTTAAAGATAGGAAGATATGGTATTGCTTGTTAAGTTTGATAAAATATGTATTAAAAAATAAAGATATAGTATTTCATTGGATCCGGTACAAATAAAAAATAATTATAAAGTAACGAAGTAATGAAAAATAATTAAAAGAAAATAAAGTTCGGCCAGAGCTGGTCAATATATCACTAACTATAATTTAAATATAAAATATTTTTGACACCAAACATTATATTTATTTCAGCAACACTTTCTTGTGAAAGTCCGAAGAGGAGTATGGTCAACCTCTTACCTGTAAGTCATAAAGTTATTAAATATATTAAAATTCAGATCGATGTAAACAGGAAGTGTAGAACTAAATTAGCAAGGATCTTAATTGCTAATAAATAAATATATTTTCAATTATATATACAAAGAAAGACTAATACGGTAGTCATTTTCAACTTTGAAAACTTTTAAACACTAATATTTAAGAAATGGAACTAATTGCATATCGTTATCTGAAGTTCAAATATAAAGTATCTAAAACCTCAAATGTTATGTTAATTTTATCTGCTTTCCCTTGTGAAGCAAGCTTGAGTTTTTCTTTGTATGTGTAATTGAGAATATAGCAATGCATATCACTGATAGAAAATTCAAATACAAAATGTTCAAATTACCCTCCCAAACATTATGTTTTTCAGCAATGCTCTCTGTGAATAAATATAAAATCTGAACTTTTAACAACACAACTCCAAACACATCCTTTTGACTTATATTGTTTAAAGTTCAGACTTTTATATTTATTCATAGAGGGCGTTGCTAAAAAAACAACATTTGCAAGGGTAATTTAAACAGTTTGAAATTGATATTTATTTATTAGAAATTAAGATTTTTCTGATTTAGTTTTGCACTGCTTATTTATATAGGTATGAATTTCAATATACTTAACAACTTTGCAACTTATAGATAAGAGGTTGACCATTTATCTGTGCCATGATATCCATTATACTTTATTCCAACCCACCACCATTCCTCATGCACATCATACATTGCATATAATAGATGTTTTTGTGATAAACTTTGATTAGAATAGAATATGTATTGTTTATTGAACTTCAAGAGTAACATACTTTTCATTTTGCACATATACATAACACGGACTCTTTTGTATATATAGTATATGTATATATATTGTAACATTTTTTTTTTTTTTTTTTTTTTTTTTTTTTTTTTTTTTTTCCCTCCCCCCCTTTTTTTTTTTTTTCCCCCCCCCCCCCCCTCCCATAGTAAATAAGCATTTATTTTTATAGCGCTGTGTTATAAATTGTAATACATTAAAGATCAGGCTTTTCAAGCTATTGTGCATACACTTTTTAGGAGTGTTAATAATAAATGAATACTTTCATTCCCAACACAAGATATAATATTTATGAAAGAATAAAATGAATCCACTTATTCTTTCCAACCCAAATGCTTATATATGGGCAAATCTTAAGTACTGGAGATGAAACCGTGAGGATATACCACTCACTTTAAATTACTGTTTACGATGTCTGAATGAATGACATCGACAAAATTATCTAGAATTTACTAAACGTCATTCTCAAATGAAACTTTAACATATGTAAATAAGCATTTATTTTTATAGCACATTTATTTTTATTAACACTCCTAAAAAGCGCATGCACAATAGCTTGAAAAGGCTGATCTTTAATGTATTACAATTTATAACACAGCACTATAAAAATAAAGTGCTTATTTACATATGTTTAAGTTTCATTTGAGAATGACGTTTAGTAAATTCTAGATAATTTTGTTGACATCATTCATTCAGACATCGTAAACAGTAATTTAAAGTGAATGGTCTATCCTCACGCTTTCATCTCCAGTACTTAAGATTTGCCCATATATAAGCATTTGGGTTGAAAAGAATAAGTGGATTCATTTTATTCTTTCGTAAATATTATATCTTGTGTTGGGAATGAAAGTATTCATTTACTATTAAGACTCCTAAAAAGCGCATGCGCAATAGCTTGAAAAGGCTGATCTTTAATGTATTAAGATTATAGTATAAAAAATTTAAAATAATAATAATAATAATATAGTCTTATTAATAATAAATTGAGGGGGCACATTTATATATATTTTACTATTAACTTCATTTTTAAATCTGAAATCAGATGTATAATAAAATTATATGTATAAAGATAAAACAACTGTGCCCGACACAATCCAAACCATTCTTATTTTTATATTTACTTCACTTACTCTTATTTCTTTGTTTAGTTTAAACTAGGTAAATTTAATACAATAAATTCTTGATTTTCAATTCATCAGATATGGTTGTTAAAAAGTGACAAAAAAGCGATTACTTATTTTTTTTAAATCGTGATTTTTCTAATTTAAACTTTTGGAAAACTATTTTTTAAAGTAGCAGAAAACAATAAATGAAAATTTGTATTATTGTGATCTTGCCTAGGTCGAATTTCTCTGTAATTTCCTGAAACTTTATTGATGAAAAATTGTGTTATCCTGGCGTATATCTTTTCCTAACTTGGATTTGACTGCAATTTCCTGTGACTTCATTACTGGTGTGGCTTCCTCATAAATTTTATTAATAACTGCAACAGGAGACTTTTCAATTTCATGAGTTTTTTTAAAAAGTATTAATAAAATATACATAAAAAAGCAAAAACCTTCAATATAATCAATGAAATCATGATAATATATCTATAGATTATAGTAAAATGTGTGTGCGTTCATTCAAAATAACCCTGAATCAACACAATATTTTTACATTTGTAATTATTAGCAGTTCTAATGTATTTTTAACTACTAGTATCTATTGCAGTTCATTAAAAAATCATTAAATGCTTTCTTTCAAAACATCTTTGACCACCAAAAATGACCCAAATAGCCTTTAACTCAGAAACATTTAACTCTCCCTTCTATAAATCTACCACTGAGGCATGTTGCACTAACTACCAAATCATTATACAATTAATATGTACATTTGTTATATCTTACATAGCCTTCAAATAATGAATAACTCCAGATTTCATCTTATTTTGGTCAGATAGAACATCTATTTCCATGAGCCAATAGGTATAAAAATGTAAGATGAGGCTCACTGAATCCAATTGCTATTATTATGGATGGGATCTTCCCACAAATAGTCAAGCCATTTAGAGGTAAGGGCAGTCAGTTGTCAAAGCTGAATGGCAGTATATACATTGCCCACGATCTGGCTGAGCAGTGAGGCAAGTGTTAGAGCTGGAAGCTTCTAAACATAAATCAGACACAAGGCAAGCTGTCACAGAACAACAGAATGTTATCGAACCTATTCTTGAGGCAAGGTGTCATGGTACACCTGGAAGTGTTAGGTAAGATTAGAAAGGTACCTGAAATCTCTTATCGCACAGCAACTAAACACTATACCAAGCTAACAGTATCAGGTGATTGTATAACACTGTATATATTTTAAATATGCAAATTTATATTTGTATAATAAATAAATAATCGTATTTTGTGAGTTTATGTTTATATATAAAACCATGCATCGAGCTAAACAATATTGTTAACTTTATAATAATATTAAAGTCAATTAGAAAATACAATACATTGGTTAGCTACAATTAGATATAAGTATTTTAGGAAAAATAAGTTTTATGTTGAAGAAATTAAAAGACAATGTTATAAAATGTCAAGTAAATGAAAAAATGGCCCACCATGTTCTCAGTTTATATAGTCTCACAAAACTTTATTTATAGAATAGTTTTTTTTCTACCTCTAGTCATCACAAAACATTTTTAAAATAGTTCCTCTTTCTGTTTTGATGCTTTCTTTTTTTTTTTGGAATTGAAATAACTTTATTCATTTATAAAAGGTTGTTTATTTTATATAATGAGCATTATATTATATAGCTCTTAACAAGCTTTTCTGAATATCCTTATCTCCAGACCAGTTTTTAGCTATAACGGTCATCAGTGAGGTGCTAGGATATTTAGACACTAAATCTAAAAACACCAGCTCAAGTTCAGCATTTATCTAATAGTTAACTACTAAGTAGGAAATCTGCAAATTTCAGACATCTCTATGTCTTCAAATCCAGCTATCTAACTTAAATAGCCATATGGGACTGAACTAATAGTTAACAGTTAACTATTAGTTAAATGCTGGACTTGAGTTGGTATTTTGCATCTAATGTCTGAGTATCCTAGTGCCTCACTGATGATAGCAACAGCTAGAAACCAGTCTGGAGATAAGGATATTTGGAAAAGTTTATTAAGAGCTATTAATACTCATTATATAACATTTGTAGTACAAGCTTATTAAGTCATGTGATGTATAACTTGATTTCTTTGCAGTTAAAGGTTGTTTATTATTAAAGTTAATTATAAATGTGATCTGATTATAACAAAGACTGAGCAGAAAAGGGAATAACTGTCACATCTCTTTTATTTTAACATGTAGAATCACGAAATTATTTAAGCCTATATGAAGAAATGTTGAACCCATTGAGGCTGAAAAGAACTGAAATTATTTATGTCTGATTAATTGAAGCACCATTGCTCAAACCTCTATTCAATTTATTGTTTTTCCATCAGTAGTTTCAATTGGTAATGATTGGTTAAGTGCAGTAGTGGAGTGGCAGTTTCTGGAATCAATGGTCATGGTTTGTGATTCAGTTCTGCAATTTCCTGTGTATGAACTTCTTATGAAATTCTATATAATAAACCAATGAATTACTATATACTTTCTGAATTCCCAGCATGCTTAGCTACAGTGGCAGACCCTGAAGCTGAAGGTCCATGAATTGCAGCCCAGCTCTATCACTCCTGACACTTCTTATGAACTCCTGACTAATAAACCATTCAATTACTATAGTCTTTCTGAGTTCCCAGCATGCTTTGCTGTAGTGGCAGACTATGGAGCTCAATTTCCATGAATTGCAGCCTAGCCTGTCACTTCTGATGCTTCTTAAGAATGCCTGAATAATAAACCATTTGATTACTATATTTTCTGAGTTCCCAACATGCTTTGCTGCAATGCCACATTCAAGAGTTCAAGGTTCATGGATTGCAGCTCTGTCACTTCTGATGCTTGAACTTCTTGGGAACTCCTGAGTAATAAACCATTCAATTACCATATTCTTTCCGAGTTCCCAGAATGCTTTGCTGCAGTGGTAGAGTCACAAACTCTGGAGCTCATGATCAATTGATCACAGTCCAGTTCTCTCACTTCTGGTGCTTGGACTTCTTATGAATTCCTGAATAATAATCCAATCAATTCCTATATTCTGTCTGAGTTCCCATCTTGCTTTGGTGCAGTGATTGAATGGTAGACTTCAAAACTCATATTCCTTGGATTGCAGCCCAGCTCTGTGACTTCTGATGCTTGAACTTCTTCTGAACTCCAGAATAATAAACCATTAAATTCCTATAGCCTTTCTGAGTTCCCAGCATGCTTTTCTACAGTGGTAGAGTCTGGAGGTCAAGGTCAATGGATCACAGCCCAGCTCTGTCACTTCTGATGTTTGAACTTCTTATGACCTCCTGGATAATAAACCATTCAATTACTATAGTCTTTCTGAGTTCCCAGTATGCTTTGGTGCAGTGGCAGACTGGTGCTCAAGGTCCATGTATCACAGCCCAGCTATGTGACTTCTGATGTTTGAACTTCTTCTGAACACCTGAATAATAAACCATTGAATTCCTATAGCCTTTCTGAGTTCTCAGCATGCTTTGGTGCAATGGCAGAATGGCAGACTCTGAAACTCAAGGTCCACAGATCATAGACCAGTTCTGTCACTTCTGATGCCTGAACTTCTTATGAACACCTGAATAATAAACCATTCAATTACTATATTCATTCTATTCCCAGCATGCCTTGGTGCAGTAGTAGAGTGGCAGACTTTGGAGTTGAAGGGTCATAGATTGCAGCCTAGCTCATTATTTCTGATGCTTGAACCCTTTATAAATTCCTGAATAATATATCAATTACTATATTCTTTTGGAGTTCCCATCATGCTTTGCTGCAGTGGTCGAGTTGCAAAACCTGAAACTCAAGGGCAATGGTTGTAGTTTAGTTCAGCACTTCCTGTGCTTGAATGTCCTATAAATTTTTGAGTAATAAATTAGTCGATTATTTTTCAAATGCTTTTAATTTAACTTAGAAACTCAGCTTGTTTGTTTGGATCAAGTCTTATAACTAATTTTTTAACATATTTTTATCACCTAAATTTCCTTCACATTTTGTAGATGTATTATGTATTAATGATAGTATCAATGATAATGCTATATGCTGCTGAAATAAGTTGTCCAAACAGCTGTTCTGTCTAATGGTGTTGGTGGGTTGAATTTTAAACACGTGGTATCAGTTTGGTAAGTTTTTAATGATACACACTAGATGGTAGTATATTTTTAAAAATATATTTTATTGAGTATTCACTATTTTTTGCAATTAAATTAAAATAAAAAGAAATAACAAATGGGGGATAAAATCTTTATTTTACTCGATTGTTTAGCTAAAACTCTTTTTTTTTTTTTAGAAAAAATTGTCTTTATAAACAAAAATAAAAATTGTAAATCATTTTTAACTTAAGTAAAAACTAGAAATATGGTGTATTAATTACATTCATTGTTTTTGAATTTGAATATGAATAGTTATAAAAAGTATGTTTCAAGCTATTCGAATACTATATAATAAAATTTGTTTGATTTTATAAATTTAGAGATATCTCTCACTTTTACCAGACTTTTGGTAGTAAGTGTTACACCTGGTTAGCATTTTAGAAGAGGTTAAATCTGTAATATAGCCATTATCTAAAACAATGGGGAGCAGAGAGTGTTGAACACTGTTTGACCACATTTATTCTCCTGCCAAATCTTACTAACAGTGGAATTCCACTATCAGTTTTGATGAGGCTAAAGTTATTTTCTTTGAAAGAAATAAAATAAAAAAAAGAGTTAACCCTCTCACAAGTTGTCATTTCTTCTTAGTTCTGCAAACACTGATTATTAAATTTAAAATTAAACCATTATTACTTATCAGAAAATAATAAATTTGACGTCATTTGATAGACATTTTGTTTACTACTGAAATAAATATTAAAATATTCAGATTTTATTTCTGAAAATATTAAAAAAATAATTTGTACTAAAAACAAAAAGCTTCATATATCTTCATTTCTAGAAAGATTATTTATTTATTTCAAAATCAATGAAATCTTTGTTCATTTTGTTTTAAAATATGAATGTTTATTTATTTCTTTTAAATGTAATGAATTATGCATTAAAAGTTTAATTTTTTTAAAAATACTTATTGTAAAATTATATTTTCATACTCATTATAATCACGCTCATTACATGGGAAGCTAAGCATGTAAATAACTTTAGGGTATATTTGCATTGTCCAAAAATATAACTTTTTATTTTTAAAAATAAAATATTTTTATTTAAAGTAAATTATCAATAATTTATATTCATTCTTGATTTGTAATAGTTATTGCACAATTATTATGCAAAAATAATTTTGAATTGTAATAATTTAGCAAATAAAGATGTTTTTGGTTATTCAAACTATTTTCTCCAATCAATATCATAAAAATTTGTACATCAGAAGATGTCAGAAATACAAAAGTGACAGTCATGAAGGCAAGACTAAAGCTATCTTGAAGCCACTTTATCTTACCAAATTTTTGATCTTCTTACTGTCTATGGAGCCTTTTACAAACTAAAATTTTCCATTGAAACATATATAATAAAATGCATGTATTTAAAAATAAAGCTTGTAAAAATTCTCTATAGGTGGCAAAATACTAAAAAATACATGAAACATCAGACCAATTCCATGATTCTGAAGCAATTAACTTGTTTAAAAATATTTTTAATATTAATGGTGTATAGGGAGTTATTAAGAATCATCCAAAATAGTATATATTTATTGAGATGTTTTAATCCTTTGTACTTAAAAAGTTTGCTTTTGTATAATGCTGTGTGGGATGTAATTGGGAATTGTGGGTAATAATTAATATTTATTTGTTGATAGGTTTGTAGCCATTTGCATTAAGAGATGTCTGCGTTCACAGGGAAGCCAATGTTTGTGTTATAGAATTTATTTTCTTTGAGTAATCTTGTTTAATTTTGAATTTGAGGTAATGTTATGTTTTTAATATATATATTATAAATACTGTATTTTTAGAATTTTAATAAAACACAAAAACTACATTTTGATATTACATAAATGATTATTAATAATTGTTTATTAGGTTAGACATTATCGCATCTCTTTTAATCCTAGAAATGAACTTTGAATTTGTAAAAGATAAATTATATCTATAACTCTTTACATATCATGCATGACAATCTGATTGTAATTGCAGAATGAACTAAGCAAATGGCTCTTTATGCGTTTGGAAAAAAAATGCATATTAGGAGCTAAACATATTTTTTCTATGACTACAATATGAATAAAATATGAAAGTCTTAACTAAACATTTTACAATAAAAATATAAGTGTAATATTGTGGAAAAACTATTTTTCATGCATGCACTAGAATTGACACATTCTTCTGTCAATAATTCCTTCCATACTACTACAGATATATAAATCACCGTATTATTAATTATATGTATGCAATTAATGTATTATTTATTTTACTTGAAAGTGAATAACATAATTAGTGATATTTAAGGGCTTGACACAGCTGATTAAAAAGCTTTCTTTCAAAGATGTAGTTTGCTCTCATCTAACATTGAATATTTCATTTTGCAGTAACTTCTCTGAAGAATGATTGCATTTTCTAAATCATATAGTATTAGTTTTGGTTTTAAAAGTATAATTAAAAACTAAAGATGAATAGAAAACATATTTTAAAGTAAAGTTATTAGCAACGATGTCAATATCCAGTTTAATTTGCTGCTATTTCGGTAAAGAAGCAGCAGATTCATGGCTTTCATAAAAATTTGCTGACCATATATTTCTTATTTATTATTTGTAATAATAATTGATGTAAGCATTTGTATGGAAATAGTGCTGATGAACCTTCAGATTTCCATTACTCTCCTGTGATTATTTGTAGTGCTATTTTACTGATTGTTCATTCATTTAATGGCGGAAACTAAATTAAGATATATTGATTTTTTTATTCCAGAAAAAAGTCTGAAGATGTCAGCTCTACTACTAATCAGTCTGATGACCACCGATCACTTTTTTTTGAACGAGCTGTTATTAAAAAACATAAATAAGTATGTAAAAAAGATTTTAATAGAATATGTCTTATTTTTAAAAATGTAAGTTAAAAAATTGTAATAATGATAAAAAAGAAAACTATACCCCTCCATAAAGTTTTAAAAGCATATAGAAGTCAGTCCCTATTTCATATGAGAATAATATATTGAAAATTGTACTCCAGAAATATTATTCATTAATAAATAACTTTATCTAAAGAATGACTAATAAACATTATTAATATACTCACATTAAGTCATTTGTATCAATGTTGTGAGGATATTAAGTTTGACACTTTTCAATTAAATTGTAGTAATTAGCTATCTATATATATTAAACAATAATAAAAATAAGTATAAGAAATTGTGGTCTGGGCCCACCGATAAGTGCTAGTTCAGGATGAAATGTGAATCTTGGAGATCATACATATTTTTCACATATTTTTGTTCATAAACTTGTGATTGGATCCTCCCACAAGGTGTTAAAAGCAGATAGAAATCAGTCCCTATCTCACATGACAGTGATATAATAAAAATTATGCAACAGAAATACTATTTATTAATTGGATAATTTTGAGTCTAATAAATGACTAATAAAAACTATTAATATACTTCCATTATGTGGTTTTTATCAAAGTTGTGAGAATAGTAAGTTTGTCATTTATCAATTAAACTGTAATAATTTTCTATCTATATATACATTGAAAAATAATAAAAATATGTGTAAGAAATTATTTGGGCCAATTGATAAGTGCTGGTTCAGCACAAAATGTGCATTTTGGGAATTATGCATGTTTTTCACGTGTACTTGGTCATATGTTTATGATTACACCCATCCACAATTGCTAAACCACTCCCTATTTTGTGGGAAAGTTATGTAATAACAATTACACTACAAAATATTCATTAACCACAATCAGTAACACTTTGTTAAATACTGTACCCCTGGGTCTCATTTTATGCAGATTATTTTAATGTGATTTTGAAGTTATGTGATTCATGTTTTTTCTTAATATCTTTCATATTTCACTATATTTATTAGAGATCAAGAAATTTAAATTATTAATAACTTATTTTGACTTGAAATACTTTTTTTTTCAAAAATATAACGTTATATTAGCAACTAACGTGAATATGGCCTGAAGCTGTATTTAGAATCTTAGCTTCTATGTAAATAACCTACTTATACTAATGAGTAAATAATAATTATAGATTTATACTTATGTATAAAAATATCGCAATAAATATTCAAAAATTTTAAACTTTTAAAATGTATTTTGTTAGATATAGATTTTTAAAATAAATAACGAAGATTTTATTGATTTTGTAAACTGAAAATAATCTTTCTAATGATAATGTAGAATCTTTTTGTTTTGATTGCAATTTAATTTTTTTAATATAGAAACAGAAAGCCATTAAAATAGCACAAGACTGAAAGTGGTGCTAGTTGTACTCACATCACAAACGAACGCATATTGTCAAATAGCGGTAATGATTAAAATATGTATAAAAAAATGTAAAATTAAATCCTGTAGTTAATAAAAAAAAGTAAAAAAAGTTTGTCTTGTATTAATTTTTTTTAAATATTTGAAAATTTTTATTAGTCATACTTTATTTCCTTATTTTTTTAATGCAAATTTTAAAGTAATTTTTCTTTATTGCTTTGCTTTTATGGAAATTTCTGAAAATTACAGAACTTATCCCCCATTTTTCAAGGTAAGTTACGTCTATTTTTGTGCGATTTCTTTTGTGCATATTTTCTGAGGAACCTATCTACCGCATAAAATGAGACCCAGGTGTACTTCAAAACTTTTGCAATATTTAATAGAATTTCATACTTGTCCATAAATGTTGTCACCAATATATAAATAAATAATCAACCAAAATAAAATTAAAATAAACAATTATTAATAAATATTATAATAATAAATGTTATAATATAGTTATTAATAGTTGTTTATTTCAATCTTATTTTGAATATTTATTTATAGAATTTCCTAGGTTTGTAATAACTTAACAGTAATTCGTTCAGGTTTTAAAAATTATTTCACATTATTATTTTTGTTTATATTTGAGAAAGTTCAAATATGATTTAGTAAGCAGGTTTCTCAATCAGAAAGCATATATATTTAACAAATCAAGTCCAATTTACTGAATTCTAATATAGAATAAAGATTTAATGCTAAAATGCAAATGTTGAATGATTACTGATATTAGGGTTTTTATTAAGGTCATGGCTGCCTTAGTGCAAAAATAAAATATGCCACCTTCAAATTAATATAATTTTTTTACACTTATTATAATTACTTATAATTACAATAATTATAATTACTTATACAGTTTCTTGCACTTACAACAAAATGGCTGACAAGAAATGGTTGAATTTAATATTTACAATTTATTATTATTTTTTAAAAAATAAAAATTTCTGTAAAAATTCATTATAATATTTTCACATTATTTATTTATTTATTTGTTATTAAATCAATATATTACAAGATTTCATGCCCACAGGCAGACTGCAGCTTCGCATATTATGGTGAAATGAAAGCCACTGTTAAAAGATCTACTCAGCATATATATGCATACAAGAGAGCTCAAAATAATAGCAACAACACTTCAATATTCTTAGAACATGAAAAAGCAGCTGGTCACAAGTTTGAACCCTCCAATCCTCAGATTGTGAGTACTGAGAGAAACAATTGCAAAAGAAAAATAAAGGAGGCATACTACATCATAAATGATCCACATGCCATTAATAGAAAAGACAAGTGTTTCTCTATCTCTAAGAAGTGGTCAAGCTGATTTATCTTTTGATAGTAAAATTGTTTTGCATATGAAGACTAATTTGCATATATTAGCAAATATCAACAACACTACAACATTTCTAATTCTTCATCTATGAATATGAGATTAAAATACTTCGAAAGCACTAAGCCTGATATTTAAGTATGATTTTTCTAACTTCACCAATGAGCGTTTGAAGCACAGTATAATTGCTATAACATAAAAATTAAAAATATGTACAAAAAGTCTGTATATATATTGTTTATAAAGGAGGGTAAATGAGGATTATTTATGCTGATGGTCTGAAATCCCTAATGGCCTGCAAAATTGCCACAAATAAATCTTCTTTGAGCAGTTGAGACCATATAAATGTATCTAAATAAAAATCCAGGTGTTGGCACATGGTTTCCTTGATTTTTTGTTTCCATTTGGCTAGTTTCTATAGTCTTTCAATGTTTTGTGTATGCATGCCAGCAGCTGTATCCACAAAGTTATATCAGTGATTTAATATAAATAAAATAAAACCAATAAACCTTCAGAATGGAATTTATAATCAATTTTTTTAAAAAAACTTAACAGCTAGCACATATCTGGTAAAATAAAATGGAAAAAAAAATCATAAATAAATACTTGTAGGCCAAAAAAACTGTATAAGTAAAAAAATGGATGCCAAGCTTGGTAGACAGTATAATACATAAGTACCTTATAGGTAAAATTTTGAAATATTTTTGAATGAGAGATAAAATAATATATTTTGGATACCCCTTAATTCAGCCACCTGCATGCCTTGCACACATCCCAAAATATGGTGGGGTGCCTCTGACTGATATTGTCTACAGGGGGGGGATGTCTACTTATTAATCAACTAATTTGTACTTTATACATGTACAGACACTGATAAAATAATAAAACAATGAAAATGTATAACCATAACACAATAATTTCTTGCTCTTCCACAAGGTGCTCAAGATGCATGGAAATTAATCCCATCTTGCATTCCAATAGAATAATGAAAGGCATTGGCTCATTGATAAGGACATAAACCTGAAGATAAATGTGGTTTGTGAATTGTATGCATAGTGAAAGAGGGTGGTCTGAGTTTCTGCACTGGTGTATGGTTATGATATGGTGAAGTTGAGATGAGAGTGACACTAATAAAAACTAAAAATTTGAATGTACAAGGTGTGACAATTTAATTCCTGGAATGGCCATGTATCATCACCAATGGTGTAATTGTATTGAAATCATGTGAGTGTTGATAAGCCAACATATATGCACATTTTAAGTTGATAGAGCAAATTTTTAGTTGGCTATTGAGAAGATAATATTCGTGTGTACACTTTGGCAGAAAAATGGGTCATAATGCACTCCACCATTTGGACAAATCATCAATTACATAATTAGTCCATCTTGCCTATTCACCTGTCTTAACTTCTTGTGATTGTTGGTTATTTCCAAAATTATAAACTGCACTGAAAGGATGAAAATTTTCTACTATAACTGAAATCCAACACAATGGGAGATAGCTGTTCAACTGTACTCCTGAAAATGAGTTCCAGGTGCACTTCCAGAAATGGAAATGCCATTTCAATCAGTATATAGATGCACAAGAGGAATACTCTGAAGGTGACAGTAGCCATTAGTGTGCTCTTCCACATGTATATTTTATGGAAGTGCATGCTGGGAAATGAATTGTCACACCTCGTATATATATATGCAAACATACGTGCACATATACGGTTTTTATAACTCAAATGATAAAAGCAGTATAATCTATTTACAATCTAGCAATCAATTATAAATTTAACTGTTTAAAAAAACCATCCAAGGTTATTCTTAAAAAAAAAAAAAAGATTCAATATAATTTTTTTAATAAAAATTATTTTTAATTAAAATTTCAACAATAAATCTTTAGGGTATTGTATAATTTTAGTTAGCAATGTAATGTGACATTTGATGAAGGCTTCTTTCCCAATTATTTTTTAATAAATGGAAAAGTAGAATTTAGTAATAAAAAAAAATCCGATTAGCAAGTTTTTAAACCTTGGATATTAAATTGGATAACGTATTGACAAATATTGAATTAATCATTACTTTTAATAATTACCCAACATGAATTGTCGATAAAATATTTATTAAAGATAGGATGAATAGAAAGTTCAATTAACAATACATTTTTTTACTAAATCAGTTGAAGGAAGGAGGGGTGGTATATAACTATATAGTCAGATGAAACGTATATATAAGATTAAAAGTAAATGAATGACTTAATTAAAGAAATGTAATTAATTGAATGATATTGAACACGTTTTTAAACAATTCTGGCGCAGCCTTGAATGAAATCTGGTTATTATTTTTTAAATATTAAATTTTTATTTTTGATATTGGTGATTACTTTGAACCCACAATTTGGTTCACCTCTCTCTCCTACTCTTTCTCTTTTTTTTAAACCACTTGATCGCCATTCTTTATGCTTACGCAAGCTGTTTACACAACTGCTAAACTCTCCATACAGTAGTGCCACTCAGTGCAAGCCAAAATAATCAATGGCTGCAAGAAAGTTTGTGCATAAAATCCCTATTAAGTGCCTTATCATTTAACATCCCCAGACTAGTTCTAGCTTGTGGCTTTCATCAGTGAGAAGCCTTGGATCTGAGAACACTGCACCTTGATCTTAGTATCCATTGATTACTCTGGCTTGCACTGAGTCACGCTATTGTATGAAGAGTTTAGCCTCTGTGTATCTCTTTTTTTATTTGTTCCTCCTTAAAATCCTCCCCCCCCCCACTCTTATGCTCTTTTTTATTCTTCCAGTGGCTCAATCAGTGAGAAAAGTGAAATGACAATTGTATACCCTGCGCTACAAATATTCAATTTTTAATATGCTCTTTTATTAACTTATTGCGTCCGCGTATATTTCCAACTGTTTTTCCATATTTTTGAAATTTGTTTCAGCTGAGGTTTTTTTTTTTAGTTTTAACAAAATAATATGTAAAAAAAAAATTGTTTTTTTAAATAGTGCTTTTATATAAATAGTATTATCCAACATCACATGATCATCATTTCTTATGCTTGCTCATAACTGTTATTAAAACAGGCAAAACTCTCCATACCATAGTGCCACTCAGTGCATGCCAGAATAATCAGTGGATGCCAAATCCAAAGCTCCTCGCTGATGAAAGCCACAAGCTAGAAATTCATCTGGGGATATTGAATGAATAGGCACTAGATAGGGATTTATGCACAAGCCTTCTGGAATCCATTGATTACTCTGGCTTGCACTGAGTGGCCCTACTGTTTGCCTGTTTTATAGTATTAGCCAACTAAAGTGTAAAAAATAACAAAGCAATCTGACTAAAAATTTGAAAAAAAAAAACTGAATCTCAACTAATTTGTCATTCTTTGAAAATATTGGAGATATTAAGAATTTATACTTGTTATAAAACAATTGGAAATTGCAAGAATATTGTCAATTCACAAAGACATTTGAGGCTTAAATAAATCATAGAAATCAAAAAGGCTTCGAATGCTTCTATGAAAGGACAATATTCTTACAATTTCCAATTGTTTCATAATAAGTCTAAATTCTTAAGATCTCTAATATTTTCCAAGAATGGCAAATTAACCGAGATTCAGTTTTTTCTATTTTGTAGTCAGACTACTTTGTAATTTTTCTACTTTTTAATCAGCTAATACTGTTTACATAAAGCATTATTTAAATTTTAAAAAATGTTATATATTATTTGTTCAATACTTGAAATTTATTTAAATATAAACATGAAAATAAACTAATGTTAATCACTATATAAGTTTAATCTACAGAATTCATAGTTTTTATATTATTGGTATTATAGAAATCTCTTCTCTTTTTCACTTACATGAGACTAATAATTCAAAGCAAGCATTAAGATATCAATCACATGACACAGTACTGATGAGAATATGTAATGCCAATACATCTTGCAAGCAATATGAGCCAGCCAGTGCAGGTTGGCTTTGTTATTTGATGTAAATATTCGCATATGACTTTTAAAATTTATAATATTTTGAAAAATTTCTAGTACATTGCAATGGATAGTGATTATAATTACATTATTTTTATGAATATATTTAATATTGGATCTAAAAAGTAAAAGTAATTAGAAAAAAAGTTGTTAATTATATGTTTGTTTGAAAGTTTGTGATAAGACGTTGACTTGTTAATATGTTGGACTATTTCCATCAGAATTAATTCAGGTGTTCTCAACATTGGGTGCCCATACTCCCAGGGAATATGATAAACTTAGCCAGGGGGTATGGTGAATATCATGCAAATAAGTGTATTATGTTATTAATATATTTCAAAAATAGTTACATTATCAATGTGTTGGGGCTATTCCATGTTGGCACTGTCTATCAGCCACACCAGCAATATTTCAGCTTCTTTTCAGGCACACCCAGTGAGATTGCATAAACTTTTTTCTTATAGCAGAGGTTGAAAATTCAAAATGCCCAGTTAAAATTCAAGGTAGCGAGTGAAATTTGCCTGAGCAGCACTACCTTGAGGCATGACTCCATAACACTGTACTTCATGCACATGCATGTAATTGCATGGCACACTCTTTAACTGCTTATTTCTTAGTATAATGAATAGGGATGTAGGATAATTTATTAAAAATTAAAGGGACATGGAAACAAAAAGGGTTGGAAATCCCTGAATTAGTTAACCAATATCTTTAGAAAAATTCAAACAAACACAAAGAATTGTTAATAATAACACATGTAGTAGCTAACAGAATGTTTTAAATGGTGATTTTCCTCTTCTTCAGGTATGGCTGGCCTGCCCAGTATCAGTAATTGGCATGGTGATCAAACCTGGGATTTTTTTCTTTATGAATATTGAATTTAAGGTAAAATTCTAATCAAATAGGGTATTTTGTCAAAGGTAACAGTCAGTCGAAATTTAATATACTTATTTAGGAGAATCCTTCAATTCTTTACATTTTATTAAGAAGAAGATTAGAAAACATTATGAATTGTCTTAATTAGATTAATTTATGTAGTTATTTGCTATAAATATGAGGGGGGGGGGGATCAGAAGCAATAAGCTTTGCATGATTTTTACTTCAAAAAATAAAAGAAAGAAATTGACAAATAGTAAAAAAAAGTATAATTAAATGAACCTGAAACTACTTTTTCACTTACAAAATTAACAACAATGATAATATCTCTTGATCTTTACTCTGCACAATATAAACAAAAGATGTCTATTCTAGCGTCATCTATAATAAACTTCAGGAATCAATAGATGGTAGAGTATTTAAAATCACTATCCAAAGGTGGAAAAGGTGCTTGAAGACACAAAAAAGTTGAGTAAGTAAAATATATAGCTATGGACTTGCAGTCGGATCTATATAGCTGTACAAACAAATAGACTTGGGTATGAAACTTTAGTTTTTATTTCACGTTTTTAGAGTAATAATAAAATAAATTTACTATCAAACTATAGTGGTTCCAGCTTGGAAACCAGTCTTGGCAGTGATGATTTAAATTCACTACCATCAGCTAATCTCTGATTATTCATGCTTAGTAGAATGACAGTTGCTTTTGTTTATAACATCAATATTAATGAAAACCATAGCAATTTCAACAAATACATCCATAGCAGAAATGATTCTACTACCAATGTGTCCCAGTGAAAAGATGGCTGATGGCTGGTTTCCTCTTCACACTGCCTGCAGTGCCATCTATCAATCAATGTATGTGTTACACATCAATTTAACTAGTCACCACAAAAATTTAAAATACTAATTCACCTGTAACCTGAGTTATTCCATGAAATGAGACAGGTGGTTGTGCCTTATTTCATGGATGGAACGATATGCTACCTGTAAATTTTGTTCTGAATTGGGAAAAACTGTTATTTACACATTTTGAAATAGTTCAAACTCTGTACCACAGTTAATCAACAAATAAGAATATTCTTGGTGGTAGATATGGTACTGAAGAATATCTATGAATGAATAAAATACATTGTTACATTTTATAACTCATAATCCTGATACATGAACTGCTGATATTTTTGTGAATAGATAAACACCGTTTCTACATAATTCATGCATTGATTCAGAGGTATCATCACAAGTAGTTAGGGAGAGAATCAGACATGTATTCACTGATGCATACTGTTTATATTCCACTTTTCACATGAATAAGGCAAGTTTAAAATGTATAGGAGCAATTTAGAAAAAAGAGAGATCCCAATTTTAAAAATTTTCACTTCTCAGATAGAGAAAAATTGAGATTTTCAACAATTTGTATAAAATATCACTAAATTATCAGTAACAATAGCAAATTCTTTATACAGTAGTGCCAGAAAGTGCATGCCTTTGTAATCAATAGATGCAGGAAGGTTTGTGCATAAAATCTCTATCTAATGCCTATCGATTCAATATCTCCAGACAGTTTCTAGTTTATGGCTTTCATCAGTGAGGAGCCTTGGATTTGAGATCACTGCACCTAGATGAAAGCCACAAGCTAGAAACTAGTCTGGAGATATTGGATAAGTAGGCACTAGACAAAAAAAATTATGTACAAACCTCCATGTACTGATTGATTATGAAGTCTTGCACTTGGTGGCACTACTGCATGGAGAATTTGCTACAGTTATTAATAGCTTGTGTAAGCACGTGGAATGGTGATCATGTGATGGTTTGATAAATTATCAGTAATGATAAAAACGAAAATATAACTCATTCATAGAATTCTTATGTATTGCATGCTTTAAAGTATGTAATAGTGAACACTGGGAATGCTATGTATTTTTAAATACTGGTCTGACAAGGATTAAGATAATTCATAAAATAATATTTTAAAACTGATAAAATTAAAATAATGTTGGGAAAAATATCACAAATTTTTAAGTTTAAATGCTGGAAATCTGAAAAATAGGATATGAAAAGAAGACTATTTTTATAAACAGACAAAATAAATTGCAAAAACAAAAAACTTTGAACATAGAAAATCCTTGGTTCCAATTATTAAAACAGTTATGCACTGTGTGTCCCAATAAAAAATGATTGGTTTCCTGAATTAAAATGCATGTTACATAGATACAAAGTATTGAACACAAGTGTGTCTGGATCACAAATCATGATATAAAATGTCTGTCATATCTTCTTCAAGAAGTATAATAACTACTCTTTTATTGCATTGCCAAATGTATACTATATAATACTAAATTGTCCAAGCACTTTACTACTATTACCCAATGCTTTATTTACCATCTTTCTTAGAGTTTACAGTTTCAATTGCCCCAGAAATCTTCTTCAGAACTTTATATCTCTTAACCAACAGTTGAGATTAGAAGATATAAAGTTTTGAAGAAAATTGCTGTGGTAATCAAAACTGTAAACTGTGAGAAAGGGTGGTAAATAAAACATTGTGTAACAGTAGTAAAGTGCTTATACAATTTAGTATTATATGGTCTTTCATATCTTTGTTGATTATTTTTAACTTACTCCCTGCCATTGCAAAATCTTGCAGACAACTTGCTCTTATTCACTTTGACCCATGGCTTTGCTGCCATACATAGTTTAAATGTTTTAGTATTTGTTGTGCCAAATTTAAAATGACAAAATTCAATATTAGTGTTTCATTTGATTGTGAGTTAAAATATGAAACCTACTGTCACAGTTCAGGTTATAATTCAGGATCCAGATATGCTTGCACTTTAAAAATTTTGTAGTGACTAGGTGAACTATGTCACTACATGATACATGTTAATTTAGAGATGGCACTGCAGGCATTTTGTAGAGAGAATTAGTTACATTTTTACCAGAGCACAATATTCTGACTACATTACATTAGTATTAAAAGCATTATATTAAGGTTTTTACATATGTCTAACATTTGCAATCAGTTCAGACACACAGCAATAAATAACTCAGAAAATTTACCAAATATTAGACAAATATATTAAAGAATACTCAAAATTAGATTATCAACAATTATAATATGACTAATTTAAAACAAATATTAAATTAAGTAAAAAAAAAAGTAAACAGAAATAGAAAAGTCAATTTTTCTTTGTACACACTTTTAAATACAAAGCTGTTATTGTTGTTGTTGTTGTTGTTGTTATTATTATTATTATTATTATTATTATTATTATTATTATTATTATTATTATTATTATTATTATTATTATTATTATTATTATTATTATTATTATTATTATTATTATTATTATTATTATTATTATTATTATTATTATTTATTAGCTAATAGTTTTGACTGTACAGCAGTCTTCATCAGAAGTTATATTACCATCTGTTAATAATATTCTTTAGCAATATTCTGTGTTCTGTTAAGTAAGTTAGAAGCTCTGATGAAGACAGTGGAATGGTCGAAATTGTTAGCAAATAAATAATAAAGGCAATATTTGCATTGAAAGGAGTTTATAAAAAATGTTTTATTTATCTATTTATATTTTAATAATATAAGAAATTCAAAAAAAGTACATGAAAAGAAGAAGAAACAACAAGAATTCTTTAAGAATAAATAATTCATGCAATAGCGCTTAGCTGTGAGGAATAATTCTTTCAACTAAATACTTTTAATTTAACTATGTGTCAAGCATATTAACTCTTATATAGCAATTTGCTATGTAAGTAGAATTTTTTAATGTTTGGTACAAGGAACTGAATACTATACAACTACTTCTGACAGCATCAACATGAGGTTTCAATATTAAAACATCATTGTGATGAAGCAGCAAAGACATGTGATAACTAAGATAAAATAAATGTATTTGCATTCATTTATATTCAATATCACAATATTTAAATTTGATATGTAAACCCAGTGATATATAAAATATTAATAAATGTATTTCACCAACAAGCAGGCATAAATCATCACATATATTGTAACACTATGGAACAAGAAGGAGTGAACATGGATAGATGGAAAACCATCATCAACTCTTCATTTAATAATCAAAATTAAATATAAAAGGAATGCAGTGAATATTGAATGAGAATAGGAAGTCACTTTGAACAAACAATAATATACATCTCCAGCATTTCAGAAAATAATAATCATTAATTACCAACAAAGAATAATCAACCTTGTGACTGGATTTGAAAGAGGTTCACTATAGACATGCTAATTAATTAGCTACTGCTAAACTTAGAGCAAAAATACAACATAAACCTCAGCATGCACATACCTAAATGCTAATCCATTTCATAATAATAAAAAAATATGCAAGATACTAAAACATGCTGATCATCATCAATACTCTGGCCATAAATTACTATTAATGTACTAACCAAACTATAAACAATTTCTAATACAAAAAATAAAATAAAATGTAATGCATGGACTTTAAGGAGGTACCTTTGTGATATCCAGAGTTTGAATCTGGATGTCCAAATGCCAACTTAAACCCCTAATCTCTATAACTAAACATTATGCTCTAATCTAGTTCAGGAAGCAAGACTTTATTAACTATTACTATAAGCAAGAGATAAATAAATATAACTGTTTTCTCTAAATAATTTTAAATAATTTATAGGTTTAACCTACTATAATTAAATTGCTTTAGTGGAATAATTTAAAAATCCCTAATCTCTAAGCTGTATTGAAATCAAGTCACACACACTGCCAATTCATGTAACAGATAGCTGGAGGAATGAAGACATTAACACTAGGATATTTTTAAACAATTATTTAATAAACTACATGATTAATAATAGAAATTTAAAAAATGACATGATAATAAGAAAATGTAAACTTATTTATTTTAACAAAAAAAATAGTTTCTTAAAAATTATATTATCCAATTGATTTTTATTCATTAAGTTAATTAAATTTGCTTTCATAAAGTTATTTCTTTAAATAACAAAGGAAGAAAAAACAACTTTTCTCTAATCAGAGATAATAATCTTTAAATTAGCTCAATTAATTTTTTACTAAATTTTAAGAAAATATCAAATAAAAAAACATGTTCCAAATGAACATTTTAAATTTAACAAAATTAATTTTTTTTAAAAAAAAGATTTTCATAATTTTGAAAAGTTAAATTGAATGAATTAAAAAACATGTTTCCTAAAAAATATTAAATTAATAAAATAATTCAAAATTATCAATTCTTATTTTTTAAAACATTATTACTTTTATAAAATAAAAAAATCTCATTTTTAAAAAATTATAAATGAAAATACAATATGCACATAAAAATACTTTTAGTCAAGATTTTAAATTTCTTTGGAGTTCTTCTTTGCAGTTATAAGTTTTCAGTTTTCATGTTGTTGTTTTTTAGAGTTTCTGTACCTTATACATAATTAATTTGTTCTTTTTTGGTATGCAGTATTTTCTGGCTAAAAAGTAGTAAGAATTTATCCATTGCTTTCCAATAAATTTTCCAGGACTAATATACAGAGATACTCACATTCTCGGATTGAGGCAAAGTTGCGGATTACTTCAAGGGTAACTTTTTCTTTACATTTTTTAGAAAGACAACATGAAGATGACATTTAGATTTTAGCTAACTTAGCACATGGTTTTCATTGTACGAAACATTTTATAACAAATCAGTGTGCTTACAACTTGTTTAAAATTTTTGCTGTTTATGCAACTATTTAGTTAAGATTTCTGCTTTTTTTCTTTAGCATCTGTGTCAGAAACTTCTTTTCTCCTACTGTCTTCTTTATCAACTTGATCAAGACTAAATGATTCTCATAAGACACAAGTCTAATGATTTATCAACACCCCCAATTTTTGGACCAACCATGTCCCTGACCAATCACAACCAACTTTGTCTTTCACATGACAAAATTTTATTATAACCAATCAGAACAAGTTTTACAAATACAATTATTCAGCTATTTCTTTTCTTCAACATTGACATTGAAAAACAAATCAAAAATTAAAATTAGAATTATAAAATTTTTGACATTCCTTTTTTAATTAAAAAAATTTTATGCTAAAAAAGCAAGGTAATCAGATTGATTAAACTAATTTGATAAATACTATCTTTTTTTGGAGAGAGGGAGAGAGAGAGAGATAAAGAAAATAAAGAAAAAACTGGTTTATTAAAGCAAAATTTTAACAAAACATTATCATCATATATATTTTTTCTTTTTAAATTTACCAAACCTAAAAATTTATCTGCTTTATTTCTCTTAAATGTTAAAATTAAAAATTATTAAATACTTTACTAAAGAGAAAGTTTTTTCTCTTAGCATGTTTGTTTAAAAGTTAAGATCAATGGGTAATTAGATACAATTATCGGAGAGAACAAAAGAAACTACTTATCTGATTTTTTAATTTTAAAATACTCTCTATTCTACAATCATTTACAAATTGTAATCCATATTACAATATTCCTGAATCTACACACAATAATCAAAACATAAAAAGTCTTAAATTTATTAATCTTTTAATTACTGATCAATTGTATGCTTGTACTTAAAAAAATGTAAAAAAATTTGATAAGAAAAAAAATATAATGGGGATACATTTTTGGGGGAATTATTATTCATTCATTTGTTGTTTTAATTTGTTCTGGACTAGAGAGTTTGGTAGTGTAAACTTTTTAGTTTTTGTGAACCTTTAACATGGCTAGAAAATATTTCACAGTTACTGTAGTTTATTAAAATTTCTTTCCACTTCTTCTCCTTATTTACAATGATAACTATATATATATATATTCCTTAATAAACATTTTTACAGTTCAGTTTTCATATATGATTTATTTTGTCTTGCTTACAGTTTCAACTGCCTTGCTGTCATCATCAGAGCTACAACATTTAAACATATACATTTAAACATACAATTAATTATATATGTTTAAATGTTGTAACTCTGATGTGACTGCAGGGAAGTTAAAACTGTAAGCAAGAGGAAATAAATCATATATTAAAACTGTTGTAAAAGTGTTTATTAAGGAGTATATGGTATATTTTTAAATGTTGTATCTCTGATGATGACTGCAAGCAGTTGAAACTTTAAGCAAGAGAAAATAAATCATATATTAAAACTAAAGTATTTGTTAAGGAGTATATGGTATATTATATATATTGTAGTTTATGAGAAAAAAATCGTCTTTGTCAGAAAAATGGAATTTAATAATCATTTGTTGATATAGTCAGAGAATATGCATAACCAGGCACTAAAGGGTACTAACTCACCATAAACTATGTAGATTTCTTCTGGAGCTTCCTGAACTCAATATCAATGCCTAACCCAAGATTAATTTAAAACGCCTATGGAAAATATGTGCCGCAATTGACTTTATTGTGTCTTGGAAAAAAACATTTCAAAAGGAAACCAGTTGTCACAGAAAATATCACGCTTTTCATGCCATTCTGATCAGTAATGGAAATATTAAAAAAATAAAATACCGTGCTAGACTATTGTTTTTAAAACTTTAGAAAAAAAATGACATTAAAAAGGCCTTAAGTCTGTATAATCTGATTTCTTTGTTAACATTCATTTGATATGTATTTGATGCTTAGTCATTGTTATCCATTTATTTTTATATGCTTTGCTATACGAAGGCATTTTAAAATAATTAGTTTTAATTTTGTGTAGTGTGCGTGTATATATGTGAATTAATTTTAATTGTAAAATAAATTGTTAGTTTTAACTCAAGTTGTAAGGGCTTTTTTAATTAGCAACATTCATTTCCAAATGGTCATTTTAGCTCTTATCAATTAAGCAAAATAATATATTTTAATTAAAAAGACTGTTTTAAATAAAGAGACTGTTTAATCATTGGGCAGACGTGCCGGAATATTTTGTAATTTGAGCGATCCTGGTTTTTGAAATTGATTCATTTAGCATGGCGCTCTGATAAACGAATAAAGGCATTATTTTATTTAGTAAATTATTGCTGATTGAAAAGAAAAACTATTTCAAAATACTAGTGTTGATTTTTGGGAGTTGATTGGGAAATATAACTTGTTTTAAGTTCAATCATCTCCATTATTATCTACTTTAGATATGACTATGAAACTTTGCACTTGTTTAATCATATTTAAAGGTGGTCCCTCAAGGTTACCAGTACAATAAAATGACTTCCCAAAATGTCAGCTACATTAATTCATTTTCATTTGTGGTACCAGTACAATATATGTACATAATATCAAGTGATATAAATATAATAAACAAAATACACTGGTATAACTCTACAAAATTAAAAAAAATGCCTATATAAAATTTAAAAATAATTTCTTTGCTATAGCCAGCTTACGATTTCTTCTGCCATCTTGATTAGCAATACAACATTAATATTTAGATCTCATTAAAGACACACAACAGTAACATTACCACACAAATGGCCAACTTTCAATTAATTATTCGATTTTAAATTTTTTCATGAGGCAGTTTAGACAAAATAGGTCAAATTTCTATTGTTGGAAGTATGAAAGGAAATTTAAATGGTTGTTTGAAAAAATGAATAAACTTTATTGTAGTGATAGGGTGTATGAGGGTAATGGTTCTATTAATAAAATTGTTAATCTTTCTGATATTAAGTTGAATTATAGGGTATTAGAGATTCTTGGTTAAGGCCCTAATTTTGTTCCTTTTCATTCAAAAAATATAGTTTTTGATACAATTTTGTCTATTGCATCTAGTAGTTTGAATGATGAGCAGAAAGTTGACATTCAATTGGTTTTAAATAAAAGCTTAAAAAGGAAAGAAAAATTTACTGTTAATCCTGCTGAGGTTAGACATCTTAAGGGTAAGTTAATTGCTAAAGATGTGATCATTTCTCGTGAAGACAGAGCTTGTTAGTTTGTCATTATGAAAGGAGACGAGTTCAGGAAGAAAATGGTTATAGAATTAAATAATGGTAAATATATGTTTTTAGATAAAGATTCAGGTATATGATTAAAAGAAAGTTGACAAATACTATGAAGAAAATGGTAAATTTTAAAATTTTTAATAGATTAGATTATTTAAAATGTTATCCAAATGATTTCATATCAGCTAAGATGTTTGTGAATACTAAGCCTCATAAAGATAGTTTTCCTTTAAGATTTATTGGTATTTCTAGATTCTTGAATAATTTTTTAAAACAATTTGTTGATTTTGGTCATTACACAGTTTCTTCTTTTGAGGCTTTTGATAAGATTAATAATTTTAAAATGGAAAGTAATTGGTAGTTTAGATATTGAGAATATGTATCATTCTGTTAATAGATTAAGCAGTAGTGATGTTTTTATGTCTGTCTTGATTAAGCAAGGATCTTTGTCAAAAAATAAAATTAAAGTAATCAAAGATTTGCTTTTCTTATTAGAGGATTCTATGTACTATACTTATAATGGTAATTTTTATAGAATTAAGAAAGGGTGGATAATAGGTTATATTATTTCTCCTTTAGTTTGTTCAGTTTATATTAATTATTTGGAAGATGAAATTATTATAAAAAAGAATTGTTTATATTTAAAGTTATTTGTTAGATATGTGGATGATTATTTGTTTGTAGTTGGGAATGATAAATTGAAAATTGTTTTGATCCTTCTATAAGATATGTGGTAGAAGGATAAGGGATAGATTTTGTTAAGTTAAAATTTTTAGATCTTTTGGTGATTAGAAATGTAAAGAATAATTGTTTAGTATGTAGGCATTTTGTTAAAAATAAAAAATTAAGGTCTATAATTAAACCTGATAGCTATCAGTTTGTATCTCATAAAGTAGCTGCTTTAAAAAATTATTGTTATAGGAATGAGAAATAAAATAATTCTAGTGGGGTAACTTTGTTTTAGAAAGGTCAATTTTATAAAGATAATTTGAGTGTTGGCTACTCTGATAAATTTGTTAAAAGTATTTTTTTTTTAATAGTAATATTTGTAAAAATATAAAGGATAAAGAAAAATACGATTTTATTTCTTTGCCATTTAAATTGTCTTCGGTTCTAGTTGACCAACTGCCGCACGCGCCATTTGATGGCTCTGTTGCTAGTCAAAAACTAATAGATATAATATCACTGGGCTGATTTTATTTATTCAAAAACAAATAAATATAAAGCTGTCACCTGTTTTTTTTTTATAGGGATTTACATTTATTTTTATTTAAAACATTTAAAAAAAAAATAACTGCATTTACTTTTATCTGGAAAAACATTAGTTTCTAAATTATATTTTTTAATTACATTGGGGGACCGATAGTTTTGACGATCTGAGATCTGAAGGATCGGTCAAAACATGCACTACTCTGATCAAACAAATATATATATATATATATATATATTAGAAACCTTCTGTGAAGATATTTTGAAAACTATTTTTAAAAAGTTTATGAAACAACATTAATAAAATATAAGAATTCCATTTTAAAATTACTGTCTGATCAAACCAAACTTATGCTTTTAAAAACAATGACAAACACAGCTGTTTTAGTAGTCTCGTAGCTGTTCTTATGCAAAATTCTTTTTTTGTGTTCACCTTAAAAAAATGTTTATGTATGGAAGTGTGGCGATGGTCTTACAATTATTACTATCTAAAACTTTGTCAGGTTGTGTAGAAAATCATTACTTCAAATGCACGTAAAAAGAGTTATGGCCACTTGAATTCTATACACCCTCACATCATGCCATAGTGATCTGTGAAGTGTGTGCTATTTGCATAGTACTGCAAAGCACAAAAGTGGGCTATAATATTTGCATGCAATACCATTTAGGTCTGCTTATGGCTAATATGAACAGAACTGTTCTATAGGTCACGTAAATGGCATATTTCTGTGCTTTTGCATGAAATCAGTGACATCAAGTGGCACATGGTGGCTAATCAACGAGTACCTTGTCTTATTATAAAACTGTATGTAAGAATAGTAATTTGTTTGGAAATAAGAAAATTGCTTGGAAAAGAGGTATTACTTTGAATAATTTATTAAATAATACAAAGGAAATTTTTGATAGGAAGACTATTCCTGGAGTAGTGCATTTTATCCCTTGTTTTTGTAAGAAGGTTTACATAGTTCAGAGTAGTTTGAGTTTAAATGAAAGAATAAAGATACATAAAAGTAGGGTTAAAAATAAATATCTTAGTTCTGCTTTGTATGTCCATAAAAAGATATAGACTACACTATTAAATTTGATGAAGCTAAGGTTGTCTTCTTTGAGAGAAATGAAATAAAAAGAATTAAAGTCTTTATTATTAAAAATTTATTCTGAAGCAATTAACTTATTTAAAAGTTCTTTTAATATTAAGGGTGAATGAAAAGTAAATGGAATTGTGGGTAATGTTTAATATAAAGATGATATTGCTTTGTAGTTCTTTACACTTGAGAAGTCTGCTTATAGCAGTGAAACCTTTGGTTGTGTGTTTGATTTTATTTTTTCTTGGCTAGTCTGTTTGAGTTTTGGATTTGGGGTAATTTTTAATTTTATATATATATTATAATGATCCGGTGAAGAGACTTAACGTAATCTGCACTACAAGGGTGCCATCTAGGCATTTGAACCTAGAAAAATTTATATAGTAGGCAGATATGTAAGTTAAAAAAAAATTTATATTGGTTGATTCCGGTCATTAGCCCATTGTCACTAGCTCAGTGGAATAGCAGAGATTTATATTTTATAATAAATTCTTATCTAAGAATATAAAAAGAAAGTAAAAATAAGCCACTGCCAGTAATTAACACACAAACATTTATTTACGCACATATAAATTTTGAATCATTTTAAATTTTGAGGAATAACATTATTTTAGATTTTAATATAACTTTTAATTTAAATTATTATTTTAAACTTTTAAATCATCTACACAGATGAAATTTATATTTATTTTAAGATTGTCGCGTATGAATAAACTACATAGATTTGCATTTGAAAAGAAAATATTCTATACCTTATTTAACCTTAGGCCAAAAGTTCGCAGTCAAACCAGTGTCAATCCATCTGATACATTGACGTATTCAATGTAGCATGAAAATACAAGAGCACAATATACTATACTGTCAGAAATGGACATCTGAACAGTATAGTTAGAGAAGACATTGACTCTTGTCCAATACAGAAATGTTACATCTGTATGGCAGGAAGAACAATAAAATAAAAACTCCATAGGAAGGGACCATGGTCCTTTTTGCTGACTTACAATCCCATCCATAGGCAAAAAGGTTTTGTGCGGTGTATACAGCAATTCTGCCCATAGCGAACCTCATACTAATCTACTAATTACACCAATATATCCAATCCATTGACCTAATTCAACTACAAAATGAATAACCTAAGATTAGCCTCCCTTAATATAACTTTACAAATCTATATAGCCATTCACGCCCAACTTAAATTTAACATTTATTTAAATTCGTGCAGATGGATTTATAGAAGTTTGTTTAATGTTGAGCATAGATCGACTACACAGATTACATGCTCAAAAACATTTCAAAATAAACATAAATGATCAAAATATAAAGTCATTGATGTAATTGCATGAGGGAATTCACAAGAAACCCAATGGCATTCATCATAAGATGCCACATTAACACCAATAACTAAAAAGACATCCGAATAAATACATTTTAGATATTCACCGTAAGATATCATTATTTACCGAATGCCTATATATTTTAATCATATATGAAAACAAAAACGTAATTAAATGTGAATGAATCCATGCAAGCATCTATGCCCAATTGAAATTTAATGCATTTAATAATTTAAATGATAAATATTAATACAAATAAAAATAATAATTAAAAAAAAATGGAAATGATTTTTAGCAAACAAATATGTAAAAATTAAACATTTATAATTAATTTGAAACATAAGTCAGAGAAAAGTTGTTTTTTTTAAATTTAGATTAACTGATCAAATCTTTAAAGTTCTTAATTACTTCAGATTTTAAAATTGTTCAGTTCAATTGCTTACAGTAGAAGAGCTTCCGATTCCTGTTGGCAATTCCCACAAAGATTTTCATGGGAGACCGGTCTGATATTCTGGAGGTAGCCTTAGCTGGTTCCATTCTGGTATCACAGTCATTTCATTTTTTAAAATAAATGAGAGGGAACGACAAGTGTGTCTTATCGTTCTTCTCACAAAATCAAGTTGAAACTGTCAGGAAAAACTATATTTCTCTTTTTATAATCCTCCTATGGATTCCATGAACAAAAATGTCACTGTTCCATTTTTTCGTTATGGTCCGGGCCTTTATTTGCTGCTTCTATATTGGTCAGACTAATTCTTTTTATTCTCTTATCTATCTTATCCTCTGACTTTTTAATTACAGTATATAAGAGCCCTACAGGCTAGTTTGATTTTCGATAATTCATAAACAATCATTTCCATTTACAAAATATATAAATCTTTAAATCTTGTACTTTTTTATAACAAAGTACATTCAAATACTTTTATTTATTAAAAAAAAATAATTTTAAAGTTTTGCATCTGTGCGAATATATATACGTTTAACAACTCTTTAATTTTTTTTTAGCTTTTAGATTTTTAATAAATTTATTTTTATTTGCGAACTTAAGTTTTTATTTTAAAATAATGTAACGGCATATTTATATATCGTTACAATATATATATATACTATAACAAAGGATTTAAAAATAAATAAAATTATGTAAACTGACTATACTTTCAATACTTATGCATCAAATCAGGATTGTCCTATTAAGAATCTTCAAGACCTTTTTCTTACTCATTTGGATGTATAAAGAAGCTAAGATTTATGGTTCAACAAATGTACCCATATTTTTGAACCATGAATATGACATAGTTTCAACCATAACATTGTTAAGATAATATGTGAAGAATGAAAAGATAGAAAATATAAGATCAAAAATATGGTTTAATACATAAAATAAATGCATAATTAATTATTATTAATAATGGCAGAGTATCAAAATATTATACATATAAATAAAGTAAACCTATTGTTTATTAAACCTGAAGAAGATTGTTAGTGGGTTGAAACTGTCAAATATTAAATAAAAGGATTGTGATATCATGATAATAATAGTAATAAAGAAGATAATTGAAATATGGTATGATCTTCACTGCTAAGGGGACTTCATACTTCTATGGGTACCTATTGTAAAGATCCACTATCATTTATCATTAGCAGCTTTTAACTCTGAAGTTGGACTGAACCCAAATGCACTTGGTGGGTAATGTATGTTATTGTTTGAACATAACTCATTCACCTTGTTTTTGATATGTTTTTTCAAATTGATTCATAATGAGCCCTCCTACTGAGTCTGAATTAACAAGATGTATTGAACTAATTATTTGATTTACCTGTTTGTGGTATTGGCTATTTGCTTATACCTGTTGTTGTTTCATCATTTGTAAAGATTTAGAAGAAGTAATAAATGTGGATAAAGTTTTGGATGTTTTGAAAAGATTATATAGAACTATTTTTAGGATGTAATTAGACATAATCTTGAAGCAATTTCACCTGAAAAATATAATTGCACTCATATAATTTTTTTGTTTCTTTGTGAACCTCCTTTTGAATGAAAAACACAGATGCTTTGAAACCTTAAATATTTTACTCCCAGAATTTGACGAAAATAAAGATAATCTTGAAATATAATTATGCCATTTGTTAAAAAAATACTCTGCAAACTAAAAAACTGCAACTTTAATATATGTATATAGCCTTGAACAATCTTAGCTTTACGGTTTAAATAATACATTATATGAATGTAGTTTGGAAGATTTAATTGATTCTTTGTTAGTCTGCATTTAGAACATGTTATATCTACCTGTTTAATGAGGTTTATTAAAACTTCTTTGTATCAATAATTTAATTCTCTGTGGTCAAGTTGCAATTTGTGGTATCTATATAAACACGACAGAAAATAAATAAGAGGGTGATACCATATTTATTACTAAAATTAGGTTGCCTTGACAACAGATTGAGATTGTTGATTGTTATTGATATTAGTCTGGTTTAAGTGTTGACTACTTTCAATGAATTCACATTTATTGACCTATCTGGCTTTGGACATTATTATCTTTATTATTTAAATAATTATTGTTAAAGTGCAATTTGAAAATTATAATTGCAGTCTTAAAGTTATAATTGACTATTTGTTAGTCTGTTTTAAGGAGGTTTATTTAAATATCTTTGTATCAATAATTTCACTTTCTGTGGTCAAGTTGCAATCATTAGTGTCTATATAAATGTATTATATCATAAATAGAGGTGGACTTAACTATAAACTACCTAATTTAAATACTACTACTAGTACTACTACTACTACTACTACTACTACTACTACTACTACTACTAATAATAATAATAATAATAATAATAATAATAATAATAATAATAATAATAATAATAATAATAATAATAATAATAATAATAATAATAATAATAATAATAATAATAATAATAATAATAATAATAATAATAATAATAATAATAATAATAATAATAATAATAATAATAATAATAATAATAATAATAATAATCCTGCAGCAAATCTCTGCTGAGGTAAGAAGCAACCTTTAAGTTCTCCGATGTAAGTATTTATATTTTTCTTTTGTTTCAACTTGTTATTTGCAAAACAAACATAGTACAGAACAAATCAAATCATATAATAGATTAATAAAGTATTTTTAAAGAAAATACGGTGTGTATTCATATCTTTTTTAAAAAAAAAACTGACTTGAGTCAGAATAATAAATCATGGCTACTTCCCAGTCAAGCGTGAGCGAGTTAAGCACCAATACGAAATTAACAACAGCATTAGTTTCAACATCACCTATTTCATATGGAAAAATACTTAAAAGCAACAGCAATATTACAGCACCAACCCAAATACCGTGTTTCCGAAGAATAAATACAAACGATATAAAAAATCTAGATCTACATACTCAAGAGGAACCTCAATGCCCAGCCACAATCTGGACAAAAGAAATGCTTGAAAATGTGATGGACCATTTCAATGATACGGTGCCTCGTATGTTATTTGAAACTTTTCGCAGGTTTTTTTCACCGACCTCGCTAGTACTCGCAGTAACAGATAATCAATGCTCATTATATCATTTCCCAAAAGCTTTATTATATGAAGCAATTAAGCAAAATGAACTATGGGAAACAATCTCTTGTAGCACAGACCATCCAAATTCGCAATATATAACCATTGATTTTTATACTCAACAACAAAAAGAACGTTTTCAATCCACTATTTTAGCATGTGATAATTACGCACTCGTAATTATAGATGAAAACCGGAAAAATATTATTAGTGGAGTGCTTAAAAATACTTATCTTAAATACAACTTACAAGATTTTCAAAAATTGATAAACCCATTTGGAAAAGTAATTGCCCTACAGCCAATTTATTTAAAAGACACACCTATACCGATATGTAGTAATCGTTTTGAATTTAAAATAAAACTCCATAAAAACATAGATGCTGCCATGATCCCAACACAAAATACAGATCAAGAAGCAACACTCTCTCTTCACATAAGAGGTTTAAAACCACATTGTTTTGGCTGTGGACAGAGAGGCCATCTAGCAACTCAGTGCGATAACACAAAAGGCAATCACTGTGAACAAAACAAAATCCTCCCCCAGAACAACCCACTGATGATGAAAAAAAAATTTCTAATAACACTACATCAATTGACAACCCAATAATAGAAACTGGAAAAAAACAGGTTCAAACACCCATGAACAAAAATGATAATGGAGCAGAATTGCCAATCCCAAAAACTAACCAAAAAATAATAACACAAAAACTAACATAACACCCAAGATTCAAACAAAAATAACTCTCAAGAAACCACAACACAAAATGCAGTAATTACATCACAGGATCAGCAATTCAATAAAACAAAAGGTATACCAAGTAAAAATCAGCAAACAGAAAATAAACACACATAGCTATATAATGAAAATATAAATCAAGATAATATAAGTACACCAATAATAAAACAAACCACAATAATAAACAAAACTGCATCAAACATAATGGATGCAATAGAACCCTCTCATCCACCCATTCAAGAGAATACACCAGAGGGAAAAAGAAAGCCAGGTAGACCACCTAAAAACCATGAATCCAAAAAGGCAAAAAAAAAAACAGACCAAAATTACAACTCATCAGACATATACAACTTAGAAAATGATGAAAAAGAAATGGATTTAAGACAACAACAAATGGACAACTGTTCAGTTTCATCACAAATTGCCTGTATAGAGTCTGAACCAATATTAAATGAAAGAAAAACTGATAATAAACCCCACCAAGTCTTAAATATGTATCAGCATCCATCTACTGCAATATAAACAACAATTTAGAATTAAAAAATCAGTAAAAATCAATACCCTGTTATAAAATTGTCCTGAAACATGAAGATAAAAATTGGATCTCTCAACATTAGAGGCTTAAATGCCATCAAAAAGCTTTTTGAACTCAAAAAATGGTTACATACAACACAACCACATATACTGGGGCTACTGGAAACAAAAATATACAGTGGCTCTCAAATTGATCCTTCAAAATATTTAGTCAGCCAAGGGTTTTGTGCCTGCTCAAGGCAATCATCATCACCATCAGGTGGCACAGGTATAATTATATTATATCCCACAACTGCCCTTTTGATTCTTTTAAAATTATATATCTTATCATAATAACACTCCATCATAAAAATATCACACTTAACCTAGTATTTGTCTATATACCACCAGGCCCTGTCATCATCTCCAGAATAATAGCAACAATAAATTCAATGCTTACAGCAATACCAAATCCCATAATACTCCTGAGAGATTTCAACATGACCTACCAAACTTTTGTCACCAAATGGATCCATCAAATAACAATCCCACTTATGAGTACTGAAGGTTTTCTCCCATTAAACTCAATATCTTTTAATAACAATAGATATAAGTCACTTATTGATTTGTGCTTCTAATCACCAATGTTACATCATTATTTTAATCTTGAACTCTGTCCATCTATAATCTGAAATCATGCTGTCCAGTTCATCACCCTCGACCTAACAAAAATACAGAATACAACAATAGCCCTTCAAAAGACTATGCGAATACTTCTTCCAGCACAAACAACTGAATTCCTATATTCAGAAACATATATAATGCTCCAAAAACTTCAAAACATGTCACTTGATCCAGTACAAAAGTATATAGCATTCACCAATATACTTTCTTTCAACATCAATCATATTACCTGCAATTCAACACCCCCCACCAGATTATTAGCTTTGGCAGATGAACTACATAAAAGAATAACTATTTCCAGACCAACTACAGATAATCAAACACAAATAAAAAAAACTTACAGAAATGTACAACAATACATGCAACACACTAAAGCAATATGTAGCAATAAAAAAGAAAAAAAATATACCTTACCCAACAACACACTTGGACCAGAGCATACATATGGTGGGCACTGGGATACCCATCCACAGTCAGAGTGCCTTTGGCACTTGAAATAGATGGCTCTATAACAGCTGGACATAACATAATAAACCCAATTTATCACCACTTTAAAAAAAACTGCAAAAACAAAGAGTGTACATACCAAATGAAGACATATTTGGAGACCCTGAAACAGACACACCAATAAAAACAACTGATATTGTATTTCAACTTGCAACAATAACAAACACATGTCACCCAGGACCACAAGGAATTTCAAAATTTGTGTTTAAACATCTTAGTTACTTCACAACCAAATACCTGTGCGATCTAGCCAATTACATACCCCAAAAATTTACAACATACAAAGTCTATACCCAATTGCAATGGTTTCATTTAACAAACAACCAACAGCAATATCATCTTTATCTAATCTACGATCAATTTCAATGGGACCTTTAGGAATAAAAATTCTTGAAAGAGTAATAAAGGAGAAAATAGAACAACATATACTCCCTGTGTTATTATCAGCACAATATGCCAAAAAAGGATCATCCATTGGCCAGGGTACCTTAATGTACAAAACAATAATCGAAGTAGTAAAAAAAAGAAAGAAATATGCACCAATTATAGTTCAACTAGACATTGAGGCAGCATTTGATTCAGTGCCTATAGCCAAATTATTAGATGTGCTGAAAAAAACAACAATACCTCCATCCCTACTATATATAATAGCCAATCTGCTACTCAGCCATGAAATTCACATCACATTGAATGGGAAAAATTCACCAACCTTCAGACCGAGTCAATCCATCCCACAAGGATCCCCCCTCAGTGCTTTGCTCTTTACAATATATATAAATCCTCTATTAATAGAGATACAGAAAAAAATAAAAGGCATTCAAATCCCAAACACTGTTTTAAATATATCATGCATAGCCTATATAGATGATGTAACCATTTTCCTCTCCTTTAAAAAGAACCTCCCCATATTATAATAGATAATCAAGAATTATACCTCAAATTTTAATTTAAAAATTAACACAAATAAAACTGCTGCATGGTCAATATACACAGGCAAGCACTGTACAGAGATATTTAATGGTAAACCATCTGCTTTCCTTGGTTTCCCATTCTAACTTGGAACTAACGGAATGAGGCAAAAAATTCCAAAATAAATTAAAAAAAGATGCTGAAAAAATCACAACCTCACTTGAAAAGTCACACCTGTCAATATATGCAAAGGTAGCACTATTTAATCAACTTATAATTACAAAAATTACCTACTACACACCTATAATCAAATTTGCAAAAACATTCATATCCAAAATCTCATCAATCTGTAACAAGCTAATATGGAAGAGAAAGATAGTGGTAATCTCTTGAAAAAATCTGAGCAGACCACCACATAGCAATGGACTTGGACTCCATACAATCAATGTTTTTTACACACAGAAATCAGTAAATCTAATAACAGCAACCATAAAAAGATTTCCAGACCTGGAGTGTGTAATTAGTATAATACCCACAGACAGACCACCCCCTTCATATGGATATCTATCCACACTGATTGAAGAACTCAAGCCAATATACAACAAAATATCACTCAATAATGACAACAAGTATACATACTGGGACATTTATAATATACTAAACCCAAACCAGACACCTAATCTACATCCATCAGTTCTTTGGATAGACAACAGGCAACTACTGCAACAATTCAGAAAATGGTCATTAGAACCAAAATTATTTGATTTTCTACTTAAGCTTAATCTTAATGCTCTACCTACAACACATTTCCTCAGATTTTGTAGATTCTACACAAATATAGACCCCATGTGTGGGCTATGTCATAGTGAAGAAGAGACACAAGATCATTTTCTTCATTCCTGCAGTGCACTAGAAACAATACATCACATAATGTTTACCACATACAGAAAGGCTATCATTTCAATTGATGAAATAATAAATACATTTAAAAAAGGCAACATCCCTGCTATTCATGCAGCAACATATAGCCTTTATGCCTACTGGTGTACCAGATGCACTTTTGCACTTGCTAATAACCCTCGATGCCATCCAGCAACATATTCAATAAAACTAGAACTGTTCAGAAAAAGAGACAGCATCCTAGCTCAACCAGATGTGTTTGCAGCCACATGATCACACTTGAAACAAAGATCCAGTCTATAAAATATAAAGTCTAATATGATAGATGATGACATTTTCAGCATCAGCTTTTTTTCCAACTTCAAAGAGATGCAAGCATATACTGAACTAAATAGAAGACCAAATTTAAAAACAAGAAAGAAAGTATGCAGAATTGATAAAGACTTACATACTGAAAGTTGTTGTAATTTGTTTTGCATTTGTAACAAATCAATATAGTACTATATGTGACTAACTTTTTAGACTCAATAAAGTTTTGCTTTGAAACATAATAATAATAATAATAATAATAATAATAATAATAATAATAATAATAATAATAATAATAATAATAATAATAATAATAATAATAATAATAATAATAATAATAATAATAATAATAATAATAATAATAATAATAATAATAATAATAATAATAATAATAATAATAATAATAATAATAATAATAATAATAATAATAATAATAATAATAATAATAATAATAATAATAATAATAATAATAATAATAATAATAATAATAATAATAATAATAATAATAATAATAATAATAATAATAATAATAATAATAATAATAAAGTTCTAAAAATGATAAAAGTTTTATACTTTTATAAAATATATCATACATTATTAAAAAAAGAAATTATATAGATAAAAGCATTAATATAAAATGGTCAATAATAATAATAATAATAATAATAATAATAATAATAATAATAATAATAATAATAATAATAATAATAATAATAATAATAATAATAATAATAATAATAATAATAATAATAATAATAATAATAATAATAATAATAATAATAATAATAATAATAATAATAATAATAATAATAATAATAATAATAATAATAATAATAATAATAATAATAATAATAATAATAATAATAATAATAATAATAATAAAGTTCTAAAAATAATAAAAAAATGATAAAAGTTTTATACTTTTATAAAATATATCATACATTATTAAAAAAAGAAATTATATAGATAAAAGCATTAATATAAAATGGTCAAATAACAAAAGTCTTGACAAATTAATGGATAACTATAAAATAAGAGATAATATGAAATATAAAACAGAAATTGTATATAAAGTTATTTGTGGAAATTGCAGTATGTTTTATTATGAAAATACAGAGAAATAATTAGATGAAAGAGCAAAAAACATAATAGTGTAATTAATAGATGTGATAATAAATCTGCCTTATATATCCGTTATAGATTATTTAAAAATATAAAACATTAATAGAATGAAGATATATACAACCAATTATATTAATTACAACAAACATGATGATTATAATTCATTTTTCTCAGAGTATGAGAAATGCCATAATTCCTCTAAAGTGTTAAGCCATATTTAATTTATAGAAATAACAAGCTTCTCTATAGTTGCATATAAGCACCCTTATTACATTTATTACATTTCATATAGAAGAAGTATAAACAGTTAACATCATAACAAACATAATTGTATGAATATATGTAAACACTGATTAATTTAATTAATATTTGGCTAATGAGAAATGAATAAAAAATTATATAATGTAAATTTATACAAGTTTTTTTCTCTTTCTTGTATATGTTGTATTATTGTTATAATAGATTCTAAATAATTTTATATAAGAATTATAGATTTCACTGCGTATGTAATCTACTGAAATAATTTACAATCCAGAAGTTAGTTATTTTTTAATAATTATCTTATTCCACAATAAATCTTCTAGAACAGGGGTGTGCAACGTATGTATAATGATGCTTCAAGGGGGCACAGAAAAATTATTAGAGGTCAGTGTTATAGTGGTAAGGAGTGGGATAGAAGAATAGATGCATTAATAAAGAATAGGGAGTTGGAGAGATGGAGAACTAGTATGGAGAGTAAAATGAGTTTAAATATATATAGAAATAAATGGAACATTGGGTGTGAGTTAATTTATGATAATAGTAAGGAAAGTAGTTTATTGTTTAAGGCTCAAACAGGATCTTTAGCAATGAGGGAATATACACATACATGGAAAAATATGGGTGATTTAGTCTGCAAGTTATATAAGGAAGGCATAGAAAATATTATGCATCTGTTACTTCAATGTAAATGCTTGAAAGCAGAAAGGGTACAAACAATGAAGTTATGGAAGATTAAATATGAACAAAGTGATTATACAGAAAGTTAGTTATTGGTTTTTATGCTAGGTTTGGGAAAAGATAAGGGAGATTTAGATATGAAGGTCATGGAGTTGACAAAGATTATGTTGTGGAAATGGGATGGAACAGATTATGGGGAAATGTAGGGTGGAGAATGGAAAGGAAAGGTAAATTGGCTAACAGGTTTCTCTGGGCATAGTTGCTGGAAGATTCCTGACTCTGTATAAGTGGCTAACAGGTTTCTCTGGGCATAATTGCTGAGAGATTCTTGACTTCTTTTAAGAAGAAGTTGCAGTACATGATATCACATCACATCACATGAAATTGTAAAATAGTTTCAACATTTTGCAAAGAGCAAAACGCATTATTTGCTGAAAAGAGCTTTTTTGTATTATTATTGTTATATATATATACAATTATTTCTGTTATATAAAGATATTTTATAATAAGTTGTATGATTTATTTAAATCTATTAATAAAACAGTATAAATTGGGGAGGGGGTAGACATTAAGACAAAAACATTTCCAAAATTTATAGCTCAGAACTTGATAGCTTGCTCAAATTATTCCCAAATAAATATAAATTATTGACGATATTTGACCTTCTTCCAATTACATCTAAGTCAGTGATAAGTCAAAGATTTATTTTTAAAAAGTAAACACAGGAAATTAATGTTAACATTTTAAAAATCTAGTAAAATTTTGTAAGCCACCTGATATCAATAATCATTATAAATGGATAACATTGTAGTGGGTATTTACTTTAGATCATTTTTAAAAATAAAATTTTCAAATGAATTGACTCTTTTTTATATATGCAAAGACATATATACAGAAAATGTATTAAATATGTTTGAAAAAGAAAAATTATAACTAGATATATTAAAATGAAATAATATAAATCTGAAGGTTTGTGATGATGGCATATTATTAGATGTGATATGTTGGACTATTTCCATCATCAATGAGTTAATGTTGAATGTATAGAAAATTTTAAACTTTATTTCAATTTTCCAAATACAAGCAACTTGTTAGTAATAACACACAAATAGACAACAAAAGTTAGTAATTACACAATGTTTTGAGTAGTATTATTCTTCCACTCTTCTTCAGGGGTCACTGGCCTATATGCACATAGACAATATTCGCTTAGAAGTTGAATTCGCATCTGTAGATTCTTGAATATCGAATTTAAACTCAGTTGGTTAGAGCGTTTGTCTTAAATTCGATATTCAGGAATCTAAAGGTATGAGTTCAACTTCTAAGTGAATATTGTCACTGTGCCTATAGCCCAGCAACTCCCAAAGATGAATGGAGAATAATACTACTCAAAACATTGTATAGTTACTAACCTGTGTTATGTACTTGTGTGTTATTACTAACAAGTTGTTTGTATTTGGAAAGTTGAAATAAAGTTTAAAATTTTCTATACATTCAACATTCACTCATAAATCGTGGAAATAGTACAACATATCACATTTGTTTTATTCATTTTATACAATAAAACACATTATATATTCCACTTGCAAAATAACTGACAGTTTCAACTGTTTAAGGGACTTCCTCAGAACACTTTTTTATGCAGTTTATACAATGCAACACTTTATATATCACACTTGCAAAATAGTTGACAGTTTCAACTGTTCAAGATATAACATACATATTTATAAATACACAAGAACAATAAATTACATATACAGAATACAATTTTTATACATATTAAAAGTATATACTTTTTTTAGTTTAATTCAATCTAATTTCGTTATATATTTAAGAGGTATTATTATGGCTATATTATATTTCTGTACTTAGGATGGAATTTATTCAGTAATGTCATATGATTAGTAATAATAAATTTGGTCAATATAAATCAGTCATATCAATTACAATATATATTTAATTTTATATATTTTTGGCAATGGAGGTTTATCTAATCAATTCTTGATATTTTTAATTTTGTTTCACGTGAATTTCTTTGCTAAATTTTTGGATATCTACTGGTTACTTTTATATATCATATTAATTTTATTAACTCAGTTTTATTTTCTATTTTTCTTTAATCGAATTAATTTCTAGTCATTTAAAGAAAGTAATTTTATTTGAGACTATTGTTCTAGTTGTAATTTTATTGAATAAATTTTTTTATTTTTTATTCTGTGCTTTTTCTTTTAAGTTATTTCTTAAATTATTTATTAAATAAATGTCATTATAAAGATATCTTGCCATTTTAAATAATTTATCTCATTGTATTTATGTCATATTTTTATTGCTCATTTCTTTTTCATATTGATTGGAAGTTTCTAAATTAACCAACATTAATTCAGTTTATTTTTCTGACATTTGGGACTCAATATTTATCTTCATGTTTACATTTTCTTTTAAACATAACTTTTTTGTAATATTTTTAATTTTTGCACTCTTATTTATTAAAGAATATATATATCAACACAACTTTACTATATACTTTTAGCTCACTGCAATAAGCAAGAGTATTGGTCTTTTCTAGCCCCATTTTTTGTAAGCTTATCAGATGGAAAATAAATTTAATCTCCAACACCAGCATTTCTCTTTCTACTCTAGTGCCACCTATTATAAATATAGTATAATAAATAGTCATTATATGATAACATAATTTAATCTTCAATCCCATTATTTCTTTTTCCTTACTTTAGTGCCACCTTATTATAAGCTTTAGTATAATCAGTAATTAAGATAATGCAATTTAATCTCTAACCCCAATGTTTCTTTTTTCTCTGTTCTAGTATCATCTACTATAAGCTTGAGATAATGAGTAGTCACCACGTGGAAGTGCAACATAATCTCCAACCCCAGAATGATTTCTGTTTTTTAGTTATTACAATGGAACTTGGAATTCAAAACTAGAATATACTTTTGCATTTTGAGGATATGTTTAACTTTTTTTCACCATCATGCTAACAAACTAAAATTTGAAACATCCTAAGACTTTGAACACAGGCAATTTACTTGCATAATTACATAGATCTGACATTTTTAATTATATATTTTAGTATTTTTAATTTGTTCTAACTGAAACTATTTTTTTTCTCAGCTAGAAATATTAATATCATTGCAGTTTCTACTTAACACAAGCATTTTTCTTCTACCCCAGCACCCTCTATTGTAAGCTAGAGCAATCAATAATCACCAGATGATAATGAAATTTAATTCTTATTTCCAGACTGCTGACTCTTTCCTTTACCAATAGACCTTTAAAAAACTTATTGATTATTGGCTTTTTACCTTATGTGGTTTGTCAGTCTACAATTTGTATTTCAAATTCAGACTAGAATAACTTGTGTCCCAAACAAGTCTAGATTTTTTTTTTTCAGATGAATAGCTCACATTAAGCCAAAGTAGTCATCTAATTGTCATAGATAAATGGATATTTAGCAATTTGTAGTTAGAGGGAAAAGATGATATTATGATTATAATAGTAATAGTAAAGAACATAATTACAATATGGTATGAACAGTCTTCATTGCTAATGAGAGCTGCCATCCAATACTATTTATCACTAACACTACCAGCTAGCTCTAAGCTTGAATGAATCTGATTGCACTCTAGCAGATAATGAACCATGGATCTTACACAAATATGACTTGTCAAGTGGACCACTGTTTCATAACCACTTCTCCTACCTGACTACAAACAGCTAGATTTATTAATCTGTTATTTGAATTGCCTGCTTGCATCTTTATTTGTTTACTTTATTGCTATTTTCATGGTCAGGTGCATTACATTTTGAATCCAGTCTAGAAAGCCCTATAATTTGAACATCAATTTTTGAGAATAAGCTTAAGACAACATCTTAACATGTCTTAAAAATCTTTAAATAAAACTTTAAATAATAAATACTATGATATTTTGACATTAGAAAAATTAAACTTTTTAATGATGAATTCGTTACAAACTGCATTATTTGTTCTGTGGCTTCTCTTATCTCCCATGGGAAGAAAAAAAAGATTCTCAGTAGATAATTAAGAATTATTTTATACATGAATTAGATATACAAATAACTTTGTAAAATTTACTTTACAAAATAAAAAACTAACATAAGCTTGTGTTTAAGACCTGTAGAGGTCCCTACGATCGCATTTTTACTGAGGTTACAGCCTTAGTAAATATTAATTACCATTTTTTAAAAATGAGGTATTAAATGAATGTTGTTTTGAGAAAACGTAATTCGAATTATAATAGAAGAGTTGTTCTATTCGATTTCTATTGCTATGACAATACTTATTCGTTTAATGAGTAGATTATATATTTTTCTATTTAGCAAAAAACCTAGAAACGAATGGATATGCTATTAAAATAAATGGACATACTCTAAACTGATTATAGCATAATATTTAAAAGACATAGGGCTTTGTTAATTGGGAATTCATAAGTTCTAGTGCTGGAATCGATTCCTGATCCCAAGTTGGACGCTCTTTCAAAACTAAGAATTACCCAATTTGCACAGTTGATAGGGTGTCCAACTTGGGATCAGGAGTTCTAAAATAGATTCTACTGCTCATATTCCCCCCTCAATTGCTTATGTACTCCTGAGCAATAAAATGATACAACTTTTTATTTATTTATATAATTAATATTATTGATGTAAACAATTTCTTTTTATTATACATAATTAAACCAAATAACAGCTTCTCAGTTATACTCAAAAAATTGAAGTGACATATTTTTCTCCACAAAATAATGTAAAATGCCAAACCAATCATTTAACATGACACAGGTGTTGCAGATGCAATCTCTCATCAATTGCAGAGAGAAGCTGATAATCATGTCAATACATCATCATTTTTATGCAAATAATTCAAATTCAACTAACCTGCTTTTAAAGCATGAATAATTAAACTAATTGAACAAATCAGACACATATTAACATCTTTATTAAAAACTTTGAACTATCAAGTTCACATCTAATATAAAATTAGACCAAACATTAGCATTTCAAACTATACATGTCCTATAGAGTGATTGTTTAGGTTATGCAATGACTGAAGAAAAGAATATAATATAGCATTATAAAGATTTTACGATGTTTCAATTTGTTTATATATATTTTGAGCACAATTGGTTAGTTTAATTACATATTTAGTGAGGAATTTAATAGTTATGGGTTTTAATAAATTAAATTTACGCAACTCTGTTCTATACATAATTAGTTGCATTGAAATGGGTTTTGTTGAATTAGTCTGTTTAATAATTTATGTTTTAATAATAGGTCAGTTGTATTTGCATTAGTTAAATAAAAATGAGGATGATATATAAGTGCAGTCTTGTGCTTCTCTTATGCTAGCTGATGATAAAGGTTTTTTGCCAGAACATCTAAGTTCTGCAGAATGTGTGGTTTGATTTGTTACATCATATAGTAGCTGAACAAAAGAACATAATAAAAGATTGTGAAGAATTTGCATTACTTCAGTTTGTTTACACACACATTATATGTAATTGAACAGGAAGCAACTGGAGTGTATATAACTCATCAGAAGTGTCAACTACTTCCCGTTCAATTACATATAATCTGAGTTATTTATTACTTACACACATTATATTTTATACATATGTATAAAATAAAATAAAATTTTTGCTTTAGAATTACTGTAATAAAATTGAAATAAAAATAATTACGAGATTAACTGAAAGTACTTCTGAGGTTTACTTTAGTCATCATATGTAAATAAGATATTTATTTTATAAAGTGCTATATAAACTGTAATATTAATAATTAGCCATTAAGCTAATGCACATGCACTTTGTGGATTTTAAATTATAAATAAATGCTCTCACTTTCCAAACACAAGATAGTCTTTGTGAAAAGGTAGAATGAATCCATCTATCTTTTCGACCCAAACATTTATGTATGGGCAAATCTTAAATGTTTTATAGTTTAAAATCCACAAAGCACATTAGCTTTGCTAATTATTAATATTACAGTTTATAAAACATAGCACTATATAAAATAAATATCTTATTTACATATGTTTAATTTCAAATAAGAATGACGTATCGTAAATTCTAGAAAATTTCAGAAGTGTTATTCATTCAGGCATAGTAAAAATAATTTAAAGTGATCGCTTAACATCTTCATGCTCTCATTTGCAAACACTTAAGATTTACCATACATAAACGTTTGGGTTGAAAAGATAGATGGATTCATTCTATCTTTTTACAAAGACTTTATCTTGTGTTTGGAAAGTGAGAGTATTCATTTATAGTTAAAATCCACTAAGCACATGTGCATTAGCTTAATGGATAATTATTAATATTATAATGATTATGGTACTTTATTATTCTTATTACAATATTATTGTATATATATATACATAAGTTAATAAAATCTAAAATTGTTTTTTTCAATTTAATTAAATTATACATTAAAAAATAATTAAAGAAAATATCTTAATTGTATTAAAAAAATGTAAATATTGGTTTTTTTTCCAATTCACTATAGTTTATATATATATTACCACTTTTTATTATTACTGTTAATGATTTACTTATGCACAGACAGAAATAATATTTTAGTTTTTTATGTAACATGTATATACTCATACACATTAATTTTTGTAAATTTAAGGATATGCAACTTTTATTTCAGTTAACTATTGAGAAGGCAATACAAACACTTATACAGTATTTGAAAATCCAACTTTCTCTTTAGATGTGAAAGAACTAAATAATTTCCTTATTTTTTCCTGATCAAAGCTAGGATTATTGCTGATCTATAGGACTAACAAACATTGCTTTAAATAGTTGTGTGGATATAATATCTTGTAGATAGGCAATTCCACACACACACACCCATATATCATAATTTTCCATCATTATTGATTCATTGTAGGATGAAGATTTTTTCCAAGTTTAATCCACTTAATCTGATCGCTAGCCTCTCTTTTCCATATTAGTCTAGCAAAATGTCCTTATTTAATTTGCACATTCCACATGTGGCCTTTTTCTTAGTTCTTTAGAATCTCTTGGGATCCAATTGAAAACATGTCATTCATCTAGTGTAATCTCCTTGGCAATAGGTCCAGCCCAGATCCAGTTAGACCTCTTAATATTTTCGATGATGAAATATGTAATTATTAATTGTGAAGGATGGTTTGTGGATCTAACATGCAGTTAGGCTGTATGTCATTTTAACTTTTCCAAATTGTTTATAATGAAAGCTTTGTAAAATTTAACTGATTATAACGGTTCATATTCGCTCCATAGATAATGCTTTATTAAATATTAGACACGTAATATTTTTTAAATACTGTATATATATATAATCTATCTTATACAACTGAAACACATAACTACATACATGTGAAAGAGATAAGTCTCCACTATACGTATTTCATGTTGAATCAGCACTCATCAGTTGGTCCAGATCACCATCTCTCACGCATATATACAAACAGTGGTCAGTTTATATCAATATATCAAATCTTTAAACTTTAATGAACAAGCACAAAGGCTTTAAGCATTCCATCATCGGATTTCCAATGAAATGAATGGCTAAAGAGTTGGAGAGTGGAAAAAATTGAAGATTGTCTATTAAAGTTTGAAGATTTGCTATCTTGATATAAACTAAGCCGTGATTGTATATGCAAGTGAGAGATGGTGGTCTGGACCAACTGATGAGTGCTGGTTCAGCACGAAATATATATATTGGAGATCATTCATCTTTTTCACATGTATGTGGTGATGTGTATTAGTTATATAAGATAGATTGGATAAATGTAGGTGTTTGAAAGTTCGATTTTAAGTCCCTTATAATTATATTAGACACATGTATATATTAAATTAATCACGGATTAGTGATATACGTATACAATTTTTGAAAGAGTAAAATATAAAAAATCAAAATATTTATTTTGATTAAAGTAATAATAATAGAGAATAAAAATTATAAAAGATATTGTGATTCAAATTATTAAAAATATTTATAATTATTTTTTTTAGGTTTGATAGTTTAGATGTCATTTTTGGCATTAATGAATTTAGAGTTTTTTTTTTCACAACTAAAACAATTTACTGTTTGTGTTAATTGAAATAGCTTTTTAATTTTATTTTTAAAAATTTCTTGCTGCATTTAAAAAAAATAATTATTTTTTTAAGTAATCAAATTAATATATTGCAAACTAATTAGACCAACAATTAAAAGTACACCTGTGTTTACTTCTAATGGTATTATTTAAAAAAATGAAATTAAACGAAGTAATGTAAAAAAACTTCACTTAGTGGCAATGTAATATAAAAGTATGTGGAACTAAACAGAAAATTCTAAGAATAATTATATAACTACGAATATATATATATGTATATTTATGACTTTTTATATCACTTCTAAATAAAATATGTAATAGTCGATTGGCTTTGATGCTCGAGAGCATATAAATTCGAAAACCGGAAATACCAGCACTGGGTTTGATCCTACGTCTTTACGCCTCGAGTTCTGGCACTGTACCATCGCATTAAGCCTTTTTTAAATAATGAATACCAAATTGTTTAAATTTATTTTTATATAATGCTAACACAAGTAGATTTTATATTTAGTATAATTGTAGATTTTATATTTAGTATAAACTTAACACATTTTTAAAACTATCATTATTTAAAATCGGATCATATTTTTAAAGAGGAGTTTATTGTTATTAATTTTTAATAATAATGATGGTGATGGTTTTAAAGAACTAAAAAAAATGGGGATGTATAAGAACTTGTTTTAAAACTTGCATCGGGTTTAAAAGGGCCGCTTTTGGAAAAAATAGATGAGATGAAATAAAAGTGATACAAGGAAAGCATATGTTGAAGAACAGATGGTTCATTTCAAAGCGTATAGAACAGGCTTATAAAACAGCAACGTATGGACAAATACAGTAAAAACTCAGAAAGTATAGATATGATAGTTAGAAATTTATAGTAAAGTATATTGGATAGTACTTTTTTTTTTACAGAAAATGACAGCCAAAGCAGAAGATAATAAACATGAACAATCATCATCAATTTTTTCAACCATTATTGATCCACTGTGAGATGGTCTTATATTTAATCCAGTTTTTTTGATCTCTAGCCTCTCTTCTCCACATCACACCAGCACACTTCCTTATTTCGTTCATCCATCTCACATGTAGTCTCTTTCTAGGTCTTTTAAAATATCCAAGGATTGACTTTAAGATTTCAACTGTCCATGTATTATTATCACTTCTAGCAATATCACCAGCCCAACTCCACTTCAACCTCTTAATTCTTTCAATAATGTCATATCACTTGTAATTATATGTTAGTCTATTTCCATCATCTTGTTAAATTGTTAAATGTTTTTTTTAAAAACCGAAACTTTATTTTTATTTTTTTAAATATATTCAATGATTAGTAATAATGCAGTTTAGTATGGAGCACAACATTTTTTGATAGTTACATTCTCTTCTCTTCTTCAAATGTTGCTGGTTTATGACCACTGGTCATTAACATGGGAATTGAATAGATGATCTTTATATTTCATGAATGCTAAGTGCATGGTGATGTTAACTAATTAGGCTAATTATCAAAGGCAAACAGTGAGTTATTCATGTATCTAGAAAGATCTCCTTAATTGTTCAATACTGTTTCCATTTCTGGAAGACTTGTTTTAGTTTGTAAGTTATTATCTTCATTTCATTTTTCTCTTATAGTAGACAACACTTCATCACAAGCCACATTTATGAACAAAATTTTCACTTCTAAGTTTACTAAGATGTCACATGTATTTATTTTAATATTCCTGATGAATCCAGAAAATGTACAGAATTTCTGACAAAGGGCTGTGACTTACATATCAAACAATTAAAAATTAAACCACTAAACATCATGTGATCACCAATTCTTATGCTTGCTCAAGCTGCTAAAATAGGCAAAACTCTCTATTCAGTAGTGCAACTCAGTGCAATCCAGAGTATAATTAATGGATGCAGGAAGGTTTGTGCATAAAATCCCTATTTAGTGCATATTCATCCAATATCCTCAGACTAGTTTCTAGCTTATGGATTTCATCAGTGAGGAGTCGTGGAGCTATGAGCACTGCACCTAGATCTTATGATTTAATGCAACTTTCTAAAAGCCATCTTTTACCCCTTTTTTGCCATTCAGTGCATAACAGAGAAATCAATGGATGCAAGGTGTTTAGTGCATAAAATCCTCTAGTGTCTACTAATTGCTAGGTTGTGGCTTTCCTCAGGGATGAGCCCTGAATCTGAGAGCACTGCATCTACAGCATAAGTTTTATGCAACCCTCTAGCAGCCACCTTTTTACCTTTTTAGTTAACTATAAAGTTATGAGTATAATATTGAATATTCATTTGCTTATATAGTCATATTGATCTGAGTGGCATTACTGAATGGAGAGTTTTTGCCTCAGAATTAAAAATTATAAGAAGAAATCTTGACAATTTTTAACACAGTGAATTTTTAGGGGCAACAATAAATATTAATAAAGCATGGTCCTTATAAATTTTAGATTGCTGCCACAAATATTACTAAATTCACCATTTTCTTTAAGGGCAGAGAAATGTGGAAGCATTCATTTTATGTTTATAGGTAAAGTACTATTACAATAATTCTGAATTCACACGAACAGTATGTGGTAATGGTAGGGTTATGTATACCAGTAATCAAAGAATGATTAGAATAATACAGATTATGGAGATTGAAATATTAAAAACCATGTATTCAATAAGTAGAAAAAAATTAAAGTTGGGTTGGTTCAAGCATATTGCATGTTAATGTTAATTTAATGTAATAACTCAAGTCGGCAACTATAGTTATTAGAATAAATATTATAACACAAATTTGTATAGTACTTTTTAAATGTGTATATGTATACAAAAAAAAAATAATTACAAAAGAATTTTTTTTTAATTTAATGATTATGTAAAACTAATTTTATATTTTAAAGTTTAATGAAATAGATAAAAGATGGCTGCTAGAGGATTGCATTTGATTCTAAGATCTAGGTGCAGTGCTCTCAGATCCAAGGCTCCTCACTAATGAAAGCCACAAGCTAGAAACAAGTCTGGAGATATTGGATGAATAGGCACTAGATAGGGATTTTATGCACAAACATTCTCGCAAACATTGATTACTAAGGCTCGTACTAGGTGGCGATACTGTTTGGAAAGTTTGCTAATGTATTTATACTGTTAATAAAATAATTGTACAAATTCAAGTTATTTATAAAAATTAAATAAGACTTTAAGAAAAACATTATAATATATATATATTTGAAATAATAGTAAATACAAAAAAGTTTTCCACTTTAATATAATCTTTTAAATAGAAATAAGTAAATTCACCATTTAAATTTAATGACTTTCCTATTTTTTTAAAATTGATTTTTAAAAAAAAATGTTTTATTTATCTGATTTAACTGCTCTTTATAAGTTCTATGGCTTTCCATCTTATGTTTGACTATTGTAAAATAAAACTAATGATTAAAATCGTAAAACTTATTCGATATGCATCTGTCTTACTCAAAACATATTTTTTGCAATGTTTTAAAAATTATTTTTATTTTTGAGTTATATCGGACTAATGTAGAATTATAATAGCATTTAAAAATTGGTTGTTTTCATTTATTTTTATACGTTGAAACCTTAATTACATTATATTCTATTTAATACAAAAACTTCATTTCAGTATTAGACAATAAATATACATAAATCAAAAGGTTGTTTTTCAAGTTATACAAATATATATCGTAGAAATCAATCAGCACTTAGACAATCCTAATATCACTTAACACTCAACAATTTCAATCTGTTGTCAAGGCAACTTCCTTTTAACAATAAAGATGGATTCCTGTCTGTCAATATATTTATATAGACACTAAAGATTGCAACTTGACTACAGAGACTGAAATTATTGATACAAAAAAGTTAAAATAAACCTTCTTAAGCAGGTAAATAGAATCTGTTCGAATGCACCTTAACATATAGTCAATTATAATATTCAAACTGCAATTATAATTTCAAATTGCACTCCAGCAATGTATTACTCAAATAATAAATGCCTAATTATGCTGAAGGGCAGATAGGTAAGTCAATATTTTTTTCACTTATAAAAAATGAAACAAGATGGTATAGATAAGTCTTTAAATGTCAATTACCTGATATGTGCACTTTAAAACATTGAGTATTAAAAATAAATGACAGACCTTGTTGTCAGTTTTCGAAACTCATCAAATAACAATCTCCTAGACTTCTGAATGAGTAGAATTTATAAGAATTTAAAAATCTAGAAGTTTTTGATAAAAGTTTTTTAAAATCAAATTCTGTAATAATAGACCTCCAACTATCGTAAAACACAAAAATAAAGATTATTATTATTGATATTTTAAATCCTGTTACTTATTGCAATTATAGAGATAGTTGATGCATGGATCAAATCTTGCCTCAAGTTTCCAACAATAAAATTTTATTAGCATTCTTTTTTTTTTTACAATAGTTAATCTGCAGATACTGAATAAGACAGCATTGGATAGTGATTTATTAAGCATTATCATCTGCATTTATTAATTACTAACACTTACAGTAGGTGGCATAGTTGATGAAACAACAATGAGTAAGCTGAAGTCATGTGATATAATCACATGGTACTTTATTGTTTTAAAACTATTCATCATCTACAGAATGGAGATGTCTATGGTTGTAAAAACCTAGGGACATTATAATGTATAGAAACTGAACTGGTTTCAATTTTATTTAATTATATGGGCAAATTAGCTTATATTAAAAACAACTGTATATTTTTCCATACTGATCTGATACCTTGATAGTGAAATAGAAAGGTAAGTGCAGAGGAAATGCATATTAGATCCTACAGGTCCAGAGACTGGTCTGAGATTTAAATCTCCCTCACTGATAAAAGCTATAATGTAAAAACTAGTTTAGGGATATTGGATAGAACAGTACTAGATAGACATTTATTAAGCATTAACACCTGACATCCATTAGTTACAAAATTTTACAGTAGGTGGCATAGCTGTGGTGAAAGAAAAAGCTGGAATTATGTGAGAAAGCAATGGAGCAAAATTTTAAATCGCAGAAATATTAAAGAAAATACTTTACTGCAAGATTCCTTAATAACTTTCTGACTTGTGCAACTTAGGATAATGCATGATTGGCAGATTCAAAAGGTCTTTCAAAAATAAAAAAACTCACTTTGTTCAATTGCTCTGCCTGTCATTCTGACATTCCAACATCACATGACATACTGAGAAACAGATTATAAAATCATTAAGAAATTAAATGAGCATATATAATCTGAAACATTCATAAAGCAGTTTCATTCACTCAGTTTAACATGATAAAAAAAATTGACTTGCCACAGTGAAAGCAACTCTGAAAAAAGGCAATGGACAGTTGAAACTGCCACTTATGTTCAAAAATATTAAATAATGAAATATTATATTTGCAGTCAAAAGAGTGAGGGGGTACCCAAAAATACTGGAATCATTTTCTGGAGAGTGAGAACATTGTAAAAAATACTTCTGCCACTATCTGCCTCTTGTGAGGACCTGCCTACATCAGTCTGATAAGCTATTGATATCAAGTGAAACCATAGGGCAAGGTATTAAATGATTTTGTTAAGTGTGTCTCATATATTTGTCCATTTTTGTAATGGTTGAAAAGTTGGACCGATATGAAATTCTATTAGGGAAACAGCAGTGATGAGACTTATAAAGCTTGAACCAGATTACAAACATGCTGCTCTGAGGAAAATACAAGTTTATGAAAGGTTTAATGGAAGTATCAAATTTACCACATCTCAAAAAGCATTGTGAGGGAAATCCAATATTACGATGTTGCTGATTTATTTTTATGCAAATGACCTTGTTCGTTCAGATTTTATAATGATTGGGCATTTTACTTACAAGTTCTCAATGTTTGCATGATGAAGTAAAATCAAATTCCACAATTTATGGCAAAGTGGGGAGTGCATACACAACAATGCACCAGTGCACAAAGCCTCGAATGTAAAACAATTTTTAACTAAAAACAGCTTGACCGACTTTACCATCAGCCATATTTACTTGATCTCACTCTATGTGCCTTTTTAAAAATTTTTTGAATAAAAAATTGCCTCAAAAAAGTTTTGTGAACTTATAAGTTGTGAAGAAAAAAATGGTGCACACGTTAAAAGACATCACTTTACAAAAGTTTTGGGACTACTTCAAAAAGTGGAAAAGGCATTTAGACCAGTGCATTATATCAAACATACATAACTTTAAAGTAGATTGAATGTGTAATACCTAAAAATAAATGCACATTTTTTTTATTACCAAATTCCAGTTATTTTGGGTAGTCCTTACTATAGTAATCTTGTTTATTAGTAATTTAGAAAATAATAATTATAATTTTTAAAATACTTTAACAAAAATAAAGACAAACAAATCTATACTTCCTTAATAAAAAAGATAGAGAGAGAAACAGGAAGCCAAATATATATATATATATAAAGTTACAAAAATCACCAAAACTGTTTTAAAATAAAATTTTCAAATAAAGCCATTTAGAAAAATGGCAAAGAAAAAAATTGTTAATTTGGAAAAAAAAATCCATACTGATTTTTTTTTTTTTCCAGTTGTTACAAATAATTGGAATTTAAATTTTTGATTTAAAAAAGTCAATTTTTTAAAAAATCTGTTTACATAAATATTACAATTCAAAGAATATTTACTTAGATAAAGTAAGGTTTACTATATGTGAGTTGTGTCACAGATCAGAAGACAACGAAAAACATATATTATTTGAGTGCAATAATCTACAATTCACTCAATTATATATTACAAAAATTTATCAGGAAAAGAATGCCACTATAAGTTCTATTATAGAGGCTTTTCCAAAGGCCTGCTTCACAGAAATAAGAAGTATAACATTTATACTATATGCATTAACATGCACTAGATGTACTTATCTTTACAATAGTAATGAAAGAAATTTTAACACATTTAAAAACAAATTAGAGACACTAAAGCAAAGAAATAAAAAAAATCACCCCATCAGACATTTTCACAAACACTTGGTCACTTATCCATCAAAGCTCTAACCTCTAGTGAAGTATAGTTTTTGTTTTCTAGTTTATTGTAAATGTTTTTAATAATAGTTTAATCGACTGAATGCTATTGAAGATATTTACTGTGGTATTTTTTGATTAGTTTTGTTTTAATATTTTTTTCATTTAATGTGAAATTTCTGTAGGTATATTTTTCCATGAATAAAATTCTTTCTAAAACTAAAGTAAGCTTTTTTTATTATTATTATTATTATTATTATTATCATCATCATCATCATCATCATCATCATCATCATCATCATCATCATCATCATCATCATCATCATCATTATTATTATTATTATTATTATTATTATTATTATTATTATTATTATTATTATTATTATTATTATTATTATTATTATTATTATTATTATTATTATTATTATTATTATTATTATTATTATTATTATTATTATTATTATTATTATTATTATTATTATTATTAGATAAAACAAAAGGTTTTTTTTCTTACAAGCGTTCTTTTTTCTCTCTTAAGATTAAAATTTGCTGCAAGTATATTTTGCATTTTAATAGTATATGTACTTGTGAGAATATTCCTTTGGTAGATAATTATTGTTATTTGGGAATATATATTGACTCCAGATTGTCCTGGACAAATCATATTATGTATCTTTGTCAACGGTTATGTAATTTAAACTATACGTTTTATTATTTAGTTAAATTTCTTCCTACCCTCGTCTGCAATTTTTAGGGTCTATGTAATTATAGTGAATTATTAATAAAGATGAGATTCCATCTTTATTGTTAAAAGGAAGTTGCTTTGACAATACTTTGAATTTGTTGATTGTTATTGATATTACGATAGTCTAAGAGTTGACTGGATTTTAGTGATATATATATATGTTTTCTTTCCAAAATATATATTCTCTAACCCACAAAGTCTAATAAATATATGTGTGAAAAAAAAGCTCTGAGGAAATTATTTATTATTCTACTGGTCATCAGCTATTTAGCTATTTTATTTTTACTATATAGAATCTCCCAAAGGTAATACTATGAAATCACACACACACACACACATATATATATATATATATTAATAATTTCCTAGGAATTATTAAAAATGACATATATTTATGTAATTGACTAAGATATTTACTAGTGCAATTTCAAACAGTAATTCTAAACAGATAGGAATCAACCACTACACATGCAGTGTGCTATCATATTAAATCAATATTACATACATTTTATTTTTAAAAACTCAAAAAATATAAAGTAATGATAAAAAAAACTATGAACATTACTCAAACATTGTAGTATAGAAAATGTTTATCATATTTTAACAATTATCAATGCTCCTTTTAAATCAAATAACAAATTTCATAGCTTTATGCTGACTATAATGATGTGTTCGTGTTTGAAAAATGAAATTCAATCAATAAGTTTTATAAATTTATTTATTTATTTTCTGGCTTTCCTATAATTTGCCAATAAAAAATTGTTTTCATTATATTTTTCTATATTAGGAATGTTTAGGATATAATTTTTAAGGATGTTTTTTGTCTGTAAACTTATATTTCCAATAAATCAAGTAAAATTTATTTTATAATATTGAATAATAGTTTAAAACTAAAATAAAACATTGAACTATTTAACTCAAATTACCATTAGGGGAAGGAAAGAAAAATAATGAGACGCATAAGATTTAAACAATTATTTTTATTTTAAATTGTAACGGAAATATCAATCCCATGAATATTATGTTTTTATAGCTTACAATTCAGAATTTTCTTATACTATATATAGCTTATATTTTATTATCATAACTAGTTAATAGAGGGCATTTAAATACTTTCACATTATATATATATGAAAAACAAAAACAAGTTATAATCACGTAACTTGCTATCGCTTGTATTTATGATCAGTAGATGGTGTTTTACCAAAACCACCGAACAAGCATATATTTGTTTACATAAACATCAAAAGAGTCAGAATTCACTATCTCTTTCATTTGCTCCACCTTCAGATCAGCTGATTTCAAGCTAATTTGCTATCATCAGTGAAGGATAGGGCTAGAAACTAGATCTAAACACTGACTCCAAGCATTTATGCAATAAGTTTCTATCAGTTTGCAAGCATGAATTTTTCAGGCATGTAATGTCTTCAAACTCAGCCTAACAAGCAAGATAGCTACATGGGTCTGATATCAGTTCAGTTTCACCACATAGTCCAAGCTTCTGCAATATATATCATTGCATGAAACCTTTAAAGGTACATTTATGAAAAACAAAAACAAATTATAATCAAGTGACTTGCTATCGCTTGTATTTATGATCAATAGATGGCGTTTTACCAAAACCACTGAACAAGCGTATATTTGTTTACATAAATGTCAAAAGAGTCAGAATTCACTATCTCTTTCAGTTGCTCCACCTTCAGATCAGTTGATTTCAAGCTAATTTGCTATCATCAGTGAAGGATAGGGCTAGAAACTATATCTAAACGCTGACTCCAAGCATTTATGCAACAAGTTTCTATCAGTTTGCAATCATGAATTTTTCAGATATGTAATGTCTTCAAACCCAGCCTAACAAACCAGATATCTACATGGGTCTAATATCAGTTCAGTTTCACCACATAGTCCAAGCTTCTGCAATATATATCATTGCATGAAACCTTTAAAGGTACATTTATGAAAAACAAAAACAAATTATAATCAAGTAACTTGCTATCACTTGTATTTATGATCAATAGATGGTGTTTTACTAAAACCACCGAACAAGTGTATATTTGTTTACATAAATGTCAAAAGAGTCAGAATTCACTATCTCTTTCAGTTGCTCCACCTTCAGATCAGTTGATTTCAAGCGAATTTGCTATCATCAGTGAAGGATAGGGCTAGAAACTAGATCTAAACACTGACTCCAAGCATTTATCAGTTCAGTTTCACCACATAGTCAAAACCCCTGCAATATATGTCAATGCAAAAACCTTTAAAGATACATTTATGAAAAAGAAAAACAAGTTATAATCACATAACTTGCTATCGCTTGTATTTATGATCAATAGATGGCATTTTATCACAACCACCAAACAAGCATATATTTGTTTACATAAACGTCAAAAGAGTCAATTGTTGTGTAAAAATAATCACAAACTTTCCACAAAAAAACCAACAGTTTAGTCATTTAAAATATTTTCTCGAACTAATATGGATACCCATCAATGGAGAGTTTAACAGGTGTTGAATTTTTTGCATTTTCAAATACCCTGACTTCTTTAAAAAAAAATTGAAATTATAATATATATATAATATATATATATATATATATATATATATATATATATATATATATATATGAATTTTGACCCACCCAAAAAAATTAGGAAAATATCTCAATAAAGGACTGTACAAGTAAATTGAATTTCTTGATTTTTCATACAAGTCTTGTACAAAAGAATGATATGGTTAATAATGTAAGTGCTTGTTAAGTGTTTATGACATTGCTCCAGAATGGAGTTGCTGGAAATATGATTGCTTTAAGAAGCCAGCAAGCAACAACAATGTAATAATACTAATGATGATTTAGCATTATTATTGGCATTGCACTCTGTTAGGTTGTTATTCCACTTATTTTGTACAGAGAAGCTAAAATGTTTATATACATTCTCTAGATATAGAAACCATTTTATTCATAGAAGTAAGCTATAAGTCATTTAAGCAATGTCTATATATGTACTCAATATTTCAATGTGTACAACTTTATCAATAGCAGCAACTTTATTGCATTGTATGCTTAAATGATAACATTAAAAACTAAATTGTTATAAATATATTTTTATAGGACTAATTCATTATACTGTTAAAATAAAATTGTTTACTACTATTAATAAAAAGCAAAGAATTATAATTAATTAGTGAAGTTGTGTTTTTTAACATTTCAGTATTTCATTATACCAGATGTTTAGTTTTCTAAAAGTTGCAGTTAACAATTGTTACAACTTAATTTATATTATAGTAAACGAAAATGGAATGGTGATTGATAGAAGAGCCAGGACTGGGATCAATCTGAGAATCTTACAATCTAGAGTCAGATACCCTAACACTTTGCCAAGCCATGGAGGGTAAAAATGTAATCAAATGGTTTATTGCTCAGGGTTTCATAAGAAAGTCAAAGCATGAAAGTACCGAAACTGGAATCAATTCAAGAACCTTATGTTCCAGAGTCTTGACACTGAACCACTGCACTAAACCATGCAGGGCAACAACTTTGGTTCCTATGCTGAGGATTGAACCCACACCACCTGAATAAAGGCCAGGCACACTAATCACTAGATATCAAGGTGTTTTTTTTTAATTATAGTATATGCATTAGATAAAAATCAAATTCAATCACCATAAATAATCATTAAAAAGTAAGAGATTATTCAGTAGCCTATTGAAATTTATATATATTTTTAAAAAATGTTAAACACTAAGTGTATCTTTAAAGATATGGCTTAGAGGATAAATGGGTGAAGATGAAATGATAAAGTTTAAAAGACAAATTAAAATATATATATATATATATAAAGAAATGAACTGAATTGTGGCCGCTATTAGAAGCAGATGAATTATAAAGAGGAATTGGGAATGGCAGTAAAAAATGAACATAGGGAAACAATATAAAAGAAATTTAATAATTTTTGTTTTTTATCAGTGCCTCTTCTATTTTAACCCCACCAAATCACAATTATCCACAAGCATAGAAACATAAATCACATTCTATCACCATGCACATCACTTCTACAAATCTTGCTACTCAGATAAGGTTTTATTCACTTGCATGCCAATATCCTGGTACCTACAACTACATCACACCCTCACATTTCATCCCAACATTTTGTGAAAGGGTTGAATAATCTTCGCACTGGAAATATACATCTTCAAATCTTTGGTTTTTAATAGTCTCATCTCCATTTCAAACCCACACATCCATATCTGTACAGAGACTCACATATATATAACCTGATTTGTTTCATGTAGCATATAAGCAGAATTTCTGCCCTGGTGTATAATTGCATTATGGTAGAGATAAATTAAAAAAGCCCGATAAAACCTAAAATTGGAAAAAGGTTTTCATGTCCTTTTAGAAATGGATGATTATGATGCAAGTTTAAAGAAGAAAATTAAAAATATAAAGCTTTGGACAAATTATTTTGGGTTGAAGTGTGACTTATGATTTTAAATAGATAATTGTGGTGAATATTTAATGAGCAAAATTATAATAAAAGAAGACTATTGTGGATTTCAAAATTTCAAGGGGAAATCAGCCTGATGGTATCACATTTATTACTAAAGTGAACAGAATCTTACTTTTATAAACTTCAATAATGAAAATATTCATAGGAAAGTCTGGCTTTTTGCATTAATCATTATCAAACAAAAATTCTGTAGTCAATAAATATATCATACACAGACATATATATGACTTCCTAAGAAATCATTATATAATAAATAAATAAATTATTGTGTTTTACTTTATTATTTTTTAAAACCTCCCCCCCCCCTATTTTGGAACAAAAAAAAAATCTTTTTTTTTTTAATTATTTGATTTGATTTCCAAGTTTAATTTTATCAAACTAAATATATAAACATTCTGCCCTAAAGAAATATATTTTTCAAATAAGGGCTTGCTTGATAAAAGATTAATGGTTTATAAATAAATATTTTATCCATCAAGCAGAAAGGAATATTTTAAAAAGCAAATGTACAAAATGTCAATGTGTCCATATTAAAAATTCCTTTTAAAACTCTAAATCGAAGAATAACTGCGTTGTACAAAATAGCATTTTAACGACGTTTTGATCTACAGTACGTTTTAAAACTTCGAAACCAATATTCTAACATATATATATATATATTTAAAAAAATTAATGGTCTTATTGAACGGAAATAATTTTTACTTTCTTAACCGGCAGATAAATTGAAATCTACAAATAAAACAATTATAGCTCGAAAGATCATTAGTGTATTTTAACAAATAATATACGATTGTAGAAAACATTATTAAGATTAAAGTTATTTTTATAATAATGGCACTGATATTCGATCTTTATGAAGATGTAACCTAGTTTAACCAACGGTTAAAAAGAGAAATAAACAAAACAAAGGAAGATTATTAGGACGTCTGAATCAAAATATTTGTCAATAATTCATTTTCTTAGTCAAACAAGTCCGTTTTCTTTATACATTATATCGATCAATTTCTATTAATTTTCTTTGTCTATAACCTGGCGCAAACAGAAATGATTACTTTCTTTTTTATTTAAAAAAATCAATTATAAAACTATTTTTGAAAAGTTATAAATCAGTTATTACTATTGGATGAGAAAACTAATGATATGGTGGAAAGTGCGTCCGCCTGCTGCGCTCACCCTCTAAAGTTCAAATACAAGCCGGGTGAAACTTACATAAACTTTTTCAAGTCGCAAGCAGATTTAGAATTTTTTTTTACATAGCTATATCATAGAAAACCCAATGATATCTAGTTACTTTTAACTGGAGAGCAAAATAGGAAAGAAAAAATCATAAACCATTCACACAAGATATGAGTTTTACCTTTCTTTTATAAAAAAAATGTGAGTTCGATTAATGATATCCATTGAAGAGAAAGATAAAAATAATTATGTAAATATAATAAATTTGTTAGGTTAGTTGCTTGGGAGGTTATGTTATATTCATGCACTAAGGTAAACGTTTAAACTAGTAACTGATCCATGAATTCTTACCTCCAAAATCTATCATCCTATCATTGCACTAATACATGCAAGAAAAAATAGTGTTATGTAACACGTAAATTGTGTGTTCCAGTAAAAAGATAGCTGTTGACTGTTTTCTCTCCAAATTTCTTATGGCTCTATATAATGAATCAATGCATACTTAGGTTACTGTAGTGTATTGATTGGATGTATATACATTTATTAATAGTTATACATAGATATGCGTGTGTGCAAGATGGCCAATACACGCAATGTTGAGTCACGCTAGAAATAATTATATGCAGAAAAGAAAATTAGACTAACTACATTCTAATTAGCATTACAATATTGTCTATCGAATTTCTAATAATAAAAAAGTGGGAAAACAGAAGCAGTAGTAATCAGATTGACTCGGAGATATGTGTGAGCAGTTAGATGCTTGCTTATAGAAGTTAAAAGAAATGTTAGTTATTGAAATAAAAACTTGAATAATTCATGGAGTTAGAGACGAGTTCTAACTACTTATCTATTTATTTATTTAACGATCTACATGGCTCTCAATTAGCCAATCACCAATCGAAAGACTGATCCTACTTATTAATATATATGATTCAGAATAAATAAACTCGTTAATTTATTTATTAAAACTTATATTTACTTGTCAATTGAAGTTATTTTATTATTTGTACCCTGCTAGATTATACTTTGACTCCATACATATTTGTTACTGTAGCTCACTACAAAAATTGTAAAATGCTACTTCATTGACTGTTTTCAGTCTTTTTTCTACCACCATAAAATCTTGCAAACCATTTGAAAACATTCTTACAGGTCATAACTTTAATACCATACACTATTTGAATCATTTCAAATATATCAGTTGAAGTTTTGTCCAATTTAAAATAAAATTTAATGTTAGTACATTATTCCATCATGGACAAGATATGAAAGAGACAGTCACATTTTATTTCTTAACTCATAATCCAGATATGTTGGCGCCTTAAACATTTTGTGGTGAATTGCCAAACTATATTACTACACAATGCATACATTTACCCAGAGATGGCATTGCAGATAGCTTGGAAAAAGAACCGGTCACCTTTTTATTGGGACACCCTATATATCACTCATAGCAAACGACCATAAAAAGAAATTGAGATGCATTAAAAATATAAATAAAATCAATTAGTTTTTTTAAAAAAAAGCAAAATTCTACTTGTGATCATCTTAATTTGATAGTGTCAAAACTGCTTTCATTCACCAAAAATTTCTGGAATGCCATACATATCTTAATGAATGAGAATGATCATTATGTATAGGCATTACATACACTAGATGATATATGACCTAAAAATGTCTATGATATAAATCCAATAAGGTTTTATTTACAATTTATATAAATATAACAACAAACTAGCTAACTTCTGACACTTCAATGAACTTATGATGAGTGAGGGAGCTTAACGTTATCATGATAGTCAGACATCTCTTACATTACCATACATTATACTTTTATAATTGCAATTTATCCATTCTATTTTAAACACTAAGCAAAGTGACCATCAGGCATCAATAGAATGGTAGAGCAAATTGTTTTTTACTTTTTGAAGGATTAATTTTAACATCTTGCAAATTTTAGACGAGTGGTAGAGTGTTAGGCTCTAGAGCATAATGTCTTTGTTTTGATTCCAGTACTTTTGATGTTCAACTTTCTTATAAACTCTCAAGAAATAAAGCCATTCTTTATATATTCTGCTGCCCCTGCATGTCTCTTCAATGGACCATTTAAACCTATCTTATTTTATTTATAAAATATTTTTACCACTTCTTGCTTTGACTTCAAATTCTTAATATTTTAGTCATTGGAACTAACTTGAGCAAAAAACACATTTTGACTTAGAAGCATAGAATCAATCATTAATGTTTGGACCTTTAAACTTATTGTTGATTACTTGATATGATTTGGGAGGATGAATGAAGAAAAATAACTAAGATTTTACATAGCTTATTGTTTTCAGAGCAGCCACGCCCTGCATAATAGCAGACAGTGGAGCTCAAGGTGTATTAGAGTCCAAATTTATGGGCAATATTCCAGTCTGTCACTTCCAGGACTGGAAATTTTTGAACTCCCATGCAATAAACCATTTGATTATTTTTATTGTGCAATAAATTGTGATATGGTATTCTTTTCATGGGAAATTCATATTATGCTTATCATATCTGATAATCTAGGAAGGCATAATTTTAATTTACCAATGAGAAGCAAATATTCGTTTTTGTTATTAAAACAGGCAAAACTCTCCATATAGTAGTGCCACCCAGTGCAAGCTAGATTAATCAATGGATGCCAGAAGGCTTGTGCATAAAATCCCTATCTAGTGCTTACTCATCCAATATCCTGACTAGTTTTTAGCTTGTGGCTTTCATTATTATGGAGAGTTTTGCCTGTTTTAATAACAGTTATGAGCAAGCATAGAAATGATGATCATGTGATGTTTAATGGATTCATATCTGCTTTGTATATAAAGCATAAACTGGATGTTTTACAAAAAAAAAGAAAGACTATTTCTGAGACTATTAAAACATCACAGGACCATCTTTTTTTGGTCTTTCACAAGCCGTTAAAACAATAGCTAATTCCCCCCACAATAGTGTTAACAAGAGCAAGATGGTAGAAAGGTGTGCATTTTAATCTCTATCAAGTGCATTCTCATACAATATCCCCAGATGAGTTTTTATCTTATAGTTTTTATCAGTGAGAAATCTTGGATCTGAACGCAGTTTTCATCAGTGAGGAACCTTGGGTCTGGAAGCACTGCTCCCATATCCAAAGCCCTAATGAAAGCTATAAACTAGAAACTAGTCTGGGGATATTGAATGAGAAGACACTATGTAGAAATTAAACTGCACAAAACTTCTAGCATCTATTGATTTCTATAGTTTGCAATAGGTGGCACTACTGTGTATAAAATTTGTTAATATTTCTAAAGCCTTCATAAAAGATTAATATTATATGTTCGACTTTAATTTTGAAGATTAAATTCAAATTGGATAAGATTATGATTTGTTTAAGTGTGAACTATTTTAAACTTGCAACAAATATGTGCAATAAATATTACACTTAATCATAAGCATACAGAAAGTCGATTGAGGAGTAAATCTTTGTTGATCATTTTGAACACACAGAAATCTTGTGATTATTAAATATAAAAAATTATAAGCAATTAATTCATTATTAATAGATCAAAGAAACTTTCTGTCCGAGATAGATTAATGAACATTTTTATTGAATTAAAATGCATATTATAGAATACGGCAAGGAAATGATAAAATTGATTGAATTTTCATTTGAGCTCAAAGAAATAAAATTTTTCAAATGAAAAGCGATTTCTCATGTTTAAGCAAAGTAAATTATAAATTTGTACTTTAAATCTTGATTAACTTCATTAAAACATTTTTTTTCTTTAAATAAAATTAATTTTTTGTTACATTTTTTTATAACTAACTTTATTACATGCTTAATTAGTTCAATATTCTATTACCGATTTTATTTTCTCTCTCTCTCTTTTTAGTTCAATTAAATAGATGACGATCTAGCAAAATTATAAATACGTTTAGTTTAAAAGTTCTAAGTAGGACTTTAAATACAAAATTATTTATTTTAATAATACTAACAGAGTTAAATGATCATACAAGCTAGTTTTAATAGTACACTAATTACTATTATGTAATTATTCATATAGTATACTAAAATGGATGGGCTACTCTCCACCGTGCATTAGCCACCTAGGTCAGTTTATTGGCTTTCCAACTCTAAGATCAAAAAACATCACGGTCTTTCATCTCGGTTGCCTAAATTGTAATCAGTTGAGTTTTCTTGAAGACAGAGTTAATGTGTGTGTGAATAAATTTTTTCTCTAGCTGTTATTTGCAATCATGATAGACAAAAATAAACCACGATCCTTAATCCAAGGAAAATGTAAAATCACCAGTCAAGGTAGTGGTTAGGGATGAGAATGCTAAGAATTTCCTGATTGTGGACCACATGTTTTAGAAGAAATGGTAATAGATAAACAATGGAAATCTTAAACAGGATACCAAGAGTTTATAAAAGACTTTAAAAGAGACCACATATGAAATGGATGGATGACATAAGAAAGTGTGCTGGAGTGATATGTAGAAGTGAGATTAGAGATCAGAAAATTTGGATTAAACTTAGAGAAATCTTTATCCTGTAGTGGATTGATAATGATTGAAAATGTTAATATATATATATATATAATTAAGAGCATGCTAATGAGCTCTGAACAAGCTTTTTTTATTATGATAAATGCTACGACAAGAGAAGGCTTTCAACCATCTTTATCTTAGATTGTCCCCATCCCCAGACTGGTTTTGACCTATGGATCTCTTCAGTGATGAGTTGGGACACTAGATTAAAAAAAAACAACTCAAGCTAAGCATTTATCTAAAAGGTAATTGTCAAGAAGAAGATCTGAAACTTTTAGATATCTGTATGTCTTTAAAGTCAGCTCTCTAACTGAAAAAAATTATATGGGCCTGAACTTAATTCTGATACTCCATATATTAATAGGCTTAGCCATTTAATTTAGCCAAAGCCCCAACATCAAAATAGTAATAGTAAAATAAAAAGTCAGATATCACATGACTTACATATAGCTTGCATTTACCCATAGGTCGAAACTGGTCTGGAAATGGGGACAATCTAAGATAAAGATGATTTGAATGCTTTCTCTTGTAGTAGCATTTATCATAATAAAAAAAAGCTTGTTTAGAGTCATTAGCATGCTCCTAATTTTACATATTGGTAAATGCAAGCTATGTATAAGTCATGTGACATCTGACTTTTTATTATTACTATTATTATTTTGCTGTTGGGGCTTTGGCTAAACCTATTAATATATGGAGTATCTGAATTAAGTTCAGGCCCATATAATTTTTTCAGTTGGATAGCTGACTTTAAAGACATACAGATGTCTAAAAGTTTCAGATCTTCTTCTTGACAATTACCTTTTAGATAAATGCTTAGCTTGAGTTGATTTTTTGAATCTAGTGTCCCAACTTCTCATTGAAGAGACCCATAGGTCGAAACTGGTCTGGGGATGGGGACAATCTAAGATAAAAACGATCTGAATGCATTCTCTTGTAATAGCATTTATCATAATAAAAAAAAGCTTGTTTAGAGCTCATTAGCATGCTCTTAATTTTACATATTGGTAAATGCAAACTATATATAGGTCATGTGACATCTGATTTTTTATTATATATATATATTTATATATACACTTTTTATTATATATATATATATATATAGTGTGTGTGTGTGTAATTAAAGAGGAGCAAATCATTCAATCTCAGCCCAGGAAAAGAATAAATAACACTCTATTAACAAGGATCAAGAATGGAAAGAATGGAATGGATTCAATAAATGGGCTTGTCTTTTCCTTAATTTTGATGTTTATAAGTGTACCCTTGCCAACATTGGTAAAAATTCAAAACTGCCAGATGAAAATATTTCATTAATAATTATTAAACTAATAATCATTTATAGAAGGGAGACATATTCTAATTTTTAATAACCTTACTTTAGTAATCAAGCAGAAGTTAATAATTTTAAATATTAATTTATCCTTAATGAATATGTAATTAAAGAAAACAAATCACTCTTCCTTGGGCTAGATATAAATAACATTCTGTATGTTTAACAAGGATCAAGAATAGATTGGACTATATATATATACAATGAATTAAATATTTCCATGGATTGTTATCATAATAAAAAATCGAAATGAGATTACATCCATATAAGCAGAGATAACTTTTAGGTTTTGACATTGCTAAGATATAATCAATTACCACTAATTGATGAATATTTTCCCAGACTAAACATGCCAATATTTGTAGTGAGTTTATATCAAAGTCAAGCCCAGTGATATTAAGCCCTTACTAAAAAACTTATTGTCCATAAAAAGTATATTTTGAAATGTAAACTATGATGCTAGATGCTCATTGTATTGGTTTTAAATTTATGTGAAAAAATAACTAATGGTATTGAAATATCAGTAAGAAATCTCAGATATCACAAATGGTTATAAAATTAATCAGAATTCTTTTCAAGACTGCTCACCTACTGTTCAGTGTTTGCATAAATAGTCTTTTGTCTTTATATATGAGAAATTTGAAAAAACTTTAAAAATATATATTAAATGAATGTGTGTATGTATTTACAATACTCTTATTTGATGAGCCAAGTATAGACATTATTTTTATCATACGAATTGGTAACATAAGTCAATTTATTTGAATAATTAATTGCCAATTTCAAAATAATAGAGTTTCTACCAGAATGCTAATTATAAGTTATTTTATAAGTGATTAGTTTTAAAAGATTTGATTTTAAATGACATTATATATAAAGTAGAATAAACAAATTTAAAATCAATATAATATTAATAATAATTATATAAAAAATAATGAGGTGAGAAAAATATTAAATATTTATTTACAAAAATAAAAATTAAATAATAAATAAGGAAGAAAATATTTCATTCTTTTATTTATTTATAAGTAAATAAAATTAAATAATAAATGAGAAAGAAAATATTTCATATTTTTCATTTATTTATAAGTAAACATATTATTTATTTATGTATAAATAAACCATTTATTGTAAAAAAGCATTCTTAATTCACAGTGTTCTGAATTTATTTAGACAGCATTGGTTATTTCAAAATTATTTATTCATTTATGAAGCCTGTTCATTAAAGTGTGAAGATTGGCTATCTGAATATAAGCTGAGCATTGATTGTATATAGGTGTGGAGATGATAATCTGGACCAAATGCTGGTTTAGCATGAAATATATATATATATATTGGTGATTACTTATTTTTTCAACATGTGTGTGATCAGGTGGGTCAGCAATATGAGATGGCATGGAGAGTTGAGGGTCATGTGAAAGTCTGAATTTGAGTCCCTTATATATTACATTATATGTGCAGGTGTCTGTAAGCCTGTACAATGTATTAAATCCTATTTATGTATTTATAAATATAAATAATTTATTTACTTATTTATAAAAAGAATTAGAGTGAATGTTAATAAATTACTTTTTATTTTAACTTCTTTAAAAAATTTTCTTTGCCTAATTTCAAATTTTATTACAATTGTCATAAAACTTTTTTTTAACAATTTAAAATGTTATTTGTTTACACAAAATTCTATGATAAACCTAAGTTTTTATTGGAAATTGGATGCAATCAAAAACAGACTCAAAGATAAAATAAAATGATTAATATAGACAAGCTTCTGGGTGATATTTATAATAGTTCTTGATAGTCAATGTTAAATATATTATATATAATAATATATGAATTTAAAATATATAAAGATACAGATTATTTGCAAAGCACTTAAAATTGATTATTTTTAAAATTAACTACAGTAAAAATTGGGTATTAGTCATATATAATTTGATATAAGTATAAAATGAATATTAAAAAATCAGATCAATTTAAATTATTTAAATCAGTTTTTTTGTAGTTTTATTATATAGACATTTTAAAAATTTCATATGCTTAATTTGTTACAATAGGGATTGTTATTATAAAAAAGAATAGAAATGAGAAGATACTATCCATGTAAGTAGAGATAATCTTTGGCCTTTGATGTTAACCAAAAATATCAAGTTCTCATTAACCTATAATAGCATTTTTTCCATGGGTTGTTATTATAAAAAGAACAGAAATGAGAAGATACTATCCATGTAAATAGAGATAACCTTTGGCCTTTGATGTTACCAAAAATATCAATTTCTCATTAACCTATAATAGCACTTTTGTTGGAACCTTTTGTTGAAATAAAGTGGTTCCAACATATTTTTATATATATTACAACTCTGAAGAAGTCTATTGGATTCTATCATTTTTTTTAAATATGTTACAATAAAGTATTACCTTGGCATTGTTTACAATGGTTAAAAGTGTTCTCATTGCTTATTTATCTTAGTACTTACGATTTAAACATGTTCAAACAAGTTTATGAATCATAACTGTGATATGATTGGCAACTTATATAGATTTAAAACATCAAATAAAAACAATACATATATTTAATAAAATATGTTATCGAACTGGACAATTGTATTGCAGTAATAAAATCAAAATGATGTCAATGCTCTTTTTTGTGGGTTTCTCTATGGTATTTTTTATTGATGATATTACTCATCATATCCAGAAACATAAAGAGTCCTTAGTATTAGTTTAATTACTTAAGAAAATCATATAAATAGTTGCTCTGGTATAATGTGACATTTGAAATACAAAGGGGCAGATTGAGTGGAACACTTCTACATAATTGACAATGTTAGATTTGTTTGCATTATATAACTAAGAGTTGATGCAGAACTCTTCTACTCTTGATTCTTTCTTCTTCTTATTGGCCTAAACCACATAATGCACTGACTTATTTTTAAATATGATAAATCAGGACCCATGACAAATTAGAGCATGAAAAATCCTATTTTGCAGATCAAATTAAATGTTAATGTGCAAATAACTATTTGTATAAATTAATAAAAACTTTACACTGAGGTCTGATATAACAAATTAATTGATTCCAGATGTTTATTTTCCATACCATTCATTGATTGTGGTTTACATTGAAGTACATTTATTTAGAAGTAATTTATTCCAGGCTTACATTCTAGATGAGAGATTAGTAACTTTTTTATTATAAAGAACCTACTTTTTTAATTATCCCCAAATAAAAAATTAAAAGAATCACTAGGTTAATAAAAAATATAGATATTGGATAGTCAAAATAAGAGTCATAGATCACATGACCCTATTCTCTTAAGCTTGTAAGTTATAAACAATGAGGATTGCCAATTCCTCAACAAGCTTTGTGATAAATGCTTACCCAGAGCCAGCATTTAAAATATCTCTGTCAGGAAACCCCCCAAACCCCTGTCCATGGTTTCATGCTCTGGCACTCCTCAGAGAGGTGCCAGGGTAGGTTCAGACACTAGATCTAAAAATACCAACCCAAAGCCAAGCACTTATCTAAAAGTTATCTATTGAGTGGAAAATCTAAAATTTTCAGACACCTACATGTTTTCAAACCCAGCTATCCAACTGAAATAGCTATATGGGGCTGATAGATCTTCAGCCATACCATATATGAGTAGTCTTAGCAATATAGCATCACATAAGACTTAAGGCAGAGATTATAAATAGTCAAAATAAGAGTCATAGATCACATGACCCTATTCTCTTAAGCTTGTAAGTTATAAACAATGAGCACAAAATCATGGTCAGGGGTTGGGGGGGGATCTTGACAGAGATATTTTAAATGCTGGCTCTGGGTGAGCATTTATCACAAAGTCATTGAGGAATTGGCAATCCTCATTGTTTATAGATATTGGATGTTTGTATTTTCTCATTTCATTATCTTTAGAATATAATATAATCACTGTACATATAACAAAGATTGAAATTCTGTTAAAAACAAAAAGTTGCTTTGACAATTGAATTTATTCACAAATTTCTACGACGGTGGAACCATAATTAAACTACATTTGGTTCCAAACGCCCTCATGTACAAGCATACCTAGCATATAATAATTCATATTTTATTGACAAGCCTTCATTATAATATAGTAAGTAATGTTTATTATGCTATAAGTGTACAGTACAATACTTTTTAACAAGTTTACTATCTATCTGTATGTCCATCTATCCATCCATCTATCCATCCATCAATTTATCTAAGTATATATATAAATCAAGATGAATACTCCAACCCCTGGTTTATTAAGTAAATGAAATACTCTCTATCCAAAGCACAAGATAAATTTCTTTAAGATGATATATAACTAATGCTTTATATATATAGTATGTATATGTAAATTAAGATTATAATATAAATAAAATTTAAAAAAAAATATTAATAATAAAATGAGAAAGTGCATTTACATATATATTTATAATACAATGTGTGTGTGTTCAATCATTCATAACTTTATTTTATAACAATAAAATACCTGTTCTGAACCTTTTCTTTCCAATAATTTTTCTAAATTCTAATGAAAATGTCATGGCAGCTTCATTATTCAGAGATGCAGCTTTTCTGGTTATTTTAAGACTATACCAGTATCAGAATCTATACAACCCCCCTGTATTTACAGTGAATAGACTGTAACTGCGTGGTGCAGATTCTCAGCCAAATTCTTTACAGAAACTCAAGACTTTGTGACACATACAAAATTGTCAAAAACTTCTTACAATTCATGTCATTTAACTATAAATTTAAGGCTTCTTCAATTTCAACAATAAAATAATCCTCACTTTAGTTACAAGTTTTAGCCAGGGGAATAAATGTCACTGTCACAAATCGGCATCTTAATTGACGAATCATTTTTTTGAAACGTATGACAGATTTCTTCCTTTTTCTTATTATATCAATTTTTTCCTCTCACTTAATGAAAATATTTTACAACTTTTTTTGGATCTATAACTTTTTGTACATCAATACATTTTACTAAACATATGTTATATACTATAAACAATGTAAAACATTTGGGCAAAAAAATGCAAAGAAAACTTTTGGTACAGATATTTTAAATCATGAAGAAAATATGACATATATAAATTTATGTTTGAGATTTGAAAACTTTAAATTTAAACCACTAAAGCATCACATGACTATCATGGACATGTGATGGTTTTGTAATTTAATACCAATCTTACCCATAGAATGATGGTGGCTATTGTTATTAAAAGCCCATAGATACCAAAATGTATAGATACGGAATTGGATTCAGATCTAAATAGCTATATAAGTAAATAAGCTTGGATCAAAAACATTGTTGTGTTTTTATTTTGGACTTGTAGCTTTACAGTTAACTAAAAAGGTAAAAGGTGGCTGCTGGAGGATTCCATTATATCCTATAATCTAAGTGCAGTGTCTCAGATCCGATGCTATTCATTGATGAAAACCACAAGCTAGAAACTAGTTTGAAAATATTGGATGTGTAGGCATTAAATAGGGATTTTTGCACAAACCTTCTAACATACATTGATTGCTATGGCTTGCACTAGGTGGAGCTACTGCATAGAGAGAATATACATGTAGAAAGTTAAATAATTATAGACTGATAGCGGTAACATCAGTTTTATATAAAGTTTTCGCTTTAAAAAGTAGCTGGAAGAGTTGTAAAATGGATGGAAGAGAATAATGTAGTGGGGAAAATGCAAGGAGGTTTTAGGTCAGATAGGCATATAGGAGATAGTTTGTTTGTAGTTACACAACTTATGGAGATGAGTAGGAATTCAGGTAAATCATTATATATGAGTTTTATAGATATAGAGAAAGCATATGATAGAGTAAATAGAAATAGATTATGGGTAAGGTTAGCAAATTTGGGAATGGATGAAGCTTTAGTAAATATTATTAAGAAATTATATGAAAATAATTATTATACTTACCAATTAGGGGATATAGAATCAGTTAAAGTTAAAAATGGGGTGGGATTAAGCCAAGGATGCCCTATGTCACCTAATTTGTTTTTGTTGTATTTGAGTGAAATGGAGAAAGCAATAGAAAGACTAGGAAGAGGGGTAGAGATACCGTTAATAGGTGGCAAGGGAGTATATACTTTGTCAGGTCTTTTTTTGCAGATGATATCTTTTTGTGTGTAGAAAAAAGAGAAGATATGGAAATTATGTTGAGGATATGTGCAAAGGTGGGTAAAGAGATGGGGATTAAATTTAGTGAAGAAAAATCAAATATAATGATAGTTAATACTGGGGAAAGAGAAGATGTAGAATTTTTATTGGGGGATATAAAGTTAAGTGTGATGGATAGATACAGGTATTTGGGAATCAGCATGTAATCAGGAAAATTGATTCGATGAATGGGAGAAAAAATTGGTAAATGAAGCAAAGAAAAGAAAGGGTTTGGTAAAGAAACTAACAGTATTTTCATATAATAAATGTGATGTAGCTAGAATTATATGGAAGGGAGTTGCACTAGCAGGGTTAACATATGGTAATGATGGATTATGTGTTAGTAAAAGGGTTTTAGATTATTTAGAGAAAGTACAAAGGGAAGTAGGAAGGCATGCATTAGATGCAGAGATGCAGACAGCAAAGGAGGTAAATCAAGGAGAAATGGGATGGTCAAGTTTTTATATGACAGATGCAAAAAGTAAAACGAAAATGTTTGGTAGGTTGCAGTTTATGGATAGTAAAAGAATAGCCAAAATAGTGTTCAATTGGGTTATGAGCAAAGGGCAGGTAACAAGATGGGTGAGAAAGGTAAGGCAGTATGCAAAAGATTTGGATAAAGAATTTATATCAGTATACTTGTATGAAAGGTGAGATGATTGTCTTAAGAGGATTGTTGAGTGTTATACTGGTAAGGAATGGCATAAAAGAAGAGAAGCATTAATAAAAAATAGGGAGTTGGAGAGATGGAGAACTAGTATGGAGAGTAAGAAGAGTTTAAATATATATATAGAAGTAAACGGAATATTGGATGTGAGTTAATTTATGATAATAGTAAGAAAAGTAGTTTACTGTTTAAGGCTCGAATGGGATCTTTAGCAACAAGAGAATATACATGTAAATGGAAAACTATGTATGATTTAGTGTGCAAATTGTGTAAGGAAGGTATAGAAAATATTAGGCATCTGTTGATTGAATGTAAATGCCTGAAAGCAGAAAGGGTACAGATAATGAAGTTATGGGAGAATAGGTATGAACAAAGTAATTATACAGAAAATGAGTTATTGGTTTTTATGCTGGGTTTTCGAAAAGATAAGGGGGATTTAGATATTAAGGCCATAGAGTTGACAAAGATTATGTTGTGGAAATGGGATGTGGCATAATATGGAAAGACTTAGAGTGGGGAATGGAAAATAAAGTGGCTAACAGGTTTATCTGGCCATAATTGCTGAGATATTCTTGACTTCGTTTAAGGAGAAGCCAAAATACATCACATCACATCACATGTAAGTGGAAAAATATGGGTGATTTAGTCTGTAAATTATGTAAGGAAGGAATAGAAAATATTAGGCATCTGTTAATTGAATGTAAATGCTTGAAAGCAGAAAGGGTACATATAATGAAGTTATGGAAGAATAAATATGAAAAAAGTGATTATACAGAAAGTGGATTATTGGTTTTTATGCTGGGTTTGGGAAAAGATAAAGGGATTTAGATATAAAGGCCATAGAGTTGACAAAGATTATGTTGTGGAAATGGGATGGAGCGATATGGGAAAACTTACTAATGGAAAATAAAGTGGCTAACAGGTTTCTCTGGGCATAATTGTTGAGAGATTCTTGACTCCGTTTAAGGAGAAGCTACAGTACATCACATCACATTACTGTTTTAACTTTAAATTTACAGAGAACAAATAGCGTTCATACTGAGATTCATAAAATTAACAAGTTTGTAAATTTCAATGTTTATATTACTTGTTTGTTTACATTTTTTGTTTATGTATTTATTTTTCGTTGAAGTCATGCAGTTAAATATTGAGTAGTTTGCAGTTTTATCATATTTACATATTCATAACATCCTGCAATTATTATTCTACAATAAGGATGAATCAATGGAGGAATATGGAAATGCACATTTTTTCCACTGCTAAAGTCACAAAAATATGTATGTACAAATTTCAAATAAAAATGAAAAATGTATTTATCATGATAAAAAGAGCCATAAACTTTCAGTGCTAAGTCCTGGCCTGAATCGGAATTACAGTCCAAAAAAAAAAAGTTTTTTTTAAAAGTAAGAAAAAATTAAAAATGTGAAAAATACATACAAAATTAATGGCTGTCATATTACCAATTATTTATTACTCAAATTTAAAAGCATAAAATTAAAGTGTAAATAAACATACATATCCTAATATAGCCAGTCAACATTTAGATAATCCCAATAGCAATAAGAATCACAATATCAGTCTGTTGTCAAGGCAACCTCCAATAAAGATGGAATCCTCCTATATCACATGATCACCATTTCTTATGCTTGCTCATAACTGTTATTAAAATAGACAAAACTCTCCATACAAGCCAGAAACTAGTCTGGGGATATTGGATGAGTAGGCACTAGATAGGGATTTTATGCACAAGCCTTCTGGCATCCATTGATTACTCTGGTTTGCACTGAGTGGCACGACTGCATGGAGAGTTTTGCCTGTTTGAATCCTACTATATACATGAAAGCAATCAATAGTTAAATAATACCAATCAACAATTTCAATATGTTGTCAAGACAACCTTCTTTAATCAATAAAGATGAAAATCTGCCCTATCTATGATTTAATATGTTTATATTGACACTAATGATTGCAACTTGACTACAGAGAATGAAATTATTAGTACAAAAAAGTTTAAATAAACATCATTAAATGGGTAACCTGTTCTTAAAGCAGGATTGACAAATAATCAATTATAACTTTTGAAGAGCACTATAACTATGCATTATTTAAATAATAGAGCTAATAATGTTCAAGGCTAGATAAGTATTCAATACCCTAATAAATATTCACAGATGGTGGATTTCAGAACTTTCTCTTTTTTGCAATACAGCATTCAACAGCAGTCTTATCTCCACTAGTGACCTTTCTATACCTTAAATTGATGTATACCTCAATCTGATGGACCATAATTTTTAGCAGTAAATTTCTTCACAGAAAATAGAAGTCTTAGCAAAGAATTCTTCAAACACTTGCTTGATTTTTCACAAATGATCACCTCATGTATGCTATCAACTACGCTTTGCTTTTGATTAATCCACATGAGGAAAAGCTTCTACTTATTTACAAAGGTGCAATATAAATTGCTAAGTCCAGAAATCTCTTTTGCTACCTGTGCACTTTATATCATGATTTTTTTTAAAAATGGAGTAGATTATTGATTTAGCTATACCTTATTGAGAACTTAATACTTAAATCATTTTATAACGTTCTCTTTTAAAAATGTATTTTTTATACCATCATCATGATATCTGATGCTTCACACAAAGATAACATGCTCTGAAAAGTCTTAACCATACATTTGCCATGCTCACTATTTCAACGAATGTTATTTGTTGATTTGTTACTGTTTAGTGCTTACATTTTCATCATTGTCATCATATCATTGCCATGAGATTTTTTTCATTTCAATATCAACATTAATCAGCTTTCAAATTCTGTTTTATGGCACATAGCTAAAATTATTACAATATATACATCTAGGAAAATCTTAAAAATTATATCTACAGTATTTCTACCAATGAGCATTTATGAATTCCAAGTTTAGCATTTACATTTCTACTCTTATTATAGAAATTTTTCCTTTGAATTCATTCTTTTAACACCAATATTAATCAGTTTTTATGGATCATGGCTGAAAAAATTACAATCTAATGATTTTAATGAGTACATCATACCATTCTGTGACTTAACAAATATGTACTGTTAAGAAAGTCTTGATAGGACTAATAAATCTGAATACATTACTAAGATAATTCACAAATTAAATTCCTAAAGAATCATTTAAATGAATTTGTAAATAATGCCCATCTTTTATTGTATCAATGCCAATAAAAATTACTTGACAAAATAAATTTGTATTGTTGTGTCAAAAGATGAACATTATCTACAAATTCATTTAATAAGTGTCGAGGAATTTTTGACTTATCTTAATAATATATTCAGAAATCTTTGTTCCATGAATAGTTTAATAACTATAATATACATATACTTTAAAAAGTATGTTCAATATTTTGACGACTTTTTTTCTCATGTGTCATAGCATCAGCCAGGAAGCGAACCTGCTAACCCAGGACAACTGCTTGCAATGCAGCTGTCGCTGACCTCTAGACCACCAATGCTTGACAATATTTTGACTATTTGAGAGAGGAAAATGAAAGCTTACCAAATTGGTAATTAAATCATATACGACAAAGGTATCTGCAATTCTACTATCCATTATATATATATATATATATTTGCATTAGTTATATAAAAAAAGTGTTCTATGTACTGTTTAATTTATAATATAAACTTTTATTGCACTAGACCTCATTGTAAATATAAAATAATTCTTTGTACAAAACCAGAAACAATTAATACCAATCTGTTTGAAAGTCTGTGCTGATGGTATTTTAGATGTAATAATATGTTGGACTATTTCTGTTATTTATCATTAATGTTGAATATCTAGAAAATTTTAAACTTTTCAAATACAAACAACTGTTAATAATAATACATAATAGATAACACAGGGTAGTAGATTGCACAACATTTTGAGGGATATTATTCTCTTCTTTAGGTGTTGCTGGTCTTACTAATGACAGTACTAGCACAGGAATTAATATATCTTTAGAATCTTGAATATCAAATTTTAAGGTGACACTCTAAACACCCGAGCTATTGAATTGGTTAGAGTGTTGCCTTAAAAATTCAATATTCAAAAATCTAAAGGTGCAAGTTTGGTTCCTATTCCAGTACTGTGACTGGTCAGACCAGCAATATCAGAAGAAGAGCAGAGAATAATGCCACTTGAAACATTATGTAATTTACTACCCTGCATTGTACATTAGGGTGTTATTACTAACAGTTGTTTGCATTTGAAAAGTTTAAATAAATTTTAAATGTTTCTAGATATTTAACATTTAATATTAGATGAAGAAAATAGTCCAAGTAATGTGATGTGATGTGATGCACTGTGACTTAAACGAAGTCAGGAATCTCCCAGCAACTATGCCCAGAGAAACCTGTTAGCCACTTTACCTTCTCTTTTCATCATCCATGCTAAGTTTTCCCATAATCTGCTTCATCCCATTTTCACAACATAATCTTTGTCAACTCTATGGCTTTATATCTAAATCTCCTTATCTTTGCCCAATCCCAGTATAAAAACCAATAACCCACTTTCTGTATAATCACTTCGTTCATATTTATTCTTCCATAACTTCATTATTTGTATCCTTTCTGCTTTCAAGCATCTACATTCAATTAATAGATGCCTAATATTTTTTTTTAAATGTCATAGCTTCAGCCAGGATGTGAACCCACAACCTGGGCAACTGCCTGCAAGTGCAAGGCAGTCGCACTGACCTCTCGACCACCAATGCAAAACATGCCTAATATTTTCTATGCCTTCCTTACACAATTTGCAGACTAAATCACCCATATTTTTCAATACTATTTTTAAAATAAGGTGACACACAGTGAATGAGGTAATAATTACTTAAATAAGATTAAACATTGCAATAAATTTAAATACAACATGCAATTTTTTCTGATTCTCTTGTATTAAATTGAAAAAAAAAGTACAATAGTTTTTTAAAAAATCAAATTTTTGTTTTGGTGTGTAAAAATGTAATGTGAGATTTTATTACTACTGACAGTACCAGAAACAAATACATCTGACTTCAAAGGCAAAACTCCCCATACAGTAGTGCCACCCTGTGCCAAACAGAATAATCAATGGATGCCAGATGGCTTGTGCAAAACATCCCTATCTAGTGCCTACTTATCCAATATCCCCAGACTAGTTTCTGGCTTGTGGCCATCATCAGTGAGGAGCCTTGAATCTGAGAGCACTGCATCTAGTCTGGGGATATTGGATAAGTAGGAACTAGATAGGGATTTTTTGCACAAGCCTTTGGTCATCCATTGATTACTCTGTTTGGCACAGGGTGGCACTATTGTATGGGGAGTTTTGCCTTTGTTTACAACAAATTATGTGCTAGTATAGAGATGGTGATCATGTGATGTTTGATGGTTTTAGATCTGACTTCCTCATCTTATTATTCTCACAAGAACAGATTTTTTCACCATGCTCTGTATGGTGTTCATGAATTACTCAGACTTGCATTAAATATTTTTACAGATGAATAAAAAAGTGCTTTGGAAACATTAACCATCATGTTAGTACAGTCATGGTTCTGACACCTGGAAAATTAATAAATTCAATTTGTATTTATGAACCTCTATTGAGAAATTGTGCTAACTTTTTTTGAACATTAAAATTCACACATATTTTTTTCTAATATTTTAATTTCAAAAAATTTCTAAAGATATCATGACATTTGAAAATGTGGAATTTCAAAGCTGGAACTACTCCACGGATGAGTATCCATAGTATTCTTGGAGGTTTTGAACTTTGTGGTATTACTTTGAAAACATGTTACAAATGACTAAAAACTTGATGTTTTGAAAAGTTTATGATTATTTTTGCACAATAATTGTGTAATAATTATTAGAAATCAAGAATATATATTACATATTTATTTTCTATGAAGTGTTTTAGTTTTAAATATGAAAAGTATATATTTCTGAGTAATGTTACACATAGAAATTATGAGGGCAGCAAATGCAAACTGTTTAGAATATGTCGTCACTAACAGTCTGTTAAAAAATATAGAAATATCCTAAAATTACTAAAATCTTTTCAAACTTTTAAAGTATACATTAATAGATTTATCAGATATTGATAATTATTCATTCACATTTTAAATACAGCATCAAACAAAGATTTTGTTCATTTTGCAACTTCAATCTGCTCCTGGTAACAGTTGAATGATGAAATGGGAATTTCTTTTGATTAAAATTTAATTTTTAAAATTATAGTAAAAGTCCAATGGTTTTTTTTTAGAATTTATTTAATGTCCAAACAAAAATATTCATTAAATGAAGTCAAATTTGTTAAATTCTGATATATAATAATGGTTTAATAATAAAATGAAAATTGAAAGACTACATCAAGTAAAAATAAAGTAAACTGTCAGAATATAGACAGGTTAATCCCCAATTGGCTACAATAGTTTAGACACAGTCAAACTACAAGTTGTATCATCTTTCATGTTCTGGTAGGCCTTCTTTTACACACTATAAAATAAAAGTTAATCAAGCTATAGAGAAGAAAAATATCTTGTTGCTATTTCCAAAAACATAGCTATATTTCCTGATTAACTAGCCTACTAATTATGATGCTTTATACTGCTGGTGGACTCAGCCTTTTATTTATTTTTATAAGGGCATCAGAATTGTACAAGAATTTGCTGACCCATCACATTGATTGCATATCATACATTAAAAAGAAAATTACTAAAAAAAAATTGATATTTTGATTCATTGTAATTTTAAAGTTTGTTAATGAAATTTTTCTAGGTCTTAAATAATCAACATATGAGCAAGTGTAATTGAAACATTCAAGTCTTATTACTAAAATAAATAACTAAAATTAATAACGTACAGATGAAAGTGATCATAAAGGTAAATATTTTATTAAAATCTATTTAAAATTTTTATACAAGAATTAGTAAAGAAAAAATTGGAAAGGACATGCACCCTAATCCAGGTAATAATTTTAAGTAATTAACACTGTCTATTCCTCTTGGTTCTCTCTTTAAACAATCCATGGATCAAAAATGTTTCTCATAAATCAGGGAATGTTTTTAGCAGGATTATATTATAAGCTTATAAATTACAAATAGTTCCTTTGTCACAATCAGGGTATGAATACAGTAGCTTTTTTTTACAGTAAATTTTTGGGATCCCAAGCTCATTGAAATTTGATTGGTTTCTCCTGTTGGCAACTTCACATTCCTGGTCTGTTCCATAGCTGGAGCAAGAAGCTCAAATTGCAATGACATATCATTATGAAAGATGGTGTTCACAAGGTTTTGTTTCCATGCTCGCATGATGACTTATTCAGCAAGTGAATAGGGCTCCTATGCAGATGCATCTCCCTGCAACAGGTCACTCTCACAGAAACCTCCAACTCCAAAACACATAACCAGAAGATAAAGTTGTCATTTTCTTTTTATACCTTGATCCAGTTTTGAAATTTATGTGCATGTTATTATCATGATGTGTAGGTTTATAATCTTATACATTTATTTAACAAATTCTTTCTGCCATCTTTAATTAATATCCTAATGTTTTTCTTGATTGTAATCTTTGTACTTTTGGAATTCTTTTTGTTTATCTGGATTAGTAATCTGTGTGCCTTTTTTATTCTTTCCAATTTCAACTTTTGTTAAATTACAGATAAATAATTCAAAACAAAAAAAAATCAACTCTCATTGTACATTTAAAAAAAATAAATTGTACTAAGCAAATTGTGTCTTTTATGCAATATTTAAATTCTATTCCTTTGTTTAGCTTTTAAGTACTCTCAAATGCCAATATATTTGGACCATCTATTTTTAGATGGTACAAATTAGTATCTTATACCACTACTAAGGAAAATATTTGTTTTAAATAATTGTCATTTCAAATTTAATTTTTTTATTGCAAGACATTGTTTTTCATAAGTAATTATATTTGTTCAAGAAATTACCATATTATAAAATTTGTATAAAAATTTTGAAAAATTTAATTATAAAATCGCAAAAAATTGAAAAATAAATTACTTTTGTTAGTAAGTTGGAAATTTCTAATGAAAAGATAAAAATGCAGAACATATTTAAATTGACACTTGCTCACTAATGTGATAATGCTCATTTTTAACATTTATGGGTTTGTCAAATAAAAATAGTATTGTAATAAAATTTATTTTGGAGATCACTTTAACAGCAGCAATGATGGACTTGAATGAATATAAATAAACATATCTTGTGAACCACATGTAAAACACTGTATTGTTTTATTTTAAATGTCATATTTTCTGACTAAATATGTACCAATTTACATATGGACAAATTAACAATGTAATAGCATAGTTTAATAATGACCTTTGAAATATAATGATAAAATTACTTTTGTTTAGAATAGCTTATAACTGAAATAACTATTTTTTTACAATCATTTATTATAATAAAGTAAATTTGCTTTTTATTTTTGTAAGCATTATTTACAATAATTATTATAATATCTGTATAAAAAGTAGAAACAAATTACAGTAGATTGCAAAATAGAGAACAATTACATTTAGCCTACAAGTAGTATGAGATACTGCTAAATTCCAAAAAAGTGGCATAAAACTTACACTATATGAGAAAAAATTGAAATAATTTGATATGTGCAAAATACAGACATACCTAGAAAAATACTGAGGTGGATATCTATTCAATTAAAAAAATTCTATAAAATTAAGTCATATGATCACTTACTGGTCATTGCTATTGAAGATTAACAATAATGTATATATTATTCACAAATAATGTCAAAAAGCTGACTATTTGGTACCATTATTTACTATTTCTATATACTCATAGTAAATAAAAAACAATTTAAAAACTGTGATTTTGTTATAGATAATTGTGCTAAACTATTAGATGATGCTAGATATAAAGATTCAAAAAAATAAATTTGATACTGACGATTTCAGATAGATCTATTAATTATTACTGCTAATTAATAGTTAATTTTTCTTATCCCCAGATACAAAATTTAACCATTAGTAAAAGATTAATATATCAGTTTTTTCATCATATATAAACATGCAAAGTAGCTCTCCTTTTTCATGTGTACTATTTTTAAATATACTTACAATTTCCACTAATCACAGTATTGAATTAGATGAATAAAGATACCTGAAAATACCCTCTACCAATGCATATTTCTTGCATTTAACTATCATCAGGTCACAATTTTTTATGTATATCATTATTTGTTTAGCATTTATCGATACCAACTATTATATTTTGAATTACAAGTGTCAAATTGTCTGTAGACACAACTTTTATACCAAACATTTTATATAATTACATGAATGATTATTATTAATTATTTATTAAACTAAAAATTATTTTTAAACAATATATAAACTTTAAACATCAGTTACTTCATTTGAAAAGCAACTTCTGTCACTCTTATTTAAAATACCCTAATGACCATTTGGTCATAATTGTTGCTATTTTTATTGGTTCTCAATATGCATTTTATTTGTTTGTGTACTAATTACACAAAAACAATGTATTGGTTAATTTATTTAGAGTAATTTTATCTACTTTTGAGTTTAAAACACACCCTATACTATAATGATTAAAGCACATGAGCACAGACCTTCACATGACCCACCACTCTCCACACTATCTCATAATACTGATACACCCGAACACATGTATGTTGAAAAGATAAATAATCACCAATATATGTATTTCATGCTAAACCAGCAATCATCAGTTGGTCCAGACCACCATCTTCACACATACATTCCATAAGTGCTCAGATATATATTAAGATAGCCAATCCTCACCAACTGATGATTGCTGGTTTAGCATGAAATACGTATATTGGTGATTATTTATCTTTTCAACATACATGTGTTTGTGTGTATCAGTATTATGAGATAGTGTAGAGAGTGGTTGGTCATGTGAAGGTCTGTGCTCGTGTGCCCTATATATTACATATATAAACACAGGTATATAATAAGCCTGTGTGTTTCAGTTATTATAATGATTAAAGCATCCACACTGGATGAGGCAGATTTATTTTTATAATATAAAGATGCTTAGACTTTTCTCTCAAATACAGTCCATTGCTAATCCAGCTAGCTATTCAATAAATTTCAGATAATCTACAATGATCTAATGTATATCAGCACTCTAACAAAAAAATCTTTATTAAAGCTGAAAGTTAATGACAAAAAATGGATTGTTATTTCATATTTGTCAAACTTTTAAGATAAATTTTTAAATGCCTATATAGAGATTTATTTAACATTTATTTTGTGGTCCACATACTGTTAATAGATTAGTAAATAATTTTAAAAAGTACATTTTCAAGCAAAAAAAGTAATATTATTTGTCAAATGTTATGTATGTGCAAGGCTTTATATGTAGGTGAATCAAGATATAGACTTGAGAAAAGGTTAACCTTTTGAATGTTACTTGCAAAAATATAAAGCTACTTCAGTTGATTAGTAGGTAGGTGAATTTAAAATTAATAGGTTTGAGATTTTATGTTGTTTGTTGTTGATGAACAAAGATAAGAAAAATTTCTGATTCGAAGAGATGGTTCAAATCTTTACCTAAATAACTAAATTATGTTTCAAATTTTAACATTTTTAGTAATCTGGTATAATTTATCTATAATGTAAAATTCATTGTTATTCTTTTTGTTCTTGTTTATAATAGATTGACCAAATGTTTCAAACATTGACTAAGAAAAATATTTTTATATATATTTATTTATATTAAATATAGTTGCATGTGATTTCAGCTTTTAATCCAAAACAGGCTTGGCTGCTTTGATGTTCAAAATGTTTTGGCCAGTTTATTATAATTTATTTATGTAAAACAAAACTGCAGCTCTCATAATGGTGACAAAAGTTTAGAGCAAGTCTAAGATGCTTCAAAGACAATTCAAAAATTTTAAACTCCATAATGCAACAGTTATAGAGTGCAATAGAGCTAGCTCAATGTTTTTTAGTATATGATAATAAAAAATACATGTTGAAAACAACAATACAACTATGGATCATTAACTACATATGTAAATGCTATAAGATACTTCCCTAGTATTATAGTAAAGAAAACATGGGCATAGGGAATTTTTTCCAGTTGTAAAAGAAACTAAAAACAAAGTCATGAAAATGAAAGCAGCTCCATAAATGATACCCAACAGCGAAATGAAATAGAAAGAAGTTCAGAAAAACAGGACATTATAAATATAAAACTCACATTATAATTTAAATATATATATTCTAATAACAATAAAAATAAATGTAATGCTAATTAACTATTATAAACATCTTTCAATCCACATAAGTACTTTCAGTTAATTCCTTAACCATTCTTAACTGCCGTTAAATTCAAAAAACAATATGGAAGCAAACATCATCATCTCAAATCCCACAAATCCCGAATTTTAATGGTAGCAGCTTCTCTATTAATTATATTCATTTTATTTCTATTTATTGAAATTGCCTCCTTAATTTTTCTTTTATTAGGTTTCTCTCCTTATGAAGAGTCTTAACACTATCAATTTCAAACTCAAATTTATATTTACATGTCATTTCATGATCCAATAAAACTGAAGCAACCATTGTATCATTGTTATTTTTGCTTTTTACATGCTTGTAGAGCAATTCATGCTCCTTTAATCTTTTTTCAATTTTAAAAAGATGCATGAATTGTTATACAAGCATGTAAAAATTAAAAATAGTAATGATTTAATGACTGTTTTAGTTTTCTTGGATCATGAAAGAACATGTAAATATAACTTTGATATTGAAAGTGTTAAGATTCTTCATGAAGAGAGAAACCATAATAAAAGAATAATTAATGAAACAATTTTAATAAATAGAAATAAAATGAATATAATTAATAGACAAGCTGCTAATGTTAAAATTTGGGTTTTGTGGGATTTGAGTTGATGGTGTTTGCTTCCGTTTTGATTTTTTAATTTAACAGCACTTGAGAAGGGTTAACAAATTAGCCAAAAGTACTTCTGCAGATTGAAAGATTGCTTATAATAGTTAATTACTACTATATTTATTATTTTTATTGTTATTACAATAGTTTTTTAATTAATTGACATTTTATTTGCATATATATATATATGTGTATAAGTAAAAGTATAATAAAATTTAAATTGGAAAAAAAAAAGTAATTCTATATAAATAATAAGTATTGAAAGTATTATACTTAAAATACATAAATATTTAAATACTAGTATAATTTATGCACTTGGAATAATTATAGGGATTTGAACACACACTTTCAAGATCCCTTAACTATCCACTCAATCTCATACAACCTATACACATACGGACACACATGTAAAAAAGATAAATAATCTCCAATATATGTATTTCGTATATTATTTATTATTTTCACATGTGTATGGGTCATATGAATTGGTTATATGAAATAGAGTGGATAGATGAGTTTTTTATGCTTAGAAATAATGCAAATTGGCCAATTTATTCTCTATCCATATTGGTCAGTAGTTTTAAGATTATAGCCCTAATATATATTACTTACGTAATGAGTATGCGCTTTACAAATTATTAATTACAACTTTAAATAATACACATTGTAAAAATATTACTCACATTTGTGCGTTACTAAGTTCTGTGATCAGAAAAAAAAAAAGATACTAAGACTAAAGGATACCACTTAAGTATTAGTACTGGTAGTTTGCCCATCCTCTTAATATAACTTCTTTTAGCATTTTAATTTTATCAATTTGCTGAGAAAACTCATCCTATCTCAACAGCCAAAATCGAAATCAGTTTAATCAAGCACTCCAACAAACTGGCCCACAGGATATGAGAGTTCCATACAGTCATCCATCCAAGTACTGAATGAGTTTAACATTGCTTATCTTCACTGATCAGACAAGAACTGGTGTATTAAACATAGCTTGACAATAGGTAAAGATTGTATTATAAGTATCTCATTTAATTTTTAAATGTTATTTAGAATCTTCGGAACCATAAATGATAGGCCGTTATTCTCCATTGATCCTCCTTAATAAATTTGAAACTCATCTTCAGCATGACTTCATAATTTCTCTTGATAATACTCAAATTTAATAAAATTACATTTTATGTAACAAAAGAAGAAAAAGGATTTTAGTAAAGAGATCACAGGTATTCCTATTATTTAGTCCAACCTATAAGTATGTACAGTGTAGAGGAAGTGGGTTCTGCGCTATATTTTTAATTTGAAGTTAACTTTGTGTGTTTTCTTTTATAATTAAAGGATATTATTTGGTGCAATTTTAAAAATCATTCAGTTTTGTTTTCATTTATGAGAATTATGAGTCGCCTCCGGTCACTCTGACCTCAATACTGTAGTTTATTGAAAACCAAGTCTCTTTCAGCAGTTCATTTTGGTATCCATAAGGTGAACTTTTATCTATTTTCTTTACTTTGGATTTTATATAACCTAGAGCAAAATGAACATTCAACAAGTTAACGGTTTCTTCTTTGTATTACCGGGAAATTAGAAAAGGAAAATTCTATCGACATCTGAATAAGTGTTTGACAAAACCCAATTGTAACTGCAGTCGACTTTCGGTGAGATCAGAAGAACTCCAGATGATGATGTAATCACGTGTTTAGATCTTTTCAATTGAAAGTGAAAATTTTTTCATTTGGTGCTTTAATCTTTTTCCTTCAAAGATGTACGAAGGATGCAGACAGAGAGCAATAAGATGAAAAGCAGAAAATAACAATTAAATGCCGAAATGGTACGTTTAAAAGTCTTAATCGGAACTTAAATGTAATTCATTTCTTAAGCATAAAATGTTTTAAATGCTAAGAACTTTTTTTTCAACTTTTTTTTAAAGCTTTTTAATTTTAACAAAAAGAAATCGGCAAAAAAAACGAAAGTCAAATAAACGCATTAAGCGTTTTATTTTTAACACTTTTCAGCTGTAATTTATACCCCCCCCCCCTCCGAAGAGAATGCACTGCTTGATATAATTCATTATAAATTAAAAACATAACGCAATTAATTTATAAGCCAATATTTTAAATATTATATCGAAATTTATCTTTGCTTGATCTCCCTAAAGAAACGAGGAAATGGATAACAATACTCATTAGCTTAATTAATCCTCTAGTGCTAGGAAATTAAGCAGTTCCCTTCCCCTTCATTTAAACGACTACATCGCTGGATATTCAATTACTGATTAATACTTAAATAGGTATCTGGATTGGCTATATATTGACTTCTTTAGTGAAATTTTTTTTTGTCCAGATTTGGACTATGGGTCAAAAGTGTCGTAATCGGATGCAAAAACATTACATCATAAAACTCTTCTATATAAAATATTTAATTTATTTATGGTATTTATTTACTTGGTTTATGGAATCAGTACTTTAAAATTCAATATCAACAGTTCTTAGCCAATCAAGAATCGACTCCTCCAAGCTATGTAGCGCACAGAGGCCAACAGGTATTGGATACTCCCTGTAAAAATGTACCAAAGTTTATAATCTTCCACACCTACAGTTTAGAAAATCTATCTACCATGAGCTTGTTCTGGTTCTGTTAATCTTCAATGAGAGTTTTCTTGGGAGAGAGAAAACAGGTATTGCAAGAGTAGGGTCAGCTATTAGAGTGTGATTATTTATATTGGAGTTATTCCAGTCATGTATCGACATTCTGTTGACTGAGAATTACTAGTAAACCAAAAAGGCTGCTTTGATTTTAGCCTGATGTGTTAGGGGACTGTTTCAGAAAAAACTGATTGGACTATTTGATAGCTCATTAACCAGACTTCAATTCATGGGCTCCTTCCTGGTCAGGTCAGCACACCTCCATGTTTCATTAATATTTATCCTATAGTAATTTTGATCCTGAGTTTGTGATATTTAGCAGCAAAGTTATTTTCTATTTTTTTCTTTTAATAAAATAACCACACTTCAGTCAGTGATGTTGTTCAAGAATTTTTATAATTTTGATTTCCATATACACATTATTTTTACTATAACTGTTATTAGTGCACCTTTAAAAAAACCATGGGTATTGGCCCAATATTTATTTCCAAGATGCTGGTTCAAATATGTGAAGAGATAAAGGTTTTTCAGGTATAAGATTTTCCATATAAGGTTAATTTAGATAGTTTATTTATAACCAACTCAGCTATGTATCCAAAATTGTAGTATTCAAAATTCTCATCTGAAGAGTAAAGTAAATCCAGAACTACGGTAGTCAAATAGCTATAATGACAGTATAATTTTTAGCAATAAAAAATACAAATAAGGATTTGAGAGACTATCCTTTTATCACTATTTCACACCCTACCGAGTTCTCTTACCAATAATGCTATTTCATAAATATTATTGTTTGTTGTTAAGTGCTGCTAATACTGAAAAAATCTGTTGAAATCATAAGTTAATTGACCCGTCTCTAAAATTGAACATGACATCATGGTAGACACTGAATGGACCTACTGTTATTTTTCCCATAGCAATTGTTAATGACAAAAAAAGGAAAAACAATGGATGCTAAATACTTTTACAGTCTATTCAAAATTCAAATTTTAGTTACAATTTTACTTCATAGATATTGTTTTTTTTTGTGTGTCAAAAATTAAAAAGTAAACAAAAATAGTGATCTCTTGCATAACTACTAACAAAATATCATAAACAAACCTGTAAGAATTTTAAACAGAAGATAGAATCACTAATGGTTTTATTAAATCCTTAAATCCTGCCATTATAGCCATAGATTTGCCATTGCACATGTGATTCATGGTTTGTACTCATCGCTGGCTCCATCTATGAAGCTGTGAGTGCAGTAATCAAGGGTGATCCTGAATATGTTCATGAAACTCTAAAAATGCCAAGGAATATTAAATCCAATTGGTTTAACTATTGGATTTGGAAAATAAATTTGGTTAGTACGTATGAAGTCCATGTTTTAATACCATAATTCTTCATTATAGATTTTTGATTAAATATCCAGAAAAGCCAAAGCAGAAAGTCATAAATTTTTATTTGTAAAATTTTGAAAGATAGTTTACTGATGGTAAAGACAATAAAAAAATATTGAAATTTGATTTTCGTAAAATAGATCAACGAAATTTGTTCAAAATAGAGCCCGATGGTTAAAAAAGTGTTTGAAGAAAGGATTTGGTGCTTTTGGAAGTAGTTCTAGAAATCAAAAAGTTGGAGAGATTAGATCATTAAATATCAAGTTTGAAAAAAAATTGCTTCTTGAATATAGTCCTAAAGTAGCTGTAAAGAGAGAATGAAAAACAAAAAAAAAATTAAGAAAGAAAAAATTGACAAATTTTTAGCAAAGGGTTCAAAAAAGAATGTTTGTGTATTAATGGGTGCATATGTAGAATACATACACATGATTTGTTATGTATTGAAACAAAAAAAAGACTTTTAAATAAAATAATTGTTTAATGCTTGAAATTATTATAAATACATTGATTGAAAGAATGATAGATACTATTTATAATAAACAATCTGAAGGCTTCCAAAATAATAATAACATCCTGATGATTAATAGCTTATTATCATTTGTTTTTGGTACCTATAGATAGAAAAAACTTCATGACATTAAATGTACATCTATCTTGCTGATTCCTTATATTTTCTAAGTTGTATCTCTGAGCATTTTTAAATTTCTGTTAACCATCTATTAATAATTACAAAGTTCTTCATTTGATCTTTTCAGAGGGTGCTAATGGGTCTTCAACCCTCTTTTACTTTCCTATGGCTACCTGTAGCACTATTTGTCCGATTTTGCATTCATTTTGATAGCAGAAACTGTAATTGATTTTTTTAGTTTAAAAAAAAATCTCAAGAGGGCAGAAGTCTACAGTCAAAATAAACTTCAGCCAATTCAAACCCTGTCTGTAAGAATGCTTATTGGTAGAGTTGTGAGGATAATTATATGTTCAATTGTTTTCTTGTTAATGTTGCATTTTCAATTACAAATCTTTCTCATGCCAGGGTCAATAAATTGTGTATGATTTTCACCCTCTATTGAGAAATTTTGCAAACCTTTTTTTTACAACTTTAAAATTAACGTATATTTTTCTTTTAATGGTTTAATTTAAAAAAAATTCAAGATGACTGAATAAATGAACAAGCAGATCTTCAAAGTATATGATGGATGCCTATTATATATTTGGCAATCTCAAAGTAAGTGAGATTACTTTGAGAAAATATTACAATGGTCTTAAAACTTCATTTTTGGAAAATTTATGATCATTTATGTATAGTAATTGGGTAATAATTATTGAAATCAAAATATATATTATTACATATTTATTTTTTACAGTAATGTTTTATTTTTAAATATAAAAAAGTATATTCTTCTGAATACTGTTCCCATAAAGATTACAATCATAGGAAATACAACTGTCTAGAAATGTCAACACTAAACAGCAAATTATAGCATTTAATGATATCATAAAAATTACAATTTTTTTTAAACCTTTAAAGCATAAATTGATAGATTTACTAGATATTAAAAATAATTCATTCAGATTTTTAAAACAAACATCAAATAAAGATTTTGTTCATTTATCAAATTGAATCTGCTCCACCTAAAATTTGATGATGAAACAGCACTTACTTTTAATTAGAATCTAATTTTTAAAGTAATTCCAAAAATGAAATGTAATTTTTTAAAATTAATTTAATTTCTAAACAAAAATATCAAATGAGGTCAAATTTATTATATTCTGATAAATAATAATGGTTTAATATTAATATAAAAGTTGAAAGCTTAAAGTAAATGAGGACAAAAAAATCTGTCAGAATGTTAGCATAGTACAGGAGAGTTAATAATTAGCAAAAATATCTTGTTTTATAGTTTATTTAAATGTTTTTATTATTTAAAAATAAAAGTATACATTATTACATTTTGATTTTAATATTGTTTTTATAGTTTATTTAAATGTTTTGATTATTTTTATACATACTTATATAATAATTACTTAAAAATAAAAGTTAACAAATATAAGTTAACAAATTCATTCGTAATGGTAAACAGAAAATGACAGCAGTAAGATTGTTAATGCCCTTAAAAATTTTTTTTAACATTTTACTTCACATTATATGTGATTTTAAAAAGTACAAACACAACTTCAGATTTTATAATAGAATTTGATAGATTTGTAATGGCTTCACATTTATTCATTTATGTTTTAAAAATAAAGTTCAATCAACAAAATGTTTGTTAATTTTCTTTTTTCATTGGTTGACTTTCCTTTACATTATCCAATCAGAAAAAAATTCATTGTTCTCACTACATATTATGTTTATTATTATAATAAATAAAAAGAAGCATATATATAAATAGTAAAAATAATTATTCAATAAAGGCCTTATTTGACACATGGTTTTGTACCATTCCAAATGTTAACCATCTATTTAATGTTAATCAATTGTTGCAGATAGAGCACCAGCTAGTGTTCCATAATGAAAGTAAAATAACAATAGCAAAATAAATCATTAGTAAAATAGAATAAAACTTTTATATGGAGATTCAATATAATTTCAGTGAATTCACTATATAACATAACATTATACAGAATAAATAATACATACATTATACAACTTTATGTACATTGTCTTATAAAATTTTGCATTCATTTCCAGTTGACCAGTTGCTAACTAAATTTATTGAAGTTTTGTAAATATTTGTACAATTATTTAAGTTATTTTTAATGGAATATGTTTTATATATTTGTCTTCTCTTTGGATCTTTAAGGTAATTTAAAAGTTTAATATTTTTTGTAGCATCTATTTTATGGTCATACGTTATGTAATGAATGTACAAAACAGATTTATCATCTCATCTATTAATTGCATTGTTATACTCCTTGGTTCTTACCTCTAATTGTTTCCCTGTGTGACCACAGTAAGTCATATTGAAATAATCATAGTTAATTTTATATAAAATTTCTATTTTTATTTTATATAATCTCTTAATATTTACTAAGGCAATAAACCTAAAGCATGTGCAGTTGAAAATGCGAAGGTAGGGACCTCTACATGTCTTAACCACAAGCTTATGCATTGGAAGAAGAGAGGGGAAGTTTGTGGTTAAGACCCATACAGGTCCCTACCTTCGCATATTCAACCACACATGCTTTAGGTTTATTGCCTTAGTAAATATTACTTACGTAATCAATGTCCGTTAAATAAATTTATACTCTCTTAATTTATAATTAACAATTAATTTATCCAGACATTTGTTATTCGTCTGTCCAATATTTATTTGCTTATGAATATAATTTTTGCTTTTTATTAATGTATTATAAATTTTGGAATAATATGAAAGTTTGATTAATTTCTTATTTGAACTATTGTTACTATCATATAGATGTTATCACTTACTATAATATTCTTAGAATTAAAAAAGTATTTTTTTACTAGTTTTAGGGGTAGTATTCATAAGCTTTATTTTAATAAATTGACTCCTTTGTAAATGATTGATTATTTATTATAATTTGTATGAAGGAACATAATAATAGATTTAATTAATTTCCATCTTTGTTGATTTTATTATTTTTTCTATTTTTGCAAACTTCAAATATATTTTAGGATAATTTTCATGTACATTGTTATATTTCTAACAAACCAGGCCCAATTTACTCAATTCTAATACAGAATAATAGCTTAATACTAAAATCAAATGTAGAATGATTAAAAAAATTGCCCCAGGGAGAACAATGGAAATGTTTTCACCAGTTGGAAGGGGTAAGAAAAATGAAAGACCCGAATCATAATCAGATTTGTGGATTAACTTTCTACCACCATTTATGATTGGTCAATAAATAAATGTGTTTTATATATGTAACACTATATGTTCTATATGTCACAGTGAAAAGATGACAAGTTCTTTTTCCAAGTTGTCTGTAGCACCATCTCTGGATCAGTACATATAATATGTAATGATATAGTTTAGCTATTCACAAAAATTTTAAGATGCATCTATATCTGGATCATGATATGGACATGAAATGATCATCTTTAATGCTTTCCCTTCACCATAAAATCTTGCAAATCATTTGAAATTACTCCTGTGACTCATGGCTTCATTATCATACAATTTGAATCATTTCAAATGTTTGATAGCAGTTTTATCCAATTTAAAAAAAAATTTAATGTTACCACTGCATTTCATCCTGGGTTAATATACAAAACACATTGCATACCATATCTTATGATCAGACAAAGTGTGTGCCTTAAAATATTTACATTGAATAGCCAATCTACATCAATACATAACACATGCACCAATTCAAAGTAGGTGCCACAGGAAGTTTGAAGATATAAAGATAGCAGCCACCTGTGCAAGGTAATATGCTGTATACATATATAAGTCATACAGTTATATCATTGTATAAGGGAAGTCATTATATAATAATTTCCCACAATGACTATCATCAACTTATATCCACAGTTTCAATAAACAAGCAACTATATTATACTGTGCTTAAAAATGTTTCCATCACGTTTGTTTTGTATGATGGTCATATTCTAATAGTGGTGATATCATAACCACAATGTGATCCTAATAAGGTAAAATAGTAAGAATCAAGCTAAAGAATATTAACATGAATCTCGCTGTCTGGTGACTAATACTATTATAAAAGAGGGACCCAAAAATAATGTAGTAAAAAAAATTCCCAAAAATACTGTAATAATTTTTATTTTTTATTTTTCAGTGTTATAAATTAAATCCCTTTTAAAATAATGCAAAGCATAGACCTAAATGTGTTGTTCATTTTTTAAAGTAATCCAGAAACTCCTGAAAAGTAATGATTTTTTATGTATATGTCATTTTTTTCTTCACCACTTATATGTTCAGCAAAAAAAAATTTTGAGGTATTTTTTCATTTGAAAGAAGTGAAGCTTGAGTGAATATGGCTGATAGGTAAGCTAATCCATGCTGAATTTAATTTTAAAATTTACCCAAGGCTGGGTATGATTCCATATTGTCATGGTGAAGTTTGCACTATCACTTTGCCACAAAACGGAAAGTTTACATTTTACACATCATACAAACTTTTCAAAACTTGTAGGTTTTAAAAACCTGGTTGTTATGATCAAATTCTCAGTAAACAATGCCATTTAAATCCAAATGAAAAAAAACAGCATCATTATGACATTGGTCTTCACCCACCACACTATTTTTAGGATGTGAATTTGAGACTATCATTAAACTATTTATAAACTCATGTTTTTCCTAGAGCAGTTTGCTTATGATCTGTTTCAAGCATTACAACTGTTTTCCCTAAAAGAAACAGAATTTCTAGTTGTTTCAACTTTTCAACTATTACAAAAATCAACAAATATGTGAAATGCACTTTACAAAAAACATGCTACATGCACCATGAATTCACATGATGATATCATTCGGCAGATTGATGTAGCTCCTTAAGAAGTATTTAATGGTAGAAGCATATACTATAACAGGCATGCCTAAGCAGAGAGCAATTCTGGTTATTTTTGAATCCCCTTTGTGGATTTACATAATCTTAATGACTCTGCTACAAAATCATAGAAGTTAGAAATTAATTCTAATCTACTGATGTAACTGTGACATATCACAAAACAGTTGTCATGTGACAGAGACTTGGTAATTGGCAAAAATTCTCTTTCATTATTATATACATGATTAAACATATGTAAATAAGATATGCTGATTATTATTATATACATGATTGCACAGAACAAACATAGCCTGGTTCAAAGACAAGATGAGATAACTAGGCAATGCAACACTACAAGTAACAATTGAACATCATAATTCGTTATTTCTTACTGCCATATTAGTTCACCCTGTATGTTTTGGGGGCAGTGATAGAGAAGCTGACTTAAGTCCAGGGATTGTAACCAGTTTTATCACTTCTGTAGTCCAAACTTCTTCTACTTATGGACAATAAAAACCAATTTGATCTTTTTTTCAACTTCACTATAATTAATTTCCTTCTTTTCTAAGTTAATATAATACACGATTGTTAATGAAAACATCCACAATAATGTTAGTTTTCTTAAAAAAATATTCAGTTAGCCAATAATCAAGCTGAGTATTTTTTTAAAAAACTACCTTTTCTGTGGTTGTTTTCTTTATCAGTCGTGTATTAATATATTCTAGAATATTTTTATATGTTTCATAAATTTTAGCATAATTATGTACTTCCATTTTAAACATTAATACTGATTACATTTTAAACTTTAATATTAATTACTTGGTTGTATTATTAATACAAATAAAAACATAATGAATGAAATTAATCACAGAATTAAATTTAAATGGAATAATTTTGATAAAAATTAAGAATAAAACGACTTTGTGTTTGAAAACAAAACTTTTTAATAAATGCGTTTTATCAGTTCTTACTTTTGGATCTGAGACTTAGACACGTAATAGCAGGGCAATACATAGACTTCAAAACATTCATTAAAATATGGATTTATGTTAGAAGAAACACGAAGCTATTAAAACAAAATAAGTGGATGAGAGAACAAACCGGTGTTACTGACCTCATTGAAAGAATTAAGAAATTAAAGTTGAGTTGCACTGGACATATTGCTAGAAGAGTTGATAGTAGTCGGACAGTTAAAATTTTAAACTAGAGTTCAAAAGACCTAGAAAGAGACCATATGTGAGTTGCATGAATGAAATAAGGAAGTCCGCTGGAGTGATGTAGAGAAGAGATATTAGAGATAAAATAAAGTGGATTAAATTTAAAGACCTTAATTTTGCAGTGGGTTGATAATGTTTGAAAATGATGATGATGACTAATTAAAAGGTGATGGTTGTAGTTTATGCTGATCAATGTATTCGGTTGTAATTTACCTTGACCAATATGTTATTTGTTTGAATATATCGTTGGATAGTTATATATTGTCTCAAAGAGTTATCTACTTTATTAAAACATTACTCATTAAACTTTTAAATTACCTTTTCCTCCTAATTTTGATTTATGTTACATTCCAGCTGTAATAGGTTTTGAATTTGTATAATTTACTTTATATCAAATTTGTCCTATAGCTAGCAAGTTCTATATACATTGAATTATACATAGAATCGCATCAAGTAGTTGGAGATTAGGAATTAAAACTGTACTTACAACGAAAACTGTCGGTTAAAACTTATACGTCACAATAACTTTCAAAAATGTCTATTACAATTTAAAATAAATCAGACTAGCATTATATATATAATATTAAGTTATTTTGATGTATTATTATTACAAACTTATAATCAGATTTAAAATGCCTCGAGAGGGCGCTAAGCGATTTCTTTATAATACAGCTTTATATAGAGAAAATAAAAAGCTAATTTTTCATTTTCAAATACTTGCAGCCTAAGGTGTTCGATTAACTATTAAGATATTTAATTAAAAAAAAAAACATAATTAATTGAAGAAAACAGTTGAAATATAATTTTTCAAAGAATTCCGTTTATTTACAGTGGATTTCTAAACGAATTAATTTACTTTTTTTTTTTTTAAATCCTTATAAATGTCTTTTCATTGGTAATCTGTTCCTGTCTTATTTTGTTTTTATGCCTGTAGATATGCAGACGTTTGATAGATTAAATATAATATGCTTAAAAAGGTAAATCTTTTATTTTACATTTCTCCAAACAAATAAAATCTTTAAGAGTAATTTTTTTCATTCTTTATATTTTAAATTAACGAACTAATGATTTATCTTTTTTTATAATAGACTTAATCATTTGCAAAACTTCTCAATTTTGAAACTAAATAACTCAATGACTGAATATGAAAATATAAAAGCAAGCGAAGGTTTGTTTTTGTTACGTTATTTAATTTAAATGTTATTTTTTTTATTTTATTTTAAATAAAAATATTATAAACAATATTGTCATCAGCAAGGGTTTGAACACGCCACCATCAGATTTTCAATGATAAGGATAACTGAAGACTTGGAGAGTGGAGAAGTTTGAAGCCTGTCCATTAAAGTTTGAAGATTTTCTATCTTAATATAAACTGAGCACTGGTTATATATATATATGCGTGGGAGATGATGATGTGGACCAACTGATGCGTGCTGCTTAAGCACGGAATATGGAAATATTGGAGATCATTTATCTTTTTCACATATATGTAGTCATATGTATCGGTTATATAAGATGGAGTATATAGCAGAAGGCAACTTGAAAGTCTGTGTTCAAATCCCCTCTAACAACATCTAAACTTCAGTACATACATTATACTCCTATTCATATATTTAAAACTCTTATTATATATTTTAATCTTTAATTTAAACATAAATTCATTTATCAAATAAGATTTATACTTCTGTAGTTAATTAATATTGGATAAACAGTGCAGTGTATTAATAATTACTTCAAAATAAATAACTGTTTAGATTATATTATTATCTATAAATCAACAGTATCATAAACAATAATATATCACATGACTAACAATACATCATATGGTCCTAGCGTATACATTGGTATTCATTAACACATTTCAAGTGTGCGGTTCCAAAAAAATCCAAAAATTTCCTTCTTGATCAAAGTCATACACTAGAAACTAATCTGGAGATATTGGATAGGTCAACACATAAGAATTTATAAAGCACTACCTTCTGGCATCTATTGGTCATCAAAGCTTATCCTGGATGGCATAAAAATAGAATAAAAAAAATTTATAGCATTTAAGTTCAATATTTGAAATCATTTTCCTATTGAAGAAAAGCATTCCTACTGAGATGTTAAGTATTCTCCATTATTCAAAGACATATTAAAAGTTAGTTTTGTAAATATAATGCATGCTATATTAAATAGTAGGGTCTCTTCTTTTTCACTTGAAACCATTTTATATAAGCACTGAATAATTAATAGACATGATATGGTAAGAGGCATCATAATATTAAACAGCCACTTGTAAATGAATATGGGCTATTCTAATTCAAAAAAAGAGGGGAAAAATTCTAGAAATGACTTTTGCTATGAATCTGTGAACTACAAATGTGTTCACATATAGGATATGCTGGTATGTTTGTCTGTTTACTTGATACTTTACAATATTGTCTTAATTTCTTCTGCAGAAAACTTTTCTTTCTGATATATATCAATACCATGTCTATTTGTAGCTCTTCAAAGTACTCTATTCTCTGCCATATCTTTCCAATAGAAACAATAGGCATTGCATTTCTTTTGAATGTCTTTGAGATAACCTTAGAACATACTCAGAGACTATTTCTCCCATAAAAAATGATGCTAAAGTTCATGCATTGGTCATTTCTTTTACATGTCCACTCCAATAAAAGTGTGATTTTACAATAATGGACTTTATAGTATCATATCCCATAAGTTGAAAAACGTTGATTGGTTTTATGATCATGTCATTGTTTATGGAGCTCCATTAAATGAAACTTTCCTATGCCTTTAAACTGCACTGATACAGTATCCAAGCTTCACTTCCATACAATAAATTAGGTAAAATAACAGGCAAGAAGCATATACTACCTCTGAAAAGATCATTAAACCAAAAATCATCATCTTGCAGTATTATTTAGTGTCCACTGATAACTAAAAACTTACAAAAATTGGTTTTGAAAGACAGCGGATATAGAGGTTACAAATTCCTTTAGTTTGCAATTAATCATATGGAGATTAAAGTTGAAGACAAAATAGTCAATTTTACAAATATTCTTCATGTTTAAGTTATCACAAGCTTAAATATTTGAAACTTTGAGCAACAATGTCTAATTTGAATATGGGTAGAATTTTGAAATTTTTATTTTAGATAGCATGACTATCCCCCGTAATTGGCCCATAATTAATCTGAATAATCATTTTATTATTCTTTGGTTGATAGGGTTTGTAAGATTCAGAAAAAAACATATATAAGAGGTCATCATCAGACTTTTTGGAGAGAAATTCTGAATCAATTATTCTAATAAATATATTGATTTTAATATGACTAGGTTGCAGGATCTGTTCAGAGGGAAAAATAGTGTATACAAAAGATCCTTATCAAATTTTTCTAATGAATTTTCCAAATTCATTGTATTGCTCTAGCAAATCTATTATCAAATGAAGTAATATATCTCTTAAATTCTGTTACAACTATTATTCCCATTAAATGTTTTCTGAATACATTTGTATAAAATTTCATAGCAAAATATATAATACATCCCACAAATTCTGTATTTGGATCATTATATGAATAGTAAATCTAATGACCATTTAATGTTAAGATACCTTCTTCAGCATGGATCGCATCTTCAACAGACAAACTAAAAAATTTCAGTAGCCAGGAAATAAATTCAACAGCAACAGAGAAAGTTCCCCAAAATCTGCTTTGATTTTAGAAGTTAGAAAAAGAATAAATAATAAAAAATTACTCAACCGTATGATCAAATAATTGTACAAAAGGAACACCTGCATCTTAAATGTTCTTGTAAGATTTCTTTAATAATTGTTTAACAGTTTCTCATTTCAAAAACAAACTTTATTCGCACTCAAAGGGATATACATTAAGTTGATCCGTATCCACAGTCTCATTAGACAACTAATAAGTTGTGGATCAGAGATACAAACAGTAATTGGCAAAATCACATAAAGATTGTTCATTTTTAAAAAATATATTTTTTTTTGTCTTCATTTTAAAATTGTAGGCAAACCAAGTGACTTATGCATGTGTCAATATCAGCACACACACACGCACATTCATTTAAAAAAATAAGCACCATGTTTTTTATGACAAAATTTGAATTTTTTTCTCTCTCTGCTTATTTAATTTTATGAGGACAAGATTGTATTAAATTTTTAGATAAAAAAAAAAAGATTTTGATTCAGATTCGAGCATTAATGATTCTTTTCTAATTTCTAGGCCTTCAAATTCCAAAGTTACTTTATCACCTAACAATTCTAATTCATATATTTTTGGAAAATAATTTCTTTAGCGGTGAAAAAATGAAAAAAATATAAGAATTTGTTCTTACAAAAACTAGCAGTTTACTAAGTTTTTGTTCCCAACAACCTTTATTGATTCCATCCTAAATTTCTCATATCACATAGTAGATTATATATATAGTATTTCATTCATAACATTTTTTATTATAAATATGCAAAAAAAAAAAAAAATGTGGAATTGAAAAAAATATGTCAAGTTGTAAATCTATGATAGTAATGAATATACAAAATTAATCCTATATGTATTGTAGTTATAAAAACAGTTATACTGCAAATGCTAGAAAAAGTGTTTAATAAAAACTCAGTGATTGACTAATGAATATACAAACCGCCATTTACATGTGTGTACTTATATGCATGTCACTTGAAAAATGAAAACGTAAACTGCCTATAAGATTAAGAGAAAAATTAATTCATGCATCTTGCTAAAGATTATTAAATATTATTTGGTAATATGTGAGAAACCGAACGATATATATTACATTGTAAATGAAGACGGAAAAATGCTTTTGATATGCAAGTGAATATTGAATTATATAGTTTAGAAAAATTTAAATGAAATTCAAGCCTTATTTAATCTGCCTTTCAAATGAATGTTTTAATTTTTTGACCATTTTTATAAAAACTCTGGTGGATTTGAAAAAAAAAAATATTAAAATTTTGGAATTGATAACATTTTAGTAGTTAAAATTTTAAAAGATGGCAATGAATTTTTCCTTTTCTTATGTCGTAAAATATAAATGGAGAAAAGAAAAACGCCTCCTCCCTCCTCTTTTGTTTCACATATTTATGTATAAAAATCAGAATGTCATTTATATCTGCAACATGTTTTGGAGAGAATAAAAATGGTGTTTTTCAAAAAATATAATTGTAATAATGCAAAGGCTATATATGCCCTAGCTGGAAATGTATATGTTATTTGAAAACCATGTTGTTTGAACAACATTAATATGGTTTAAATAGATTGGAAATAAGGAACTAGGTATTACTATTATTCTAATTCTAGGAGCCTAGCAGTTCATTCCATATTGCTTTGCATTAGAATGCAGTCTACTATTGAAGCTGTGATCCATATGGAGGAGAAGAACAATCAGTGATTAAAACTTTTTCCACCATAAGCCATGTTTTACTGACTGTTCTTAAAATATTTTTCAATACTCCAGTTACAACAGTTAGTATGATGAATTTATTTAGAAGAAATCCATCTACCATATATGGGTAAATAACTAAAAACCACACTGATCAAAAACTGCCTAAAATGCAGTCAGATCTAAAAATTAGTGCTGAAGATTGAAAAACCAGCTAGTGCAATGCCTCTGTAATAGCTATGAAAGAAGAAATGGATAGTGCCATATAAATTTCCCCAAGACCTACAGATACTATACCTCATAGAACATCATCATTGCTGCTGCATTTACTCTCGCTAACAACACCAGTGTTCAAGAAGACCATCGTCAGAAAAACTAAGTAGGACAACAGTTAAAATAATTTGGACCATACTTCAAACTTAAAATATCCCTTGTTACTATAATATTTTTGCATATGTGTTGAAAGGGTATATATGCAACATTTTATTTATTTATTAAGTTAAATTTTTTTTATTCATCCATTTAATTTATTTGTAATTTATATACATATTCTAGTTAATATCCACAGCCCTGAGAAATCATGCATTCCACTGGGAAACATGTTGGGATGGTGATAATAATTGATAATGATCATTTCTTTAAAAAACTTTTCCAAAAGCCATCTGTGTTTTAATGAGGTTTGATGCTTTTGATTTTTTTTTTATTGACAGTGAAAAACGAATAAAATACTTTTGGGAGTACTTATATTTTTAAATTATAATCATCATCATCACATTGGTTTAATATGATTGTATATTTGAATTAAAATTTTTATTTGAAATTTATTAAAATTAACCCATCAACTGGTGTCAACAATTCCATTGTTTCCCCTGGTGACAATTTTTGTAAACATTCAACAATTGATTTAAGTATTAAACCATTATTCTGCATTAGAATTTAATAATTTGGATTTGATTTGTTAAAAATATAATTTCAACAGCATGTAAATAACTTTTATGACTGCTTAAATATGTAATGTTTAGGATTATAATCACATCACAGGACATTCTCTTTCAAATACATTATTCAGAATTATTTTGCAGGCACTCATAACAAATCTCATTTTAATAAACTTGCAAATACAATTTTACTTTTAATTTACCAATGCTTATTCATTTAGATTGATAAACGGTGTGTAAACAAGCAGTAGTAAAAGTTACGTATGTGCTGTTAAAATTAGCAATATTTAATTAAAAATAATATATGAAATGTTAAGCTGATTTGATTAATTTATGAACTAAGATGGCTGCTAATAAGTTTTCGCCTTTTTGGACATCATTGTCGATTTATTTACAATATATATACTTAGAGGTCAGATGAAAGAGGAGTTATTTTGTTAGACTGAATTAGTAGGTATGGATAAATGAAAAGTAAAATTGTATTTGCTAATTTATTAAAATGATTCAATATGAGTCTGCTTGAAAATAATTCAAGTAATATATTTGAACAAGAACGTTCTGTGATATGATTAAGATTACAAATTAAAAAACAACCAAAATCGCATATTTGAACTTTGCAAATATAAAGAAAAATAAATAAACATACCACACAATAAAAACAACAAACTTTTTTTTAAGTGAATGGTGTAGAGGAATGTCAGCTCAATTGGTAAAGGAAAAAAAAATAACAAAATTAAAACATGAAGCCATCATAAATAGACAAAATTCAAGTACACCTGCATTTACAATTTTGAAAATATAAAATTTATGGCCTACAAAGCTAAATAGTGTTAAAGCAAGACATTAGTAATCTTATGGTATAGTTTACTGTTTATATTTATGATTAAATTTGTTAACTTATATTTTTAAAAATAAAACATTTGAATAAAATTAAATTGTAATGATGTAGACTTTTATTTTTAAATAATTGTTATACAAATATTGTGTAAAAATAATCATAAATCTTTAAATAAATTATGAAAATGGCATTTTATTATCCTAACAGCAAACACATTAATCTCACAACTCCTCTCTATCAAATAGCACACTTGGAGCCTGGTTCACTTGTTTGAATTTTATTTTGACTGTAGATTTCTGCTTTTTCAGATTTTTTTTAAATTAATAAATCAAAAACTTTCTGCCATCAAAATGAATGCAAAACCAGTAAAATAGAATGTAGCCACAGTAGGGCAAAGCAAAGTTGAACTAACTCTTTCCAAATGATGTAATTATTTACTGGAGAGTTAATAATCTACAAACTGTACATTTCTAATGAATAAAAACAAAGCCTTGTATAATTGAGCACAGGGCCAGAATGTGGGGTCCTAGAATCGATTCCAATGTTGGCCTTTCCAATATTCAAACTTCTTATGAACTCACGAGTAATAAAGCCATTTGAATATTTTGCACTGTGCCATTTAGTCTAGTGGTAGAATGCAACACTCTAGAACATGGGGTCATAGGTTCACTTCCAATATTGGCATTCAAATTGCTTTTATCACCCAGTGGATGACTTGTGTGATCAAATCAAAATGTCATTATATCAATATTTAACTTTTTTAAAATGGATGAACCTGCAAAATGACTTTTATATCATCATCAACCATTATCAATCCATTGCAGGATGAAGGTGTCATCAAGTTCAATCTATATTCTCTGATCTTTAGCTTCTCTTCTTCACACCACCCCTGCTCACTTTCTTATTTCATCCATCCATCTCACATGTGGTCTCTTTCTGGGCCTTTTACAATCTCTTGGAATCCAGTTTAAGATTTCAATTGTCCATCTACTATCATCTCTTCTAGCAATACGTCTAGCCCAACTCCACTTCAATCTTTTAATTTTTTCAATGTCAGAAACAACTGTTTGTTCTTTTTACCCATATATTACATTTTTGATCTCTTCTTGTTACTCCCAACATGTATCTCTCCATACTTCTTTGAGTGGTCTGAAGTCTGTGTATTGCTCTTCGTCACAAACATTCATTCTGCCTTATCATGCAACTGAGAAAAAAGATCATGGTCTTTCTTGGTCTTAAACTCAGACGTAAAAAGCCAATAAACTCATCATGCTGGATAATGCATGTTGGTGAGCCCATCCATGTTCATATACTATATGAATAATCACATAGTAATAACAGCTGCAATGACAAGAACGTATAGAGTGGACATTAGAAATTTGCCCTGCTCAGTTCTTTAAGGCCTCCAAGAGGAATCAAAGGGTCTCCTTTCAGTTAATAGCAAACTCCTTGACTTCAGACAACTCAAAGAAGTATGGAAAGGTGCAGGTTAGAAGTAACAAGAGATCAAAAATACAATATATGGGCAAGAGAACAAACAGGTGTTACAGATATTGTTGAAAAAATTAAAAGTCTGAAGTGAAATTAAGATGGTCATATTGCTAGAAGAGATTATAATAGATGGATGATTGAAATCTTAAACTGGATTCCAAAAAATTGTAAATAACCCAGAAAGACATGTGAGATGCATGAATGAAATAAGAAAGTGGATGATGTGGAAAAGCGGGGTTAGAAATCAGAGATGGATAGAACTTGGAGAGACCATCCTGCAGTGGATTGATAATGGTTGACAATGATGATAATGGGGGACCCAAAAATAACCAAAATTTTGTAATAAAAAACATTGTTTTTCAAATTTAGCTATTACAAATTGAATTCCTTTCAAAGTATAGTCAATTTAATGCAATGGACCAGATTAAACGTCTTCCATTTTTTGAAGTAGTTCAGAAATTCTTGCAATGAGATGTCTTTTAACACCCGTTTCATTTTTTTTGTCACCACTTATAAGTTCACACAAAAAAATTGTTTTGAGACATTTTTTCATTCATGAGAATAAAAAATATTTGCTCAGCATGGAATCAAATGAATATGGTTGATAGATAATCTGGGTCATGCGGAATTTAATTAAAAATTATTTCATGCTCAAGTCCGTATATGCTGATGCATTGTTCTGGTGAAACTTGCCCTCTTCACTTTGCACCAAAATGGGACATTTGCAGTTTACTGCCTCACATAAACTTTTCAGAACATGTAGGTTTTAAATGCCTTGCCAAAACAGACAAATTCTGAGTGAACAAAACATCCAAACAAAAAACAGCATCGTTTTGATATTGAACTTCATTTGCCATGTTTTTTTGGAACACGATAAATTTGACACTTCCATTAAACCACTTGTAAACTTTCTCCAAGGCAATTTGCTTGCAATCTGTTTTAAGTATTACAATTATTTTCCCTAAAAGAAAATGGAATTCCACATTGTTCCAATTTTCAGCCATTACAAAATTAACAAATATGCAAAACAGAATTTATAATAAAATATACCACATGGTAACATGAATTCATATGGTGACGTCATTTGGAAGATTGATGCACAAGAGTCCCTGTAAAAAATATCTAGTCACAGAAAGCATATACTACAACCAGGTGTACCTAAGAAGAGAATGATTCCAGTTATTTTTGGGTTCCCCTTGTGTATATATATATATATATTAATGGAAATTAAATTGGTTATTATATTCCAATTTCTATTATTTTTAATACTTGGCTGCATTTGGTGAGTGAGGAGGGGCATAAAAACGACCTAATTTTTAATAAAATACTTACTAATATTTTTCTCCATGATAAATAAAAATGTAAATACTGATTTCACTTTATGCGACCTATATTTTATAAATATGATATATTTCATGCTTATATTAAAAAAAATCCACAATTATATGTATCTCATATAGAGAAGATAGAAAGCAAAACATTTGGATGAGAGATCTTTGACATTATAGAATGAATCAAAATATTGAAATGGAGTTCTTCTGAGCATATTGATAAGATGATAATAGGTGAATTTTGAAATTTTAAATAGACTACCAAGAGATTGTTAAGGATATAGAAGGAGGCCACAAGTGAGATTACTGTGAGAAAGATTTATAAGGTGATGCGAAGAGAAAAAAGCTAAAGATTAGAAAAACAGGACTAATCTTGGCAAGGTCTTCATTCTGTGGTGAACTAATAATGGCAGAAAATTTGTGATAAATTTTATTAAAATAGACTTTGAATACAGCAGATAAGGCACCATCTTTCTTAGTTAGTTGTACATTTTAATTTAATGCATTATAAATTATTTTACTTTTATGTACAAAAATATAATTATTAAACAAAGCCAATTTTATTTTTTCTTAAGAAATAATGATAAATAAATATTAATCATTAAAATTTTAGATCAATCAATTCATCTGTAAAATTCTTAACAATTAAAATATATTGATTTTAGTATAATATAGAAAACTAATATAAAATAAAATGGTTTTATTTATGTCATCGATTATTTAATTTTTTTCTTTCTTTTACTCACCAGTTAAGAAGAAAATAAACGGAATTCGAGCTAGTACAATTTCAGAGTGAGATGCAGTAGAATTACTAAGATTATATTTAACTATATTTAATTTTCTAATTAAACAGCTAGCAAAATTATTAGAGTAATTACATAATTATTCTTATAATAATTTTGAACCTAACTATGATAAGTTAATAAAGTTTTAAACATTCAGAAAATTGTATTTTCAACAAACAGTCTCAATTTAAAATAATTTCTTAAAGTTATATGGTCACGGCCAACTTATTTAACCATCCAACTATTGGTTGGTATATGGGGTAATCAGTTATTCATATCAAGTGAGTGAAACAAAACATAAATAAATCTGAACGTTTCATAAAACTCTAAATCTCCACTTGACCTTTTCATTGTTTTCATAATCGTTTGACTTTTTTTTGCATATATAGTTATTTTAATTAATATATTTTTCTGTCTATTTTTCAATAAACTATCTGCTTATTCCATTCCTCAGTATATATAGTAAAATATCGATTATATATACACACACAACTATCTAAGCTTCAGCATTATTAGCTTTTATTATTTAAGTAATACGTGGTCAGAGGACAGTTTGGAAGTAATAATTCACTATTTGTTAATCTGCTTTCAAAACAGGTTATGTTTACCTGTTAAATGAGATTTACTTAAACTTCTTTAAATTAATAATTTCATTCTTTGTAGTCAAGTTGCAATCCTTAGAGTCTATATAAACACCTTTATTGTTTAAAGGAGGTTGTTCTTGGTAACAGATTGAGATTTTTATTGTTCAAGTGTTGATTGCTTTCATATGTATTTGCATTAATGCCTATTTAGCCCTGAGCATTATTAAATTTCTAAGTAATACACAGTTGAAACACAGCTTGGAAGTTATAATTAACTACTGATTAGTTTGCTTTCAGAACAGGTTATATTTACCTGTTTTAATGAGGTTTATTTAAACTTCTTTGAATTAATAATGCCATTGTTTGTAGTGGGGTTGCAATCTTTAGTGTTTATGTAAACATATTAGTTTCAATAATAATTTATTATTTCTAATGTATACAGTGATGTGTAACGATACAATTGAGGTTTACATTGTTGTTCTAACTATCTTGTTATTTCCATTTGGGTTCTGATGAGTCTATGTTGTGCAATATGGTGTGAACATTAAATCTTTCACATATTTATTATCGGATTGTTAGCCCCCCCCCTTTTGCCTTGTGAGTTTGGCATATTGTATAATGTCCAAGTGTCCTCAAATGTTTTTGACGATGCCAGGAGTTGGTCTCTCTTCTGGATTTTAATCCTTGTTTTGGAAAAGACATGTTTTATAGTAGGTTGTGGGTGTTCCATGATAAGTTTACAACGTGTAATCCATATGGCATAGTTAAAAAATATTGTGATGTATTATTGGATAGGTTTTAGTAGTGATACTATCCCTCAGAGATGAGATCAGTTGTAAAATTTATCTTGGTGTTGGAGAGTATGATTTCTCGGATCACTTTGAATCCCGTACATTGTGAGAAGAGGTGTTCCGATGTCTCATCGCCGTTCATAAAAATGCTGCAAGTAGGGTCTATGTTGTGACATCGTTTGTAAAAGAGGAAGTGATTAGTAGGTAGTCCATTAATGTTCTATTTAATGAGGAAGTCTAGGTATTTGGCCTTTAGACTCCATCTTTTAAAGTTGGATACCAGTTTCTGATTATTGTAATAAAATGTGTTGATTATAGGATGTAAGATTGTGTATTGCTTGCCATAATGATATTTTAGAATTGAATGTGGAGTTGGTTATTGGGCAGTGCTGTTTGATAAGACTTGTGTTCCTAGTGATCCATGTTTGTCTGTCTGGCGGGGGTCGGCCAGTGGGTGTTACCTTTTGAAGCAAAGCTTTTTGGAGAATTGTGTTAAAACCATATGATGCTACCAAGTTGTGTATGATGTTGTGGATTTTTTGGTAAATCAATGCCTGAATGGAGTGGAGAACAAGACCATTTAGCTTTCTTGGTCACTGAGTGCCTTTGAGGCTGATCGCGACCGTTTTACCTCTCTAGAAAAGCCTTGAGCACAAGCCATTTATTTTATTTATGAAGCTTTTGTTGCATTTGATAAATGGAAGTATGATATTTTTGGCATCACATTCACATTAATTAGTGCTACTTTGCCAGGGAGGGAAAGGTAGATCTTGTGACAAGAAAGTGATGAATTTGCTTGTTGTTTCCAGGATGTTATCCTGAATCTTTTTGGTCATTGCTGTGGTAGATTTGAAGATCTCTGTGGCTTGGCAGAGAAGAGGGTGTTGCTTTTCCTTCCTGAAACAATTTGCCAGGAGGCAGACATTCTGGGGTTGAATTGCAGCCTGTATTCCTCAGTATAGCGGCTTAATATTGTTTGTAGCAAAGGAATATGTTTTCTTGATGATAGGATGATCATTACATCGTCCATGTAGGCAAATGTGTTGAATTCTCTGTTTAAATTGGGTATAAAGAGACCTGGTAGATTTTTTCCAAATCCATCAGGAGAGGATTTATATATGCAATGAAGCATAGGGCACTGAGGGGAAAACCCTGAGGGAGAGCTTGTGTCGGTTTAAATCTGGAGGTGATGTTACCATCCATAGTGATAAAAATTTCCCTGTTGTATAGTAAATTGCTTATGATCTGGACAGCAGCTGCAGGAACATCATACTTGGCCAAAATATTTAAGAGTATGTCTATATGTACCGAGTCAAAGGTTGTAGCAATGTCCAGTTGAATAGCTATCGGCCCTGACTTCCGGTGGATTGACATAATCAATGATGGAGATTATGTTGCCCATTGCATGTGCAGTAGAGGATCCCTTCTTGGCATATTGGTTGTTAGATATGTGCTTTAAGACATTTGGTTGGATGAGTTCTTTGATCACGGACTCTACAATTTTAATTAGAAGGGGTGTCATGGAAATAGGTCTGATGTTTGAGATCCATAACCTGGTTTATTTTTATAAATGGAACCAGTGCCACTGGGTAAAGGTTAGGTATCACTCTATTACCAGTTGCTAAGTAATCCACCATCTTCTTCATTATGGGAATTGCAAATTGATTGAAGTGTAGGATTAGGAATCCCATGTAATCCAGGATGTACACCATCTGGAAGGGAAGATATTTTCTGTTGGAGGTTTTCTGTGATCCCATGTGGCACCTGTGGATCAACATCAGACCAGGATTGTGTGCCATTGAAGATTTGCGGTTTGCATTCTTTGCCAGAAGTGTTCTTTTATTGTGTTCATCATAGGTGTTCACAGCAAGATGTTCCCATCTGCAATAATGATGGTGGGAGTGGTTTTGTTATTTTTCCCTCCAAGTGCCCATCTCAAGTAACCTTTTGTCCAGTGGTGTTGTTGAGATAAATAGCATTTGGCTCTCCTAATGGATAGGTATTCCGCCAGGGATTTTTGTCTTGATCAGTATAGGTTTTTAAGACTATATATATCTTGTTTTGATAGGTTGACTTTGTAGCATCTGAAGCTGATTCTCTATTTGTAGATCTCTGAAGAGGCCATTAGGGCCTTTGGATTTCATGGTGTGGTGTTTTAATATTGTCTGTAGTATGCCTACAAATGAAAAACATGCTTCTTCAGCTGGTCTTGAAAGGATGTTGATTTTGTGAAAATATATATAAGATTCGGACACTATGGCCTCTGTCATGTTTGATTGTTACCATTCTCATGGTTTTGTGAAGAGCCTCTGGGGTTGGGAGGCCATCCATGGTTTCAAGAGTAACTACAAGGGCCATATGGTCTGAAAATGAAACTGGTAAAAGTTTTGCATTTAGATGAAAGTGTAAATCAGTCAATAATATAATAGGTCTATTAGGGTTTGGTGTAAAAGGAGTAGGATCTGGGAGTAAGGAATCCTTCCCCACACATCAAGTTTCTGTTTATCAGTGGAAGAAATTTTAAGTTAAAGCAACCATATGTGGTGTAAAAATCTCCCAATATAAGTAAAGAGCCTGATTTGTTGCTAAGGATAGCATTTAAAGTCTGAATGATTTTGTGATAGATAGTAGGATAGTTTGAAGTGTATACATAAGCTAGATTTATACTGTAGCCCCAATAGTCTATTTCTAATAAGATTAAGTTGTTATCCAAGTAGAATATACAGAATTTGTTTGGAGGAAATTTTTTGTTAATTAATACTCCAACCCCTCCAGCTGCTGAATGTCCAACTGAAAATTTAGTGAAGCCCATGGTGGCAATTAATGTTTCTATTTTAGTGTCAGTGTTATTATGGAATTTGGTTTGCCCCATTAGAAGAATGTGGGGAGTTAATGCTTATCCAATTTCTAATTGCATGAGCATGGCCCAATGAGTTGAGGCCACGAACATTAATCCCTGCAATTTTATAGTTCATAATAGTGTCCCTGCCCCCTCAGCTGGCCCATGGTCTCAAGGAGAATTTGGAAGTAAATGACTATAATTGGTTTTTTGATCTGATTCTTCTTCCAATGAGAGTTGAAGTTGATTTGATTCCATGAGTACTGGAAGGTCTTAATTTTCCATAGAATCTGGTAATTCCAAATAGGGATCATCTTCCATTGGTGCTGAATCAGTATCAGAGTGTGCAGAGGTTTTCCTTTTCTTTTTTTTCCCATGACACTCTGTGTTTACTTTGTGATTCTTGGGAATCTGGTTTTAATGTGGGTAGTTGTGGTATAAATCCAGAATTCATATTGTCATCTGAGCTTGATTTACCCGGAACATTTGATTTCCGTTTATTAATATTTGGTATAGTTTGTCATGTTAGCTCTACTTCTTGTGAAAGATCCTGATTCCAATGTCCAGACAAAACATCTTTTCCCCCCCAGGTTTGGAGTTTTGGTGTGTGATGTGTTGAGTTTTTTCAAAATAACTAAAAAGTAAACTCTTTCACCTTATATTCTTTATTAAAAGTGGTCAAAATACTTTTAAAATAATTATAAAATACACCAAATCTTTTAAAAACTTGGTTTTTATTTTTTTTGCCACCAAAATGAAATATATATTGGTTTTGCTACTTTCTTTTTGAGGATGTGGAGTTATTGTATTTTGTTTACTTTGTGACTTTCTAGGTGATTGGGTGTTATTTTTGTCTATTTTGATTCTGGTGTCTGTTTCTTCTATTGGAAGTGACTTCAAGTCTGAAGGATTGCCAAGCATTGATTCATAGCCTTTTTTTTTCTAATGTTGTACTGTTTATTGGCTGAATATTATCTGTGTATTGGTTTAAAATGAGATGAGGTGTTCTTGATGTAGTTGTTTATTATCATTTCTATTTTTGGTTATTGTTGTGGAATTCCATCTCAGTTTGTTGGGAAAGATTATCATCTTGATCCTCATCTCTAGATATTATGTGGTCTGGTGTTACATCTGTGGGAGTTATGTCTATAGATTCAGTGTAGTTTGATGTTGTAGACCTATGTTTATCAGTGTGGTTTTCAATATTATTGTCTGTTTTAGGTGATTGTTTGGTGTCTGTAGTTGTTGTTTCTATATTTTTTCTACTGCAGTGGTGGAACTTGCCTCTCTTTTGATTGCAGATATGTGCCAAACAGTCTTTTATAAAGTATGTCCTTTGTAAACAGTGAAAGCACTGAGGCCACACACCCTGAATGTTAGGACCATTGGTGAACCTCTTGCATTAACTACAGTAGGGATGTCAGTGGGAGAAACTTTTTTTTCATGGCTAGTGAGAAGATTGCTGTGTTTGATATTATGTTTCCATCCAAGATGGGGTCTGGGAGGAATTTAAATTTTGAAATGGTGCCGTAGAGATTGAGGATATTTTGGAGCTCTTGTTCAGTGAATCTCGTTAGGCAGTTTTTGATTTTCCCTTGTAGTATCATAGGTCTGTTCATTTCTACAGTGCAAAGTATTTTATTTCCCAGTATTTTAATAGTTTTTAAATTGGAGCCTGTCTGCCCAGGTCTTAAATTCTATTGCCACGTATCTGTCATTAGGGTGAGTTAGTATTTGATAAATTCCCAACTCTGAATCATGTTGTTTAATTACGGAATATAAATGCTCCATGGGGAATTTGTATAATAATAAGTTTTCATTCATTACTGCTAGGATTAGTTTTGTCATTGTAATAATTTTGGAAAGATTTATAGAGCATGTTTGGAATAGTTTTGTTGAAATTATCGTTTATGTTTTGATGTATTTTGTCAGTAATATTATTATAATCTAATATCTTAATTGATTGGGGGTGTTGATTATCGTCTGTTGTGATTTCTTTTTCATATTCCGATATGCCTATAAGCATTTCATTAATATTGCCGACTGAGTTAGTCTCCATGGTTTTAAGTCTTTGTTGATACTTAAAGCGTTAGCATAGGATATAGATTTTTTTTGGAAGGGTTTGGATTTGTGAGTCTGTTTTGAAATGTTCGAACGATGTAGATATTAAAGGTTCACCTAGTTTGAAATTTTCATTTGTTTGTGAGTGGGTTTTGTTGATTTTTTTTATCTATTATTTCATTCCCCCCCTCCCCAATACTGTTGACAGTCTCTGGTGTTACAGCAGCGAATTTGGTGACCTCTGGTGATTTAAAAGATTTTTTTTCCCTTTCTTCAGATAGATTTTGCTGATTTTTTTTTTTTGTTCCAAATTATTCTGAGAGTGTTTTGCGGTTGTGGATGAATTGTGTTTATTTATGTCTCCTAAAGGAGTTTTGGAAATACAGTGAGTGTTGTTACTGTTTTCGTATGTATTATTAATATTGGCTGTTATTTCGCCCGATGGGAGACCAACGCTATTGCTTATAACTGACGAAGTTTGTATAATTTCTTGCATTTTAATGTTGTTAGTAATTATTTGGTGCTTAGTATTGCTAATGGGAAGGTTTTTGATCTCAGATGGAGCCTGAGATTTGTTATTATAGCTAGGAAGATTTCGTCCATCGTTTCTGTTGAACGACTGTGTCACATTTTAAGCTTGAATTGCTATGTATATTATCTATATCATTGTCACATTCCATTTTTAAATATATAAAACTTCTCTTACCTTGTATTTAGGGGTTTGGAATGGGGTTTGACACCCCCTTTCCTACTGATTTAAATTTTTGAGGAGAGCTATCATTCACGTTGCTTGCTGTTTTATATGTAAACATATTAGACCATATATAAAGGTGAATTTTCACCTTTACTGTTTAAATGAGGTTGTCTTGACAACAGATTGAGATTGTTATTGTTTAAATGTTGACTGCTTAATGTATTTTATATTCAGTTTTTATTTTATTAAATATATTTTTCTAATTGTCCATTTCTCAACAAACTGTATATTTATTCCATTTCCACAGTATATAGTGAAATACCTTGTATTTAGGGGTTTGACACCCCCTTTCCTACTGATTTCAATTTTTGAGGAGAGCTATCGTTCGCGTTGCTTGCTGTTTTATATGTAAACATATTAGACCATATATAAAGGTGAATTTTGACCTTTACTGTTTAAATGAGGTTGTCTTGACAACAGATTGAGATTGTTATTGATATTGTTTAAATATTGACTGCTTAATGTATTTTATATACAGTTTTTATTTTATTAAATATATTTTTCTAATTGTCCATTTCTCAACAAACTGTATATTTATTCCATTTCCACAGTATATACAGTGAAATACCTTGTATTTAGGGGTTTGGAATGGGGTTTGACACCCCCTTTCCTACTGATTTCAATTTTTGAGGAGAGCTATCGTTCACGTTGCTTGCTGTTTTATATGTAAACATATTAGACCATATATAAAGGTGAATTTTCACCTTTACTGTTTAAATGAGGTTGTCTTGACAACAGATTGAGATTGTTATTGATATTGTTTAAATGTTGACTGCTTAATGTATTTTATATACAGTTTTTATTTTATTAAATATATTTTTCTAATTGTCCATTTCTCAAACAAACTGTATATTATTCCATTTCCACAGTATATACTGTGAAATACCTATGCCTTCATGTATATATAATGAAGCATAAATATCAATAGTTAACTATTTGACATATGTAAATTGTATCATCACAGGCCTCATGCTTAAACACATCAATAAAATATCAGCAATATTGTCAAGGCAACAGATACTGCCTAATATAATGTTGCCTTGACAACACATTGCTGGGTATTCTATTGGTCTACTTATACATGAAAGTAGTACTGATGTAATTTATGCACACAAATGTGTGTGCATGCATGTGAAAGTGCATATGCATATTGCATATCACTATTAACTGAAACATACTTCATTTATATAAACTTTATTGAGGAAATGTCAGAAGGAATACAGACAAATAGCAGTAATGTAGATATCCATCTTTAACACTCTGAAGAAATATCATTTTGAAGACAAAGTAACTGGAATCGCATGTTACTCTTGAACTGGTTCAGCAACTTCTCAAGTGATCTAAAATGAAAAAGTCATATATATATATAATAAAAATACACCAATGTTTTAGCATGCTATTCTAACTTAGTAAAATAACAAATGGAGTATACCAAAAATTAATCTCTAAAATATGATCACAATAATAAAAGGTGCAGACAGATCTCACATCAAATTAGCATGTTAATAAGATGGTTAATTACGATTTTTCTAACATGGATTAAAATCTAACAGAAAATAGTAAAAATTTCCAAAACAAATTAAATATATAAAAAATGGTTATTAACTAACACTTAAAATTCAATACACAAACATAACCATGTTAAAAAAAACATGGGTTACACACATCTTTTTGAAGCAATTGTTTTGCTTAAATTAAATTTTAAAAGGAAAAATTATATTTTATTGCTAACAAAATTCAATTAACTGTACTCGACAATCATGCTAAAACGGGGACTGGTGAAAGTTGGCATTATGTGAAATAGGCATTTTTGTCACTTGTAAATGCATGTGCCAACAATTTGTATGATATTACCATTATTTAGGGTGGCCAAAAAGATTCTTTAACATAATATCATTATATTAACAATTATATTTTGTACATTATTTTATTATGATAATTAAACATTTATCAATAAAATAGTCACATTTTATTTGAAAAAAAATAAACAAATTTTTATTATTGAGATATTTAATGACTTGGGCTATGGTAGCTATAAAAACACTAATTTTGGAGCATTATTTTGGCATCACCATCACTCAAGCTTTTCTTTGCTATTTTGTGGTTATCTATATAGCTTACCGGGTTGTTTTTTTTTTTTGCATAGAAATTGTAACGGAAATTATTAGTTTATAAAAAAAGCTGAAGATGTCATTATTGTATAGATCTCATTCAAATTTGCATATGAAAGCAAGCCCAATATTGCCCTGATTAGTTGTATCATAAAACAAAGACATCATCAGCATCAAAGACTGGTAGATTATTTGGCCTCGGGCATTTCAGAGCGTGCTTCATTGTTTTAGACCCCCCGCCCAATTGTAATTTTCAGTAATTTACTTACATATTTAAACTCATTTATGCAACATACTTGTAAAATATTTGTTTTAAAGCAAAATATGTGATTATAATTAGACTACATTTGAAAATATTTGTTTTAAAGAAGACTAGTCATAAAAACAAAATCATGAGAGAGTGAAAACTATTTTTACTGATTAACATAAATTACTTTCATAACTGCCAGTAAAGAAATGTTCTGAAAATTTTTAATAATAATAAGTTTAATTTTCAATTTTAATATATACTTTAATTCTTTTACGATGTCTCAACTAAAATTCATTTGCATTTTAAAAACGAAATTCAAATAACAGATATTTCATCCAATAATTTTTGGGAATAGATAATATTATGATCCAATATGTCCAAAATTGTCACTAAGGTCTTTCAAATAAGAGTTGGGAGGTAATAGACTTTAAACAAGTTAAAACACATCTTTGAATGATCATATTTACAAAGCCTCACTAAAAATATTTTTATTTACTTCATTATTATTACTTTAAAAAATGCACTATAATAACAATTTCCCCCCATAATAGTGCCATCTAGTAGGGAAAAATTGCTACTGTTTTAACAGTTTATATAAGTGTAAAGAAAAGGTGATCATGTGATGATTTAATGGTTTAATATTGTAACGGTAAGAATTATCCCTCCACGTAACAAAATCTAGAACATAGGCAAAATACACTAAAGCTGATCAAGTACGGATGCTTGGATCCAGAATCCGACCAACATTCAATCCTTTCACCTCTGCTCAATGATCTAATACCCTATGAATGACATTTCTCAACATACACAGATATTCAATTTAATCTCGGTCCGACAGTTACCCCTGGTGGAACAAGAGACTTCATAAATTCAACTAATTTATCACTGATTTGGTCTGATATACACACATATGGCTAAGTAATTTAACTATAGGACTTAATAGACTGATCTACATATATATAAAATGGTGTATGTGCAAATAAATCTAGAGGTGGATAAAATGAACTCACGGACAATAAAATCATGAAATGAGTTATATTTTAAATATTAATTTAATAAACAATAACAAAAGATATCAAAACAAAATATACATGAGTACATAATGTGAACGGGAGAGATTTCACTCGCAGGCATTGCACAACTAATGAGATTAATGTTACATAGCTCACTATAATTGTTTAATAAATGTAGTGCGGTATTGAAGTCTATGCCTATATTAATATGCCAAATTTCTAGCTCTTTTGTCATCTGCTAGATCAAACGGAACTTTTATAGCCAAAGTTATATAACTAAATTGATAGCGCTTCTGTGGCATCTATCTACACAAAGTTAAATCGAGCACATAATTAGGCTCTGAAATATGCAGGTTAGCATGTTAACCTAGATTAGGGTATACACTGATGCTAGATAAGCATTTAATAAAAAAGGAGAGAACACTGGTTTATAATAGGTTTACCTATATACTCTATGACACTTATCAAAATATTAAAGCTAATAGGTGCGAATGGGTCATTATTCACGGGCTTTAGTCTCCAAAGACTCGGTTTGCCCTAAAACCGATCAACTTGCTACAAATAGGAACATTAGTAGTTCAGGGAGTTGGATAAGCATTATGAATAATCTAGATCCTTGTGCCCTAGTTCTAAAAGTGTGCTTTAACCCGAACTAAGTGGATAAGAGTCACCTCCACCAACAACTCATCAATAATCATGCAGCAAGCAAATAATTGTACATTGCGTACTTTATAAAGACACATCCGCAACTTATACATATATAATGCAAATGCGTAAAATTATATTATCACGCCTTAAAATTAGATAGCGTCTATTTGCATATCTATACAATCCAATTCTCAAATTTAGTATTTTAAATATATTTAGGGACTAAATTAATTAGTAACCTAGTTTAATATTATCACCTGCATCTCAACATATATAAATCTAAGGAGGACAAAGCATATTTGAGGGATAATTACGAATAAACATTAAAATATGCTTTGAGAATATCTCTGTGGCTAGTTCCTATGATGTACGAGTTACATATATAAATAGTTATAATTCATAACTAGAATTAAGCAAACTACAATTTTAACTAGATAACTGATTATTGTAATATTAATATCCAAAACTTAATCAGTAAAATAATAATATGATCTCGAAACAGCGAGTGAGAATGAAAAATAATAATTCAATTATTTAATATTTATTATAGCAAAGATTTGAAATTATCTTCGCAGATTGATAAGCTAAAATTATATTTATAAATACTTGCGGTTTCGAGTCATTTGGCATATTAAATACATATAATATTAAAATGATAAAAAAATAAAAAAAATTGAATAGATTATAAATAGGCATAAAAAGACCGCAGAAAATTATACATTTAAAATAGATTATTAGTTTTACACTTTAAAAGAGAATTCAAGTTTTACAATCAGGCAAGATTTAGCATTTAATGATCTTCTTTGCAGATTTTAGTAAGAGTGTTTGGGAAAGGCAGATTTAATAAATAGCTAGCTTTTAAAAGAATCAAAAGTCACAGTTTATAAACAGAGCTCAGAGAGAAAATTTACCATTCAGTTGTTTTCATTGCAGTTAGTTTCTGGATTACAGTTCTGGGCACTTAGGAGGATATTAAGTTGACACTTTTGATGATGATTCAACATTTAATAGTGATTTTCCACAGGCTGCTTTGCTTTGCTGGTGTACAGCATTATATTTTATCGGACCAAAGTTCTCCATTCCGCAAGGGCAGGCGGGTTTTCTGGCCATCTACCCCACCATTTTTAAGATAAAATGAGCATAGATTATGTTAACAACTCACTTATTATATATCATCCATCCTTGGTGACAAAACGTTTAGTATTTATACTTTTCAAACTCTGGCCACCTGTTAATTTTTTACGAGCTTGTCTAGCTGAAAAATCCATTTATTTATTTTAGCAAAACATATTTAATAGTGACAACTAATTGAGATTTTGTTTTCCTGCATTATCTTGTTATTAACATTTTATATTTACAAATCAAGTCCACGCTATTTTAGGACCAATGCGTGACCTACTTCAAAAATTGTTTACAAAATCAAATGTTATTTTGACAAAGTTACTTTCACAATTAGTAGAAAACTTAATTTTATAACCATACGTGCAGAATAACAGGAAATATATGTATGCAATTTCAATAATACAGCAATAAAATTGACTACATAATTTAAGCTAGAAAATATTTCTTAAACTAGAAATATTTATAAAATAAATACATATCTGTAATCTATATGTATACTATTAAATTACAGACATACTGGCCGCATATATATACACGTGATTCTGCATATATAGTAATTCGAGGTTATTTAAATGGGTACTCTGAGAGGGTTTAAACCTGGCATATGAATAGATGTGTGGATAAAATAAGTGAAATGGGCAGATGGATGAAACTGACCATTTCAATATATATTATTATAACACTTCATATTTCTTATAATTAAAACAAAAGATATGCTGTGATTAACAATTTTATAATTAATAAAGTTAATCTTTTTCAGCTCTTTTCTGGAAAATTCTGCCAGTCACAATTTATCTGACAGCATTTGGATGGTTTATACACCAACATTTTTACTGTAATCTTGCAGTAAATACTTCAAATTATTAGTAAAAATTACATTTTAGTTTTCATTTTTATAAATAGACAGCAAGAGTTATCGAAAAAATATAAAGCTTTACAATTCAAAATTTAATGAGAAAACTCCATTTTCTGAAAGTGGGCCACTTGTTGACATTTTGTTTGGCAAGACAAAAAAGGTACCCCCCCCCCATCAATGAGCTGTGAAAAAAGAGGTGAAAAATATGTTCATGAAAATACAAATTTCTGAATGGTTTTGGGTATATTTGAACATTTATTTTAGTAATAGAACAAAATAGAATCTGTATACATCCTAACAAAAATAAATATTCTCTTAAAAATAAACAAATAAAACAAAAAATTTTGACACTTCGATTTATTTATAAATTTCAAATATTTAAATATTCATCATAGACAATAATTACTATTTGATAATAAAGCTGAATTCAAAAAACCCTGTAATGCACACTTTTTTCTCTTTACAAACATCAAAATATTTATTTACAAATTATAAGAGGAAATAAGAATGTGTTTATACCTATCCTTGAGATTGGGAGTAAAGACACCTTTGGCTTGTGAGCGATAATGTATTGACCACTAGTCAAGCAGAGACAATGGTGAATATTTTTTTTCAATTATTTTTTGATAATTTGAAAAATGTTTTTATTAAATAGATATAAAATTTACTTTTTTAATTATATAAAGTTTTTAGATAGATCAAAACTTAATTTGATGAGAAAGAAAAAACAAAATATATCATTTTCTTTAATGTAAAATATAACCTTTGTTTTTTTATTTCCCTTAAATAAATTTATACCTGTTACATATGCCACTCATAGCAAGCTACAGCAATCAAGATGCCAGAAGGCTTGTGCATAAAATCCCCATCTAGTGCCTACTCATCCAATATCCCCAGACTAGAAATGGTGATCATGTGATGTTTATTGATTTAAATATATATCTCTTTACAATTTTTTTATTTTTTAATTATATTAAAAAGTAATTCTAATAATAAACTTAATCTTTATCTGCTCCTATTTTTTAAAAACCCTTTCTAATTACTAATACACTGCAAATAAATGCGTTAAGATGAAACTTTATATGTAATAATTTGTAGGCTTTTTTTATATCTATTATATTTTTCAGACTTAGCGCTTTCAGAGCCCTTGTAGCTCCATTTCTCTAGTGGCTGAGTGGATTAAATTCCAATTTTTTACCTGATCAAATATATCTTTATTCCTTATTATAAATTCAGAAGTTTCAAGTTATTCATAAGAAATCATATATGTTTACAAATGGAAATTATTCTTACAAATATTATTTCAACCTTGCAAATATAAAAAAAACCCATTAAACTGAAATATGTAGTAGTAAAATTAGGAAGAACAATAACTTTTTTCTTATTGGATGATAACCATATTATTGATAAATATATTAAATTAAAAAAATTAGATTTGGTTTAACTCGGCTTCCAAAACCTAAATGAATTATTGTTCAGATTACTTAAAGTTAACAAAGTTCTATTTAATTAAAAAAAAAAAATGATACAGTCAATATGCATATGTTCTTTTTCATCAATTACAAGTTGAGGCCATATGTTTTTGATTTTTCTTGACTTGTCTTCTTATAAAAAAAATATTTCACGTAACAACCATGCCTGAATATATTACTAGGACAAATTTGTAAGTAAGATTTTAAAAAAGCCTGTTTATATAAATTTGCAAATACATTTACCCTTTCAGACATCAATGCCAATTGATTGTGTCTCATAAAAGTATTTCTATCCTCTTTCATCTGACTTTTGATGGTATATATTGTAAGTAAATCAAGCATTTATACCCAAAAAGGCTGAAACTTTATATTAGCAGTGATTTTAATTCGTAAAGCAATTTAATCATATGTAAATGCTTTTTTACTGCAAGTCAATAATGTTTATGGATATAAATATTTAACAGAACAATAATGTTTAAATAGGTTACAAAATAAATTTGCCCTAATAATATATTCTCAGATGTGATTGATTCAGAAATATTTACGTAAAATTAAAATTATTAATATCTTAAAAAAGTAAATATTTTCAAATCAAATTTAAATCTAATCACATTATTTTTCTAAAATACTGACTTTCATATATTCTACTTTTGTACAATTTACTATTTCATACAAGGACAATAAAAAAGACATAGCATATTATAGAACTTTTTAACCAAGAAATAAAAAACTTAGGGATTAGTCCAAGCACCAAGATTGATTATGGTTAATTCTGGACAATAAAATTCACTATATATATATATATATATCACATTAATGCAATTATATATATATATATATTTAAAAATTACACTATCAAATTTCTTTAAAAGTATATAATCCTGTCCAATAATTAATTTATTAATAAAATAAATAAATTGACATTTAATTGCTTATGACACTTTTGTCTTTCAATTATTACTAGAACCCTCTCCCTTTAAACATTAAAACCTAACTCCCTTCTGCCACCCTTTCTCATTTTCCTATACATTTAATAAAGAAAAAATATTTTTAAATTTATAGAAAATGAGAAAATGGTTTTCTTAATTTTTCCTAGCCATAATTAAAAAACAAAAGTGTCATAAGTAATTAAATGTCCATCAATTATTTTATTAATAAATTAATTATTGGACATTTTTAAACATATATAAATTTTATTGTCAAGAATTATCCATAATCAACCTTGGTATTTGGATTAATCTATAAGTACCAAGAAAAGTACAATTCAACTATCTCTTGATAAATTTAGAAAAAAAAAAACATCAGATACTAATAAATAATGTATTGTTTATGTATATGCTAATACATCTCATTAAAAAATAAATATTTTAAAAACACTTTTTGATGTTTATTTTTTTATATTGCTTTACTTTTGTATATTTAAATTTCTGTACACATTTCAAGAACCAATTAGATATAAAAACGAGAAGTGCCTGAATTATACAAATATTTTATGGAAAAAAATCATAAATACGAAAACAAACTATAGAAATTATATATTTTCATTTTCAAAATTAAAACATTGAATTGAACACTCAAAAGTTTTGCACAGAGAAGAAATTAGAAATCAGTGAGGATGGTGAGCTAACTTCCAGCTTATTTGTAATAGGTTTCTTAGTACAATATTATAAATTTTTTTAAAATTAATAAATCAATATTATTTTAGTTCCAGTTTTTGTATCATCAAATGAATGTAAAATCAAAATAGCATTAAAGTTAGCTGCAAGAAAAAGTTAAAATTGTATTCTGACAAAAACTTTATTCAGACTGAAAGTCACATATATGAAAATAAATTATGCAAATTTGGTCTCACTTTAATTACAATATTTGTCAAGGTAAATTTCAAAAATGAGAAATCTTTTTTTTTTTTTTCTGTAGTATTAACGTGAACAGATCTCTGAAAAAAATCAGGATATTTTTTCATTAATAAGAATTTTATTACGTTTTCAGTAAAATTAAAAACAAAAGAACTGAGTTTACACTGATAGAAGACATATTTTTCTTCTTTTGCATATTCCTGAACTGACACTATAAATAATAATGATGGATAAAATATTCTGCTTAGTTCCTTTATACATATGAGGTCTGACAATTAAGTTTGCAAATCTGCTACCACACCCTTTAGCAGCACCAAGCAAAAATGTGTGTTTAGGTGGTGGTGCTGAGGTGTTTTATCCAGAGACATTCATTATTGTTGTTGCATGTTTTGTGTGCATTACAGAAATGTCAGAGGTTCAAAATGGGAGTTTTAAGCTAGTAAATATATACATTTATTAGAATACCCTCGTGACTCATCTTATCTGGTCCCAAGGAATTTTTTCTTTACCTGAAAACAAAAAATAAAAGAAAGCCATTTTTATGATATTCAAGACATCAGGGATAAGACAGTGACAGCTGTGGTGGCCATTCCAGAAAGAGGTTCCAAATTGCTTAGAAAAATAGATTAAGCACTGGTGTTGGTGCATCACTTCTCAAAGTAGTAATTTGAAAGTGACTATAGTGATATTCAACCATGAGGTATATAGCACTTTTTCTAGAATAAGCTCACAGACTTAATTGTCAGACCTCATATACTAAATAATGCTACAAAACAAATATCTTTAATCACAACTTTTATCCTGTAATAAAAATATAGCACAATAAAAATATCTATGTGCAGTAATTCATTATATTAGTGCATGTCTGAAGGTTTGTAATGATGGTATTTTTAGTATTTAATTATTTGTCGGACTATTTCCATCATCTAATATTAAGAACTGAATATCTTTAGAAAAATTTTAAATTTTATTTAAACTTTCTAAATGTATTCAACTGCTAGTAATAGCACACAGGATAGTATCAAACACATCTTAAAAAAATATTCCCCTCTCTTCTTCAAGTGTTGCTAGCCTGATTAATGTCAGTAGTAGCTTGGGAATAGAACCTGGACCTTTACATTTTTGAATATTGAAATTTTATTAAATTAATGCTCTAAATAACTGAGCTATACAACAATAAGTAGAAATTTCATGTATTTATCTTTGAGGGACCTTCTGATTTCTCTATTTTTACAACAAAATTAATTATACAATTACACTAGGTTGACTTGTGGGAATATTTGCCATAGTAATGTGAGCAGGTTCTTTGAATATTCTACTTGTATTTCATATGACTATAGCAAAAAATATTAGATAGAAAGAAATAATGTATAAAAAAGAAAATTCAAAAAAAGCTGTTCGCATGACTATGGCAAATAACTCCATAAGTCAACCCAGTATGATTGTACATAATATCTAGAAACCACTAATAAACTTTGCTCTTTAAAAAAAAAGATGAGGACTCTTATAAGTACATGAAAATTCTACTGACTGTTGTCTTTGGCAGAACAGCTCAGTTGGTTAGAGTGTTATCTTACAATTCATTCAAGAATCTAAAGGTCCGGATTTGATTCCCATACTAGTATGTCACTGATCAGGCAAGCAACACCCGAAGAAGAGAAGGGAACAATACCACTCAAAACACTGTGTTAAATACTAACCTATGTCTACTACTAACAGTTAAATGTACTTAGAAAATGTAAAATTTTCTAAAAATATTTAGTCTTAATCTTAGATGATGGAAATAGTACAACAAATAAATAATATCCATATGTTAGTTAGGATCAAAGTATTAAATATAAAGTACATGATGTATATTTCAAATAACATTTGGGATATCATCAGAGATATAAATAAAAAGCGAACTAGCGAGGCTTCAAATAAAAGAAAAAGACAATTAGTATAATTATTATATCACATGATCACATTTCCTATACTAGCACATTAATTGTTGATAAACAGAGCAAAACTCTCCATACAGTATTGCCACCTGTGCTAAACAGAGTAATCATTGGATGCCAGAAGGCTTGTGCATAAAATCCCTATCTAATGCCTACTCATCCAATATCCCCAGACTAGTTTCTGGCTTGTGGCCTTCGTCAGTGAGGAGCTTTGGATCTGAGAGCACTGCATCTAGATCTTAGGATCTAATGCAACCCTCTAGCAACCACCTTTTATCTCCACTTAACTACAAAACTATGAGAATGAAATTGAAAACACAAAAAATATTTTCAATCTAAGCTCAATAGCTTATATAGTCATATGGGTCTGAACTCAGTTCAGTACCCATACATTTTGGTGTCTTTGGCTCTTTTACAACCATAGCCACCATTATCCTATTAGGCAGGATTGGTGTTAAACCATTAAGCATCACATGATCACATTTCCTATACTAGCACATTAATTGTTGATAAACAGAGCAAAACTCTCCATACAGTATTGCCACCTGTGCTAAACCGAAACTAGTCTGGGGATATTGGATAAGTAGGCATTAGATAGGGATTTTATGAACAAGCCTTCTGGCATCCATTGATTACTCTGTTTAGCACAGGTGGCAATACTGTATGGAGAGTTTTGCTCTGTTTATCAACAATTAATGTGCTAGTATAGGAAATGTGATCATGTGATGCTTAATGGTTTAACACCAATCCTGCCTAATAGGATAATGGTGGCTATGGTTGTAAAAGAGCCAAAGACACCAAAATGTATGAGTGCTGAACTGAGTTCAGACCCATATGACTATATAAGCTATTGAGCTTAGATTGAAAATATTTTTTGTGTTTTCAATTTCATTCTCATAGTTTTGTAGTTAAGTGGAGATAAAAGGTGGTTGCTAGAGGGTTGCATTAGATCCTAAGATCTAGATGCAGTGCTCTCAGATCCAAAGCTCCTCACTGACGAAGGCCACAAGCCAGAAACTAGTCTGGGGATATTGGATGAGTAGGCATTAGATAGGGATTTTATGCACAAGCCTTCTGTCATCCATTGATTGCTCTGTTTAGCACAGGTGGCAATACTGTATGGAGAGTTTTGCTCTGTTTATAATTATTATACTCAGACTTAAGTACATACATTGCTGAAACGTGCATGCACACTTAAATGAAAGCCATTTTTGTGCAGCATTACTATATTTAGCCAATGCCATTGTTTTACTTCATACACTTATCTGTCTCCCAACATTTCTTTACTCAAATTATTTAAATTTCTCTGGCGATATAACACCCCAGAATGATCAACTTGATTGAATTATCTACCTAAGTAATAAGTAAAGATTGATAATGATGAGTTAGAAGAAGTTAACAACTACAAATATCTTGGTAGATTATTAATACAGATGGAAACATAATGGATAAAATTAGTCATACAATTAAACTTGGTTAAAGTGCTTTTGGTAGAAATAATGTGATATTAAAAGAAAATGTGCCTAGTATTTGAGAAGGAAGGTTTTTAATAAATGTATATCACTGGTTGTTACTTATGGATCTGAGACTTGGACACTTAATAGATGAACAATAGAGAGATTTCACACCACTCAACAACATATGGAGGAATGTATGTTAGGAGTAATAAGAAGATATCGAAATACATGGATGAGAGAACAAACAGATGTTACTGATCATTGAAAGAATCAAGAGACTGAAATAGAATTGGTACGGACATTTTGTTACAAGAAGTGATAATAGATGGACAGTTAAAATCTTAAATAGGATTCCAAGAGATTGTAAAAGATCTAGAAAGAGACCACATGTGAGATGGATAAAAAAATAAGGAAATGTGCTGGGGATGATGTTGAGAAGAGAAACTAAGGATCAAAAAAGATGGACTGAACTTGGAGATCCATCTTGAAATGGATCGATAATGGTTGAAAATTATGATGATGATGAATAAGTAAAACTTCGATTTTCTTCGACTTGGAATATTTTTACTCTTTAATAATATTAAAAAATGCTCAATTTAATCTCGGTTAAGGCTGAAATTTATTCTAATCAATAAACAACACATTTAGTCTCTATTTAATACGGAGGGAGGCAGCGTAATTTTGTATTTAATATAAAAATAGTTGTCTTGTAGAGATCAGAAGATGTGAATAATTTTCTCACCTTTAAGCTTATAAAGAAAAGGCTTTTGTCTTGGGTTTTTTTTTCTCTTTTTTTTATAATTTAAAGTTCTTAACTGCCATCTGAATCTCATCTGTTTAAGCAAACAAAAGGTTGTTGCTATTAAGAGAGATTGCCTTGATGAATTGTCCAGGAAATGAAATCACAGGTATAAGTCTTGATGAGTTTTCACTCTTTATTAAAAGGCGAGAAAGCAATGGATGGAAGCTTTATCAGTGCTAGAGAAAGTGGGAAAGCTTTTCTTTTTTCAAAATTTAATAAGTAACAAATAAGAGCTGAAACCTGACAACCAGGTTGGTCTCGTATTACCTCCAAGGATTAAATTACAACGGACATCCTTTAGTTACTTTCTGCTGAAAATATTACATTCCGAGCATGGTGGCACTAAGAGCTGAGATTTAGAAAGTAAAAAAAAAAAAGTCGGAGAGTGAAAATAAAAGAGATGTTAGAGGATTAAAACTGTTTAATTTGTGACAGCTGCTTTGATTATAATGATGGCCCAATAAGGCAGATTGACAATAATGGAAAAAGTGTGACATCGTAAATAGTAACTGAATTTCAAAATAAAAAAGCGCAAGAGTTTAAAAAAAAAAAAGGAAACTCTACTACTCAAAAAGTAAAAATTATCAAAAGCAATACTTTATATACTTATATACTTTAGATATAATTAGTATGAATTTGAACCCAGGCTTTCAAGTTCCCTTTAATCAATCACTCCATCTCATATAACCGATGAACATGACCACATACATGTAAAAAAAGATAAATGATCTCCAATATACATATTTCGTTCTGAGCCAGCAAACAACAGTTGGTTCGGATCAATATTTCCCATAGATGTATATAATCAGTGCCCGGTTTATGTTAAGATAGCATATCTTCAAACTTTGGTGGACAAGCTTCAATCTTCTCCCCTCCAACTCTTCAGCCAACCATATCATTAAAAATCTGATGATGGCATGTTCAAAGCTCTTGGTTTCCAATTTTGTTGTTATACCCATGTTGACTAAAGTCACACTGATCCTCATATCTAGGACCTTTCAATGATACAGATGACTGAAGAGTTGGAGAGTGGAAGAGATTGAAAATTGTCCATTAAAGTTTGACGATTTGCTATCTTAATATAAAGTGAGCGCTGATTATATATATATGTGGGAGATGATCTGGATCGAATGATGAGTGCTAGTTTAGCATGAAAGATGCATATTGGAGATCATTTATTTTTTTCACATGCATGTGGTCATATATATATATTGGTTGTATAAGATGGAATGGATAATTAAAGGGAGCTTGAAAATATGGGTTAAATCTCCTGCAATACTGTATTACCTAGCATTTAAATTTTATAATTTTATTAACTCAATGGAATGTGAGCTTGCTAAATCAAAAATCTAATTCGATTTCAGATAAAGTAAAAAAATAATAATATGTCAATACTTGTAAAGTGGTTTTCTTTTTTAATAAACAAACAAATAAATAAAATTTATTTTCAAAACTGTTTATATTTCCATATTACTGACAAAATAAAATGTGTTATATAATCATCATTACTTTCATCCATTACAAACAAGATAATTTCTCCACATTTAAATCAGTTTCTCTGAATCTTAAACACACTTCTCCCATCACACCAACAAACATCGCTATTTTATTCATCCATCTCACAGGTGGTCTCTTTTGAGGTCTTTTACAATTTCTTGGAATCCCATTTAAGACGGCTTCAGCTGTCCATATGTTATCATCTCTTAACACAATTTATCCAGTCTCTTAATTCTATCAATCAGTGATACACATTCGTTCTGTCATCCAAGTATATCATTTTCAGCCTCTTCTTGCTACTCCCAACATATATCTCACTGTAACCCCCCAATGAGTGGCTTGAATCCTTTTCAAACACATAGACAAGTTGGTTTAATATTGTTATTTCGACTAAAAACATTCTATCCAAGTTTAATTCTGTGATTAATCTCATCCATCATATTTACAGCTGTAGTAATAATCTGACCAAGTTTTTGTTAACTTCTAATTTATGATTTATTTATTTTTTATTTTCTTTTCAATATAATTAGTTATCTTGATAGCAGAAAACCTATGTGCCAAAATGTATGGACACTGAACTGAGTTCAGGCCTATATGACTATATAAGCTGATGAGCTTGGATTGAAAATATTAAGGTGTTTTCAATTTAAGATTCATACTTTTGTAGTTCAAGTAGAGATAAAAGGTGGCTGCTGGAGGGTTGCATTAGATCCCTAAGATCTAGGTGCAGTGCTCTCAGATCCAAGTCTTCTCATTGATGAAGGCCACAAGCCAGAAACTAGTCTGGGGATATTGGATGAGGAGGCACTAGATGGGGATTTTATGTGCAAGCCTTCTGGCATCCATTGATTACTCTACCTTGCAGTACTGCAATATGTGTAGTAAGTTTTTGCCTGTTTTAATAAGTTATAAGCATAAGAAATGGTGATCATGTGATGTTTATTCTAATTTATGATTTATTTATGTTCCTTTTCAATATAATTAGATATCTTGATAGCAGAAAACCTATGCCAACATTCTGAAAGCTCCAAATATGAAATTCAGTTGCATAACTGCAATCATTGTTGTCATTATTCTAGAATTTTGTAAACACTCTTTTGAGAGTGTTAAACAGTAGAAACTTTTTACACAGAGCAAAAATATAGCTAAATGAATTATTTATATGTAGGTAAATAATTTACATCTTTTTCAGTTGCGAAACCTCTTTGATATTTTTAAATAAAACATCTTACATGAAAAAAAAAAAAAATTTCTGTACGAACTTCTATAACATTTATTTCTATCACTGTAATTGTAATATATCTGAAATATTGCTTATTTGTTATTATTTTTTATTTCTATGAATTTCTATTGTGCAAATAATTTTATTATTTTACATCATTTCTATGCATGTGTGTATAGTTTTCCGTTGTGCAAATATTTTCCTAATTTTACATCGACACTATTCTTGTTTATTGTTTTCCTGAAGGTTTGTGATGATGGTATTTTAGTTGAATTTATATATCCTCCATCTAATATAAGTATTGAACGCTTAGAAAAATTTAACTTTATTTAAACATTCCAAATACAGGTTGGTACATGTCTGTTTGTTGGTAATGTGTTTAAAATTAGATGTTTCGACCTTTCAGCAGCTCGTCACTTAGTTTAAAAAATCCGTAGCAGCGGTTGGATTACATTTCCAACATTTTATTCAATCAATTTTATTTTATTCTTTATTATATTTTCAGGTTGCAAATTATTCATTAGAAATATATATTTACACATGAAAATTATTTTTAAAGGTATTATTATTCTACCTTTGAAAATGTATTAAAAATTATAAAGTGAAATACATATAAGATTTATTATGAGCAATTACTTTTTACTTATTGGATGGATTCTCACATTAGTCGTAATAACTTTAAATTTAAAAAATCAAAAATGCTTTAAGTTAGTTTGTAAAGTTTGAACAAATTTTTGTTCAGATTATTTAATGCTAATAAAATTTTATTTAAATTTATAATTTTTAAAAAATGACAAAATGAACAGCAGTCAATATAAAAGAGTCCTTTTCCAGCTAATTACGAGTTGTGACTGTACATTATTGATTTTTCTTGATTTGTTTTTTTTTCTAAAAATATAATCCAATCACATTGTTTTTCTAAAAAACTAAATATTAAACAAATATTTTGTTAAAATAATCATAAATATGTAAACAAATCACAGAAAATGTCTTCTCATTTATGAAATGTAACAAAAGAATGAATATGTGATGTGATCCACTCTGACTTTTCCTTATATGGAGTCAGGAATCTCTCAGCAACTATGCCCAGCAAAACTTGTTAACCACTTTGACTTCCCTTTCCATTCCCCACCCTAAGTTTTCCCATATTCTTCTCTATTCTGCTCCATCCCATTTCCACAACATAATCTTTGTCAACTCCATGGCCTTTATCTCTAAATCTCCCTTGCCATTTCCCAAACCCAGCATAAAAACCAATAAGCCACATTCTGTATAATCACTTTGTTCATATTTATTCTTCCACAACTTCATTATTTGTACCCTTTCTGCTTTCAGGCATTTATATTCAATTAACAGATGCTTAATATTTTCTTTGCCTTCCTTATAGAACTTGCAGACTAAATCCCCCATACATTTCCATTTATGTGTGTATTCCCTTGTTGCAAAAGATCCCATTTAAACAGTAAACTACTTTGCTTGCTATTATCATAAATTAACTGGCACCTAATATTCTGTTTACTTCTATAAATATTTAAACTCTTTTTACTCCCCATACTAGTTCTCCATCTCACCAACTCCCTATTCTTTATTAATGCATCTATTCTTCTATCGCATTCCTTAACAATATGCTTGAAAGCTGTTGCAAGCTCCTCCATGTGGAGAGATTAAAAACAACTAATGAGCAACATTATTGATGAGGTCTCATGGTTTGTCAGCTCCGTTGTATGATATTAATATATTTAAAAAAATTTTGAATTAATAAACGAATATTGTATTTCCAGGATTTTGCCTTCAAAAACACTAAATATAACTACAAGAGAAAGATTTAAATCCAAAACATAGTGATGTCATTTACATAGTTTGGGGAGAAACTGTAGTAATAATATAAAATATTAAAAGGCAAATCTTTTAAAGTGAATCAATTATAGGATAGGTTTATATAAGGTATTTTGGAATTATCGGCTTATGGATTAACCTACTATAGGCTAATGCTGTGTAAACATTTACATTAAGTGAAAATAAATGAGAATCTTTTATTTTTAAAATTTTAGACATTAAATTACATTTTATTTCTAGAGCAGCCATCTCTCCTACTAAATAAAATATTTTATATTTTTATTAAAATAATCTTATAATTAAATACTTTTATTGTTAATTATTATTATTATCATCTTGCTTTAAAATATATTATGATCTATAACTAAAAAAGAAAAAGATAAAAAAATTGTAAAATTATTTCTAATGTATATCTATAATTTTTTGAAATTATTTTTATATACATATAAATTTTTTAACATATAATTTCACTTATATAATTTTTTATTTTTTTAACTCGCTGTTTCTGCATGGCTTAATAGTTTACTGATAATGCAAATTTGCTTATTAAAAATAGTTTATGTGTAAATAATTTGAATAAAAAAAATAAGTACATGCATTCAAATTATTCATACATGAATAATTACATTTTTATGATGACTCACAATTTATCAACTTTACAATTTCAAGAACAATATCTTGACCATTACTTAAAAAAAAAAGACACTGCAATGAATGTATTCATAATAAAGTATTACTGAATCTATGTGAAATTACTGCTAAGACTTTTAAAACAGTATTAAAATTATTATTTTTACAATGCAGACCTTTGAATATATAAATATATAAAATCAAGTCATACATCATATGACTTATATAGCTTGTATTTACAAATATGTAAAAATAAAGAGCATGCTAATAGCTCTAAACAAGTTTATTTTATTATTATTATTTTTGATGATAAATGCCACAAGAGAATGCATTTGAAATCTTTATCTAGAATTGTCCCCATTCCAGTTTCGAGCTATGGCTCTCGTCAGTGAGGAGCTAGGACATCAGATTCAAAATACCAATTCAAGCCCAGCATTTATCTAATACTCAACTATTGAAAAGAAGATCTGAAATTTTCAGACATCTTTATGTCTTCAAATCCAGCTCTCCAAATAAAATAGCCATATGGGACTGAACTAAATTCAGATATATCATATATTAATAGCCTTAGCAATCTAACATAACCAAGACTAAACAGTCAAATTATAATATTAATAAAATCAAGTCATACATCACATGACTTATATAGCTTGTATTTACAAATATGTAAAAATAAAAAGCATGCTAATAGCTCTAAACAAGCTTTTTTTTATATTATGATAAATGCCGCAAGGGAACAAATTCAAATCTTTATTTAAGATTGTCCCCATCACCATATATAGCTCGTTTATAATTATTAGCATGCTCTTTATATATATATATAGTTTTTAATTATATATATTTGTTATTTGGATTTGTGGTTGTGTATGTTTTGACAAAAGTTCAAGGACTGAACCTGTGAGCACCAGAATCAATCCTAGGATTTGAAATGGGTCTATTATAGACCAGGCTAATTATTCAGTCATTGCCAGCTTGGGGGAGATTATTTAAACAAAAATTTGGATACATAAACTTAAGTGATAATTCATCAGAATATATAACAGTAAAAACAATAATGCTGGGATACTAAAACATGTTGATCATCATCAATGACCTGGCCACTTAAAACAATTAATGTACTGGCCAGCTATAAACTTAATTTCCAAATAAATAATTAAAATGAAATGTAATGCATGAACTTTAAAAGATACTCCCTTTGTGCCATCCAGCATTAGAGAAGTAATAAAATCATCACTAACTTGATGTCCATAACACTAAACATAACTCCTTTTTTTTTAATAATAGACCATTATGCATGAATCCAACTCTGAGATCAAAAGTTCTATAATCGTTACTGTGATCAAAAAATACAACAAACATAATATTTTAAAATCTATTATATGATTAATTAAATTCATTGGAATAACTTAAATATAAATTTATTAATAATGAAATTAAATTAAGGTCTGTAGAATACAACTACACATATAAATTAAGCCTTCTGATTTTGATTAATCCAATTAGCTATCACAGTGTTATTTACAAATATCTTGTAATAGGTTTACATAAAAAACATATACCAGCATATAGATATGCTTGTATAAAAAATCTATTTTTATAATACATAATTACTGATTTAACATATTTGTGTGTGTGTGTGCAAGGAAAAGTGTGTACACTCTGGTGTTTATAAAAAAATAAACCTAATAAACCATATATTTTCTCAATACACAATTAATTCCATGTTGAAAATATACATAAAATTCACACACACATATATATATATAAGCATTCATATGTGTTATATAATAATTTAAAAATTAACAATTCATTTTTAATTGTTTGTATATATATATATAAAATATATAGTCCAAATTAAAGCTATTATTTAGCCTCTTATTTTTTTTTATGGTAAACTACATTTCTGACAGTTCATAAAAGTTTTTGTTCTTTTTTTAGATTACTATTAATTATAAATGTTTTAAAAATATTCCAGCAATTTCTTTTGTTTTTCAATCTAGAAAGACTTTTGGAGTTTACTTTTTTAAATAAAATATACTGGAAACACATCTTTCTTTTAGTTGAATAAAGTTATTTACTTTTAAAAAAATTTTGTAATTTAAAAATTACAACTGTCATTTTCAAAAAATTATTTAAAATAATCATTTTCAATATAAATATAATATACTACTCACCAGCTGTACTTTATATAAATATGACACAGTACTTTTGTCTCTGCTTCTCTGCATATAAATAAAACAGTATATTTATCAACAAATTCTACAGCAAACTAACTCTCTTGATAAGCTGATTCCTTTTAAAACTGTAGACTGGCTTATTGTCATCTTCAGAAAAGGTATAATCTTGTAACTGATGGCATACATACAGACAATTCCATTTAGTCTAAATTTGATAGACTTCAGGCATATCAACTAGTACACAACATATATGAGCTAATGAACCACAGAAAAGCTGGTCCTGGCCTCCATGTGAATAAAAACTCCAATGTTGCACTAGCAGTAGCCAAATTCACACCTTACCTTCAGTTATCCCTTCTTAGTAGTAGTAATCTTGTCATAGTCTGTAAAACTATTTTTTCCCAACCTTTTTATAGTCACAGCAGAATTAAAAAACACAGTAATTAAAAGTAACTTTTCTTCATCTTGATTGAAAAAAGTTGATGACTTTTTTGAATTTACCTTAATCCTTTCAAAAACAACTTTGTAGGATATTTGCCAAAGTATGTTGTACAAGCTTTAATTAAAAAAATGGGTATTTGTAAACTATTAACTGTGCAGCCTTTGGTGGCGCTGTTGCTAGTTAAAAACAGAGCGATATAACATTACCGGGCCGCTAGATTTTTTTTTTATCTAATAGATTGTATTTTGATATACGGCTGTAATTTTTTTTTCTTTTTAATATATTGTTGTTGTTTGTTTTGGACATAATTATTTTTTTTTTTTGGTTTTCATTTGATAAATTTAAAACTACAATGGACAGTTTGACCTTTTTTTGGATATCAAAAGTAAATAATTTTTGATATACGCCTTTATTGGGGAGGGGGGATTTCCATTCTAAATCTACTGTTTCTATTTTACAGACGTCTTTTTTTTTTGTTTTGGATTCGATACATTTCAAAGTATAAGGGACAGTTTTAACTTTTTTTTGGAATATCTCGAATATACACAATTTGCTTTACATATGACTTTCTCTTTTTTTGTTGTTGTTATTTAAAATTAGAATCGACACTTTCTTTTTGAATTATGTTAAAAATGCTGGGGGTTGCTGTTGATTGATTTAGCAACAAAAAATTCAAACCTCTCTGACAAACTCCACCTCAGATGTCCATATTTACTTATAAATGAAAAGAATTGTTTGGTATTTTATCTTACATTTATAAATACGGGTTTTTTTTTTGGGGCGGCATGTTTTGATTTTTTTTTATTTTTTTAATAATAACAAATAAAACGGGGTTTTGATTTTTTTGTTTTTTTAATACTAATAAATAAAATGGGACTTCTTTTTTCTCTTAGATTTATAAATACGGGTTTTTTTTTTGGCGGCGGGTTTTGATTTTTTTGCTTTTTTAATAATAACAAATAAAACGTCAAAAACAAAAACCAAAAAGTCAATCGTGGTATTGTTTTTTTAACACAAAAAATATGTATGTCAACCGTTTTTGTTACATTCTGTAGGATTTATTTATCTTTTTTAAGAGTTATACAAGTTTGTTAAATATTTTTTGTTTTCATAACAAATAAAATGTCCGGTATTTTTATTCTTTTTTAACAACAAAAAGTAGCTCGGGTTCATTTTTAAAATCTACTTATCATGCTGTTTATTGATTTAAAACAACAACAACAAAAAAACCTCTTTTTGCTTCTAAATGGAATGAATAGGTATGTCAAAAGAAGAAGTATTTTTTTTTTTAAAAAAATCAATCAATGAAGAGATGTCAAACAAACTACAGCACCCCTTTTTAACACTGTCATTCTGGGTGTTAATTACATGATTTACAGATAAAAAGAATCGCAAACAAAACAAATTCTTTCCAGAAAATAAATTTATTAACCACATATGACTGAACTAAATCAACTGTAATGAATGGCAGGATGTTTTGGGCTTGCAAAAATGCAACCGCCTCACTTTCTCTGTTTGGGACGTCCCACAAATATAATAACATGGTAGACATTTTGTTCTTTTTCAACTCTCATCTGAGTCATGACAGAAATGGTATTTTTCCGCAAACAACTCCAAGCATCTACCAGAGAGTTTGAGAAATTTTATTTTGTTTTTTTTGACCCCCCAAAAAGCCAAAAAAAATTTTTTTTGACAAATATCAATAATACACTGAAAATTACTAGTATGCAAAAATGTTTCAGTTGGGAAATACAGAAAATTATAAACATCAACAAATAAACACTTGAAAAAGATGACAATGCTCACACATTCATCTTAAATTCTAGCGACAATACAAATTTTGTCAATATGCATAGGATTTCAACCCGCAACGAAATCAACAGCAAACTATACGATCATAGTATTGTTAATAGACGTAGTTTTATTGATACGCGGAAGAATTGGCCGCGTATTATAACCACTACATACGATCTTAATGACCACTCGTATATTAGCCGTAGGTTCGGCCACGAAAGCGGTATAATTCTGTGTTTTTACACAGAAACAGCACCAACACAGGCTGTACAGTGAATAGTTTACAAATACCAAAAAATGTAATCTAATCAAAATAGATAGATTTTTATAATCCCCAATATATTTATTGTACCATAAAAGCATGCTTGCTTTAATTTCAAAATCAGAATTAATAAAATATTAATTAGATCTTTTTAAATGTTTAATTTATAATAAATTTTTTAAAATTCAAAATTCTTTAATCCTTAACTATTATTCCAGTGTAACATAGAAAATATCTACAAAAATGTTTGTCTCTGTTTATTTCTACTTTTCCTATCAACTTTATTTATATATATATATATATATATATATATATATATTGAGATGGTATTTTATGCCATCTCATATACACATATAAGTGTATATATATTTTATTTAATAAGTGTCTGTAGTTATAAAAAATATTTTAAAATAATATATTGTCTTTTAAATCAGTGTAAAGTTTTTTTGATCAAAAAAAAAATCAGAATTTCTTCAGTGGATTTTTCTTTTAATTTATTTAAATTTAGATGTGGATATATGTTTTTCAATGGGCAAAACTCTCCATACCATAGTGCCACCCTGTGCCAACAAGAGTAATCAATGGATGCCAGAAGGCTTGTGCATGAAACCCCCATCTACTGCCCACTCATCCAATATCCCCAAACTAGTTTCTGGCTTGTGGCCTTCATCAGTGAAGAGCCTTGGATCAGAGAGCACTGCACCCAGATCTTAGGATCTAATGCAACCCTGGTGGATGAGTAGGTACTAGATGGGGATTTTATGCACAAGCCTTCTGGAATCCATTGATTACTCTGGTTAGCAGGGTGGCACTACTTTATGGAGGGTTTCACCTGTTTAATAACAGTTATGTGCTAGCATAAGAGATGGTGATCATGTGATATAAGTTTTTCCTTAGAAGCTTTTTTTTTTGTATTTCTTGGAAAAATATGGTTTGGTAAAAAATTAGAGAGATTTGCAATTAACTCTATTGTTGAAACTTGATATACAAAAAAGTATTTGTAATTAAAAATATTGCTAGAGTCTATCTGTTGCACTAATTGATCAAAAACGTTTTTGTTAATTAAAACTTCAGCAAGAAAAAAGGATGGAAATTATAAGTGACAAAATGTAAGTAAAGATAAACTGCAAAGTGTGAATCCTGTTCAATGAAAAACATATATATTGCAGTTTGATTTTGTTATAGGAATTCAGAACTTTTGCTTAAAAAGTGTTAACCATCCATCATCATAATGTTCTCTAGCAAGAATTTCCCTTCCAGGGAAACTGATTTCCCAGCCACACACAGAGCTGCTCAAGTGATTTCCAACTATGGAATGTATGAAACCATCTAGCTAGTCAGTCAAGCACATGTTCAGAAGCCACAGGATTCACACCAACAGTTTTGGACTAAAATCATGCATGGACAGTACCCTCTTGGTGAAAGTTTAAAAGCTGAGACCAGGGTAAATATGAACTGTTACTTAGGTGAACTTTTATTCTAATTAGCATGATAGCCACCTAGACTCCATTAACTGGGTCACTTGTACATTAAAAGTTTCAATAATAGAGTGTGGGATTCTTAATAAGAATTAATCATGTTATTTTGATGAAATTAAAAAGGGAGATATGAAGTATTTTCTAACTTTTTCCCCCATAGACTATGTGAAACTACAAAATGTCACTCTGTTCACAAAATTTCAAAGATTACCTAAATTAGTAGAGTTTACATAAGATTACACATTAAAATTTATTATGTGACCATAATACATAACTAAATTAACACTACAATTGATTATCTAAATTATGGTGACCAGTAAGAGGGCATCATTAGGCAAATAGTCTAGCACTAGATTGAGAAGATTCTTCAATGATTGGAATGTTAATTTATTTATATATTACGGTAACATAATGAATTTTAAGGCATAATCTTACACGGACTCTACCAATTTAGGTAATTTTTGAAATTTTGCAGATAAGAGTGACATTTTGTAGTATCACAATATATATATATTGTGCCCTTTTCTATGGGTCACTGATGGTTATAAATGGTCAATTACTAAAAAAATTTTAAAATTAATATTATATAGTATTTATGATTATGAACTATGATTAAATAGTAAAAGATTAATGTAATATAATTAATAATAAGTATTGTGATGGTGAGGATTGCATCTAGTTCTATATTTTTCTAAATTATTTTTCAAAATTTTATATAATCATTTTAAATAATATAAGTAGCAAATTTATTAAGACAGATAAAAATAGACTAAACACCGGAAATGTCTACGTGACTGTCTGGAATATTTTATGTATAAGCACCAGTTTAAATTAATACAAATAATTAAAATATTTAAATAGTATATTATAGAGCTGGATGGAATTGTCACACATTATAATAAAAAATAAGATTATACATCTTTATTAATTATTGTTTCAAAATTATTTTAAAAGTAATTAAATTGTAATAGATAATAATTAATTTAAAAATAATAATAGGTTAATATTTAAGTCTATTATGTCACGATTTTAAAACTTTAGAAATTGTTTACAAACCAAAGTAGGGAGTGACCAATAAAAAGATAGATCTTGGCAGACAACAAAAATCGCGCCAATTAATTGTATAAACGAGGAGAACAAAAATGTGTTGACTCCAGAGCAGAGGTAAAATTTTAAGCTCTTTAAAAATTTCTTTCTTTCTTCAATTTATTAGTCAATTTTATTATAACTTTAATAAATATCTTTGAAAGAAACTAACTGACAATTTAAAATCTTCCGAAGAGAATCTAAGAATAAAATTTTAAAAAAGTTCTCATAATAATGTTTCACTAACTCCACAGTAACCTGCCAGTGGATTCTATTAAAATATAATCTGAATTTTCAATAAAAAAATGGATAGATTCTGAAAACCAAGTTATATAATATTCCAAAAATGTTAATGTTATTAGTTGATATAGTTTGTATAGCGTATTACTATGAAAACTGCTTTAGTGCGTGTAAAATTAATGAAAGGACATTGTGCGCAAAGTTAATGAATATAATGGAAAATAAAAAATAAATATTATTCGTATAAGAATAAATGGACAAAAAGAATTTTATGAATTGCTTTCTTTAAGATGACCTGAGCAATTACTCTAGAAATAGTTAAAGATCAAAAATGTTGTATATAAAATAATAATGAATAAAAGTGAAATTTACCAAAGAAAATACTTGCCTAAAGAAGAGAAAAAAATATTTTACAGAGAAATAAATATAAAATATTGGATCCATGGAAAAAACACAATTGGTACCGTAATGATTAAAGAATTGTAGTTCAGCTAGAAATAAAGATGCATCAACGTGCCGAGGTAATATTCGCTCGAACATTAAAAACTTCGTGGGATAACTAAATAAATGTTTTTAAATAATTTTGAATTAAACATTGAAACTAAAGATCATCTAAACAGTTTACTAAATGAACTAATTTATTTAAAACTTTAATAATCAGAAAGGAGAACATTCAGACAAAAGAAGAAATAATAAATATTATGGAACTAACCAAAGATTTACCGCCAGAAAAATATGTGATTATGGTTTAAATTATTTTCTTTATTAATCTAAGTTAAACATTAAGTTTTGGATAGCGATAGGGAAACAAATACATTAATTCGCAATAACATTATATAAAATAATATGTTTTTTGATTTTGAATGTTCAAATAAAATTGTATGTGTGTGGAAATTTTGTATGTTTGCGATGCTCGAGGAGTAAGAAACCTACTACGAACTCTAATAGGAAGGTAAAGATTATTTTGGTACATTTTATGGTTATTAATAATATAATGTATGTTTTATTTATTTAGATCAGCTGTGAATCGAATGAATGTAATGCAAAGTTTTATTGTTATAATTATTGTAAAACGCATTTTGGAAAAACAACACTCTAAAACACTTTGAGATGTGATTAGATTTTTTAAAAATATGCATACGATAATCATTTAATGTGTTATTAATATAGTTCAATATAACCGATGGTTATGTCATATTTTCTGTTAATTTTCCGATTAGGATATTTAAGTGTTATTTTAACAAACATAGATGTTGAACCTACAGTGTAATAAAGCAAGACAAATTGTTCTTATAGAATAGGGAAATGTTTTATATTAGTGAATTTTGTTTATTGTTTTAAAAGGTAGTTAGTTTTATCGATGTTGGATACAGTAAAAATCTTGAGAGATAGTTTGGGTAGTGACTTGGTAGTACATGGAGATTCGGAAACCAAGAGGATGTATTTAAAACTAGGATGCTACAGGGAATGGAATAATAAGTAGTTTTAGATGGTAATCAGCGTAGTTAACAAAGCCCTACGACTATTACACATGTTGTCATGGACAGTGTTATTTTATCTTTCTTGTGAATCTTATTAGATGTTTGGTAAAGCTGAATAAATAGCTGCCACATCATGCTTATCACCAGGGTTATCAGACAATGAATGTCGGCCCTATTCACACTGTTCCATACATTTTGAAGTATATATTTTGATAAGTGATCTATCTATCTTCCCAATATCCTATACATCTTTCACTATCTTTATCTGTATTTCTTGCAACTACATCGTTATTTGATAAGTCTATTGAAAAGAAACAATAGATATTTTAGAATGTATGTCATGCTGTTATTTGAAATAAGAATAGTTAAGTATTAACAAAGAGTAGATTATGATTATTGAAAGAGAGATGCAGATATCCTAAGAAAGGAAGGAGTCAGAGAATTATTTTAATTTTTAAGAAATGAACTACAATTTTATAAAATATATCCAAATAGAAATATACAAAAATATTAAAAATGATTTAACGTTTTCTTATTGTTGATTGTATTTAAAAATATAAGTATTGCATATTTAAAGAATATAATAACATTCGATGATTATAATATATGTGAAACTAAAACAGGTGATAATTAAACCCGTGTTATGGCATTATACATGAGTATGGCTTATGGAATGAATGTCTTAGAGTTTACGAGCATTAGAGAACAAACGATATAGGTAGTAATAATATTTGAACAATATGCAGAGTGACTTATATAGAGTTACAAGGAAATGTAATTTTAATTTTTTAAGAGGAAAAACCATATTGATTGTAAATTTATAATGTTTATAAATGATGTTTATCCACATATATAATTTATAATATGGTAATTTTAATATTAAAAGGTAAAGAATAGTATTACCCATAAAATAGTTAAAATAAGTAATATAATAAACCTAAGGAGAAATAAATAAATAACTTATAAAACGTATAACAATTTAAATTAACTATAAAAGAAATCTAAAAATGTATAATTCAACTATTGTAGTGTTAAAAGAAAAGAGGATATCCCATGTAAATAAATGTAAATAGATTTGTTTGTTTTATCTTAATTTTGATTGTTGTTAATAAAATTCTAAAATTTGTTTATTAAAACTTGTGTCTGAGTTTTGTTTTCTCTACATCATTGCATGAATTCATAGGATATGTTTACCATCATTAAACTATTTATATAATTGTTTTGCACAAAATATAAATAGAAAAGTCTATTTGATCTGAAATATTTATTGATGTTTTGTAATTGAATAATTATAAAATTGCATTACGTTACTGGTCATAAATCCATTGTCATAATATTTTGCTAAATTGTATGCTATTAATTGCCACTTGCTTCATTTATCAGATTATCTAAACACTGCCACTTACTAATTTATTTTATTACTTAAAGATAAAAAAGGAGGATATTGGATTATTAACTAATTTATTACGATTATAAATTTGCGATAAAAGAAAAAAAGTTGTACTAGTTAGATTAAACAATGAAGATTGTGATTATTATTATTATTGTTTTATTATTAATCTAATTTCAGAGTAGTAAATTATGACACAAAATCCCTTATCATATTTTGCTACCTTATTTTAATTTAACCTTGAATAAATTTAAGAACCTGAGATTATTTCATTTGAGCTAGATAATTACTATTATTGTTATTATAGATAAAAGATTAATACTTTAATTGTTAAATGAGTCTTAGTGATTAGAAGTTGTTATTATATGTAATAGTAGTAAAAGGGGGGATAGGGTTCTTATACCATTGAGGTGGTATCCGATGGGATATTATCTCAATGTAATCTACTTTGTCACCCTTTATTTCCACTTCTAGTCTCATGAATTCTGAAATAGTTATTTGAGTTAGTCTAAAACAGAACCTAAATTAATTTTAAGAAACCTGAGCTAGTAAAGCATTTAATTGAATATCTCATTAATTATTAGAGCTAGAACCCGGTGAGGCGATTTCACTATGTTATATTATTTATTTTGGGGGAAGTGGAGTACACATATACACATAATTACATGTAGGGTGAAAGGGTAGATTGTGGCGTAATGTGGAGGGCTCGAGGTGTACGTAGTTACACAACATAGGTAAAGGGCAGATTGTGGCGGTCCAACTTTAGAGGGGCCCGATATGTTAGAAAGAGAGGGCATAATATATATATATATACACTACTACATTGTTGTATGACATGAGACACAACCATCTAAGTTATGGTGACTAGTTAAAAATCACATAATAAATTTTAAGGTGTAATCTTATGTGGACTCTACTAATTTAAGTAATCTTTGAAAGTTTGCAGACAGTAATGTTTTGTAGTGTCACAATGTATATATACACACACTACTACATTGCTGTATGACATGAGACACAACCATCTAAGTTATGGTGACCAGTTAAAAATCACATAATAAATTTTAAGGTGTAATCTTATGCGGACTCTATTAATTTAAGTAATCTTTGAAAGTTTGCAGACAGTGATGTTTTGTAGTGTCACAATGTATATATATACACACTACTATATTGTTGTATGACATGAGACACATAACCATCTCAATATATATATACTAATTTATTAATTTGAAAAAAAAAAGTGAAAATGTCAATATTATTTAAAGAAACTATTCCAAATGAATCAACAAAATTTCTGATTGGTAGTTTCATTATTCGCAGACCGAAGAATAATTGTAAGTACTATTAAAATCATTCATTCTTTTATTTATATACCTGGATCTCTTTTTGTGCTGATTTTTCAAATGAGATTTTGAAGTTATGCGATTCATGTTTCTTCTTAATATCTTTTTGTGCAGTTTTCTTTTATGTGATAAAGAAGTTCATATGTCACTTAAAATTGGTATTTCCCTATTTTATATACACACTAAATTTTACATACTTTAAATGTCTGTTGGAAAAAGGTTTGGCAATAAATTTAGATACCGAAGAAGATTTAGAAAAAGATAATAAAACAGAAGTGGAACCTGTTCGTTCCACAGCAAAAATGATTCGAGAAAGTCTTCAACTTTCTAATCAATTGGAAAATCATTTTCTTTTTAAATGACACGAATTATGAATGAGCTCTTAAATTCCAATGAGAGTTAAATAATTGTATGGCAGTGTTATATATGTGTATGTTTATATTTTCTTTTATACACATATATACATGGAGAAACTTTTAGACAGAAAAACGTTACAAGTAAAAATATTTAAGAACTTTTAATTTCTTTTTTTTAAAAAAAAATATCATTAAAAGTTTTTAAATAGTTTTACTTGTAACTTTTTTCTGTCTAAAAGTTTCTCCATGTATATATGTGTATAAAAAATTTAACCATTAGTCATTATTAACACACTCATGGAAGTTTATTTTCTAACAGCTAGTCATAGCAGTCTGAACATCGCAAGCTTCATAAACAATTAGTAAAATCATCATCTCAAAGTTTAATTACTGATTACATTATCAACAGAAAACCATTAACACAGCATGAGACTGAAGTTGGTGCTAATTGTATTTCCTCTGATGACAAATCTGATTTCTTACCAATTCCCAAAGAACCACATATTGTCAAATAGCGATAATGATTAAAATATGTATGAAAAAATATAAAATAAATTACACATAAAAACATTGTTTTGAATAAAATTAAAAAGTTAATAAAAAAGTTTGTCTTGTATCAATTTTTTTTTCAAATATCTGAAATTTTCTATTAGTCATACTTTATTTCCTTTTTTTTTTTTTATGCAAATTTTAAAGTAATTTACCTTGTTAGCGATTTTTGAAAAATTATGGAATGTATCCCTCATTTTTCAGGGTAAGTAAAGTCAATTTTTGTGCAATTTTTTTAATGCGGATTTTCTGTGGAATCTATCTACTGCATAAAAAGAGACCCAGGTGTATTTTGAAAATGAAGCATATATTTTGTATAGTTTTGTGAAACATTTATTTTTTTGATGAGAATATAATATTTAGATTCAGATTATATTCAAAAATACTTGCTTTAACAAAAAGACAAGTTGAAATGAAATGTAATGTTGTAAAACAAAAAGTAATGATTGGGTGAAAAAAGAACGTCTCCATAATCAGTTACTTTTTTTAATAATTATGAATGCAATTTTAAAATGGAATTTAATTGTTTACGATGACAATAATAAATGGTTTGCATTTTAGAAATAGAGTTAAAACAAACTTTCATTTGTTAATGATTTTTAGTTGCAATCATGAATGTAAAAAAAGCTATTAATTCTGTTTACGTCTTCCACAGACTAGATTTTTCTATACTGGCAAAATTGAAATATTTTTCATTGGTAGCTTATATTTCTTACAAAAATTTAAACATTTGGAATGCAATATAAAATAAAAGTTTAAGGATTAAAATGTTGGAAATTGAACCCAAATGGCCATCAAAATAAATCACGAAAGCATAAAATGTTGTATGAAAAGTTTATCCAAGAATTTGAAAAGGGTAATCACAAGTAGGAATATAGATTCTGAAATCAATATGAACTTCAAAATGTCAAATCAATTCAAGAGAGCATGTTTTCTGATAATGAGTCACTATTATGCTTCCAAAGAGAAAACAAATTATGGAAGAAAAATAATGTCATTCAGAGAATATTTAATTACAATGAAATTGGATTATTCAGGTACATTAATGACTTGAGAAGACAGAAATCTGACACTAGTTTTTATTTTATTTTTTAAAAAATAAGATATGGTGTAGCAAATTTTATTATTTTTAATTTTTCAAATGAATGTGATTGAACATTTGTAATAAATTTTGAAGTAAATGTCTTTCCTAAATTTATTATTAATAACTACATTTTTTTTTTAAAATGTTATTTATACTGCAATCTTAATTTATATATGCTTTCATGATGAAAAATACTGTACACTTACAGCACAACAATCAAAGCTTAACAACATATGATACATGTTGGATTATTTCCATCATTGGTTAAAGTATTACCTTAAAATTCGATATTCAAAAATATTCCAGGTTCATTTCTCATGCTAGTACTGTCATTGGTCAGATCAGCAACATCTGAAGTTGAAAGGAGAATAATATCACTTGAAACATTGTGTATATATTAACCGGCATGCTATTACTAATAGTTGAAAATTTAAATAAGGTTAAATTTTTCTACTTAATATTAGATGATGGAAATAGTTCAAAATATAAATACAACTAAAATAACATCATCACAAAACCTCAGGAAAACACGTGACACATTATGAGCATAATGGAGGACTAAAAACAAAATATAATAAATATTGTGACTATGGTGTATTTATTAAACTCATTATTTTGTTAGGCTTCTCAATACATAATAATTGGTAAAAAAAATCAGAATAATTAAATAGTAGTGTAATGCTGAATGACCAAAGAGAGAAAGGAAGTATCACAAAGCAAGAACAGATGTAAGCATGTGGTTAAATGTATATGGACACTATAAAAAACAAACAGAAACTTCTTACAAAACATCTTTGTTTTATTACAAGCTTATAATTTCGTGTAACTGAATTTTATCACAAATAAACTTCATTTTAAAACATTTGAATCTGTTTAATCATATGTGAATCTTGAAAAAAAGATTAATGCCAATAAAGTAAAATAAAATGCCAGAAGTAGCTAATGAAAAACTTGTGAAGTATTCCAGCCCATATCTCACAAACTTTCTCAGTGAGATCAAAATTTTAAAATTCCTGCAATAATCATAACAAAAATGTTTGATTGTGGAGTTCTACAGAAGATAAAATAAGATTCGAGAATGTGGAATACTATGAATTCACTGAACATTCTTATAACTTCTATTAATTTGTAGACAGATGTAAATGTCACATGGGAGAAAGTGAATAGTCAGGAAATGGCAAAAACTTCATGATTCTTGAACCTGTTTTCATTTCTACCAGATACAGTACATATATTTCTTAACAATTAATTTGCCCATAAAAATGTCATCCAGATAAAGAAAGATTGATGCATCTAATCACTGAAATGACACAGGCTCAAAAGATATGTTACTTTTATAATTTTTTATTTTTTTGGAAATGCAAGCAAAAATTTCAACAATTCTGAGATTCTGATAAAGGTCTGAGTATCTAGCTTATTCAAATTAATGTAGAAACTGTGGTTCCAATAGATTACATATCCCACGTACACGATTAAAATTATCAAGTTGTGAAATTTTAAAGGAAACTCAGTAAAGTAAGTCTCAAATCAATTCCATAAATCTTTCTCTTTAAACTTGCACGAGGAAATGGTAGATTCAGCATAATCATTTACTTAAAAAAAACAGCCGGCTAACTACAATATGGTGATATTTCATTGGTATATTTAAGAATTGGATGGGTTCGTGTAATATACACATAACAACGAACTAATTACTTCACATAAATAAAGGGTAGAAATATGATTGTTTGAAAAACATTTAATATTATACAAAATGTTTCTTAAACTGGATTATTTTTATTACTTTACATATATATGTAATAGAATTTATTTTAAAAAAAATCACAACTTATTACTTGGAAGGTCAAGTGCAGTTTGAACAACAAACGCGAAAGCTGAATACGCAGTTGTATTTGTATTCACGACAACCAAATTAAGATTTTTTTTTCTTTCCTAGGAATCGACTATGGTGATTTCGTATCTCTACCACGATAATCTTACATTAATATAATACACGGAGTAAAAATTAACGATAAAAACACAAATTGGTTAATTGCATCACTATTTATTGGAACGAATATCTACGCAAAGTAGAAATAAAGAACGACCGTTCTCTATTATTAATTTCTCAATACATTTTATATTAAGTACAACGGATCGATTGATGATTAGATCATACATTCAAAATATCACTGAAATATCGATACATTAGTAATACAAACATCGATCAAATTGTTGGTGGAATTTTTATTTGCTTTAAAAGATTCGCAATTTTCCTATGTATTAAGAATTTGGAGAAAACATTTCCGATTTCACTTTACCTGCAAGACAATCTTTATAATGTATTCTCTATTAAAACAGTCGATTAACTGCAAGTTTCAGCAAGAGAACTCATTTTGTTGCAGAACATTTCCTGTGGGATTAAACTCAAAACTAGCATTAAGAAAATGACAAGCTGTGCGTGTAATGGATACCTGATCCTTAGCAATAGCGTTTAAAGCCTCAGGATTACATTAACATGTCTTAACAAAGTTTTGAAAAGAGTAAAAAAAAAAAACTCATTTAAGAAATCATATTTTTCTTTATAAAATTCCGTCCGTTTAAATCCTTTCCCACTAATCCCCATTGTACTACCTTAAATCAAATTCAAGATTCTAACTTCGAAATAATCACTTTTTGCTTTAACTTGGCAGTATTTAATATTTGCAGCTGCATAATTAAACTTAAATTTATGACGTATTATTTTTACTAATATAATAAGTATAATGTGGCCAACAGCGTTACTACTGCTGGAATAAAATATCTCAATACCATAAACAAATAAACAGAAGATAATATAATGGCTATTCTGCTTCATAACATATCCCATAGAAAATAGAGGGATTTGAACTAGATTTTCAGTCTAGATTTATTCTCCACCCCATCTCAAACAATCAATACACATGATCACACCCATGTGAAACAAATACATGGTCCCCAATATAGGTATTTCGTGCAGAATTAGCTCTCACCAGTGGGGACAGTTCATAATCTCCCCCACACATATACAAAGTGCTTGGCTTGCATTAAGGTAATAAATAATTTTAAATTTTAATGGACAGACTTCAATCTTCCCATCCTTCCAACAATTCAACTGTCTATTAAAAAATCAATAATGGAAATGCTCAAAGCTGTTGGTAGATTTGATATTGTAGTCATACCCATGTAGATATTACAACAATCTAATCTCTCATATTATCAGACCAATATGTATCCACATATCGGTTCTTTGAAATAGAGAATAAATATAGACTGAAAATCTTAAGTTCAAATCCTTCTATTTGCTTATAGTGAGCATCCCATAGTAATATTGGGACTACTTCAGAGAAAAATATATAGCAAATAAAAGTTGATAAATATATATATAATTACCTTTTACTCTATGTTTTTAACAAGTTCTGAGGAAATTATTATAAATATTGTTGTAATATATAATAATCAGCTTGATTTATGAGAGTAGTTTTTTACCAGGTGGTATGAAAGTGGGCTAGAAGAAAAATCTGAATTTAAATTCATTACTAAATAGTTCAAAACAGTTAATTAATAGCAAATCTATTTCCAGGGTAGTTTATAAGATTCCTCCCAATTGTCATAAAATTTATATAGGTTAGAGTAAATTAAGCTTTAATGTTAAAGTTTATAGCAGTAATGTTGAACACAGATGAACTAAATATAGGTCATAAAATATTATTTAACAAGGCAGAGGTTATCTGATATGAAAAAAAGTGAATTGAAAAGAAGAGCAAAAAAAATTTTGATGATAAAACTTTTTGAATCTGAGATCAGCAATCTCATGAAGATATCATTTGATGTTAAAAGAAGTTTTTGAAGTGAATTATGGGAAGAACTATTTTGTATTGCATATATGTATATGTTGTTTGTACCTGTGCTGTTTTTGAAGTGAATTATGGAAAGGTTTATTTATTTTATATATTTATGTTGTTTGTATGATGTTAAAGGAAATTGGTTTTTGAAGTGAATGATGGGAAGCCTATTTTGTTATATATATATATATGTTTGTGTGTGTGTTCATAACTTATTAAATTTCCATTTGACAAGATCCATTTGTTAATAGATTAAACCATGGTCATGGAAGAATTTTAGTATAATGTTATATGAATTTCTACTTTATTAATATATAGATGTATTTGTAAACAAAGGGAGTAAACCACCTCTTCCAGATTATGAATTAAAAGCATTTTAAATGTTGAACAAAGGACCAAAAATAGAATGAATTCACTTATTCTTGGAAGCTCTGGCATTTATAACTATATCTTTGCCAATGTTATCGGTAATTCAAAATGATATTAATTTATCACCTACATGAAATATGACACTCATAATCAATCACATAAGGCTGGAGATAGAATCTTTCTTTAAACATCTTGATTGTAATACTTAAATAAGATTTAATATGTAAACTTTAAATTAAACACATCCCAATGTACATGTAAATCAAAAGAGTGAATCACCAATCTCTAGGCTATGATGGTAAAGGGAATTGGTTTTTGAAGCTCCATCTAGTGACCATAAAATGCAAGCTAAAAGCAAGTTACAAAATTTATAACTTGTTTTACTATATGGTGAAACTGAACTGATTTCAGACCCATATAGCTATCTAGTTTGTTTGGCTGGATTTGAAGACATGACATGTCTGAGAAATTTCATGCTTTCAAAATGATAGAAATGTGTTTGATAAATGCTGATTTTAGAGTTAGTATTTAGATCTAGTTTCTAGTCTTCCAACCCTTCACTGATGTGAGCCAACTAGCTCAAAACCATGGTCTGTAGGTGGGAAGACAATGAAAGAGATGTTGAATTCTATCTCTCTCAGCATTTACGTAAACAAGCTTGTTAGGAGCTATTGGTAAAGCTCCATCTAGTGATCATAAAATGCAAGTTAAAAGCAAGTTACGAAATTTATAACTTGTTTTATTTATCATATATATATATCAATGAGTGTCAAACACAGCACATGTAAAATTTTATTCATTTTTAATTTTATTAAATATCAAATGAAGTGTATTCCTCGTACATTATAAAACACACACTTGTGTGAATATATATATATATGTAAAGTCATTAAGAGGCATTGTAAATCAATGTAATAACTTGAATTTTATAAATCACAAAGTGATAATTTTTTATTATTATTGTATGTTAATCAAAATCAGAAGGCTTCTAATTGTAGAGCTATATTCAAAAAATCTTAATATCATTTTTTTGTTATTAATAAACTTGTAATTCAATTGTTAAAATTGTATTGCATCATTATCTCTTGGTCACTGTAACAGTTAGTTATAAGTTTCATGTTCACTGAGCTAGATTCAAGCACAATGGCTGATTATATATAAATGGGGATTTATTTAGTGCTTAAGGGGCATTTCAGTATGACATTGTCCTGATTTGGCATAAGGAGAATATTCTTTAAAGCCCCTGCACTACATTTTGTTTAGTTTACTCTATTAGAAATTAAGTTTACAGTTGGCCAGTACATTAATGGTACTAAATGGTCAAAGCATTGATGATGATCAGCATGTTTTATTATCCAGCATTATTGTTTTTGTGGTTATAGATTTTAATGGATTAGCACTTTAGTTTGTGCATCCAAATTATGACTAAATAATTGCCCCAAACTGGCAAATGGCTCAATAGTTAGCCTGGTCTAGAGAAGACTCATTTCCAATCCAGTGACCAGATTGACTGTTGTTTTAATCTGATGTAGTTGACTGATGAATCATTCATGATGATGGATGATTATTTATTTTGAGTATTGTGCAGTAAATATTTCTACTTTTTATATTGCTGGTTAATAAACTTAGTTAATTATGCTTATGATCTAAGAAGTAACTGCCTGATCTCACAGAGATCTTTTGATCTCATGCTCTCTGTAATATATAAATATTACTTATATATTTTGGATGTTAAACATTACTTTAACATTTTTTAAATATCTTACTTAAATATTATACTTTTTGTAAATTTTAAATTTAATTTACTTGGGAGTGATGATAATTTGCTATCACCCCAGGTACAACCTTCTGTTTCTTGCCCTCATCCTAGGGATGACCATTCAGATTCTTATTCCATTACAATACAAGTAAACAATATTATTTTTTATTTTTCTGCATTCATATGCACACAGGTAAGATTATGAATATCATTACCTGGATTCATCCATGTTTAATTCATAGCACTATAATACCTACGTTCGATTGGATCACAGTTGCCACTAACTGGGTACTTTAATGTGATGAAAAAAACCTTTAGACATATTAAAAACGTCTAACACATACGAGTTTAAGATTTTTAATATCTTATTAGATATTCTAAACAATGAAATATTTCAGTAATGATATTAAATAAATAATCTCAAGTATATATATATAAACTAAAGCTATCTTTAGAAATAATGAAAAATAAATTATATCAATAATTTAAGACATAATTAAGTAGAAAAATAATAAGATAAAAAAAATTATATAAAAAATAAATTAGATTATTAAATCATCAGAAAGTTGTTTTTAAAAAATAAAAATAAAACAAAAATTAAATTAAGGAAACTTAACAGCATAAATAATTCATAAAGATGGATTTTCTTCACTTAATTAAAACAATACTAATTCCCAGACCAAATTACTTGTGAAAGCAAAAAATAACCTTCCAAACTACTATTTCAACATTTCAAAAATAAAAAAGCAAGCTAAAAAATAAAAATGCAATATAATACTCTAGGTAATATAATATTCCATTAAAAAACAAAAAAAGGTGATAATAATAATCAATAAATATTAATCAATTATTATAAGAGTTTATTTTAGAATATATAAATAAAAAAATATAGAAAAAACGAGCATACAGAAAAGTTAGATGAGAAGAAAAAAAAAGGAAAATGAATAATTAATAATTGAATGATTAGCTTAATCTAATATTAAAAATTCGAAATAGTAAAAAAGGCAACAACTATATAAAAATTTACTAGGCCAAACTCTAGAGTTTACATTACTAATGTAAATGAGTAAAATTCAAGATGATTAGGCAAAAATATAACTCTAGAATAAAATCCAAATTATTACTGTAGAAGAAAAGTAATTAAATTGTAATACACGTAAAAACAACAACTGAATATTCAAATCTTTATTTAGAACAGGACTGCACTATAGCATAGAAATAGCCTTTATTAATTTGCTTACTGGTATCATTAAATATTGGTAAGAATGTTATTTATATTTAGTATATAATTAAATGCACTTGATATGATGATTAGAATTAATATACTATGAATAATATTATTAATAGTAATATTTTACATTGTATCAAAAACTATGGTAAACTAAATTACGTTTGTGAACAATAATATCTCTCTGATCTTATAGTTTAGCCATTTTTTGATGTTCCAATTAAAAATATAAAGCAAATGTGAAAATCATCTAGTTCAAAACTTGGTACAAATAAAATTGCTACATTGGGTGAAAATTTCTGATGGTTGAACATCGTGTTCTAATATAAAGTTGAGTACTACTGATGTTGCCAAATGGAAAGTAAATAAAAGATAGTAACTGAGAATAAAAAATAAAGTGAACATTATTTATTACAAATATAAATTTATTTAATGCATATTGATTACATAAGTAATATTTACTAAGGCAATTAACCTAAAGCATGTGTGGTTGAAAATGCAAAGGTAGGGACCTCTACAGGTCTTAACCAATGCGTAAGCTTGTGGTTAAGACCTGTAGAGGTCCCTACCTTCGTATTTTCAACCCCTGTCTTTTCTTCCAATGCATAAGCTTGTGGTTAAGACCTATAGAGGTCCCTACCTTCGCATTTTCAACCACACATGCTTTAGGTTTATTGCCTTAGTAAATATAAATTTACAAATTCAAAACATTTTAAAAGATAATATTTGGACTTTGCAAAATAAAAAATTAAGTGCTCAAATGAATATGTAACGAAAACAATGATTTTTCATGTTGGATCACAATCTTCACCGATTTGTAAAAAATACTAAATTAATTATTTCTTATTTGAATTCCATTTTTAAAATTGAAATTTGCATTCATATTAAAATATTATAAAAGATTTATGAAAGCATTTCTTTCTCAGCAAATGAATCTCAACTTCTGTTTTTATTGTAGTTATGGTTTATTTCACTTCTTTTCCTACAAGGAAACATTTTCAAATAAAATCTAATTGTAATCACAATTTTTTTTTTGGTTTAAAATAAATATTTTACAAATATTTTATAAATATGTAGATAAATTACTGAAAAGTATACTTTTTCTTTCCAAATTAAAAAAAAAAAAAATCTCACACTCAAAGCCTGAGAACAATCAATCTACAGATTCTTTGTATTATCAGTGACTCTTTTGAATTTTGAAGTCTGTAAGATCTGTATACTGATACTGAAAGGAAATATGTCTATGTGTTTGAAAAGGAAGGTTTTTAATAAATGTGCTTTTCCAGTTCTTACTTATGGATCTGAGACTTGGACATTTAATAGAAGAGCAATACAGAGACTTCAGACCACTCAAAGATATATGGAGAGATGCATGTTGGGAGTAACAAGAAGAGATTGAAAACACAATGTATGGGTAAGAGAATAAATAGGTGTTACTGACCTCATTGAAAAAATTAAAAGACTGAAGTGGAGTTGGGCTGGACATATTGCTAGAAAAGATGATAATAGATTGACAATTGAAACTTTAAATGGGATTCCAAGAGATTGTAAAAGACTCAGAAAGAGACCACATGTGAGATGGAGGGATAAAATAAGAAAGTGTACAGGGGTGATGTGGAGAAGAGAAGCTAAAGATAAGAAAAGATGGATTGAACTTGAAGAGACCTTCATCCTGCAGTGGATTGATAATGGTTGTTGTTGATGATGATGATGATCTGTATGTTACTGACATCTTAATTTTTTTTTTTAAACTAATAATTTTAATACAATTTTCCATTACTAAATAAACACAAACTAGCAAATAAACAGTATAGATAGCCACAAAATAATGAAGAGAAGCTGAAAAGGACAACAACACCATCAGAACATTTCAGAACATGCTGCTGGTAAATAGATAGTAAGTACAGAATTTGTGGATGTTTTTCTATGCTTATGTTAACTGAACTTAGAAAACACTTAAAATTATGGTTGTACACACACTAAATCATGACGTTCTGTACGGCACATTAAAAATAATTAATAATTTAAAGACCGTTCTATATGCTAAAAATTAAGACCAATATTTGTTTCCTGTTACTTATAATACATATAATTTATATTTGCAAGCAATAACTGTAAGTATAATACAATTTTTGATCTACATTCAGCATTTTTTGGGATGACATTGTTTATTTTGTGTTAAAAGTTTAAAATCATGCATGTTTGTGCAAATGTTGATAACAGAATTTATTAAAACAAAATTGAAAATAAAATTATATATAATATATTGTATAAAAGGAGAAAATATTGATTTAAAAAAGAAACAATTTTTTACAGTCTGTTTACATAATTTAAATTTTTGTGAGACCCAATGCATAATAAGCAATATTTTATGAGGACTGCGACTTAAAAAGAGTTGACAAAGTCTGTTTGAAATAACAGAGATTACATTTCTAAAAGCATCTCAAACTGAATGGACTGCCACCCTTGTAAATAAATTACGAACTCATCTGGATAGTTTTCTCCTTAGCTCAACACTTTAATTTCTCTATAATAAATATATATTATTTAAAACTACACCTGGGTCTCATTTTATGCGGTAGATAGGTTCCTCAGAAAATGTGCACAAAAGAAATCACACAAAAATAGACATAACCTACCTTGAAAAATGGGGATAGGGGATGTCATTTTCCAAAAATCGCATAAAAACAAAGCAACAATGTAAAATTACTTTAAAATTCGCATAAAAAAAAATAGGAAAATAAAATATGACTAATAAAAAATTTCAAATTTGAAAAAAATTGATACAAGACAAACTTTTTTTACTTTTTTTATTAACTACAGTATTTAATTTTATTGAAAACAATATATTTTTATGCGTAATTTATATTTTTTTTTCATACATGTACGGTATTTTAATAATTACCGCTATTTGAGACATCAGATTAGTCACAAGAGGAAATACAACTAGCGCCAACTTCATTTTTTTAAATTGGTCTTATAGTGGATTCATCCAAACTAAAACATTTTCCAATTGTTGTTGATCCTTCCCATTTCGCTAAACGATCTAAAATTGAAATTTTTGTTTCCAAAGAAATTCATTTTCTTGGGTGTTTTTTCCTCTCCATTAGAATAAACTAAAAGTTTAACATAAGAACTTAGACTTACGATAATAATAAGACACCGACTGACCACTGTTGGAGAAAATTTAATTAAAACTAACCATTAAAAATTAAATTCTTATTTTTATCTTTAATTTTTTAATTTTCAATTCTGTTTAAAAATCAAATTCCATCGTTTCACATGACATTAATTTCAGATCACGTTATGTAATTTTTAAATTGTTAATTACAATTAAAAATCAGATTTTAATTGTCAAATTTAATTCTGCCCACTACTGTTACTCACCTTTTAAAAATAAACTTGTGGATACTAAATGATTGATTAGGTACTCTTTTTTTAAAAAGCAAAAATAGAACATGATTTAAAATGCAAAAATAACATACATAACATTTGAACAGATTTACATTATAATCTTGTAAAATTTATTACTTGCGGACACTAAATGATTAATTGATTATGTACTTTTTTTTAAAAAAGCAAAAATAGAATGTGATTTAAAATGCAAATACAACAACATACATAGTGTAGGCATCTATAATGTTTGAACAGATTTACATTATAATCTTATAAAATTTAATGTGTGTATATAAAATGGGAAAATCCTGATTTTAAGTGAATTATGAATTTCTTTATTGCATAAAATCTATTACAGTACTATTATAAGCGCTGAAAATATTGAAATTATTAGATGGAAGTCGAACTCAGATAATACGCTATTACTTTAAATATGACATGAGTGTGCAAAATTTATGATATTTAAAGTAATAGCACATTATTGGAGCTTGACTTCAGATTTAATAATTTTTATTGCATAAAAGAAAACTGCATACAAAGATATTAAGAAGAAACATGAATCGCATAACTTCAAAATCGCATTAAATAAATCTGCATAAAACGAGACCCGGGTGTATTTCAAAATATAACTTTAGCATATCATGGTATTTGCATTCAAGCACAGGTTACATGTGTGTGTATATATATATTTAATAATACTAAAAAATATTACAAACATTTGAGAAATGCCTTTTCTTACCAAATGATATATGTGCAAAGGTGGAGATCAAAGATTACATGCAAACATATGCACATATATATTTATAACTGAACACTTGTAACTTCAAAATGTAAACTATTGATAAATATTGTACATATAATATGAATATATATGAGAGATAATGACCTGGGCCAACTTATGAGTGATATTTCAGACAAAAGGCATCTGGGGGATCGTATGTCTTTTATCGTATTTTGTTATTCATACGATTTGAAAAAAATGTGTGGAGTATGGAGGTTGTTTAATATATTTATAAAAATATTACAGATGGGACAGACATGTGAATAACTAACTCCATGTGTGTACGTTTAACTTAAAAAATCAGATATATTAATCTTTAATAGAGGTTTAAAGTTTATATCTGGGCTAGAGAAGATATCTGGTTTAGTAAATTATTAGTGATAATCATTACCATATTTATCTAGAATGAATAATGTCAAACTTGTGGGTGGATTAAGCTTCATACTAGTAAATCAAAATGTAGTACTTTACTATTGATAAATAAAGTACATATAATAAGGAGATATATATGTGTAATTATAAAGAGTTTGAACTCAGACTTACAAGCTCCCTACAGCTACACACTTCATCTTATACAACTGATACACATGATCACATATCTGTAACAAACATAAATTATCTCCAATATATGTATTTTGTGCTGAATCAGCACTCATCAGTTGGTCTAGATCACTATTTCCCACACATATGTACATTCAGTGCTCAGTTTATATTAAGATAGCAAATCTTCAAACTTTAATGGACAAGCTTCATTCAGTCTTTTCTACTGTCCAACTTTTCAGCCATCCATATCATTGAAAATTCAATGATGAAACACTCAAAGCCCTTGTCGATGCCAATATTATAGTATGTAATATTCTGTATTCTGCCCATTGGATATATTAAGATCCTACAGATGAGGAATCAGAGTGACTTGAAGTCAACATGGGTATGACAATAATATTGGCATCAACAATGTTTTGAGCGCTCAATCATGGAATTTTCAATGATATGGATATCTGAAGAGTTGGAGAGAGGAAAAGATTGAATCCTGTCTATTAAAGTTTGAAGATTTGCTATCTTAATATAAACTGAGCACTGACTGTATATATATATGGGAGGCGATGTGCACCAAATGATGAGTGCTATTTCAGCATGAAATGTGTATATTGGAAATCATAGCTGTAGGGAGTTTGAAAGTCTGAGTTCAAGTCCTTTATAATTACATTAAGTTTAGTATAGACAATATACTTATATTTGAATATTATATACATATAAGATGGTGACCTGTGCCAACTGATGAGTGCTGGTTCAGCATGAAATGCATTGGGGGAGGGGTCTTTTATTGTATCTTTATTCACATCATTTTAAAAGAACTGTGATGGTGTGAAGGTTGCTTAATATATTTATAAAGAAAAGATATTATACATGGGACAGAGAAATGTGAATATTTTCATGTGTGTGTGCGTTTAAGTTAAACAAATCCGATATATTAATTTTTAACTGCGATTTAAAGTTTATATCTGGCTAAAGACAATCTCTGCTTTAAAGAACGATTAATGATATCATTACTATATTTGGCCAGAGTGGATGGAGTAAGTTTGGCATTTGTAATTCAAAATGTAATAATCATATATATATATCTTTACACATACCCAGATGTCAATAAAAACGTTTTAATGTAATATTATTTTCTTTGATAGACAATAATAAATTATTAAATATCCGCATTTCTGAACTGATATTAAATTGCAGATTGCCAAAGCCTTTTTTTTTTCTAATTCCACTCTGACTTTTATAAACGAATTACACTTACAAACGAGGCAAACTTTTCCACTGAAAAGAATTTTTAACAAACTATAATAATGCTAATGAAAGTTAGTGAACCAATTATCAGTAGTAATATCATACAACTGTTTTTCTTACTGAGCCGGGCAGATTAACAATTGTGGAATTATACCTAGATATTCTTGGCTAATTATTTCAAACTCAAATGAGCTAGATAATGATTATGCTTTCAAAGCTTTCTCTCAAATTGGTTGAATGTTCTAAGATAAAAGAAAAACAATAAAATTGTCACTTATATGCTGAGCTACTAATTAAGCCACATGTGACATCAAATTAAAACGCAATACCATAATAAATAATTAAAGAATAGTCCACAACACATCTATTAACACATTTCAAAAATCATTAGATGCAACATTTCACTTTAAAATACAATTGCTTAAAAGAATTACATTTCTTTTACAAATATATAGCTAAAAATTTACCGCTATATGTGTGTGTATAAACTAATCTAAAATTGAGTCTACTGACGTATGAAGTTCAGATTTTAAATTTTAGGATATAATTTATTAAATTATGAAAAATATTATTCGTCTGAAGATATGTGATGATGGTATATTAGATGTTCGACTATTTCCATTATCTATCAGTTGAATGTATAGAAAATTTTAAACAATTTGTTAGTAATAACACACAAATAGACTAACCTGGGTAGTCTATTTGCGGTATAATTACTAACCTGTGTTGTCTATTTGTGTGTTATTACTAACAAGTTGTTTGTCTTTGAAAAGTTTAAATAAAGTTTAAAAATTTCTATACATTCAACATTTACTGATAGATGATAGAAATAGTCCAACGTATGTAAAATATTCACTCAAATTCTTATTTTGAAACGAAAATAAAAATTGTAGACATATATGAACACATTTATAAAATTTTTTCTGATCATATATATAAAAGCTTGATTTTTTTTTATAAAAAAAGATATGAAAATTACTTTTTTTTTTATTAAAAAAAAACCCAAGCTTTTATATATTTATGATCAGAAAAAATTGAATAAAAAGATATGGAAATTACTTGTCAAGCGTTGGTGGCTTAGTGGTTAGCATAGCTGCCTTCCAAGCAGCTGGCCCGGGTTCGCTTCCCGGTCAACGCATTTGACACAGTAAAAAATTAGTTACGAAAAATTAAAGCTTAAAAAAATAGAAGCATTCTTTTTAAATTAATGCGAATGTACGTTTGCTGTTTTTTATAGATAGAAATATGTATTTTTATATTAAAACATACATCAATAATGGATATTTATAAATAATTCGTTTAATTTTTGAGATAGGCATTGCTGGCGATTAGCTTTTTTTCTTAAAAAAAAAACCATCATCATCGACTATCACACTTTTAAAAAAGTAAGTCAATTCTTCATAAATACTCATTTATTACTTTTAAAGATAATTGTTTACGAATGTAAAAATAATAGAGTGGTAATTCATAAAAAATTCTAATCCCGGAAGTGACAAAAACACAAGCGATCTGCGTAAGCACCACTTTATTGCTTCGGCGATCAAAAGAAATCAAAATACCGGAAGTGAGGATCTGTCTAACGTAAGCTAAAGGATCTTCTCCATTGCTGAAAAATCTTTATGAAATAATAAATATAATTTAAAGATGCAAACATTTTAAATTTTAACATTTTTTTTTAAAAGTAAATTTCCATTATTATATCTAGAAATAATTAAAGCAGAAAATACTGTAAACTTCCAGCAAACTATATAATACATCAATTAATAATACAAACCTAGTTAATAAATAAAAAAAATATAGAGTGAACCCACCTGTACATCAATTGAATGATATTTAAGCATTCAATTCATTGAGGTGTTACAATTCAACGCAGGGTTCTGCATTGTAACATGTCAATAAATTGACTGTTTAATTATCATCAGACCTAACAGTATACATGGATCCACTCTGTATTCTTTTTGTTTATTGATGAGGTTTGTATTAGTTTATATATAGCTTAGTAAAGATTTATAGTATCTTCTTCCACATTAATTTCATTTATGTTGAGTTATTACTATTTATATTTATATCTAGAAAGTATTGTAAATGAGACTTCAGCACAAATTTGCATAAGATTATTATTATTTTTTTTTTTACAATTAAATTTTTCATCATAAAAGAATTAGTTTTTATAAATTAAAATTGTTATCACTTTCTAAACACAATCAAAACGGCAGCATCTAAAAAAAAAGAACAAAGTAATTTTAAATTAAATAGAGGAATTTGAACTTAGGACTTTCAGTCTATATTCATCCTCCACTCCATCTCAAACAGCAGATACACAGGACTACACACGTGAAAAAGATGAATGATCCCCAGGATACATATTTCATGCAGAACTAGAACTCATCAATTGGGCACATCATAATCTTCCACACTATATACAAACACTGGTCGGCTTATATTAAGATAGCAATTCTCAAACTTTAATGTACAGACTTCAATCTTCTCACCTTTCCAACAATTCAACAGTCCACTTTATTAAAAAACCAATGATGGAATGCTCAAAGCCCTTGATGGATTTAATATTGTAGTCATACCCATGTAGATATTATATCAATCTAACCCCTCAAATTATCGAACCATTATGTATCCATTTATATTAATCTGAGACAGATGAACTGGACATATACTATGATGTAACCCGTTTACAATGCAATATGTAATTAACATCTTCATTCAGTATAATGCATGCTTACTATAGTCAATAGAGGGATTTGAACTTAGGATTTTTAGTCTATATTCATCTCCACTCTATCTCAAACAACCAATACATATGACCACACACGTGAAAAAGATAAATGATCCCCAATATATGTATTTATTGTAGAAGGAGCACTCAGTGGGCAAAATCATACACATATATATACATACAATCAGTGCTTGGCACTAATTGTTTATATGTGTGGAGATTATAATCTGGACCAACTGATGAGTGATAGTTCTGTAAGAAATATGTATTTCAGGGATCATTTATCTTTTTCACATGTGTATGGTCATGGATATTTGTTGTTTTAGATGAAGTGGAGGGTGAATGTACCCTGAAAATCCTAAGTTCAAACCTCTCCATTTACTATAGTAAACATTCAGTATATTAAATAAATAGGTTATTTTTAAATTAAATATTGTAGAAGTATTTGAACTTTAAATATTATTTTGCTATTTTAAGTAATAAAGACATGCACAAATAAAATGATAATTTAATATGCTTTGCCTTTTTCTAATCATAAAAAAAAGATTATACTATGTACGTGTGATTCTTCATCTGATAGAAAATTTACTTCCTCAGAAGATGATAAAAACTGCATATTTTTAAATATGATAGTTTTGTTAATTTTTTTTGGGAAATATTGTATACATTATTGTATAAAAAATATCTAAAATTGTATATAAATTCACAAATAAACATTCAAACTATTTTCTTTAAAGAATATCATAAAAATGGTGATGTCAAAAAACTGTCAGAATACAATAGAGGGACTTGCTAGGGTGGAGTTAAATTCTATTGTTTTGAGGAATTTTTTGATTTTCTTGCCATCTATAAAATTTTTTAAACTAAAATTTTATATTATTATGTATATAGGAAAATATGTATAATACAGTATAAAGCTTATGGAAATTCACACTAGGTGGCGAATTAATGAAAAACGAAGCAATTCATATGAAAAACGAATATGGTTAAGTTTAGAGAGTAGGAATATTTCACTTATATCTAAAATTCTATAATAAATAAGCTCATGTTATATATGTAATAACAAATAATATAATTCCATGAAAAAATTTCAAGTCTGTTTGGAATAATAATTGAACTGCCATCTGGAGGGCATTTTCAATAACTTTTTATGGTAAAAAGTAGTCCATCTGGTCCATTTTCTTACCGCAAAATGTTACTGAATATTGTAGCTAGAGGGCAGTCCAATTATTATTTAAAATAGACTTTGTAAATTTCACATGACATTACATTTATTCATTATTAAAATATTATTTATCATTATATATATATTGTACATTATAGAAATTAAATATTTAAAAATCCTCATTGTATACACTTAGGATGAAGGATTATTTGTGTCAATATTAACAGCTGTTTATTATTAACATTTTAAATCTTCAATCATCCTCTCTTCCTTATCTACACTTTATAATAAAAAAATATGAATTAGTTTTTCATCTTTTCCATAAATACAGCTGAAGCGCCTCTAGTGGCATAGATGAACATTATCCGCTATCTATAGTTTGCATCTGCAATAACATTGATGTTTTTTCTTCCAAACATTTAGCCTGAATGTTGAATTTGTAGAGATTTATTCAATAGTATGTGTACTGTACTTTGATGTTTCAGTAATTTTTTGTAGATTGTAGTTGCGATCAGAGAGAAATCTTGATTTTTATATTTATTGTAATTAGCATGTGTGAAAGTGAAGAAAAATAATTAAGTTTTTTCTTTTGAAAAGACTTTACTGTCAACATTATTTTAAGCCAAATAAACATCACAATACATATAGATAGTTTTTTTTCCATATGTCAAAGCATTGGCCAGGAAGCAAACCCACGACAACTGTCTGCTTGCTTGCAAGGCAACTGCAATGACCTCTTGGCTACCAAGGCTTGACTATGTATAGAGAGTTTTGCCTGTTTTATCAACATTATTTTGTTATTGTGCAATATAATAGTCGAATACCAAATATTTTTATTGTTCTTTAATTTGATTTTATAAACATTTCACATAATAAAAGAATATAATGATTTTACAATTTTGATTGGTGACTTTGGTCAAATATTTTATCTATCTCTATTACTTATTTATTTTTTCATGTTTTGAAATAGTAAATATCTTACAGTTTAGGTACTATATTTTTTATTCCATTTGCATCAACTATTTATTTTATATGCACAAATATTTCAGTGTTGAATTTCAATTCCACATCTCTAATTTAGTAGATCAAATATTTTACCAATCTTTTTTTTTGTCATCTTCTGAAATATATTTTTTTATTCTATATGAAAAATGTTATTTATTTCATATGAACAAATATTTCAAAATGCTAGAATTTCAATTTTATAACTATTTAGCATATAGATATCTAAAAAAAATACCATTTTTGAACAAAAATGCTAAAAACCATACCCAGTTAAAGGATTATCCATTATTAGTCAAAATAACAGTCATAGATCACATGACCCAATTCTCTTAAGCTTGTAAGATATAATCAATGAGGATTGCCAATTCCTCAACAAGCTTTGTGATAAATGCTTAGCCAGAGCCAGCATTTAAAATATCTCTGTCAGGACCCCCTCTCCAAACCTCTGATCATGGTTTCATGCTCCTCAGAGAGGTTCTAGGGTAGGTTCAGACACTAGATCGCCATTATTGTTTACAGTAATAATTTCATCAACTTTTTAATATCATTTCATCAATTAAAGTAGTTTTTCCATAACAATTAAATAAATAAAACAATCTAAAAAAAATATTTTAAAAAGTCAATGTGAGAAGTATTTTCACTTTTGCTATTCTTTTTTTTTTTTTTTAGAAGAAAATGAAATTCATAGAAAGGGCGATTTTCTGGTGCAGTTCAGAGTTTCAGAATTTAAGATGAAAAAAAAAAAGTAAAATCATTTTAATAGATTACTTTTTTATGTACTTCTTTATTTTTAAAATTTTATTTAAAAGATATTTGAAGCCTGGACCCTTCTAAAGCGCTAAGCATATTCATTCATATTTATTTATTTATTAACAATTTACAGTTTTGAGGACAATTGTGCTACACATGCAAAAGGACTTGTAAATATTTTATTTTAATTTTTATCATAGAAAAAGTATTTTATTTTTAAAAAAATTACATAAATTCAAATTCATAAACATTTGTTTATCTGCACAAACGATGTGGTTTCCTTCTTCTTCATAACCTAATGCTCGGTGCATTTTCGGTGAATTCTTACAAACATAGGTATGATTATGGTGAACTTCACCGAAAGTGCTCTTAGCATTAAGTTATAAAGAATAAAAAAAAAAAAACCACTTCATTACATAGACAAACAAACATTTGCAAATTTGAATTATTTACATAAATTGCAACTGTGTTAAAATAATAAAATAAAAGGTCATGAAACTTTAAGTAACCTATTACAATTGTGTATTTAAAAAGATATTATGAACTACCAATTATTTCTTCAAAAACAACTTTTTAGAAAAAAAAACCTTTACTAAAATTAAAAAAAATTATTATTTCAAATTTGATACTTATACAATACTGACAAATAGAAATTATGAATTTTTCAATGACTTTTCCAATTCCTTCAGTGCCTTTTTCAGGCAAAAAAAACTCTAGTATTTTTATCAGGTCTAATAATAAACCGTTGCCTCAATTTCACCCAAGGTTAAATTATCACCATTGCTATCTGCAGTGTTTAATTTATAGCAGACAACCACAAAACTATTTAGCCAATCACATGTTAATGGTTCAGAAGGTGATGTGATATGAAGTTAGAAGGAAATTGTATGTTTAACAATACCATTCAACTAACATAATCCAAATGTTTTTTCTATTTAAATTTCTCAGCTGGCAACCAATTTAGAAATCTGTAGCTTGAAAGTTCCATTCTGTTGATGCATCAAACCACAAAAGCAAATTAGATTGCACAGGGGATCATGTAATATTCAAACTATATAAATGATAGACTAGCTTATAAGATCTAGAATATATTATTCTATCAAGGAATTAAGCAGTACAGAATAATTCAATACAAATTTTTACTTTATTAAATAGTCAATTAATTTGTTTTTCAAAAAATTTTAAGTTATTATATAACAATCTTAAACAACCCATTTAAATATAAAGACCAACTCAATTCTTCTGGCAGTACAATATTTTTCAAATGTTAATGGATAAGTATTTTTATAGTCTCTCCCATCCCCATTACTATTATAAAATGAAGATCACTAATACACCTAATTACTGATTAATACTTAAATTAATCTGTGCTGGTTAAGAATAGGACACCTGAAAAAGCCTTGACCCCATGTAGAACTTTCTCTATTCTAAATCAGGTCATAGCAAAGTACTTATTAACTAATTACCTCATAAGGTACTCATATATGTGTATAACTTTATCTAGCCTATTCCATTGATTTATTTATATGTACTTTCAGGGGAAAAAAATTGGAATAAAATTTAATTAAACACAGTACCTCCTGCAGTGATATTCATCCACTTTGATATATTTATAATTGTACTGCTTCAGACCAATCAAAGAAGTATGGAGAGATGCATGTTGGGAGTAACAAGAAGAGATCAAAAATGCAATATATGGGTAAGAGAATAAACAGGTGTTACTGACCTCATTGAAAAAATTAAAAGACTGAAGTGGAGTTGGGCAGGACATATTGCTAGAAGAGATGATAATAGATGGACAACTGAAATCTTAAACTGGATTCCAAGAGATTGTAAAAAACCCAGAAAGAGACCACATGTGAGATGGATGGATGAAATAAGAAAGTGTGCAGGGGTGATGTGGAGAAGAGAAGCTAAAGATCAGAAGAGATGGATTGAACTTGGAGAGACCTTCATCCTGCAGTGTATTGATAATGGTTGATGATAATGATGATTGGTGATGGCAGGATATTTGTTTGTTTTTAATGTTTTTTAAATAAACATGGAAATTTATATACATATAATTAAACATGGGACTTAACTCCATAATTTTCAATATACCAATAATTAAATAAATAGAAACTATAGCTAATTTATAGCATGATTGACATTTTAATTAAATCATTTTCAATCCTCATTAACACAGACACTTTATATATAAAATTCCTATTTTGTTTTTTGTCTGATTGGTAAATGTATGTTGGTTCATAAGTAACATGTCAAATTCATAACCAATTAAAAAAACTATTACATCAATAATATTTTATGCAAAGGAAGTAATTCTGCCATTATCAGTTGTCTGGAATGCTGTCAAATTCCATATCAAATATAACAGGTATATTTAAAATTTTTAATTTAGGGGCTTAATTTGATTACAAGTATTTTACACATTTATTTATGTAATATTAAAATCTTTTGTTTAATTTACATTAAATATCAAAAAAGCAACCAATTACAAGGCCAGATACACCTGGTATTTAAATAAAAGTTCAACTTTTTTTTATATTTTTAATTAATTTAACTTTTTCAATCTCCACCCACAATAGATTAATTTAGTATTTCTTCCTAAAGAAAGTTAATTGAATTATGTTGTGAGATGGTTAAACTTAGTCTGAGATTTTTAAAAATAAAATTTGCATTTTTTGCCCTCTGCTGGAAATTTTGCAAAGCTTTTTCTTTTACAGCTTTAAAATTCATGTATACTTATTTTCTAATATTTTAAATACAACAAAATTCAAAATATGGTGGGAAAATTGAATAGGCAGTCCATCAAAGCATCTCAAGCTCTGGGATGATGAGTAGCTATTATATATTTCACACTCTCAAACTTTGCGAGATTACTTCAAGAAAATATTATGATAGTCTAAAAACTTGATTTTTTAGAAAGCTTATGATTTTATTTGTATCGTAATTGTGTAATAATTATTAAAAATCAATAATAAATATTATTACATATTTATTTTTTACAAGAAATGTGTTATTTTTAAATATAAATTATTCTACCACAGTTTATGAGGTCACTCATCTGATTGTTATTATATTTGGTGATATCATAAAAAAATATGAAAATATTGTAAACTTTTAAAGCATAAATTGGTAGATTTAGTAGTTATTAAAAATAATTTGTTCAGATTTTTAAAACAAACATCAAACAAAGATTTTGTTAATTTTCCAAACTGAATCGGCTCCATCTGAAATTTGATGATGTGACAGCATTTTGTTTTGACTAAAATATAATTTTTAAAATAATTCTGAAAATCAAATGTGATTTTTTAAAATTTATTTAATTTCTAAATAAAAATATCTATTGAATGAGGTCAAATGTATTATATTCTGATAAATAATAATAGTTTAATACCAAAATAAAAATTGAAAGCTTAAATCTAGTGAGAATAAAGAAATCTATCAGAATACAGGAGGGTTAAAGAATTAAAACAATAACTTATGATTTATTCATCAATTCATCTATTTATTACAAAATATTTTGCCTTTTGAAATCAATTTAGAAAATAACTCATCATTTTTTTTTAAAATTTTGATATTGAATATATAAAAGGTATATATTATTAATCAATATATTGCAGAATAAACATCTTACTATATATATATATATATATATATATATCTAGTATAGATGCATATATATATATATATATATATATATATAATATTATTGCATGATAAAAAAATTCAAGGAGGAACAGTTATCTTTTAACCACAAAACTACTGGAATTCTTTTATTCATTTTTACATAATATAAAAAAAAAGATAGATGTTAAATCACATACACACCCACACACACTTTTAAAACTTCCCTTTCAATGCACACTTTTGAAACATATAAACAAATATCTCTGTCAAAGATAATAAGCACAAGGTACTTGTCATGCTGCCCAGATCACAATGTCTTACATATGTCATCAGCATTAATTGTGTATTTATTGCCACTGAATTATTATTACACTTGGACAAAAAAAAATAGATACATTAATCTTTAACTGTGATTTAAAGTTTACATCTTAGCAAAGGATAATCTCTAGTTTAATAAATGAGTAATAATTGTAATTAACATACTTATCTTAAATGATTGGTAGCAAAATTCTGAGAGCAAAAAGTTTGAGACTTATAATTAAAGTATAATATTTATATACATAGAAACTGTGATTTATGAATAAGAATCTTAATTCATCATGAAAAAAGACATTCTAATTTTAATGCTGATCAATAGTAACAACAGATCATAACAGAATAAAATTCCTTATATATATATTCCTATATATGCTCAAAAGTACCAGTAAAAGATAGTACCGAATTACATACAAATCTATTTGTAATTATTTTAATTTCTCTTATGACAACGTTAATATAATCTCAAATGATTTTGGATATAATCATTTGGGAGGTTATAAATAAATACTGGCTCCCACAGTAATGAAACAGAATTCAAATCTGAATTTTGGGAAAATGTTCAAATAAAAGATTTACGAAACAAACAGGGGAAGGAGTTCCAGGAGTCTGCTTCACTGTTAATCCCACTAGCCATTCTATATTGGTTGATGATTGAGTATCTAGCTATTATTAGTTGAAAGATAAAAAAAAGAGTGATGTTAGATGGGATTAAATAAACTATCATAAAGACCATAATTGAAATATGGCACAATCTTACCTAGTAATGTAGGAGTGTTACACATCTAGTGTCACAGGACCCACGACTTACATTCACTTTTTTGTTTAAATATGCATTCATGTATCAAAATATATACACACACATACACAAATGGAGTCAAGGGCATGAAAAAAAACAAAGTTATGCAAATATGTTATTACAATAAATTGAGGGGGGAAAACATTCTATATGGTAATAATAGAAAAAAAAAACCTTCCAATATAGAATTCAATTACAGAAAAAGAATTTCAATTCCATTTAATTAAGAATTAATTTTTCTTCCTTCCTTTACCTAAACAGAATTATATTTTTAAAAAAGCAGAAATTTTCCAATAAAAATCTGTCCGCATAATTTAAATCATTAAATCATGATTTAAATTAACATTCAAGAAAAATAAATATTTAAAGCAGATGGTTATAATTTAGATAAGATGGAAAGGACAAAAGAGAGGAAAATGAAAAAAAAATCTATGACAAGAAAAAAAAAGTAGAAACTTTGTCAAAATAAATGCAAAGCATTAAAAATAGACTGTTATATATATAAAAGTTGCATATATGGACGTGTGCGCGCAACCTAAATGCATAAATACTATGTAAAAAAATTTTTTTGCATTCTAATAAACTAGAGAAACGTTTTTATTTTAAGTTTAGTATATAGGGTATATGAGCACAGACTTTCACACGACCCACCACTCTCCACTCTATCTAATAACACTGATACATTTAAACACATATATGTTGAAAAGATAAATAATCACCAATATACGTATTTCATGCTAAACCAGGAATCATCAGTTGGTCCAGATTATCATCTCCACACATATATGCTATAAGTGCTCAGATATATATTAAGATAGACAATCCTCATACTTTAATGGACAGGCTTCAATCTACTCCACACTCCAACTCTTCAACCATCCATCCAATTGAAAGTTTAGATACTTCAAAAAACAGTATCTGGAATTCTTTGAAATACAGATTAAATACGAATACCCGTAATAGCTATTTAAATTTTCTTTCAGCACATCCATGCCACCTATTGTAATCTTAGATAATTAATAGACACCAGGTGATGATGCTTAATAAATCACTACCCTATGTTCTATCCAATATCCACAGACTGCTCTCAAACTTACAGCTTGCATCAGGATAGGGATTTATTAAGCACTATTACTTGGATCATCTATTAATTAGTAAAGCTTAAAGTAGGTGACATAAAGGTGATGCAACAAAAAGTATGCTGCTACAACAGCTATACGGAAGCTGGAGTCATGTGATAGAATCAGATAATATGTAATAACCATATATTGGTCATACGATTGAAAAATATTTAAAAAATATTTTCCATTTCTTTACAAATTGTTTTAATGTATTATCGACATACTGATTTAAAAATATAAACATTTATCATTGTATCTGCTATCAATCAATTTTTTCTGATATCTTGTTTATCTATCATAAACATTTATCATTGTATCTGCTATCAATCAATTTTTTCTGATATCTTGTTTATCTATCTGCACCAATCCATGTACTCACCAATCTATTTTAATTCCTTTTGTTTGTCTCACCATGGTTATGCCATTTTGTATAAACTTGAGTAATCAATAAATGCCAGATGGTAAGGTTATTAAACCTTTATCCAATGATATTCCATCTATTACCAACTGGCATCTATTGATTACATAAGCTGACACTAGGTGGCATAATAGTAGTGAAAAAAATTGATAGTGAACAGCATTACGTAAGCTGGAGTAGTGAGATGTTTTATTGGTTTTAATTTTTTAATTATTTCAATAGACATTGATAAATATATACAGAGAGAATCCTAATGTAATAAGACTAAGAAAAATGGTTTTTGACAATCACTGTTGAGTAATTGTAGAACAACATAAAAAAAAGATGCATATTGTTAAAAACTTACAAAATGAAACACTTTTACATAACATAAGCTAAAAAAAAATGCTTAAACAACTTGATTATTTTCTGTTTTAACATATTCTGCATTTGAATACACTTATTCAAATGCATCATCTATGCCTGTCAGTAATCTTTTATGCCCACATAGCTCAGTGCAGTGATAAAATGGGAGCCAGGAGCTTAAAGTTTATAAACTACACACAGTATTGTTATTCCAGCACTAAACATCTTATAAACAATCGAGCAATAAAGACATTTGGTTTTTTTATACTGTTATCCAAGGCAAATGAAGTAAAAATATTTTAAATATAAAGTGGCTACCTTCAGAACTATCATTAGAAGCTAATAATAAACTAAAAGCAAAAGTACGTGCAAAATTGTAAAATTTCAAGAACAAAAAAAATCATACATGTCAAGCATTGGTGGTCGAGAGGTCAGCGACAGCTGCTATACAAGAAATTGGTGCCGGGTTAGTGGGTTCGGATCCTGGCTGATGCTATGACACATGAGAAAAAAATCATACATATAAAATGTAATTAAAGCTTATACAAATAAAATAAATTTCTGATTATTGAAAGTGTTGCACTCCAAATGGAATTTACTTTTTTTCAACATTTGACTGTGTTTATGTTGTCACCAATGAGATTCATAATATAACATTCATTATTTAAATTGAGAAAATTTCTTTGTCTTTAGTTTAAATTGATGGAGAAATTGTACAGTCTAAGTAACTGCTTGATATGCTATTAATAAATCTAAGATTCTTTTGAATCATGGCAGTCATTTTATTCTAGCTTAATTTACATGTATTTCAATATGAAAGATTTTGCTAAAAAAATTAGTTTTCTGTTCGATTAAATCAAGCTTGTGCAGCCATCTATTGACATATTTTACCAATTTTTTTTTAAACCACAAAATTGTGTTCTAACAAATATTGATCTACTTAATTAAAAATCTGAAAAAATAAGAAATTTTGAATAGACAGAAAGCTTAAAGCATTTTAGTTCTGCTTCTTTGTGTTTGCTGCCTTTGTTCATTATTTTTCGATCTGAGAGCATTTGCGAGATTACTTTAATAACATTTTTGGAATAAAAGATTGATATTTTGCAAAGTTAATGAAGGATTCATGATTATTTGTACGCAATAATTGCTAATATTTATTAAAAAACAAAAGTATACATGGTTATATTTTTATTTTATATGTTTATGTTTCATTATTAAAAATAGAAGTAAATAAATTTGAGCAAAATGATAACAAAGAAAAACACAACCATTATCAACTCTACATTTTGTAAAAACTGAACAATAAATATCATTACCAACACAGATTTAGAATCTCTTGAGATATTCTAAAAACTGTAAGGCTAATTTAATATTTTAAACCAGAATTTTATAGATTTAACAGAAATTAATTATTCATTCACATTTGTTGACTTTCTGAAGTCACTCTACTTGGCTGTTTACTGATGACTACTCAGTGATAAAAACATCCATTGTTCTCTGCTTATTATTTTCCCAATATTTGCAAAGTTCAAATACAATTTTTTAGAATGCTTTTTTAAATTTCTAAATGTATATTTCTAACAAATCAAATCCAATTTACTGAATATTACTAAAACTCTCACCAGAGTGAAAAAAAATTTCTTTAATGATTTCCTATTTAAACTACATATTTAAAGATTTTCATTCACAATTTTAATTTTAATAATGGATAACCTATTTAAGCATTTTCATTTACAATTGAAATTCATAATTATAATAAATATTTTAATTTATATTTATAAACATTTTGAATGTTTAAATAAGAAAAAGTAATACAGTTTTATTATTGTTATAATTTGCTAAACAGACTTTCGGACCATTCACATCCAAAGCGTGAGCAGCAAATTATAACAAGAATACAACTGTATTATTTTTCCTTAGTTAAACATTCAAAACATTTAAAAATATAAATTACAGTGAGGACAAAATAAAAGAAATATTTTTTTGAATTATTTTAAAATTATTTTATAGTTTATAAATTATATTTCTAAACGTCTAAAATTAAAAAGAAGTTAGTTGGCAACCTGTCGTAATAATTGCACCCACTCATAATATACGCATGTGTGAATATATATTATGCACACATTCTATTAATGCATTATATTTCAGTGGCTCAATAATGTTTATATATTTTCTGAATAAGTATACAGTAAATTATGTATATTTGCTCTTAAAAATTAGAATTTATCATGATATTTTTAAAATTTCTTTTATCAGTAAAAAATGCCCTCTGACACGTAACATTTGAGAATGTGACTGCTATGTAAAAAATAAAAGACAAGTATTTCCATTTTTATAATTATAAGTAGCATTATTCATTGCAGATATATATTTTTATATAGCATTTTAGTTACAATTTTATGAAGAATGCGATAAACTGATTACTAAATTGTGTTTTCAAAATGTATTTATCAAAATTGACAACTTAAGAATAAATATAATATTAATGAATGTTTTTTTTAAAAATCCATTTTTATGTAGCATTTTAATTACAATTTTATGAAGAATGGAATAAACTGATTACTAAATTGTATTTTCAAAATTTACAATTTTAAGTATAAATATAAAATAAACAAATGGTTGTTTTTTTAATAATAATTATATTTAGTGCTTTTTGAGACATATAAATTGTATTATGGCATATACCATTTATAATATAAACTGAAGTTTTATGTAAACTGATTAAATGAAAAACACAAATCAATATGATGCTGTGATAATGAACTAGAAAAATTGTTAAAAATGAGAAATATTTTGAGTTTTTTAAAAATCATAATCCTGAAAAATATTGCCAGATATTCTTTACTAGTTATTTGGATATCTAATAATCTTTAAAGTATCCTTCAATATGTTACATAAAATTATCAATTTTCTAAATATGTTTTAAAATTTATGGTAGAATTTCTACTGCAAAATTTTTGGAGTGTAAAGACAAAATAACATTTCATAATCATTTCATAAAATAAAAAAAAGCAAGGAAGGAAAAAATGAATGTTTTGTTAATTTATAATTTATCTTTATCATCATATTTTATCATATAAAATTTTTGGGCTTATTTAGCATATATCTTTATGTTTTCGAATAAATATAAGTATAGCACAATAATAATAATATTTAAATGCCCTGTGCAGTTTACACAGGTGAGACAGCATCCAACTTGAAATTGGGTAGTCCCAGGATCGATTCTGGAATTCAAACTTCTTACAAACTCAGAAAAACACACACACACACATATATATATTATAACCTACACTCCCAACACCGCTCATATACATTACATGAGCAAAATGCCCAGGTGCCAGTTCTATTAATGAATAGAACAATATAACAAGAGATATGATACAAATTATTATTGAGATTCTTTAATTAAATCTATGTTCAGCTCAGCTCAGTGGGAGGCTATAGGTAGTTCATAAGATATATTGTACCGGTCAAAACCCACCACCACCGCACGTCAAATCGGATTCAAACTCAGCTGAACCAAAACTGAATTCAAACCCAACTCAACAGCTCAGATAGCAGAAATCGACGGCACAGTGCTATGCGCCAAGAACTAGCTCAACGGTTGGTGAGGACTAGAGATTCCTGAGTAACACTAATATCTAAGAATTTATATACTTTGAATAATTTTATAAATCGAATCATATGTATGTTCGGGTTGCCAACACAGACAGCGAGTATTAACATTTAAATAATTATAAAAAGAATGATGAACTAAGAAACCAAGTATGTTAGAAAATATTTAATAATAATAATAATTTGTTTTGTTCAATAAAATATAGAATGCATTAATTACCTCTAGTCTTTAAGAGAATTTATAAATATAATAAGAGTGGCGGTCCTTATCATATGCCAACAAGTATTACACAACATGGGATTCTATGTCTATGCCCCCAACGAGAAATATAAAGGCAGATAAAGGTATTCATTAAGAACGGAAATGATTGTTCTAATTTTATTACGGTGGAATGTGAGATTTATATTTCACATTCGGGAATCTATTCATGAAGAGCAAAACGTAATTTTAAGGCATAACTTTAAACTTGATTTGAAAACTGATTTAAACTAATAATATATTTGAGAATTTGTTCGACTTTAATTTAAATCACTTCATCACGAATTACGAGCATGGAGCGGGTTTTACCGGGACAAAGATGCAACGGTACTGACGAATTACAAGGCAGAGAGTAAAATTGAAATACGATCGCTAGTCGATGATCGAAGTCCTATGGCGGCTTGCATCTAACAAGTCTTACGCCCTTTGACTAATGAATAGGAAAGGAAGTACTTTCTTCCTTGAGAAATTTAAATAAGAGAATATGATCACCGACCAGCCTAACGGAGCGGAAGATTGCCCTACGTCAGCAACGTTCGATGATGATGACTTGATAGTCATCGTTGAAAAATAAAACCCATGTAGAATGCTCTACGTGATGACTTGACCAATTAATTAAAGTCAAACGAGCTTTTATCGAACTATTTTAAAACATTTATAAACTATATTAATTATGCCCTAATTATCGTGCACTTCCTGAATATTAATACAAACTAACAAAAGTTGAATTAAAATATATTTAACCCTTTATCGACCCTTTTGCAAAAAACATTTTAAATATATATATATGGATAAATAAATCAACATTAGTGAAGCAAGAAAATACCATTTTAACATTATATGAATATATATAAACACTTGTAACTTAGGAGCTGGGGACATAGGTGAAAAACGGAGCTAATAGTTTATTATTAGCCAATTATAAAAATAGTAAACATGTAATATTTTCTTTCGACTCGATGATTAATAGAACTTATAAATTTAGTTCTAATGGGTGAGAATTACTATTTGAAATTAATATTATAATATTTGCGTGAGGCAAATAGAACGGGGGAGCTCATCGAGTTGAAAGATTATTGGCATATAATTTTAAATAAACGACATTAATAAAGCATACAAATATATATATATATATTAAATGAACCGCCAGGTAAGAAAAGAAAAAGTTTAAAGACTAGAGATTGAAAGAATTACGTTATAGATTTACAGTAGCATTTTATAAATATTTTTACATTAAAGAATAAAGAGCTCTTAAATAGGAGGAGAGTAAAATAAAGTTCGAACTGGCCAGAAAGTTTAACGTTCATTATAGAAATATATTACCCCTTCCGCTGGTCCTTAAGTTGCACCTCCAAGTTGTTGAAAACGTAGGCATCATTGGTTGACTACTGGAACAGTATTTTAGTAGCTTTCATAATTTTAGCAGAATGATCGGTCCGGAAAAAGGTTCAGCAGCTCCATTGAAGATTTCTCGGGACTTTAGGAACCGTAGCCAGATTCCTGATGTTCTAGCCCTCTATCATGATGAAATACAAATTAATATGCACAGAGTTCACTGCACTACTCTACAACAAAGCTAGCTTTTTTTTTTCCTGACTTTTCAGGGCTATATATATTGTCCAGATGCCTTAAGGCTAGCGCTCATTTTATTATCAATGTGTTTTTTTTATAATTAGTTGTTTTCAAATACATTCCTTCGATAAGGCTTTCAAACTAATTAGCTTGAATTCCTTCTCTAATTGAAAATGAATTCTTAAGATTTGAAAATGATTTTAATTAGAAATTGAATTCTTATCTTTTTTAATTAATAAAACTTTACTGTTGTTTTTGAGAATTTGAAAGCCTATGGAAGGAATGTAGCTTTTAATCACAAAACTTTACAAATTATTTAAAGGTGAAAAAAACAAGTATTCCCGACGCAATGAAACTTTCGAACAATTATATATATTTAATATTTACAAATATATATACACACAATCCACGCAATTTAATATATATAAATTCATGAATATTTTATCATGAATTTATTTAGAGAATTGATCAAATTTAAACTAAACTAATTAATTTTACTACGCATTTGAAATAAGTTATTCATTATGGAAATTAGCGTGGATTGAACGTATAAAGCCCCATTGCATCGGAAATTTAAGGTTAGTATTAGGGTAAATAACATGAAGCTAGGATCGAACTCAGATCCGACTGCTTCATTTCTTTTCACTTCAAAAAAAAACAATGAAAAAAAAAGACTTTACTTATGCAGGATATAGTTGCATAAGTGTATAGACTCTGGGAGAACAGCATGAGCGTGAATAATATAACCTGCCCAAGCTACAAAAATTATACATGTCTCACTGCGATCAATTTTTTTTTTTAATATTCCGCTTATAATAAGTTTAAAAAAAAATCGGTCCGTTTATCAAGTCTCATTTTTCCCTGTGGTCATGTCAGTTGGTCTTCTGTATATATATCTGTCTCTACAGTTTGCCTTATTGTTTTCCTGGATCAGGTGGTACATATGGTTTTAACTGTCTGGCATTGTAAACCCCCTGGAGTCCCTTTCCCTTTAGCAAAAATGCATTGTCATGGCAATCCTTTATTATTTCATACGGCCCACTGTATAATGGGAAGAATTTTTTGAATTCTTTCTTAGGGGCATTACTAGTTCTTGGTGATCTTAACCAAACTTGATCCCCAACTTTAAAATAGTAATGTTGCATCCTACCTCTTTTTATTCGACTCTGGGCCATCTGCGCTAGCCGCTTTCTGGCCATATCTTGGTCAGTTATTGGATTAATACATATTTCATCTTTTGGTAATAGTGAAGAAAAAATGGCCTGACATGGCTGCCCATAGTGAAGACGTGTAGGTGCGAAACCCGTTGACTCATTCATTGTATTATTAATGCAGTCCATAACATATGGAACTTTATCCACCCATCTCCGATGATCTGTAGGTACCACACACGAAAGAGTTGACTAATTTCTCTCATAACTCTTTCACATGGGTTGGACTGCGGGTTTCTAATTGATGTCAGACGATGATTTACCTTTTGTTTTTTTGTCCAATTCTTCCACTCTTTTGAGGTGAACGCTGAGCCATGATCTGATAATATGGTCTCAGGCTTACCTACCTCAGAAAATTGCTTATCCTGTAGGGCCCGAATGGCATTTTGTGAATTTGTGGTTCGCACTGGGTAAATTTGAACATACTTCGAAAAAATATCATATGTGACAAGCAAGTATTGAAAGGTCCTAAATTTGGGAAGAGGCCCATAATGGTCTATAGCGAGGATTTCATTTGGTCTTGTGGCCATCACTGGTTTCATACCTCCTGCATATGATTTATTTGGAAATTTAGTGGCAGCACAGATGTCACATTGTCTAATAGTAGTGAGAATCTGATTGTACATTCCTGGCCAGTAGAACTGACGACGCACTGCCTCTTCTGTCTTTCTTGGTCCGTAGTGCCCAATGATTTGATGAATATGTCTAAGTAAGGATGGTCTCAGCCTATCTGGGACCATAGTTTTCCATGGTGCACTATAGTCCCCAGTTTTGGTCTGTAAAATACCCTCCTTGACCCGAAAGTGAGTGTATTTGCTTTGTAGGTTCTTGTCCTTACTCTGGGTCTTGGACAACTCCAGAATAATGTGGTGATATTGTATGCCCTGCCAGTATGCAAGATTCCTTAGCTCGGCCTCGGCGGGACTCAATGTTTTGGTGACCATAATTTTTAAGGATTGATCGTTTATTTTTGGGTTCTGTATGCTCATTTGTACTGGATGGCGACTTAAAATGTCAGCCACCACATTCTCTGGTCCTGGGCAATATTGGATCTTATACTGAAATTGTTGGAGGACCAAGCTCCATCTAATGAGTCGGTCGTTGGTGAGGAAACTCTTATTAAGAAATTCTAGACATCGGTGGTCAGTTATGATGACAACTTCTGATCCTAGAAGGAATTGCCGGAATTTCTGGCATGCCCATACTATGGCAAGAGTTTCTTGCTCAGTGGTGGTGTAATGTATTTCAGCACCCTTTAAAGCACGACTGCAAAAATATATCACTTGATGTTCACCAGAATCACCCTTTTGAAACAAAACAGCTCCCAGCCCTTGCTTGCTGCTGTCAGTTTGTACGTAAAAGGTCCGGCTAAAATCAGGGTGGTGCAGCATAACCGCCCGTAGAAAGTTTTCTTTTATGTTTAGTAGTTCCTGGTCATGGAGTGGGGTCCATTCCCACTTTCGGTTTTTTTTTATGAGGTCTATAAGATTCCTAGTTTCCTGGGCAAAGTTTGGATAGAACTTGTGATAAAAGTTGCAAAGTCCAAGAAATGATCGGATCTGTTTCCGAGTAGTCGGGGTTGGAAACTTCTCTATGGCTGCAACTTTGTCTGGATGTACCTTGATACCATGTTTGTTAATGACATGACCAAGGAAGGTTATCTCCCCAATAGCAAAACGGCTTTTTTCTAAGTTCACTGTGATATTCTTCATTCTGCATTCATTCAGGAACCTTTCCAAATGTTGTAAGTGTTCCTTCACATCTTCTGAGATGATTACAATGTCATCAACATAGCATACCATCTGTTTTTGTACTTCTTCAGAAAGGACCTGCCTCAAACAGCGCATAAGGCCTGCTCCACTATTAATAAGTCCGAAGGGAACCCTTTTAAAAACGTGCGTGTAGCCACCGTACCGAAATGCAGTGTATTTCCGGTCCCTTGGATCGAGATTCAATTGCCAGTAACTGGCGGTTAAATCTAATGTTGAAAATACTGTCTTCCCAGCTAATCGTACAAGTACTTCTTGGATAGGAGGGGGAGCATCTCTTTCCGGTATAGTGATGCTGTTTAACCTCCGGGCATCCAAGCATAGCCGCAAGTTTCCATTTTTCTTCTTGATGACGACCAATGGGTTGTTATACGGAGAAGGGCTGCGCTCGACAATATTCCATTCGATCATTTGTTTTATCTGTGCTTCTACTTCATCTTTATACTGAAATGGAATCGGGTATGTTTTGGACTGGATGTAAGTTTCTTCTTTCACTCTGATTCGGTGGGTGTACCCTGTAATCTCGCCTGGCATTGGAGAGAAAATTATGGCATATTTCTTGAGGATTTCCCGCATTTGTTCGGTATCATCCGGTTCAGTAATAATGGATTCTTCAACCTTTTTGTCAATCATTGAAAGATCAACTGGCTGGATTAGGCAACTTTCATGGTTTCCTTCTCGGTGGAGTGATGTTTTAAAGTTGACGGTTTCATTTCCAAATGAGCATCTACCTTTAGGGTAGTCAATAATGCCGTGGTTTTGAATCAAAAAGTCGGAACCCAATACTACATCATATATGAGCCCTGTCATAATAAGAAAGGTATGTCCTACTAGCCTTTTGTTGATTTCAACCTCCAACCACACTTGATGGTTTTCACTTGACACCTTTTTCCCAATAGCCAAGATCATTTGGATCGGACGGGTTGGGAGTTGCATTATCTCGCATCTCTTTTCCAAGTTTCCGATCCATGCCGCAGATACAATGGATGCTTGACTGCCCGAATCAATCAAGGCTGATACTCTGCTCTCCTCTACATTTATTTCGATAATGGGACACAAATGAGTTATCTGATGTCCCTCATTATCTTTCTCAGAGATTAGATTAGTCATTTGATTAATGGTTGGGGCTGGAGTGTCTTTTCCGTAACTTGGGTCTGGAGATCTAAAATGTTTATCCACTTCTTCTAAGAAATTCATCATTTCGTGGATAGTACTAATCTGACTACCAATCATAAGTTTCCGAATTTCTCGTGGCATGTTGTATCCTATCATACGTACAATTCGAGACTCTGGAAAGTTAAAACTGGACAATGAGCGAAATTTGGCTGACTGTTGTAAAAAAAATCGGTCGTAGGTATTTCCCTTATTTACTGAAAACTGTTCATTAATGAGGTCACGCAACAAGTTTTCTTGCTTCTCTTCACTCCAGAATGTTTTTAGAAGCTTGTGACAATATTGTTCAAAGGTGTCCGGCTTCTTCTCTATCGCGCCCCACCAGTCTTTGGCCACGGCTTTCAAATGGTAACGAGCAATTATTATTTGTTGAACATTATCCAGAGTTTCTATTGCAAAAGCATTGGCTAAACTGTCTATATGTTGCTGAGGATCTTCCCAGCATCCACCGTAAAAATCTATGATTTGAATCAACGGGTATTGAAAGGTCATTGAATTTTCCAGTGGCTTTCCCATTTTTGAACATAAGAAAATAATATAATAAACAATATAATAAACACTGCGAACCAACTTATAGTACTCTCTGTATGCTTAAATAATATTTTTTTTACTTCAGTAATTTTAACTAGGTCCCTGACTACAGGTCCATTGTCCCAATCTTCACCAGCTGCTGCATATTATTTCCCCAATCTATGTAATCTGCCTTTTTTTGGTTTACCTACGTTTTCTTAGTTAGCTCTTTATATTAACTCTTTGAGTGAGACATGTATTCAAAAATATTAAAGATAAGAAAAAAAAACATTATTCACTTTCCCTTTGTTCAACTGTTCTGTTCTCCCATGTCTGAAAAAAAAAACTATACAGTGATATACAAATATTATGTATTAGCAGGTAGAACAAATCATTCTGTATTGAACACACTTGGTTTTTTTATTATGGCGATTGACCCACTACTGTGCTGACAATCAAATTTGCTGACAAATTTATTTATATGGGCGCCAGTGAGCAAAATGAAATCAATAGGGCATGTGATATAACCCATTGACCCCCAAACCACATATGATTGACTTAACTTTTGATAAAACAATTGAATTGATGATGAATATTTATTAATGAATAACAGATAACGCGTTCCTGACCTGAGTTTAAATATAGGAGTTTAAATATTACTAAGCATGAGGCTTCACACACACAAAGAAATGTCAAAATTAATATTACAAGAACTTTTATTGGTGATATTATTCTAAATCTTGCTAGCATGAAAGCGTGCAAACCATTTAAGCATTTTGCCAACTGCATCTGGCTGCTTGGTGTACACAAAGGGTCTTCACCTGCTTTGAGGAGACTAAAAATACGGAGCGAACATTTAATATATATGCTAGCAAGCAATACTTTGAAATTAAGACTTTTATGATATCATATTGGATATTTTTAATTATAACAACTGAGATAAACATAATTAATTTTGACACAGAAAAACATTTCATTTATTTTTACCCCAATGCTTTGATCTATGGACTCTTACTACTTTGCTAACGATATTTTTCCTATTGTCACGAACGCGTATAACACAAACGTATAATATATATACTGATATAATACACGTATAATTAATATATATACACATGAATAATTATTTTAACAGTCTTTTGCATTTAAAAAAAAAATCTTCAATCCATTTAACTATAAAGAAGAGAATTAGAAAGTGATATTTTAATTTATTAAATCATTTCAGTTATGCATTATAAATCGCATAACTTTTTCAAATATATAAAACATTCTACAAAAATATCACTTTACACATTTAATTTATTGAGATCTGAGTAACTAAAACAAAATTACTATCTCCAGGGCATGTGTGGGGTTTATTAAGTCGAGCCACAACGATTGGGCAGCCAAAAACATAACCATGTACCGGTCGAAACCCACCACCACCGCAAGTCAAATCGGATTCAAACTCAGCTGAACCAAAACTGAATTCAAACCCAACTCAACAGCTCAGATAGCAGAAATCGACGGCACAGTGCTATGCGCCAAGAACTAGCTCAACGGTTGGTGAGGACTAGAGACTCCTGAGTAACACTAATATCTAAGAATTTATATACTTTGAATAATTTTATAAATCGAATCATATGTATGTTCGGGTTGCCAACACAGACAGCGAGTATTAACATTTAAATAATTATAAAAAGAATGATGAACTAAGAAACCAAGTATGTTAGAAAATATTTAATAAGAATAATTTGTTTTGTTTCAATAAAACATAGATTGCATTAATTACCTCTAGTCTTTAAGAGAATTTACAAATATAATAAGAGTGGCGGTCCTTATCATATGCCAACAAGTATTACACAACATGGGATTCTATGTCTATGCCCCCAACGAGAAATATAAAGGCAGATAAAGGTACTCATTAAGAACGGAAATGATTGTTCTAATTTTATTACGGTGGAATGTGAGATTTATTTTCACATTCGGAAATCTATTCATGAAAAGCAAAACGTATTTTAAGGCATAACTTTAATCTTGATTTGAAAACTGATTTAAACTAAATATATTTGAGAATTGGTTCGACTTTAATTTAAATCACTCCATCACGAATTACGAGCACGGAGCGGGTTTTACCGGAACAAAGATGCAATGGTACTGACGGCTTACGAGGCAGAGAGTAAAATTGAAATACGATCGCTAGTCGATGATCGAAGTCCTATGGCGGCTTGCATCTAACAAGTCTTACGCCCTTTGACTAATGAATAGGAAAGGAAGTACTTTCTTCCTTGAGAAATTTAAATAAGAGAATATGATCACCGACCAGCCTAACGGAGCGGAAGATTGCCTTACGTCAGCAACGTTCGATGATGATGACTTGATAGTCATCGTTGAAAAATAAAACCCATGTAGAATGCTCTACGTGATGACTTGACCAATTAATTAAAGTCAAACGAGCTTTTATCGAACTATTTTAAAACATTTATAAACTATATTAATTATGCCCTAATTATCGTGCACTTCCTGAATATTAATACAAACTAACAAAAGTTGAATTAAAATATATTTAACCCTTTATCGACCCTTTTGCAAAAAACATTTTAAATATATATATATATGGATAAATAAATCAACATTAGTGAAGCAAGAAAATACCATTTTAACATTATATGAATATATATAAACACTTGTAACTTAGGAGCTGGGGACATAGGTGAAAAACGGAGCTAATAGTTTATTATTAGCCAATTATAAAAATCATAAACATGTAATATTTTCTTTCGACTCGATGATTGATAGAACTTATAAATTTAGTTCTAATGGGTGAGAATTACTATTTGAAATTAATATTATAATATTTGCGTGAGGCAAATAGAACGGGGGAGCTCATCGAGTTGAAAGATTATTGGCATATAATTTTAAATAAACGACATTAATAAAGCATACAAATATATATATATATATATTAAATGAACCGCCAGGTAAGAAAAGAAAAAGTTTAAAGACTAGAGATTGAAAGAATTACACTATAGATTTACAGTAGCATTCTATAAATATCTTTACATTGAAGAATAAAGAGCTCTTAAATAGGAGGAGAGTAAAATAAAGTTCGAACTGGCCAGAAAGTTTAACGTTCATTATAGAAATATATTACCCCTTCCGCTGGTCCTTAAGTTGCACCTCCAAGTTGTTGAAAATGTAGGCATCATTGGTTGACTACTGGAACAGTATTTTAGTAGCTTTCATAATTTTAGCAGAATGATCGGTCCGGAAAAGGTTCAGCAGCTCCATTGAAGATTTCTCGGGACTTTAGGAACCGTAGCCAGATTCCTGATGTTCTAGCCCTCTATCATGATGAAATACAAATTAATATGCACAGAGTTCACTGCACTACTCTACAACAAAGCTAGCTTTTTTTTTTTCCTGACTTTTCAGGGCTATATATATTGTCCAGATGCCTTAAGGCTAGCGCTCATTTTATTATCCATTTTTTTTATAATTAGTTGTTTTCAGATACATTCCTTCGATAAGGCTTTCAAACTAATTTTTGAATTCCTTTCCTAATTAGAAAATGAATTCTTAAAATCTGAAATGATTTTAATTAGAAATTGAATTCTTATCTTTTTTAATTAATAAAACTTTACTGTTGTTTTTGAGAATTTGAAAGCCTATGGAAGGAATGTAGCTTTTAATCACAAAACTTTACAAATTATTTAAAGGTGAAAAAAACAAGTATTCCCGACGCAATGAAACTTTCGAACAATTATATATATTTAATATTTACAAATATATATATGCACAATCCACGCAATTTAATATATATAAATTCATGAATATTTTATCATGAATTTATTTAGAGAATTGATCAAATTTAAACTAAACTAATTAATTTTACTACGCATTTGAAATAAGTTATTCATTATGGAAATTAGCGTGGATTGAACGTATAAAGCCCCATTGCATCAGAAATTTAAGGTTAGTATTAGGGTAAATAACATGAAGCTAGGATCGAACTCAGATCCGACTGCTTCAATATGATTATAAGTAAATAAAAGAAGAAATATTACAAAACATTAGATATAATGTAAATCCTTTTTATTAATTAATTGTGCGATAAAGAATCACAATGTTTATTTGTACAATCTATTAAAATATTCTTTCAACTTAATTTCTTCATTCATCCAAGTACAACATATACCAGCTTGCTATAATTATATTACTAAACAATTCTATGACTTGGCATATCATAATCTAAATATCTACTTTAATGCCAATCAAGAAATAAACAATAGGATCTCAGGGAATTTAACAAACATGGTTGAATTAAATAAAATACATTGGCCCATAAGTTATAATTCTAAAGTATGATAAAATGTAATGAAACAAATTGACTAAAATATTTTAATGTGTTTCAATAATAAGATAATGACAGAAATAGGGTATTTTAATCACATATCATCATCTAACAAATATATCAACTTGGCAACCTTTCTAATACGTTTATCCAGTGGCAAATGTTCCTTATAATGTTTGGATTAAGAAAACAATATTGTCAGACACCAGCAAATTTGATATTACAGCTGTAATATAATTTATCTATTTTATAATAGATCTATGAAATGTGGAGATGTGGAAATTAGTACCCGAATGTACACAAGAATAACTTAAGACACAGTTTTTAATAAATAAACAAATCATTTATTACACTGAAAAAATTTAGTTGCACATGATATTTCTTTTTTTTTTTTACAATAAGACTTCTTGTCTTACAGATTTCAAATTATCCAATAAACTTTGAGCATCAGTTTGGGATTATCCCATCATATAACATTTTTATATCCCTTTGAAATCAGAAATCAACAATAAAACTTAAATCTTCTAACTTTGCATACTTGTTTTGTTTAAGTGTTTCACTTAAACATATCATTAACTACATAATATATTACATTGTTGGCACAATAAATATTTATGAGAGGGTTTCTGTTAATTAATAAAATAAATCAAGCTAAGATATTTGGCCATCGACAAAGCAACTTTTTCTACCTAATGAAACAATCATTGTTGATTACAAATACCTTTTCACGCACAACAATGAAATCATATTCATTCTGATGGTTTGATGATTTATAATTCGGTACTAAATGAATATAATGTGTTTTAAAACATTTATTTCCCAATTTAATTTCAACAACTTTATACCTTTATATTCGCGATATTGTTCATATTACGCGTGTGTGTCAAGCAACAATAATAGAAAACAATCTTTTCTTTTAAACTATCCATTCAAGACAATATTAAATAATTACTTCATTTCGGACAATGTCGTACCCATCAATAAAATAAGACACTAATATTACATCAAGAATTTGACTTAGCTATTTATCTGGCCACATTTTAAATAACACAGAGCTATATATTCATGATTATACAGACTACGTGTTCCAAAGGGAATTCGCATGAGGAGCTAATAAACTCATTACTTAACTATGTAACAGTCAGAAAACGTGTGATTAGTTAACATAGTGCAGAATTCGACCATCACACAGAACGGCAGCACCAACGAGGTAGCGAAGCAACCCATAGTACTGAGTTCGAACATAGTTTATCGATTCCACAATACAATCTACGAAACAACGCATCTGATGCGATATTAGTAAATATTTCTTTAGGCATGGTGGTCAGGGTATGCAAGAGATCAATGATTTTATTTCGAGTTAGCCAATCAGAACATTAATCTTACACTAATATTAATTAAACACTTATATTTACAAATCGAGGAAACATATTGAATGGGTATCGAACAAATAAAACGTAACTGCAGACGTATAGTTTGAAATTATTTATTGAAACATTTTAATAAATTATTTACTAATAATATTTGATAATATTTAAATTGAGTAACGGAATTTTCCGATACTTTTATTCAAGAAATACATTTATTTATTTAGTAACATTTATGTGAAATCATTTTATCAATAATACTTTTATTTAAGATCTCAGTAGTGGTATTTCCAATACTGTTCATGTTTACAAAGAGAAATACATTTATTTGATGATAATCTAGCTACCTAAAATTCTTGAGCAAGTATTTCTAAGGCATGCCTTTAGGGATTTATTACTTTTGCAATGCAAGAGTCTAAAATAATCTTTATAATAGTAGCGGCGGACATATATTTATTTAATTAAAGATAGTTACGAATAACTAAGGGCTAACATTTATTTGAGAGTGAATTATGAAGATATGAGGGACGGAGTGATACATAGAATAATAAAGTTAGTTAAAGAAACATGTGGTACACTTTAGAAAGGCGATATGGAATGGCAGTATATTGAAACTGCAAAGCCGTGAATGAGTTTATAAGAATGACAGGCTGGCATTTGCCATCGGCCCAAAGAGGTAAGGTGTCACATAAGCATAACCAGGGACAAGCGGTTCATGCCGCGATTGCCTGCTGACTGCGTGACTTTCGTCAAGCCCTACGGGAGCATTTATTATGTCCACTTGTGTAGGATGACTAAGGTTAATTTCAACCCTATTGAATCTGGAATATTCAAGGCGTGGAATGGGTCATCGTGTCTCTAAAACATAACACATGTATAATGTATAGATGATTCTGATAAGATTTAAATATATTTTCTAACTCGGCCTACATTATCAACATTTAATAAAGAACGTTGGCGACTCTCAAAGAAATGCAATTTTATGGAATTATTAATTAAGATTTAATAAATCTAAAATATATATATACTGGGTGATTATTACAACTAATACGCCAGCCATTTGCTAAGTAGTAGACCCCCTGCATTACAATAAATGAAGCATTGAATGCGTGTCAATTTATATGAAAATTAGTTATTTATGAAAGTAAATATTAATGAAAATTTGACTCGCATCCACTGTTTCAAGTGATCATAGATTTAAACTTAGAAAATTATGAGCATGCGATAATTATATAATAAAATGTAGATTTTAGAAATACACACCCAAGAAAGTTAGAGTTAGGCAGGCTAGACTATTAAAGAACTTACATAAAAAAAATTAATAATTAATTTTAGTTTTACAAACGAGAATTTACAGTTTATAAGTTTGATAAAGAATGAATAAGCTATAGCGGGATATTAGTAGAGTACTCTAGAGAATTTGGAAACAGGTATCTGTTTATGAGAAGTTTTCCGATTCCGTGATCAGAAGCAAATTGTTAATGATTCTAGCATTAGCAATTCTTTACAGCATTTGGATGATTCGTGTAATTTAACAGCAGCTTTCAAATTATTTTAGGCAGCACATTTTCGTGGTTGAATGGAAGGTTTCGCATCTGATAGGCCATCTCCGGGTAAAGAATAGTCTGGGCGCTTTTACTCGATCAAACTGTGGCAGGAAAAATTTATTTAATATCTTGGAGATTCTCCTGATGGAGAGCAAAGCTAAAGTTAAAGTGAAAATTTTTAGCAAGTCTAAGATGGCCTCTTTTCATAGATCTTATCTTTCACATTTCTGTCATAGTTTATTTTTGAATTCCACTTAATCTGCCCTGAGAATAATCAATGCTTTTTTTGTTAATTCTAATTATAAAGAAATCTGCCTTTCTATTGTTTACATTTACATTTTACATTTAATTTTTATAATTACATTTTAGGGAACTTTTCTTTTTAATTAATCTATTATCTCACCGACCGATTCTTTTTAAAATTTCAAAGACAAAAAGAGAACGTACGATTATTTTTACTTTTAATTAAATATTACAATCCATTTCTAAAATTATTACTAAATGAAATTTAAACAAAACAATAACTAACGAATTTTAAAATTCAAAATAAATGATTAAAATTATATATTTTTATATAACTAAAAGAAGAAATATTTATTTTTAGTGCTGTTTCTAATTGTAATAAATATAATCAGCCATTTAAGCTATTGTGCGCTTTTTCACGAGTGTTAAATAATAATAAATGAGTACTTCCGCTTACAACACAAGATATAGTATTTAGGAAAGGATAAAATGAATCACTTATTCAATCCAACCCAAATGCTTATATATGGGCAAATCTTAAGTACTGTACGTGAAAGTGTGAGGATAGACTACTCATTTTAAACCACTGTTTACGATATCTGAATGAATGACGCTGACAAAATTATCTAGAATTTACTAGATGTCACTCACAAATGAAACTTTAAACATATGTAAATAAACATTTATTTTTAGCGCTGTTTCTAATTGTAATAAATTTAATCAGCCATTTAAGCTATTGTGACGTCTAGTAAATTCTAGATAATTTCGTCAGTGTCATTCATTCAGATATCGTAAAGAGTGGTTTAAAGTGAGTAGTTTATCCTCACACTTTCACTTACAGTACTTAAGATTTGCCCATATATAAGCATTTGGGTTGGATTGAATAAGTGATTCATTTTATTCTTTCCTAAATACTATATCTTGTGTTGTAAGCGGAAGTACTCATTTATTATTATTTAACACTCGTGAAAAAGTCACAATAGCTTAAATGGCTGATTAAATTTATTAAAAGAAGAAATCTAAATTATATTATTTATCTTTATTTATTGCCTTAAATTTGAGATCGAAATGTGTGCGTGTTTATGTTGAATTCTACATATATCTATACATTTTTAATATTGCTACACACACAATTCGATACCAATAAGTTTAAATTTGGGTAGGATAGACCGGTGAGTGAGAGACGATAGAAAAAGGTGAAACTTAAGATTCGAATACGAATCTTACTGTTTCAATACTTCTACAATAATTCATCTAATTCTAAAATATACTGCTGGTGGGACTTTTCCTCATCACCAAGACTCTAAGAAAAACATCACTTAACTTCAAACTATCACTTCATAATACGCGTATAATATAAGCTAGGCTCCACTCATGGAAATTATTAAAATATACTAAATAAACAAAATCTTTTATCCCTACAAATATTAGAATGCATCCACATTCACAAAACTCTTCTACGTATCTAACATTATATTTACACGCTGGCTGATAAATACACACAGATAACATACTAATCCGTTCAATTCTATAGAATACGACACATCCGAAATTAATACATAAAATATTCACAAATGGAACTTTATTAAAAAAATGTCATAATTGTGCAAAACAGACACACACACGTGTGGATAAGAACATACACACACAAAAAAAATTAATTCTAAGTTACATACTATGCAGGTAATATTGTAATTAAATAATACATTAAGGTATTATTTTTAATTCAGAATATACTTTAAGTTACTTTTAGAATTTAAGTTATAATTATTATGAACAAACTTTATCATATCTAGTAAACTATTTCAGTTATACGTTCGTTGATTTTAAAGCCAAAACTCTCATTTTGAAATAACTCTAACGATATGACAAACAAAACAAAAAAATATTTCTTTTCTCTACCTTCGTAAAAGAAAAATAAGACATATTTTTATAAAATCAATTTTCACCAACGCATCCACTGCTTGTGGGTACGCATTCCGAGACGATCTAGATCATAATAACCCAAATTATAAATAAAACTTAATGCCTATCTATCTATAATATACATTCATAATGACAAGCAATAAAAAAAAATAAAGAAACAAAAGTTATTTGTTCTGTGACTTAAAGTAAAAAAAAGTTCGCTTGCAAAACTCTAATCTGGGCTTATGAAACGATATGGGGACAGATTCCAAACTGAATTTGAATACAAAATGAATTTCTGTAGGATAATCAAAAATATATATATAATCACAACTTAAATATGACCCAGCACTTCCAATGTTCATAGCATATCTATTTGAGGTACTAAATCACACATAAGCAATCAATTTCTCTTTTTATTATGACGGAAATATAAGACATTTTTAGCTACAGTTGAACAGGAATTATTTTATTCATTCCGTAGTAGTTTTAAATTAAGTATGCTATTATTCTTAATGGTTTTCTTAAATAGCATTTGACACTTTATAATCTACATAGTTTATTTTTGAATATTGCCAATTAAGATACCATGATTCATTAGTAATTCCACAATTAATACTTTATTATTATAGTGCATTTTTTTATCGAAGAGAACAGAAATTGCACCACAGTTCAGTCCTTCCATCTGATTTAAGTAAATATATTTCATGAGGAGTTTCCTTTGGTTATTTGAAATAATTCACATTTTTCTTTCTTTCATTAAATACATATTATTTTTAGAAATACAAGATAAATAAATACTGTCACTTTTTTATAATTAATTTGAGCATGGCATGATATCAAAATAGACATATCTTTAATTTTGCATTTAATTCTCATAAAAGCATAATGCAGAAGATGGTGAAAAATCAAAATAAATTCTGAAAAACAGTCCTGCATACGTTTCCAAGATATATTAGAAGACACACGTGGATTAATTATATAACAATAATGTTCATGCACTTTATCTTCTTTCTTAATTATAGATAAAGTAATGCCATCTTAACACTAACGATATACATTTTTAAATATTAATAATTATGAGTTGGTTAATCCAAATCTTTAAAATTAAGGAGGGAAATGAAAAAACTAATGTACCTTCCTAAATTTCTTAGCACAGCATGTTAATTGAAGACCTTTCCATAATGAATTTCTTATAACTCTTCCAGAAGTTTATTCCAAAGCTTTTTGTTAAAATTAATTTGACTTCAAGAAAAAAATATATATTTGTTACAGCAGGGAAGAGCGATTTTACTGGCTGCACTTATAACAAAAATGAGCAATTTTAAATCTCAACCCTCTGTTAAATCAAAAAAGGTCATTTTCCTTCAAACAGGTCAACTCCCATGTTTTTGCACCCAAGCTAATTACATATTCAAAAAAAATTCTGATTTTTTTTTTACAAGTAAATCAAGACAAAAAAAATAAAATAATGATAATAAAATAAATAGCTTTTACAACTTGAAAGAAATGAATATTAATTAACTGTTAAACAAAAAAAAATAATTTATTTAATTTATAAAAATAATTCACCTATCAAAATATCCATTAATCATTGAAAAGAAATATATTTGTTAAATTATTAAAGATAATTTCTGTACCTTAAATGTCTTCATGTTAAATGTACTATCGTTTAATGTTATTAGAAGATGAAAATGAAGTGAAAATGATGCAGAGTCATACATGCATGCACATACACTATACTGTAAATATTAAACTACCTTGACTAAATATAATTGAGGTGACTATTAATGTTGAGAAAGGGATAGATATCAATGAATAAGGGATTAGGAAAACATTCAAATCAATATTAAACACTAGCATAAAATAACTTTGCATTTTCCTGCCAAAAAAAAAATACTGATTCCTATAATAACAACCCCTCTTTCTGGCATTAAATACTTCACTAACCACAATAATAATAATGAATACTTATAAAGTGCTCAATCAACTGCATAAGCAATCCATATCTAAGCTTCAAACAATCTTCAGCAAAAAAATTTTAAATTCTAAGGCTATTTCATTTTTTTTAATACAATATAATAATTATTCAATGCAGATACAAAGTATCTCAATTCCTTGTGCCCATTCAGATGGTCACTATACATATATATATATACTCAAACAATGCTTAGGTATACTACTTATAATGTAAAATTGTATGATTGTAATTTTATTGTGCTATGATCCCAATTAAATAATATGGTCCTGTTTATAATAAATTCATTCGTTATATAATTTAAATGCTCTTATATTAACTTACCCTGTCTGTCTATTTGTATGTCAACATTTTTGCATTTTTAACAATAAAAAAAATCCATTCCAACTTAGAATGGGATCTCACATTCTTACATTTCACAAGAATACTCTTAATAACCGAGCCAACAGAAATACTGCAATTGTAGAATAAAATTTTGTTAATATTGATTTAACTATTACTGAATTAAAAAATGAATACATAAATATTTTTATATAGTAGATAATAAACATGATATTTCAATTAATAATATGATTTGTTAGTGGGTATATTTTTCATTTTCATGTCTTATTATAAAATTATAACTCTTGTCAGATTTGTTTGTAGTTTTAATCATTTTTTACATTAATATCTCAATATAGCTAAAAAGTAAAACAATACACAAAAGAAGGATTTTTTAAAAATAATGCTTTTACATAAACAGCTGACTAAAATGAAGAAAATAACCAAGTAATCTGACTAAAATACAAATGCAATATCATAGCAACCTAAATGAATTAGTACTACATACTATTCATGTATTTACAATACAAAAACCTATTACTTTTATGATCCATGACAAGAATATACCATATTTAGAAGTCACTCTTAAAACAACACCTATGGACAAACCTTCTCCAATACACAAAATATCTGCATACAATCATAAAACCTATTAAAATCAATATCTAACTCTAATATAACTTTCCCACAAGACAAATGATGCTACTGGAATACAAATGTACATCTAGCGAAAACCTAAATTATAACTTAGACTTACCAATGCTAGGCATCAATAATAAGCAGCTAATACATAGATTTAAGTATTGAACAGTCAAGCCCAGATGTTCTACTTAAAATGAACATGTGGTCATACCAAAATTATATTTCATGATATATTAGAGAAACATACTTAACATTGATACTCTATGTGAGTTGTGCCACAGATAAGAAGAGAACCAAAAACATTTATTCTTTGAGTGTAGTAGCCTACAATACACTTGGTCACATATTACAAAAGTTTACCAGAAAAAGAATGCCACTATAAGTTCAATTATAGAGTCTTTTCCAAATGCCTGCTTCAACGAAATAAGAAGTACAGCATTTATACTATATGCATTAACATGCACTAGATGCACTTATCTTTACAATAGTCATGCAAGAAATTTTAACACATTTAAAAACAAATTAGAGACAATGAAACATAGAGATAAAAAAACCCACCCCATCAGACATTTTCGCAGACACTTATCCATCAGTGCTCTAATCCTAGTGAGATATATTTTCTGTTCCTAATTTATTGTAAATGTTTTTAATGATAGTTTGAGTGAATGCTATTGAAAATATTTACTGTGGTATTCTTTAAAAAAAACCCAAACGTGTCATTTCATAAATGCATTTGAGGCCATGTAAATCAAATAGGCCCCAAATACTTTTATGAATCGACACAACATGTTTTTGAGTCAGATTTACTTCGTTATTTTTCTATATTTTAGTTGGCTGTTTACATAAAAGCATTATCTATAAATATATATATATTTACATATTATTTGTTTGTAGAAATAATCAATCATAATGAAAATCTCTATATTTATAGAGATTCAAAGATATCTCAAGTTTCAATCATTTGAATATAAATTTGCGAAAGGAAATGTATGATCTGATTTTTTAAAAATAAAGTCTAATGAACATTCAACTAAAATATAAGACTTCCTTAATAATGCAAGGAGTATTATATGATTTATGAAATTCTAACTTTTATTACATTCCTCAATAAAACAAACTGATTTCAGTAATCATAGAAAAAATAAAAATCTTTCTTTTGATCTTTCATACTGGCATATGAAAAAACTGTAAGCCATTCCATCAACAATTTAAATCTGCTACTACTTTTATAATTAAATATATAGAGATGATTAGGCATTGCATGAACATATCATCATCATTTCCAACCATTATGAATCCACTGCAGAATGAAGGTCTCTTAAAGTTCAATCCAACTTCTCCAATCTCTTCTTCACATCTTCCCGGCACACTTCCTTATTTCATCCATCCATCTCACCTGTGGTCTCTTTCTAGGTCTTTTGACTCAGTTTAATATTTCAACTGTCCATCTATTATCATTTTTTGTAGCAATATGTCCAGCCCAACTCCACTTCAGTCTTTTAATCCTTTCAATGATGTCAGTAACACCTGTTTGTTCTCTCACCCATGTTGCATTTTAGATCTCTTCTTGTTGCATATATAGCCATACTAATCTGCCTATTAAATCATAGATGTAAATTCAGCAATAATATTTAAATATTTCATCTTAATTCATCTCGGTTAACAGAAAATCAGCACTACTTTTGTCACTTTCATATTTTTAGATACTGAATTATTTATATCTTGCAATAAAATCATTTAATTCTTCAGCTAGATTTTCTGCATTGACACATTAATAATACATTTACAAGTATCTTTTCCATAACTATTATTAAACTAAAGTATTAATATTGACTCAATTATCTTTCACAAACTAATTTCACTGTAAATTACATTATCACTGATATTTTTAAGATCCATTCAATTTTCAAAATATTGCATCAAAGTGCCTGTAAATTTTTTAATATTTATTGCTAAAACCCTGCTGACAAATGAGAAATTATTAAAATTTCATTCTACCAAAAGTCACACTTAGAGAATGTTTGGTTCTATTAACTTTCATTTGATTTCTAATGTTTGTATTTACTATAACAATAAAATTTAGTTACATTTTGATCAAAAGATGGAGCAACATAGTCATATCACATTTCGTTTGTAAATTTCAAATTTTTATTTTTAATGATAACTACTATTTTTCTGTCAGACAAATTTATTCATGTTATCCCTTTTTTTAATGCAATTTGACAAAATGTATGGAAGTAAACATTTTAAAAATTTTATAATTAGATTATCTTTTTTTAATAATAAATTATATTTAATGTACACTAATTATTTTACTTTCAGTTTATAATATTGACATTTTACCAGGTTATTGAGTCTTTCCTTCATTTGTATTTGCAAATGTTTGCAAATTTGAATTATATATATTTATATATTCTACATTAATTTTAAAAGATATAATTATAAAAATATATAAATACATTTATAAAACAAATACTATATTTATTTTTAAACACAATCAATAATCAGTAAATGTTTTTTTTTTCTTCAAGATATAATTGCCCACTAAATCATGTGGTTAAAAGGTTAATTAAGCAGAATCATTGGCTTATTATTTGATAACACCATTTCTGTATTTCTTATAAAGATATGATCTTGTCATGGATGGCGTTTGCAAAATGTGTTTGAAATTAACCATGTCACCAAAAGATATGATCTCATATATGGTAATTGCAAAATGTGGTTAAAACTAACTGTGTCACTGGAAGATATGATCTTATTATATGGAATATTTGCAAAATGTCATTGAAATTTAACATGTCATCGAAAAATATGATCTTGTCATATTTGGTACTCTCAAAATGTGGTTGAGATTGAGCATGACAGTGAATAAAAGGTAAATATCAACCACAAAAGATAAACAGATAATCAATTTGCATATTATATCTCTATGAATAAAAGAAAAACAATAACAATAGATTGATTAAGAAAAACCAATAAAATTGTTTATAGATTCCTGATTTCTTTAAAAAAAGATAACTTACAACCAAATTTCTGATTATAAAAAAAGTTTTTTTTAAATGTGTGTCTATTTCTGGGTTCTATTCTTGCTACTTCTGATATTTATTCCTAATTACAATATTGTGACTTTCTTGCTTTACAACCATACATCTTGTTTTAGTTGTTGTTATGATGTCATATAAATATAAAAACTATTTATAAATTAGTACTAAAATTATTTGACAAAATGTAAAAATCATCTTTAAATGTATTCACTATAACTAATATTCATTTTATTTTTCAAAATTATTATTGAAAGCATTGCTTAAGTAAATTTACAATTTACATGGTTTCTTATATCATGTCAATTCCAAATATTTAAAAATCTCATTTTCTAATGATTTTACATTTATTTAATCTCTTAAGTTGAATGATGCTTAGAAAACCACCACAAAGTATAGTACTCACAATTACATTTTTAATAAGGAAGAACCATTTATTTATTATTAATTTGTAATTAATGAGTTAAAGATATGTCACTGAAAAAATATTCCTTGATAGTAGATGTCATAAAAAAGTAAAATATAGATAGGTGAATGATTTCACAATATTAGATAATAACATGAGTATAAAATAGAAAGAAAAAAACCCGAATACACTACAACCCTTCTGCATTGCAATTATTTTATACCAAACACTAATGACAATTTGAGGCAAAAGTTCAAACTTTATTTTAGTATTTAAATCTTTATTTTTTAATCAAATTCAATAAATTTGATTTGTTTTATTAGAAATCTATATTTTCAAACAAAAAAGTTCAAACTTTATTTTAGTATTTAAATTTCATTCTTTAATCGAATTCAATAAATTTGATTTGTTTTATTAGAAACCTGGATTTACAAACAAAAAATATTCCAAAAAAAAAATATTTGAATCTTTCAAATACTAAAAAAATACTAATAATATGAACTACAGTGAATGCCTTTTTCCCTATTGATTAACTAAACTAGCAAGTAAATTAGGAAAATCTTTGTTATTTAAAGTTTCATCTTAGAATGTGAATGAATAATTGTAAAATAACCACAAATCTACCAAATACTGTTTTAAAACTAAAAATTTTGTATTTTCTATTATTAAATTATCACCGAAGTTCAATACAATGTAAATGTAACTTTGTGATTTCCTGAGGGTTTGTGATGATGGTGTTTTAGTTGTATTTTTATAATGGACTATTTCCATCATCTAATATGAGTATTGAATGTCTTTAGAAAAATTTAACTTTATTTAAATATTCCAAATACATTCAACTCTTAGTAATAGCACATCAAGCAGGTTAGGATATGCACAATGTTTCAAGAGGTATTATTCTCCCCTCTTCTTCAAGTGTCACTGGCCTGACTAATGATAATACTAGTACGGGATTCGAAACTGGACCCTTAGACTCTTGAATTTAAAATTTTTAAAGTAAATAGTTAGAGAGTTACCTTAAAAAAGTCAATACTCAAGAATCTAAGGGTCCAAGTTCAAATCCCATGCTAATACTGTAACTGGTCAGGCCAGCAACACTTGAAGAAGAAAGGAGAATAATACCTTTTGAAACATTGTGCATATACTAACCTGTTTGATGTGCTATTACTAACAGTTGAATGTATTTGGAATATTTATTTTTCTAAAGACATTCAACAGACATATTAGATGATGGAAATAGTCCAATATAAAAATACAATGAACCTTTGTGATCATTATTCTCTTCAGCTCATTGAAGTATTTGTTTAAACTAAAATTTTAAAAATAAAAGATATTTAAAAATATATATATATATAAACATAAAAAGATTTTTTTATTATTAATTATTAAAATAATATTTGGCATTTTTGTCAGAATATTGATGAGTGCATGTTCAAGTTTGTTTCCATTCTTAAAAACAATGAATGGAGCAATCAGAAAATGAATAAATGGGGGGAGGTGAGTTTTCTTTCATGTTTGTTCTGACGTCTTCAGATTTTTTTTTTAAACTAATGATTTAATATTTATATTAATTGACATTTTACTTGGCAAAGGGAACTTAAAGGGGAAAAATAACATTAAAAATGGCTGAAAGAAAATGATTTAAAAAAATTGTGCTCAGCACCATTGCAGTACTAATTCCAAAGCATGGCAGAGATTTAACAGGTTAATATTAGTAGATAGAATTTGTTAAAAGGTTTCGTAAATGTATTATTTGTATTATGTTATTCTGTACATAGCATTCAATAGGTATCATATTGTTATTTATTATTAAAAAGAAACAGCATAAAATAATGCCTCAGTCTTAAAATTAAAAATTATTCAACAAGTAAGAGAATGAAAGAAGAATGGAAACAAAATCATCTGCTTTATCTATTTCATGAGTTATAAAACATTAATCAAATATATCATTATCATTATTACATTAAGAAGAATGAATTATATTTCAAATTTAACTAAATGATAGAAATGTGTCTATTACTTAGGATTAAATTTATAACTTTAGTTCAAAAACTGGGATATATTTAAAGTAAAAAAACAAACATATACTGACCAATCAAAAAAAACTATCATGCTCAACCTGTCGTTTGCATGCTCTAACATTCTATGGTTACCCCAGTAACTAACCAAGACTATTTCACAAATGATTTACACCTAGTCATTATTAAATATCCACATACATCAACTTTATCTATGTTTTTCTTAATCAAACTAATGGATTAACTTTTTTCTCATGGACAGCACAATTCTCAGGGAAAATTTTAGAATCAATATAGGCAACATAATTTCAAAAAGTCATATTATTTATTCGAAAAAAAATATATCAATATGATCCCTGTTTACTGTTAGGGCAGCTATTTTTTTTTGCTCACCACATTTTTTCCCCCTAGTGTAAGCTTTAGTAATCAATAGATGCTAGATGAAAAAAGATTTATTAAATTCCTATCCAGTGCTATCCGATCCAATATCCCCAGACTAATTTCTAGCTTATTTGGGATCTCGGTACAATATACCTGAATATAATGCTTCTTTCTGCTAGCAGTTATCTTTTACCTCTTTGTTTTATAATCAAACTATCAGTCCAAATTGAAAAAATATTGTTTTCAATACAAGTGAATTCACTTGTATAATTATATAAATTTGAAATCAGTTCAGTATCTATATATTATGATGACCTTAGTTTTTTAATAAGTCATCTCCATTCATTGGCTAGGATTAGTATATAATCAATAAGACATCACATGACCCTACATGCTATTCAGCAATAAATTCTTTTTTGTTTTTATAATCAGATAATTCAATTCAATTTATTTAAATGAATGCATTCTACAGGCATAAATAAAAAAACCTAATTACAGAACACAATATCAATAATAAAGGCAAGTAAAACTAAAATATCATTTACATAAATGTTAATGTTTTTTTTTTCATATGTCATAGCATCGGCCGGGACGCAAACCCACACCTGTCTGCAACCAACTACTTGCTTGCAAGGCGGGTGCGATGACCTCTCGGCTAACAACGCTTGACTAAATGTTAATGTTAAATTGAAGATTTTCATGGGCTACAGATATAAATGAAATATTACCCGATACATCCATGTATAATTTATCAAAAAATAAACAAATATTTTGACCAGGTTATATTGGTTATCAACTGGGTAATAAATATTATAAAATAATTGTAGAGGCACGGTAAATACTGATGTATAACAGTAATAAATGTTATATTAATAGAAATAATAATCATGATAAATTATTTAGATTAATGATTTTTAAAAAAAAAAAAATCCAAATAGAAGGTAATTTGCATGTATCATCATGTTTGTCGATACAATCTGGCCTTTTAAAGATCTCAATGGCTTCTCTGATCTGATATTGTTGGAGACTATCATATCTGGATAGTATTCTTGTGTTAGAAAAATCAATACTATAATTTGCACTTGTATCAGGGATAGGGCTGATGATGATGAGTATCTTTTAATTGCATTAATATGTTCACCTCTTCTAGAATTAATGCAATGATTACCCATGCCTATATAAGAAGCTTTACAAATGCTACATTAAATTTCATAAACTCCATGGGTTTCAAGAGAGATTGAGTCTTTAGGCTTGGATAGAATGCTATTAATTCTTTGATAAGTGGTAATAGATCGTATTTATATTATAATTAATGTCTTAGAATATATCTAATATTGCTTGCAGTTCCTTTTCTATAAGAAATACATATTCTAATAGTTGTTTTACAAACTCTAATAGTTGTTCCGTCTTTTTGTTTTTCCATTTTGATTGTTTAGGATTCGAATTAAGGCAAGACAATTTTATTATTATAGCCATTAGCTGATAAAACATTGCTTATATGATTTATTTCATCTTTGAGATTTGATTTATTTGAAAGAAGGTTAATAGCTCTAGTGAAAAGAGTTTTTGTAACAGAAAAGATTTGATATAGATGATGCTATAATGAAAAATTTAAATATCTGTCAGTGTGTGTGTAGATTTTCTGAAAATTAAAAAAGATAAAAGATTATTCTTTTTCTTGGTGGCAAGTATATCAAGTAAAGGAAATTTCCCATCAGTTTCTGTTTCCATTGTAAATTTAATATTAGGATGTATAATGTTTATATGTGTGAAGAAAAAATCATGTACGTTGTCTTTAAACAGGCAAAACTCTCCATACAGGAGTGCCACTCAGTGCAAGCCAAAGTAATCAATGGATGCCAGAATGCTTGGGCATAAAATCCCTATCTAGTGCCTATTCATCCAAAATCCCCAGCCTATATTCTAGCTTGTGGCTTTCGCCAATGAGAAGCTTTGGCAGTTATGAGCAAGTATAAGAAATGGTGATCATGTGATATAAATTGTCTTCACCTTGTTGCCAGTTGATAAATGTATCATTTATGTATCTATGTTTATAGCACCTCTATGATTATTTTATAATATTTGTTACCCTGTTAATGACCAGTGTAACGTGGTTGAAATGTTGGTTTATATATATATATTATTTAATAAAGTTTACATAAATATACCCAGATATCTCATTTATAAATATTAATGTTGTTTATATATATATATATTGATTAACATTTTTATTTCATTCATAGTCAAAAGATGAATATCGATATGATGATAAAAGGCATTAAATAATCTTGGAAGTCTAAATAATGCAGAATCTAAATTTTGTAATGTGAAAAGTCTTATATATTTCAAACAAATGTCAGGAACAGTGTAAGAAATTTCACTGATGCAGTTTACTATATTGATTTGCCCTTTAACTAACTACTTTTACGAAAAATAAAATATTAAGATTTCTTAATAATTTTAAGAAGCATTAGGAGAGTTATATACTATGCCAAACTTTGCACTATAATAATTTATACATTTTGTTTGTATAGCAACCGTGTTTTACTATAGGAATGATTGTCAGAGTTCCAAACAACATCACCTCAGTTTAACATTGGTAATACTAAAGACATAAAAAGATGTTCATAAGTTTCCCTAAAGATGCAGCCCATAAACATAAATGACTTAGAATAAAATATTGTATATGGCATGAGAATAGTAGTTTATAATACCTAAATCTTTACATTTATTTACTCTCAAAATATTACTTCCTTTTAATATACAATTAAATAATATAGGATATGTTTTTCTTGTAAAAGTACTCATTTTTTATTTTATTATCATTTATGTTCATATATTTATTTGTGCACCATAATTTAAACCTACGGACACAATTTTTCAGATAATTGCAATTATTAGATATTTTAACTATTTATAAATCTTAATATCATTAACAAAGTAGGATTGCGATAGTCAGATATAATACAATTTAAGTCAAAAGTATATATATTGAATAGAAACGGTCCCAAAACAGATCCCTGAGGAACATCAGAATCATTTAAATAATTTGATTCACAACCTAAATACTTAACAAAATAAAAATATTGCTAAGTCTCACATAGCGTGTTTTGAATACGAACCGTATATACATTTAATCCATCCTTCCCAATAAGAAGAAAAATAAATAAATTTTCTTGAAGAAGATGGTAAAAGCCAATAAACTTAAGAATAATCAGTACGAATCGGTCACGTGAAAAATTAAGCCTAAGTTGATCTACTTACGCAACTATCTTAATAACATTTGGAAAATTAAAACTTTTATTGAAAATTGGATTTTACAGAACACAGATTTTTAATTCCAATCTGTAAATATCTTTTATATATTAAACAAAGTGTTTGTTTTGTTACTGTATAATTCAGAAAGTAACAGATCAATTTCCATAGTCTTTTTATGCCTATATAATAAAATCCTCAGGATATATATATATATAGTAGCCTATTTAATATTCTGGCTTCAACAATGGGGAAGCAGTCGCCAAAATACTGGCATATTTCTACATGAAACAACAAAAAAAAGTACAGTAGTATGCTTTGTAAATGAGATGTATTTATTTATTTCAAAACATTAAAAAACAAAAATTAAATTAAACTTTTAAACGAGCTGTATTTATTGATTCAAAAAAACATGAAAATAAAAAAAATAAATTCAAACTGCTTTAGGGGAAGATATTAAAAGCCAATGCAGTTTATAATTTGCACAGCAATCAAACTTATAATTATAGGTCAGTACTGGTATTTCCACCGCTTAGTATTAATTGTTCAATGTTTTTAGAAAAATTCAAACTTTATTTAAATATTTCAAATACATCTAACTACTAGTTATAGCTTACAGGTTAGTATAGAACAAGATTCTTTGGTTGTATCATTCTCCTTTTTTCAAGCGATGTAGACCTGATCTATGATAGTACTAGCATGGAAATCACAACTAGGACTTTAGATTAGTGAATATTATATTTAAAACGATGCTATAACAAGGTTATTTGGCAAAAGTAACAGTCAGTAAATATTTTATATACTTATTTATTAGGGTACTCCTAATATTTCATGGTGAATTTCTTAACATTCTGGAATTATCCTACTCAGTTAAGTCATCTTTCATAATGTTTTTGAACTCTGTGTCATCTTATCCAGCTGAATTTTATTTTAGCTTGCTAATTCTTTCAATTCTTATCTATAGATTACACCTCAATTCTATCATTTTCATTGTTTAAATGTCACATGACTTCTCAAATGAAGAATCATTTATTTTCTATTATTTTTTCAATGATAATCTCTCAACCACATATTTTATTTTTATTCCTTCTTGGTATTCAACATATATATCTTCTTACCTTAATATGTAATATTTTTCTTATTAAACATTTAAATCTGGGAAGCATACATAAAGCACAGGTAAAGCACATTAAAAATTTTTTTTGTAATACAAGTAATTGTTAAATGTTTATTTAGCTGTTAGTAATAATTCACAGATAGCATATAACACATTGTTTTGAGTGGTACTATTATCCTTTCTTCTTCAGATGTGCTGACCAAACTAATGACATTACTAGCATGCAAACTGACCCTGATTCAAGAATACTGAATTTAAAGTTACATTAAACAATTAAGCTTTTCTGTAAAGTTTGGTGGTTAAAGAATCAGCTTAAATTTAGTATTCACCAATCTAAAAAAATCTCTGATGCACTTCAATGTATGTATTGCCATTTGTCAGATTAGCAACATGTAGATAGGCAAATTATACTATTCAAAACATTATATTTTATATCAAGTTATATGTTATTACTAATAATTGAATGTATTTGAAAGATTTGAATAAAGTTTCAATTTTGAAAAATAACATCTAGCAATTAAAAGTACATGGTTCAACATATAATTACAGGTAAAATTCCAATATCACAAACTTCAGATGAATATTAAAAAAGTTCCTTTTCAAAAACACAAACCTTTTCTTAAAAATATTTAGTTATTTCTACCAAAGGCACTTCTTCCTGTGATTAATTTTATCCTTTATTTTATAAACTATATTAATATTTTGTCTGAGATAGGTATATATATTTTTTCTAATTCATTGATTTCAATTTTTACTCTCTCTCTCTTTTTTGAAAAGCTATTAATAATTATTTTTTTTAACCTTCATCTTTAGTCTTTCTTTCTTGTTTCCTGTAATATTTCCTGAAGCATTATTTGTAAAAAACAAGTCACACTATTTGCAAAATCTAGGTGATTTAAATAATCTTAGCTTAATACTTTAACCATAAAACACTTCCTATTAAACTACTGAACAATGTTTTGTTAATACAGAACAGAACCACCCTATTATACAAAACTGGTACTATTAATGAATAATATTTCTGTGGTATAATTTTCATTATACACCTCACATGCAAGATAGGGACTGATTTCTATCCACTTTTAATACCTTAATGGGGGAGTGTAATCACAAACATGTGGCCAAAGATATGTAAAAAAAGATGTATAATCCCCAAGATACACATTTTGTGCTGAACCAGCACTCATCAGTTAGTCCAAATCACAATCCCTTTACACAGATCTTTATCATATATATATATATATATATATATGAGGGACCTGATCTCAGATACACAGATCTTTATCATATATATATATATATATATATATATGAGGGACCTGAACTCAGATGTTCCAACTCCCCGCAGCTATCCAATCCATCTTATACAATTGATACACATGACCACATACATGTGAAAAAGATAAATGATCAATATACATATTTTGTGCTCAACCAGCACTCATCAGTTGGTCCAAATCACCATCATCATCACACACATACAATCACAGCTTAGTTTACATTAAGACAGCAAATCTTCAAACTTTAATGGACAAGCTTTAATCTTCTCCACTCTCCAACTCTTCAGATATCTGCATCATTGAAAATCTGATGATGAAATGCTCAAAGCCCTTGATGATGCCAATATTACTGTCATATCCATGTTGACTTTAAGGCAAACTGACCCCTCGCACATAGAATCTTAAAATATCCATTTAATTGTACAGAAGAGAGATAGGTAGAATACAAGCTGAATATGTAATTTTTAAATACATGTATATTGTTTAATGTAATTATAAGGGACTTGAACTCAGACTTTCAAACTCCCCACAGCTATCCAATTCATCTTATACAATTGATACACATGACCACATACATGTGAAAAAAAAAGATGATATCTAATATACGTATATTGGGTATATTGAAGATCATTTATCTTTTTCACATGTATGTGGTCATGTTTATCAGTTGTATAAGATCGTTTAATTTAGGACAATAGAAATATATTTAAAACATATAAACTGCAGTAATTGACTATATATATATATATATAGTCAATTACTACATTTTAATTGATGGGTCAAAGTCACTGACCTCACAACATTGACATAAACGACTTGGTGGAAGTATATTAATAATTTTTTATTAGTCATCCACTAGACTAGATTATCCATTTAATGAATAATATTTCTGTATCATAATTTTTACTACATCACTATCAAACAATGTAGGGATTGATTTCTAAGCACTTCTAACACCTCATGGTGGGTTATAATCATAAACATATGACCAAAGACAAGTATAAAAGATATATACTAAGAAATGATAAAGATATGTGCAAAGAGATTGTAATCTGGCCAACTGATGAGTGTTGGTTCAGCATGAAATGTGCATCTTGGGGGTCATATCTCTGTTTTACATGTCTTTGGTCATGTGTTTCGATTATATCCCCCCACAAGGTATTAAAAGTAGACAGAAATCTGTCCCTACTTATAGTGAAAATTACACTGCACAAATATTATTCATTAAGATGGTAATCTCTAGCCTAACCAATGATTAATAAAAATTACTATATTGGTACTGTTAATCTTTTTAGTATCACCAAACAATCTAGTCATGACCGTTGCATTTTAATAAACATTCTTTAAAGTTTGGCACTATCCTAAGATCTATATTCTTTGATGTTTCAAAGCTTCAATTACCAAAGAAATTCTTAGATTCAAAAGCCTTTTTATAATTTATCAATACAAAACACAAAAGGTTGTTTTAATTTCTAGTAATACTTGGATAGGATCTACAGAAGTGCAATTATTTTTAAAAAACCAACTCATTATTGTAGTTGGTTTGAATACATGGTTCTCTATAGATGAAAAAATTATCAATAATTTTTAATACACCCCCTCTCTCCAAATTCAAATGTTTGCCTAGTTATTTCAAAGTAAGGTTAAAGGCAGAAAATGGATATTGCCGGCGATTTGATTGACTGGAATGTCATTTAAATAACCTATATAAATGCTTATTTAGATATTATACGTAAATGCAGCATATACACACGTATGTATTTTGTGTAATATAGTTTTAAAAAGTTAAAAATGACATGTGTGCCCATTTTACGGTTTAACTAGAGAGAGCAGATGAAATCAATCACAACCTTAGCAAAAAGATTTCACTAAACTTTTTACATTTCTAAAGCAATCTTCACTTTTTGAAATCTCAACAAATGGATTATAAAAACTTAATGTGTATTTTCACAGAAAGTTAATTTTACCATTACTCTTTTTTTTTTTAGAAAATAAAATTTCAGGCAGTTGTAAATGGATTAATTCCCTTCAGGCTGATAGTAAAGAATAAAAAAAACGATTTGTTAATAAGTGACTATGTATGTGTGCGCATGTATGTAAATATATCGTATTATAAATATATATAAAATTCTAAACTGAAACATTTTTAAAAATTCAATATTCATTTCCTTTTTTATAAATGATAAAATTAATATTGATATGGATAAATAACATTATCGCCATTCCTCAGTTATTACTCAAAAAGCCAGTGTATCTTCTCCAAACCTATCTCTTGCTCTCTTTAAATAACCATGCTATTTTTCTTCTCTTATATCTCTTTCTTTTCCTAGTCATAGTCTCATTATATTTTTCGTAATTTCATTACCAAGAATTACGTATCCAAAACGATTTATTTTTCTTCCCCTCATTTCTTTTTTACTTAGCTTTCCCATCATTTCCACTTTGTTAATTTTAATTCTTCTAATCAACACATCTCTAATACTTCTAATCTTTTCTCCTTAAATGCTGTATCTTTGCTCCATATTGTATTAAACTCAAACAAACTATTTAATATATCTTCCTAAATCTAAATTATCTAAGAAAAGCTTCAATTACAATTTTCAATCTAATTTGTTTACCTTTACTCCCTTATCAATTATTCAACTTTATGTATTATCTAGAGCAACGCGTCCAACTTTAAATAATCCATGGACCACATTAAAAAAAACTTGTCCAAGGACTGCACTAACTGCACACTAATCAAGCATATGATTGCTGTAAATGCCCATGGCCTATGCACTGGACCATAACAATGCAGGGCCATTTCTTTGACACATCTTAAATTTTGAAGATATATAAGAGTACAGTGATGTAAAACCATCAATTAATAAATATCAACAAGATTATTGATTAGTGATAGAAGTAAAATATATAATAAGCATTCTACACAAACTGTTATTATTATTTTTTTTTACAAAAAGCAAAACATCTAGGGAAATCCAACAAACAGTCATGGGGGCTGCATTTAGGCAGCTCTGATCTAGAGTCCTTTCTAAATTTTTACATGTTACCATATCAACTAAAAAATCGACCAATCTTAGCATAACAATGTTTCAAGCTTCATCAACATCAGTTACTCTAGAATTGGCCAGTGGGAGCAGAAATACAATGCCTGTTGATATTTGGTTAATTTTTTTTAATGATAATGTGTAAAAGTTTAGAAAATATTCTAAATATTGCATGAAATATTAATATCACTTCTATTATGTAAATACATGAAAGAGGTCAACACTTAAACAATATCAATATTAATAACAACCAACAATCTCAAAATGTTGTCAAGGCAACCTCCTTTAATCAATAAAGATAAAAATCCATCTTTATTTATGGTCTAATACATTTATATAGACACTACAAATTGCAAATTGACTACAGTGAGTGAAATTATTATAATAAAGATGGATTTCCACCTTCACTGATTAAAGGAGGTTGCCTTGACAACAGATTGAGATTGTTAATAATATTGTTTAATTGTTGACTACATTCATGTATTCACATTGAATATCTATCTAGCCTTCAGCATTATTACCTTTATTATCTAAGTTGGACTGCAATTCAAAAGTTATAATTGCACTTTGATGGTTATAATTGACTATTTGTTAGTCTGCTCTCAGAACAGAATATATTTACTTGTTTAACACTGTTTGTTTAAACTTCTTTGTATTAATCATTTCACTTTCAGTAGTCAAGTTGCAATATTTAGTGTCTATATAAACTCATTAACACAGATAAAGGTAGATTTCCACTTTTATTGTTTACAGAAAGTTGCCTTAACAACAGATTGAGATTGTTGATAATATTGTAGAAGTGTTGACTACCTTCATGTATTGACACTGAATATGTATCTAACCTTGAGTATTATTAGTCATATTATCTTCTAATATGTTTACATTATAAATCTAGTTATCATCATCATTATAGAAATCTGACAACAAAAAAGTCCTATATATAATCCCATAAAAACCTTCTATAAGTATCTCTGCCTCTTTTAACATATTGTTCACAATTTCTTTATCCTCATCCATGTCTATATATCCATAAATTAATTACACCTCAGCATATGCCAAACCAATTCCTTTTTACATTTTTACACCCACCCCCCCAATAAATAAGACTTTCCCATATCTATCATTTGGCTTTATCCTTCAAACTAAGCATTCCATCTTTCTTCAAATATATATCTAAATCCACCCAAACTTTTTTCATTAAAGCTTGCTCGCCACATAAATCTAAAATCCAAACAAAACATATAACAACATTCTTTTTTAAACAGAAATTCACTGACTCATAGAATTATTGTATTATAATCATAATTAGTTAATTTTTCGAATATTTGTAAGTGGTAATCTTTAATTTTTCCATTTATGTTCAAACTTCAATTTATATAAAATTTCCTTTCATTCTAAGATTTCTACTAATTCCATTACTCATAAATAACATTTTGGCAAACACATTTTTATTAATTGTAAAATCATATCAATATAAGAAATAATAAACTCATTCTAAATAACCTATATGAAAGCAATATACAATTGAACAACTTGTCTAAATAAATAGTAGATACATCCTAATTCTATGCCTCTTCTCACATCTACCTTTTTTACATAAAGTTAATTTAATCTTAGATGTACCACTTCCTATTTACAAATCTCAAATAAAGTAATTCAATTCTCTCTAGCAAATGTCCTTTCCAGGTCAATGAAATAAATATTAGCTTCCTTATATATATATATATATATATATATATATATATATATATATATATATATATATATATATATATATAAGGAATATATATATATATATATATATATATACCTCAACTAATACTTTTTATTTCTTGTCCTCTTCTTAGGATTAAAATTGAAGTCCAGGCTACTACAATTTTCATTTAAGGTTTTCAGAAATATTTTAAAGATCTGTGAAATTAAAATGAAGATTATAAAACCAGCATATTTTATTATATTAGAATCGTTTTTCTCATAAAGGTAACATGTAATAAAAAAACCTTTTGGCAATTCTACAAAATCACAAATTACACAACTAATTAGTTAACAAAAAATCAAAGCCATATATCACATGAGTCAATTTTTAAGCTAGTACATAAAAAATAAAGAGATTTTTAAATGCTTTGTTTAGCTAGCATTTATCAATAAAGCTTATTAGAGCAAATTAGCAGAGCTCTTTATTTTTTTTATACAACTAATTGTTTCAAAGTCTGGATTTAGCCAGGTCTTATCTGAAATATCATTTCCAATTTCATTATTATAAACTTATTCTCATTTTTATATTATTGTTAACTTATCATTCTTCTCATTAAGCTTCTTCATTAAAGACATAGCAAAAAAAAAAACAAACATTAAAGTTTAAAACAATTGGAAAACTTTAAAAGTGGAAACAAAATATAGTAGAAGCATAACTAGACATTGTGTATGTGTGGGTAGGGATAGAGACAGATCCTTAATGGGGTAACAGTTTAAATAAACCAAAAGGGCACAAACTAACACAAAAATTTTCAAAATTTCTAAAAAGAAACAATTCCAATAATATTAGTATCTGAGAACAAAATCTTGAATGTGAGTAAGTATAAAAACAACATTTAGATAAGCAAAAAATCTCAAGTGGTCTCAAGGAAAAATAATTACAACTAAAATATATAAGCTAGTTTACAGTATGAACAACAAAGCAACCAAATACAATAATATAAAAACAAAACTAATTAGAATAAATAAAGTATATAGATAAAATATTAAAGGCAGTGAAAAATTATGTGGGGGTATATTCAACAGCTAACAGTCAAGATTAATAAAGATGAAATACAAAATTAATAATTTAGAAGAATATGCCAGCAACTATATAGGATCAAATATAGCATTAAAAATGAAAAATATTAAAATGATGAAATTCACAGTTCATAGTGGAGAAAAAAAGCAAACATTATAGAAATATAGAAAGGCTATCATAAGCTCAGAGTGATTCCAACAGAAAAGTTAATTTTATTATAAAAAAGACATGACAATAAAAAATACACAAAGAAAGAAATATATACATATATTAAAATAACACATTGTATAGAATATTTTACAATTAAGTTTTAACATACTTCTAGCAAATGTATTTCCTTCAAAGTTCATACACTTGTTAGAAATTAGTGCCAATGCAAGATTCTAATATTTTGGGATGGTCCCCTGACCCCTCATTTTTTTACTATAATGGAGTTGGTTGAATTGGTTTAATAAGTTTTTAGCAATGTTTGTATATGAGAGGTTTATATATATTTTTAAAAAATTAAAATTTAAAAAACATTTAAGAAAAATTCCAATTGAAATAAAAACAAATCATAATTATTCTTGATTATAATAATTGCTTTAAATTTTAATTTCTTTTGATTGTAGAAGTTTTTTTTCAAAAATGTTTCTTTTATAAATAAAATAATATTGAAATCAATTTTTAATGCACTGCAAAATTCCTTTAAAATGTTACATGGATTATGATAATAATGACATTCTCCATTTTAAATAAAAAGAAATTTTAAAAAAATTACACTAAATAATTAAAAATACATAAAAAATATTTTATAATAAATGCTTTTATTTATTGGAAGAATATTAAATGGTTAAAAAATGTTTATATAAAAATTTATTTAATAAGCACTTAAAAGCCAAAAATAAGTGTTTTCTTCAATCACAATTGAGATTTTTATATTTAACTTGAAAGTAAAACATCAATTATGGTTGAAGAAAACAATTATTTTTGGCTTTTTAGTGCACAGAAAAAAAGTACTGATTATAAAATATTTTTTACATTTATAATAATAAATTTTGCATATATATTGTAATCAGTTGGGTTACATGGCACACAACAACATAGTTGTGTGTGTTCATATATATATATATATATATATATAAATAAAGTAAATGAAAAGTAGAAGTAAAGACAGACAAAAATTGTTGTAGATATTTTCTACATTTCCTGGAATAAATAAAAAATCATAGTAAAGAGTTAAATAAATCTGGAATTGAAAATAAAATTTTATTATAAATTAAAATAGTTTAAAAAGGTCTTATAAATATTTTTATTGAATTCTGATTTTGAATTTAAAAACAAGTATGGTATTTTTGAAATCTTTTAATTAATAGGTAGATTTCTATTATCTATTTTGAAATCATTTTTAATTAATTGAACAAAGTTTCTATTTAGTAAAAATCTAAAACTAGATTTTGATTAAAATTTTTTTTAATGAAGATAAGAAAGGGCAGTTTTTAATTGAAAACTGTTTAAGGTGTTTTTATCATCTTAGATGACTCTTATAGAAAAAAGCTGATAAATATTATTTGAGTCTGGTTTTAACATTTTTGAGAAGCAGTTGGCTAGTAGCTAGTTGCAAGGTTGGTTATCATATTTTGTTGCAGCTTGTTGAAATTTGCATCAGTTGGTATTAGTTGGCCAGATTAGCAGTTGTTTCTGTGAAATGACCATGGAATAATGCAATGAGGGCAAAGGCAAAAGCACTGGTCTACTGGTTTCACTATGCTGGAGTTGATTCACATGAAGCCCAAGTCAACTTCTAATGAGTCTAGCCTGCTTAAATAGGTTCTAGAAGACAGCTTTCCTGAAGAATGCCAATCCTGGAGAGACAGAAACTGATCAAGGCCAACAAATTACCTGAATTATATTTCTACTGATTATGACAATCCTGAACTATTACTCATCAAGAGCAACTATCAGTGGATGAAGAATTGATTATACATATGCTATTTCAGCTATATGCAGAGAAGCACAGACAAACATATATAGAGCTGATGAGTTAGTTTAAAATCCTTAAAATGATTTTTAAATTTATAACTTAAAGTAAGACAAATGAATAATTTGTTTGATTCATATGTCTAAAAGGAGCAACCCACAAACAATTTTATATATATTATCAAAGAAATTGTTTTTAATAATTCCTTTAAAAAATTACATTTAAAATATATAACTTAAAACACAAATAATTTTTGCATGAATTAAAAGAAGGTTGCAATAATATTATTTTTAAAATGATTATATAATTAATCAACCAACAAGTACCTATCAAACAAAAACTGACTTTATATTTTTAAAAGAAAAAATCAACTTTGAATCAATTGTGAAGAATATAAATTTTAATATTACTGTAACAAATTAGAATATATGTGATAGATGTTAGTGTGTGCCTGTGATTCAATATGCATACACATGTATGTAAAATATGTTATTATGTATTATAAAAATTAATGCTATTGTTTTGACAAAATTAAATTTATGTTAATAATCTGTGCAATTCTATATATATGTTTAAGTAAACCTAACATAGGTATTTCTATTATTAAAAATATAAGTTAAAAAGTTTAATCATATATTATTGTAGGATAATTTAAGTATGTTCAGAAATTACACACATTATGTGTAATTATATGTGTGCTTATATATATCATTGAGTGTAAAATAGAACATATATGTAAAATTTAATAATTTTTTAAATAATTTTATTAAATATCAAATGAAATATATTCATGTAATAGTAAAACACATGGCTGTGTATAGATATGTATGAGTTACATGTAAACCACTATATAGTAAGTTGAATTTTGTATATTATTCATGTAAACCACAATGTAATAATCTTTTTTTTGTAATATGTTAATCAAAATCAGAAGGTTTGTGTATAGCCATATTCTAGAGACCTTAATCTCATTTTTTTAAATTGTTGTTAATAAAATTGAACTCAATTGTTAAAATTATTTCAGTGACTTAATTCTAAAGAGTTTAGAATATAGTATGTTTGCATCATCTCTTGGTCACCATAACAATGCTTGAGCTTGTGTTCTGATCTAGATTCATTCACAACAGTCTGATATATATATATAAATGGAGATGTATTAGTGCTTATGGACATCCAAATGATGATGATTGATATGTGCTGATTGGCATTAAGAGTATATTCTTTAAAGCCCATGCACTATATTTTATTTTAATCTATTAGAAATTAAGTTTATAGTTGACCAGGACATTAAATAATACTAAGTGGCCAGAGCATTGATGATGATCAGCATGTTTTAAAGTCCGAGCATCATTGTTTTGATTATTATGCATTCTCATGGATGAGCACTTAGTTGTTGCATCCAAGTTGTTTAAATAATTGTCCAAACTGGCAAAGGTTCAATAGTTAGCCTGGTCTACAGTAGACCATTTCAAACCCAGCCACAAGATGGACTATTGATTTATTTTATTGTTAATCACTCATAATGATGAGTATTACTTATACTTATTTTTAATTATTGATAATGCTAGTGAATTTGGTTAATTAGATTTATAGTTGATCTAAGGAGGTAAGTGGGCTGATCTCTCACAGAGATCTCTTGAAATCATGCTCTCTTTAATATATAAAATTGCTTATATATTTTTAATATATTACTTTAATATTACTTTATTTTAACATTATAGTTAATTTTAAAATTTTGTTTACTTGATGATGAGATTCCATCACCCCATTCCACCAAATACCCCATCCTATTACAATATGTAAATATGCTTTACAAAGTGTGTCATTATTCTTCCTTTGATGGTTTTTGGTTTTTTATTCAGCTTAATACATTTTCAATGCCATGCAATGATTATGATGCATGGAACCAAAATGCATTAGGAAAACACCCCCCCAAGAATAATTACATACTTTGTAAAGCATATCAACATTACATATATTATATATTAAGATGAATAACTTATTGCTCACAATATTCTTTAGCACATATCTGATTTAAATAACTTTCTCATAGTATTATTGGATGCTGCCTTAAATGGCTGGTTCAATGGTAAAGTGGCAGAGCCAGGAGCAAAAGGGGCATTAATTGTGGTCCAGAATTGTCACTTCCAGAATTCTAACTTGTAATGAACAGTAAAAGAATAAATGATTTATTTATTTTTATTTATTATTACAGGAGCACAAGCGTATAAAAATATTGAATTAAACTCTCCCATATTTAAATAATGTATTTACATATACAATCTCATATTTATTCATTGTGAATGAATACAAATTAAATTACAGGTAACCTCTATAACATAGCATCCTACAAGATGGTTGACTCCAACACAGTTTGCGAATTAGGGGAAACCCTTCCTATAACATGATATTCCTACAACACTGAGAGTTGGAGAAATTTCCCCGATAATATAGCATTCGTACAAGAAGTTTTGACAATTAAGGAAATTCCCATATAACAAGGGACAGATGAGAGTTTTTAAGACCAAACATCATCTCTGACAATATTTCTCATTCAAGCATGTATGAAAATGCTTGTTTAATGGTAATTACTAATTATACAGAAAACATTATGTAATATTAATATGTAACACTTTTGATTAATCACTGTTTCAAAAAACATATTTCTCTTAATTATAAAATGAAAATAATATAGTTTGGAAACCAACACAGTTTTTTGTACTAGTTCTTTTTTGTCGGTATAACAATTCACATAACATGGCATTTTTTTAAACAAATCTATTGATTGTGTTATATGGGGGTTTACCTGTATTTATATGAAAGTAAATTTTGTAAATTTAAGAATTAAAAGTGTGTTGAGATATGTTTCTTATTTGTAAAAGATATGAAAACAGAATCATGTAACTATTTCCATTAGTTTAACTCATGACACATCCAATATCTCCCACTCTTATTTAATGCACTAAAAACCAAAAAATAATTTTTTTCTTGTACCATAATTTAAGTTTGTATACTTAACTTGAAATAAAAGAAGGGGTATTCATAAATTAATTCAATTAATCATTATGCTACAACAAAAACAATTTTTTTAAAAATTTTTTAGTACATTGTTTCTCAAATTAAATAAAAGTTTTTTTATTTTGTAAAATATATATTTTTATATATATTGTTTTACTTTATAGTTATGGGATATTTTGCAACAGACTTTTTATAACGATTCACATTCGATTTTAAATACTAAGAATATAAACAATATAATCATATTTTTAGTTTTTGAAATTAAATTCATATGCTAAAAATCATTTACAAGATTTTTTTTGTATATGAAATCAATGTTTGTTTGTTTTTTTTTTTAAAAAAAGCAAGTTTCAGTTAAACAATCAAGAGAAATTAGGATTTCATTATTCATTTATTTTTCTTTCTAGTTTAACTAACTGTAAATGCTTTCTGATAAAAAAATCTTTCTAAAAAATATATCACTATGTAATGTGCATCACTGAAAACTTACTGAATTAGATTGGACAACTTGAAAATTTTCACTGTCATATTGAATTGTCATAAATACCTAACATGTGTACAAAATTTGAAGTAGATACATTTAACAGACATGTGTTAAAATGTGAATCCAACATTTGAACCAGACAAGCAAACAAACAAACAGAATTTCTAAATTAAATAAAGGCATTTAAAAAGATATCAGAACCATTTCTAAGTTTACCATTAATCGTAACCAGATCGACAATCTGGCTTAATCAATTAAAATCATTAGAAATCTCAATCCAACAATTTAATGTGGCTGAAAATGTGGAAATATATTGTTTCAAAGCAATGCAAAGACCTCAAATATCTCAATAGGGTAAAGATAAATGCATTTTTCAATATTGGAGAATAAAATGAGAAACATACAAATAAGAAGTCAAACAGGTTTTGCTGATATCATCAAGAGTAATGGATCTGGGTTGGAAAAGGTCAAAAAGAATCACGTGAAATGAATAGATTTAAAAAAAATCTGAGTATTATTGAAAAGACAAGCCATGACTAACAAATATTGGATCCAGAGACTTTCAACTTGTAGTGACAAGGCCTGAAAACAATGATTACTCTGATATTAACAGGTTAATTTCTCAATGATGTTTGTAGCTTGACATTTCATTTTTCAAGCCTGCTATAACTTTTTATAATAAAACTTCATTCAATCAGATATTTGATCTAGCATACCATTTTATTGACAAAATTACAAAGCTAAAAATATAAAATGAACAAAAAGAGTACAATTTGTAATATTTTTTTTTCTTTCCTTTTTCTTCATGTGTCAAAGCATCGGCCAGAAAGTGAACCTGAGAACCCGGAACAACTGTTTGTAAGGCAGCTGTGCTGACCACTCGGCCACCAATGCTTGACCAATTTGCAATATTTCCCTTTAAAAAATATCATGAAAGCAATATGATCCATATATCAATTTCACAAATAATAAAAAATTTCAAAAATAACAGCATAAAGCTGCTAAATATGTACAGTGTCCCTACATACAATTTAAAAGCCTCAAGCTAATGTAGAGGTTAACACATTTGCTTCCCATACTCAAGATTTGGGTTTGAATCAGGGTGAGATAAAACATAACTTTTTAAAGTTCCAATAATGTTTTTTTTTCAACAATTTTTTCTTTTACAATTGACCTATAACCAACCAAGTCTGTCAGCCAATTAAAAAATGGATGCATTATGATTTTCATTCAAGAATAAAATACAAATGGATACCTGCTAAAACCTCTCAACCCTCATGTTGTCAAGCTGATAACATCTTTTTGTCATTGGTTTTTCTTTGAGAAACAGTAGGTTACTGTTCTCCTTAATGAGATGAAGTAAATTAAAGTTGTTTTTATCTACATGTCGATTTTAAACTGTCAAATTTACTCCACCTACAACTTTGATTTTATCCATTCTAGATATATCATTTTTAACCATTATTGATCCACTGCAGGATAAAAGTCTCTTCAAATTCAATCCATCTCCAACCACTAGTTTTTCTTCTCCACATCACTCCAGCACACTTCCTTATTTCATCCATCCATCTCACACATGGTCTCTTTCTAGGTCTTTTAAGTCTCTTGGAATCCAATCTCAGATTTCAACTGTCCACCTATTAGCATCTCTTTTAGCAATATTTCCAACCCAACTCCACTTCAGACTCTTAATTCTTTCAATGATGTGAATAACACCTATTTGTTCTCTCACCCAGATATTTCATTTTTGATCTCTTCTTGTTACTCCTAACATACATTTCCCATTGAGGGGTCTGAAGTCTCAAATCCATAAATAAGAAATGGTAACACACTTTTATTAAAAATTTTCATTTTCAAACCTATAATTTCCTTTTCATATTAAGTTATCTCTACCAAAAGCACTCCGAACAAATTTAATTCTATGATTAATTTCATCCATTATGTTTCCATCTGTAGTAATAATTTGGCTTGCACTGAGTGGCATTACTGTATGGAGAGTTTTGCCTGTTTTAATAACAGTTATGAGCAAGCATAAGAAATGGTGATCATATGATATTAGTAGTTGTTAACATATTCTAATTCATCATAATCACCCTTTATTTTCCTATTTTCAGAAAATCAGTTGAACATTAATTTAGTCTTTTTAACATTTACCTTTAATCTACATTTGTCTGGTAATTCTTGTAACATTTCCCGATTATTTGCAAAAAACAAAAACAAAACAAACAACCACATCATCTGCAAAATCTCTAGATAAATATTCATAATTATCACTAACCATTTATTAAACTAGAGATTATTCTTAGCTCATATATAAACTTTAAACTCCAGTTAAAGATTAATCCATCAGTTTTTTTTCCCGATGTCATAGCATCTGCCGGGAGGCGAACCCGCAACAACCGTCTGCAACCAACTGCGTGCTTGCAAGGCGTCTGCGCTGACCTCTCGGCTAGTAACGCTTGACTAATGCATCGGTTTTTGATTAAACACACGCACACTCTTTTACCATATGTGATATCTTCTATAGATGTACTCAATAATGTTTTTTTTTTATATATATAAATTTTAATATACGGGATAATAGTTATTTAGTAATCTTTTTTTTCCCTTAAATAAAATAAAATCGAATAATAAAATTATTTCCATATAATTAAAAAAAAAGCCTATAGAAAATAAAAGATCAATATATTTAATATTTTGCCCCCTTTCTTCTAAAGATCAAATAAGTGGTTGAAGAACTGGTGCAACAACAGTTATTAAAGCAAAAATTAATGAGATGGCGGTGAGAAATGAGTGTTAACAGGAATTCAGTATAAAAGAAGCACTGATGTCAAATTAGGTGGGAACAGCCATCAAATTAGATTCTCTAAGCACTCTAATTATACCGTGAAAAGGGGGAAATAGACTTGGCCAATTTTTTTTTCTCAGATTATTAATTATACGGAAACTAATTACAAAACTACGTGAAAAACAAATAATTTTTTAAAAAAGCTATTGACAAAGGATGTGCATATACAAAAATGCAGAAATTAAAAAAAAAAAAGTGCTAAAAATCTTTCTCTATCTTAGAACTGACTTCAACAGATTTAAAATCTACAATATTACAAAGCAATATCTAATTAATTTTAACAAATGTTTCTTTTTCTACATTAAGAAATTGAGCACTGCGTGGTTGGGTGCAAAGGAAGAGTGATAGATCGCAGCAAGTTGCGTTATTTACTGGTGACTCCAAATCGATAAGACCAGTTGAATTATTTATTTATTTAATGAAAAATATTTATTAAAATATAATTCATCAGTAAAAAAAAAAAAAGTAAAAGTTTCATGATGAAGAGACTTAAAAATATTTAAATGCAACATGAGAGGAGCGTTACAAAATTAAACCACTAAAACATCACATGATCACATTTTCTTTATGCTTTCACAATCCTCTCCACACACAATAGCGCCACCTAGTATAAGTGATATAGATGCTAAAAAGTTGTGCATCACAATTCCTATCCAATGTTTTCCCATCCCCTATTCTCAGACTAGTTTCTAGGTATGGCTTTCCTCATTAAGGCATTTTAGAACTGATTTCGGATCTATATAACTATAAAGGCAAATTAGCTCAGTTTGAAATTTTAGTGTGTTTTCAGTTTGGCTGATAGTTTTATAGTTAATCAAAAAGGTAAAGGGGTAGTACTGGAGGGATGCATTAGATCCAAAGATCTGGTGCACTGCTCCCAGATTCAAGGTGTCTCATTGATGAAAATCATTAGCTAGAAACTAGTTTGGGAATATTGGATTAAAAAAAGCACTGGATAGAGATTATGATGCACAAACATCTAACCTCTATTGATTCCTAGAGTTTATACTGGGTGGCATTATTATTTGAGTAAAATCTTACTAATGTTAATAGATATATTCATAAGAAAATATAAAGGTAAAATAGCATATAAAAACATTTCAGCGTTATCATTCTACAGCAATTTTCCACAGTAGATCCATGAAGGGGAAGACCTTACTCACACAATTCCAATTTCCAAGTTGAGAGGATTTAAGTGATTTTCTACACTATTTTACCTTTATATGAGATCAGTTAGATATTCATTTGACCAATATGTGCTGTCTACTAAAAAACAAATACTAAGCCTAAATAGACCTGAAACTTTCACTCAGATGGAATTCAACTCCATGTCATAGATGTTCCACTAAGAGGATGAATGAATCCATACATTAAAAAAATATTTTATGGTAAACATGCAATTTGCCAATCAGAAGAATCAAAGCAAGTTTTTCTTTAATCAAACTTTTATATAAAAAAAACATTAATATAAAAGAATTCAAAAACACTTACCCATTAAAATCAAATGTTAGTGGATATATTAAGGAATATCTGTTGCTCCTATTATATCTGGAAACCGTATATACAATAGATACACAAACATATAAATAAATAAAAGGTAAAATAGTTTTTAAATAGCCCATTATATAGAAAAAACCTCTTCTACAATTTCTCACTGTCTTTGCTATTTTTTTTTCGTTGTTTTATTTGCTAACTAGAAATAACTAGATACCCCTTTACTGACCACAATTAGATGGTAAGACATGTTAACTGCACTTGCTACCTGAAAAAAAGTCAAAGCCTGCTGAAAAAAAAACGTTTATTCAGCTAGATTCCAAATAGATGCTCCACTATTATATTACAAAATCCTTCATGCACACATACACAGACATATATATAATAAAATCAGTGTACATCATTAGCTAGAAATTTAAATTTAAAATATATATATCACTTTCCCACTACCATGTTCATTTAGCAGCGCCCCCTGTAGACAAAGTTAAGGTTTGAATTTAATAGCACAAACAATACTAGTGATATGCACTGTTTCTATTTCTTATATACTTGTGCTTAGAAAATTTCAAAATTTAAAATGACTATTGTATTAGTTAATCATTGCCTACATAAATTAAACATTTTTGTTTATGAGCAATTTAAGATCATTGCTAATTTAAATTTCATGCTCCTTGATTAAATATGTTTGGATTTCAATTTGTATAACAACTTTGCATCATTTGGACAAGAGGTTAGCTCTTTTGGGGGTCTCCTCTTGACCGTACATTTAAATTCAGAATTTATCTTTATTTATAGGATGGTGCAGCTGAAAGAACATAGCAGATAGAAAATAATATACTTTACACACACACACACATATATATATATATATATATAAGATCAAGATTAATAATATTAAAAATCATTAAAACGATTATTGACTGACAAAATGTTAAAATGCTGCACCTTTATAAACATTTAATTAAACATTGTAAGAAAGATAACAAACAATTTTCCTAGGTTAATTAAGTTTTAATTAATTATTTGAAAGTATTCATAAATTTTTGATATATGACTAAAGTTGACAAAAAAAAATAGTAAAATTTATGAATATTATAACTGGAGTTGAGAAGGGATGATAAAAATCATTATCACGCGAGTTCCGACTATGTGGATTGTGAATATATGGACTGGATATTAAAACGATGTAGTTGCTGATACTTTCTGCATTCTTAACATCTGAAATCATCTCCACATTAAAAAAAAAGTATTCGTGAAGTTTTCTTAATTTCTGCTGTTCAAATTCTTGAGCCACCTTCTCTTCTTTCAATACCCTACAATTTTCTTTTTGATTTGCTGAAAATATAATCATTGCTGTTTAAAAGGTTGTATTACTAAAATTAGACTGGATTTCACATAAATACAGTATTAGAGGTAAAGAACCATTAATTTGAAATCCCAGGGTTGTAGGACTTTATTGGATTTGTAAATTTTTATATTTCAAAATCCCCCCCCCCCCATAAAATCAAATTCTGCTAAAATATAGATAGGCATTAATTTTGTTAATATATAAATTCTTCCTGCAATATGCACTAATTTCACTAAACAATATTAAATTTCAAAATTGGGTACATATTTATGTTTAAATATTTGAAAGTAATCCACATCTAAATGATACCAATATCAACAACAATCTCAATCACCTATCAAGACAATCTCATTTTTATAATAATGATGGATATCCACCTTTATATAAGTTGTAATATGTTTATATAGACACTAAAGACTGCAACTTGACTTAATTATAAAAATATTAGACCATATGAAAAGGTAATTAGGTATCCCTCTTTTACTGTAAAAAGAGGTTGCCTTGACAACAGATTGAAATTGATGATTGTTATTGATATTGCTTAAGTGTGGACTGCTTTCATGTATTTACACTTATAAAGCTATCTAACCTTGAGCATTATGTTTTATATTAAATTTTATATTGATACTATTTTTATGACAGTAATTAAAACAATAATCAAACCACTGATTCCCTTTTACTTCTTAATCTCCTTTGCTTTTTTAAATTTCTTATTTAAAAGAGTTGTCAGCTTTCTTCTTAGCAATTCAATGCCATCTTTTTTAAAAATGGAAAGAACTCCCCAAAATATAAAAAATTAGTGCAGTAATCATTATAAGATGCAGCAGTGTTCATAAAGATAATTAAGATCCTGCCCAAGGATAGAGCAGAAGAGCAGTTTAACCAGTAATGCTATTAATCACAATCTTACAATTATAATTGGTTAAGAAATATTTGGAATTATTTTCTATCTACCTCTCATGAATGTCTAAAAAATACCACTTGTGGAATCTCATCTCAAGCAGAACCTACAAGATATATGGGAAATTCATTTCAAATATAAACTAGAAATTATGGGAAAAGCCTACCAAGAATTCTATTTCAAACACACAAAAAAAATTTGATGTAAAATCAATGGATATATATATATTTCTGTATTGCTTAAATACTATCTCATGAGCTCACACACACACACACATATATATATATAATAAAACTACTATAGAATAAAATCTACAATATTTAATTAAATAAATAAGTAAGTATAGCTAGCTTATGGCATGTATGCCATCCTCAGTAGCATTTAACAGCATTAACATTTTCACATGAGTGATCAAATTTCTATAATTTATGTATATTAATTCAATAACATTGATTATTTAATATGTATGTCATATTTATAAAATATGATTTATTGATGTATATATATAAATAATATCAATCAAAACCACAAGAACTAACTTCAGTTGCAGGATAAAAGAATCCATGAAATTAAAAATTATTAAAGACTTCATCAATTAAGTAATAAAACACTGCAAGAGAATTCACATGCAAGAAAAAGGTTTTCTTAATCTTAAATATTAAACATTATTGAGAAGAATTATTTCTTCTCATGTCAGCTGCAGGATAACTTATTTATTAAATAAGAATTCGCCTAGAATTAAACTTAAAAGATTTACTTATATGAAATGATCATGTGACAAATGTAAAACATTTTAATAATACTTTTAATAAAGTATAGTCATAAAAATACTTTTTGTCTTGTGTAGTTTCATTTTTTTTTTTTGGGAAAACAAGAGCAGACAAGAAATGATTAAGATTTTGTTTATTAATTAATTAAAAAAAATAAAGATTAAGATCTTTACCTATGAAGTTGTTTATCAACTAATTAAAAAAAAAAGATCTGGACAATTATTTCTGAAGAAATGAAATTTGTTTTTCAATTAGTGTATAAATAAGTTGTTTTTTTAAAAAATAAGATATCTTTCTTGTAAAAAAAAATCAATTAGTTAAGTCTTAATACAATAATTGGTGAGGTAGTTATGTGATTGGAAGGAAGGTTGATATCAGGGTTGTTTTAAAAAAAATAAAAGGGGTGTGGGCAATAGAATTCAGGCATTCACTAATAGTGAGGATAAGGAGTCAGAAGATCAGTTTAGAGGTCTGATTAAAAAAATGATGTTTGTAAAGCAACCTATGATGGACTTTACAAGCTCTTGATAAAGACTGAACATTGCTGCCCAATTACATAATCAATTTCACTAAAAGAAATAGAGTAAAATGAAAATACTTCTAAGAGAAACTTTCAAGTAGCCTTATGTGTTGATTTCATCCAAAATCATGGATATCTCAACATATGGTAACCTGAAATAAAATAATTTTAAGCTAGAAACTTGGAACTACAAAGAGAAAAAGAAATGGCTAAATGGAAGTATAAAAAATAATTGTTAAGCTGGAAATCAGGAGCTACAAAAAATAACTAAATGGTTGAATAATGAGAAAAACCAAAGTCAAGAGAGTTGATCAAGACCTTGCTAAAGGCTTATTGCAGAACCAACTATAGAATCATTTTCACTAAAAGAAATGTAACTATAAAATTATTAGTTTTAACTCAGACTAAAATTTAATAATAGATAAATGAAGAATATATAGAGAAAAGAAGAAAAATCCCCCCTAAGAAAAACTTTCAAGTAGCTTTATGTATTGTACCATCCAAAAACATGGATATTTCAACTTATGTTAATCTGAAATGAAATAAATTATTAAGCTAGAAACCTGGAGCTATAAAGATTAAAAAAAAGGTTACATGGAAGAATAATTAAATGAAAATAATCATTAAACTGGAAATCTGGAGCTACAAAAAAAAAAAAACTGGATGGCTGAATAATGAGAAAAACCAAAGCCAAGAGAGTTGATCAAATTATTACCTACAAATGGCTATAAAAATAGACATTCTTCAACTAGGCAACCACCAAAAAAACTAAAAAGAAAAAGAGTCCATAGTCAGATAAGGAATTGTAGTGGTGTATCCTTATATTTATAAATGTTACTTTACAAAGAAAAAAATAATCAAAAATAGTGAATAATTTTTTTTGTTGTTTTGCTAAAAATATTTTTCATTTGATTAAAATTGTATGGAACATCCTTATTTAATTTGAACATTCCTTTCCTTTTTATCGATTCTTTATTATTAAACATTGTTTAAATGTTTGATTATTATAAAACAATAGTTCATCTAAGTTAAATGTTAATTAACCAAGAAGAACCAGAAGGGAATAATCATATTTCTTAAATTAAATTCTATATATACTGCATGGCTAAGATTAATCAATTTGTGTAATTTTGGTTTGATCACACTATCATGTTCCAAATTTTGTATTTGCTATTTAAGTAGTTAACTTTATTAAATAGTTGTTTAAAAATATCTCTGAACATAATTTTTTATGTCTTTATTCTTCTAGTTACCTGTTGTATAAATTACTACACTGTATGCAATTAATTTCGTCCTAGAACGATGCCTTACAGGACTTATAGGTTATCCCAGGGAAATTATTTAATGGTAGAATGAATTAAATGTGTATATTTTTTATTGTTCACAATTTTCCAGGTCCTTGTAGTCCCAAAGCTAGTTAAGACATACAGGTACTTGCAATACATACATGTTAACGAATATATGTGAGCTTCCAGATGGTTCTCTGAAGAATTATTTAAATGACACAGGTCATAAAAATCACGTTTAAAGTTCATATACTTCACTTTATTAAAGTTACTAATTATTTTATTAATGACTAGTAAACTCACATGATGGCCCAGAGCATTGATGACGGTCAGCATGAATACAATAATCCCAGCATTTTGATGCAGAATTATTATTGCTATTTTAGCACTTAATTATAAGCATGCAGATAAAATATTGTGCTTATAATATTATGACCCAAGTTTGGTATTGGTTAGTGATGAGCAGCCTAAGATTTTGTATTATCTCTTTTAAAACTACTTCGGTCTAAAATGCCATATTGAATTTTTTAAAAAACTGGTCTGAGACACATGTTAGAGCAAAAAAAATTACATTAATAGAAACTAGAAAAACTAAGGAAAACAATAAGTCTAAGACAAATAGTGATAACCATTTAAAAAATAAGGAAAAAAGAAATTTCAACATCCAAAATAATTATTACTTTATTGTTTGTTCATAATTTCTAATTCATCATGAATTAAATATTAATTACATCTTCAGTTATAATTTCTTTGTATTCCTCACAAAATTATCTTTCAAATCATGTATAATATGTCATACCTGTGATAATCCTGGGCTTCAGAATCTCCAAAATAAGTCGCATATGAATTCTTCATTTTTATCTTATACCCCAAAAGTTCCAAATGTCAAAGGTATCTATAAGAAAAAGATTCATCCTAATAAAAGATACAAAACAAACCATTTCCAGAAGATAGATATGCATTTGTCATCATAGCAATTGGCTTCTTGTCTATCTAAAACTAGAAATAGTAGGCTATTGTCTGTATCACTGATAAAATGACTTTCATCTCTTCAATTTATATTTTTTTGTGTACATCAGTGATGTTTATATTCCTTATGCACACCAGTGATGTTTATATTCTTTATGTACACCAGTGATGCTATCTTGTTATATTTATTGTATTATATAGATATAATTTATTTGCATATAGTCCAATTGTTAGCTATAGACTTGAAAATAATATGATAAAACATATAGCAAAACCAGAGTGACTCCAAAGCATGAGTATCAAGGCATAAACAAGAATCAGAATTTGATTATTTGCCTGCATATGCAATCTTTCTATACATTTGATTATTAGTTTTGTAACTCATTACTTGTAAACACAAATACATCATATAAACATAATAATAAATTATTAAACTTTTTGATAATCATTATTTTTATAAAATAAGTGTATTAGAACTTTAGAAAATTATGGCAGATATGAATTCTATATGAGCATAAATAAATATATAAATATATAATTTATCAAAACACACCAACTACAAACTAAAATTAATAAAAATTATCATTTTTCCAAAAAAATTTTAAAAAAAAGAAAATATTATTAAAAAAATTATAATTTTATACTTACGAGTGCTTTACATTTAGGCTCCATTATAGGCCTTGTTTGTGAATGACATTCCTTTTACTGCAATAAGTTTCATTTGAAAGATGGCTATGAATTTTCTGTCTTTATCTCTGAGTGAAAATTACAAAATTGATCAAAAATCAAAAAAATTAAATTCTCTCCATTAAAAATCCAAATTTCACGGATTTTTTTGTGGTAGACATTTTTGGAATCACACGTCACTGAGCTATCAAATGACCATATTTTGGTTGATGTCATGCTTATAGTTTTTACATCAGCAAAAAAAGAAAACAACATGTCGACCGATCAAAAAAGACACACGGCTCACCCGCTTAAAGAGCCAAAGCATCTAGTCATAAAAGATGACTGTAGATTCTTAAGGATTAATGATGGTGATGTTATGTTTATTACTTATAAGCTGCTTATAATTAGATATAATGGATTCTGATGTGGGTTTTGCTTATTTTTTATATTAAGAAAAACAGTGATGTTTTTGTTATAGACTATACATTTTTGAAGGATGATGTTTTCCATCATTCTGGTTATACTTTTACTTTGTCTGCACTATTATAATATACAAATACTGATTTGAAACAAAATCCTAGATAAGATAAGCATGCATTAGCTATATACATTTTTCATTTATATTTTTAATAATTTCTACTCTTAATTATTTGTATTTTCTATTTACAATGTTTTCTTCATATGTCAAAGCATTGACCAGAAAGCGAACCCGGACCAGCTGCTTAGAAAGCAGCTATGCTATCCACTAGCCCACCAACGACTAGCAAATGAATACAGTACACACCCAAAGATACATTATGATTAATCCTCATTCTTCTTCACCTGTTTGTATTTGAGGAAAAATATATCTGCAAATTTTGTGCAGTAGTAGTAGTAGTAGTAGCAGCAGCAGCTTGTAGTAATACATCACAACCAATCACAAAGATTCATTAATGGTCTTACTGATTATGTAGCTGCTAAGGCACATGAAAATCCTGTAATTTATGAAGGGAAAATTAAATATCAGCAGACATAAAACTTAATGAATAAAACTATATAAAATAATGACTCTAAACCAGGGGTTGTCAACTTTTTTTTTTATCTACTGCCCATATTTATATCCTTGTTAACAGTATAGTTTCTCTACTGCCTACTGACGCCTGAATAACTTAATTTATTTATGGAAATAATTATACAAAAAATATTTATAATACTATATTAGTTGATATAACAATACAAAGTGAATAACAAGTTTAAATGAAATGGCAACAATAAAATGTATTTAATTTATTTTGAACTTGAATACATTATGTAATTTATAAGTAACTCTGCAAAGAAATTGAACCATTTATTGCTCATCTATAGTAATGTATAGTATTTCTTTTAACATCTGGAAAATACCAACTTTCTGAAAGCTTTAAATGCACACTAGTAGGTGGTAAAGATCAGGTTGATAACCCAACGTCTAAACCATTACCAATACTATCTAATAAATACATATGTACAAAAATTAAATTCTGATATCTTAAATCAAAATATTGAGACTTTTTGATTAAAATAAACTTAGAATCACTGCAAGTAAATAGTTTTCTATCAAGTAAAATGCCTAGTCTAGAATAAATAATTTTGGTCTGTGTGTCACCAGCAAGAAGAAACCCTAGATCATTTCCTAACAACATAGGAACCACTTCAAATTTATTGCAACATAATTACCACTATCACAAATTCATTGACACCTTATCTTTCCTAACTAATTAATAGTATAATAAAGGTCTTCTATCCTAACATCAGACTAACCACCTTTGCTCTATTCACTTTATGGCATCTCATATGCCATTTCAGTGTTAATTGAACATCTCAAAAACTACTTCCTATTTTAATAAAAATGGCAAAATGAAAGTTAAGAGATCAAGCTGTTGTATCTGCTAATCTCATTATCGCCAAGAATGTAACAACTCAATTTAATCAATGCAGCAAATGTATAGTGAATACGAAACATCGTAATCTAATGATACCTTCATTGTTTTTAATGATTTACATATGTAATTTAGTTTTTCAATTTTGGCATCAAATGTAAGCTATAATTATCAATCAATACATATATTTTAAAAGTAGTAGTAGTAGCAGCAGTAATAATAATTATTATATATAAACCATTAATGCTATTTATTTTGCATTAATTAAATAATTGTTATTTAAACTGTAGTTTTAGTCCTTTCCTTTCCAACTTCTTCTATACAGGTGATTAATGATGCTGTGATTAAATAATGCCATGACCTCACATTTTCATAAGCTGAGATATTTCATACTTACACTGACTGAATTCTCTAATAAGTGTGGATGTATGTGCAAGTTTACTGACTAATTTCCTTGCCTAGAGGATATGTATTGCCCTAGCACATTTCTTCCTCTGGGAATATTGTGCAATTTGAAATAGGATCTTATACCTTGATGAGCATGCATGCACATGCATACTTAAAGCCATATTATTCCACTATGGCAGATTCAGGATATCAATGAATAAGACTAAAATGCAGAACATTATTATCAACAAAGTTATACATCATGTTTCAAATTGAATTACAAACAAAGGAAACTCTTTACTATGACATATTTAGCAATCCAATATGGATACTTGTTAGACATATGATCATCATCACTATTCACATACAACCCACCACTTGTACCTGATTACAATACATATAAATATAATCCCTTCAACAATAGATTGAAAATAGTTTAAAATGATGGTATAATCAAAATTTTTAAACTGGCAATGTTGTGTCAATTAACTTGCTAATGGGAGAAGAGAGGATAGGTGGCTGTTTATGAAGAACCATAAAATTTAGTTAGATCTAAAAATTATTTTCAAACTCCTCAACAGTATGCATTTGTTTAACTGTGGACTACGTTGATCCATAGACTCTCAAAACAAAATAAATAACGGAATGACTTTACTATTCAGAAGTTTTGTAAGAGCCCAGCATTGACCGAATTTGATACAAAACATCTTGGGCTACAGAATCTATTAGTCTACCATTGGATACTGAGCCCAGAGTGTTATCCAGAATAGCAGGGATAAAATTTAAATCTACAGTCATTTATATCTATTTATAAATATATTCTTTTTTTTTTTTTTGCACATACATTTGTTGTCAACTAATAATAAAAAAAGTTGGATTTAAAGCACAATGGATCAGTTTCAAATATTGAGAGAATTCAATGAGTGTGATTAACATTGAAAAAAGTATACAATAGAACAATTCTATTTTTTTTTTTTTTAAAAAAAAAACAAACCATTTTTATTAGGCAAATTTTTTTTTACAAACTTGAGAAAGATGATGTGAAATTCAATTGAATATTTTAAAGTTTATAATCAAAGAACAGAGAAAGACAATGGTGTACAAATTACAAAATATATATTTTGTAAATATATAGCAAAGACATACAGAAGTAAAAAAAAAAGAAATTATTTACTTATAATAAAGTCAGAAGAGAGACCAAGCTCCATGTAGCATTAACAATGTCTGGAAGGGCAAGCACTCTGCTCTATTTGTAATTTTTGAAATTTTATTGTAAAACAGTAATTGCAATTCCCTATATGTAGGGTTGAAGCAAAAATGACATTTAAAGACCAAAGGATCATTATCATTATCAACCATTATCAATCCATTACAGGATGAAGGTATCTGCAAGTTCAATTTATCTTCCATGATTTCAAACCTCTTTTCTCCACATCATCGCAGCACCCTTCCTTATTCCATAGATCCATCCCACACAAGGTCTCTTCCTAGGTATTTTACAATCTTTTGGAATCCAATTTAAGATTTAAACTGTCTATCTATTATCATCTCTTTTAGCAATATTTCCAACCCAACTTCACTTCAGACGTAATTCTTTCAATGATGTCAATAATATCTGTTTGTTCTCTCATCCATGTATTTAATTTTTTGATCTCTTTTTGTTACTCCTAACATATATCTCTCCATACATGGTTGAATGGTCTGAAGTCTCTGTATTGCTCTTCTATTAAGTTTCAAATCCAAAAGTAAGAATTGGTAACACACATTTATTAAAAACCTTCCTTTTCAAGTCCCTAGAAATATTTCCTTTTAATATTAAGTTATTTCTACCACTAAAAATACTCCAATCAAGCTTAATTGTATGATTGATTTCATCCATTATGTTTCCATCTGTAGTAATAATCTGACCAAGGTATATGCAGTTGTTAACTTCTTCTAACTCGTCAATATCAATCTTTATTTTCATCTTTTGAGACAATCCTTTGAACAGTACTTTAAACTGGATCACAAGAGATTGCAAAATTTTTAGAAAAAAAACTAAATGTCAGATGGATCGATGTAAAAAAAGAAAGATTGTCTATGTATTGTGGAGAAAAAAGGCTATAGATCAGAGAAACTGGATAAGACTTAAAGAGACCTTAATTCTGCAATGAATAAATAATGGTTAAAAATGAACCCATACATATTTATAAATCAAATGTTCATTTAATTTATTCTCAACATCTTTTTGTTATAATGACTTCTTTAAAATGATCTAATTTCTTTATTCTTAACAATAACATCGTTTCTCTACTAATCTACTATCATTTCAGTATTTCTATCTTCACTTTTCCAATTTATATCTTCCATTCTTATTCACGTTTAAACGCAAGAGCTTCGTTGTATATCGGTGAATATGGTTCCGGAATATGGGGTCCTAGGATCAATTCCATTGCTGACTTCCGGCGGTCAAACTTCCTACGAACTCCTGAGCAATAAAACCCATTCGATTTTTTATTGTTTTGTTTACAATATATAAACACACACACACACACACACATTTAAATATATTTATACAGATGAAAGCAAAAGTAAAAGCTATAATCTGTGCGGCAGATTCAAAATAATTTTCCATAGCTCTTTGTAGAAGTTTTTCAAGGTTCTTTGAACCAGTTATATCTTTAAAATATTAGATCTTAGGGAATGAAAATGTGACAATGTCAAAGCAGCTGTAATATTTAATTGAAGACTCGTGACCCCAAGGGATTTCAAGGCTTAAAGAAAGAAAATCCAAATCTCTTAAGTTCTTAGAACGATGACATCTGGAGGTCAAAATCGGTAAGTAAAATGACCGAAATAATGAAGTCACAATTTTTCTTTGTTTTCTCTTTTTAATTACGATTATTATTTTTTTAATTTAAAAAAGAGAAAATAATACTCCTTATAAAAATTAATTTATATTACTTACACATTTGAAGAAAACAAAGCATATGCATAACTATGCGTAGCAGTGACAAAAATATATCTAAAGTCTTAATATTCTTAGTCTTATACAAAGCAGCAATGGAGCCAGTGCGCACACGGTAGGTAACTTGGTTTTTTTTAATCTGAGCAGTATAACATTCCTATTCCTTGGACAAAATATAGTCACACACAATGTCATGGTTTCGTGGAAATTACTCTAAAAGCGAGTTTATATATATATTAATAAAATCAAATAAAACATGAATGAGATTCCAAGAGGTTGTAAAAGACCTAGAAAAAGACCTCATATAAGGTGGATTGATGAAATAAGGCATCATACTGGGGTGATGTGGAGAGGAGAGAGGTCAAAGAAATTGGACTAAACTTGGAAAGACTTTCATATTGCAATGGATCAATAATAATAGGTGAAAAAGATGATGATTACTGTTATTGTAGGAATTAATTGACACAATATTAAAAATATTATATATGGGTTATTGGAGATTAGACTGCTGAAAGTAATGTGTAATTGATAACAACTACTGACAATAACAAAACATTTAAAATCATTTATGTATCAGATGTACCAGGCCTAAATATGCGGTGGTTTTTTGTCATTGGTGGCTTTAACAAATTATTTTTAAAGATTTAATGTAAATTAAACAAAAGATTTTAATATTATATACATAAATGTGAGAATTGTACACCAACCTGAAAGCCATTATTTTGACTTCAGTCATACGCTAACCAAAACTAAATGTAAATACGGTACCAAAGCATCTATTTTTTTCTCCTCACGAAATATCACATTTCAAACATGAATTTATATGTTGTAATCACATCTTCTTTGTGATTAAAATACTATACGTCTGTAATTAAAAGCACATGTACTGATTTTTTTCTGACATTTTTATTTATGGTAGAATTACTTTCTTCAAATAAACATATTTTTTTAATTAGTTGTGAATTTGACACATGACAGCCTTATGAACAAACATTCATTCACCAATCAGACAACAGAAAGAATAGGACTTAATAAGATAGACCATTATGGAAATGGTTTATTGCTTAAGAATGCGAAAACAAAAAAAAGAAGCTCAAGCAGTGGTTGTGACAAAGCAAATATACGATCCGTGAAATTCCAGAGTCTAAAACTCTAACCATGGCTCTAATCCACACAAAGTAACAAAAATGAATGGGTTTATTACTTAGGATTTCATAAGAAATTTGAGTGTCGAAAATGCTGGAACTGTGTCATGATCTATGCATGATCTCAACTCAAAGATTTGACTTCTTGCCACTGCATTTATCCAAGCAGACCACTACTTCAAATAAGATACAATGAGTGTGATTTAAAAAAAATACTTAATTAAAACACACACACACACCCTATATTACAAAATTGAAAGTAAAACTGCTGTCCAAATAGAACTTGTAAATAACACAAAATAAAAAGTACACAGAATTTATTCCAGTAATATAAACTACAAAGCAGTATTAAAATATAGAAGGATGTAAAGGATGTAAGTCATATACTCTGAAAAGAACCTACTGTATTCGAATGTGCATTACTCCATGTAATAACTGAATCCAAAATATAGTAATGGGCTCTATGAAAATATGGATAGGAATTTTTCAAACTTGAACTATTGATTTAATATTTCTGTAGTGTAATTTTCACTACGCCATTCTCACACAAAATACAGATTGGTTTCTGGCTGCTTTAAACATATGATATCAAATACATGTAAAAAGGATGTATGATTCCCAAAATGCACATTTCATACTGAACCAGCATTCATCAGTTGCTCCAGAATCAAATCTCTTAGACATATTTTTATCATTGTCCAGTATATATAAATAAGGAATTACTATAGTTGATAAATGTCAAAATTGCTGTCCTCACAACTAGGATACAAATCACTTGATGAAAGTATATTAATAATTTTTATTAGTTAGTCATTAGACTAGAGATTATACATGGCTATTTCTGCAGTGTAATTTTTACTACACCACTCTCACAGAAGGTAAGGACTGATTTCAATCCACTTTTAAAACCTTATGGAGTGGTGTAATCATAAACATATGACCAAAAGCACAAAAAAATGTATGAATCCCAAGATGCACATTTTGTGCTGAACCAGCAGTCATCAGTTAACCCAGATTATATTCTCTTACACAAATCTTTATCATTATTTGGTATACATAGATAGGGAATTATTAAATTAACAAATGTTGATTTGGTTGTTACCATATCATAACAGCAAAAATAATAACAAATTAACATTTTTGAAGGTTTCATTTGTTTATTTTGCTCATAGGTGAAAGATAAATGAAACAGAATATCCAAATAGAAAAAAATATAATTTAACACAAAGAAAATATTAAAAACTATCTTCATAAAAATATACCATTTAAAAAAAACCCAACAACAGATTCTAAATTGTTTTTTCTTTTTTCAAATCATCATACCTATACTTAATAAGTGTAAATAATTTGATGTACATCTCAAGAGAATTCTTTTGCTTTTGTTTTAATACAAACATAAGCTGCTTCATTTTTGTTTCTAGTATTATAATTCAAAGTATCTTTCCTTTTATGCATTTTGGTTGTTAGCATTTTTTAAAAGAATCTAAACTGAGATCATGCAAGTAACATCAGTGGATCATGTGATAACATGTAGGAATTACAGGTTATTATGGAGGCCAAGAACTCTGGTTGGCTTGCATCTATTATTCGCATTAATAGGATTCTGCTTGTATAAAATAAAAAGGGAAATCACTTTATAAGACATATTAGTTGAATATCATACTACTTCAACCTTGTGTAATTTGGAAGAGTTGGGAGAGCATCTGACTTGGAATTAGAAGGTCCCAGGAACAATTCTGGTGCTCAAACTTATGAACTTCCAAGCAATAATTGCTATATAACTTTTTTTACTACTTCAACTTGCACTAATTGTGGACTTACTGTAATTCAAAGTTAGGCAACCATAAAAGGAGTAAGATGTTAAAGTCGGAGAAATTTTTTTAAATTACTAAAATAATAAACCAAAACAATTCATCAATTGAAAAGTTTTCAGTTTAAAGAATGAAATTATGATGTTCACAATAACGTTTTTTTTTTGTAAAAATGGAATATGGATATTAAAAATTACCAATGTTTTTCTTGTATGCCATACACACATGAATAATGCTTTAATTGAAATTCAGATATGAATTTTAAAAATATGACATTTGTGCCACATAAATATAAATAAAATGAAACTGATCCAGTAATTATACTAAATATATCATGAAAATTGATTTGCTTATGAAATATTAATTGTGATAAAGTTTCAGTATGAAAGTTCAAAAAATATTTGTTTGAAGATATATGGTGATGGCATATTAGATGTGATATGTTGGACTGCTTCTATCATCTATCAGTAAATGTTGAATGTCTAAAAACTTTTCAACTTTACTTAAACTTTTCAAATACATACAACTTATTAGAAAGAACACACAAATAGACAACACAGATTAGGTCTATTTGTGCATTATTACTACTAAGTTGTTTTATTTGAAAAGTTTAAAATTTTCTATACATTTAACATTTACTGATAGATGATGGAAATAGTTCAGAAAATATATTTTAAAATATAAAAAAAAGTTTGTGATAATATTAAAAATCTGATGTGAAATATAAAATGTAATGCCAAAGAAATAAAGACAGAAAAAAATACAATCAACTCTATATTTAAAAATGAAAAAAAAAAGAAAGAACATCCATTATTTTAATTACTATTTATTTATTTTATATTTGTAATATTTGAAATACAGGCATATATCATATATCTGGAGTTTAACTGTAATTATAGGTGATTTGAATACAGACTTTCAATCTCCATTCAGCTATCCACTCTATCTCATCGGGTTTTCAATGGTGTGGATGGTTGCGGAGTTGGAGAGTGGAGGGGATTGGGGCCTGTCCATTAAAGTTTAAAGATTTCATATCTTAATATAAATCAAGCACAGATTATACATATATCTGAATGATCTAGACCAACTGATGAATGTTTGTTCAGCATAAAGCATGTATGTATATTGTAAATCATGTATCTTTTTCATAGGTGTGTGGTCAAGTATGTCAGTGGTTTGCAAAAGAATGAATAGCTGAAAATAGATTGAAAGTCTGTGTTCAAATCCGCTATAATTATTTATTATTTATTTATTAAAATTTAATCAAAGAATATGAGAAAAATCATTTGATGATGTAATGTAGATTATTTTGATGAGTATTCAAATGGATTCTGATTTAGTAGCTAAAAAATTGTTTATTTTGGGATGTTTTGGGATTATGGTGATGTTGCTAGCACTTTTCACTTTTACGCACTATTGTGCAGTTACCTATATCATTAAATTATTATAGTCAGTTTTTTGCCTAAAAATCATTGAGATTTAGTTTTTAAAAAATCTGATGATGTCAGCAGCATGCAAATCTCTTAAAAAATTAAAATATTAATTTGCATATGAATTGATCTCAATAGAAGTGATAATTTCTGCCTGGTGAATTTTTTGGTCTCATAGCAATTTCAGAATCTGCCTTGATGAAAAGAAATATTGTAATTTTCAGTAATTTGTTTACATATTTAAGCTTATTTATGTAATATATTTATTTTAAACCCCAAAAAAAAACATATGACTGCAAGTACATTTTTATTTTAAAATATTTATGTTTTAGAAGACAAGTTGTAAAACCTTAATTGTGGCAATGCAGAAGCAGTTTTTATTGGCTAACAAGAATAGCTTTTATAAATACCAGTAAAAAAAATTCTTTTAAAATTTTAATAATAATACATTTATTTATTAATTTTAAGCTATATTTTCCTTCTTTAATTATATCTAACCTAAAATCCTTTTGAATTTCAGTAATGAAATTCAAATAAGAAATATTTTGTTATTAACTTTTTGAATAAACAAAATTATGTCCAATACATAACATGCAATTGTTATAATCAAGAACTTTGTTTAGTAATTTATTTTCCTATTTTGCAAAGTTCAAATATTAATTTTTAGAATGTCTATCATTTAAAAGTTTACATTTATAATAAATAATGTAAAGATTACCAATATATGATATGAAAAAAAGGTTTAATTGTAAAAATAAAATATTGCAAATATGGATAAAGTTCTCACTAGGGTCTTTTAAATAAGAATGATGAAATTGAACCCTGAACATGTTAAAATAAAAAATCGAATGAAAAAAGAAATAATTGTTAAATTATTTTTATGAATGAGATAGAATATGATAGGAAGATTAAGGAATAGATATAAAAACAAGTATACGACAATGATGTGGCTGATCTGTGTTTTAAATACTTAATTAGATGAGAAACTAAATTGAATGTTTAAATAAAAAATAATTAATAATATAAAAGATAAATTTCATGATTAAATATTGATAAATAAATAAGTCAAAAAACATAATCATAATAGCTAAACAGGCTTTCAAAAATATTCAATTTTCCATTTTGTGAAGACCTTTAAATAGGGCAGAGATTTGGATAAATCAAGACAAATACTGAAGAAGATAAAGATGTTTAGGGGGGGGGGATGATAAAGAATAAGATCAGAAATGAAGATATATCAACAAGAGTAATTGAAAAATATTTTTTTAAAAAAAGTAAGATAAATTTTATTCTTAGGATTAAAAACAAACATGGAGAGAAAATTTTATATAATTTTAAATTTGATTATATGAATTACTATTTTTTTGAAAAATCAAAATTTACGAAATCACAAAAAAGATAACACGAGTTAATATGTGGGACCTATCTTTTGACTGATAACTGAGAGAGTAATATCTGAGATATGAACATTACTCTTCATCTGTAAAAGTGAATATTTTAACATTATTTCATTTTCTGAAACCTGTCTATAAATACGGTGAATTAAAAATTTACTATGTTTAAATGAATGACAACAATTTTAATTTTAACCCTTTAACATTTCAGTATTTTCTGCCATTTTTCTTTGTCTCACACATCAACATAAAATATATAATTAAATGACTATTACTTATCAGAAAATAATAAATTTGCCTTCATTCGATAGATATTTTTGTTTACTACTGAAATAAATTTTAAATGTTCATACTTTGTTTCTATAAATATTAAAAAAAAAGAGATCATAATCAAAACAAAAAAATTACAAGTCATCATTTCAGGAAGATTATTTTCAATTTTTCAAAATGAGTAAAATCTTCATTATTTCTGATTTTTAAAAAAATATAAATGAATATTTATTTATTTCTCTTATATCTAACAAATTATGCTTTAAAAGTGTAAATTTTTTGAATATTTATAGCAAAATTGTGATATTTTCATACTCATAATTATAAGTAGATTGCTTACATAGAAGCTAAGCTTATGTATAGTCTGTACAGGCACTAACTTGTATTCAATGTGCTCTAAAATTCACAATAATTAAGCATATTTTGTTGATAGAGGGATATTCCAAACCATGACACAAGATACTACTTCTCAGAAGCTAAGCTTGTAAATTGCTTCAGGCCATATTCACTTTAGCTGCTTATATAACATTATATTTTTGAAAATAAAGTATTTCCAGTCAAAATAAGTTATTAATAATTTATATTTCTTGATATCTAATAAATATAGTGTAAATTTTTGTAAAAAAAATCTAAACCCGTAATAAATTCGCAAACAAACATATTTTTGGTCATTGGAACTATTTTCTTTAAACAATGTCATAAAACACAGAACGTTTTATGGCCTTGCCTTCAAACAATGGATGAACATGTCAGGGTGGGGCTTATGTCTATTGTAAGCCAGTCTTTTTGAATTTCCAGCCACATATTGTAATTTTTTGAATGAAATTTTTATATAATAAAATACACAGAAAAATATGAATTTTGATATATAATACTTATGGAAAAATTCACCAGGGACAAATTGCTAAAAGCACGAACATACTCATGAGAAAATTATGGAGGGTATAAAAAATGTTCATTTTCTCCCAGAATTGAGTTTATAATTTGAAACAAATTATGAATATTATATAATGAAGTCAGTAAGTTACTTCAATGGTTTGGTTTCCAGTTGGTAATAGTCATTAATATTGTTTAATAATAGTCGAAGTGTATTTATAATACTTAAACCTTTAATTCCAGTAATTTTTAAATAAATATCATTAACTTGAAATTTAATATGTCTTTTAACAGTTCTTGGCATTTGAGTTGTATGAAATAAACTCATAAAATTATTCCTTTTAAAAAAAGTTGCTAGTGGTTGTGACTAAAGAATGGGGTATAGACTGAAATGAATATTATTGCATTATTTCTTTTCATCCAATTACAATATCCACGAAAGATAATCATTGAAACAACATCATGGGATAGTGGACATTCTCTTTGTACTGCTAATTTAAACCTTTATTTCAGTTAGATGTGGGTAATTTTGAAATTAAAAAAGTTTTATATAGTGGCATTATTATTGTTTGTAAACTGAAGCAGTATTAACACAAACGGACTAATAGGTAATGTTGACTGTTAAAATAAAAAAAATCAGTTATGTAAAACAGTCAAATGAAATTTATTTTATTACTCAGAGTAGTAATACAATGCTTCAATTTATGCTCAATAGTAATACAATTACATAAGACTATTTTATATTGCAGTTATTTAACTTAATGGTTTTGTCTGTCTGCAAAATCCTGCAACTTAATTTTCACCCATTTCTCAATTTCTAGTCATAATGAAACTTTACATTTAAATATATTCCTGATGAAAATGCATTTAATTAGAGTGTAGGAAGAAAATAGTAAAAAATTAAAAAGGGGATTCTGTATTCTTTATGGTACTGCCCCTAGTGGTATAAATTATATCTAAACTTTTTTCATTTATAATTTCTGGATCTTACAAAACTAAAAAATATAAAGTGAAATAAAAATATATGTAAAAAAACATTTTAAAAAATGCTTTTATTCACATAAATTCATTAAAATTACAAAAATAAAATTTCTTCCACTTTCCCAAATAAAACAATGTGGCAATATTCTCAAAGAATCATTTAAATAAATTTGAAACTAATGCCAAGGTTGAATAGATTGGCAATGTTCCAATAATTGGGCATGATCCATAGGGAATCTTACTTCTAAACATGATTATCAAATGCTTTTATTTGAAGAATAATTTATTTTTTACTTCAGTTTTAATTTGATGAATTTTTTAGTTTTTAATGTATTAATGTGAATAAAAAGATATATATATATATTTTTAAATATTGTTTTTAGATATTAAGATATCCAGATTGCATAACCATACTGCATTTAGCAAATGAAAATCAATGATTTTAAGAAAATCAATAATTTTAGAAAATTCAGCAATTTTATTTTAATAGTTTACATTATTTATTTACAGCATTTATACACAGATTGAAATACAACAAAAAAAAATTAAACTACATCAGTTTTGCATTGACAATAAAAACTGATTTGTTCCTAGTGATTGAAATAAAATTTTTATTTTTAAAATATGACCAAGCACTTATTTGGCTAAAAATGACAAATTGTTAAAATTATTTTCTTCAAGAATTTACACTCACTTACTGTTAACAGACTCATTTGATTTATAATTTAAATATTCATTTTACTGATCCATAAATGAATTTATACAGCCATTAAAAAATATTAATTTTTAGTTACATTTTTCATTAAAAGAAGGAGCCAAAACATAGACAAAAAATTTACACATATGACTAACTTTTTTACTTTTAGAAGGAAAAATGTTCTTTTTTATTAGACATGTTTGATTCACTTTGTTATTGTTTTTTAATGCAATTTGAAAAAAAAAACATATGCAAACATTTTTAAAACTAATTATAGTTAGTATTTATTAGTAATTCATTATAAAAATAAACAATTCATTGTAAACGAATATGATCAATTCTAATTAAAAAAAAAAATTGAGAAAAAACTGCTCTAAAAATGAGTTTTGCCATGACTATGAAAATTAATCTATGAACCACAAACATATCCACATATAGAACATGCTTCTTCAATTTTCAGTTTACTTGGTATTTTACAATGATGTCTTTTAGTTTCCTCAGCAGAAATGTTTTCTTTCATAAATACTTCAGCTCCAGGTCTAATTGCAGTTCTCCAATGTGTTCCATTCCTTGCCTACTCTTCTCAATGTAAACAATTGGCATTGTACTTCTTTAGAATGTCTTTGACATAATCCTTATAACATGAATAGTCAACCTTTCATAAAAATCATTCTCAAGCACTACAAAACAACTACTAATGAAATTTTGTAGTTTTTCATTTTAAATGTCCAGTCTAATGAAAGTGTTATTTTACAACAAATTTTTTCTCTATGGTGTATACATACATGCCATTACATCACTATCACATAGAAAAAAAAAGATCATTAAAGAAAATGAAAGTGAATTCATAAATATCTAAAAGAATAAAATTTCAAGTAATAATATATATAAAATGCACAGATGGTAAACTGATAATTATTTAAGTAAAAAATCTAAAAACAAAAGATTATTTTAATGTAAAAGAAAAAAAACTGTTAATGTATTTTTAAAGTTATTTTTAAACTGATAGAATGGAAAAAAATTTCTAACCAAATGTAACGACATAATAGCAAATAGACCCTTGAGCATTTAACCAATTGTAAGTCAGATAAGAGATCAATAAAAAAATTACTAATAATAAAATTTAATGTTCCCGCTCAAAGTGAACTGGTGAATAATGATGCGAATGAACATACAGTCCACAGAGAAAATCACCACCACCAATAAGAACATCACCAAGCCAAGCAAGATCGATCCTGGAATTTGATGATAAGGAATTGAAAATGATATAAAAAGAAGAAAAGAAAATGCTTGCTAAGTGGAATTTTGTTCTTTTTGATTGCTCATGCTGATGTACATGTTTATTTTTTAAACATGTATTCATGTAATGCAGACTCCAAAATGTAGGGATCGCCCAATAAATGTTAGTTTCCCATATTTACACCAGCTAAGGCAGCCACAAGAGTGATGGTTCCCAGAAAATGGCAAATGACTAAACTCATCTTACTAAAAATATTAATATAGATGAAAGGATCTTTGAATGGAGTTGTGCAACACATCAACGACCACAAAGATGGAATCCAGTAACCTGAAGCCATGGAAAGTATAAACTTTTATTTTAAATAAGGTATAAACTTTAAAATAAGAACTTTTCAAATATTAAATGTTAACTAACTGTTAAAGAAAGTCTCTTATCCGATTAAGTAGAAATTTAAATTATTTGTTATATATTTTTTTTGTTTTCTACTGTCATTTCCATTCTCATTAATTTCTTTTAAATTAATAATTTAAATATAGGTGTAAATGGCTGCATAGATACATAAGATTTTGTTAGTTTAGGTGTGTTAATTTTTTGCTATATAGTTGAATCGGTGCTGGTGAAAGAATGTATGGGTGCTTTATGACAAAGTAATCTGGAGAGGCACATTGAATTCTCATTCACTTGTGCTGCATTAGCATACAGAACATAGTACTATAACAGTCAATGGAACCTCCCTAACCTAATCTGCCATACCAGGGTACCACTAGACCATTAGAACTTAGAAAATTTATATAGTAGGCAGATACACATGGAAAAGACTACTCTTTTATCGAATCAAAAGCACCAGTCACTAGCTCAGGAAAAACCTGAGCATAAAATATCACTCTGTATGTTAAAATTTCTAAATCTTAATTTTAAATATTAATACAATATAAAAATGAGTTACTACCAAAATTAATTAAACAAAACATTTTATTATGACACACACATTAAAAGGAAAATTCTGAAAATTAAATTAACTAGTGAATATGTAATTTAAATTATATGCACAGATGGAAGCATTTAATTGCTTTAATACAATTTTAATATTTTACTAAGTGTGAATATGCTACCTAGATTATGTATATAACCAACCCAATCCCTTTTAACCTTAGGCTAAAATCTCGCATTTAAACCAACACTAGCTTACTGATATACCGATGTGACCAATGCAAAATGAGATTATTAGCATAACACAACCATGCTAACAGGAATTTACATCTGTAGTTTGATATCATTAGGAAATAACGAATCATGGTGGGAAGGAATGAGCATCTTCCCCATGATCATTAATAAATTTCACCAACAGCTAAGAACGATCCACTGCTGAAATGGTGATGCAAAAACACAATTACTTGAAATATATAATACAAGATACTTTGAAAAGGGGATAGAGGTCTTGCCAGCTTACTGTCCCAATCAGAGAGTAAGAAAATCAATGGCATACGAAATATGTCTATGACCATTGACAATGTGAAGACTACACTTTTGGGCCATATGTTCTGGTGGGTATTATGCCCTGTATGCTAATGCGGTACAAGGGAATGAGTATCCAATGCACTTACTCAAATTACATTGACATAAAACATCCATACATCGATCCACCGGTACCGATTTAACTACAAAACAATTAGCCCAAAATTAACACATCTTAAACTAACACAATCTTATGAATTAATGCAGCCATTTATGCTTAATTTAAATTATCAATTTAAAAGAAATTACGAGAATGGAAATGATAATACTAGCAAACATATTAAAAGAAAATATAACAATTTAAGTTTTAGTCAGATAAAAGATTTCTTTTAAAATTAAATGACATTTAAAATTACTACTTGAAAAAGTTTGTATTATATAATTACTGTTCATATTTCATTTAAACAAAAGTTTATCCTTTCCAATGCTGTAAGTAAAGTCTGTCTTTGCAGTCCCTGACACAATTCAAAGTTCTTTCTATTTCATATTGTTCTAGGTGAAGACAAGTCCATTGCTGTCCAGTTCCCGGGAACCATCATATTCTGGAGACAGCCTCAGATGCTGCAAACATGGGAAACATAAATTATTGCTAACCCCTACATTTTGGAAATCCATAATACACTTATAAATATATTTAAATAAGACATAATTAGCATGAGCAATGCAAATCTGAATCTCAACTTCAAAGTTTTTTTTTTTATCTCTTTGTGAATTCTTATCATCAAATTCCAGGATCGATCTTGCCTGGCTTGACTTTTCTCTGTGGGCCGTGCATCTATTTCCTTTGTTATTGGTGAGCTTTCTTTAGAGAGGGAATTCAAAATTTTATCACTAGTATTTTTTAATTTATCTCTTATCAATATAGAAACTCATTTCCATTCTAAGATTAAAATAACAAATTAACAACTTTTTTTTATCTTTTATATTAAACAATCTTGTTTTTAAGTTTTAAACTTTAAAGAATTATATAATTAGTTTGCCATCTGTGCATTATATATATTAATTTAAATAAAATTATTAAATTCTCTTTATATATATATTTCTACTTGAAGTTGATTATATATTTTTTTCCACTTTTATTCGAAAGAAATGTAATGGCATATACTTATTCTGTTACATATCACCAAACTTCCTCAAAAACAAAACAAAAAAAAGAATTTACTTGGCGTTAGTAGAAAACATTACTTTAAAGATTTTTTTTTTTAGTAATTACACACATGCACACACAACTATTCTCCGCAATTTTTTACATCAGCTGAGCATCTCCCATTAAACAGTTCCCAATTTACTTCATTTTTTTTAAACTTTCATTAATCATATTTTCCTAAAATTACTTTTTTAATATTATATTTTCACAGACTTTCTTCACACGACCCACCACTCTCCACACTATCTCATAACACTGATACACTTGAACACATATATGTTGAAAAGATAAATAATCACCAATATACGTATTTCATGCATGCTAAACCAGCAATCATCAGTTGGTCCAGATTATCATCTCTACACATATATGCTATAAGTGCTCAGATATATATTAAGATAGCCAATCCTCATACTTTACTGGACAGGTTTCAATCTATTCCACACTCCAACTCTTCAACTGTCCATCCAATTGAAAATCTGATGATGGAACACTCAAAGGCCACCATAAGGCTGAGATTCTTGTCACACCCATGTTGACCTAAAGTCAATCTGACCCCTCATACACAGGATATAATCCATTTAATACAAGGGATGGGCAGACATCTCTACTATGTTAATACAACTTAATACTTTTATTTAAATATATAATATATAAGATGAGATTCTCCCTCCACCCCCCCCCCCCCCCCCCAACAATCCCCCACACCCCACAAAACCCAAAAAACATATATGTATAAATAAAAAATAACCCCCCAAAACCCACAACAATGATTAGGTCCAGATTACCTTCTCAAAAAATATATAAAGTAAGAGCTCAAAAATAAAATAAGAAAACCAAGGGTGGGATAAGAATCTCGTCCTTAGGGTGCCCTTTGAGTGGTCCATCCACCAATTTTTAATTTAATGGAAAGTTGAAAAGTTGGAGGGTGGAATAGATTGAAACCTGTCCAGTAAAGTATGAGGAGTGGCCTGCTTACATATATATCTGAGCACTTATAGCATATATGTGTAGAGATGGTAATCTGGACCAACTGATGATTGCTGGTTTAGCATGAAATATGTATCAAGTGTATCAGTGTTATGGGATAGTGTGGAGAGTGGTGGGTCGTGTGAAAGTCTGTGCTCATATACCCTATATATTACATATATAAACCCAGGTATATAATAAGCCTGTGTGTTTCTGTTAATATTATATTTTATAAGTTTCCTTTCTCACGTGTATGCATATGTGCACAATTTACTTTCTGACAGTACTTTTACATCTACATTATAATCCATAACTTTAAAATATAAACAAAAATTATTCATTTAAAAATTTTTTTTTTGTTACTGGCATAATTTTATTTTAAAATTCTCGGGGTACTCATGGTTAAAATGTACCAAGCCACTTTGGGTAGCCAATTATAACAGTCAATGGAATCTCCCTAACTTAATTTGCCACCACTAGGATGTTGGAACCTAGAAAATTTATATAGTAGGCAGTACCCACCTGAATGCATGACCCAAAAGTGTAGCTGTCACATTGCCAATGGTCATAGATGTATTTCCTATGCCAATAATCTCCTTATGCTCTGGTTGGGACAGTAGGCCGGCTAAGACTGCTATCCCTCATTTATAGAGCATGTCTTTTGATATAGTTCCAAATGATTACCTCATCAGACAAATACACTTTCTTGTACTGAATGAGGATCATTATTTCTCTAATTATATCATGCTGCAGATGCACATTCCAGTCAGCATGGTTTTTTTATGCTAACATCCTAATTTTCCATTGATCACATCGGTATATCAGTAAGCTGGCATTGATTTCAATGTGAACTTGTAGCCTAAAGTTAAAAGAATTGAGTTAGTTAAATGCGTATTCTATGTAACACATTTATGCATAACAAAATATTTAAAATTGTGTTAAACCTATTGAATGTACCCATCTGTGCATATCTCTTAAATTAAATTTATTCAGTAGTTATTTCGGTTTCCAGAATTTTGTATTAATGTGTGTCTGCATAACAATAAAAATGTTTTTGTTCAATTAACTTTTGGCAGTAATTTATTTTTATATATTTTTGTTAATAAAAATTTTAAAAATCAAGAATTAGAAATTCTTAAATTTGCAATGTTAGATTATAATGTTAAAGCTCAGCTTCTCTGTGAATTAGCGACTGAGGCTTTGGTTTGATATAAGGGTAACCTCACCCATATGTATCTGCTGCATTTTTCTAGCTTCGAATAACCTAGTGGTGCCCTAGCATGACAGATAGGATTGTGAGGTTCCGTCGGACTGTTATACTATATATACATATATTAAGAAAGGTAATAATTATTTCATTATTATTATTTTTTAAAGTTTATAATATAAAGATTAATTCCGTTACTAATAAAAAATATTCTTTTTTTTTTTAAATTTTAAAATTATAAATATATATATATACTACTATGTAAATATGTATTAATAATAATTATACATAAAATAGCCTTTTTTGCCTCATGGTTTTGTACCTTTTTACATGTTAATCATCTATTTTAACGTTAACGAGTTATTGCAGATTCCATAAATGAAATAATAAGCATTACTAATATTATCAAAAGATCAATTATACTGTTCTTTCATATAAATTAAAACAAAGAAATCATATACAACAGCAATATATATATATATATACACACACACATTATTAAAAAATAAAAATTATATAGATAAAAATATTAAATAGGCTGGCCAAACAGTAAAAATCTTGATATATTGGTAGGGAATTATAAAATAAAAGAGAATATAAAATATAAAAAGGGTATAATATATAAAATTACTTGTGGGGTTTGCGTATGGTTTATTATGGACATACAGCAAAACAATTAGAAGAAAGGGCTAAAGAACATAATAATGCTATTAATAGAAGAGATGACAGATCTGCATTATATGTTCACTACTTAAAATATGGACATAGAATAGATTGTGTTAAGAATATAAGTCCATTAAATTATATTAAAGAAATTAATAGAAGGAATATATATGAAACCAATTACATTAATTATAACAGAAATAATTGTACGAACATTTATAAAACATCAATTAATTTAACTAATAATTGGATAATGAAAAATGAATGGAGGGTTGTATAATATGTGTTGTTATAAAGATATTTAAGTGTAATTATAGGCTTGTGTTAATTTTATATAGAGCCGGTAAATGTCACTATGTATGCAATATAGGTTATTTTTGTAATTAAGACATATTGAAAAGGGCAAAAAATTAAAATTTGCCGAAAAGAGCTTTTATATGTTGTTTATATGTGTTATGATTATATGACTATATTACAGCTATTGTTATATATCATTTTGTTTTTAGATAAATATATTTTATTATATCTAGGATTTATTTTTAATTTGCAAAAGCAACATAAAGGATTTATTCCTTGTATTTTAGATATACATATATTAATAAATATACATAAAAAACATTTTTAATATTTATTATAATTTATATGAAAGAACAACCTAATAGATCTCTTTAATTTCCATTTCCATGATAATTTTTAAATATATAATTACAGATATATTAAATAAATATCTTCTTTAATAAAAAGAACAGTAAAAAATTAAGTCCGAATGCCTATTTCCAGATGCATTTAAAAAATGTTTTTTTTTTTTTTTAAAAACCACAAAACAATGTTCTTTGATTGAATTCTACATTACAGGTTTATTTAGACAATAGTTATTAGAACTGTTCCCATTTTAACGATCTGTGCAAAATTTAAAGTATATAACACATTTTTGACATGGCATTAATACTATAATTAAATCCTTTTTTGACATGACCTTAATACTATACTTAAATTCTTTTGATTATAGAATTCAACATTGTAATAAACTATTTGTTTCAATAAAACAAAAGAAAATCATAATCTGCTACAGAGAAAATTTTCTTTCTTATATGTTTTAATTTATTATAGACTTTATTTATTGAGTACTAACAAAGAGATTTGAATGTGACCCAATTATTCAAACTTTTATTCAGGTAATAAAAGTCATCATTTTTTTTCCAGTCGGTAATTAACGCTTGCAAACATTCTAAATAGATGATTTCATAGGTTGTAATCTTCTAAATTAATAATTTCATAATTTATTTTGCTATCTAGACAATTTTACTGAGAAGAAATAATTTTAAAATTGATGTTTTACTTCAAAATTATTATTTTTTAAGTTTAGTTTCACCATTTAAAATTTTGCTAAATTATAATTATTTTATTTTGCAGTGTTTGAATGCTTTCCCCCATTTCCTGCAATTAGTTCTTAATGGCAATAAAAAAAAACTTTATTTACAATTTCTGAATTACTATTTTCTATATCCTATGGCAAAACAATAAAGTTCTTGCATATAAGTGTTTGTTTACAAACAGTGTGTACGTGCGCCATAAAATGATTAAAATAACGGGAGGGGGGGGGATCAAGCGATTTTACAGTTTGAAAATTACGTTTTTACTACTTTTATTTTTATTAGCATCAGGAAACTTTTATAAGTGTGGAGTAGATTGAAGCCTTTCCATTAAAGTATGAAGATTGACTATCTTAATATATATCTGAGCACTTATTGCATATATGTGTGGAGATGATAATCTGGACCAACTGATGATTGCTGGTTTAGCATGAAATACGAATATTGGTGATTATTTATTTTTTCAACATATATGTGTTCAAATGTATCAGTGATATAAGATAGAGTGGTGAGTTGCGGGTCATGTGAAAGTCTGTGCCCATATACCCTATATATTATAGGTAATATTAATATTATATGCATTTGGCAAAGCAGTAAGAAAGATAAAGTTATAAGTGAATATGATCACATTAACTACAGAAAAATAGAGTAAAACAAGATTTAAAGATGAGTTGTGTGATAAATAAGCAAACCAAACTGTGAATTATAAATACACTATATATACAGCAAGCTTAAACAAAAAATAATGCCAATGGTTTTATTGCTCGGTAGTTCGTAAGTTCGAAAACCAGATTCGATCCTGGGACCTCCCTATTCCAAGTCGGACGCCCTACTAGCTGCGTCAAAATGCGCAGGGTAACTTAGACAAAATATTTTGCAATGATGATACAAAAGAACTCACAAAACATATATAAAATTCTATTACATAGTGTACTGAGTCAAAAAACAAAAACAAATTTAGCACGATAACACCAATCAGTCGATGAGTTACATGTACAGCATAGTTGTCCTTTATAAGATTGCTTTTTATAAAAAATGTTTTGCTACAGAAAAATCTGATAAAGTATTTTTTTTTTCATATTTCAAAAACCAATTATTGTTTTTGTCTTAATGTAGTTTAATTAAAACATTAAAAAATGTATTAAAATAATTGAGTTATTTTCAAAGTCCGCGAGCGCACATATAATAAATACGATGCATATCTTTTATTTACTATTTACATTTCTTTTTTTAATTTTAAAAAAGTAATTTTCTAATAAAAATTTCATTAAAAAAAGCAGATTAAGAAAGTTACCAAGCCTTATGAAGTAAAAGCATTAATAAAACAGTAATAAAAAATGTTTTACTTCAAATTAATTTAAAAACATTCTGTCTTTCTTCTCCTTGTTTTTTTTGACTGCAAGCATTAATTAAAACAAAGAATGACTTGCTTGCAAACTTGAAACCCTTTCCTTAAGAAGATTACTAAAGATTTTCCAATCTGCACCTGTAGAAGTTATTTTCTGAAGCAATGTTTATGCAGGTAAGTTTGGCTCCCCCGAAGATATTTACAGAGATGTTCCAATACTTGCACAAAGAAATCATCTGAAGGTAGTAAATAAGCAATCAATTCTGCCTGCAGTCTTTAGCAAAAACATAATCTGCTAGTGGAGTTTATGAGTTAATATTAAATTTTCATTTAAGAAAAAAAATAACCTTTGACGTTTCTTGGTTCAAATGAACTTCAAAACAAAATGCAAAAATACTTTTTCATTTGAGCAAAAATATAATTCATTAATACTTAATAACGAAACAAAAATTTAAAATATAATAAAGTCATACATCTTTGTATGTTCATTTACATTATATATATATATTATTTTATAGTTAATGAATTAAGAAAAAGACAACCTTATATTTTTGAACAATATTTATACCTGTTTACCTACTCCTGCAGAAAATTACTTTTAATTTTATTTTAGAATTTTGTTACATATTTTTAGAATGTATATAAAATATAGTGACTCATGTTTTTCAGTCGAATTTAAGCTCGAGGCAATATATATATATATTATATAATGAGCGTAATAATAGCTCTTAACAAGCTTTTCTGAATATACCTATCCTCAGACCAGTTTCTAGATCTGGATGTCGTCAGTGAGATGCTAGGACATTCAGGTATTAGATTTAAAAATACCAGGACAAGCCCCAGCATTTATCTAATAGTTATCTATTAAGTAGAAAAACTGAAAATTTCAGACCTCCATGTCTTCAAATGCAACTACCTAACTTAAATAATCATATGGGACTGAACTAAGTTCAGATATACCATATATTAATAGTTTCAGCAATATAAAATCACCAAAGCCTCAAGAGCAAAATAATAATTGCAAGGAAATCAAGTCATATATCACATGACATAATTTAATAAACTTGTACTGATGAAAGCCAGAGCTAGAACCGGTCTGAGAATAGGGACATTCAAAAAAGCTTGTTAAGAGCTATTAGCATGTTCATTGTATAACATTTGTAGAAGCTTAAATCAAGTCACATGATATATGATTTGATTTCCTTGCATTATATATATGGTTACAGCTTGAACTCATGATATTTATGTAAAATGATAGAACATCTGACTAAAAACATAGATAAAAACAATTTAATGACGATTTGCTCAAATACAATATATGTAAAGTACACCTTAAACATTAGCTTTAAAAATAACCAGTCATCCCCTATTACTTACAAAATGTGTGTGTATATATATACACATAAAAGCAATCAACACATGATACAAAAACAATACCAAGATTGGTCAATTTGTTTGTAGTCAAGGGTATCATTTTTATTGTAAGGAAGATGGATACCCACCTTGATCTATGGTCTAATATGTTTATAGAGACATTGACGGTTGACATATAACTCAAAAAGATTGAAATTTACAATCCAAAACAATTTAAATACCACATTAAATTGGAAAATATAAGCTGTTTTAAAAGCAGATTAACAAACAGTTAATTATAATTTTCAAATTGCACTGAACGTATGTATATATTTACAGTACTAATGAAAACGATATGAATTCACATTAGACTCAATATTTCTTGAGACATAACAGTTTTTCAGGACTCCATGGCTTTAATAGGAATAAATAAGATTTCATTGAAATATTGGTGGACTACGACCATGTAGATTTTTGACAATTTAAAGACTTTAAACAGGATTTTTTGACTGGCAATTATAGAAAATTTTCAATGTTGAGAATTGATACACAATATTTCTCATCATTTTTTAAATTTCACCCTTTGATCATGAAAATCTTAGATATAATTTTATTATAATATATGCATGTTTAAAACATAAAATCAGAGTTAATATTGATTATAATGATTAGATAACATTATTTGTTTTAACGAATAATCATATCTGATTATTTTATTTTACTGTTGTAAAAATATTTTTTTATTAATATTTATTTACCTTGGACAAATTATATTTCAATTGACTTCTAAAAATATAGGATTTGTTTGCAAGATGTAAAAAATGCATACACACAAAGAAAAAAAGTGCTCATTTAAAAAATAAATAACGGAATAAAAAAAGGTTGAAGCAAAAATTCTTCTTAAGACATTTCTATAAGAATTAAAAGAAAGACGAGATATATATATATTTAAATAAAATAATAAAAATATCATCTAAAATTGTGAAAAAATTCTTGTGAGAATAAATAAATTAATATTAAAATGGTAAAGGGTTACTTCCCCATATAAAGGAGCATTTATAAAGTATCTATAATATAATTTATTTCTTTTTTAATTTACAAAATAATCAAAGTGAGATTTCTAATAAAATAGACAATCTAAAAAGGTATGACTAAATCGAGAAATAACAGTTGCATTTCCTGATTAACTTATCACTACTGACTGGATTTTAAACAAGGTAATATTTAATCTTTCACATTATCCTTGAAGACAAAACACAATTTCTTGGAATGCAGCAAATTTCACTTTTCAATTATCCAAACATTTAAATAAACATTGTCTTTTTATGAACGGGTATAATGTCACCCCAACATTGGATAGAAGTATGAATTATAAAACTATATCACTGTCAAAATAGTTTGTTCTAAAGATAAGATAAATATGTTTTAGACATCCATGATTAGTAAGAGTTTACAGCTACAACAATTATCTCCTAAATATTACTCCAGTCAGCATATAGTTCAAATTTTTTTAAAAACAATTTAGCATGGTCAAGACTATGAGGGCTACTAACATCATGACAGCAAGTCACTATAAAGTTTATGATTAGTTTTAGGATAAAAATTTAATAAGTTATCCTTGGAATTGAGCATAATTCTTATACACAATAACAGCATGATAATTTTCATTAAAAAAAACAATAAATTAATAATTGAGAATAGTTCACAAATAATGTAACTTTACGTATGTGGTATTTATGACATTAGAAAATCCATGTTAAAGATTTTGTTTCCTTCCTCTGACATAGCTAGTTATTAGAATTTCATACTTGTGTATGTTTAATGGATACATTGCAGTAAGACAAATTAACCACTTTGGAGGAGGCCCCATCATATGGTTAGAAGCCTTTCATTTTAGATACAATCAACTGATTAATATAATAATATGCTAGTCAACTAGTTAATTAATAATACTCATTACTAATATGTGGTAAGATGTTTTTATAAGGTAAATCATGTGATCATAATGAAATCAATGACTGACAGATTTATGGCATTATTAGTTGAAAATTAATGTGACCTTAATTAGTTGTCGAAACATGTTCCAATAATAATTTTTTTAAACTCTATATTTCTAGACATAATAAATTAATACTACATTTAAATTAAACAATTTATTTCTAAATTAAAATTATTACAACAGTGCTAATTTAATTAAACATTCTTTTAAAAAAGTTCTCAAAATTTAAATATAATATTTAGAGACTAATAAATTTAAACAATAATATTGTAGTCGAGATAGAATCAAATAATAATTAATTCCTTTAAACAATGAACTTTAATTATAATGTTTCTTTAAATAGTAATAATCAACCATTAAGTTAAAGCACATGTGCTTTGTAGATTTTAACTATAAATGAATACTCTCACTTTCCAAACACAATACAAATAGTCTTTGTGAAAAGATAGAATGAATCCATCTATCCTTTCAACCCAAACATTTAAGTATGGGCAAATCTTAAGCATTTGGAAATGAGAGCACAAAAATATTAAACAATCACTTTAAATTACCCTTACTATGCCTGAATGAATGACACTTAATATCTTCATGCTCTTATTTCCAAATGCTTAAGATTTGCCCATACTTAAGCATTTGGGTTGAAAGGATAGATGGATTCATTCTATATTTTCACAAAGACTTTATCTTGTGTTTGGAAAGTGAGAGTATTCATTTATAGTTAAGATCCACAAAGCGCATATGCATTAGCTTAATGGCTGATTATTACTGTTTACAGTTTAAAAAATATCGCACTATATAAAATAAATATCTTATTTAATCAGTTTCTTTGAAATTTTTCTCTCAATCCAAAATAACTATTATACAAGTACACACCCACTATATAAATATTATTCATTATTGAATAATCTCTTGTCTAATGAATGACTAATAAAAATTATTAAGATGATATATCTGCTTTATGAATGCTATAAATATATTAAACATCTAAATTACATTAAAGATCTAAAACCAAAGACAAATATATGTAATAAATTATATTAAGCACAACATGGATAACTGTATAAATATTTATAAAACTTCTATAAATTTAGTTAACTGGACAATTAAAAAGGAATGGAAAATCATGTAATAAGGTAAGATTAAAAAATGCAGGTAGCTTTATTTCTCAGAAGTTCGTAAGAAGTTTGAGTGCCAGACCTTTGAGCTCTAGAATGGATTCTGGGACTTCCTGATCCCAAGTTGGATGCTCTATCAACTATGCTAAACTACACAGGGCATAAGGTAGGATGAAAAGTGACTTCAGAATATTTTAAATAAATTGGAGGAAGGATATCTAGAACATGGAATGAAGATTAATGGTGAGAAGACCAAATGATTATGAATATGGAAGAATGCAAACAGACTACAAATTGAAATCCATGAAAATATAATACAGCAGTTAAAGGGATTTAGACATTTAAGTACTTGATTGAGTGAGGATGGAAGAAGTGAAAAGAATGTTAAAAGGAAGAAGTGAAAAGAAAGTTAAAAGGAAGAAGTGAAAAGAAAGTTAAAAGGAAGAAGTGAAAAGAAAGTTAAAAGGAAGAAGTGAAAAGAAAGTTAAAAGGAAGAAGTGAAAAGAAAGTTAAAAGCATAGCATTGGCAAAGGAGAGATTTACTGAGAGAAAGAAAATATTGTGGACTTTTGAAGAGAGAATTAAGGAAAATAATTAAATGCTATGAGTGATGTGTACTATTGTATGGTGGAAAAATGTGGATAATGAGTACTACAATTAGGTACAGATTGAAAGCCTTTGAGATGTGGTCATAGAGAAGAATGGAAAAAATCAATTAGATGAATAAAATAACAAATGAAGAAGTTTTGAAAAGAGTAAATGAAAAACAAAAGATTGATGAAAAAAATTTAAAAATAGAGACACTGGATTGACCATATATTAAGAAGAAAGTACAGATTAATGAAAGACATTTTGCAGGGGATGATGAATGCAAACAAGAAGAAAGGATGGAAAAGATTGATATTGTTGTATGAGGAATTGAGGAACTGGGCAACAGAGTGAACGGACTGACAAAATGGATGAATTGGTGATATGACAGCTCTTTGGATCTGTCCATGGGACACAATATTGTTGATGATCTAAAATTGTATAAGATATTTTTATTTATTTTGTGTATCTTATATACTTAATTTGTTTCAACTTTTATTGAGTCTCTAACAATTGCTGTATCATAATTTTATTTATATTCTGCTTTATGTGTTCTTATTGTTATTTTTACTTCTATTTTTTAATAATTAAAACAGATGCTTAATATTTGATAAGAGCATAAGATCATAGGTACAAACGGGCTTTTAATATATAATTATTAATATACATTTTCTATAATAGCTGTTGAATACGATATATTTTTCATAATTTATATGAAAAACCCCAACATAATGGATTTTCTTTATTTCCATTTTTAATGGTTCAGAAGTAATAAGTTGTGAACTTTCATGGTGTACGTTATGTTATAAATATGCCAGTAATGTATATCAAAGTGATGTATATGAAATTTATGATTCTATATATGGATACCTAGTAGAAAAACATCTCGTTAAACTTGAATACAGATAAATCAACTATGAAAGCATGTCATTATAATAAGAAGTGTGACATTGCTGACCACAAACTACTTCAACCTTCTGTTCATAATCATGATCTCATCGTTGCTGCTCATTAAATACTCCTATCAGTATCTTGTTGCTCCATCACTGCCTATCAGTGATTATGCTGACTGTGTTTTTGTTGATGATGATTTGGCCACATAAATCATCTTCAACTCTTAAAAATACATTAGTTCTCACATTCTAAAGAAAACTTATACACTAAATGAAAACAAAAGAGAATAAAAACTATGATTAAAAAAACATTCAAATCCCAAAATAAAATTTTATTTGAAAGAGGAATCACATCTTTCAGAAAATAATCAAGATAGGTGACAAAGTCTTGGACTTTTTTGGTTTATGAATCAGACAGTCACTGGATTTTATAAGTTTTGCAATAGGATGGTGGCTCTCAATCTTCCTAATGCCATGACCCTTTAATACAGTTCCTTATGTTGTGGTGACCCCCAACCTTAAAATTATTTTTGTTGTTACTTCATAACTGTGTTTTCCAATGATCTTAGGTGACCCCTGTGAAGGATTGTTCGGCATTCAAAAGGATCATGATTCACAGATTGAGAACCATTGCAAGAGAATAATTTATTTCAATAAATGTGAGATAAATATAATTTGAAGATTATATAATTAGTTATAAAATCAACAAGTTATGATATCATTTAATCAATAAATTGAATGAAATTTTACATGAAAAAAAAAATACACAAGATTTTATGATGGCAGGGGCAGCATTGAAGACGATCCATGAAGATACAAAACACATCATCACACATTACACTACAATTTGTGGTGGGACTTGACACAGCTCAAAATTTTTGGAATGAATAACTAAACTATATGTTGGTATATCCCAGGCATTAATTCAGAGATGATGTAGGCAGATTGGAGAGAGAATCAATCACCATTTCACTGGGTCACACTACATATACATACTTTATATTAATAATTTTAATCACATGTAAATGATTTTTACTGGTGATCAAATGTGTAACACCGGAATATAAATACTTCATAGAACAATCACATCGGAATATAGAATATGTTACAAGGATGAATTTCATACAGATTCTAAAGACATATTTAAAAATAAACTTGCATATATATTTACCCTTTTGCACATCAATGCTAATCTCTTCTATCTGATAAAAGGAGATATCCACTTTCATATAACTTTCTATCATATACATAGTAAAGAAATCAAGTATTGATACCTGAAAAGGCTGAAACCTTATATTTAAATTTGTCTTAGTAACATATTCGGACATGATTGCACTTATCAATTAAGAGCTTGTTTGAGATATTGGTATGATCCCTATATTACCAAAATACTTTATATACATAAAACAAAGCATTTTTTGCAGATGTATGGGTGAAAAAGGGTTAGACTGAAAGTTCTGTTTAAAATTTTCATAAAATGTAAGTAAATGATCAAATACAAATTTGATACATTTAATATTTGGTACACATATAAAAAATTAGTATTTGCCTCCTGTTAGATGTGCTTTAAAAAAAAATAGAAATGTTAAGCTATCACATTTACTGCAACATCTGGCAGTTTTTACAGATTGAAAAGTTATGGAATATTAAGAAACTTTTTAATAAAAATATTAAATATATACATAAAAAAACTGTAACAATAGATAGAAATTATGAGAATTCTTTTCTGGAAGATTGGATAAGTAAATAATAGAATAAATAACTCCTACTACCTTCAGGAATACTTGGGTAACTTTAAACCATTCTGTTAAACACAAACTACCATAACAACTTAATCTATAAAAATAAATCTATTTACATTTTAAGTAAGTGAAAAAAATAAATGGAATATTCAATAAAAGCAAAAAAGTTGGAGAAATGATTGGTGTTAAAAATGGGTCATTAGGATTGTGAATTTATCAAACTAGCAATCAGAAATAGATGTTTTGGTGGTTAAATGCACAAAACAGAAACTTGAAAACTAAAGAGTTAATAAAAATAAATTATATGGGCTTTCAAATATGACGATGAGATAAAAAAAAAGTTTCTTTTTTTAAATTATTATTAAACGTTTTGTTATTTATACTTAAGAGTATAAATAACTTAATATTAAAATGAAATATCCCTGTGTTTGCAAAGGAAGGTTTCTAATAAATATGTTACCAGTTTTTACTTAAAGATCTGAAACTTGGACACTTAACAGAAGAGCAATACATACCACTCAATAAAGTATTGAGAGATATAAGGGTGAGAAAACAAACAAGTGTAACTGACATCATTCAAAGAATTAAAAAAATCTGAAGTGGAGATGGACTGACATATTGCTAGAAGAGATAATAATAGATAGATAAAATCTTAAACTGAATTCCAAGAGATTGTAAAAGAGATAGATAAAGACCATGTGTGAGATGGATGGATGAAATAAGGAACTGTGCTGAAATGATGAGAAGAGGCTAGAGATTGGAAAAGATGGATTGAATTTGAAGAATCTTCATCTTGCAGATGGATTGATGTAATATTCTCTACATACAATGTGGTGTGATGGTGTAGAATAAAATTAAATAAGGTCAACAAATCATTAATTTATAAAACTTATAATATCAAGGAAAGATTTAGAAAAAGTTTTCTTTTTTTTGCCATAGAAAGGCAAATGAATAAACTGAGAATGCAAGTTAATAAATAGTTAAGAAAGAAAATGAACGACTGCTTCACCCTAATGCATAATTTAGTACAGTGGTAGATTCTAGACCTCAAAATCCATGGATTGCAATTTTACATGCCATTTTTGGTTCTTAGATTTCCTAATATCTCCAAACCAATAAAACATTCAATTATTTATTTAAATGACTGCTAAAATTCAAGTGAAATACAATTGTGGTTTAAAATCAAAGCTTGAAAGAATTGGCAGCATATCATCATCAAAGACCATAATAACACATTTTTCTTTATGTATTCATTAAAAACCAGTCAACATTTAGACAATCCCAATATCAATAACAATCAACAATTTCAAACTGTTGTCAAGGCAACCACATATCATCATCAAAGACCATAATAATACATATTTCTTATAGATTAGTATATATTCATTAAAAACCAGTCAATCCTAATATCAAAAACAATCAACAATTTCAAACTGTTGTCAAGGCAACCACATATCATCATCAAAGACCATAATAACACATTTTTCTTATACATTAGTATGTATTCATTAAAAACCAGTCAACATTTAGACAATCCTAATATCAATAACAACCAACAATTTCAAACTGTTGCCACGGCAACCTCCTTTTAACCATTTAGCCTTGAGCATTATTAAATTAGTATGTATTGTATGTATTTAAAGGGTATTATAATTCATTTTGCTAATATACAGTAATTAAATTATTTACAGTAATTCTAATAAAGATTTTTATGTAGGTTTTCAGTTGTTACAATCTCTAAATGGAGGAATCATATTTGAAACATGAAAATTATTATTATACTATCACTATGGAACCAAAAGGATTTTTTCTGAACCCAGTGACATGGCAAAAAAGTTCTACATAGAACAAACATTCATAAATAATGATTATTCATCAGGTAATGTTAAGAATACCTTAAATAAATGGCAAAAAAAAAGCATAAGAAGAAAAAAAAACAATTATAGATGTATCCATACACATCAGAAATAAAAGACAAATTTAAAAAATCTGCAATCAGTATAATATCAGAGTATAATATCAGAAAGTTTTCCAAAGCCATAGTACACTATAAAGAATCATAACTTCTACAAAAAACAAAGTAAAAATGGTGAAAGACAAAAACTGAACCTATGAAATATTGTGCAAATGTGGAAAGACATATATTAATTAAACGTGGCAGCCCATTGAAAATGATTGAAAAAATACAAACTAATGAGTAAGGAGGGAAAAAATGGATATAAAGTAGAACTCCATGCATGTATTTATGAATATATGTTCAACTGGGAAAAGACAAGAACATTGGATGGCAATGAAAAAGTAAAAAAAAAAACCCTAAAATTTACAAAAGGTGCTGACATGGTAATGACAGATAACTCCATAAGTTAATCTAGCATAAATATTGCTCATCTTGCTTTTAAAAAATGGCAAAATGAGGAGGATGGAGATATATAAACATACCACATTTCTATTAATTGCTATCTTTAACAAATAGTTTATTTGGTTAGAACATCACTTTAAATTCAGTATTCATGAATCTAAAGATCAACAATTAATTCCTATTCTAATATATTATCACTGGTTAGGCAAGCAACACCTAAAGAGGACATAGGAATAATATTACTTGAAACATTGTTATATATAAACCGGAACACTATTATTTAATAGTTGCATGTATATCATTATTTTCAACCATTATTGATTCACTGTAGGATGAAGATCTCTCCAAGTTCAAACCAACTTCTGTGATCTCTAGCTTTTCTTCTTCACATTACCCTTGCACACTTCATTATTTCATCCATTCAACTCACACGTGGTTTCTATCAAGGTCTTTTACGATCTCTTGGAATACAGTTTAAGATTTCAACTGTCCATCTATTATCATTTCTTCTAGAAATATGTCCAGCCCAACTCAAACTTCAATCTCTCAAGTCTTTCAATGATGTCAATAACACCTGTTTGTTCTCTAACCCATGTATTTTATTTTTGATCTCTTCTTGTTACTCTTAATATGCATCTCTCCATACTTCATTGAGTGATCTGAAATCTCTATATTGCTTTTCTTTTAAGTGTCCAAGTCTCACATCCATAAGTAAGAACTGGTAAAACACATTTATAAAAAAAAAAACCCACCTTTTCAAACACATAGGCATATTTCCATTTGATGTTAACAAGTTTGAATTTTTATAAAAATATTTGACAATTAAAACTAGATGATGCAAATAGTCTAACATATTAATTACAGTAGAATGACAATATCATAACTTTCAGACCAATAGTTAATTAGGATGTTACATCACATTCGAATACCAAAATAAAAAGAACCTTTAGTTCTCCAGTCTATTATCTCTATTACTAAACTAAATCACAAGATAGTTTACATAAAGTTTATATTCTATTTATCAACTCCATTACAATAAACTAGCTGTAAAATGTGAAAATAAAGGATAATAAAGTATAATTAAAAGTAGTTGTCTGTTATAGAAGGTACATCATTTAAAGTGAATGTTAATTACAAGACGTTAAAATAATGAACTGATAATCTCTCAACAAGTAAATAAAATAGAAAACAATAATATAAAAAGAACAATTAAGAACAGTAAAAAAGTATTGTATTTTTTAAAATAGAAAAACCTGTTTTATAATTAATAACAAAAATATTTTTTTAATAATGAAATAAAATATTGAAAAAATCACAGCAAGCTATATGCAAACTGTCAGTAAACGTAAAATGTAGAATGGGTCCACTTACACTTCAGAATAGAAGCTTATAGTTGTCTGAAAATTATATTAGCACATATAAATCATGCTCCTAAATATGTCAGGGAATGGTATGCTTAGATACAATCAAAGCTAAAGTATAGGTGAGCTTATTCAATTAACAACAAAACCAATTTTATTGTCATTAATAAAATATTTAAATTAAAATTTGTACAATAAGTAAAGATTTATATTACAATATCTTCAATTACCAAGCAAAGCATTCCGCAATTTTTTCTGCTTACTTTCAACATCAATGCAGAGGACAATAGTTCAGTACATTATTCTACTTCAGCGCAATCTACTGTAAAGATGGGTTATCATTGGCCATTAGATGATAATAATAATGAGAAAATAATCTAGGGAGATTGAAATATTATTTTTCATTGAATGTTCAATGACTACTCAAATTTGCAACATATAACTCTTCTATAAATAAGTAACATGAGTTATGGCTCCTAATTTTTTGTGAGACATTAATGACACTAATTACACTTTGTAATTTAAAAAAAAAAGGTAAAACTATAGCAAATTATCACTAAAGACAGGGTAGGATCATTGTTCAGTTAGAATACTTCATGGTTGAATTAAGTTAACCTACTTTAATTAATATACATTATTATCATTAGAAACAACAGTGCTATATTAATTTTTAATAAATGTGTACTTTAAATCATTTTATTCAAAATGAGAAATATTATTCAAATACTTTTAATATGATCTGAAAGGATAGTTGTTAGGAAAAATTTAATCAAGGATACCAAAGAAACATTGCAAAATCACAAATTATATTTCATGCATTAAGCATGGAGAAGTGTGTCCAGCAATCTAAAAGTAGTAGCAAAGTCTTCATACAGCACTGCCACCCAGTGGAAGCCTTAGTAATCAAAGAATGCAAAAAGGTTAATGCATAAAATCTCAATCTACTACTACTCATCCAAAATCCTCAGAATAGTCTCTGGCTTGTGACTTTCATTAGTGGGGAGATTTGGATCTGAGAGCACTATACCTAAGCTCTGAGATCCAACGCTCAACACTGATGAAAGCCATGATTAGAAACTGTCTGGGGATATTGGATGAGTAGGCACTGGATAGAGATTTTATTGACAAACTTTCTTGCTTCCATTGATTCTAAGGTGTGCACTGGGTGGCGCTACTGTAGGGAGGGTTTGCTACTGTTTTATCAGCTTATGTAAGCATAGAAATTGGTGATCATGTGATGTTTTAGTGGTTTTATAACAATCTATAAGTAATAAAACAACGTAAAATAAAAGATGAAGGATAATATTACTGAAAAGTGAATATGTCTGCTAATACATAAGTTGCTGTGATACGCATTACAAATATGTAGACAGCTTATTATGAACTATAGGATATAAAAAAAAGTACCACAAAAGACATTATTTTGACAGTGTTCCCAGATTATTCATCAGTGAATTAATCAACTATGTGATTCAAATAAGTGCGATGACATAGGTCAAGTGAATAGATTCTATTTTCTTTTACATTCACACAAAACCATTTTCTAATAATATTACAGGATTGAATTTTATAGGTCATAATTGGTCTTTCCATTTTTTTTTTCAAAGCACAGATAATTTAACCTTTTGCTATTTTCTATTATATTAATAAAATGACAATTTAAATTAAAACAATTATTAATTGGTAACCTTATTTATTTTACAAATATTAGAATAAATATATTTTAAAAAAGTCGAGAGTTGAACAGCAAAAACAAACTATCTCATTTTTTATAACTGTGATTTTTTAAAGATGATATTATTAAATCTTTTAGATTTATTTATAGAACAGGCTGGGTTTAAATCAGAAAAATATGCTGTAAAGAAGTTTTAACTTTAGCAAATAATAGTGAAATCTTTCAAAATAAATTAAAAAAACTGATGCAGGAACACTATTTACTAGACAAAATGTTATTCAAGATTCAGTGCACTAGAGGTCTCTTATCTATTATACTTAATAAGTTCAACAGTGATCTTATAGAAACAGAAGCCAGGAAATTTATCTATGCTGATGATATTGTTTTGATTTCTCAAGAGATCTTTTCCTAAATAGAAGAGTCTCTCAATAAGATATGAAAAGATTGAAAGCCCTTTTCAAAATGAGGGTCTTATTCCATATCCAGCAAAGGCATTATACTCAACTTTCATCTAAACAACAAGAAAACATCTTGTGATTTGAATGAAGCTTTTGCGATAATAGACTAAAGAACATTCCCACTCCATACTATGGATCACAGCTAAACTTATTTCTAGGAGCAAACTCTTTGAACCGCTACCTACTATTACCTAGAACTATAGTATAAGTACTTTATGGACAATATCCTTACCATTAAAATATTCTGATCATGAGCACTGTGCCCTATTTGGAGAACAAATGCATACCATTACCCTTTGCAACAGCTTCCTCTTCTTTCACCAAGTATAAAAAAAAATGCCTAACAAAATGTATAAAAAAAACAAGATGGGACTCGCTAGCAACAAGATGTAGTCTCACTACCTAAGATTTATCAAATCAAGATCTGTTTTCTGGTTGTAAAATTAAGAATCTACAATTAAAGAATTAAGACATAAAAATAATACTCCCTCCTCCCCCATTTCAACAGTACAGTCAGTTGATTTTAATTTTCTTAGATATAATTGGAATCTCATCAACAGATTCAAGATGATCCATAGCTGCTGCACTCATCTGCTTTGTAAATGAGATTTAACAGCAACTGACAAACCGTGAACTATACCATCAACAATTGTTAAAATCCATAGCTACAGTGGAAGAAGTAAATGATGTAATAAAGCCATTAATGAATCCATTGGAATCTCTAAAAGTTCACTTAAGATATTATTTTTCAAAAGCTTTATTTAAATTCCCAATATATCCATCTAGATATCACCACAATGATGAATAACATTGAATATACTTCTCTGCTTCAGTAACCATAATGTAACATACTATTTAAGACTTTGTTTGGTGGTTTTAAATGACTGTTTTTAATTTGACTTCCACCAATTTAACAAGCCTATATTCTTTCTCATTTCTGCAATATCTAGAGTGCTCGTCTCTAATTTTTCCTATATATTTTAGAACTCTTTGGTCTGTCAAAAACATTCTGTATAATTTATATAACATCCTCTTTTTTCTTAGAATGAGAACTTAGTGGAGTGTATAACTAAATTAACCCCATTCCAATACACTGAGTAACAAAATTTGACACCCTTTCTCATATATCACCAATCCCCATAACATTGCTCTTCTGTCTACTATTTATAATCAATCCCCCATTTTAACTATCATTTTACTAATAACCTAAGAATTTTTAGCTCTCTCTTATTATAATCTAGCTTATGTTCTTATCCAACAAATCTGAAAATTGTTTCTTGATATTCCCTTTCAGTTAATCAATAAACAAATTCTTTTGGTCTCAGCTCTTCCTGTAAAAGATAATCCCAATTTTATTATTACTGAATTGCAATGTGAATCCATATCACAAGGATAAGGACATGCATTTTTAATATTGTTTTTAATCAAAACATTAATTGAAATGTATTCCTATTTTCTAGGCCAAGCATTAACAGCCTTTTTAATATGAAGATCCATTTTGTTTAAATATTTCGTTTTAAAAAATTAGAAGCAGCAAAGGAGATGAAATATAGATTGATAAAAATATGGATTTCTGAATAGTTATGGTTGTATTTAAGCATTTATTTTAATAATAGAATATAACAGAATGAATCTACATAATATAATAATCATTTTAAATAAAATTGAAACAAGCAACCAATTATATTTACAATTATTTAATTGTCAATCCGCGTTCATCTCTTATTGAGATCTTTCCAAGATATAGTTTTATACATCACATGACCTATCAATTACATTTACTCCACCTATTGGATATTATTCTACCTTCAACAACACAATTAACACTATACATATAAATAAATGACATAAAAATACCTTAAAAAAAAAATACATAAATAAATCTATGTTGAATATTCGATCATTGTATATATATATGAATGTACATATAAAGAAAAATGAACTTGTTTTAAAAATAAACAAACAAAAAAAAATATTTCGATTCGCAAATTTCTATTATTTAAACATTCATCTGCTAGAATCATGAAAATATTTACTTACAAATTACAAGTAAAAATTAAAAAAATATGTTTGTTAAAACAATAATCTGGAAATATTAATGCACTTTATTAAGATTTAGATTATTACGTAAACGCCACAGAGGCCATCCTTAATGCAAGCTTTATTAGATGAAAAAGCAAATGTCATTTTTAATGACCACTTGGTGATATATTTTATCTGAAAAAGATTTTCCTCTTTATTATCTACATTTAAAAAATATATACATATTTTTGCTTTTCCTTATTTTATTTTAGAACCATTATTAAGCATTATTTCACAATATTTAAATGCAAGCGGATAATTTATTTTTGAAGAAAGGAATTTTAATAAGCGTGTTTGATCAGTTCTTATATATGCACCTAAGATTTTACAGAAGAGTAATATGGAACTTCAGTTCGCTCAAAAAAATATGGAGAGATAAATATTAGAATATTTATAATAGATAAAATATTGATAATAGATGGACAGTTAAAATCTTAAGCTGGCTTCCATGAGATTTAAAAGACCTAGAAAAACCCCACATGTAAGATGGATGGATGAAATAAGGGAATGGGCTGGAGTGATGTGGAGAAGAGAGGCTAGAGTTTGGAGAAAATGGATTGAACTCGAAAGATCTTTATCCTGCAGTGAATCAATAATAGTTGAAAATCATGTTAAAATAATATTAGGAATAACAAGAAATCAAATACAAAATACTTGGATTAGAAAAGAAACAGTGATCACTGACTTCATTGAAATAATTAGGAGACTGAAATGGAGATGCACTGGATATTCTACTAGAAGAGATGTCAGAAGATGGTAATTAAAGTTTTACATTTGATTCTAATGAGATTTAAGAAATCTACAGAGACCATATGTCAAGTGTAGAGATAAAATAAAGAGTATGCAGGTGTGATATGGAGAAATGGACCCAGGGATTGAAAAAACTGAATTAAACTTGGAGAGACCTTCATCCTACAGTGGACAGTAATGATTGAAAATACCGATGATGAACTGAAATAATTAATAAATATTTTCAAGGAATGTAATTTTATAAATGAAAAAAATTTGAATAGTTAATGAGAAATAGTTTTAGAAAAATAGCAAGAGTACAAAATAAGCAATAGGTGTTCTGTAAGAAGATTTTCAATTAAGAGATATTTTAGGATATATTAATATTGTTCAGAGATGATATAGAAGGATACAAACTAAGTCCCAATCTGCCTCACTACAATGCTCAGCAGCAGCATAGAGACAGGATCCTTCCCAAGCATTGCATCAATGGTTTTTATTCTATTCGCTCTTTGGTTCCTTAGATGCCATTTCTGTTTCAACCCATCCTCAAAACAATTTCAAATCATTTTTACAACAAAATTGAAATTAGATATCAACCCCCTTTCACTTCCGGATATATATGCAGCCACATGGAGTTTAATAACCTTACCTACACCACTGGTCATTAAAATTAGAATAAGATCTTTGCTTTAAAGCCCACTGTCTTTCATTACCCATATAGTTTCTTCATTTAAAAATTCATGCATAATTAATCAACCATTCAATCAAAGACCTAATCCATAAAAAGTTGAAATTTAACAGTAATTCTTCATTATTTGTATATAATTCCCTTTATACCAGATATAAATAACATATGCATGCACACACACATATATATAAATGTGCACTATTAATTCCCTTAATGAAAGTATAATATGTATATAAGTAATATGTACTATACACCTAAACTAATATAAACTATGTAGCCATATATTTTAATCGATAAAGATTATGTTAAAAGTAAAAAAATAAAAAGAAAAGCTGTCTAGTTACTATTCGGTTTATAAAACATTTAGAAATGTAAGGGAGATATAATAATATTGTGATAAGCGAATAGATATGCATATACACAATACATCCCAGTGAAATGGTGACTGATTTTTACCAGATACTGGCAGCGCCATCTGTGCTATGTTCATTGCAAAAACATTCAAGTACTAATACATCTGGATCATGGGTTGCAATGTAAAATATGATATAGTGTTTCATACTTTGTCAGAGTATCATCGAATGTCTGTTTCCATCACAAAATCGGAAGTCAATTGAAAATGTGGTTGGAATTTGTAACTTCACTGACATTCATAGTTTAAATTATATCAAATGTTTTGGTAGCAATTTTGCCCCGGATGAAACAAAATTTAATGTTAGTGCGTTGTTCTGTTATGGATTAAGGTACAAAACACAGTATCCCGTTTCATGTTGCAATTCATGATCCAGACACACTAGTACTTTAAATTTTTAGTGATAAATAGCTAAACTATGTTATTAACTAAAACATGTAATGATTCATAGATGGCGCTGCAGGCAGTTTGGAAAATAAACGAGTCATCATTTAACCAAGATAAATGGATAACCGATAAAGTTGGAAAATGTCGATTTAAATTTTAAATACAAAAAGTTATAATATTAGAAAAAAAAAGTAAAAGTTATATACATGACAGTAAATAAAAGAAATACATGAAAGGTTTTGCAAGCTTGAAAAGCTAAATAAAAAATAAAAGTGCTTATGACAATTTCTAACAAATAATTGATATAACTGAAAAGTTACTTCAATAAAAAAGAATGACAACAAACAAGGAAGATGAAGGTCTAAAGATGTTTGCATATTTTGCTTAACTAAAAACCACAATGACAAAACAAAAATGATCATACAGATGGAAAAAATTGGTAAAAAAATAAAGACGATAAAAATATTATTAGTTAGTAAATAATCTTAGATAGAATATGTTGCAAAAATGGAAAATAAGAGAAAATATTTAATAAATCACCAACTCTGTTCTAAATGTAAATATCCAACACATACATAAATATTACACAGAGAAAAAAAATTTAAAATGAAATAAATACTAATTCACCAAACGCTTTTGGTACTGTATACCAGATTCATGGCAACTAATTTAAACAGAACGGTTAATATTCCAGTGCATGCTCAATGGGACACTCATATTACATTGATTAATGATGTCACTAGACTTAACAATAAACAAAGCCTCTTTCAACTTCCTCTTTCTATCACTAAGCTCATTGCAAATAGCACTAATCATTTGAGGCAAACATTCATTCCCACTAATTTTCTCATGATTAAAAAATGCTGAATTAACCTGAGATTCCATTTTAGAGTTTCTATATTGGTAAACATGTTGCCACAACCTTGTTGATATATTAGCTTTCTTTCCCCCATAATAAATAGCAATACAACAAGACTCATGGCAAATGATTAAATACACAAGTTCATATTTATCATCACCATCCATATTATCTTTTGAATTATTTATCAACTTATTTAAACATAAGGATGGTCTAAGACCAACGTTATAATCTTTACCAATTATTTTCCTCAATTCCATATATATAGATACCACATATGCAAAAGAAATCCATTTCTTATCTGTTTTCTTATTTAGCCCACACTAATTAGATCATTAATGTATCCTTCGATATTTTTTTTTGTATCTGCCTCACATTTATACAAATAAAATTATGATTCAAAAACCATTTAAATCTGGCTAATTTATAATTTAACGATATCCATGATGATAAATGTATATAACCCCTTACATTTAATAGTTTAATAACCATTTTATACCCAAACTCTTTATGATCTCTACATATATTTACATCTACATAATTCAAAAGTGGATTATTCTCAAATTCCATAGTCCATACTAAACCAAATTATTATTCAAATTAACAAAAATATCTTCAATCAATTTTCTTGGTCCATATGCAAACACATCATCCACATATTTCCTATACAAAATATTATCATTGTCATTTATAAATGGATCTATAATATACTTTTCCATTTCTGAAACATATAAACTACAAATAACATCACTTATTGCCAAACCCATTGGACAGCCATTCTTCATTTGATACTTATATTCCCCATATGTTGCAGTAATGTCATTATCAATACATTCCAAAACATCTATAATAAATTTTGCTTTACATACATCTGTATCATAATCTATTAAGTTTTTTAATGATACTTATAGACTGTCCGTGATCCACAGATCTATATAATTCACAAACAACCAATGAGGCCATATAATAATCCTGAACATTTTTAGAAGATTCTAAAACATGTACAAATTCGAACATAGATTTAACCATAAACTGGCCAAAGTCTATAAAATCTTGCAATCATATTGCAACCAGCTGAGATGCTTTCTGATAATAACAGCAAGCAAAGTCAATTATTAATCCCAATGGAGCATTCTTTTTATGTATCTTAACATTCCTAAACATTCTGGGAATAATTGCTGCTGGGGTATACATTTTCAAACATTCTTTCCTCATAAGCACTTTCTCCACACATGGATGCAAAACCTTGGGAAATAAACTTATCTTTACATATACTTAAATTATAATTTACAATTCTTTGAAATTTCAAATTACCAATTGGGTTTCACGTTTTTTCATTATACACATGGTTACTCATTAGAACAAATTTATTGCCTTCATCCTCCTGCATATAAATAATGTTTTTTTTTTTTTAGGCTTTGACAGGTTTATGTTCGTGTATGTTTTATAATCCGCTAAAAATATTCAGGATTATTATATGGCCTCATTGGATATTTGTGAATCATATGGATCTGTGGGTCATGGATAATCTATAAGTATTATTATACTTTTAATAGATTATAATGTAAATGTATGTAAAGTGAAATTTATTATAGATGCTTTGAAGTAGATTGATAGTGATATTACTACAAGATATGGAGAATATAAGTATCAAATGAAGAATGGTTGGACAATAAGTTTGGCAGTAAGTGGTGTTATTTATAGTTTGTATGTTTCAGAAATGGAAAATTATATTGTAGAGCCATCTATAAATGACAATGATAAAATTTGGTATAGGAAATTTCTTATAGACCAAAAAATTGATTGAAGATATTTTTGTTAATTTGAATAATAGTATGGATTATGGAGTTTGAACATAATATGCTTTTGAATTATTTAGATGTAAATATATGTAGAGATCATAAAGAGTTTGTGTATAAAATGATTATTAAACCATTAAATGTAAGGGATTTTATACATCCATCATCGTGGACCTTGTTAAATCATAAATTAGCTGGATTTAATTTTTTTTAATCATAATTTATATTTGTGTAAATGTGAGACAGATAGGAAAATAAATATTGAAGAATATATTAATGATTTAGTAAGTGTGGGCTAAAATAAAAGTTTGTTGTATAGGCAATTGTATTTATTTTATAATAAAGTCAGGTTTAACCAAAATATGAAGATAAAGAAGAAAAAGATAAGGAATGGATTTCTTTGGCATATGTGGCATCTATAAATATTAAATTGAAGGAAATAATTGGTAAAGATTATAATGTTGGTCTTAGATCACCCTTATTTTTAAATAGGTTGATAAATATTTCAAAAGATAATGTGGATAGTGATGATAAATATGAAGTTCTATGTTCAATTATTTGCAGTGAGTTTGGTTGTAATGCTAATAATATATTATGGAGAAACGAATGCCATATCAACAAGGTTGTGATATGCAGTACCAAAAATGCTCAGTGAATTAATATTTATTTTCTAGTTAAAATTAATCTGTGTAATATTTATATACATGTTGAATATTGTGGTTACGACCTGTAGAGGTCCCAACTATCGCATTTTTACGCACACATTCTTGAGGTTACAGCCTTAGTAAATATTACTTAAGATAGATATGTAAAATGGGTGTTTTGAATTATTAAAATTTATGATATTTAAATACAAGTATAATTTATATACTTGAAGATTAGATGTAATTATAGGGGATTTGAACCCAGATCTTTTTCACGTGTGTGTGGTCACGTGTACTGGTTGATGAGATAGAGTGGATAGCTGAATGGAGCTTGAAAGTCTGTTTATGATGTAACTTTAAAATGGAAATATTAAAAAAAAATGTGTTAAGACAAACGCGAAGCAATGGCAAAAATTAGTGCTGGCGATAATCAAGTCGATGTTAGTTACTGCATCTATCTTTTTTTTTCATATGTCAAATGCGTTGACCGGGAAATGAACCCGGGCCAGCTGCTTGGAAGGCAACTATGCTAACCACTAGGCAACCAACGCTTGACTACAGCATCTACCTTTGAACAAAGAATTTAACTTGCATATAATATTTTAAACTGCTATAAAAATGAAACATTAAATATTAATAATTTTTGACAGTCATTTCTTAGACTAGCGATTATCCATTTTGTGAATAATTTTTATATAGTATAATTTTCACCACACCACTCTCACGCAAGGTAGGAACGAACTGGTTTCTGTCCGCTTATAACATCTTTAGAGGGGAGTGAGAATGGGGTAGTGAAAATTACACTACAGAAATAATATTCATTAATATATATATAATGTGAACATATATATTTATATAAACGTGTATAAAAGTATGTACATTTTTAAATGCCATTAAAATAAAAATATATTTAAAAAAAACTATTTCAATTTGGGATTCCAAAATACATAATTAAAGAATAAATTAATTATTCAAAGTTTCTCTTCTGAATTATACGTGCAGCATTTTGGCCAAACTCCTGTTTTTCTGGTCTGCCGAGATAGCACAGCTGTGCCGCCTCCGCTTACGACTTAGCAATAGAAGCAAAGACGACAAACTTGACAGTTCAGAACGCATGAAAAAGAACTCAAATCTTCCTTGCAGACAGATAAAATCCTCTAGTCAAGCATTCGATTAACTCTAATTATTAGGGTAGCTCGAAGCATAGCATTCCTCTGTGGATAGGACTGGCAAATCATTTCTTCTGATAAACAGTTTACGGACATGGAGAAACTAGCAATTCCCAAAGAGAAGGTGGAAAAAAAGAAGTAACATTGGAAAAAAAGAGAAATTGGGGGTGGGGGGTGGCTGAAGAAAGAAAATTACTTTTTACAATTTTCATTTCCTAAGCAATGTGAAACACGTTAGCAGAAGTCATTGACTAGATAAATGTTGCAAAGTGAGAAAAATTTGCACTTCAAAAGATTAATTTAAACACATAATCATCAGTTGTTGTTTTTTTTTTGAAAAACAACAACAAAAAAACATTCAAACGAATTAGTAATTTTATAAAATGAAAACAGTCTTTAATATAAGTAAAAAGAAGACATTTAGATACATACTGCGTATATATCAGCAACGTGCGTGTACATCATCATTACGATAAAATATTTTCCTATAATCCGTACCGTACTTAAAAATAAAAATTTCTTGTTATAACAGAAATGTGAGAAAACTTTAGAACAACAAAAACGAATCAAAAATACTTTTCTTCGGTTTTAGATTTTTAAAATTAATTTTAACTTAGATTTTATTCTAAATTCTGATTATAGATAGTAACAATTTTCAAATTTATTTCTTTAATTACTTTTTAACTGAAAACTGAAACACACAGGCTTATTATATACCTGTGTCTATATATGTAAATATATAGGGTATATGAGCACAAACTTTCACACGACCCCCCCCTACTCTCCACACTATCTCATAGCACTGACACACTTAAACACACATATGTTGATCGGCTATCTTAATATATATCTGAGCACTTATAGCATATATGTGTGGAGATGGTAATCTGGACCAACTGATGATTGCTGGTTTAGCATGAAATACGTCTATTGGTGATTAATTATTTTTTGTAAATTTTTTTAAAACACCCACTTGTTATTTCTTATTTAATGTTTAATAATTAAAAAGAATACTAATCTAAATATTTTGATCTTTAATCATTAATATTTTAAATATAAGGATATTTTACATACCTGGAATCCAGTTGTAATATAGAGGATTTGAATACAGACTTTCAAATTCCCTTCAGCCATCAATTCTATCTCATACAACCAAAACACATGACTACACATATGTGAAAAAGACAAATATCTCCAATATATGTATTTCGTGCTGAATCATCAGTTGGTCCAGATCATCATCATCTACAATTACTGAAAGGGGTATTTCATGTGCATATATGTCACATGAAAAATATAATTTGAGTAAAATATAGGACATTAAATTTGTATGTGGTGTAAAGATTAAAAATAGAAAAAGAGTATCTAAACATTAACGGAGATTAATTCGCCTGAAGGTTTGTTATAGTGGTATTTTAGAGTTGACAATGTGTTGGATTATTTCCATCATCTATCATTAAACGTTGGTGGCCTAGCGGTTAGCATAGCTGCCTTCCAAGCAGCTGGCCCGGGATTCGCTTTCGGGTCAACGCTTTGACATATGAAAAAAAAAATGTTGAATGCCTAGAAAATTTTAAACGTTATTTAAACGTTTCAAATACAAACAACTGTTAGTAATAATATACAAATAGACATCACAGGTTAGTAGATTATATAATGTTTTGAGTGTTATTATTTCTTCTTCAGATGTTGCTGGCCTAACCAGTGACAATGCTAACCTTGAAGATTACTTAAGAAAACAACTAGAATGAAAGTTTTTTTCCAGAATTGAAAACATCCATCTAATTAGCACTAATTTCTTCCTATGAAAAGGTCATATGAAATCTGTGAACTATGAAGAAGGACTAAAAAAATAGCTATTGAAGAATTAGAACATGAAAAAATTCTCAGACAATATGACCAATTAATGGATTAAATAGAATAATTTTCTGCTGCCATTTTTGAATATTTGATATATCTATTGTTCAGAAATCCTAAATTCTACTGTCCTTTTCCATTACAGTAATCTCCAGTGGTTACATATACAACAGACATCTGTTTGCTTCCTAATTTTATCTCAAATTGCAAATGTTCTTCACACTGACAATACTTAATTTTTTTCAAAACTTAAACCTATACCATTATCCTTCCACCTTCTTTGCTATTTATACGCTGATAAAATAAGTTTAAGATTAGGATTTAGTTTTTAAACCAATATTTTTTTTTTAAAAAAAGTCCAGAATGAAAGCTACTCCAGAAATTATTATAATGAAATTTCATTTGCAAAGTTGTTAGCAAGCACAAAAATGGGTGAAGTAATTGTTGTGTTTATGCGAGATTATAATAAACATAAACTCATAAATATATCACCTGATACTGCTTGGTATAGCATTTTTGCAACTATTAATGTAAGGGACTTAGATTTACCTATAACTTTTAGCTGTATCATGGCAGCTGACCTTGTAAGTAAAAATGGTTGACATTTCCAGCTATACTGTGACAGCTTGTCTTGTGTCTGATATAGGTTCTAGAATGTCCCAGTTCTAACATACCTTTGCCTCATTGTTTTAACCATATAAAGACATTATGCACACTGCCATTCAGGTATGACAATAAATTGTTGTAGTATTTCTTACCTCCAACTGGACTGACTATTTATAGCTAGTTCACTTTCCATAAAGGAAACAATCAAATTCACTGAGTATCACCACCCATTGGCCTGTTTTGACTATTGAATATATGTTATCTGTTCATAAATCCATTGTGATGTAATGATGAATGCTTAATGTGATCAATATAAAATGGAATCTGAACTAGTCCATTAGTTAAAGGTAAGTTGAGATATAACAATGTATAAAGAAAATGCAAATTATGTTCTATAAAATCATGTGGTCAGTTGTTCATGAGATCAAATAACATTCAAACACCAAAGCAGAAGAACAGCATATATTGAATTAATTATTTTTTCAGTTTCCAATATCAAAAAAATCTATGTAAAAACAACCAACGCTTGAATTAACACTGCAAACAGAGAGCAGAACATGACAAATGACACATAAATTGTAATACAACAGAGAAAGATGTCAAATTGTAAAATATTCCAACACATCATCTGACTTGCTCTTCCTGGGGATTTGAATACCACCTAGGATAAAGGTGGAAGACCTTTTTTCTGCCAAGTGCCATATGGATATTTATAATCTAATTTGTGGGCCACAGCAAATTATTGACTTAAAAATTAACCTATTATATTTAATCAAAAATATAATTAATTTACCTCCAATCATTAAAGCTGGGAAACCTTTTCAGCTAGCAGGACAATTTCAACTTTCCCCTTTTAAACAAGACCATAACTTCTTTGTGAATTAAAATTAAAGCAACATCATTTTTATTAATGACTGTTCTAAAATGAAATCCGATTCTCATTGAAGCTACTTTCCTGATATATATTCTTAAATTTATTTTTATGTTCTTGACATATTAATTCTACAGCAAATAAGATGCAGCTTTTCTTATAAACTTCTCATGTAGAAAATAATTTTGAATTGTCTGGTTTTTTTTTAAAATAACTTGCTGTTGCAGAATTTTCTGACTTGTATTTTTTACAACTTGTCAGTCACTTGGTGAAGCTCCTTTTCAAGTTTTCTATTTCAATATTTCTTTCTTCCCCAATAATTTTGTTGTAATCAGAATGTTTGATAAATATTGTCACTGAATAATATGTTCTTTATTTACTGAAATACTTTACAAACATATATATCATCCCATTGATTTACTATTTCTTTCTTATAAACAAAAAAGTATTCGTCCATTTCTTTTGAAATGTGTGATTTCTGTGTCAGTTTTTGTACAGCCACTCACTCGGCATAACCATCAGGTAAATAGACAGCAGAAACCAAATGATTATACAAATAGTTTAATAGAATTAACAGTCGGATAAATAATAGTACATATATATATAGTTATAAGACAATTAAGTTTAACTTACGAACGCTGGCCATGAAGGCATACAAAAAACATAATATAGACAGGTGAGGCCTGCAAAGTTCCTAGGTCCACTTTTTAACCTTCAGTGGTGGAATTCACTGGGTTTGTTCCGTTGCTAAGTTAAAACTCTTGACCTTCGTGTGCATTCAATGAGTTCTCCGCTACAAGTGCTGCTTAGTTATTTTTTGTTCCTTCTTTTTTCTTGTTAAGGAATGTTTCAGAAACCAATTAATTTTCAGCTATTGTCTACTTTTAGTAATCAGCACTTTTAATCTAGCTGCTTAATTAGTTTCTGATCTGAAGCGCTTATCTTTAATAGCGTACCAAATTTAATTACAAAATTCCTGTCTATTTCTTTTAATAAAACTTATTTTAATAAAACATTAATTATTATATACGTATAATTTTCTTTTAACAAAACATTATTATACACGTATATAGCACCTCCACCACTTCAGAAATTATGGTTTCTGAAGTCTTACATAGTCTTTTAAGTAAGTGGGTTCTTTTCTTGTTCTTGAAGATCTGTGTGGAAATGTTTTCTCTTCTAATGGCGTTTTGTTAGTCTCTTGATCGTCGTATTTCTTTTCTACTGGTGTTTCGTTGGCTCCTTCAGTTTCTTGATTGTCGGATTTCTCTTTGCATTTGGGAATGCGCGGTGCTGCAGTACTTCCGGTTTGCACTAATTCTTCTCGACGTCTCACATGATTTATATGCTTGCGCGTTGTTTTTCCAGTTTCTGTCTCTACAAGTATTATTCGTTTTGACAGAATTTCTTTTACGAAGGCCTTCACCCAGTGTTTCCTGATAACATCTCTAACCCAGACTTTTTCTCCTTTGGAGTAAATAGTATCTCCAGTGTTGCTTTCGTAATGTGTAAAGTTTTGTTCTGGGTGGATTAACAATAGTTTCGTGCGTAGTTTCCGTCCGAAAATTAATTCTGCAGATTTGCCTGTAGTACACGGAGTACTATGTTGATATAATAAGGCAGAATGTAAGGTGTCTTGTATATTTGCAGTGCCTTCCTTCCGTAACGTTTGCTTCAAAGTTTGTACTGCCTTTTCTGCAATACCATTGGACTCCGGGTGATATGGGCGTGGCTAAGTGTTTAATTCCCCATTCTGTGAGAAATTCTTCAAATTTAGTGGATGTGAAACTGGTACCATTGTCAGACACAATTGTTTCAGGAATCCCATGAAAAGCAAAAATCTCCTTCAGTTTTGCGATTGTTTCTTCAGTACTGGTGTTTTTCACTACTCTATATTCCGTCCACTTTGAATAAGCGTCGATCACTACCAAAAATATAAAGCCGTGAAATGGTCCAGCGTGGTCAACGTGAATACGGCTCCATGCTCTTTCAGCTGCTGGCCAAGCAGCATATTTTTTCTCATGCATATTTGCATTTACTTGGCAACTTTCACATGATTTCACATATTTCTCTATATCAATATTTATTGCGGGCCACCATATGTAACTACGAGCCAGGAGCTTTGGCCCGCACTATCGCAGGATGACCTTGATGAATTAAGTGAAGAATCTTATTCCGCCCACTGCTTGGTATCAACACTCTATCATCCATTAAAATACATCCCTTGTTTATGGACAATCTTTGTCTTACGTCCCATAAAGTTTTATGTAGTCTCTCGGGCCGACTTTGTGGCCAGCCTTTGCTGATCCATTTACTTAAGTGTTTATATCCATTGTCAGCTTTAGTCCAATTAGCTACCTTTTCACTGGTTATTAATTCGTTGTTCCAATTATCGATATAGTTAATAGTTTGGTCGTCTTTTTATAGTTCAGCTTTAATGGGCATTCTTGACAGTGCGTCTGCGTGTTTAATCTTTCCTTTTTTGAAATTTAGATCAAAATCATAGCCTGACAACAGATTAACCCAACGTAACATTCTAGGGCTTAGATGATCAGGTGCAGTTTTATTTTTTGCTAATAATCACAACAGCGGTTTATGATCGGTAAAGATTTTAAACTGTCGACCATACAAATATTGGTGAAACTTTTTTATTGCAAATATGATAGCCAACGCCTCTTTATCTAGTTGACTATAATTTTGCTCAGCTTTTGTTAATGTTCTTGAAGCGTAGATGATTGGTCGCTCACCGTCAGCTACTGTATGGCTTAAGACTGCACCTACTCCAACTTCGGATGCATCTGTTGTCAATATCAATTCGAGGCTACTGTCGTAATGTACTAATAAGTTGTTTGACGTTAATAATTCTTTAGTGTCACAAAAATCTTTTTCTTGGGTTTGATCCCAAATCCATTTTTGGTTCTTTTTTAATAAATTGTATAGCGGTTTTGCTATGTGAGCTTTCCCCTTAAGAAAAACTTCAAAATAATTAAGAAGTCCTAAGAAAGCTTGAAGTTCTTTAACATTTCTGGGTCTTCGTGCTTCCTTTACGGCTGCAATTTTTTGAGGGTCGGGTCTTTTTCCCTTTTTTGAGATTATGTGTCCCAAGAATTTTAATTCAGTTGCCATCCAGATACATTTTTCTGCGTTTATTTTAGCTGTGAAACTACATAACTTGTCGCAAACTTTTAAAACTCGTTCACGTAATTCCTCTTCTGAATTGGCCACGACCAAAATGTCATCAAAATACGGTGTTACACCATCCAATTGCTGGAACAGCAATTCCATTTTGGCCTGGAAAATATTTGGTGCAACCGTAATTCCATAAGGCAATCTATTATACTTAAACAATCCCTTATGTGTTGTAATAGTTAGCAATTCTGATGTGCGTTCAAAAACTGGTATCTGGTAAAATGCGGCCTTTAAATCAATTTTAGCATAGTGAGTTGCCTTTTGCATATTTGCCAGTATTTTTCTGACATTAGGTACAGGATACTGACTTTTAGTGAGGTTTTTATTTATTGTGGTCCTATAATCTCCGCAAATGCGAATCTGCCCATTTGGTTTAGTTATAACCACGATTGGAGTCGCCCATTCCGTTTTCTCGACTGGCGTTAATACACCCTTACTAACCAGATTTATCAACTCTTGTTCTACCTTAGTTTGCAGCGCAAAAGGAACTTTTCTGGGTCTGCAGATAATGGGGGTCGTGCCACCTTGTAGCTCTATGTTTATAGGCATAATAATTTTTACCTCATCACTTGTAAATAATTCACAATATTTATTTCTCATTTTTTGCTCAATAGCAACTTTATTTATTACACATATCTCTATTCCCAAAGCATCGAACCATTCCCTATCTATAATAGGATTTAGACCGCCTTGTACTATATATAACGGTAGTGTTCGAACCTTACTATTTAATTCAATCTGAGCCATCACCTTCCCTAATATTTTCATACTATTTCCACTAGCGTCTTTTGCCCTTAAACTTGTCTTCATTAATAAAGGAGGATTTTTTCGATTTTTCGCTACTTTCTCCCAGTCTTCAAGTGTCATCATTGACATGCCTGCTCCGCTGTCAATTTCCATTTTTACTGGTGTCTTTAATAAATTAACTGTCAGCATAAACTAACTTCCGTATCCAATCTGTGTATTGTAAATATCACATTTTTTTTTATTTTCGACTTTACAAGTTGGCGAGCTGCCACGATCCTTTTCTCCTTTATTTCGACATACTTTCTGCAAATGCCCAACTTTACCACAAGTCCTACAATGCTCCTTATTATATTTACACTTACGAGCCATGTGGCCTTTTTTCCCACAGCAATAACACACTATCTCATATGTTTTGCTCTTAATAGGTTGGGACTTATTTTCAGTTTTCCGAAAATACGCATTACCATCATTTTTATGGGTAAAATTTCTAAATTCTTCCGATTGGTCGAGTACTATTTCGTGGGCTACTCCCATTTTGGTTGCTTCATCATACGTTAACTCTCTTGAGGCCAGTAACTGCTGCCTAAGCCTATCATCTGACATGCCCCAAAGTAATTGCTCAAGCAGATTATCCTCTAAGGCATCACCATAACTGCAACTTTTAGCAAGTTCTCTTAGAGCTTGATCATAATCTCGTATACGCTCTCCCTTGTTTTGCCTTCGGTTTCTGAAGTGTAGTCTTGCGACATGCTTCGAAGGCTGGGGACTGAAAAAATTATTTAATTTCCCCGTAACTACATTATATGGCAAATTCTCTGGCTCTTCGTGATCACAGAGTCTATTTGCTATTTCGATTACTTGTTGCCCGGCATAACACAATAACGTGGCAACTTTAATGGGGTCACTTGTCGTACCATTAATCAAAAATAGTTTCTCGATTCTCTTAAGATAAATTGGCCAATCAAAAGGGTTATTAACGTTGAACTCGTTAATTGTTATTTGAGGCACTGATGTCATCATTTTCTATTTTGCTTTTTTTTTTGAAAAAAAAATTTTCTATTTCGCTATGAGATAACTATTAAACACGCTTACTGAGACAAATTTCTATTAATACGCATACTAAAACAAATTATTGTTAATATGCTTACTAAAACAATTTTTCCAACTACCAATTCTATATTCACCCAGACTTCGATTCTCAATTTCCTTGTAGCTTTCTCTACGTTATACAATTCAATTTGAATCCACTACTGTTTCTAAATTGCACCAGATTTTTCTACTGGAATGTATCCTGTCGATTAACTGCGCCAATTTTCTGCTGTGTACAGCCACTCACTCGGCTTAACCATCAGGTAAATAGACAGCAGAAACCAAATGATTATACAAATAGTTTAATAGAATTAACAGTCGGATAAATAATAGTACATATATATAGTTATAAGACAATTAAGTTTAACTTACGAACGCTGGCCATGAAGGCATACAGAAAAACAATATAGACCGGTGAGGCCTGCAAAGTTCCTAGGTCCACTTTTTAACCTTCAGTGGTGGAATTCACTGGATTTGTTCCATTGCTAAGTTAAAACTCTTGACCTTCGTGTGCATTCAATGAGTTCTCCGCTACAAGTGCTGCTTAGTTATTTTTTGTTCCTTCTTTTTTCTTGTTAAGGAATGTTTCAGAAACCAATTAATTTTCAGCTATTGTCTACTTTTAGTAATCAGCACTTTTAATCTAGCTGCTTAATTAGTTTCTGATCTGAAGCGCTTATCTTTAATAGCGTACCAAATTTAATTACAAAATTCCTGTCTATTTCTTTTAATAAAACTTATTTTAATAAAACATTAATTATTATATACGTATAATTTTCTTTTAGCAAAACATTATTATACACGTATATAGCAGTAAAATTTAAGTTTTATTTTTGTTAGTCATCTGGGAAAATCACTATAAAAACAAAAAATACTGTCTGTGTTGTAGATTAAATCCTAGTTAGTTAGACCACATATATATAGATAATTTATTAGAATATTACACCTTTGATAGAATGAAGTAGAATTATTATAAAGGTTGGAGAAAGAAAATAATGTAGTTGAGAAAATAAATATTTAATTTTACTAAACTCTTAATTCCTACTTATATTTGCACTACACTATTAATGTGTTTAAAAAGGGTAGGCAACTTCTGGCCCGCAGGCGATGTTTAATCCGTCCCTCCCCGTAAATGCCTAAATATAGAAAATCCATACCTGACTACACTCACTGTAGACTGCAATCTCTAGGCCAACACTAACATGTTCATATAACATTAACTTTAATCCTAATGCCATGAAAAATATAAAATTCTAATTATAAAAATTAAAATTCTATCATAACTTGCAGTAAATTTAATTATAACTTCTAAAAGACCAATTTTATATTAAAACCTATGAAAATATGGGAGGAATCATGTTGCAAATAATGATAATTTTGGTTTTTAAAGAATACTTCTATGTAACATCAGAATATTACTTCCAAATTATTATTGTAGCGTCAATGGAACAAAGTTATTTTAGGTTTAACTTCATATCGAAAAAAAAAAAAAAATTGGTGCATGATATTTTATAAGTAAGTTTATGTCTTTTCTAATTATTACAATTTTTAATATAATTTATAGCCTATAAAATGAGCAAATTAAAAAAAAAAAAAATTGATGCCGAATGACACATTTCCAATGCTAATTGGACATTCAGATATTTATTTGCAAATATAGATGATAAAGCTGTTTGTTTGATTCGTAACAAAACGTTTTTAAAGAATATAATTTAAAAAGGTATTTTTTAACAAAACATTTCATAAAATATAAACTATATGTCAAGCATTGGTGGTCGAGAGATCAGCACAGCTGCCTTACAAGTAGTTGTCCTGGGTTAGCGGGTTCACTTCCCGGCGGATGCTATGACACATGAAATATAAACTATCTATAATAGATTCCTATTTAAGTCATTTTACTTTTTTTAAAAATATATTGATAAATTTGGTAATTCAAGTAATATAATATTTTTTAGGTTCTGATTTTTTTTGCTAAATCGTTCAGTCTATTCCGGCTAGCATTATGATACAAAAATTTTATTTGGCCCTCTGATAAAAAATTGCCCATCCCTGGTTTAAATAGAAGTTTATATAGATACATTTTATGAAAATGTCTCGGGCCTCAGAATGAGAGCTTTTGAAAGCTGAACTTGGGCTATGGGCCAGAGGTTCCCTACTCTTGATCTAGAATATCCAAAAATCACTCAAGTTTAATGTAAATGGTCTTGTTACTTTCAAAATTAAACTTTATTTACATTTTAGAATAGATACAAGAGAAATCAATGACAGCATAAAATTAGGTCAATAACAAAGTCTCAGTGAATGCACATAAATATGGTATAAAGATATGTAGGAGTTTATGAATTATAATAAAAATGAAAAATAAATTGTTGCAGTATAAAATTATGAATGCATGCTTTTAAAAATCATAAAAGATGATCCATAAATGACAACTCGGTGATAAGAATAGACTTCAACTGGGTTATGTACTAGTTCAAAGTAAATTCATGAACAGCACACATAATACTATTGACGTTCATATAGATTTAGATTGTAATTTAGTAATAAAAGAACCAAAACTAACTTTTCAGACAATAATAGCAAGAAATTATGGCAAGAAAAACACAGGTCCCTAATATCTTTAAAAAAATATTCAAATTTGTTGGAAAAAAATAAAGGATAGACAGAAAATTTAAAAAAAGTATAAATTATTCAAAAAGAATAAAATGGATGAATGGTAGAAACAATTAAAAAAATATAAGTACCAAAGAATATAGAAGCATGCATAGTAAAGTTAATAGAAAATGAACTGTGAGGCAGAAAAAAACTAGACAAAGCTGGTTGAAATCTGAATAAAAGCAAGAGTAAGTTCAACTTAGTATACAAAATAAAATAATTGAAAAAAAAAAGCTGTTCATAAAAATATATCACTAATTGATGCAAATAAATAAGTTATTTCTAATATCAGTAGACACATTGAAAAGACAGTAAAAATAAACAAATGATATGCATAATGAACACAAAACATTTGATGGTAATAACAAAAATGTCAAATAGGTAAATATGAAATAAGTTGAGCAATAAAAAAAATAAAGAAACATTTATTCACATAATGCACTAAAAATAAAAAACAAAATAAAAATGTCAGCTTTCGTATATAAAAATGTCTGGTAATCATGTTTAGAACTTTGCTAGTCAGATTCCCAAAGATCATTTAAATAAACTTGAACTGAACCCATTTTCTGTACCAATGCCATTTCTTGTACCCATGGCAATCTATTCATCCAACGCAAAACGTTATATTCTTATGTGATGAGTATTAGTTTAAGTTTATTTAAATGAACCTTTAGGAAACTGATTTATAAATCTTTAAATATGACCACTTCCTGCTTTTATTAATGAAAGTTGAAGAAAATTTAATCATTAGCGCATTTTTTTACTTTTTAATTAATTTATGTGAATAAAACCATTTTTTTAATTTTTATTTTAATTTTTACACTTTAATTTTATACAGTTTCAGATATTAAGAATTTTAAAAAATGTAGATGCAATTTAATACTACTAGGTGGAAGCACCATGAAAAGTAGTGATTAAAGACTAGGGAGTTAGAGAGATGGAGAAATAGTATGGAGAGTAAAAAGAGTTTAAATATATATAGAAATAAACAAAATTAACAAAGCGTATGCCACAATAAAATAAAAAAGAAAAAAAATATTCATACACTATTACCTTTTTCCGCTTTTTTTCCTTTTTTTTTTTCTCATTTGTGAAGCACAAAAAAAAAAAAAAGGGAAAAAAAAAAAAAAGAAAAAAAAAAAAAAAAAAAAAAACAAAAAAAACCAAACTGTTTAGAGATGTGAAAAGAGATGTCTCGTGTCTTGTCGAATGTTGATTTGTATTAATTAAATAAAGTTTCTTTCTTTGCTTTTTGTTTTGATTTTTTTCAATATTAAAAATTTTTTGGGGGGAAGGGGCAAACAAATATCCCCCCTTCTTTGAAATGCTCTAAAAAGTTGGTGAAATATCATTGTTTTTCATGGCTCTATTATATGTATATCTGTGTTGTGCTGTCCTGTAGGTGTGAGTTAATATATAATAATAGTAAGGAAAGTAGTTTATTGTTTAAGGCTCAATCGGGATTTTTAGCTACAAAAGAATATACATGTAACTGGAAAAATATGGGTGATTTATCTTGTAAATTATGTAAGGAAGGAATAGAAAATATTAGGCATTTGTTAATTGAATGTAAATGTTTGAAAACAGAAAGGGCACATATAATGAAGTTGTGGAAAAATAAATATGAAAAGAGTGATTATACAGAAAGTGAATTATTGGTTTTTATGCTGGGTTTGGGAAAAGATAAGGGGGATTTAGATATAAAGGTTATAGAGTTGACAAAGATTATGTTGTGGAAATGGGATAGAGCAGATTATGGGTAAATTTAGAGTGGAGAATGTAAAATAAAGTGGCTAACAGGTTTATCTGGGCATAATTGATGAGATATTCTTGACTTTGTTTAAGGAGAAGCCATAATACATCACATCACATCAGAGAAATTGCTTGAATGAATGGGGAAAAAAATTGATTAATGAAGCAGAGAAAAGAAAAAGACTGATAAAGAAATTAAGTGATTTCATATAATAAATATGATGTAACTAGAATTGTATGGAAGGGAATGGCAGTAGCAGGGTTAACATATGGTAATGATGTGTTAGTAAAGAAGTGTTAGATAACTTACAAAAAGTACAAAGAGAAGTAGAAAGACATGCATTAGATGCAGATGTGTGGATGACAAAGGAGACAATTCAAGGAGAAATGGGATGGTCAAGTTTTTATATGAGATGCAAAAAGCAAAATGAAAATGTTTGGTAGATTGCAGTTTATGGATAATAAGAAAATAGTATTTAATTGGGTTATGACTAAAGAGTAGGCAATAAGATGGGTGAGAAAGGTAATACAGTATGCAGAAAATTTGGATAAAAAATTTGTGTCAGTACACTTATACAAAAGGTAGGATGATTCTGTTAAGAGAATTCTTTGAGGGTTATAGTGGCAAGGAATGGGATAGAAGAATAGATGCATTAATAAAATAATAGGGAATTGGAGAGATGGAGAATTAGCATGGAGAGTAAAAAGAGTTTAAATATATATAGAAGTAAACAAAAGATTGAGTGTGAGTTAATTTATGATAATAGTAAGGAAAGTAACTGTTTAAGGCTCAAATGTGACCGTTATAAATGGAAAAATATGGGGTGATTTAGTTTACAAGTTATGTAAGGAAGGCATAGAAAATATTAGACATCTGTTAATTAAATGTAAATGTCTACAAGCAGAAAGGGTACAAATAATGAAGTTGTGAGAAAATAAATATAAAGTAATTATACAGAAAGTGGATTCTTAGTTTTTATGCTGGGTTTGGGAAAAGATAAGGGGGATTTAGATATAAAGGCCATAACAGAGTTGACAATGATTATGTTGTGGAAAAAGGATGGAGCAGGATAGAGAAGAATATAGGAAAAACTTAGGGTAAGTTTCTCTGGGCATAGTGGCTAAGAGATTCATTTCTTATAAGGAGGTCATAGTGCATCACATCACATCATCCATATAAATTGAAGAATTTTAAATTTTGTGTTAATTTTATGCTAATTATAAATACTATTTTTTTACTATATGCAAAAAAAAAAAATATTCTTAAAAAAAAAATCATTATAAAATCATCAATTTAAGTAAAAGACAAGTAAATGATGCCAGTCACCATCTACAAATTGATGAAGTATGCAAATTGTTTTTTTTCTTTAAAGGAAAAATAGCAAAATATTTTAATGAAATAAGCAGCAACAGCATCCAATATCTTTCTCTTAGCAACAATGTAATATATATATATAAATTAATTAAAAAATGAGATCAACTTTACATAAATTCAGTTAAATCCACAATGAATGTGGATTGATGTAACCGCAACCAATCAGACTGATTCTGCAGGCTGAATGAACACAAGAGCAAACCTATTCAAGTTACTACCAATCAAAAGAAGGCCTCTTTGATCAGACCTCATTTTATTATGCACGAACTACTGGATGGATATTATAGTTACATATATATGCATGGATTTATTTTGTAAACCAAATTAAAGTGTGGGGTCATTTCCATGTAGATAATCTTGAAATGTATATTAGCAGTGATGTTGCTGGGGAAACCATCAATTACCTAAGAGCTTGCCCCCAAAGCTAAACCACTAATTTACTCCAGTTAAATTTGCAATAATAGTCTTTTTGTTACTCATTTTACTTCTAAATTAAACTTGGAACAAATTTGTTATTGGATAACTAAAGTAAAAAAATGGTTTAGCTTTGGGGACTCTATATAAATAGTGATTGGTAGTTTCCATAGCAACATCAGTGCTAAAACATAGTTCATGCTTATTTGAATGGAAATGAACCCACACTTTAGTTCAATTTAAAGGATTCAACCTTTATTGTTAAAAGATTGTCTAAGTGTTCATTGGTTTTTAATAATATATATTGTACCGCTAATGAATAGTGCTTCATGTAAAATCATGTTTATAATTAGTAAAAATAAAAATGTTCATAAATAACGCAAAAAGTTTTAAAATTGATAATGAATAATAAAATGACTATCAGCAAATGATTGAAGTAAAAACATCTCATTTAAAGAAATAGTTAAAAGTTTAATAAAAGGAAGTTTAATAGAGTTTAGTTTATAAACAGTTTGATCGCCAAAAGGCAAACGTCAGTTATCAATATAAGTTTTACAAATTAATTAATTAGAGGGAGGAGAAAATCTAACTTAGAAAAGTTAAAGCTATAAAAGTTTCAAATATAAATCTTTTACATGAAATTAAAAATACTCTCTTTTCATTTAATTTAAAGAAAAACAAGAAATCTTAAAAACTAAAAGAAAATCTCTTTCCATTTATTTTAAAATAAAATAGATATATGTGTGCGTGCATAATGAGGATTTTAAATATAAAAAAATAATGAAATGTGTGTGTGTTAAAAAAATGAAATATGAAAGTTAAATATCAAAAATAAATGAAAGTTTATAAGTTAAAAATTTCCCTCAAAGATTGCATATACTTATAAGCTACATAAAAATGGAATTAGCAATGGCTACTAATTAAAATCCATAAACAACAGGATTAATTAAACACATCTAAAGAATTTAATCAAAAGCAGTGGATGAATTCTCAACAATGAAAATAACTGGTGGGTTTAAAAACTAATTAAAGAAATGACAACAAGGTCATCACATAAACAGGGCCGAAAATTAGGTCATTCAGTCAGTCATTTATGAATCTAAAGTCAATCACCTGTTATACATATTTGTTAATAAAGACAATGCAGTGTTAAGCAGTTTTCGAGGCATGCGATGAACTCCAGCCTCAGTCTGACAGAACATCAGCAGTCTGCCCAATAGAAGCAATGCCCATCTAACAATTTGAAGCCTCCAGGAATGTCTAACTGCCTGAAATAGAAGTAGCACAGAATAGCAATCATTAGAACCTCAACAGAAGCCTAAAATCCAACTGGTTGGTAAAACACACATGAAGCAGCAAACAGCAAGAAGCCTCAATGTTTAAAAATCCTATAGGTAATAAATAACATTTTTCTTATTCCAATTCTGATATCAATTTAAATAGCCATTGCAATCTTTGAAGCCTCCAGAGTCAGTAAAAGAAATGAACACTATAGCATGCATAAAATGAACTATTGATGTGCATGTTTTAATGCCTTGTATGTATTTAATGCTTTATATTATATTATATTCTATTGTGTGATTTATTAAGAATGTGTGTGGTTATATATAAAAATCATAGTTTAGATTAATTAAGAAATTTTATAATTAGTTTACAAATTTTAGTAAGCATTTTAGTTAAAATAAATTATCTTTGAAAATTAATATTTTGTCAGTCAATTCTTTTACCACTAATTAAACAGCAATTTATTATATCATTCTTTTTTGATTGAGTTAGTTGGGATTTCTTAGGTGCTGAATTAGTTTGCCATCATTCAGGGTATATTGGTTACCTTTTGTGTAATTAACTGGCACCTGGAGTTTACTCTGAAACAAAAACATGCTTTGAATGATAGGTGTTGAATTTTGCAGTTGAAAAGATCTGTGGCCTTGAAACGTAGTCATAGTTATGCATCTTATATATAGTTCCAGCTTGGTCATAAGTACCCTCTGAGTATTATGCTTCTCTGACTAAAGGGACCGGTGTGGAGCAATACATAAATTGCATTGGAGTAGATCAAATTTATAATTATAATAATAACTGTATCGTATGTTATATGTATAAGAAGTCGACAATGTGTTTATCTTAAAATTTGTTTTTCACAATTCTATTTCCACTAAAGAGTAAAATCTCATGCTACATTGTGTTTTCTAAACGATCTACTAATCCAAATTGCAGTGGAGTAGATCGAAGCTATAATAAATAATTTTATAATATCATATTTTTATATATAAAAGTAAGTCTTACAATATTACTCTCACAAGTCTCCATTTCTATTAAAGAGTCAAAAGTTTATGCTAGATGTTGTTTCCCATTCGATCTACTTCCCACCTGGTTCAATATATATATTTTAAATACAATCATTTTTATATATATATATATGGTTCAATATATATATTTTAAATACAATCATTTTTAAATATTGCTACAGCATATAAGATATATGATCACACTGTAATAGAAATATGAAATTACTTTCCTATTGCTCTATAAAGATTGTCCACAATACATGTAAATGAAGTAAAAGTTAACTATCCACAACAATGCAAAAAGAGAACAACAAAAACTATTTCATCACCAAATAATATTTCATTCTGCAGCTGAGATTTATCAGATAATGATGCTGGAAATATAATACCACTTTCCTCTATATATCCATGTAGTGATATATAATATTTAAATTAAATATATGATTCTATTCAAAAGGCGAAAATGTCCAAAGCCCTGAAAACAAAATTGTATCTGTGCATTAACCAGGAACTGTATCCCACTAAAGTAATTAAAATATATGTAACTATTAAAATTAGAAATGCATGTTTCTCTACAAGAATTAATAAAAAATCAAAACTCTTAGGAATGACATATTAGTACACAAGTCTGTATTGGAATCAAGTATGAAAAACATGAATGCACTAATATTAATTTTGTTAACAGCACTATCTATGTCAACAAAGCTAGAATTCTTATTCAATGAAGTCATTACTTCATCAATTATTTGATTATTAATAAATATTTCCTCATTTTCTTTCCAAATATGGCTCATTAATGTCAATATACAGCAAAGCCACACATTACTCTGTACCTAACTACACAGTGCTTAGTGTATCTATGTATGTTTGAAAAAGAGTAAGCAATTGTTTAACAATTGCTTGATTAGGCTTAGTATGGTGTAGCTTAGTGCAGGTGGGTCATAGTTTGTATGTCCCCTTACAATATATATATATATATATATATATATATATATATATATATATATATATACATGCATGTTAAAAAGTACTGAAAATTTACAGTTCAATGACAATACTTATTGTATTATAATCAAGGCTTGTCCACAAAATGTGAGCTATTATACACTACATACATTGTATGTGAGGGGGCTTGGGACAAATTATAGTGCAGATTGTGGCTTCACTGTAAATGATTCTCTACTAAAAGTAGCATCAACGATAGACATTAAATTACCAGTAAATTTTCTGCTGAGACAATGCAAAGTAAGAAGAAATGCTTATTTGGAATTTGGTAAAATGTATAAGAAAGAGATATATAAAAAAATAAAATCATAAATTGGCAATGAAAACATCTTGGTGTTGAAAGAAAAGTGATTTTAATAATAAAAAAAAGATGGAACTATTGTTAAAAAATGTATGAAAGAGTTCTACAAAGAATTGTATAATAATAATAATAATAATAAAAATTAATAAATAAATTAACTGCTACAATTATTAAATCATCTGAATTGTCAAGCATTTTAAATGAGGAGACAAGACATACAATTAAAGTTGTAAAGAAGGAAAAAGCATTAGGAAATGATATAATTATTATTAATTCATAAGAGAAGTAAGTAAAAAAACAGAAAAATTATTAGCAAAGCTATATACCAAAGGAGTGAATAACAAATGTGTACCCAGATGAATGTAAGAATGCAATTGATATTTAAGAAAGATGATAAACCAGATATTAAAAATTACAATCCTATCAGCCTTCTAGCAACTTTATACATAATCCTTATCAAAATAATGACAATTTGTCTACAGCAACTTTAGATTCAAATCAATCAAAATAATAGGTAGAGTTTAAATGTATCCAAGTAGTGAGAAAAGTTATAGAAAGATCTAATTAATAAGAGTTGCTATTATGCTTTGGATTTTTGGATTAAGAAAATGAATTTGATGCCATAAGCATTTCCACAGTGATTAAAGCTGGGGGTAATCATGATATAGACCTAGAATAATGCCATATTCTGAAGAATAATTATCAAAATGTAATATGAGTGGTTAGATTGCACACTGATAGTAAGAAAACTAACAGTGATAAGTGTGTACAATAGAGTGTTCTATATCCCCAAAACTTTTTACAGAAGTATTTTAGAGATTAAAATCCAAAATCTAAGAGAGTAAAAGTAAATGGAGACTATATAAGTCACCTAGATTTTGCAGAAAGTGTGGTTATTTTTTTTTTACAAATAATGCTTCAGAGCTACAGGAAATGATGTAGAAGTTATCTGATGAAAGTAAGAAATATATTAAAAGGCTGAAGTAATATTTAATGGCTTCACTTAAAAGAGGAAAATAAAGATGGATATTCATACATTAAAAAAAGTTAACTATAAACATGTTGCCCAGATTATTAATACAAATGAAAACATAATGGAAGAAATTAAATATGATATTAAACTTGGATGGAATGTTTTTGATAGAAATAACTTAATATTAAAATGAAATATGCCTTAATTTTTAAAAAAAAAAACCAAGATTTTTAATAGATGAGTTTAATCAGTTCTTACTTATAAATCTGATGCTCAATAGAGTAGAAACACAAACTACCCAATGAAGTATGGAAAGATATATGTTAGGAATAATAATAAGGAATCAAAACTGAAATAATTGATTAAAGCAAACAGGCATTATTGACCTTATTAAAGAATTAAAAGACTGAAGTGAAGCCAGACAGGACATATTCCTAGAAGAAATGATAATAGGACAGCTGAAATATTATAGTGGATCCCAAAGAGATTCTAAAAGACCTAGAAAAAGATCGTATATGAGATGAATGGATGGAATAAGATTGTTAGTATGATATGACAAAATGAAGCTATGGATAAGAGAAAATGGTTTTAACTTAGAAAGACATCCTGCAATACACTGATAATAAAGAAAACGACAAAAAAAATTAGAATACTTAAAGTCTACACTCCACTACACACTCCTTAAACGTGTAAATAGAAACAGATAAAAAAGACTAATGACCCTCAAGATGCATTTCATGTTGAATCAGCATTCTTCAGTTGGCTCAGATCACAATCTTTTTTTTTTAATGTTCTTACCATTTTATCAGTATTTATCAACACCAAATGATAACTCTTTGAATTACAGTGTAAAAGTCACTCCACTCACAATTTTGACAACTAATGTAGATAAATATATTAATAATTATTATTAATCATTTATTAAATTATAGATTATCCCTAGCCCAGATATAAACTTTAAACTCCGGTTAAATATAAACCTCTTTTTAAATTATACTAAACATATGGAGTAACTCAAATGCATCTCCCTTTTTTTAAGGCGTAAATTTAAAACTTCCATTTCATCACATACTTATGAAATATATGAACAAAGACATTTAAAATAGATATATAACTTTCAATATACATTACAAGCTAAATCAGCACCTTTCAGTTGGCCCAAATCGCCACCTCTTAGACATTTGTTCACTAACTTTATACCGTATTGGTACACTTTCATTTACAAGAGCAAACGTTCTGAAAACACGACTCTGATACCAACCACTTCAGATAAATTCATCAATGATTGTGTGAAAATATAATGTTTAAGTCTGGGCTAAAGATAATATCTTATAAGTAATAAATATCCATGTACTTATCTAAAATGGACGGTGTCAAAATTATGAATGTAGAGTGTTTGCCAATCGTAAATCAAATTATAATATATATATATTCAAATTACTAAAAAATATAATTAAATAAATTAAAAAATATTAATATCTGGAAAAAAGGCTTTTTCTCAAGTTTCATTTTCAACCAGCAGACACGATGGAATGCAATCAGAAAGCAACAATCCATCAAATTATTATATTTCATGGTCGATAATTTTTCAGTGTTGCGTTTTCTTCTCCAACTTTTCCGATTTATACCAGCAGATCATTTTTGAAAAAATCTATCAAATGAATGTTCACAAACTTTATAATATTAAAAAATAAATAAATAAAAGTTTAATCTGCATAATGACTCAATACAATAAAACTTCAAAGTTAATGTAAAATCATAATTACAAAGGGCAGACAACTGAAATTATCTCAGATAAAGAAATGTTACTCTCAGAGGACAAAGCTGTAATAACATTATAATGACGTTCGATAGTAGAGAGATTTTTAGTTTAAATGCAGTTCTAGGAGGATTTTCTAAAACAAGCAGTCAAACGAACTAATGCTTGAAAAACGAGTTAAAAAGTCGACATTTCAAAAATTACTTTTTGATAAATTATTCACATTGATTTTAATAAAAAAATTAATAATCAAGATTTATAATAATTATTTGACAGAAATAACAGATATTAATTTATTTTTACTTTTTAATGGTTTAGCAAAAATAAATAATCGATATCAAAATAACTCCAGGCAATTCAATATAGCTATAATGAAAATATTAATTGGAAAACAAATATTTTTAAATAATATAAAAACCCATAAATAATGTAAATTTTGTCAGAAAGTTTGTGATGATGGTATTTTAGTTGTAATCATATGTTGGACTATTTCTATCATCTAATATTAATTGTTAAATGTCTTTAGAGAAAATCAATCTTTATTTAAACTTTTCAAATACTTTCAACTGTTAGAAAGAGCACGCCGATTAGTAATTCTCCTCTCTTCTTCAGGTGTTGCTGGTTTGACCAATGATGTACTATTATGGGGATCGAACCTGATAACTTTAGATTCTTGAATATTAAATTTAAGGCAATGTTATTGGTGTGTAAAGAGGTCCAGATTTATCTAAGCCTGCTGCACACCCATTAATAAATATTTGGAGAAATAATTATACCCTCAAATTTAACATCAGAGTTTATTAATCTGAATATATAATATTAGTAAATGTTAGTACTTCAACTGGCGGCTATGCTAATAGTTTTGTATTAAATTAACTTGCAAATACAATTAAGGAAATCTTGTTGGTTTCGCGTGTGTACTAGTTTTAATTTTTCTCATTAATAGTCAATGCATGAGTAGTTCTGTATAATATTTAACTATAATGCTGCATTTTATTTTACTATACTTCAGTCGTGCTACATGCAATCTTTGGAGTATTAATCTGTCATACATTGCTGTGCTGCAAGCACAGTATTGCTCATACGCACATATATAGACTGATAGTTTTGTTTTGCATTACCCAATTTTCATAACTTACTTTCCTTGCTACATCTTTGCAGATTAACATACCTTTCTTAATTCCATCTTTGCATAATTTTCATTATTGTGCAAACCAATTTTTCTAAGCGTGAATTTTTGTTGCTTTTTATTATTAACTAAATCTATCCACAAACATTCATACAACTTTAGAAATAGGGTAAAGTTCAATAGCAAACTTAATCTTCTAATTTTGCAGACTTTTTTTGTACTGTAGCTCTTCTAGGCGGAGTTACAGGCCATCAATCAGCAATTCATTTTTTAATTTATCAAATATATCCTGTGAATCTAGCTAGACTGGGAGATTTTTCGTCTACACTTAATTCATTATTAATACATGCATCTGTTTTAATTTATTGATTATTTTCTAAGATTTGAAATACCAGACACTCTTAAATCTGGAGACTAATTGTAAATATAGGGATTTGAACTCAGACTTTCAAGCCCTTTCACTATTCATACTATTAAATCATCCACATGAGTGAACAGTAAACTTTCTGATTTTTGTATTATATCTGCTCAACAAAATGGATTTTATAAATGATTTATATACCTTCTTACGTTCCTACTATATTTCATTTCAATTATACATATTTATTTAGATAGTAGTTTAGTTATAACTTCAGGTGTCCATTTCTTTTTTTAACATCTTTTAATTTATCCAGAATTAATACAGAAACATGTTCTTTCATTAAAAATGCTTCCAGAGTTTTATTGGCTACCAAACTAGGTATGAAGTGCTGGTAAAACATTGCCATAAATAACACCTCATAAATATGGCATATTTTATTTTAATCAGTGTACACTTTAGTTGTTGAATGACTTTCATCTAGACTGTTGATTTCAGGGTGATAAGACAGTGTTAACTGAAGCTTGAGCCTCTTCTTAGGTAGAAAATCCTTCCTGCACCATTGTTCATGACTATTAACTCTAGAAATCTATGTGTTGCAAAGAGTTTAATTAGTATTTTTATTATAATCTCTACATTCATATTTTTGACCATTCTATATTCCATTCATTTGGAGTATAAATCAATAATGACAAGAAGTATGCATCCAAGGAATGGCCCTGCTTAGTCTAAGATGGTTCATTTGCTATGGTTTCATAGCTTCAGAACATTGCTTTAACTCTTTTGCAGATAATTTGGCTGTTACTTGATAGGCTTGGCATATCTTTACAGTTTTCTCAACATCTTTATTCATGTCAGGTCACCAGTTCTTTTGTACAAACTATTTCAGAAATCTCGTTAGTGTAACAGTTCTTAAGTGTGTTTCCTCTCCTCAGTTGGAATTAAAATTTGGACACTCATGAGAATATTTTGTTTACACACACAAACTTTTCCCAGCATTCCAGAATTGCTGCACTATAGGGTTTAGTCACACCTTTGGCTATTCTTGTTTAGTCCAATTTTTTATTAACTGATACCCTGCACCATTTATCGTCCATTATGTGACAACTTTAGCATTTAGTCTCTTTAGACTTGACTTAAACAGTGGTGAGAAATTATTCTGAACATTAAATTTCAGTTTTGCCCTTTTGATACATTCAACACTTATTCCCAGAGATCACCACCAATTCTGTCCCATTATAGGATTCAAATCTGTGGATACAACATACAATAGTAATTTTTTTATCTGTCTGTTAACATTCACTGGTACTGACACCATTTCTTTGTCCTCAATAGGGTTTCCATTTACATCCACAGCAATCAAGTTTGTCTTATTGATGTTTTTATCCATTTTCCTTTACTGGCTATCTAATCTTTTAGAACCATGAGTGATACACCTACCCTACTATTAATTTCCATTTAGATAATTTGATTATAGATTTTTACTTCTAATATATTACATGTATTATTGTATTTCATTAATTTTTTCCATATTCACTGAACTCTTGAATACTTCTACCCTTGATTTACTATTGGTAGGTAAATCCATTTTAGACATTTTTCATAAAAACGTTTGACAAATGATCTGACAGTTCACAATTATCACACTTTCTAAATTTACATATTTTCTTTGTGTCCTTTGCTTTCACAGCAGTGAAAAATACAAGTCGTTTGTGCCTCCCCCCTTTTTTTTTTTACTAATGTAGTTGCTTTGATAACATTGGCTGTATTTGTTTTTTTATTATTATTATTATTATTATTATTATTATTATTATTATTATTATTATTATTATTATTATTATTATTATTATTATTATTATTATTATTATTATTATTATTATTATTATTATTATTATTATTATTATTATTATTATTATTATTATTATTATTATTATTATTATTATTATTATTATTATTATTATTATTATTATTATTATTATTATTATTATTATTATTATTATTATTATTATTATTATTATTATTATTATTATTATTATTATTATTATTATTATTATTATTATTATTATTATTATTATTATTATTATTATTATTATTATTATTATTATTATTATTATTATTATTATTATTATTATTATTATTATTAATACTATTCATTAGAAGAAATAGATTCATTACATTCTTTCATTTAAATACAGCTCAAAATATATTTTCACAAATACAAATTTTTTCTTCTACTACTAGCCCTAGTTGCGCTGTTATGTAGAAACATTTTTTTATAACATTTTATATATTTACATACAATTTTAAACATAATATAAAATATGTTATGGGGAATAAATAATATAAAAAAACTGACATCAGATAAGAATTGTTTATTTGTTTCTACGTGATAGCAAGATGCTATACTGCCAAATGGAATGATTGAAAACTAAATGAAACAACAAAATTAAATTTTGTTACAACTTATTTGCAGCAATTTAGAGCTATAAAAATGAAATAATATTAGTGTGCTGGTAGAGGAAGAGTTTGAAGCCCATAAATCATAGCCTTAGTTAGATGTTACTATTAGGTCATGAACTTCTGACTTCCAAAGTAATAAAGTATTTGATTATTTTTATTTATTATATATAATATTGATTTTTCCTTCCTTTGTTTTTGTAATTCAAATTTGCAAATGTTTGTTTATCTGTGTAACAAAGTGGTTTCTTTCTTCTTTATAATCTAATGCTCAGTGCACTTTTGGTGAAGTTCATCATAGTCAATAGCTCTCGTGAATTAATTATTGTTGCTGCTTTAATTATACTGTAATTAAACATGCCTTTCTATTTAAATTAGCTCATTTAAATATTCCACTTGTTAAAAAATTGTACACCATTTTCTCTTTTGTTTATTACATTTCTATGGTTAGCAATAAAGCATGTCTCCATAACCTTTCTTTTGTGGGTCAAAGCTATGACCAAATTATTTTTAGTGGCCCCAATAAATAGACTTATAATATTCCAGGTTGATTTTAGCACAACTACATACGTATTCATGCTGCACTAATCTGGTTGAGATATTAGCTCTAGATTGCTGCATGGAATCTCATACATTATTTGTGATGTGCTCTTCATTTGTAATTTGTCTTTAGACTTGTTAATCGATCTATTAAAATTGGGAAGGGGGGATATAATAACTAACTTTGAAAGTTAGTTTCCAGATTTTTATTTTGTTTATAAATCTCAGAATATAAGGCATAATAACCTATGATTTATTTTCAACTAGAAGTTAATAAAAAGGTTAAGCTATATAACAAAAAGAACTTCACTGAAATACTGAAATACAGCGAAGTTTACTTGGTTCCATAGCTCATTTGTTATACCATTCATACATAGCATACATTGGAATACATGCATACAGGAGTGATCTCTTTCAGGCACAAGATCTAAATGAAAGTTACTAGCCAAAACAACAATTTAAGCAGAAAAAGATCAAAAATATAAATGAAAAAATACAAACAACATTAATTGCGATACATATAGCATAGGTAAAGATAATTAAAATAAATCTTTTAAAAACATAACAATTAAAATGCAGCAAACTTACATATTGCAATAAAAATTCACAACTTCTTTATTTCAGAAATGTTTCTTATTCCAGCATTACATTTAGTGGTAACCCTAATAAAAAATTCACTGAACAATGATTTCAGAACCTTCCCCTTGAAATGGATTAACATTTATCACTAATCCTATCTGTATAGCAGTCTCACATATTTTATAATGCTGTGAAATAGAATCCAGAGAAACACACTTTCACCAGATTGACAGAAACAGGATTCGTATTAAGATACGAGATTTAGCAAAACAATTATTCAATCATTTACTTATCACTGATCATCTCATTTATGCTATCATCCACTATTTGCTTTAGATTAATCCATAAATGCAAATGCTTCTGTTTTTTCTATGATGTTATAAAATAAACCCCTGTCTAAAAATGCCTTTAGCTATCTGTGCATTTTTAAATTCACCTTTTATTTTTAATGGAGTAGATCACTGAGTTAACCATACAATATTCTTTAACTTAATCTGAACATTTTACGGCTTTCTTTTTTGAAAACAATCTTTTTCTTTTCCATTTCAATACTAATCAGTTTTGACTTTATTATTCTGGCTCATGTTTAGAAGTAATCTAAACCAAAAAAACCTAGCAAAAATGAACAAACTGGCAAAAACAAAAATGCAAATAAACTAACAAACTAAGTCGAGTGTTGGTGGGCGAGTGGTCAGCACAGCTGCCTTACAAGCAGTTGTCCCAGGTTTGCGGGTTCGCTTCCTGGCCGATGCTTTGACACATGAAAAAAAACTATGTCTGAGGATTTACTTAAAGCAGATATATTGGAAAAAGTTTTACAAATATAAACTGCTTCATACATCCACCAATAGTGCTCAGTGTAATAGTTTCTATTTAAGCCAATGATGTTCATTAATACATTTATTTCAAGTTTACCAATTGCTGCCATTGTTATCATGATTTCACTTCAAATTATATCAGTGTTGATGTTAATATTGATCAGCTTTCAAAACCTGCTTGCTAAAATTATTACACTACACGCACTTGGAAGAAATTTTTCTTCTTAAAAAATAGCCATTTTTTTTCACTCTCTCAAAGGACCTCATGCAAAACTTGTGCCACCATCCACATTTATATACATTTTATTCTGATATTTTAATTTAAAAAAAAATCTAAAGATGTCACGATAATCAAAAATGTGGTAACTTCAAACATTTTTAAGTCCTGCCATGATGGCCTGACTTTGACATCAGATTTGCATATGATTTGTGAGATTACTTCACAAAAATATATCTAATGACTAAAACGTTGATTTTTTTTATTTTACAAAGGATTGACAATTATTTTTGCACAATTATTCTGTAATAATTATTAAAAATCAAAAGTATACATTATTACTCATTTTTTATACATATATGTTTTATTGTTTGCGATGATAGCAATTCAGGTGGGATGATATGATGGGCGAATTCCATCATCTATCATTAAATGTTGGATATCTAGAAAATTTTAAAATGTATTTAAATTTTTCCAAATATAAACAACTGTTAGTAATAACATACAAGTTAGTAGATAACACAGGTTAGTAAACAACACACGTTAGTGAATTGCAATGTTTCAAGTGGTATTATTCATCTCTCTTCTTCAGGGTGTTGCTTGCCCGACCAGTGTCAGTGCTAGCATGGGAGTCAAACTCACCTCTTTAGATAGTCAAATAAAAAATAGAGTCATAGATCACATGACCCCATTCTTTTAAGCTTCTACATAATAAACAAGGAACATTGCTAATTGCTCAACAAGCTTTGTGATAAATGCTACTGTAGTGCCTCTCTGAGGAGTGCCAAAGCATGAAACCATTGGTCAGAGGTTTGGGGGGGGGGTTTCCTGGCAGAGATAATTTTTACCTCTTTAGATTCTTAAAATATTGTATTTTAAGGCAGTACTCTAACCAACTAAGCTATTTTGTCAAAGGAAACAGTCAGTAGAAATTTCATATTCCTATCTATCAGGGTCAGTTCAAATTTTCCTGATTCATCCACTTTTTAAAAAAATACTTTTTCTTAAGAGCAAGGTTAATTCTAAAGACTTCCAGACATTATGTATTGCCACACTGGGTTGACTTATAGGATTATTTGCCATTGTCATATGAGCAGCTTCTTTGAATTTTCTTCTTTGCACCTTTTCATCTCAGTCCAATATTAACACATATGTTTTATTTTTAAAAGTAGGTAATAATTTCCACCATAACATTAACAATGCAAATTACAGGAGCAGGCATTCATAAACTGTTTTCTAGCACATCATCACTGATTATCTGTTAAAATATATTGCAAATATTTTAAAAAACTAATATTTTAAAGCGTAATTTGATCATTTGTCAGATATTGACTATGACAATAAGAAAATTTTTTGTTGGTTTTATAATTCATTCTACTCCTTGAATTAAAGTTGTAAGTTGACAGATAGGGAAAACAATTAATTCTGTTACAGTGCAGTAAGGGCAATAATTCCATGTTAAGCATTTACTTTCCGCCATGATAAATTTCTTTTCAAAATTATATCTTTATTGATACCAACGTGCATCAATCTTATTACATTCTGCTACAAATATCTGGGCATGATAACCATTTTCACTATACACAAAGTCACATTCTTTTTGGCCAGGGTCCATATGGTTTTTGGCCAGGGTAGATTGGGCTGAACTCTTAACTCTTCTGGAGTTTGAACTTATAAATAAATGAATGATACAATTATTTACTTATCATAAATTAGTCTTTGGAAAAAGTCTTTTAGACAACATGTGCATTACTAATAGCTATGCGATGTGATGAACTGCGACTTCTCCTTATATGGAGTCCGGAATCTTTCAGCAACCATGCCCAGAGAAACCTGTTAGCAACATTGACTTCCCTTTCCATTCTCCACCCCAAGTTTTCCCATATTCTTCTCTATCCTGCTCCATTCCATTTCCACAACATAATCTTTGTCAACTACATGGTCATTATATCTAAAAAACCCTTATCTTTTACCAAATCCAGCATAAAAACCAATAAGCCATTATCTGCATAATCACTTTATTCATATTTATTTTCCCACAACTTCATTATTTGTACCCTTTCTGCTTTCAGACATTTACATTCAAATAACGGATGCCTAATATTTTCTATGCCTTCTGGAAACTTGCAGATAAAATCACCCATATTTTTCCATTTATGTGTATATTCCCTTGTTGCTAAAGATCCCATTCGAGCCTTAAACAACAAACTACTTTCCTTGTTATTATCATAAATTAACTTACACCAAATATTCTGTTTACTTCTATGAATATTTAAACTTTTTACTCTCCATACTAGCTCTCCATCTCTCCAATCCCATTCCTTAACATTATAACCCTCAACAATTCTCCTAACACAGTCATTTCACCTTTTGTATAAGTATACTGACATAAATTCTTTATCCAAATCTTCTGCATAATGTATTACCTTTCACACCCATCTTGTTGCCTGCCCTTTATTCATAACCCAATTAAATACTATTTTGGCTATTCTTTTATTATCCATAAACTACAATCTACTGAACATTTTCATTTTGCTTTTTGCATCTCTCATATAAAAACTAGACCATCTTATTTCTCCTTGAATTGCCTCTGTTGCCATCCACACTTCTGCATCTAATGCATGTCTTCCTACTTCTCTTTGTACTTTTTCTAAGTAATCTAATACCCCTTTACTAACACACAATGCATCATTTCCATATGTTAACCCTGCTATTGCCACTCCCTTCCATACAATTCTAGCTACATCATATTTATTATATGAGAACACTGTTAATTTCTTCTTCATCAATTCCTTTCTTTTCATTGCTTCATTTAGCAATTTTTTCTCCCATTCATCCAAGCAATTTCTCTGATTACCAAATAGTTATATCTATTCACCACACTTAACTTTATATCCCCCAGTAAAAATTCTTTGTCTTATTTTTCCCCTGTAGTAATCATCATTACTTTTGATTTTTCTTCTCTAAATTTAATCCCCATCTCTTTATCCACCTTTGTGCATGTCCTCAGCATAATTTCTATATGTGCTGCCATCTATCAATGCATACTACCACTATTGCATTTCCCTTCCATTTGTAACCTACTTAGCGGTCTTTTCTCATATATATACACACAAACAAAATACAAAAGCATTATGTTGATATGACATTTTTTAGTTCAAAATAATTTCATAATTAAAATGAAATCAATTTTATTTTCAATATTGTAGTTCTGTTTAATCTATAATCTCATTTTCAAATCACAACTACTTTTTGAACCACATTTGAAAAAATAAAAGTCCAAGATTAAATAATTTAATTTTCCTTAATAATTTTATCTTTTGCCCTTTACATTAATTAAATATTTGAATGTTTCAACCATATGATCAAAAATTCTTTTATTTAGTCTTTCCAATTTCCATTTTATAATTTAAATATGTAACCCCAAGCAGATTTTTTTTTTTTAAAATTGTATGGGTGAATTAACTTTTGTTCAATTTTTACAACAGAAAAATAGAATCATCAAAACAGCTGTGAGTATGCTGAGGATAAATCTAAGTTTAAACTTAACATTAAAAATGTTACCCCATTAATATACAATATATACAAATATATGTTATCACATTAATATACAGTATATACAAATATATATATATAAACCAATGTTTCGACCAGGTCACACTGGCCATCAATCGGGTAATAAATATTGTAAAATAATTGTAGAAACATTGTACACGTTGATGTATACTAATAATGTTCTACTAGTAGAAAACGGAAATAATAAATTTAAGAAATTATTTTAGATTGACGAGTTTTTAAAAATATTATTCCAAATAGAAGGTAGTTTGCGCGTATCATCATGTTTGTTGATGCAATCTGGTCTTTTAAAGATCTCAATGGCTTCTCTGATCTGACATTGTTGGAGAGAGTCACAGTTGGATAGTATTCTTATATTAGAAAAATCAATACTATGACGTGTATCTATAGCATAGATAGAGCAGATGATGATGAGTATTTTTTTAACTGCATGAATATGTTCATCTCTTCTAGAATTAATGCAATGATTACCCATGCCTATATAGGAAGCTTTACAAATGCTACACGGAATTTCATAAACTCCATGCTTTCAAGAGAGATCGAGTTTTTAGGCTTAGATAGAATGCTATTAATTTTTTGATAAGTGATATATAATGTCTTTATGTTATAATATCTTAGAATATGTCCTATTTTGTCTGTAGTTCCTTTTACATAAGGAATACAAACTCTAATTGTTGTTTTCTCTTTTTATTTCTTATATTGATTGTTTAAAGTTTGAATTAAGGCTCAGTGTATGGTTTTATTACTATAGCCATTAGCTAATAAGATATTGCTTATATGATTTATTTCATCTTCGAGATTTTATTTTTTTTAAAGAAGGTTAGTAGCTCTAGTGAAGAGTTTTTGCTAAAGAAAAGATTGAGTTGGATGATGATGTGATGAAAATTTTAGATATCTGTCAGTGGTAAAACAATACACTGAGCTTTCATTCAAACACCAAACAATCAAAATAAGAAACAAAAAGGTGAAACAAGTATTAGAGTTTGTATTCCTTATATAAAAGGAACAATAAACAAAATTGGATATATTCTAAGACATGATAACATAAAGACAGCAAATACCATTTAACGAAAAATTAATAGCATTCTATCCAAGTGTAACAACTCAATCCCTGTTGAAACCCATGGAGTTTATTAAATTCCACATAACATTTGTAAAGCTTATCATATACGCATGAGTAATGATCACATCAATGCCAAAAGAGATGAACACATTAATGCAGTTAAAAACATTCATCATCATCAGCACCATCTCTTCATGCTATGGATACAGGTCATAGTATTGATTTTTCTATTACGAAACTACTATCCAGATGTGACACTCTCCAACAATGTCAGATCAGAGAAGCCACTGAGATATTGGCTACAATGTATTAATAAATGTGATGATACATGCAGATTACCTTCTATTTGAAAGAATTTTATCTAAATAATTTCTTATATTTATTATTTCTGTTTTCTATTAATAGAATGTTCATTACTGTTATACATCAGTGTTTACAGTGTCTCTGTAATTATTTTACAATATTTATTACCCCAACAATGATCAGTATAACATGTAAAAAACATTGATTTATATATACTTTTTACAATAAATTATACATGGATATATCCAGATAATATTTCACTTATATCTATAGTCCATAAAAAAACCTCAATTTAATGTAACTATATTGCAATATTGTAGGCAGTGGCCAACCCTGGCCATGCCAATATTACAAGCTCCTTAAGTTTAATGGGGAAATAATATTTAATTTTTCCATGTTTTTTAATAATAATAATAATGTGTATTTATTTAAATATTTTCTTCACCACATGATAATTTGAGAATTTTCAAATATTATTTTAAGCATAATGTAAATAATTTAAAATGTATTATTAGTATAACTATAGTTTATATAATATTATTCTTTGCCAATTCACCATGCTCGCTGTTCAGTGTTTTTGATTATTCGATGAGGATGATGATGATTTGGCATCTCTCCATGTACATCCTTTAAGTTCCTTCCTTTTATATTTGTGTCCATTCTATAAGGTTGATAATGATTCCCCCCAATCCCCATGTTATCTTTTCCTTCCTACCATTACAACATATTACATCAGTACATATGTTATGTTTAATCAAACCAAAAGAACATCAGCAATAGAATCTATGAGAACTGGGCTGGTGTAATTTATATATGATAATCAATTATATATGGACACTTATGGTTGACTATATATATATTAATGACTTTTATGAGAAAGTAAATACATTTATGGTTTATCAAATATGTAATGTTAAGAATATAAATCTATTTCACACAACAAATAAGTCCAAATATATTAATACAATAACTGACACACCCAATCCTTAGAGAATCATTTTTAAAATAAGCCACTAGCTTTAGTTACATCAATGCAAATCTATTTTGTGAGATAAAAGCTGATCACCTTTAATCTGACAACAAAGAATAGGCATTATTTATAGGTTTATTTAAAAAAATGATTTTATAAGGATCAGGCTTGTAAATGATCTTAATAAGACATTCAGACTTGCTTGTTATTAAAACAGGCAAAACTCTCCATACAGTAATGCCAGAAGCTATTCTGGGGATATTAGATGAGTAGGCACTAGATGGGGATTTTATGCACAAGCCTTCTGGCATCCATTAATTACTATGGTTGGCACTGAGTGGCATTACTGTATGGAGAGTTTTGCCTGTTTTAATAACAGTTATGTGCTAGCATAAGAAATGGTGATCACGTAATGTTTAGTGCTTTTACTTGTTTGTTAGTCAGGTGACCTAAAAATTTATTTTTAATTATAACATTGGATACATAAAAAATTAAAATGATTTGTGATTTGATTTTTTCAAGGGCACTGGGAAAGTTCATTGTTAGTACTAGCTAGTTAATTTAAAAACTATACAAATTAATGATTTTTCTTAATCAGTCATTAGAACTAGAGATTATCAACTTAATGAATATTTCTGCAGTGTAATTTTCCCTACACTATTCTCGTGCAAGACAAAGACTGGTTTCTATACACCTTATGGGGGAGGGGATCACAAAAATATAACCAAAGACATGTGAAAAAATGTATGATTCTCAGGATGCACATTTTATACTCAACTAGCCCTCATCAGTTGCTTCAGAATGCAAGCTATTACATATATCTTTATCATAGTTCAATATATATATATATATAGATAGCCAATTATTATAGTTCAATATATATATATATATAGATAGCCAATTATTATAGTTTAATTGATAAATGTCAAACTTACTGCCCTCACAACATTGACACAAACCACTTGATGGAATTATATTAATTTTTTTTATTAGTCATTCATTAGACTAGAGATTATCCACTTAATGAATATTTCTGTAGTGTAACTTCATGCAAGGTAGGGATTGGTTTCTATCCACTTTTAATACCTTGTGGAGAGATGTATTCATGAACATATGACAAAAAGCATATGAAAAAGATGTACGATGTCAAAAATGCACATTTATACTACAGAAATATTATTTATATAAATAAATCTATATAAACTTTAAATATTTAACTATTACTTATATATATATATATATATATATATATATATATATATAAATAATATATTTACTTTATATATATATATATATATATATATATATTAAAGTATGCACCCAATAATGTAAAGAACTCATTAAAATTTATAATGTATTTTTAAATACTGAAACACTTAGAAAAATAGAAACAATGGTGATTGTTATCCTGTATTGCCACAAAGCTGTAAATTTCATATAAAAATTCATAAAAGTTGCTTAATGAAATCCATTTATATCAAAATTATTTTCAGGTTGAATACTTTTATGCATGGTAAGTCCCTTGTGAACTTATAGGTATTTGTGGTAATAAACATTTATTTATAATAAGAAATATTTGTAGATGTGCAGGTAAATTTATGATATGTAAAAATATTCAATCTGAAAGTATTTTGATATAGTTATCATTAGCTATTTTTGATTTATCTTCTATACAGCTTCCTTACTAATGAACAATAACTTCTTAGCAATAAGTTTACAGACACATTCTTACTGTTCTCTAAAATGTAAATATTAATAGTGATATCTTAAATGAAGATGATATTAAGTGGAAGTTATTATAAACCAAGATCAAGCTATATATTAATTAATATAATCCTAATCCATCAATGAACTAAAAGATATAGAATGAACCCACCTAGTACATTAGCTTAGATGGCATACAATTTATTGACATGTTCCAATGTCGAGCATGAATTCTATATATTAACAGTAACTTCCACTTTAAATTGTTCTCTAAAGAATACTTATGTATTATCCTATCACTCAAGTTTGGAAGTCATATTTTTTTAAATTATACCTTTTCAGGGGCCTCCAATAAATATTGAAAATAAAATGGCAGACTAGAATCTGTTGTATTTAATATTTACCTTTCTTGTTTATTATTATAAAAATAAAAGAAATTACACAAAAGTATGACAATTAATTGTAATTAAAATAAATTTAATAATTTAAACTGCATTAAACAAAATAACAAATGTGGGGTAATTCATGCCAGTGGTGTAAAATCCCTAATGGCATGCAAACTCACTACAAATATATTTTCTTTATGCAGTTTCCACCACATAAATTCTATAACTTTAGAAATACTTTCTTGCATGATCTTCTGTTAATGAAAAATCCCAAATTTTAACCATTTTGCAAAAATGAAAGTGGAAAAACAAAGAAAATGAATGTAAAAGTACAACGACAATCTTCTGCTAAATATAAAAAAGGTCATGATAATATTCAAAGTGGGTGATAAAATAAAATTATAATGTATACAATATAAAAAAAAAAAAATTTTGTGAATGGAATTTATAATAAAATTAAACTTAACAAGTAATATATATTCATTAAAATAAGATTGAGAAAAAACCATAAACAAATATTAGTAGGCCCCTGAAAATGTATAACTAAAAAATACATGGCTGCAAAGTTTGGGTGACTGGATAACACGTAAATACCATCTAAAGTGCTAAACTTCAAAGAAATCTTGAAATATTGCAACAATTAACAAATTTATGACATATTTATCCTTATTAATTTAAGGAAGTTCAAAATGAAAAATCTTATAATTGTCTTGTAGCATTAATGTATTTAAAATTACACTATCTTCTTAAATATAATATAAATATTGAATGAATGATGTAATTTTCGCACAATAAAAGTATATTAAATTAAAAGTGGTAATGCCATGGTTCTTTCATGAACAAATCTTTTCAATTATCATTGATAAAGAGATAATGGTTTACTGAATAACAAGAATATTTTTTAAGGATCTTATTTAAAGTTTAGGACTATAAAAAATAGCAAGTGTAAATTCATTTTTATTATTTACATATAATATCATTATTGAGAAGCTATATCTAAATGCCCAAATCTTAATCCCAATTCAAAAGTCAGACCTCTTTAGACTCATTGAAATAAATTTGCAAGTAATACTCAATTTCTTGTACTAACACTAATTTATTAGATGTTTGAACTTTTACTGATACTAGGAAAAGCTCATTAAACATCTACTAAATTTTCTAAACGATAAATGGAACGAGAAATGGGGGGGGGATATGTATTTCTTTGGAATAAAAATGAATATAAGTAACGACTGTTAGATTTAAAATACAGGCATTCTCTATATACCTGGATCTTAATTGTAAATATAGGAAATTTGAACATAAACTTTCAAGCACCCTTTAATTATCCACACTATCTCATATCACTGATACACGTAACCACACACATGCAGAAAACATAAACAATCACCAATATATATATATATTGTGCAGAACCAGCACTCATCAGTTGGTCCATATTATCATCTCCCACACTCATATATAGTCAGGGCTCAGTTTATATTAAGATAGCAAATCTTCATATCTTAATGGACAGGCTTCAATCTACTCCAACCTCCAACTCTTCAGCCAGCCATACCATTGAAAATCTGATGATGGAAAGCCTAAACTTCCAATCGTTGATGGCTGAAGGGTTGGAGTAGAGTGAAGCCTGTCCATTAAGGAATGGAGATTTACTATCTTAATATAAACTGAGCATCAATTATATATATATGTGGGAAATGATAATTTGGATCAACTGATGAGTGTTGGTTCAGCATGAAATATGCATTTTGGTGATTGTTTATCTTTTCTGCATAGGTGTGGTCATGTGTATCAGTGGTATGAGATAGTGTGGATTATTGAAGGGTGCTTGAAAGTCTGTGTTCAAATCCCTATATTTATAATGAGTGCTAGGTATATTTTTGTTGAGATAATACTACAATGAACAGAAGGTAATCTTTCGATATTTTAATGAATGAATAGTCCAATAAAAGTAGCAAAATTTTAATGAATAAGTAATAGTACTCCCAAGCCCCACTTCTAAAAATATTAATCATTTCAATTATGAAATTTTCTATTGTTATGCGTGACGAAAGTTTTGTAAATGTTCAACCTTTCATTTTGTACAAAATCTTTATAATATAATAAAACTCAATAAATTGGACTTAATTTCTTTTTAATTTAATTTTACAAATGAAAAAATATTCTAAAAAATCATATTTGAACATTGCAAATACTGAAATAAGTTGTAAATAAAAATAAAGGATGCAAAACTTCATTCAATAATATAGATAAAAATACTCTTCAGAAAATCAAAGTAATTTTTATTTTAATCTTTTTTAAAGAGCGAACAAATAAATGTGGATTTATGACAAACATATCAAATTCTGTTTTAAAACTTAATCTGTGTTATAATATCACAAATGATTCTAACATTGGGTCAATTCTGAAAGGTGCTGACATGAAGCATGGTCGAACCTGTGCTGTGATTTTCTTTGTTAACATTACAATCAAATTTATTAATTTCTATTTTTAAAAATTAAAACATATATTAGTGAAATCAAAATGTATATGTGTATTCTTTGTTTTAAATAATTACCAATCAATTAGTATGTAAAAATAATCAGAAATATTTCATAAACAAACAAAAACTATTTTTTTTTAATTCCAAAAATTTTGTGTGAAAACAAAATTACAAAAAAAAAACTGTCAACAGGTTAACCATATTGCCGAACTCAATGAACATTTTTGTGAATGGCTTTAATTTACTCTAAAACTGCTAATTTGTAAAAAATCAGTTCTTAATCAAATTTTTTTTTAAATAATGATTTTAATTAACAAGAGCTAAGCAAACAGAAATGCATGCAGGCCAATGGACATTATAAATACTTGCAAAATAGAAAAAAAAGCCAAAGGGATAGCAGTACCATCATAATGCCCCCAAACACCCAAAATAAGCAAATTTGTACTGATTAGAAAAGTTGTTAAAGTGATAAATAGATTTTTCTTGTGTATGGAGTAATAAATTAAAGAAAAATAGTTAATTAGGATTAGATGTAGTTTTTTTGCAAAGTCAAAATAAATACTTTGTGTATTTTCAAAATAATATTACAGATAGTTAAAAAAAACTTGAGACAATTTAAATAAATAAATAATTATCATTTTAATATGTTGGAGGAGGATGGGAGTGAGGGAGAGGATCCTGATTTCTTTCTGACTATTGTAAACAGTTTCTTCTTTCAAAAGTAGATATCAAATCTATCACTTAGAATCTTCAACAGTGTTCGAAGTCTCTGGAAAGTATCTAAAACTTCCCAGAGCATGGTTTGTGTATTTGGAGGTAATTTCTCCATAATAATATTATATATCCTCAATTTTAAATATTTAATAACCAGTATTTATTTAAAATCTTATTAAAATTAATCATCATCATTTTCAACCACTATCAATCCACTACAGGATGAAGGTTTCTTCAAGTTCAATTCATCTTCTCTGATCTCTAATCTCTCTTTTCCACATCACCTCAGTACATTTCCTTATTTTATCCAGCCACCTCACATGTCTTTTATAATCTCCTCCAATCCAGTTTTAAAAAAACCCATTGATAAACAGATTTCATACAAAATTTGAATACAAAAGCAACCCAACAATGTCTGGACATTCAGCTTCAATGCAATTCTTCTCTGGGTTTTGTTTTAATATTTTAGAAAAAAAAAATGGAATTTTCATAATTTATTTACATATTTAAGCCTTTTCATGCAATATTTTTGTAAAATATAAAGAAATATCTGAATGCAGTTAAATTTTATTTGAAAATATATCTTTTTAATAAGTCAAGTTGTAAAAACATTTTCAGTAAAAGCAGAAGTTGGCTTTACTGGCTCATGACAATTGCTTTCCTAAACACCAGTGATGAAATCTTTTAGTAAAATTTTAATAAAAATAAATGTATTTTTTACTTTTAAAATGTGTGTACATTCTTTTATAATGTCTCAAGTAAAAATTGATTTCTATTTTAAAATTGGAATTCAAAAAAAGAAATATTTCAGTCTTCAATTTTTATAAATAGACAAAATTATATTCCAATAATGAAAAGCATCATTGTTACAGTTAAGAATTCAGATTAGTACTTTATTTCTCTATTTTGTAAAATTCAAATATTAAGTTTTAAAATGTTTTTCATTTGTAAACTTATATTTAAAATAAATAATACAAAAATTATCACTATAGTGATATAGAATAACAGTTTGATTGTAAAACTAAAATGTTACAAATATCTCCAATAGTCTCACTAGAATCTCTCAAAAAAGAGAGGGGGGTTGATAATGAGTACATTAAAATTATCAATAGTTTTCTGCCATGTATCCAATATAATATAGTTTCAAGAAAAATATTTTCACATCATTTAGATGTAGAAAGAAATTGATCATTTTGTTTGTTTTTCTTTTTCTTTTCACATTTCCTCCCTTGCTGTAACCTCACAAAATACCTCTTTATATCAGTTTTAGATACTCATCATTTGTGGATAATCTGGTGGATACTAAATACTCAGTAATATTTATACAAAACCACAAAATCTAGTAGATACTTAACCTAACTAAAAAATAGTAATGCTAGAGCTTTTTCTTTTTTTGGTAAAGTAAAATGAAATTTCTCACTTCATATGTTCTTATTATGAATATTAAAACATCTTAATACAAGTGTTGTTTAAGGCTAGGGAAAAAATATATATTTGCTCATTAAAATTATGCAGCTTTTATATTAACTTTTTGATTATCAGTTTCATTAATTAATGCACCTTGTTTATTTCAGGAATAGCATGGTAAATCTGCCACTTTAGACTGTTCTGCCATTATCTTAACTGATAATAATGTGTTCATATTGACATTAATTTAAAAGAATCTGAAGAGTTCAGCATTTTCCAGACAGAATTTTTTAAAGACTTTTATCTTATTCTTCCTGAATAAAAAAGATCACCTTTAAAAGTTCGACTGTCCATTTATTATCATCTCAACTAGCAATATATCTCCAGCCCAACTCTATTTCAGTCTTTTAATTCTTATAGTGATGCCAATAATACCAGTTTGTTCTCTTACCCATGTATTTCATAAAAGATCTCTTCTTATTACTCCTAACATGCCTTCTCAATACTTCTTTAAGTGGTCTGAAGTCCTGAATTTCTCCTCTTGTTAAGATCCAAATCTCAGATCCACAACTATTAGAATCTATATAATAGGCTGGGAAAAAAAAACTTTACATTTGTTTCTTTTATTTAATATTATCATAAGTTAAAAAGTATATTATCATGATTTATATTAAAAAAAATTTGAAGTGGAGTTAAAAATTGAAATGAAAAACAAATCATAATTTAAAAATAAACTTATTTTTTGTTAATTTCCATTTTTTAGAGTACGAATTATGAAATAATCATAACGTGAGGGCTAATTTCTTGATAACGACATGTAGATAAAAAGTTAATAAATAAAATAACACATAAAAACCTAATTAATTATTAATAAGACAATATTTCAATGGCTAAAAAAAAAGGAAAAAAATTCCAAGTTACATTAATAATTCATCCACATATTGTGACAGTATACCTAAAAAGACGCTGTTTGGGGAAAAATGAAATTAAATGCAAACAGAATGATTCAATTTATATTTGAAAAGAAAATTCATTAATGACACCTATTAAAACAACTCAAATAATCATACAGTATGTACAGCTACTTGAAACATCTGAAGAAATCATCAATTTAGTTAAACATTTTATTTTGAAAATATGTTTGATGATACAGAATATTTAAAATATATTTATGCCTTTAAAATATTTCACTATAATTCAATTGAAAATAATATCAGTAATAATAAATTTAACAAAGACAATATTCAAATTTATATTTATTTTCGTTCTCTATTAAATATAAATAAGGCAAATTATTTTCACTAAGCATTATTACACTGTTATTTAAGTAATGCTTTGGGTGCAATTTGAAATTTATAATTGCAGATTGTAATGTTATAATTATTTATTAGTCTGTATTCAGAATAGGTTATATTTACCTGTTTAAAAAGGTTTCTTCAAACTTCTTTATATCAATAATTTCAATCTCTGTAGTCAAGTTGCAATCTTTAATGCTATATAAGTATAGTGGATCATTAATAAAGGTGAGTTTTCATTTTTATTGTTAAAAGGAGGTTGCCTAGACAACAATTTGTTGATTGTTATTAATATTGGGATTGTCTAAGTGTCGACTGATTTTTAATGATATATATTTATTTAAAAAAACAAAGATTATATTTTTTCCCCTGTAAAAAATAAATCATTTTATCACTAAACTGAGAGGTCATCGCAGTCGCCTTGCAAGCAAGTAGTTGGTTGCAGACAGTTGTGGGTTCGCGTCCCGGCCGATGCTATGACATATGAAAAAAAAACTAAATTTGTAGCAAATAAGTTAATTGCAGAGAAAAAGAGTGGACAAAATTACTTTTCTTTCTTCCAAAGGCTAGTTGGTTTTTGATCTTGATATAGGAGGGATTTAAAGTGGGATTCCTGCACGTATAAATAAAATGTCAGGCTAGAAAAGCCAAAGCCTGATTTTTTACTAATTCTTTTCTCTTCTCCAGGATTCCAAAATGATGTTAAAGGATCTCTTTAAAAACGAATAGAAAATAGAAAAATTAGAATGATAAATGTGAGTTAAATCTACATTTCTTTAAACTTGATACTGTTCTGTAATATTAATATCGTTTTTTAAAAAAATGTTTTATTTATAGTACATAAATATGTAGAATGTTTTCCTGAAAATTTGTGATAATAGTATTTTAGTTGTATTTATGTAGTAGACTATTTTCGTCATCTACTAATAAGTATTGAATGTCTTTAGAAAAAAATAACTTTATTTAAAATTTCCAATTACATTCAACTGTTAGTAACAGCACAAAGGTTAGCCCTTTAACTGATTCTTTTAACTTTTTAATCTTTGTCTAATTTTCTATTGGCCCACTACTTAAATCTGAGAACAATATGATTCGTCCATTTCATTTCCAGCCAGTTTCTATTGCTAAAATATTAATCTAAAATACACAGAAAATTTTTTAATTCAGCTTCTAAAAATTGAATAATTTTAGATTCAAATTGGTTAAATGTAACGAACAATTAAAAATAATGTTAATAACTGTAGAAAAATATAAGAAAAATGTGTAAAAAATAGCTAGCAGTAAAACAAAAGAATTATATTCCAACCAATGATTGCGTCGTATTCAGCTCTCCAGCTGTCAAATAATTCTCTTTTTATTTCCAGCATGCTTATTTTTCTTGTAAAATTTAAAATTTTCCAAATCAAACTTTATATTTGTATAAATTAATGAAAAATCATGATAGATATAATTATTTACTTCAAAATATGAAAGCATACTACATTTCATTTTTAATTCTGAATTTTTAGTCTAGAAATGTCTGATTACGGTCTGTAGCGATAATTGTTTTTTGTTACGTATTATTTCTCCAAATGTATTTTTCTTGTAATATTTAAAATTTTCCGAGTCAAACTTTGTATTTTGATAGAGCACTATATTATCTTATTTGTGAACATAAAAAATTACAATAAATATAATTATTTACATCAAAATCAATTACGAACATTACGTCTTCGTTTCTGAATCTGTCATTTAGAAACACGCCTTGAAGACTTTTCAGATTTGGTAGGTATCCAATCAGAGAACAAGACAAACCTATGCACTAATAGGCATGTAAAGAAAATTGATTTTTAAAAAAAAATATAACGCTATATGCGGACATTTTTAGAACTACAATTTTAAAATTTGAATTTCCTATCAAATAAGCCTAAAATGAAGAAATTCTGACCAAAATTGACCAAGAGATGGCGCATGCTATGTCCAAATTTTTTTTGGTACGGGGTCTTTTCGTAATAATCAGTTGATTAAAGCATAGGACAATATATATATAAAAGATTTAAAATGAATTTCTGGCCAAACCAGACTTCGTCAATTGAATATAGCACACAAGGTGTTAATAACTGATACATTAATTTTTAATGGAGTTTAAGATTTCTATTTGGACTAATAATTAAATAATAATTTGTAGATTAATAAAATGATTAATAAATTAATCTTTACAATTTATTGTAAACCATATCATCTCGGTTTGGGCTGAGAATTAAATAATAATTTATAGCTTAATAAAATGATTAATAAATTAATTTTTATAATCTATTGCAAACAATATCATCAAAATGAATGCATTCAAGCAATATCACATTTGTAAATAGAACTGTAGTAATATATACATATATTTAATATTTCCACAGTTATATAATGTAAATAAAGACCTTTTTTTCTTTTTCTGGGAATTTAATAAACAAATAACATAGTTCAACACAAAAAAATATTTACAATATATATATACAATAGTTATGCTGTATCTAATTACACAATATCAATTATATATTATCCAAAGAAAAATGTAAATAAACACAAATATAAATAAAACAAGCAAAACCCACCCCGTTAAAATAAATTTTATGACATTTGAGAAGCCATTTTTTCTTTTATGAGTGTCTTATGCTACTATGTTTAAAAAATAAAATAAAATTTGTAAATAAATTTTACATTACCCCAGTGGCCATTTTTCTGGATTGGAATGCTGTAGACAATTATATATATATAAGAATTAAATTGATTTCATTTATGTTGAAGGCACATAATTTTATTCTTCTTTTTATCCTTTCTGAATTTGATGGGCAGTATTTTGCATAATAAAATATTTTCTAGTGGTAATGCTAAATCTTTTACAAAATTTCAGAACATACTAAACATTAATACTGATGTAAAAACATTAAACCAATTAGAGATCCCAATCTATTGATAACAAGACCACTATTATGATTCTATAAAAAAAAAATAGACAAAATGGAACATCACCCAGAGCATATTTAATAGCAATGAAAGTCAGACATTTTTATATTTATTTTATTTTAAAAACACGGTAATTTTTTTTCTTATTGCTTTAGTAAATGTACCAGTGAACATATACTACTATATATACATAAAGAGCTTGCTAATAGTTCTAAACAAACTTTTTTTATTTTTATGATAAATGCTACAAGAGAAAGCATTCAAATCATCTTTATCTAGAATTGTCCCTATCCCCAGATCGTTTTTGAGCTATGGCTCTCTTCAGTGAGGAGCTAGGATACCAGATTAATCCCAGATAAAGATGATTTGAACGCTTTCTTTTGTAGCATTTATCACAAAAAAAACCTAGTTTAGAGCTATTAGCATGCTCTTTATATTACATATTTGGTAAATGCAAAAGATCATGTGACATATAACTTGATTATATATATAGGCATATTATATATATAAAGTATCTACGTGTATTAAAAATTACTGTATATCAGCAATTCAATAAATGATACATATTCTATTTTAATCAATATCTATCGACAAAACATGAGCTATTATATACTAAACATGTTTGTATGAGGGAGGTTTGAAACAAAACAATGTATTTTGTGACCCACAGATTATCTATAGCATAAATCTTCAATCTGCCATCAAGGCAATAAAGGGAGAACCCACCTTTTACTTATCAACGTTGCCATAACAACAGATTGAAAGCTTATGGTGTGGATAAGCTTAGACTATTATTAGCTGATTAGCACTTATGAACCATCTAGCTTTATGCAAAATCAACTTTATATATATATGATGTACTACTCAAAAATGTTATGATAAGAACAGAATTAGAGCTGGAAGTCAGATAAAATTTATTGCAGCTGTTTATTAATAGAATTGCAACAACTGAAGATACTTAGAATGACTCAACAAATGCTAATTAAGTAGGATTAAAATTTTTACAAAGTTTGGAGTGAATATATATATATAATATTCAATTCACCCTCTCAAATGTTATGTTTTTTCAGCAATGTCCTCTATGAAAATATATGAGTTTAAAATAATAATTATAAGTAGAAAATATTAAGTGATAGTAAGTCAAGAAGTAACACAGTAAGTTGGTGTTTTTAAATATTTAGATAATTTAATTATATAATGATAAAAAAAAAAACATTAAAGAAAAATAATGGAATATAAGATTTACTAATTGATTAGTGGGTTACCTTGTGTTCCCCTAAATTGTATTTAAAAAGAGAGTTTGTACTTTATGAAGTACAAAGTCGTGGATAATTATAACAAGAGAGAAAATAAAACTGGAAAGTTTGGAAATATGGATTTGGAAAATAGAAACGATATCTTAGAAAGATACAGTTTAAATAGTAATAAGATACAATAAAAACATTTATTTCTTAAAAAAGTTGCAAAGCAAAAAAATAAATTAGATGAGTATGTTCTTAAACTATTTATAAAAAATGCGCAAAAGATCAAAAGAGAAAAAAAGTTGATCGATTATTTAACCAAGACAGGATTTATTAAAAAGGTTTGAAATAGAGAGAAGTAATACAAAGGTTAGGAGAAAGATATTGAATTGATGTACAGAATCTTTTCAGTTGTCAAAAAACTAAATTTGATAATACATTTTAAAGGCAAAATTACATTTTATATACATGACATAATTAAAAATACTTAAAAGTGAATCACATTACAGTAACAATTTGCATATTCGAAAAAACACTTCCATGTATTAACAAATTATTTGATCATTTACTCTTATCACAACAATATATTAAATTTCTTAAACGATTCAAGAAAAAAAAAACTGAAAATAATTTTAAATGCTTGTCTTGGAAATAATTTATTCTCAATAAATAGTAAAATTAAAGAGCACTTATATCATCAACTATTATGTGTCATCATTAGATTAAGCTCAAGTGATTTAATAATTATTCACAGCAATGTTATTATTGAATCTTTTGTAATATTTTCTTCTGAAATACTTTAATAAGATATAGATTTTTAATTTTAATTTCTACAAAAACAATCATAAAATCTAAAAAAAAAAACTGCAATAAACACGCATACAAAAAAAAAAACAACTCTTTATATGTATATAGCGAATATGAACATTAATGTTAGATATATCAACAAGCAAACAGTTTTTATAAAATATGCGGCATAATATTCTTTGTCTCTTTAATAAATGAGCACAAATATTAGTTCAGAATTATTATATAGGATGGGAAAATCACATTAGCTTAGTTATAGACAGAAGGTGTAAAATATAAAGATGAGAAGATATACGAGAAAAGATCATGATATCAGCCATTTGCATCAGTTTTTCACATAGATGTCTGTGTTTTTAAATCATGAAAAAGAACACAGACATCATTTTGATTTGCAGAAAATTAAACTGGTATGCATAGGGCAGTATGATAGAAAGAGAAAGGAGATTTAGTACGTCCACAAATAATAACAATGTAATAAATAAGAGGTAATAACAACCTATTATCAAACTGCTGGAATATGTAAATCAGCTCATTTACATATTAGTAATAGCCACGATAAAACATCATACACAGTGAAGAGAAACAGCTATATCTATGGGACACAACTCTGAAAATTCATTAAGCTGAAAACCAAATATATAGAAAAAAGAATAATTACACTCTTTGTAAAGCATATTAACATATGTTAAAATTTAAGAATGAAAAAAATGCTGAATAATAAAAGTAATAACTTTGACCACATCTACAAAATTAGGCTCTTCATAGGTCTGTTAATGTAAATTAAGATTTTGTGTCAGCTTCATTTCTGATTAGTTCTGTCAATTGCTAAACAGAATATCTGGAATGTGTTATCTTTTATTAATAACAATATTCAATAGTATAAAATATATTTAATATTTTGCATTTATGTATTAGATGGTATGAACAGATACGCTCATCAGCAAGACTTATACCACGAGAGAAGTGGAATATAAACGCACCGTTTTGTTTTTTTAAACAGGTGCCTTAGAATTTTTAAACTTTTTAGTAAAAAAATACATTTAGTCATAAACGTAAAAAAGGAATTATATATACTTATATATTTTTCTTTCCTAAAAATCTTGGTCTGCCTATTGAAGTTAGAAATTTTTGCAGATTCTTAATTTGTAAACTGTTTTTGTCTTGAATGAATGTTATTTTAATTGGCATGTTTTCTCTACTGATGATGTTTTTTCAACATGAACATATTCTTAATAAGGTTGGTTTGTCAAGAGTCTAAAATCAAAATAGTTTTGAGTGGAGAATGGGAAACTTAGAGCCCAAATACGTAGTGAATTAATCTTTCATAGCTTCTAGCAGAAGGACTTGCATGACACATACACATAACAGCATAAAAATGTACACACGTGTATATTACTATGGTAATCTTACTTGGAATTTCAAATTGCATGACTTTTTACTTTATTGTATCTATAAAAGTAAATAATAGCAATTGGTGATTCCCCACCCCCATTTTTTAGTCATTCCTGATTGAATTTTAATTTTTGTATTTATTTATTGTAATTTTTAATGATAATTTCATATTTGATTTACAATTACTGTTTGAATAATATATATGAAATAAAATACATGAGAATAACTTTACAAAATTAAAATTTCTATATAAAATTAAAAAATTATTTCTTTGCTATAGCCAGCTTACAGTTTCTTCTGCCATCTTGAGTAGCAATGCAATGTTAATATTTAAATCTCATTAAAATCACACAATAGTAACATATGTATATATATATTATCTTTTATTAGGGGAGAAACATTTTTCTTACAGATAGATGCGAGTTTTTAACTTTTGGAGTACAAAAAAAATGAAGTATTCTGACATTGCTGTTTTTGCAAGCATTGAAGCGATGAATTATCTCAGATAAAAAATATTGTATATATTTTTAATCAAAATTTTATATGGAATATAATGAAATTATCAATAAAAATGTAAATTAAAAACTCAGTTATCATAAATTAGAAATTATGACTAGGCAATAAAGTATGAAATTTTCAGATTATTGAAGTTTTTTATTTCCTTAATTTTTAAAAGAAAATCACTATTTTTTTAGCCTTATTTTTTCACTTGATACTTCCATTTTCAGACAATACATAGCATTTTGTTCTAGTATTGCTAAAACTGAAGTTATTGTAAAAATTGGGTCTCAAATTAATTCTTTAAAAATTCAAGATGGCGTCTTTTTGTCTGAAAAGATTAAATAAATCTAACAGAATATTAACAATCTGTTGTTTAAGGCAATATTATAATTAGATAATAAATGGAAACCTTTTATTATCTAACTGTAGTATCATCATAAGAAATTGCTTATGTGCTATTAGTTTACTTAAGCATTAGATGTGACATGATTTATATCATCATCATCATCTTCAACCATTATCAATCCACTGCAGGATGAAGGTCTCTCCAAGTTTACTCCATCTTCTCTGATCTTTACCTTCTCTTCTCCACACCACCCCTGCACACTTTCTTACTTCATCCATCCATCTCACATGTGGTCTATTTCTGGGTCTTTTACAATCCTGTGGAATCCAGTTTAAAATTTCAATTGTCCATCTATTACCATCTCTTCTACCAATATGTCCAGCCCAACTCCACTTCAATCTTTTAATTTTTTCAATGAGGTCAGTAACACCTGTTTGTTCTCTTACCCATACATTGCGTTTTCAATCTCTTCTTGTTACTCCCAACATACATCTCTCCAAACTTCTTTGAGTGGTCTGAAGTCTCTGTATTGCTCTTCTATTAAGAGTCCATGTCTCTGAACCATAAGTAAGAACTGGTAAAACACATTTGTTAAAAATCTTCCTTTTCAAACATATAGGCATATTTCCTTTTAGTATCAAGTTATTTCTACCAAAAGCACTCCAACCAAGTTTAATTCTATGATTAATTTCCTCCATTATGTTTCCATCTGTATTAATAATCTGACCAAGGTATTTGTAACTGTTAACTTCTTCTAAGTCATCATAATCAATCTTTATTTTCATATTTTGAGCAAATCGATTAAACATTACTTTAGTCTTTTTAACATTTATCTTTAGTCCTATTTTCCTACATTCATCTGATAACTCCTGCAACATTTCCTGCAGCTCTGAAGCATTATTTGCAAAAACAACTACATCATATGCGAAATACAAAAGACTTAAATAATCTCCATTTACTTTCACTCCTTTAGTTTCCCATTTTAATCCACAAAATACTTCTTGCAGCACTGCTGTAAAAAGTTTTGGAGATATGGAGTCACTTTGTCTTACACCTTTATCAATGTTGCCTTTCCCAGTATCATGAGGTAATCTAATTGTTGCTGTTGCATTTTTATAAATATTCTTTAAAATATGACAATATCCTGGATCTATACCTTGATGATCCGATGCTTTAATCACTGAAGAAATGTTTATAGAATCAAATGCCTTTTCATAATCTACAAATCCAAAACATAATGACAACTCATATTTACTTGTCCTTTCTATAACTTACCTCAATACCTAGATATGAACTACTGTACTAAAACCACTTTTAAATCCAGCTTGTTCTCTTGGTTGGTGGAAATCTAATGTTCTCTGTAGATGAGATGTAATTATCTTGGTAAAAATTTTGTATAAAACTGATAAAAGGCTGATAGGTCTGTAATTTCTAATATCTTCTTTATCACCTTTTTTAAATATTAATATTATTACTGCATTCTTCCAATCATCCGGTACATCTTTATCATTTAGACATTTGGTATATAACTTTGCTAAAAAATTTTCTGTTTCTTCACCTGCTTCTTTTAATATATCAATTATAATTCCATCATTACCTGGAGCCTTTCCTTTCTTCATACATGTAATTGCATTTCTCACTTCTTCATTTAAAATTCTGGGCAATTCGGAAGATGTAATAGATATAGGAGGTACTTGTTCTTTATTACTATAATATTCTTGATAAAAATCTACCAATTTCATGATGTCATCTCTCTTTTTAGTAATAATTCCATCTTTTTTTCTTATTGCAGATATAAATTTCCTATCAATATCAAAATGTTGTTTAACATTCTTGAGACTTTTATTTTCTTCTACCGCTTTCCTTGCTAGTTCACAGTTATACTTTCATATATCATTTTCAACTCTTTTCTGCACCATTTTACAAAATTCGAGATATTCAATCCTTTTTAAAGCATCATTTTTGTATATCTTCATATTCCTTCTTTTCTTCATAAATTCTCTAGTCTCAGTAGAAATTTTATTAGTCAATTGCTGCTTTTTTCTAACAAGCTATCTTTGCTGCAGTTTTTAAAAGTGTATCAGTGATTTTCATAATAATTTCATTCAAATCTGAATCATGTTCAAAATCTCCTAACACTTGAAACCGATTTGTAAGTTCTAATTTAAATTCATTAGAATGTTTCTGAAGATTAGGAATATCAACTGTAAATATTGTTTTTCTTAATATTTTTTGTCTCTCTAGTTTTACATTAATACATATCTTACCCCTTACTAATCGATGATCACTTCCTGTGTTAAATTTATTAAGAACATTACAATCTTGAAATATGTATTTCCTGTTAGTCAAAATATAATCCAATTCTGCTGTACCTTCATTTGGATGCTTCCATATCCATTTCCTTATAACATTTTTCTCAAAAAAAGAATTCATAATATAAAGTTTTTCTTTTTCTGCAAACTCCACAAGTCTATGTCCTCTCTCATTTCTATTACCATAACCAAAATTGCCTACAGCACTTTCATCTTTCATTTGTTTACCAATTCTAGCATTAAAGTCTCCCATAACAATTTTAAAATGTTGTTTACTCTGATCAAAAGCCTTTTGTACATCCATATAAAAATCTTCTACTACTTCATCACTATGAAAACTTGTTGGGGCATAAACCTGAATCATATGCATTTGGTATCTGCTATTAAGTTGTATAACTAATCTTGCCACTCTGTCCGATACACCATCAATCTCCACAATATTGTTCTTCCATTTTTTATTTATAATGAATCCTACTCCACTTGTATTTATATTTGTGCTTTTGTAATAGAGTATATGTCTACTTTTTAAATCAATTGTCTCTTCACCTTTTCTTCTAACTTCACAAAGTCTAATAATGTCCCATTTAATATAAGACAGTTCTTCTTCTAATTCTTGCAATCTTCCTTCACTTGACAGTGATCTGCAATTGTAAGTACCTAAATAAAAAGTCGTCATCAAATGCCAGCCTGGGTCTGCAATCCGGGGATTTTTAGAACCCTCAGCCTTCGGCCACCAACCGCTGCCTTGGTTGGTGACTTTACAGCCTCCTGGGAATAAGGTCTATGCTTTATTTTTGTCTGTCATAATTGTATATATGTATTGGAAAAATATTTATCCTTTACACAAACATTCATTCTCCCTTATCAGGCATTGAGAAGAAAGACCATGGCGTTTCTTGATCTTAAACTCAGAGGTAAAAAGCCAATAAACTCACCACGCTGGCTAATGCGTGTTGATGAGCAGCCCATCCATGTTCGTATATTGTATGAATAATCACATAGTAATAACAGCTACAACGACAAGAACGTATGGAGTGGACATTAGGAATTTGCCCTGCTCGGTTCCTTTAAGGCCTCCAAGAGGAATCAAAGGGTCTCCTTTCAATTAATAGCAAACTCCTTTCTGCAGCCATGATTTATATATAATATATAAAAACATTTTAGAAATGAAGAGATTTGTTATCTTAAAATGAATATGAACTTGCATAGTTCAATAATTTCTGTAAATATAATATGAAAATGATTGCTTTATATTTAATTTCAATGGAAAAACTATTTAGAATCATCAAACCTGCTTACTATCAGCAAATAAATTACACACATATTTATATGTATGCTCGAGTTAAAAATATAAATTTAGTCAAGAAAATCATTTTTTTTTCTTTTTTTAAAAATTCTTTATTATCTCAAATCACAAAATATTGTTTTTTTTTTTTCTTTTCCATTATTGCATTCATTTTTTTTTTTACATTTTTCAATTTAAATAACTTTATATTCCAATATCAAATTTCTATATAATAGTTTTATTTTTCTTAATATTTAATTAACTTTTTTCTATAATGATCAATATATTTTCACAGCAATTATGAACTTCTAATTGAGGTTTTTCATTTTAATTTTTATTTGACTAATGAGCATTTGCTGAAAGATTATTGTATGTTGTATTTTTAATGTATCTATAGCAATATATAACAAAAAACTTTCACTTGACCAATCTGAAAAGATTTTTAAAAGAAAAGGCAAATATGATTATATATGTGCGTGCAATCTTATAAACTTATACAAATATAAATTCAATGTACACACGAAATTAATCAGAAAATGCCATATCTACGGAATATTTGGCAATGGGACACATTATAAAGGGGTTCTTCAAATTTTCCTGACTGTTAAACTTTATTATTTAACAGGAGTTAGATTGATTCAAGGGACATTTGTCTAATTTAATTTTGAATACCCATTTATTAAAAAATGAAATAAATTTATGAATGCATTTGAAATTTTTTAATCAATACCTGTAAATTTAATTATCTTTAGTGATGTGAATACAATATTGTTTTTTTTTTAAACTCTTGACTTAAATAGCTCTATTTAATACAAGACCTGAATTTTTTTACTAAAAAAATAAAATATTTCAATCCTACTTTTTCTTTTCTTTATATATTAAAAAAAGACTTATTGCAATTTATCTTAAACTGGCGAAATTTAATTGTCAAATTTTAAAAGACATTCGCGGAAGTAAATAAAAACAGAACATTTTAACATTAACTTTTTGAAATAAAGATTTATTGTAATTAATTTTTAAAAAAATTGCAGACTCTTACAGCGTATTCTCAGGAACAAACAAATAAAACTATTTGGCATATAAACAAGAAAGAAACAAAGCTTAAAGTTCATTTTTTAAAATAAATATGTTGTACCAATATAGAAATAAACATCACATGACCACCACCTCTTATGCTTGTGTATGACTGTTGTTAAAACAGGCAAAACTCACTATATGTATTGCCACACATAGCAAGCTAGAATAATCAATGGATGACAGAAGGCTTGTGCATAAAATCCCCATCTAGTGCCTACTCATCCAATATCCCCAGACTAGTTTCTGGCTTAGGGCCTTCGTCAGTGAGGAGCCTTGGATCTGAGAGCACTGCACCTAGATCTTAGGATCCAATGCAACCCTCCAGCAGCCATCTTTTATCTTCACTTAACTACAAAACTATGAGTCTTAAACTGAAAACACCTTAATGTTTTCAATCCAAGCCCATCAGCTTATATAGTCATATGGGTCTGAAATGTTTAACATGATAATAAAATTAAATATTGCAATATTAATATTTACTTTTAATAAAATAGAAAAGATAAAATAATTAGTAAATATTTGTTATAATTTATATATATATATATATGTGGGCTGACACGCTCGTAAGGCAAGCTATAAGTGCAATAAAATTATTATCGAAGCTATGCACTATCAGGGCGTTAAATGTCCTCATAGTCTTAGCCTTGGAATATGCGTAATTATATGGGGGATGTGTGTATATAGGCAATAGATTATTCAAAATGTATGTAAATCAGATTGCCCATTTCTTAGAATAAGAGAAGCAGGATTCCTTCCAATTTATGGCATTAGAGTTGTTAACTATATACCACACTTACTTGATCTTCTGCTTAGTCATTTCACTCAATGTGTGCTATATTGGTGTTAGAGGGAGATTGACTTATGCTCGGGATTATCTGTGGCTCATCTGTAAAGATATTTGTATTGGAAAATCCAAGTAGAGATGCATGCATGTGGGTATGTAATTTTCTATATCTGTGCAAAGTTTGTTCTAGGTAGAATCTATACTTACAATTATTTATTAATCTGTTAGTTGTGGAAGGAGTACTTACTCAATGTGTTGGTGAACAAACTTTATTGATGTTTTTGGCTATCCATGGAATATATAGAAGTAGGGATATATGGAAGTAGTATTTAAGATCTGTCATCTTTGAATGGGTTTGATTTCATCTTGTTATAAAATTATTTGACTCTTCATGTGAGGTCATTATATTTAAAGCATATGCTGGTTAGTTCTTTAAGGTATTGTTCAATGTTGACTTTTCAAGCAGCTTCGAACCTGTGTAAGTGGTAATGTCTGTAAAGAAACAATGACAGATTTGTGAGAGTGAGGTGAGATAGATTCATGATGCATAAAATCTCTGATTTCTAAAGGTCTGAGGTGTACCTTATAGTTTAGCTGAAGATTATCTCTTTATAATTGGGTATCTTAGGTATTTTAAGTCCCTATGGTAGTCTTCACATTCTATAGTCCACGATAATGTTGATTTTGACTCCAGGTCTATTTTGATTTCATTAATTAAAGATTCTGAGCCACATATAAATATGTCATCTACAGACCATGTGTAAAAAGATTGGGAAGATTTGTGATCCCTAAGTACATCACAAATACTCCCAACCTTATTTACATGTGATAAGTAGATGGCGTATTTATATGCAGTCCAGAATCTTTAATTAATGAAATCAAAACAGACCGGAGGCAAAATCTGCATTATCTTGAAATGTAGAATGAGAAGACCACCATAAGAAGTTAAAATACCTAAATATCCAGCTACAGAGAGATAATCTCCAGCTAAACTATATTATAAGATGTGCTTCAAACCCTTTAGAAATCAGAGATTTTATGCACCCCAAACCCATCTTACCTAACTCTCACAAATATTGTGGTCTGTCATCAAGAGCCAAACAATATTATAACAAGATGAAATCAAACACACTCAAAGACAACATATCTTAAATACTACTTCTATATATCCTCTGAATAGCCAAAGACAACAATAAAGCTTGTTCACAAACAGATTGATAATTTACCATATTCTCCCACAACTGACAATAAATAATTCTAAGGGCAGACTCCTCATAGAACAAACTTCACACACTGTATATAAAATTACATGCCCCCAAGTAGAGTGCAGCTTGATACATTATGGTGAATCCCTTGCATACCTCTCTACTTGGGTTTCCCAACACATGTATTTTTACAGATGAACCACAGATAATCCAGAGCAAAAGTTGATCTTCCTCGAACACCAAAACGCCACAGGCCATATATTTGAGCATATATCTAAAAGCATAACATGCATCAAGTGGAAGGCCAACAAAGCATGGCATATAGCCAACAACCATAATGCCATAAATCAGAAGAAATCCTGCTTCCCCCTTTCTAAAAAATGGTCAATCTGATTTACATCCATTTTGAATAATCTATTGCATATATATACATATCCCCATACAATTACAAACATTCCATGGTTATGAGTATGAGGACACTTAATGCCCTTGAAAGTGCTTAGCTTCGATAATAATTTTCATGCAATTATATTTTCTTATGAGAGAATGTCAGTGCATATATTTATAAATTATACTTAATTTCATAAAATATTATTTTTTTTATAAATAAAACTTTATTATTGTTAAATATTATGGAAAAGCATGCAAACCACATAGTTCTTAGTATGTGAATAATTAAAACAGGCAAAACTCTCCATATAGTAGTGTGACTCAGTGCAAGCCAGAGTAATCAATGGATTCTAGGAGGCTTGTGCATAAAATCCCTACTAGTGTCTACTCATCCAATATCCTCAGACTAGTTTCTGGCTTGTGGCCTTCATCAGTGAGGAGCCTTGTTGAGTGGCACTACTGTATAGAGTTCTACCTGTTTTAATAAGTTATGAACAAGCACAAGAAATGGTGATCAGGTGATGTTATGTGAATAATTACAGATGCATTATAGAGCTAAAAGTATTATATATATTTACAAATCCATTTACTTCTGTTTAAAACCCTCTAATCATAGAATTATATGGTTATATATATTTATTACTCCTACTTGATTATGATTATACTAACACAGAAGATATTGAAAGTACATACTTAATTCTCTAAAAAGAAAAGTTCTCAATAAAATATAGCTCCTGTAAAAACGTGGGAGGCTTATCATGAATTGTTACTATAAGGTAACATAACTAAGATACCGAGAATTTAGAATAACTGGTATTGTGTCTCCGTAAATACAATGAAAAGTTATTCAGAAATAGAGTTTTACTTGGATAAAATACTGAGCATAAGCAGAGAGAGAGAAAAAAAGCTTTCATACAACACACATATACATTAAAGCTGAGCAAGTAAAATATTATCTGCCATATATATATAAACACGCACACTGAAAATATCTATATTTGAACAACAGAAAAAGAAAGAATAAGAGCATAAAATAATTACAATAAAAAGAATTTGCTTAGTAGTTAAGATGTGTAACAAATTTAATTACTTAATCATTAAATGTCTATAATCAGATCCATAAAATAAAATCAAAAAAATGTAAATTTAGTGTATACTCGGAGTGGCCAAGATGTCAATCAAGATCGACCACAAGGTTTCTAAAATAAAATCAATAAAATGTAAACTTAGTCTATACCAGGAGTGCCAAAATGTTGACCATGGTCGACCGCAAGGTCTCTGGAAGTTGATTGCAAAGCTGACATAAACATTGATAAATTACAGTGATAAATTCACTGCTGATTTAAATATAAAAAATAAAAAAAGGAAAAATTCAAAATTATTCTCATTCAAAAATAGTTAAATTTAAAATAACACCTAATGTTAATGTCGATTTCAAAAAAGAAATCCAGGTTGGAAGAAGCTGAAAAGAATTAAATTATTCTTGTGTAATGCTAGAGCTTTAAAGTCTTAGAAATATTTAATTGCAATTTTCCCAGTGAGAAAGAAAAATAACTTGTTCTGGAGAAGTGGATTTTAATAAACTGATTTTAAAATAGTTATGAACTTTTTAAAACATTTCATATAGTAATTTAATAAATATTTTATAAAGTGACATGGACAAATTATAATACTAGAGGGAGCTGAGGTAATTTAATAGTAGTCATATAAAATGTCTTCAATAGTTCATATCTTACTGAAAAAATTCATCAGTTGGTTTCATCTAAAAATGTCATCAATACTTCTGGTACCTAAAAAGTGCTTATAAAAAACCCTCCACCAATTTGTAAGTACATTCTAAAAAGATCAGGACTTAAAACCATTATTTTTTCCCACTCCCGTTTTCGTTCCGGCAAAAATAACATTTTTTTTTTCTGGTTTCCAGTTTGAAGCCCTGAAAAAAACATAGTCGCCCTCAGGTGCACTTCCATCAAAAAAAGTCACCACCAACATCTAAAAGTTTGTCTACCCCTGGTCTATATATTATATGAATCTATATCTTTATTTAAAGATCACATGACCTATCAGTATTTCTATTTTACAACATTCTTTTCCACCTCCTAGTAAGTAATGATAGCTTATTGAAGATATCTTTATGAATAGTAACAAACAATACAAGAAATTAAGCTACAAAATTGTAAATAGATTAAATATATAACATGAAAAGTTAGATTATAATAAAAAACAATAATCATTACACACCAATTAGTAATAATGCCCTACTCAGTTACAGTGATAAAGAGGTGCTTAAACTTTTATGAATTCCCAACAATAGACTAATGGCTGAAGAATTGGAAGATGGAGAAGATTAAAGCCTGTCCATTAAAGTTTGAAGACTTGCTATCTTAATATAAACTGAGCACTATTATATATATATATATATATGGGAGATGATGATCTGGACCAACTGATAAGTGCTGGTTCAGCAGAAAATAAGTATATTGAAGATCATTTATCCTTGTCACATGTGGTCATGTGTCAGTTATATAAAATGGAGTAGATAGTTGCAGGGAGCTTGAAAGTCTGAGTTCAAATCCCTTCTAATTAAATTAAAAGATTAATAATATTGAGATTACAGTCATTTTACAATTATTATTTTCAATATAGTATGTCAAATAAAGAGTAGATGTAGGTGTGATAACTATTTTTTTGTGTTAAGTAGTTAAGTTTAAAAAAAATTGTACAAGTTTTTTTTTTATTCAGGAAAAGGCAAGTGCCATTAATTACATATAAAATTTACATAGACATCATTGTATACAAATTAAACATAGAAAACATTTATACAACCAAATAGTTTATGTCAATTGATTACGACATCAATAAAATAATGCTTCATTAAAAAAAATTGGTCTATCCTTCTGGGATGATGAATCCGCTTCTGGTTTTGAGGAGATTCCTCATTGTTAGTACAGTAGTGCACTTTTCAAGGCTTTATTGGAGTTAACTAAATCCAGTATTAAGTTTTAGCAAAATTGGTTCATTAAGTCCAGCATTCTCATAAAGGCGTCCGGTACACACAGTTTTTGAGTCATATTTATATAAATGAGAACATTCCTTTGAGGTAGGTTAAACTCAGAATGAGGAAATAAGAAAAATTTGTGTTATTTCCTGTGAGCTGTTAAAATGTCGATAAATAGATAGGTATAGTAGGTCCAAAGCCTTGAATAGATGGCCATGACTAATATCAAATTGTTTAGGGACAAATCTAGTTATGATGAAAGGAGTAACTCTTCTAGAAATTGTCCAAAAACCAACCAAACACAGATACATTTCTTAAATATCAACTGATATCTGGACAGTCAAAGAAATCAGAATAGTGCCCCTAGCTGTGGCAGTCCATTCAATTTCTTCTGTTCTGAACTGCTTATTGTAAGTTTGAGTATTTATTGGATATTTGTTGGTGATAGTATTATTCTTATACAAAATTATGAATTATGGCATTCTTCACTGGGAAATTTTGGAATGAACACTTTTCACTAAAAAAGGAAATACGGTCAAAACAACATTACCATCTCAAACCAGGCGGATTACTGAAGCTCCTCATTGATGAATGTATAGTAGAATATATAATGCCAAACACTAATTAAAAAAAAACGCGTGTTAAACATAAGAAAAGGAAGCCAATTATTGGAATCAGGACAAGATGCGAATAATCTCCACACATTATCTGTGAATGTAAATTTCTTATTTGATGGGGATAAATTTAATCCTTGGACTTTGGAGGGAATGGCAGATATCCATAGGTGAATTGTAGTTCAAATCATTGATTTATATAACTTTCAATCTTGAGATATCAAAATCTATGGTTGTTGACAATGTCAAAGCCAAAAATATATTTTAGTTTTCAAAGAAATTTTGTTGAAATTGAAAAGAGACTACAAATCAAATGAAAAAAAAAAAACATGTATATAATGACAAAAATTAAACCTTACAATGAAAAAACATAAACACTATAAAAATATATATTCAAAAATGAAACAAAATAATTTACCATTATCAAAAATAATACATATATAAAAAACAAAGAAACTATCCATATTATCTGATATCACTGATACACATGACCACACACATGTAAAAAGGCAAATAATCACCAATATATGTATTTCGTGCTGAACCAGCACTCATCAGTTGGTCCAGATTATCATTTTCCATGTAATCAGTGCTCAGTTTATATTAAGATAGCAAATCTTCATACTTTAATGGATAGGCTTCAAACTATTCCAACCTCCAACTTTTCAGCAATCCATGCCATTGAAAATCTGAGGATGGAAAGCCCAAATCCCATGGTGATGCCAATATTATTGCCATGCCCATGTTGACCCCAAGTAACTCTGGCCCCCATATTTACAATTAAATTCCAGGCATACAAAGAATGCCTTATTTCCAATCTTACAACAAAGTGTAATAAATAAAATAAAATTTTCAAATGTAGTATGAGAGTATATCACTTTATATAGTGTTACTTTAAAAAAAAAACATGGACTTTAATTAAATACCATGTGGCTGCAAATATATCTGGAGAATCAATGTGTTTATCTCTGTTTTAGTTAGTCTGATTTATTTAGAAAACTATTAGATGTCATTTTAGGTTATTTCCATTAAATGCATATCTTGAGCACCAAAAGATAAATGAATTAATTATAGCTTTCGGAGAAATAAAACTGTTTCTATATATTTTTACAATTAATGTCCAAACTACTGTTAAGTCAAAGCAATCATAGAATGTTTATCCTTTCCATGACCCAACTGACACGTGAAGTTCAGATTAGAGTAAAATCTTTTGTATCTAAGGTAATATAGAATTGGAAGAGCCAGTGTTTATAATAAATGTTTCAAAGATTATTCCCTCTCCCACCACCAATAATATAACTTTAGATAGGATGCTATTACAATTCGTTTTAGAATGTGATATAATTAAAGTTATTTGCCGATAAAAGATCTTTTATTATCGACATATTCAAGACTTAATATTCCAAAAAAAAAAATAAATAATATTGGTTGCAAACAAATTTGCCAAAGCCAGATTACTGAAGTTGAATTAAAAAGCAATGATAGATTTATTTAAAAACTTTTATGGAGACATATCTGGGCATAAAACCTAAATGACTCTAAAATAGTGAATTTCTTTCTCATAGATACAAATTGAAGAGGATATGGATGACACTATAGTATAGTCAACAATTACTCACATTTTAAAAATAGATTGCTCTAGAAAAGTAAATAAAGTGGATTATTTTTGCTAATGACCTGAGTGGTCTAGTGCAAAGGTTAATTAGAATGTCAGACTTTGGAAGGTAGGACCTTTATATTGATCCCAGTTTTGGTACTTCAGGCGCTCAAAGCTTTTATAAATTCTTGAGCAATCAAGTCATTTGAATATTGCTTCTAAAGCATATGTTAAATGTAAATTGGAAAAGACATGTCACGTTTTGTTTGAAATAATTAAAACACTCAATATCTATTAAAATAAAGTATCAAAAAAAAAAAAAAAACACAGCGACTAAATTGCATTTGTAGAACTTTTATTTATAATTGAAAAGCCATTCACATGTGCTTAAAACAAAATTCAATCTAATTATGGTAGGATAAATAGCTGCAAAACATTAAAACCAAATGTAATATCTCAAATCAACATACCAAAAACAATTTAAAAGACCTATAAACAAGGCTAACTAAATATGAGATCAAACTCATCTATAAGATATTACTGTAAAAAACCAAGTGGACTACACAGATTTAGTGTTAGAATAAAACAGCTCTGAAGTGGTTTTTTAAGGATAACAACTGAATTCATAATTTAATATTTACGAATAATATGAAACGCTAAAAACTAAACTACTCAGTATAATAAGCTAAGCACACCAATTTACAATTAAATCATTAGCCAAATTTAAATTAAAAATTCATTACCAATGGATTACCTATCAAGATAAACTTCTCAAGTATGTCTGCTGTGACAGGGTACTTATTGGTAGTGTGTTTGTAATTTAATCTTGGCTAGTGAATTAAATGAGAATTGGAGTACTTAATTTAAGATACACACCCACATATATATTCAAATTGGCATATATTTGTTTGTGAAACAAAATGGTTTCTTTCTTCTTTACAACCTGAAGCTGAGTTCACTTCTGGTGAAATTCACTATAATCAAAGTTTGTTCATTTGCCTAATAAAGCGGTTTCTTTCTTCTTTAGAATCTAAAACTGAGTTCACTTTCGGTGAAACTCACTATAATCATAGTTTGTTTATTTGCACAACAAAATGGTTTATTTTCTTTATAATCAGAGCTGGGTTCACTTTTGGTGAAGTTCAATATAATAACAGCTCTCTTATCATTATGGTAAACTTCATCAAAAGTTGTTATAAAAAAGAAAGCCAACCCACAAACATATGCAAATTTGAATTATAAATAGGAAAAAACCAATATATATATATATAATTAAACACCATATAAATATGCAATAATATTACTAATGTTAATTTCAACTTACACCCTCCACAGAAATTTTTACAATCTTTCAAATGGGAATGTTTGATGAAAAATCTACTAGTCTCTGAAAGACATATGTTTTGGCTAGAACTGGCAGCAATAACAACAAAGATACCACATGGTATTTTAACAAATACCGTAACTAACTCTATTTAAACACCATAGCAACATTTAATTTGATATTAAAAATCTCAACATAAATTTTATTTACATATTTAAATTTTACTTGAAAGCAAAGTTATTTAAAAATGAGTTTCATTAACAGCTCTGTCATCTAAACAGGCAAAAACTCTCCATATAGTAGTGCTAGCATGAGATGTTGATCATGTGATGTTTAGTAGCTCTGTCATCTACTAACATCAAGCAGATAGAAAGGAGATTTTATTATCACTAACAAACTGAACATTGTGATATTTAAGTAGAAGTGAAATGCTGTTTTGATGGAGTTGACAGCTGTCAGAACATATGCCCAGCAAAGATTGTTTTGAGTTTTTTCATCAAATATTGGCATTGATAATATGTCAATGATATATTATCAATACATATATATTGATGAAAAATATATCTGGATGGCGCAAGCTGAAAATAATATTAATAATGTTATTATATAATTATATGGTGTTTAATTAATTATTTTCATATTTAAATGTTTATTTGAAAACTAGACTGATTAAAAATAAATTTGATAAACAGTTCTTCCTTAACCAGATACAAAGGAGGTTTTAGTTAAATTATTGCTAAATTTACATTAAAACTTTGACATTGGATAGAACTTTGCGCTTGTGCTTAAATAAATTTACTTGCTATATTTGATAGAAATGTGGACTAGTTCCAGGTTGTGATGACATTGGTTATGACAGGAACATATATCCAGAAGAGATTAATTGATTTTTCCATCAAACTTTGCCATTTGAAAGATGATTGAAAATTTCTATCGAACGTGTACATTAAGATTATTGTTAATACTATCATGAATATATTCAGAAAAGTCAGAAACTAAGTTATAAATAGTTGTAAATCTTTAAAATTTCTAAAAACATTTATCCATATACACCGTCACTACTGATATTGACACATTTGTACTATTTCTTTACAATCCCTTTGCAGCCAAAACTTAGAATTATTTTTGACTATTGTCTTAACTATTTGGACACCTTTTTATCATCTATAATTTATGAATTCATCAATATAGCAATTTCACCAATAAACAAAAACCACTTATTTATAAATATGTTTTGCACAAAACCATTTTGTCCACAAAAATTTACATCTTGTTTTTTGCAGGATGCTCTTGAAGTGAGGCTGCCATTTTAATAATTAAAACCAGTCACTTTAAATATACACCTGCGGCATTGAACTTGACGTCTATCATTATATGTTAGAGCTGTTCTGCTTATAAATTTACTGACTTTATTTGTAATCAATTAAAACTTACAGATTTCCTCCAATCATAAGATAAAGAAATATCATCCATTGTATGATTTCCCAGCTTAATCTCTCATTGTATTTGCATATAAGTAATATTTTGAGGATATAAAAAAAACAAAAAGGAAAACTTGCTGGCAATATTTAGAGATATGATTCCAACTACAGTTTTTTAAAAGAATATGTAAACTTAAACACACCAACAAATTCGAAAATTATATTACCAATGACATTTTTGTATAAGATATTTTTATTCCAGAATTATTTTCCATTATACGTTCAGTACTATTATTGAGATGACTAGTTCTGTTTCCTGAAAATAAATCATTAAAAAATTTTGAGAAATATCTCCCTATCAGTATTCTAATTTTTTTTTTTAATATAAAAATTACAAACTCCAACACAAAAATTTGTTTATTTGGCATACTGATTTATACAACATAATTATTACATCACATGATCACCATTTCTTATGCTTGCTCATAACAGTTATTAAAACAAGCAAAACTCTCCATACAGTAGTGCCACTCAGTGCAAGCCAGAGTAATCAATAGATGTGAGATCCAAAGCTCCTCACTGATGAAAGCCACAAGCTAGAAACTAGTCTGGGGATATTGGATGAGTAGGCACTAGATAGGAATTTTATGAACAAGCCTTCTGGCATCCCTTGATTACGCTGGCTTGCACTGAGTTGCACTACTGTATTGAAAGTTTTTGCCTGTTTTAGTAACAGCTTAATTATTCATAATAAAAAAAGCCTATGGCAGGAGATAGATTCACAAGTGGTTTTATTAATATCTTCAATTTTGCCATTGCAGCTATATATCCAATAGTTATTAACTATATAGTCTGCCATTTGGATTTGTCCATATTTACAAAGACTAGTAAATTCCATTTATGAAACAGATGAGGATGACAAACACAGATTTATTCTGATTCATTGATGAAACTTCAGCAGCATCGAGCAAATTCAAATGTAAAATGCTTTAATTGTAGATCAGAAAAAAATGTATTTGGAATCTCATAAGAATTCCATGTTAGACACCATAATCCTTGGATTGTTGAACATGTATATAGGGAATCTTGATTTAAGTTGTGTCTTAGGTAGTAAAATAATACTTTTGTGTTATTGGTAATTCTGATCTTAATATTTTTATACATGTTCTATGAGGCAACTTCTCTCCCAATACCTATGGAAAAGAATAGGAAGTCATTGCAAAGAAATAAACTTAAGGATACCTAGTGACATTTCTCACTAACATTTAACCGATTATCCAGAAACACAAAAATAAAAAAATGTAAAAGAGAATAGCATAAAGTAATAACATTTTTAATAATATAATGGTCAACAGAAATAGAAAGGGAGTGACATCAATAAATAAGAAATACACCATTAATGTGAAATGTCTGGCTCCAGTATTTTTTAGCTCTATGATTTTTTTTTTTGGATTTCGCAAATGAATCTTTTACCCTCTAATATAATAAATAAGCAAATATTAAAACATTTAACAAATAAGCAGGTTTGAGTTTAAAATATGAAAGCATTTATTTAAAGCTGAGTACTGTCAATACCATGTAGTAACACAATGATAGCATAATAAAAGGGGAGGGAGTTATTATCCATAAATAATGTAAGTGTTGAGTAATAAACTGAATTGAGATCAAAATGACTATTTAAAGATGAATTTACATACTAATGAGATGTGAGGGGATATAAGCACCATTTTTTTTTACGAAGATGGGTGTTGGAGTCTTTTTCATTGATGGCATGGATATCTTTGGCAATTGACAAAGCCTCCTTAACCTTTCTTTTTCGATCATTGCACTCTGAACAAATGATGTTGGGTGTGGAAAGATCAAAGTTATGACCAGACAGCAACTTATGATCAAAGAAAAGGGAAGAATATGCAGCCCTTTTCCTAATGTGATTATACAGGTAATTATGCTGGGCAAGTTTACTGGCCAAATTAACACAGGTTTCCCTGTAATATACTTTTAAACAAAAGAATCAGAGCAGTTGATCTTATAAACAATTTGATGTGAGACTTCTTTGGGGATTTTCTGCTTTGAATTATTTAAAGCTAAGACAGAGGTGAATGAAAAGTAATGTGTTTAAAGATACAAATATTTTTTAGTTTATTCATGACTTTTGAGACGTAGAAGAAGACCATTTTTTAATCACTGGGGGAAATGATTATAGAGTGAGAGATTTTACTATAAAAGTTAGTGATGATTGTGCGAATATTTTCAAGATTGTATCTATGTTGATAAAGCATATAGTAAATAATTCGATATTTTGTTTCTGATCAGCCTCAAATTTGCACAACTTTCCCTCTAATTGTAAACCCAAATTTTGCTATAAATAAAATCATTAATATTACAACTTATAAACTTTATTTATTAACAAATACTTTCTCAAATCAATCAATCAATAGGGTTCTCTCCTATGGACAGGTCCAATAAGTAATCACACAGCTAATACATCTCCAATTCAATGCTGTTCCTTGCTCAGATCTTCACTTTCACATTTCTCTTTCCATCTGTCATGTCATCCAAAAAGGGATTTTTTTTGTCCATTTCCCTGTTTCCATTTATCAGTCCTCCAAAACAACCTTCATTAAACTATTTTTAGCATATATTTAATGCAGTTTCTTTTTCTATTTCAAATTTCCTCAATCAATCTTTTTCCATTTCATTATTTCAAACATCTTCATTTGTTATTTTATAAATCCAACTAATTCTCCCCATTCTTCAAAGCACATCTCAAAGACTCCAATTTATTTACTTTTTTAAAAACTGTATAAAATATTACTATTCTAAAAATCTCATGATTATCATTTCCTATGCTTACACAAGCTGTTATAACAGTAGCAAACTTTCCATACAGTAGTGCCACCCAGTGCAAGCCTTAGCAATCAATGGATTCCAGAAGGCTTGTGCATAAAATCTCTATCTAGTGCCTACTTATCCAATATCTCCATACTAATTTTCTTGCTTGTGGCTATTTATTAGATCCTAAGATCTAGGTGCAGTGCTCTCAGATTCAAAGCTCCTCACTGATGAAGGCCACAAGCTAGAAACAAGTTGGGGATATTAGATGATTTGACACTAGTTACCGGGTTTATGCACAAACCTTCTTGAATTCATTGATTATTGGGTGGCATTGTTACTGTTTTAACCTTTTCAAAAATTTAAAATACATGGGGTGTTATTTTTATATCATCACAAAACATTTTTTATGACAGCAACAAATCAAAATAACTTATTTTCATGGATCCCCCCAACCCTGCTTTTAAATTCCTTTTTTTAAATGTACATCAGCTTTCCATTTAGCACATCAATATTATCTTTATAGCATCTATAAATTAAATGAAGTTATTGAATTAAAAAAGTAGGCAGCTCACCACAATTAGGCTTAATAATTTATATGAAATTAATGAATGTTTTTTTCCTCTTTAATTTTGTTTGGATAATAAACATTTTTGAGTAATAGGTAATTTAAATTAATGGTAGTCTTATTGTATGATAAAATTAAAACAACTTGAAAATAATAACTATGAAAGTTTATCATATTAAAAACAAACAAATAATGCTTATCTCATCACACAATTCATAATCATTAACTTTAAAAGTCATTTTAACTTATTCATATATAATACATATTAGAGATTTTTGTTGTAATTCATAATTTTGAATTTGAAGTTTAGCATCTTGTATGCATATATATATATATAGTTATAAAATAGATATGAAGTTTTATAACACCTACAGGCATATATATATATATATATATATATATATATATATATATATATATATGAGCATATATTACATTGGCTCAGAAAAGATGACAATTTGTAACAATTGAATTACAACACATGAATGTATACTAAGAACATTTCTTTTTGGCATTTTTATAAATTCTGTATGTAGGTTCATCTTTCTTAATAGTATTTTTGTACAGATAGAGATAATTTGTTGCTAGAGGTCTTCTTTTCTGTTTTCAACTCCAAACAGTGCAGTCTTTCTCAAAAAATTGAATATCGTATTATAGACAGAAAATCACACTTATAAACTGGTTGTGTTCGATTAAGACTTAAGGTCAAACGTAATGCAGAAACTACTCGAGCATTTCTCTGCTTAATCAAGGATAATGCAATTTCGACAAGGGAATTCATTATAGCTCTGCAAAGTGAGTTTTTATCAAATCCTTAATTGGTAACAGATGATCCACTTAACCTACTACATCTATAGATTTCATTATGAATTTTATAGCCAGATGTCTTTATAACTCATAGCTGTTATTTTTCATACGCATCCATAATCCCAAGATTTCAAGTTCTTTGCTTTATTTTTTGCATATCCCTTTTTCATTTTATAATCTCCTTCTGTATCAACAAATCCAAAAATTGATGTTTTTTGTATTGGTATTTAATTTATAATAATTCACTTCCAACATTGCTTCTTTAATACAATAATCAATGCCCAAGTCAAAGAAGCACCGTAATAAGAAACTGCTCTAATTCTTCGTCAAATATAAAATCAATACATTTCTTAACTATATTATCTTAACCCAATTTTTTATCTCCATTTAAAAGAAGTTTCCAAAAGAATACTGAGAAGAGATAGTATATCCAACTATTCAAGAATATCACAAATAATCCTAAACACCATGACTTTGCAGAGTACTGTGATGAAATTACTGTATGTCAGCTTTAAATCATTCTTTTAAGTTTGTCTGGTTTTATGTTCATTAAAAAATAAAGACTGAAACTAAAGTAAATATTGATTTATTGGATTAAAATATCTAAAGAGATTAGCGTTCCAGAGAGGAAAATTGCAAAAAAGCTGTCAAAAGCATAAAGCATTGCTGGTTGGTAGATTATGTGATATTGATCATGAGCAAAAAAAAATGCATTTTTTCCCACAATTTATTTAAACACTTATAATTATTTTTACAAAATATTTGTATAGTAATTATTAAAAACATATACAGTCATAATTACAATTTTTAAATTTGTTTTATTTTTAAAAATACAAGTTAAGAAATTTGAAGTACTGATAGACAGGAAACTACAATAATTATATTCAGTCAGACATCATGTGATACTTTAATAATCATAAATACAATTTTAAATTTATGAACAGAATTTCATAACTTTATGATGATATATATAATTCATTCCAGATTCAGATATGAAATTCAATCAAAAGGGAATCTGTCAATTTACTTTTTTCAAGGGCATAACAATAACCAGTCAATAAAAAGAAAGAATTGTTCTCGTTATGTATTTCAATTTATTTCACTTCCCCCCCCTATATTTGGAATACTCAGATATGATTTTTTCAGGGATGTTTTTCATTTGTAAACTTGCATTTCTAATAAATCAAGCTTAAAATTGAATAAAAGTTTTAATACCAAAATAAAATATTAAACTATTAACTTAAATTGCCACTAGAGGGCGAATGACCCAACATTAAAATGTGGAAGGATCTTTATAACCAATACATTTTATGATTTTGCATATTAATAAAGAGCAGTTTTTTTTTCAAGTTTTCTTAGCATTTTCAGTTACCATCAATGCAATGGTGTTTCTTACTGGTCTTTACTGAATCTAAATAATGGTTCACTACAACATAAGATTTGACATAAATGGAGTCACTTTCAACATAATCTTAATGGCATATCAAAAATAGTATAAAGTAAATTGGAGGTTTAATCATAAATCCTTCTTTGACATTAAAATATAAACCGATTTCTTCCAATCTATTAACATAAAGATATTTTTGGATTGAAAATATATTAAGAAAAAAGTACAGTTCAATGAAAAAACTTTTCTAGGAAATGGTAAATGGAAATAAGAAAAAAATAGACATTGCTGGATGATGTAAGAAATGGGAAGAATTACTTAGAATTGAAGAACTGAGCAATAAAGAGAACAGAATGAAGAAATGGATGAATTGATGTGACTGCTTTCTGGATGTATCCATAGGACAAAAATCTATTGATAGATTGATGCAGAATTTATTATATGAAATTCAGTCACAATATCTACACTCTTATTATTCTGTATTATTATTATTAGCATACATTTTTTCCACCACATTTCTTTATATACATATATAATATCAAAACATATTTGAGTTGACAATTAGAATATTTAAAAGCAAAGTAAAATAACCATTGTGTAGTTATATGGGTAAATAAAAGTAGAATAAAAAAATAAGCTTTATATATGATTAAAAGCAATGAAAAACTAAGTGTATTAAAATAAATCTCTACCACTTAGATAAAAAATAAGGAAATAAAAGATATTTTATAATAAATGCTTTTATTTACTGTTCACTAAAAAACAAAAAAAATAACTGTTTCTTTAATCATAATTGGGGTTTTTAGATTAAGCTTCAAATAAAGTGTGTGGGAGGGGGAGCCAAGTGTCAGAGACCACAAGTTAATTAAGTCAATCTCTAAAGCAGCAATTGACTTAATTAATTTCTGATCTTCCACAACCCTTTTATATTAAATTCAATCTAAAAACACCAAATGTAAACTGAAAAATCAATTATTATTTTTTTGCTTTTTAGTGCATGGTAAATCAAAGGATTTATTGTAAAGTATTTTTCATCTGTTTTTATTTATAACATTTTAATATTGGCACAATAAATAAAATGTCAAAACATAGTATTAATCAACTTTGCACTAAAAGTTTATATATATCACTAGATATTTCTGCAAAAATTAATGCTTATACCCCTTATGTATAAATCCTATTTAATTTATATATATTGTAACTATAACAAATCTGATGAAACTCAGATTGGTCATAGTACAATGTGCAGAAAAAATGTGTTTAATAAAACTTCATATGAACTGACTAACAAATATGCAAATAGCCATTTGTGTGTCACTTGAGTAAACTACCTAATAAATTGAAAAAGGGATAGTTTATGCATTTAGGCATGTTTTATAAATTTACTTTGTAATATGTGCAATAATAATAATAAACTACAGTGTAAAGAAAGAAGGAAAAGTATTTTGGATATGCAAAAGAATTTTGAATTGGGTAATTTAGAAAAATTTAAGCATTTCAAACCTTGTTTTATTTGCCTTTCAAATGGAAGTTTTAATTAAAGAACTTGACCATTTTTATAGTAAATCTGATGGTGGATTTAAAAATAATATAAAATTTTGAAATTAATAAAACTAAGCAAATTTTTGAGCTATAATTAAAAGTTTGCAATGCATTTTCCTTTTTCCTATGTCCCTAAATATAAATAAAATGTGTATCCACAACATGTTTTGAAAGGAGTAAAGAGGATGATTTTCAATAAATATATTGTACTGATGCAAAGGTCATAATTTTTCTACCAGGTGATGTATACGTTGTTTGAAAACATGTTGTTTGAACAACATCAAATAGGTATAAATAGGTGTGAAACAAAGAATTAGACATTATTCTAATTCCAGAAGTCTATCATTTTGATTTCAGATTGCTTTGTATCCCAGTGCAATCTACTTTTGGAGCAGTGGTGCAGTGATTCATGCAGAGGAGAGAAACAACAGCTGATTAAAACTCTTTTTCCACTACAATTTGGATAGTCATATTTTTCAGTACTCTGGTTCTAACAGCCAAAATGATGACTTTATCTAGTAGAATTTTTACAATGTGTGGCTAGAAAAAGAAAAACCACATCAGACAATCTGGAAAATGCAGTAGAATTCAGAAATGCATACTGAAGTTTGCAAAACCAACCAGTATAATGCTGTGAAGAAAGAAATGGACAGTGTTGTAAAAATTACCTAAGATCTATTGATATTATATCTCATTTAACATTACCAGTGCTGCTTTGTTTACTCACCAACATCACCTGTATTCTAGTAGAAGTACCATCATGGGGAGAACTAATGAAGACAACAGTAAAATATTAAGAGAACACCTCTAAAAAACATGGTGTATGACTGTTTCAGCATTTAATGTGGTAAGATCTAATCATTATACATACTATAAGGCATCAAATTTAAAATTAAACTTAAATTTAAAATATATTTTAATACTATGATATTTAATATTTTGTGTATGTGTTAATAGTTGTGAGTATATATGCAACAGTTTTATTTACTCATTATTAATAAATTATTAAATATTTTTTTATTAATACATTTAATTTGTGTATGTAACTGAATCCAAATATTATGCTTTTTCATGCATATGCTATTTAATATCAACAGCCCTGAGAAATCATGCAATCCATTGGGGGATATTCTGGGATGGTAATAATTGATGATGATTAAAATTGTCCAAGAGTAAACACCTTTGAATTTTTTTTTCATTAAAACTAGAAAAGACATAAAATACTTTTAGGAGTATTTGTACTTTTAAATTATAGATCATCATCATCACATTGATTAATATTATTATATATCTTGAATTTAATATTATTATATATTTGAATTAAAGTTTTTATTTGAATTTTATTAACCATTTAATTTTCATATTTATTTAAAACAAAATTTGTGATACAATGGTACATCTTGAAAATCTCATTATCATCATCATCAACCATTATTGATCCACAGCAGGATAAAGGTATCTCCAAGTTCAATCCATCTTCTCTGATCTTTAGCTTCTCTTCTCTACATCACCCCCACACACTTTTTTATTTCATTTATCCATCTCACATGTGGTCTCTTTCTGGGTCTTTTACAATCTCTTGGAATCCAGTTTAAGATTTCAATTACTTATTATATATATATGTGTGTGTAAATTTTGATTGTATATATTCAGGTTCAAACCCATCTACTGTTACAAAAATCATATAAAAAATTACCATTACTATATATATATTCTAACATTTAGCTTTGTCAGTAAAGCTAAATTTCCAGTCATCGAATTGTTTAAGTATATATGCAAGTTTCAATAAGTTAATTTTTACTGCAGGCTGATTTATCAAGCTTGATATTTCAATGTTAATTTATTCCTTAAGTCATTTTTAAAAACTTTTATAAGTTTTGGCTGTATTAAAAATCATTTTTATATTTTACTGTAGTGCTTCAAGCCATATTATAAATGACTTCAAATTGCTTAAGTTAGGATATTTTTACTCTGTATAATAAATTAATGTTAAGAGCTAAGACTATTTTAATAGAGATCCTAGTGTGTTAAAAGTCAATGTTAAAATTAAACTTTAATAAATGAGTTTAAATCTTTAATGCTGAGTATTAATATTTAAATTACTTGCTTATGAAAATACATTTGAATTAAGTTATTTTCTAATAAAGAGTGTATTTTTATTAATGCTAATTGTAATAAAGATTCACTCAGTGAAAATAAGTTTTAAGCTTGTTAATTAAAAACAGATATAGCTTAATATTAATAAAGTTATCAATTTGAAATAAAAGAATACAATAAAGAACAGATGTGAGTGTGCTTGAAATATAAATTTCAATTTCTACTTCCTTGTCTGTAATATTAAAGTTATTTAAAAATTTCTTCATTTAAAAGTCTTCAAGTATTCTGGAAACTTGCAATTGTTAAATAATGTGTACTATTGTAAAAAACTATAATGTAAATTAATATTCTACTCAAAAATAATGTAATTTATTATGTAAAACAATATTTTATTTTCACTGTAATAATTTTTAAAATTTTTTATAAATAACTGTCTTAAAATGTAACATACTTTTTAATCACTGTCTAGACAGTAATGCAATTGAGAATATTTTTAGCTAGCTTACCCAAAAGGTCAATTAATTTTTGAACTGTTATAAATTGGATCAAGTAGGAGATGATTTAAACATCAGGTTTTAATCACCAAAATCAGTCACATGATAAAGGGTATAAAACATAAAGACCTGCACATGCTTGCTTACTAATTACTTCTTACTTTAATAATTTTTACTGGGGGAAATTTATTTGATTAACAATTAATTTTATTCACTTTAAATTGCTTATAACAAACTTTTATTTTACTTAAAATTAAACATATGTAGCTAATTTAATTTTCACCAAGGTGCTAAAATTCTAAACTAAAGTTTACTAAGAAGTCTAAAATCTACATTGCTTTTAAACATGATGGGAAGTTTAAATAATTATTTGTCAACAAATATTAAATTGTTTTTATGCAAAATTGGTACTATGAGAGGATTTTTTTATAGGTAACCATGCTTATGTAAGAACTTTTTATTGATTATTATCCCTTTATTTACAATAGACTGCATTATCAGTTCAACATTCTTTACGCAATAATATTAAAACTGTTAACAACTTTATGCTCTATTCACATTTCCTAACAGTTCTTAATAGCTTTAAAATGCATTAGCTTAGATATTAAATGCTGAAAACAATAAGATCATTAAAAAACATTAAAAAGTTTATTCTTCAGCAATGTATATTTAAAATATATTTAATATTATCATATCCTTAAATAATGTTTTTCTTCAGAATGGATCATCCTTTTATGAATAGACTATTTCAATTCCAGATAGCAGAACATATTTATTGATAAATGAAATTATTTAATAAATTATCCATTTGAATTTTGAGATGACATTTTAATTACTTATTGTTATCTTAGTGAGGAATGAAAACATTCACTCATGAAAATTTTTCTTATATTTATTTCAGCTTAAAATAGGAAAATATTGCCTAAGTCTATGAAATTAAAATTAATGATTTATTTTTTCATCTAAAAATTACTACCTGACCATTTACTTTAAAATTTGTAGTCTACAATAGTAATGGAAGATTTATTAAAAATTTATCGCTAGTATTTTTGTTTAACTATGATCTGTACTAAGTAACTGGACAGTTGTATACTCTATAAAAGAAATATAAAATGTTCTTTTGGTAACTTATTTTTCAAGCTTATTATTAAATTTATTACACTAATGTTCTATTATATATCCCATAATTATTGTTATCATTAATATAACTAATAATGTTAAAAAAATCTGCTCTATGATGAAACTTGTGTTATATTCAAAGAATATCTATCCTCCTGTATATTCACCATTAATCACATTTTCCATGGAATGAATAAAAAACAATATAAAACTCATTATACAATTATATTTATAACTGGTCATTAAGAATACATGAACATAAAATTCAATATTATAATCACTTTGTTCAAATTGATCCTTAGATGTGAAGAAAGCATTTAATAAATAGATTCTTCATTTTCTTAAATTTAAATGATCACTTTAATTAATTGCATTTTATTAAAAGACTACTTTAGTGATAAAATTACTGTTTACTTTATCCAGAAGTTTACAGTTGATTACATATCATAAGTTTAAGTGCTTAAATTATTTATCTTACATTCATAAAGAATGACTTAGTAAGAGTTATTAGTAGAATATCATGAGTGGCCATAAAATCTTTTATTCAGTCATTATGTCTGAATGCAATCCTGATATTTTCCTTTTATTCCAAATTAAAAGTTTTTCATATATTTTATTTTAATTAAAATATTTTATTTTAAATTTATTATTATTATTGTCAGTTAAATAGACATTATCTTATAGATAAGAGTATGTCTTCTCATATTTCTACTAGGATTTCATTCATTACCTAATAATTCTTAAATGAAAGAAAAGGAGCATATTTTTAATATTATAAATATTTAATTAAAGAACCTTGAAATTTCAATATACTAAAGAAATTGTTTTGCAAAAGAAATCATTTTAACAATGTGGCATCAAATATAAAAAATCTATTATTCTTTACCAAAGATTTAAAATATGGATCTGATCACAGCAAAGAGATGCTTATGATAGTTATTAGATGTATTGTAATGAAGGGGAGCATATTGTAAAAGAGAATTCAATATAACCTAACTATTTTATGATCTATGCTTTCAATATTAAGAGCATCCTTGTAATTTATAAGAGTATAAGAGTTCTCCTCCTCTTAAAATTTATTAAATGCTATATATTATATTGATAATCTTTATTTATTGCTATTCTTATCCATATGGCTCTTTGTATTGTAGCATATACCATTGAGGTAAAACCTTGTCTGAGCTTAGCCCATAGCATTTAATTATTATTTCAACAATTATTATTTATTTTGGCTTTCAATCAGTTGTAAAGTGCTGAGGGATTACTTTGAAGAATCTGAATATTATGTTCAATGATGACTTCAGGATATCTTGATTCTTTAATTTTAGATTATAATTTTAGCTTGCCAAATGTTTTGGTTTTTGATCGGTTACGAGGTATAAAGCAATTATTTTGAATAGCTGTAGTTTACCAGCATTCATTCTTTCTTTCTAGGTTATATATATATATAAATCTTGATATTTCTGTAATAAGTTAATATGTACATGTCTTACATATATATCAAATTTAGTATGTGTACATTAGTATATATGGGTGCATAAAGTCATTATGTAACTTAAAGTATGAAGACAGCTTTTCTGATGAAAATACCAGTTTCTTCTTTTCAGATGAAAAGTTGATTTTTTTTTTAAAAAAAGCCTAACAAAGCTATATTATAAAAAAACTTTCTTTAATGTGTATGATTTTATTTTAAAACAATACACAAAACAACTTAATTTTATTTTAACTTAAATCAAGCCTTCAATTGAACAAAAAAAAAATGTGCACATTATTTAAACTTGATTTTCAGATGTTATAACTTTACTCAAGCTTTCAATTGAAACAAAAAAAATGTCTATACAGCCCTCTTTCACATTTACTTAAATATATGAGTGGAACATACAGAGAATCTAAGTTAAATAAAAATATTTCATAATTCAAAATAAATAAATAAAAAGAATTTAATTAATGACAATTTCAGCGAGCTTTTACATAATTAAAAAAATTGTGATAACTTACACTAAAGCTAATTTAATTTTTGAACCAGCTTAAAGTGTTTATATTTGCCCCATTGGATAATACTCCAGAAAAAACAAAAAGCAGATATGTACAATTTGGAAAATGAGAAAGAAAATCTACTTTGAGATTTCAGAGAACCATAAATCAGAAAATAGTTGAAGTAATGAAAGAAATCATTGAGGAACAACTCCTGGGGAATTGGCCTGTACAGGGGAATGAATCAATTAGAGACTTGAAACAGATCACTTCAATTTTGTATTGTAAGTTAATGTCTTAGGGATCATATAAAAAGTAAAGATGAAATTGAAATAACATTAATCTGTATTCATTTATAAATATTTGTGATTAGAAAGCATATGTTAACATGACAGATGATATATAAATATAAACTTTTCCCAGTGGTTAATATTATGTAATACACCAATGTTGGTGTGTTAATCTAGTAATCACTTCCCCTTTGTGGTTTTTTTATTTGTTACACTAATTCCTCAAACAAATTAGCTTTTCTTAACAGTGAGAAAGAAGACATTACAAATAGAAGCAAAGAAAGTTTTGCTGCATCGTCACAAAAATATTATTTCCATATTGTTATTTAACAATGTAAGTGTCATTACCAAAAAGATCTACTCGAATAGCTTTATTGTTCTGAAGTTCATAAAAAATTGGAATTATGATATGACAGAACTCATTGAAATGTATGGGCCATAAGCTCCATAGCTTGCCACTCTACTATAATATTAAACCATACAGGGCAAAGGTCATTATTTTCATAAGGTAGCTATAAACATCAAAGTAAATTGAAATTCTCATATACTTACAAAAAAGGTGTTACAATAAAGCATATAAAGATAGTAAGTAACGGCAAATGATTGTCAAAACAACAACAATATGGATATTAGACTTTATAAACCGGAGAATCTTAAATCTCGGTGAGAAAACATCCAGATGTTTGTTTTAATTTTACGTATTGCTTTTATACTTAGATATTGATATATACACTTTATATTTAAAGAGATCAGCCAACGAGAGGTTAATTTTTAACTTTTCTGATAAGCATTTCTCAAATACAAATTTTATATTAAATGAAAATATGGTAAAATAAGGTTTTCAAAGCAGCAATAAAAAGTACAATAAAAAATACCTTGGATATTTATTTTTTGTTTTTATTTTCTTTTTAAAAAAACCTTTTATTATTATTATTTTGCTTTTAAAAATGAATATACGAATAGATTGAATTTCTTTTTTTTTTTTTCATTTGTTTGTTTTTAATGGATTTTTTCTTTTGCAAACTGACTAATAAATTAAAAAAAAAAAAATCAAATAAATATGTATAATTTACTATAATAACAACATTTTGTTGTACATAAAGCATTACTTATAAAATTTATAACAAACTTCAATTAAAACCCAATCATTTATTTGTTTATTTATTTTTTTATAAAATAATAAAATTGACCCATTTCAGCAGATGAAAAGAAATTATATATGTGTATTATAGAATATCTACGTATCTTTAAATAGGTTAACAAACAAAAGGAAACTATAAAAATCAATATCAAATTCAATATTAGATTCAGATAGAATATTTTGGATATTTTTTTTGTATAATGTCTGCATCGGTGTATGTGTAAGTGGCAGTAGAAAAACTGATAAAATAAAAACACGTCTTTTACGAATAAATTCACAAATTAATTATTATGTAATTCTGAGAGAGGTGATTTTCAATATGAAGACCGCTAAATACTCAACCACACATAAGTATAGAGTAAATCAAACAAGCCCAGAAACAAGATATATCACTTAAAAAAATATAAATAAACATTTACGTGATTACTGATAACTATATGTTGGACTATTACCATCATCTAAAATTAATTGCTAAATGTCTTCAGGAAAGTTCAAACTTTATTTATTTAAACCTTTCAAATACACTAACTAGTTATTAAAAACACAACAGTTAGTACATAAAACAGCATTTTAAGTGGTATTATTCTATTTTCTTCTTCAAGTGCTGCTGGCCTGACGGTACTAGCATTGGAATCGAACCTGGGATTCGTTAGATTAATAAATATTGAGATTTAAGGTGAACAAACTGTTTAGACTACTATCACATAAAATTCAGTAATCAAAAATCTAGATTCCCAGATTCGATTCCCATAATATTGTTTTTTTTTTTCATGTGCCAAAGCAGTGGCTGGGAAGTGAACCGCAAACCTGGGACAACTGCTTGTAAGGCAGTTGTTCTGACCACTCAGCCACCAAAACCTGACCCCATAGTATTGTTGAGTGATGAAAAATAGAGAATAATACCACTTGAAACAGTGTTATAACTAACCTGTGTGCTGTCATTAATAGTTATATGTATGTGAAAAGTTTAAATAAAGTATGAATTTTTCTAAAGACATGAAAAAATTAAATCTATATGAAAGATATAGTCCAACATGTAATTATAAATAAAATGTCAACATTCCAAACCTTCAGACAATTACATGATTATGTTGAGTAGCATCTGAAAACATCATGTGACACGTGAAACTTCGATCTTTAGTTCTCTAGCCTGCCTATCGTACTACTGCTGTGTCTGCAAATGGCATTACAAATGTTACAAATAAATCAGATATATAGCTAAACAAGAGACTATATAACAAAATTTTGAGATGCACATTCTTTTATCTTTGCAGTTAATAATGCTCATGCTTTCTCCCACAAAAAGGGGGCAGTAAAGTTAATATTACCATTCTGTTAAATTATGCTCAAATCATAAATTAGTATTTATACAAATAATTCTAAAAAGAATTGCCAGTTGTCCATGAATGTCCTCCAATAGAACAGGAATAATTTAGAAAAGATTTATGACTAAGAAAGCATAAAAGCAATAAACGTACAGTAATATATAAAAAAAATATTTTATAAAAAAAAACAATTTCATTTAATTTGAGGAGTAACACAATAAAAATTTTTTTTTTCCTTGCATCACAATTTGGATTGGTATATTCAAATTGAAATAAAGCAGACCGCATCGATACATTAATTTTAAAATTAATGATCAATTTTTTTTGCCTTATCTCCTCAATTAAAAAAAATTATATATATATTATTTTTCAGACATTTTGCCATAGTCTTTTTTTGTATTTATTCACGTTCAACTTTAAATACTAAGAATGTAAACAATACCACCATATTTCTAGTTTTTGAAATAAAATTTGTGCACTTGAGAAATCATTTACAAAAGTGTCTTTGTAGTATATATTAAGGCTATAACCTTATGACTAGGTGTCTAGATGTGACAGTAGGGACTCTACAAATCTTAACAGAAGATTAACAACTTTGAGCGGCCTTTTATCTTGACCTACTTTCTAATTATACAGGTGAATCTAAAGCATTTTGATTTGAGAGCATGATGCTATTAAATACTCCACTGATTAAGTCCACAATTTCTTTAGACTCACCTATATAATTAGAAAGTATGTAGAAGATAAGAGGCCACTCTCATTTTTAAAGTCATTAATCTTGTGTTAAGATTTGTCTCTACTGTCACATCTAGGCACAAAGTCTTAATATATATTACTTACATAATGAGTATGTGTTTAACAAATTATTAATTACAACTTTAAAAGTGTCTTTGATAGCAGTCAGCCCTTAAGCTATCAACAATCTCAGCCTGTGGTGATGACAACCTCATTTAACAATACAGGTGATATCACCTTTATTGTTAAAGGAGGTTGACTTGATTACAGGTTGTGATTATTGATAGTTTAAGGGTTGATTGTTATCAACTACATTTATAAACCTATTGAAGTTTTGAGTAATTAACTTTATTGTCCTAAAATTGTCTTTGTTTATGAAGACAATGTTTTAGTCAAACAAACAAGAGGAATTAAGGCTTCATCCTTCATCTGTTTTTCTTTCTATTTTAATTAACTGTAAATGCTTTTTTGTGAATATTCAATTTTAGCATATTTAAAAAAACATGATTGTGTACGGAGTATCACTGAAAACTTACCAAATTGATATCATGTGGTTTAAAAGTCAGCCCACCAACACTTTTAAAATGGACAACTGATTAGACTGGACCATCCAGAAATATTTCTGTGTCATAATGCATTGTTATCAATAAACTAATATGCGCATAAAATTTGAAGGAAATTCTTTGGATAGAAACATGGTAAAATTCAGTTCCAAGACTTAATCCAGACAAACAAACAAAACCAAATTTCTAAGTTAAATAAAAGCATTTAAAAATAGCTCTGCCCTAATTAAATTTAAGAGATACAGAATTGAGCTGAAGAAAAAGATCTAATTTTACCCAAATTATTTGCACTGAACAGTTCTACAACATAAATCAGAAAGTAATATTTACTGAGGCTATAACCTCGATAATATGCATATAAAATGCGATAGTAGGGACCTCTACAGGTGTTTTAACCACAAGCTTACGCTATGGAAGAAAAGAGGGGAACCCTTCTTTACTTCAACCTACTTTCTATTTAAATAGGTGAAGTGAATAGCTTCACGCTTGCAGATCTAACTGCTTCAGCTACACCTATTTAAATAGAAAGTAGGTTGAAGTAAAGAAGGGTTCCCCTCTTTTCTTCCATAGCGTAAGCTTGTGGTTAAAACACCTGTAGAGGTCCCTACTATCGCATTTTATACGCATATTATCGAGGTTACAGCCTCAGTAAATATTATTTACATAATCTATGTGCGTTTAATAAATTTATAATTATAAATCAGAAAGGTGAATTACGAAGAATATATATATATAAAGTAAAAATTGAATAATATGTTTATTAATAATACCAATATTCTTAGAAAGTACAAATAAAATATTAAAAAAATGGGAAAATTAAAAAAAGACAAAACTAGTTGGCATATAAATCTTGACAAGGTGAAATAAAAACAAATAAAGAAATGCAATAGAGGAAAGTAAATGGCATCACGTTTTAAATAATATATATAATAAAAATAAGGTCATTTTGGGATTACTGTGTATTATTTTGTTTAAATTCCTCATGTTTCGATGAAATATTTATTTTTGTTAGTCACATAAAGGCATTAGAGAATAATAAAAAAGTACCGTAAAGTAAAACATAAATTTTCTTAAATTTTCACAATTAAAAATATGATATGATCATGATAAATCACATCCACGTTCTTATGTCCACATTATTCTATTCAAAACAGACATTAGCTGCAAGTTTATTTAAATAATTTTTTTGGGACTCTGACTTCTAAATCTTATTTCCCCCACTTTTATTTGAGAAGGCTGAAAAAAATATATTTTTAACACTTTATTGCATTGGCATGAATAAAAGCATTTCTTCACAAAAAATTTTTAATTATCTAGTTTTTAATTTTATGTAATTTGAGAAATAAAATTTAAATATAATTTAATACTGCTAGATGGCAGTACCATAATCATCATCATCAATCATTATCAATACACCGCAGGATGAAGGTCTCTCCAAATTTAATCCATTTTCTCCGATCTTTAGCTTCTCTTCTCCACATCACCCCTGCACACTCTCTTATTTCATCCATCCATCTCCCATGTGGTCTCTTTCTGGGTCTTTTATAATCCAATTTAAGATTTTATCTGTCTGTCTATTATCATCTCTTCTAGCAATATGTCAGTCCAACTCCACTTCAGTCTTTTAATTTTTTCAATGAGGTCAGTAACACCTGTTTGTTCTCTTACCCATATATAAAGTACTAAATCTCATATAAAATTAAGTTTAAAAATTTCGTTAATTTTTTTGAGAAATTATTTGTAAGTTAAGTTTCAATTAGATCAAAAATAGGATAAAAATTAAGTTGTTAGATTTCAAATTAGAGCAAGTTAACTAAAAATATATAAAAACTAAATGAAATTGCGCATGAAAATGCTTACCAGTTTATTTCATATAACTTGAACACATTCTATGATTTAATTTTTTAAAAAAAGTAGCAAATTGTAGTAAAATTGAAAATCAGTTAAATAAAATTTAGATGATTATTGAAAGAGAAATTTTCCATGTACTTAAAAAATTTAGTTTTAATGGTGTGCAGATCTAAACATATACGCAAAACAAGGAATAATAATTTTAATGTGATATAAATGATTTTTACTCTGGTCAAATATATAACATTTATGAATATAAATACTTCAAGGAATAATCTCAAATGAATACTTTATGGCAAGCAGATTCGAAAGAACATCTGAAAAATAAATTTGCAAATCCGTTTACCCTTTCATGACCAATACCAGTCTATTATGTCTGATAAAAGGAGATATCCTCTTTCAACTGACCTTTGTAAATAAGTCAAGCATTGATAACCAAGAAAGTTGAAACTTTATATTAGAGATGATTGTAATAGCCATCTTAGTTTGTAGATCAATCAAGCTAGTTTAATATTTCAAATATTTAAATTGAATACTAATAATTTTAATCACACATAGATGATTTTTACTAATGATCAAATTTATAATATTTACTAATATAAACACTTCAAAATCATTCCCAAATATGTTACTAGGATAAATTGCAAATAGATTCTAAAAAAAAACATTTAAAATAAACTTGCAAATACATTTAATAATGCCATTCGATTTTGTCTGATGAAAGAAGATATATATCCCCTTTCATCTGATCTTAGACTACATATTGTACCGATCAAAACATGGTTATCCATCTAACATGGGCTGGAACTCACAAACTGTACTTCAAACCCAGTCAAGCCCGAGATTTAGGTCAGGGACCAACCTAGTGGATAACCTAACAATGATGGCACATGAGAATTAATTCTTAATCTGGCCCACTAGCGAGTGGAGAAACAATGAGACTTATGGACTTAAACATATATATATATATAAACAACTTAGAAAGTAGAGACATTCCCATGATAAAATCTAATATATTTAATAGCTATAATCAATTAATGAATTAGATTGGTTTAATAATGAGACAGAAACTGATATATGATAAATTAGAAATATATTTATTGGCAATTTTATATATATATTGGTACAACCCATTATTTAGCATTGGATAATGCATGCAGGCATTTTTACGTATTAAGTAACATTACTCTAGGCAATTTGGTAAAATAAATTTGTGGCTATTATTTAATGGCGCTAATATTATGCTATATAACAAATCACTACATTCCACTTATTAGTTGTGCCATTTCATAAGCAATTCAAGTCGCTATTATACATATAATCAAACCAAGTCTGGAGTAAAGCTTAATAATACATCTGATTATGACAAATTTATATAAATGGGTGTATAAAGCATCTCAGATAGCTTTAGATCGAATGGATTTTCAAGAATACTTCGGATCAATGCCGAAGACTGCATATTAGGGAGGTAGAGTTGGCTATAAAGATTTTACTAATATGCTACACACAAGTAAAATATAATAATAAAGTTGCTCTGTGGATGGATGAATAGATTTTAGGGTTTTCATGATCAACACCGGTTTACCCAATGACCGATCATCATGCTGGTAAAAGGAACCTTTATTTGGTTCATAAGAAGTGGGGGACTTAGTACTAATCTGACCCTTATCTCAGTCTTAGCTATTGCACTACCCATAAGAGAGGAAGATGGGCTGGACTTACCATGGCTCCCTCTTATATATATAAAAAAAACAGCACAACGATAAAATATTAATAAATTTCCCATCCGCCAAGCCGAAGTATATTATAAATTAAATACTATACCACAAGTGAACACTAGTTTATCAGATTGATCAAAAGAGCCAACTCTTCTATAGCATGAAAAATATGATTTTGCTACTGACAAGAATATATATATACACAAACCTTACTTTATCTCATTCAATCTTTTCAGTTATCCATAACCAATAAACTAAAAGGGGGAAAGTATATTTAAGGGACTTACAAATACTTTAATAAGAAAAATATACTTATGATTACACTCCAGGCTAGTTTAATCTTTAGTAACATAATAATTAAAGGTTGAAAATTTGGATTTATAAGCCCCATTTTATATTTACATTAATTAATTTACAAATGACAAAATAACAATGAGCACAAAAGGGTCGCCATTATTTATAAAATAGGGTTCGAAACAGCACGTAAAATGACGCTATAATAAATAATAATACGACGATTTTAAATGATATCTTTAAAAAAACATATTCTGTAATTAAATGCATGCCGTTTCGAATCATAGCATAATTAATAATAATTAAAATAAGCAAAATAAAAGTAAATATAACTGCAGTGATTAAGTTATATAGCAAAACATTAAATTAATAAATAAATTTAGCATAAGTAGGTCATTTATAGTATTCTAATATTATACAATTAAGACAGAGTTTACATTAAAAACAGAGTTTACATTAATAGAGTTAGCTAACCTGATTTTGAAAAAATAATGATCATTTCCAATTCGACACAGAGCTCTGCGATTTTTAATTGATATTAAAAAGGACCTATATAGCTAGACTGAGGTATTTGAATTGGAATGACGATGATTCTTTTAGTCGATTATGGCATCTTCTATTTAGCTGGGAGATGATTTACGATGGCATTCCTATAGCTGGACTGAGGTGCTTGAGTTGGAACGAAGGTGAGTTCTTTTAGTGGCTTATGGCATCTTCTATTTATTATAAGCTTGTTAAGGCAACATTGGTTGTTGCTTCAGCCTTAGGTGGAGCAAATTCCGATGTTCCATCATGAGAAAGGCAGCAAATTCTTGCCTTTTTAGCTGGACATAGCGAAATTAACAATTTTTAGCTTGGATAGTAACAGCTCTTCAAAAGCAAAAATGTTCCCCCGCTTAAAATCTAGCCTATTTATACATTTCCACCTACCAAGCCTTAACACCTTTTGGAATTTTGTTTGCTTCAGGACCAATTGACTTTTAATTAAACAAAATCGTAGATTCTGATTTTCTTCAACAGATAATGTTTCTGAGGTGTTACATTTAATTTACTTAAAAAAAAAATTAATTAAAATATATAAATTATATAATTTTGATTCAGATTTCATTAATTAAATACCCTTTTTTTAGGTGTAATGAAGTTTAAAGCCTAGTAGATAGTAACGGTAATCTGATTTAATGATAAATTCTTTTGTTGCAAACAGATTCAATCAGTAAACTAAATTTTACTTTTTACCCCACAGGTGCTGTCACTAATTGATTTCTTATTTACAACAAAATTCTCATTTTTAATTATAAACCGATGACTTTTATTTTAACTTGATATAAATAACTTTTAACATATTTTCTTTCTCTATATTGTTTGTTTAAAAAAAAGCAAATTTGACAGATCTTATAAAATACTTTAGTTTCAGTTATATCTATAAAACATTAAATCAGAAAACTGTAGTTTTAAAGAAAACATTTTATACTATTTTTATTTAATCTTAAATATATATAAATCATTTTGCCATTATTCCATGGTTTAAATTATCCATCCACATACGAATATAATACAAATATAAAATTTAGAATTGACTTATTCATTAATAAAATATTTTTTTTTTTTTACGGCGCGCCCCCCCCCCAAAATCCCCCCCCCCCCCCCCATGCGTTAATAAATATTTTATAACAAATTACAAGTATTTCTACGCTATAATTTTATCAATCTTGTCTAATTATAGCGTACTTTCCTATGTAATTGGCTGATGCTATTCAAGCGGCTATGATAACAAAGTTTTACCACTCGACTTATATATAACATTTTGACATTTAGAATAGGTTCGAAATTAGCTCAGACGAGTAGGTCATTAGGTTGATGGTGAAACAGAAAGAGATTGGAAAGTTTCCATTTCAATATACTGTACCAATGTTTGATTTATTTACTAATATACTCATTCAAAGATCAGATGGAGGACATCTCCTTTTAATAGATAGAATAGATTGGCAATGTGCAAAAGGGTAAATTTAAAAATGGTTCTTTAGAATCTTCTTGCAATTTGTCCTAGTAAAAGAAAGCAAAACTCTCCATACAGTAGTGCCACCCTGTGCCAATCAGAGTAATCAATGGATGCCAGAAGGCTTGCACATAAAATCCCTATCTAGTGCCTACTCATTCAATATCCCCAGACTAGTTTCTGACTTGTGGGGATATTGGATGAGTAGGCACTAGATAGGGATTTTATGCGCAAGCCTTCTGGCATCCACTGGTTACTCTAGTTGGCATAGGGTGGCACTACTGTATGGAGTATTGCCTTGTTTAATAACAATTATGTGCTAGTATAAGAGAAGGTGATCATGTGATGTTTAGGGGTTTAACACCAATTCTGCCTAATAGGAGTGGTGGCTATGGATGTTAAAAAGCCAAAGACACCAAAATGTATGAGTGCTTAACTGAGTTCAGACCCATATGACTATATAAGATACTGAGCTTAGATTGAAAATATTATTGTGTTTTCAATTTCATTCTCATAGTTTTGTAGTTAAGTAGAGACAAAAGATGGCTGCTGGAGGGTTGCATTAGATCCTAAGATCTAGGTGCAATGCTCTCAGATCCAAGGTTCCTCACTGATGAAGGCCACAAGCCAGAAACTACTCTGGGGATACTGGATGAGTAGGCACTAGATAGGGATTTTATGCACAAGCCTTCTGGTATCCATTGATTACTCTGGTTAGCACAAGGTGGCACTACTGTATGGAGAGTTTTGCCTTGTTTAATAACAATTATGTGCTAGTATAAGAGAGAAGTGATCATGTGATTAATTTGTCCTAGTACAGTATTCAAACATGGTTGTTCTGTGAAGTATTTACAAAACAATGAAAAAAAAAATTAAGAGCAGAGTTTTATAAGAAAATGAAAAAAAAACATTTCTTTCCATCACTCTTTAATGAAAAAAACCATAATGTTTTTAAAATGAAAGTAAGCCAAAAACATACTATTAAAAGACCAGATAATAAATGGATAGGAAAATAACCATCAGGATGGATTTAAAAACTATATAATATGGCAACTGGGATAGACCTATACTCGTGGGACATTTATGGCTAAAACAACAACAATCACGATTTTATTGTAATAATTTAAAACAGTAACAGATATGAACTAAAGACTGAAATATAATGCCAATTCTTTTTTTCTTCATAAAAATTACTTCAAAATTTAATTTTTAAAAAGCTTAACCTTTTATTTTCAAATGTCACATCAATTTAAATGTAAAATTATTAATTATTTTGGCACATATGCAATGATTATTACTCATATGTGATAAAATATTGTTTCTATATTTAAATAAAATTCGAAAAAATGAATTCAATGCAAATTCATAAATGATGAAATAAAAAAAATAACGCTCTTCTTAAAATATATATATTCACTATTTATTTAAAAAAGTTTTCTTATAATAATATGCATATTCAATAAATACTAATAAGCTTACAGAAATTTATTTCAAACTTTCTAAAATACAAATTCATTTTTGTTATGTATTTTTAAAAAGATTATTGTTACAATAATTGTTGTATTAATTAATTTATTTTTTGAAAAATTTTTTTTTAAACAAGTTTTCAGTTATTCTTTTATATTATTTATTATAAAAATGTAGGTTATTTTATTTATGTTGTTTTTAGATTGCAATTTATGTATAAATTTTTTTTTATGTAATTCGATTTTAATATATTCCATATTTTGATTTATCAAATAATCAATTTTTTTATTATTATAAAATATTTTGTTTACAAGTGATTAATAAAAACAAATGATTTTTTCTTAATTTATATTTGTAAATATTATTTATTGTAATCACTTTTATGTGAAACAATTAAAAATAATTATTAAAATGGGGGGGGGGGGGGCTATTGCAAAATATAAGAAACATGTAAACCATTTTTTTCTTTCTTATTAATGCAATTTAACAATAATTTTTCTTTTTGTTTTTACTTTCTTTTTAATAAAAGTAAAATAAATTATTTACTTATATTTTAATAAAAACAAAACATCAATTATGAATAATTATAAAAAGCAGGTAGTGCTAAAATATGATTGCTTTTTGCTTCAAAGTTTAATAGAAAGATATATTAGTTACCATTTCACTCCCTGTCATTTTTAATTAAATTATACAGTGTTGGATTCTGCTATTTTAGTCTATAGACTTTTTAAGTGAATATATAAATAACTCTTTTTTCTTTTTAAAGAAGGGGAGGAGTTGAAACCAATTGAAATCTTATTTTACTACCTCTTTCCATTAATCTTAGTTACTATACACAATCAATAAGTATTTACCATGATGCGATTTCCTTCTAAAAATTTAAGATCAAAAAAGTAAATTATTCACAACTATAAAAAAATGGTAAATACAAATTTTTAACATATACATATATAATTAAAATTACTTCAAATTCAAAACTAAACCAGATTAACCAAAGAAAATAAACTCTATAACACAACCATTGGTTTCACTGCTAAAAAACAAACTTTTCATCAACAAATATATACTAATTACTACTCAGAATTCTCAATTACAGCACACACACTCTTAATATTTAAAAAAATCTCTTAAGTTCATTGTTTCAGAATCATAAATTTTTAATAATATTCTTTTTATTTCATTTCTATGAAAGATCATCTTAGCCTCATCAAAACTAATAGTGTGGCTTATATCTTTTTCATGATTATATAAATCAAAACAAAGATATTTATTTCTAATCCTATTTTTATAAATATCTCAGTTCTACTTTATATATTCATGAAAGAGTTCTAGGTCACACTATGAGTTTTGAAGAACTAAAGTTGTCTTCTTTGCAAGAAATGGGAAAAAATGAATTAAAGAATCTTTATTCTTAAAAATTTATGATTCTGAAGCAAACTTTTAATAATAGCTAGTATATATTTGTTGATATGTTTTACATATGAAAAGTCTGCTTTTAGCAGCAAAACCAATAGTTAGCAGTCAAACCAATAGTTGTGTTATAGAGTTAATTTTTTAGGTTAGTCTGTTTGATAATTTTAATTATTTTATTGACTAATTTAGCTTTAGGCTTTCAATGTCGTGTATATATAAAACATATTTTGCGGGTTCATCCGTGTTAAAAACTTTTAATATTAATATAAATATACTGACGTTTCGACTTGGTCTCACAAGTCATTCACAGAGTGAGAAAAGTTAGAAAGACGGTTGTAGAGGCGCTACAATCACTGATTTGAAAAACGTTAAAGTTCCACCAATAGCAAAAATGTTAAATTTAGGAATATATATATATCAAACTATTGTCAAGGCAATCTCCTTTTAGCAATAGGTGAACTTCCACCTCTATTAATGATCTCATATATTTATATTGATACTAAAGATTACAACTTGACTACAGAGATTGAAATTATTGATTGAAAGAAGTTTAAATAAACCTCCTTAAACCGGTAACCTGTTTTGAATGCAGAATAATAAATAGTCAATTACAACATTACAAATTGCAGTTATAATTTTCAAATTGTACTTAAATAATAAGGGCAATAACGCTCAAGGCTAATTGGGTTTATTTCATGCTGAATCAGCACTCATCAGTTGATCAGGATCATCATCTTCCACATATATAATTGAAGCTCAGTTTATATTAAGATAGCAAATCTTCAAATTTTAATGGACAGGCATCAATCTTCTCCATTCCTCAGCCACCCATATCAATGATCTGGATCAAATGATGAGTGCTGTTTAACAAGAAATATGTATCTTTTTCACATGTATGTGGTGGTGTGTATTGGTTGTATAAGATAGTGGAGTACTGAAGGGAGCTTGGAAGTCTGGGTTGAAATCCCCTCTAATTCCAATTAGCTTGAAGTGTTTATACTATACTTGTATTTAAATATTACATATTTTAAAGTTAGTAGATATATATGTAAAAAAATAATTTTTCGTTTCAAGTGCAAAACAACCTCCTTATAAAACCATTTTAGCTTTAGAAAAAAATATGTACATACAAAATAAGATCACAGGAAAAGATAATATCCAAGTATTGACAAAAAGGAGACTTTAAAAATTGAAGAATTTTAGAGTTAAAAATAAAATCTGAAATGGTATATGATTTTTCTTTTTATTAAAAAAATAAGCCTTTAGAAAAGTTTAAATAAACTATTATAACGTTTTTTGTTTTGCTAGGCCTCTACATGCTAATATAAACTGTGTGCGAGTTGATCAAGTTATGTCGAAAAGAAGAAAGTTGTCTTTCTATTTCTAAAAAACATAACTATATTTCCTGATCAAACTCGGCCTATTAATTGTTGAGAATTATGCTATTGACGAGATCAGCTTTTAATTTATTTGAAAGGCGCCAGAGTTCTGCAAGAACCCACTGAACCGTCACATAGCATCTGGCAAACAAAAAAGAAAAATACTTTTAAACTAATAGGTATTGCATCATACCGTAACAAGAATTATTTTTTTAAGATTATTATTCCTGGGCTTATTCAAACATATTGGCAAAGGTAAATTACGTTTTTAAATCTTATTAAACTACTAATAGATTTAATAATAAAAAATAATTATTATTAATAAATTCAATAATAATTAATAACTATTATTAATAACGCACAATGAAAAAGGTTGATAAAAGTAAAATCTTTTATTCCAACAAACTAAAAATATTTGTAAGTTAAATTATGAATTAACTAAATTGGAGAGAACATGAATCAATTTATAAAAAACAGTTGGATAAAGTAATTTAATAATGTTCACTTATTACAATTCATTTCCATGATCTTGTATAAAATTATTTAAACGAAAGTCTCTTTAATAAGAAAATTAATGTCTATATCGGGATTATTTTAAGACTTGTTTGCAAACGCTTAATTTTGTCACAATCAGGAATAAGTAGTCTTACCGGTAAGTTTTAGTGAATTCACGATGGTTGTAGATAACTATGCATAGTTTTTTGGGGTTGAATTGAGCTCACGGCCTTTGATTATTAGTTGATCTTGGTGCTGGTTCCATAGGCTAGTCGCGTAAGCTTCTCTGGTGTCCATCGGTAACGATGTCAGCTAAAGCTCCAGTCTACTCTCGTATGAATAACTTTTTCATCGTAGAGTGGTCTGGATTCTTTAATCCAAAACCAACCAAAAGAATATCAGCTAAACCAAGACGTTCCTCCAACCGAATCCCTCCTTTTTATACTAGAGGTCCAGTTTTCAGACTTCTGCGCATATCTTTTGTTTGTCAAAATATACGTTGATAATCTTATATATTCTTTATAAAATTTATGTTACAAAGTCTTTATTTTTTTTCAGCATAATTCTGCCATCTTTAATTAGTTGAAATATTTCTACTTTCTCTTATCTAGATTGGTAATATGTGTCTTTTGTTCTCTCCAATTCTAACTTTTTCTAATTACATTAAAAAAATACGAAGAATAATTTAACTTTCATTGTACGTTATTTTTTTTAAAAAAAATTAGTCAAAAAAAAAATCTAAATCTACTTTTATTTTTTAGCTTTTACCAAATGCCAATATTTTTGCAACGCATATAAATAAACGTTACACTATATTATCATTTTATGCATTAAAATAATTTTATGTGATCAATGTTTTAATGAAAAGGTTAAGATAGTTCTATAATAGAATAATACCAAAAGAACTGGAAGATTGACACTTAACTGAGAGCTTACATATATATAAAAATAGTATGTGCTTATGTTATGAAATTATTATATTTGTTACCGGAACTAATATTATTTGGCATTAAAACTATTAATACTAAAAACGTGTAACATTATTTTATTCAACTTAATTTTTTTAAAACTGGTATTATGTATAATTTGCTTAATACATTCAGAAACAGTAGTCTAGCATTGGTGGTCGAGAGGTCAGTGACAGCTGCTTTACAAGCAGTTGTCCCGGGTTAGCGGGTTCGCTTCCCGTCTGATACTATGACACATGGGGGGAAAAAATTCAGAAACAGTAAAAAATATAAATAAACTGAAATGTATGTATTGTATATGAAATGACTATCTTAAAAAATAATGTTATCCTATCTTATTATTTTATACTAAAAATTAAAATCACTTATCTTATTTATCAAACACTGAAATGTTTTACTTAATTATTTAAAAAAAAAAACAATAATTGGAAAAAACAAAGAAACAAATTACTTAATGCTCAATCTCAATAAATTACCATATATGTTTAAGATTATGGTGTTAGAGAAACCAATACAATGACCTGTATCCATAGGGTGGATGGAGTACTAATGATCACGATCTCTTCTAACATTAAGACCTCTACAGATGCCACATGAAATTAAATAAATGCCAAGAGCTTCCAGAGATAATGAGTCTTTAGGGCTTGTATAGAATGTTACAATACAATGTTTAATTCTATCCAGATATGACATTCTCCACAAAGTAAAATCAGAGAAATCATGGAGATCATTAAAAACCCAATTTGTATTAACAAACATGATGATACATTAAAACAAGCAAAACTCTCCATACAGTAGTGCCACTCAGTGCAAGCCAGATTAATCAATGGATGTCAGAAGGCTTGTGCATAAAATTCCCATCTAGTGCCTACTCATCCAATATCTCCAGACTAGTTTCTGGTTTGTGGCCTTCATCAGTGAGGAGCCTTGGATCTGAGAGCACTGCAGCTAGATCTTAGGATCTAATGCAACCATCCAGCAGCCACCTTTATCTCTACTTAACTACAAAACTATGAGACTTAATTTGAAAACACTAATATTTCCAGTCCAAACTCATCAGTTTATATAGTCACATAGGTCTGAACTCAGTTCAATACTCACATATTTTGGTATCTTTGGTTCTGTAATAACCATAGCCACTGCTATCCTATTAGGCAGGATTAGTTTTAAGCCAATAAACATCACATGATCACTACTTCTTATGCTTGCTCTTCACTGTTATTAAAACAGGAAAACTCTATATATATTGCCAGTCAGTGCAAGCCAGACTAATCAATGGATGACAGAACGCTTGTGCATAAACTCCTCATCTAGGGCCTACTCATCCAATATCCCCAGACTAGTTTCTGACTTGCGGCCTTCATTCAATGATGAGCCTTAGAATGCAACCCTCCAGCAGCCACCTTTTATCTCTACTTAACTACTAAACTATGACACTTAAATTGAAAACACTATAATATTTCCAATCATAGTCATATAGGTCTGAACTCAGTTCAGTAACCATATATTTTGGTGTCTTCGGTTCTTTAACAACCATAGCCATCACTATACCATTAGGCAGGATTGGTTTTGAGCCAATAAACATCACATGGTCAGTATTTCTTATACTTGCTCTTAACTGTTAGTAAAACACGCAAAATTCTCTATACATACTGCCAATCTTTCCTAATGGGATAGTGGTGCTATGGTTATTAAAGAACCAGGGACACCAAAATATATGGGTACTGAACTGAGTTCAGACCTATATGACTATATAAGCTGATGAGTTTGGATTGGAAATATTATAGTGTTTTTAATTTAAGTCTCATAGTTTTGTAGTTGAGTAGAGATAAAAAGGTGGCTGCTGGAGGGTTGCATTAGATCCTAAGATCTAGCTACAGTGCTCTCAGGTCCAAGGCTCCTCACTGCTGATGTCCACAAGCCAGAAACTAGTCAGGGGATATTGGATGAGTAGGCACTAGATGGGATTTTATGCACAAGCCTTCTTAGTCTGGCTTGCTGAGTGGCAATATGTATAGAGAGTTTTGCCTGTTTTAATAATAGTTAAGAGCAAGTATAAAAATAGTGATCATGTGATGATGATTCATATAAAATACCTTCTATTTAGAAGACTCTAAATAATTTATTATTTTTATTATTTCTACCTGCTTTCTATTGCTATAACATATTGTTATACATCAATGTTTAGAGCATCTCTAAACACCTTTTTATAATATTCATTACCCAGTTGATGACTGGTAAGAGCTAAAATGTGTGTATATATATATATCAAAATATTAATATATAACAAACTAACCAAAGGAAATACATATAAAAACAAAAAAAGACTTATAAATCCAATAGATAATATTATATTTCAACCAGAGGACTGGTTTTCATCAGAAAGAAAAAAAATACACAGTAAAATGGCAATAATCAAAAATTACAGATTTGGTAAAAGATTAAAAATTTAACAAAACCCCCCTCCCTGATTGGTCACAAAATCTAACACAGAATATCTACCCAATCAATGACAAAATTCAAACAAAAAACAAACAAACAAACTACATTCCCCCCTAATCAAGCTTAAATTCTATTAAAATTAAAATAAATATAAAAATAAAAAATCCAAAATTAAAAATTAAAATATACATATGTGCGTACATAGAAAAATTAGACTATGCTCATATACAAAAAATAGCTGTGCTCACATTAATATTCATTAAAAACTAAAATACTTATACATTTTAATCAAAAATTATATATATATGTATGAATACAGATGCCATAGATATATATCCTATTAATATTTTTATATTTACAATGTTGAATTATTATTATAAATTTAAACTTTTATACTAGAGGCTTAATTTTAACTCACAATTTTGGTAGATGAAAGTAGAAATAATTGGTATAAAGAAAAGAATCACAATTCTGCGCACTGTTTATATATATATGTGTGGGAGAATATAATCTGGACTTAGTATGAGATAGTGTGGATAGTTGAAGATTGCTTGAAAGTCTGAGTTCAAATCCCCCATATTTATACTTAGTTATACTTGAACTGCAATTTAACTATTAATATTTTCCAACGATAATTTGCCTATAAATTTATTAACATATTCTATGATTCAATAAAAAAAATGAATTGAGGAAAAATTTGTAAGTTAGTTCTCAACAGACGTAGGTATACCAAACTAGATGCAACTAAAAAATTATTATATTTATATAAACATTATTTTGTAAATATTTCAATTATAATAACCATTATAATATCCACTGGAGGATTTAGCACATAGATAGAAACATGTAAACTAAAATTATTAGAATCTATTTTATAATTAATTCTGTTGCTGTTTATAAACAAGCGCGCACACACCGTGGAAGTTTTAATTTGTTTTTAAATTTTATTTTTTACTATAAATAATACGAGAGCTGCAAATATATATTTTAGTAACAGCAAAAACATATATAATTTCTAATAACGGATAATAAAAAAAAAGCGATTTAATTAACAAAACAAAGTACAATGATATTTTACATCTAAGTGAAAATTAATAAATACAAAAAGTCTTTCATTTAAGTTTAGTATTTTTTAATTTCATCGTACTAAAAAAAAATCTCACAGACATTCAAATGTTACTTTTTTATTATTATTAACATAGACATCTTTGTTTAGACAATAACAGAATGTTTAACTCATCTTGCAAATGAACCAAGAAACATTAAAATTAGCTAATATAATAATTTAATAAAGGATTACAAAGAAACTTTTTTAATCAAGAAATAAATATTAAATATATTCGCTTAGAGTTGTTAAAACAAATGTCTTCATGAGGTAGAGATATAAATACAATCTTTAAAATATGCTGCATATATATGTCCTCTTTCCATTATTATAGGATTGATTATTTGGTCAGATCTCATTTATCATTACTCTGGTTAATATCGATGGCTCAATAGCAAACAATTGCCCGAGACAATAGTAACAGAATGATTTTGGCACCCACTCCAAAATCTAGAAAGTGTCAAACTAAAAAGAAGGAATGACGGATGATTTACCTGTATTATATTTTATCAAGAATGGGAGCAATTAAAGGCCCTCTCTTTAATCATCACTGTAACTAAGATGTCATAGAATAGCGAAATTCTAAATTGTAAACTAGGATAATACAAGGCTCATAGTACCAGTTTCAGAGAAACCTCTTCATCAGCTACATCTAGTTGCAACATTATAAACCACAAATCAAAAAAGGTTTGAATCTTACTTATATTAAGAATTTATTTGTTTACTTTGGGGTACGTTAACAAACACACACACACATGTATATATATATATATATATATTGTGAACAGATATACATAATTATCTCTTCCAATATTTTATAAACTTTACCAATAATATAAAATATATATGTAATTTAGATAGTATACAACTATCTTTTGCTCATACACTATGAATAAGCAGCACTTCACATCAATACATACATGTCTTAAAAATATGGAAATCCACAATCATACTTAGTTCCTGCTTTTAATTAAACCTACATTCATTGACAGTGCTGGGAATGGTGTGTGATTCTATTTAACATATATATCTAAAAATGCTATGCCATTTAATATTTACATCTATTTAAACTTACATGTTTCATTATTATGAGTCTTTAAAATGAGATACTTACTTTGCCTTGGGATTTATAATTTCAACCTTTAAAAATAATAAGCTGATATGAATCACCCTTCATTTCTAGCAATGTCAATGAATGTTGGTTTATTTAAAAGTAGGATTAACAAAGCGTATGCCACACTTGAATGAGAAGCTATAACGATACACAGAAATTATTCTACGCTAAGCGCTTTCAAGGTCTTTTGCCTCATATTCATAGCGGTACTGTGAGCTGCAGAATGAAAAAACAGGGCAAGGGAAACAAAACAGTATGCAAAGCATATGCAAATGAACTAGATAGTCCAATGTTTGGAGATGTCAAAGCAGGTATCTCGTCTATTGATGGAGTTATTATTGCCATTAATAAAATATGCTTCTCTGATTTTCCGCTTGATGTCATTTTTCTCAATACAGACTATTTTAGGGCTGGAAGGTTCAAACAAATGTCCTGTCTTCTTGGAATGCTCTAAAAATGTTGATGAATTATCATTGTTTTTCATAGCTCTATTATATGTATATCTGTGTTGTGCTGTCCTGTTGATTATGCCTGCCTTGGTCTCTCCAAAATAAATGGCCCGGCAACCAGGTTGTGGGCAAGCTATGCTGTAAACGACATGGGGAGTCTGAGAAGGTTCAATTTTGTCCTTAGAGTTATTGATTAGACAATTAGTGCATGGGGGTGTATGAAAGCTAATTTTAAATTTATCGGCCAAAACCTTGATTAATTGATAGGAGATTTTAGGTATGTGGGGAAGAGTAATATATGGAAGTTTAATATTGTTTTTATTGTCAGTGATTTTCCTAAAAAATTGTTTGATTTTATTGTTAATAGTGTTGAGTTTATAGCCTGCTTGCATACTGTTTTGTTTCCCTTGCCCTGTTTTTTCATTCTGCAGCTCACAGTACCGCTATGAATATGAGGCAAAAGACCTTGAAAGCGCTTAGCGTAGAATAATTTCTGTGTATCGTTATAGCTTCTCATTCAAGTGTGGCATACGCTTTGTTAATTTTGTAGATTAAAAGTAGGATCTAAATATGGCTGGCCACTCATACTTTTAAACATTTGTTGACAGAGTGCTAACAATTCACAGAGAATGTGTGAAAGATAGTTCACTTCCACTTAAATAACATATATATTTAAACATGTGGTTACTTAATATTTACATATATAAAAGACTGAAATGGATTTGGGCTGGACATATTATTAGAAGAGATAATAATAGATGGACAATTGAAATCTTAAATGGGATTACAAAAGATGGTAAAAGAGCCAAAAAGAGACCACATATAAGATAGATGGCTGAAATAAGAAAGTGTGCAAGGATGATGTGGAGAAGAGAAGCTAAAGATTGGAGAAGATGGATTGAACTTGGAGAGACCTTCATCCTGCAGTGGATTGATGATGATGATGATATATATGTAGTCAAATAGATATCCAATTCTATTTTGTATAAATCTCACCAAATGAATTACATATGTACATGACATAACTAACTATATAATTAATATATTACAGAACTGTATCTTATAATATTATGAGTTAAGCACTATCTATTAGTTCATTATTGAACTAAGATATAAGACACTACATGGCAGTCAAATTCTCTTTATGAATTATGACAATACAAGGCTAGTAGACATGATTTCAAAGGAAATGCCACCAGCTGTACCAAATCTCAGTGTTTTACACAAGTGGTTATATAGTATTTGCTTATTTAATTCAATTTGTGAGATTTATATAAATGAAATCCCTATCTAACTAAAATATACTTGTTTATGTGCTTATTTAATTATGTAAGAAGCAACACATAAACAATTATGAATTTTACATATATATAAAGTAACATTTATAAAAAAATCCAGAATATAATTATATGTGTTTTATCTATCACACATTAATATAAAGGAAGTGAAATTTGCTTAATATAAATAAGATTCAAGACTATTCTGATTTAGAGTTAGTGATATTGGAGCTTGGCATACATGAGGAAAGGGATATCCCTGAAATGTGTTCTGTAATCCTTGCATTATCATAGTTTACAAATTCAAAAACTGGCTATTACATAACATCTTATATCTCTGTTACATAATGAGCTGAGTGTGGGTACTTAAATTATCTTGTTCATAATATTATAAATATATAAAATCAAGATTTTCCATACGATAATGCCACTCAGTGCAAACCAATGAATGCAGGAAGGTTTGTGCCTAAAATTCTTATCTAGTGACTACCCATCTGTGAAAAACAGAATGATTAAGCCTAAAGACTGGTGATATTGTGATGTTTGATGGTATATAAAATCACTAATATATTAATAACACAATTAAATATATTTGAAAACTTCAGTTTAATGCTAGATAAGTCAAACAAAAATTAAAATATCAGAAAAAAGACTCCCCATAACATGCTGAATGATCAACAAGGCTCATCATTCCCATTCAAATGTCTTCATTGTCATTCATTATTTATTCATATTTTGAAATGTTTTAATATAAATAAATAATCAATTAGTTTTATTATTTGAGAGTACATAAGAAGTTTGAATGCTGAAAGAACTGATACTGGAATGAATCAAACAATCTTAGTCCTGGCACACTAATGCTACATTACTGATAAACGGCACTGTAAGGTCATTTTTGTATGTGGATTTACCTTGCTCTCGAACTGCCATTTTTAATGTTATTTTGCCAATTTTATGGTTCTTTTATCAAGAAAACTGTATAGAATAATGCTGCCACCTTTAGAATTTATTTTCCACTAATAACTCAATAATATTTAAATTTAATGGTATAACAATAATATAAGCACTGCCTTTCAAGATGCTGACTGGTTGTTTCTTCTGTTCTCCACCAGAGGTCACCTGTCAGTAAATTTTAAAAATTCAATTTTTCGTTTTGATTTTGCAAGTGAAAACATATGTTTTAAACCCTCTTTTTTTACACATTTATAAATTTTTCACAAAATATGTGTGAAATATAAATTATTTTAGAGGAAGAATTCAGATTTTAGTACAAAATATTTACTTTTACAAGAAGGCAAATTAACAAATAAAGATCGACAATATATGTTTTCAATTTGTAACTGGATAACAAACATAAGTTTTATATTTACCAGTATAGATTATTTTTGCCACTTATAAATAGAAATGTTTTTTTTTAATTTTCGTTCACTTTAATAATCTAATGAATTAATTTATGTTTTAGAAACTTAACTAAAACAAACATAGATTTAAAAGATAAATATATTTTTACTGCTGATTCTGCAGCTGACCAATCAAAAGTTTGGACTTTTAATTGAATCTGCCAATAGGGATTTTGTACTACAAAGGAATTAAACCATGCACAATGAAATTAAAATAATCACATAGTTTTATTGCTTAGAAGTTTATAGAAAGTTTGAGCCCTGGAAATGCCAAAACTGGAATCAATTTAAGGACCTTATGCTCCTAAATTGGGCATTCTACCATTGCACTAAATCACACAGCATGTCTAAATAATCTGCAAGCATATAAGTCTTGTAAGCTATAAACAATTGCAAGTTTTTATAATAAATTTATCAACTTTATCAATAAATAAATATTAGACTGGATAATGTTATATTATTATTAATCCGGACAGAGAATAAACATAGTTTAGGGTCAGTATATATCTTCTTGATAAACTATATAGAGCATGATATCATTTTAATTATATCCCATTTTTCACTCACATGTTATGCAAAATAAATATGGATCAAATGTCACACTGAACCAATAATCTAGAAATTACATCAATTAAAAATCTTAGTTTTAAATATCTAACTGCTGCTGAAACTTCTGCAAAAATAAAAAATAAACATTGTCATTTAATCATCAAATATCACATTATTAGATAATGAGGTGTCTCAAAATCTGTCTCTAAAAAAGCAACAAAGTTGTGATGGAGAATAAAAAAGACTACTTTAGAGACATCAGAAACTCAAATCAAACAGTTATATTGGGAAATATTTAATCAAATTAGAAAATCCATAATTAGACTCATTGCAGTCAAAATCTGTGTGACAATTGTAATGGTTTTGGATGATCATAATAAAATAAGAGACCTCCTCACAATAGACCAATACAAACCAACGATAAAAAAATCTTACAATAGTTGTAGAAACAAAGCTACTAACAATATTCAAAAAAGCATCACAGCTATTTCACTGATTCTGGAAAAAAAACAATTTCAGCAAAATTCCACTTCTCTATGATCTATAAGGTCCATATTTCATTAAGACTTGTTGTTAGTTTAAGAAATTTACCATGGCAAAATGTGTCAAGAATTCTCAAGTTTTTTTGTTGTGTAAGACATGGCTCTTTGTCCAGAATTCTAAATACTTTGTGGGATTAATCAAAAACATGAAAATAGAAAGAATTGGCATCTTAGCAACCTTAATATGGAAAGGTTATTCCCAAACATAATCAGTGTTGAAACATTATTTAATGTGAGAAAGAAAATTAAATGAAAATGATATCCTATATGCAAGAAAAAGACTTCGCATTTATAGTATAATAGTTGTTAACATTTTACATAACAACAACAGTCTTTCAGCACTAACAAACCAAGATATGGTCATGGGTTTACTAATGTTACCCCTGAATAGCAATACTGACATGAGAAAGCTGTCACAGAAGATAGGGTTCATTATACTGATGATATATTCATTGTATGGACATATGGAAAAGCAGTAAGAATGACAAAAATTAAAATTCTTAGATGTTCTCATGACAAAACTACCTCATAGCAAAATTGAAATTGCTGTTTAGAAAAATCCACATATATAGAAAAATAAAAAAAATTCTTAGCATATAGATCCAATCATGACTGAAATACCAAAAATGAAAATATATCATTAATTTGGAAAAGAACAAAAAAAATTCTTCAGAAGCCAGTGACTTAGAAAAAGTCCAAAACATCATAAAATGGTTATTCATCAATTATCATAAAAAAAAAATTAAGTAAGTAAACAAAACAATGATAAGTACTATAACAGGAGTGAAAAGGATGTTTCTTATGGCCCACCAGTGGGTTGCCAAGAAATAATAGACTGCCTGCCTGAATTTATAAAGAAAAAAGTAAACAATGCAACATTAAATAATTACACATAAAAATAAATATTTTTTTTTACATATACAGCTACTACAGGTGAAAATCAACTCATCATAAACAAGAAGATTGTGTATCATTGGGTATCTGCTGATTAGTGGATCATATGCAAAACCTCTTTCCAAATGCACATTGATGCATATTTCGGTTACAAATCCATTGGCTTGAATACATTCATGATACAATGCAAAGATACAACTGGAAGCATTGAATATGTTTAATAAGCTGTGAAGCCCATAACTGTGTTTTTCTGTTGTGATAGGTGCGCACATAAGTAATTTATTATGAAGAATTAGTAATCTATCAAATTTAAGAAGGTTTTAATCTATGAAACAATTGCAAAGAAAATAATATATATACAATTATATATCATACAAGTTTGTTCTTCCAAAAAAAAAAAAAGGAAATGTTGATAGACATCTTAAAATCATGTATGTAATATGAAGCCCTTGTCCTAAAAAATGTGCCCGCTATTGAAAATAGTATATCCATTGACATGAACAATCCACTATTCATTTCAATACAAGAAAAGATTTCTTTTTCTTCTAAGCAAAGTGATATGCAAATTTGATTTTTTTTAAAAAAAGAAAAGATAAGGAACTGAAACAAGGGTGCAAAAAAGAGAACTTTTCATCTTATAAAATCAGTTTTTGTTCTTTTCTCTTAAACAGAAGGGGGTACTACTTCATTCAAACCCCAATATTTCACTATGCCTTGTGAACAAATGAAGAATACTACTAACAGTTAGAATTATACATTTATTAAATGCACATTGATTATGTAAGTAATATTTACTGAGGCTATAACCTCGGTAATATGCTTATAAAATGCGATAGTAGGGACCTCTACAGGTGTTTTAACCACAAGCTCTTTTCTTCCATAGCGTAAGCTTGTGGTTAAAACACCTGTAGAGGTCCCTACTATCGCATTTTATACGCATATTATCGAGGTTATAGCCTCAGTAAATTTTACTAACAGTTAGCTAAATCTAATCTGGATCATTTGTTAATAATACATTGAATAACTCCAGCCAAAAAGAAGAAATGGGCTTATTTAAATGACAGCTAGAAATTACAAAACTATATTATCATCCTAAATGGACTTTTTATCAGAAAAGAAATAAATGCCAATTATTTTGTTTTGGGGAGTCTTCTATTTAAAATCTGATTTGTATTTTGTTTTAACTAATCTGAATTTGTAAATAATGCTTTTATCCAAATATTATTTTAAGAAACTATTAGTTTTAAAAAAAAAAGAGAAAGAAATGAATTTGTAATAACTGCTTTTTTCTTGTTAAAATTATTAAAAAAAAAAAAAATTATATATCATGTATGTATGTTAAGGTTATGAATTTTACATAAAATATTAATAAGAGGAAAAGGCAAAAAATTAATGATAATCATCTAAATGCAGTGCGTGCATATAAATTGTCTAAGTCTCAACTGTAATTAATGATGTAATTATTTCCATAGATGCATTTGTTTGTAAACTTATATTTGATTACTGAAAATTGGATTTTATGTAGATGGATTTATATATGTGCAGTTGCTTGTTCAATATTTAACAGTTTACATATGTTCTAATCCATATAGGAGAATACACACCTATCAGTTTAATGATTTTAGGGATCAATCTGAGAATGAGTCATCAAAGTATAAAATGTAGTTATAATAAATTAGGTGTAGGACCAAAAGGCCACTCTTTATAATTATTGCACAGAAGGTTTATTCAGTTAGGGTCAGGACCAAAAAACCATCACTTTATAGTTATTATTATATAAATGATGACATTTAGAATTAGAATCTAAAAAGACCATTCCTTATGATTATTGTCATAGATAGTGTTGATATTTATCTCAAATACAACATATGTATACATAAGTAATAGAAGATATGCAAGTCAAAGAAATGTATTTATGAATTCATATCATCATCATTATCAACCATTATCAATCCACTGCAGGATGAAGGTCTCTCCAAGTTTAATCCATCTTCTCTGATCTTTAGCTTCTCTTCTCCACATCACCCCTGCACACTTTCTTATTTCATCCATCCATCTCACATGTGGTCTCTTTCTGGGTCTTTTACAATCTCTTGGAATCCAGTTTAAAATTTCAATAGTCCATCTATTATCATCTCTTCTAACAATATGTCCAGCCCAACTCCAATCTTTTAATTTTTTCAATGAGGTCAGTAACACCTGTTTGTTCTCTTACCCATACATTGCATTTACGATCTCTTCTTGTTACTCCTAACATACATCTCTCCATACTTCTTTGAGTGGTCTGAGGTCTCTGAATTGCTCTTCTATTAAGTGTCCAAGTCTCAGATCCATAAGTAAGAACTGGTAAAACACATTTGTTAAAAACCTTCCTTTTCAAACACATAGGCATATTTCCTTTTAGTATCAAGTTATTTCTACCAAAAGCACTCCAACCAAGTTTAATTCTATGATTAATTTCCTCCATTATGTTTCCATCTGTATTAATAATCTGACCAAGGTATTTGTAACTGTTAACTTCTTCTAATTCATCATAATCAATCTTTATTTTCATATTTTGAGCAAATCGATTAAACATTACTTTAGTCTTTTTAACATTTATCTTTAGTCCTACTTTTCTACTTTCATCTGCTAATTCCTGCAACATTTCCTGCAGCTCTGAAGCATTATTTGCAAAAACAACTACATCATCTGCGAAATCTAAATGACTTAAATAATCACCATTTACTTTCACTCCTTTAGTTTCCCATTTTAATCCACAAAATACTTCATGCAGCACTGCTGTAAAAAGTTTTGGAGATATGGAGTCACCTTGTCTTACACCTTTCTATGTTGACTTTCCCAGTGTCATTATGTAATCTAATTGTTGCTGTTGCATTTTTATAAATATTCTTTAAAATATGACAATATCCTGGATCTATACCTTGATGATCTAATGCTTTAATGACTGAAGAAATGTTTATAGAATCAAATGCCTTTTCATAATCTACAAATCCTAAGCATAATGGCAACTCATATTCATTTGTCCTTTCTATAACTTCTCTCAATACCTGGATATAATCTACTGTACTAAAACCACTTTTAAATCCAGTTTGTTCTCTTGGTTGGTGGAAATCCAATGTTCTCTGTAGACGAGTTGTAATTATCTTGGTAAAATTTTTATATAAAACTGATAAAAGGCTGATAGGTCTGTAATTTCTAATATCTTCTTTATTACCTTTTTTAAATATTAATATTATTACTGCATTCTTCCAATCATCCGGTACATCTTTATCATTTAGACATTTGGTATATAACTTTGCTAAAAAATTTTCTATTTCTTCACCTGCTTCTTTTAATATATCAATTATAATTCCATCATTACCTGGAGCCTTTCCTTTCTTCATACATGTAATTGCATGTCTCACTTCTTCATTTAAAATTCTGGGCAATTTGGAAGATGTAATAGATATAGGAGGTACTTGTTCTTTATTACCATATAATTCTTGATAAAAATCTTCTACCAATTTCATGATGTCATCTCTCCGTTTAGTAATAATTCCATCTTTTTTTCTTATTGCAGATATAAATTTCCTACCAATACCAAAATGTTGTTTTGCATTCTTAAGACTTTTATTTTCTTCTACAGCTTTCCTTGCTAGTTCACAGTTATACTTTCTTATATCATTTTCAACTCTTTTCTGCACCATTTTACAAAATTTGAGATATTCAATTCTTTTTAAGGCATCATTTTTGTATAACTTCATATTTCTTCTTTTGTCCATAAATTCTCTAGTCTCAGTAGAAATTTTATTGGTCAATTGCTGTTTCTTTCTACCAGCTATCTTTGTTGCAGTTTTCAAAAGTGTATCAGTTATTTTCATATTAATTTCATTCAAATCTGAATCATGTTCAAAATCTACTAATACTTGAAACCGATTTGTAAGTTCTAATTTAAATTCATTAGAATGTTTCTGAAGATTAGGAATATCAACTGTAAATATTGTTTTTCTTAATAATTTTTGTCTCTCTAGTTTTACATTAACACGTATCTTACACCTTACTAATCGATGATCACTTCCTGTGTTAAATTTATTAAGAACATTACAATCTTGTAATATGTATTTCCTGTTAGTCAAAATATAATCCAATTCTGCTGTACCTTCATTTGGATGCTTCCATGTCCATTTCCTTTTAACATTTTTCTCAAAAAAAGAATTCATAATATAAAGTTTTTCTTTTTCTGCAAACTCCACAAGTCTATGTCCTCTCTCATTTCTATTACCATAACCAAAATTACCCACAGCACTTTCATCTTTCATAATTGAGTCCAAAGAAAGTTTGTACACTAAAATCTCTAGGGCTCATAAATATAATCAAGCTCTTTTGACAAAGACTGTTAAAATATGCATAAAGTGTTACACACAAGATCTTATATATATATATAATTCTTTTCTTTATGCCTATTTATCAAACAATAACTCTTAAATGTCATAATATCGTATATATATTATATCTGTATATACGCATGGGTATATACGCGTATTCAATGTGTATACACGTTTGTATATTTATTAATGTTTGCACATATATACAACAGCTTGCGTGGTTTCTACGACATTTTAAGTTGATCAATGTATTTTTCCCCTCAACTATTTAGGATATGTAATATTTGATAAAATGCAAAAAAAAAAAAAAATCAATACTTTAATATTGACAAAAATATTTGTTATGAAAAGATCTTAATATACTTCTTATTCCCCAATGGAGGAGAAAAAATCCATTTCTACTCAAAGGCTACATTTCAAATCATATTATTCAAATATCAAAATAATAATAATGTAAAAAAATAATATAATAACATGATAATTTTTTTGTAGAAAAAAAAATGTCAATTTTTTCTAGAGTGCATATTTTGCAAACCAAGTTATTTTAAATAATTTATGAGGTACATATTGAAAAGCCCACTCTTTCTCCGCGTAGTGACAGAACTTTATATCTATAAATGAAATTCAAACCGCTAGAAGAATAATAAAAAAAGAAAGCTGCTAATTTTTTTTTTCTTATTATTGAAGATGTAAATCTGTTATTGACATATTTCAAACACAAGAGCTTGCATTATCAAATTCTTTCTAATAAATGAAAAGCTAAGAGAGTTTTATTGACACAGACCATCAAATAGTGGAAGACAAGAGACAGCTTTCGCAAACTTAATGACAAGTACGCAAACCTCGCGTAAATGATAGATGATTGAAACAAACAAACCAAACAATATGTCACATAGCAAAAAAAAAATACAATAACTTACTTTTTAGCAAATGCACCGTTCAGGGTTGGTAGATATTTCAAAGCTTCGGTGAAAGATATTCTAAAATAAAATCAGATTTAAATTAAAGTACAATAAATAATCAAAATAATTATGAAAGGAGGAATAATCTATGCAAAGTTTACCTGGCTTCTTCGGTTTTATAATTAATCACCGCATCTTGAAGGGCCAGAAGATCTAACTGCGCCTAAAGTAAATCAATAAATAGACCGTTAAATTAAAAAAATATATATAAATGCATAAAAGCATGGAGTGACAACAGTAAAATGCATGAAAATAAAATGTGCACATACAAAGTTATCTTACACCTAGATTACACAATCAATTTATACTTTTATATGCCTTTCCACTTCAGAATTAATGAAGAAGTAATACTTTCAGAAATTAATTCAATAAACATTAACGGTGATGATTGGTTTATTGATGATCATGTGATATTTTAATGATTTAATATAAACCTCAGGCAAAACAATAAATATGTTTTTGATTAATAAAAAGGTAAATATATCAAAATATTCAGATACTGAACTGGTTTCAGATCTGTACGACCTATATGCAAATTAGCTTGGATTGAAAACATTGATGTGTTTTTCAATTTGGACTGATAGCTTTAGAATTAAGGAAAAAGTAAAAAGATGGATGCTGATTAAGGAACATTAAATTCAAAGTTCCAGATCTAAAGCTATTCACTAATAAAAGCCATCAGCTAAAAACTAGTCTGAGGATATTGAATGAGGAAGCATGGATAAGGATTTATAAGGCACTAGCGTCTAGTGTTTATTAAACCTTGCACTAGGTGGTGCTGTTGTTATAGAAAAATTTGCTAATGTTTTAACAGCTTGTGTAAGCACAAGACAAGGTGATCATGAAATGTTTTAAATATATATAGGTTTCAATAGACTATAGCTTTTTTTTTGTCAACATATTTTCTCCAACTAAAAAATAATTTGCATATAACAGTAAACATACAGTAAAATAAAAAAGAAATATGCTCTATATCAGTGTTCCCAATCTTTGTGCTCCCCCTCCATTGACTTTTAGTAAATTATCTGGTATCCTCTATTCCTTATAATTAGAAATAAGCAATTAAAGAGTTACCATGTAGCACATCACACACATGTACAGGAAGTGCAGATGCCTAAGAAAGAAGCCTAGAGGAGGCACAAATCTGGCAAATTTTACTAGTTAATTTGAATCTTAACCAGGATTTTTGAATTATCAGACCCTGCAGCTATGCAACCTCACCGTGTCTGTGTCCGAAAAGAAAGAATGAAAAAGTATGACTGCAAATATTTTAGTTTGGCTGTTGATTCTAGTACTGACATTTCAGCAACATCACATTGTGCTATTTTTGTCAGATACTGTATGGAACAGAATTCAATTTGTGAAGATTTTTTGAAATTTCTTCCTATGAAGAATCAAACTAGAGGTAGTGATTTTCTCAATAGTATTTATACTTTTCTAGAGAGTAATAATATTGAAATAAAAAAATTGGTTTCTGTGTGCACTGATGGATGTCCTTCAATGATTGGATCCGAGAAGGGATTTGTTTCCCTATTAAAAAAGAAATATAATCTAAAAATCTTTTATCATTTCATTGTTTAATTCACCAAAAAAACTTGTAGGCACATATATCCATTAAAGAAGTAGATGCTGTAATAAAAACTGTCATAAACATTGTGAATTATATTCGAGCCCAAGAATTAAACCACAGAAAATTTAAAAATCTTTTGGAAGAAATAAATAGTAATTATGGTAATGTACTTTTGCATACTTCGGTGCAATAGCTAAGCAGAGGTAAAGTTTTGAATCGCCTTTTTTCATTACGTCATGAAATTATTTCATTTTTACAAGAAAACAATAAAACTTATAATGAGTTTGACAGTGATGGATGGTGGTGTCTTTTAGCTTTTTTATGTGACATCACAGAAAAACTTTGTGATCTTAATATTAGTTTGCAAGGTGAAAATAAAATTATTTCACAAATGACAAATAAAGTATTTGCTTTTGAAGAAAAACTAAATATTTATTATCAAGATATACAAAACCAAATACTACATCATTTTCCAACATTGACAAATGCTAAGCAAGATGGTAGTAGTGACATTTCTTCAGAAACCTATGTAATTATTTTAAATTATTTAGATACCTTATTGAAAGAATTTAAAAGTAGATTTCAAGATTTAAGAAATATTAAGAATTATCTTTTGCTTATAAAAAATCCCTGGCACTTAGAAATAGCAACTATTGCACAATTAGCTGCATTTGGACATGATTGTTAAGCTATTCAACGAATTTGCTGAATTTAAAAATGACACAAATTTGGAAGCCATTTTTAAAAAGAAAAGGAAGGGAAAGGAGTATATGGAATTTTGGAAATTTGTGTCTGAAAAATATAAAACTCAAAAAGTGTGCACAAATGTTGCTCACATTGTTTGCATCAATATATCTTTGTGAATCATCTTATTCGAAAATGAAATATGTGAAGAATGTGCATAGAAACAGACTTACTGATTTACACCTTGATGATATATTAAGAGTAGCATGTAGCACATATAAACCAGATTTATCTAAAATTGTTAAAAGTTTATCTCAACATCAAAAATCACACTGATATTTAAATAAATGTTTATAACAAATAAAAGTGTTTGTGTTTTATTAATATGTTAATTCTAAGATATAGTAAAGTATAATAAAGATATAGTAAAGTGATCCACAAACTGTGGAATGCATGGATTGAGAAGTCAGACGTTTTTTTATGTGACACCAATTAGTTGCCGCGGCCCGCTTGATGTAGCACACAAATATATGTGGCCCAGAAAAAAAAAGGTTGAGTATCCCTGGTCTAGTCTAATGAATAATTAATAAAAAATATTAATAACCAATTAATCTAAAGCAACTCCATCCAATGGATATTATTTATGCTTTTGTAGTATAATGTAAATAATGCCCACTGGATGGAATTGTTGTAGAGAAGTTAGGCGCGTGATTGTAAAAGAAAAAACATCTTAATAAGGTTCCAATAACGAAAGAAATCATGTAGATGTTAAGTAAATTTTTATTTATTTTCAGTAGTTTATTACAATTTAAGATTGATTACTTTAAATTTTATAAAGAAGGCAATACTATAGACAAATTTTTTTAAGACTAAAATTAGACCATTTGAAGTATTTGCTATCAACCAAGTTATTAGTTGTTTCTTTTCTAAACTAATTTTAAAATTGCGTAGTACATCTTGATTATTTATTTTAGACGTAGAATTGATAAATATTTTTCTCACTAATAACAGAATGGTTAATAGTTTTGACTCATTCTTTTACATTTTATTATCCAAAACTTAAAAGACAACAAAGTATCCAAATAAATCTAGTCTTGTTGAAAGGTCAAGAAATAATGTCACAAACAGAAATTGTTTTGAAAATTTGTTTTTAAATCTAAGGTTTGTCAGTGTTCAATCTTTTGAAAATGAAACTGATTTTTAAAATAAAATTTAAAAAAAGAGTGTACTACCCCATACTGGCTAGTCACTTCACCTGCCTTCTGGCAGAGAACACAACATTAAAATACTAAATTATAAAAAAAAAAATTGTTCTAACAAAAATAAACAATATGTATAATAATAAAGTATATAATGCATTAATATAAGCGAAAAGATTTAAACAACAATTAGAATAGCTAATTAGAATTAAATAATTAATAGATAGTTTACATGGAAAGAAATGAAATTTCATACAAATGAAAAATAAGAACGAAAATCATGACAAGAGTTTTAGGATCAGTTTATGTAATGTAATAATTATTATTCCTACTTAAACCGCGATATGAAAATTTATATATTGTACAGCTAAATCCATTAATATAATGTAAATTATTACTAGCGTTATTAAAAACATAATCACCATCATTTTCAACCATTATCGACCCACTGCAGGATGAAGGCTGTCCACGTTCAATCCATCTTCTTTGATCTCTAGCCTCTTTTCTCCACATCAGTCTAGCGCACTTTCTTATTTCATAAATCCATCTCACATGTGATCTCTTTCTGGGTCTTTTACAATCTCTTGAAATCCAGTTTTAAGATTTCAATAGTCCATCTATTATAATCTCTTCTGGCAATATGTCCAGCCTAACTCCATTTCAGTCTTTTCATTGTTTCAAAGAGATCAATAACACATGGTTGTTCTCTTACCCATATATTGCATTTTCAATCTCTTCCTGTTACTCCTAACATGCATCTCTCCGTACTTTATTGAGATGGTCTGAAAAATCTATATTGCTCTTCTATTAAGTGTCCAAGTCTCAGATCCATAAGTAAAAACAGGTAAAACACATTTATTAAAAACCTTCCTTTTCAAACACATAGGCATATTTCCTTTTAGTATGTTATTTCTACCAAAAGCACTCCAACCAAGTTTAATTCTATGATTAATTTCATCCATTATGTTTCCATCTGTATTAATAATCTGATCAAGGTATTTGTAGCTGTTAACTTCTTCTAACTCATCATAATCAATCATTATTTTCATATTTTGAGAAAATCCATTAAACATTACTTTAGTCTTTTTAACATTTATCTTTAGTCCTACTCTCCTCTGATAACTCCTGCAGCATTTCCTGCAGCTCTAAAGCATTATTTGCAAAAACAACTACATCATCTGCAAAATCTAAATGACTTAAATAATCTCCATTTACTTTCACTCTTTTAGCTTCCCATTTTAATGCACAAAACACTTCTTGCATGCTGTAAAAAGTTTTGGAGATATGGAGTTGCCCCATCTTACACCCTTTTCAATGTTAACCTTCCTAGTGTCATTATGTAACCTAATTGTTGCTGTTTCATTTTTATAAATATTCTTCATATAACAATATCCTGGATCTATAACTTGATGGTCCAATGCTTCAATCACTGAAGAAATGCTTATAGAATCAAATGTTTTTTCATAATCTACAAATTCAAAGTATAATGGTAACTCATGTCGACATTTATGTACAGTGTAAATGAATTTTATAACTTATAACAATTAATAAATTACATTTTTTAAATAAAAAAAATATTATCTACACATTATAAAATAAATGTATATTTTACTTAAATTTGTAAATTTATTTAATTTTACAACTTTCCTTAATAAGTGAACCCACAATTCACAATCAACAATCACGGGATCATTTTTTAAATGAAATCAAGATGTAAACATATAACCATCATCATTTTCAATCATTGTAGGATGAAGTTTAATTTAGTTTCTCTAATCCATAGCCTAATGTTCCACATCACTCTAATAACAGTTCCTTATTTCATCCATATATCTTCCCTATCTTTTGACTTTCAGTAACTGTCCATATATTACCATCTCTTTTAACAATATGCCCATTCCAGAATCATTTCCAATCTCTTCATTCTTTAAATGAGAGTGTGAATAATACCTGTTTAATTCTCAGACCCAAATACTTTCTTCTGATCCTTTTTTGTGAATTTCAACATACATCTTTCCATTGCTCTTCTTTTAAGCATCCAAATCTGAGATCAATAAGTAATGACTGGTAAAACACATCTATTAAGAAACTTCCTTTTTTAAAACATGTAAGCATGTTTCCTTTCAGCATTAAATTATTTTTACTAAAAGCATCCCATTTAAGATTAATTCTATGATTAATTTCCTCCATTATGTTTCCATCTATAATAATAATCAGAATCAAAGAATCTGAAGAGGTTAACTTCTAATTCAAGATTATCAATTTGCCCTGTGAGGTTTGGCACAGGGGTAGAGTAGTGCATACTGGTGCTAATGAGCCATAGATTGCAACCAGGTCTATTATTTCTGGTGCTCAAATTTTTTACGAATATCTAAGCAATAAAGTCAGTTATTTTTTTAATTACCAAATTCAATTTCCTTCCTCTGAGAAATTCCATTAAATATTACTTCAGTCGTTTTAAGATTTATCTTTAGTCCTACTTCTCTGCAAGAATTCTTATAATGATTGAAAGTCTGAATTATTATTTGGGGGGGGGGGGAACTACATAATTTTCAAAATCTGAATGACTTATATAATGTCCAAGTGTTTTTTTATTCCCTAGTTTCTGATTCTATTTCACAAAATACATATTGTAAAAAGTTTGATAAGTATGGTCCCACCCTATTGTACAACTGTAAACTTCAGTCTTCTTACTGTATTTTGACAAATATTCTTCAAGATATAATATTCTGAATCTATATTTTAATGCTCCAAAGCTTTAGTGATTGTGGAAATGAAATATATTCTTCTTCTCACCATATATCTTTTTTATGCATTGATATGACTGGTCAATTAAAACTGTCAGATTGATCGAATATAAAATAAATTAAGCATCATTATAGAGACAAAATAAAGGTGGATTTATTTGATTGTGGAAATTCATACAAGCCCAAAACATAATAACAAGTTATATATAATGATTTTTCTATAACTACCATCAATACTTGATTACAATCTATCCTGCTAAAACCCACTTTGAAGTCCAACTTATTCTTTTGGCTTTTTTGAGTCCAAAGTTCACCGAGACAAGTTGTAATTATTTTTGGTAAAGTTTTGTATAGAATTAACAGAAAACTGATACATTTAGAATTTCTAATCACTTCTTTATCATCTTTCTCAAATATCAATATTACTAAAGAATTCTTCCAATCATCTGGTGCAACTTCATCATTTAGATGATTGATATATAATTTTTTCCAACAATCCATCTTTTTTAAAATATCAATACTAATTTGATCACTTTCTGGAGTTTCTGCTTTTTTCATAGATTTAATTGCATATTTCATCTTTATGAAAAATGTTGTGCAATTCAGAAGATATAATTGTTGAGATTATTTTGTTTTTATTCTTTATAGAATTTTACAACACATTTCATCATGCCATTCCTTTTTATTTTAATATTGTTTCAATCTTTTCTTCTATTTGTTCAAACGACTTTCTTTCCATTAACAAGAGGTTAGTTTTATATTTTTGAAAATTTTTATTTTTTTCTACAGCTCTCTTTGCCAATTCAGTTATAATTTCTTATAATGTTCTTTTCATTAAATCCAATTAAATTATATACTCTTCTTTTTAAAAACATTATTTCTTCTCATCAAACACACATATATATATATATATATATATATATATATATATATATTCACATCTTTAACACCAACGTTTTGACTACTTTTACCTATAGTCATTTTCAAGGATCTGTAAAAATACATATTTACATCCTTATTATTACAAATTAAATTAATATATAAAATGTATATACTTTATCATAAAACAATAACCTTTCTCTTTTATCTATCAATATATCTTTTTACATACATACATATTACATTATATAATCTACACTTACTCATTAATCTCTAACCTTTTTTCTTTTTACTTACACATTTCTTTATATAAAAATACTAATAATATTTTCTTATTGGTCTTTTTATACTTCTAACCTGTTACTTTAACCAATACCATTTCATGCAATTTTAATTTGTTTTTATTTCAATGTACCATTTACATAATTCATTCTATTCAAAACAGGGTCTTCTTTCTTTATATACAGAGAGAATGATAAAAGAAAGTTTGTATATAAAGAAAGAAAACCCTGCTTTGAATAGAATGAATGGTACATTGAAATAAAAACAAATTAAAATTGCATGAAAAGGTATTGGTTAAAGTAATACGTTAAACGTATAAAAAAGGCAACAAAAAAAAATGTAGGTATTTTTATATAAAGAAATGTGCATGTAAAAAGGAAAAGTTTGGAGAGTAAAAAAGTATAGATTATATAATGCAATATGTATGTAAAAAGATATATTGATAAATGAAAGACAAAGATTATTGTTTTTATGATAACGGTATATACATTTTTATATATTTGTATTTGTAATAATAATGATGTAAATATGTATTTTTATAAATTCTTGAAAATGACTACAGGAAAAAGTGGTCAAAATGTTGGGTATTAAAGATGTGAATATATATATATATATATGTTTGATGAGAAGAACTAGTTTTTTTTTTTTTTTTAAAAAAAGAAGATATAATTTAATTGGATTTAATGAAAAGAACATTATATTTTAAAGAAAAAAAAGTTTATTGCGGTTGTTAAAAAAAGTTTAACAGTGGTGATAAGTATACATTTTTAAAAATTTCTTATAACATTATTAATCTTTTTCACACTCAATTGTTCTTAATGGATTATTTTTAAATACTTCATATTCATCATATATTATCTTCTTCCAATTGAAAATTTACTGATAAATTGCTACTTTCAAAATAAAATGTCTTCGTTGCAGTTCTTAAGAGAGACTTTTTTTTTCTTGACTCAAGACTAAACTATTTTCAAAGTCTGTCAATATTTGATGATGATTAGCAAGTTTCAACCTAAATCAGTCAGAATGGTTCTGAATACCAAATCTTTTTTAATAGTTTTTGTCTCTCTACTTTTGCATTAACATGTATCTTACATCTCACTAATCAATCATCACTTCCTGCCTTGAATCTAATAATAATTTCGAAATACATATTTTTTGTTAGTCCAGTTCTGCTGCATCTTCACCTTTTCTATGTCTATTTCTGCTTAGCTTACCCCCCCCCCCAACTACAGAATTTGTATTATGTAAGCTTCCCCCCCCTGCAAATTCCATAAGCCTACACTCGCTCTGATTTCTGTCACCATAGCCTGGTTTGCCCTTAATATTTTTATCTTTTAGTTAAAACATATATAGGTATAAAAAAAATCAAAGGCTATCTCATGAGCATCATCATTTTCAACTATTATCGATCTACTGCAGGATGAAGGACTCTCCAAGCTCAATCCAGCTTCTCCTATCACTAGCCTCTCTTCTCCACATCACTCCAGCACATGTTCTTAATTTATCTCTCCAACTCACATGTGGTCTCTTTCCAGGTCTTTTTACATTCTCTTCAAATACAGTTTAAGATTTCATCTGCCTATCGATTGTCATCTGTTTTAGTAATATTCCCATCCCAAATGTACTTCTGCCTCTTAATTCTTTTAATGATGTCAGTAATATCTGTTTGTTCTCTCAGGTATTTCATTATTGATCTCTTCTTATTCCTCCTGACATGCAACTTTCCATACTTTGCTCAGTGATCTGAAGTCTGTACTGGTTTTCTGTCAAGTGTTCAAGTCTCAAATCCATAAGTAAAAATTAATTACTTAAGTAATTCTATAAATAAGTATTATAGAATTAATTGTTTTTATCACTAAAATCTCATGATAAAAACAATTAATTCTATAATACATAAACTCTGATCAGTACTTAAGTCAGCTCCAGAATGTGTACATGCCCATGTAATATGTCAACGAGATAATGGCTTGACAACATTATTAAGCAACAATTTCTATATATCGGGCACTCTATGGCAGGGTTTAATAAATAAAATTAGCATCTTGCAGGCACATCACCTGCTGAATCCTGAAAATACAGCTATGTGTACTCACCTAGGGTGCAGCAATCATACAATCACCACAATATTCAAATCTCTGCTACTGAAGCCCAAACTTTTGGATTATCTGATCAAGGTTAATATGGGCTCCATGCCAACTAATACATTCTTACACTTCAAGCGGTTTCTAAATAAAATAGATCCAATCTGTCATGCCTGCTCTAGAGGAGAGGAGACCTTTAATCATCTGATAAATATATGTCAAGGCTATAACAGTATTAGATGTGTCTCATATCTCAACACTGCATTATAGCAGAGGATAAAATCCTGGACATCAGAGGTTGTCTCTCCTCTGGAGACTTTACGGTTATCAGGTTATCGACCTTCCTGACATACGCCCTTTGGTACACAAGATGCAGGACAAAGTTTACACAACCAACACTGGACCCCAATGCTATATTTTTCAATAAGCTTAAAGTTCTTCAGAACAAGATATTATCCTCTAGATTATTATTTACAAATACATGGAACCTGCTAAGATGGCCCACGGACTCTACATGAATATTGGACCTGATATATCCACATTATAGTGTATTGTAAATGAAGTAACCTATGATGCAACATGCTGGATCCTGCTAGGAGACAATGATTCCACACCACATGGATACCAGTTCTGATATGTCAGCATTATACAGCCAACTTGAAAGGGGTGAACAATACTAACAAAATGGAATGCCACTTGTACATCAACCTGTTAGTGCAGTTAATGGCTCTGCCATACATCTACCAAACCTAGGACATCCACATTACCAAGCCAGCCTTGGAAGAAGCCAATACGAGCAATGAATTTGAGCCAACATTAGCAAAGTGTATTTAGTATTCATCTGTACAAATTTTGTTATGTCAATAAATATGTTTTTAAAATACTTGTACATTATTAATATCATCCTAAATTTTCGAAGTATAAAGCTAATATTTTTTATACAAGACTTCATGTAATCCATAAATAAGAGTATAACTAATTCATTCTAACTTCATAACTTTATGCATTTGTAATTTCTTATTCTTGCCTACTAACAGCATGTCAATGGTTTCATTACCATTACCTAAGTACTTTCTATTATTTTCCAATTACTTCATATACAATGAAACTTCCATTTTTCATCATCATCATGTTCCACTGTTAGTATAAAGATGTAAACAATTAGAATATCTTTTGAAATACTTATGGTAACATATTTAGCATGTGAATTTTTTCCCCTTAATTTTAATTATTAACAAACTATTGTAAAGGAATTTGCAGAAATTCCAACCAAGAAATATATTCACTAATGGTTTTATTGAGTCCTTCATTTCTTATATGATGACAATAGATTTGGAAACCATTAACTATGTGGTCTGTGTTGCCCACATCTACATAAATCAGTAGTTGATAAATTCCTTTTATGAAGTAGAAAGCATAATGACCATACACTGTCATGGATCTGTAAATGAGACTCCAACTGGCTTTGATCTGAAAAAAGAAATTAGTTTATAACATCATAAGAATTCCATTTTTTTTTACACAATAATTCTTCAATTGCTGAGTCTTGGATGAAAATTCAAAAAAGGATCTTGATTTGAGATTAACCTTAGGTGGAAAATTATATCTTGGGTTATCAGAAATTTAATAAGTTAAATAGATTTTTATACATCCTCTGTAATGCAACGTCTCTTCTGATATCTGGTAAAGGAATATATGAAAAAATGGAAACCACTGCAAAAGAGTAGATTTGAATGTACCAATAATATTTATCATGGTAATATTTAATTCAGTATCCAAAACTTCAGTGTGGGAACTTATTCTCCAAACTGAGACACATATTCACCAGCAGAATATGCTAGCACTAAAGAAATTGACTGTAAAGTATTTGCATCACAGCCCCCAGCTCTAACTTGCTTATGAAAATTGTTCCTGGAAATTCATTTACATCTAACCTTGGCTAAATGAGAAAAACAATTTAAAATATGATCCAAATTAGTCCTAAAAGTATGGGCAAGGATTATCTTTCAGTCTATAATCACAAAAGATTACATTCACATTAAAGATGATGTCCTGGGTTTTTAAATAAAAACTTGATCATACTGTCTTCTTGGAATCCAATTCTCATAAATAAAATTCTCTCGGAAAGTATATCTTATTTTTGTTTGTAATCTGAATAAATATAAATATAAAAGTTTCACTACTTTTTTTGCATCTATATTTTTTATAGATCTGCAATATTCTCTATTTCTTTATTTCACTTTTCTAATTAATTCATTATTCTAGTATTTCATTTAACAATTTTTAATGCTTTTCTTCTAGATATAAATTATTACCTCTGGGATCTGGAATTATTATTCTTATCTTATCCTTTTCATTTTATTTGCACCTTTCTTCATATATATCAAACTTTTCTATATACTCGATCCACATACACTTCAATGCAATTGTTATATAATTTCTCCTTTATTTTCTTTACAGTTTTGACTGTCCTGCTATATAATTTTCACCCTTTCTTCTCATAAGAAGAGTGTAAAGAAAATAAGGCAAAATTATATAAAAATTTGTACCTGGAATTAATTTGTAAAATTCTATAAAATAACATTTGAATAAACACTATAAATTAATAACATACAAAGGCCAGCAACACTCCTATCTAAGCCAATAAAAGTAAATCTATTTGAGATAACAACAAAGAATTTATATGAGAAAAAAATTCAAACAATGAAGGTTGTAAATACTCTCCTCCACAGATATAAACAATGTCTAACTGAAATTGGCTCAAATTAATATTATCAAGGCTCAGTACTTATGTTTAACAATCATGTGAATAATTAAACTTATTGTTGATTTGTAATATTACATCTCTATAGTGTAAAATATATATTTTGAAGTGATAAACACTCATGCACCACCTATAAATAATGTGTGAAGACTCCCAATATTCAAGTCTAAATACTAAACAGACAAAATAATCCACTGCTGCTTATGGTCAAGGATATATATGATAAAATTAATTTGTAAACCCTCATCTTCATTGAAAATTGCTGAAAGTTTTGTCAGAAAAAACGCTGTTGTTCCATAACTTTAGATCACAGTTTTTATTGATATTAAAGTTGAAAAAATAATCTGAAAGGGTCAGCATCTTATGAACTGTGGCTAACATTAAAATATATCTCATTTGTTCTTTAGAGAAAATGCCCAGAAAGTGTATATGTTTTTCTAGACTAGTTTTCATGTGAAAATTTTGAAGTATAATTTAAAATATTTTTTTTCTTGTTTATAAAGAATTTTTGATTATTATTACCTACTAATTGGTTCATTATTATAAAGAAATACATAGGAAAATTTTCAATTTATTCATTTATTTTATTTTTAAAAATAGAAGTTAATAAACTTGACTGTAACATATATAAATAGCAATGAGTTTTTATTACATAATTGTCTAAAAAAATTGACTTGGTATTAAACCCTTTAAAAATATTGTCATTGTTTAAAAAAATATCAGATTTTAAAGCAGAATTTGATTGATTTATCATTAATCTATCATCATTTGTGCACATAAAAAACAACTTGGAACATTATTATATTTACAGGACAGTTTTTAAATATTTAAAATGGTCAAATATAATTTTTTTTAGAATATTATTCAGTTATAAAGTTAAATAAAAAGAAAATCAAGTCCAATTTATTGAGTTTTAGTAGAAAATAAAAATTTCATAAAACCAGAAAGTTTGGGGGTGAAATAGAAAATGTCAGAATGCAAGAGAGATTAAAAAAATTGTATGGGAGAAATATTATGTTTGTGCATGTGTGGGATTTTTTTATTAGTAAGATGGAATTATATAGTAAAGATGGATTGCACTTATAAAAACAAGGAAGTGAAGTTTTAGGGAGTTTGATTTATAAAGAATATAGTTTAGGAAAATTATAAAGGGGGAGAGTTTAAATGGTAGTGTTGTCAGAAAGAAGAATGGATGGTATGTAAGAAATAATCAAAGGATAGCTGATGTAGATATAAATATAGATGTGGAAAGGGAATGGATCTGTAAAATTAATGGTAAGCAAGTTATTTACAAATGTAATGGAAAAGAAAGAGTCAAAAGAATTTATAAAAGGATAGTTAGGAAAAAAGAAATTGAAAAAAAATGCATATTTGAATATGCAAGATGGTAAGAGACCAGAAAAATGGCTGGAATTGAACAAAGCAGTTAAAAATGATGAGTGTGAGGTACTAGCAGTAGTGGAAAAACATCTAAGAGAAGAACATTTACTGGAAGACTGAATATGGCATGGTATAAATAGAAAAAAAGAAAAGGGTATAGGTATAGGAATTATGTCAGAAAATATTTAAATAATGTTAAATGTCAAGAACATTTATGGTTTGAAATAAGGTTAGGAAGACAAGAATGGATGGTGGCTATAGTGTATAGAGCCACTGGAGGTAGGCAAACTATAATGAAATGGAACAGTAGCATATGTGAATGCCTAAGTAAGGACATACAGAGTTTCAAAAAAAAAGGGGAAGAGAATAATAGTTCTAGGGAATATGAATGAGCATATTGAAAAAATTGGATCATATAGATAACAAAAATGGACAGCTTTTGAAGAATTTTTGTCAGAGAGTGAATTTGAGCACTGAAAATTTGTCAAATATTTATGAGGGACAATACACATGATCTAAAAATAATATTTCACACAATATATTATGTATTAGTAGAGAAAGAGGGAATGAATAAAGTACAGAAAATTAAAGTGTTTGATAATGAAGAGAATTTGTGATAGTGATCATAATTTCTTTATAATAAAAATGGTTATAGTAATGTAATGGAAAATAGTAATAAAAGTAGAAAAGATAGTGAAAGATGTCGATAGATAATGAATGATGAGAATAAGTTAGAAGAATATAAAATAAATGTTGAAGAAACTATGGAAGAATTGGTGGGGGATGAATATAAAGACTAGTGTGATGAAATAGAAAAAGTGGCAAATTTTTGTTTAGGTGAGAATATTCAGAAGAATAAAAATAATAGGAAAGTGAGAGTTAATAAGAGTGTGAGAGGGAAAAAGCATGTAGAGAATATAAGTGTGCTATTAAGAACAAAAAAAGTGAAAAAGATGTTAATGTTAAATGGGAAAAGTATTTAAAAAAAGAAATTGGTTAATTATATATAGAGAATAAAATTGACTAGTAAATTGTTGGAGGATATCAATAAAAGTGGAAGAGATGGGAATAAAAAAATTTGGAAATATATTAAAAGGAATATAAGGGAGAGAAAAATAGTTTTACTAGATGATGAGGGAATAGAGTGTAGCTCTAGAGAAGAATTAGACACAATATTACATAAGTATGTAAAAGATATAGAAAAGATGTTAGATGTGAAGAACAGAGTGATAACAAACATGAAAGTATATCATAATGGAAATATTAGGTTTACAGAAAATGAACCAAATGAGGCAGGGAAAAATTGAAAAGTGGAAAGGCAAGAGGTTTGGATGGATGAACAGTAGAGATGGTAATGAATTTAGAACATAGGGCAAAATTAAAACTATTATCATGTTTTAATAAGCTGGCACAGAAAAATTATTTTCTGGATAGTTGAAGTAATACAAGAGTAAAGTTACTATTTAAAGAAAAGGGTACAAATCACAGAAAGTTAAACAATTATAGACCAATAGGAGTAATGTCAGTGTTATATAAAGTTTTCACATATATGGTGGCTGGAAGGGGTGCAAAATGGATGGAAGAAAATAATATAATGGGTGAAATGCAAAAAGGTTTTAGATCGGATAGGCTTATAAAAAATAGTTTATTTGTAGTACACAAATTATATATGAGTAGAAATACAGGTAGACAGTTATATATGGATTTTATAGATATAGAGAAGGCATATAATACAGAAAATAGAAATAGATTATGGGTAAGTTTAGTAAATTTGGGAATGGATGAAACTTTAGTGGATATTATTAAGAGATTATATGAAAATAATTACTATACATATCAATTACAGAATATAGAATCAGTTAAAGTTAAAAATGGGGTGAAATTAAGGTAAGAATGTCCTATGTCACCTATTTTTTGTTTTTGTTGTATTTGAGGGAAATGGAGGGTGCAATAAAAAGACTAGGAAGAGGGGTAGAGATACCATTAACAGGTGGCAAGAAGTATATACATTTTCAGGTCTTTTATTTACAAATGATGTCTTCTTGTGCACAGAAAGAACAGAAGAGATGGAAGTTATGCTGAGGACATGCATACAAGGGTGTGTAAACAGATGGACATTAAATTTAGCGAGGAAAAATAAAAAGTAATGATGATTAATAACAGGAAAACAGAAGACAAAGAATTTTTATTGGGGATATAAAGTTAAGGGTGGTGAATAGGTATAACTATTTGGGAATCATCTTAAGTAATCAGAGAAATTTCTTGGATGAATGAGAGAAAAAATTGATAAATGAAGCAAAGAAAAGAAAGGGATTGTTAAAGAAATTAACAGTGTTTTCATACAATAAATATAATGGAGATAGAATTGTATGGAATGGAATGGCAGTAGCAGGGTTAACATATGGCAACAATGTGTTATGTGTTAGTAAAGGGATATTAGATAACTTAGAAAAAGTACAAAAAAGAAGTAGGAAGACATGAATTAGATGCAGATGTGTGGATGGCAAAGGAGGCAATTCAAGGAGAAATGGGATAGTAAAATTTTATAGGAAAAATGTAAAAAGCAAAGTGAAAATTTTAGTAGATTGCAGTTAATGGATAATAAGAGAATAACCAAAATAATATTTAATTGGGTTATGAGTAAAGGGCAGGCAACAAGATGGGCGAAAAAGGTAGTATGGTATGCAGAAATTTGGATAATGAATTTATGTCAGTATACTTATAGAAATGGTGGGATGATTGTGTTAGAATTGTTGAGTGTTATAGTGGTAAGGAATGGGATAGAAGAATAGATGCATTAGTAAAAAATAGGGAGTTAGAGAGATGGAAAAGTAAAAAAGAGTTTAAATATATATAGAAGTAAACAGAATATTGGGTAAGAGTTAATTTATGATAATAGCAAGCAAAGTAATTGATTGTTTAAGGATCAACCAGGATCTTTAGCAACAATGACATATACACAAAAATTGAAGAATGTTGGTGATTTAGTCTGCAAATTGTGTAAGGAAAGTATAGAAAATATTAGGCATCTGTTAATTGAATGTAAATGTTTGAAACCAGAAAGGATACAAATGATGAAGTTGTGGAAGAATAAATATAATCAAAGAGATTATGTAGAAAATGGGTTATTGGTTTTTATGCTGGGTTTGGAAAAAGATAAGGGGGATTTGGATATAAAGGCTATGGAGTTGACAAATATCATGTTGAGGAAATGGGATGTAGCAGGATAGAAAAGAATATCGAAAAATTTAGGGTGGGGAATGAAAAGGGAAGGTAAAGTTGCTAATAGGTTTCTCTGTGCATAGTGATTGAGAGATTCCAGACTCCATATAAGGAGAAGCCACAGCATCACATCACAAGATTTGGTCTGCAAGTTATGTAAGGAAGGCATGGAAAATATTAGGCATTTGTTAATTAAATGCAAATGCTTACAAGCAGAAAGGGTGAAAATAATGACATTGTGAGAGAATAAATATAAACTAAGTGATTGTACAGGAAGTGGGGTTTGTGGGTTTTATCTTGGATTTGGAAAAACATAAGGGGGATTTAGACATAAAGCCAGTAGAGTGGACAAAGATAATATTGTGGCAATGGGATGGAACAGAATAGAGAAGAATAAGGGAAAAACTTAGAGTGGGGAATGGAATGGTAGGATGGCTAGCACGTTTCTCTGGGCAAAATGGCTAAGAGATTACTGACTCTGAGAAAGGAGAAGCCATAGTGAAATGGGAGTATAATGTCCAATTTCTTCTACGTATATGGTTACTTTTATTGCTATCACCTTTCAGCATTAATAGGTAAATGTTATGTGTAGTCTGTTTTATATCACCAGAAAATAAAAAATAATGAAAAAATGATTCTCTAAACCAATCTGTAAATCAAAATTATGCCCATAGATATCATTATGCAAATAAAGCAATTTTCCACCACAATATAATTGCTATAATAAGCAATGGCATATTATGGAAGTACTTAAAAATTGTACTTGTCAATAACACACACACATATATATATATATATATATCACGTTAAATACAATCATTTTTTAAAGTAGTAAATGTTATCATAAAAAATACAGACTTCCATTTCAATGTTCGACAATATAACAAAAAAGTGTTTTCAATTTCCCATTGGTTCTCTTTGTATATAAAGAAGACTGCCTTGAATACTTTAGGTAGAGTATGAATATTAATCAATCCAATATTTATTGTAAGATATTTATTAAACTGATAGATTTTTTTATTAACAAAGTAAAGAAATTCCCACTTAAAACGTTCTAATAAACATTTAAATGATCTATATGTAATACAGTAAATCATACATAGAATGAATATACATAAAGTTAAATACAATTATTTTTTCAATAGTAAATGTTGTTACAGTAAATAATCCACACTTCCATGTCAAAGTTCGACAATACGATAAGAAAGTGAATACACTTTCCTATTGGTTCAGAAATTGGAATCACTTTCTTATTGTATTGTCGAACATTGACATAGGAGTGTGTATTATCTAATATAACAGCATTTACTAATTTAAAAAATATATATATTTAATGTTATATATGAGTGTGTGTTAAGATAAAGTGTAAAAAAAGTAGGTAAAATTTGATTAGTTAAGACAAAAAAAGATATGGTATTCTAATGAAAGATATACCTGCTTGAATTTATAATTGCTTCTAAAAATTATGTCTCTCTTCCAGTACTTGGGATTAAAATATGATGCCATATATTTTGTTGCTATTAATATTACTGAGCAAAATGAGAGATTATTTCTAAAAATAAAAACAGCGCACGTAAATATATTTTGTTTGTCAGAAATTTTACTAATTGCCCAGATTCAGTTCTGAATTAATTAGGCTAAAAACTAGAGAGGATTAATGCATATAGTATATACTAAGGAGAGTGAACAATTAAGCTATAAAAATAATTTTGCTATGAGATTTGCGATATATACATTAACTGTTTATTATATATATATAACGAGCATGCCAATAGCTTTTAACACGCTTTTTAAAATATTCCTAACCTCAGATCAGTTTTTAGTTTTTGACTTTCCTCAGTGAGGTACTAGGATGTTCAAGCATTAGATATGAAATACCAGGTTAAACCCAGTAATTTATCTAATGTTTAACTATTAAGTAGAAAATATGAAATTTTCAGACATCTATATGTCTTCAAATCCAGATATCTAACTTAAATAGCCATATGGAATTGAATTAAGTTCAGATACAATGGACTTAGTTCAGTCCCATATGGCTATTTAAGTTAGATATGGATGTCTGAAAAATTCAGATTTTCTACTTAATAGTTAACTATTAGATAAAGTGCTGAGCTTGACCTGTATTTTAAATCCAATGCTTGAATATCCTAGCACCTTACTGAGGAATGCCAAAAGCATGAAACCGGTCTGAAGATAGGGATATTCTGAAAAGCTTGTTAAAAGCTATTGGCACACTCATTACATAACATTTGTAATACAAACCTATTAAATTAAGTCACGTGATATATGACTTGATTTCCTTGCAATATATATACACCCGGGTCTTGTTTTATGCGGATTTATTTAATGCGATTTTGAAGTTATGCGATTCATGTTTCTTCTTAATATCTTTGTATGCAGTTTTCTTTTATGCGATAAAAATTATTAGATCAGAAGTGGAGTGCCGATAATGCGCTATTACTTTAAATATTATAAGTTTTGCGCACTCACATCATATTTAAAGTAATAGCGCATTATCAGAGTTCGACTTCCATCTAATAATTTCAATATTTTAAGCACTTTATAATAGTACTGTAATAGATTTATGCAATAAAGAAGTTCATAATTCACTTAAAATCAGGATTTCCCCATTTTATATACACACATTAAATTTTACAAGATTCTAATGTAAATCTGTTCAAATGTTATAGATGCCTACACTATGTATGTTGTTATTTTTGCATTTTAAATCACGTTCTATTTTTGCTTTTTAAAAAAACAGTACGTAATCAATTAATCATTTAGTGTCCGCAAGTAATAAATTTTACAAGATTATAATGTAAATCTGTTCAAACATTACAGATTCCTATACTATGTATATTGTTGTTTTTGCATTTTAAATCACATTCTATTTTTGCTTTTTATAAAAAGAGTATGTAATCAATTAATCATTTAGTATCCGCAAGTTTATTTTTAAAAGGCGAGTAACAGCGGTGGACACAGTTAAATTTGACAATTAAAATCTGATTTTTAATTGTAATTAACAATTTAAAAATTACGTAACATCGATCTGAAATTAATGTGATGTGAAATGTTGAAATTTGATTTTTAAATGGAATTGAAAATTAAAAAATTAAAGACAAAAATAAGAATTTAATTTTTAATTGTTAGTTTTAATTAAATTTTGTCCTAACAGTGGTGAGTCGGTAACTTTTTATTATTGTAAGTCTAAGTTCTTATTTTAAACTTTTAGTTTACCCTAATGAAAAGGAAAAAACACACAAGAAAATGAATTTCTTCGGAAACAAAAATATCAATTTTAGATCACTTAGTGAAATGAAATGATCAACAGCGATTGTAAAATGTTTTAGTTGTATTTCCACTTGACTTCGTTTAAGAAGAAGCTACAGTACCTCACATCACATCATGATGAATCTGATGTCTCAAATAGCGATAATAATTAAAATACCGTATATGTATGAAAAAAATGCAAATTACGCATAAAAATATATTGTTTTGAATAAAATTAAATACTGTAATTAATAAAAAAAATTTGTCTTGTATCAATTTTTTTCAAATTTGAAATTTTTTATTAGTCACATTTTACTTTCTTCTTATTTTTTTTTATGCGAATTTTAAAGTAATTATACGTTGTTGCTTTGCTTTTATGTGATTTTTGGAAAATTACAGTATGTATCCCCCATTTTTCAAGGTAAGGTAAGTCTATTTTTGTGCGATTTCTTTTGTGCGCATTTTCTGAGGAACCTATCTACCGCATAAAACGAGACCCAGGTGTATATACAAATAGTGTCCATTAATTAAAAACTATTTAATATATATATATATATATATAAACTTCATAAAATTCTACAGTGAAATAACAAGAACTGCTGTATATATTTCACTATCATTTATATCTCATGCAGATTAGCACAGTGGACAATTCAATGAAATCATGCCCAACCTGTGTGTTTTCTGTTTCCTGATTTACACTATGTATGTTACACAATTACAGATTTAGCCTCAAGTAAAAAATATGTCCTAGTTACTGTTGTAATATCAAGAGAATATCAGATCTATATTGTATTTGATAAAACTTTCTCCACCAACTCTAGCTGTGTACTTTGAAATAAAGATCAACTATTAGCTGCACTTCCAATTTGAAACAATTCAAATCCATAAAAATGCTTGCTACTTATATATTATCCTGTCTCCCAAGTTTGGCAGCCTTTTTTTTAATTATACACTTTTATGGGCCTACAAATATTTGCTTAAAGCTAATAAGGCTCAAGGCTAGATAGGTTTATGAATGGAAGTACATGAAAGCAGTCAACACTTAAACAATATCAATAAGAATCTCAATCTTCAATCAAGGCAATCTCCTTTTCACAGATTTAGATTGTTATTGATATTGTTTAAGTGTTGATTACTTTCCAGTATTTGTTTGTTTTGTTTTTTCTTCAATTTTATTTTACCAAATGTGTTAGTTGCTAAGTTTAAAAATATCAATAAATTGATTATAAATTCCATCCAGGAGGTTTATTTCAATTTTTTAAATTTATATTATAACAAGTAAATGTCAACACACTCTGAAAATTATTGTAGTTTGTTTACGTTCAGCATCTCTAATTTTGTCAATACCATTTTGGCAAAACGATGAAAGATTGGGTTCTTTCTTTGACAGAACGGCACTCAGAGGAGTATCTCCAAAGATATGGAATTCTGACCTCCCAAAGAGTCTACATTAAAGGGCATGATATGACGTTTCTTACATATTTTTTGTTTTTATATTAATATGGTGAAGTTTGTGTTAAAGAGTATGATATGACATTATATTTTATAGATTTTTTAATTTTTATATTAACAAATTAACTTAATACAAATAATAATAATAAATAAATGGAAATATTATAATTAAATTTGCAATTTTTCTATTTTTTAAAAATAATAATAATAAAACTAAATATTGAATATAATTGCTTCATCGACCATTTTGTTTTAAATATTTATTGTGCCTTGAAACTGTATAATTAAAAAAAATATCTGCTAAGCTTGGGAGACAGAATAATAAGTAAACACTAGTTATACTTTTATAGAGTTCATAAAAATGCTTTTATAAACAATCCAGATAGACCAGATACATTTTCTGTATCACGCATTAGTGCAAAAAATTGATTTCATTAATTTAAAAAAGCATTTATTGTTGCATGGATTGACATGCAGATGCTAGCATACACCAGTTGCCATTTTAAAATCAGTATTCAAATTCATAAAAATGCTTTTATAGAGATGGTCAAAGTGGAAGTATGAAAACATTTTTGTATCATGCATTAATTCAAAAAGTTGCTTTAATAAATAATAATAAAACATTAATAGCCTAGGCCATTATCTAACAAGTCCTGGTTTTCACATGGACAATTTTACATATGATGTTCCAGGCCTATTAACTCAAATTGTTTTAAAATAGAAGATAAAAATACCATCACACAGTGAAAACTTAATAATGAAGAAATTTTTTTTACAATTTTAATTAAATTTAAAATCACACTTAAAACATTTTTTCGTTCTCATAGACACTAAACAATTAAATATTTTAAAACTGAGTAAAGAAACTTAGCTATTTGCAGGCCTAGACAATTAAAAAATGCTGCGTGGGATGGGGGGGGGGAGGAGGTATTCATTAATTTAGTTAATAAAAAAAATCCTTTTGACAGTACTGTTTGCTCATCAGAATGTTACGTAAACTTAATTACAAAATAACAAAAGAATAAAAATTAATAAGAAGAAATTAATTAAAAATTACAGATATTTTTAAATTGTTTATTAGACAAGAAATGAATATCTTGCCAATATTTGATATACAAAGATGATATATTCTCATACTTTTAAATTACTCGATAATTTCATTTCCACTTCACTTAATTTATATAATTTATTATATTTCACATAAATCAATTTTCAAAAACGTAAGACTTAAATCATTAATATTCTCTATGATTATTTTTTTTACGTGAATTAAACAAAAGAAAATATAATTAAATAAATTCTGTTGACACATAAGTAATCAATGTGAAACAAATTATTGTGAAATTAACATATTAAGTTTCAAAGAAAAAATAATAAATATCTTCGGCACATACGTTCCAATTTTATTTCTTTTCCTCTATTTCTCTCCCTCTTTCTCATTTTCATATCTTACTGTAATGTTTACTGAACGATCAAAATATTTGTTACAAAAACTGATAAATAGAAAAAAAAACTTTAACCCACTCCTTTTTATGGTGACACATGTCTGCGTGTTTATAAACACTGAAAAATAATTAGTGAAATATAATATTAATCCTAAAAATATACAAATAAAAAATATAGTAAGGCATAAATTATGTGCAATTTTGTTCAAAATAATGATTATAGTTTATACAATTGAGATTCGCCTTGTCAGATATAGTAACAAAAAACTGAATTTGTCAAATAATTAAATATATTTATCAAATATCTTCCAGATAAATATTACATTTTTACATTTTTAATCATAATATCTCTTACTGTGTTGTTATTAAAATTAACTAAAGTTAAAGAAAACAACTAATTTAATATATATAAAACTAGCTATGTTCACTTGTAATAATCAGATCCTCAAGATGGTTAGTGCCAGGGTAAAGAGATAAGTATCAGAACTAAAGAACCTTTAATTGAAGCTCATATCTGCCATTTCCAGTGTTTAAAGATCTTATGACTTGTCAAGCAATAAACCTATGTGACAGTTTTTATACTTTAGAGAAGATTTAGGTAAAGCAAGACAAAATGTGAATTTTATAGTATTTATTGATAGCTACTACTAGAATAATCTTTAAAATGAGCAATGACTGAATATAGATATACTTTTATGATCATTTAATAAATATAGAAGTGGCGATAATGTTTAACCAACTAGACAGAAGCTAATAACAAAGTTGTTTATTTAAATAATGTTTATAATTAAGGAAATCTTAATAATAAGCATAATTAAATATTAAAGATTATATTCACAGATTACACAATAACAGATTTGATTAAACATATAAAGATGACAAACTCACTGTGAAAAAGATATATACAAAACAGAACATATGCAATGGAAAGGAAGGCAGGCAAAGGCACATAAAAGTCAAAATTGGCATGAGATTGCTACTGACAGAGAAAAAAAAAGGGAAAGACAACATTAAATTAAAAGGAAAAATAGAAAAGTAGAAAGAGGAGAGGCTTAGATAGATGGGCAGCAGAGATGATGATGAATTTAGGAAATAGGGCAAAATTAAATATATTATCATGTTTTAATAAGATGGTAGAGAAGAGAAAATTTCCAGATAGCTGGAATAATACAAGAGTAAGACTACTATTTAAAGGAAAGGGTAAAGATCATAGAAAGTTAAAACAATTATAGACTGATAGCGGTAATGTCAGTGTTATATAAAGTTTTCACATATATGGTGCCTGGAAAGGTCACAAAATGAATGGAAAAAAATAAAATATAGTAGGAAAAATGCAAGGAGATTTTTGATGGGATAGGCAGCAGATAGTTTATTTGTGGTCACATAACTTATAGAATACAGGTAGATAGTTATATATCTTTTTTTTTATTTATAAATATAGAGAAGCCATATGATAGAGTAAATAAAAATAGATTATGAATAAGTTTAGTAAATTTGGGAATGGATGGAGCTTTAGTGGATCTTATTAAGAGAATATATGAAAGTAATTATTATACATATCAATTAGAAAATATAGAATCAGTTAAAGTTAAAAATGGAGTGGGACTAAGGCAAGAATGCCCTATGTCACCTATTTTATTTTATTATATTTAAGAGAAATGAAGAGAGCAATAGAAAGACTAGGAAGAAAGGTAGAGATACCATTAATAAACAACAAGCGAGTGAATACATTATCGGGTCTTTCATTTGTGGACGATATCTTCTTATACACAGAAAGTAGGGAAGATGTGGAAGTTATGCTGAAGATATGCACAAGAGTGGGTGAAGAGATAGGGATTAAATTTAATGAAGAAAAATCAAAAGTAATGATAATAAATGCTGGGGAAAGAGAAGAGAAATTTTTTTTATTGGGGGATATAAAGTTAAATGTTTGAATGAATGGGAGAAAAAAAAATAAATGAAGCAAAGAAAAGAAAAGGATTGATAAAGAAATTAATAGTGTTTTCATATAATAAATATGATGTGGCTAGAATTGTTATGGAAATGGAATGTCAGTAGCAGGGTTAATTTATGGTAATGAAGCATCATGTGTTAGTGAAAGGGTGTTAAATTACTTAGAGAAAGTACAAAAAAAAGTAGGAAGACATGCCTTAGATGCAGATGTGTGGATGACAAAGAAGGCAATTCAAGGAGAAATGTGATGGTCAAGTTTTTTATATGAGAGTTGCAAAAATAAAAATGAAAATGTTCAATATATTGCAATTTATGGATAATAAGAGAACAGTCAAAATAGTATTTAATTGGGTTATGAGTAAAGGATAGATAACAAGATGAATGAGAAGGATGATATGATATGCAGAAAGTTTGGATAAAGAATTTATGTCAGCATACTTATACAAAAGATGGGATGATTATGTTAGGAGAATTGTTGGGTATTATAATGGCAAGGAATCAGATAGAAAAATAGATACATTAATAAAAAAATAGGGAGTTGGAGAGATGGAGAACTAGTATGAGGAGTAAATATATATATATAAGTAAACAGAATATTGGGTGCAAGTCAATTTATGATAATAGCAAGGAAAATAGTTGAAAGATGATATGGTATGCAGAAGATTTGGATAAAGAATTTATGTCAGCATACTTATACAAAAGATGGGATGATTATATTAGAAGAATTGTTGGGTATTATAATCGCAAGGAATCAGATAGAAAAATAGATACATTAATAAAAAATAGGGAGTTGGAGAGATGGACAACTAGTATGAGGAGTAAAAAATATATATAAGTAAACAGAATATTGGGTGCAAGTCAATTTATGATAATAGCAAGAAAAGTAGTTTACTGTTTAAGGCTTCAACAGAATCTCAGCAATAAGGGAATATAGTGAAAAAATATGTGTGATTTAATCTGCAAGTTATGACATGAAGGCATAGAAAATATTAGGCACCTGTTAATTGAATGTAAATGCATACAAGCAGAAAGGGTACAAATAATGAAGTTGTGGGAGAATAAATATAAACAATATGCTGATGCGTTGCAATGAAGCTTTTTGGTTTTTTATGCTGGGTTTGGGAAAAGATAAGGGGGATTTAAATATAAAGACCATAGGGTTGACAAATATTATGTTGTGGAAATGAGTTAGAGCAGGATAGGGAAGATATAGAAAAACGTAGGGTGGAGAATAGAAAGGGAAGGTTAGGTGGCTAATAGGTTTCTCTGGGTATAGTGGCTGAGAGATTCCTGACCCCGAAAGAGAAGCCACAGTGCATCACATCACATCACTGTTTAAATTTCGTCGTCGAATAAATACAGTATTTTTTTAAATATTATTTGTTAATTTAAAAAATATATATTTTAATGGACTATGCCCTCAAGTATAAATAATTACAAGTTAAAAGGGCTGTGAACAAATTATTGAATCATATATATTACGATTTTTACTAATTAGTAAATTTGTATTTGTATACCATTTTCTAATAATATTTGGCCAGCGCAATTTCCATCACAATCTCCATCTTTTATTATTTTCTATTTTAAAAATGTATAGTTTTCTTTGTATAACTGAGTATGCTTCATGGTTTATTAATGTAAAAAAAATTCACTTTTTTTATTTAAAAAGTCATTTTTTGAAGTTTGTCGACAGAATACGACCCCCCCCCCCCATAAACATCAGTAAAGCTTTATTTGGAATAGTTAGGGCCATCGACAAGGCATGTAATCTATGAGTGAGATAATATTATATAGCATAAAATTTAATATAAAATTAAAAAATTTTTTTTAAAGAAAAAAAAGAATTTTTTTAAAAAAGATATAAAGAGAAAAAAACCCCCCACAACTTTTAAAAAAAAAAAGCCAAAAAAGGGTTAAAAATAAAGAAGCCAAAAAATTGCAAAAAAAAAAAAAAAGTATAGAATCATTTTTACATTATGTAACTAATATTTGGGCTATATGAAATGGTATATTGCTATTTTGAAAAGTGACAATATTATCTGAAAACAATGTTCGCACTGTGAAAATGATAGCTTCATCTTGTTCCACAGATAAAACAAAATATAAATTTGATAGCCTTCTTTCATTGTTTACCACACCCAACCATTTCAAAGAAGCATATAACCTTGTTTAACCAATAGTATGTTTCTAATATTCTCCAATCTTTGCTTGTTTGTAATATTTACATCAGAAACTAATGGCTTTGTAATGGCTACTTGATTATAAATATTCTGCTCATAAAGTAATCCTTGGTAGATATTGGAGATTATGGTTGCATAACTGACATATTGGCATGATTGGTTCTTGGTTTTAATCGACCTCTCTCTTTCATCAAGCCAGATTTCCAAACAAAATGTTTTCTTGCAGATTTTCCACTTCAAACCATAATCAGTTCAATAAGCACCAATAGTTTGAATACAAATAAACTTTGACAGATCGTATTCATGTCATATTTTAGTTCAATACTCCTTCCAAGTATCTGAGAGTTTTGTATATATATACATACAAAATATTACACTATGTTTTCCATTTCCATTTTTGTATTGCATAATGTTGACAATATCAATATGGTAGTATTCCATTAATTTATTCAATCATTGCATATGGATATGTTGAATATATATATATATATAGGAAATAGATTGTAAAAGACCCAGAAAGAGACCACATGTGAGGTGGATGGATGAAATCAGAAAGTGTGCAGTGGTGATGTGGAGAAGAGAAGCTAAAGATCGGAGAAGATGGATTGAACTTGGAGAGATCTTCATCATGCAGTAGATTGATAATGGTTGTTGATGATGATAGGAAATATTTTTAAATGTGGGAAAATATATATTTTATTATAGAAAAATTACAGTTGGATGTTAACAGACAATGGCAAATGAAAATAGAAAACTGTAAATTGCTTTTTGCATTCAAACGGGGACTTCTAAATGCAATCTCTTGTTATTATAGAATGGTATAACACTACATTAAACATATGTAAGTTCAATGAAACAGTCTTATAGCTTTCCCTAAATTTCCTTACTGTAATAAGACTACCATCAACAATTGAATATTATAAATTAATAATTTACTAACAGATTATATAGTTGAAATAAGTTAAAATATGTGGAAATATCTCTTTATAATTAATTATAGAAAAATCACAGTTGAATGTTAATAGACAGTAATCACAGCATTGTCTAACATAAAACTGAATTGAGTTCAGATTTCAAAAACTTTGTACTGTAAGAAAACAGAAGCTTCTTATTGAGTATCGAAGATTATATGTGGAGCTTCCTTTAATCATAACATTTTACCCTAAATATCTCTGATGATTTAATATTTACATCAGTAACTATTATTATTATTATTATTAAAAGCTGCAATACACTTTTACTATATTTAGCAATAAGAACTGGTTCCTCAAAATACATCTTAAAGCAAGAATGTCACTTAAAAAGCAAGAGATTATAATGAGATTCAGTACTACAACATCGGACAATCCACACCGCTCGATGGCACTGTTTCTAGTCAAAAACAAATAGATATAACGTTACCGAGTGCAGGTTGTCTGGATTCGATTTTTCACCAGTTTTTTTATTTTATTTACATTTTTATATTAGTATGTAATAAGCTCTATTAACGAATATGTGCATGTATTTATATTGTGTACATTTCGCCATTTTTTTTAAATTTTATTTATATTAGTATGTAATAAGCTCTATTAATGAGTATGTGTGTGTATTTATATTGCACTCTATTAATGAGTATGTGCATGTATTTATATTGCGTACATTTCGCCATTTTTTAAATTTTATTTATATTAGTATGTAATAAGCTCTATTAACGGGTATGGGTGTGTGTTTTATACTGCATACATTAACTAATTAATCAAATCTCTATGCATATAATGACGTATACATAGTTATATTTTAAAATGATTAAAATAAAGTAAATTGTAAACATTGTTGTATGGGTAGAAACACACTTATGTATATATGCAAAGAAAACTGTAATGGAATAGATTTTGTGAACATTACAACTTTTCTAAATTATCTCTTTTAAGTTATTAAAGTTATAAATTTGTTTGTATTTGCATATAAATGGGTGACTGAGACAACTTAAATCTCTTTAAAAGAAAAAAAAGAGAATCAAGTTCATTGGTTTCTCAGAAATATCTCATATTGTGAACTGAGAACCAAAATATCAAAGATGATTTTAAAATAAAGTTAAAAACAAAATACCAAATTATTGAACCAGCAGCTGGATCTTTTGTCTTTGCTAAAATTTATTAATGTTATTAAAAGTTAAGAATTTAAAACTAAAAATTGTAAACAACTTAATGGCTTGTGAGGGGGTTGAGAAAGATTTGCTATAAAAATCCCAGTATGAATTCAAAAGAAGCTGACTCTCATCATTTAACAAATCAAATACAGCAAAGCGCTATGCCAAAATTTATGATGTCGGCAATTGGTCTAGAAAATTGGCCTAGATGGAGGGAGTCCAGAACAGCAGCCTACCAAGAATGAAGCAGCCCATCAGTGAATGTTAGTGCCTAAACCATGCAAGCCACCTCAGCAAGATGATCGGTAATTAAATATTCCACAGTTGGTTACTACTGATCAAAAAATCATACCATAAATTGTGAATATTGTGTCAACAAACAGCATAACCTAGTATATATATTAATTCTAATATTTTCACAGATAAATGATGACTTCATATTATAATTATTTTCGGGATATTCTGTGTAGTAAAAAAGCTATCCTGAAAATAATTATAATATGAAGCCATATATATATATATTTTAAAAAAATCTAATGTGCTATATACACATGTGTAAATATTATGTGATGTGTGCTTTATACAGATATGCACTTAAAATAATGTATGTATGTAAGATAATGCAATTTAAACCTATTTAAAATGTAAAAAACCCACTTAACTTAAAGTTGTTCTTTCTTATAATTGATCCATTCATCATTCATTACCATTCAGTTTTCTGAATTATCATTTCCTCATTGTGAGGGTCCATCATTGTTTTCTAAATTTTTTGCTAATCTTGGTGTTTTTTGAGAAACACCAGATAGTGATGGTTGATGATTTTTAAAAAAAAAATTAGAATGGAAAGTTAACTTGCTTCTTTGATTTTCTTTTTGTACATCTTATAAGGTCTTATTCTTTGATTTTATGATGTTCTTGGCATTATGTTACAAAATCAGTTCCTTCAATTTTTTGATCTCCAGGTTCTTCTCTACAGACTTGTTGATTTATTTTCAGGGTCTTGCTTTTCTTCATCCTGTTGCATTAAATTCCTCATTAGTTAGGCCTTCCATGCATGATTCCAAAAGCTCTTCAATGGTGTCATCATCAACTCTTGTAAATCTTGTTTTCTCGGTTAAGTCAAATATGATTTTCCATATGATTGAGATACATTCCCTTTTGACTTCGTTTTTTCTAATGAATTGCAGGTAAACTTTCTTCCATGTAAGATTGATTGTATTAGGGGACTTGGTGCATGCAATGCCAATAAAATCACCAGTTGAATTTGATGTGCTCTTGTGACATTGTTTATTAATCATAAAGTTTGAAAACCAAATACATTTTGTACCCATCCTTAATAATTCTTGATAAATAAAGCAAATAATTGAATGATTTTACTGCTCAAGAATTTATAGGAAGTCCAAGTTCTGAAAATAACACATGTAAACATGATCTGTTGGTGTTAAACTCGAAACTCTTCCACATTACTTCTGCATCAAACCATGCAAGGTAAGTAATTCTATATTGCAGAAGATAATTGGAAGTTATTATAAATGATCTGATATGATGCAATTTAAAAGGCAACTTAAAAAAAATTTATTAATTTCAATTTCAATATGCGTATTACTCGCCAATGTTCTAATCCTACTGCCAAACTAATTTTTTATTTGCAGTTGTTGATTGGACAGCAGTAATCATGCCATTTTATTTTATAACCAATCAATGTAAGCTGAGTAATCAATAGACCCTAGATGGCAGATGGTCCTAAAAAATATTGGTTTATTTTTAGCTAATAGTCTTCATCGACAGGGGCAAGTACAGTAGATTTGAACTCAACCATAACTAGCATGTCTATCTACATAGGAACTAACATTATACAAATACTGATTAAAATACAATGTGTGTTGTTTTCATATGCGTATAAGTTGATAGTGATAATAAAAAAAGAATTGGAAATAGACCATTTAATGTCATGAATTCTTCGGTCTAATTAGAATTAATTATTTTGGCACTATAATTTGTTTACAAAGTGTAATATTTAAATGGCTTGTGCTGTTGTATAACAAACTTACTTAATTTAGTCTAAAATTATGATTATAAATTTATTCACAGAACAAACAAGCCTGCATACATTAATTACTAGAACAATTCACAAGTTAGATTCCTAAGAAATCATTTAAAAGAACTTACATCAATATACTCTTTTAGTTATATAAATGCCAATATACTATGTCAGATAAAAGGTGGCCTGATTAATATAAAAACAAAAATAAATACTAATAGAAAGTTCTAGCCTTTTTGATTATTAATGCTTGATTTATAATTATATAGCAAACCAAAGATCAGATAAAAGTGATAACTTTTTATCTTGACAAAATAAATTAACATTGGCATGAGGTGTTTATTTGCAGATTTATTTAACATCACATGATCACCATTTCTTATGTTTGCCTGTTTTAATAACAGATTCATTTAAATGATTCTTTAAAACCTTGCTAATAATGCATTCAGACTATTATTCTGCAAATGGGTTTATTTATGTGCTCATTAATTGAACAATTATAAGGTATGAAAATTAAGTTGGATATTTCAGAGGTGGTAAAGTAGTTTTACTTTAAATCACTTTTCTATGGTTGCCTATAATATTTCCACATCAATTTTTTAATTTAAAAAAATCTGAAGAGATCAGTATTTTCCATATAGTCAGCACAAAATCAAAATGTACTTAGTTGAGTCTCCACAAGTTTAGTCTTGTTAAAACAGTGACAAAACACTCCATACAGTAGTGCAAGCCAGAGTAATCAATGGATGCAAAAAGGTTTGTGCATAAAATTTTCTGGCTTGCACTGAGTGGCACTAGGTTATGGAAAGTTTTGTCTGTTTTAATAGCTTGAACAAGCATAAGAAATGGTGATTATGTGAAGTTTAATCCTGCTTCTATATCACTGATGGTTTTGGTTCTTCATTATCTGGTTTCTACAACATTTTGAGAAAATTTTTGGAATAACAAAAAATATACTTTTTTTTGCATAGTTTATTAAATATTTCTGATTATTTTTACATTATAATTGCCCAGCAATTATTTAAGATCAAAAGTATACATGTACAGTGATTTTATTTGACAACATTTTATTTTCAAAAACAGAAGTTGATAAATTCAAATGTAACGTTAATAAAGAAAACTGCAGATAGAACAATGTCAACATCTTGTGAACTGACCGCATAACATCATTGCTGACACAGTATTAAGATTTTTTTGAGATATTCTAAAACAATTTTAATATTTTAAAAAAGAAATTTATACATTTCTCAGAGATTAACATTTATTTGTTCACGTTTAAAAAATAAATTTTAATTAAAAAATATTTTGTTGATTTTCTGGAATCATTCACATGAGACTGTTTTCCTGGGCACCATTGAATGTTGGAAATGTTCTTTGTTCTCATTTTTTCAATATTTGCAAAGTTTATCAAATATGATTTTTAGGATCTTTTTCATTTTGAAAGCTTAAATTTCTAAGAAATCAAGTCTCATTTATTAGGTTTTAGTTAAAGATTTTATTCTGAAATTGAAGATTGAATATTGATGAAAATTGCTACCAGGGCTAACAAAAGAAAATGTCAACCCATTAGAGTGTTAAAATGGTTAGAATTATGAATTTTCTAGATAAATATAATGTTAAATGTATAAAAAGTGGCATTTTTGTCAAGCATTGGTGGTCAAGAGGTCAACGACAGCTGCTTTACAAGCAGTTGTCCCGGGATAGTGGGTTTGCTTCCCGGCTAATGCTATGACACATGAGAAAAAAAAGTGGCATTTTTGAAAATGTACCAATGATGGTAACATATTGAAAAATTAAGATATTAATTTAAAGAAAGATTTTTGATATGAAAAATTTTAGATACATCATCATTACTATATGTTAATTACTTTTCCTAACAAAATATTTTTAAACTTCTGAAAGATCAGCAGGAAGCAAAAAACTTATATATAATGTCACCATCAATAATTCAAATAAATTTAGCTATGAACTTAACTTTTTAAAAAAAAAAAAATATTGGTAAAACAAAGAAAAAGTTTATTGCTTAAAGCATACTTTCTTTTGCAATATTATTAAGTTTTAAAAAAAAAAAAAAATCCAGGGTTTTGTTTTTATAATATTGATTACTAATTAATTTCAATAATCATTAAAGACAAAATTTTATTTAGCTATAAGTAATTACTTTATTTAATGAAATAACTCACGATGTGGTGGTTAACGCTTTAGCTTGTCATAGTCACAACATGGTGTTCAAATTCAGAGATATTGAAGTTTTCCATGCAGAATTTTTTAAATAGTTCTTTCCTAGATATACCAGAAGCCATTTAATATGGACAGATAAATATTTATCTTACTATTCTCAGCTGCAATAGAGATTTTGGGGGTATTTGATATGGTTAAATGTGCATTAAATTAAAAAAATGGTAATATATGCATCCTGAAAATATCAAACAATTGTAATTGATTTCTTTTCTCATGGTTCACTACAATTTTTATTTTATGAGGAGAGCATAAGATCTGGTCATTTAAATTAGATCAGTTGACTGTAAAGCAAACAGAAATGCAGACATTTTTGCTCATTTACCTATTCTGATTGGACAGCTATCAAATATGCATATGAATGAATGATCTTCAATTCACATACTATTGCAATCTCATTATTTGAGACTTAATAGTTCTTTATTACAACCTTAGTCTTGACAGCAATGAATATGATTTTGTCAAAACATTAACAATGGAATTCAGTGATGGTATTTTCTGTTTTCCAGTAGTTAGTGTCCGGCATGGGATAGGATGGTCCCGGAATTGATTCCAGCACTAGAACTTCTTATGAAACTCCTGAACAATAAAGTCACATGACTGTGCAGTTTGACACAATTGGTAAAGCATCTGACTTGGGATTGGGTGGTCTCAGGGTTGATCCAGGTGCTCAAAAGTTTGGCGCTCAAGCTTCTTATGAACTCCAGAGCAATAAATTATATGCCTTTTTTTAAAAAAAATGTAGAAACTTTAACTACTTCACAGATTAAGTCCACAATTTCTATACAAGCTAACCTACATGAAATCTTTCGATTTACAGCGGGTCAGTAAATCGATTTACTGACATTGTAAATCGAAAGATTTCGCTTACGTTAGCTTGTATAGAAATTGTGGACTTAATCAGGGAAGTAGTTAAGGAAGTTTCTTGTGTGCAGGGGAAAAAAAATTCTCTATGCAGAAAACTAATACATGGTATGACTTAAAAAAAGATTTCATTTGCATCATATAACCATGAAAACTATTTTACACTCTATATATATAAATAAGAAAATTGTATGTCTTGAATTTAATAGCAGATAAAACAATGAAATTTTGCATGTTATGGATGTGAGATTAGATCATTGTGTAAGGTTTTTTCCCCTTTGGGTAATCTCAAAAAGATCCACATAAAAATATTAAATGCATTCTCATTCCGGCTATAATTGAATGACCTTCTAAAGGCTGTTTCCCAAACTCATTTTTACTTGCACTTTGATAGGGGAAAAAATGGCACGAGTTTGTCATTCATATAATGATTCACAACTTTTCAATACCTGTCAATGTTACAAATTATTACTTAAATTACGAATGCAAGACTAAATATAAACATCCAAATAATTATCAGCGTATTTTCTATAATCCTCTAAAAGAATCATAATAAAATAATATTTTACAAAAACTACCTTCTCATAATGCACTTTTCATACGCCTTATTTTATGTTTCTAACAATCTTCAGATTTAAATAAATTATATTAGAATTATCTATGATATAATTAAATATAATTTCATATTATATAAAAGTATTTGAATGCCTTTATTATTCAGGAGTTCTTTAGAAGTCTGAGCACCAGAAGTTCCCAAACTAGAATTGTTCTGAAGATTTTATGCTCCAGAATTTAATATTCTACTGCTGTACTAAACTATACAAGGCACACATTATTATAAATAACAAATATTTAAACACTATAAACCAGAGGTTTCTGATTTTTTTAGTCCACAACCCCCCTTAGTTTTTAGTAAATTATTTGGTATCCCCTATTCATTATTACAAAAAACCCACTGAAGAGTGCACCATGCAGTGTGTCAGTGCATGCATGTGCAGAAGACAGATGCGAGTCTCGATGGGTACCGATCTGGAAATTTCATTAGCTGTCTTGAATCTTAACTGGTATTTTAAGTTATCAGAAGCTGCAGTTAGATGAAAGTCTGTGCAACCTTATCATGTCCGTGTCCAAAAAGTGACCACAAATGTTGCTAGTGTGGCTGACAGACAGTACCAACATGGATTAGCCTGGAAATGTTTATAATGACTATTTTTGGAATATATTAAGAGTATAATAGACTTATTCTACATGCTATTCACCATATCCCATGGGCTAGCTTTCTGTATCTCTGGTACTATGGATATCCCTGCTACAAACTTAAAAAATTCCATCAATTAAAAAATGATGTCATATCTATATATTTATTGATAAATATAAACCATATATATTGTAGATATATGTTCTCATTTCCCACATATATATATTCTTTAAGTGAAAAAAAAGTCTTTTATATATAGATTTATGTGTGCAAGTAATATATATAGTTTATAGATGATAAATTAATAAACAGTAATGAATATAGGGTTGTAGGAAATAATATTTAATATGTTATTTCTATTATTTTTGTTAAATAATGTTAAATTTTTTAGCTGTATTTTTTTTATTAAATAAAGCAGACCAGGAAAGGTATAAAAAGATTTATAGATTAATAGATAAAATGTACACGTGTGAGAACAGCTGTATAAACACAAAACACTTTTACACATATTTCTAACGACTATAGATTGCAAGCTTTATTGTTTGTATTATCTGTATCTTAGATTATCTCAGAAAAAAGGGTGCTTTGATGAAATAAATAATTGTTAATCTTTTTTTTGTTAATGACTTAAAACCGTCTAGATGAGATTTATTGCTATCTCAAATCACAATTATTTTGGGATAGATTTTTTTTTCTCTTTGATCAGAAATTGAAATATATAGAGGACCGTCAGCTTGTAAACTTTGAACTTTATCTTAAGATAACAGGATTTGCAGATGGCCTTTTGGGTCAGAAATTTGAAATATAAAAACGAGTGAAACAATATTTGGAGGTCAGTTTTTATTACTGTTAAAGGAAAGAGATGTACTCATTAAGATGCAGTTTTTAAAAAAGCATTCAGTTTTAATAATTTTAAGGAGAATCACTGAACAAAATGCAGTTTTGAAGGCAATCACTTAACCATTTTTAAAAATGGCAATCAGTTAATAATATTACGAATATGCAATTCTTTTAAACTAAAAGAAATGAGCAGCTAAAGTTAAAGTTTTTTTTTAAACTCAGAAGCAGTTGTTTGATTTTTTTTATTTCTCTCTTTAAAAATTTAAAGAAGAAAAATGACTCTTGTTTTAAAGTAAATATAGAAGAAGATGTGCATATATATAAAGCAGCTCACAGCAGGATTGGTATAAAGAAATGGAACAAAATTGAATTTCTTAGAGGAAGTTATTGAAAATTCTGTAAAATGATATTAATATATTTTTGGGCTCTGTATAACACAATGAATTTGCCATGCTAAAACTCACTGTTTCTGCTCCTTGAAATTCGACATAATGGGTTAAATCACTGGTCTATCTGTGGACTTATACAAAAGTCCTTTATAACCAAAGAATGGCCAAATTTAAAACCAGCCACAGATGTCATCTGATCATCATCTTTGACAAGAGAAGAAAGAAAAAATGAATAAAAGCCATATATAGCCAAGTTTGATTAAGCTATAAATCAATTTTTTTAAAAGTTTTTCTTCACATTTATCTAAAGGGTCTACAATAGTTTTTTTTTTAATGGTGGGAACAAGCAGATCAACCCATTCATATTTATCAAATGTATCAACAATAAATTCTTTTTAAAATGGTAAAAACAAGCAGGTCAAACAATTCATATTTATCTTGAAAAGTATCTGCAAGAGCTTTTCTTTTTTTAATGGTGGAAACAAGCAAATCAACCTGTGGAAGCTAGAAATAGGCAAGCAGTCTGAAAATTCAAACCTGGGACATTCATAAGAAGTGAATATAATCGGGTAACTTTGAACTTTCATTAACAAATCTTTTCTTACTTATTGACAGTAAACTTTAATTTATAAAGTCAAAGCATTTTTTTCTTTTGATACAGAAAACATTAAGAGTTTGTTCATTGATTATGTTATTCTTAATAATACATGTCAATACACACACAGTTTAAATTCATTAAACATAGTTTTTTTCTCATTATTTTGATTTTTTTTATTTATTGTTATGTATTGTAATACTAAAATGTTTTTTTTATTATTGTTGTTCAACCTCTCAATATATGCTTGACAATGTTTTTTTTGTTATTTATTTTTGCTCAAGGTTGCAATAATATTTTTTTACATATGTGATTTATGTATCCATCCCTAATATAAGGGAACACATTTTAACATAATATATATGTCCACATATCAGTAAGTGTGTGTATATAATTGCTTATACCATTCAGTGAAGAATAGCTTATGCATAATTAGTTTAAATATAGTAAATTGAAGAGCAGGGCTTAACATATGAATGAAAGTGAAAAAAAACACACAAATTACATATGAAATTAATTTTTATGATATATAATGAGTAAGGAAAGTCTTAAGTAAGCATTCAATGAAGTATTTTTTTCAAATGTCATTTCAAGCTAACTTATTTTAAAAATATGTAATGACAAAAAAAAAGCAGATACGTAAAATTATTGAGTTACGCATATTGTAATAAAATATTTTGTTTAATTATATATATTTAATAAAGTCAAAAAAAGAAGAATAGTATTAATAAATATAATTGTATCTTATTTGGTTTCCAAGTTATTATTAAAGATATTGTTGTATTTTCTTATCTTGATTTTATCATTTTAATCGATCACCATTCATAAATGTTTGTTTTGCAAATATTAAGCAATTACTCGTAAATGTTTGTTAGGTAAATATTAAGCAAGCTAGAATATTGATTTACATTTAAGGATTATGCTTGACATCTAACCAAGTTTTTTTTTTGATAATTATAGGTTAATAATATAAAGTTAAAATATGTTGTGCCCATGAGTTATGACCACCATCATCATTGAATAAATTATAATCATTAAATCCAATATTTAACATAATTAATATGTTTAGTAAATAGTGGTTTATAGAAAGTTGAATATCATGTATAGAGATTCATGATGATCAGTCATCATCACTGGTATTATTGAATCCTGGTTTTAACTGTAAAAGTACTTGAAATAAATAACTATAAACATATACAAATGCTAGTGAGTGTTATATTTAAATCCCAGTTTAACATAGGATGATTTTGAGAAGTGCCTATAGATTTATGAAAGATAAATTTATTGCTGTGAATTCAGTATAAAGCTATGGCTGGTATTATCATCATCATCTTTATATTATGATAAATAATTAAGTTAAGTAACTAGTTAAATGGCCATCCATATTAGTAATGGTCTTCACTGGGTGTGTTTGGAAGCCATTAAGGAGAGTATTTTTGCATCTGTTCAACAATATACTTAAACTGAGCTAGTAATGTCTATAAGAGTCTTGGATATATAAATTTTGATGTTGGGATCTTATAATTTTATTGACATGGATAAAATATAAGAATGCCATTTTTCTTCATTAGTCATCTAAGTCATGTGTAGTAAAACATACTGAATGAGATTGAACTCAGTACACTATGGACAGATAATATTTATCTAGATTTAAAACAATGTAGTGGCGCTCGTGAAAAACACATGTACTTAGTTACACTGAGTGATTGAATCCTTTTCCAACTTAATAATATTAACTTTACATAATATTTTTTGAGTTGTCATAAATAGCACGTGTGTGTGTGTGACCATGAATGGTCGTATATACATGGAAAGAGGAATGAGAAGGATTCTTGGTTAAAAGAACCTATTATTGGAGATAAGCGTAATGCACTCCAAGGATTTCACAGTAATTTTATTCAGTTGCTATATCTAATATTATTTTATCTAATGACAATGGATAGTATATTTTATTCGTCAAATGACTTCCCAATATCGAAATATTTTAAATCTTTAATGATGACAGTTTTAATTTTAATTTTGTTATTTTATGTGTTGAGAAATGGGATAATTTATTTATTTCATTATTTGCGTGACAGAATTAATGTTTAGGATAGTTGCAACAGGCTATAATGTTATATTTAATTGGTCACAAATAGACACCTAAATAGAGCATGATATGTATATGTTCTTATTTATATGTTAGCGTCATCCTTATTTAATTATAAATTGTATGTCAGCTAACATAGTAAATTCATTTCACATTTAATTTTATTAGGTTACAAATGATGAACCGCTGGAGCATATCCTGTTTAGTGTTTAGTTTTTAAATTATAGCAACTATCATTTTATCACTCATCTATATATATTTATATTCTGTTACAAATTTATTTATTTATTATTATTATTCTATCTGTTACAATATATATTTACAAACACTAATATAATATATATCTACACCCTCTAATATATATATATATAAAATATTTAATATTTTAAATTGCATAACATTAAATAACAATGTTTAAGAACTGAAAAAGACTGCTAGTCAGTCAAAACTGTCAAAATTGAATAAAGTATTGTGATAAATACATTGTGACATTTTTTTGTAAAGATTTAATAGTAATAGTGCAATAAGAAGGGAGAAATTTTGAATATCTTGAAAAAATAAATTATAATTTTTCAATTTTAATTTTTACACTTTCATTTAGCTCAAATTTTACAAAAAAAAAAAAAAAATGATTTTCAACTTTTAAAAAAAAAAAAATCCACACAATTAATTGCAATAAATACCTGTCAGATTCCATAACATTAACTTCAGAATATCCATATCTCATCTTATCTTCAGCTAATAGAATAATCCAGATTCTATCTTATCTTGATCAAATTGAACATTCATCACCACAAGCCAATATATATGGGTAGTGAGGCTCAGTGAATTCGATTACTCTCATTATGGATGGGATCTGGCTATAAATAGAATGTCCAGTTGAAAGTGAAGTCAGACAACAACAAAACACCATTGAAGATGAACAGCAGTAAGCCTTTCCACAACATGGCTAAAGCAATGAGATAAGTTCACGCTAAAGCTTGAAGTTGCTAAAACATAAACCAGACACAAAGCAGGCTGCAACAATACAGCTGGAAGTGACACTGTATCTCCACATAAGGCAAGCTACCACAATACATCTGGAAAGTGTTAAGCAAACCTATCTAGGAAGTCACCTTAATTCTCTTCCATTATCAGTTGCATGGTAACCAAACCCTATATCTCAGACAATGTATCACAGCGTACATTATAGTAAACGTTATTGTATATATTTGTAGCTGTACTGAATATATATATATATATGCCAATGGATTTGTAAATATTGTATTTATATATATGTGTGTGTGTGACAAATATTTTGTATTTATACGGCGAACGTTACAGCAAACGTTATTGTATATATATATATTTTTAGCTGTACTGTATATATATACCAATGGATCTGTATATATATATATGCATGAAATAAATAACTCTAATTATACAAGTCTGTGCATATTACAATCAACATAAACACTACAGAAGAAGTATGGATTTTAGATATATTGCACAATAATAATGTAGGATAGATTTTTGAAAAAACAACAACAACAAAAACTTAAAGTCAAGACAACAACAATAATAATAGATTTGGAATAGAAGATTAAGTTATTAGTACTGCGATAAAAGTTCTAGAATTATATTTAATATAAAACATGAACAATTAGTATTATTTTACCCTCGAGAATGGCTTTTATAAATTAGAAATACGACAATACTAATTTATTCCACAATTAAAGTTTGATCACCAATATATAAGTACTTTGCATCTTAATTTTATTTTGGTAACCAATTAAGGCAAAAGAAAAAAAGTTTATGATTCAGAGTTGTCAGATTTTGAAAGTTTTATTCTACATAACTTGCATAAGGATTCTAATTAGGTTTAGGGCAGCGGAAGAATGGCAAATTCTCAAACTCAAAGTCCATGAATTGTTGTGCAGAATGTCAAATTCCATTGCTTAAACCTCTTATGAACTCCCAAACAACGAATTAATTAAATTATTTAACTTGTTTACTCATCTTAGAATGAATCTGACAAAAAGCAGAAATGACATGGTATTTGAGATACCTCGTGAGATACCCTGAATATACCACAAAGTTTCTATTATAGTAAATGACAAGAATCTTGGCCTCAGGGTGGCCTTTGAGCATTCCAACATCAGATTTTTAATTGGATGGACGGTTGAAGAGTTGGAGTAGATTGAAGCCTGTCCATTAAAATATGAGGTTTGGCTATCTTAATATATATCTGAGCACTTATAGCATATATGTGTAGAGATGGTAATCTGAACCAACTGATGATTGCTGGTAGCATGAAATACGTATATTGGTGATTATTTATCTTTTCAACATATAAGTGTTCAAGTGTATCAGTGTTATGAGATAGTGTGGAGAGAGGTGGGTCGTGTGAAAGTCTGTGCTCATATACCCTATATATTACAGATATAGACACAGGTATATAATAAGCTTGTATGTTTCAGTTATTACAGAAAATGATAAATCATTAAGAAAAATGTTCAGCTTTGTTACGATTTTAATTTAATAAAAAAGCAAATCTGACTTCACTTCTTGGATTTTTATTTCCCAATTTTTGGAGAACTGTCGAATTCTTTATCTTTTTTTTAAAACTGTATTCTTCTATATATAAAATATATCCAATTAATGTTTTAAGATTTTTTTTTTTTGGCAACATTTAAGTTTCATTATTATAAAAGGGCAGGATTGTATTTCAATGACACCATGAAATGACTATAAATGTTTTGATGGTGCTGTTTTTAATTTGAACGGAAATAAAATAAAAAATAATCATTTTTTTATTCTTGGATCATCAAAAAAATGATAAATAATAAAAATATATATTCAATAGCTTTACTTTTCGAGAGTTCATAAGAAATTCGAGTGCCAAAGTAATATCAGATTCGAACCTAGGATTCCGCATTCTAGAATCTGCCACATTACCATTGTGTTAGATGATCTATAGAATATTAATATTTTGAATGAAAAGACTATGTCTTAAAAATCAGTATAAAAATATTCTCAGGTGCTCAGATTGAAAAAAAAACTTGAGCAAATTTTAGCTTGGACAATTATCGATTTGAAAATGTGAACCAATTTAAATATCTCGACAGCCTTTTAGATAGAAAGGGCCATTTGGAAGCTGAGGCCCAGATTCCAATGAACTATTATTTTAAATGCTAAAAGACAGTATATTTCATTATGAGTTTATATACCAATATTAAGCTGGACAATGGAAGTAAATACAGATTCCACCATTCTATAAATGTAATGGCAAGAATATACAGTAAGACAGAATATTTTTCAGTCTGATAAGATATGCTGATGATCATAATCTTTGTATAAGATAAATGAAACAAATGAATATTAGGAAACTTAGGGGAAAATAAATACTTTAAACTGAAGTGGGATAACGTTTTCATGAGAAAAGCAGGCCCTTATTCTTTATAAACTTCATTTGAAAAAACTGTAATAAAGAAGATAGAATAAAAAATGGTGAAACACAATTATGAAAGTAGTTAAGACATTTTAGTTTTCTGCAGAGAAAGTTAAATATGTGGACATATTCTTGTTTTCTGGATTAGTCTGTGCAGCCATTCAAAACTCATCTTTAATCTTTTCTTCGTAATCATCTCTTCTAACTAACGCCTCCTCATGAAGAAATGTTTTACTCTAAAAATGAGTAATTAAACAATTAGTTTAAAATACATGCACATTTTTTTTATTTCAATAGATAACCTGATTCAAGCATGGTCAATAAGAGTTGGTTTATATGAGAAGCTCTTAGCATAAATGTTACACTTTCACTTGTATGCTTTTAAAACACTTATTGATGTTTGAGTGCTTGTAAATTTAATCTATTAGCTTAAGTGCAAAGATTAATTTTCTTCCACACAAGCTGTCATGACTTGTAAACTTGAGTCAATGCACAGAAGTGGTTAAATGACTGCATAGACTGGTTCAAATATTAGTATAAACTAATAGTCAAATTAGAAACTGAAGTTTTAGTAGTAGACTGTCTCAAATGTCTACTGTAAAACAACATTAAAATAGAAAAGTAAAATTTTTTAGTAATAATGGAACTGTAATTGCAAAATTAATAAAAATTCTGACTTATAGTGCTTAATTCAAACATATAAATCTGATTTTGTATAAGAATGCATGTCACTTTGAATTAGAATTGTAAATTGACTATCACTGGATAGTTCATATAACCATCTTCTTTAATATTACTGTTTACACACGGTGTGTCACAGATGAATGATGACTGATGGTTTCCTCTCTCCAAACTGCCTGTAGTGCTATCAGTGAATCAATGCATGTATTACAATATGCTGTTCACTACAAAATTTTAAGATGCTATCACAAGTTATGATATGAAATATGACAGTGTTTCATATCTTGGCCCACAATGAAAACATATGATAACAATCATTTTTTAAAAAAAAAAAATGGGAAGGGGGTGTGCTGAAATGTTTAAATTGATTAAAATTGAGCATGGCAGTGAAGCCACGAATAGCAAGAATATTTTTAATGATTTGCAAGATTTCATGATGGCAGGGAGAATACTGAATCAATCCATAAAGATAAAAAAGCACACTGTCACATTTTATGTCATAACCCAAGATCCAGAATATGATAATACATCAAAATCGTTGTCATAAATTGCTAAGCTTCATAACTATGTAACAAGAATTGATTCAGAGATGGCACCACAGGCATCTTGGAGAGAGAATTAGTCACTCTTCACTGTTGACACACTACGTATACATAAGAATTCTTTTTCTTTTACATTCTGTTCAGTACTATCAACAATTTCTTCTTCACTAAAAATGAAAACAAATCAATTTCCTTATATTCATTTTTTCAATCTTTTCAAATCTACTGTTTACAGTACTTCTATATTTCTAACTTTCATTCTAACATCATAATCAAAAATACCCTGCATGGTTTGGGCAGTTGGTCAAATGTCCAGTAGGATCGGATGTTTCCAGGATGGACTTTAGTGCTCAAACTTCTTAAGAAACCTGAGAACTAAAGCTATATGCCTTTTTTATACTCAAAAATAATTAACTGTCCGAAATCTTATATTACATAAAATATTTAAAAAACGGCTCAATTGCATAATTTCATAATTCATTGTTTAAATAACCAGGAGTCTGTCATAAGATAAAGTCTGTTTTTCAAGTTCTAACATTGGTTCCACATATGAAAAACACAATTCTTTAAAAAAAAAAAGCCAGTTTAACCGTAGTAATCCACTCACCCCAACCCTATTTATCTTTTTCTATTTGGCTTCTGAAAAATTAAAAAGATTATTTTTTTTTCAGTTATCACTGAAAATTTTTCTTTTCTACTCGTCTTTAAAATTTTAGTTATATTTCTAATGCAAACCTTGTGCAAATACTATCAAATCTACTGACCATTATGTTAAATTAATTCTTGCTGTTAGAAAGCATTGCCCTTACTTTACCATAAACTATGATATAATAAACCTTCATTTTCCAATGATACGTATGTTTAATGAATAAAATTGGTGTCATGTAATTTTCACGACATACTTAATCTATGTACTTTTAACACCTTAAGGAAAGATGTAATTACAAACATATGACAAAGATTCACGATCTCCAAGAACTGATGAGTGCTGGTTTCCCCATGAAATGTGTATCTTGAGGAATCATATATTTTTCACATGACTTGGATCATATGTTTTCGATTACACTCTCACACAAGGTGTTAAAAGCAGATAGAAATCAGTTCCTAACTTGCGTAAGAATGGTGTAGGGAAAATTACACTATACAGATATTATTAAGTGGACAATCTCTAGTTTAATGAATAACTAATAAAAATGTATTAATATGTAGGCTGATTTAATTATTTTTATTAACTAATATTTGAATTAAATTTTAATTACGTTAACTGTTTACTATGAAAATAAAAAATCTAAATATGCAACTTTTAGGAAAACAATAACTAAACAATCTGATTACTACTGCATATATATTTAAATTAAATCAATAACATAATTTCCAAACTTTTGTATATATGCATTTCTTAAATTTTAAAATAATATACACTCTTAAAAAAAAAAATCAATCTATTGACAGATTGAATAAAAACCTATATTTTTTTAAAGACTAAAAATAACTTCTACACTAAAAAAAATCCATACATTGGAGGAAAATTCAATAAATAGGATGAATAAAAGTAAAAGAATATTAATAAGTAGTCCCTATATATCACCAGATAGCAATACATTACAATTTTGCCACAGGGTACTACTGTTGACAAATTATCTTTGATTTGTTCCCCCTATATTTCAATAGGTGGCAGTACATTACAATTTGATCGCAGTAGACTGTGGTCAAATTACCTTTAAACAAGAGAATATACATGTAAATGGAAAACTATGGGTGATTTAGCGTGCAAATTGTGTAAGGAAGGTATAGAAAATATTAGGCATCTGTTGATTGAATGTAAATGCTTGAAAGCAGAATAGGTATGAACAAAGTGACAATACAGAAAGTGAGTTAGTAGTTTTTATGCTGGGTTTGCGAAAAGATAAGGGGGATTTTGATTTAAAGGCCATAGAGTTGACCGAGATTATGTTGTGGAAATGGGATGGGGCAGAATATGGGAAGACTTAGAGTGGGGAATGGAAAATAAAGTGGCTAACAGATTTATCTGGGCATAGTTGCCGAGATATTCTTGACTTCGTTTAAGGAGAAGCCAAATACATCACATCACATCAGTGTTTGTACAAAAGATGGGATGATTGTGTTAGGAGGATTGTTGAGTGTTATAGTGGTAAGGAATGAGATAAAATAATATATTTATTATAAAGAATAGGAGTTGGAGAGATGGAGAACTAGTATGGAGAGTAAAAAGAGTTTAAATATATATAGAAATAAGCAGAATATTAGGTGCAAGTTAATATATGATAATGGTAAGGAAAGTAGTTTATTGTTTAAGGCTCGAACGTGATCTTTAGCAACAAGAGAATATAAATGTAAGTGGAAAAATATAGGTGATTTAGTCTGTAAATTATGTAAGGAAGGAATAGCAAATATCAGGCATCTGTTAATTGAATGTAAATGCTTGAAAACAGAAAGGGCACATATAATGAAGTTACAGAAGAATAAATATGAAAAAAATGATTACATAGAAAGTGGATTATTGGTTTTTATGCTGGGTTTGAGAAAAGATAAGGGGAATTTAGATATAAAGGCCATAGAGTTGACAAAGATTATGTTTGTGAAAATGGGATGGAGCAGAATATGGAAAAATTTAGACTGGGGAATGGAAAATAAAGTGACTAACAGATTTCTCTGGGCATAATTGTTGAGAGATTCTTGACTCTGTTTAAGGAGAAGCTACAGTACATCACATCATATTACATCAATGTACTGCGGTAAGTAATTAACACTGAATTCTGATGTCGACAATATTGAGAATTGGAATCTGCATTTTAGTGCAAAGAGTAATTCTGGAAAAAATGGATTTAAGGAGATATAGTGATAGTGAAAGTATAGTTATACTATAGAAAGGATGTGCAGAAAAATTAGAAATAGGGAGATAAGCTGTAGGAAAATGTTATTAAGGAAGAGAGTGATAAGAATTCAAGGCTGTGTCTGCCAGAAGATAGGATTTCAGATATTAGTAAAGTGTTAAGAAAAGCAAATAAGATAATAATGTTGCAAAATTGATATGGATAAACAATATTGTAAATACAGATAATTGAAGATGCATTAAGGCATGGTAAAATAGGATTATGAGTTGAAAGTAAAACATGGTGAGATTATTACCAATATTTGATAGTGTGATAAATTTAAATAACACTTGTGACTTATATTGAAGCTAAAATGCTTGTATGAGAATCCATAGCTTTAAATTTTTAGATGTGTGGGATATATTAATTAGGAAGATTTATATTATTAGAAAGGAAGAATAAAATAGTAAGTTAATTACTGAATAAATTTTATTATCCATTGAATTAAAGAAAAAGAATGGAATATATAGATAAAAACTAAAATGTAATGCTGGAAGTAGATTTGAAAAAGATATATTTATAGATACAAATACGATAAAAGATAAGGTGGTTAATGATAGAATAATGAAAAATGTAGGAATAGAAAATAATTTTTTAAGTAAGGATGTTTGGAAATAGTTAAAAAAAATAATTTAAAAAGGGCCCAAAATATTAAACTTCTTTTATAAATATGTAGGAAGACAAAGATATGAATAAGTGAAAATAATTGGTGGAAATTTTTTAGCAGTGATAGAGATATATTTAATGCATAAAAGAGAACTATATCTTTAAAATGTGAATGGAAGGAGCTAAATAGATGTGATGAAAACAAGAAAGGAAGAAGTACAAAGATTATTGTTAAAAATGATCTTAGAAAGAAATTGTAAATAACAACATAGGTTAAACAATATGGATAAAGAAAACTAAGGGTGTGATATATAGTACATATGTATATGAAGAAGAACATATAAAAAATGTAATGAGAGTATTTGGAAATGTTTATCTATAGATATAAGTTAGTTCAGAAAAGATAATTGTAATCTATTGATTGCAAATGATATGAAAGATCATATTAATTAAATTGATGAAATGAAGAATATGAAAGAAACTTTATTTATGTGAGAAAGGTAAATTGAAAATTGGGAATTTGAATAAAGAATATATTATATCTCTCTTTACATTCGAATAATGGACAAGTTCAGAATCCATCTTATCTTGATCGGACTGAGCATTCACTGCCATGGACCAATAGCTATGAATATAGATAACGTATGTCCAATGGCAAGAATGGGCCAATAGGTGATAATACTCAGTGACTCTGCTTGTTTCCATTATGGAATTTGGCTAAAAGCGTCAGCCCAGTTGCAGGTGTGAGAAAGACAACTATCAAAGCTGAATGGCAGTAAGCTGATAGTCCACTATATGGTTAATGCAGTGAGACTAGCCCACATTCAGGGCTAGAATCTTCTAGAACATAAACATGAGGCAAGCTATCAGAGTACAGCTGGAAGTGTTACTGTACCTACTCATAAAAAGGTTGCCATGGTACAGCTGGAAATGGTAGGTAAACTTATAATGACACATAAAGTCACTTCTTTGTATAATTGCTTGATGGTAAAAATATAACATTATGGACATGAGGAAAAATTTGATGTATATTATATGATGATGATAGCAAAATATATATAAAAAAAAACTGTTTATGAGAAAGAAAAAATGTAGTAATTATAATTTTATGTTGGTGGAATTAAAGGTGTCTGAAAGGATAAAAACAAAATTTATAAAAATTTATAAACAATGAGATTAAATTTAGTAAATTAAGTAGTATTTGAGAACCAATATGAAAGACGATGGCTTTAAAAGTTATAAAGAGTGAATAAATATGGTGAAGAAGATTGCCAATGAGTATTTTACTCATGACTAATAAAATTAATAAATGGGGAAAAAATAGAAAGCAGAAAGGCATGTAAGGATTATGAAGAGGTTTCTAAAAAGCAAATAAAAGAAGAGGAAGTAAAGAATATGTGATATTTCTGTTAGAGGGAAAATAGTATAACAGAATTAAGACAAATGCATGGTAAACTTAACAAGAAGGTAATACAGGGAAAAAAATTAACAATATGGGAAGAGAAGTTGTGGAAAATGTATGTATGAAGAAGACAAATAGAAAATAAAAGGATGTTATATGATTAAATGCAAAAGGAAGTAAATGTGGGGATAGAAAAGAATTTGAAAAACTACTTAATGAATTTATAATAAAAAAAATTGTATGAAAAAAAGTTGGCAGGATAATATGAATCATTAGAAAACATAATTTATAAGAAGATGGATTGAATAATGGTGTGGAATTGAACAGAGCAATAAGTAGAAAGAAAAAAGGAGAAGAATTAAACAGCATGTCAATAGAAATGGTAGAAGATATGAAAAATATAGAAGATTTAGTTAAAGAGAAAATCTTAATAAAATTATAATTTGACAAAATTTCAGATGAATAAAGAGATGTGATAATTAGATTATTATATATAAATTAGGCTGTTATTTAGCTACAGGCCAGTAGTAATAACTTACATAGTTTATAAAATGTGTGAAATTAGGACCAAGAAAAGTGAAATTTTTGGGGAGGTACAGAAAGAACTCCTTTCAGAGAGAAAAGAATAGAGAATATAATAAAAAATAGAGTCATATATCACATAACTCCACTCCTTTTTTAAGCTTGTAGGATATAAACAAAGAGCTTTGCTAATTGCTCAACAAGCTTGGAGATAAATGCTTAGCAAGAGAAAGCATTTAAAATATCTTCATCTGAAACCCCTCCCCCCATCACCTCACCAATGGTTTCATGCTTTTGGCACTCCTCAGAGGCGCTAGGATAGCTCCAGATATTAGATCTAAAACACCAACCCAATTTAATACATCTCAGTTGATTGAAATGTCTTACAAGAAAAATTGCGTTTGCTTATTGCATTTGTAGATCTAGAAAATACTTATGACTGGGTGAATCAAATAGATTGTGAAGAAATCTTGAAAATGTGGGACTAGTCTTAGTATTACTAAGAATGATTAAGAGTCTTTACAAAGATAATTTTTATAAGCACTAATTGGAGAATGTACAAACATGGGAAGTGAAACATAATCGACATAAGCATGTCCATTATCACTTTTACTATTTCTAAAAAAATTAGAAGTTGTTCCAAGAAATTTTATTTAACATACCTATGTAGGTAGAAAGATTAAGGATAATGGTGGAGATTTTTATAATTTGAACCAAAAGAATAGATAATGTGGTCCCCCCCCCCTTGCAGTGAAACAGTATATTTTGAAAACAATGTAGAAGTCATGAAGTTGTTAGAGAAGTGGGGGGGGGGGGGAAGGAGAAGCAGAAAGAAATAAAAAAAATTAAATTCAGTTGAGGGAGGGGGGTTAAGATACTAGTATTCAATAGGATAGAAAAAATTGAGAAGTGATTAGCAAGCGATATTCTTCCTGAAGACATGGAAGATTATAGATTTTTAAATGCTTTTCTTATATGGGGGGGGGGAGGTATGCAGCTAATGTTAGTCTGAAAGTTTTTGTTAATCATGTTTTCCTTGTAATTGTATGTTGGAATATTTCCACCATTTAGAATTAATTCTTAAATGTCTTTAAAACATAAACTTTATTTAAATTTTTCAAATACGCCAAATAGCTAGTAATGGTACACAATTTAATATATAACACAATGTTTTGAGAGGATTATTATTATCTCTTCTTCAGATATTGCTGTCTTATGATATAACTAAATTAACATATATAACATAAAACATACCAAATCAGAGATTACATGTGTAAAATGAAATTAATTAAACCGAGTATACTTTCAACGCGTGTCATTATCATGGTTATTCTGTTGAGGATATATATAGATTGGGATGTCAACAAAAAATAAAGAGATAATAAAAACAGAGGAGTAATAAATTTGACAATGTATATTTACAAATATATGTAATATATAGGGTATATGAGCACAGATTATCAACATGACCCACCACTCTCCACACTATCTCATAACACTGATACACTTGAACACATATATGTTGAAAAGATAAATAATCACCAATATACGTATTTCATGCTAAACCAGCAATCATCAGTTGGTCCAGATTATCATCTCTACACATATATGCTATAAGTACTCAGATATATATTAAGATAGCCAATCTTCATGCTTTAATGGACAGGCTTCAATCTAATATGCATCTGAGTACTTATAGCATATATGTCTAGAGATGATAATCGGACCAACTGATGATTGCTGGTTTAGCATGAAATATGTATATTGGTGATTATTTATCTTTTCAACATATATGTGTTCAAGTGTATCAGTGTTATGAGTTAGTGTGGAGAGTGGTGGGTCATGTGATAGTCTATGCTCATATACCCTATATATTACATATATAGACACAGGTATATAATAAGCCTGTGTGTTTCAGTTATCAAATATATATATATAATGTAAATATACTTAAACCTAGATGAGAATGTAGGTGAACTGTTCACTCAATCTCTCTCTCTCTCAAAAAAGTTAACATATTGATGAATGAAAAGCTAAAATACAATATACCTCATGCAATTTCAGTATCCTTATAATGACTTCTTACTTGGAGAAAACAGTTTAACACTACCCCTTTCAGTCATCCTTTGCTAAAATTTTCTGTATATACTCAAATGCTTTTTGACATGTTACTAATTATGAGAACATTCTACTTAACACATTTTCAGCCATCAGTAAATATTTATCACACATTGTGAATATAACACGAGCAGTTTCAGAAATAGTGGCAGAAAGGCAGACTCTAGAGTTCAAAATCTTTGAAATTGCAAAATGTATAGTCATTCTTACAGACTGTCCAGTGAGCTTCCATGTATGATTTCAAAATTAAATGTATTATTTTAACTTAATCTCATAAATGAAGCACTTCATAGATGTCTCTTAGGTTCAGCAGAATTGCTATGAACATTAACTTTACTTTGGAAAACATTTTACATAAAACTTTAATTTGAATTCATAGCATCAAAAAAAAAAGCTCTGGATGTTTGATGCAGTGCAAAGTGGCATAGTCTAAAGTTTAAGATGTATGGATTCTGGTCCAGCTTTGTCACTTCAGATTATCAGATTTCTTACAAACTTCTAACCAATAAAGTCATTTTATAGTATCAACATAACAAATGTAAATGGTTAGTAATGTGATTGAGGTATGTATATAGAGATTGCTTGCAAAAAAGAGAGTATGTTGTTATTATACAAACATGTAGGTATTTTTCTGAAGGTTTGTGATGATGGTGTTCTAGTTATATTTTTATATTGGACTATTTCCATTATCTAATATGAGTATTGCATGTCTTTAGAAACATTTAACTTTATTTAAATATTCCAAATACATCCAACTGTTAGTAATAGCACATCAAACAGGTTAGTATATATGCAATGTCTTGAAAGGTATTATTCTCCCATCTTCAGGTATTGCTGGCCTGATCAGTGACAGTACTAGCATGGGATTCAAACCCGGACCCTTAGATTCTTGAATATTGAATTTTAGGGTAATGCTCTAACCAACTGAGCTATCATGCCAAAGGCAACAGTCAGTAGGAATTTCACATACTTATTTATGAGGTTCCTCCTGATTTCGTCACTGTTTCCTAAGAGCAAAGTTGATTAGTGGTTTCCATACATCATGTATAGTCACATTAGAAAAACCGTCAAGAGAAAAGACAATTATTGGTACTGTAGTGCACCCATACATTCCAAAAATAGCAGACACATTAAGGAAAATCTATCATCATTATAATATCAGAACAGCTTTCCAGCGCCATACCACACTATGAGGAATTGTAACATCTACAAAGCCTAAACTTGAAATGCTGAAAAGAAAAAACTGCATCTATGAAATACCATGTGAATGTGGAAGAATATATATTGGTGAGACCAGTTGTCCCGTTGAAAAACATTTGCAAGAAGACAAATTGATGATTAGAAGAGAGAAAACAGATGTGTCTAAAGTAGCAGACCATGTATGTGCCAATGAACATTGGGAAAATACAAAAATATTGGATAGAGTAGAAAAGGTACAAAGAAAATTTAAAGAAGCTGCTCACATGACAATGGCAAACAATCCCATAAGCCAACCTAGTGTGACTATTCATAAATGTATGGAAACCACTAATCAACTTTGCTCTTAGGAAAAAGTGGAGAAATCAGGAGGAACCTTATAGATAAGTATGTGAAATTTTTACTGACTGTTGCCTTTGGCAGGATGGCTCAGTTGATTAGAGCATTACCTTAAAATTCAATAATCTACAGGTCCAGGTTCGAATCCCATGCTAGTACTGTCACTGGTCAGGCCAGCAACACCTGAAGAAGAGGGAGATTAATGCCTCTTGAAACGTTGAATGTATTTGGAATATTTAAATGAAGTTAATTTTTTCTAAAGACATTTAAAACTAATATTAGATGATGGAAATAGTTCAATATAAAAATACAAACATGTAGGTACTTTTAAAAACAAATTATGGGTTCATGAATTAATGAATTTCAAAAGAGGGACATTACAATATTTTAAAACTTAGAGAAACAAGTGTCAGTATGAGCATTAATTTTATTTCTAAAAATGTAAAGTCGTGGCCAAAAGTAAAAAAAAAAAATGAATGAGTTTAAAAGATGAAGATTATCATATATATAAAGATATCTGAATTGCATTAAATTGAAAATTTATATAGGATTAAATGGTTTGTAATGATTTTGAATCTAATAAAAGAATGATTACTAATCTTTAGATATTTATTGAAATATCTAATGAGGTATTTATAAACGAAAGCTTGTTTAAAAAAAATATAAATTTATGTAATGTACAATATTATATAAAACAGTTGTGATGTTTGAAGTATCCAGACATGTCTTGGTCTAACTAAAAACCTGATTGGAAAAACAAATGACATTGGAAGGCACTAACATGTTTTTGCCCCCCCCCCCTCCTCCATTTTTGCAACATATGTTTGAAATTTAAGATTGGGCATTAATAGTAATTTATAGATGTATACAAGAAAAAAAAAATCATATATATATATATTTGAGAATATATATAAAAGAACAAATGAAAATTTTTAATAACTTTATAGATATGGGATAATTGTAAAGGATAGCAATTGTCCTAGGTAGATTAAATTTTCTGCTCAAAATCTGCTTTAGGTGTATAGGCAGTGATGCTATAATCAAAGAATAATATTTAATCATCACGGCTTAATATACATTAACATGTGTGATTCAACATCAATTGAAAATATAAATAGGAAAGGAATGGTTAAATAATTTTAGTAATAACTAAGAGTATTTATTTAAAGAAGATAATAGAAAAGAAATAAGAAAGACGTCCTGAGGCTGAAATATGCAGAGCAAAGGCAGATATATATATATATAATACAGCAAGAGAATGGAGGGAAGGGGGGGGTAAACTTAATATTAAAAAAATAATAAGTGAATTTTAAACTTATTTAAAATAGTTTCAAAGTATTGCTTTTAAAAATTATAGATCTTCTGCTATTACTTACAGCAAATGCTTGTATTTCATTAAAAGAAAATCAAATTTAATTAAATCAGATATTAAATCTCAAAGGAAGATAAAAAGTTTTATTTAATAAAATACTCTCCCCAACTCCAATTAAATAATTTGATATTTTTATTACTAGTCTGGCTACAAAAGAAATCTAAAAAAATTTCAATATTATTATTTTTTTAAAAAAAAAATCTTATATAGTTTTAAAGAAAATTCAATATTCTTCATGTCAAATCTTTAATAATCAAATATTAATTTACCACAAGGGAAATAAAGATATAATATCAAAAATAAAAATAATAGATTCTCATAATATCGCTGAATACTTATAAGAAAACTTTTACTTTAAACTTTTATAATTTTCTAAAATAAAGTTTTAAAAAAAAAAAAACAAATTTATATAAAGTTCCAAAATGTAAGTGAAAAATTTAAAAATTCGTAGCTTAAAACTTACTACAAATTTATCGATAAATAACTGCAGACGTACATTCGCAATTTAAATTTAAGAAGAAAAAAAGAATTAAAACACCTACACACATATACATATACGTTTAAAGTCCACTGAAAGAGTGACTGGTTCTCTTTCCAAAATGCCTACAGCGCCATTCTGCACCAACACGCATTACACAGCAATATAGTTTACCTATTCACCACAAAAATTATAAGACCCTAAGGATATCTGAATCATAAGCTAGAACATAATATATGACCATGTTTCATATCATCGTGGATTATTTTCTGCGCTTTCCGTGCCGCCATAAAATCTTGCAAGCCACAGGAAAATTATTTGTGCAACACATGATTTTGCTGCCCTAAACAGTTTGAATCATGGGTTAAGATACGAAAAACACATTGTCATATTTCATGCATAACCTGTGATCCAGACAGACTAATTAGTATCTTAAAATTCTGATGCTGAATAGTTAAACTATGTCACTACATAAGAGATGGCGCTGCAGCAGTTGAAGAGAGAAATAACCACGGGTCTCCTTTTCATTGAAACACACTGTATATATCAACATATCCCAATGATATATACTGATTCCTGCCAATAGTTAATTTGTCAATAATGCTAATTGCTTATTAGCAAAGTTAATTTTTTAAAAAAAAATATATAGGTATTGTAAAAGAGTAACTACAAACTCAATGTATGAACTCATCAATAATGAAATGTCTTATCAAATTACAACTATAATTTTTGTTTCATGGTCAAGACAGTGACTTTCATTTAATTAACCTAAATTAACTCCTAGTTATTATTATCTAGATACTTATTAATTGATCATTACTGAACTGTCTATGACTAGCAGTCTTAAAAAAAAATAGTAAGGCATGTTTGTGACATGCATAAAATTTCATAGTTCACTCAGCCTAGCTCAAACTCCAGCTTACGAGCATGACAAATGGATGATTTATTGCTATATCATGAAGCTGCCTCTAAATGTGCTATACATTGTTTAATCCATGGATTCAACAAGCCTTAAAGGCTGCATAATATTACAAGCACTTTCCTGGTTAATTTTTAGTGCTTCAGTATACCCAGAGATCAATATCCTCCAGTGAAAAATAATAAGATTACCATTTAATAATGAATTTTAAATGATTAATATATGATGTTAGCATTATCTTTAGATTATTACATTTTGGTGATGGATTAGCCATATTTATTTGTCAGATAAATTATTATGCAGGATTTGGTATCAATTTCATTAAAAAACCATATTAATTGAAACATCACTTCATTTTTCTTACTGCATTGCCAAATCCGTATAATATTAATATCATCTATGTTCTTTGTTTCTTTTTACAACACTTTTTTTACAACCCACTATTGACAGTTTCGATTGCCCCAGCAATCTTCTTCAGGAGAAGTTCTGAAGAAGATTGCTGGACAATCGAAACTGTCAATAGTGAGTTGTAAAAAAGTGTTGTATAATAAAGAACATAAATGATGTTAATATTAATTGAATCATTAATTAGAAGCAATTCTTACAGCTTTTAGTGTAAATTTGTTTCCGTGCCTATCCATATATTTGAATGCAGAAAAATCTACATTAATTACAATTTTAATTAAGAGAGAGAAAGGGGAAGGAGAGTATTTAAAGATCTTATACAATTTAAATGTCCTCTCATAAAATGGAATTAGAATTACTATATTCAATATTTTTTAAAAATATTTATAATATATTTAATTAAGTATTTTTTTTCTTCAAAGGTTAATAACACACTTTTAATAAAAAATTGCTAATGAAATCTATAGTTATCAAATGTGAAAGATACTCTTACAATAAATATATAAGTTAAAAAGTATTAACATTCGTATGACCATAGATATATTTTATAATACAAATATACAACCTCTAAATTAATTAATGGATGGCAAACACGGTCTGTATATTGTAATACCTTCACGTGTATAAACCAATCAACTTAAAAAATTATAAACTTGCCTGAAAATATGCAACTGCTTTCAAAAATCTCTCTGGCATGGAATAGTAAGTCATAGGAATGATAAAGTTGATGCATTAATAATTAATTGTACAAGACTATTAAAGTTAGGACTTTCAATTGTTTTATTTTGCATACCAAATTGCCTTAAAATTTTCTAAATTAATCCATTATGAGAAAAACAACAACATAAAAACATTATAATACAAATTATCATACATTTCACAGCAGTTTATAATTTTAAACAACATTATTTTTGAACCACCTTTTAAAAAATATATCCCATATTGATAGCCCTGAATATATAGGCATTACAGTTGTTGGTAAATATAAAATGTAATGGAATCGAAATGTGATCCGAAAGTTGAAACAGTTATTAGCGCTTAAGTGTGTTGATCCGTATAACTATTTCTTACAATATATGTCTTATTGTCAAGCATTGGTGGCCTAGTAATTAGCATAGCTGCCTTCCCAGCAGCTGGCCCGGATTCATTTCCTGGTCAATGCATTTGACATATGAATGTATATATACCATAGTCATGTGATAGAATCATTGGATTTTCCTAGTTATAAAATAAGAATCATTGGAATATATTGTAATTTCATTTTCACTTGCTAAAATATATTTTCAAAAAGTGCATTATAACTAAATAAATAGAGTAAAAAAAATTCAACACACCAGCAAAATCGTATGAAACACATTAACTATTTCTTTTGAGGAATACCTGTATATGTTCACATGTATGGATTAATCTAAAACGATTCTTTATAATTAAATATTTATTTATACTTAAAAACTTGGGATATTTTCAGCAGTATTGTAATATATCAATGCGAAAGTCAACATTGAGAAAGGTGTAAGACAAGGTGACTCCATATCTCCAAAACTTTTTACAGCAGTGCTGCAAGAAGTATTTTGTGGATTAAAATGGGAAACTAAAGGAGTGAAAGTAAATGGAGATTATTTAAGTCATTTAGATTTCGCAGATGATGTAGTTGTTTTTGCAAATAATGCTTCAGAGCTGCAGGATATGTTGCAGGAATTATCAGATGAAAGTAGGAAAGTAGGACTAAAGATAAATGTTAAAAAGACTAAAGTAATGTTTAATCGATTTGCTCAAAATATGAAAATAAAGATTGATTATGATGAATTAGAAGAAGTTAACAGTTACAAATACCTTGGTCAGATTATTAATACAGATGGAAACATAATGGAAGAAATTAATCATAGAATTAAACTTGGTTGGAGTGCTTTTGGTAGAAATAACTTGATACTAAAAGGAAATATGCCTATGTGTTTGAAAAGGAAGGTTTTTAACAAATGTGTTTTACCAGTTCTTACTTATGGATCTGAGACTTGGACACTTAATAGAAGAGCAATACAGAGACTTCAGACCACTCAAAGAAGTATGGAGAGATGTATGTTGGGAGTAACAAGAAGAGATCGAAAACGCAATGTATGGGTAAGAGAACAAACGGGTGTTACTGACCTCATTGAAAAAATTAAAAGATTGAAGTGGAGTTGGGCTGGACATATTGCTAGAAGAGATGATAATAGATGGACAATTGAAATTTTAAACTGGATTCCAAGAGATTGTAAAAGACCCAGAAAGAGACCACAATGTGAGATGGATGGATGAAATAAGAAAGTGTGCAGGGGTGATGTGGAGAAGAGAAGCTGAAGATCGGAGAAGATGGATTAAACTTGGAGAGACCTTCATCCTGCAGTGGATTGATAATGGTTGATAATGATGATGATGAATAAAGGAGTAACCCCTGATATAATTCTTTAAGTCAGTTCAATATTTGCTTTAAATATAGTAATCCATTTTATTTATTAACCCCTGATATAATTCTTTAAGTCAGTTCAATATTTGCTTTAAATGATGATGATGATGAATAAATGAGTAACCCCTGATATAATTCTTTAAGTCAGTTCAATATTTGCTTTAAATATAGTAATCCATTTTATTTATTAAAGTTATGAGATTAAATAGATGCAGTTTTCTGATTTTAACCAAAATGTTATTTTTTTAAAAAAAGTAAATAAGTGGTTTAATTGCGCGAGAGTTCATAAAAGATTTGCACATAAATTGTTAGAATTGGAATTGATCCAATGACATTACATTCCAGTCTGACACTCGACCAACACGCAAATTCATTTCCAGTGCGTTTTTATTGAAAATTATCATTTTTTAATGACTTATTCTTTTCTTAGGTTAGAAATTATTACATTCCCTTGTTTATATTTAGAAATTGGGTTGAAGATAAGAGTCGCCGCTCTTGTCTTTTAAATTCGTTAATCTTGTGTTTAGATTTGTAGAAGTCCCTACTGTCACATTTTAGGCTCATAGTCTTAAAGTTATAGCCTTAATATATATTACTTATTAAATAAAGGTTTATAATTTTTATTACAGATCAAATATACCTTTTTTATTATTAACACATGTAAAATCATATTTTCTCGTAATGTTTTTAATTTCTTTTTCTAAAGCACAATTTATTTTCATACTTCAGACATAAGTTTTCAGGATATTTAATAATATGTTCAAATAATACGTTACAGTTTAAAATATATATATTATATTTTTTTATTTTCCCGGTTATATGATTTAAATAAAGTCTTTTTTGTATCTTGTGTATAGTTTTGTTATTAAATTCCCGGTTGTTCATCCTTGTCAAGGTTTTAATGGAAATTATGTTCAAATAGCCCAATTGAGGGCATAGCCCCATCTCCTACAGACATTTATAAAAAAATAATAAAAGAAAAAAATATTTACTATTCTTGACAATTGCTCAATGGTTGGGGTTTTATCATTGTCATTCCCTAATTTTACTCTGGAGTTAAAAATAATCAGATCATTAGCCAAACAAGATGTCGGCTAGTTCCCTTAAAAAATTCTACGCTTGATTAGAATCTGAAAAAAAAATCCAAGCTTGATGAGAACCTGGTTTAGATTCAAACTCATATGTAAGTTTAGTAGAGAAGTACAATTATTATACCAAAAAGTTTATATATACACAGATAGATATATAGAACAGATAAAATCTTATTAAATTGATTTTTAAAAAAAAATGATATAAACTTTGAAATGAAAACCTAATTCTCAAAAGGAAAATTATAATATGATTTTGTTTTATCTGGGATATCTTCTAGCAAAACTATTTCGGATGTCAATATTTTCAGATAAGACTCAGAATAAAAAATGTATTAAAAAATATTATAAATCAAATATATTCCATTTTTGAAAATAGGCTTCTGTTTTCAGTATTACATATAAACATTCAAAAACATTTTGATCATTAACTTGCCGAACAAAAAATATATATATTTAAAAAAAAAAAAACTTTTATGACAAAATGTGCCAATCATTTTTTTACACTTTGTTTCTTTTTTTATCCCCATATTTTAAACATAGAAGAATTAGAATAAAAAATCTCTTTAAATATATTCAAAAAAAGTGTGAAAAATTCATAAAATATAACTAGTATTAGAAAATAATAACTAAACGATTATTTTTACGACAAAATAAACACATTCCACTTGACTTCATACTGTATATCTATAATCTCTAAATAAAATTATGTTATAAGCTAAAATATCATTTACGGGTTGCACTAGCATAACTATGAATTAAATATTACTGCTTAATCACAACTTTGGAAAAGTATTTAATATTTCTATTATTACATATAAAAGATTCATCACATCTCCTTCCTAGTTTACAAATTGCAGATAGATACATTCGGATTCAAAACCTAAAATTGTTTACAAATTTCAATTCATTAGATTAATAGTATAATTAAAATTTAAAAAGTAAAAGATAATCAATGACATGCAATTCAATATTCCCTGAAACTAATTGAAAGATCTGTTTACATTAGCATCTGATGTCTAATGAAAATTTATGCTTGGGTATATTGGATATAAAGTAAAACAATGTGAAACAGGTTTACAACTAGCAAAAATATTTATAAATACATATTTCCACAATCAAAAAGTTTTTCCTGATGTGACATAGAAATCAATTTCATAATCGCTAGTTTTGTATTAATAATTATTAATTAATAATGCAACTTTTATGCTTTTAAAACTTTCAAATTATTTCATTCCATACCCTCACTATTTATTTATAAATGGCTAATTGATAAATGGAAGTAACTCTCTCCCATTGAGTTATATAATGTCAAAACCATCTTTTTGTTATGATTATTTATTATTATACATAACTAAACAAAAAATTATTACTAAATTTTGTGACCCAACACTAAAATGACTATTTAGTTTCAATGCCAATAATTTTTTACTACATTTTATAATTATATTTTATTGAGCACAAGGAAGTGTATGTAAATACTTAAACAGGCTTTAACCTGTAACGAATGTGCCTTAAAATTTCTAATAGTCAAGCAATATTATTTTGCCAATAGAGGGACCTCACAAACCATGACACAAGATAGCGACTTTTATAAAGATAAGAGTGGCATTTTATCTTTAACCTAAATTTCTACTTATGTAGGCCAATCTGAAGCATCCTGATTTGGGAGTGTGAAGTTGCTGTTCTGTTCACTTTTTTAAGTCCACTATTTCCTTACTAATTAACCTTTGTAAAATCTTGTGATTTACAGTGAGTTAAAGTTGTGATCTTAATACTTCATGTGTGCTCAATAAAATATAGTTACAACTCTACAATAGTTTATGGATTTTCCAGTATTAAGATCACAACTTTAACTCACTGTAAATTGCAAGATTTCATGAAGATTAATTAATAAGGAAATAGTGGACTTAAAACAGTGAAGAGAACAACAACTTCATGCTCCCAAATCAGGATGCTTCAGATTGGCCTATATAAGTAGAAATTTAGGTTAAAGATAAGATGCCACTCTTATTTTTATAAAAGTCGCTATCTTGTGTCATGGTTTGTGAGGTCTTTCTATTGGCAAAATAATATTGCATGACTATAAGAAATTTTAAGGCTCATTCGTTACAGGCTGAAGCTTGTTTAAGTATTTACTAAACTTTACATAACTTTCATTATTGTTAGGTATTCATTTTTTAATTTGTTTTTTAATACCAAATAGCAAATCCTTTGATTCTTATCATCACATCTAGAATGAGCTTAATATATGTCAGATGAAGATGTTTATTAAATTCCTACCTTGTGCTGTCTTATCCAATGTTCCCAAATTAGTTTCTAGCTTATGGCTATCATCAATGAGGGGCTTTTGAATTTGGGAGCAAAACAATAGGATCTTTAGAATTCAATGTGCCTTTCCTTTAGTTGTCACCTTTTAATTTGTTTTAATATCTACCAGCCCAAATTGAAAAACGTTAATATTTTCAATCCAAATCTTTTTTTTTAAATAGCTGTTGATATAAATCAGTAAACTTCATGTTCCCTGCTGACATCTTAACTGTTTAGCAGCAATTTTTTTTCTCTCACAATTATGCCATCTAGTGTAAGGTTTAGCAATCAATAAATTCCAGATGGCAATGCTTAATAAAATCCCTGCCCAGTGCTGTCCTATGGCAATCATCAGTGAGAAGCTTTTTGGACTTCATTGAAGCAGACCCTGACACCTATTTGGATCTAATGCACCTTTCTTATGGCCATAACTTTTTTTTAACTTTTCGTTACACTTACAAGATGCCAGTCCAAATTGAAAATCTTATTTTTTTAGATCCAAATTTATTTTCTTGCATAATTATATAGATCTAAAATAAGTTCTATATATTATAGTGAGCTTAGTTTTTTAAAATAATCTTAGGCCTCTTGATTTTTTGGTCTGTTTTAGATCTATACAATTATGAAAGTAAATAATCTTGGATTACAAAAATTAATAAGATTTTCCGATTTGGGCTGGTAACTTGATATACAAGAAAAAGTAAAAAATCCAAAAAGGTCCGAGTGCAAGATATAAAAAAAAGCTCTTCAATGATAGAAACCATAAGCTAGAAAGTAGTCAGAGGATATTTGCATAGAATAGAAATGGAGAAGGACTTACTAAGCACTACCATCTGGCATCTATTGGTTATTAAAGTTTACATTAGATGGCATCTAAGTAGTGAGAATAGAAGAATTTACTAATAAATAGCTATGTGTAAGCTACAGTCATATGAAGTCTTGTTGGTCATGTGATATCTTAATATTTAAGATTATGTTTATTTTTATAGTTTTAATATATGTTTTTGCATTAATATTGCAAAATAAAGTGTAGACATCTTTTATCATTACCTACATCATATATTAGCTAACTTATTATTAACTACAGTCTCTTTGTCAATAACTTTATCCCTAAATGGAATAAATTTAACTCTTTTACAAAGTAATTCTTGCTGTTCTCTATTAGATGGACTGAAGTCACAATTGCTTTTATATTCTTACTGTCGCATGCCCATTCCAACCCATTCAAATGATGGTGATCTATGTTCCATTAATATTATCACAAACAATCTATTATTAATTTGACTTTTGTTTATGTACTTATTTTCTATATATCTTTGTAACATCCATTCTATTTATTTTCATATTATTATTCAATTTTTTTTATTCCAATTTTCTCTATTTTATCTTAATATATATTAAAATGAGTTAATAAACCAAGTAAATCAATCTTCTTTTAATGTTTTTTTCGTTACCTTTGTTTCCAACACACAGACTTTTCTTTTATAAACCAATTTAAAGAACTCAATTGTGATTTATTATACAACTTCTCATTATAAATTATCTTCATATTTTTGATTTTTAAATTACATGAAATTGGAAAAATATTATTCGTTTTGCATTTAGATAAGAATGTTAATTGTAATTTTTCAATTTTTATGCTTTTTTTAAACATTAAGTTAATCTTCTCAAAATCATTATCATATAAAATAACTTTAAGCAATTTCCATGTACCATTAATAATATACATATATGCACACACAAACACAAAAGAAATCACAAATGAAAAACGTTATCTATTGTCCTATTCTATATGTGATATTAATGAGACTCTATAGAAAAAAACATCCCAGATTATTATATTATAAAGAAAGAACAACCCCTCCAGTCATGCACTTTAAGAATCTCCTTGCACTAGCCCGTGAATATCGACTTGAGTAGCATAAGTTTATGCTTACGTTTAAAACTTAATTGTATATAAGTCAGTCTTTGGCCAAAATGCTGAAACTAGGGCTTGAATCGTAAGTGATACATTAATTTAATTGGATAATACTATTCAATCTATAATAGAAGAGAGATACTATCTCATTTTTAAACACCACTATCAAATATATAGTAAATTTTAAATATTCTGGGTTGTTCTTTCTTTATAACTTTACAGACATGGTGTTCACTATATAAAGAACAGAATATTTATTACACATTGCTATAAAATATCAAATTATGGTACAGATTTCAAACTAAACAATAAATTGTTTAAATTCAGCTAATTTAATAGTTTTACCAAACCACGTGACTTATAGATTTCTGCTATTTTTCTATAAATAAATAAATCTTTACTTAAGAAATAATAGCAATGTTTAAATATATTTTACTGCATTATTATTAATTTTTCATTGCTTCTCTCATTCCCACAAACCTTAGAATCCAATCTGCCATTAAGTTATTTCATTCCTCTTTATAAATCAATATCACAACTCTTTCTCCTATCAATCCTCCCCCCCCCCCACCTCAATCACTACCAAAATCGTTGAAAATTTAATTTTTTTCTTTCAGTATTTTTTTAAATGATTTTTTGCAACTTCTTTTCTGTTTGAACAGTTTCCCATATTTTGAAATAAACATAAATGTTCATTTTCTGCTAGCAAGATCTAATTTTTTTTATTTATTAATTTATAAGTCACAGTATAATAATCTGAAACAAAAACTTAAACAACAATTATAATAAATTTCTCACTGTGTATAACTTCTGATCCATTTGAACGTATAGATATTTGCAAAGACATTAGAGTTAGGAACAGAAAAATTAGGTTCAAATTTTAAAATTTCATTGAAAACTGTAGTTAGGACAGCAATTCTTAATAGTTTAATAATGTGAAACAATCTCATGAAATGCAATATAGAAAGTTTTCCACTGTTTATTTAAAAAAAAAGGATCCTCAAAACAGTATAATTACTGTTTGCTTTTTATTATTATTTCACTTGTGTATTTACTAGTATACTAAAAGCAGAAGCAGTTTTGCTTTGAAATATACAGTTTCAGGGGCCCTACAATAAATGTCTAAAACAAAACAGCTGAAAAGAAGTGATGGTATTTAATATTTTCAGTGTTATTTTAAGTTCATCAGTGTTAACCCTGCCCAGCAAATTTTTGAATAGACTCTAGCGATTGTTATTCTCAATATGACACCATGTTTGATTTTTTTTTGTGTGTGCAATTAAATCTTTTTAACATATAGAATTATTTTACATATTATATTATAAAGATTTAAGCCTCCTAATAATTACTATAAAAATATATTTAAAATTAATATTTTAAAATTGTGAAATAAGTATCTAACTGAAAATCTTACCAATAACAAAGTAACATATTGTTATTAATTAACTTCACAATACTTATTCAAAAAGTTAGAAGAATAAAATATTAGATATTAGAATTTTATATCATTAAAAAATGATATATTTAGAATTTTTTATTATCAAGCAAGTAAAAAAATTCTAAAAGTTAATAGATTATTAATTGTTATTAAAATATTTTCATTTAGAGTTTTACAAAAATAATTTTCCTTTTAGACTGTAATGATTTTAGACTGTAGTGATTTCTGGTTCTTGTAACATACTTTCAAAGAGCAGTCTTTTAAAAATAAAATATTTTCAAAGACAACCCCACCCCCTAGTGGTGTAGTTTTTAGTTCAATAATTATTCTTTTACAAAAATATTGCATCATAATTATTAAAAATTACTGAAAATCACATTTTTTGTGGCATTTAGCCACAGCATATAACAATCTAACACATCAACCAAATACAATCGCCACATCCTTCATAGCTTTGTTAGAACAATAAAATGTGCTGTCAATCACACACAAGGTCCATATATTCCTGACATCTTTTAAAATTTTTTTAAAGTTAATACCTTAAAAATGGAAGCCTCATAGAAAGAATCACTGTAACCCATTGCACACTAATGTAAATGACAATGCTTTAAAACAATATAGAAAAGTAGCGATCGCAATGCCATTGCATCACCTAAAAATGTCAAATGAAAGACAATCTTGTGTCAAATTTTTTAATATTTCAACTTTATTTCATAATTTATTTTTATTAACTAAAGTTATTAATATAAAAATGGAACAAATGTAAATAAAAAATAGATAAACAAAACCACTTATTCATTACTTATAAAAAAGGTAAAAAATTCTTCACACCAGCAGCCTGAAATCCCTAAGGGCATGTAAAATGGCCACAAATGGATTTTGGTTGTTGTTTAATTGATACCACATAAATTTGGTTAAATACGAATCCAGGTATTGTTTGCATGATTCCATGGTGACAAAAAGAAAAAATGATGACTTTAAACAAACTACAAAAATGACTGTGCCATGTTTAGATGTTGTAATATAAATAATAAAAAAAATTGAAATAAATCTTCTGAATGGAATTTATAATTGATTTATTAATTTTTTACACATATTTCTTAAAATAAAATTGAAAAAAAAAAACAACAACATAAACTTGTCATGCTCCTGAAACTGTATATTTCAAGAAAACCCACTTCCAGCCTTGGTATACTGGTAAATACACAAGTAGCAAATATTTCACCATAATTAAAGTGATTATTAAAATTTGTTCTCTTAATATGTATTGGCATCTGATTTCTATTTTCCCAATTATGACATATAAACAGAATAATACAGTTTTATTTGATTTATTGTCACTGTAAATTCATTTTTTTCATTAATTAATACGTTAAGATTAATTATTCCTAAATATTTTTTCCTAAATATTTAAGCCAACAACTTCACCCACATTCATCATATTTACTGGTCTTTATTTATCTTCATTAGAGGTGACACTGTTTTGATAATTTTTACCAATTTTATTTTAAACATGGTTGTGCGCTGATTTAGACAAATGAATAAGACATTATCATTAACTAAATCTTTCACAACATTTGTGAGCTTATTTAATACAAAAAAAAAAAAACCTCAAAGGAACAGCAATAACGAATTCCCCTCTAACATGCAAAGCTCTAAACCCACTAATACTTTTATTACTTTAATAAATATGTAGATACAGTGTATGTCATTTGCCATTTGTACTTTATATTTATATTATACTTGCAAAAGACATTTGAATATTATCACTACAGAATACAAGACTCTCATTCCTTGAGGTAAATAGGGTCGAAACCAAATACCTTTGGGATAAAATGTAGCCCTTTATCTTATAGCGACAAACCAAAGAATGGTTTACAGTAATTATCTAATTATCTGTCATACTATCAATTGTCATAATACATCTATTTATTTGCTCATTTGTCGAATTTTAGTCTTTAAGTTAAGACTCGTCAAAGACTACATGTGTTCATTTACGCTGGACAAGCTCTTTACAAATACTTCAGGAACATATAAAACTTTTGAAGAGTTTGTTATTACTAAAGCAAAAGTTTCAAAAGAACACCCAATTCTCCCAAAAGACTTTTCAATTTACCATTGTAAAACACATTTGACAAATAGTTCTCATGTCAGCATAAGGTCAATTTTTCTCACATATATTTTTTTAAAATCTAATATATATTGGGAAGTACAAATGTATTTGGTCTATTAGCAGATAGTGCAGCATATAAAGATGACAGAGACTATCTCCAATATTATTTAGTATTGAATTAAATGGGATGCTTAATGCAATTTTGTGAAAAACAGAATAATCCCTCAAGAAAGTTGATCATCAGATTTATTCATAATACTTCAGTGCTTGTAAAAATTATGATAAAAAATAATAAAACTGCAGATATAAAGGGAACTAGAGTAAATTTAAGGGTGAGATAAAAAGAAAATCACAGAATATTCATATACAGTTCATAATATTTTGGAAAATTGATTAAGTGAAAGTGAATATGATAAAAAAATGGCTAAAAGATGAAAATCATTTATGGATCAATGAATTTAAATATAATAGCCTTGTTAAGGCAAATCTTCGATGTTTCAAAAAAGAAAAAAGATTGAAGGTTTATAACATGTGAAAAGGTTCCAGGTAAAATTACATTCACAATATGTTGCAATGAAAAGATAACTGCTTCTATCTTGAAGCTATCTCCAGCTTCATCTATGAATCAACAGATGTATTTGTAGTGACATGGTTTACTCATTCACCACAAAAATTTAAAGTGCCATTATGACAAGAACATTAAAATGTGGTAGCGTTTCTCATATCTCAATCTACAATGAAGTAACACACGACATTAAATTTTGTTTTAAATTGGGTGAAACTGCTACTGAAATATTTGAAATGATGGAAATTGCATTTGCAATGAAGCCGGGAGTCGCACAAACATTTTCAAAAGGTTTGCAAGATTTTATGATGACAGAAGATGATGAAAAAAGGTATGAAATGTATTTTCATATCTCATGTCATTACTATTAATACTAAGTAATAACCTGTATATTTACACTTTACGTTTGTCCAATATAATAATAAATCGTGCTTTCACACTTCCAACGTAAAGCTATAACAACAAATTGAAAATTTCAAAGAAAGGATCATAACTGGCTATGAATATGAGAAGTACATCTTGAAAGCGCTTAGCCATTTAATTTAGTTTTCAATTTGTTGTTATAGCTTTACGTTGGAAGTGTGAAAGCACGATTTATTATTACTATTAATACTGTATTTTCATGATAAAAATGAATAGGCAGTAAACAATTGAAATAAATAGGCTTATTTTTTAGAGGCGTGGAAATTATGTTGGATGAAAGTAAAAAGATTTAAAGTAAAAGAAAAAGGAAAATTACAGAATTTGGTGATACTTAGAGATATTTAAAGAACAGAGGATTTAAAAAGCAGAATATATGAGGATAATGTGCCTGATAGCAAGCACCCCTTATTAAAGAACAAAAAACTCAATACAGTTGCATATATTGTAGCAATAGTTCAAATTTAAAGCATTTCTAATATTAATAATAATTTAATCATTGAAAATTAACTTCTATTATTATTTTATGATTTAAAAAACTTATTTTAAATGAAATAAAATATAAGTAAGAAAAAAAAATACAAACCTGTAGAGCACCTTCTTCACTAAATTGAGGAATGCAATGAACTAATCGAGCAAGCTCTTCAGCGACACGCTCGATGACTTTGGTTAATACACGAGAAACAAATATTGGAGAAATACAGTAAATCTATTTAATGAAAAAAAAAAAGGGGGGGGGGCAAAAATCAATTAAATTAAGAATATGCATCAATTAAAAAAAAAATTAATGCCATATTTTCATTTGGCTGATATTATAATATCATTCTAAATATCTATCAATGTTGGCAAGCTTATAAACATCCAAAACTTAAAGAATAGATAGGTCCATTTTGGATTCATTCTATTCTTGATCCTTTGTAATATAATAGCAGAGGATAATTGGTTTACTGTCTTTAATTACATATAATTAAGTTGTCCTAACTTCATGTTTATATATATATATATATATATATATATATATAAACATGAAGTTAGGATATATATATATATGGTTGCAAAAAAAAGACTGATGTAAAATAGAAGGAGACTGTTTGAGTCCTGTTTGAACAGAGCTGGAAAAATTACAAGAACCATTCCATATATATTTACCACTGCAGTTATTATTATTATACAACTAGTCACACAGATAACAAACATACACACATCAGTTAGCATTGTGTGTTTATTGCTTTTCTATTTTTGAATTTAAAATCAAGAAGCAATACAATCTTTCATCATAGTTATGTGGTAATTCTTAAATAAAATATTAGTTGATATGTCTTGAAAGCAGGATGAATGGGAGATGTGATAGAATTTTTTTTTAAATATATATATATTTACAGTCATAATAGACACAACTAAATTGTGATTCTTATTCCCAGAAGGATGTAAATTTGCTAACCAAGGCAACAACTTGCTGCTGAGGGCAGAAGAGTGCTAAGCACCAACTAATTGCAAACCCAGAATGCCATTTATTAATGATTTTTTTTTAGAAACTTCCAACTGTAGTTCACCAAGAAGTTCTCATCATTATAAAGGAGAGGACTTTTATACAGATGTACAGATCAAATATGACGTTTTAAGACTATCTTGGAAGACTTCAATGCTAACATTGATAAAATACTGAAAAATGAGAGTGCTATGGGTAAATTTGGTTAAAAGAATAGAAATAAAAAAGACCACAGAAGTGTGGAGTTAGCAAAAAGTAAAAAAATTATATCATGAATTCCATTTTGAAAAAAAAATTGCTAAGTAGAAATCAACATGGAAGCATCCAAATGAAGGCACAGCAGAATTGGATTATACTTAAACTAATAGCAAATATGTATTTCAAGATTATAATGTTATTAATAGATTCAACACAGGACGTGATCATTGATTAGTGACATGTAAAATATGAGTTAATGCAAAACCTGAGACAAAAATTATTATGAAATACAGTTTTAATAGTTGAAATTCATAACTTTCAGAAACACTCCAATAAATTTACCTTAGAACTTAACATGTTTTGAATCAGATGATACAGATTTGAATAAAATCAATATGAAAATAAATGATAAACTATGAAAAACTGCAACAAAGACAGCTGTTACTACCAATAAAATTTCTGCTGAAACAACATGTATGAAGAAAAGAAGGATTATATAAATATTTTTAAATGATCCATTAAGAAAGAATTGAATCTCCAGAGTTTTGAAAAATACCACGAAAAAGAGTTAATAACAACATAAGAAAATATAATTTTGAATTAGCATGAAAAGCTATAGAAAAAAATGTTATTAGTCTTGCATTGGTCATCAAGAGGTCAGCGTGACTGCCTTGCACTTGCAGGCAGTTGCCCGGGTTGCGGGTTCATGTCCCGGCCGATGCTATGACACTTAAAAAAAAAAAGAATGTTATTAAAAAAAAAATTATCATAAAAAGAAAAGATATACCTACTACTACTAAAAAAAGAGATAACATCATAACGTGTGAAAAAGTTTTACAAAAATTATATACAATAAAAAACAAGAAACAAAGCAGACCCTACAATTATTACATGTTCTAAATTACCCAACATTTTAAATGAAGAAGTGAGAACACCCAATTAAATTTATGGAGGGTAAAGCTTCAAGAATTGAAGAAATTATAATTGATATCTTAAAAAAAAAAAAACAGGGAAAGGAAGAGAAAAATTGTTGACAAAATTATAACCTAAATGATAAAAATGTGCATAATGATTGAAAGAATACAGTATTAATATTGATACTTATAATGAAGATATTACAAATTCATATCTATCAGTTTTAAATAAATTTTTTATAAAATAATTTCAACATGTGTTTTTTTTCTCATGTGTCATACCATTGGCCAGGAAGCGACCCTGTTAATCTGGAACAACTGCTTGTAAGGCCACTGTGCTGACCTCTCAACCACCAACGCTTGTGTTTTGAAAACTGGATTTAAAAAAACAAGATGGACTAAGAATGGGTTTAACATAACGGATCATTATAGAAAATACAAATAAATATGAGTTTCTATTATGCTTTGCATTTATAGATTATAGACTTCTTTCCACTTTTGATGATTATATAAAGCATATGTTTCGACAAGTATTTTTACAGTGATGAATCATCAAGACATAGATCTAGAATATTGCCATATTCCAAAGAATATTTATAAAAATGCAACAGCAATAATTAAATTGTATGATAAAAAGATTAACAGTGAGAAAAATGGACACAACAGGATGATTCCATACCTCCAAAACTACGTACAAGAAATATTTTGTGTATCAAAATGGGAAAGTAAAGGAATAATTTTTGGAAATTATTTAAGGCATTTAGATTTTGCAAATGATGCGACTGTATTTGTAAATAATACTTCAGAACTTTAGGAAATGTTGCAAAGGTGAATTCTAAAAAGATTAAAGTAATATTCTATAGATTTTCTCACAAGAAAAAAATATCGATTAAAAATCATAAATTAGATGAAGTTAAAAACTTCAAATATCTTAGTCAATTTATTAATAGAGATGGAGATATAATGGATAAAATTAATAATGAAATTAAAGTAAAATGGAGTGCTTTTAAAAACTGTGCTTTACCAGTTCTTAGTTAAATATCTAATACTTGAACACTTAACTGAAAAGCAATGTAGAGATTTGACATGACTCAACAAAGTGTAAAAAGTTGCATTTTTATATTGGACTATTTCCATAATCGAATATGAGTATTGAATGTCTTTAGAAAAATTTAACTTTATTTAAATATTCCAAATACATTCAACTGTTATCAAACAGGTTACTATGTGCACAATGTTTCGAGATGTATTATCTTCCCTCTTCTTCATGTATTGCTGACCTAACCAGTGACAGTACTAGCATGGAATTCGAACTTGGATCCTTAGATTCTTGAGAATTGAATATTAAGGTAATGCTATGACAAATGAGCCATCCTGCCAAAGGCAACAGTTGGTAGAAATTTCATATACTTATCTATGAAGTTCCTCCTAATTATTCCACTTTTTCCTAAGAGCAAAGTTGATTAGTGGTTTCCATACATTATGTATAGTCACACTAGGTTGACTTATGGGATTGTTTGCCATTATCATGTAAACAGCTTTAAATTTTCTTCTTCATACTTTTTCTTCTCTGTCCAATATTTTGGTATTTTCCCAATTGAACATATGTTTATTGGCACATACATAATCTGCTACCTTAGATACAACTGTTTTCTCTCTTCTGATCATCAAGTTCTGTTCTTGCAAGCACTTTTCAATGGGATGACTGGTCTCACCAATATATGTTCTTCCACACTCACATGGTATTTTGCATATACAGTTTTTTCTTTTCAACATTTCCAGTTTAGGCTTTATAGATGTTAGAATTCCTCATAGTGTGGTATGGCTCTGGAAAGCTGTTAAGAGGTTATACTGATTGCAGATTTTCCTTAATTTTTTTACTACTTTTGGAATGTATGGATACACTGCAGTATCAATAATTGTTTTTTTCTTTTGATGATTCTTTTTGTTGTCTATTTTAAATTTTTTTTAATAACAGCTGATGGATAACCATTTTTCATAAGAATTTGTTCTATATAGATCTTTGCAGTTTCTGAAGAAACTTCTTTGGCTCTGTTCACCATGTTTTGTGTTTCTGGTATGATTGGATGTATATTGTCACCATGGAACAGAGCAAAAAGAGTTTGTTCAGAAACCAGTGATTTGAAAAAAAGAACAAATCTATATAGAACAAACTCTTACCAAAAATGGTTATCCATCAACTGTTATTAAAAAAACTTTAAATAGACAAAAAAAAAACAACCAAAGAAAAAACCATTGTTGATACCGTGGTGTACCCATATATTCCAAAAATTGCAGACAAATTAAGAAAAATCTGCATTCAGTATAACATCAGAACAGCTTTCCAGAGCCACACCACACTGCAAGGAATTCTAACATCTACTAAGCCTAAACCTGAAATGCTGAAAAAAAAAAACTGCATCTACAAAATACCATATGAGTATGAAAGAACATATATTAATGAGACTAGTTATCCCATTGAAAAGTGTTTGCAAGAACACAAATTGACGATCAGAAGAGAAAAAAAAACAGATGTATTTAAGGTAGTAGACAATGTATGTACCAAAGGACATATTTCTGTTCAATTGGGAAAATATAAAATATTGGACAGAGAAAAAAAGGTACAAAAAAGAACATTTAAAAAAGCTGTTTACATGATAATGGCAAACAATTCCATAAGCCAATCTAGTGTGATTATACATAAAGTATGGAAACCATTCATCAACTGCTCTTAGAAAAAAGTGGAGAAATCAGGAGGAATCTCATAGATAAGTATATGAAATTTATGCTGACTGTTGTCTTTGGCAGGTTGACTCTGTTGGTTAGTGTGTTACTTTAAAATTCAATACTCAAGAATCTAAGGATCCAAGTTCAAATCCTATGTTAGTACTATCACTGGTCAGGCCAGCAACACCTGAAGAAGAGAGAAGAATAATACCTCTCAAAATGTTGTGCACATACTAACCTGTTTGATGTGCTATTACTAACAGTTGAACATATTTGGAATATTTAAAAAGAGTTAAATTTTTCTAAAGACATTCAATACTCATATTAGATGATGGAAATAGTTCAATATAAAAATACAACTAAAACCCCATCATCACAAACCTTCAGAAAAACACAAAGTATGAAGAGATCTAATTGAAATAATGAATAAGACAACAATGACATGTCACTGACATCATTAATAGAGCCGAACTGAATATATTGTGAGAAAATATTATAGAGGAACATTTAAAGTCTTAAATTGGATCCCAAAGAATTGTAAAAGATCTAGAAAGAGAAGTAAGGATGAAATAATGAAATTTCCCAGTTGTTGTGAAAAAGAAAGAACAGGGATCAGAGAAACTGGATTAAACTTGGAAAGATCGTCATCCTGAAATGGAATAATAATGGTTGAAAATAATCTCTCTCTGTCTTCCCCTCTTTTCCTCTCTCTCTCTCTCTATATATATATATATAGTATTGAACCGTATATATATATATATATATATATATATATGAGTATTGAACCCAGACTTTCAAGTTCCCTTTAGCTATCTAATCTATCTCATACAACTAATACACATGACCATTCATATGAGGAGATGATAAATGAAATCTAATACATGTATTTCATGCTAAACCAGCACTCATCAGTTGGTCCAGATCATCATCTCCCATACATATATATTTAACCAGTGCTTGATTTATATTAGGATAGCAAATCTTCAAACTACAATGGACATGCTTCAATCTAATTCACCATCCAAGTTTTCAGCCTTCCATATTATTGAATGATGGACCACTCAAATCCCCTGATGATGCCAATATTATTGTCATGGCCATGTTAGCCCCAAGTCAATGTAACCCCTCATGTAGAGAACCTTGTCCATTCAAATATACAGAAGAGGGATGGGCAGGATACAAGGTCAATCTGTAATATTTAAATACCCCTAGAGATTAGATGTAAGTATAGTGGATTTGAACCCAACCTTTCAAGTTTCCTTCAGCTATCCAATCTATATCATACAACTGATACATGTCACACACATGTGGAAAAAGATAAATGATCTCCAATATACATGTTTTATGCAGAACCAGTGCTCATTGGTTGGTTCAGATCATCATCTCCTATATAATCAGTGCTCGATTTATATTAAGATAGAAAATCTTCAAACTTTAATGAACAGGCTTCAATCTTCTACACCATCTAACTCTTCAGCTTTCCATATCATTGAAAATCTCTAATGACAAAATGCTCAAATCCTTTGATGACACAAATATTATTGATATGCCTATGTATTTAAATACACCTGTATTTAAATTTTACTGCCTCAGTCTGTATTCTGCTCATCACTCTCTTGTATATTTAAATGGACATGGTCCTATATAAGATGGATCAGAATGGGCATGACAATAATATTGGCATCATCAAGGGATTTGAGTGCTCCATCTTTAAGGGACTTAAATGTTCCATCATTAGATTTTCAATGCTATGGAAGGCTGCTGAGTCGGATAGTGGAATAAAGTGAAGCCTTTCCATTAAAGTTTGAAGATTTGCTATTTAATATACATTGAACACTGATTATATATGTGAATAGAAGATGAAGATCTAGATCTACTGATGAGTGCCGGTTCAGCATGAAATACATATGGGAAATCATTTATCTTTTTCACATGTGTGTGGTCATGTGTGTTAGATATGTGTTAGATAACTGAAGGGAGTTTGAAAGTGTAGGTTCAAATCCCCTATAATTACATCTAAACTCCATGGATATAAAGTATACTGAAGCATACTGAAGGGGTGGTGTTGAAGGGGTGGTGGTTTTCGACCGGTACATGGTTATGTTTTTGGCTGCCCAATCGTTGTGGCTCGACTTAATAAACCCCACACATGCCCTGGAGATAGTAATTTTGCTTTAGTTACTCAGATCTCAATAAATTAAATGTTTAAAGTGATATGTTTGTAGAATGTTTTATATATTTGAAAAAGTTATGCGATTTATAATGCATAACTGAAATGATTTAATAAATTAAAATATCACTTTCTAATTCTCTTCTTTATAGTTAAATGTATTCAAGATTTTTTTTTTTTAATGCAAAAGACTGTTAGAATAATTATTTAAGTATATGTGTAATTAGTTATACGTGTACTATATATCCATATATATATATATTATACGTTTGTTTATACGCGTTCATGACAGTAAGAAAATATCGTTAGCAAAGTAGTAAGAGCAGATCAAAGCATAGGAGTAAAATAAGTGAAATAATTTGTCTATGTCATAAATGAAATGTTTTTCTATGTCAAAATTAATTAGTATCTTAGTTTTATAATATAAGATATCCGTTGTGATACCATGTTAAAAGTCTTAATTTTACAGTATTGCTTGCTAGCACATATATTTAATGTTCGCTCTGTATTTTTAGTAGCCTCAAAGTAGGCGAAGACCTTCAAACTGGGAATTATCTGTCAAGCGGTCCGATGCAGTGTGACATTACGCTTTAATGACAATAATTTCTAGAGTAACCTCAAAGCAGGTGAAGACCCTTTGTGTACACCAAGCAGCCAGATGCAGTTGGCAAAATGCTTAAATGGTTTGCACGCTTTCATGCTAGCAAGATTTAGAATAATATCACCAATAAAAGTTCTTGTAATATTAATTTTGACATTTCTTTGTGTGTGTGAAGCCTCATGCTTAGTAATATTTAAACTCCTATATTTAAACTCAGGTCAGGAACGCGTTATCTGTTATTCATTAATAAATATTCATCATCAATTCAATTGTTTTATCAAAAATTAAGTCAATCATATGTGGTTTGGGGGTCAATGGGTTATATCACATGCCCTATTGATTTCATTTTGCTCACTGGCGCCCATATAAATAAATTTGTCAGCAAATTTGATTGTCAGCACAGTAGTGGGTCAATCGCCATAATAAAAACCAAGTATGTCCAATACAGAATTATTTGTTCTACCTGCTAATACATAATATTTGTATATCACTGTATAGTTTTTTTTTTCAGACATGGGAGAACAGAACAGTTGAACAAAGGGAAAGTGAATAATGTTTTTTCTTATATTTAATATTTTAGAATAAAATACATGTCTCACTCAAAGAGTTAATATAAAGAGCTAACTAAGAAAATGTAGGTAAACCAAAAAAAAAGGCAGATTACATAGATTGGGGAAATAATATGCAGCAGCTGGTGAAGATTGGGACAATGGACCTGTAGTCAGATACCTAGTTAAAATTACTGAAGAAAAAAAATATTTTTTTAAGCATACAGAGAGTACTCTAAGTGAATTCACGTTGTTCATTATATTGATTGTTTATTACATTATTTTCTTATTTTCAAAAATGGGAAAAGACACTTTACAAACGATCCTTAGAGAAATGAGAGAAGATCGAAAGGTACTGATGATAATGATGGAAAGGCTGGTAAGGCTCGAGGAAGCACAAGGCATCCAAGCCAACTCAAACCCAGAGAATGTAAAGCTTCAGCAAGACATAAATCCCTCTGAAGCCCCAAAAATAGATGATGAAGATGATCAGGCCACACCAAAGGAAGTTGTGGATAGCAAGGAAAATGACAGTGGTGAGGATGAGTCCAGTTACGAAACAGTGGAGGAAGCTGATATAGATACAGAAAAAGAAAAAGATGTTCAGACCACTAGTCCAATGAAACTAAAAGTGGAAATGGGACAGATGATGAGTCCTCAACTTAGTATGAAGAAGTTACAGATGCCAATGCCTGGATCCTTGATACAGATTCAAATTTTCAAAGATGACCCAGGAGAGAACCCCATCGCTCATCGAGATAATATTAAAGAATTGTTTTTTGTGCATTCGGTCGCAGAAAAGGCCATAGAATTAATGACAGCAATAGACTATGGGAACTTGACGACAACCAGGGAAGACCGGGACTATGACCATTACAATGCCAGACAGTTAAAACAATATGTACCACCTGATCCAGGGAAACAGTAAGATAAACTGTAGAAACAGATATATATATATATATACAGAAGACCAACTGACATGACCATAGGAAAATGAGACTTGATAAACGGACCGAGTTTTTAAACTTATTATAAGCTGAATATTCAAAAAATTGATCGTAGTGAGACATGTATAATTGTTGTAGTTGGGCAGGTTATATTACTCACGCTCATGCTGTTCTCCCAGAGTCTATACACTTATGCAACTATATCCTGCGTAAGTAAAGTCATTTTTTTTTCATTGTTTTTTTTTGAAGTGAAAAGAAATGAAGCAGTCGGATCTGAGTTCGATCCTAGCTTCATGTTATTTAGTCGTAAATTCATTTCAAACCCTAATACTAACCTTAAATTTCCGATGCAATGGGGCTTTATACGTTCAATCCACACTAATTTCCATAATGAATAACTTATTTCAAATGCGTAGTAAAATTAATTAGTTTAGTTTAAAATTGATCAATTCTCTAAATAAATTCATGATAAAATATTCATGAATTTATATATATTAAATTGCGTGGATTGTGCGTATATATATTTGTAAATATTAAATATATATAATTGTTCGAAAGTTTCATTGCGTCGGGAATACTTGTTTTTTTCACCTTTAAATAATTTGTAAAGTTTCGTTAATTAAAAGCTACATTCCTTCGATAAGCTTTAAAATTCTTAAAAACAATAGTAAAGTTTTATGAATTGGAAAAAGATAAAGATTCATTTTTCTAATTAAATCATTTTCAGATTTTAAGAATTCATTTTCAATTAGAGAAGGAATTCAAGTTAATTAGTTTGAAAGCCTTATCGAAGGAATGTATTTGAAAACAACTAATTATAAAAAAACACATTGATAATAAAATGAGCGCTAGCCGGAAGGCATCGGGACAGTATATATAGCCCTGAAATCAGGAGAAAAAAAAGACTAGCTTTGTTGTAGAGTAGTACAGTGAACTCTGTGCGCATAAAGATTGTATTTCATCATGATAGAGGGCTAGAACATCAGGAATCTGGCTATGGTTCCTAAAGTCCCGAGAAATCTTCAATGGAGCTGCTGAACCTTTTTCCGGACCGATCATTCTGCTAAAATTATGAAAGCTACTAAAATACTGTTCCAGTAGTCAACCAATGATGCCTACATTTTCAACAACTTGGAGGTGCAACTTAAGGACCAGCGGAAGGGGTAATATATTTCTATAATGAACGTTAAACTTTCTGGCCAGTTCGAACTTTATTTTACACTCCTCCTTTTTAAGAGCTCTTTATTCTTTAATGTAACAATTTTTATAAAACCTTTTATTCATGCTACTGTAAATCTATCTCGTAATTCTTTAAATCTCTAGTCTTTAAACTTTTTCTTTTCTTACTTGGCGGTTCATTTAATATATATATTTGTGTGCTTTAATGTCGTATTTAAAATTATATGCCAATAATCTTTCGACTCGATGAGCTCCTTGGTTCCATTTGCCTCATGCAAATAATATAACATTAATTTTAAATAGTAATTCTCGCCCATTAGAACTAGATTTATAAGTTCTATCAATCATCGAGTCAAAAGAAAATATTACATGTTTACTATTTTTACATTAGCTAATAATAAATTATTAGCTCCGTTTTAATCTATGCCCCAGCTATTTTTTGTATTCACCAATATGTATTTATTCTAATATAATCTTTAAATGTTTTTATTGCAAACCGGGTCGATAAAGGGTTAAATATATTTTAATTCAACTTTTGTTAGTTTGTATTAATATTCAGGAAGAGCACGATAATTAGGGCATAATTAATATAGTTTATAAATGTTTTAAAATAGTTCGATAAAAGCTCGTTTGACTTTAATTAATTGGTCAAGTCATCACGTAGAGCATTCTACATGGGTTTTATTTTTCAACGATGACCATCAAGTCATCATCATCGAACGTTGCTGACGCAGGGCAATCTTCCGCTCCGTTAGGCTGGTCGGTGATCATATTCTCTTATTTAAATTTCTCAAGGAAGAAAGTACTTCCTTTCGTATTCATTAGTCAAAGGGCGTAAGACTTGTTAGATGCAAGCCGCCATAGGACTTCGATCATCGACTAGCGATCGTATTTCAATTTTACTCTCTGCCTCGTAAGCCGCCAGTACCGTTGCCTCTTTGTTCCGGTAAAACCTGCTCCATGCTCGTAATTCGTGATGAAGTGATTTAAATTAAAGTCGAACAAATTCTCAAATATATTATTAATTAAATAAGTTTCAAATCAATTTTAAGGTTATGCCCTAAAATTACGTTTTGCTCTTCATGAATAGATTCCCGAATGTGAAATATAAATCTCACATTCCACCGTAATAAAATTAGAGCAATCATTTCCGTTCTAAATGAGTACCTTTATCTGCCTTTATATTTCTCGTTGGGGGCATAGACATAGAATTCCATGCTGTGTGATACTTGTTGGCATATGATAAGGACCGCCATTATTATTATATTTGTAAATTCTCTTAAAGACTAGAGGTAATTAATGCAATCTATATTTTATTGAAACAAAACAAATTATTCTTATTAAATATTTTCTAACATACTTGGTTTCTCAGTTCATCATTCTTTTTATAATTATTTAAATGTTAATACTCGCTGTCTGTGTTGGCAACCCGAACATACATATGATTCGATTTAAAAAGGTATTCAAGGTATTTTAATTCTTAGATATTAGAGTCAGTTCAGGAGTCTCTAGTCCTCACCAACCGTTGAGCTAGTTCTTGGCGCATAGCACTGTGCCGTCGATTTCTGCTATCTGAGCTGTTGAGTTGAGTTTGAATTCAGTTTTGGTTCAGCTGAGTTGGAATCCGATTTGACTTGCGGTGGTGATGGGTTTCGACCGGTACAATACCTGTATTTAAATATTATATATATAGACAGAGAGATGTGAGGATTTTCATACAATATATATTGCATCCTTGTCTAATTAAAAATAAACAAACATTTTATTAAATTCAGTGCATAAAACATTTCTGTGAAAGTTTTAAAAATTGTGTCAAATCAGCTCTCTTTCTCACACTGTTTTTCTTGAGTATTTTTCACATTATGCACTTTCCAAGTAATATACAGATATAGACCAGCACCAATTTATTGCATTTTCATTAACACACACATTCAAACAAATATGTCTTTTTAAAAAACTGCATAATCTTGAAATTGTTTCACTTGAAGCTACATATGGTGTACACTGATAAATATTTCAAAATCCTTAAACCGTAAATACCCACAGAAAACTATATAATAAAAGTAGCAAATATATTTTCAGTCTGGTCTATAAAATGGAAACATCACTATCACATAATTATTGAACTAACTGAAGCTTAAAAACAACAAATCTACAAAAGAATCAAAATTTTAATTATAATAAATTTAAAAATTCTTGTTTAGTCAATGACACCTTATTTAATGTTTGTAATAGATGTTTAATGTATGTATAGTTAATGTGCATATGTTTACCCATTTTCATAACAAAATGGTTTCTTTCTTCTTTACAGCCTAAAGCTGAATGTGCTTTCGATGAAATTTCACCATAATCATAGCTATGATTATGAACTTCACTGAAAGTGTACACAGCTTTACATTATAAAGATGACAGAAACTGTTTATTATGCAAATGAACAAACATATGGTGAACATCACCAAAAGTGCACTCAGCACTACATTATAAAGATGAAAGAAACCGTTATGAAAGAAACCGTTTATTATGCAAATGAACAAACATATGCAAATTTGAATATATGGTAAATAATATACTATGGTGAACTTCATCAAAAGTGCACTCAGCTGTACATTATAAAGATGAAAGAAACCACTTATTATGCAAATGAACAAACATATGCAAATTTGAATATATGGTAAATAATATACTATGGTGAACTTCACCAAAAGTGCACTCAGCTTTAGGTTATAAAGAAGAAAGAAACCATTTCATTATGCAGATGAACAAATGTATGCAAATTGGCTCAATTGATTAGAGGGTAAGGTTCCATGTTCGATTCCCATGCTAATATAATCGCAGGCCAGCAACACCTGAAGAAGAGAGGAGAATAATACCTCTCGAAATGCATATTAGAACCTATATGTTATTACTAACAGTTGAATGTATTTCGAATATTTAAATAAAGCTATTTTTTTTCTCAAGACCTTCAATACTTATATTAGATAATGGAAATAGTCTAATATATAAATACATATATATATATATGGATAATTGAAATCTTAAACTGGATTGCAAAAGATAGTAAAAGACCCAGAAAAAGACCACATGTGAGATGGATGGATGAAATAAGAAAATGTGCAGGGGTAATGTGGAGAAGAGAAGCTAAAGATTGGAGAAGATAAATTGACTTTGGAGAGACCTTCATCCTGCAGTGAGTGGATTGATAATGTTTGATGATAGATGATGATGAGATGTGTGTGCAATGACGAAAAGTACTGCATATTTACAGTTCAATACATCATATATAAAGTCTACTGTAATCAAAAATAATCAACAAAACGTGAGCTCTTATATATGGCGATCTCCGGGAGAGACGCTTTGAACAAAATGTACTTGCTATTGTTGTTCCATTGTAGTGCAATATATAACTGCAAGTAATCGCCATCACCACAAATGACAAAGAAACATTTACGCTAGCATTTCAGAATTATATCACAGAATTATGAAAGATTAAAAAATATATTAAGATAAATTTTACTTAAAGAATGATGTGTTATCTACATATAAATAATAACAAAAAGGAGAAACATTTTTGTTTTCTTGAAAATAAAAAATAAGCAGATTAGAAATTAAATTAACATGACAAAAGAAGGGTCATATTTCCAAATCCCACCCCCCCCCAAAAAAAAAAAAATATGGAGAAATAAACATAGTGCAAATAAATAATAAGTATACAAATGAAAAAAAGCGTTCTACTATAAATTGAAGACCATTTAAATAAATTAAATACTTATGTTATTAAAATACTATAAATCTATATGTATATTTTATCAGCTCAGATCAACTAAAATCTAGAAACTGCAGCTAAAATTATTTCAGCACCTTCTGCAGGACTTTTGTCCAATAATATTTTATTATACCAGTTGCACCAAAGCAACTGGAACAAAATATATTTTATAACCAATAAACGGAAATAATGATTAAAAAAACGAGTGATCTAAAAAAAATACATATATATTTCGACTGTAAGTAACTGATAGATGTTTTATCTTATAAAAATTAATAATATTAGGCAAAACAATTTTTTTGCAATAATTAACTCCAAATTACTCAAATAAGACTACTACCAGTAAACAAAGTACTTATAATAATACATGTTCCAGCAAATTTAAAGAACTTACTGTCTTTTAGAAAATTAGCAAAATTTTATTATAGCAAACCATTTTCTTGATTTAGTTAAAGGCAATATTTTCATCAAAATAATATTAAAACTATTTGAATTAACCAATAAATAAGATGTAAAAAAAAAGAAAAGAAAAAGGAAATTTATAGAAGACAAAGGGAAATTTTAATAAATAAAAAAAAATTCAAATGTAAATAATAATTCTAACCTTTAGCAATCGGAGACCGAGTTTTATAAAATATTTTACATTTTATTTTTTCTGAAAATATTTCTATATTTTAACTAATCATCTTTTGAAACATCACAGACGTAATTATTTTACATCCGAATCTGGTTAAACTAGTCATCCAAAACACTTTCTTTAACATCAAGGTTTTCTGGTCGCAGGTAAATAATATGCATAAGTATCAATAATAATAAACACTCCCTTATAAATGTGTGTGACCATTTTATCCCTGCCCCAAGATAAAAAGAAAAGATGAAACCCCCCCTTAATCCATGAACTATATATAAATACTCCATATATAGAACATATTGATCCACTTTTCTGCTTGCTTCATATGTTATAATATTGAATTTTTAAATTTTTTCAGGGAAAAACCTTTCCTTTTTAAAACAAACACATCTAATTGTAATTCTCCACTGTATCCTATTCTCTGCCACACGTTGTCAAAGGAACAATGAACTACTTTAAAATATCTTTGAAATAGTCCTTATAATGTTGATAGGATCTATTTCTTCCATAAAAACCCTGTTTAAGTATATCATAAAGCACCCTTTTAAAAGATTTGGCATTATTCATTCACTTTACATGTCCAATCAAATGAAGATGGGCTTTCAGAATAGTGGACTCTATAATATTACATCCAGCCAGATGATCATATTGATTTTTCCACTGTATATCATGTCTTTGAAACTCATTGAAGGCCAAAGATGTCTGAACAACCTCTTTACAAATGCTGGAAGTGACTAGAGAAGGAGGCAGTTCTCATCCAGTTGGTCATCTGATGTTAATGAAAAATGTATATTTTTTCTTTTTTTACTTCATCCAACAGCCAAAAATAACTAAATACTAATTACTGACCTGGATGAGTTACCAAGTCTATCACCTACTGGAAAAACCTAACTAACTCAAAAAATGCTCACAGATCCATAATATACATATATCAGAAAGCAAAATGAAAAGGATTATCCTTAGTAAAGTATTACTATGCAATTACAAATGGCACAAAAAAGTGTGAATAAAACTTCAAATATACTCAAGTTTGATTCTCACTCTTTATTTATTAATATTTTGATGGGATAACAGTCTTAAACTCATCCTACTTCATTTTGTAATTTCACATGGGCAATTTTTTTTTACAATTAATAGTTAATTTTTTATAACATTCAATATTTTTGCAATGACCACATAAAAACATTTTTACCCATTTAAAAACATGTTATTTTGCCAAAGCATTTGGTAATTGTATGCTTTAACATTTTTTTATGGTGGCTTTTAAATGTCTCCATGAATTATATCTTTTGACCATGAAAATCTTCATTTCAACCAATATATAATATATAAAAAAAGTTACAACATGATTTAAATAGATGACTACAGAGCTAAAGCCACTTTAATAGCAGTAAACATAAAAATAGTGAAAGGGATAGGACTACTCAAGAGGCTTGCCAACTATACAGGAATGAGAGTTTAGGCAGTTTCTACCCTCAATTTATCTTCTAGCTAAGAATCATACACGCACACATGCACACACATATAGTTAAAAGTAAATTTAAAATTATAAGATTTTTCAAGATCGAAAAATATTAAAGCAGTTTTTAATTGACAATTTATGGTTTTTTTTTTACACGATTATATAATAATTGATGTTCCTTTATTCTTTTTTCCAGAACATATCTTGATTTCCAGATATATGATTTTTGACAACTACATATAATTTGATAAATTATATTACTTCTTTGCATTTTAAGTATATTTTATATATATAATATTAAATGCAATAAGACTGCCAGTATTATATAAGTTCTTAGCAATTTGTGGTGGTTATGTGCTTTCTAATTAAGTACTTATAAATGGATAACTCTACCCATTAAAGATTTCCATCTAAAACATCCATTAAAAATGTTGTACTACAATATTTTGTTATATATATTGTAACAGAATAAAAGATGTAATGCGGATCTCTTATTTAATAACCCCACAGATTTGAGTGCGATTTGTAATAGAATAAAAATGTGGGCCATGAAAGAATGGTACTGGTTTAATGATGCCCTGTGAATTGTGATGCCATTTGTAACAGAATAAAAATATGCCCTAAAGTCAGATGCTATTTATAACCGAATAAAAATATGGGATACCTAGTCATAGCCTAATTATTGATCACCAATGCTAACAGAATAAAAATATAAGCTAGAAAGAACAATCCTAATTTAATAATGCCCATGAATAGTAGCATCATTTATAAAAGAATAAAAATAATAAACTAAAGTGAATATCAATCAATGAAAAACAAACTAACAATTCACTAAAACATTGATAATATTTTTTGCAATAGCCTCATAACTTCAAATAGCATTTAGAAATAGATAGAAAATAAGTAAAGTCATTGTTTCAAACCATCCTAAAAATATGAACATTATTTGCAATAAATTAACGATAAAGTAATAAATCCAAATAACTTATATGTAAGATATATTCCTATTATATAAACTATTGATAGCAGAATAAAAACCATGACAAAGAATTAGGCAAATAAACTTTAATATTCCTTATGAATCAAAACACTTTATAATAACACAAACTTATATTAAAAGTTAAATGTTATTTATATTTATACTTATACAAAATGATTCATAGATGGATAAGATAGTAATTTAATATGCCCTACAAATCTAAAATATCAATGATATCTAAGCAAATATATGACTAACTAATTGACTTCTAAGTATAATTACATAAAATAAAAATAATACTAACTCATTATGCTAGTCCAATAATACTAATATACTCTTATTAAGTCAATTATAATAAAATTAAATACTAATAATAATATGAAATCCACTTTCACTAACTGATAATACTATAAAATAAAATCACCCTATTAGAATAACACTAAAATTAATAATATCCAATCACATCAATATATAAAATAAACAATAGATTCATATTTGATGCTTATTCAAATGCTACAAATTATAATCAACTACTCTTCAGTTTAATAATGCAAAGTTGTAATCAAATATTAATATCAAAAATTAATACCTAAACTGAATTTACAATATGCATCAACAAACTTTGAATATAAGTAAAACAAATTCCTTTAATTTGTAACAGAATAAAATTTATTATCATTACCAACTCTCTATAACTGAATAAGATTACGACCTTTATAAATAAACACTGACTTAATATAATGTACAACTTAATCAATAATAATTTAAAATAAAATGTGAATATCTAATTGAATTACCTTTACTCATTTTCAATAATTATCATATTGGTATTCTTATCAGTCATCGAATCAATTCAGATATATTTTCTATCTTAATGTAATTGTTACTTAACAATATAATTATAATAAGCTTCTAACTATTTATTAAATATTTAAGAATGCTAAATCACTTAATTTATTGCTATTTAAAAATTTATACCTGGTAAAATAATAAACGTTAACTTCAATACAAAGAAAATGATATGCAATTATACTCTCTTACCCATCCTGTGGTTTGATTTCCAAATTATTTTATAACTGCTTCTAATGAATTATGTGGTATAATCAATTAGTGAATAATATCCTATCTAAGTATCATTAATCAATAAATTTGAATAGTAAAATTCAATGTCAACATAACAAGTTTACTTGTTTTAAATTAATTCAACATTTATTAACAAAGAGATAAAATAAATAAATAAATAAATATATATATGGTAAACATAATAAACATTTAAAATATATATATATAAACTAATTATGCCTTATGCAATAGGTTCTCAATTAACATTAATTCTTTTAAATTAAATAAGTGACTGTACATTGAACTTCACCTATCAAATATTAAGATTAAAATGTATATTTATATAACATGAACATATTGTTATAGATATGCATGTTTCAAGATATAAGTGAGTTCAGGACATAATTAACTTTTATATATAGAAAAAATAGTTAACTGAAATAAAAAAATATAGTAAAGATGAATCTACCTATTTGTTCACATTGTTTTAAAAGAATAAAACAAAAATAAATACTTGATATTAATTTATAGTCAACAAATAAATAGATAAATATTTTAAAATTACAATCATAATTACAAAGCTACACAATATAAATTTAAATTTAGAAAAACATAGCTCTCTTATATTTTATATACAAGTAAAACAAATCCCTGCTTAACTTAAATTATACTATCCATATATAACAAAAATAATAATAATAATATATATACATATTAGCAAATGACCTGATCAATTGTCCCCAGATACAACATTTCCAAACAGTACCATAATTCTAAGATCCATTTCTTGAATCATGATCTGGCAATATTTTGTTATTCCAGAAAAAAAAAGAAATATCATGGAAAGTTATTAGATTTGAAGCACATTTTGTTAAGATATCCAAAACATCCTTTCATATATAAGGTATGGTTTATATCCATGATGATGCCATATAAATATCCTTTCCTTTAACAAATATTTGAAACATAAAACCTTACAAATCAATAGATGCTAGTTTCATCCGTGACAATGTGATAAAAATCGAGTCAACTTTTATCTTGTGTATAAATAATCCATCAATCTCATAAAATTATATCAACAGGTGAACATGGTCTTTGTGTACATTTTTATGTTATTAGCATTTATATCTTATCCTTGAAAAGTAAGTAATACCCATTTTTAATGAAATATTCCAATGGTTTTTAAATGCTATGAATTAGTTTTCATTCTTTCAATAAATTGTCACTCTTCCCAAATCCTCAATAAATCTATCCAGTTAATGGATGAATACTACTGTTTTCACCTCATCATTCTTGTCATTTAATAATCATATACTTTTAAAAATAAATCAAAATAAAAACTCATATGAAGAAACTTAGGTTTGCCTTTACTGAAGCCAAGACATGACAGAGTGAGTTGAAACTATTTAGTCCTATTTATTAACTCTTCAATTGAGAATAGAGAAATTACAGCAATGCTCTGCATTAAATCTTTGGTCAATTTCAGCTAAAGTTCCTTAAATAAAAATCTTAATATACAATAATAACAACAAATAAAAATAAATATTTTATAATTATTACACATGTAACATACAATACATATGTCTTAAAATACCAATAGTACTCTTTCACTCCCACAATTTAGAGTAAATTCTTTTATACTATACTGAAAATGTGCTTTTTACACACACTTTCTAATGCAATGCTATACACTTTATTATTTACACATTCATTTTTAAAATGAAGTCAATTTATAATTTTTATACACTACAATTAATAATAAATATTTCTTTTTCTCAATATTATATGTTGCTATAGCAACATATTCCAATGCTCTCTAGGTTAATGCATTCACTATTAAAATCACATGAAGAAAAAAAATTATGACTGACATTTTACAACATATTGAAATTAATTTCAAAGTTCAGTAGGTACAACATCTCTCTATCAACAATTTTTGGCTTTTTTAAACTTACTGGTGCCCTCATGGCAGCTTTCATTCATGACTTCAAGTCACTCTAAAACTAGTAATTTTTATGTTATCGTAGCGAATTTACGGTCATTTTAAAGCTAAAAATGTACTGTAAGATACCGCCCTCTCTAGAATTATTTTACAAGTAAAAAAAATCAATGATATTTAAATTTAAAGCTATAACAATGAGAGAAGGCAGACTTTCCAAGGTGCTGATTGGTTGTTTCACATTTTTAACAAAAGAAAGTGCTTATGAATGATTTTGATAGGTTGAAGTTCTTTGTTTTGATTTTCAAAACAAAAATGTATATTTTAGAGTATTTTTTTCATATTTTTTTACATATTATAAATTATTTTGATAAAATATGCTGAAAATATAATTATTTTAGAAGAGTTCAAGATTTTAGAAAAAGTCTTTACTTTTACATGAACATAAATTGAGAAAGAAATCAATTACATACATTGCATTTTCTAATAGATTACAAAACGTTTTGTGTTTTCTGCTACAGATTATTTTTATAATTATAAATAGAAATTTATTTTTGAAAAAACTTTCATAATCTGATAAATTATTAATTTGCTTTTTTATAAATGAAACTAAATAAATATAATATTAAATGATAAATATATTTTTACTGCTGATTCTGTAATTGACCAATCAAAAGTTTGAATTTTGATGCACTAGGCCAATAGGGATTTTTACCAGTCTAAAGGTTCTAACAGTAACTCTACTATTATTTTGAAAGAACAAAATGAATGATTTCACTGAAATATATATCAACATCTCTATTCCTTTAACTTTTCTCATTTTTATACATTGTTTAACAATTTAAACGTAATGAATTCTGAATACTCCATCAGTATTCCCACTAAAACAAGACAAAAACTTGTTCACTCTTTTATTCCTATATATTTCTATTACTTTATTACATACCTGCAATAAAAATATGCCAAGAATACATTTACTAACAAAAAATTGGCTCACCTAATGTTTTATAAACAATATATCATAAAATATAATTATACATCTATATTATTTTCATCCTTCATAAAATTTATCAATTATAGTTGCTAAAACTTTATTATAAATTTGAAAATAACTCTTTGTACCATTGTCTCTTTCAATAACTTCTTATCAATAACATAACCTTAAATCCATTACAATCAAACATATATATGACATATTATATTCAAAATTTTTTATATTGAAATCAACTAGTTCATTATTCTTACCATAATACCACACATAAATATAGTTTCTTTCATATAATGCATTTTCAATTTGTTTTTCCAATATAGTATTCCTTTTAGGATTATATCCACTATTCAACTTTGAAGATAAACTTATGTTCCAGAGGTTTTAGTCATAAGGTAAATTATTCAGTATTCCTACTAAAAATTATTTAAGACATTTCTTAACTAACATCCAAAAGTTATACATCTTCCATCATTCATAAAATTTGCACTATTATGCAAGAATCTTTGTATTGGTCTTCTTTAAGTGATTTTAAAATATTCCTACTTTTAGGATTACATAATACTTCAAAATAATACAAGGAGCTATGAACATAATAAATATTTAAGAAATCAGATCCTCTTCTTATCATGTCCCATGCTATTTATTTTCCACAATACTATATTTTTATCATTAATTATTTATTTCTGGTACCAAATATTTCACAGCAATCAAAAAAAATACTAACATACTACCATTCTATAATTACTTTTTGTTTAGCAGATTATACCTTAATTTTATCAAAATATCAAATAAGGATCTTATATCTTATTTTAAACAGGTATAGTCATATTATCATTGACTGATATAGGGTTCAAATTCAAACACTAAAGTAATGTTTCTTAATTCTATAATACTAAAATGGCATATTATACTTTAATTTTTAAATAAGTCATGTTTATTTGGATTTTAATTTAAGATACCACCAATAAAGCTCATTAATTCGTTAATCAGATCACGGGTCTTAGAGGATCTAAAACCATCCAGAGATTAAGCTTTCCCTCTCTCCATGTAATTTTTAACTATTCTCAACATAATTTCACTGTCCATATTATCATCTACTATGTAGTCACCCTTGTAATAATTTTTTTCTTAGAATGAATACTTAATTTCTTTTCTAGAAGGTCCATTTCTCTTTTTCTTTGTTATTACATTACATTACTAAAGATTTTTCCTTGGAATGATTGCTTAATTCGTCTCCTATAACATATATCCCATTTTTCCTTCATTATTATAGCTGTGACTCTTTCAATAATTATTTTCCACCTTTCCCTTATTGTATAATGTATGTATTTATAAATTTGTGTTACATGCTTATCTTCCATATTATCGTTGAATTTCTCAAATTTTCAATTCCTTTGGAAGTAATTTTATTTTCCAATCATACTTTATTTATAGTTCTTGAACTATATCAAGTCTTTATTTCTTCATTTTGTTGTAACGATTCAACATTTAGAAATTTCCCATCTAAGCTTTTCTGCTCTCCTATACATCTTATTTTTATTACATCATCAGAACATTTTATCTGTACCTTTTCAAACTTTTCAACCATAATTATTGTTTCTAAAGGCACCTGTTCTTACAAACTATAATCTATTTTTACTTTGTTAGATTCCATTTTCATATAACTTTGAATATCTCTTAATTCCCTTCTAATATCATTTATCTCTAATCCTGATGCTTTCTAAGCATTCACATGAGCTTGCTCAATTTTTATATACTTCTACAATTTTTGACACCCTATTTTATACATCTTAATTTCTCCATCTAAATCATAAATCTAACTCCTAATCTCTGCTGACGTTTATGTGACTGGTTTTTCAATTCATTAAACCTGAAATACTATTTATTATCAACTTCCTTTAATTTAATATCTGGATTGTAATTGAATTCTTTAATTTGCACATTTGTAGCATTTAATTCAATTTTAAACAAGTTTAACTTATTATCGAATTACCCTGATTCTACCTTTAATTCTCTGATATCTTCTTTTAATTCTTTACTTTGGGAGCCAATTTTATTATTTATATCTTCACTGAATTCTCTATCTTCTCTACTTTGAACCTCAAACTTATTATTTATTTCTTTACTTTGAATCTTAAACTTATTATTTATTTCTCTATTTTGAACCTCAAACTTATTATTTATATCTTCTCTTAATTCTCTATTTTCTCTACATTGACTCTCAAACTTATTATTCATTTCTCTCGTCTCCTCCGTCATCTTTCTAAACATTCTTTGAATAACACTCTCAGGTTCTGACAATGTTTTAACAACTATTGGTTTCCATATTTGTTTATATTTTTTATAGCAAATATAATATCCTCTCTTTAATCAAAATGAATTATGATAACATTTTAAATTATATTACTATTTGATATGATTTATTCATTCATTCAACCTTCCAGGTATCAATGAAAGCCTGCAAGAGAATAACAATAATAACAAAATTCTTCTCCTTTTTTTAAAGCGTACAAAATATATCTTTGCCTATTATTCATACAAATTCTTTTAAAAATTTTGAATAAATTATAACTACCTATAAAATATCACCACTGTATACAAGAAGTAATTTTATTTTCTTCTACAGATATGCATGTGATTCTAACCTCTCTGAATTTTGGTCTCTGATTGAGAACTTGGTTGTGGCATTTGTAACAGAATAAATATGTGATGCTAAGCTCTTATTTAATAGCCTCCCAGATTTGGGTGGCATTTGTAACAGAATGAAAATGTGGGATATCAATTGTAGTAGCTTGTGGCATTTTTAATGATTCTGAACCATAATGTGGCAGTGTTAACAATCTGAACTGGTTGTGAACAGTATTTGTATCTCAGACTACTTGAACATAGAAACCGGCTTGATTTATTGCTTTCATTTTCAAGTTCATTTGCTAGAGCACTTAATTATCTTAAAATGGCATCAAGATCTACATCTGGACTGTTTTCTAAATTTGCCATGAAAAAGATATATATAATTAAAATTACCCTAAATTCAAAATTAAACAAGAGTAACCAAACAAAATAATCTCCATAACACAACTACTGGTTTCCCTGCAAAAGCAAATTTCTCAAGCAAATGATTAAAAACATATCAGGATTAGAAATAAATATCTTACTTCTGCTTTATATATCCATGAAAGAGATACTGGCCACACAATTAGTTTTGATGAGGCTGAAGTTGTCCTCTTTGAGAGAGATGAAATAAAAAGAAAAATTGAAGAATTTTTATTGTTAAAAATTTATGATTCTGAAGCAATTAACTTGTTTAAGAGGTTTTTTTTTTAATATTAAGAGTGTGTGGGATGTAATTGGAAATTCTGGATAGTAGCAAGTATATATTTGATGATATGCTTTTAGTCCTTTGCACTCGAGAAGTTTATTTTGTATAAGGATGCATGGGATGTAATTGGGAATAATTAGTATATATTTGTTAATAAGTTTTTAGCTGTTTGCTCTTGAGAAGTCACTTTTGGCAGGGACACCAATGGTTGTGTTATAGAGTTTATTTTCTTTGGGTAATCTTGTTTAATTTTAAATTTGGAGTAATTTTAATTATTTTATTGACTAGTTTAGTTTTAGGTTTTTAAGACATATATATAAACAACTATAAAAATAATAAATATAATGATAATTAACTATTATATACAGTCTTTAAATTCACAGAAGTACTTTCAGTTAATTCCCTTAGTTACCTCAACTGCCATAAACTTCAAAAAACAAAACAGAATCAAACGTCATCAACTCAAATCCCATGGATCCTAAATTTTAATGTTAGCAGCTTGTCTATTAATTAAATTCATTTTATTCCTATTTATTAAAATTGCTATCTTTCCTATTTATTAAAATTGCTATCATAAAATGAATATTTATATCTGTGTTAGAGATAATCTCTAGTTTCGAAAATAATTAGTAATAATCATTAGTGTATTTATCTGAAATGGATGGTGTCAAAGTTGTAAGTGGAGGAAGTTTGACAATGGTAAATGAAAATGTAACAATTTACTCTAGATAAATACTTTGCATATAATAAGATATATATGAGAGATTGTGACCTGGGCCAACTGATGAGTGCTGGTTCAGCACAAATGCATCTTGGGGGTCATTTGTCTTTTATTATATCTTTAGTTATATGTATTTAAAAAGAATGGGGAAGTATGGAGTTGTTTATTGTATCTATAATAGACAAGCTGCTAACATTAAAGTTCAGGATTCATGGAATTTGAGTTGATGATGTTTGCTTCCATTTTGTTTTTTGAATTTAACAGCAGTTGAGGCAGGTTAAGGAATTATCTGAAAATACTTCTGCAGATTTAAAGACTGTATATAATAGTTAATTATTATTATATTTATTATTTGTATTGTTGTTACAATATTTTTTAATTAATGGACATTTTATTTGTATTATATATATTAACTTTATTTTTGAGTCTCAATTTGATATTAGTTATAGAACTTACTCACTTTCTATTTTATTGTAAACTTCTTTGATCCCCAAAGAATATAGCTTATAAATATATGCAAACCATAAAAGATCCATTGTTTTTTTCCAAATCTAAATAGCTTCACAACAGCATAAGTTTAATAAACCAATAGAATATCACCATTTTAAAATCAAGAGAACTTCGGAGATAATCGAAATTCATCATCATTTATTTAACGAGGTTGCCTTTACTAAAGATTGGCAAAATTATATTGTTTTATTTAAGTTTTGGTTGCTGTGAACTGATATATCTCTATATATAATAATAATAAACTTGATTTTTACATGCAATTGGATGGTTCCAATTGTAAATTGCATAGTAATAGTCCTAGCTTATCAACATCAGAATCTTTAAGTTGTTGTCAAGACAACCTCTAGGAAAAAAGTGGATTCCCAAAAACCCATCTTTTATTCATACAGATTGCCATAACATTAGCTTTGAAGATTCCTGGTGTTAATAAGCGTGGGTTATTATGTCATTTATATATATGAATAAATCTAAAGTAGGGAACTTAATATCTATTAGGTAAACCCCTTGTTTGTATTTTTTAAAAAAATTAAGCAGTTTAGTGTTCCATTAACATTAGGTACATTAAAGTTACTACAGTCTATAAATAAAAGAATAATCTTCACATAAATAACTATAAGTAATAGTATTGCATATGGATTAAAGCTCATTTTAAACACACACACATGTAACTTAAGTTAAACACAAACAGTATAAAACATGTTTTGTAATAATGATTATTAACTGTCATTCTCTGCGATAGAGAGAATAAAAAAATTCTGGATAACTAAAGAATTCATTAATTTATAAAATACATAAAAAATAAATGTTTATCCAGGTGCAGCTACTCAATTATAATCGTTTAACGATAAAAATAATGCCAAGTAACAAACAAGATTACACACTCAATCATATAAATACCCCCACCTCCCAAAGCAAAGAAGTAATTTTAGGGGTATTACGACAAAATATAAATAAATGGAAAAAAACGAATAGATAACCATCTAAAGCGGAATTAAAACTGGTAGACCCAATAGATGAAAATTAATACGAATTTTACAATTAATCCACTCTCCTTCCCTTCTCTTTTGTTGATAATTTCATTATTTAATTTTTTCAAATTTATATATGATTGAATATAGTAAATTTTATTTCCTGGTCATTTTATTTTTTCCTTTTATAAAATCGAAAATTTATTTTTTAAAAAATAGACATATCGTAAAAATTTCATTTTAACCTAATCTGAATAATAATAATAACATTGATCAATAATTTTAAAAAGCAGCATTTGAAAGATGTCTTTAAATAGGCTTTAGTCTTTAAGCAAATACATTTCAGTATTTGATATAATTTATATTCAAATTGTTTTCATAAATTATATAACTCAATCAGAACACACAGCAAAGGATTTAAACAAAATCTGAATAAAAAGCTGACTTAATTTTAAAAATATATTATATTTAAAGAAGCCGATGATTGTTTGCCCACTCACCAGCAACTCATCCCTCCACATACATACGCAACCAATCACGCACACAGCCAACAGCCTACATATACACCCATTTACCTATCTACTTCACAGATCAACCAACCAGCCAGCGTATTTACGTGCCTATGTGAATACCTACAAACTTCTCTCCATCTACATGTTGTCTGAATATAAGCGCAAATAAAAATCAAATAAATAATTGCAATTAGATTTTGAAATACAAGTGGTTTTTGAAAAGACAGTAAACATTATTTTATTATTCAAATAAATGAATATTTACATTATTTAATTTATATACCAGGATGGCCAGAAATACGCATTAAAATAATTTAGAAACGGCAATTAATTCTCATCCAATTAATGTTTTATTCTAAACTACCCTTTCATAGTAATCAATTATTTTAAAATATATTAATTAATTTATTGAAGGGGGGAGGGAATCAAGAAATTCAAAAACAAATATTTTTGTGGAAAGTAAATCTAAATTTAAAAGAAAATCGCATTATTTTTCTAATAAAAAATAATTTCTAATTTGATAAAATACATATTCAAAGTCAAAAGTGCCATCTCATAATCTAAAGACATAGCTGTGTACTAATATTTATAGGAATATATATATGAGTGCTTTAAGAAGTTATGAAAAATAAAAATAATGCTAGAAGGCACCTAAAAAAAATCGTGTTAAATGGAAATCGAACTTTTTATACATCCCATGTTTTGTAAAAAAAATATATATATATGCTTTTTTTTCTTTTTGGTATATAACTTTTTAATAAAACTACACTGTAATTGACTTAAAATTTTATTTTCTAAGTTTATTCTAAGAGAATTTTTAAAAATAATATATATTGCTGTATTACACATAAAAGTATATTTTATAACATGCTAATGATACACATATATTTAGATATAGCTGTATTATCCATACAAATATACTGTATCATCTAAAATAAGTTTAGAATAGATATATAATGTATTTATATATATAAAACGTCAGGTTGTTATATCGGGTTATGGAAAATGTAATGATTTCTTTTTTTTTAATGGAAAATTTGCATCGATTCATGGCGAATTCAGTTATCATGCAATTTTTTATAACCAATTAAATGCGTTGAATAAAAATTCCTTACATATAAATATATATATATATAATTAATCTATTCATTCAGTATACGGACTGTTATTATTATAAATAGAGGGATTTCAACTTAGGATTTTCAGTGTACACTCATCCACCACTCCATCTCAGATTGAAAATTCTAAGTTCAAATCCTTCACATGTGTATTGGTTGTTCGAGATGGAGTGGAGAACGAATATAGGCAAAATCCTAAGATCAAATCCCTATATTAATATATATAAAATAAAAAGCAAACACACACATATATATATATATCATGTTCAATCACTATTAAGCGAGGGCAATATGGTCTCTCCAAGTTTAATCCAGTTTCTTTGATACATACTTTTTTTCTCCATATTACACCAACAAACTTACTTATTTCAACCACTCATCTCATAATTAATCTATTTCTATTCTTATATATATTTTTTAGAATCCAATTAAAGATTTCAACTTTCCATCTATTATCATCATTTATAATAATCCATCTAGCCCAGCTTCATTTCATGCTCTCTCTTCTTTCAAGGATAATTAATGATAATATATATTTGTTCTTTCACTCAAGTATTTAACTTTTAATTCTTTCGTTTTATTCTCAATATATATCTCTCTACGATGAATAATATATCTGTACAGTAATTTTCACTAACCTATTCTCATGCAAGGTATAGACTATAGTGATTGGCTATCCATATATACAGAACAATGACAAAGATATGTGTAAGCGATTATGATCTGGCCAAACTGATGAGGGTTGGTGGAGTATGAAATGTGCATCTTGGGGAGCATACATCTTTTCCACATCTTCTGTCATATCTTCGTGATTACACTCTCCACAAAATGTTAAACGGGGATAGAACTACTCCCTGCTTTGTGTGAGAGGGGTGTAGTGAAAACTACACTACAGAAATAGTATTCATTAAGTGGATAATGTCTACTCTAATGAATGCCTAATAAAAATTATTAATATACATTTTTCTCTAATTGTTGAGTAGTCTGAATTCGCTGTAACACTTCAATTAACTATCCAAGTTTCACAAGCAGAAGTAAGAACTGCTAAAACTTATAAATTAAGAATCTTTTTCAAAGATAGGCATACTCTCTTTTAATATTAAATTTTTTCTATCAAAAGCATTGCACACAAGTTTAATTCTATGATTAATATTTCCCATTAAGTTTCTATCAGTATAAACAACATAATCAAAATAGAATCTGCACTCCTTAATTTTTTCTAATCCATGATTATTAATCTTCATTTTTTTCTGAAAACACCCATTGAACAATATTTTAGTCTTATCTTTCTTACTTTATCCATAACTGGGAGCAAACCTGTCCATCAAAATCCTATTTTTGCTATAGTGAATAATAAACAATGATAATTATTACCATCTTATTTATTCCCTTCGTTTTTCAAAATTGGAATTATAAAAGTATCCTTAAGATTGGTTGTCACAATTGGTCTCGAAATATTTTCTCATAATATGCTAACATATAACTAACATAAAACATAAATTAAGAAAGATAAAGATGGAAAATCATGTTTAATGTATAAGAAAGAACACAGAGGAAACGTTTGTCAAAATGGTTGAAAGATTAAGATTTACTTTACTGGATAGTTATTCCGCGGATATAATGAGACTAGTTTATCAATTCTATTCTTAGAACTTATAAAATATGCTGCTTAATAGAATGTATTTAAATGTTCATCTATTAGCTGCTATTATGCCAATATTTTTTGGAAATTTAAAAAGGTGAAATAACTTGACTGTGTGGCTTATGTTGGATTTTAAAAGTTGTATGTTTTATCAAGCAGCAGTTTATATGGGAAAAATTTTTGCAAGAAAAATTAGAATTTAATAAACATATACTTTCAACTTTTTTTGACTTGATAAAAAGATTAAGTTGGTTTAGGATGAAAAAGCTGGATTATTAATCTGGATGTTACAAAATGATATGAGTTTGTAAAAAAAGGATTCCATTCAAATGACCGATCAATGTTTATATAAAAAGAAAAAATGATGATGTAACTGAATCCATAACCATTGTGATATTTCTGTGCAGATTTTAATGTTTTAAGCATAACAATGGCATTGTGAGTGCTATCTTTTCTACATTGTTTGAAGCCTATCTATAACTTTGTATTACAGTTTGTATTAGTTTGCAGCTTCCCTTTTAACCATTGCTGCTATTTTAATATATAATTTTTTTTTAAAATCTGAAGATTTTAATGTATTACCTTTTTTTAAAACTCTAAAGATGTCAGCATTATATAAACCCTTTTGTGTGATTGCCAGTACCCTATAAAAATGACAAAGATATAAAGAAGGTGGCCTAAAAGACAACAGAAATGGGAATTTCTGATTGGCTGAATGTTTTAGCTCGAGGATAAATTACTGAATATTGTAGATTTGTAAAAAAAAAATATGCTTGATAATTTCTTTACAAATTAATGATTATGATGCAATCTTTTTGTAAAAGACATTTTAAAACCAAAAACTATGTCACGAATAGAAGATTGTCTTTGAAAACACCTTATTTTTAAAAAGACAACTCTTAAAAAGTTTGCTATAACAATGGAAAGCAGTAAATAATCCTAAATATATCCTACTTTTAATAACATATCTAATATTTCATTCTTGTAACTTTATGAACAGATAAATTACATCAAATGGTGCCATGATGATTGTTATAGGTCAGGACTTCATATTAAAAAGAAATACTTTTAAAATTGCTATCATTTAAAAGCTTACATTTGTAACTTATAATGTAAAAAATTAGTTAGACATAGAAAAAAGGTTTAGCTTTAAAATTAAAATGTTCAAATATGAAGGAATATTTAAAGAAGGATTTGCTAAGTTTTATTAAAAATTGACAGTTGGAGTTTTCACCTCAAGTAGTTAAATGATTGAATAGTATTGGTCAAAATTTGACAGTATGTGTTGAATACTCCATATTTAAAATGATAGAAGATTGTCCCACTACAGGTTTAACAGCCTCATTTCAATGTAGTTAAAAGTTGTCACATTATGAGAAGAATATTTTTAACACAGATTTTACATTTAGGTAATAAAGATTAGTTTAGCTATGTTGATAATGTATTTATTGTTAGGTCTTCAGTTACAGTTAAACGTTTTGGAATTATAAGTCATGACATTGATGATTTACACTGAACTTCATAAAATACCCAGATTTAAAGTTATAGTGAAAAAATAATAAGATTAAGGACAAGTCGTTTGAGAAATCGCTTATGAATTAGAAGATTGATATATCCCAGTCAAAGATTCCTATTACAGACAAAATGGCTGAATTTAGAACAAGACAAAATGGCTGGATTTAGAACAAGACAAAATGGCTGGATTTAGAACAATCGTTTAGAAATAAAATGTTATGTAAATTTCAAAGTGATCCGTTACCCAATATTAAAATGTATGTTGATAAATTGTTGATATTGGAGATAAAAAGAAAATTTTTAAATGGATTATGTAAATTTACAAACAGATGAAGATAAAAAAGTATTGAAAACAGAAAGAAAAGATTTCATTCTGAACGTAAATAATAGACGGTACGGTAAAAATATATCACTTGTTTCTTAATATTTTAGTATTGCATTTAATATAGCACTAAATGTTAGTAAATTAACGAGTAAAGGAGAGAATGATAATAAAACCAACAAATGTAGGGTTATTTATCAAATGGTATTTGAGTGTAAAGCTAAATGGATGAGTTGAAACGTTTTTTAAAAACAGAGAATTCATGAATATACACTACAGTATAAAAAAATTACATTTTCCGTGGATAGATATTAATTTGCGTTTGCAGAATATTCAGTTATTTGCAATGCAAGTTTTTGTTTTAACTAGTTTCCTTTTGCATGTAAAAATGATTTGATGAAAAGGAAAACCAAAGAGGGATATTTTATAAATATGATAGACAATTTATTAAATAAACAATACAATTGCACAAATATAATAAAAGTATAAAAAAATGCATATTCATGGCGGAATGCCAATATTGTGTTACTTTCGTGGGATTTTGATTTTTAAAATTTGTAGTTACAAATGTTGCTAGAGGTGGCAGTTACCATATGCTAATCTGAAATGTTATTTATTTATTTAGATTGGTCTTGATACTAAAAAAGATGGGTTACAACTCATTCAAATGATTCTTGGGATATCTAGCTTGTGAATAATCCCTAGTAATATATTCAGACTTGTTTGTTTCATAAATAGATTTATTGGTATATTGAAAATTTATAGAATTATTTTTTTCATTATACATTATTGAATCTAGAATTATATAAGGGCATGTGTATTATTTACTATAAAATAAGTTTGATTGTCTTGATATTTATATATAAACTATAATAATATTGGTAAGTTTACAACACTAAAAATGAGATCTGTTCTACAGAAAAAGAAGTCGTCTGAGTGGTGACATGAGTTTAATTAGCATCCATGAGTTATTGGATATACTGTCAGTTTAAGAGAGCAAACATCATACACAAAACAGAAATAGGTCAAGTCTTCCACAAAATTTACAATATTTGTGAAAAAAAGAAAAGATAACATTTTGTGACGCCCATCAATCTTGGTAATGAGAGAATTTATGTGGATCCTTGATGAAATTTTTTATTTATAGTCAAAATTATAAAAAAAAAGATGAGAAAAAATTGAAAGCTGTTGAAATATGAATTTGAATAAAAATGAAAAAGTAATAATTTACAAAGAAGATTTTTTATTAAAAAATTATAAAAAAAACAATGAAAATACCACAACCAACAGCTATATATTTCAATAACAAAAAAAGAGTCATTAAAGGTTAAGGGAAAAACTTGTTTAGCCTCATGGAGATTGTAAATTACTAATAATTGATAACTTTCTGGCAACATCAAGTGGCAAAAGTTATTTGTTTACATGGATATAACCTCCTTACTTCTATTCATTATTATAATAACAATCCATGAAATTATTTAAGATATATTAATAATTACACATAAAAAACCATTTTTACCATATGGTTTGTACCCTTCTGAAATGCCAAGCATTTATTTTAATATTAAACAATTATTGCAGATATAAAACATGCATAAAATTGAATGAAATTATGATTCAGAGATTCATATCTGTTATTGTTTGTTATTTTACACCCATTATAGAACACAGATAGTGTTCTAGCTGCAATAAATGGTTAACATTAAAATAGATGCTAAAAATTTGAAAATCTCTCTAATAAATTTGTTTCCCTATTCTTCCAGCATCACATCTGCCAATGCCTCACCAGGAGATTCATATTTTATTTTGTTATTGTTGATATTGTCCTTCCATTCATAGAACACAGGTATTATACTATCTGCAATAACTAGTTAATGTTAAAATAAATGTTAAGCATTTCAGAAGAGCAAAAACTATGTGTCAAAAACATTTTTGCCTATATGGATTGCATTAATTTCCTTTTTTGATTTTATTATAAAAATTATGAAAAAGATATTGAACTGGACATGTAGAGGCAGATAAATTATGAAAGATATATTGCAACTGGTACAGAGGGTATTAAAAAAAATTAAAAAAAAACAGAAAAAAGTTGACTAATTTTAAAAAATGAAAATGCAATACATTGTATTGATATATACTAATTCAATTATACACTGTCGAATAAGGTTTATAAATTTAATAGCTGTTTTTCCATCTCAGGGCACTGTAAGAAATCATATTTATTAATAACATTTCTTTGAATTATGTTGAAAGCAGATCAGTTTTCTTCTTTACTTTGACATACTACATTATTTCATGTAATAAAATGGTTTTTGAGAATAAAACTAAAAGTTTTACAAAGTTAAAAAAAAATTGGAAAATATCTTTTTTAAGTGATAAAATCAAAGTTACTGATTTAATACAGCAAATCATAAACACTTTAAACAAGAATCTGAAATAGGTAATGGCAAGTAGAAGTGACTATATATATTCTGGAATTGATACAAACTTAGAAACCTCAAAATAACTAGAAAGGTCATTGTTAAGTAATACCAATACTGCTATTACATCTCTTTAGGAAAAAAAGTTGAGATAAAAAAAAAGAATATCATTAAGGGCAGGTCAAAGTGTGACAAAATCCAGGCACTGCTATTAATTTTATTTTTTAAAAAAACTTAAGATGTGTAGTAAGTTTATTATTTTTGTTTCTTGAATAAATGTAAATGAGTGAATATGGATAACAAATATATAAATATGCGCCCTCAATTTAATAATAATAATATAATTATTTTTTTAAATTTTATTTATATCATAATCTCAACTTACAAGTGCATACAATATATGTAAAAAGTGTTATGAAGAATGGAATTTATTGTTAACTGAAAGGAGACTCTTTGATTCCTCTTGGAGATCTTAAGAAACCAAGCAGGGAAAATCCCTAAAGTCTACTCCACACATTCTTGTCCTTATATGATCACGGAAGAGTTGCTCACCAACATGCATTAACCAGTATGGTGAGTTTATTGGGTTTTTATCTCTGAGTTTAAGATCAAAAAACACTATGGTCTTTGTTCTCTGTTGCCTGATAAGGCAGAATGAATGTGTGCATGAATGAATTTTTTTTTCTTATATATATATATAATCATGATAGACAAAAATAAATAATGGTCCACATTCCCATGATGCTGTACAGTCACCAGCCAAGCCAGCAGTTGATAGCCAAGGGTGGAGGGGACTAAAAATCTCCTGATTTCAGACCCAGACTGTCATATAATGATGACTTTTTATTTAGGTAGTCATAACTACAGATCACTTTTAAATGAAGGAAGATTGCAAGAATATTAAATGGAACATTATTGGATTTTGTGAAGTTAGAAGTGAAGAGACAATTGATTTAAAAAGTAGCAATATACTTGACTACAAAGGCACAAATATTCAAAGTACAAGTGGAGTAGAATTCATTATAAATAAAAAGTGGAAGAACAACATTGTGGAGACTGATGGAATATCAGAGAAAGTGGCAAATTTAGGTAGTCAACTTTACGGCATATAGCAAATGCAGATAATTCAGGTTTATGCCCCAACATGTTCTCATACTGATAAAGTAGAAGATTTTTATATGAATTAGACTAAACAACATTTTAAAATTGTTATGGGAGACTTTAATGCTAGAATTGGTAACTAAATAAAAGATGAAAGTGCAGTTGGGAAATTTGGTTATGGTAATAGAAATGAAAGAGGGTATACACTTATGGAGTTTACAGAAAAAAAAACACTTTATATTATGAATTCTTTTTTTGAGAAAAATATTAAAACGAAATGGACAGGGAAGCATCCAAATAAAGATACAAAAAAATTGGAATATATTTTGACTAACAGAAAGTACATGTTTCAAGATTATAATGTTCTTAATAAATTCAACACAGGAAATGATCATCAATTAGTAAAATGTAAGACATGTGTTAATGCAAAACTAGAAACAAAAACTATTAAGAAAAACCAAGATTTACAGTTGATATTCCCAATCTTCAGAAACATTCTAATGAATTTAAATTAGAATTTGAAAAAGGTTTTCAAGTATTAGTAGATTTTGAACATGATTCACATTTAAATGAAATTAATAGGAAAATAACTGATATACTTTTAAAAATTGCAACAAAGATAGTTGGTAGAAAAAAAAAAGCAATTAACCAATAAAATTGCTACTGAAACTAGAGAATTTATGAAGAAAAGAAGGAATATGAAGACATATAAAAATGATTCATTAAGAATGACTGAATATCTCGAATTTTGTAAAATGGTGTGAAAAATAGTTGATAATGATATAAGAAAGTATAATTGTGAACTAGCAAGGAAACGAGTAGAAGAGAATAAAGGTCTCAAGTGTAAAACAACATTTTGATATTATATCTGCAATAAGAAAAAAAAGATGGAACTATTACTAAAAAAAAAAAATGACATCATGAAATGGGTAGAAGAGTTCTATTAAGAATTAAAAACAATTACTTCCTACATCTATTATATCTTCTGAATTGCATAGGATTTTAAATGAAGAAGTGAGACATGCAATTAAATTTGTGAAGCAGGTGAAGAAAGAGAAATTTTTTTTTGGCAAAGTTATATACCAAATGTCTAAATGATAAAGATATACCAGATGATTGGAAGAATACAGTATTAATATTAATATTTAAAAAAAGATGATAAAGAAGATATTAGATATTACAGACCTACCAGTCTTTTATCAGTTTTATACAAAATTTTTTCCAAGATAATAACAACTCGCCTACAGAGAACGCTGGATTTCAACTAACCAAAAGAACAAGCTGGATTTAAAAGTGCTTTTAGTAGAGTCAATCATATCCAAGTATTGAAAGAAATTACACAAAGGACAAATGAATTTGAGATGGCATTATGCTTCGGATTTGTAGATTATGAAAAGGCATTTGTTCTATAAGCATTTCTTCCACGATTAAAGCACTGGATCATCAAGAAATAGACTCAGGATATTGTCATATTCTGAAGAATATTTATAAAAATGCAACAACAACAATTAGATTACATAATGACACTAAGAATATTAACATTGAGAAGGGTCTAAGAACTTTATATCTCCAAAATATTTTACAGCAGTGCTGCAAGAAATATTTTGTAGATTAAAATGGGAAGCTAAAGGAGTAAAAGTAAATGGAGATTACTTAAGTCATTTAGATTTTGCAAATGATGCTTCAAAGCTTCAGGAAATGTTGCAGGAGTTATCAGATGAAAGTAACAAAGTAGAACTAAAAGTAAATGTTAAAAAAACTAATGTTCAATGATTTTTTTCAAAAAATGAAACTAAAGATTGATTATGAAAAGTTAGAAGTTAACAACTACAAATACCTTGGTCAGATTATTACTATCGATGTAAACATAATGGATGAAATTAATCATAGAATTAAATTTGGTTGAAATGCTTTAAATAAAAATAACTTAATATTAAAAGAAAATATGCCTATGTGTTTGAACAGGAAGGTTTTTAATAAATGTGTTTTACAATTTCTTACTTATGGATCTGAGACTTGGACACTTAATAGAAGAGCAATACAGAGACTTCAGGCAACTCAAAAAAGTATGAAGAGATGTATATTAAAAATAACAAGAAGAGATCAAAAATGCAATACATGGTTAAGAGAACAAACAGATATTACTGACATCACTGAAAGAATTAAAGGACTGAAGTCGAGTTGGGCTGGACATATTGCTAGAAGAGATGATAATAGATGGACAAATTGAAATCTTAAACTGGATTCCAAGAGATTGTAAAGGATCCAAAAAGAGACCACATGTTACATGGACAGATGAAATAAGAAAGTGTGCAGGGGTGATGTATAGAAGAGAGGCTAGAGATCAGAGAAGATGGACTGAACTTGTATATATATAATTATTCAAACCAATACAATAATTAATACAGTAAACAATATTTTAAGAAATTAATGAATTGTGGGAAAATTGATGTATGACGTATTACTTTTTGTTTATATTTGTAACGGTTTTTTTCTAATACAATTTGAATCTAGTTGATACCGACTACATAGATAGTTGAAAGTACTTCTATTAAATTGTGGTAGATATTTGTTTGTTTTTTTTTAAATATTGTTTACTGTATTAATTATTGTATTGGTTTGAATAATTATATATATATATATTATAATTGGAATACAGACATTTTGTATACATCAGTTTGCCAGTTTACTTTGATTCTTGTCCTGGGACAGTTGTTCTAGGTCAAGTGCTCTCTAATTAAGTTGATTTAAATGGATTACTCCACACATTCAAGATTTCCATCTAAATATTCATTAAAAATATTGTACTACCATATATATATAATAAAAATTCGCATAATATGACAATACTAGCCAAAAAAAACTAAACTTTACTAAAATTCTTTCACAACCATGGTTTCATCTACTACTTAATAGACTTTTTCAAGTGAAATTCAACTAAACACATCAATATATATATATATCAAACAAAATACCCTTCCCATCATTCACTTCAAAATGCAACTTCATTTAATATCAAATAATATCTTCATGAGATTAATGGCCTCAGATGCAAAATATTTTATCATCAATGTTTCTTTTACTTTTCTTTTCAATTAACTTTTTCTCATAAAAGACATCCTATGCATTGTCAAATAATATTTTATGAACTGTATTCAGCTTATTTTTAATTTTTCTTTTATGATCATTAACTCTTTCGGAAAGATTTAATTTACATTGACCTATATAAATTTTATGACAACTTCAAGTAATCTTATAACCGATTCCAGTAATAGATTGGCAAACAATTAACTACTTTGAACCATTTGGTAAGAATTTAAATTCAGGCCTTTCTTCCAGCCAGTTTCATTACTAAATGGTTCAAAACAGTTAATTAATTGCACATCTATTCCTGGAGTAGTTTATAAAATTTCTTCCAATCATCATAAAATTTATATAGGCCAGTGTAAATTAAGTCTTAATGAAAGAGTTAAAATTCGTAAGAGCAGAGTTAAAAATAGATACAATAACTCAACTTTGTATATTCGTGAAAATACAGGTCATAAGATATTATTTAAAAATGCAGAGGTTATATTTTATGAAAAAGTGAATTGAAAAGAAGAGTAAAAGAAACTTTGGTGATAAAATATCGTGAATCTGAAGGCATTAATCTCATGAAAACATCCTTTGATGTTAAATGAAGTAGATTTTTGAAATGAATGATGGAAAGGTTATTTTGTTTTGAATATATATGTGGTATGTTTAGTTGAATTTCTGTTGAGAAGCTCTATTAGTTAATCAATGAAATTATGGTTGTGGAAGTGTTTTTGTAAAGTTTAGTTTTTTAGCTAGTACTGTAATGTTATATGAAGTTTTATTTTATTTATTATTAGTAGTCTAGTGGTAGGCAGTATTTAATATATATATATATATATTAAAATTATGACTTTTATGGACTACAGATATAAATGAAATGGTATCTGAGTACATCCGTGCATAATTAATCATAACAATACATATATACCAATGTTTTGGCCAAGTCACACTGGTCATTATGAAAATAAGTGTAGAGATGTTTTAAACATTGATATATCAGTCTATTATTATACATCAATGTTTATAAAGCCTCTACAACTAGTGTGACCTTGCTGAACCATTTGCACATATATTTTTACTACAATTGATTGTATCTGGGTAACATTTCATTTACACATACATCTGTACATGTTATAAAAAATATTAACTTACAGTTCAATAGACAATATGCATTTTATTATAATCAAAACTTATCAACAAAATATAAGCTATTAAATGTAATGTACATGAAGATTTGGAACAAATTTTAGCAGATATCATGAATCCTCTACACCCTTGGGTTTTACAAAATGAAGCAAGAACCAGAAGGGTTTGGAGACATTGGATAGGAAGACAATTACTGCTGGTAATTCAGAAAATATTTCAATAAAAACATATTAATAATATTCCAAAGGATATAATTTCTGTTAGAATAGTAATTATATTTGCTTGCTAAGACTATGAATTGGAATATGGATACTTTTTTTTTTTTTACAGATTCAAAGAAAGCTTCCAATGGATATATTTTCTGTTGGCATAGCGATTGTTGTATTCGCCTGCTGTGACTATGATCTTGGACTCAAATGTATAAAATATAGATATATTTTTACCGATTCCAAAAAAGCTTCAAATTTCTTTTCAGGCAGACAATCTATAGCTGACCGAGTTAATCAATCAATTATTGATCTGTAAATATAATAGCTAAAAAACAAAAAACAATACAACTTCTTCATCTGATATTTGACAACTATTATCTTCTTCATCAGTTGACTGAAGATGATTTTTGCTTTCAGCTAGCAGATTTTAACAACGATTTCAACACTATTTTAACATTTTGTGTATGCAAATATTTTAAAAATATAAATAGTGTAGATTTAATTTTAATATATTTTAAATATATACATTTCTATAGAAATAAATAATATTCAATACTTTTCTACTTTTTTTTTAAAAAAAAAAAGAAAGAAAAAAATGAAAAATGTGATTTATATAGATTTTTGATTTTGATAGACAGAGAAAAAAGGCTTTCATTTTAAAATATATAATTACCTTAGCTAATCTAATTAACTAACTTGAAATGGAATGAAAAATATTTTGCAGCATCCCTAAAACTAATTGTAATATTATGAGCAGCTTATTCATACAAATCTTAGTTACCTGTTTCTCATTATACTCTTTTATGCAGATTTCTCTCGCTATTTTGAAAATATTATTAAATTAAATTTTATTTTCTTCCTAAGTTTTCAAAATATAAAAGCAGAAAATTCAATAACTGATAAAATTATTTTGCCGAATTGATTGCATTATCTCGATAAATATAAATAAATGCTGCATTTTAAAATTTATAAACAGAACTATTTTTAAAAACTTTCTAAAAGTTTTTAAATGATTTTCAATACAAATGATAATTGCCAATGCATAAATACAACAGAAAATGTAATAATGATATAAAGAAACGTCAGATTCTAAAATAATTATTATATATATAGAAGATAAATTCAAGACGAGGACGTACCTGCAAACATTTTAACCTATATCTGAACAAAATGAAAATAATAGTTGAGTCACTGTTATTGATTTCAACACTGAAGTGTTGTATATATATATATTCACCTTTATTTGTCTCTTTAATTATCCCTGTTTATTCCTTGCTTTACTTTGATTCCCTTTCAAATATTCACTTCTCTTTTAAATTACAGCATTTTTTTTCTTTCTAACGTTATCAACCCCCACTTCTATATTCTCCCCCCCCCCCAACTGCTTTTCATAATTTTTTTTTCTTTATTTTGTCTGATGCCAAATATATTTCAATAATACTCTTTTCAGTTTTTAAAAAAAGGTTCTGTATTCCACACTATTTCTTTCATTTTTTAAATCATTTATCAATCTTTTCTTTTCTTTATTTTTTCTAAGGCTTCATTCCACATCCCCATATTCAGAGACATAAAAAAAATTGATAAAATCACATGATCCCAGACAGCATTTAGATAAGGAATAGAAATACATGCACTATCAGGGTCTTAAATAGACCGTAAGTGAATGCAATTGACTAAATCTGATAGAGATTAAACTGCCTAAAAATTTTAAATAAACTATATTAACTAGGCCAGAGGAAATTGGTTGAAGATAGATTAAAAACTAATCATTGGCTGGTATCATGTTATCTACATAAGAAAACTCATTTACCTATGTGTACTTTTGGTTTATTAAATTAATAAAAAAAATATGCCACTATATTATTGATAAAGACTGTCTTAAAACAACAGCATCACATTCATAAAAGAATAAAGAATATAATCATAAATAACAATTTATGGTTTTGAAAATAAGAAGCCTGTCAGTAGAATAATTTTATGACAAAATAGTCCATTTCACCTAAGCACATACAAGTTTATTAATTTGGAAAAAAATAATTGTGAAAAACCTTCCTACAAAATCCCAAATATAATCATTTGTTCTGAATTCTGGATGTTATTTCTGGGGTGAAAAAAACCATTTTCAAAAACAACCTGACAATCTTTAAACTTATTATCCTTTCAATATCACGACCAATCAGATTTTATGAATTTCAAATAATTACCATTATGACAATATGCCATGAAATCAATTTCATCAAATAAATTGATCATCTGCTTGGCATTTAAAATGCCTCAGGGTACATTTTATATTGTGATATCAACTTATAAATTTCATCCACACATAGCTCTGTATTTAAAAAACTAATAACCAACATAAAATATTTTAGTGCCATACTGTTTTGCCAGTGATTTAAATCAAATACACCAAACTTGAACAAATGATAAAAAGTCCATTCATTTTACTGCTGCTCATTTTAAATGAATAAAAACTACCATTAACACAAACACCACTATTTAAAAAACTTCTATTACCCCAGACAAAATTATAAAGTATTGTTTTTCTTTTTATTATTTTAATTAGTGGTATACAAAAATAGATTTCTATTCTCAAAGTATATATTAAATATTTAGAACAATAAAATAAAAGAAGCCACTGCCAGTAATTAACACACAAATAGATTTTTATTAACGCACATTTAAAATTGAGGAATAAATTTATTTTTAGGTTTTTAACATTAATATTTTTTTTTAACATTTAAATTACTATTTTAAATAGATCGCACAGATGGATATTTAAATTATATTTTACTTTAGCATGTCGAGCATAGATAGTCTACATAGATTTTTTTTTTCACTTAAAAACTTATCAAAACATTCATTCAATCTCAGACTAAAAGTTCATAGTCAACCCAATGCCTGCTTCCAGATATATAGTAGCAATCAATGCAATATGAAGATGCTAGCATAAAATCACGCAGACAGAAATGTGCATCTGACAGCGTGATATTATTTGAAGGAAATGATCCGTGTCTAGAAAAGGAAAGTGCATCTGTCAGACTAAGGAATCATGTATATATATATATATTTAAAGAGTGCTACGTATGGGGGAGAGCGGTCTTTCTGCCGACTTATAAATCCCTGTCCATAGAGCTAAAAGGGGTTAATGGTGCAGGAAATACATCTGCAACCATTGCAATGGTATGACTGCCTCTTTGGGGTCATGCATTCAGGTGGGCACGTTGCCCTGTATGCTAAACACGCTTCACATTACATTAATATAAATGTCTATATATCTCTCCACTAGCACTGACACAACCACGAAACAAATAGACTGAAATTAAAATCCCTTAAATTAAACATAAACAATTTAAACATAGTTATTAATCTTTATCCATGCAGCTATCTACACCCAACTTTAAATTTAATACATTTTAGTTAAAACATAATACACACACACAAAAAAAATGAAATGGAAATGATTGCTTAAACATCTACATAAAAAAATATCAATAATTGAATTTGCATTCTTTAAGTCAGATAAGAGTTCTTATTTTCAGTTATTAATTACTTGCATTTTTAGGAAAGTTCTTATTAGATAGACACAATAGTTCATACTTTACGGTTTTAATAGATTGAGATGTCCATCTTCGTGATCACTTTCGTAGATTTTGTCCTTCTTTGAAATGAAACTGCGACTTGCCATGCATTTGGTCAGGAACTGTCATCCAGAGGCCTCAGCTGGTTTGTCCGGAAAATTAAATTTATTGCAGACTTCCACATCGTGAAAATCTGCAATATAGCTAGTTATAATGATCTATTCATAGTCAGCTCTAAGATAACAATTATAATAATAATTTGGCTTTTATATTTTTATTAGTCTCTTATCATTAGATCTTGAGATTCAAATGGCAAGACATCACTAATCCTCTGGTGTTTCAATTACGGTCCGTGCTGACATTTCTGGTGTTTGCATTGGTCCTTTAATTTCTTTGTACTCTCTTATCTGACCCTTTAATTTATTTTAAATGCCTCAAGGGCCAGTTTGTTTTTAAACAAGCATTTAATTAATAAGACAATCATTTCCATTTTCTAAGATTATAGAAATCAACATTATTTCTATTTCCAAAAATATCAAATCTTTATATCTTTACTTTTTTTACAAAAAAAAACTTTCAAATATTTTTATTTTTTTTTAAAAATAGTTTTTAAAGTTGCCCATCATGCGATCTATATATACTAAACAACTTTTAATTTTCAGTTTTTAAGTTTTTTCTTTTTAATAAATCAATTTTTATTTATGATCTTTTTATTCTCATTTTAAAATAATATAACGGCATATATTCTGTTACATATCAGTAAACTTCCTCAAAAACAAAAACATTAAAAAAAAAAAAAGAATTTACTTAGTGTTAGTAATGACGTTACACAAATTGATTAACTAAATTTTTTTTTAAAAGGACAAAACTTTGGTTATTAATGAAAAGACATAACTTTGTTAGTAATTACAAGAAAAAAAAAATGCTGACTATTCTTTCCTTTTCACCCTAGCTGAGATTATACCTCCTCCCTCAAGTGCTCCCTTTTCCCTACATTTCATTATTAACTTAGGCAAGTCAAAGAAGTTACGTGATTTTAGACTTTTTTTTTTTTTTTAAATTAAATTATGATTTATATTAATTGTTACATTTTATTCCTCGCATTTATTTCTACATATACGCAATTTTCTTACTGGCAGTACTTTTTACACAAAATTCATAACTTTATATAATACAACCAATATATTCTGATTTCAGAAACAATATTACGGGCTTCATTTTCAAGGTACTCGTGGTTCATTAAATATCGGACTATAACTATACGTTTATACAAAAATATATACTTATTTCAAAAAAATATTACTGGCTTCATAGGTACTCATGGTTTATTAAATATCGGACTATAACATTACGTTAATACACAAATATATACTCATTTTTAAAGAAAAATTTACTGGCATGATTTATTTTTAACATTCTCAGGGCACTCGTGGTTTATTAAAGATCGTGCCACGTTGGGAGTCCATCCATCAAAATATATAACCATAAAAACAATAATGCCGGGATATTAAAACATGCTGACCATCATCAATGCTGTCTCCTTAGTATTATTAATGTACTGGCCAACTATAAATTTAATTTCTAATAAAGACTAAACCAAAAAAATGTACTGCACATACTTTAAAGAATGTTCTCTTTATACCAACCCAGGGTTGTCAACTGGATGTCCATACACTAATGTACACATCTTTCATATTATAGACTGTTATGCATGAATATAGCCCAGAGAACATAAGATGTATAACTGTTACTGTAAGAGGTGATACAACACATAATACTGTAAGACTATTTTAGAATTAAATTCACTGGAATAATTTTAACAACTGAATATAAATTTATTAATAATAAAAAAAATAAAATTAAGGTCTGCAAAATTCGGCTATCACATATAAGTCTTTTAATTTTGATTAATATACAAAATTCAAATGATTACATTGTAATTTACATATATGTTCCAATATAAAATATCTGTATATATCTATACACAGACATGCAGTATAATTTCTGGACATATCTGGATCATTGTATACAAATACAATAAATGATTAAAATTTACTTATACATGTCCATCTGACACATATTGGTATTTGCACATAAATGTGCATCACAATTGATGAATATATTTCAATCAACTTATAAAATGCAATAAATTATTAAAATTTTTTAAGTTATCATATTTTAATGATACACATGCCAACAATGGGTTTACATATAACATATATATCATCTAACAGAAGTGTGGTATAATAATTTATTAACATATTTATCATAACCTATAAATGAAATTCATTTTCTTTCTTATACACAATAACTGATTTAACACATGTGTGCGCACATGAAAATTTATCTGCACTCTGATATTTATACCATGATATTTGAATTTGTCAAAATCATAAAATTATTAAAAATATATTTTCATAATTAATTCTTTGCTGAAAGTATATAAAATATACATTTATGTGTATATATATATAAAAAACAATATGAATCGGTTATTAAATTCTTTCATAATTTTTTTTAAGTAATATTAATTCCTTGACAGTTCATAAAGTTTTTCTTTTTTAACAGATTACTCTTAACTAATTAATTATAAATGTCTTTAAAAAATACTCCAGAAAATTTCTTTGTTTTACAATTGAGAAATAATTTTGGAGATAGATCAAATCTTTACTTTTAAGATTTTTAATTCAGACAAAAATTATTTACTTGTACTTTCAAAATGTCATTTTTAAAAAATTACTTAAAACAATTTCTTAAATATATATAACATTGTCTATGAATTAATTAATTATTTTAGTTGTCTGACTGAAGTAAAAATTTACTTATATTATTTTTAAAATATAGATTTTAAATATCATTCTCATGGAATTATTTAAAATAACTCACTAGCTGCACTTTATATAACTATGATGTGGTACATTTATCCATGGTTCTTTGCATGTAGATTAATCAAAATTCTTCAGTAAGCTTATAGTCTCTCTGGATGAGATTCCTGTCATCATCAGGAAAGGTATAGTTAGGGGACTGTTGATCCTTAAGTGATATCTCTTTGGTCTAGGATTGGGTAGACTCAGGCAGGCAGCAGTCTTTATCCATATTAAAGCTATGGAATACTGGAAACTGACCCTGTTCTTCCACATGAATCCACACTCCAACTTCATGAACTACTACTAGCTACCACTGAATCCACTGTCCCTTGCCTTCATCTATCTTTTCATTGTCTTCTCTATAACTAGCAAATACAACTACTCTAATCATTTTATCAACTTTTTATAGTTAGGGTGAGGTGGGGAAAATTCATTAACTCAAAATGTTTTTCCTATCTTTTTTATTCCTCTCAATTTATTTCAATCCTTTTAAAAGCAACTTTGGAAATTTATCAGTCTGATCTACACACTTTACCCCCCTCCCCCAATGAGATTTCTAAAATAGATAAAAACTTTACCAAAAATGTTATACAAGTTTTAATTTTAAACAAGAGTTCTAAAAATAGATATGGGTGGATATGGGAATTTGTATAATTATCAGTAGATCTATTTTAACATAAAATATACTTGTTTTAATTTCAAAATCAGAATTCAATAAAAATATTAATTAGACCTTTTTTTTAAATGTTCATGTCATAAAAAATTATTTTAAATTCAAAATTATTTAATCCCTTATTATTCCAGTGTACTTGTAAAAAATATCTACAAAAAAATTGACTGTGTTAATTTCTACTTTTCCTTTTAACTTTATATATATATGCACACACACCACTATGTTGTATTGCATAAAATTAACTTTATATATATATGCACACACACCACTATGTTGTATTGCATAAAATCCATATGGTTACAATATAAAAAGAAATTCTGTACAGTTACAATAAATATTTGTAAATATCTTGTTATTTTCATTGTTCCCTGGGTTTACAATGAAAAAAAAAGATTTATTATCGAAATCTAAATAATTTCACAAATCTAAAAAAAGCATATGTTTCTTTCACCCCTTCTATGCTATTTACTGTTCTGATGATAGTGCTTAATAAATTCCAATCCAATACTGTCCTATCCAATACCCCTAGACTAGTTTCAAACCCATGATTTTCATCAATGAGAAGCTTTGGATCTTGTATCTGTGCACCTACACCTTTAAGATCAAATTACTTTCCTTTTAATTCATAATTTAATAAGAGTACCAAAATCTGCATACAATAGTGCCACCAAGTGCAAGCCTTTGTAATCAATAGATGTAGGAAAATTTGTACATAAATCCCTATCTAGTGCCTACTTATCCAATATCCCCAGACTAGTTTCTAGCTTGTGGCTTTCATCAGTGAGGGGCCTTGGGTTTGAGAGCCCTGCACCTAGATCTTAGGATCCAATGCAACCCTCTAGCAGCCACTTTTTATCTATTTAACTATAAAACTAGGAGAGTTCAATACTCTTAAGAGCAGCATGAGTAAACATATGAAATGGTGAGCATGGGAATTCATAATTTACCTCTATGATATACTATCAAGGTACCAGCGATTGAAAAACATAAAAAAAGTTTTAAATCCTCATCAATTTAATTGTATAATTATATAGATCTGAAACTACTTCAGTTTCTATATATTATGATGGTCTTAGTTTTTTAATAACTATAGTAATTTCTATTCTGTGACCATGATTTGACATAAACTAATAAAATATCATATAAATCTAGAGTATTTATTGCTGTTGTAGTGGCATATATTTTTCTTTCATTACCTCTATGACACTTATTAAGATCATGACTGGTTTCATGTCTACGCAATAATACAAGCAAATGATTTAAGAAGGAAAACATTTATGGTTTCCAATTTAGTTGACAGCTTAATAGTTTATCAGAGATAAACAATAATTGCTAAAAGGATGGTACATCAGTTCCTAAAAGTCCAGATATGCTAATTGATAATCTGAAATTCCTTATTAATAAAAGACATAAGCTAAGAACTAGTCTGGAAATATTCAGTAGAATAGCACAAGAAAAACTTAATAAGCATCAACATCTGGCATCTACTGGTTATAAAAAATAACAGTATAGGCTGTAAAGATGGTGAAAGAAAAATGTATGCTGCTGAAACAACATTGATTAAGTTGAAATCATATGATAGAATCATGTAATATTTTATTAGTTTTTTTAATCATTCCTGGCCACAGAATAGAGGTATATACAGTTGTTATCACCATAATCTCTAGAAACTGAACTGGTTTCAGATGTACTTGACTAAAGATTAAAAACATTTATGTTTTTCAGTTTGAGCTGATAACTTAGAGAGGTGAGTAATGGTATCTAGAGGGAAGAAGGACCAGGCCCACTGACCCAAGATATAAAGCTCCTCACTGATGGAAGTCATGAATTTGAAACTATTATTGGAGTATTGGATAAAACAGCACTGGATAAAGATTTATTACACTCTACCATCTGCATCCATTACTTACTAAAGCTTACAATAAGTGAAATAAAGATATGAAAAAAAGCTGTCTGCTGGTTTAGGAAATTGGAGTCATGTGATATTATACTGATTTATAACAAATGTTGACCGTAGATCATAGGTGTCTATAGTTGTAAAAAAACTAAGGACACTATAATAAATGAAAACAACTGGTTTCAGACCTATATGACTACATAGTAAGTGGCAAAGAAGTGGTGAAAGAAAAATGTATGCTACTATAACAGTAATATATAAGCTAGGGGTCATGTGATATTTTGGTTTAAATCCAAAAAAGCTCTAAAACTATAGTAATGATAGCCTATTTGTATACATTATATTAATGAATCATGTCATAATATAGACCAATAAGATAATTTCAACTTGACCATTTTATTTCATGTAAAAGTGTAGGTTTAATTTGATAAAAGTGGCAATTAATTCAGTTACCTGATTCCAGGTCATTCCTATTTGGTCTTACTTTTAAAGAACCATTTAGTCAACAGAGGAATAAAATCATTTACTGTTATTTCACATCCTCTATATCAGAAGAAATATTCTACAGATATCGCCTCTTTTGCTATGTCATTCCATGTAATCAAAGTACATTCATCTCAATGGAAAAACAGAAAATGCAATCACAATGTCTACACATTTCCATATAAACGTCACTCACAAGAACTTTTGATGCAGCCAACACCCTGCCTTATTTGGTGGAAACTCAACACCCAGACCTCTTTTGGATGGTGTAGAATCAACTCATTAAGGATAAATTAATAAACGTTAAAGAAGGCAGCTTTAACATTTATCTGGTTAAATGTGTCGGATCACCTAATGGTAAATCTATAACTCCATTTCCTCTTTACATTGAAACAGAAGATGATAGAAGAAAATTGACGCTGACTCTGATCTTTTTTTTATGGTCAACGCTAAATTATGCAAAAATTTGTATTCTGCCATTCAATTATAATAATGAAAGTACTAAACATCACATGATCACTATCTCATACTAGCACATAATTGTTATTAAACAATACAAAACAAAGTAAAACTCTCCATATAGTAGTGCCATCTTGTGCTAACAAGATCAATCAATGGATGCCAGAAGGCTTGTGCATAAAATCCCTATCTAGGGCCTACTCATCCAATATCCCCAGACTAGTTTCTGGCTTGTGGCCTTCATCAGTGAGGAGCCTTGGATCTGAGAGCACTGCACCTAGATCTTAGGATGTAATGCAACCCTCCAGCACACACCTTTTAACTCTATTTAACTACAAAACTATGAGAATGAAATTGAAAACACAATATTTTCAATCCAAGCTCAATAGCTTATGTATGGGTGCTGAATTGAGTTCAGAGCCATATGACTACATAAGCTATTGATCTTGGATTGAAAATATTAACTGTGTTTTCAATTTCATTCTCATATTTTTGTAGTTAAATAGAGTTAGTTAAAAGGTGGGTGCTGGAGGGTTGCATTAGATCCTAATATCTAGGTGCAGTGCTCTCAGATCCAAGGCTCCTCACTGATGAAGGCCACAAACCAGAAACTAGTCTGGGGATATTGGATGAGTAGGCACTAGATAGGAAATTTATGCACAAGCCTTCTGACATCCATTGATTGCTCTTGTTAGCACAAGATGGCACTACTATATGGAGAGTTTTGCTTTGTTTTGAATTGTTTAATAATGAAAGTACAGATTTTTTTTTACTAATATCTATTGAGTCCACTATTGTTTAAATCCATCTTCACTGGACTGGATATGTAGAATGAATGAACAATAAAAAAACTTCCTACGGAATATGTTATGATGAACTTGAGTAAGGTTTTGTGGTAGAGGTAGACACTGCCAACATTATAGGATTGTCTTAAAGACATGCTAAAGAAATGCAATACCAACTGTTTAGATTAGGAAGATATGGTTGAAAATAAAATACTTTGAAGAGCTATAATTAGACCTAGTGTTGAAGTATTTTAAAAAAAAAAGTTTTTCTGAAGAAGAAATTACAAGACAAGATTGAAAAATATCAAGTAAACAGAAAAATGGACACTAGTATGTTCCATATGTGTACCATCTATAGTTCGCAGATTGGTTTACATGGTCATTGCAAAGTTCAATGCTGGAATAATACTTTTTTCCTTTCTCCTTGCTTTGGAAGGGGAGGATTACAATGGCCACACTCATTTCGGAGTAGCTGTTTATTTATATGTACAATTGAAATGTAATATAGATCTTGAGCTAATTCTATCTATGAGATCTCCATGTCTTTCAAACCATCTAATACATAGCAAAAGAAAGTGAACGGGGAATAAATTATCATAAAACAAATATTATTTTATGAATAATCTTCAAAAAACTATTGTTCACTGATTCTGTTTAATTCAACATCTACATGAGTTTAGACTATTAAATCTGTTCCTCAAATATTTTAACCAAATGTGCTGCAGAGTGAGTAAAGAGCCTTTGCCTATATTCTCTATCAAAAAAAAAAATCATTTTTCTGTAAAAATAACAAAATCAGATCAAATATATAAATATGAAAAAAAACATTACAACTAAAAATTTTTTTCTATTAAAAACATAAAAGGCATGGAAAAAATTCCTGATATTATTAAAAGCAAAAACAATGGTATAAAATGATATTATTAAAATAAAAATAATTGAACGGCTTTATTACTCAGTTTATGAAAAGTCCAAATACGAAAAGTAATAGAACTGGACATGATCTATGGACTTTGAGATCCAGAGTTTGCAACTAAGCCAATGTATCAAATCACCGCAAGCCAAAAATAATTGAGTGATTTTATTGATTAGGAGTTCATAGCAGTGAGTATCGCAAAATAAGAGAGATATATGATAACTGCGGACCTTAAATATCAGACTCTGATCCTCTACTATATTAAACTAAGCAGGATGATATGAAAAGTGATAATAAAAAATGTATAATAATAAAGTTTAAAAAAAATGGAACAAAGAAATATGCTCTCCTACTCTTACTACCAATACAATGAAGTCACAAACTATGCTACATTTTGTTCCAAGTCTTTTTCATATTCAAACATAAGTGACTTAACATATAATACATCATGTTGGGTTGATAAACACTTATAAGAAGAGAATACATGTGGTTTATTGAACAGCAAATAAACAGTGTTTTCCAACACATGCATATATGTGTAACACAGATGATTTTTATATGTATAGTATGCATATATAAATTAAGATAATAGTATAAACAAAATTTAAAATAATGATATAGTTATTAGTAACAAATTGAAGGGACACATTTATATAATTTGACTGAGTTGATGCCCACTCATGTATTCCCTAAAGCACATAAGAGTAAGAAAGAAAAAACTAATTACCATATTTTTATTTTCAAAACAAAACTTTAATAGTGAAATGTCAAACTTTCATCACTATTGAATATAGTCTGGATGGCATTCATTTTTTTAACTAACTTTTTTCTCTTATAGAAACATAATAGTGATCTTAGTAATAGTGATCTTATAATTAAGAAATTCAGATCTCTTTAAATTTGGTACTTTAAAATCAGTATCAACTTTTAGTGTGTTATAAAATTTTGTAAAACTTTTAGCATTACACTCAGAAAATATTTTATTACACAAAGTGACGCACATCAAATTTGAAAAGAATAATAAATCAAGAAATTGAACAAATGCTATTAATATATATAATCATGAATGCTGCTTCAAGATAGAAAAACAGCTAATGGCATTATTATAAAAATTTATTTATAATTTTTTTTTAAACACGACCACATATGGCACTCAGAGAAGGAAAACTAGCTGCTCAAATATTGTGAAATTTATCAATTTTAAAGTTTTTTTGTTTGTTTACAATTTTTTTGATAGCATATAATTAAAGTTGTGTAATTAGATACAGTATAGTTTACAACTTCACACTATAAGATTTAGCTGGTAAAGATGCACACATAAAAAAAACTCCACATATACTGTCACATTGCAAAATACATTTTAGGCATCAATGATAAAATAGTGTAATACAGATCATAAAGAAAAAAAAGTGATTGGATTATTATAATATTTAAAATTTCTATTGTATAATATGGTAGGCATACTTTTGCTATTATGTATACATTCCTACACAAATAAATTCCATAGATTTTTTCGGCCATATTTACATGAAAATGTTTTTAAAACAATCGTTTAAAAAAAATATGGATGAAACCAATAAAACACACATGATATCATCATATACAATGCTTTTCAATAGCAAATAACTATTTAACAAAAGAAGAAATAAAAAATATATATAATGTGATTTTATTTTTATTTTTTAACACAAGAAAACACCTTAAAAATACAATTTACATAAATTCTAATTTTTAGATAAAATACTAATTTTATAACTACTTCTGTCATGTAATTTTCACTAAACCACTCTCATGCAGGGGCAAGGAATGGTTTCTATACACTTTTAACATATGTAAAGGGGTGTAATAAAAAGGATGTATGATCCACAGGATGCACATTTCATGCTGAACCAGCACTCATCATTTGGCCAAGATTACAATATCTTACACATATCTTTGTCATTGTTCCACTAAGTTGTTTTTGTCAAAGTTGTGAGGATGGTAAGCTTGACACTTAACAATTAAACTCTAGTAATTGTCTATTGATATATACTGAACAATAATAAAGATAAATTATGTAAGAGATTGTGACCTGGGCCAACTGATGATCTTGTCGATCATACATCTTTTTCACATGCATTGGGTCCTAAGTTTATAACACCCCTCCAGAAGATGTTAAAAGTCAGAAGAAATCCAAGAAATCAGTCCCTACCTTGTGTGAGAATGATGTAGTGAAAATTATATTACGGAAACAGTATTCATTAAGTGGATAATCTCTAGTCTAATGAAGGACTAATAAAATAACAAAATTTTTCTTACCTCAGCATGAACAACTATCAAACACATGAGAAGTTCTTGAATGTAACTTCTAACACCTGGAATATAATAATAACCATGTAGTGAAAGAGGGAGACAAACAATTATCTATGCGAAATTTATGTTTTTTTTTAAAATAAGAATGGCCAATAGTTTTATATGATATTTAAACACAGCTTAGTATATGATATAACATAAAAAAATCAATAAAACAAGACTAACCTATTTTTATTACTGTAATTTCAAGATGTATATTAAATCACACTTTAAATGTATGTAACAAAGTAGGTTCACCAAATCACATGCAACCATGTCAATTAAATAGCTGGTCATTCATATCAATGCATAAAGAAAAACAGAACTTACCTCATCTTACATTAATCTCCTATACGTCAACACAATAAAATTAAAAATGCATAATTTTATTCAAGACAGAGAAAAAATAAAAATTGTTAAAACTATATATTTGTGTTTATATTCAATCAATCAATAGTATTCTATCCCATGGGCAAGTCCAAAGAGCAACCACATTACAAAGTCATCCATTTCTCCAATCCATTCTCTTCATTGTTCAACTTCTCAATTCCATATATTTTTCCCAATATCTTATGTCACCCAGCAAGATTCAGCTTTTTCATCCTTTTTTCTCGTCTCCACTAACCATTCCCATCAAAACGTCTTTCATTTAACCATGCTTTCCCCTTAATATATGTCCAATTCATAATTTTTACTTGTCATTCGTTAGTCTAGAGATCATCCAATAATGAATAATAATATTCATTAATGTCCAATTCAGTTTCTCTTTCTATCTTTAATTTCCTTAATCAATCTTCTTTTTTCATTTACTCTTTAAAATTTCTTCATCCTACTGATTTTTCCATCCTTCTCCATGACCACATCCCAAAGATTTCCAATCTGTTCTTAATTTTTTTTATTCATTGTCCACATTTCACAACCATAGAATAGTACAATCTACACATAGCATTTAATGGGTCTTTTCCTTTATTCTCATTTCAAAGGTCCACAAAATATTTTCTTTCTCTTAGTAAATACTTCCTTTGCCATCCTATTCTTCTTATTATTTTCATTTCAATTCTTTCATCCTCACTCAAACAACCACCCAAATATCAAAATCCATTTACCTACTAAATTATATTATCATGGATTTCAACATGCAGTCTTCTTGAATTACTCCCTACCAAAAACACTTATATACATTGGTCAATGCAAGCTATATATAAGTCATGTGACATCTGACTTTTTATTATTACTATTATTATTTTGCTGTTGGGGCTTTGGTTAAATTAAATGGCTAAGCCTATTAATATATGGAGTATCTGAATTAAGCTCAGGCCCATATAATTTTTTCAGTTGGAGAGCTGACTTTAAAGACATGCAGATGTCTAAAGGTTTAGATCTTCTTCTTCAGAATTACCTTTTAGATAAATGCTTAGCTTGAGTTGTTTTTTTGAATCTAATGTCCCAACTCCTCACTGAAGAGACCCATAGGCTGAAACCAGTCTGAGGATGGGGACAATCTAAGATAAAGATGATTTGAATGCCTTCTCTTGTAGTAGCATTTATCATAATAAAAAAAAGCTTGTTTAGAGCGTTAGCATGCTCTTAAGTTTATATACATTATATATATGCATTTATATATTTGTTTTAATTAATAAACGTTATAAACATATATTTTTACGGGTTTGTGTTTATCATAAACTCACGTAAACACAATAAGTACACAATATAAAAGGTAGCAAAATAATAATTGTATGTACAATTTCCTTTATAATGCACAAAATGCATTAATAATATAAGCAGCGGGCATGCATACCATTATTTTCAATTTTTCAACATAAGAGTATAAATTGAACATCTGCTTATGTATAATCAGGATAGATTAATAGGTAACACACTTATCAACAGAATCCTTATTTCAAATTTTTAATAACTTAAGATATTCACAGCTGTCATAAATAGTGACTATATATGAAAGTAATATTAAGTACACATACATATCAAACTCAATACCTTCAAAAATAACAATACATAAATCCATATATTTGAATCATGTCATATTATTATTTTACAATAAAATTTCAAAAAATTATAGCAAACATTTAAGCAATTCATTTATTTGCCTTTTATGAAAAGTTCTTATGATGTTCAAAGATATAATGTTTGTAATTTTTAACTTAAATTCTGATAAATGTCATTAAATAAAAAATAGATTTTTTTTTTTAATAACACTAACTATAAATAAGACTACTAAAGTTTTCATTATCAAGGCATAAATTAAAATATTAAACCATCAAACATCGCATGATCACCATTCTTTATGCTTACACAAGCTGGTTTTCACAGAGGCAAAACTCTCCATACAGTAGCGCCACTTAGTGCAAACCAGAGTAATCAATGGATGCAGGAAGGTTTGTGCATAAAATCCTTATCTAGTGTGTACTCATCCAATATCCTCAGACTAGTTTCTAACTTGTGACTTTCATCAGTAAGGAGCCTTGGATCTGAGAGCACCACACCTAGATCTTAGGACTAATGCAACCCTCCAGAAGCCAACTTTTACTTTTTTTAGCTAACTATAAAGCTTTGAGTCAAAAATGAAAACACAAATAATGTTTTAGTTGCATTGATCTAAAATCAGTTCGGCATCCATACTTTTTGATGTCTTTGGTTCTTTAGTAACTACAATCACCACAATCCCATTGGGCAGGATTGGTATTAAACCATCAAATATCACATGATTACCATTCTTTATGCTTACACAAGCTGTTTTTCACAGAGGCAAAACTCTCCATACAGTAGTGTCCCTTAGTGCATAACACATTTGAATGCATGAAGTAACAATAGCCAATATTCGAGCATATGGTAGCTGAAAATTAAATAAAAAATATTCAAATCACCCTCCCAAATAGTATGATATTTCAGCAACGTGAGTAAATACAGTCTGAACTTCAAACAGCTGACTTATATTTATTCACAGAGGTCTTTCCCGAAATATCATAATATTTGGAAGGGTGATTTGAATATGTGATATTTTCTGTATTAAAGTTCATCTACAATCTTAAACAGTTTATATATTAAAGTGTTAAGTATGTGTATATATTTATATACACACGTAAGCAAATAAAAGTATTTATTAAAATGATATTATATGTGTAGAAGTATATGTATGTGCATGTGGAGGCATACACCTTAATTATAAAGTACCCAAATTAATTAAATAGATTAATTAAAGAAGTAAATTCTATAAAAAGATTAGTTATGCTGATAAGTAATCGGTAATAGCAAAGATTAAGCATCACATGATTACCATCTCTTATACTAGCACATAATTGTTTATAAACAAGGCAAAACTCTCCATACAGTAGTGCCTCCCTGTGCCACTCTCAGATCCAAAGCTCTTCACTGACAAAGGCCACAAGCCAGAAACTAGTCTGGGGATATTAGATGAGTGGGCATTAGATAGGGATTTTATGCACAAGCCTTCTGGCATCAATTGATTACTCTGTTTGGCACAGGGTGGCACTACTGTATGGAGAGTTTTGCCTTGTTTAATAGAAAAGATCTAAGTTAAAGTAAAGAAAGCCACTGCAACTATGAAATGTAAGTTTCTGATCAGATTAGATGATAGTGAGAACAGATGCTAAAAATATGCATTAGAATGTGAACTACATTATCGGATCCCAAGAATTGGATACAGGAATTCAAGACCCAGACAACCACATGGGCAGTGGATAGCCAATCAAGAGAGATTCTACAGCACCAAGGACTGCATGTAGAAGAGCAAAGAACACTTGCTAAGTGAAGCTCCAGATATGCATATGCCATCCGACGGATGCTCCGGTCACCTCTCCTTCACCTACAACCTCATGGAAAAGTTTACCTCCGAATGTACCAAAGTTAATTTAGGGACTCACAAACAGGTTGAATAAATTATAGTATTATTTTTGTAAGCCTTTGGGCCCATAATAGTCTATACAGAGTGTAAATTATAACATATAACATTACTAATAGTTTATTATCCTCAAGTATAACCTTCTGTAAATAAAACATTATTAGTTTTAATTACTTGCCATGTCTGTTCCATAATATTTGGAGTATTTTTTTATTGTTTTATGTAATCCAGAGGGTAGCAGATTGCCAATGGACACAGCAGTTGGAACAGTCAACATTAAAACACCTTACAAGGCATTAAATAATATCCGATATATATATATTAAATTAGCTTTAAATAGTTTATACTAAAGTTTATTTATTATTTAAATGACTTCGCACAAATTGAGGTTAACAGAGACCTTTAGTTTAAATTCAAATAAGTTCACAGCCAAAGATATGAAGTATCCTTCAGCTATTTATTTTTATACCTTTGGTATATATTTTCTAGATGTTGACCACAAACAGATCCTTTATCTTTTTACTTTCTGAAAGTTTCATGTCTGACATGCATGTTAATGACCCTTTCAAATGTTATCCCCCCCTCCCTTTTTTATTAGTTATCTATTGAGAATAAGATTTTTCATGGTAATTTACTAAAGCATTTTAAATACATCCCGGATGAAGTTGTTTGCATATCGAAAAAAAATTCTAGCCTACCATTGATTTTAAAATTTTCACAGAAGGTAATTCTATTCTAGACATTTGTTAAAATTATATTTCTAGTGATGGTGATTTTAGAACACTGAAAAATTCAAATTTCTTACACTGATTTTTTTAGAATGTCGAATCTACTGAATTACTTATGGCAATTTTAAAATGATGAATGCTTTTAAATTATTTTTATAACACATTACCAATCACACGCTGTGGTTCACGTGTGTTGAAGAATTAACCACTATATTAACCAATATTTCATGTGTTTTATAAATATTACTTGTACAAAATTATCCTTATAATATATATATATTGTCATCAAAATATGAAACTTTGTGGAAGGGTGTAATCATAACCATATGGCCAAAGACAAGTGAAAAAATGTATAATCCCCAAGATGCACATTTCATGCTGAAACAGTACTTATCAGTTGACCTAGATTACCTTTTACACATATCTTTATCAATGCTCAGTATATATATATATAGCCAATTAATACAGTTTAATTGATGTGGCAAACTTACCACTCTCACGACTTTGCCACGAACCACTCAATGAAATAATATTATTAATTATTATTAATCATTCATCAGACTAGAGATTAACCACTTAATGAATAAATATGACTGTAGTATAATTTTCACTACACCACTTTCACGCAAGGTAGGGCGAGACTGGTTTCTATTCCGCTTTTAACAGCTTGTGGAGTGGTGCAATCAGTTTAATAAATGATTAATAAAAGTTGTTAACATATGCACAATTAGCGTGAAAGGCTGATATTTGACTGTAGTTAATGATTCTTGTAAAGTAGGAGCACACATATATGGTTTCAATCCCACAATACCATTTTTTAATCCTACACTGCCAGTAACAGAAACATTTTTATGTGACAGAGAAAGCTTTTTGAAAAAAGTAAATAAATGTTATTCTTGTTGATATTACTGATTTTAATTTTGCGACGCTCTCAGGAGTAAAAGGGGAAACAACTCACATTAATTAGATTAATCAATAAGTACTACTCCCCTTCTTCTATTCCCAACATGCAATTATTATTTACAGTGGCAAATTTTAGAATGCATTAAAATTTATTAATGATTTTTTTTTTTTTACGCGTGCATCTTTAGCCGTCTTTAACACCCAATGAACAACAATCTAACGGTTAGCGAGGATGTTCATCAAACTGTAAAATAATCATCAAAATGGAAAATGATTAAAAAAGTAATATTAAAATTCTAGGTTTTTACATTTAAAATATTTGTTTTAAACTTAAACGGATAGTGTTTAAAAAAATCAACTGCTTTGATAGAAAACCTTCAGTAATCACATTTAGCTTTTATATTTTATCAAGGAAAGTTTATGCTTCGTTGATCGTTTGTAATTTTAAAACAAGGTTTACATTATCAAACCTTACAAGAAATGCGGTTATTCAAAAGCTACTCTTCATTATCGAAATTATTCATCTTCAATTTAACTGAAATACATGGGGGGGGGGTATTTAGTAGATCTATACACTGACTGAACAACAGTTTAATAAATGAATATTTTAATAAGGAATCAAAATAAATAAAACAAAATGTTTTAATAAGCAATAAATTAAAAATTAAACAACGTGTACAAGAATTGGAAAATCGATATATAAAACTATTACAAATGTTATTTTTACTACAAAAATTATAATTGTACTTAAAAACAGATCGGATTTTTTGGATCCTGAAAATTTCAAATTTCACCATAAACCTAACTAACGTGGATGATTATTTACATAAGAAGAAAATGAATGATTTTTTAAAAAAAATACTAAATAGATAAAAAAAGATATTTGTTATATACTTTCAAATTTTTTGTTTTTATAACAGTGTCTTTCTATCTTAGCTCAATACTATCTCAACTATTCGTATGAGAAGAACACTGCAAAACAGCATTGCAAGTACTCTCTCAGGGATTTACTTATCGTTCCCGGGTGAGGCGGCACTGATCAACATGTTGGTGCTTCCGCGAATTAATTACTCCATGCCACTTCTTAAATCAACCAGGTCCTTTCAGAATGCAATAAACTTGGTTTGTACTGGCATCTTGTGGAAGAGGAAACAGTAACCATCAAGATGCAGAGACTGAAAGACATGAATGGGCTCGGGTTGCATGATCTTAACACCTTTTTTTATTCAGAAATCCCTATCAATGATTAAGGTGATGAATGCAAGATTGCCAGTGGACTCATTACAGGATGAGATTGAGCCTACTGACATACGGCCGCCCATACGAAGTAAGTGGACCGTGGAGTTGCTAGCATATGCCAATAAATACTTCAAAGTTACGGCATCAACTATTAACAATACTAACACTTGTTGGCTAATTTACAAATACATGCATGCAAACATTACTGAATTAACTACTGAGCTTGATTTATCTACTAGATTACTAATCAGGAAATTAAAATTTTGCTACTTAGAAGCCAAACATACTGATTTTATCATAAAACTTAATTTGAAAGCCTTGCCAACGAATCATTTTTTGGTAAATTATAGAAATTTCTCTAAAATAGAACCACTATGTAGTTTGTGTAAAATAGCAGATGAAACTATTGGACATATTTTTACTGCTTACCCATTTTTGAGTCCTACTAAACAAAATATTATAACCAGAGTACTGCCAGTTAACATAAAAATTCTAAGAATCAATGTCGCTATAATAAGTGGTGTTTTTGCTGTGATTAGAATGGGAATGTTCCTGCTTTATGCTGTATGGTTAACTAGAAATTATTTTGTTTTTAAGCAAGGAAGTAAGAAACTGTGGGAGATATGTAAAAAATTTATTCCCAGGACTATGTTCAGGGATCACTTGTTAATGCTGAAAAAGCTCTTCGGGGGCACTTGGGGGCAACTTAGGCCACTGGATGAAGAGCCTGTCCTCAGACATGCTAATTAAATATTAATTCATGGTTAAAAAATAAATGGTCCAGTCAGATGGAGAAGAATAAAGGATTGCTGCCAATTAAAATACGGACTGCATAATGATCACTAGCTAAGTCAAGAGCCAGTTGTTCTGATATAAAACTAGTTACATAAAAATTACAGACTAAGTTTGAAAGATGAGATGCGATGAGCATCTCGCTCTGATCATGAAATTAATTTGTCATAATAATTGTAACTAATGTATCAAACGGGTATATTTTCTAATTTGGAAAATTATTTACTGATGATTGTTGTAATAAGAGTAACAAATCTAAACAAATGTATACCAAAAAGATTTATACTGTAATTGTATGCTATTTTCCTTAATAATAAAAAAACAAAAACTATTCGTCAGCCAGAAGTCAAACCAACTCTCACTCTCGATAAATTCTGGAACAAACACTTTACTTTTTTCCAAATGATGAGAACTTACATAACCCATGTTGTAATTTAATTTTAACCAGGATATGTACTATTTTCGAAACACACACACATATATACATATACAAGTATCTTATAAGGGATTTGAACAGACTTTCAAGCTCTCTTCAGCTATTCCTTCCATCTCATACAACCGATACACATGTAAAAAAAATAAATGATTTTCAATATATGTATTTAGTGTTGAAATAGCACTCATCGGTTGTTCCAGATCATCATCTCCTACACGCACATACATATAATCAGTGATCGGTTTATATATATGTATGAGATGGAGCAGAAAGTTGAAGGGAGTTTAAAAGTCTGTTCAAATCCTATATAATTTATATCTAAGACTCCAAATATATAAGTTATACTCATATTCAATCAATTATTATATATGAATATCCTAAATCAAATAGGTTTTAAAAAAAATAGAGAGAATGTATATAAACAATGAGCATTTGCCAATTGCTCAACAAGCTTTGTGATAAAATGCTTAGCCAGAGAAAGCATTTAAAATATCTCTATCAGGAACCCCGTCCCCCTAACCTCTGTCCATGGTTTCTTGCTTTGCATTCCTCAGAGGGAGGTCGCGTTATCCAACGGCGGCTGGCAGCTCATTGTTTATATCTTACAAACTTAAGAGAATGGGGCGGACTAGACTTTTATTTTGACTGTTAGAGAAATATATGTATATAATGGAGATGGAAAATTAAGAAGGCCTGGAAAGTAGACCAAATATGTGAATTTATAAAAAGTACTAATAAATCGAAATATTAATTAAAAGGCTTAATTAAAAATTAGTGTAACATTAAAGATAATCCGATTAAAGGTTATTGAAATTAAAAAAATCAGAAAATATTTATAAACAAGATAATCTGATTATAATGACTTTGGAAACGAAATAATCAAATTATGCTTTGAAAAAAAAAAAAAAGATGGTGGAGTAAGCAAGAACTAATTCATAAACAAAAAAAAAAAAAATCCAAAATCATTTATTTTCTAAAAAAAATTAAAAAATATTAATAGTAACAGTTCACGAAAGTAAATATTAATACATGAAGATTTTGTAGAAGTACATAAAATGGCTGCTATGTCCTCAGAGTGCCTAAGACCAGTCAGGTAATGATATAATTAAACAATATACTTAGAAATATATATGTGGCAATACTTATTTAACAACATTAATAACAAGGTATAAACAATATAAGAATGTAATAATCTATACATATAAATAAGCTATAACTTATCCTCCAGTGAAATAGTCTTCTCTTACACAGGGAGTAATCTAATTACACATTTGTAACTTCGAATCAAATGTCTTTTGAAACACAAACAAGCTTATTTTAACAAATATAACTAGTCTTTTTTATTTAACAACATTAATAACAAGGTATAAACAATATAAGAATGTAATAATCTATACATATAAATAAGCTATAACATTAATAACAAGGTATAAACAATATAAGAATGTAATAATCTATACATATAAATAAGCTATAACTTATCCTCCAGTGAAATAGTCTTCTCTTACACAGGGAGTAATCTAATTACACATTTGTAACTTCGAATCAAATGTCTTTTGAAGCACAAACAAGCTTATTTTAACAAATATAACTAGTCTTTTTAGATGATTAACTTTTTTTTAGCCATTTAAATGTCTATTATTGACAATATATAATTTCCATATACAATAAACTATTAAAGTTTGCAATATAAGTACTTGCATCTCCACAGACACAATTTATACCTTTATTTTAACCAACTGCACTACTAACTTTTCTCTTGCAGTTTGGTTAATCTTATATTAATTATCCTTTGCTGGTAATAACCATTTCTATACATGAACAGGTATTTCTTCTCACTTGCCGCTATTCCATGTTTAGACTGATCATTGCTTGTCAGTTTACTAGTCACTTATCAGTCCTTACTGATCTCTTACTACTTTAATCCTACTTGTTCATCTGGGTTGGGTGTTTATTTGCATACAAATTGTATTTCAATTGGGATGATCTCTTTAAAGATTTTTTAGAATAGTTTTTTCCAAAATGAAATGTCTTAGAAGTGAAGAAATCCACGCTTATTTACAAAAATAAATGAACTTGATTTATATGTACGTTTTTATATTCAAAGACATTTCAATGACTAAGAATAAAGTCTTTGGTGAAAATAGTTTCGAGTCCCAGCCCTACGCTGAGGTGAGCCATAAGCTCGAAACCAATTGGTCTGGAGGTAGAGCTTAACGATAGAGATTTTGAATTCTTTCTCTTTTGGCACTTATAAAAATAAAGCTTGTTTAGAGCTATTGGCAAGCTCCATCTAGTGATATATATATAATTATTGCTGTTATATAAAAATATTTTATTTTATGTTATATTGTGTGATTTATTTAAACATATCTAAACAGAGCATAATGGATTAAACTTTCTTTTCATTTGTGATGGGATCATTTTATTCTACTATTATTTAAAGATAACTTACTCAGAGGCAGGTATGAAATAATTTATTTTTTCTATATAATACTGTCACAAGATGTTTTAAAAAAAAAGGTTTACTTATTAAGTAGTTCTATATTTATTTACAAATAATTCAGACTTACCTAAATTAAACTCTTAGACAACAGAATCACTTCCATAAGTCATCAAAATTTGTGAGGAGTGCTTGATCATATAATGATGAATTAGATGTCATCTGCCTTTCAAATTGGGGAACTAACCAAATATCTTCTCATAATTTGTTGTTAAAATGAGGGGGACTTCAGCCTCCTTCAATATTAAAAAAAAAAAAGTTGAACTAGAAACTATATTTTCATGACTTGACCATACCTGATATGTATATGCTATATGATTTACTACCATGATAATAGGGTACTTAAGACTTAAAGATTCCTCAATCAATTTTTAGATTACTTCACCATTTTGGTACTCCAATGTTAGCCACAAGACCTTCCAGACAACTAAAAATATGTTGTTGTTTTTTAAATAGAATATCCATTATAATCCAAAGAAAATTACCAGATAAAGAACAACACCTTAACAAAATGATAAACCATAATCATTATAAATGAATAAATAACTGAATAGTTTTATCACTCATCAGTTTGTAAGAAGTTTGGGAACTAAAAATTCCAGAAATGCTGATCTAAGGATCATCTGTTCTAAAATCTGACACTCTACCACTAACCTACATCATGCATGGAAGGATGACCATTACAATCATGACTATAAATATATGACACTATTTAAAAATATATGTATGTAGAATTTTCTATTAATACTTTTTGTAATAGCTCAGCAAAACATTTTAAGTCCACAACTGAAAAGATTTTATTTTCTACTTTTTAGATATATGATAATATTAAATTGTGCTATATGTGAATGCACATTCAGTGTAAGATACCATATTCATAGCTGTCATTGCTTGGCTAGATGTGGTGTGATATTTATTTAGGAATTATAACAATTATTTAAATTAGGTTTTAAATATTCCATTTATTTGAAAGTTGAATGCTAGTTTATTTATTATTGATGACATTGTTGTGCTTGGCAATAAACCATGCCTCTTAACTTTTCTTTTCCTGTTACATCATAGTCTAGATTGATTTCTTTGGGTCAAAGGCATGACAGTAATTTTTGTTCACGACCACAAAAGACAGATTTGTATTTTGGATTATTATTTGCTGCTTCTATAGATATTGATGCTGAGTTACTCTTGTGGTGATGTTTGCAATGAATCTGATGTCCCACACCAAAACTGTGCTCAGTTATATATAAAAAGTAAAAAATTAATCCTGTTCAGTTGGGGACATACAATGTTTTCCTAAACTATTACAAATGATAATGAAAAGGAAAATAAAGAATATTAATTTTTTTATAAATAGTAAAAAAATTAGCTTCATCATGCATGTATAAGGTGAAAAATATTTTAAACCTAAAAGCTGAATCTAAATTGTTTCAAACTATCACTGTCACCATTGTCAATCACTATAGATCCACTTCAGGATGAAGGTCTCTCCAAGTTCAATCCAGTTTCTTCGATATCTAGCCTCTCTTCTGCATCTCACCCCAGCACACTTTCTAGTTTCATCCATCCATTCACATGTGATCTCTTTCTTGATCTTTTCCAGTCTCTTGGAATCTCATTTAAGATTTCAACTATCCATCTATTATCATCTCTTCTAACAGTATGTCTAGCCCAACTCCATTTCAGTCTCTTAATTCTTTCAATAATGTCAGTTACACCTATTTGTTTTCTCACCCATACATTTCATTTTTGATTTCTTCTTGTTCCTTCTGACTACATCTCTCCATACTTTATTGAATGGTCTGAAGATCCTGTGTTGTTCTTCTGTCAAGTTTCCAACTTTCAGATACATAAGTAAGAACTGGTAACACACATTTACTAAACACCTTTATATTCAAATACATAGGCATATTTCCTTTTAATATTAAGCTATATCTACTAAAAGCATTCCAAACAACTTTAATTCATCCAATGTTTCCATCTGTAGTAATAATCTGACCAATATATTTTTAGTTGTTAACTTTTAATTTAGCATTATATCTTAATTTCTTTTTTTTAAGAAAATCCACTGAATATTACTTGAGTTTTTTTAACCTTTACCTTTAGTCATACTTTCTTACTTTTATCTGATGTCTTGCAACATTTCCTGAAACTCTGAAAGTATTATTTGCAAAAACAATTACACTATCTGCAAAATGTAAATGATTTAAATAATGTCCATTTACTTTTATTTCTTTCACTTCCCATTTAAATCCACAAAATACTTCTTGCAAAAATGCTATAAAAAATCTTAGAAATATGGAATTATCCTATCAATGTTAATATTCCCAGTAGCATAATGTAATCTAATCATCGCTGTTGCATTTTTATATTCTTCAGAATACAACAATATCGTGAGTCTATACTTCAATGATACAAATGTCTTAACCACTACAAAAATGCTTACAGATTTAAATGCCTTTTTGTAATCTACAAATTCAAAGTATAATGTCAACTTATATTCATTGGTCCTTTTCTATAACTTCTCCCAATATTTAGACATACACATATCTATAAATTTAGAGAACATTTAACTACTGGTGTTTTGTGTGGTTCAGTATGATGATTGAATGATGGGGATTCAAGTCCTTAAAGTTCCTGGTTCGAATCTTATCTTAATAAAAAAAAAACTCAATTGAAATTCTTTAAAGTTATGTCACCACTTAAGTAACTAATTATATGATTATTATATTACAATGATATCTCATTCCCAAATAGCTTTTATGTTTTGGGTTTCTATAATGCAGTTAGCAATATGGTACGATCAATCTGTCAATGCTTAATAAGTAGCTTCTACATCTGAAAACTATGAACTGTCTTTCAATTACTGAATTAGCTCCGATTCCATCTTATCTTGATTGGATTGAGCATTTATCACTAGACTCTAATGAATATAGGAATAGATAAGATATATGTAACAGCAGAAAGAGGCCAATGGGTGATGATACTCAGAAAATAGATTGTTCTCATTATGGAAGAGGGTCTGATTATAAATTGGCAGTTCACTGAGAGGCAAATCAGACAACAATTAACAGTCAGAATTGAATGGTATACATACACTGTCTGCCATGCGGCTAAAGCAAAAAGGCAAGTTCATGCTAGAACTAAAAGTTTATAGAATGTAAACTAAACATGAGCAAGCTATCAGAGAACAGCTACAACTGTTACTGCACCTTCATATGAGGCAAACTATGATGGTACAAAAGCAATCATACTGGGAAGTGTATAAACTCCTTTTCCCAAATCAAAACCCGATTAAGACTGTCAGTGAAACAAATGCTCAGGAAGTCAAGATACTGGTGGATAGAACCAAATCTGGTTAATTTTATAATTAAGTTTAACTTGTCCTCTTTGCCCACCAGTCACTTTTTAGTGATGCAAAGAGGATTTCGTCAAATAAGCCCCATGTGTAAACTTTGTAATATACATGAAAAAACGCTGGAGCACATCTATGCTTGCTCATACTTGAGAACTAGAAACAAAATTATCGCAAGCATTTCCTTTGACTGTGGCAATGTCCTGTCAATTGATCGAGCAATGAAAGAAGGAAAGTATGCAACTATCAGGCTAGCGGCATGCCTACTACATGCATTATGGATCACCAGGTGCCAGCATATCTTCAGACAAGGACATTGTGATCCTTGGAGAACTTTTTAAAAAAATACTAATAAAAATGAAGAACAGAGATCGCCTCCTTGTGCCAGAGCATCTCTTTGTGGACACATGGGCACAGATTACCATATCTGACGATGAGACAACATCTCAGACTACTGCACTAAATAATATGATGACAACGCCCCACAGATTGGTTGCAAAGCTTTGAGCTTCTACATAAAACTATTGTAATCAGCAAAATGTAGCTACCTGACACTGTAAATTTTTTCTTAATAAAAAAAAACAAAAAACTATGACGGTACAGCTAAAAGCGTTAGATAACCGTAGAAGGGCATTTGAAGCCTTTCTTCAATAGTTGCATGGCAATCAAACACTATACTGAGCCAAGCTATCGGGAGTATGTATGTAGCAAACATTATTGTACAAATTTTTAGATATATTGTATGTGAGCTGAATAAAATATTTACTCATATTTATACAAGTTTGTGTTTATTACATGCACATATAAACACAACGCTAACACGATATATATATATAGCTAATATGATTTTATATGTGTATAATTTTTAACAATGCTTACATCAAAAATTCAACGACTGATTTCGTACTCAATATTTCTATATCAGATACTGTACTTAAATATTTTCAATTGAAGTTACGGATTGCAATCGAATTTGTCAATTCTTTCTTTTTTAATCATTTAAAGTTATGCATTCAACCTAATAATAATAACAAAAGAAAGAGAAATTGAAACTATGCATGACTGCGTTAATTCTTAAAAATGATTCTTTATACTGAATGTTAAATACCAATAGAAAATGAATAATCTGTCCAGAGAGAAAATTTTTGACTCTTTTCTTTTTCTTTCTCAATGATTACATTAGAAGTTTTAAAAAGAAATCTAAATACAAATCAATCAAAAAAGACAATATTTTAGCTTCTATAAATAAATTTTTATTCCCGATTCTAAAGCGTGCTAATCGGGGCATAAAATAAGCATAAGATTCAATATACTTACTACTAAAATTTCAATAATCACGTTTTTGTCCTTTCTGTTATTTTACAAAAATTATAATCATGCATAATTTGCTAATCATTAATTTTAAATAGGATTTATTTTTCTTAAAAAATAAAAAAAATATTAAAAATTCTGATATCCAATAATTAATGTTCAGCATTTATGATTTGTGCATTATATAAAAACAAATATATATTTAGTTTTAGAAGGAACTTCAAGGAAAAAATATAGCTACATATATTTCAGTTTAAAAGAAAAAAAAATACAATAAGTATTTTCAATAGCATTCAGCGAATTACACTATTATTAAAAACATTTACAATAAAATACGAAACAGAAAATACATCTCATTAGAGCACTGAGGAATAAATGACCAAGTGGCTGCGAAAATATCCGACGGGGTGATTTTTTTATCTCTTTGCTTTACTGTCTCTAATTTTGTTTTTAAATGTGTTACAATTTCTTGCATTATTATTGTAAATATAAGTGCGCCATAATGCATATAGTATAAATGTTGTACTTCTTAATTCTGTGAAGCAGGCATTTGGAAAAGACTGCAATTGAATCTTTTTCAGATAAATTTTTGTAATTTTTGTAGGCACTATACTCAAAGAATACGTTTTTGGTTTTCTTCTGATCTGTGACACAACTCATATGTAGTGTCAATGTTAATTATGTTTCTCTTATATCTCAGGGTAATAAAATGTTGGTAATGACCACATGTCCATTTTCAGTAGAAAATCAAAAAATTTGGGCTCAAGTGTCCAATACTTAAATGTATGTATTAGCTGCTTATAAGTTTTCAAGTTCATTGTTGAAAAAAAAAAGATATACTTAATATTATGTCTTATTAGTAAATAGAGAGGGGGATAAATCATTAGTAATAGTAAAAAAAAGCAACAGTAGTAATAATTGCATAGTTTATTTAGGAGGTCATGCAATGTTTGAGCTTCAAAAGGATCAGTCTAAGCACAACAATTATGTTCACTTCTATTTTTTTTTTAATATTTTTCAATTGGAAATTGATCTTGCCACCACTATGTTTGACAAAAGATGATAGTAATTATAAAAGGAAAAACTAGGGAAATTTCAAGCTTCCTCAGCCATCCACTCTATCTCATACAACCAATATACATGAGAACACACATGTGAAAAAGATAAATGTGGACATGAGTATTGGTTATATGAGATGGAATGGATAGCTGAAGGGAGCATGAGACTCTGTGTTCAAATCCCCTATATTACATCACTCCAGGTGTATAAAAAATATACTTGTATTTAAAATATTTTTAAAAAAAATTTCAAAAGTGACCGATAATCTTTTCTCTCTGCAGACTGTCATTGTATATTGTTTCTATATCCACACAACAACTCTTATTGGTTGTTTCCATATTGCGCAGACAAATCACAGTCCATAATCTAGCATTTTTGAATTATATTTTTCCTAAAAAAGTTTAAAAAGACTGGAATTGCAAAAATAAATTTCGTAATCAAATCCTATGCATACCACATGGTAAATGCAATTATATCTCACCAAAACAATAGAAATGTATATTAAGTCCTATAGTCACAACAGGTAAAATTAAAAAATCAATTCATGAAATATAACATTAAAATTATAATAAATAATAATAATAATAATAATCATGTTAGTATAACTAGAATGCTCATAACAATAATAAACGTAAGGTCAATAATCAACAAAATGTTAGTCAAGCATTGGTGGTCGAGAGATCAGCGACAGCTGCTTTACAAGCAGTTGTCCCAGGTTAGCGGGTTCGCTTCCCGGCTGATGCTATGACACATGAGGAAAAAAAAAAGAATGTTAATAAATGGCAACAATATGACTATAATAATATTTTAAAAAAAACTATTAATATAAATAACAGTGCTTTTTGTATCATCAGCAGCAAATATTTTAAAAATATCAGTGGCCAATCATATTTAAAGTTTTTAAATAAAGCAATATTCACTGCTAGTGTTGGAAATAGAGTGATTGTATTAAATAGTCAGATCTAAATGATGTAAATAAAAATGCTATGATTATTTAATATTTATATTTATTTAAACTAATGTTATTTGCTATCACAGGACATTAAAAATTGATATACTGTCTTTTCCCTGAAACTTATTATTGAACCTGTTCTAGCAATAAGCTGATTGAAAGATCTGGCTGTTTAATAAAATTACACTCGTTTTCAGAACTATCAACGAATGTTGGTTTATTTAAAAGTAAGCTCTAAATGTGATTGGCCAACATATTTAAAAAAAAAAAAAACATTTATTGATGGGGTGTGCTGACTATCCATATCACATGTGTGAAAGATAACCTGCTCCCATCTAAATTAATATAAATAGCAACAATGACAAAAATAAAAACAATTGGTCCAGAGTTTTAAGTTGGAAAACCAAAAGTGATGACAAAGAGCTATAATCTATGGGCCTTGAATTTCAGAGTAGCTATAATTACAGAACAATAATAAAATCTATAATAAGTACACTAATACAGACTATTATGCTTTTCAAATAGTATCAGTAAGCATTTTAATAACTATCATTTATTTTTTCAAAAAATGATAAAGTCATACAATGATACAAACGCCATACAAGAAAACAACAATAACTATAGACAATAAGAAACCGATGAATGACCATAAATTAAATGCCTTAATACTTGGCATTACGACTACATGATTGCCTGCTGTAATCGAATTAATAAATTATTTAAAATCTCAACACCGCCACTAATAATAATATTAATAAAAACAATGGTGATAATCTCGACACACACTGTTATGAGTAGCAAGGTATTTAATAATGAAGTTTTATTGTTTTTGATTTTTCATAAAACTAATAATCCTGCATAATTTGCAAATCATTAAATAGGATTTAAAGTTTAAATAAAAATAATATTACAAAAAGTATTAAATTCCTCAAATCCAATATTTTAATATTGAATACTTGATGATTCTGTTTACTAGAAACCCAACTGTTTTTTTTTTTTTTTTAAATATCTATAAATCTCATGTTTCATTTAAAAAAGATTTTTTTTAAAACTTTCATTAAATATTTGTTTATAAAATTTATCAATAAAAGTAAAATAGTAATTAAATTTAATGATAAACAATATTATGAAATGCTTACACAATATGCGTACCTATTCATATGAACACACTAGGCTTACAAAATCAAAATCTTAAAATTCTAATTCGTTAAGGCAACTAATATAAAGAAAATGAAATCAAATAGCGTGTTATATCTCATGCCTTGCCTTTAAATAATAGACTAGTCCAAATCCCATCTTATCTTGATGAGATTGAATATTCATCATTCTGAACCAATGGATATACAAATAGATAAAAAGACATCCAATGGCAAGAACAGGCCAATAGACGATGATGTTCACTGAATCCAATTGTTCTTAGTAAGAATGGGGGATCTAGCCATAAACAGTCAATCCATTTAAAGGTAAGATCAGATGTCAACTGTCAAAGCTGAATGGCACTATACATGTTCACTATATGGTTGCATACGTGTTGTTCACTAGATGGCTGTATACCTATTATTCAATATATGGATGCGCATGAAGCAATTTCATGCTAGAACTAAAAGCTGCTAGAATGTAAATTAGACATGAGACAAGTAGGAATTGTCAACATACCTACATATGAAATAAGGTCTCACGGTACAGTTGGAAGTGGTAGGTAAACTTATAGAGGCACCTGAAGTCCCTTAACTTCTATAGTTGCATAACAACTAGACACTATACCCTACTAACAATATCAGACACGGGTACAATAATTATATATACACATATTGTAACAACACATTTTTATATTTGTTTAATAAATAAATTATAATCGTATTTGACGATCCGTGTTGGATCATAATTATGCTATTTAAATGCAACATAATAAAAATTTATTTTATCAGGAATTTTTGCAATAATTCAGTAGATCCCTAACTACAAATGCCACTCTTGCAATAATTACAAATCAACATGCTATATAAAAACTTTGTAAAAGATTACATTTCTTCTCACAAGCTCATGTCTCTTGCGCTTAAGCTTGTCCATTAAAAAAATTTTTCAGGTTGCTTCAACTAACATGTTTCACTAGTTTATTATTCATATTATGGATGAGTAGTGCCTAAAATCTTTTTAGCAACACTAACCCCCTCTCCTTTCTCTAGTTAAGCAAGTCTCATTATAACCCTAAATATACACTTTATTTCATCTCTAGCATTCTTTTAAAAATGCAACATCAAAATACTTTTACAAAACTTTGTTACATCTGCATTTTGTTTTAAGGAAATATATATTGCACTGTTGATAACTCAATTTTCCAATCTAGATCCATTGATCCTGCATAAGAATTCTTTAATCTATAAAATGAGCAACCAATCATATTCCAGTTACCAAAATGTTCTTCTGCTACTCATTATTATCAAGAAATAATTTCATACACTTCCAAGCAGCTTGCAATAATAATGAACAGCAGACACATTTACTAACAGAATGTTGAAATACACAAATTACTCTTAATAATTATTTTGTGAATACTCACAAAAAATCCAATTTGTTTACAACACGCACATATGAATAAACAAAAGCCATCACTTTCATCCACTTAATGGTTCTTTTAACAGACAAAAACCTACTGTCTGGGATTCATATGAGGAATACAAAATGAACATTTAAAAACAGATCTGAAAATTTATTCCAAACCCATTTTTAATTGGTCAGACATCAACACAAAACCATTGGCATATATTCATAATACTAGATACCAGATGTACAGTCTATACCTATCTTTGTGTTAAAACACTAATGAAATATTTATTCAAATCCTCATTACACCTGTGTCTTTTCTTTCTAAATAATACAGATATACACATATGATCAATAATGGTATTCCTTTTTGGTTTAAAAAACTAACAAACTAGATCCTTCTCAACAACATGAACCTAATCTTTACAATGCAGTTAATAATTAATATTCTTAAAAGAAACTGCTAAAATAAAAGTGTACACATAGCCAATAATATCACCAAATCAATAAGTGAAAAATGATGTCTCAATATTACAAACATTAATTGTAAACAAGAACTCAAAATTTATATCTGACATCACAAGTTATATGCTTCTTGGACTTCATCTTTTAGCTAATCTACTTTTAAATCAGCAGACAACATTTCCCTAAATTGAAAGAATAGCTTTTTTTTTTCCAGGTATATTTTTACATTATCAATGGCCCAAAGATCCCAAATGAGTGATTGGATCTAAATCATCTACTAAAATTAATTAATGAACAAGTTCCTGAACTTTTTCCTCCCATGATTAAATCTATAGCATACCTAGATGATTTCATAACAATTTTTCTTTAAAAAAACAACAACATTATACTAAATTCTGGACAATTTTGTAATCTTTACAATATAAACAGTGAACTCAGAAAAATCTAATTACCAGTCAGCAAAGAAGAATGTCCAATCAGGTCAAAATTAGTTGACCAACCAACAAATTCCACTATTATATTGCTTCATAATATGTAACATAAATTATGACATATAGCTTCTTGTTGTTAGCAAAAAAATATATAACATCTCTTTCAAAAGCACATTTATTATTTCACATAAAAGTAGCACTGTTCACTCTGTATGACAAACTGAAGTTGATTTCTCAAAAAGATTCAAATAAAAAATTAATAACTTTTACAGAAAACTTATAAGGAAAAGAAATAGGAATCTCAAAATCTCTAACCACAAGAAACCAAATCTAGTTTATACTTAATTAATATGCCTATAACATAAAAAAACACTCAATCATATTATAACACTATCAACTTATTTTGAAATCGTTAAATCATTTTTAGCAATTCCATTTTTAGGTATACCCCTTCCCCACACTAATAAGCTGACCATCTGGAATTCCTTGCCTAAATTTTCCGTAATACAAAACCCATCATATAAGTTTAGATCATATAGTAATTATTCAGTAATCTTAAGCATCATAATAAGACACCAATCAAATTAGGCTTCGAATCAATCAAAAAGCTTACTGCATACATTTAAAAATTGATTTTTAGAGATCAAATTACTTTTGATTTTCTATTGAAATTAAATCTGGATGGCTTACTAATTTTGTAATTTCTAAATATTAGGGAGTGATTGTATGAATGGACTTCTCCAGACAGAAGAGAAACACGTGGAGAACTTTTGTTTAAAATCAGAATCTACAACATTTACAAGACATTATAAAAGATGTATTAGAAATAATGCAGGCACTTCCAATTATATTAACACTCTTTCCAATCCAATATTCCATTTGCTACAATATGGATAGCCACATTATTTACTTTTGTTATAAGGATACACCCATTTTTATTTTCTACATGTAAGTATATAAAAGTCAATATAATTCAAGCTTAAACATCACTAAAAACAGATGTATCAAAATAACTGCAATGAGCACTAACTTATGGAATCTTCCAATTGTAGTTTTTAATAATTTGCGGTATAATAATAAAATAACAACTAAGAGTAAATTCTTTGTTAATATTGATTATTTATTTTAATAGAAACTGATGTTCTGTGTAGAAGTAGAGCATTCTACTTGATATCGGGAGGTTCCGGGAAACACACAATTATGGTGCTCAAATTTCTTATGAACTCCCGAGCAATAAAGCCGTATGTGTTTTTTAACCCTGTGCGATTGGTAGACTGTCTGATTTGGGATTGGGAAATCCCAGGATCAATTCTAGAGCATAAATTTCTTATGAACTCCTGAGCAATTAAACCCTGTGTTCTTTTGTCCTGCATGATTTAGTAAAACGTTCAATCTGGGATTGGAAAGTCCCAGGATTGCTTATAGCATTCATAGATTTAAAACTCAAATTCGTACGAATTCCCAAGCAATAAAGACATTAAACTTTTTTTAAAAATAAAAACTTATATAAAAAAAAAATTCTTAAAAGCTATTCTATTTGTTTGTTTGTCCAGATTAAAACTTATAAATAAATTTTAACTTACTTCCATGAAATGGATTTCCTTCATATTTAGTACACAATAGATATTGATGGCAATGAAATATTTGTATATTTCAGGGTTGTTTAGTCAATCAAACAGCATGATATTGGTTCGATAAGTTTTCAGTAATGCACACTAGGTGGCAGTATATATATATTTAAAAAATGCTAAAACTAAATATTCACTAAAAATGTTTTTTAATTAATTAAAATAAAATAAAAAACAAAACAAATGAAAGTCATATTAATTTCTCTTGATTATTGAACTAAAACTTGCACTTTTTAAAAATGTTGACATCATAAATAAATAAAAATCTTCAAAATGATTTTATGCATAACAATTTTATTTCAAAAGCTAAAAATATGACACGCTGTTTACAATTAGTATTTAAATTTAAATATGAATAGTTATAAAAAGTTTGTTGCAAAATATCCCATAACTAAAAAGTAAAAAAAATAATGTTTTATAAAAATACTTTTATTTAATTTGCATTATTCTTTAAATAATATTTGTCTAAATAGCAAGTTGTTAATAAATTGGAAATAATTGAAAGTTTTCTAGTCTTTCACATGCGCAATTGTCTCTCAGACAGCCAATCAGATTTTAAACAGTTGTCTTAAGAACGATCAGGCTTCGATACATGACAGAGATTTTGACAAGAAAAGGATGATACCAACCTTTTCTCAACTTAACTTTTATATATATAAGCCAGTCTTAAGCATCTTGGCCTGAAAGCTTGAATATATAAACATATACACTTATCATTCATTGTGTTATTAATTTAAGATATTACGGAGTGAAATCTTAGATTTACTACACCGAAATTTTCTAGATGTTAATATAATTTATCAGCAATGTATGTAAATAATATTTGTCTAAATTGCATGTTGTTAATATATTGGAAATAATTGAAACATTTTTATAAAACATATTACTACTATATTACACACTATAACCACAGTAAAATATCATGTACTGAATCAAATAGATTCCAAAAGAATGTGCATTAAATAGTCTATTCTTTCAATTGTACACTGAAATGTATTGTTACCCATAACTTAAAGCAATGTTATCATCCATTAACCTGCCTGTATTCTGACAGATTTCTTTGTTCTCACTAGAGTTAACCTTTCAACTTTCAAGTTGATATTAAACCATTATATTTATCAGAATATAATAAATTTGATCTCATTTGATAGATATTTTTTTTTAGAAATTAAATAAATTTTAAAAAATCACATATGATTTCTGGAATTATTTTAAAAAGTATATTTATTCAAAACAAAATACTGTCGCATCAAATTTCCGGTGGAGCAGATTCACTTTATAAAATGAATGAAATCTTTTTTGTTTGATGTATGATTTAAAAATCTGAACAAACTTTTTTAATAATTACTAAATCTATCCATTTATGCTTTAAAAGTTTAGATTTGTTTGTCATTTTTATGACATCACTGAATATTATAATCAATCTGGTGAGTGATATCATTTCTAGATAGTTGTATTTCCCAGGACCATAATCTCTATAGTAATAATATTCAGAAGAAAATATTCTTCTATATTTAAAAATAAAACATTTCTGTAAAAAATAAATATGTAATAATGTTTGTTTTTGATTTTTAATAATTATTACACAATTGCAATACAAATATAATCATAAACTTAACTAAAAATCAAGTTTTTGGACCATTACAATATTTTCTCGATGATCATACTTCCGTGAAATACACTTAGCAAAGTGTGTGATCGTCAAGTAAACAATATCTACTCATCAAACCAGGATTTCAATTTCACTGGAATACTAATTATTCGATTTTCACTCCCGTCTTTTGATTTTTTTTGTAATTAAAATATTAGAATATAAATATATGTGAATTTTAAAGCTGTTCAAAAAAATATTTCACGAAATTTTCAGAAAAGGAAAAAAAATCCTAATATTTTATTTTTAAAAATCTCAGACAAAGTTCTGTCACCTCAAAATATAATGTGGTTAATGTGCTGAGTACAAAACTCAACTTGTCAATTTTTGATTAGAACCTAGCAAATCTTTCGTTAAATACTCCTCCATGTTTAAAAAAATTATTTTTACAATTAAACTTTTTTCTATATATTATATGACTATTTTTTTTACCTAATAAGTTACAAGTGTAATCTTTCAAGTGCTACCAATTTTACACATTCATTTTTTCCAAAAATATGAAAATAGATATCTAAACAAAGTTCTTAATTATAACACTGGAGCATGGCACCACTGGTACCTATTCAAAACATTAGAAGAATAAAATAATAAATATTTAAATTTTATGTTATTAAACAGTATATATTTAGAATTAGTTATCATTAAAAGGTATACCCATCAAAGAAAGAAAAAATTTCTAAAAGTTAATAAATTATTTATTGTTATTAAAATTTTAAAGAGTATTTTATTTACTGCTCTGACTATTTTTTTTATAAACTGGTAGAAACTGCTTCTGATTGCCATAACAAACTTTCTAAGAGTTGTCTTTTTAAAAATAAATTGTTTTCAAGAACAATCTCCTATTAGTGATGTAGTTTTTGGGAATGTCTTTTATACAAAGATTGCATCATAATCATTAATTTGTATGCCAATTACATTTTTTCTTTAGAAATTTACAATATTCAGTAATTCAGCCTTAGGTTGAAACCCTCAGCCAATCAGAAATTAGCCATCTCATTCATAGATTTATCTTAACAAGAGGTAATGTCAATATGCAAAAAAATCCATACAATGCTGACATTTTCAGGTTTTTTTTTTTAAAGTTAAATTGTAGCAGCAGGTAAAAAGGAAGCAGCAAAACACCACAAACTGTAATATAAAGGTATAGATAGGCTAAAACAATGTTATGAAAGATAGCAATTGCAGCACCATCATAATATGTCAAAAATCTGAATGGTATCACCATTAAGCTTACCAAATGAGTTAGATAAAAAAAATATATTACAAAATCAAAAATATAGTGTAAAAAACTCATAAAATTAATATATGTTAAATTTTATACCCTATACTATGTATGTACATTTAAACTAAAACTTTTTAAAACATAAAAAAATAATAATATCTGGTATTTAATTCTCATTAATCCACATCAGAAAATCTTCCTAATTGCATGATATCATAATATGAACTGCCTAATCTGAAAATTCTCTTCATGGTTTCTGTATTTTTAATTATTTCATCCTTATTTTTAAAAAGACCATAGACATTCTTAGAACTCTAATAGTTTTACTGCTCTCTAGCTTGAAATCATTTATTTTCTAATGTTCACTTTAGTTTCCTATCTTCATTTTTCCAGCAACTTACAAAGCAGAAGAAAATGTTCTAAAATATTTTACACATGTATACCACTATAAAGTCACTAGTGTTGTTCTTCGTAATATATGCAGTTGTTGAATTAGTCTTATCATAGAAATAATTGACTTTACATTAGTAAAACATAAAAGCATGCTTTTTTATTTCTCAAAATACTTTTATTATTTTAATATAATCAGATATTTTCTAAAGATGTTTTTAATGACAATTAAGCTAAAGATACTTTTATCTGCCACAAATCTTCCATAAATTTAAGACTACTTAAATGAAAAATTAACTATACGGTTTTGGATTCAGTTTAATTACAATGCTTAACTTTATTAATTTACGATACACTCATTTAAAGAGTTGCTACGTTCTGAGAGTGTTAATGAGATATCAGTCGGGGATTATCAATACCTAAATAAATTAACACAAGTTTAGTAACAAGATAATTTATTCAACATAATGAATATGAATAAATAAGAAATGAACAATTTGAAATTCCATAAGACAAAAATATAGTCTATTATTAATCGTCTAATTGCTGTTTTATTCTCTCTCACACAGGATAATATTATAAGCAACATTTTGTGTGTTATTTACGTTTTACACATACGTGTCTGTTACTGTTATATATGTGTACATACTTTCTGGTCCAATTCAGCTGCTGATAATTCAATATTTTACTTAAACTGACAATAATATTTACTAAGGCAATAAACCTCAAGCAGTGTGCGCTTGAAAATGCGAAGGTGGAGACCTCTACAGGTCCTAACCACAAGCTTACACTTTGGAAGAAAAGAGGGGAACCCCATCTGAGAGCGTGAAGCTATTCAAATAAACGGATCATACTCTCTCCAAGTTTTCTGTGTGCTTACTTAGCACACACACTTTCATGCACTAATACATTATCTCTTTGCTGAATCCTAGTTTTAGATCGAGTTTTTTTATGAGCTCGATTTTTTTTCATATGAATAGCAAATTTACATAATAGTCTGTTTATTATACTGGCAAATTATTTATATTAGCATATGTAGATTTTTTTTCTAACTGATTCAGGAACAATCTGAATGTGTTTACATAATTATGAAATCCATTTTATTTACAATCAATATCTACATACAGACATTCCAAAGGCATGCATAAAAAAGTTGTATGAGGTTTAAGTTAATGCATTGTAAAATTATAATTTATGAAGATACATAATATATAACATCTATAAACATAAATAGGGTTTATAACATTGAGAAAATGCCCTGCATAAATCAATGTGGTGGTAGAGGGTCAGTCTCTGGAGGGAAACATTCTCAGATCAATTCCAATTCAAGAACTTATGAACCCTCAAACTTCTTTCGAACTCCTGAGAAATAAAATAGATTATTTCCTTTCTACTGAAAAAATAAGTACAATATCTTAAATACTGTACAAGACTCATTGACTGATGCTTGATAGAATAATTATAGTAACTTCTAGACGTCAGAAGGTTTTGAGAGTTGAAATCGATAATTTGAATTGGGTGATTAAATTGGTAAGTAAGCCATACAAAGCATGTTCATTGTATGACTTGAAGAATGAAAAAAAAAATGCTGTGTCAAAAAGGACATAATTTTTTTAAATGACACATGGCAATTAAAATATTTATTTGATGTCTAAAATTTTCAACTTAAATTTGTACTAAATATATCCATTTTTTTTTAGCCAATAGTGCATACAGCTATATCATTTCATTATGTAATGCTCTTTAAGCACATCATAGTAAACTGTCACATCTAACCTCATTAGAACTATTAAATACTAACACGATAATTCAAGTTTCCAGCATACTAGATTTTATCTTGGATGATTATTAGCACTTCGTAAATTTTTAAAAAACTATTCTACACTTTTTCTTATTATATTTTAGACTTTTGATAACTCTTTTGTCACTCAGTAACTGACAGCTTGATCAATCTACAAATTTTATTAATGAAATAATGTTTTGCAGGTACTTGTGTGTTTTCCTGCCTATAAAGCTTAGCAGATGATTTTCTTTTTAAATATACAATTTCAGGGGCATACAATAAATGTTAAAAAACAAAATGGCTGACAAGTTATCAGTCATAATTAATTTTATATTTTATTTTATTATTATTTTTTTTTTAAAAAAAAAATTCCACACAAATTAATTATAATTTTTCCAATTTATTTGTTAATATTTTAGTGTATTAAGTCAATTTATTAATATAAAACTAATAAATATATAAAAAAAAACAAAGTATCATATCGCTTGTTTTTCAGGAGGGCAGGTCCTGTACTTTTGTAAATAATTGACTGCATGCTTTTTGGTCAATGGAAAATCCCTAACTTTCATCATTTTGCAAAAATCCCAGTGTCAAATGCTGAATGTAAACAAACTACAAAAATGTTCAGAGCATGTCAGCATTTACACATTATAATAGAAAGGGGAAAAAAATTGAAATAAAGAGTCTGAATATAATTTATAATTGATTTATTAATTTTTTAAAACTTCAATAACTAACACATATTTGGTAAAATAAAACGTAAAAAAAAAATGCTGTATGTCCCCAAAACTGTATATTTAAAAAAAAAAATGCTGCTGAGCTTGGTAGACAGAATAACACACAAATACTGTTTAAAATCATATCTTTCAAAAATCTATCTCATTAGTTGATCACTTTTGTGTTTTTCAAATAAGCAAAAATGTTTTAGAGATAAAATTATATATACTTTAAAATTTTTCTTTTTATCAATGTATCTTTCAACTAAATTCCACCATATCACAATCATCCATAAGTATAAAAGACCAACTTTTCTTAATATGATGCAATTATAAAAAAAATCCATAGTTTCAATTGAGACATACGACCAGATATATGAAAAAAATAAGTAATCTGTATTGAATCAGTACTTATCAATTGCTCCAGATCGCAATCTCCTACCCATATTTTCATCATTTGTTTCATGTTATATAAATAACAAATTATAGTTTTGATTACAAATGATTTGGCACAAACCACTTTATGTAAATAAATTAACAATTATTACTAATCATTTATTAAGTTAGAGATTATCCCTAGCCCAAATATATATTTTAAATCTCACTTAATGAAGAAAATGTCTGTAGTATTATAGGGATAGAGACACTCTAGTTTCCTTACCCATATTGGCAGTTTGGATAACTTTCACTATACTAACAAAGCAAAGCAAAACTTGCTGGTTTCACTATACTACTCTCATTTAATGTAGGAACTGGTCTCTACCCACTTTTATCACGTCGTGAAGGGGTATACAATCCATTGCACTGTAATATATATTTTTATATCATATGGCGCAGTTGCAAGAATGGTTGACTTGGAATCAAAATACCCCAGAATTGATTCTGGTGTTCCCAGGTGGTGATAATCGAACTTCGTATGAACGCCCGAACATTAAAGCCTTATGCCTTTTATTTTTTGCAACTATACCTCATTAAGTAATCATTTTGGTGCTTTTTTTTTTTCAAATAAGCAAAAGCTATATATATTGTTTACAGTCATGGATCACTAGAAAAATATTTTTTAAAAAGCAGCATGGAAAATATAATCAACAAATAATAAATGTAATAAAAAAATTGAATAATATGTAAATACTGTTTTAAATTATATTCACTTTATCAAAAAAAAAAAAAAAAACTGAAATAATATTAAAGACTTTCTTTTTGAAGACTATAAATCATTTGATGTTTGAACAGCGGTAGTTAATATCAATCGAGCAAATGAATGCTTTCCTGCTGACAGAAAAGTCTACATTCTTGGTATATTTTCAAAATTACAACTCCCATTGATCCCCGGCTAGATTAATTTTTTATTAAAAGAAAGCAAGTTTACTAAAAATTAATTAAGTAAAAAGCAATAAAAAAAAGATCAAATTATTATGGAATATTTCTACTACATAAACGCATATTTTTAAATGTGACACAATTTTAAACATTAAATTATTTCATTTATTAATATTTCAAGACAAAAAAAACCTAAAAATTATAAATATATTTGTTTATCAATAAAGAATATAAAATAAAGCAGAAGCCTTAAACGTTTTATTGTGAGGCAGAATATTTACGACCAGGCTGCTCGATGTGTATTCCTATCATCATCATCATCATCATCAATTTCACTATTTATTCATTGCGGGATGAAGATCTTTTCCAAGTGTGATCCGGTTTCTTTGAACCACAGCTTCTCTCCTTCACATAACGCCAGCAAAATTTACTTATTTCATCTATTCACCTCACATGTGGTTTCTTCCTAGGTCTTTACAATCTCTTGGGAGCCAATTTAAAATTTTAATTTAGCATCTATTAATATCTCCTCTAATACTATGTTCAGTCCAGCTCCAATTGATGCTCTTAATTCTTTTGATAATATCAGTAATATCTTGCTCGTTTTCTCCTCCACACATTTAATTTTCCAATATCTTTCTGCTACACCTAAATTATCTCCATACTTAGCTGCATTAAAATAAAGGAAACTTAAAGAGCCACAGCAGATCAAAAACTTCTCAAGTTTTCCTTCATAAAAAAAATAATGAATAAGAAATTGTAGGTTAACTACCTTTCTGGCTTAAAAGTATCACTTTATTAACCAATGATTAGCTGGATCGGTTATAGGCTGACTATCCAAAAATTAATTCTATATTTATTTGGAAATCCTCAGACACTAAAACAATTACCAAATTCTACATAAACTGGAAACCCATAAATGTATCATTTAATAAGATATTAATAATTCTATGGTTTGCTTCTTACTAGGTTGAGTTGGGGGGGGGGGGGATCAAATGTTGCTTTATAATGGTTATTTGTAAATAGAGTAGTATTAATGATGCCCATCCACTAATTAATATTTAAATGAATTGTTTGTGAGCTGGTTGATTATCTGAAGATAATTCTACATTTATTTGAAAATCCTTAGGTACTAAAAAAATGTCCAAACTCTATAAAAATTGGAACCCATAAATACATAATTTAATAAAATAATAATCTATGGTTTACTGCTTAATAGATGGATGTGTGTGTCATATCATGTTTTTAATAATTAGTTGTAAATAGTTATATTAATGATGATCCCATTTACTAACTAATGATTACATGGGGCTGCAGAAAGGAGTTTGCTATTAACTGAAAGGAGACCCTTTGATTCCTCTTGGAGGCCTTAAAAGAACCGAGCAGGGCAAATTCCTAATGTCCACTCCATACGTTCTTGTCGTTGCAGCTGTTATTACTATATGTTTATTCATATAGTATACGAACATGGATGGGCTGCTCACCAACACGCATTAGCCAGCGTGGTGAGTTTATTGGCTTTTTACCTCTGAGTTTAAGATCAAGAAACACCATGGTCTTTCTTCTCAGTGCCTGATAAGGCAGAATGAATGTTTGTGTAAATGATAAAGATTTTTCCCAATTATACAATTATGACAGACAAAAATAAAGCATGGCCCTTAATCCCAGGAGGCTGTAAAGTCACCAACCAAGGCAGCGGTTGGTGGCCGAAGGCGGAGGGTGCTAAGAATATCCTGGAGGCGGACCCAGGCTGCCATTTGATGACGACTTTTTATTTAGGTACTTACAACTGCAGATCACTTTCAAGTGAAGGAAGATTGCAAGAATTAGAAGAAGAACTCTCTTATATTAAATGGGATATTATTGGACTTTGTGAAGTTAGAAGAAAAGGTGAAGAGACAATTGATTTAAAAAGTGGACATATGCTCTATTATAAAGGCACAAATATTGGAAATACAAGTGGAGTAGGATTCATTATAAATAAAAAGTGGAAGAACAATATTGTGGAGATTGATGGTGTATCAGACAGAGTGGCAAGATTAGTTATACAACTTAATAGCAGATATCAAATGCAGATAATTCAGGTTTATGCCCCAACAAGTTCTCACAGTGATGAAGTAGTAGAAGATTTTTATATGGATGTACAAAAGGCTTTTGATCAGAGTAAACAACATTTTAAAATTGTTATGGGAGATTTTAATGCTAGAATTGGTAAACAAATGAAAGATGAAAGTGTTGTAGGTAATTTTGGTTATGGTAATAGAAATGAGAGAGGACATAGACTTGTGAGGTTTGTAGAGAAGGAAAAACTTTATATTATGAATTCTTTTTTTGAGAAAAATGTTAGAAGGAAATGGACATGGAAGCATCCAAATGAAGGTACAGCAGAATTGGATTATATTTTGACTAACAGGAAATACATATTTCAAGATTGTAATGTTCTTAATAAATTTAACACAGGAAATGATCATTGATTAGTAAGGGGTAAGATACATGTTAATGTAAAACTAGAGAGACAAAAATTATTAAGAAAAACTATATTTACAGTTGATATTCCTAATCTTCAGAAACATTCTAATGAATTTAAATTAGAACTCACAAATCGGTTTCAAGTATTAGTAGATTTTGAACATGATTCAGATTTGAATGAAATTAATATGAAAATAACTGATACACTTTTAAAAACTGCAACAAAGATAGCTGGTAGAAAAAAGCAGCAATTGACTAATAAAATTTCTACTGAGACTAGAGAACTTATGAAGAAAAGAAGGAATATGAAGATATGCAAGAATGATGCATTAAAAAGAATTGAATATCTCGAATTTTGTAAAATGGTGCGGAAAAGAGTTGAAAATGATATAAGAAAGTATAACTGTGAACTAGCAAGAAAAGCTGTAGAAGAAAATAAAAGTCTTAAGAATGTAAAACAACATTTTGGTATTGGTAGGAAATTTATATCTGCAATAAGGAAAAAAGATGGAATTATTACTAAAAAGAGGGATGACATTATGAAATTGGTAGAAGATTTTTATCAAGAATTATGTAGTAATAAAGAACAAGTACCTCCTATATCTATTACATCTTCCGAATTGCCCAGAATTTTAAATGAAGAAGTGAGAAATGCAATTAAATGTATGAAAAAAGGAAAGGCTCCAGGTAATGATGGAATTATAATTGATATATTAAAAGAAGCAGGTGAAGAAACAGAAAAAATATTAGCAAAGTTATATACCAAATGTCTAAATGATAAAGATGTACGGGATGATTGGAAGAATGCAGTAATAATATTAATATTTAAAAAAGGTGATAAAGAAGATATTAGAAATTACAGACCTATCAGCCTTTTATCAGTTTTATATAAAATTTTTACCAAGATAATTACAACTCGTCTACAGAGAACCTTGGATTTTCACCAACCAAGAGAACAAGCTGGATTTAAAAGTGGTTTTAGTACAGTAGATCATATTCAAGTATTGAGAGAAGTTATAGAAAGGACAAATGAATATGAGTTGTCATTATGTTTTGGATTTGTAGATTATGAAAAGGCATTTGATTCTATAACATTTCTTCAGTGATTAAAGCATTGGATCATCAAGGTATAGATCCAGGATATTGTCATATTTTAAAGAATATTTATAAAAATGCAACAGCAACAATTAGATTACATAATGATACTGGGAAAGTCAACATTGAGAAAGGTGTAAGACAAGGTGACTCCATATCTCCAAAACTTTTTACAGCAGTGCTGCAAGAAGTATTTTGTGGATTAAAATGGGAAACTAAAGGAGTGAAAGTAAATGGAGATTATTTAAGTCATTTAGATTTCGCAGATGATGTAGTTGTTTTTGCAAATAATGCTTCCGAGCTGCAGGAAATGTTGCAGGAGTTATCAGATGAAAGTAGGAAAGTAGGACTAAAGATAAATGTTAAAAAGACTAAAGTAATGTTTAATCGATTTGCTCAAAATATGAAAATAAAGATTGATTATGATGAATTAGAAGAAGTTAAGAGTTACAAATACCTTGGTCAGATTATTAATACAGATGGAAACATAATAGAGGAAATTAATCATAGAATTAAACTTGGTTGGAGTGCTTTTGGTAGAAATAACTTGATATTAAAAGGAAATATGCGTTTGAAAAGAAAGGTTTTTAACAAATGTGTTTTACCAGTTCTTACTTATGGATCTGAGACTTGGACACTTAATAGAAGATCAATACAGAGACTTCAGACCACTCAAAGAAGTATGGAGAGATGTATGTTGGGAGTAACAAGAAGAGATCGAAAACGCAATGTATGGGTAAGAGAACAAACAGGTGTTACTGACCTCATTGAAAAAATTAAAAGATTGAAGTGGAGTTGGGCTGGACATATTGCTAGAAGAGATGATAATAGATGGACAATTGAAATTTTAAACTGGATTCCAAGAGATTGTAAAAGACCCAGAAGGAGACCACATGTAAGATGGATGGATGAAATAAGAAAATGTGTAGGGGTGATGTGGAGAAGAGAAGCTAAAGATCGGAGAAGATGGATTAAACTTGGAGAGACATTCATCCTGCAGTGGATTGATAATGGTTGATAATGATGATGATGATGATGATTACATGGATTGGTTGGTTGCGAGTTGTCTGAAAATAATTCTATATTTATTTGGAAATCCTCAGACATTAAAAAAATATCCAAATTCTACATGAATTGTAAACCCAAAAATATACACCTTTAATCAAAAAAAAATCATCTTATGGTTTGCTGCTAGAGGGGGTGGGGACCATAAAATGTTTTTAATGGTTAATTGTAGATGGGGTGATAATGGTCATAATAAAAAGCACAATTTAAAAATTCAATTTTGATTGTGCCATTTTTGGTTATTTTATTGGTTTCAGAAAATCAGTTATTTGTAATCTTAACAGATTCCAAAAACTCTTCTTTAAAAAAATATTTTCTCAAGAAATTATTAGTCTCATTGTTGCATAGTTTCAAGCAGTGGTGGATTGGTGGATCAAAGAGCTAAAGGTTCATGGATCACAGATCAATTCTATCATTCCTGATGCTCAAACTTCATGCAAATTTTTCTTTATTAGTCTTATTTCATCTTTGGTGATAATCTTTACCTTAAAAAATGTAAATAAAGTCTTGCAAGAAATAATATCAAAAAATGTACAAATACTGCTGATTAGAAAACAATTCTAATCTCACTGATACCATCTAGTGCAAACTTTTGTAATCAATACATGCCAGTTGGCAATGCTTATTAAATACTTACCTAGTCCTGTCCTATCCCAATATCTCCAGACTAATTTCTAGCTTATGGCTTTAATCAACGAGGAACTTTTTGGATTTTTTGAACAGTGTACTTAGACATCTGCTATATTTTTTCCATCCAAGCTTATAAGTAATATATAAGGAAAGGTCAGGTAATATTGTATTTGTTATGGGATTGGGTTTTATATCAATTCAAGTCAAAGACGACCGATGCCTAAGATTATTTTAAAAACTAAGATCATAGTAATAGTATAGAAACTGGACTGATTTCAGTTCTATATAACTAAGATTCCCAAGTCTAAAAAACCTCTAATAAAAGCCGTAAGCTAGAAACTAGACAGGGGATATTTGGACTGGACAATATTAGATCATGATTTGTTAATGATTATCTTCTATATCTACTGATTACTAAAGCTTACACTAGATGGCCTAAAAGTATGGAATATAAAAGAGTTGGCTAATGAATAGCAATGTGTAATCATGTGATATCTTTGTTGGTCATGTGATATCTTAATGATTTTATACAAAAACCACTGATAAATGAATGTATTTTTAATCTGTAGTTATTTAATCTTTTTTTTTATTTCATTAATTAAAATTATTAAACTATTGAGATGTCAAATTGTAATGAAGATGATCATAGACTTTAATTAAAATCCTTGCATTTCAGTCTTCATTACATTTTCAGAATAAAAAAAAAATGTGTTCAGTAAAATAATGTTAGCATAATTCAGTCATTCAGTTTTAAGACATCTATATTCAGTTTTAAAAATTCTGCAAACTTTCCTAGTACTAACAAAACAAATTTGATAATTAGTTGACATGCTTTTGGTAGAAATAACTTGATATTAAAAGGAAATATGCCTATGGGTTTGAAAAATGTGTTTTACCAATTCTTACTTATGGATCTGAAACTTGGACACTGAACAGAAAAGCAATGCAGAGACTTCAGATCACTCAAAGTATGGAGAGATGCATGTTGGGAGTAACAAGAAGAGATCGAAAATGCAATATATGGATAAGAGAACAAACAGGTGTTACTGACCTCATTGAAAAAATTAATACACTGAAATGGAGTTGGGCTGATAATAGATGGGCAATTGAAATCTTAAACTGGATTCCAAGATATTGTAAAAGACCCAGAAAGAGACATGTGAGATGGATGGATGAAATATGAAAGTGTGCAGAGGTGATGTGAAGAGACCTTCATCCTGCAGTGGATTGATAATGGTTGATGATAATTTATTATTAATTTGTGAAAAGATAAAAAACACCGAGAGCTATTATAGTTAAGTTGTTTCGCGGTCAAGAAATGTGAAAAAATTCAAGGCATTAACCATAAAATGTCTGAAATTGTTGATTCTCTGATTCATTGCTTACTCTATATTTCTACATATAAAATGATTAATTTTCTAATATCTTGATTATCCATATAACTTATATATATATATATATATAATGATAAGTGAAATAGAAATAACACCAAATGATATTGTTTGCTAAAAACACAGGATACCACTGTTATAAAAAAGAACAAACTATTGTTAAAATTCTGGCGGAAAAGAGAATCTGCAATAAGAGATATAGTATTCTGAAAAAATATTAATAATTATTTATTTAACAATAATCTTGCTATGGGGCAATTAATACTTAAAACTTATATAAAAAAGTTGTAGTTAAAACATATTTAGTGAGGGGGGGGGATACTATTTGAATTTCTTCTCGTAATCTAACAATACTTTTTTATTAGCATTTTTGATAACTCTTTCAAAATTAAATGTGGGTAAAATAAAACGTATAAATAGTAAAAAAACTATTAATAATTATTTATTTAACAGTAATTTTGCTCTGACCCAATTAGTAAAAGAATAAAATGTGGCATGTGCACGTTAAAAAAAAAAAGAATAAAATCATAACCAACATTTTATATATCATTTTTTTTTGTATTTGGAAAAATAGAACGACAGCATTTAAACAGCACAGAAGGTATAGGGGGGCTATATAATAGTTCAACGTTAACATTTAAGGATAATTTTTAAAACATTAATTAATTACGCGTTGTGTTGTAATCCTGTACCTAAATACAGGATTACATTAGTGTTTATCTACAAAAAACATGAAAATATATACAAAAATTGATAATTAACAATCAAGAAAAAGTTGATTTCCATATCACTAAAATCTTTCATTAATTTTATGATGTAAGACATTTTGGAAAATACTGCAGTAAACTTTTGGACTAAACAGATTTATCTTTTTCTGTATAAAAATTAACGAAATATATTTTATAAAAAAAAACTTGCAAAACAAGGCAAGTAATTTATTTTAGAATATCTAATGCATATACATGTCCTACAAAATCAGTTAATTAAAATCTGTTGATACAGTAGCATAGAAAATAATGATCAGGTGATGTTTAATGAAATCCCATTTTTAAAACTAAATATGCGTTTAAAAAACTTAATAAATATTATTCTTATATATAATTAAATGGGAACATTTCCCTTTTAAATAGTCCATTTGTGGTTCTTTTTACTATTTCTTAATTAAAATTTTGGTCAAATCAAAACAGAATTCAAATCTATTAGGATATAAAGGCAATTAATTACTCTAGTCATTACATGCTTCTAATAAGAGTTTTTTAATATATCATAATCTATTACATTTAATTAATTTTGGGAGGTGTTAAGAAAGAACAACTATCAAATTTCTCTAGATTAATCTTTGAAGGTGTAACTTTCAATACCCTTTTCATGCTAGCTACGGATTGGTTTCTATCTGTTTTTAACACCTTGTGGAGGGTGTAATCATAAACATATGACCAAAGACATGCAAAAAAAATGTATGATCCCCAAAATACACATTTCATGCTGAACTAACACTCGTCTCTTGGTCGGGATCACAATCTCTTATACATATCTTTATCAATATTCAGTATATATGGATAGACAATTACTGCAGTTTAATTGATAAGTGCCAAATTTACTGCCCTCACAACTTTGACACAAACCACTTGATGAAAGTAAATTAAATATTTTATTTGTCATTCATTAGAATAGAGATTATCCACTTAATGAATATAATTTCTGTAGCAGAATTTTCACTGCACCACTCTCACACAAGATAGGGACTGGTTTCTATTGGCTTTTGATGAGCTAGTGGAGGGGTGTAGTACTAAAGACACATGAAAAAGATGTTATGATCCTCAAGATGCACAGAAATATTATTTTATTAAATTGATAATTTGTAGTCCAAAGAATGATTAATAAATATTATCAATATATTTCCATTAAATGGTTTGTGTCAATTATAAGAGCAGTAAGTTTGGCACATCAAACTTTCATACATAAAAAAAATTCAATGAAAAGGTGTTTATTTGTATTAACAGCAATGATGATTTAAACATGTTAAACTATAGTAATTTGCTATCCATATATATGTACTAAACAATGATAAATATAAGTGTAAGAGATTGTGATCTGGCCCAACTAATGAGTGCTGGTTCAGCACAAATTGTGCATCTTGAGACCAAACATCTTTTTGACATCTTTGGTCATCTATTTATGATTTCATCTCTCCACAGGATGTTAAAAGTGGATATAACAGTCCTTATCTTGTGAGAAAGTATTGTAGTGAAAATTACACTACATAAATCTTGTTCATTGAATGAATAATCTCTAGTGTAATGAATGACAAATAAAAATTATTAATTATCTTAGGGGGAATTGGAATAAAAATTGTTATTGCAAAGATTATAATTAAGATTAGCATTTAGATTTCTGAAAATAATCTATAAAAGGGAGAAAGAAGAAATACATAATCAAAACAGCAAACTTATTATCAGATATACCACTAAACATCACATGATCACCATCTCTTATGCTAGCACATAACTGTTATTAAACAGGCAAAACTCTCCATACAGCATTGCCATCCTGTGCCAATCAGAGTAATCAATAGATGCCAGACAGCTTGTGTTTAAAATCCCCATCTAGTGCCTATTCACCCAATATCCTTAGATTAGTTTCTGGCTTGTGGCCTTTGTCAGTGAGGAGCTTTGGATCTGAGAGCACTGCACCTAGATCTTAGGATCTAATGCAACCCACCAGCAGCCACCTTTTATCTGTACTTAACTATAAAATTATGAGAATGAAATTGAAAACACAATAATATTTTCAATCTAAGCTCAATAGCTTATATAGTCATATGCATCTGAACTCAGTTCAACACCCATACATTTTGGTGTCTTTGGTTATTTAACAACCTTAGCCACCACTATCCTATTAGGAAGGATTGGTGTTAAACCACTAAACATCACATGATTACCATCTCTTATGCTAGTGCATAACTGTTATTAAACAGGTAAAATTCTCCATACAGTATTGCCACCCTGTGCCAACCAGAGTAATCAATGGATGCCAGAAGACTTGTGCAGAAAATTCCCATGTAGGGCCTACTCATCCAATATCCCCAGACTAGTTTTTGGCTTGTGGCCTTCATCAGTGAGGAGCCTTGGTGCAGTGCTCTCAGATCCAAGGCTCCTCACTGACAAAGGCCACAAGCCAGAAACTAGTCTGGTGATATTGGATGAGTAGGCACTAGATGGGGAGTTTATGCACAAGCCTTCTGGCATCCATTGATTACTCATGTTGGCACAGGGTGGAAATACTGTATGGAGAGTCTTGCCTGTTTATTATCAGATATAACAGAACTCACCCACAATGATAATAGAATTAATTGAAATTTGAATAAAACATCACCATTTTCAACTATTAACATTCCACTACAGAATGAAGATCTCTCCAAGTTTCAACTCGGTTTCTCCTATCCTTAGCCTGTCTTAAAAACTTCAACTCTCTACCTATTATTATATCTTCTAGAAATATGTCCAACCCAGTTCCATTTCAGACTTTTAACTCTTTCAAAGATATCAATGATATATATTCATTTGATATTAAAAAAAATAATTAAAATGTATATATTTATAAAAAATAAAGAAATTTTTTAAGATTGAAAGGATATATATTAAAGAGAAAAAAAAAAGGAAGGAATAAAAAAAAAAAAATATAAAAAAATTATAAAAAGAAAAAAAAAAAAAGAATAAAAAAAAAAAAAAAAAAAGGGGGGGATAAAAAAAGGATTAAATGGAAATTAGAAAAAAATAAAATTTAAAAAAAAATATTTAATAATGTTTTTTAAAATAATTAAAAAAGGGAGGAGGTAATGATTTTATTTTATTTTTTTTATTTTTATTATTTTATTTTTGGATTATTATTTTTTTTTTTTTTTTTTTTTTTTTTTTTTTTTTTTTTTTTTTTTTTTTTTTTTATTTTTTTTATTTTTTTTAATTTTATAATGAAAAAGAGTGTAGAGTGTGGTGGAGGAAGAAAAAAATTATTATGGGAAAAAAAACAAGTTTTAAAAAGAAAAGGAATGTTGAATTTATATATTTATTCTCTAACTCATGTATTGACTTTTCCTTGTTACTCCTAACATGCATCTCTCCATACTTCACTGAATGATCTGAAGTCTCAGAAATGTTTTTTGTTAAGTGTCTGAGTCTCAGATCCATATGTAAGAACTTGTAAACACATATCTTAAAAACATTTCCATTCAAACGCATGATTATTTTCTTTTATACTAAGTTAATTTTACCAACAGCACTCTATCCATGCTTAATTCTATGACTAAGTTCATCCATTATATTTACATCTGTATAATCAATCGGACCAAAGTATTTGCAGTTCTTACTATCATCTGATTCATAATTATCAATCTTGGATTTTCTTCTGACAAAATCCATTGAACAAAACTTTAGTCTTTTTGCATTTATTTTTCATCCTACTTTCTTACTTTCATCTGATTGCAAAACCAACCAGATCATCTGAAAGTATCTCTATTTATTTTTACTTTCTTTGCTTCTCATTTTAATCCAGAACATACTTGTTAAACTGCTGTAAAAAGTTTGTAAAAAGTTTTGAAGATATGGAATTTCTCAACTGTGCATTCTAAATAAAATATATGATAGTCAAACAGATTATAATAGGAGTACTATTGTAAAGAGTGACTGTTACAAATGATTCAGATACAAAAAAAAAAAATACAAGCTAAAATTTTAACAATATATACAAACTTTTACCTATATGGCAACATCTTATAAGTATATAAACAAGCAATGCATCACATGATCACCATCTCTTATGCTAGCACATAACTGTTATTGAACAGATAAAACTCTCCATATAGTAGTCCCACCCTGTGCCAACCAGAGTAATCAATGGATGCCAGAAGGTTTGTGCATAAAATCACCATCTAGTGCCTAGTAATCCAATAACCCCAGACTAGTTTCTGGCTTGTGGCCTTCATAATTGACGAGCTTTAGATCTGAGAGCATTGCACTTAGATCTTAGGATCTAATGCAATCCTCCAGCAGCCACCTTTTATCACTACTTAACTACAAAACCATGAGAATGAAATTGAAAATGAAATAATATTTTCAATCTATGCTCAACAGCTTATATAGTCATACCAGGCAGTTCAGCACCCATATATTTTGGTGTATTTGGCTCTTTAACAACCATAGCCACCACTATCCTATTAGGCAGGATTGGTGTTAACCACTAAACATCACATAAGCTATTGAGCTTAAATTGGAAAATATTATTGTTTTCGATTTCATTCTCATAGTTTTGTAGTTAAGTAGAGCTAAAAGGTGGCTGCTAGAGGATTGTATTAAATCCTAAGATTTAGGTGCAGTGTTCTCAGATCCAAAGCTCCTCATTGACGAAGGCCACAAGCCAGAAACTATTCTGGGGATATTGGATGAGTAGACACTAGATGGAGATTTTATGCAAAAACCTTCTGGCATTCATTGATTACTCTGGTTGGCACAGGTTTTGCCTGTTTAAACAAGTAATGCAAAATTAAAAAACAATTTAATTAAGCTTACCATATAGAGCCCACAACCAATACTTGGCTATTAAAAAAGTGGAAATGTTTAAATGCTAACAAGAAATGTGAAGTATATTTAGACCAAAACTTCAACAATAAATCAGGAAAAATTGGCACAAGATATAAAGTTACTGAGAAACTGTTAGTATAACATGAGCATGAAGAGAATATGTAACATGTGATAAGATTATTAAAAAATGTAATAAAGACTATACCGAAAAATAAACATAAAGAGAAAACACTGAGGCCCCCAACATTTCAAGACATGCCTATATTTTTCAGGGCTATCAAGAAACTGGAAACCTATCAAAGCTATATGGTGACAGATATGGAAGAGACTAGTATATGAAGCCATGATTTATTTGTGATTTAAGGATTCTCAGAATAAATAAATTCACTTTTATGACTGATAAAGCTTGTCATGTTAAATCTACAAATTTTTTTCTTACATTCGAACATATACATATATATATATTAGAATGCTGAAAATAAAAGCATCAATCAGCAGTATATAGATGATATAGTAGTCTGTAATGGATTATTCAAAATTGTTTTAATATTACTAATACTTCATTAAAGGGAAATGCAGTGACTAATTTGTATGTTTTTAAGGTGTCTCTCTGTATGTGTGCAAATTAGATACATAAAAGTGCATTACTTGGATTAAATGGAAAAAATAAAAACATAAATAGAATTTATTAAAATAAATTTTTGTAAAGTAACTTAATTCAGGTAATGGCATTTTAATAGAAACAAAAAAGATTGAAATATACGAATATATAATAAAATTCCTACAGTATTACAATACTAGCCACAAAAACTAAATATTACTAAAATGCTTCTACAAACACGGTTTTATCTATTAATAAATAGAAACTATGATTGTGGAAGAATTTTAATAAAGTTTAGCTTTTTGGAATAATATTGTAATGTTAGATGAATTTTTATTTGACTTATTATTACTAGTATAACATTATGCAGTATTTCATATATATATATTATTTATTTAAAAAAACAACAACTAATCTTCACTACATTTCTAGATAACAAAAAAAAAAAAACATGAATATACAAATCTGGTATATAATAGTAATTAAAGGACAAAAAAAAAAAGTCAAGTATTGGTGGTCGAGAGATCAGCGACAGCTGCTTTACATAGCGGGTTCGCTTCCCGGCTGATGCTATGACACATGAGAAAAAAAAAAAGAAAATCAATAATCTATCACAAGTTAATTAAAAGCAAAAATATTAAAAAAAAATATGGAAGAATTTTTAAAAAGATTAAAAAGAAGAAGTGACCACTGGACAATTAAAAAAAATAAATCTAGCTGTAATTATTGAAAAGAGCAGGACAATTTTAAAAACTATCCATAAAGACATAATATTAACTTCAGGAGACAATTTTTCCTTCATGAACTATAACTGTGGTTGATATATATATATATATATCTGTGTTGGAAAGAAATGATTTATTAAATATAAATCAGCATGCCAGAAATAGGAACTCTTGATTTAAGGATTATTATTTGTCGATACAGCCACAGAAAATACACTGCTGATTAATTTAAATATGAATACCCACCAATTTATGTATTCATCTCCTGAGGACTATCCTGAGTTCAGACCTTAAATGCTTTAACACTCGTATAAATTACAACTAATCTATGCCTACAAAGAATGTGTACCCCTAACATTATTAGAAACTAAACACTTAAATTATACAAATCTGAAAAATGAGATGTCCCAGGATGTATCTTATACTGATCAGTAATGAGAGTTATAAATATGAATACCATGAGAAGATGGTTTCTTTTAAAAATTTAACAAAAGAAAATAGAAAAAGCCTTAATAAGTCAGTGTAATCCATTTATCATATTTTAATTTAGTTCTATTTCCATTTAGTTATTTTTTTAATATGTTTATTTATTCAAAATAATTATGTTTATTTTGTATGTGTGAGCTAGGCGTATTTTGTAAATAAATGGTTATTAATTTATAAAATTCAAGTTGTCAGTACTATTTTATATCGCAACTTTCATTTCATATGTTCACACTAGCACTTATCAATCTGTGTTTATAACAAGAAAAAGATTAAATTAGAGAGAATGCTTAATCACTGACAAATGCCAAATGTAAACAGGCATTGTAAAAATATAGTTGAAATTGGTCCATGCAGCATCCTTTTTTTGTTTTCAGAAATGAATAGATGGCATCCTGATACAGACTTCAAACACATGCTTTTCAATTAAAACAAATTACTTCTAAGTGGTAAAACCTATTTCAAATCATTATTGCTGATTTTGTGGAGGTGATTGGGAAATGTATCCCATTTTAAAGTTCAATTATCTCCATCCTTAGCTACTTTATATATAATACTATGAAAGTTATACCCATTAGTTATATTTAAAGGTGGCCCCTTCAGTTTATTGGTACAATATATATCTTCAAGAAAAGAAGAAAAAAAAGTATGATGGGATGACGTGATTTTAGATAGATGATGGATGATGATATACTTATAAACATTTAAACAGTAATTCTAGCAATGCAAATATAAATATTTATTTGTCTTTTTCAAACAAAAAGTTTTAACGTCAAAAGTATCTGGTTTCAGTTTCTTTTCTGTTTTCGGTATCCACTAAAAGGTTTGGGATTTGGAAAGACTGTATGAGCTGTTAATTCATCTTGAAATAAATATTCAAAATTAATCAACTCTTATTTAAGCGTCAACAAGATACAAGATCGTAATTATTTCGACTTGTTTAATGTTTTGCTATATTTTATTTATCTAAATTACAATTTTAAATCTTATTCGTGATTATTTAATATTACTTTTACGAATTTATATTACTAAAATTAAAATCGATAATTACTTCAATATTAACATGTATAGATTTTCTTTTCACAATGATTCTTAATACGAACGCAAAACAATTTCATTTTACCATTATCTCTTAAATACACCTAAAAAACAAAACATAAAAACTCTTGTTTAAAAATATCCATTATTTATACCTCTATCATAACACATATGCTATTTCATTAGATTAAGAAAACCGTGTCTGTTAATACATTTTGATGCACATTAGATGCTAATTAACATTTAATAAATTCAAACTAATTAAATACCTATCAATCAATTTTCTAAAGCTGTTAGGAAGTTTTGATATTATGTATTTCTACTATACTGATTAATAATAAACTAAACTCGACATTTTTTTTTTTTTACTAAATCATTATTAAATGTCACCAATATCTCTAATAATAATAATTCATTTTCATTTTAATTATTGTGGAATAAAATAAATTATGTAAATAAATTCTTAAAAAAAAAATCTTTAATTATTATCTGTAATCATAGAAAAATTTCACCAATAACAATAATTAAAAAAAAAAAACGTTATGGTGAAATAATTTGTAAATTTATAGTATGGATTCAAACCCTTTCGATTAGCCAACTATTTATCTAGCAAGATCAGGTTGTTTCCAAGTAATCATTCCGCAACGAATGTAACCAGTAATTCAATACTGGTTCAATTTGATCAGATAAATCCATAAATTATAATATAATAGAAAGATATATATATCTAAGAATTAATTAACCGAGAGTTTCAGGTTTTATTTTAATAATCATAATTATAAACAAACAAAAAATCCTTTTCATTTCACACTTAGATGATTACAAACAAATTAAATTAAACAATAATTTAACTATTTTAATATTACAGTAGATCGTATTATGGCGCTATTATTTTTATTTTTTCCACTGCTTATGAAGTTTTATATCCAATAAATTTAATTTTAAAAATTACTACCCATAATAACAAACATCATATATGTAGTGACAACATTCAAAATATTTCTCAACCAGTATGTTAATAAAATCTGACTATCATAATGGCCATCAATTAGAAATTCATAAATTATACATATAAACTAGGATTATATAATGGCATATAAGTTAATCTATAATACAATATTTCAGTTGGTATTCTCTTTCCTTCAGGTCTTGTTAGCCTGCCCAATAAAAATTACTAGTATGGGAATCAAACCTGGACCATTAGATTCATGAATATTGAGCTCAGTTGGTTAGAACTTTACCTTAAATTCAACATTAACAAATCTAAATATCCAGGTTCGATTCCCAAGCTAGTACAACCACTAGTCAGACCAGTAACACTTGAAAAAAAAAGGAAAGTAATAATACACAAAACATTGTATTACATACAAATGTGTGCCAATAACTAACAGTTCAGTGCTTCTGGCAAATTTAAGGACATTTAATATCAGATGATGGAAATAGTGCAACATATAATTACTATTAAAATGTCATCATTACAAACCTTCAAGTATATACCACTTGTCTTATAGAAGCAGTGATTATTTTGTCTCCCAGTTTCAGTGATGATATTATAATCACAACACCTGTATATTTGGAAAATTTCATTTAAAATGATTCTAAAGAGAAAAGATAATGATGGCAGCAATACTGCTGAGCCAAAAGGTAATTTATGAAGTGCTTCCTTTAGGTAACAAAATGAAAATAATTGGTTGAGTTTTGAAATTAACAAAGTCTGAAGTTGAAACTGGTCTAATATTCAATAAAACAAATGATCAACTGATGAAATGGTGAAGAAAAAAAAAGAAAAGAAAATTGAACTTAACATCATGTATACATCCATAGAATTATATCCACAATAAGCAAAAAGTGTTCAAGGAGACATAAAACACATTAAATTTGTGATAAAGAATCTTAACAAAAAAAGTATATTCCTCATAAATAAAACCAAATTATGTTAAACAAAACTTTAAATCTTTTCATATTGCAGTCTACATAAAAACTTTAAACTAATTTATACTATTTATGGAAAGTAGAGATAGTTTTATGGATTCAAACTCTATATGAATTTAAAACTGAAGACATCTCCAGCTTATTTTAGAATTATTAACAGCTTATGTTTTGAGTAATTTTATACAAAATTTTGAATTTTTTTAAGCGGCAATGCAGATACATTCATTAAAATCACAATAACAATTGCAACTCTTTGCATACAGTAGTGTTACCTAGTGTAAGCCACAGTAATCAATAAATATTAGGTTTGTGTAACACCTAGCATTCATTGATTACTATGGTTTGCACTAGGTGGTTCTACTGTATGCAGAGTAGCTATTAGACTTAACCCTTAAACCGCTAATTATATTACTGGTTGTATGAGGTAAAAATCAAATCTTTTAATTGGCCAACTCACAAACTGAAGACAAAGCCTATTGTTAAAACATATTCGCCTATAATATTAAATTCAACTCAGATACGTTTATAAAAAGTATATTACTAATTTTTCAGGTTATGAAAGAGAACGAAAGTTCTTTCAAAAATAAATTGCTATTTATTTATTAATTATAAAATATATTCAATTTCGGCAAATATAAAGTGAATGTCTAAACAAAAAAGTGCTGACGCAAACGCTTTTTTTCAATTTTACGTTATCGAAAAGTAAAGATTTCTTTTTGCTAAATCTTAAATATTTTTACTAAAATCTTCAATATTTTTCGAAAATAATTTTGTTTTTTTGGTATATTTTTTAAAAAACTAGTTTAATTTCTCAAATTATATTTTTTTAATACTTAAATTGCATTCGAAATGAAAATCTCAGCATTTTTCTTTATTTTCTTTGATCAGGCGGTTTCTTTGTTCTTTCCAGCCAATCAGAATGTCTTTTTCAGCTGAGAGCCGGCTGACAGCGAATCACTGACAAGGTTCTTTCTTTGTTTAGTTTAAAATGCGGTTTTTTTGATTTTTTACTTGTAAAATAATTCGGAAGAGGGCACCATCTTACAGAACTTTTAAAAACCTAATCAATAACTGTCAAACGAATATTTTAGCATAAGAACTAGCAGAGTTAGAGTGACGTCAGATGTCGACGAGATGCCTCGTAAGAGGCGGTTGAAGAATTAAAGGCCATAGAGTTGACAAAGATTATGTTGTGGAAATGGGATGGGACAGAATATGGGAAGACTTAGAATGGGGAATGGAAAATAAAGTGGCTAACAGGTTTATCTGGGCATAGTTGCTGAGATATTCTTGACTTCGTTTAAGGAGAAGCCAAATACATCACATCACATCATTGTTTTAACAAGTTGGGTAAGCAATTGTGCTTGAAGAGCCATATGACATAACAAACCATGCAATTTGCAATTCTGGACTAAAAATTTATTTTCAAAATAATGAAAACACAAACAATATAAATGCCAATATACTGTAGTAGAAACAAGTTATCATATCCCATTCGTCTATGAAAAAATACAATAAGTAAAAACTCAGGTTTTTGCTATATGAATAATACACATAAATTGGTAAAGGTGTTTAATATATAGAAGCAATTCTATGCAACATCTGTATAATAAATATCAGCAGAAGCTTCTAATATGCAGACATCTTTATGCATAAATATCATAATTCATAAAATAGCACATAGAACAGGAATATATCATACATTATAAAATGTTCTGACATAAAGGTGATGCAATTTTTTAATAATCAACCAAATACTATTTCACAATCACATTATGAACCATTTCTATTATAAAGAAATTATGATCACTATTATGTACTCTCTCTTCATTATCAAACACCATAATTTTCCATATTTTATTCATGCCCTCTTTCTCTACTAATACATAATCTATTGTGTGAAATACATGATTTCTAGACAATACATATTGACCCTCATAAATATTTGATAAATTTCCAATAGTCAAATTCACTCTCTGACAAAAAAATTTCAAAAGCTGTCTATTCTTATTAACCACATCATCAATTTCTTCAATATGCCCATTCATATTCTCTGTAACAATTAATTTATTCTCTCTTTTTTGAAACTCTATATATCTTTAACTAGGCATTCATATATGCTACTGTTCCACTCCATTATAATTTGACTGTCTCCAGTGGCCATCTCAAGAAAACAAATGTTCTTGACATGTTACAGTATTTAAATATTTTTTTGACATTAACTACTATACCATCACCCTTTTTTTTTATATTCTGCCATACCAAAATTTCCATTGTAGGTTCTGTTTCTTCTCTTAGATGTGTTTCCACTACTGTAATATCTCAAGCCCTTCATTTTTAACTGTTTTGTTTAATTCCAACCACTTTTCAAATATCCAATTTTAACAACTTATTCCTTTCTTACTACCCTTTTATAAATTCATTTTACCCCCTCTTCTCTATTACATTTGTAATTAACTTGTTTATCATTAGTTTTACAGACCCATTTCCTCTCTACATCTACATTTATATCTGAATCAACTATCCTTTGTTTACTTCTTACATCCTGTCCATTCTTAACCTTCTTTTTAATAATACTGTAATTTAAAATCCTGTTCCCCTTTATAATATTCACATACTACAATATTTTTCATAAATCAAACCCTCTAATGCTTCATTTCCTTCTTTTACTAAGTGCAATCCATGTTTACTATATAACTCCTCTTACTAATAAAAAAATCCCTCACATTCATAAACATTATTTCTTTTTTCAATCTCTCATTTATAGAAGATGCCTTATCTAACATATACCTATTGTCAAATCTTGATAGTAATCCAAATAGTCCTACCCTTTCTTTAATATTATTCAAATTACTAATCAATTCTTTGTATTCATCCATTACTCTCTCTGATGGCTCTGACAAATTTGTCCCTACCATAACATAAACATCTCTACTCTCCTGTTTCTTTACCTTATTTGTAACCACTAATTTTAGATCCACACAAACATATTATTACATACCTTTTTCTATTTTCTCTTGCAATTACACCTCCACATCCACTAATTAGCAAGTCCGCTATCAAGACTGTCTCAGTTTATTTTTCCCTACTTCATCTGTAACATTCTCTTCCACGTTCTGGACTTCCTTAGTATTTCTATTCATTAATTCCTTAATCTGCTCACACTTCATGTCTAATACTTTTAATTGTCTACATCCTATATCTCTACCCCTATCTTACTCATTCTTTTCCTATCTCCACTGCACTACTTATTTTGTCATCCATATCTCATCACTTCATTAAATATATATTTTATTCTACCATCCTTATCAACATTTTCCACCATTTCTCCTGACTTCTTCATTAAATTATGTTAGAAACCATTTTTTCACTTCTTTTATCACATTTACACATGATCTACACAACCATATATCTTTTACATCCTTCCTAGTCTTATTTAAGCATTTCAAATGGAAAATGTTATCACATACAGTACATTCTACCAAAGCATGTCTCACATCTAATTTCTTGCTGACTATCATACATACATTGTGGGATACAAATGCAAACCATATTTCATTATTTTTCAATTCCCCTACTGTATATTTAAATTTATAATTTTTCTACCACTCCTCAAACATCTTTATACAAAAGCTACATTGATATATGCATGGTGGTTCCCCTCATGGTTAAACCATTTATTTAATCACTACTTTGAATATTTTATAAATTATTAAAAAATGCCACTTTTTGCCCTTCTTATCTTTCATACATATATTATTTATTTAGAATTTATTTTTTGTTGGCTTATCAATTGATTAACGTAATAAGAGCACTGTCACAACCCATATATTTGTATTTTCTTTTACTTCATAATTTGATAAATTCATGTATCTGAGCTATTGTGTTGCAAAATCATAAAATTTCCTTTGAAGAATAGAGAACCCTCACATTGAAACATTCATAATTACAATAATTTTAAACACACACACATGTTATAGCTACATCACATTAATGATATATTGCATATATTTATATTATGGTATTTATAATCATTCTTATTTTCTTACTTAATATATTTTTATTTATATTAGCATATCACATTCAGAAAATTAAAGTGTCAATGGAAAACTTGATTCTACAAACAAAAAAATTGAGTTCTCACATGTCTAATGTGCCCATATTGCCTCAGGGTCTAACCGGAACACATGACTAAAAAAAATCATTGCAGATTCCTGTATATTTCAGTACAATCTGAATGATTAGTAATGCTTTCTGGAATTTATGTGATCTTTTGATTGGCCATCATGACTAAAATTGAAAAAATCAGTGACATGTTTTGCATTCTGCTTCATGATCATATCTACCCTTTTTTATTATTTTCAATATTTTCTTGACATAAATATTTATTTTTGGTATTTTTAAAAGATGACTTGTAGCTAAAATTTAATTATTTATAAAACAATTATTTGCTATACTTATAATATTAAAAAACAAACTTACTGAATTTAACAATGCATGCTCATTTTTTACCAGTGTATAATGGATACTCAGTCACAATTATTATTAGGTTATGTTATTGCTATTTGGGTTAATGAAAACAGACAACACACAAGCGATGGCATCAACACAACAGAGACAAAAATAACTTTCACAAAATAATATGCATGCTGTAGATCTGCTTTCACTCCCTACTCTCAAAATTTATCATGTCTCTTACCATTGAAATGAAAAATTGCTTAGCTGCAAGGTACTGATAATGAGTGGTTAACAAAACTGCGAGAATTGACTAACCTCGAAAAAATGTTAGGACACTGGGACAAGAGAGATAAAACTAGAATATACGGACACTATCCACATATCACATAGTAGTAAACTTAATATAAGCATATTTAAAAATCATATGTAGTCTGGTTCAGTGGTGAAGTATCAGATCTTAGAGCATAAGTTCCTTAAATTGATTCCATTTCTGGTATTTCCAATGTTTGAACTTCTTATGAACATCTAAGCAATATAACCATTCAGTTACATCTATAATAAATATAATCACTTAAATAATATCAGCATCAATAACAATCAACAACCTCAATCTGTTGTCAAGGCAACCTTCTTTAAACAATACCTTAGTATAAACAATGAGGATTGCCAATTCCTCTACAAGCTTTATGATAAATGCTTAGCCAGAGCTGCACTTAAAATATCTCTGTCAGGAACCCCTCCCCAAACCCCTGACCATGGTTGGTGCTTTGGCACTCCTCAGAGAGATGTCAGGGTAGGTTCAGACACTAGATCTAAAAATACCAACCCAAATCTAAGCACCTATCTAAAAGTTATCTATTGAGTGGAAAATCTGAAAGTTTCAGACATCTACATAACTTCATGTTCTTTGTAGTTTTTTTTCCTCCAATAACTAATATCTAGTGAGAAATGCAAATTTGAAGTACAAACGTTGAGACTTCACGAAATAATTATTAAATAAAAAAAACTTGATAAATACTAAATTTAGATAAATTTTTAAGATTTGGACTTAGCATTAAGCTCTCTTGAAAGTCATGTTATAACTAGTTTTTTTTTAAAAATAAATAGATAAAAGACAATTGAATATATGTATAATTAACAAATTAAAAAAAAACACACACACATTAAAAATACCTTAATGATTTTATCAGTTTTTTTTTAAAAACTATTTACAGACACATCTACAGATATTATGTGTTCTTACGATAATTAACGTCTTATATATATATCTTCACATCAAATTGTAGTAATAATGATAAAAGAACTTTCTTACGTATACATCATTCTACTAAAGTTTAATAATACGAATAATGTTACTGTCTCAACTTTTTTTATATATTGTTATTATCATCCCGTTATGGTGTTGAAGTATTTCTGAAAGGAAAGTTTTTGGCTGAGGAAACGAAAAGATATAAATAATAAGTAAACAGAAAATTGTAACAGAATGTTCTATACGTAGACGTATTTGTGATTCATAGATAAGTTCGTATAATCACCACAAAGTTTTAGAGAAGTTTCTCTCTTTTCTTTCTTTCCTTTTTTGAGTGGCTATTTATTTTTATAATTATTCTGAATAAATAATTAGATAATAATTAAAGAAAAGCAAGAATTGGTAGTATAGACACTATTTTTTTTTTCAGTATAACGCAACTCCTTTGACTGCTAGCGAAAATGAGAAATTTAAATCTTACAATAAACATTTGTAATTTAAATGAACTTGTGAAAGACTGAGCGAAATTTTAAAACCACTTGTCAAGATCAGAATTTTTAAAATCAGTAATTAATTAATAAATTCTCATTTATTATTTTTTTCCTAGTCATTAAACTGATATTAAAAATAATATAAAAGAAATATGTAAATTAAGATGAATAGTTTTTGACAATTAAAGAATAGAAAAATATTTAAAATGGAATGAAAAAAAAAATCAATAAAAAATGTAGCAATTAAATACTAATAATTATTCAAAGCAATTAAATTCTTGGGCTGAAAAGAATTCTAATTAGTCAACCATTTGCAACTCATCAGTGGATAAGCCTTGACAATTGGTTTAATAATTACATTTCTTCTGAAAAGAATAAGTAATCAATAACTATTTTTTTTTATTTTTAGAATTTAAATAGTAAAAAAATATTCAAATATTCAAAATTAAGTATTAAAAAACAAATTAAGAAGTAATGACAATGGTTAAAAAATCAAATATGTAAATTTTACTGCATTTCCTATAAAAAAAAATTAAATAATCTATAACAGTTATTACGAAAAATTAATATTCAAATTTGTAATTGAAAACGTGCACAGACATATCATAACTGTAATTATATCATAGCTAATATGAAAGAATGCATTATATTAAATGATACTCTGATTAAAGCAGCTTCACCGGTGCTCATCTCGAAATGATTGCATTTGCCATTTTGGTGAACATTTTGGGATTCTTTCTCAGCCACTTAACATAGGTTATCTACTATATTACAAACAAGCCATTAGAATTTCACCTAATGTTATGAACTAGCTGTATTTCTATTCTTACAATATGGAAACTGGCTGATATTTATGGTAATTAGCTTGGCAATTATTCTTTAATATCATACTCAGGATAAATAATGAGATGATATCTCCTTCTTTCAGAATATAATCAAGAACGGCTTATGAGTGGATATTTTAAAATTAATCAATTACCAAAATTCAATTATATGATTGGGTGAAGGGAGACAAAAATTAGAAAAGAAATCCTCAGTTTCCTTTTCTTACAACACTTCCCACACCATGATAGAATAAACATTAAATATATTTTATTCTTGCTGATTAATTTCTCAGCACCATTCAGCAACATGTTTCTATATTAAATTAATCAAATATAGTAGGCCAACCGATGAGTGCTGATTCAGCATGGAATGTGCGTCTTGGGATTGTAAATCTTTTTCACATGTCTTTGGTCATATGTTTATGATTACATCCCTTACAAGGTGTTAAAAGTAGATAGAAACTAGTCCCTATCTTGCGCAAGAGTGGTGTAATGGAAATTATACAACAGAAATATTATTCATTATTGGACAATCTCTAGAATAATGAATGACTAATAAAAATTGTTAATAATAGGATATAGGTTTGTAAACAGAGATGGTAGATATACTTGATTGAATTAATAAAAAAGAATAAGAAATGAATATAAGGATGAGAGAGCTAATATATATCATTAACATTTTAATAACTGAAACAGAGGCTTATTATATACCTGTGTCTATATATATATATCTGTAATATATAGGGTATATGAGCACAGACTTTCACACAACCCAACAGAGGCTTATTATATACCTGTGTCTATATATATTGTGCCCTGATCTATAGGTCATAATAAGGTAGAATGGTCAATTACTAAAAAATTTTAAATTTTAAGATACGTTTGTGTAATATATTGATAATTGTATGATCGATTAGATATTATAGTACAATTTAAGGCTGAAAATTACCTGGTATGTAAAAGTGTAATGGATTATTTTAAAGAAACAGTTAAATAAAGCTTAATTATATCCTTGCTTATGGTTGTAAAAGCTGGCCATATAAAATAATACAGCTATAAATAGTTAAAAGTATATTAAACAATTCAATTGTAATGTTTTAAATCTAATAAATTAAATAAAAACGATATGTAATATTATAATTATAATTAATATTCAAATTTAATCTAATATATTTTAAAATAAACTTTGGGATGGTGAGAATTATATTTGGTTCTACATATTTAAAATTATTTTTCAAAATTTTATAAAATATATCAGTTTTGGTAATTTAGACCGAGACGTAAATTAAAAATCAAATCATCTGATAAAGTTAGTAATCATGTGACTGTATATTATATACCTTCACACACACACGCTTGTTAGAATATAATAATAAAGTTTGTGGATTATGGAACTAAATGTAATTGCTATCTATTGTTGAAATGAATGTTGAAATATTAAATAGTTATTTTAAATGTTTAAATGATGTAATATTTAAGTAGTGTTTAAGAGTTGAATACAGTTAATAAAAAAATTAAATATTTTATTTAAATAAAAACAAGATAAATTAAATATTAATATTAAAATAGATATTAAATATTATTTTAATAATTGTTTTAAAAAAATAAATGACTTTGATAAAACTATAATTGAGTTTAAAAATACTATTCTAAGTAATATTTTAAAACATGACGTCATAAATTCTTTATTTTAAAAAAGTCTAGTCTGTTATAAAACTAAAAAAGTGTAAATTTGTTCATGCTAAAAAGTAATTAACCAATCAACGGAGGTATTTTAGCAGACGAAATATAAGAATTAGACGGAGCGGGAGAAGTAATGTGTAAGTAAAGGAAGGAGTAACATATTTTTTAGCTGTATAAGATCGTAAGCTAGAAAAGTGTTATAATTTTTAAAAATTTCGTATTTATTTTAAAAGTTTTGTTTTAACATATAATATTTTGAACTGCCTTTAAATGGAGGGCTAATTTAAAAGATTTCTTGCCAGGATTTTTATTCAAGTTTAGCCTAAACCTTACAATAAAATGGAAATACTACAGAAAAAAATACCTAAAAATATTGATAAAGTAAAAATAATTGTAAAGTGCCTTGAATACAGTTTATTTGTGCTCAACCAGAAAATCATTAGAACTCAGATAAATATAATATGGACATTATACAGAAAACTTAAAAGAAAAGTTATTTGTTGTCAGGAAAAATTATGACGCACAATTTTAAAAGGCTACTCCGAAGTTTTTTTTTTATTCTTCTCTATGGAAAAATTAAGATGCGTATATCATAAAGAAAAAATTATGTAAAAGTTATAATGGAGAAAGAATGTTTGTCTTTTTAAAGGAAACATTACAAAGTATATAGTTACCAGAACTTTAAAAGAAAGGAAAAATTACCGAATAATGATATGAAAGAGTCATTATTTTTTTTAAAAAAAAAAGAAAAAACTTTATCTAAGAAGAATTAAAAATATTATAAAGTGTTCATTATAAAAGCACTTAATAAAGATAGAGATTAGGAAAATGGAAATTTAAATTACTTAATGAAAATGGATCCATGGAGACAGAAAAATTTACTGAATATTTAAATCAAAGTACCTAGAAGATGCATCATAAAAGTCGCGCGGGAAAATATTAGCAGAAAATATTAGAAGAGAATATGTAGACGTTTTCTTTACGGGATTAATAATTGTATTAAATATTATAAAAAAAAAAACCAAGGATTGTCATCGATGAATATTTATTAAACAGAGCAATAATTGTTTTGCCTTAAAATTGAACAAGCAGGGAGAAGAACATTAAGTGACTGAAGAAGAAATAAGAAACATTTTTTTTTAGCTTTAGTATGAACAGTTTTCAAGAAAGTTTGATAAAGAAGTACAGTAAATATAGTTTAAATATTTTTTACTAATTTATTTTAGAATATAAAATGTTATGTGAGATTAGGGAAAACATATAAACATAGATTTAGTAATATTAAAATTTAAATATAATAGCTTGATAAAATTATAGAAATATTGTTTAAAAATAAAGTGTATGGATGTGAATCTTATATCTACAAGGATCAAATGGATGGTGAAGCCTCCAGAACGCAACCAGGAGATAAAGGTTGTTTGGTAATTTTTTTGTAATGGCTATTTATAATGCATAATGTATTTTTTTAGATCATCTATTGACCTAAGAATGAAGTGTGAAAGTTTAAATTATATGTACACATTTTATACAACATTTTTAACATATTATGAGATAGGAGTAATTCGGATTATGCATACGACAATTTTTTTTTAAGTATATTAATCATATAATTTAACATAACAATTGTGTGATTCTTTTGAACTTTCATGTGATAAAGTATTCAGATATTTAAGTAGTTTGTATGACTAAATATACGGAGGAAAGTAGTAAGCAAGCTGTCTTATAGAACAGTGGAATAGTTTTAAAATAAATGAATTTTATTATTGTTAGTAATGCAGATATGTATTTGTCGATGTACAGTATAGAAAAAATCTTGAGAAATAAGATCGGATAGTGACTTGGAAGTACTAGTGGAGAGGAAACCAAGATGATATGTTTTTTTTTTAGAAATAGGAAAATATAAGGGATTTGGATCATATTTAGTTTTGTGTGATTTCAGTATAGTTAACTAGGCCCTATAACTGAACACATATAGTTTGGACAGTGTTTTTGCATATCTTTAAACTTTTGATGTTAGAATAAAGCTGAAGAAATAGCTTTAGCATCGTTCCTATGATAGAGGTTAGTAGACAGGTAAAGGTCACTCCTCTATAGTGTCTTTTAATTCACTGTGCCATGATTGTCAAGATATATGACGAGTAATATTCTAGTTGTATTTTGATCCTATGCATCTATCTTCGCTATCCTTATTTTGTGAATCTGCATCGGTCTGAAAGATATTTTCAAAGAAATAATGAATAAAATAGAACTGAAGATATGTTATCGTTTATGTAAGAATAGTTTATTTGCTTGAATGTATAGAATTGTGTAATTTTAAAATTGAAAGTCCAAAATATCATAAAGAGAGAAAGAATCATATAATACATTGTAAAATTAATTCGGAAATGAATATAAGATTTTTTGAAAGAGAAATCTAAACAAAGTTGTTTTTTTTTTTTTTAAAAGTGATAATAAAATTTGAATGTTTTAAATAATATTTAGAAAATAAGTATTGCACATTTATTAAGAAAATAGTTCAATAATGTATAATAAACATATACTTGTGCATGGTATATTAATAGTTTTAATTATATCATCCAAAGTAAGGCTTGAATGAGAATATTAGGATTAATAAACATCGGATAATGAATAATAAAAACCTAATACCGAATGTAGAATAGTGTTTTGACTTTGTAAGATTCCATACAACCAATATGAAACTAAATTTTGTTATTTTGTAGAATTTTATTACGAATGTAAATTTTTGTAAAAAATGTAATTTTAATAATATTAGGGATGAAAAGTGATTGTGATAATCATATAAGAAATGCATTTTGTAATAAGCTAACCATAATAATAAATCAAGTAATAATACTGTATTTTCTTAAGTGTTAAAAAAAATAAGATTTAACTAGGAAAAGTAAATAATATTTTGATTTCATTTTATAAACTAATAAACTAAGTTGAGATATGAAAGTAAGGGATATCCAATGTATATAGTGTAAAAATATTGTTAATTTATTTATGTTGTTAATAAACTTTGTTTTAAATTTGTTTTAAAGTTTTGTGTCCGAGTTGTTATTTCTCCACATGGATGCATGAAATCACGATACATTTATAATTGAAACAGACATATAAATTTTGCACAAAAGGTAAACATAAAAGTGTTATAATAATTTTGAGAATTTATTGGTATGTTAAAATTAAAAGATCATAATTTTATATTATTTATTGGTCATAAGTCGGTTGCCACAATATTACATTAAATTATATGCTAATGTTGCCACACGTATTCTGTTGTCAGATTATTAAAATACTACCACGTACGTATTTATTTATTTCATTTAGGAAGAAATAAGATTATATTATATTATTATTGTTATTATTATTTTTATTATTATTAGTTGCTGTGTAGTAGATTATGACATAAAATTCCCTTTTCATATTTTACTACCGTAATTTTAAATCAGTTAGAATACAATTTATGAACCTGAGATTTTATTTTATTTTACTTCATTTTATTTAATTGAGCTAGATTCTTGTTATAAAGAAGATTAAGATATGATTATTATTTTAATCGTAGTGAATAGAGCTCAGAAAGTCGTAAGAATACTATGAGTTAGTTATTTGGTATAGTAAAAAAGGGGGAATAGTGTTCTTATGCCATTGAGGTAGTATCGTGTGGATAATGGCTCAATGTAGTCTATCTCGTTCCCTGTATTGTCACTCCATGTCTCATGAAAATAGTAAATATTTGTTAATTCATTTTAAAATTGAACCGTATTTGTATTTTAAAATTAGAGCTAGTAATCATTTTTAATTAATGCTGAATATTTCATTTATTTATTTGTTAACTGAGCTAGAACCCGTAATATTCATAATAAACAATATATTTTGGGGTGAGAATGCACGGGGGGAGGTTAGAATACATATATATCTGTAATATATAGGGTATATGAGCACAGACTTTCACATGACCCACCACTCTCCACTCTATCTAATAACACTGATACACTTAAACACATATATGTTGAAAAGATAAATAATCACCAATATCATGCTACACCAGCAATCATCAGTTGGTCCAGATTATCATCTCTACACATATATATACTATAAGTGCTCAGATATATATTAAGATAGACGATCCTCATACTTTAATGGACAGGCTTCAATCTACTCCACACTCCAACTCTTCAACAAACCATCCAATTGAAAATCTGATGATGGAATGCTCAAAGGCCACCCTGAGGCCGAGATTCTTGTCACACCCATGTTGAGCTAAGGTCAATCTGAACCTCACGTGTACAGGACATAATCCATTTAATACACATGCAAGCATGGGCAGACATCTCTACAATGTAATAACTGAAGCCTGTCCATTAAAGTATGAGGATTGTCTATCTTAATATATATCTGAGCACTTATAGTATATATATGTGGAGAGATGATAATCTGGACCAACTGATGATTGCTGGTTTAGCATGAATTACGTATATTGGTGATTATTTATCTTTTCAACATATATGTGTTTAAGTGTATCAGTGTTATTAGATAGAGTGGAGAGTGGTGGATCGTGTGAAAGTCTGTGCTCATATACCCTATATATATCATTAATATTTTATAGCTATTAAGAGGCAGAAAAATAAAACTGGTTCAAACATATTACTACGAGAAATTACAATATGCAATAAAATGCTCAAATTTATTTATCAAACATATAAAACATGTGTAATTAAATAGAAAGAATTTCACCTTTTCACATAAATGCCATAATAATTGATGTAAGCTCAATGATGCTGGGTTGAGTATAGAGAAATTCTGTCACACAACCACAAGATAAAGACTTTATAAAAAGTGGCCTTCTTATGTTAATATACGAAAGAAAGTAATAGAAGTAAAAGTTAACAGAATAACATTTTCACTTTCTCAAACCAAGATGCTTCAGATAGGCCTATATTAATCAGAATTTAGGTTAAAGATAAGATGGCTACTCTTATCATTCTCTTGTGTTTGAGTTTGAGAGTTTCCTTGTACTCACCACAGCATTGTTGAACTTACATAAACTGTTAGGGTGCATATGTGAAAAGGTGAGATCCTTTCTATTTAATTAATGTGCAATGTATTGGGTTCATGAACTGGATCCTAAGAGATTGTAAAAGATCATGAAAAAAAAAACTACATATGGGATGATATAGAGGGAAAAAACTATAGTTAAAAAAAATCTCAAAATCAGAGACCTAAAGTAAATAAATAATGCTTGAAGATTATAAAGATTTTCCAAGGGTATTACTTTTCTAGTAAAATATACTTTTCAAATAAATGATTGACTTACCATATGTACGATACAATATCTGTAAATAAATATTTCTAGATATGGTGAATATTATGTGATAACACCAATTAAATCAATGATTTTTATCATTTCCACCACTAATCATAGTATTACAGAACAGTAATCTATATTGTACAAATAATTTCCAGAAAATACACTGAGCTGTTGCAAATACGAGACTTTCTACGTGATTAATACCTACATTTACATACAGAAAGTATTTTTTTGGTCGTATATTAAAAATCATTTTAAAAACTTTTGGATCAATATGCTGATTAATTAAATATGTGCAAGAATAAACACTCTTGAAGGAAGCTTCCATGTAGTAAATATAATAGCTAACCTTACAGTACATTAAGAGTACTTTCTTCAGAGCTTCTTCATTCACCATTTATCCATGAGAATATTAGAATATATATATGTATGGATACAGTTTTCGAGTTATGCCATGAATTCAAGTGCTTATTACATTGGTATTTCATCTGCCATAATATAAAAATAAAGAGTTCAGTAATTACTTTGTTGCTATAGATATTATTTTTTATAACCTCACAACACTGACTGCTACTGAGTTAATCTTATACACTAAAAAACCTGCGAACTATACTCACATCTTTTAACTGTGACAATCTTTGTTTAATATGAACATAATACATGTAATAAGTGTGCTTATACACAACTATCAAGAAGTTTGTTATTTCTATAAATTAATACGGTTTACCACTTTCGAGAACTTATGGTGCACTTATTACATGTATTACCCTCCATATAGAATAAGTACAAACAGTTAACATCATTAAATATGAACATAAATAAAAATAAGAAAATGGGGTTAAATATAAATGCTAAAAAGACTACACCTGGGTCTTGTTTTATGCAGTAGATAGGTTCCTCAGAAAATGCTCACAAAAGATATCGCACAAAAATAGACTTAACTTACCTTACAAAATGGGGGATAGGGGTTGTCAATTTTCAGAAATAGCATAAAAGCAAAGCAACAAGGAAAAATTACTTTAAAATTAGCATTAAAAAAATAAGGAAATAAAGTATGACTAATAAAAAATTTCAAATATTTGAAAAAAAATTAATACAAGACAAACTTTTTTTATTAACTACAGTATTTAATTTTATATTTTTTCATACATATTTTAATCATTAGCTGCTATTTGGCTATTGTCATTTGACAATATGTGTTCATTTGTGAACTGTTAAGAAATCAGATTCGTCATGTGACATACAACTAGCGCCACATTCAGTCTTGAGCTGTGGTAATGGTTTTTTGTTTTTATATTTAAAAAATGAGATGTAATCAAAACAAAAAGAGTATAGATTATCATTAGAAAGATTATTTTCAGTTTATAAAATCAATAAAATCTTCGTTATTATTTATTTTAAAAATCTAACAAATTATTTATTTCTGTTATAATTAACAAAATACGTTTTAAAAGTTTAAAATTTTTGAATATTTATTGAGATATTTTTATATGTAAATATAAATCTATTATTATTTAGCTAATATTCTAAATACAGCTTCAGGCCATATTCATGTTAGCTGCTAATATAACGTTATATTTTTGGAAAAAAAAAGTATTTCAAGTCAAAATAAGTTATTAATAATTTAAATTTCTTGATATCTAATAAATATTGTGAAATATGAAAAATATTAAGAAGAGACATGAATCGCATAACTTCAAAATCGCATTAAAATAATCTGCATAAAATGAGACCCAGATGTAATGTCATGTCCAATGGATTTTCTGAGACGAAATAAAGATTGATAATTATAATTAGATATTAATGACCACAAATACCTAGGTGCGAGTATTAATACAAATGGAAACATTATGGATGAAATTAATCATAGAATTAATCTTGGATGAAGTGTTTTGGTAGTTATTTTTTTAAAAAGTCAATTTATTTAAAAAGAAAAGTTTGTAATAAATGTCTTACTAGTTTATACTAATGTATCTGAGGTTTGGAAACTTAACAGAAAAGCAATACACAGACTTTAGACCATTCAATGAAGTATGGAGAAGTGGGTGGAATAACAAGAAGAGATGAAAAATAATATTCATGGATGAGAGAAGAAAGAGGTACCACTAATATCATTGAAAGAATAGAGATACTAAAATGAGACTGGACAGGATATATTGCTAGAAGAGATAACAAGTGGGTTGTTGATGTTTTAAATTAGATGTCAAGAGCTTGTAAAAGACCAAGAAAAATACCACACATAAGACAGATGAATGGAATAAGGATATTTGTTCATGAAGTGTGGAAAAGGGAGAATAAGGATCAAAGACTTAGATATCCATCATGATTAAAAATAATGATGCTTAAAATAAAAATTGGCCAACTTAATAAGAAATATGCAAAGGCATACAAATACATAAAGTAAGCAGTCAGTTCAAAAATTTAAGAGTAAGCAACACATAAATACATCAAGGTGACCAAACCTTATTCTAGATAAAGCAGCATAAGAGTTTAATGCTGTTTCATCATATTCAAAACTAAAGCGACACAGAAGACATGATTATCATATTAATTAGCAAAATAAGAAATTTCTTTTAATTTTCTTTTACTATTTTTCTTTAATTAGAAAATAGAATACACTAATCTATTTAGAAATTTATATGTCTTATTAAGAGAAAAAGATTCCATACAGTCCACAATAAAAGTTTTATTTTTTTCCTCATTTGTTTATAAACAGAATGTATTGTTTTAAAGTTCAAAAGTTAATTATCTTTGATTATACAACAATATATATATATTTTAAAACAATTATCATCTTCTTACACCTTTTAAGCAAAAACATTTATTATTATAATTACAGTCTGGATTGTTCCTGGCATACTTCTTCAGATCTACAAAAATGTAAATATTATAACAATACAACCAAAACTTATATATATATCAATAAATTAACAATCAATTTATACATATAATAACACTCTTAAATACTATATATCATTTATTACATTATATTACTAAATTTAAATACTCTAAAATTTTAAATTAATTTTTAATTCTTCAATATTTTATATTCCCTTTTTTTATACATTTTAAAATATGCTATCATATATATACACCATAATACATCCTCTCTATAAAAAATTTTAAAAAATATAAATCTTAATTTTTGTACATTATTTATTATATTACATTTCTTAATTCTTTAAATTTTTAATTTTCACGTCCCTTAACAATTTATAATTTAAATACCTTTTCTTTTATATATATTAAATACGTTTTTTCCATACATACAAATCTTTATTTTTATTTAATTTTTATTTTTTATTCCTAAACTATATTTAATTCTTAAATTTAAAAATTTTAACTTTATACTTTAAAAACCTTTATTCCTCCATTAATACCTATTAAATTAATATTCCTTACTCATACCAAATTATTAATGTTTCTAAATATACACCTGACCTTATTCATCACCTTACATACTTATATAATATTATAATCCTTACAATATCTTTACTCACTATCAATTCCTACTACCATAAATTTATTGTTATATTTTTATTTCTATTACTTAAATTATTTAATAAATCTTTTATCTCATTCTATTTCTCTACTTTTCCCTTTCCACCATTTTATTTCACCATCCTACTACCCTTCCAACTTTCTTTGTCACCTTCTTTAACACAGTTCCCTCTATTATCTATTTAAACAAATATACATTTTCATTTTAATTCTATATTATATTCATTCCCCCCACCTCCTCTCACACCAACATTGTTTTTACCCCTCCCCCATCTCTATTAATATTTGGTTTTATTTTCTTTATTAATAATGCCTCCCTTATCTTTCTATCCCTTCTATTATCTGTACACCTAATCATCCCAATATTATCATTTCCTAACTTATGCCCTATCTCTATAATCTTTGATTATATTCATTTTTTTTTGTTTGTGAACTATCACGTATATTTTTTTAAAATAATATTAGATGACTTTTTAAAAAACAACTTTGAAATGTATACATCTTTACCCCACTTAGTGTTTGGCCTTTATATGAGGATTCACAATAACAATCATCACCAATTTGTACTCACTGTTTTGATTTACAATCAATTATTCACTATAAGAATTATAAAAAAAATTAAACAAACTTTTTGGTGGCCATTTTGTAAGATGGATGACATCATGGAATAGTTATTAACACCATGTCACAGTGACTTTCATACTGAAACTGTAGTACAGAACAGAGTTTATTAACAATGCACAATTCAGCACATACAATATTTTGATTATAAAGTTGAAATACGATTAATGAATGTACAGGATTTTATTTTCATTCTGTGTCTTTGCAAGACAATCAGTTTAATACCCAAAGTAAAGATTTTCATCATTAGTGATTATAAAGCTTCCAAAAAAAATATTTCATTTAATATAATAATCAAAATCATATTTTAATGACATACAACAAACAAACACATTAATATCATATTAAATTCTAAAACATGTACATAAGTTTAAAAACATTGTATTTACTCACTTTTACGGATTAAAATTTTTATTAACAGTACTTTTGCTTACGACAAAATAACATACACTATATTGTAATTTAGTTATCGTAATTGTTATTTTGAAAAAAAAAAAAAATAATGAACTTTGTGTAATCAAAAATTACTAAATCTAAATTAAAGATAATATCATCTATTAGCTTGATTTTAAAACATCTTATGTTATCGCACATTTATAAAAATGAACTATGAAAAAAAATGAAAATTTCATTCGTTATAAAACTATTAAAAAATGCATACAAAGTTGCATATAGATAAACTGAAAAAGATTCATATCTTTAATATTTATTTAAATAGTTCAACGGCACATAATCGAAATTTTTTAAAGTCATTTCAAAGAACATGTCTACTGAACTTAATAAAATGCAACACCTTGTGACAAAAAAAAATTCACTGCTAACGGATGTAAACCTGGGTCTCGTTTTATGCAGTAGATAGGTTCCTCAAAAAATACACAAAAGAAATCGACAAAAATAAATGTAACTTACCTTGAAAAATGGGGGATAGGTTCTGTAATTTTCGAAATCGGCATAAAAGCAAAGCAACAGGAAAAATTACTTTAAAAATTGCATTAAAAAACTAAGGAAATAAAGTATGACTAATAAAAAATTTCAAATATTTGAAAAAAATTAATACAAGACAAACTTTTTTTTACTTTTTTTTTTATTAACTACAGTATTTAATTTTACATTTTTTCATACATATTTTAATCATTATCATTAGAAAGATTATTTTCAGTTAATAAAATCAATAAAATCTTCATTATTATTTATTTTAAAAATCTAAAAAAATATTTATTTCTGTTAATATCTAACAAAATACGTTTTAAAAGTTTAAAATTTTTGGATATTTATTGCATTTTATAAGTACATATAAATCTATTATTATTACTTACTCATTAGTATAAGTAGTTTATTTACATAAAAGCTAAGATTCTAAACACAGCTTCAGGCCATATTTACCTTAGCTGCTAATATAACGTTATATTTTTGGAAAAAAAAGTATTTCAAGTCAAAATAAGTTATTAATAATTTAAATTTCTTGATATCTAATAAATATAGTGAAATATGAAAGATATTAAGAAAAAACATGAATCGCATAACTTCAAAATCGCATTAAAATAATCCACATAAAATGAGACCCAGGTGTATTTATATATCATATAAAGTGATTTTTATTTAGTTCTGTATAATACATATTGTAAAAAAAAGCCTTAAATATTAATTACAACATGCAAACGTAGAATGCATTAAATACATTTTTCATTTTTTAATACATCAGCATTTTAAAAAAAAATAGTTTTGATAATGTGCAGTACTGTAATTTTACTACTCTTACCCTAATGATAAATAACAAATCTTTATGATCAATTAAATAAGTTGTTACTAAACATTTTTTTTAAATTCTAAATAACTTGTGTACGTAATATAATATAGTAATACAAATTTTAAAAAATAAAACTTTACTATGGATTTTATTTTCAACCAATGAGAAAAAATTGCATGGAAGAACAAAAAATTGTTAGATGCTAGTTTAGTTTCACTTTCCCAGTCTGTTTTGTTGTAGTCTTGGACCAGTGAAAACACACACTTTTTTTTAGCGATGTTAAACATTTTTTTTAAAAGATTTTGTTGAAAGTCATCTTAGCAACTAATATAACCATAAAAAAAAAAAAAATCAAGAAAATCTTTCAGCTTGGAAACCAAACTAGATAATGATGATTGGTGAATGGATCACAGAAAGTGACAACTTTAAGCCATGCATTTTTGACTTTTTACATAGATTTAAATTTCATTATCATACATACATAAATCCATATTTTAAGTGAATACCTGCGTAATACACACAGCACAGTTTACACAAGCATATAACATATGTTTTAAAGATTTTAAACATTTTTATACATACTCAATAAGTTATTTTTTTGACATATCTTCCCAACTTATAATATAGTTTTTTAGCTGGAGTAAGCAGCCAATTTTTTCCCTATAGACAACCATTATAAATGCTTATTCTGCTTATGATATTCTTACTTAATGACGAGTTTTGAGGACCAATTGCACTTACTAAGCAGGATAAAGGTATATACAAAAATTTACAGTTTAGTATTTTCAAACCAGTTTTAAATTTTAGTTTAGATTTTAAAAAAAAAGAGAGGGTAACATTAAGAATATCCAACATGAAATAAAATAACAGCAATGCGCCTCACACTTCTGAAAACACTGACAGTTGAAGTTGTGTGCGAATGATTGCTTTAAATGATATACAGTCAAAACAACTCAATTGTAAAAATTACCTTCAAATTGCTATTTGGCTGCATCAACAAAAGTACATATCCTTTCTTTTAGATTTCAAATCTGAAAGCTTCATCAAAACTTAGAAGAAGTTTTGTCAATTAATTGTTTTAAGCTCTTAAATATAGCATTACAATACATTATTCATTGAATTAAAATATGCTAATGGTTATATTGCTTGGAAGTTCATAAGACATTCAAGCACCAGAATCAATCATGCAACATCCCAATCCTAAGCCAAATGCTCTACCAACTGCAACAAACTGTGCAGAGCATGTATTGAATTAATCACCGATTACACACCCCATGATTTTAACCATGTACTGGGATAGAGCTGAATGCAGTCTTTTAAATCATTCCCTTTGTCATTTTTAATGTTATATTTTCTCTTTAAATACAATTTGCTGGCAAAAATATGAATTAATGTAACTACTAAACCATTAGTTAGAACATATCTAAAAATATCAGCAGCTTACAGAGCAAACTTCAAAGAAAACATTGCTTTCATTTATTTTCAGATCCAGTCTTTGATCTTAAAGATGTAAAAAAAATTTGGAAATGCCCTCATCATTGTTCTAATCAAGGAAACAATAGTTTTCTGGACTTTATTTAAATATTTAAAATTAATTTTACAGAACATTTTGATAATAATTGATAAAAAACAAATCCTTTTATGTTTAGGTTTATTTTTTTGAATTGTCTTTCATTTTTAAAAATTTACGTTAAACACATGCTTTGATAAGCCCCCCCCCCCCCAAAAAAAAAAAAAAAAACACAACAGCCAATGTACATGTATGAGCGGCACTGATCTTTGGTGATACTTTAATAATTATAAATACAATTTTTAATTTTAGAATAGTATTGGGTAGATTTGTTATTATTTTACAATTATTCATTCAGAATCTAAAATCAAGCTTCAAACAACAAAGATATTGTTAATTTACGTTTTTCTCGATTTTAGTCTATGTGACCAATAGGAGAAAAAAATGGAAAAAAAAATTGTAATGATTACGTAATTAAACGTAGTTCACATTATTTTTTAATATTTGGAACATTCATATACGACTTCATAAAGTCTTTTTCATTTGTAAATTTATAATTCTAACAAACCAAGTCAAATTTATTGAATTTTATTATAGAATAACAGTTTAAAAAATTAAAATAAAATTTGAACTTTTGCCTTAAAATATGACTACGTTTTGATGGAAAATAATTGTAGTGTGAAGTTAAAGCTAAAGTTTGGACTGATTCTATAGGTTACATAAGTGCTTTGCAAGTTAGGTACAATGATAGAGTGGTAGTATCTGGAACATAAGATCCATGATCAGGGCTAATATTCTGGTGCTCAAACCTCTTACTAATTATTAAGATAAGCCAGGGGTGGGCAAACTATAGCCTGTGAGCCACATGCAGTCCCAGGTGTGGATTTATGCAGCCTGCCCATAAGTTAAAAAATGTCGTATTTATATATATCATCATACAGATTTTACAAATAGATAAAAAATACCTACTGTGATAGTTTCCAGTTAATAATTGATGTATATATATATATATTTGTTTCTTAAAAATAAAATAATATTGTATTTGATGCATGTATATATTTTTGTCTTTTAAGAATAAAATAAAATTTGATTTGTTAATGTGTGAATATTTTCAAATCAATGAAACTAATTTTTAAAAAAATGTTTATAAAAACCTGTTTTTTTAATTGCAAATGTAAACTTTCCCCAAGAAATGTTTGTACTGTTTGCTTCAACATATATTTGTGAACAGACATTATCTTGTATTAATATAAACAAATCAAAGAATAGGTCTGTTTTGTCAGATTCAAATTTAAATGCAATTTTACGAATAGATACTAATAGTCTCAATTCGAATTAGGACAGTTTTTTTTCCATGTGTCATAGCATCGGCCGGGACGCGAACCCACAACCGTCTGCAACCAACTACTTGCTTGCATGGCGGCTGCGATACCTCTCGGCTAACAACGCAAGACAATTAGGACAGTTTAGAGCAGAATTGTAGACAATTACATAAATCTCATTAATAAACAAATAAAATATTTTTGTTATATATTTTTGTGATATATATATAAACATATTTAATAAATTTGTATGAAAATTATGTTTTCAAATAAAACTTCTATTTATATTGCTTGTAGCTGCTAGAGGTATTATAGGAAAGACAATATGGCCCTTAACAAAAAAAGTTTCCCACCCCTGAGAAAGACCAAGTGATTATTTTTATTTATGTAAAAAAGTCTAAACTGATCATTCTTTTTTTGTTGGTGCTTAAATAATTTGATTTTCATATTTAGAAATATATCTTTATTAAAAATCTGAATGAGATATATCAAGCGTTGGTGGTCGAGAGGTCAGAATAGCTGCCTTACAAGTAGTTGTCCCGGGTTAGCGGATTCGCTTCCCGGCCGATGCTATGACACACGAGAAAAAAAAAATCTGAATGAGATATGTAATTATTTTTAACAGTATTTTCTTCGATTTTATAAAAATAATTCTTACATATATACAAATTTATACTATAGAGTGAAATAGAATATTAGCATACCATTGTAAATAAAATAAATGCATATAATAAAAACTTAAGCTAATCTAATCAAGATTAATAGTAGCACTCAGAGATTGCTATATATCTCTGTTATTTTTTTCTCAAACTGTTGATTATTCGATTGACTACAATGATTTTTTTTTCTCATGTGTCATAGCATCAGCCGGGAAGCAAACCTGCTAACCTGGGACAACTGCTTGTAAAGCAGCTATCGCTGACCTCTTGACCACCAATTACAATGATTTTGTGTATCTCAATTGAGTAGTTTTTCCAGGTATGATTACAGGTGCATAATAATTTTCATGTGTAAGTTAGTATGCCTGGTGAAGTGTGTTATTATACTTTATTACTTATCTGTTTGGCTTAGTGCACATTCACTGGTGAGTACCATAAACATAAATATATGTATGAAGTCAATTTGGGATGCTTTATTAAATAGTAATCAGTAGAAATACCATAGCACTAGACAAAAGAATTAAATATAATCACACAACAAAAAAATAAGTATTGATGTTAATAAAAACAATTTTATTACATAAAATTAGCAGACCAATACTGAGAAGATGGTAGTTAAACATATTGCAAAGAGACAAATAGCTACAATGAATCATCATAGGTGGAGATTGGATGGAGATTGGATTAAAAAAATATATATTAATAAATGGGCAAATACCATGGAAGTTAAAAAGCAATTAATTCAATAGTAATATACCAATATTGTTTTACTTTTAATTCTATATATAAATGTTTTTAAACATTTTATCAGAAAAGATTAATTAATACATAAATCCAATGTTCTATTATAGAGCATGTAATTTTCTGAGCATGCTTTCAACCTGTATGGTCAGAGTCATCACATTCTTGTTCAGCAGCAGAAACTGCCATATGTGAATATTGTTATGCAAATATATAAATTTAAATATTTCATTTCTTAGATAACACAACCATTGGAATCTTTTTTATGGATAGCATGCGAGATATTAGCGATATGCCACACCTCTTTAATCTTGCACTTTCTATCATTATGCTTCAAACATACTATATTTCCATTTACAGGATTGAAACTGTGATTATGTTCAAAAAAGACTGACTTATATTCTGCCTTATTGTTTTTCACATGATTATAAATATATTCATGTTGTGTTACTTTTTAGTTTCATTTAAAATTAAAAGTTTAGATGCAAAAATAATCTAAAATGGATAATTTAAATGAACAGATCGTCTAATTAAAGCATATAAAGCAAGGCATGAACATCATGGAAGAATGCCAAGTGAGTTACAAAGCAATTTGAAATATACGGAAGAAATGCAAAGAAAGTTGCAAAGCACCATAGAAAATATACAAGAAAAACAAAAAAGATTATAAAGCAACAAAGGAAACAAAAATAAAAAATCAAAGATGGATACAAAGCAACTTGAAAGAAATATATAACCACTACAGCTTTGCAAACGGATGTATTTTATTCTTTCACTTTATGTTTCATTTAAGCATTGAGCATACTAACAATAAAAGGGGAAGGAAAATTAAAGAAACTATCCTTATGAATAATATTAAGCTTACATTTAAAAACTGTGCTAATTAAAATATGGCCGAGATAAATGCAAATAATAAAATACAAGAAAAGAAAAACAAGATATCGAAAACAGAAGATAGTTACTATACAATATAAACGAAGTTCATTAAAAATTTAAAAACTGGCAGTTAATGATGTGGACAGAGAGAAGAAGGTAAGGTTTTAATACATGATAATTCAAAAATATTTTACAAAAAAACATATTTTATTATAATAATTTGTAAAAATAATTAATAAAAAGTTTAAAATTGATGAAATATTGAACTTAAATTTGAAGGTTAAAGAATTAAAATTTACACATTTATATACATACAAATCGGATAGAAATTTAATAAGTATATAATAAAATAAATAATTAAAAAATGTTAATTGATTTAAAAAAATCATAAGTTTACTGTGATAGATATATTATTATTATTATTATAATATTAATTAGCATATGCAAACATAAATTATGTAAATACTCACTGCCTTAAACATGTTTATGATATAAAATGTAATATAGATATTTAGTATAAATAAATATATAAAAAGGATTACAATGTATACTTAATTATTATATTATATTGTTTAGATAATCTATATTTAGATATTTATGCATATTTATATATTTTAAATCTGAAAAATACTGCTGGTTAGTCAAAACTTTTTGGTTGCTCAAATAAAAAATAAAATATGGTACTATAAAAGTGATTAAAACAGGGGGATCTATTGATTTATTTTAACAGGAATATATTTAACAACCTTATTCATATACACATCATATTCAAGTTTAGACAGTCAAAGTAGATTCTTCAAAAATTTATAATTAAAGCAAAAAAAAAACAAAAAAACAATGGTGTTATCTTAGTTTAAGATCAGGCAATGTTAAATGTGATTTTTCTTGGACTAGTCTAAGTAATGTTTCTCATAATTTTAAGATTCTTTACACATAAAGCCATGAAGAAATAAGTACAAGTACATACATAGAGATGCATGAAAACATTTGATTATACTTTACGTTTATTACTATGTCTATCCTTATGATATGTGTTCAGTGATTTCTACCATATATTCAAAATAAATGTAAGTCATATATATTATCTGACTTCAAACATTCACACACAATATGATTATTAATCAGTATTTTCTTTTTCAGTAGCTCTATTTAAAACAATATAAATGGAAAATTAATGGTATCTAGACGCATAGGCGATTTCTTATTTACTTTCGTTAGTTTTAATACTTTTAATTCCCATAAGAATAAAATAATATTAATTATTATTTGGTAACATGCAATTCCAATCTTTACTAATGATCTTGTACTTACTATTAGTGTGTCAGCTGACTCAATTATTTATAAAAGAGAGAACTATGTGTATAGGTACATTATTGATTAATCATCTTTGCTGGTACCTATAAAAATATTACAAGCATGACCCTCAACTTTTGTCAGCTATTCAGACACATCTAACTATGTGTTCAATCATTTAATTTACAAGAACATATTGTGTGAAGAGCCATAGATATGTAGTCTTTTAGCTAAAGGTGCAATCTAATTTATTGGAATTATTAAGGATTACTATTTGAGAGTATTTTAGATGACTTTTATTACATCATTGTTAGTGAAAAATATTTATAAATTGTTGCAAGCATGGATACACTCATTACCATTCCTAGTTGATCTATGATATGCACCCACACAATTCACTATCTTGACACTGTTTGAGTCAAGTCATTAGAATAAGCAGTAGAGGATTCTATTTAATCCATTTATTGATTCACTTTGCTATGTACACAAACACATGAAAATTAACTTTTCGGTGTGTAGTAGTAAAAAATAAGTATCATATAATGAGAGGCAATTAATTTACCCTTTAAACATTCCATTAGATATACATATTAAATACTGCCTAATGCAATACTAGTAATTATAAATAAAATAAAAATTCATATAACAATACAATACTAGTCCGTCCCCCCCCCAAACCCCCGAAACTTTACTAAAATTCTTCCACAACAATGGTTTCATCTATTAACAAATAGACCTTTTTCAAGTGAAATCCAAATAAACATACCATATATATATATATATACCAAACGAAATAGCCTTCCCAGCATTCATTTCAAAACCCAACTTCCTTTCACATCAAAAAATGTCTATGAGTTTGATGACCTCAGATTCAAAGTATTTTATCATCAATGATTCTTTTACTCTTCTTTTCAATTCACTTTTTTCATAAAAGATAATCTCTGCATTGTCAAATAATATTTTATGACCTGTACTCAGTTTATGAATATATAAAGCTGAGTTATTATATTTCTTTCTAATTCTACTCTTATGAACTTTAATTCTTTCATTAGAACTTAATTTACTCTCACCTATATAAATTTTATGACAATTGCAAGAATCTTATAAACTATACCAGAAATAGATTTGCAATCAATTAACTGTTTTAGGCCATTTACTAATGAATTTAAATTCAGGCCTTTCTTCCAAGCTACTTTCATAACACCCAATAAAAACCATTTTAATAAATCAATTTACTAATTGATGACTTATATGGCAAAGAAATAAATTCTTTATCCTCATTAACACTTAAATTTTTATTATTAACAGATTTATGGATATTTTTATTAAACATAATATTCCTAATAAATTCATGATGATATCCTAACTCAATACAGTCAGAAGCAAATTGACTCCTCTAAACATAACTATTATTTTCAAAATTATTAAGCTTTCTATTCCTATAATAAAAATTCAATAAAGGAAGTATCTTATGAGTAAAAAGTTGATAACTGTCTGACCTTATCATATTTCTTAAATTTTTTCTTTAATGAAATAATTATAAAAGAAAACATGATTAACTTTATCAACACTTAAATCTAAAAATTTTAACAACAAATTCGATGTACCTCCCCATCAATAGTAAATTTAATATTAGAATCTAAATCATTCAATTCATCAAAAAAAAAAATTCTGCATAACAATCACCAACATACCCAATAAATAATTTTCAAGAAACAGAAAAATTATTAATAACACTACTCTCTAAATAATCAATATAAATAGAGCACATTAAAGAAGAAATAACATAACCAATAATCCATCCCTCTTTAATTTTATAAAATACATCATTACATACAAAATATGTAGAATCCATTAATTAATTGATACATGTTAATCTAAATTACCAAAAACACAGTGTTTTTCTAAAACAAATCCATTAATTTTCTTCTTTTGAAGCATATAGTAAAATTAATGGATTTGTTTTAGAAAAACACTGTGTTTTTGGTAATTTAGGTAATGAAAACATGTATCAATCCATTGATAGGGTAAAAAGCATTAAATGTTTCTTCATGTTTTGTAAGAAATTTGAATATTTTTCTGCTAATAAGGTTATGGTTATCCATGATTTGCTATTATTATTGCAGGATTCTATGTATTTTGTGTGCAATGATGTCTTTTATAAAATTAAAAAGGGTTTGGTTACTGGTTATTTCTTTAATGTGTTCTGTCTATATTGATTATTTAGAGTTATTAATAATTTTTCTGATCTTTAAAATTATTTATTAGGTATGTTGATTCTTTGTTATACAGGAAGATAAGTTAGAGGTTTTTTTTTTTTTGATGGATTGAATGGTTTTGATTCTAATATTAAATGTACTATTGAGAGGAGGGGGGTACATTTGAATTTGTTAAGTTAAATTTTGTAGATTTATGTGTTGATGAAGTTAATGTTTTATTTTGTGTCATTTCGTTAAGGAAAAAAAAAAGAAATATGATAAGGCTAGACAATTATCAACCATCTACTCATAAGATACTTTCTTTATTGAATTTTTGATATAGGAATAGAAGGCTTAATAATTTTGAAAATAATAGTTATATTCAGAAAAGTCAATTTGCTTCTGACTATATTGAGTTAGGATATAAATGAATTTATTAGGAATATTATATTTAATAAAAATATCTATAAATCTGTTAGTAATAAAGATTTAAATGCTAATGAGAATAAAAAATTTATTTCTTTGCCATATAAGTCAATAATTAGTAAATTGGTTTTTATAAAAAATAGTTTTTTATTGGGTGGTATGAAAGTGGTTTGGAAGAAAGGCTTGAATTTAAATTTATTACTAAATGGTTCAGAGCAATTTCTTGATTATAGTTTTCATAAAATTTATATAGGCCAGAGTAAATTAAGTCTTAAGGAAAAAGTTAAAATTCATAAGAATAGAGTTAAAAATAAATATAACTCAGTTTTGTATATTCACGAACTGAATATAGATCATAAAATATTATTTAATAATTCAGATGTTATCTTTTATTAAAAAAGTGAATTGAAAAAAAAAGTAAATAAAACTTTGATGATAAAATATTTTGAATTTGAGGCGATCAATCTCATGAAGACATCCGTTATGTGAAAGAAAATTGAGTTTTGAAGTGAATGATGGCAAGGCTATTTTGTTTAGTATATATATAATATGTTTACTTGTTTTTTGGTTAATATTGTATTGTTTTATAATTTATTATATATATGAAAATATAATGGATAAAATTTAATAGTAGAATTAAACTTGGGTGAAGTGCTTTTGGTACAAATAACTTAGTATTAAAAGGGAAATATGTCTATATGTTTGAAAAGGAAAGCTTTTAATAAATACATTATACTAGTTCTTACTTATAGATCTGAGACTTGGACACTTAACAGAAAAGCAATATAAACAATTATTTTATCTAGCGCCATGTTTACAATTATATTACATTCAAATATCAGCCTTCAAGCTAATTGAGCACGCGCCTTTTGAGAGTGTTAAATAAATGAATACTTTCCTCTACAATCCAAAATATAGTATTTATGCAGGAATAAAAACTATATCTTGGATTGAAGAGGAAAGTATTCATTTATTTAACACTCTCAAAAGGCGCGTGCTCAATTAGCTTGAAATGCTGATATTTGAATGTAAGAAAAGCAATATAGAAACTTCAGACTGCTGAACACTATATGGAGACATGCATATGAAAAGTAACAAGAAAAGATAAAAAACAAATGCATGGTTGAGAGAACAAACAGGTGTTACTGACATCATTGAAAAAATTAAGAGACAAGTGAAGCTGGGCTGTACATTTTCTAGATGATAATAGATGGACATTTAAAATCTTAAGTGGGACCCCAAGAAATTGCAAAAGACCTGGAAAGATGGATGGATGAAGTGTACAGGGGTGATATGAAGAAGAGGCTAGAGATTGGAGAAGACCTAATCCTGCAGTGGACTGATAATGGTTGAAAATAATATAAAACTTTAAATGCTAACAGCTAATTAGTTAAATGTAAATCACATTATCCAATTAATGCTTAGATAAACTAATCAAATGACAGAAATTTGTTGTCAATACAATAAACAGAAAACAAATAAAATTTATTTAAAACTATTAGACACTTTTAATCTCAGTCTAATTTAGTTAAATCTTTCACTCATTGCCCATTTAAATATCTTAGACCTTGATAATAATTGTTATTTCAATTTATTATCCAATGGTTGCCCTGAGAACATAATACTGATATTCTATTGGTTTATTTTAAGCATTGGCTGTGGTCACGTGTTTTACATATAAGTAATGTGAACTTATGTATTATTATATTTAAAGCATTGAATAAACATTGTAAAAAATGATTATTTATTAATATAAATTCAACCAGTTTACCATGGCCAGTTTACTATTTAACACATTGATATTTTTTTGTTATTCCTGACGGCAGTTTTTGTCAATATTCAACCTTTGATTTCAGAATAAAATCTATTCTATATGAAAATTCAAAAAAATTGGACTTTATTTCATACAAATTTGAATTTACAAATAAAAAACATTCTATAAAATTATATTTGAACCTTGCAAATATTGAAAAAATGAGTTCATAATAAGACTAAGAAAATAAAACATTATTCAATGGTCTTCAGGAAACAAATCTTCAGAAAATCAATTACATTTTTTATCTCAAACTCAGATAAATCTATAAAATTCTACTTTAAAATATTAAAATTGACTTATATTTTTTTAGAATATCTCAAAAGATTCTATCACAGTATCAGAATTGACAAGTAAGAATGCTATACAATACAATAAGGCATAATTATTTTAATGCTATCCTTTCCTTTGTTAACATTATAGTTAAATTTATTAACTTCTACTTTTAAAAATAAAACATATATGAATAAAATGAAAGTGTATATATGTATTCCTTTGGTTTTAAATAATTATACAGTTATTGTGTAAAAATAATTGGAAATATTTAATAAACTACTCAAACCTATTATTCCAAAAATGTTCTCAAAGTAATCTCATAGATACTGTGGAAATCAAATGGAAAATAATAAAAACAATTAAAGGATGGTGGTGGGGTTAACCCCACAGACATAGAATTTGATTTTTACTAAGCTGCCTAGAAAAGACTGACCTCTCCAGATTTCATTTAAAAGAATAAGTCAGTATTATTTAGATCATGGTTTTAATGTTTTGAAAAGAAATCTACAGAAATATCACTAAGCACAGTCTCATAAGTGATCTAAAGAGGCAAAATAATAATACCATTTCTGAAGTAAACAGCTATGTTAACTGTCAGACCTACTGATGAAGAAGTTAACAGCTTATTTAGATCTTCTAATCAGTTTTTAGCTCAATCTTTTTCAGACATTTGCTGGCACTCATATTCGATTGAAGATGTTGGAACTTGATAAGTGATTTTTGATTTATTATTGAGTGTACCCTTGACAACAAATTGCTGATATTCTATTGGTTTATTTAGCCTTGACAGGAATAATGATATATATATATATATATATATCATTAGAAACTACTTCTATTAGATTGTGGTCATTCCATTAAAAAGAATAGTAAGACAATAAAAAACAAATGTATGGTATTAACTACACAAAGTAATCCTTGAGTCAAAAATGCATCCACATGTATAGTTTCTAGAATATCAAACTCTCCATATAGTAGTGCAACCAGTGTAAGCCTTAGAAATCAATGGATAGAAAAAGGTTTGTGTGTAAAATCCCTATCCAGTGCAATATCCCAGACTAGTTTCTAGCTTGTAGCATTTATCAGTGAGGAGCCTTGGATCTGAGAGCACTGCACTTAGATACTGGCAGTCACATGATATAGTTTTTAATCTGTTTATTAGATTGTAGTTGTCTTTTAATATATTTGCAGCAAAGTTTACCTTCACAGCCAAATCAACTAATATTTTGCCTCTTTAACATATTTAATGAAAGGCAGTGATTTTATTGTAAATTTTGAGGCAGTTGGAGAATTACAATGATGCTGCTATTGCTTTAGCTTTTCTTCATTATTTTACAATTATCTGTAGGTTAGTTTATTGTTACACCTTTTTTATCTGCATAGAAGTTGCAATTAAAATTATAAGTTTTAAAAACTAATCTGAAGATGTCACTATCATAGAGGTTTTATACAAATATCACTGCGAATTTGAATCTTAAAGTGATCTGACAATGTCCTGATACAGACAGTATCACAGAATGGTAGACTATTTGCCCCACAGCATCTTAGAATATGCTTTATAATTTCAGTATTTCCAAAAATAATGTAATTTTCAGTAAATTATTTAAATATTTAAGCTTGCTTAGGCAACATATTTGTAAAACATTTATTTGAAAGCAAAAAAGTACATGATTACAACTAGATCTTATTGGAAAATATTTGTTTCTAAGAAGACAAGTCATAAAAAGATAGTTATACCAGGTAGAATCCGTTTCTACTGGATAACAAGAGCGGCTTCCATAAATGCTGAAATTTTAATAAGTTTAATTTTGAATTTTAAGACAGTAAAAGAATAATAAATATTTTATTCAATAATTTTTATGAATAGACAATAATATGATCCTTTACAAAAAAGCAAATATAACTGAAAAAGTGAAGATGATCTTTAAAATAAGAATGGGAGGAGTTTGAATTGAAATAAGTTAATGTTTATGAAAAATTCTTTATATCATGAACATAATCTGCTTCTTCTATAACCATGTTCCAATCTTGATAAAAAAAATATTTTTAAACAGTTTAATACTACTACCTATTTGCCTCATGTGCTAATACAGTGAAAGTATACCCTCATGGTAATAGATTTTGTATCATTTCATCCAGTGAATTGAGGATATACAGATTTGTCCAACAATTATATTATTAAAATATTCCAGAACATGCTAAGGTTATGTTAATAGTGAATCTGTTTCATTTCCATACTATAAATTTGTTAGAATGGTTTCTTAAATATTATTAAATAGTAATAAATGCATAATTTTATTAAAAAAAGATTGGAACATTTAAACGATTAATTAAAAAAACAGTAATTATGATTAAGTAAGGCAAAAATGGAAAGATATGTAAAAACAAGAAGACTTGCCTAGATTACAAAATTATTTTTTTCCCCAATATCATTAACATCATCTTCCACCATTATAATCATTTACAGTATAGTATCTCCAAGTTTAATCTAGCTTCTCCTATCTCTAGTTACTCTTCTCCACCTCACACCAGCAAACTGTCTTATTTTGACCATCCATCTCACATGCGATCTTTTTCTAGATCTTTTACAATCTCTTGGGATCCGGTTTAAGATTTCAACTGTTCATATTACTGTTATTTTCGAATTTTTTTATTTTTTATTAGTTCATCCCTCATTTCGACTTCACCAGCAAATAAAAATTCAGACCGTCCATACGATTTATTTCAATAATATTTTCAAATCATTTTCTGCAACCTATGATTAATGAGTGTTTGAAATTTTACAGTTTCGTAATTTTATCAGATATTTAATTTTCTCATTTTATAATAATGCATCATTTTCACAATAAATAGAAGCAAAACGTTTGAATAATATTTTTTGGCCAATTTATTTTAAGCAATGATATCCACAATCAATATTAATTCACAGAAAAATACATGACTGGATTACTATCACTATCTCTGATTTATCTTCCTTTTATCTAAAAATAATTTTAACAATTGTTCAAACATTAAGCCAAACAAAACAAAAATGAGATCAGCTATAAATATAGCAAAGATGTGATCACTCAAGGATTGATTGTCAAAGGAAACCGATGGTAAAGGAGACTCCATTTAATATCACTAACAACTCAAAACAAATAATGTTACAAGTTTAGACTATTAGATTACCTATTGATTTTCTGATCAGGAAAGAATCTATAAAATTCACAATTTTATTCTCCAAACATACAGAAAATTGCGTATGTGTATATGAAAATATTTTCTTTTTATAATTTTATATGTTAACCTTCAGTGTTAAAATAAAATTCTGAATTTTACTTAAAGCAAATTTAAATTTTGGATAAAAAAGAATTTTTAAAATTATAATTTATTTTTAAAAATCAATATATATAATTTTAATTTAAAACAGTAATAAAAAATTAACAAAGCGAAAGAATTTTCTCATATTGTTTCACGTATATAAATGAAAGAACGTTTAAATGTGTATGGATGTGTGCGTGTGTGTGTGTATACATACACACTCGATTATCCAAGTGAAATAAAATATAAAATACTGCTTACACACCCACGTACAATGATTTTGTAAAATAAATAAAAAGATTTGTGAACAAATAATTGGATATGCTGCAAAAATTCTATTATTGTTATAAATAATAATTTCAATTATCTTATATAAATATCTCTAAAAAAACATACTGTATATTTCTATCAATTTTTAATTTTTTTTTGAAGTTATTCATATATGATGGAATCGAAGTTTGAAATATATCTAAATATATATAGAAAGTTAAATATATCTAAAAATTTACACATAAAGTCAAAATAATATTCATTAAAGCTGTAGCCTCAATCACATGCGTATAAAATGCGATAGTAGGGACCTCTACATGTGATTGAAGCTACAGCCTTAATGAATATTATTTACGTAATGAATGTGCGTTTAAATAAATTTATAATTATAAAGTAAAAATGTAACTTGTGCCATGTATAAAACGATACTTGCATATTATCCCATCACACAAGCTTGCCAACTGTTTTTTGGAACTATACATTTTCATGAGTGTACAAATATTGGTGCCAATTTAGTTTGTGTTCACGGCCATTTTGAAATCTAAAGACCAGCCAAAACCACCGCTGACGCATTCAACCGTTAAATGACATAAATATTAAATAAAAGTACTTTAAATTCATATTTTAGAAATTATAAGCTAGTAAAAATAATATGCTTTATTTCATATGGGCATATAATATAATCTTTTAGTATTTGGAAATTATAAGTTTAGTCTGACCACAGACTTCTGCAACTTTTGGACAATACTTTTTATCGACCAAACCATCCTTCCCTTTCCCCTCAAATTCCAGCACTTTGAAAATATTTTTATGAAATTTTAAAAAAAAAAAAATCAGTAATAAAATAAAGCATATTATTTTTACTAGCTTATAACTTGTAAAATATGAATTTAAAGTACTTTTATTCAATAACTATGTCAGTTATCAGTTTGAGATGTCAGTGGTGGTTTTTAGATTTTAAAATGACTGTGAGCGCAAACTAAATCAGGACCCAAGTAAGTATTTGTTTATGTTTTTTTCTCAATATTATTTTATCAAATATGTGTTACTTGTTAAATTTAAAAAATATTAATAAATCGGTTATAAATTTATGTCAAGTTGAATTAATATGCCCAACATCATCTTTATTGTTTTACGTTTAGCATAAGATTGTCATTATACTCTTATGTTCAGGGTCTTTGTTTTTTCAGAAACATTGTTCCAAAATGATTAAAACTTGGGATCTTCCATTGTCAGAAGACCATATATTGGAGTATTTCCAAAAGTATAGGATCCTGCTTCCTGAAAAGTCTGTTAATGGGCACAATATGAAGCTTTACCTGCAAACAGACACACAACATTGATGCAACTTGAAAACATGTTAAAACTGAATATCCATTTGAAAAGGAAAGTGATTAGAGGGCTCCAAAATTTCATTTCTGACTGCACACGTATTTATTTATAGCTGATGAAAGAATTAAAACCAGTGAGCAGGAGAAAGAGTAGTTACAATTATCGGACAAAACAGTTATTGATTAGGACAACCACAACATATGTTCGTTATTTTGTTTACTGCAGTTTGAATTGTTAAATTTATTTTAACTACATTTAATGCTCATACTTTTATGTAATTTTTTATTTTTACAATAATAATAATAATAATAATAATAATAATAATAATAATAATAATAATAATAATAATAATAATAATAATAATAATAATAATAATAAAAGAATAGGAAATATGAAATACTACATCTTCTATTCAGCTATTTTATTTCCAATATTTATTGGAGATCCCTGAAAATATATAATTCAAAAAACACATGGCTGTCAAGCATGGGTAATGGAACAATATGTAAGCGGTGAACAGTTAATATGTGGCTAAAATTATTATAATTTTTATAACATTCGTTAATTAAAATTATCGTTATTTTTGAACAAAATTACAGGATAGCACCTACCCAAAAAGTGATGTCTGTCCACCAACATGAATAACTATGTTACAGTTTGCTAAAGCATGTTTTATTTTCATTTTGTTTATTGCATTTACATTAAAAAGAACTTTTTAATTACAACTCTTTGAACTTTTGTGTTTCTTTACCATTTTAATAAACAAAACAAAAGTAAATATTAAATACAACAAATTAGAGTCAGCCATATTGTTTATACCATCTGTTGGAAGCCCCTGAAAATGGATTATTTAAAACAAAAACAGATGGCAATTTTCCGACAGGCATACTATATTAGATACCCCTTTTATTTCAATTTAATATTAATACTTAATAATTTGGCTTGATTAGTAATTACTATGTTCATTTTTTTCCTTGCAATTTATTATTTTACTAAATTGATCTTTGATTAAGTCAGAAAGCTTGGGAAATTATAATAAAGCTAAATTAGTGCATATTTAAAAATTTAGAACTTTGTAAATTTGAGCCTGATAGAAAAAAAATAATGTAGAGAATTTTCAAACTAATGTGATCAGAGTTGAATATTTCCTGCTTGATATGTAGCTAAAAAATTTACATGTAAACAACTACGTGATAAAATGTCTATTACGAAACTGTCGATCGATATTTAATTTCACTGCTGATTATATATATTATTGGCCGCACGAGGTAAAAATCAAAACTTTTAATTGGCCAATTCACAAACTGAAGTGTCAATTAACAAAGTCAATTGTCAAAATATATTCACCTTTTATTAATATATTCACTTTAGTTTCATTTGTAAAAAGTATATTAATAATTTGTCAGATTATGAAAGTGAATGAAAGTTTGTTCAAAAATAAATTTTAATTTGTAATTAAAAAAAAATTTTCGATAGTGGCTGAAATGAAAAGAAACGTCAATCTCCAATTGCACGTCATGATTTCTTCTTCCCACTTTGCAATAAATAAATAATTCTTGCTAAAATCTTAACTATTTTTGTAAAATAATATTTATTTTTAGCATATTTTATGAAAATAATTTATATTTCATCAAAAAAGGCTCTGAAACATTCATTTATCATTTTCAAAATAAAACAAAAACCGTTCGTAACTCTTTACTTTTTGGCAGCCATTTTCTTTGTTAACAAAATTTAAATAACCAATAAGATTTAAGAAAAGGTGGTGAGAAGGCAGTGCTTTGGTTTTGTTTGACATATATGGTCATTTTTATTGACTTTTTACTTGTAAAATGATTCAAGAGAGGGTAGCAACTTACAGAACTTTTTTTCTTCTAAAAAATGACATCAGAACCGTAAACGTAGTACAAAAACTGAGCGATTTACAGTGATGTCAAGTTACCTCGTTTTTAAACGAATTGATCAGGTGAAAGATTAATTTATTCCTAATTTGTATTGAAAAATAACTTCAATTATAAATAAAAAGTTTAATATTAGCTTTCAATGTTCTTTATCTTTCAGTAAAGTAATTGATAATTCTAAGGATAAGCTTGAAAATGATGCCAAAGCACAGATGATTCATGACTTGGAGGGTCACATTTCTATTGCCAGATATTATGGTGAGACATGAGCAAATTTAATTCTCAATTGTATAAAACTGCTGATGTCAAAATTATATGTCTAGAGAAAAATATTAAAAAGCATAAAAGAAAAATGTAAAATATGTATTTATTTTAAAATTAAACACATAAACAAAAATGACTTGACACAAAATATTTCTTTTAAAAGACATTTTAAATTTCTAATATTTTAATTATAGACGTCTTAATTAGTTGTTGTCTGATTCGGCTTAAAATGCAATTAATTGAACCAAACTAATTAAGCAGATAATGAAAGGAATTTAATTAGCAAAACACCAATTTAATTAAATTTCACCTTAATCTATAAACTAGTATACTCCAGAAAACAAAAGAAACTAAACAGATAAAAGGAGGAATTTTTGGAAAGGATGAGAGAAAGAGAGTGCATTCAGTGATTTCTCGGAGAGCATCTGTTGCAAAGGAATAGCATGGGAATTGTGAATCACACTACATTGAAGAAGGAGCGAATTAAGATGTAGAAGGTATATATTTGATTGTAGTGTGAGTATTCATTATTGTATGTGCATAATGTATTATTCTAATACAGCTCAGCATGAACCAGAACTGTTTTAATTTGTATACATCAATCTCTCATCATGCCCTTAACTTAGAACAGTTGAGAACTTCATCCAAACTATAAACTAGTTAGCGAATTAAACTACTTTGTGAAATGAACTCTAAATTAGTTTCTGAATTAATATTTGTGTGCTGTATTAATGATAGAGCCATTCCACTTAATAAGAAAGTGTTTAGATTAACAATGAGTATAGAATTCACTTCAAACATCTAATAATGCAAGAGTCTGTAATATTCCTCTTTTAAATTACTTGTTTTTAAATTTATATTTGTATACATGATATCACTTATACACTAGCTAAAGAAAAATAAAAACAAACAAACAAAAATTTAAATAAGTAAAAAAAAACAGTAAAATTTGCAAATTTTTCCTTCTTTTATCACCATATATGATTACATATACTAATAAAATATTTTCAGTTTATGTTGAAAGCAAATACATTTTATACTTCCTTCATTATCCTTTCAAAATTTGATTTGCAATATTTTGCAAAATAAAATATTTTTTGAATGCAATGCTAAAATATTTACAGAATTTTAGATCATAATAAAAGTTGAAACTGTTGTAAAAATATCAAAATAATTATTAAGATTCTAATTTCTTGTTAACAAAATCACTTTTATGCTTTTAAAGAAAAAAAGTTATCAGAGAAAAAAATAAGCATCTCCCAGGGCTTAATTAATAGTAAAGAAAGTCAGACATATTGCTATTTATTTCGTTTAATGATAAAAATATGGAAGTTTTTTTCATACTGCTTCAGTGAGTGCATGAATGAACACACACTTGGTAAATGTGTCTGCTCAATTTATTATTAATAACTATATTATTATTTTTAAAACTTTGTTTATGCTGTTTATATTACACTACACATGTAAAAAAAAAAGTGACAATTGCTATATGTAAGTGCATGTTAAAAAAGTACTATACACTTGTTCAATAAACAATATTTTTTTTCTAATCATTGTTTATGAACAAAAGAAGAGCTATTATACACTATATATGCTGAGTGAGAAGAGAGAATGAAACAAAATGTAGTGTAATTCATAATTGCACTGAATGTTTAATCCATAATGGCTACAATGTGGTTTTGGAATGTAAATTCTACAAAGCGGTATCTGATGCCACTCATAAGAAAAATGTGTTATGATATAATTAATGATTTATTTTTTTTTAAAAAAAAAAAATTGTAAACATTATTTACAATGCATTAACAATTATACTATTTGTATAAAAAAGGAGAAAAAATACAATAGATGCAAAAAATAAAGTTGATTTCATTTATATCACTCCTAACTGAATCTGTTAAGTTCATTCTTTAAGTAAAATTATGATCTGTTATTATAATGAAATAAATTTTATTTTATTTATTATAGGCATTATTTACAATATGCATTATATTATTTGTACAAATATATATATATATAACCATAGATTGCAAATAATAGAGAAATAAAATTGCTTTTGTTATACTACTCCATCTCGGCAATATTGATTGCTTGCTTTTTTTAAAACAATCATCTGTTATCATAATGAAATAAAGTTGATTTTATTTATTCTGAAATAAATTTGATTTTAATTATTATAAACATTAATTACAATACGTATTCTAATATTTAATAAATGATTAGTAATAATCATTACGTGTTTATCAAAAAGTTGATAAGTAAAAGTTGGGAGTGGAGTAAATTGACGCTTAAAAATAAAAATGAAACAATTTGCTCTACATAAATAAATACTCTTCATGTAATAAAGATGTATATGAGAGATGATGACCTGGCCCAACTGATGGGTGCTGGTTCAGCACGAAATGCATCTTGGGGTTATTTGTCTTTTATTGTATCTTTATTTATATGAAATTATTTATGAAATAAAAAAGAATGGAGAAATATGGAAGTTGTCTATCTATAAAAAAACATTCTAATATTTACATAAAAAAGTAACAAAAAATCATAAATAATAAAGAAATAAAATTAGATTCATTTATATCACTTTTAACTAGGATGTATTGATTGCGTTCTTTTAGTAAAATTACAATCTGATATTACAATAAAATAAATTCGAGTTTTTTATTATAAACATTATTTACAAGTAAAATATTTGTATAAAAACAAGTAAATAATAACTGTAGAATGTAAAATAAAATTATTTATGTTTAAACTGTTCAACAGTATGATATAATGCTAAAACTGAAAAAAAAAACTTAGACTATGTGACAATATTCAAACTAACTTGATTTTTACAGAATACAGATACCCCTAAAAAGACACAAGATATATAGACACTTGTTCAATTTATAAAATTCTATAAAATTAAAACATATAAATATTTCTAATGGTATGACATACAACCTTTAGAGCTAAGCAATTTTTGAAAATCTATTACCATACTATTTATTAATTGTCCATATACACTTGTGGAATATAAATTTTACATTTTAGACAGATTACATGTTTTTAGACAGTTACTTGGTATATATATATATATATATATATAACAATCTAAAACTATATATATATATATATATATATATATATAAGTTGCATTCCTGAAAAGTCATGTCATTAATGCCTTTAAAAACAATCCCGAGAATTAAAGTTAAACAACCAAGAAACTGTATTTTTATAGAAACTACAAGACAAACCAAAATCAAAGTTAATTTAAAATAACCATCTTTGGTTTCTTAAAGAGAGAAAAAGAAGCAGTGTAATTCATACACTTTAATTTCACTGCAAAGTTATTCTTTGGCATTACTTTTATACTAATATTATTATAACTTTCCGTAGCCATCGAAAAGTTAACAGTTTTTTTCATTTACATATTACTACAAAACTACATTAAGTATTGCATAATTTAAAACAAACAGAAATTGCTATGTTCTGAGAGATCATAAAGACCGGTCATATAGCAGTAACAAATTAAACAATATGTGGAGGCAGGTATATAATATTTATTAATTTGAAATAAAATAGACATACAGAAGGTGAACATTTAGACTATACATACTTAAGTTCACCAACATAATAATGATAATTGCTATTAATTTCTAATGTGTGGTCGAGTTCTAAGGTTTAACACTTTTGTTCGACTCTTGAATGCTGCTTCTTCTACTACATTAACACTTTTAAATGACTCCAACCCTCTCACTCTCATTACTGTGCAGGAGTAGTCCTCCAGTGTCTGGCATATGTATAGTGTGTGACTTACGTATAGTGAGTTTTGCCTGTTTTAACAACAGTTATACACAAGCATAAGAGATGGTGGTCATGTGATGTTTATTGGTTATAACAGTTTTTCCTAACTTCCAAATTTACATACAAGTCTCTTTTAATAAATTTTTTTTGCAGCACTCTATTAATTTTCTAGAGTGATTTCAGAAAATAATTATGAGTGAAAGTAATCTGTGTGTACACCAAATAAATACATCTTAATTATATACGCACAGACATTCCAGAGATGATAATTAATATAATTTAATATAATTAACAGCCATTATACTATGCCTTGAAGTTTCTTTTGTGTGATGATAAATAATAATAAAAAAGAAAAATCAAACAATTGGATTCTTCCACTAGTATAGATAAAGAATTTTATATTAATTAATATAATAAATAGTACTAATACTGCAAAATGTTTTTTATTAAACGAAGAATATTCTGAAAATAAATTTAGATCTAAGAGAAATCCATTTCAGCTCACATATTTCAATGATTGACACTGCCTTTGATCTCTTCTGAGTACACTTAATTCAGGGCTGCCATGTGCAGGTTATGCAGGGCACTTCATTACTGGGGTGCCGAGATACCAAGATAATTCATAAAATTTATATGTAAATAAAATTTACATTTTTGAATCATTACAATGTTAAAAATACATTCTGAGTATAAATATTTTTTATTTAAATATAAGAGGAAAACTTATACTTATTTGTGACAATTAGTTGGGGTTTGAATTTCTAGACAGAAGCTCAAAATATACTACATATATACAATTATCATTATACTTAACAGAAAAGACTGATACCATTTTGTTGTGATAATTAATAAAATTTATATGTAAATGTTTAAATTTCTGAATTACTATATTCCTAAAATCACATTCTGATTATAAATATTTATTATTAAACATAAAAAGAATATTTCTTTACTTAAATTTATTGTGGCAATTACTCTAGCCTTGAAATATATTTCATTTACACTCTACTATTACTTAAAACTGAACAGACCAATGATAAAATTTATATGTAAATAAAAATGTTTAGTTTTCCCAATCATTTTTATTTAAATATCCTAATTTATATAAAAAATAACATACTATTATTAATAATTTATTTTAAAATAAAACTTATTTTAAAAATAATGCCTCATAATTACAGTAATTCTGCATATGTTGAAATTATATTTATCAGTAATGTTTTACAAGTTCTAAATGTGTAGTTTATTTAGGATTACTGATAGAGTCTCTGCCCATGAAATGTTAGGTCTGGTTCAAAGCTGTATTGTGCCAACGTTTTTAGTCTTATCTTTCTCTTTTTTTGTAATTATTATCCCTTATCTTTTTACACACTTTACTAAATAGATTTTCCTATTTTTTAATAACGATATTATCTTTTTTTTAAATGCAGTATTAGCTTTTTACTTGTTCTCTAGCTAAAAACTCATAATTGATCTATAATCCAAACGATGATGCAAATCTAAGCAAAATAAAATGCAAAGGGTTTTAATGCCTTCTAAAAATTTATTGAATAAGCAATCTAAGTACAAACATTTAAAATTCTTCTTTTAAATAAATCCTGGCTAAATCTTTAAGTATCAAACTGTATCCTCTAGATAAAACCACCATACTTGCTATTACACTAGAAAAGTCTGCAAGATAAGCTTTCCATATTTATGGTGGAAATTAATTTTAACCATTAGTGGCTCTCCTCAGTATTGAATCACTACAATATTGTTTCTTGAACTGAGTTTTAAAAAAAAATTAAAGTAGACTGGACTGCCTTGAATGGAATGCACTATAATTTTGCCTTAATTGCTTGTGTCTGACCTATTTATACCTTACTTGATGTTGTTCAACATATTTTTCAAGCAATGAATTCATCATCAGCCCTGTTTACTTTCAACAACATGCAGTGAAAACAAATTTACCAACATTACATCATGATTTGATACATAAACAAATAAAAGAAAAAAAATTCTCTTTTTATTTACATTAGCCAACATAGAAAGAAATAAAAAAAATATTGCCAACATTTCAACCACAAATGATAACTTCTAAAATATTATTAAATCCAAAATATTAATATTATATTTATCTTTGCCAACTAATTTACTATAAATATGTGCAGATTTTATTTAAAACTCAACTTAAAGCAGGCAAACTAAAATGGGTTCAAAATGCTTTGGATTTTTATAAACTATGTCATTAAAATTATTTCACATATTGAAAACATTTTTCTTTCTTCTTTTATAGTATAATTTATCATTCCATTATTTCTCCATTATTACAAAGTAATTTTATCAAATATTTGTTAATATGATCAAATGCACACACTAACTTTTATTTTAACTTTTCAAATCAGTGTAATCAAATGACACATATATACACACACAACATTTTAAATATTTATTACTCAATTTTAATGAGGAGTATTTATTAAACATTTTTTCCCTTCATGCAGCTTTATAATGTAACCACTTTCAAGCTGCTCGTGAATTTCTTAGTTACAATATAGTTATATATATATAAATTTTTGATGCTTATCAAATATCCATAACAGTATATTTTACTTATCTGTATTAATATGTTCAAAGATCTAAATTAAAACATGCCTTTACTTTTCTATACAGTTAAATAAAAACAATATATATTTGGAAAGATTCTGAACAAGATACTGCTTCTTCTCCTTATAGTTGTAAACAGTGAATAGGGTGGAAATAATAAATAGTATATAGGCATGGCTGCATGCATAAATGTGTTATATATGGTTATTTAAAAGTTCATGATGGTGGCATTTTAACTGTGGTTATATGTTAGACTATTTCTGGAATTTGATCAAATTACTTTTTTGAAAAACTCAAACTTTATCTATATTTTTATAAATATATTCCACTGCTAGAATAGATACTTATAAGTACACTTCAAACATATATAAGTCAAGTTAATAAAAATTTTCACAAATAACGTTTAGCTTAGCACTTTTGGAGTATGTTTACTCCATATTCATAGCCATTATTATGTGTTAAACATAATGAATGCAAAACATTATCCTGTCCATTTTTTAGATATTGTAAAGCAGGCAATCATTCGAGTGATGGCATTTGGATCGTTCGCAATGAAATACTCTTCTTTTATTTTTCTTTTGGTGTCATTTCTTTCTTTGTAAACAATTTTGGTGATAGAAGGTTCAAATTTATGATTAAATGCTTTATGATGTTCTGCAAATATTGAATTGCCTTCATTTTTGTTTACCATTCCATTGTACATATATAAGTATTGTGCTACTCTATTGTTTACTGTGGCCCGAGTTTCACCATAATATGTTGCCTTACAGCCAGTGTGAGGGCAGGTAATCTTATATACAACTTGCAGGACTTGGTCTAGTTCTATTTGGTCCTTTGTGTAGTTGATCATTCCGTTTGTGTTTGGCGGAGTTCTGAAGCCTATTTTAAATTCCTTAGATAAGTAGTTAGACAAACATACAAAATTTAGTGTTAATGACTCTAAAGGATCAGCAATTCAACCTAAAAAGGAGAATAATAGTACTTGAATAATTTTGTTTACAAATAATTAAAGATGTCTAGAAAGGTTTAAATTAAATTTGATTTTTTCTAAAAACATTAAACAATTCAAGTAGAAGATCAAAATAATCCAACACAAGTTATAAATGTGTTATAATTTATATATAAAAAGTTATTAAAGATAAACAACCAAGTGAATATAAATACCATGTTATTTCAAATATGACATCCCTGAAAATTTTTAAATGAATTTATTAATAAATAAGAAACATTTTTATTTACTTACATAGGAACTAAATATAAATGCCATAAGGTCACCTAGTTTATTGTGAATCTTCTTCAGACAAACTTTCACTTTCAGAAATTGAATTTTCATCCTCATTATTCCACTAGGATACATCATCTTCAGATCATTTAAACTGGTAATAATGCAACATTTTAAGAATGATTTTATTGATAATTTCTTAAGATATATCTTTCCAAGACTGCAAAATCCACTCAAAATTATATGTATATTGTTGCATTACAAAATCTTTTTTTTTTTAGTGTAAATAATGTAACTTTTTTTTTCTAAAGAAAAAAACATTTTAAAATGCAGTATTGACATTTAATGTTGTCGAAAAATCTTTTTTCTTTTCATTACCAAAATACACATTAATATTGTCAGATGATTAAAATAAATGAAAGATTTTTAAAAATAAATTTCTCTTTATAATAGACAAAAATAATCTATAGTGATCAATGTAAAATATATTTTTGTTAACCAATTACAAATTGCAACCACACATCATTGGATTTCTATCTCAATTTGCTTTTGTGCAAAAGTAAATTTTTCTATTAAAATCTGAATCATTCTTCTAAAATAATTAATATTTTTACAAATATTTTCTGAAAAAAATTATAAATGTGTAAAAAAAAGATTGTAAGATATATGTTTTTACTTTGAAATCAAAACATAGATATTGGAACTGTCAAAATCATTGGCATGCATTCTCTTGTGTAGAAAACAAAAAACAACCAATCAGAGTAGCAGGTTCTTATCTCATTGTCATATTGATTTATTAGTTGTAAAAAATTTTAAAAGTTATCCAATACAGTCTTCTTGATAAAATAATGGTCAAATTGGCAAAATAACATTAAATGTGGCAGTTTGTGAGAGAATTAAAGCCATTTACAAAATTAATCTAAAAAATATTGACAATTTTCTTTTGATTAAAAAAGATTTAACACATTATTCTACATTAGTCAATGATTATAATATTATATGCATGTATAGCATGTAGCAAAGATCCACAAAAATAAGATGTTAAATTTTTTGTTACCACTTTAAAATGCACCCATCTTTTATGTGTCCAAAATTTGGAAAAAAGTGCATCTTAGGTGGTATGATATAGGTATACTGTAATCAGATTTAATAATGAACTCCAAAGATTAATGATAAACATACTGAAGGGCTTTTAACATTTATGAACCTATTTGGTAATATCTTGGTTGGGTAACAGCAATATTTTCTGCTTATCATCCTTCAGATATATGCATCCACCATAACTATACCTATATCACCTAATATTGACTATTAAAAGACCTGAGTTCATTTGTCTTTTTTTCATTTGGTTAGACTTGTACAATTAACCAAGGCCTATTAAAGTGTCACTTCATTAAATCTTCAGAAGCCAGTTTCAAACTTTTATTCTTCAGGTGTTAACAATCCCATTCCACACCATATAGCAGCTTGCAGATACATTAGACTCAAAGACAATATTGCACAACTTGACTATTTTACTTAAATCCCTTATTTAAGCATTTTTTTTATTTAATTAAAACCACATAAAGGATATTTACATAGTTACAAGAGATATGTAAAGTTCAATTTACACAATTTCTTCAAAGTTTCATAATATTCAAAGTATTGTTTTCTTTACCTGATACTTCCTGAATATTAACTTACTAAACACTCATTTCTAAATTGTCTTTCTTCTCTTTACCCATTGATTCATAGGCTGAAAAAGATGATTTACTTCCAAATTTCACATGCAGATGAAGCAGTTCCTCCCATATCCATTCTATAGTATTTTTGAGCCAATATTTTAAGCACATGTTGAAGTAATCATCCCAATCTCTATCTAGCTTTCTCAGCCAATTACATTATCAAATACTAATGTGCATCTTATTTCCCATATAGTTATCAAAGTATGAATAATTACCTTTGCATTATACGGATCGAAACACATCACATATTTTCTTAACAGATATTTGAGATTTATTATTGGCGTGTGAACTTTGATCTCAGTTCCCAAAATGCATAGCATTCCTCTACCAAGTGCAGGAATGTTTCACTGTTTTTCTTACAAAAAGTACATGCTTCATCTAAACCCATTCCCAACCTTTCATTAATATAAGAAGTTGTTGACAAAATTCCATTTATCAATTTAAAAATGAATTTCATGGATGTCTGTGGTGTATATATCTATTGAAATTTTTTTAGAACATTTTTCAATGAACACCCTAACCAAGAATTTTCATTGTGGTAAACTCTTTTGTTATATCATTATATTTTATGCCATCAAGGCTTTGCATATTAAGTTCATCTTGTAAGTCTTTGTATGCTATAAACATGGTGGCAAAATATGATCTTCTTTCAGCCCTCATTTCATTATAAAATTTCAGCAGGCTATGGGGTCAGTAGTACAGTTTGCTAAGTCAGCAGCTTGGTAATTGGCAACAGGGAAAAGGATACCTAATGAGTTTTTAGCTCAGCCTAAGTCGTTTCTTGGTCTCCCTTTATATTTATCCAAAACTAAGATGAATCATCAATTAAATCAGCTTGGTACATAAAAAATAGAAGAAAGAATTAATAGTTTTTCGTCATTCAAACTTTATGAAGTGACTAGAACTAAGATATTCAATGCATATCAATGGGTTCTTGGCTATTATGGGCCATGGTTGAAACTTTACAACAAAACCATTATAAAGATTATACAGAGAGTGAAAAAATTTATATGGAGGGTGGGGGAGAGAAATCAGTCTCCTCTCTACTTTAGTATTACAGCTACCAATAAAGGTGGGCTTAATCTAATTGATTCAAAGGCTTATGTTAAGTTTATCACTGCCAGAGCTTATTTGAATGTAGAGAAGAATCAGTCCTTTAGTCCCCCTAGGGGCAGGTAAATTTCCATTTATTAAAGTTTCAATCTCTTTTACCATGGGGTCTACATAAATAGCAAATAACAGTGCTACTAATGGTGAACCTTGTGGAATTCCTTTACCGGGTATGAAGAAGTCTGACCTTCTCATAAAATTTTTATAAGAAACTCTATTATTAGTGATATAATTTATTATTGCATTTAGGACGTATTGATCGTATTCAATCAGACCATTCAGGGCATTAAAGAGATAAGCCCAGTCAACCAAGTCGAATGCAGATTTAAAGTCTATTTGTAATGCAAAGTACTGGGTCAGATTCAAAGCTCTGGCATACTTGATTGCTTCTTGTATTTTAAAAGCTGCACTGAATGCTCTCCTACCTTTCACAGCATGGTGCGCAGTTGATATTTTAGAATCTATATCCTCAATAGATATATTTCTTAGGTCTTCGAATTGAGGCATTTTAATGGTCTTTTCTTTTTTAATGCTAAATATTACTGTTATTTATGTAGGGCCATTCAAATCTTTGCGAGCACATCAGATTAAAATATTTAGACATAGGCCTGATCAAAATATAATTCGTTTATATACTGAATATAAGAACGGGAATTGAGGCCTAATGTTAAGCGTTGGGGGTCGAGAGATCAGTACAGCTGCCTTACAAGCAGTTGTCCCGGGTTAGCAGGTTCGCTTCCCGGTCAATGCTATGATACATAAAAAAAACACCAATATATTATTCCAGATAATAAGAACAATATATATATATGTATCAACAAAATCTCGACTGAATGCAAATTCCTAAACATAAATGCAAGATCGTCCGAGCCTGCCTTAATTGTTATGGTTTTTAATAATTTATATTATCTTTAATTTCTCAATATTTTTAAATTAAATTAGATATCCTTCCTCCATATACCTGTTTAATTTTTTTCATTCTGAGTATTTCAAAAAAAGTTTCATAAAAAATATAATATTTTACATTTAATTCAAAAGAAATATACAAACAAAATATATAATCCCTTACAAAATAATATTAATTTTCCCGTCATTATATATGCAATTATTTTGCATATGTATGTGTGTATGCTTTATGAAGCGGATTTTATTTCCTTTCATTTGGCTGAGTGCAGTTTCAAACCAAAACTGCACTCAACTAAATAGAAGAAAGTTAAAAATTAACCCTATTTAATAAAGCATGAGAATGTATGCAAAAAAAGTCCCTTCCAAAGCAAGGAATGAAACTAAAATCTAATAAGACAATATAATGGTAATAATCATAATTAATACACATTTATTTATAATTTAATACATTATATATGTTGACAGTCAGGAACTTCAGATTTTCGAAATATATATATATACATATTAGTTTTTAGATAATGCTAATACAGTTTGTTTACAGTTTATCAGTTAGTTATCCATTTTCAGGTTTCCAATCAATATTTTCAGCTTGTTATTAACAGTAGGTTTCTTATTTCAATACAACCATCATATTCCTTTCTTCCCCTTTAGGCTGATCAGATACTGTCATACACATCTACGGGTCAATTAATGAGTATCAGTTAATTTTTCTTTTCATACTAGGCCTGGAACTTGTACTTCCTTCTTACAGTGCTACATACTAAAGAGAGAGAAATACACATTAGGAAACATAACCACTCATGCTAAGGAAGCACAAACTATTAATGTTTTGGGCCATTTTGTAAGTTTTGCAATACTGACAGTATTAATCTCCCACTGGCAAATATAACTTGCTGTATTTGACTTCACTATGGAAGATTGCAGCTACTAGTCAGTAGGTTGTTTAGTTTTACTTCCTTTTTTCTGTATAATGATCTGCCCTAAGTCCATGTGTTCACTCCGCTGACAACTATGTTATGACCTAGGTTAATTATCTCTGCCACTTTGTAACTTTATTGTTATTGCTTTTCGAAAAATGCTTTTCAAAAAATATGTTTTTTCCCTAATTTCGAACTGTCTATTTCCAAACTTATTTAATTCATTCATCTTTAATTACATTCTGTTTTCTTTTTTTGACAAAAAAAAAAACTCATTAAAAAAAACCAAGAGAGAGAAAAGAAAAGGATATATATATCATCTTTAAAATTTTGAATTCATTATTGTTTTTGAAAACAGATCATATTTAATATTAATTTAATCAGTTTCTATTCAAATTATTTTCTTTCAAAACAGAAATTTTGAACCCTTTTTATTTTCTGTTTAATACAATCCGAATACTATTTAAACAAAGAGAAATTAACTAAATGAGAGGGTGTTGACACATCCTAGCACTACAACCTGAATTACATTTACTTTTCTCTACCCCAGCTTATACACTCCTAATATAGTCTTGCTTGTAATATGTCCTACATACAATGGGCTACATCGTGTGTGTGTATATATAACATGATAACAGCCACAAACTTATTAAAACTAGCAATCTTCAATCGGTTAACAAAAAATTCCACCTCCATAAATAAAGGATCTCCATCTTTCCCTCTGTCTAAAATCTTAACATATACAATAAAGCTGACATTAGAATTATAACAGATTACATTTTTTATATTCCTAGAAGTTTAAATACATCTTGTTAAATAGGCAAATATAACCTATGTTGAAAGTGGACTAATAAATAATCATATTTAAATTTCAAACCTCATGGTCTCAATTATTATTTTGAAAATAAATGTGATTTTTCTCAAAGCTATGACACTTCAATGTGTTATCAACACAACTCGATAAATAAAGGATGGATTCTGATCTAAGATCTTAATATAAACCAGAAAGTTCATACTTGAAATGTAAAATATTGAAAGTTTTCTATACTTAAAGTTTAAATAAACCCCATATGTATGCATAAATGTATGTGTGCATATAGCAGCAACATATAGTGGGATTAGAGGAAAAACAATTCAATACTTCTCAAATTTTTTAAATATTCATTTCTAAAAAAGTAGTTCAATTAAATTAGTTTATTAAAAAATTAAATCAACCCTTTCATGTTCTAGAAAATTATTGATCACTTATAGAAATGTTTCCTTGTGATTATTAAGAAAAATGATTAATAATGACTTCTTATTAACATTAATGCCAATTTTAATAATGATCTTAACAATAGCATTTCGGGTGTGATTTTAAACCCCTCTACACATATTGTCAAACAATATAAACAAGATGATGAAAACACATCATAATTACTTAACAAATGCGCAGTTTTAATAGATGCGTTTTTTTTTTTTTTACATGAACGATAATCTTCATAACTACAGAATACTAACTTATATATTCCCAAGTTGTAATATATTTTTATTAAGTACAAATGAGTATTTGTAAATACTTGGTTTTAATCTTTGGCACTGCGCTCTTCTGAATATATTTTAATACTAGAGGGACCTCTCCACATCTAGATGCAAGATTACAACTTTAGAAAGATAAGAACAGTCATCTTGTCTTTAATCTAACTTTCTAATTAAATAGGTGAATCTGAAGCATCTTGATTTGGGAGCATGTAGTTGTTGATTTCTTTACTGTTTAAGTCCACTATTTCTTTTACAAACTAACATTCGTGAAATCTTGCGATTTACAATGAAGTAGTTTTTAAGATCTTTATTCTTAGAAATCAATAAGCTAATTAAAGTTGTAATATATATTTTTATTAAGCAGAAATGAGTATATGTAAATACTTGCTAAAAGCTTTAACCTTTGGCACTGCATTTTTTTGAATATTTTAATGCTAGAGGGACCTCACAAAATTCCCAAGTTATATGTCATCATAATTGAATATTTCAATATTTTTAGTTTTATTTAAACATTTTCATTGTGAACTGACATGCGTAAGTTGTTCATGTTCTTATAGCACAATCAATATGAACTTAACCCAATGTTTTAAATCAAATCAAATCAAATCATTGATTATGAATGATTTAACAATGTTTCATGTTTCTTTGGATCTTTCCATACATAGTAAAAAAATTTAAAAAAAGTGTTTTTTTTTATATCCTGTTGATTAAAGTATTGTGTCATAATAGCTAATACTGAAATGCTAAGTAAAGTTATAATTATTTATTAAGTAGACAGGAATTATATGTAAATATTTTTAAGACAAGCTATAACCTATATCAAATGTGCCTTGAAATTTATAATAGTCAAGCAATATCTTTATTTTGCCGATAGAGGGACCCTCAAACTACAACATAAGATAGTGAATTTTATAAAGATAAGATAAGAGTGGCCATCCTATCTTTAACCTAACTTTCCACTTATATAGGCCAATCTAAAGCATCTTGATTTGGGAGTGTGAAGCTGCTATTCTCTCCATTGTTTAAGTCCACTACTTCCTATACAAATTATCATTTGCAAAATCTTGCGATTTACAAGTTAATATTATGATCTCTATACTGGAAATATATAAAACTATTGTAGTCTTAATTATTTATTAAGAGTGCAGGAAGTAGGATGGCCGCTCTTATCTTCATAAAAGTCGCTATTTTGGGTCGTAGTTTGAGAGGTCCCTCTATCGGCAAAATAAAGATATTGTTTGATTATTATAAATTTCAAGGTGCATTTGAAATGCTAAATAGAGATTTTAATTTTATATTTAAATTTGTGTTTCAGATTTTGATCTTCCTCTCTTTATTATTTCTTTACCAAATGCTAAATAGAGATTTTAATTTTATATTTAAATTTGTGTTTCAGATTTTGATCTTCCTCTCTTTATTATTTCTTTACCAACAAAACTAAACAAATCACATGATCTTGAGAATAGAAAATCAATTAAGCAACATAGACCTGCTAATTTCAAAATTATACTAGTTCGAAAAAAAATATAAAAATAGACCCAATACAAAACAAAGAGGGATTGGAAAATTCCTTTTATTTTTATGATGTATTAAAATTTTAGTAAAAATATTATTGAAAGTGATATTGTATTGCATAAATGATTTGGGTCATTATTGTGCCTCAAATGAATGATGTATAGGCAGTTATAAAGATATAGAACTAGTGTCTTATATCACACTGGCAAAACATCATATAACCAAATCCATTTATTTCAAAAATTGCTTCCTTGAGACAAACTATTATCTGGACTATTATTCTATCTTTGAACTAATACAATGCCCTACTGATAAGCAATTACATAATTTTCTATTATTCCACATATTACCCTGCACAGTTTGGTGTAGTTGGTAGAGTGTCCAACTTGGGCTCATGAGGCCCCGAGATCGATTTAGGCAATAGTACTTCTGGGGTTCAAACTTCTTACAAACACCCAAGCAATAAAGCCATTAGCATATTTTTGCACATATTTAGTTTAAAGATTTTGTCCATCAATGTGACTGAGAAAGAAAATATACCAATTATTATATAATGAGCATTAATAGCTCTTAACAAACTTTTCTAAATATGCCTATCCCCAGACTGTTTTCTAGCTGTTGTCAGTGAGGTGCTAGGATATTCAGACATTAGATCTACCAATTCAAGTTCAGCACTTATCTAATAGTTAACTATTAAGTAGAAAATCTAAAATTTTGAGACATCTATATGTCTTCAAATCCAGCTATCTAACTTAAATAACCATATGAGACTGAACTAAGTTCAGACACACCATATATTAATAGCTTTAGCAATATAACATTGCCAAAGCATCAAGAGCAAAACTACAATAGTCATACATCATGTGACTTCCTTTAATAAGCTTGTACTACAAATCAAAACAAAGCAAAACTCTACATATAGTAATGCCATCTTGTGCTAACAAGAGCAATCAATGGATGCCAGAAGGCTTGTGCATAAAATCCCTATCTAGTGCCTACTCATTCAATATCCCCAGACTAGTTTCTGGCTTGTGGCCTTCATCAGTGAGGAGCCTTGGATCTGAGAGCACTGCACCTAGATCTTAGGATCTAATGCAACCCTCCAGCACCCACCTTTTAACTCTATTTAACTACAAAACTATGAGAATGAAATTGAAAACACAATTAATATTTTCAATCCAAGCTCAATAGCTTATATAATCATATGGGTCTGAACTCAATTCAGCACCCATACATTTTGGTGTCTTTGGCTCTTTAACAACCATAGCCACCATTATCCTATTAGGCAGGATTGGTATTAAACCACTAAACATCACATGATCACTATCTCATACTAGCACATAAGTGTTATTAAACAATTCAAAACAATGCAAAACTCTCCATATAGTAATGCCATCTTTTGCTAACAAGAGCAATCAATGGATGTCAGAAGGCTTGTGCATAAAATCCCTATCTAGTGCCTACTCATCCAATATCCCCAGACTAGTTTCTGGCTTGTGGCCTTCATCAGTGAGGGGCCTTGGATCTGAGAGCACTGTACCTAGATCTTAGGATCTAATTGTAGTAGAGCTTATTAAATTAGTCAGGTGATGTATGACTTGATTGCCTTGCAAAAATATGCCAATGTTGGAAAACATTATAGGAGCATTCCATTCTAAAAACAGTGAGTAAATTTTATTAAAGGCATTCTAGAATAAATAAATGATTGGTTTTATAATTTTTTTTATGAAAAAAAAGGTTAAGTATACTTATAAAATATGAGAAATATTATAAAAAACAAAGATGTAATTAGAATTTGAGGGAAAAAGCCCGAAGACTACCTTGCATTCACAACCGACGCGCTACCGGTATGTAAACATATATATAGATGAAATATAAATATTCCTGTATATATTTGTATGTGTCTATAGATTTATATACACATGAAATAATACGTCAAAAATTATATAAGACTAAGACAAGAAGCGTGAACTGTAATGTAAAATTAAAACCAAAATTAAAGAGAAGCACAACCACAATGATTGTAAAAAAAACTCTCATTGTTCATGGCATTAAAGAAAAAAAAGCTCTTTCTCTAGCTTCTAGATGACATATTTAATATAATATTTCTAACATTCAATAATAAAAGTTCAGTGAAAAAGCTGTCAAGCACTACATCAGACCTTGACGGCTTAATTAAAACGTCACCTCCATTCACAAGTTTAAAATCACTATTATTATGATATTTACCATTGCACTAAAAGAAAAAAAATACAGGTAATCTCTCTCAACATTTCTTTCATTTCAAACAATCGTTGTTATATCTTGATAAAGGGTGAACTACAAGAAAAAAAGAAAGACAGATTTTGTAATTATATTTTAAATTCTATGACCTAATACACACTTTTTTAAAAAAAAAAAATTAATCCCCGATAGAACTAAATGATGAAATAATATTTTCATTTCTTACAAAAGCACATACTAGGATGAATGCAGTACATTCTTATAGAGCGGTAGAACTGAAAGTTTTAATTTTTAAAAAGGGTCATTAAAAACATATATAGAAACTATTAGGTATTTTATCATCATCAGCAGCAGCGATCCCTCGTAAATAAGTATTGCTATTCTAACTCCCAAGAGAGTAAAAAAAAGATAAGATTAAAAAAGTGAATACATTAGAGATTACTTTGGTAATGACTATAGAAGCCAATCTATGAATCATTATAAGTCCACATATAGCATTTGCTATTTTGAATGTTACCTTTTAACCTCTTCTGCAGAAAACTTTCCAGTCCAAATTTTTCAACACTATGCCAAAATTGCAACTCTGCAGTGTTTTCTATCTTCTATCATATCTTTCCAACGAAAACAGTTATCAAACGCACTTCTTTAAGAATGTATTAGAAATAATCTTCATAATGTAAATGGAATCTGCCGCTCCCATGAAAACCAAGCTCGATTTAAATAGTAAAACACCTCTTTTAAAAAGACTTCTATTGTTCATTTGCTTCATATATCTAATTCACCAAAGTTCTATAGTTGACACATGAAATTTTTCTAATACTCTTGCATTATGTTAAGATGTCCAAATCTCACCTCCATATAATATATTAAGTAAAATATCAGCTCTACACACAGTTAACATAATTGTAAAAGACATTGCACTGTGATAACATATCCTACTTTTTAATTAAAAGATCGATTACAATTATAAATCATCAAGATATGAAAATAAATTACAATAAAGTGAGAGCCAAGCAATGATGAATTACCACTGATGATAACCAAATTTATATTGTATTGCCTAGTTATTCTACATTTCTTTGGATAGAAAATTTACATACCCATAAGAACAAAGCAATCTATACCCCCCCCCCAAAAAAAAAAAAACAACAACACATAAATGAAGTAAGAATGATTCTTTCTTAATTTATATTTATCAATTACAACCATGTTATAAATTCAGATATTACATATAATATATCATAAATTGTAAGTATTTAATGACAATTTTTTTCACCTCAGATATGCCTATTTATATGTATATAAAATTACCTCAAATTCACAACTCAACGAGATTAATCCGGCTGAGTTGTGAATTTGGGATACTTTTAATTATTTATAGATTAGTTTAGTTTTATGCCTTTAATGTTTATATATACACCTGGGCCTCACTTTATGCAGTAGATAGGTTCAACAGAAAACCCGCATTAAAAAAATTGCACAAAAATAGACAACTTACCTTGAAAAATGGGGGATATGTTCCAGTAATTTTCAGAAATCGCATAAAAGCAAAGCAACAAGGAAAAATTACTTTAAAATTTACATTAAAAAACTAAGGAAATAAAGTATGACTAATAAAAAATTTCAAATATTTGAAAAAAATTAATACAAGATAAACTTTTTTTACTTTTTTTTATTAAGTACAGTATTTAATTTTACACTTTTCATACATATTTTAATCATTACCGCTAGCGTTCGTTTGTAAACTGGTCAGAAATCAGATTTGATGTGAAGTATTGTGGCTTCTCCTTAAACGAAGTCAAGAATCTCTCAGCAATTATGCCCAGAGAAACCTGTTAGCCACTTGATTTTTATTCGTGATGTGATATACAACTAGTGCGACTTTCAGTCTTGAGTTGTGTTAATGGTTTTCTGTTTCTATATTTAAAAAATGAGATGCAATCAAAACAAAAAGATTATACATTATCATTAGAAATATTATTTTCAGTTTATAAAATCTTCGTTTTTTATTTTAAAAATCTAAAAGATTATTTATTTCTGTTAAATATAGCAAAATACGTTTTAAAAGTTTAAATTTTTTGAATATTTATTGTGATATTTTTATATGTAAGTATAAATCTATTATTATTATTTACTCATTAGTATAAATAGGTTATTTACATAGAAGCTAAAATTCTAAATACAGTTTCAGGCCATATTCACGTTAGCTGCTAATATAATGTTATATTTTTGAAGAAAAAAAAGTATTTTAAGTCAAAATAAGTTATTAATAATTGAAATTTCTTGATATCTAATAAATATAGTGAAATATGAAAGATATTAAGAAGAAACATGAATTGCATAACTTCAAAATTGCATTAACATAATCCACATAAAATGAGACTCAGGTGTATTATAACAGGATGGAAAAGGTGGAGTGAACCTGGAGTGATGGCAAATTCATCATCGCCCCAAAATATTTCAAGTAGTTTAAATAATGAAATTTAATACAAAAGTAATATAAGTAAAGTAAAGGATTATATTTAAGATAGAAAAGATATTAAAGTATGATATTAACATAATGTTAGATATGAAAAAAATATATAAGTATGTTATATTATAAGAGCATGAGATTTCTGAGAGATCAGCCCAGTCAATTCCTTAGAGCAACCATACTGTATTATAAATTCACCGGCATCATAATTATTAAAAATAAATATAAGTAACACTCATAAGTAATAAAATCCATCATCATGAATGATCAAAAATCAAAAATAAATCAAATCAATCTGATGACTGCATTTGCAATGGGTCTACTGTAGACCACTGTAGACCAGGCCAACTATTTAGCCTTTGCCTGCTTGGGGCAATTATTTAAACCATTAATTTGGATGCACAAACTAAAGAGCTCATCCATTAGAATACATAATCATCATCAATGCTCTGTCCATTTAGTACCATTAATGTACTGGTCAACTATAAACTTAATTTCTAAGAGACTAAACTCAAATAAGGGTAGTGCATGGATTTTAAAAAAATATATCATTATCATCACTGGATGCCCCATAAACACTAAGTCCATCCCCTTTTAATATATCAGGCAGTTATGCATGAAACTAGCTCAGAGAACATAAGTTCTATTACTGTAACTGTAATCAAGAGATGATATAATATAATATTCTAAAAACCATTTAGAATTTAGTCACTGGCATAATTTTAACAACTGAATTCAAGATTATTATTAATAATAAAAAATGATATTAAGGCCCTTTAGAATATGGCTATTGATTAATATACAAAATAAAAAAACTATCACATTGTGGTTTACATGATTAATCCAAAATTCAAGTTACTATACGGTGGTTTACATATATGCTCAATAGGTTTACTTACAACCAATCAGCACACAGACATGTAGCTTAATAATTTCTGAACATATTTAAAATGTCATAAAATAAAATAAATGAGAAAAGTTTACATATAAGTGTCTATTTGACATACCTTGATATTCGCACATAGATGTGCAGTACAATTGATTTACATTTCAATCATCGTATAAAATACAACAAATGATTAAAATTTAAAGATATCATATTTTAGTGATATATATATAAAGTCTTATCCTAGGTTTACATAAAATACAGACACACCATCGCACAGATGTGTGGTATGAGTCATTATTTAATATTTCATTTAAATTTATCAAAATAGTAAAATTATTAATTTTTAAACCATGTAATTAACATATATGTTTGTGCATGTAGAAATGTATGTATACACTGGTATTTATATCACATATTTCATTTTGTCACAACAAAATTATTAAAAATTATTTTTGCAGTTAATTCTTTGTTGAATATATATAAATTTCACTACTTTAACAATAAAAACTTCCCTTTCTTTTAAAAAAATACAATCAGTCTTGACAGGTTATTCTAAAAAGATGTTTTATTGACTCCTTTTTTTTTAAAAAAAAAAATTAAAATCAGCATTTAACAGATTATGTTAATTAATTATAACATTTTTAGAATAATCTATTCATTACTTTTTGACTTTTTTTTTACTCAAGTGAAATTATTTGCTTGTATTTTTAAAATGTCACTTTTAGGGAATTACTAATACAATTTCTTTAAATATATATATATATATATATAATCATCTATAAATTGATCCTTTCTTTTAGACATTTGACCCAAGTAAATTATTTACTTGTTTTATTTTAAGTTATACATTAAAATTTCATTTTAAGGAATTATATAAAAAAAAAACTCAATTTATATAAATATGCTTATCTGTGCTTCTCTGCATCTAGACATATCAGCAAATGTATAATTAAAGCTGAGAAATTTCTCTTGATATGATTGGTTTGTCACATTGGGAAAAGTATAATACAAGTATGGTTGGCATTCCATCAGTTCCCTTCTATCTAGGATATTGATAGATTTCAGGCCAGAATGTGGTTTTGTCCACATTAAAGGCTATGGAAACAGAGAAGTGGGTCTTCTTTCTAGGTGCATCTAAACTCCCAAATGGTGAATCAGCAGCAGCTGTTCCCTATGTCTTGACTTCATCTACCTCTGATCTATGTTAAATTTTCTGTCCTGATCTGGAGTACTCTGCTAGCTAGCTACTTCTGGCCAGCTATAATTACTGCCAACTGCTTCTCAAAAAATGTTATTAGCCAACTCTCTTCAAAAAAAATGACTAACCAAAAAACTATTAGCCAAACTTTTGTAATCTTTTTATCAACTCTTTCATAGTACCAAGGTGACAAAAACACTAAATTAATAACTGCTTTCTTTCTTGATTGTGTTTAAAAATAGATAATAGACATTTCTACAATTATCAAAAAACATGCTTATTTTTAATTTCAAAATTAAAATATAATATTAATATTTATTTAGACCTTTTTAAATGTTTGATTTATAATAAAATTCTATTTTAAATTCATAATTATTTAATCTTTTACTTATTCCAGGAAAATGTAGAAATATATCTACAAAACTTATGTCTGTGTTTATTTCTCCTCTTCCTTTCAACTTATATATATATTTGTGGACGCACATTATGTTATTGTGCACTATGTAACAGAAGTGTTATAATATATATTATGTAAAAATAATATCTTGCAGTTAATGGACTCATTTAATGGTGATTTGGCATAAAGCATCCACTTTTACATAATATGCACTCACTATGTTGGTACTCAAAATCTAAGATCAAGAAGTAGACATTATTTATAACATCTGAGTGGTTTTATATACCTCTAGCAATTTTCCATACTTGTAATATACACCTAGGTCTCATTTTATGCGGTAGATAGGTTCGGCAAAAAACTCACATTAAAAAAAATCACACAAAAATAAACTTAACTTACATTGAAAAATAAGGAATGCATTCTGTAATTTTCAGAAATCGCATAAAAGCAAAGCAACAAGAAAAAATTACTTTAAAATTTGCATAAAAAAAAAATAAGGAAATAAATTATGACTAATAAAAAATTTCAAATATTTAAAAAAAAGTGATATAAGACAAACTTTTTTTTACTTTTTTTATTAACTACAGTATTTAATTTTACATTTCTTCATACCTATTTTAATCATTATTGTTATTTGACAATATGCCGTTCATTTGTGAACTGGTAAGAAATCAGTGCCACCTTCAGTCTTGTGCTGTGTTAACGGTTTTCTGTCAACAATGTAATCGGTGATTAAACTTTGAGACAATGATTTTACTGATAGTTTATAAAGTTCCCAATATCCATACATACAACTATTTAACTTTCGTTGGAATTTAAGAGTTGTTCATTACAGCAAACTTTCTCAGATTTCAGCATTTTCTGATGTTTTTCTTTGTTTCACATATCAACATAAAATCTATGATTAAATAATTATTACTTTGTCTTCATTTGACAGATATTTTTGCTTACTACTGAAATACATTTTAAATGTTCACATTTTATTTCTATATTAAAAAAATGAGATCGCAATCAAAACAAAAAGATTATAAATTATCATTAGAAAGATTACTTTCAGTTTACAAAATCAACAAAATATTTGTTACTTTCTGATTATTTTTAAAAATCTAAAATAATATTTATTTCTGTTATATCTAACAAAATATGTTTTAAAAGTTTAAAATTTTTGAATATTTATTGTGATATTTTTATAATTGTAAGTATAAATCTATTATTATTATTTACTCAGAAGTAAGATTCTAAATAGCTTCAGGCCATATTCATGTTAGCTGTTAATATAACATTATATTTTTGGGAAAAAAGTATTTCAAGTCAAAATAAGTTATTAATAATTTTAATTTCTTGATATCTAATAAATATAGTGAAATATGAACTTCTTTATCGCATAAAAGAAAACCTGCATAAAAAGATATTAAGAAGACACATGAATCATACAACTTCAAAATTGCATTTAAAAAATCCACATAAAATGAGACCCAGGTGTACTGTAACAAGGGGATTAATATGTATTTAAACGTAAAGTTATATCCCACAAGAGTGTGAGAACAATTAGCAAATAATTTGATATTAAAACTTAAAAAATTGCTGAGGCAGACCTTTAATTCAGAGCTAGCCTTTGATAAAAGTATTATTTATAATATATTTTTTAAATGCATAATTTACAGTTTATGCAATTATGAATGGTTTCTGATAATGAGCATATTATAAATGACTCAATTTTAAAAAAAAACATCATTTTCTGCTTGGCACAATAAATTAAATATAAAACTTCATAAAAAAGGAAATTTAAAGACAAAAGTTCAATAACTTACAAGAAGGCTTAAAAATGATCGGTGCATTAAAACTGAAATGGAAATGACTTTCACCAATTGTGATTATTCTAAAACTAATTTTGGCACACTAAAAGCAATATATGAACCTGAGAAACAGTATGACAGTTCTAATAAATCTCGCATTGGCATTCTCTTATATGATGATAATGATAGTTTCCGCAAGTGGAAAAAGTAGTTTGATCATAATTTTAATAATACAAAAAATGAGATGCCAATTTTAATGGGATTTCAATTTTATTTACTCATATTTGGACAAAGTTATCCAGCATAGTGAAGTCAAAACAGTCTTTGTAATCTTAAAAATCGAAAGTCCGCATGTCAGGATGAAACACTTGGAGAAGTTTTTAAAATATGTTGGTAATATGTTAGCATCAAAAATAATGAAACTTATTAGAATATAAACACATGAAATTATGCCACATACATAAGTAGGTCATTATTGTTCCAATACTTAAAAATAAAGGGAATGTAAACATGGAATATTATTATTGTCCATTGTAGCAAAGATATTTTCAAAAATTTTGTTGAATGAATTGATTCCAGTTATAGATGAATAATTACTAGAAACTCAAGGCAAATACAAGAAAAGTGTCATAAGCAAAATAATAATTTATATATTGCTTTCATTAATTTGATCATGCCATTTGACTAAAGCAAACAAGTCACAGGCATTTTATAGCATTAATTGGATGTCTGCCAAAATTTATTCATATCATACCGTTTCTATATGGAGGAATGAGAGAACATTTTTTTTACTAAAGGTAAAAAATCTGAGTCACTTAAACTGAAAACTGATGTTAAACAAATATATATATATTTATTCTAACAATATTTTCAATTTTTATGACAGTAGATTTTGGAATTGTATATAGGCAAAACAACGAAGCACAGATCAAGATGTGAGAGATTTTATGGTGGAATTTTTAATGAGAATCAATTAAAAGCAAAAATGATAACTTTATTTCCATAATTCTGAATTTACACTATGCTTTTTCTAGTTTAATAGATGATTTATGTTTTATAAGGATTGATTTAGTGATAAATATTTAAAAAACTCAAATTCTTTTGGACAATAAGGGGGAAAAAACCAGTTATTTTTGATCTTGGATGGTTATCAATTTGAGAATGTTGAGGTATACATGCAGCAAAGACTAACATGCTGTGCTTTTAACAAGTAAAACATATAGAGGCTAATCAGAGTGAAATAACCTCTGCAGTCAAATTAGCTATGTATGGAGTTATTTTACCTAATTTACTGTATGGAAGTGAGGCTTAGACATGATGTTAATGTAAAGACATTAGAAGATTCAGTTAAAAAGGCTTCATAACAAAATTTCAGATTTTCTACTTAATAGTTAAACATTACATAAAGTGCTGGACTTGATCTCATATTTTAAATCTAATGTTTGAATATCCTAGCACCTCACTGATGAAAGCCAAAGCTAGAAACTGGTGTGGAGATAGGGATGTTCTGAAAAGCTTGTTAAGAGCTATTGACATGCTCATCATATAACATTTGTAATAAAAACTTGTTAAATAAAATCACGTGATATATGACTTGATTTCCTTGCAATTATTGTTATTGCTCTTAAGGCTTTGGCAATTTTATATTGCTAAAGCTTTTAATATATGGTTATCTGAACTTAATTCAGTCCCATATGGTTATTTAAGTTAAACAGCTGGATTTGAAGACATATGAATGGTTAAAAATTTCAGATTTTATACTTTATAGTTAAACATTGGATAAAAAGGCTGGGCTTGATCTGGTATTTTAAATCTAATGCTTGAATATCCTAGCACCTCACTGATGAAAGCAAGAGCTAGAAACCAGTCTGAGGGTAAGGACCTTCTGAAAAGCTTGTTAAGATCTATTGGCACACTCATTATATAACACTTTGAAAAATACAATAAAAAATTAAAAGATCAATCAATATATATTCCTTAACCTTGTAGTTATGATACTTTACAGTTTTCCCTATTGTAAAACCACATTGTCATTGGATTGGACATGTTAAATGAATGAATAATGGAAGACTTCCTAAAAGTATAAACAATGAGCATTGCCAATTGCTCAACACGCTTTGTGATAAATGCTTAGCCAGAGAAAGCATTTAAAATATCTTTGTCAGGAAACCCCCCAAACCTCTGACCATGGTTTCATGTTTTGGCACTCCTCAGAGTGGTGCTAGGGTAACTTCAGACACTATATTTAAAAATAGCAACCCAAAGCCAGCATTTATCTAAAAGTTATCTATTGAATAAAAAATCTGAAAATTTCAGACACATACATGTCTTCAAACCCAGCTATCCAACTCAAATAGCTATATGGGGCTGGGAGATCTTCGGCCATACCATATATTAGTACTCTTAGCAATATAACATCTTTCATCCCCATATAGCTATTTGAGTTGGATAGCTGGGTTTGAAGACATATAGATGTCTGAAAATTTCAGATTTTCCACTCAATAAATAACTTTTAGATAAATGCTGGATTTGGGGAGGTATTTTTAGATTTAGTATCTGAAGCTACCCTAGCGCCTCTCTGAGAAGTGCCAAAGCACGAAACCATGGTCAGAGGTTGGGAGGAGGGGTTCTTGACAGAAATATTTTAAATGCTTTCTCAGGCTAAGCATTTACCACAAAGCTTATTGAGCAATTGGCAATAACTCATTGTTTATATCTTACAAGCTTAAGAGAATTGAGTCATGTGATTTATGATTCATTTGAATTCCTAAAAGTGTGTTTTACGATTAACTTTAGCATGGTTGTTGTGAAAGAGATAAATCCTGTTATCTTATAAAAGATATTCTAAATAACAGCAAAATTGATTTATTGCACTTTCAAGATATGTCAGAGAAAAGAATGCACAATTACATATAGTATTGATCTACTATATACTTCAGAAAAAAAAAGTTTTCTACAAAAAAGTTAAAAGATAACACCACAAATTATCAAATAAAGAATATAATGGATCAGAGTATCATATATGTGAACATAATTGTTACCCTCAGAGTGGTTTATATAGTCATCACAAACTTATCTCTAAAGTATTATTATAATTTTTTGTATTATTTTTTTCCCTTTGAAATAGCCATTCCATTTATAAGAGATGCTGTTGGTGATGATCAAATTATGGTATTGTATATCAAAAATCTACTTATAGAGATTACACCAACACATTTAATGTTTTGGACCCAAATGAACTATTGACAATTATATGGATAACAGATACCATTGTAATATTTGGCATAATTCAACAAATTTACAATTATAATTCATAGAGAATAAGAAAATAAATTTGATCAGTACAAGATAGTCATTCAAATTCTTTACGATTATCCAAACTAAGAGATAAGTTGTGTAACTATTCAGGAAAAAAAAAAAACAAGTTACCTAAGATTTGTTAATGATACTAAACTTTTTTTAGAATGCGTAGTAAAAAATAAATTAGAGAGACAGAGCTGGCATAAGGAAAAATAGAAGTAGACAAAAATTATAAGTTATTAAAAATAGTCACACATAAAACTAAATTATCCTCTACTTCAAGATCAGCAATTTCTTTAACATAACAAGCCATTTTAATTAAATAATCTAACCAAAAAATTAAAAGAGCTGCAAGTATGGAAGTGAAAAACAGTTTGATACAAAACCTGAAAGTCTGAAAAAGCATGGTTGTACTCGAACGTTCATTTTGACCACAAAACACAAAAGAATCAGTGGGTATATAAAATTAAAATTCTGTTAAAAACAAACAACCAAAGCACAAAATTACTTTAATATTAATTAAATTTTTGATTTTTGAGATTCTAATTTGGCACAAGGTTGCCCTAATTTCAAAAAATAATTTGCAATTTTCAGTGTTAAACTACTTTCTAAATGAGCTCACATCATTAAGTTGGCTTCTTAGTTTTCTATTTTCCAAAATTGATATTGGAAAAGATTTTTCTGTTAAATAAGAAATGTAATAATACTAATGACAATAGTAATGAAACAAAACACAAGAAATTTTTATTTTGCATATATAAATGCTTATGAAAGGCTTTAACCTTTGGTACAACGCTCTTCTGAATATATTTTAACTCAAGAGGGACCTCACCAAATCTAGACACAAGACTACGACTTTATAAAGACAAGAACGGCTTTAACCTAACTTTCTAATTAAATAGCCGAATCTGAAGCTTCTTGATGTGAGAGCGTGAAGTTGTTGATTTCTTCACTGTTTAAGTCCACTATTTCTTTTGCAAACTAACATTCGTGAAATCTTGCTATTTGCAACGAAGTAGTTTTTTAAGATCTTTATTCTTAAAAATCTATAGGCTAATTAAAGTTGTAATATACATTTTTATTAAGCACAAATGAGGATTTATATATACTTATTTGTGCTTAATAAAAATATATATTACAACTTTAATTAGCTTATAAATCATGCGTAGATGAAAATATGTGAGCTGCTATTAACAATATGAACTAAAGATTTTGCCTATATTTAAACTCAGTTGTGCACCAGCAGTCAAACAAAAACCAATAAGAAAAATATTTATTTACAAATTGCATGCAAAAATAAAAAAAATCATTTATGTTTGGTATGATAAAGAGTTGCAAGTTAGGGTCAAAGAGCAGCGAGCAGCTGGCCAGAAACAAGTCTCCAAGAATACACACACCAATCATAGATCCTCTCATTGTAATAACCAACAGGATTACAAAATTAAACCAAAATTAAATATCACAATAAAAAAGTACTCTCATCTAAAAACTAATTTTATGGAGAATTCCCAGTTTGATTTTTTGGAAAACTTCTAGAAAAGTAAGTGATCACACAAAAACAGAAGAAAAAAAAATGAAAAATACGCTAAGAATAAAATGCAAAGATAGAATTAAGAAATATCAAAGTATGCAAAAGAATAAAAATAAATAATGAAATGAGTTTTATGCATGTAAATGCATTAACAAGAAAAAAATATTTTTCTTCAGATTTCCCAATAAAAACATGGGGTGCTTATATTTCAAAATATTCTTAATTGTACTTTAGACAAATAAATATTAGATATATTTTTTCATATATATAACAAAATAAAAAATAATATTAAGATAAAAATGTTAAATTGCAATTCTTTCTTGATAAGAATCCCATAAAGATTGATAGAAAGGGTAACTAAGGCTATTTCTAGATATGAGCACCCAACACCCAACTTTGGGTTGCATAATATCATGGATGATCTGAAAGCAGAAGAAAATTTATTTTTTACTTTTTAATGCATTTATGTGAATAAAGTAATTGTTTTAAAAATTTTATACTTTTTAGTTTTATGTATGCAACTCTGAATTATTAAAATTAGTAAACTAATTTAAATTAATCAAGGCCCACAACACAATATAGAAACATATAGACTATAAGCAGTATCTCATACCACTCCTAAGAAAAGTATACAAATATTGCTTCAAATTTGATTTATTTTATAATAAACATCATTTATAGAATATATTAAGATGTTTATATAAAAAATATAGCCATAAAATCACAAAAATAAAGAAATGAAATTACTTTTGTTCAACTGGATTTAGATGATATAAAATTGCTTTTTTGATTATTGTGGCCATTAGTTACAAGTTTAAAATGTTTAATTTGAAAAGTAGAAAAAAAATTGCAATCATTTGCAAAAGATAGAAAAAAATTTACAGCCATTTAGACTATTAATTGGTAAGAGATATTGCTAAACCTGAAAAGGAGGGGGGTAAAATTTATACTACATGAGATAAATTCAAACTAATTTAATTTTTGCAAAATAAAGGCATACTTTACAAGATACTGAGATGGGCGCCTGTTCAATTTAAGAAATAATATGAAATCATTACAGATTAAATAAAAGTGTAAAATAGATACAAAATAGTTAGTTGATTCAGTTTTCAATGAATAAAGTAGTCATAAAGTACAAGGGGAGCTGCTAGATACAGCTACCATCAAAATTACAAATAAAATAAAAAAAATTTCATTAACTTTTAATAATAACATGGAAGGCTAAAACCTTCACAGAAGCACCTTAAAAATGCTTATGTGAAAGCCAATCAGATGCAATAATGACTGCACATAAGCATTTTTAAGGCACTTCTGTCGAAGGTTTTATCATCTGCTAGTGCTTAATAAATTTACCAACTTTTAACTAAAAGTAATTGCGAATTCTTAAAAAAAAAAAAAATTGTTATCAGGATATGCAAAGTTTAAATTAGATCGGAAATGGTTAAAAATTGAAATAAGATTTTATCTACAAAGACTTAAAAACAAAAAAAGTTAAATAAAAATGCATAAAAATATTTAAAAAAAAATAAAATTTCTAAAATATAAATGGATAAAAAAAAAAAAGGATAGAAAGAAAAAAAACGAATGGAGTGGAAACATTTATATATATATATAAAATAAAGCTGAAGCAGAGACGGCACTCTTCATCTTATCCATACTATTAATTTTATTAACAATAAAATTTGTAATAAACAAATAAAACTATTACTACAAATATTCATTCAAACATAAATTCTCTTAATATATTACCTTATCATTTGTCTAAAATTTTGCGATGATCGCATTTTAGTAGTAATTATGTGTAGGATTATTTCCACCATCTAATATTAAGTCTTTAGAAACATTCAAACTGTATTTTAACTTTGCAAATACATTCAACTATTAATAATAGCACTCAGATCAGTTTATAACACAACATTTCAAATGGCATTATTCTAGTCTCTTCTTCGGGTATTGCTGACTTGATCTGAGACAGTACTAGCATCAGAATTGAACCTAAATTTTTAAATTTCATGAATATTAGAGTGTCATCTTAAATTCAATATTCAGGAATTTAAATATCCAGATTTGATTTCAATGTTAGTACTGGTCATGCCATAAACATCTAAAGAACTGAATATCACTTAAAATGTGTTATAAACTAATCTGTTTCTTTTTATTTTTAATATTAGATGATGGAAATAGTCAAAAATATAATTATTTTAATAACATGTTTACTTCCCTATACATTCTATACAACCTTAAATTATATCTCAAAAATTACATATTATTTAACATGTTACATTTAATAATTTTTGTTACTTGATCATTGTTTTTCTTGCATGTCTCATGAGTGCTTTATTTTATTAAAAGACAGTTCTATTAATGACTGTGTGGTAGTGAGTTTACACATATAAGTATTAGCTACCATATCATCATCAGTATCACTTTAACCATCATTGATCCACTGAAGGATGAAAGTCTCTCCTAAATCAATCCATCTTTTCCAATCTCTAACCTCTCTTCTCCACATCACCTCAATACATTTCCTTATTTCCTCTACCTATTTCACATGCTTCTCTTTCTAGATCTATATATATTATTGAATAATTGCCATCTTCTTACACCTTTAAGCAAATAATGTTTATTCTTAAAGATGTAAGAAGATGGTAATTATTTAATAAGATATATAGTTGTATATAAATAAGCAAAATTACTGAAGAAGAAGAAGTATATATAGAATTTTATAGAATCTTTCTAAATCTTTTACAACTTCTTGAATCTGGTTTAATATTTCAACTGTTCAACTACAGTCATCTCTTATAGCAATATATCCAGCCCAACTTCACTCTAGTTTCTTAATCCTTTCAATGATATCAGTAATATCTATTTGCTCTTACCCATATATTTCATTTTCAATTACTTCTTTTTACTGTACATGGATCTATCCATACTTCTTTGAATGGTCTGAAATCGTTGTATTGCTCTTCTGTTAAGGGTCTAAGTCCCAGATCCTTAAGTAAAATTAATAGAACCCATTTATTAAAAACCCTCCTTTTCAAACACATAGGCATTTCCCCTTATATTACCATATATTTAATAAAAATTTTAACAATAAAAGATTTAAACTTTTCCTTGTAGAATAACAAATAGTTTATTTTATCATCTCATTTGTAAAAAAATATATACTAATGTTAGTGAATTATTTCATTACGATGAAGCCAAAATGAAATATGCATTGGAAAAAAGTCAAAATGGTTTGAAAATATCTCTTTGACATAATAATTACTCATCTTTCTACAAGGTGTTAAAAAGGTTAAAAAAATCTTTCACTATTTTGTGTGAGTGGTATAAATAAAGGGAATCAAGCTGTGAACAAAAGCAAAAAGATTGGTATGTTCCTGAAGTATTAAGATTATACAAGGTGGAGAGACTTTCTGCACTGGCAAGTAGAAACAATATGGTGGAATTAAAATGATTATGAATTTATAAAAGAAAAAAAATTGAAAACTGTGACGCTTAAGCATGAATTAAGATGCACACAAACTATGAAATTCAATCAATATTTATTTATTACAACAAATATAAAAATGTACATTTATAATATATAATGTTATACCTTCACCTGATATTACTGGTTTAATATATTATTTGTTGCCATGGAACTGTAGAAGAAAGGCACTTCAGGTGCCCTTATAAGTTTATCTACCACTTCCAGCTGTACCATGACAGTGTGCCTTATGAATAGGTAAGTGGCATTTCCGGTGCTTCTGTAACAGCTTGCCTATCTAGCAGCTTCCAGTTCTAACATAAACTTGCCTCTCTATTCTGCCATATAGTGGACATGTATACTGTCATTCAGCTTTAACTGTCAATTGTAGTTGTCTAGATCTTGCCCCCAAATAGATTGCCCATTTATGATTAGATTCCTATCCATTATGAGAGCAATTCAATTCAATGAGCATCATTGATTCGAATTGCACTTGCCATTGGATGTATGTTATCAATTTGCATATTCTTTGGTCTGTGATGATAAATGCTCAAACTGATTAAGATAATAGAAAATCTGGACTAGTCTATTATTTGAAGGCAAGGTGAGATATATAAAAATCAAGCTTATTTATATCCAAGATCTATTCTAGCAGATGGTTCATACATTTGAATGATGGGGTATGAAAGTTATGTGCTAACATTTGAATATCACTGATAGTAGTTTAACACGTTAAACTTCTATAGTTGCTAACCTCATATAAATTCCTCAGTTAAAAAGACTGAGCTTACACTCATTTGCCATAAATTACTAAGCCAGGTGCTTGCATTTATATGCTTTTGTCATATCTTTACAAGGGATGGCTCAATACATGTTTGTTTCGACAATGGGCTCCTTTTAAAAAATGGCCGGTTTTACCTACATACCACATCTTTGATCAACTTTTCCCATTGAAATTTTATGAAAAAAAGTCTTTTATAAAATTTTAGTTGAAAATAAAAGTCACTATAGTTGCAATAAAATACAAAAAAAAAAAAAAACTTATTACATTCCTTAAACACAGTATGGATCAGTAATACAAGTCACTACCATCATATTCAACTATTGTCAATCCAGTGCAGGATAAAGATCTCTTCAAGTTTATTTCAGTCTCTCCAATCCATTGCCTCTTCTTTTCCACATCATATCAGCAAACTTTCTTATTTCATCTATCCATCTCATGTGTAGACTTTTTCTACATCTTTTAAATCTCTTGGTAATGCAACTCAAAACTTCAGAATCTAATGCCATTTCTTCTCTCCATATGTCCAACCCATCTTCACTTCAGTTTTAATTCTTTCAATGATAGTGATACCTATTTGTTCTTTCACCCATAATATTTCATTTCTGATCTCTTGTTATTCCTAATATACATCTTTCCTTACTTTGTTGAATAATCTGAATCTTTCTCTTCTGTTAATTGCCCAAATCTCAAATCCATAAGTAAGAAAACCCATAACTTAAAATGCCTATCCTTTCAAACATAAAACACTCCATCCAAATTTAATTCTATGAATAATTTCATCTAATTCTTGATTATCAATCTTTATGTTCTTATGAAAAAATCCACTGAATATTACTTTAGACTTATTTAGAATTTACCTTTAATCCTACTTTCATCTGATACTATTTTCAATTTTCCAAAATGTTTGTTCATTAAAAAAAAAAGATTATATATATACAGTATTTTTTAGTTTCTCTGGTATCAAACTGGTTTAACTATTATTAAGGATATACGAACCAGTAAATGTCAAATGCTGACAGTTTTTACTTTTCCGACTGACATATAAGTGGACAATTTAGCAATCTCAACAATCAATTCTACTTGTTTTATTGAACTTTTACATAGCTGTCAATTACAGATTAAAAGTATTTTTCCTGATCTTGACAAAAGACGGTGTCACGATCAATCTAATGGTCATTTATAAAATGATTGTGGATTTTAAGAAGAAATTCAATACGATTAAAAATTACCATTAATCAAGTATATTTATTTAATAACAAAATAAATATACGCAAAAAAACGTAAGGAGCAAAGGTTTAATGAATAGTTTAATTTAATGTGCTTAACTAGCTTTCGACTGGTGTCAGTCACAGACATAGCAATGGTTTAATAATAACTATTTCTCAAATCAATGAGTTTTTTTTTTTTTAAATATATATTATTTAAAAACATAGTGCGTGAATATATATAAAAAAATTCCGCACAGAAACAGACCGGACTACAATCAAGAGATAAAACTTCATCAACATAATGATATGCCATATATACTAGTTTTTCAATATTTAAAGTCGCCCCTAAGAGTGATTCTAATATGTATAATAGGGGCGCGGATATATATATATTTATGAATGTTTAATGTAAAGAAAGATTTATTACTGAAAATAATTACCCACGTAGAAATTTTGTTTCTGAAAAATATATAGTGTGAAAAGTAATAGATGTGCGGATATGCTTGTTAATTATATATATATTGAATAATATTTCCACCATCACACATTCTTTTCAAATCATATGAATAAAAATATAATAAACGTCAAATGACCCCCATAATGCATTTCTTAGTGAATCAGCAATCATCAGTTGTCCACATCACCGTCTCACATATATATCTTTATTATATGCACAGCATTTTTCAATAGAAAATTGTTACATTTTGATTTACATGTGTCAGTCTAACTCCACTCACATCTTTTATACTATCCATTCTAGATAAATATAGTAATAATTATCATTAATAATTTATTAAACTAGAAATTGGCTCTAACCCAAATTATTTAATATATATATATATAAGATGTATGAAACTTGGACACTTAACAGAAGAGCAATACAGAGACTTCAGACCACTCAAGAAAATATGGAGAGATGTAAGCTAGGAGCAACAAGAAGAGATCGAAAATAAAATACATGGGTAAGAGAACAAATAGGTGTTACTGATATCATTCAAAGAATTAAGAAATTGATGTGGAGATGAGATGGACATAATGTTAAAAGAGATGACAATAGATGGACAGTAGAAATCTTGAACTGGATTCCAAAACATTGCAAAAGATTTAGAAAGTGACCACATGTGAGATGAATGGATCAAAAAAGGAAGTGTGCAGGGGTGATATAAAGAAAAGACTAAAAATCAGAAAAGATGGATTGAACTTGGAGACACCTTCATCCTGCAGTGGAATGATAATGGTTGATGACGATAATATAAGATATTACACACGAAACAGAGAAATGTGAATAATTCCATGTGCATATGTTTAATTTTAAAAAAATCAGATATATTAATCTTTAACTGAGATTTAAAGTTTATATCTGGGCTAGAGATAATCTCTAGTTTAATAAATGATTAGTGATAATCATTATTGTATTTATCTAGAGTGAATAAGATCAAAATTATGGGTGGAATAAGTTTGACACTTGTAAATCAAAATGTAACAATTTATGATTATTCTATTATTCACTCTAGAAAAATTTGCAAGAAATTAGCATGGCCTAAATCTAAAATACTTTATGAAAATTAATTATATATGTAGAACTCACATTAAAAGCAGCATCAGACAGACTAAAATGTAGTGTGCAAAAGTTCTGTTTAATTATATGCAGATTTCAACTAATAAAAATAATATATGCACTGCTAAATATGTTTTATATTAGTGATTGTCTCCTCAAAGAATATTGTTTAGTTTTATATATATATATATATGAATACAAGAAACTCACATTTATTCTATTTGTGTTGTTTATTTTGATGTGACTTGGCTAGTATGTATTCAACCCCAGAATACCCAACAGGTTCAAACTATTTTAATTTGTAATGCTACTAGTTAAAACAGTAAAGCTAAAAGAATTAGGTACTGATTTAGTATACGTTCATGGCCATTTTGAATTCTAAGAAATGGCCCAAAATCCCAACTAACACATCCAGGCGATAAATGACATGTGGTCACGATTTCACCATTTGTTACAAAATCGCAATTTTCATCAATGATTAAAAAATTAAAATCCCAATTTCAAAGAGTTATGCTTGCAATTTTATAACAAATGATCATGATTGCATAATTGTAAGAAAGTTGCACTTTAATTTTAGAATTATTGATGTAATTATAACTATAAGGTTTAATCACGTGATTAGATCAAGCATAACTGTTCGAAATTTGCGCTTTAATTTTTTAATTATTAATGAAAATTTGCGATTTTGTAACGAATGGTCAAATTGTGGCCATGTGTAGATTAATCAATGTCATTTATCACATGGATGTGTTAACAGGAGTTTTGGGTGGTTCTTAGAATTCAAAATGGCAGTCAGAACATACTAAATCAGTACCAAAATCATGCTTTTCACTTTCAATGACTAAAAATGAAATGGATAATTATTATAAACTGTGTTTTCTCTTTTAAATGATCTCTCAATTAAAACAAAGATTAAGAATATCATCAGCATCAATAGTAATCTGTCTCATGGACAGGTTCAGAGAATAGTCACATTACCATGCATCAATTTTGCCACTCAGTTCTCTTTATTGCCCAGCTCTTCGATTCCATGAATCTTCCCTTATCTTATATCATCCGATAACATGATATATTTACAAAAATTAGTAAAATAAAATTCATTTTACAATTACATATATATATATATTCTTATTTCTATTTTTTCTTATAATTATTTCTATTTTTTGTCTAAAAGGTTCAATAGTATGTCCAATATACTGCAATATTTTATCATATAGATGGGACTGAGTTTCTGCAAAGGTTAATGATGATATGGTGAAGTTGAAATAGATATTCTGCACAGTTCGATGATTTTGATATGGTGAAGTTGAGATAAAGAATGCACACAAAAAACATAAAAAAAATATCTGCAGTAAAATGATTTTTCATCTTTCAACAAAACTTTAAAATGGATAGAAACCAGTTTCCACCTTGCATGAAAATGGTGTAATGGAATTTATTAAGCAGTCAATAGAGGCATGAAGATTCAGATATTTGATATCTCTAGCTTATATGAAAAGCAAAGATTATTGGTGAATAGTGAGAAAAAGTGATCGGGTATCTACAAAGGTGGGTGATTGTTATGTGAGAGTTAAGACGTGTGCTTCAATATTACAAGATACATAAAAAACAATACAATTGAATGGATGGTTGAAGAGTTGGAGTGTGGAGTAGATTGAAGCCTGTCCATTAAAATACGAGGATTGGATATCTTAATATATATCTGAGCACTTATAGCATATATGTGTAGAGATGGTATTTTGGACCAACTGATTTGCTGGTTTAGCAAGAAATGCTATATTGGTGATTATTTATCTTTTCAACATATATGTGTTCACGTGTATCAGTATTATGAGATAGAGTGGAGAGTGGTGGATCGTGTGAAAGTCTGTGCTCATATACCCTATATATTACATATATAGACACAGGTATATAATAAGCTTATGTATTTCAGTTAATACTGAAAGTATGTAAATTAAAACATATATATTTTATATACTAAACTATTACGGTCATAATACTCGATCATCAAGTTACCCAAACTAGAATTCATATTGGAAAATAATGCAATAGGTTCTGAGAATATTAAAATTTGTAAAATATAAAAATATTTTTCCATTAAGAAATATATTTTTATATCTTGTTTGAAGTAAATGTGTTTTTGTCTTTTTCTGAAAATTTAAAAATAATTCTAAGATAAACAAACTTGACAGCTTGTAACTTAGGTCACACAGAGGTACTTGTCTATATTGCGTCAATTTTCTGATTTTCTTATTTATTAAAAAATAAACTATAATTCATGATAATGAAGGGAAAAAATTTCATTATAAATACGAGAAGGTCGATAACGACATTTTCAATTTTAAATATAAAAGTTGCATGTACATATTACGCCTCAACTTTCCAAAAGCCTGATTGTACTTTAAAAGATTTTTTCATAACAAAACACTATACTAATTTCGTCATTTCTACTCATTTATTTTTCCATTTTAATAAAAAAAGGTGAAAATTACATTTCTTATTTTATTTCATTAAACATGAAAAATGTGTGTGTATATATAAAGTAGGTAAAATAAAATAATCTTTAAATAATACTCAATAGGCCTGCAAAGCAATGAAAAAACAGGGTTTGAATGGTTTTCCATCCTTACTTTTCCTTCAATCAACAAACATTCTTGAGAACTTTTACAAACCAATATTGAATTATTAGTTTATTCAAAAAAATTTCAAATTTTCTGTCTGAATTCAAACTCCAAATCATATGTATGGGCAGAAAATGAGCAACTACTGTCCCACACTGATGCCTTTCAAATGTATGTATATATGTTGTCAAACATATACATATATGTCATTACCATTTTCAACCCCCAGAAATTAACTCTGGAATAAAGGCAACTCTTCATTATGTCAGATCATCAAATATCTTACTTTGGCCACCATCTCACATTAAATATTTTACCAAGTCATTTACAATCTCTTGGAATCCAATAGACGACTTCCACTGGCCATCTGTTATAATATATTCTAGAAAAATGTCCAGCCCAATTCCATTTCAGATTTCTACTTCTTTCAATGAAGCCAATAATAATTATTTGTTCATTCATCCACATATTTCACTTTGGATTCTTTCTTATTAATCCCAATATAAATCTCTCCATACTTCGTGAAGTAAATTAAAGTCTCTATATATTGTTCTTCTCTTAAGAACCCTAATTTAAAATCTATAAGCAATAACTTAGTTAAGAACATCTATTTAAAAAAAATCTTTATTTTCAAACACAGTGAGATATTTCTGTTACTTCGATTAAAAAAAACTTAATCCATTGACTAGCTTTCCTTCTGTTCTAATAACCTGACCAAGATATTTATAGTGGATAAATTCTAATCCCTAAATATGATTTCCCTCTGAAAGAAAATTCATTGAACATTACTTCAGACTTTTTAGCATTTATCTTTAAACTTATATGCTTACTCTCATCTCATAACTCTTGCAACATATCTTATAATTCTGAAAGATTATTTGCAAAATTAACTATATTTTCTGTGACATTTATATAATTTAAATGAGAACCATGTACTTTATTCCTTTTGCTTCCCATTTTGATTACTAAGCACTTGTTATAAAGCTGCTGTAAGAAGTTTTGGACATACAAAAAATAACCCTTTTGTACATTCTTATCAAAATTATTTTCTTAGTAATATCATACAATCTAATCACTGCTGTTGCATTTTGACAAATATTCTGTAGAATATGATAATATCTTAGTTCTATATTTTGATGGAATAAAGCATTAGATTGCAGACATGTTTATAGAATCAAATGTTTTCTCCTAATCTACAAATCCAAACCATAATGGTAGCTCATACTCATCTCCTTTTAGCATCTTTCAAAATTTGGATGGGATCCACTGCGCAAAAACCACTATACTGTTCTTTTGCTTGCTTTGAGTCTAAAGATCCCCGAAGGTAAGTTGAAATTATTTTGGATAAAAATCTTGTATAAAACAGATATAAGATTAAAAGATCTGTGACTTTTAATATTTCCTTTATCACTTTTCTTACATAGTAATATCATTAATGAATTCTTCCAATTACCTAATACATGTTAATCAGTAGATCTTTGGTATATAGTTTTAAAACAATTTTTTTATTTCTTCATCTGCTTTGTTTAAAGATATCAATAATAATTCCACAATTTTCTAGAGTGTTTATCTTCTTCAGAGATTCAATTTCATATCTTATTTTTTCATTTAAAATGCCTTCCAATTCAAAAAAATGTTATAATTGTAACAAATTCTTTGTTTTCGTTTTCATTATTGCTACAATATTCTTTAAGAAATTCTTCCAAATATTTCACAATGTTTTCTTGTTTTATTAATAGTTTCATCTTTGCTTTTTGTTATATTAACAACTTTCCTTCCAATACCATGATGTTATTTTATATTTCTGAGATTCTGTTCTTCTATGGCCAACCTTGTCAAATCACAATTACATTTTCTTATATCATCATTAATTTTTCTTCATGGATTATTTTAAAATATTACCATTTTCTGTTTCAGTTGAAAATTTAGTGAGAAATTATACATATATGTAATCTTGTAATTGAATATTAATAAATATAGTAACCAAATATATGTAAAATACAATTTTAAAAAACTTTTATCCACTTAGGAACACTTTTGACTACCCTCATAGTCTTTGTCAACTAACACTTTCAAAGGCTAATCTTCCCACAATTCAGTGATTTTTACATTTGCTGCCTATCTGTTTATTAAGTCTTGCTTATATTTATATATTAACATGGCTTCATTTATTTTCATTTTGTTGTTGTTTCTTTCAATTTGCAATATTTTTACATTATTATAAATCAAATTAAAACCATATATACATAATCTATTATGGTCATAAAAACCCGATGCTGAAACATTATCATTACCATTACAATATTGTTCTCTTTTATTTTTACATTTGCTGTCTGTCTGTTTACTAAGTCTTTCTTATATTTATATATTAACATGGCTTCCTTTAGTTTCCTTTTATTGTTGTTTCTTTCAATTTGAAATATTTTTACATTATTATAATTCAATAATAATAATAGATTATGTATATATGGTTTTAATTTGAATTATAATAATGTAAAAATATTGCAAATTGAAAGTAACAACAATAAAAGTAAAATAGAGGAAGCCATGCTAATATATAAATATAAGCAAGATTTAATAAACAGACAGGCAGCAAATGTAAAAATCACAGAATTGTGGGAAGGTTAGCCATTGGAAGTGTTAGTTGACAAAGACTACAAAGATAGTCGAAAGTGCTCCTAAGTGGATAAAAGTTTTTTAAAGTTGTACTTTATGTATATTTGGTTACTGTATTTATTAATACTCAGTTACAAGATTACATATATAACTTTGAAGAAATACAGACATCGAATAAGAATATCATTAAATATATATTACAGTTCTTAGTAGAATACTGATTATCTTCTGACTGATTTTAACCCTATTTGAAATATTTTCAGTTTACAAAGAATTTTAAATTATTTGAAACATTTACTTTAATCACAGAAGTGTTTCTAAACAATTAGGAATACCAACTGTTAATAGGGTTTTCTCAAGTTTTCTCTCTACTACTGCATTAAAACTCAACCTATATCTCACCAATCAATGATTGCTTCCTATGTTAAATCTATTAAGAATATTACAATCTTTATATATATTTCTGTTAGTCAAAATGTAATCCAGTTCTGCTGTATCTTCATTTGGATGCTTCCATGTCTATTTTTGGTTACCATTTTTCTCAAAATAAAATTTCATAATATATAGTTATATTTTTACTTCAACTTCCATCTTGTATCCTCTCTCATTTCTGTCACTATCACTAAATTTATCCTGTTTGCCTAAATCTAAATTAATTTACTATTACGATGAATAATTATTCTTGCCATATGCCACCCATTTACAAAATATTTTTCTTACACTTTTTATTTATAATAATTACCACACCACTTGTGTTTCCAATATTTGTGCTTTTTGGTGAAGTACATGCCCACATTTTAAATCAATTGTCTCTTCACATTTATTTTATCTTCCCAAAATTCAGCAACATCCCATTTCATATTACACAGTTCTTCCTCACTTCAAAGTGATCTGTAGTATGAAGTAGTTAAATAAAGGGTCATCAAATGGAAGCCTATATTCATAATCAGAAAATTCTGTCATCAATTATCGATTATTATTTTGGCTGATGACTTTACATCTTTCTTGAAATAAGAGTCAGAATACAGTTTTATATAACCAGATTGGAACTATCTAAAAATATCATGACAACTCGATGTTCCCATTTAAAAAAAATCCTTAGGGTTCTTGGTCTTAAACTTAAGAATTATACAAGTTCGTTGATTAAAAAAATTATCATATAGTATTATACTGTTACAATCACTAGATCATATGGAGTTGACATTAAGAATTTGTTCTGCTACAACTCTTTCAGACCTCAATGACAAATCAAAAGGTATTTTAATTAACAGTAAACTCCTTTTTTCAGCAATATATCCATATATAATATATCATATGATGGAATTAAAATCCATTATGTTGTCTTCATAAAATACTTTAATATAAAAATATAAATATAGTTGTCTATAGTATTTATTTATATTTTTATATTAAAATATATATAATATAATATTTAGCAGATGTTCAGATGGATATATTTAGTATGTGGAACTCTGTATACTATATATATATATTTCTAAATTATTTTGTTTCAGAATAGCATTATTTAAAACATCTTTTATGTTTTCCTGAAGGTTTGTGATGACGTGTGTTTTAGTTGGATTTATATATTGGACTATTTCTATCATCTAATATGAGTATTGAATGTCTTTAGAAAAATTTAATGATTTAAATATTCCAAATACTTTCAGCTGTTGGTAATAGCACACATGTTAGTATATGCACAATATTTCAAGATATATTATTCTACCCTCTTGTTCAGGTATTGCTAGGCCTGACCAGTGACAGTACTGAGAATAGGAATTGAACCTGGACCCTTAGATTCTTGAATATTGAATTTTAAGGTAATGCTCTAACCAAATGGGCATTGTTTCTTGATGAGAGGCTATTTATGATATTTTTTTACATATAATGATTGCCAACCACAACAAAACGTTCATGAAAGCCATTATAAGTATTATAAAAAAAATTGCTTTAAGACACATTAATTTTAAACCTATTAGTAGAGAAAACTGAGATTATTTTACATATAAAATAAAAATAATAAAATCAAATTTTATGTAAACCTTCCAATGGAGGTCATTAGCAGGTATTCCTAGCTTCTTTTGGCAGTGGATCACTCCTCTTTTTTAGGACAGAATAGTGCAACATTATGAATGATATTATCCTTTCTTCTTCATGTATAATTGGCTAATCAGCGACAGTACTAGCATGCAAATTGAACCTGATCCTTTAGATTCATGGATATTAAACTTAGTAATGCTCTAATCGACAGGTAATAGTCTGTCAAATGCAACAGCTAGTAAAAATTTCATACACGTATCTAAGAAAGTCCTCCAATTTCTCCACTCCTAAGAATAAGGCTAATTAGTGATCTTCAGACTTTATATATTTTCATATGAAATTGACTTATGAAATTATTTGCCATTGTCATGTGAGCACCTTCTTTGAATTTTCTTTTTTGTTCTTTTTCTCCTCTGTCCAATATTTTTGTATTTTCCCAATTGAACATATGTTCATGGTATGTACAGTTCTGCTACATGAGTATTTTCCTAACAGCTGAATGTATTTAGAATGTTTAAATAAAGTTTGAATTTTTCTAAAGATATTCAATATTTAATATCGTTCAACATATAATTATGAATAATAAAATCAGTTTCAATATAAGGAATTATTCCCAAAAATTAACCCCCTGCTCCACAAGAATCAACATATAGTTATAATAGATGTTTTGCTTTTTTAATATTTTTTTTTGCATGCCAATGCAAAGGAAGTTATTGCATAAATATAGTTCTTGCATTTATTAAACACATTCATAGCAATTAGGTACATAAAAGGATTCCATCCCAGAACTGAACACATAGCTGTGAAAATAAGTTTATTAAACTGATTATTTTATAGAAGATAGCTGCAACATACTTCATTTATAAAAGTAATTTTTATTACAAATCATTTGAGCTATGGTTTGCCTGAAGGTATTGCGATTATCACTTTTGAGGTTTTTTTTCTCATGTGTCATAGCATCAGCCGGGAAGAGAACCTGCTATCCCAGGACAATTGCTTGTAAAGCAGATGTCACTGACCTCTCGACCACCAATGCTCGACACTTTTAAGTTATTATTTATTTATTTATCGTTTTGTGCACAAACCACAATTGATTCAAAATTGTGCATAACAGAGTACAAAGTATATAAATCATTCATTTACTCCTTCATAATTAGATCCTTTTGATAATATCTCTCAAATTTTGTTTCAGAATCACTCTTACTAGCATATGTCTAACATAATTTTTACTCCATTTGGCTTATTAGCCATGTATGTATTGTTTTAGGAATAAAACACGTATATGCAATATCAAGTAGAACAGTTACAATTCGTCACCTTTACAGAGGAGATAGTTATTTACTGATCTGTTCCATATACTGTATAACAAATTTTGCAAATCTAGTCGTAACTGAAATTATCTTGTAATTAACTGCATATGAAATTTTTTAAATTTTATTTTAGATACCAATTACAACAAAACTAATGCAACTGTATTATTTTTTAAAAAAAGTATGCTAGATAATGAATAAATAATGAATATAAAACTTGGAATAAATATTTTACTCAGATAGGATGATCATAGCAGTTATTACATCAAAGGCTTCATATTATCGTAAATATACATTTTACCATTAGTATGAAGATATTTCATAAAAGTTATTTTGAATTTTCTAAATTATACAGTCAAAAAAAAAACAAATATTTAAAATCAATGGGTCAAATTCATTGTTCGAATTGAAAACGTGTGATATCGCAAAAAGCCGGTGATCATTTTCAAGATCCAAAACTTTGAATAGCATTTAATATGTGCGTAGTTATACACAACTTATTCATGTACAAACAGCCACTTAACATTGCTGATGGTCTGTTTCTTATTGAGCCAATTATAAAGCATTTCATTCCATAGTTACATATACACTGTGTGTATGTACATTTATATATTTGAAGTTAAATTGCTAAATCACTTGAATATATAAATATATATTAATTCTAACATTCTCACGGATAAATGATGAATTCATAACACTATCTAGTAAAAATATAATAGCTAAATAACTGACGTTTCACTACAATAACAAGTTCTTCTCAGAGCTTCTTTCTCAAATCATAAGAATGTGTGTGAGATTTAAAATCATTTTTTTCTTTTATTATTTCTTCCTCATACTCAAATTCTATTGGTTGAGAAGTTTTAAAAAACATTTTATCCTCCAATAGTTTTTTCCAAGTATTGTTAATTTTCTTTCATTCCCACTTCTCATTTACGCTCGTGGACCTTTTAAAAATCTCTATAGCTTTCCTACCAGTTTCTAGTCATATTGTTCAATTTTTGCCGTAATGTGTGTTTTATTAAACTTGATGTCATGGTTAGTTAATTTTTTGTTTGAATAAATGGCTAATGAATTGGATTTTGCTCTAGTTGTGAAAAGGTGATTTCCATTCTTATATTTATTCTACGACTGGCCTGTCCAATGTATGAATGTGAACAAACTCCACATGGAATTTCATATACACTATGACACTCCAAAATAATTGTATCTTTAGGGTATGGAAATACTTCATTATTATTTTTTAATGTAGTGTATTTGTGTCGGTATTATTTTTCTTTAAAACATTACCGATTTTATCAGTTACTCTCTTTATATACGACAGAACTGTCTTAATTTCTGAAGTATCAACATCTTTTTTCTTATTATATGAGAAAGCCCTATTAATAATCCTGCGATCAAACCATTATGAAGAAGCATTTTGTTTAGTAGCAGAGATATCTAGGTGAAAATGGCTGTCATCATAAAATCTCTTATTTCTATCTAACAACATCTTTGCAACTCAAAATAACTGTGCTGGATGATAATGAGAAGAAAAATGTAAATATATGTTGTTGTTTTTTCTAATTTAACAACAGTTAAGGAGGGTTAAGGAATTAACCAAAAGTATTTCTGCAGATTGAAAGACTGTATATTTATATTTAATAAACATTATATTTATGACATATTATTACAATATTCTTTAATTAATGAAATATTTTACTTGTATTAAATATATATATATTATAACGATCCAAATGGAAGTGGAGATCGAATCTAACCGCAATCTGCACTACAAGGGCGCCATCTAGGCATTTGAGCCTAGAAAAATTTATAAAGTAGGCAGATACGTGCTGTTAAGATTCCACTTTATTTAAATATTCAGATCGTTAGCCCAAGTCACTAGCTCATGGAGATGCAGAGATAATAAATAACTTGTTTAATTGCATCTTAAATATATATATAAAAAAAATAAAAGCCACTGCCAGTAATTAATACAGAAACAATATTTATTAATGCACGTATAAATAACTTTGAGGAATACATTTAACATTTTATATTTTTATATTAACCTTCAATTTTAAATAGATTGCAATAATGAATTTAATATTTATTTAGAGGGTCAAGTATGAATAGACTACATAGATCTGCATTTGAAAAGAAAATATTCTATCCCTTATTTAACCTTAGGCCAAAAGTTCGCAATCAAACCAGCATCAAGCCATCTGATACATTAATGTATTCAATGTAGCATGAAAATACAACAGCACTAAATATACTATACTGTCAGGAATGTACATCTGAACAGTATAGTTAGAGAAGACATTGTCTCTCTACCAAACAGGAATGCTACATCTGTTGGTGAGAAGAACAATAAACAAAAAAATTCCATAGGAATGGCCCGTGTCTTCCTATCCAATTCCATTAGGCGAACAGAGGGTGTGCGGCGTATATATGAAATCCTGCCTGTAGTGGATCTCCTGCTACATTTACTAATTACATCAATACATCTAATCCATTGACCCAATTTAACTATGAAACAAATAACCTAAGATTACCCTCCCTTAAACTATATATATAACTTTACAAATCTATATAGCCATTCACGCCCGACTTAAATGTAACCTTTAGATACGTTCGCACAGATGAATTTTATACAATTTGTTTTATAATGTTGAGTATAGATCGGCTGCATAGATTCCACGATTAAAAACATTCCAAAATAAACATAACTGATCAAAATACAAAGTCATTGATAACGCAATTGCAGAGGGAATACAAGAAACCCAATGGTATTCATCATAAGATACCGCATCGACATCGATGACCCATATATTCTAATCGAATATGAAAACCACAACATAATTAACCGCTAATGAATCTATGCAACGTCTATACCCAACTTAAATTTCATGCATTTAAATAATTTATATAATAAAAAAAAAGAAAAATGGAAATGATTTTTATCAAATGCCAAACACATAAAATTAAACATTATTAATTGATCTAAAATCTTGCAAAAGTCAGATAAGAGTCCATTTTAACATTTAAGTTAGCTTGTTTATTAATTTGTCAAACCCGGATGAAAGTTCTTAATTATTCTTTTTTTTTTATGATTTTAAAAATTGTTTAGTTCATATAGCTTACAGTAGAATCCAGGTTCCTGTTTTAATTCCCGCGATGTCTCCATTGAAAGATCGATCTAATGTTCTGGAGGTGGCATTAGCTGGATCCATTCTGGTATCACAGTCTTTTCATTTTTAAAATAAGTGAGAGAGAACGACAAGTGCGTCTTGTCGTTCGTCTCACCAAATCAAGTTGGAAAACTGTCAGGAAAACTGTATTTCTCTTTTTATAGTATCCACACAGATTCAACCAACAAAACGTCACTAATCCATCCTTTTCATTCAAGTCCGGGCTGAGGCTTGGTGCTTCCATTGGTCAAACTAATTTCTCTTTATTCTCTTATCTAATTTTCATCTGACTTTTTAATTGCACAAGAGCCCAAGGCTAGCTTGCTTTTCAATTAATAACCAATCATTTCCATTTACAGATTACAGGAATTAATTAATACCTGTTTTTATTTTAACTTATGTTAATTCTTTATTAAAATATTTTTATATTTAAATCTTGTATTTTTTTTATTAAAAAATACGTTCAAATATCCTTTTTTTATCTATAAAAAAAATATTTTTAAAGTTTAGCATCTGTGCGAATATATATACGTTATACAAACATTTTAATTTTAGCGCCTAGTTTTTTTTTCTTTTTAATACATTTATTTCCATTTGCGAACTTTAAGATTTTAGTCTTATAACATAATGATTAACACATCCATCTGCCATGTCCATGATCTAAGATTCAAATTTAGCCCAGATTAAACTTGCAAAAAAATAGCAACATCTTTATGCAATTCCACAAAATGCAATGCAAGCATGAAATAAAATTAATGAACCCAGATGTCAGTAAACTCATTTTCATGTCTAGTTTCTGTTATTTTGACATTCTACTGTAGAAAGCATAACTTTCACTGTACCTATATAATGGATAGCCATTCTTTATCCTGTTATTCAAAATGACCTAAAATATTCCTACTATAAAACTAATATAAGTTGGAGAAATCTAAGATGATAATAGTTTTAATTCCTTTTGCCAATATCTGGCTGTGATTGGAACATTAAAGTACTTAGTTCATGATCTAGTATCAGATATATATGAATGTATGAACAATTGACTTGAGCTCAATTTTAGAATGTTTGAAAGTTTCAAATCTTAAGATGATGCAGATAAATGGAGATGCTCATATATAAATAGTAAAAAAAAACATCACCATTAGCAGAAGGCTGACAAGCCAAATGTATATACCTAGTTTTACTATCATTCAGTGTTCATTAATTTTTTAACTGTTTAACCAGTGCACCCAATCACGACTCTCTGTTTTAACCGGCCAGATACCCTGTTCTGTGCCAGATAGTGTGATCCAAGATGATAGGTGTCTGGGATAGAGAAATTACAACTGTTAGCATTCACACTGATAAACATTCAAAATCAGACCCCTTTCAACTCTCTGACCTTGTTTTTTTAACTACACCTTAATGTGTCCTGTGACTCAGAGTCAATCTTTTCAATGTTATGGATCTGATTTTCTGACTTCCCATACTCAATCAACCAGAAGGGTTCATTAATTTGAATCAATGCTTGTATATAATTTTTAAAACTTAAAAAAAAAATCTCAGTGTAATGGAATTTGGAAAGGAGATGCTCATATATAAATAGTAAAAAAAACCTCACCATTAGCAGAAGGCTGACAAGCCAAATGTATATACCTAGTTTTACTATCATTCAGTGTTCATTATTTTTTAACTGTTTAACCAGTGCACCCATTTACGATTCTGTTTTAACCAAACAGATATCCTGTTCTGTGCCAGATGGTGTGATCCAAGATGATAGGTGTCTGGGATAGAGAAATTACAAGCATTCAGACTGATGAACATTCAAAATCAGACCCCTTTCAACTCTCTGGCCTTGTTTTTTTAACTACACCTTAATGTGTCCTGTGTCTCAGAGTCAATCCTTTCAATGTTATGGATCTGATTTTCTGACTTCCCATACTCAACCAACCAGAAGGGTTCATTAATTTGAATCAATGCTTGTATGTAATTTTTAGGACTTAAAAAAAATCTGTGTAATGGAATTTGGAAAAATCCAAAGTACATATTCATTTTTACTATCCTTTTATCCAAAAAAGGCTGAATCAAAGAATTGCAAACAAAAAAAAGTATTTTATTCTGAAATAATTGGAAAATAAAAATGAAAAAGAATGTTTTGAATCAGAAATGTATAAATTATAAATTAATGAGTGTTAAACTATTCCTATAACATCATACACTTTGTTTTAAGGCCGTTTAAAAGTCACAATAATAAAAGAAAAAGAGCAATATGATGATTAAAATACTGATGTAAAACTTCTTAAAAAGCACAAAAAATTGTGGAAGATTACAAGGTAGGAGTATAAAGTAAGAGAGAGGTGCTTTTACAACACAAAAAAAAAAGAGTTAAAAATCATAACAAAGAAGTTATACAAGAAAGGTTCCAGATAATAAAAATAACTTTCCACAAGATGATACATGTGTAAAAATACTTGGGTCTCATAAATTCTGATTATCCCTTAGTACTTGTAACGTTGAGATTAAAGGCAACTATTGAACTGTTAGTTTTGAGAAGAATTAAAAACAACACTAAAATAAGAGTAATAAAAATGATTAAGTATTGAGAATTTAACAAGAGGGATGAAAAAGAATTAGTAATTTCAAGTGATAACATTAAAAAAAAAAAAAAAAAGGAAAAGAGAGAATGATTTTAATAAAATGATCTAAAAAATAGGGGTACTTAAAACTATTCAAAAATAAATAATGATGAAAAACGATTGTTAAATGATTATGAAATTTTAAATTAGTTGAAATATTAATGTTTGCCAAATTATTTCTGGTTGAAATTTCAAGCTTCTGGTAGCAGGTTATAATATTCATCTCACCATGCTCAAATGTGTGTGTGTGTGTGTTCTACTCGTCATAAGGGAGAACACAGTGCTGATGATAGTATAGAAAAATCAAAATTAAACATAAAGGGATTTGATAACATATGCATTTTAAAGTAAAGCATTGCTTATTTATACCTATATTCAGATATTATCTACTGAATATTTAATCCAGTTGACAAGGAGAATGTGGTACAATCAGAATTAATAGCCTTGTTTAGATTAGTGTAATGGTAGAATGTTAAATTCTGAAGCATAAGGTCCTCATATCGATTTTGTTTCGGGCACTTTCGGCGTTCGAACTTCTTATGAATTCCCCAAGCAATAATAGCATTTGGTTGGATTTAATGGGATTCAATTTGTTAAAACGTGCACACCTTAACATGATGGTTACATACTTAATTCTTCATAACTAAATATATATAAAATATACACATCATTCAAAGGTCTAATAAGCATTTAAAGTTCAACAATTAATTAATTCGAGTCCGTGATTGTTCGGCTAACAGCGGTCCTTTTGATGAAAAAATAATCTAATTTGTGCAAGATTATTGTCAACAAATAAAACGAATGAAAGAAAAAAAATATATTAAGAGCTATTTCCACAGCAAACAATAAAATCAACCTAAGAACAGACATTTTTTTTCTTTAGTATCAATAAAGAAGAGTTTTAAAAAAGAATGTTTTAATCGTTTTAACTTACCAGTGGGTTTGACGCAGTCATTCCAGTCGAAACGTCCAGTATACATTTGCTGTTCAATAGTTCCTATAATCGGATCAGCCTTCTGATCAATATACGCATCAAACAGTCTTTCATCCAATTCTTCGTAAACAGCATCAACACTCTAAACAAAAGAGCATAAAAATAAAAACAATAATACAACCCTTTGAATAAAAAGAGCAAAACGGCAAAAGCGAAATTAAATTGGTTGGAGAGCTACTACGATTTTAAAATAAAGTGAAATTCAAATTTTCTAATAATTTGATTTAAATAATCTTCAAATCCAATTTTATACTCACTCTTAAAGTTTAACATATCCATATGTTAATTTAAAACATCAATAAAAACCATGTAACTAATCCACAGCACGTAAAAATTGTTGTAATCCTGTGTAAAGCAATAAATCGACTTTTATATATGTAAACTACAACTACGGATTGCCCATGTAAACACAGCAATCCAAGCTATGTAAACTCTTGTAACCCTTTAAGACAAATAATCAATGTTTACACGAATATTTTATTTTGTAAAATTCATTGAGTATAATACTGAATATTAAATTCTATGTACAAATGTATTGGATATATAATTTCTGTGACAAAACAGAAGAACAATTAATAAAATTGAAACTTTCTTGATAAAATAACTAATAAAAATACTCCAGGATCTCCTATCACTCAACTGTAACCTTCTATAGCCTTTGTTTTATACATATGAAATCAATCTGTAAGAGGTCTATATCTAAGTACATATTACCCTGGACTGTAACTTTTGTAACTCACTGATATAACCGTGAACTCTCGATCAATAAAGTTTGCTTTGAAAATAAAAATAACCTGGAAACAATTTCATTCACATTTATACATCATAGTTAGTTAAAATTATGTTCACGTATTAAGAGTCAAATTCTGTTAAGGCTAAACGCCCAATAGATTTATTATCAATCCATTATGTTCAGTAGTTACAGTAGTTTATATAAACATGATAAATTATATGTGCAAACTAAATACAAATATTTGCAATAAATAAATACTACCTGCAAAACACATCATTTCAATATACAACCATGACGTCTACTATATTTTTTTTCTAAGCTCTCCTGTGAATATTATACATCATGTATACTAGCACATGTTTTATCAGTAAAGTTTGATTAGAATAGAAATAATTGTTTATTTTTCAAACACACCTACATATATCAACACAGATGCTTTTATGTATGTATAATATGCATATATAAATTAAAATCATAGTATAAGCAATTTTTTAAAAAAATTACTTTAATAATAAAATGGGGGGGGGGATACATTTACATATATTTTATTGAATGTGTGCTCACTTATTCATTCATTAAAATATTAATAACTTATTGTACTCTTTTTACACACACATATCTCTATACAGAAAAAAAAAAAGATAATATTTAGATAAGTGTGCTTTTAGAACTGTGTACCAGACTCATGGCAAACAAATTAAAGTGATCAGTTAATATTCCAGCACATGCTCAGTAGAAGGCTAGTATTTCTTACATTGATGTTATTAGAACTGACAATAAAGCAAGCCTCTTTTATCTTCTTCCTATAATTAGGTTTGTTGCAGACTGCATTAATATTTGAGAATAAAGTTCATGTCTAGCATTTCTCTCATGATTATAGAAAACAGAACAAAAATCCACTTTATACTTTTTATATTGACATATGTGTTGTCATAAATGTGCTGATAGACTAGCTTTACATTTGTCTGTAATAAGTGGCACAACAGCCAGGGTCTTGACAAATAATAAAATATATGATTTCACACTCATCATTCTGCTTCACCTCTATCTTTTGAATTGTTCATCAGTCTGTTCAGATATAAGGGTGTTCTGAAGCCAATGGTAAAATCTTTACAAATTAGTTCTTTTAAGTTCACATCGAAATTTGAAACATAAGCCAAAAAAATTCATTCTTTATCCATTTTATTTATATTTATTTTTGTCATATTTAAACTTAGTTTTATCGTAAAACAACCTTAATTATCTATGTAATATATTAAACCACTAAACATCACACGATCACCATTCTTTTTGTTTACACAAGCAGTTTACACAGAGGCAAAACTCTCCATATAAAAATGCCAGTTAGTGCAAGCCAGAGTAATCAATGGATGCAGGAAGGTTTGTGCATAAAAGCCCTATCTAGTGCCTACTCATCCAATATCCCCAGACTGCTTTCTAGTTTATGGCCTTCATCAGTGAGGAGCTTTGAAGGGTTGCATTAGATCCTAAGATCTAGGAACAGTGCTATCAGATCCACAGCTCCTCACTGGTGAAAGTCACAAGCTACAAACTAGTCTGGAGATATTGGACGAATAGGCACTAGATAGGGATTTTATGCACAAACCTTCCTGCATCCATTTATTACTTTGGATTGCACTGTATGGAGAGTTCCTCTGTGTAAACAGCTTGTGTAAGCAAAAAAAAATGCTGATCATGTGTAAAGGAAGAGTAAAATGTAAATGCTCCCTACATAAACCAGAGGAACTCTACTAATAAACATGATTAAAAAAAAATGTTGGCATATTGTAAATTTATTTACCAACACTAATTTTTCTTCTGATGTGATCAGAAAGAAAAATGGCTGCTTGCTTATAGTAAAATGTATTAAATTTACAAATTTTAATGTTTTTTTTTGTTTACTTGTAATTTTGTTTACATTATTTTTTGTATGGTGTATAATTGAAATGTTGTGCATATTAATACAGTATAATTTGCGGCTTTATTGTATAATAGTCAATTGTATTAAAATTATATTAATTTCAATCTAACTCTAGCAGTTATGATTATATAAATATAATATCAACCCATCTATGCACTTTATTAGTTTCACCATGCTTTAATAACTACTCTCTTTGACAGTTTCGATTGCCCCAGCAATCTTCTTTCGAACTACAAAAGAATATAAATATATGAAGATAAATATACATGATCATATAATTTATATTCTATATATACATTTTATAATTATAAATTATATAAATAACTTTACATATGCTTATAACCCTTAACATTTATTAAAAGAATAATAAAGAATAATGAGAACTGTCATAGTTTTCTCCAATCTGGTTAGATTAACTTCACTAACCAATTTTTTTTTATGCTGCTGATTGTTAACTTTCTTTTAAACCAGAAAAAACTCTCTAAATATTATAACGTCTTTTTATATCTGGTTCATCTTTGTACTTTAGAATACAAACTAACCACTGAAATATTTTATAAATAGTTTCATTAGATTTTAAAATAGACTAAAGCAAAATTTTCAAAATGTTTCAACAGGTTGTCAAAACCATACTATTTTTATTTCAAACTGTTTTAATTAATTCTAGAAGCATATAGTTCGTCATTAAATCGACTGATTCAGTCAAACAATGTGAAACCAAAATATTTATTTAATATAAATCTATTCACGGAACAAACAAATCCAAATTCACTACTAAGGTAATTCTTTACGTAGATTGTCAAAGAATCATTTAAATGTGCTACCAACTAATACCCCCCCCCTCTTATATCAATGCTAATCTATTTTGTCAGATAGAAGATAATATTTAACATTTATATAAATATATAATGCAAAATTAAAATAGAAGTTAAAAAAATGATTTTAAAACATTTTCATAAAAAATAAAAAGGGTTGGATATATGTCTTTTTTAAAAAAAAACAGTAAAATAATGACATTTTAAATTATGAAAAATAAATACTAACTATATTTAAAGTCAAAAAATGTGACAAGAGACCAAAGATGCTTTTTGAGAAGGAACACACTATAAACAATTTTAAAACGTATTATCACTGATAGATCGTATGATATTTGAATTATGTTATACCTATTCATCTGATCTCTTATATCTAAGTAGATCCAACATTTAGTTATCACTGATAGGTCTTTGTATGATATTTGAGTTATGTTATACCTATTCATCTGATATCTTTTATCTAAGTAGGTCCAACATTTAGTCCCCTAATATTAGAGGTCATAAATGTTATCTCAATAGTGGCCATTGTGTGAGATGTTAAATAGTGTCTCCTTCAGAAGTTATTTTCCCTCTTCATGAGTATTATGAAATCATTTTGTTTATTTCTATGGTTTGTCTCATTACCTGTCTTGCAGAATTCTTTTTGCTTCTTATTTCATGTATTGCCTTTTTTTGTATAAAATTTGTTTTTCTTTTGTGGATGATTTTCCCTCATCATCAAAAGATAGGTCAATTGGTGTTGTATTTAATTTGCTTAAGATGCGTGTTAATTATTTTGACTCTTCTTGGACAAAAGAAGTATATGAATTAATATTATTTGTGAAAACTTTTTCATTTCTTAATTTATTACGACTTTAGATTTGCAATTAATAACATAAGCATGAGATTTCTCAAACACATCTGTACTTTCATAACATTTAAATACAACATTATTATTGTTCTTAATATGAGATTAAATTTGATCATGACTTAAGACTGGGTTAAAGGGTGTGGAGCAACTGTGCCCAATTTAAACAAGGAAGCCACAAATAATGCAATTTGTCCTGCTCTATAGCATTTCAAATAGGCAGAGTCTTCCTTTGATATGCACTGCACATGGAAATTTATGAATCATGATTTACAGTATGCCATTGACTGTTTCACTTTTTCCCATTTGTAATGATGGTATTTTAGTTGTATTTATATATTGGACTATTTCCATCACCTAATATTAAGTATTGAATATCTTTAGAAAAATTTAACTCTATTTAAATCTTCCAATTACATTCAACTGTTAGCAATAGCACACAGGTTAGTATATGCCCAATGCTTTGAGATACATATATATGTATTATCATTCTCATCTTAGTCAGGATGACTCAGTTGTTTAGAGCCTTACCATAGAAGCTAAGGTGCCAGGTTTGATTCCCATGCAAATATTATCACTAGTCAGACCAGCAATAACTAAAGAAGAGAGAATAAACCACACAAAACATTGTGCATATACTAACCTATTTACTATTACTAAAAATTGACTAATTGGAAGATTTAGATAAAATTAAATTTTTCCGCAGACATTCAATACTTAATATTAGATGATGAAAGCAGTCCAATATATAAATACAAAAATGAAAACTGTTTGTATTGCCAACATTAATTATTTCATTTTAATTCAAGAATAGTTGTAGGCTTATCTAAGACTTTGGCAAAGATCTGTTATTCAAATCACATAGATATATGTATTACTTTTTGCTTGGATGGCAAGATTTGAATCTAGAGATGCAATACATTTTCTTTCCATTTAACATTTGAATACAACTTTCTGCTTTAATTTTGTCTTCTGTTGCTAAATATATAATCGCTAAAAAATCTTTTGAAGGTAAAAGGGATGAGAAAACTTATTTCATCAATCAGACTGCACCCCAATGTACGTAAAACATTACTAAGATATTTAAATTGCAACCCATTCTCAAATTAATAATCATCTAATCAAAAAGTTGTAAAGATTGTGATTTTCCATCACTGGATGATAAAAAATTACTTTTTAAGCTTTTTTTTTTTTAAGACTTTAAAGAGTCATTTAAAATATTAAGTATATCTTGTAGGCCACTTTTTCAATTGCTAAGAATAGCATAATCATCATCAAACTGAAAATCCAGAAGCCAAAAAATGAAATCTTGTTTTGCTTTTAACTGGTTCAAATTAAAAATTCCACCATCAAACCTGTATTACATCTTGATGTCTATTTCATGAAGCCACCTATAAGCAGGTCCAAAGACTAATGTCATAAAAATCACAAAATAAGTTGAAGCTATTGCATATCCTTGTTTAACACCAGTTTTCAATTCAAATGCTCAGATTTTCCACCAGTAATAGTAAAACTTCTCATTCAATCAAGCAATAACTGCATATTACAAATAAATTCAAGTTTTAACCAACTAATTCCAAACACTGCCAAAAACTTGTTTGATTAACAGAATCAAGTGCTTTGGCCAAAGTCTTAAAAATATTAAATTAATCACTCATTTGTTTTTGACTCCTAATAAAAACCATGCCTATAGTGCATTTTGGATCCGTAAAACCACATTATATATATCTGGTAACCATTCATCTATTATTAGATGGCATCTATTCAACAAAATCTATGAAAATAATTTCATTGTGATGAATAACAATGACATCTTCTGACAAATACTGAAAGCTTATCTATCACCTTTATTTTTATAAAATTAATATGATAAAGGCAGCCTAAAGATTAGGTGGCATAATTTCATGAAAATCCATATATTCCTATAAACAAGAATTCTGAAGCTAACTTATCAATATCACATTTTAAAACTTTAACAAATATCTACTTAATGAATAATATTTTGGTAGTATAATTAATTATCACTACACAACTCTCATGTAAGGTAGGAAGTCATTTCTATCCACTTTTAGCACTTTGTCGAGGGGTGTAATGATAAACATACGGCCAAAATCATGTGAAAAAGATGTATAATCCCAAATATGCACATTTTGTGTTGAACCAGCACTCATCAATTATCTCAGATCACAATCTCTTACACATATCTTTATTATTGTTCAATATATATATATATATTATATATATATATATATCGTTACAATATATATATATATAGCCAATTACTACAGTTTAATTAATAAATGTCAAATTTACAGCCCTCATAACATTGACACAAACCACTTGATGGAAGTATATTAATAATTTTTATCAATCACCCATTAGTCTAGAGATTATTCATTTAATGAATATGTCTGTAGTATAATTTTCATGATATCACTATTCATTAAGTGGATAACCTATAGTCCAGATGTGGGCAACAGATGGCTCATGACAATGTTGAATCAGGCACCCTGCATAAATAGACCAAATCTATACTAATGAATTATTAGAAGATTAGAAAACCGCCAACTTTGTACAGGTAATGGCAATAGACAGAGACAATGATCTCATTAATGTTTGTGAGAAACATTTGCTGACAACATAGTCAGAAAAATTAACATTCTGGTAAAGTTGCAATGATGCACTTGTATGTGCGTATTATAGGAATGTCTGGCATACTGATTTCATACTGCTAAATACTGCTACATTACTATGCAATGCAAATAGCCAAGGCACATACTTACTTATTTGTTGAATCATAGGCCACAAATTATTAGTACACAACAGTGTGGTATGCAATTAACCAGGTGACGTTATGCACACATTGAATAGTATTATTTCCTAGGTATTATTTTAGTATCCATTGAACGAAGTTCCTTTGGGTTTCAACTTTTAATTGAAAAAAATATTGCTGCATGATATTTTATAAGTAAGTTTATGCCTTTTCTAAATATTAGAATTTTTAATTTAAAGTGACGATGAACGCTGCATTTTCAATATTATACAATTGCAAATATAGACAATGAAGCTGTTTGTTTGCTTTGTAATGAAACTATTTCTGTTTTTAAAGAATATAATTTAAAAAGGCATTTTTCAACAAAACATTTTGACAAAATTAAGCAATATTCACTAGAACAAATGAAAATTTGAAGCAGAAAAATGAAAAAGTGATTTGTGTAAACAATAAAATACTTTGAAAAATCTGTCAAATACTGAGAGTTTTGACAAAAGCTAATTATATGACTGCACATAAGATTGCAAAACAATGCAAATATTTTCTGTTAGGAAATTTGTCAAAAAATGCTTAATAGATATTGCTGAGTTATTACATCCTGATAAAAAATCGACATTGAAAAAATTAGACTTTCAAGAAAAACTTTTGTGAGCTGCATAAATAATATTTCAAGCAATTTATGTGATCAATTAAAATTAAAATTGGAAAATTGTACTTACTATGCATTGGCTTTAGATGAGTTATGTGGCATGAGTCAACTTTTAATCTTTATGTCAGATGTAAACAATCGATTTGAAATTATGCAGGAATTATTTTCTGCATGACCTATGAAAGACACATCTACTGGCAAAATTTTTTTTATAGGCCTTCAAAAAATTTTTCAAAAGCATAATATAAGGTGGGATAAAATTGTCAACATCACAACTGATGCATGTCCTTGTTTGACAGGAAAAACATAAGATTATTAAAAAAGAATAAGCGACAAAATAAAACATATTACAGGAAAAAAATAATTTTCTTACATTGTAGAATTCATCAAGAAATCCTTTGCAAAATTCTAAAACTGTAGCATGTTATATCGGTTCTAACAAAAGTAGTTAATTTTATTTGTAAAAGAATGTTAAATGACTGGCAATTCATAACATTTTTGAAAGAAATTGAATGTGACTTTACCGACATTCCTTTACCTATCAACAAAAAATGCCTTAGTCTTGCAAAAATGTTAAAACAATTTCATGGTTTTAAACCACTAAACATCACATGATCACCATAGTAGGTGGCACTACTATGTGGAGAGTTTTTGCCTGTTTAATTTCATGGTTTGTTGGATGAAATTAACTTCTTAAATGTTAAGATAAGCTTAATGAATTTTGTGAATTAAAAGATGAACAATTGCTGAGAACCTTTTTTTTCTCAGTTGATATGTTAACATATCAAAATGAATTAAATTTATCATTACAAGGGAAATGATTATTTATTTATGATATATATACCAATGTCACGTTATTTATGAAGTTATTTTCACACCAATTTCAAAAGGAAAGGTTAACTCACTTTTCAATCTTGCAAAAAAAAAAAAAAAAAACTTAAAATGTGCTGATTTTAAAAAATATAAGGCAATAATAAGTGACTTAAACAATGAATTTATGAGAAGATTTTCACAAAATTTCTAAAGATCTGTCTTTAATAAGTCAACCATTTACTTGTAATGTCAATGATGTCCCACCCTTGTCCAGTTGGAAATGATAAATTTGCAATCAAATTTAATATTAAAGACTTAATTTGCTGAAAGAACAAAAACAATCTTTTAATCTTCTTTAAATCCAGATACATTTAAAAATATTCTGGATAATGCACAAAAATATTTGGCGTTCTCTGGATTGACATACGTATATGAAACCACACTGGGCAACATCAGATCACGAATAACAGATGAAAATTTAGAAGCCATTCTAATAGCCACTTGTCAATTGCATTCGAATTTTGATGCATTTATAAATCAGGAGCAATCCAAATTCAACCCCTCTTATTAAAGTTTTTGTAACAATACGTTTTCTGTATTTACTTTGTTATCATAATAGTAAATATGTTTATTACAAATTTTCGTTTTTATCAATAATCGATTCCTATTTAGGTCACTGCATTTTGTATTTACATTTTTTTAAAAAAATATGTTAATAATTTGGTAATTCAAGTAATTTAACTTGTTTTCGGATCTGAATTGTTTATTAAATCGTTCAATCTACTCCGTCCACGTCATGATGAGAAAGTTTTATTTGATTCGCTAACGAAAAAAGTTGTCTACCTCCGCTCTAGTCTGATAAATGATTAATAAACAAAATATTAATGACCAAATATTTAACTCATTTAAGAATAATTATTTTTCCTTCACTGATTTTATTTCTAATTCACACATCCATTAACAGTCAAAAAAAAGATTCAACTTCATATCCCTGAAATATGAACAATCTATTATTTTAATCACTGAAATTTATTTTTTAAATTTATATTTTAAATATATCAGAATTGACAATCATATAATTACTTTAATTTTTTTTAACTGAAACACAGGCTTATTATATACCTGTGTCTATATATTTAATATATAGGGTATATGAGCACAGACTTTCACACGACTCACCCCTCTTCACTCTATCTAATAACACTGATACACCCAAGCACACACATGCATCTTTTCAGCATGTGTGTGCTTGGGTGTATCCGTGTTATTAGATAGAGTGGAGAGGGGTGAGTCGTGTGAAAATCTGTGCTCGTATACCTTAATTTTTTTTATAACTTTAACGAAAACATTTTTTACATATAATAAACATACAGTACTTAAATAATCCCTTTTTATACTTCTTGGAAATATTTTTTCGTCTCTTCTTTTTTAATTCACATTTATTTGAAAAATAAAGCGAGCAGTCTTTGAGATACAGAAAGTCATTGAGAAATCTAAGGGAAACCTAAGAGCTTTTACATTATTTTAAATCACCGCGGACACCACATGCATCTTGAAAAACTTGAGTTTATTTTGAGCATTTCAATAACTCATCTCTTCTGCTTCAAAGAGAAAATAGTAAATAATAACATTAAATAATTTTATTAAAGTTGAATGTTTCATTTATTACACATACATATGTATGCATGTTATCCATGACATTAGACGAAAGCGATATTAAACTAAAAAAAAAAAATTGGCATCATCAGCTTTTAAATACAATGTCTTGTCTTTGTAGCCAATCTTTTCATATTTGCATACGAAATACATTCGATTTCGCTGATCACATTTTTGAAGATAGGATATTCTTGGTTAGTCTCTCAATCTTCTTCCCAAAGCTTTGCCTTCTAAAATATTCTCTAAATACTTGTGTTTTTATATAAATATATGTTCTCTACTCTACTGCTTGTATTACCTAAAAAATTCACTAGAGTTTACTAAAATGCGAATCTTGACTAAATAAGATTCCAGGTTAAAGTAAATATGGTTAGAAACTAAAACCATAAAGAAAAGAGAGTTTAAGATGACCTGCAACCATGATACTGTGCCTTATACAATAACATGAAGGGTATTCCAATATTTTTGCTATATAGGTACAAAGAATATACAATTTTGATGATGGGAACTTTTGTAGATCAGAACACTTGCATGACTTATCAGAATTAAAAGTCATTACAGCTGTTCTCAGTGAAAGGTGTGTCTAGGAGAAATGAAATATTCACAGACGGCTACAAATTTTCTTACAAAAACACATCATCAAAACAAAACAAGTAGTGTGCTGAATTTCAATCCATAAAAATACTTCTTGCATCAAGCATTGGTGGTCGAGAGGTCAGCAGCAGCTGCTTTACAAGCAGTTGTCCTGGGTTAGCGGGTTCGCTTCCTGGCTGATGCTATGACACATGAGAAAAAAAAAACTTCTTGCTATGCATCCTCAGCTACATTATTTTATTTTAGTGTAATCTAATCATTAATATTGAATTTTGATATATATCCTTCAAAATTGGACAATATTCTAGTTCTTATATATTGATGTTACCGTTTTATTCACAATGCAAGTATTTATAAAGTCAAATGCCTTTTCATAATGCCAAATTTTAAACATAATAATAACTCATAATCATACTCTTTTTTACGAACTTTTCTTAATACTAGGAAGTACAAAATAAATAATTGAACGATTTTGGTTTTTTTGGGAGTTCAGAAGAAATCCAAGTGATGGAAATGCCTGAAATGGAACCAATTCAAGGGCTTTACACTCCAGGGTTTGGCACTTGACCACTGCTCTAAACCATGTAGGACATACTTGAAAATGATAACCACTTTTAAATTGAAAACTTTTGTTGTTGTCCATTGCAATGAGTCCAAAATTCTGTGTACACAGATTGTAATGAACTTAGTAAAAATTTTGTACAGAAATAATAAAATATATTAAATGACCTCTGCACTGCCAGACATTTTTTTTCAAATCATATAAATAAAGATACAATTAAAGGCAAATGACCTCCAAGATGCATTTCATGCTGAACCAGCACTCATCATATAACACAGGCCACCATCTCTTATATACATCTTTATTATATGTGAAAGATACAATATTGATACAACTAATATTTCTAACAAATTTTTTCAACTTTCTTAAATACCAAAATCAGTACTAAATTCTTGCAGGGAATAGCTCTACCACTTAGATGTTTATTATTCAGCTTTGACTAACAACTTCTCTATTTCTCTGATTTGTTTTGAAGAGATAATTCTACCACTGCCTTAAAATTTTTCCACTCTACATGGGTTTAATTACACCTCTAATTTCTTCATTCAAGTTGTTTAACAATTCAGAAGATGAAATTGTGGTGCTACTCTGTTTGCTTTAGTCTTTACTAGTATATAGTCATTGTTAAAACAGGCAAAACTCATTATATATATTGCCACACACAGCAAACTAGAGTAATCAATGGATGCCAGAAGGCTTGTGCATAAAATCCCCATCTAGTGCCTATTCATCCAATATCCCCAGACTAGTTTCTGGCTTATGGCCTTCATCAGTGAGGAGCACTGGATCTGAGAGCACTGCATCTAGATCTTAGGATCCAATGCAACCCTCCAGCAACCATCTTTTATCTCCATTTAACTACAAAACTATGAGTCTTAAACTGAAACACCTTAATGTTTTTGATCCAAGCCCATTAGCTTATATAGTCATATGGGTCTGAACCCAGTTCAGTACCCATACATTTTGATGTCTTTGGTTCTTTAATAACCATAGCCACCACTATCCTATTAGGCAGGATTGGTTTTAAGCCGATAAACATCACATGACCACCCCCTCTTATGCTTGTGTATAACTGTTGTTAAAACAGGCAAAACTCACTATATATTGACACACACAGCAAGCTAGATTAATCAATGGACACCAGAAAGTTTGTGCATAAAATCCCCATCTAGTTCCTACTCATCCACAAGCCTTCTGATGTCCATTCATTACTCTAGCTTGCTGTGTGTGGCAATATATATAGTGAGTTTTGCCTGTTTTAACAACAATAATATACAAGCATAAGAGGGGGTGGTCATATGATGTTTATATAGTCATTGCAGAGATTTTCAACATATTTCATGATAACCTCTGATTTTTAGTAATAGTACCATCTAATCTTCTAATTGCTGAAAAAGCTTTCATTTAAATAAAGTTTTGAGACTTTTTCTTTATTATACAGCTTTTTTTTTATAAGACACATTTATATTTTCTTATATCATCATTAACTTTTTTTAATACCATTTTACAGAATTACAAATATTCATATTCATCTAATTGAAAAAATACTTTCATATTCCATCTTTTTTTATAGATTGATTTGCTGAAATGAAATTTTTTTTAGTAAATCATTGCCTTCTTATATCCTTAGTAGAGTATCAGTTACCAACACACAGAATTTGTTCAATCAGAACTATCACAAATCTTCATTAATATTTCAAAGTGGTTTGCAATTTCTAATTTAAATACATATTGCCTATTAAACCAATTCCGATGTACCATCATTTGAATGTTTACAATTCATCATTTCCACTTAAACTTTTCTCAAAAAAAAAAAATAATAATAATCATAATGTACTGATTTTGTTTATTCACAAATTATCTATTTATTTTGATTTGATTTAGTATCTCTAAATAAAAATTCTTTAGTTCTCCACCAGAACGAGAACTTTCAAAGCAGAAAACTCAATTACTTGCTAATGAGATCTACTGTTAAGGTGAATGTCTAACCATCATTTTATTTGATATCTCCACAAAGATGGCCTTCAATTTTTTTTGTATTTACGGCCATTTTAATCCATATTTGATTTCCAATGTTTCTTTTTCTATAGTAGGATACATGTGCATTTTTCAATTCAAATAGTGTCTACATGTTTTACTCTTTTAATAAATCTGGCAATGTCTAATTCAATATTAAATTCTGACAAGATTTCATTTAATATTAGACATGTTTCTTTCCGATCCATGTGCTTTGAAAATAATCTACAGTTGTAGATTATCTAGTGGCAATTTGGATCCACAATTAAAATCATTCAGTTGCCAATCACTGTCATGATGGTAATGTTACAACCTACTAGGAATTACAGCAATAATTTACTTTTATATGTCATGATTATAGGAGAATATTCATTCACATATGCACACTATCTTTAAAAAAACTCATATGATGCTCATCTCATACTAATGAAAAAAATAGACAATATTTCTTGCTCTTAAAAGCCAATAAATTGACCAATCAGATGAATGCATATTAAGTGGCAGTTGATCCACTTTTGTTTACCATAAAAATAATTATATAGCAGTAACAGCTGCAATGGTAAAACATATAGATTGGACATTAGAAATATATCCTGTTTTGTTCTTTTAACACCTCAAAATGAAATCAAAAGAGTTTTTCTTTCCTTTAATGGCAAACTCCTTTCCACAACAAAGTTTGCATTACTTGTCAACTAATCATAAATTAAAATGCCACAATCAAATTTCTGTGCCTTTCTATAATATGATGATTGTTTTATACTGAAACATTATGAGTCACCAAAAATACAAAATTACATTTTATTTGTTTTTATCAAAATATATGAGGCAAAATAATATGGAATGCATACAAGCATAAATGACATGCAAAAATAAACTCAAACTGCATTCAAAAAATAAATATCAATAATATATTATGCATGTTCACTCTAGTAATGCATATATTTGATAAACAGTTATCCACAATAAATCTTTTTCTATAAATATATAAGTGATTATTAATCTATATTTTTAGGTATAATATAGATCAGGGATTATCAATCTTTTTGGTCCCCTTACTCCCTTAGCTTTTAGTAATCTATTCATTATATAAAAAATAAGCAGTTGGAGAGTATACCATATAGTATAATGTGCTCGTGCAGGAGCAGATCCCACAGAGGGGAGCCTCAAGGGAACATTGACCTAGCACACTAACGGTCTTGAATCTTAAGTGGAAACTTTAAGATATTGAACCAGCAGTAAGAAACAAAATATGCATCCTCGCTGTGTCCAAAAGAAGACTCGAAATGTTGCTGTTGTAGCTGATACAGACCCAACATAAAATAGGCCGAAAATGCCAATAACATAACTATTTATGGAATATAGTGATAGCATAATATTCTTATTTACCTACTATTCACCACACTCCTTGGACAAGCTTCCCATACCCACTGGGAGTATGGGTATCCCAGGTTGAGAACTCCTGATATATTTTAAAATACAAAAAATAGGTACATAGATTTATTACACTGAGATATTTCATAAAACCTTATTAATATCATTCATAATTAAGCACATCAATCTTTCTTTATTACTGTAACAGGACTTATTTTATTTAACTTAATAGATCTCAAATTTTGATTGACCAGCAATATTCTTCAGAGCTAAAATAAACAAATAGAGAAGGATATTAATATTGTTCCTGCATTAACTTGTTCCTTGTAATTATCATTTACTCATAAAAGACAGCATCTTAATAATGTGGAAAAAGAAAACAAATGTGCCATGACCAAATACAAACAGTAGGCGCATGTGAAAGACTAGCAACCTTTCAATTTATTACTAATACAAATAACAAAATGAAGATAGTAATATGGTGGACTATTTTCAACACCTACTTGAATTGTTAAACTTTTTAGAAAAAAAAATCATACTTTTTCAAATACATTCAGCTGTTATTAATAACATACATATTTAGTGCTGAATACTAATTTGTAGAAAAGTAAAAATTATCTTTGAATTTTTTTTTGGAAAAAAACATTTAATAACCCAATTATATGATAAACATAGCCTAACATATAACTATAAGTAGACTGTCAACATTATAAAACATCAGACAAGGAGAAGTATTTGGACAACTATGAGGGGCTTATTTCAAATAAACTAACCCATTTGGTTGTATTGTATCTTAGGATTATTTTTCTTGAATTTTTGTAGTTATGTAATATTTCTGTAGTGTAATTTTCACTACACCACTTTCACACAAGGTGGAGAGTAGTCATATGTTTATGATTACACTCCTTCACAATGTATTAGAATCAGATAGAAACAAATCCCTATCTTGTATGAGAGGTGATGCAGTGAAAATTATAATCTCTAACCTAATGAATGACTAATAAAATTAATTTGCAATCATAAATTTGAAATTAAAAAAAATCACTATATATACATTGAGACAGTTATGTGTCTCATAATATACAACAACATACTAGTATGTGTGAATATATATATATAAAATTGAAAGGAAAAGTAGAAATGAACACACAATTATTTTTGGATATTTATTTCAAAAAATATACACTGGAATAATAGTTAAGGGTTAAATAATAATTTTTGAATGTAAAATTATTATAAATCAAACATTTTAAAAAAAGGTCTATTTAATGTTTTATTAATTCTGATTTTGAAATCTAAAAAAAAAACATGTTTTTAAGTTACAATAGATATACTGGTGATTATAAAATTGCACTATATATTTTATAATTAAGAATTTTTTTTTGATTAAAACTTTTGATACAAATTATTACAATCTGATGCTTTTCAAGGGATTAAGAAAACTTTGAGATGAAAAAACTTGGTTTAGACTGAAAAGAGTCATTAACTTTTTTTTTTGATAAAGAAAAAAATTTGTTTGATTGGAGTTTTTTTAATTCAATCCAACTATAAAAGAGTAAGAAAAAATTCATTAGACTTGCAAGAGTTATAAAGAATTCATTATGAAGTTATAACTAAAGACAACAAGTAGAGCTGTTACTAATGTTACAGTAGTAAACTTAGAATTCATATGAAAGAAAGGACCAGTGTTTTTGTGTTTCATACCTCATATATGTATATTGGATGGAATGCCTGAATTCTACCAAATTATAGTAATTGAATGCCGGAAATAATTAGATTATATCTTTCCCAAAGATAACAATATGATAGTTTATTGTTTTAGAAGGGACCAGCTTATGAAGAGATTCCATCAGCTTACTGTATGGTTCTATTCATGGAGTGGATTCAATAAAAATAATTGCACATGCATTAAAAAGTAAAGGTATTTGAAAATATGTGATAAAATTTGTTATTGACTCTTTAAAATTTTTTGATGATAACATTGTTTCTTTTTCGAAAGTGAATATTATAAAATGTCTAAAGGTTGGTCTATGGGTCTGCCTGTTGTTCCACAAGTTTGCAATTTGGTTTTGTCTACATATGAGAGTAGTATTTTAGATATTTGTACTTTTAGTGATATTAAAATTTACAAAAGGGTATGTGAATGATGTTTTTGTTTGTGAAAATACCAATACTATTAATTTTGCTTGTAGAGGAATTAAATAATTTGAATGGTTTGAAATGGACTATTGAACACAGGACAAAAATATTAAGTATTTGGATTTAATTATTACAAGATATAATAGTATGTTAAGATAGCAAGTTTTAGATTTTTGTTTTGTAATGAAAAACTATGTCATTACTAGTGCGATAAATTAAAAAAAAATATTGAGATATTTGTTAAGGAATTATTTAAAGTTGGTTATAAGATTGAAATGGATTAACAATATATTATGTCAATTTAAAAAGAGATATAATGATTTAAAGGAGTTGAAGATTGATCATAAAAATGGATAGCTATTCCATATATTTCAAATGCACAAGTGAAATTTTTTAAGGATGTATATAAGAATGTGTTTAATGTTTCATTTTGAGTTACGAATAATGTAAGTTAATGAATAATTCTAAAAATGCCATACTCGTCAAGCAGAAGTGTTGTTCATCTTTTTTTGTGGATGTATGTTATCCATATAGGTGGATCAAAATGCATTATTGATAAAAGATTAAAGAAGCATGAACTGTTACACAAGTGTGTGAAAAATAAAAATGATTTAATGACTGCTTGTTTTCTTGAATCATGAAAGGACATGTAAATATAAATTTGATATTGAAAGTGTTAAGAATCTTCATGAAAAGAGAAACCATAACAAAAGAAAAATTAAGGAATGAATATGAGTTTTTGATGTTTGTTTCCATTTTGTTTTGTTTTTTAAATTTAATGGCAATTAAGGCGGGTAAAGGAATTAACGAAAGTATTTCTGTGTATTGAAAGACTGTATGTAATAGTTAATTACCATTATATTTATTATTTTTATTGTTATTAAAATAGTTTTAAATTAACGGACATTTTATTTATATACATAATATGAAAGCAGTGAAAAGACTTAGTGAGCTATAAGTAGACTAAACTACCTGTAATTATAGTTTGATTACATATAAGAATATAATTTACTGACATTTACATGCAGAGCATGATTTATGCATGATTTTATACATATTAATATAACTTCAAGACAATATTTTAACCCCTCTTAATGTTACATTAATCCTTTTTAATAGATGTAAATATACTCTTTAATAGTCCAATATATAGACGAAATAATATAAAAGCACTTAAAACCCACATAGTTTACTCTACTTATAGCTTTCAGGGGGTTTTCAGTGCTTCCATATTATTTTATCTATGTTCTGGCTATTAAAAGTTATATTTACATCTATTAATTACAGATTAATTTAATATTAAGACGCGTTTAAATACGACGTTTGGCCGTTCTCTTTAGATATTTGGCTTGGCCGTTCTCTTTAGATATTTGTAGTGATTTCATGGTAGCTTATAGTTGTCTTGAAGTTATGTTAATGTATATAATGTCACGCTCTGTGTATATGTGTTGTCAGTAAATGGTATGCTTATATAAGATCAAAGCTAAAGTGTAGGTGGGTTCATTCTACATTTATTGACAGTTTAGTCTATTTATAGCAAGCTTGTGATTTTGAATGCTTCTGTTTTATTTCATATACATATATAAAAAAATAATCACTTTTACTCATGAAACTTATACTTTGTTAGCAAAATCTTCTATTTTCCCTCCTTTTATGCCATGCAAATGAATAGCAATGTCTAAATTCAGATCAGGTGGTGTATAGTTGGTGAACCTTATTGTTTATACAACCATCAAAAAATAGAATTTATATATTACACTTTGCCTACTTTTTCAGACCAATTATTTTTTCTACTCTAAACACAATTAACATCACCGTTAGGAATGCTTCTTATAAAACTACAGTGAAATTATTCATAAAGAAAATAAAATTCGAATAATTTTTGGCCAATAATTTTCAATATATAGTTTTCAATATCCCCCTGTCAATCATTACAAAAATTACTACCTTTCATTTAATTATATATAATTTATACATTTAATTGACAGCCATTCAGTGAAATAGACAGACAGATATAAATACATAATATAAAAATTTGATTATATTTAAAGATATTCTCACTTCTGGTAATAAAATCATTAAAATAAAAAATTCATAAATAAAACAGCTGGAAAAAAACTTAAAAATTTTATTATTATTATTAGAGAGACTTCTGAAATTTGAACAAAGAGAGAAAGAAAAATAATCTTCAAAATTGATTTCACAGAAAACAATTAATAAAAAGCCACGAATACTTGAGGATATATTTAAAATCAATATTTTTAATTTAATTTTTAATACTTCAATTTTTTTATTCATATAGATGTATACACACACACAACTTCCAGATTTCTTTTTTCTTTCAGAATTTCTCCTAACAGAAATAGAATAACGCAAAATTAAAATTTAAAACTAACTTTTAGATTACTTCAAAATATATTAATGCTAATTTGGAAAAAAAAAAAAACAATTATATAAGAAAAAAATAGTAATACCTTTAATGAAATTTAAATTATTTATTTACATGGTGCATGGCTAATTCAACTGATTACAAGGATACAAAATATAACAAACAGTGAGGAAATAAAAAGTACTGTATTTAAAAATCCAAATAGTATCAATCTACCCCCCCCCCCCGCTCCCCGCGTAGTATTTTTAATCGTAAGCTTATAAATAACTAAGTTTTTTGTAGTCCGCTTTAAAAAATTTAATTATTAAACATTTATGGGAAAATACTATGTTTTAAAAATCATTTAATATTATACTAATTAAACAATGTAAAATTGCTAAAAAAAAAAAATTCTGATAAATAACATTAGCAAAACTATTTTGTGTGTGTGTGCATTCTTATTGTGTAGTGGCCTATATGAAGTATTTTTATTAGTTATAGTTTGTTTTGCTTAGCTTTAAAAAAACTCAATTATTTAATATTAATGAAGGGGACAACTTTGAATTAATAATTCAGACATTTATGTAAAAGCAGTTTTGCGAACTTTTAAATTGATTACTAGTCTGATATCCATAGTATAATGTTAGTATCCATTTTAAGTTATTCTACTTTTTTTAAGGTCCTAACCCACAGTATATCTATAGCACATTCTGAGATGTTCTGGCTGTGCGGTTCCTTGCTGTTTAACATTACTCTATCGATACACATCTATTTAATGATAAAAATTAAAACTTAAATTATCACTTTAAAAACAGTATCCTACAAATATCATGCAAACTTCCAAATTCAAAGAAAACAAAAATTCCAATGATTGTTTATATCATAATACAAAAAGATTGACAATTCCACAGGCTTGGAGAGGTTTTTTTTTCATGTTATTTTGGAAAGAGAAATTGTAATTTCCAGAAATTCATTTACATATTTATGCTCATTTATGCACACATATATATAAATATAAAGGCACACAAATTGGAAATACAAGTGGAATAGGATTCATTATAAATAAAAAGTGGAAGAACAATATTGTGGAGATTGATGGTGTATCGGACAGAGTTGCAAGATTAGTTATACAACTTAATAGCAGATACCAAATGCAGATAATTCAGGTTTACGCCCCAACAAGTTCTCATAGTGATGAAGTAGTAGAAGATTTTTATATGGATGTACAAAAGGCTTTTGATCAGAATAAACAACATTTTAAAATTGTTATGGGAGACTTTAATGCTAGAATTGGTAGACAAATGAAAGATGACATTGCTGTAGGAAATTTTGGTTATGGTAATAGAAATGAGAGAGGACATAGACTTGTGGAGTTTGCAGAAAAAGAAAAACTTTATATTATGAATTCATTTTTCGAGAAAAATGTTAAAAGGAAATGGACATGGAAGCATCCAAATGAAGGTACAGCAGAATTGGATTATATTTTGACTAACAGGAAATACATATTTCAAGATTGTAATGTTCTTAATAAATTTAACACAGGAAATGATCATCGATTAGTAAGGTGTAAGTTACATGTTAATGTAAAACTAGAGAGACAAAAATTATTGAGAAAAACAATATTTACAGTTGATATTCCTAATCTTCAGAAACATTCTAATGAATTTAAATTAGAACTTACAAATAGGTTTCAAGTGTTAGGAGATTTTGAACATGATTCAGATTTGAATAAAATTAATATGAAAATAACTGATACACTTTTAGAAACTGCAACAAAGATAGCTGGTAGAAAAAAGCAGCAATTGACTAATAAAATTTCTACTGAGACTAGAGAATTTAAGAAGAAAAAAAGGAATATGAAGATATACAAAAATGATGCATTAAAAAGAATTGAATATCTCGAATTTTGTAAAATGGTACGGAAAAGAGTTGAAAATGATATAAAAAAGTATAACTGTGAAATAGCAAGGAAAGCGGTAGAAGAAAATAAAAGTATCAAGAATGTTAAACAACATTTTGGTATTGGTAGGAAATTTATATCTGCAATAAGAAAAAAAGATGGAATTATTACTAAAAAGAGAGATGACATCATTGGTTTTTATCAAGAATTATATAGTAATAAAGAACAAGTATCTCCTATATCTATTACATCTTCCGAATTGCCCAGAATTTTAAATGAAGAAGTGAGACATGCAATTAAATGTATGAAGAAAGGAAAGGCTCCAGGAAATGATGGAATTATAATTGATATATTAAAAGAAGGAGGTGAAGAAACAGAAACAATTTTAACAAAGTTATATACCAAATGTCTAAATGATAAAGATGTACCGTAAGATTGGAAGAATGCAGTAATAATATTAATATTTAAAAAAGGTGATATAGAAGATATTAGAAATTACAGACCTATCAGCCTTTTATCAGTTTTATATAAAATTTTTACCAAGATAATTACAACTCGTCTACAGAGAACTTTGGATTTCCACCAACCAAGAGAACAAGCTGGATTTAAAAGTGGTTTTAGTACAATAGATCATATCCAGGTATTGAGAGAAGTCATAGAAAGGACAAATGAATATGAGTTGTCATTATGTTTTGGACTTGTAGATTATGAAAAGGCATTCGATTCTATACACATTTCTTCAGTGATTAAAGCATTGGATCATCAAGGTATAGATCCAGGATATTGTCATATTTTAAAGAATATTTATAAAAATGCAACAGCAACAATTAGATTACATAATGATACTGGAAAAATCAACATTGAGAAAGGTGTAAGGCAAGGTGACTCCATATCTCCAAAACTTTTTACAGCAGTGCTGCAAGAAGTATTTTGTGGATTAAAATGGGAAACTAAAGGAATGAAAGTAAATGGAGAGTATTTAAGTCATTTAGATTTTGCAGATGATGTAGTTGTTTTTGCAAATAATGCTTCAGAGCTGCAGGAAATGTTGCAGGAGTTAGCAGATGAAAGTAGAAAAGTAGGACTAAAGATAAATGTTAAAAAGACTAAAGTAATGTTTAATCGATTTGCTCAAAATATGAAAATAAAGATTGATTACGAAGAATTAGAAGAAGTTAACAGTTACAAATACCTAGGTCAGATTATTAATACAGATGGAAACATAATGGAGGAAATTAATCATAGAATTAAACTTGGTTGGAGTGCTTTTGGTAGAAATAACTTGATACTAAAAGGAAATATGCCTATGTGTTTGAAAAGAATGGTTTTTAACAAATGTGTTTTACCAGTTCTTACTTATGGATCTGAGACTTGGACACTTAATAGAAGAGCAATACAGAGACTTCAGACCACTCAAAGGAGTATGGAGAGATGTATGTTGGGAGTAACAAGAAGAGATCGAAAACGCAATGTATGGGTAAGACAACAAACAGGTGTTACTGACCTTATTGAAAAAATTAAAAGATTGAAATGGAGTTGGGCTGGACATATTTCTAGAAGAAATGATAATAGATGGACAATTGAAATTTTAAACTGGATTCCAAGAGATTGTAAAAGACCCAGAAAGAGACCACATGTGAGATGGATGGATGAAATAAGAAAATGTGCAGGGGTGTTGTGGAAAAGAGAAGCTAAAGATCGGAGAAGATGGATTAAACTTGGAGAGACCTTCATCCTGCAGTGGATTGATAATGGTTGATAATGATGATGTAACATATTCATAAAATAATTATTTTAAATCAAAAAAATACATGATTACAATTAGGTTTTATGTGGAAATATTGGCTTGTAAGAAGAAAAGTCCGTAAAAATGTCAATATGATAAAGCAGAAGTTATGGTTGATTTGGTGAAAAGATATGCTTTCGTAAATGTCAATGCAGAAATTTTAATAGTAATAAGTGTAATTTTAAAACATAATTTTATTGATTTTATGATGCCTCCACTAAAATTCATCACATTCCTAAAAATGAACTTCAAATAAATAATAATTCATTCAATATTATTTTACAATCATAAAGGTGATCATCAAATTAAAAAAAAGCCATTGATCTCATTAGACAATTCATTCACTTTGGTACACTGTTTTATATTTTGTCAAGTACAATGTTATCTTTTAGAATGTTTTTTATGTTTATGATAAATAATATATTATCAAAATATAATATAGAATAATGGATTAATTGTAAAAATAAAATGTGGCAAATATAACTGAAACATCTATTAGGTCGTTTAACTCTTTTTGCATTCAATTAATTGTAAAAATTGCTATTGGCAGATTAAATTCTATTTCCAAACTTTTGATTGGTCAATTCTATTTCCAAACTTTTGATTGGTCAACTACAAAATCAGCAGTAAAAAATAGATTTGTCTTTTAAAATTACATTTGTCTTTGTGTAAAAGTAAATATTTTCTACTAAAATCTGAATTATTTTTCTAAAGTAATTAATATTTCACAAATATTTTGGGGAAAAAATAATAAATATGACAAAAAAAATTAGAAAATATTTTTCATTTTGAAAATCAAAATAAACAAATAGAACTGACAAAATCATTGACAGGCATTCTCTTATGGAGAGAACAAATACCAATCAGCACCTTGGAAGACAGGTATTTACAACATTGTTATAGCATAAAATTTAAATATTATTTAATAGTTGTAAAATAATTCTGAAAATGGCAGTATTAACACATTTTAATCTTAATAAGAAACCCTCAGTCCATCTATGTGAATGGATCATGTGGGAATTATACATAAATACTAATCACTGAGGATAGTTTAAGTAAATTAAGTAAGTAGTCAACTTTATCAATTGCTCTGTAAATGATTCACTATGTTTAAACCCATTTGTCTCCATTTCTAAAAAAAAAAACAGTACCATATCTGTTAAACACTAAATTTTTCATTTCTATTCCACACATAAATATAGAAAATGATACTATAAGAGCCTGGGATAGTCTTATAAAATCAGGGAACTTAAGGAAAAAGAAGAAAATAAAAAACAATCAGATGTTTCAGTTGGGTGATCAAGTCTTGGTTATAGTTAACCCTGTGAGTCATCATGAGAAACATATTTATAAAAGGTTTCCACCAATTTACAAAGGCCCATACCCTATAATTTGACAATAACACCTTTGTGATAGCCAAAGTCAATACAGAAAAGGGAATGTATAATACTTGGTCATTGAAGTTAATTGGAGAGCAGAAAAATAAAAAATTGCCAAATAAAAATTAATTATGTAATCTGATGGATTCACCAGCCTGACTTAATTAATAATGACCAAGAATTTCGAATAAAGAAAAATGATTATCAAAGTTTCTATCTTAATAAATAAAAAAATACATAAATAATAAAAATAAATTCTTAAAGGACAAAATGTTGAAACAAGTTATAACCAATGACAATCCTCTCAATTATGACTACCTTTATTATTATGACAAACCCAACTCGTAAGTCTATAAATACAGCGGAGCCTGACATAAACAAATTCCTAAAAATAAAATGTTTTTAAATTGAAAAAGTAAAATAGATTAAAATAATGCATCCAAAATAAAAGTCAAATAAATAAATATGGAATTAATAATGATAAAAATAATAATGAAAATAAATCATCAAACAGCCAAAAATGTTGTATTAAGATTGAGGTGGGGGCATGTGTAGATTAGGCAAAGATATAAATTTCAAATCAGATTTTGGGTTGGATTAAGCCTTTTCTTGCAGTGACTTTATGTGCATAGATTAAATAATACTGATGATGATGTGCCAGTAGAAAAATTCCTGGCCCAATAAAAATAAAATTGGAAGAAGAATTCTCAGTAACTGAATAAAAAAAATATTTTCCTAAGTCAAATGTGCAGTAGTAATCCTGCCATTTGGAGATTCAAAGCCCACGTTCTTGATCTGTAGTACACAAAATTGGCCCATGCTGTACTCACAACTTCCGCAAAAATTAAAAGTTGATTTAATCAACACAAAATCGATCTGTGTGGTGAATTACCTAATACTTTACTGAATACCTCTCTTAATATTACCATTTATTGTTCAATAATGAAAGAAAAACTGACATACACTTTAAAAATAATTAAAGTTATTTTATTAAGAATTTAAAGTGGTCAGTATCTAAGAAAAGGGATTGATGCATTTAAATCCTTAATTGGGGAAGGGGTGTAATGTAACAATGTGTATATATTATACCCATTGTGCTAAGTGTGTGTATATATATGAGTTAGTGTGATTTTTTTTTAATAAAATAAAAAAAATTATATATTTCCACATTTAATTGTTTGAAAAGAAACGTACAAATATTGGGAGATAGGTTAAAATATTAATTATAACTTATTTTTCTTTTTTGTATTCTATTTTAACATATAATTCTGTGTATGGCTACTAGCATATCGTAAAATTTACTTACAAATTTTACTTTTCTTTTTTAAACGAGATAATGTATAGCACTCAGGGAGAGAGAGGGAGAGAGAAAGGGCTGCTTAAATATCATAAAATTTGCAAATTTTAATGGGGGGTTTACATTGTAGTTTGTTTGCTTACATTTTGCTTTGGATAGAATATAATTAATCATGTAATTAGATACGAAATAGTTTGCAGCTCCATTGTGTATCATAAGTGTATTTTTTCTTTTTTCTCTTTATCAAATCAATTTTAGAGAAAACATTTACTTTACAACTATAAACTGTCCTGGAAGCGCTTGGCGGTAAATTTTAATAATTTCACAGACAATTAATAGCTTCATTATCTGTGCGCAGAGCACATATATAGATTAATAATGTTTTACGGAAGTGAAATGGAAATAATGACTCACACTGAGTTATGTAACATTAACAGCTATAAAAAGATAGAATACCAATTTATCATTTCATAGCTGTTAATGTTACATAACTCAGTGGGAGTTAATTATTTCCATTTCAATAACATTTTTAAAATTATGATTATTTATTATTACAATAATCTTTTTTCCTTTTTTTTCTTTAGTATATATAAAAACTCATTTCAAATAAAAATATAACAGATGAGGAGTAACTCAAATGCTATTAGTATTACATAATTCATTAATTGCTTAGAGAAAATCAGCCGTGTAAAAAATTTCAAGTGTGTTTTTTTTCTCTCATGTGTCATAGCATCGGCTGGGAAGTGAAACCGCTAACCCAGGACAATTGCTTGTAAGGCAGCTGTGCTGAACTCTTGACCACTAACGCTTGACAAAAGTGTGTTTGTTAATGATTCATCATGTTACTGATTCTTTAATTTAGATTGATTGTACTTCAATATGATGTTGTCTTAAAGAAAATGAAAGCTATAGAAAAAAATAAAAATCTGAAAAGCACAATAAGAAAAAAAGATAGAACTATTACTACAAAGAGAGATATCATAAAATGTGTAGAAGAGTTCTATATGGCAATAAAGAACAAAAAAAAGTATCTTTTAAAACTACAATCTCTTCTCAATTGCACAGGATTGTAATAAAGAATTGAAACATGCAATTAAATCTATGAAGAAGTGAAAAGCTCTAAGTAATGATAGAACTATAATCAATATCTTAAAAGGACCAAATGAAGAAATAGAAAAATCATTGGCAAAGTTATTTACTTAAATATCTAAATGACAAAGATGTACCAGATGATTGAAAAAATGCAGTATAAACATTAATATTTAAAGAAAGGTAATAAAGACAATATAAATTATAGACCTATCACTCTTTTTATCAGTTTGACACAATATTTTTACCAAAATAATTACAACTTATTCACAGTAAAGTTTGGATTTTAACTAACCACAACAACAAGCGAAATTTATAAGTGGTTTTAGTATAGTGGATCATAGCTAAATATTGAGAGATCTTACAGAAAGAACCAATGAATATGAATTGCCATTAATATAAAAAGGCATTTGATTCTATAAACATTTCTTCAGTGATTAAAGCATTGGATCATCAAGGTATAAATCCAGGATATTGTCAGATTCTGCATCAGCAATAATTAGATTACATGATTATACTAGGAAGACTGACATTGAGAAAGATTTAAAACATGGTGACTCCATATCTCAAAAACTTTTATATAATAGCTTTGCAAAAAGTATTTTGTGGATTAAAATGAAAAGCGAGTAAAAGTAAATGGATATTATTTAAGTCCTCTAGATTTTGTAGATAATGTAATTGTTTTTGAAAATAATACTTCAGAACTTCAAAAAAATGTTACAAGAATTAACAGATGAATGTAAGAAGGTAGGATTAAAGCTAAATGTTAAAAAGACTAAAATAATGTTCAATGGATTTTCTCAAAATAAAAAAATAAAAATTGACAATGATGAGTTGGAAGCAGTTAACAACCACAAATACCTTGGTTAGATTATTACTACAGATGGGAAACATAATGAATGAAATTAATTATGGAATTAAGCTTGTTTGGAGTGCTTTTGGTAGAAATAACAACCTTAAAAGAAAATATGCCTTGTAAAAGGAAGATTTTTAATAAATGTGTTTTGCCAATCTTTACTTATGAATCTGAGACTTGGATAATTAATAGAAATGTAATACAAAGACTTCAGATCACTTAATGAAGTATAGAGAAATGTTAGGAATGACAAGAAGAGATCAAAAACAAATGCATGGGTGAAAGAACAACATGTGTTATTGACACCATTGAAAGAATTAAGAGACTGGGGTGGACATATTGCTAGAAGAGAAGACAAGAGATGGACATTTAAAATCTTAAACTGGAGTCCAAGAGATTGTAAAAGACCTAGAAAGAGATGACATGTGAGATGCATGGATGAAATAATGAAGAGTGCTGGGATGTTGTGGAGAAAAGAGGCTAGAGACCAGAAAAACTGAATTAAACATGGAGAGATTTTTATCCTGCAATACATAGATAATGGTTAAAAATGATAATGATATAAGTAAACATCTATGTGTATGTGAGTATTTCGAGTCTTGTTATATGCTCCTTTTGTATAAAATTCTTCTATTTTGTTAAAAACTTTACCAATATTATATAATAAAATGGATTCCATAGGACTAGCTAATGCAAGTATACATCTATGATACAAAAACACAAACCTAATTCAAATTAAAGATCAGAATAGCTAAATGCAGTTAGATATAAAAGATTTAAAGTAAAATAAAATTAATAATTATAAATTTAAATGTTTATTAAAAGAGTGAAAAATATAAAAATTAAAAGTTAAAAAAAAGTGACAAAAAATAAAATATAGAACAGCTTACACAACAAATTTTTAGAGTATCTTAAATGCACATACTTTCTAAATTACTGACTTCGCTTGTTGTAAAGATGTGTGTGAATGCTGTCACATTCTTATTGTATTTAGATAATAAGTTGCAAAACAAAATTTTAACAAATAATAATTTTTTTTAGATAATTAAATCCGAAACTGACTGAATGAAATAAAGTTAATTTCTAATTTTAAAAGTGGAGGATAAAATATTTAAAGATTTAAAATATTTGTTTATTTATCTATTATATTATTATCAAATTAATGAGTTCTATGTTGAAAATTAAAGTAATATATAAAGATAATAGTTTTTTTTTTTTTTTTAAATCAACGGATTTGCCTCAAAACTTTAATTAAACTTCAAAAATATTTTTATATCGGAATTTTGAGTTCTGAATATTCTATTTCGCTAAATGTCATAATAAAGTATGTTAAATAACCTCTTCATAACATTTAGCTATATTTCCACAGAACCTCTCATAACATTTAGCTATATTTCCACAGAACCTATCATCTAAACTCAGGATTTTTGTCCTCGCCATTCGAGCATTGCAATTCTAAACGGTGGTAAAAGTTTTGTGAGAAACACAACAAGTAGTCAGCGACAGCTGCTTTACAAGCAGTTGTCCCGGGTTAGTGGGTTCGCTTCCCGGCTGATGCTATGACACATGAGAAAAAAAAAAGTGAGCATATAATTGCAATAATAGTAATTTGTAGAAACTTCTGTTACAAAGTCCGATCAAATAACATAATATAAACTATGTAACTCTGCAACAAAAATAGAACCACGCACATTAAAAACAATGAAAACACAAATTGGTAAATCAACATCTCCTTAATTTTAACCAAATAACCTGCAGGATAAAGAGTTAGAAAGAAATTATAAAGACTATCATTGAGAGAAAAAATCAATAATTTTATAGATATCATATGCGCAACAAAGAGTAGAGAGAATAAAATAATTTCATAGATGTGAGTGCATTTCCAGGGAATGCCAATTTTAAAATGTGCTTTCTTATGGTGGTTCTCCAGACAAAGTCAGCAATTCATCTTTCCAAAATAAATTTCCAATGAAAAAAGCTTCTGTAAATACTTTTCATCATGTGCAGTGTACACACACATATACATACACACACACGTAAAGAAAAATTATTCAGTGCGACTTTTAAGATCTTTAAGTCTTTTTTCTTCTCATTTGCATGATAAACTTGTTAAAATATATTAATGTTTAAAGTAATCGACATTAATTAAATTGATATATCAATGGATGCTGTGCTGTATATTTCAAATAAATAGTAAATTTAGTAAGAAAAAGAAAAAGGAATTATGCTTTTAAAATAAACGTAAAATGACTGAAGTCTCATATGAATTGAAATATACTTAGCTATGGTTATACTTTGTTTCCTACATTATTGGTTTAGTATCAGATGTTTTATAAAAGAGAAAAATAATATGAAAGGTTATGTCAATGCTAAATTAAATTGACAGTTTCATGCTTTATTAAAATTCTAAATTCTAAATGTAAATAGGAACAACAGAGAACAATTCTAAAATGTATAAGAACATTGGAGGCCAATATTAGATATGTCTTGATTGAACTTAATTTTAAATGATAAGGTGATATTTGAATGACAAAATATTTGATCAAATTATAGGGAATGATAATAACTGCATGATATTTAGAAGAGATATTGTCACCCATACATGTTTATGATGCTAACAAGTCATCTATTTTAATGAGATAAATATATTTTGTATAAAAAAATAAGAAATTTTATCTGTATATGTATAGATTTACCCTCTTGAGAATGCATGATTTAAATGCTACGCTTTAATGTAATACAAACATTATTATCAAGACCTATAATATATTAAAATGTGTGTATTAAATAACATATATATATATATATGTCAATTTTATAACTGGAAAAAAACAACTTATGAAGCTAATTGTAAATAATAAGACAACCTTGCAACATATTAAGCATCTAATAAAAAATGACTATATAAAAAATTGGCTATGAAATCCATTATTCAATCAATCTATATGTGCTAATGACAGAATTGTATGTACGGATAAGCAAATTAAATGTTGGCTTAGTCTAAAGCATTTGTAGAGTTTTATCACCTCACAAAAGGCCACATACTACACCCACAAATCATATAAATTAATATTAATTTACCCTTTTAAAAATATATGCTTTTATTTAACTCTTTTTTAGTCTTTCCGTCTAAATAAAATCTTATAACTTAATTTTAAATCCATTTTCCAATTTCTGATCTAGTTGAAACTCTACATATCTGTTCATTCCTGGTGACAATATACTTTTATACAGTTTTACTATTCACATTATATTTGACTGGAATTTGAACCTGAATCATGTGTATGGCTAGCAGAAGTAACGTTACCAGATATATATATAATGTAACAATATTATGCTTTAATAAAGAAAGCATATATATATATATATATATATAATGTAACAATATTATGCTTTAATAAAGAAAGCAATATATGACATACTACTCACATTATACTTGGCCAGAATTTGAATGTAACTCATGGGCATAGCCAGCAAAAAGTAATATTGGAAGACGCATATAAAACACATCAACATTACACTTTAATAAGTAAAACAATATGGAGCATATGAGCATGGCCAGCAGAGATAATATCACAAGACATATAAAACATATCAATATTACATTTTAATAAGTAAAACAATATAGGACATGCTAGTCACATTATATAAATAACAAATGTGCCTCCACACAGTTTGACACAGCTGGAAGTGTCAGACTCTGGAGAATAACATCATATAATATTAACATCGTTTATGTTCTTTATTACTTTTTACAATGCTTTTTTTCAGTTCTGAAGAAGATTTCTGGGGCAGTCGAAACCATCAATAGTGGGTTGTAAAAAAAGCATTGTAAAAAAGAATAAAGAACATAAATGATATTAATATCATATGGATTTGGCAATGCAATAAGAAAGATAAAGTTATAATATTTCATAAAGAGACTAATATCCTGAGATTGATTTCACATCTAGCATTTCCAGTGCTCAAACTTATGATCAATTGAGCAATTAAGCCATTCAATTATGTAAATATCAATACCTTTAAAATCCTACCTTATTGATCTTTTCAACTTTTTCATTTGGTATGATTATTAAGCTGAAAAATTTATTACAATTTCATTACAATTATTAAAATGTGACTACCTCATTAAATGCCACAAAACACAATTGTATGTAAATGAAATTTAGTGTTTTATATAATTTAACACTGAATAAAAAAATAATGGTACCACAATTATTAAAATGTGGCTACCTCATTAAATGCCACAAAACACAATAGTATGTAAATGAAATTTAGTGTTTTATATAATTTAACACTGAATTAAAAAATAATGGTACCAATAAAGAATGTAGTCTCTGCCATTTTGGTTTCTAGGGGGATCTCCAAACAACCAGTGACATAACTAAGTGCTAAAGGATGTTAGAAACCAAAATGGCAGTAAATGAAAAAGTAAATAAAATAAAATCTTTAATTTTTAATTCAAGAAAGGAACATATACAACATTTATTCTTATCTAAATAGTAATATTTAACTTATAACACGTTAATATTAATATAAAAATAAAAAAAATTAATATAACTTTATTTGCCTTGCTCAGCAAATTTATCTATTACCTTACTTAAATTTAGGTATTCACAAAATTTATTTTCTATGGAAAGCAACATTAGGTTGGATAGTCTTTCTTGGGCCATTGTGGATCTTAAATAATTTTGTATTATTTTAAGCTTTGACAAACTATGTTCAGACTCAGCAGTGATTATCAGAATTGTTAATAAAGTTCTTAAAATTATACATAAATTAAGAAATGCATTTCCTGTTTGGTGAATTTTTTTAAGGCACTATCCCCATGAGCCCTAGTCTATGCCCAGTTGACCGACATTAGGAATGCTACTGGCTTTATTGGTCGACAATTCATAAGTTCAAGAGCAAGGAAGTTCCAATCCCGAAATCAAACTGATGATCGATCATTTCTGAGATTGACACTTAACCATTTGTGCTAAAATGCAGATCATAGTATTTTTCTTCTAAATAAAATAAAAGTAATAGATTTATAATTTGTAATAGATGGGTTTAATTTTTTCTGTTAGTCAAACAATTCATCAAACTGACACTCACACTGCATAATATAATTGCACATGTAAATAAATATTAAAAGTTAATAAATACTCCCTTTTTAAAAAAAAAATGTAACCGTGCTATCATTAGAAACTTGGAAAATATTTTCAATTTGATAATCAAATGCTGACGGACAAATAAACCTCTAAAAAGTTTTCCAAATTTCAAAATTGGGTAATAATATGAAGGCAGGCATATAATTAGTATAAATAAATAAAATCATAGGTTGGTATTTTCTTTAATATAATGTGTCTGCTTATCAGTTTTATTCAAGATGGAAGAATATATGTAATTTCATGTAGAACTTCTTTTATTTCATTAATATGAGAAGAGAAAATTTTTTGAAGAAATAATATCATTCTTCAAAATTTTTAGATATGATTAATTATAATTTTATGAAGTTATATATTGAGATTATAACAAATGTCCTTTAATGATAAATTCTTTCTGGTATGTTAACACTGCTATTAATAATTACAAAGTACTTTATGTGGAGATTTTTAGAGAGTGCTGATCTCACATGTGGTCTCTTTTGGAGTCTTTTGTAATCTCTTGTAATCCACTTTAAGATTTCAATTGTCCATTTATTATCATATCTTCTGGAAATATGTCCAGCCCAACTCTATGTTGGTCTTTTAATTCTTTCAATGATGTCAGTGGCACTTGTTTGTTCTCTTGCCCATATATTGCATTTTTGATCTCTTCTTGTTACTCCTAACATGCATCTCTCCATACTTCTTTGAATGGTCTGAAGTCTCTGTATTACTCTTCTGTTAAGTGTCCAAATCTCAGATCCATAAATAAGAACTGGTAAAACACATTTATTAAAAATCTTCCTTTTCAATCACATAGGCATAGTTTCTTTTAGTATTAAGTTATTTCTAATAAAAATCAATAATACAACATATATGAAGCATAAGTCTGAAGATAAAGATAAAATTAAAGATTTAAAAAAGGGAAAAAATGATGGTTGATAATAGTAAATTAAATATAATGTTAATAACTATAAATATTTTAGTTAGATTATTAATACAGAAGAAAGAATAATAAATGAAAATAAGAATTAAACTTGTATGAACTATATTTGGTTGAAGTAAGTAAAAAAAAAGTAACGAAGTGTTTAATTTCTTGGTAGTTCATAAAAATTCAAACATCAAAAGTAACAGCAGAATGGTGATCCATTCTTTAAGTGTTTATTTTTAAACAAGGGATGTAGACAATTAATATAAGAGCTGCAATGAGATTTCATATTATACTAAAATAAAAATAGAGGATTATATGTTTGAATTAACAAAAAAGGGATTGAAAGCATAATATATGATTGTTAAAGAAAACATGATTATTATTCATATATTTAAAAGGATTGAGAATGAAATGAAGATGAAATGATGTATCACAAGAAAATATGACAATAGATGGTTGAATAATAGTTACTGTACGACATTCAGTAATTTTACTGATGAAAATATCTTCTTTAAAATTACTGTTATTCAAAATATAGTCATAATAAACATATATTTAGAAAGTTCTGGAAAAATATCAGAAAAACCATCAGCTATTAAAAAAGAGTCATTATTTGTTCTGTTATATTTTCCATTTGGTAATATTCAGTTCCTTAAAAAAGATAAATACTTTCTCAGATTAGCCACAATAGAGTGGATAGCTGAAGGGAGCAAATTCCCTTAATTAAATTTTAAATTCTGTACATTTTATAAACTTTCAATAATCTCGTCTATATATCCTTCAATAATCTTTTTTAATTCTTTAAGGCAGTCGCGCTGACCTCTCGACCACCAATGCTTGACTTTAATTAATAAATAGTTACAAAAATCTGCAATTCTAGTAGATGTAAGATATTTTAAAAGATAATATGAGAGGTGGATGAAAGACCATCTAATAAAGCAAAACTGTATTACGGATAAATTGCTTAAATAATGAGAAAATCCTTTATTCTGCCAAGTGGTAACAGTTTAAAATAATATTCATTGCGTTTTTAAAAATCTATTGATAATTCTAGTGCACCAATGTCAGTAATAAAGTTAAAACAAACAAAATTATAAAGATTAATATTTACTGAGGCTGTAACCTCGAAAATATGCGTGTAAAATGCGATAGTCGGGACCTCGACAGGTGTTTAACCACAAGCTTACGCTATGGAAGAGTTCCCCTCTTTTCTTCCATAGCGTAAGCTTGTGGTTAAACGCCTGTAGAGGTCCCTACTATCGCATTTTACATGCATATTTTCGAGGTTACAGCCTCAGTAAATATTACTTACGTAATCAATGTGCGTTTAATAAATTTATAATTACAATTTTAAAGATTAATATGAAAATACAGATTTAAAGAGAGAAAAATAAAAAAGTGATGTGCGTTCTTTCAATTGCTACTGTCCTACATGGAGTACAGCTGTAGTAGATTATTAGACTTTGGAGCATAAGATCCTAGGATCGATTCTAGATCTGGTTAAAGGTGATTGAATTTCTTATGCATTTTCTGAGCAATAACACCATTGGCTTATTTATTTTAATTATTTGTTGGCTACTCTATAAAACATTTTAAAAAATGGCTAAGTACTAAGTTTCAATAAATATAAAATAAAAAGTACGATGATAATAATAAAGTAAGAACTTAATCCATGTCTGATTTGATAAATTATTCATCAAGTAGATACGGTTACATGGCCGTTAAATAGAGATACATTATCTTAACCCAAATGTAAATAATTTATAATACGATGTTCTGTCTAATAAAGTGATTGCTGTTTTAGTAGAAGTATTAAATGGATGAATATCAAGATCGCAGCATTTTCAAAACATTTCCGTTTTCCCCACATATATGATGACGTAGTATATTGTGTAGATCAAAATTAGAAATATGATTGATCTTTACATATTTCAGATGAATGAGTTTATTTAATATCCAAATTTGTTACAAAATCAGATATTAAATTATCAATTTAAACTTACAGTAATTTTACTAAAAAAAAATTAATGTATATATTATTGATAAATATATATTTATATAATTTTACATATGCGTTAACCCTTCTCATAAAGAGTGACATGTTATATTTCTCAGTTGATCCAATATAATATCAATAACTATGTTAGTTAATCTACAGCTTCAAACCAGAAATGCAACTGCTATTGAAGTAAAATTCTTCTAAATTAAATTAGTATATTTGTTGAATAAAGCCAGTGATAGATGCTATCAGATCTACTGACATGTATATATCCTTTATAAATACCTTTTCTATAGCTTTTCTGATTATCCTATACAACTTACATTTTAAATATATATATAATAAAACATAAATTATCAATAATAATTTTGACTGTTGCTATATAAATATATATATATATATTCTTATAATTTGAGAAAGAAAAAGCTCTGAGGAAAGTACTAACTATTATACTGAAATGTCAGCTATTTAGCTATTATATTTTTGCTACATGGAAGCTCCCAGAAATAATACTATGAATTCATCATTTGTCTGTGAGGATATTAGAATTAATATATATTTCAGATCACTTAGTGAAGTATGGAGAGATGTATGTTAAGAGGGGGAGAAGGAATCAAAGTTAAGTAATTAGCAGGAGAATGGGTGGATGTTGCTGATACCATTGAAGGAATTAAGAAGGCTGGAATAAAACTGGATTGAACAACTTAGTAAAAGAGATGATATTAGATAAGCAGTTGAAGTCTTGAGCTGGATCTCTGGATATTGGGGGGACCTAGAAGGAGGCGGCATGTGGGATGAGCGAATGAAATTGGAGGGTTTACCAGTGTGCTGTGAGGAGGAGGGACTGGGGGTCTGAGAAGCAAGATTGGACTTTGGCAGACTTTCATTCTGTTGTGGACTGATCGCGATTGAAAATTATAATGATTATATTATATAATGACCAGCCATTTTTTAATGTATATATGTACAAAAGATATATTTTTCATTTTCATGAAATTGTAATTAATAATATTATTATCCTAACAGATCATTTAGATATTACTGTTAACAATACATGACTGAACCTTGGAAATATCATTTTCAACCATTATGATCCACTGAATGATGTAGGTTTCTTTAAGTTCAATCTACCTTTTCCAATATCTAACTTCTCTTTTCCACATCACTGTGGCACACTTCCTTATTTCATGGTTGCATCTTATATGTGGTTTCTTTATAGGTTTTTTACGATGTCTTGGAATCCAGTCTGGGATTTCAACTGTTCATCTATTATCATCTCTTCTAGCCCACTTCCACTCACTCAGTCTCTAAATTCTTTCCTTGATGTCAGTAATACATATTTGTTCTCTCACCTATGTATTTTGTTTTTGATCTATATGTTATTCATGAAAACTATTGCATAAGCATTATATATATATATGATAAAAATTTAATTTAAAAACTATATATAATAAGACATTAGCAAAACTGAATAATAAAAAATAAAATAATATAATTATGAAAAAGTCAAATGAAGTAATAAATTGAAAAGCACGCGCACGCGCGCACACACACATATATATATATATGTACTGAAACAATGTTATTACAATTTTCTATTGCATAAACATAGTTTCAACTGACTGGCAGTTTTCTTTGGATGTTGAGGGCAGCACTGACTACGGTAACCATATGGACAACAAGGGAGGTAATACAAGGAGAAATGGGATGGTCAAGTTTTTATATGAGAGAAGCAACAAGTAAAATGAAAATGTTTGGTAGATTGCAGTTTATGGATAATAAAAAAATAGCCAAAATAGTATTTAATCAGGTTACAAGTAAAGAGCAGGCAACAAGATGGGTGAGAAAAGTAATATGGTATGCAAAAGATTTGGATAAAGAATTTATATCAGTATATTTGTATAAAATATGGGATAATTGTGTTAGGAAGATTGTTGAGTGTTATAGTGGTAAGGAATGGGATAGAAGAATAGATTTATTAATAAAGAATAGGGAGTTAGAGTGATGGAGAACTAGTATGGAGGGTAAGAAGAGTTTAAATATATATAGAAGTAAACAGAATATTAGGTGTGAGTTAATATATGATAATAGTAAGGAAAGTAGTTTATTGTTTAAGGCTCGAATGGGATCTTTAGCAACAAGAGAATATACATGTAAATGAAAAAATATGGGTGATTTAGTATATAAATTATGTAAGGAAGGAATAAAAAATATTAGGCATTTGTTAATTGAATGTAAATGCTTGAAAACAGAAAGGGTACAAATAATGAAGTTATGGAGGAATATATATGAAAAAAGTGATTATACAGAAAGTGGATTATTGGTTTTTATGCTGGGTTTGGGAAAAGATAAGGGGAATTTAGATATAAAGGCCATAGAGTTGACAAAGATTATGTTGTGGAAACGGGATGGAGCAAAATATGGGAAAACATAGAGTGGGGAATGGAAAATAAAGTGGCTAACAGGTTTTTCTGGGTATAATTGCTGAGAGATTCCTGACTCCATTTAAGCAGAAGTCACAATACATCACATCACATCCTATGTTCTCCTCTGCTAGATGTAGTACTATTTTTCTGACTTTGCATTCATTTGACAGACAAAAGTGAAATTAAGACTGATTTATTAATTTAAAAAAAATGATGTCAGGATTCTGCAACTGTTAAAAATTTAGAAGTAACTTAATGTAGCCTACATCTTCTATTGTTAGGTTATTTGTTCTCCTGCTTGGAGATTATTTCAAGATTTTTGATCAAATACGCGAAATGCAAATATATATATATATATTTGCATAGTTTATTAAAATATTTATGATTATTTTTACATATTTGAATAATAATTATGTAAAAACAAAAGTATACATGATTACAATTTTATTTTATTTGAATATTTTAAAAATAAAATATAAATTAACAAATATAATCATAATGGTAAGCAGAAAACTATGATTGTCAGAACAATAATGCTTTTTTTAAAACACCTTTTTAAACAATATTCATTTGAGTTTGTCATATTTTGAAATTATAAATGCAATTTTAAATTTTAAAACAATTCGACAGATTTATAATGGCTTCACATTTCTTTGTTCACATTTTAAAAATAAACTTGAAATAACAAATTTACTTTTTTCAGCCCCTGAGAACATACTTTTCTTTACACCATCCAATAAAAAAAAAAGTTCACTATTCTCATTATATATTAACTTTATTATTTTTTCTGTATTAGCAAAGTCGAAATATAATTTTTTTGGTACGTTTATAATCTTTTATTTCTAACAATTCAATTCTAAAATAGAATAAAGATTTAATGAATACAAATGTTGAATAATTACAAAACTTGCCGCCAGGGGAGAGAATGAAAATGTTTTCACCTGTTGAAAGGTTAGCACTTGTTTTTAGTCAAAACATGGCACTCTCCATATCTTCTATTTTGTCCGATTTTTCTTGGTCGTATTTTTTTAATTCTGTTGACTAGTCATATGAAGGGCTTCATATAAGAAATCAAGAAATTCAATTTGCATGGATCTATTAAACGATTTCATGAACTTTTTTTTGTTCTGATCATTAAAATTCATATACATTTTTTTTCTAATATTTCAATTCCAAAAGAATTCTAAACTTGTCAGGGTAACTAAAAATGTGGCAACTTAAAAGACTTTTAAACCCCACATCGACGGCCTTCCCTTGTTTCTGTCTCAAATTTTGCAATATTACTTCGAGAAAATATTTTGAATGACTACAAACTTGCTGTTATTTGCAATTTTTTTTTTGCTGAGAGTTAATGATATGATTAAACTTGGACCGAATTCAGTTAATATTACCATTCTAAGAAGGATAACTCGTATATGAAAAGATTCTTTAAAAATGCATTCTGTCAAGACTTATTTAAGATATGATGATCAGGAGAATAAAGAGACCACGCACTGAAGCAAAAAAAGTTATATTTTATCATAGAGAAAATTAAGAGATTGAATTGATATCTGAGCTGGGTATCTTGCTTTGAAAAAAAATGACACTAGATAGACAACTAAAGTTGTAAACTGGATTCCAAAAAATATCAAAGGTGCTATTAAAAAAAAAAAAGAATAATATGGATAAATAAAAAAAGTTTCTGGAATGATATGAAGAAAAGAATATAGGCACTAATATCATATGACTAATAAAAATTGTACATTTCAAAAGAGTCAGAGAGAAGAGCAAAAACATAATAGTCACAACTATTGTATCAAAATAGAATACTAGAGAGCGTATGTGAACACACACACGCGTAATGGATACATACTAGTTATAAAATAAGGCAGAAAATAACATGCTTAAAATTCTATAATTATTTCGCATTGATCAAAATAAAGTTGAGGGAAAAAAATATTTTAATAGAAAGTTAAATTTTAATCACTTTTATAGAATAATAACTTTATAAAAATCTTTTCATCTATAAGCCAAACGTTCAAAACAGTAAATGAATACAACTATTCTGAATAGAATTCTGGGTAATATTTTGCACAAAGCTATAGCTAAATAGAAAAAAAAAGAGAGATTGGGAGTAAGAAAAAAAAAGGAAATAACAACTTGTATTTTTCACATACAGACAATAAAATTATTACATTCACATGGGTGTAAGGAAGATCATTAGATATCTCATTAGCTAAAAGCTTTTGATAAATTTTGGCATTTAAACGATGATAGACTCATCATTAATAACTCCCCAAAAAAGAAATAGAAGAAAAATGTTAATAATAATAAAAATATATATATATATAAAAATAAAGATCATTATAAAAAATATATCTGAATTAACAAAATACTCTTATAAAATATAAAATGAGTTAATGTACGCATATGTATATGTGTGCGTGTATGAAAACTAGTATACAAAGAGCATATCCAAACAAAATTTCATGCGAACCTCTTAGCTTGCATCTTTCCCCTAAAAAGCCAATGAAATAAAGATGCTGACTTATATCATACGTATGTAACTGTACAAACAAGTTGGCTTGGGTTTGAAACTTAGAATTTAAAATTTTTGCAAATCATTAGCTTAATTAAAATAATAGATATGCGTAATTCGGTTATTTTCATGAATAATGGCTGTTACCTAAAAATTAGTCTATGGAGCTGGATGACAGTACTACATAGAATATATCAATTACTCATATTTACATAGATGTCTCTTTGTTAATTAATCATCATCACCATCAGTTTCTAAAGAGATAGTGTTGTCGTTGAAGTCCCATCATTCTATCTTCAGCAATTCGTTTCATATTTGCTTATGAAAAACGTCCAATTCCATTAATCACATTGTGAAGATAGGATATTCTTGGTCTGCCTCTCCTCCTAAATTTTTGTTTTCCAGAATATTTCGTAAAACCTATCATGTCTTAAAATATTCTTTCATCTATAAAAAAAAAAAAACAATAGAATTGTTTTCTTCCTTTTTCTTTTTAAAAACTTCATTTATTTGCATGAATATACTCCAATACATTATGCACATGTTTCCAATGTTTTAACTAATTTTTTGTAATCATTATCAAAGATCTACAAATACATATATATATACATTATTGTTATAAATATATATTTTTTAAACTTATAATAACATTTCTTTAGCATCTATACATAATTCTTTTCATTATATAAATTTTACTATTACAATTATTTACCTCCCCTATTCTTTATTTTTTAAACCGATTTTTTATTACAAGTTACACCAATGTACAAAACATTTACAAATCCAGAAATACTAAAAATTTCTTATGTAATGCTATTTATATACCACTACAAATTACTTATAGTAAAATTTATATAATGAAAAGAGTTACATATAGATGCTAAAGAAATATTATATTATGAGTTTAAAAAATATATATTTATAACATTAATGTATATATACACTCTGGTCTTATTTTATGAGAATTTTTTTAATATGATTTTGAAGTTATGTGATTCATGTTTCTTCTTAATATCTTTATATCTGGTTTTCTTTTATGCGATAAAAATTATTAGATCAGAAGTCGAGCTCCAATAATGCGCTATTACTTTAAATATTATAAATTTTGCACACTCACACATCATATTTAAAGTAATAGCACATTATCAGAGTTCAACTTCCATCAAATAATTTCAATATTTTCAGCACTTTATAATAGTACTGTAATAGATTTTATGCAATAAAGAAGTTCATAATTCACTTAAAATCAGGATTTCCCCATTTTATATGCACACATTAAATTTTACAAGATTATAATGTAAATCGGTTCAAACGTTATAGATGCCTATATTATGCATGTTGTTGTTTTTGCATTTTAAATCACATTCTATTTTTGCTTTTTAAAAAAAGAGTACATAATCAATTAATCATTTAGTGTCCACAAGTTTATTTTTAAAAGGTGAATAATAGTGGTGGGCACAATTAAATTTGACAATTAAAATCTCATTTTTAATTGTAATTAACAATTTAAAATTACATAATGTGATCTGAAATTAATGTGATGTGAAACAAGGGAATTTGATTTTTAAACGGAATTGAAAATTAAAAAATTAAAGACAAAATAAGAATTTAATTTTTAATTGTTAGTTTTAATTAAATTTTGCCCAACCATGGTGAGTAGGTGTATTTTTATTATCATAAATCTAAGTTCTTATTTTTATTTTAAACTTTTAGTTTATCCTACTGGAGAAAAAAAAACACCCAAGAAAATGAATTTCTACGGAAACAAAAATTTCAATTTTAGAACACTTAACGAAATGGGAAGGATCAACAGTGATTGGAAAACATTTTAGTTTGGGTGAGTCCACTATAAAAGCAATTAAAAAAAATGAAGTTGGCACTAGTTGTATTTCCTCTTGTGATGAATCTGATGTCTTATCAGTTCACAAACGGATCTGCATATCGTCAAATAGCAATAATAATTAAAATACTGTACATGTATAAAAAAATGTAAAATTCTGTAAATTATGCATAAAAATATATTGTTTTGAATAAAATTAAATACAGTAATTATTAAAAAAATAAAAAAAAGTTTGTCTTTTATCAATTTTTCCAAATTTGAAATTTTTTATTAGTCATATTTTAGTTCCTTATTTTTTTAATGCAAATTTTAAAGTAATTTTACATTATTGCTTTGATTTTATGCAATTTTTGAAAATTGCAGAACCTATCCCCCATTTTTCAAGGTAAGTTAAGTCTATTTTTGTGCGCATTTTCTAAGGAACCTATCTACCGCAAAAAACGAGATCCAGGTGTGTATATATATATTTGTAGATCCTTGATAATGACTACAAAGAGGTCGTTGAAATTTGGAAACATGCATAAAGTATTGGAGTATATGTGTTCATTTAAATAAATATAGTTTTTAAAAAGAAAAATGAAGAAAGAAATTCAATTGGATTTTCTACATATTAAAGATCATTTGGAATCATATTTTTAAAGAGAAAAGTTTATTGTTATTAATTATTTATTAATAATGATGGTGATGATTTTTTAAAAAATTTCTTAAAATACTATTTAAAACTTAATCCTTCACATTTTTATCATATCCAGCAGTTCTCTTTTCATTCAAAGTTGTATTCATATTTGATTATTAGTCTTTTTTTTCCATCCAACTCACTCTAGTTTATTTTCTCCAAAGCCACATATCCATTCCTTCCTATCTTTTTCTTACATGTTTTCTCAAGGATCACATCTTACAACCATATATCAATATACTCTAAAAGGTTTTAATTAATTTCATTCTATTTTATGTATCATATTTTTATTTAGTAGTATTTTTTATTTATTTTGAAAAACATGCTTTACTAACATTATTCTTTTATTACATTCCTTCCAATCTTTTTCTTTCTTGTTCTCCCGAGGACCATGTCTCGCAATCATACGCCAATATACTCAAAATGGAGGTTTTAATCAATTTCATTCTATTTTTTGTATCTTGTTTTTATTCAGTAGTAGTTTATTTTTATTTTGAAAAGCATGATTCGCTAACATTATTCTCCTTTTAAACTCAATAAGACAATTATTGTCATCACAAATCATATTTCCCAGATAACAAAATATTATTACAATAAAATAAAAAAGTTAATTAATAAAGAATAATAAATATTTAAATTTATCTACATAAATTAATTTAGCCACTTTATTAATCATTCTATTTGTTTATACATCTCTCCAATGTTAATCAATTCTACATTTATTTGAATGGGCAAACTTTGGAATTTCTGTACAATTATACAAAATTGGCTTTAAACATCTGTTGGTTATATGCACCTATATTATTTTATGTAAACAAAAGTTTGTCTCTGTCTTTGAAATTAAGACAGTCTAAATAATCTCTCAAGTGAAATTATGTATGTCCCAGTATAGCTTGGGGAGTCATAAGAAGTTTGAGGGCTGGAAATGACAGAGGAGAGTCATTATCAGGATCTTTAAGCTCCAGAGAACTATACCACTGCAGCAAAGCATGCTGGGGACTTAGAAAGAATATAACAGTTGAACGTTTTTTATTCAGGAATTCATAAGAAGATCAAGCACCAGAAATTACAGAGGTGAGTGGTGACCCATGGACTTTGAGCTCCACAGTTGCCATTCAACCCTTGCAGCAAAGCATTCTGGCTACTCAGAAAGAATTGAATGGTTCATTATTCAGGAGTTCATAAAAAGTTCGAGATTAAGAAATAACATAGTGGATCTGTGATCCAGAGTTTGCCATTCTAACACTGCAGCAAAGCATGCTGGGAATTCAAGGATTATAGTTATTGAATGGTTTATTATTCAGTTTATAAGTAGATCCAGCATCACGAGGGACACAACTGGGCCCCACCCATGGACCTTGAACTCCAGACTATCCTACCATACCATTGCACCAAAGCATGCTGGGCACTCAGAAAGACTATAGTAATTGAGTGGTTTATTACTTAGGACTTCATAAAAAATTCAAGTATTAGAAGTGACGGCCCTAGACTGCAATCCATTGATCTTGAATTCCAGTCTGCCACTCCATCATTGCACAGAGGATGCATGGAGGGCAAAAAAATAATCGAATAATGTATTGCTTGATCTTATCTAAGTAAATACATTTTTATAATATTCATTTATTTCTAATCTTTTATAGAATTTAAATTCCCATTAATTTACTATCATTTTTGTATTCATTTTCAATTACTCTTTCGATTTCTTATAAATAATTACCGATATCTTCAATGTAACAATCGTAAGTTGCCCTATATTCATATATAACCAACAACTCCCTTTCCAATGCCAGTGACTTCTCATAGGTGGACAATTGTACGGAGAGAGTTGCTACTGTTTGAACAGATTTGTTAATCTAAGAAATGAGTGGTTAGGAGATGTTTTAGTGATTAAGCATTGCTTACGAAACATTTTCTTATTCTTGAATTAATATAATATGGAGAACCTTTATAATATCTGCTTGCTTGAAAAATAAATACTAAACAAATTATAAGAAATAAAAAATGCAATACAGTGCACATATAAATACATAATACAAAAGGTATGAAGAGATAGAGGTTAAGAGATCCACTTTTCTCTTCCATATCTAAGAGTATATAATCCAGAGAAAAAAAATTTGGGGTAGGCTAAAAATTTTCAACTAACATTTTTTCATTTAGATAGATAATCTAATTAGGCATTCAAGTACAGATCAGTAAATGGATACTCAATAATTAATAGTTGAAGAATAAAGTAAAAAAGGAAAACCGTCAAAACCCCTTAACAGCTAGCCGTTGACACACACATATAATTGCGTGTGTCTGTGTGTGAACATCTGGGTAGAGAATAAAAATGTATTGGAAGTTAAAATTTCCCCAATTACGAATATATATATTTTGATTTAATTCTTGCCTTACATTAGCCCACTTCAGTTGAAAAATATTTAAAATCGATAAACCGCAACAACTAATGTCTTTCTATATAATATTCCATAAAAAAAAATTATATAATTTGCATACTGTATCAATAATTTTTTTATCTTCTATCATTAAATATTTTTCATTATTTTTTTTCCACTACAAAATTCTACTTAATTATTAATATATTTTTAAAATGCATCAAGAAATGTATTTTTTATATAGTTTTAAATTAAAAAAAAAAAAAGTAAAATCAACGTTAACAGGAAAAATAAATAATAAATTAACATAATTTCCCATTAATAAATTTGAATAATAAAATATAAAAAAAAATGAACAAATATTAAAATAAAAATTGAGATTTATTTAAAATAATATGTTTGTTTTAAGTTGTCTGACTGAAAAATGTCTTACTGTCTAGAAATAAAATATAACATGATAATGTACGATTACTTGTACTAAATGTGTTCATGATAAGACTATTTAAATGAAGATTCAGTTGTATATTAAACAGAACAATTGAAATGCTAAAAAAGGATGAAAGGTTACCCTTGGATCTTAGACGGTAGTGCCAAAAAGGGATGAGGGGTTATCCTTGAAGAAAGACAGTTGCCACAAAGATAATCTGCAAATCTGTATTGAGAAACCAGTTGATGTTTGAAACTTATTTAAAATATTGAGAACGATGAAAATGTTTTAGAGGCCTCCGAAGATTATCAGGACATAATTCAACAAAAGATAGGATTTGGACAGTGGCTCCAAGATGAGGAAGGAAAAGACCTTCAGCGCATTGCTCTATTTCCTTATTCAGAGGATCTATATAAATTATAAATAGCAATAAGCCCAATAGTGGTTATTATTGGAAGAAATTAGTCAATGCCTGCCAAATATTTATTTATACTTTTTTTTTCTCATATGTCATAGGATCAGCCAGGAAGCGAACCTGCTAACCCGGGACAACTGCTTGTAAAGCAGCTGTCGCTGACCTCTCAACCACCAATGCTTGACTTTATTATTTGATATTCTACCTCATGATATCAAATTTAAGTGCCATAGTTAATTTAAAAAAAAAAAAAATCATTTATTGATTACAGCAAAAGGTATGCCAAATTTCATTACCCATTGTCTCACAATCTTCATACGGTGGGTCTACACTTTATTTTTCTTATTTATTTTCTATTATACCTTGCATTCTTTATTTTATTTTGTATATGTTTTTCTTTTGCTTTCACCCTATATGGTTCAGTGCGGTGGTAGATTATGAAGTCTAAGATTCTCGGATTGATTCCATTGCTTACACTTCCGGTACTCAAATTTCTTATGGAACTCTCAAGAAATAAATCATTTGATTATTTGCTCTGCATGGATTAGTGCAGTGCTAGATTACCAGACTGTGGATATAAGGTCCTCAGATTAATTCCAGTTCTATTACTTCCAGTATTGAAACTTCTTATGAACACCACACAATAAAGCCATTTAATTATTTGTCCTGCAAAGTATTAGACTCTGGATCTAAGGTCCTTAGATTAATTCCAGTTCTAATACTGCTGGAACTCAACATCTTATGAACTCTTTAAAAATAAAGTTATTTATTATTTGTATGGTCTAGTGCAGTGATAGAATATCAGACCCTGGATTAAAAATCTTTGAATTAATTCCAGTAGAAATTTTGGTGCTCAAACGTCTTATAAACTCCCAAGCAATAACCAGTTGATAATTTAAATTATAATGTTTGTTTCATTAATATATATATATATATCGAACAGCAATAATATTGAAAGGACCAAATCTATTTTTTTCTCATGTGTCATAGCATCAGCCGGGAAGCGAACCCGTTAACCCGGGACAACTGCTTGGAAAGCAGCTGTCGCTGACCTCTCGACCACCAATGCTTGACAGGACCAAATCTTTCCAACAAATGATCAGGATGATGGGAAAAGTCCAACACATAATTACAAACCGTTAAATATTTGATATTTCTTGGAAGAAAGTAATTTTAATCTATTCTTTTATATTATGTTAAAATAGGAAGACAAACAAAAATAAAGCTATAGAACTGGAAAGTCAGTCCCTGGATCTGAAGGTTCTCAAGTCAGGGCTGAAAAAGAGCCCCAGATATTTCCCAATTCTGCTGGTTTGGATGACGTGCTTAGATTAACGGTATGTGGAATTCTAACCAGCTAAGTCCTTAAGCAGAATAGAATCTGTGAAGAAAATATGACTTGATGTGGAAAATGGATTACATTCGCGTCCACATTTGATTTTTGATCAATTTTTATACATGTAGTTATAGTAGTATCAGTAATAGTAATAATAAGCAAAGGATCAACATTTTAAAAAAGTGAAGAAAATTAAAGCATTTTATGCGTTGTTGTTTTTTTGTCAAATTCAATCTATATCTAATTTGTTTTACTTATTTTTTTTTTTTTCTCTTCATATATAGAAAGTGAAATATGTTTTAGATAAAATTTAAAAAAATGTCCAAACAAGAATTTATATATGTGAAAGTTTAGCAAAAATGAAAAATTTATAAAATAATAACATTGCGAGAGTTGTTAATAAACTGACAGCTAAGAAAGAGAAAAAGTTGATCCAAAAATTGGAAGCAGATGTTTCCACATTAACTAACTCATATTAATGTGTACATTTAAAAAACAACTTTTGAATTCTATATGTTTTTTAAAAACAAAAATAAATATAAAAAAAGACATAAAAAGTAAATAAATACTTTTTCTTCTTTATTTTAATGACCAATATATATATATATCGTATAATAAATTTATGGTTTAACTGTGTACACACAAATATTTATAAGGCAAATAACATTTTAAATTGTTAAGTGACCATAAGGGATTGTTTGTATGACCTAAATTAATAAAACTTTAATTTGCTTTAAGTAAGTACCAGTGAAATAATTTAGATACGCTTTTTTATGCAGTTACATGTTCTGTTAGAAAACAAGTAAGGTGATTTCTGCCATACCAAGGCGGTCAAATTGGATTTTTTTGGAGAATTGGTTCAAAACACAATTTTTAACATAACTTCAGTTTGCATCCTACAAAAATCATGAAATTTATGCTGTCAGAAAGATGAAATACTAAGGAGTATAATAAAGCTGAAGGAGTATAGTCGCATCCATATTCAAAATAATAAAAAAATATATTAACCACTTTTAAATTATTATTATTATGTTTCTTCCGAATTTCGAAATTTTAAAGATAAGTTTAATTTTTTTATTTTTATTAACAAGTTCATTACATTACTTATAAAATTTCCAATAAAATGACACATCATGACTTAATTAAAACAATTCATCATAAGTCCAAAGCCGTCAGTACAAGTCAGAAATGGAAGTTATATTAAAATTTTAAAATCATGTGATACAACATAACCTGGATACACAAATTGTAAAATTCAAGAGTGACATAATGGGAAATGTTGTAGAATGAGCAGAAAAGTTAGAAGAACACATACATGCATTATCTCTAAATCATAAAGAAAAATGACCAAAGATAAATGTTAAGATAGAGCATATCTAAATATGGAGACATTGATACGTTTCAGTTTTCCTAGAAACCCCACCAAAATTTTTTTTTTCTTGTAGGGTATTTGTGTATAAAGAATGAAGAGAAAGTGGCAGAAATGAACAAGTTAGGCTACATTCTCGCTGGGCAGTAAATGGCCTAGATTTGATACATAATATAACTAAAAGAAAATAAAAGCTTTAAATTTAGAGCAATGTAAAATAATAATAATAATAATAATAATAATAATAATAATAATAATAATAATAATAATAATAATAATAATAATAATAATAATAATAATAATAATAATAATGCTCTTTCTATTATCTGCCTTACCTTTCACATTGCAAAAAAGATTTCATTTTGTTATGTAAATTTAATCTAAACAGTAAAATTAAGAGGTAACCACAAAATGACTGCTCAACAAATAATAAAATGTTGCTGAAACCTTGCAGCAAAATAACATACAAAGAAAAATAGACATGATGTATCCAACAGAAATATTCATGATACATCCTCTAAATAGATGCATCCACCCAGTGAGATGTTGGATGGAACTAAGACATCAGTCAATACAACTGAAGAAATTAAGTGAGATAGAGTTTTAAAAGATGTCTTGACTATCTTCATTTTAGTTCATAAGCAAGAAAGATCTCTCTCTGAATACTTTTGCTTTGTGATCATCATTCAACACTGTCGTACTTATTTTTAGACAAGCAACATAACACTTTTCTTTAATGTTGTAAAAATAATACCCAGACATGAACTAGCATAAGAAGTTATCATTTTTATCTGCTTACAATTCCATATAGTGCTTATATACCCATCGTGACTATTCACACAGACCTATCTATCTAACTTCCATTTTACACGTTTTGAATCATTATATTGTTACATTGCATCATGACCAGTAATTTAGCGATTGCTTCATCAATTACATTTCTCTATGTATCTGCTTTGAAGCTTTGAATTCTATTTGCACTGGTCTATAATAGGCCTAATTTTGAACATTCAGTGACCAAGTCTTTAATTTGTTATCCAGAATTTTTTCATTATCATTAAAATGCAAGTATGCTAATAAATTATGAAAACTACAGCAGGTCATTATATCTGCAAAGCAAAACTGCCTTAGACTTATATAAATCTGAAACATTCTCCAACCAAAAAACATATGCCTTATAAGAAAATGCTATAACCACCCCACCCCCAAAAAAAAAAAATTTTTTTTTTTAAACCATTTTTTTATTTGTTTATTTATTTATTTTTTTAATAAAAATTTTTTATAAATTTAAAAAATTAAAAATTTTCACCCACCCAAAACAAAATTCCTAAAAAAAAAATGCTATAACCACAGCAAAAAAATAAAATTTTTTTTGATTGAACACATTTTTTTTATAGGTCTATTTATTAGTTTCACTAATAATATTCCTTAGACTTATATAAATCTGAAATATTCTCCAACCAAAAACATATGCCTTATAAGAAAATGCTATAACCACAGCAAAAAAATAAAATTTTTTTTGATTGAACACATTTTTTTTATAGGTCTATTTATTAGTTTCACTAATAATATTCTCACAAATGTTCTTGTTGAAAAGTAAATATAAAATTGAATATTCATAGGTAATAAAAAACTTCAGGCTCGATTTAGCTAAAATAACTATATTCATTTCCTCTTCTGTTATGTTTGGTAGCATTTTCAGAAGCTGTCAGAATAAAAAACCTAGCATACAACTAGCTTCTGTTGTGTACAGATTGCTTATCCTTTCTTTGTTTCTTCATTGCTAAAGAAATTAGTTCATCTTTCAAAGATAAATTCTGAGTAAAATATTAATCAAAACTACTAAATGATAAAATATCTCAGAGTATAATGATCTAGATATTTAAAAAGACTTTTTGATTGCAGAATATGTCAGAATTTATTTTTTTCTGCCTAGAAATATATTGTGCCCTTTTTTGTTGTAAAATCTAATAAATAAATAAAAAATCCAACTTTTATTGTAGAATAACATGATGCATACTTTCTCATAGATAAAGAAAAGATGAAGAGAATGATGTAACTCGTGCATGTATAGTCCATACTGTTTTTTCACAAATTTGAAATGAAGATACAGAAATTTGAATATTCTTCAACACTATAGGAAAGAAATTCACATAAATAACGACAACCATGACAATCTTTTAACAAATAAAAATGCTCTCTTTAAATTTTTTAGATATTTGGTTTCCTGTATTAAATGAATCTTTGTTTACATCTGGTGTGAATTGAAATTTACCCTGAATTAGATCACTTGTCAGAAAGTTATTCTTTTAAATATAAGAGATTGCAAGCACAAATGATTGTTTTGTACTTGAGAAAATCTAACAAAGGAGATGATAGAATGCTATTGATAACACATGGAAAAAAAAAGTCATTTTTATTATCTTACATTTAATTTGAAAGTGTAGAATTATTCATAATTAGTGTTAATTAATCATAAACTTTGAATGAAAAGAAACCACTCTCACCACGTGTTCACTGTATTAAAGAAAACTTTGTTTACACAGGCATGAATTTAAATTGACACTAAATTAGATCACTTGTCAAACCTTCCAGGAAGAGTGTCTTCACTAAAGGGAAAAAAACTGAAATCCTTGAAGAATGAATAAAATTAAGGTTTTCAGAAAATTCGAATAAACTTTTTATTATAATTGCTACTTTTCTTATTTATAACACCAAAACAAAGTTTGGCTATGGTTTCGATTTCAAGTTGTGATATTAATTCTTAAAGAAATTTTCATAGAGTATACCTATTCATTTAAGATAACAATTGTACTGCCAAAAACTTGAACATTTGAAAATAGCAAAGCCATTGACGAGACGTCAGTTACATATCCAAGTTATTCTTGTGAGTTTTCTTAACAAAAATAAAAAGATCCACAGATCAAAGTTATTTCCAAAGACTTATATTCATGAAGAAGTGAAAGCCAATACATGTTATCAGAAGACCTCGAGGTACCTCATGGCATGAGGTCTGCAATAGCACCACCATGAACTACACCATTTATTTTATTGAGTATGTTAATAAATGGGTTCTTTATGTAAATTATAGGTTGTGCATACATTTCCTATATCACAATTGTGGATGTAAAAATGTTGAGATATTAAACAATTTAGTCTTTACTTTTATGTTGGAATTTCTATTGTGGATGATACATGTATAGTATATAACTACTTTAAATGATCAAATTTCAAGGTTAAAATTTGTCCATAATATTGCCTTCTATATATAAAATTAAAAATCAATTTAAAACAAAATTGAAATAGACAACTATTTAATTTTGTTTCAAATTCATTATTTTTCTTTCTTTCTCATGTGTCATAGCATCGGCCGGGAAGCGAACCCACAAACCCGGGGCAACTGCTTGTAAGGCGGCTGTGCTGACCTCTCGACCACCGACTTTAATTTTGTAAGCATGTAACTACAAATCTTTTTACTTTTATACTTTCTACATATATATGTACAGTAGCCACTCATAAATAAATATGGCCATTACAATTACTATACAACCCAATGTGAAAATCACAAATAAGTCCACACATAGAATAGGCTGATTCATTTTTCTGTTTAATATTTTGTGAAGTCTTTTCATTTCTTTTATAGAAAATTTTTCTTTCTGGAATACTTCCATTCCAAGTCCTAAAATAGATCACCAATGTACTCTATTGTATGCTACACCTTTTCAATGAAAACAATCAACATTTTGCATTTCTTTAAAATGTCTCGAAATAATCATTATATCGTAAAAAAGGTCTACCTCTCCCGTTCATCATAAAGCACACTTATAGAATGGCTTGCATTGCTCATTCTTTAATAGACCATTTAGAATCTGGCATGGATAAATTGATTGCATTTTTTAACAATTTAATGTTTTCATAAATGTAAATTATAATCATACTAACAATTCTCTCCACATAGTGTAAACCACTTTAAATATCTTAGTAGCTTTATGAATAGAAAGATGGGAGTTAGATATTGAGGTACAATGCAGACTCCAAGATGCTTCTCTTGCTTTTAACGAGTAAAAAAAAATAGAGTATTTTATCAGATGGAAATAACTACAGCAACTAAGTTAAATGTATATAGAGCCATTATTTTACCTAATTTATTGTATGGTAGTGAAACTTGGACATCCCATTGATACAATATCAAGAGATTAGAAAAATTTCTTATAGATACTCTATAAAATTTTTAAAATACAATGGAAAGATCATAAAAATCACCCTTTTACATCCGCATCATTCCACCCACAAATTTCTAACCTTGCAATCATGTCAAATAAATCCTGTGATATCATCAAATAACATGAACACGAGAGCTTCTAACAGACTTAAGTGATAAATTTGTACACAAAAATAATAAACACACATTACAATACTAAATAAAAACAGATAATTGTATTGACACAATATAAAGAGAATGGAAAAGTTTCTTATGGACCACCCCCTAAAATTTTAAAAATACAATGGTAAGATCCTAAAACCAATCGGTACTTGTATTAGATATGCCATGCCTTTTTACATTCTACATCAATCCGCCCAAAACTTTATTCTAACTTTGCAATCCTGTCAAATAACATAAACACTGGAACTTCTGACAAATGTAAGTAATAAATTTGTACACAAACAAATAAAAAAACATTACAATATTAAATAAAAACAGGAAGCTGTGAGTTTTTGTTTCATCATGGCAATTGAGGATAGAACAGCGGCAACTCTGATGGAAGCAATCAAACAAAATGTAGAAGAGAGCTTGACAATTTATTCAGATTGCTGGAAAGCATATAAAACTGAGGGGCTACGATCAGCCAGTGGAAACTGTACGAAAAAGATGACACTTTCGTTTGCACTCTGGATGATATTAAAAAACAGTCCACCATATTGATTCCATTTTAAATAAAAGTTCATTAATTTTTTCCCCCAAAAACTAAGGAAGTTCTATCTGCCAGCTGCACAAATAAGATGATGCTTTGTTTGCATTCTAGATATTAAAAATTCAGTCCACCTCATTGATTCCATTTTAATAAAAGTTTACTAATTTTTTTTTTTACATTTTGATAAAAGTTTACTAATTTCTTTTTTTTTTTATTATCAAATACAAACTTTATTAAACCAGAAAAATAAATAAATACATAATATTGTATGATAAAAACAATAAGCAAATTAAAGTTCCATAGGCAGAATCTGCCAATGTTAACACGTAAAGATAACCCAAGTAAATAAAAAAATATAAAAATAGAATAAAAATACAATTATATATATATATCTTTTCTTTAAAAAAAAGATAATTTATAATATCCAACCTGGTCTTCAAATGTTAATAAGATCCCATGTACTAATAAATAAATCTTGTGATGATATTCCATTGTCTCTTTCTTTTATCGTTCTGATTTTTCTAATTTCTTTTTTAACAAAATAAATGTAGTTAAACATTTCTTGAACAAGATCTCTTCATTTCTTTTAAATTATGAGATAGGAGGTAGATTTTTTTTTTGTTCACTCCATTTTTTTCGTTTCTGTTTATAGTTAATGGATGTAATTTTTTTTTTTTGCTTTGTTGTCCATTTTGTAGCTAATATACTTATTATTTTTGTAATTAATATACTTTTTAAATGATTGAATAATGCAATTTTTTTTTATTTTGATTATGCAGTATTATTTTTGATAATTTTGTATTAGTATCTGTTTTATAATTTCATGCTAGAGTTAATATAAATAGTATTTTTTAATTTTCAGTAAAATTTGGGAATTTTTTAATTTTCAGTAAAATTTGGGAATTTATTGATCATGTTTGTGATGACAGAATTCTGTACCTTGTGCAGGGATGGGGTGGAGAGATGGCTTTGACAGCACAAAATACCATTTTAGAAACTCACAACTACCTCTTTTTATATAGTACTGTAATGTGTCATTATTTTTGCGCACAAATTTATATTTTTTGTATTGTTAAAAATATACTTTTTCAGATTTGGTCTGATGCATTTAATATTATGCATTACAGCTACCATGTCTTTTCACATACTTATCAGTCTGCCAATAACTTTCTATCTTGTGAAAATATTGTGAAATATCATGTACATGTGGTCCATTTTGACAAATTAATCACTTAAGTTTGTCAGAAGTTCTGGTGTACACGTTATTTGACAACATCACAAGATTAGAAAGTCATTAGTGGTCTAGAACAAATGCAAAAAGGCATAGAAGATCTAATACATAAGTAACAATCAATCAATATATTCTTCAGTTTGGTGGATGTGACACTATTGTAAAAACACACTTTCCTTCACTGATTGGTCACAAGATTTCTTTAAAGAGTGTTTTGTGATGAATTTGGTGCATGGTTTTGATGGGAGATGTCTACTCCATCTACTATATCAAAGACATGCTGAAATACAATGTCAACTGTTTCTACAGTGTTGATAGAATACATTGGAAAACTGCAACTTATACATAAAACAGGCAAACTCTCCATACAGTAGTGCCACTCAGTGTGAACCAGAGTAATCAATGGATGCCAGAAGGCTTGTGCCTAAAATTCCCATCTAGTGCTTACCCATTCAATATCCCCAGACTAGTTTCCGGCTTATGGCATCCGTCAGTGAGAAGCCTTGGATCTGAGAGCACTGCACCTAGATCTTAGGATCTAAAGCAACCCTCCAGCAGCCTTCTGCCATCCATTGATTACGCTGCACTACTGTATGGAGGTTTTGCCTGTTTAAACAACAGATATGGTTAGCATAAGAAATGGTGATCAGTGATGTTTGATGGTTTAACTTATACATGTTGTTGAAGTATTTCAGAACAAAAAAATCTGCTAAAGAATTAAGAGTCAGTATTATACCATGTGGAGTAAACAGAAAAACAGACGAGTATGTACCACATGTGGACGTGTTCGTCGTACACAGATTGGTTTATATGGTCATATCAAAACTAATTTCCAGAGCAGTTTTATTTTCTCTCTCTCTTTTTTTTAAAAAATTGGAATGACGATATTCTACGAGTGGTTGTTGATTATTATAGTATATGTTTATATATATAGTGTGACTTTCTGGTGAAAAAATTAAAAAACATCGTAAACTATGAAGTGAATGCAAAAATAGAACAGTATGTTTTATGTACGGACATATTTGCGGTTCATAGATTGATTTGTATAGTTATTGAAAAAATTCATTTCTAGATTTGTTTCTCTCTGTATCCCCACCCCTTTTGATTTTTTGGAGTTAAAAAAGCTATACTCATTTACAAGTGGTGGTTTATTATATTTAGCAACATTATATTGTACTATAAGAAAAAATAAATTAATAATTTAATCGCAATCATTATTAATAAAATAAATATTTGATTATCTAAACCAATTTATTTTCGCTTAGTATTTTCAAACTTGCCTGATAAACCTCCTTCATTTCAGTATAACCGTGTTTTTCAAAATTCTCAATCAAACGTGGAATGGAATGATACCGCACGAAGTTACAGTTACTCAGCGCTATCAGCAATCTGGTCTCCTAATAAAATAAAATAAAAAAAAATATTTTCAAAAATTGCCCGGTAACATTGAAACAGAATAAATAAGATTTAATCTTTGAAAGCTGATCCTTATCTATTTTTTTTTTTGTCTTTTATTAAAAAGTAGCGTGCCACTAAGACCAAACCCTAAATCACCTAATCGCAAACAGTCTGTAATCCCCTTAAAATTTAATACCATTCAATCATAACTGTAATAAAATCCTTTAGTTCTTTTATTGGTCTTGTTTGTAGAAATTTTAATGACAGAGAATGAGAAAATTTGAATGCAGAAGGGAAATGAACAATCCTTCTCAAAAGAAGACTGAATATACGTGCACCCCTCTCCTCCCTGTGAAGAAAAAGATTATAATAAAGATGATCAACAGTGTTTCATTTAAGATGTCAAGATATATATTTATAAAGAAAGAAGTTCTTAAAATACAAAAGAAACACTATTACGGGGTAGTTTATGACTGTTTTTGTTCTGATGCTAATAAATGGTTGATGCATTACAGCGTTGTTTTGGAGAGAAAAACGACCATCCACTGATCAGCCGTCACAATTAGTCTAGTTTGCTTTTTTTTTTCCATCTATATCTTTTAATGAGAAATTTTATGTTTCACTGGTTCCTTTCAACATAATTTTTTTTTGATCATTTAAAGCCCAGCTAATTCAGTAGCAAATTTTCATCTCAAACTTTTTTTTTTTATCTTTATGAGCATCAAACTACTTTCTTATAATTACTAGCCATTAAAACTCTTAGCTGACTTATTAAAAAAAAGTAGTAAAAAAAAATCTTACAAAAATACTTTTCTCTTTTAAAAAAGACAAAATGTATTTACATCAATTCATAAACACACGAGGGGAGGAGGATATATATACGGTTTATTTGAATATTTTATACTTAAAAAAATAACAACACAGGTTCAAACTTCAAACAAATACGTGAGGTTTATCCCCCCCCCCCCGTCATCACTAAATTTACAGTATTAATACTATATATATATAAAACAATCTATTTTTAATAACGTAACAGCTGCTGAAAAAAAAAAAGAATAATCCTTTGAGCCCATTAATCTGTTGATTATTATTCTGTACAATATATCTAAATTGAAAAAAAAAAAATTGAGTTTATAGACACAATATATGTAAATACAATCTTCGTGGGGTGTTGTTACAACATCCACCTGGTAGGCTTATATCCAGCAGTAAACTGAAATTTGTTCAAATTCAAAACAATGTTAAGATCTTATTTTAAGAAATTAGCCCGTAAATAAGCCCATTTAGCCATTCAGTTATCAGTCAATAAATGGTTAGAGAACTTTTTTTGTTGTTGTTGCAAAGAATAAAAACAAGGGAGAAAAAACCTCTAAAACATCGACCACCCGTATTGCCCTCTCTCCAATATTTTTTTAAATGAAAAGGGGGCTGAATAAACTTCTGCTCGAAAACTAATTATTTGTTTTCTTACCCATATAAATGCAAAAATATACATACTTCAGTGATGGGAGAATTATGCTACCTTTTTTTGTGTGCGACATTGTTTTAAATTTTCATTTTACTACACACCAATTTAAAATCGTGTGTGCAAGATAAGAAATCATGCTAGTTATCTTGCAGAGTTAAAAAATGGAAATAAAGTTTTGATTAATGTATGACTTAAATAGCATCACTAATCTTTATCAGTTTTTTGTCGTGGAAAAGTCATGAATGCATGCATTTATATTTCCAAATTATCATTCAGTTTTTATCAATATCTCTAATTCCACCACGTCAAAATCAATTACCAGGTTAAAAAATCAGACCAATTTCTTTTACAATTGCATATATCACACTGGAGGATGGGTACGATAAGCTGAAGCTACTTTGTTCTGGATGACGGTAATGATATTTGCACAGGAGGAGGGTTATGGTGTAGTGGACTTGTTTCACATTGGAGGATGGTTATGATATGGTGAAACTTTTGTATTGGAGAATGGCTATGATATGATGGTGATTTGTACAGGAGGATGGTTATGACATGACTGTTTCACACTGGAGGATGGGTATGATAAGCTGAAGCTATTTTGTTCCATATGAAGGTTATGATATGTGGAGTTGATTTGCACAGGAGGAGGGTTATGGTGTAGTGGAATTGTTTCACCCTGGAGGATAGTTATGATATGGTGAAACCATTTTTTACTAAAAGATGGTTATGCTATGATGGAGTTAATTTGCACAGGAGGATGGGTTATGATATGGTGAAGCTATTTTGTTCTGGATGATGGTTATGATATGGTGAAAATGATTTGCACAGGAGGATAGTTATGATGTGGTGGAATTGTTTCACACTGGAGGATGATTATATGGTGAAGCTATTTTGTAGTGGATCATGGTTATGATATGGTGGAGTTGCTTTGCTTAGGAGGATGGTTATGATATGGTGGAAACATTTCACACTGGAGGATGGTTATGATATGGTGACACTATTTAGTTCTGGATGATGATTATGATATGGTGGAAATGATTTGAGCAGAAGGATAGTTATGATGTGGTGAAATTGTTTCACACTGGAGAATGGTTATGATAGGATGGAGTTGATTTGCACAGTGCGATGGTTATGATATTGTGAAGTTGTTTTGTACTGGATGATTATGATAGGGTGGAGTTGATTTGCACAGGAAGATGGTTATGATAAGGAAAAAAATGTTTCCCACTGGAGGATGATTATGTTATGGTGAAGCTATTTTGTTCTGGATGATGATTCTAATATGGTGTTGATTTGCACAGGATAATGGTTATGATATGGTGAAATTGTCTCACACTGGAGGATGGTTATGATATGATGGAATTGATTTGCACAGGAGGATGGTTATGATCTGGTGAAAATGTTTTACACTGGAGGATGGTTATGATACAGTGAAGCTATTTTTTCACAAAAGGATGCTTATGATATTGGAATTATTTCATGCTGGAGAATGGTTATGATATGATGAAGCTATTTTGACTAGAGGATAGTTATATGATGGAATTATTTCACACCAGAGAATGATATCATAATGGTAGAATTGTTTCATACTGGAGGATGGGTATGATTTGGTGAAGCTATTTTGCATAGAATGATTGTTATGACATGGTGTTGTTTTGTACTGGAAGATGGTTATGATACAATAGAACTGAGATGACACTAAAAGCAACCCAACAATTTGAAAATATATATCTCAGTTGCAATGACTTCTTCCACAAAATCTTTAAAATGGATAAAACTACTTCTTAACTTGTATGATGAAACACTGAGAGGTCAACATGGCCAAGGAGATTTGTTTTATACCCATAGCTCATTTGAAGGGTGAAAGTTGTTTGTGAAATGCATTCATAATGAGAGAGAGAGTGGTCTGAGTTTTGGAATTGGTGAATGGTTGTGATATGGCCACTGACAAAAATCCAAAAAATTGAAACCATATACATAGACTTCAAAATAATCACTTGAAAAGTAATGTCTATACTTTTAAGAAATTTTAAAATTATAAATAATATGCTATCTCTCTCTGAAAAAATAAATTGACAAAATAGAATAAAAATTATTGTGACTAAAGATGATCATTAAAAACAAAAGTTTGCTATTGGTGCTACTCTCTTAATGCACTCTGTTTTTAACATATTGAACTGAAAACTTCAATATAAACTTTAATGAATCCTATTTATGTATTTAAGATAATTATGCATTCTGTTATAATACTGACTGAATCAACTCCAGAAAAAGAAATCAAAACTATCTATACAAAGGTTTCATTTCTATTACTCCTGGACTACCAGAAAGTATACTAAAAACATAAGAGACTTCAATCTACTCATAGAAATGAATGCTGAGAGTAACAATTAGGGAATGAAAGTGAAGTTGTTAGGTGAGAAAACATACAAGTATCATTGACATTGTCAAAGAAGAGAACTAAAATGGATCTGTACTGAATGCATTTTTAGAAGAGATGTTAATAGATGTAGAGTTGAGATCATAAACAGGATTCCAAGAGATTGAAAACACCTAGAAAGAGACCATATGAGAGATAAATGGATGAAATAAGAACATCTACAAGTGTGATGTCAAGAAGAAAACCTATATGTAGGAGAAAGTAGATTCTTAATTTACAGGGCTGTTCATCTTGCAGTGGGTCAATATTGAGTGAAAATGATGTTAAGGTGCTCTTATTATTCCTGCTTCCAATGAATCCTAAAAATAACTACAGGCGAACATAAAGTATACAACTAGCTTAAATCTAATAAAGTCCTTAAAAAAGCAGCTTAATGTCATTATATACAGATAACACTAACGAAAATTCCAAATTCCACTCCAAATGTTTCTCTTTAAGGAATAATCATTAAAATTCTTCAAGTATTGAAATGAAATATGAATTTCCTACTACAGGAAAAAATATTTAAATTCCCTGACTAAAAAAAAATAACCATTTAATTGGTTGCTTCACGGGTCATGTGACATTCAACATTAAGATGCAGCACAATAGTCATAATTCATTAACTATACTGATATATATATATATCTAATTTTGTCAGCTATATATTAATTCAGAAACCTTATGCTCTTAAGTGCACTACTCTCCCACTATATTAAGCTTCATGAAGTAGTCAGCCAAATATTTAGGCCATCAATTAAGCTTAAAAAAAGTAAAAATGTTCAAAAGTCTATCTATAGCCAAATAAATAAATAAAATAAAAAAAATAATCCAGTTCCTAACCTAATCAGAGCTTACTTAATAGAATTAAATTCTTAAATCTTCCATCCAACACGCAATTACCTTAATTTTTACATCTTTATAAAACAATACCCAAGACCACAAAAATTAGTTGAGAGACATATCCAAGATATTCTAAATTTAAAGATATTAGACTATAAAAAAAACCTGATCATTTGTCTGTGTTTGAATACAATATGGTTTTTGAGAAGACCTTGTTATACAAGAGATAAGAAGCTGTAACCCTTAAATTAGATCATGAAATTGTAATGAAAAATTCTTACCACAAATATTTGAAAAGTCACCCTTAAAATCAGACTAGTGATAACACTCTGTACTTGAAAGGAAAAGCCAATTCCACTGATTAAACATGGAAATAATTCTATATGATTTATATATCAATGCCTGGACGCATACTCTCTACTTACTTTCTTTGCCTATGATGGTATAAAATGCATCAAATTTAATAAATTATGCAGTGTTGACATAGACTAATATTGTCTCCACTATATCAAAACCCTCCCCCTTTTCACTTCACACATCAAATACCTTTCAAAAAAATATTTTCCCCTAAAGCTGTCAATTCACATTATAGTCGGTCCACACTCTCAACCCCCCAATCTAACTCCAGTACAAAAGAAAACCTTGCTGTAAACACATATCCATCACGACAGCTTTTTGTTTGATCAATCTCTGAAGGATCCAATAAAATATTGTAATATGCAACTTAATTCTGTATAGTTTTACATATATGTCGAGACAAAAACTATCCTCTAGCAAAATCCCATAAGATAATCTGTTCTATAAAGAGGTTATATTTCAACAATATCAAACTCTCCACCCAGTAGTGCCATCGGCATAGATCTTAGTAATCAACAAATCTTTTGCATAAAATTCTTATCTAGTGCCTATTTATCCAATATCTCAACTAGTCTCAAGCTTGTCATTTACATTAGTAAGGAGACAGCACCTAGATTTTAAGTTCTAATGCAACCACCTTTTGATGGCACTACAGTATGGAAAGTTTACTACTGTTTTAACAGCTTATGTAAGCACAGAAAATGACGTGATCATGTGATGTTTAAAAGATTATATTATGTTTGTCAATTATTATTTTTAAATTAATTACCATTAGACCCATGTATTTAATTATACTTAATTTGATATAAAGATGTAAAAAATCGGAAAGAATTAAAACTAAAACATGTATATAATTTTAAAATATATAAAAAATTTAATTATCATATATAATTCCAATAGGATATTTATATTTGTAAATATTCTTCGCATATTTAAATACATCAACAATATAAAATATCTTTAAATAACAGCAATAATTGTACATACCTACAAAAAATAACTTTATAAGTTTAAATCCATGTAAGAGCTTGGGTTTGAAGTAAAAGATTTAGCCTTTTTTACTTCAACAAAAAACTCAAACATGAAAAAACTGGTCTGGCCTCAAGGATTGTCAATTATTAGTAATTGATAATTTTTTGGCAGCATCAAAGGTTAAATGATATTATTATTTACATAAATATTATCTCCTCATTTCTATTCTTTATTATATGTATAATAAAAATAACATTAAAAGCCTAAAACTAAACTAGTCAATAAAATAATCAAACATCCCATATTCACAACTAACCCAGAGTAGCCAAAGAAAATAAACTCTAAAACACAGCCAATGGTTTCACTGCTACAAGCAGACTTCCCAAGTGTTAAGAATTACAAGACAACAACAAGTGTATATTAAACATTACTCACAATTCCACTTATATCCCAGATACCCTTAAAATAAGTTAATTGCTTTAGAATCACAAATTTTTAATAATAAAGATTCTTTTAGTTTTTTTTATTTCATTACTCTCAAAGAAGACAAATTTAGCCTCATCAAAATTAATTGTGACATGTAGCTTTTTCATGGATATATAAAACAGAACTGAGATATTTATTTCTAACCCTAATTTTATAAACCTTTATTCTTTCATATATGTATTAAATGGATTATGTCCTGTACATGAGGGGTAAAGATTGACCTTAGGTTAACATGGATGTGACAAGAATCTCAGCCTCAGGGTGGCCTTTGAGCATTCCGTCATCAGATTTTCAATTGGATGGACACCAGGAATAATCCTTCTATCAAAAAATTTTCTTGGTATTGTTTAATAAATTACTCAAAGTAATAACCCTTTCCCAAGCAATTTTCATGTTTATGAATATTAAAACTCACAAAGATGGTTTTCCTTTAAGATTTATTTTTGAGTTTACAGGTAGTGTTGTGGATGGTATTTTTCGGTTCTTTAATAATTTTTTAAAACAATTTATTGATTTGGGTCATTACACAATTTATTCTTCTTTGGAGGCTTTTGATAAAATTAATAATTTTAAAAATGGAAAGTAATTGGGTATTTAGTAGTTTGTATATTGAGAATATGTATCAATCTGTTAATAGATTAAGATGTTCTTATGTCTGTGTTGGTTAAACATGGATCCCTGTCAAAGAATAAGATTAAAGCTATTAAAGATTTGCTTTTATTATTGGAGGATTTTATGTATTTTACTTATAATGATAATTTTTATAAGATTAAGGAAGGGTGGATAATAGGTTATATTATTTCTCCTTTAATTTGTTCAGTTTATAGTAATTATTTGGAAGAAGAAATTATTATTAAGAAGGATTGTTTATATTTAAAGTTATTTGTTAGATATGTTGATGATTGTTTGTTTGTGGTTGAGAATGTTAAACTGAATGAATTGGTAATTAAATTTAATTGTGGTAAATGAGTTTCATTGTTTTAGTCCTTCGTAATAGAAGGCATGGAGTTGGATTTTATAAATTAATTTTTTTAGATTTATTGTGATTAGAAATGTGAAGAATAATCGTTTGGTAAGTAGTCATTACGTTAAGAGTAAAAAGTTACGTCCATAATTAAACCTGATAGCTATCAAACTGTATTTCATAAAGTAGCTGCTTTAAGAAATTATTGTTATAGAAATGAGAGATTAAATAATTCTAATAGGGTAGATTTGTTTCAAAAAGGTCACTTTTATAAAGATTATTTGGGTATTGTTCCTCTGATATTTTATTCCATAGGAATAATATTTGTAATGATGTAAAGGATAAAGAAAAATATGATTTTATTTCCTTGCCATTTAAAATGTTTTCTTACAGAATTGTATGTAAAAATAACAATTTGTTTGAAAAAATAAAATTGTTTGGAAAAGAGGTATTACTTTGAATAATTTATTAAATAATACTAAGAAAATTTTTGATAGAGACTATTTCTGGAATCGTGTATATTATTTCTTAGTTTGTAGGAAGATATAGGTCAGAGTAGTTTGAGCTTAAATGAAAGAATAAAGTTACTTAAAAGTAGTATTACAAATAAATATCTTAGTTCTGCTTTATATATCCTTGAAAAAGATACAGGCCACACTATTAATTTTGATGAAGCTAAGATTGTCTTCTTTGAGAAAATTAAATAAAAAGAATTAAAGAATTTTTATCATTAAAAATATAGGATTCTGAAGCAATTATCTTATTTAAAATTTCTTTTAATATTAAGGGTGTGTGAGCTGTAAGTAGAATTGTGGGTAATGTTTAATTTAAATATTATTTTGTAGTTCTTTACACTTGAGGAGTCTGATTGTAGCAGTGAAACTATTGATTGTCTTTTAGAGTTTATATTTTTTGGCTAGTCTGGTTGAATTAAGGATTTGGGATAATTTTAATTATAATAAAAATAGTACTGAACAGCTTTTTTCAGCAAATGTATACTATATATTCACCCTTATCAATACGATAGAACTATTTTAAAACTTGTGTATATTACATATCTGCAGAAGACTTTAATAATCAAACCTGTCAATTATTTTGCAAATTTGATATTGCTTTGCATGAAAAAGAATTTCAATATGTGTACTAGACCTACTGTGATTACTACAGAAACACGGGAAAGAAAAAAGAAAGGCACACTCCCAAAAATATTAAATGTAATTCATGTAGCAATTTAAAATAAAACAAATGATGTCAGGAACTTTAACGGCCAAACTAAAACATATTTAATTCCACTACCATCACACATCTGTACTAAAAATATATAATATTAACACTTCATCTCAAAGTCAACCGAAACAGAAAGCAGCCATATTAATAAATAAGATACCTGAATTTTAAAAAAATCATATTAATTTATATCAGTGTGATTCATATTTCATTCACTCACATTTTATAATTAATTATCCTTCACAGAAATGTAGGATATGTCCAAAGATAAAGATTTATGGTCTAAGACACAAGAAACCAGTACAAAAAAATACTAGCTTTATTATTTTCCAGGCTTTATTATTTCAAATTTGTTAATTAAACATTGTCTTCATATCTTAAAATAAAATTGTTTTAGCTATGTTTTATATATGTAGAAAATAAGTTTATAGAGTTCATTTTAAAAATATAATGTGATCAAAAGTATAAAAAAACTAATTCTAAATGTGGGTAATCTCACAAGTATATGAATAGTAAATTCCACTCACCAACAACATTCCTCCATCTTTAATAATAATATGAATGACATCAACTTCCCCAGTATACAAAAAATACCTTTGATGCAACTTCTGAAATATTCCAATGTGTAGTAGCCAATGTATTCAGAATATACAATGATTTCATATATTAGACTATTATATAATACCTATAAATCTATACAATGAATCTAGACAGTTTTCTTAACACAAAATAATACTATTACGAGGTTAAAAAAGACTAATTTTTAATCTAAATAATCTAGCAAGTCCATGATAAATTCTAGGCAAGTAATTCGTCACAGAAATTTAGATGCTATGTAATTTACTGCAATGGTTGAATGTAAGACTGGAGTGAGGGGTCTTAGGATCAATTCTCATGCTGGCACTCAAATTTCTTGTAAACTTTCAAGAAAAAGGTTATTCAAATATTTATTTATTTACTATACTTGACTACGTCTAAATGTGTCAAAACACATGCAATGATGAAGCTAAGTACAAATTGATAATATTAATTAGCTGAGTGCTTTTGAGAAGTTTTATCTTCTCATAATCATAGCAAGTGGATTGTGTGTGCATGATAGAAAATGTATGTGATAAATATTTAATTATATGCAAAGTGGATCACTAAGTCCACTTTTTGGAGAGAGAAGCATGCATCCTTTTGGTTTATAGCATAAGTGTTGATAGCTATAAAACATGCTTCTTTAATTTTACATTTAGAGTCATGGAGTTTTATGCATCTCTCTCCACTTGCGTCTCTCAGCATTAATGCTTATACAAAAAACTCTGAATAAACCTGAATATAATTTCATTTTTTTAGAACACCAAAGGTTCACTGGCCATATATTTGAACCATCTTCTGATTCCATCGCATGCATAGAATGCCATAACTCTAAATGTAAAATTAAAGAAAGCATGTTTTATAGCTAACAACATGTTATAAACCAGAAAAAAGCATGATTTTGCATACATTTTCTATCATGCTTACACAATCCACTTGCTATGACTATGAGAATAGAAAATTTCTTAAAAACACTCAGCCAATTAATATTACAACTTGTACGTAGCTTGACAATTGCCTGCATTTTTAGTTGGACATATTACTTGTTTAACTGGGAAGTCTATGTTTTTCTTATTCTTATAAGTGACTATATTCAAAACAAATAAATCTCTCAGTGTCCTTCAAATAAAATTGTCATATTTTACATTTAAAAAAATGCCACACCAAATTTATACGATATAAAACCTATATGTTAGAGAATGAACTCAAAATATGTGTTAAAATCAATTCGAAAAAACTCCTTGGTTCATTAGGTCAGCAAAGTAAAAATAAAATGAAAGTTTAGAAGTAATTTAGGAACCAGTCTTAAATCAAGTAACTAAAATTAACATCCTACTTTATGACTGAATAAAATTTCAAATTAGTTTTAGATGTCTGAAATCTAATTCAACAAGATTGTTATCAACAACTATTTAAATAACTGTCTTCAATTTTTTTTCTCCTACAACATTCTTCAATCAAGATATCTTCTTTATCTGCACTTCTATGATCTACTTAAATTTATTTGTTAAAACCATAAAATGTGTAACTTGTCTTTAGAGTTCTCCACAAGAACTGTCATCCATTCAAGGAATCACTTGCTCTATAGACTGAAAATTGACTATGCAAATTAGCTTTATTTGTTTTGATGTTGGGAATATTTCTCAACTCTATAGTACTGCCTTCATTTAAAGCACTTATTTACGCATATTACTCTTTAAATCGCATATTACTCTTTAAATATCTATTCTATACTATCAGAGATTGAGCACAATGTGAAATGTTTGGGAATTCTCTTTTGGATATTTCTAAACAAACGCCCCAAAGAAAATATTACAAAATCTTAAAATCAAAAGAAAAGATGGTGAAGAGTTACAAATTAAATCTATTATCAAAATTAATCCTAGCATTTTGAAATTATTTTAATCAACACTATTACCAAAGATTCTATAAAGTACTCTTTTCACTGGATTCTTACTGTTACTTCACACTTTTTAATAAAATTCTTTGATGTTACCTTTAGGATGAACATTTATTTTCAACATGCATCAGATAATTTTGGAAATATATTTTGATAGTATTCAAAAAAAAGGTTCATTTTTTGCAAAATCAATCATTCAAGTTTTCGAGATTGTTTCTATAAGTGTTGATTTCTCCAGCAACAATATTCCATATCAGTAATTTTATTGGATTTTATCTTTTACAAGTTCAATTTTGTTGATACATCAATTCTATCTCAATAATTTTGCTTCCATTATTCTTCTTTTGCTAAATAAACTATTAGCTCAAGAGCACTTTTCATCATCAAGAGCAGACCAGTAGACAGTTACATGACATTCTTAGACTCTGTATCCAATACTCTACCAACAATTATGTTTCAAGATAGTAGTATACATTTAACACACATCTTAATAAAATATATATATGGTGAATATTTTGAAATAGTAGCAATTGAAAAATGATATTATATCAAGTGTTGAATGCTAGCTTAGTTTTATTCGATCAATAAACCTGATATTAGTTTATCTTCTTGTAAATATTTTGCTAGCTTTCTGAGAAGTTATGTATATTCAATGTGCTAAAACACCTGGTCATCATTTCTAACTAATTCATCTCAATTCAACTAATTAGTAAGTACATTGAACTTACTCTGTTCTGTTTCGGAGTTCTTTATATGGTCTATATATTTTCAAAAGATATGCCGATTGGTTAACTTATTTTGTTTTCCAGTCAATTTATCTTGTTTACATTCTTTCTTAATGACTAATTTAATTTTTTAAAGAATGGACACGGGAAACAAAAACAATTTAACTTGAATACGAATACAAATTTTCTCTTCCCATTGAATAATAATAAGTTGTTTGTAAAATCCTTCCATAATACTGAAGAAGATTCTACCTTTTCCTTGTAATTTGAATAGATTATAAATTTGCACTGCTGCCTAATAATAACAACAAGTTATCAAGCTATCAACTTAGGCAATATAATTCAAAAACAGCTCTCCACTCCAGTGCCATCTGGTGTGAACTGAAACAATTAATAATTATCACATGCAAGCAAAATCTCTATCCTTTCATATTTAAATCATATTCTCAGATCAACTTCCGATGTTTATCTTTATGAATGAGGCCTGAAATTCAAGGTTGGAAGGAGTTTAGATGCGCAACTCCAGACTGACTTGGGTTCAAAATTTTAGGCTGATATAAATTTTCAAGTTTTATCTTGATGGTTAAAATGGACTTATACCTTCCAACTTTGAATCCAAGACCACATTAAAGGTAACAACTGGAAATTCAGTCTGAGGATGGAGACTTAAATGCTAAGAAATGTAGATCTGGTAATATTGATTATTCAAACATACACTATGTCAGTGATTCTCAACCTGTGGGTCATGACTCCTTTGAATGTCGAACAACCCTTTCACAGAGGTTGCCTGAGACCATTGGAAAACATATTTTTGATTTATAACAGTAGCAAAATCACAGTTATGAAGTAACAACAAAAATAATTTTAAGGTTGGGATCACCACAACATAAGGAACTGTATTAAAGGGTCGCGACATTAGAAAGGTTGAGAGCCACTGCACTAGATGATGTTAGAGTGGGAATCTGCTTTGTTTTATATTGCTTGCTACTGTCAAGACACACTTCGTTTCTAATTTCTCAAATTTAGAGCTATATTCAAACTTTAACAGCACTTAGAATATTAAAAACATATCAACCACCAATAATATTAAAATATTAGTTTGCTTTCAGAGGGAGGGGATATACAATCTAACTGGTTTACTATGTTCCTTTATATGTATTATACACTCCATACCACCTCCCATTCTTTTCAAATCATATGAATAAAGATTCAATAAGACAAATGACACCCAAGATGCATTTCATACTGAACTAGCACTCATCAGTTGACTCAGGCCACCATCTCTCATGTATATATATATCTTTATTATATGTGGAGTATTTATCAAAGTAAAGTGTTACATTTTGAATTACAAGTACTCCACCCACAGATTTAACACCATTCACTGTGGATAAATAGGGTAATGGTGATGCTAATCATTTATTCAACTAGAGATTGTCAATGTGTGTGTTTAAATTTTAAAAAAAACAAAAAACAAGATATATTAATCTTTAACTGAGGTTTAAAGTTTATATTTGGACTAGAGACAATCTCTAGTTGAATAAAAATGATTAATGATAATCATTACTGTGTTTATTTAGAGTGGTTCTGATTAAAGATGTGGGTGGAATGAGTTTGACACTCTTAATTCTAAATGTAAAAATTTATTTTGATAAATACTGTACATATAATACAGATATAAATGAGAGATAATGACATAGGCTAACTGATAAGTGCTGGTTCAGCATAAAATGCATCTTGGAGGTCATTTGTCTTTTAGTGACGTGAAAAAAAAGATGTGGTGATGTGGAGGTTGTTTAATATATTTATAAAGATATTGTACGTGGGACAGAGAAATGTGAATAACTCCACGTGTGTGAATTTAGATTTTAAAAAAAATCAGATATATTAATCTTTAACTGGGTTTAAAATTCATCTAGGCTAGAGACAATCTCTAGTTGAATAAGCGATTATTGATAATCAGTACTCTATTTATCCAGAGTGAATGGTGTCAAAGATGTGGGTGGATTAAGTTTGACATTTGTAATTCAAAATGTCTTTATTTATCCTAAAAAAATGATGCTATCATAAAACTATTCATAGGGGGTAGGGACAACTTTTGAAATCATAAACACCTTATATTATCAAACGGATATCATAATAATTTTGTACCTAATTAACACAAAAGTTAAAATATACAAATAATAGTTTCCGCTATTCCTTTTTGCGGGAAGCAAATTATTTTTAAAAATTCAATATACCTAAACGTCGTAAACGAAAAATTCTTCGTCGTTTACTCTGCAAAATTACATTTAGCATTAGAAATGCATCAGCTAAATACTTTTAGGAACTTTTTTAAAAGATTATTTATATTTAAAAAGATAAAGCAGATTATTTCAAAAACTTAGGTGTTATAAAGTAATTTTCCATTATTATTATATAATATATGGGTGCCTGTGTATTTTATATGCACGGCAGATTAGACATTCACTTTATTCTCTCCGACAAAGTGCATGCATTTTTTTAAAGCATTAATCAGGAAAATGACATAATGATTAAAAAATAATTAATAATGCAAATTACAGGCTAATTCTGTAAAAGCTTTTTATTGACCTTTATCAGTGTAGATACTGTTATCTGTCAATAACAAAATAAATAATTAATGATGATTAATATTACAGAAATTTTCAGAAAGAAGAAAATTTATGAATTTTTTAACGAAAAAATTAATATATCAACATAATATATTTCGGTTTATATATACAAGTATGTGCGCTAATATATATATATACACAACATAAGCAAACATTTTAAATGCGTACTCCAAAAAATACTATTAAATGAGACTAAAAACGAATCCAATTTATTTAATATATATAAAATATCAGATGTAAAATCTTAGAAAATTAATGAATATTTTAAAAAAAAAAGATAGTCGAATAAGATTTTATACATACGTGTAAAAAACTAGCAAGAACAAAGTAACAAATCAATCAACCAAAGTAACAAATCAATCAACCAAATCTCTACACAGAGTCTCAATATTGTTGCGCTTGTGCGTGATGGTATTAAACACAGACTCGTTTAATACGTTTAGAATATTTATTTACGTATATATCCAACAGTTACAAATCTGTTGGTGTATATACGCAATACATTTACAATTCTAAATGACTGTGAGCGCATACTAAATCAGTACCCAACTATTAGTGTACAGGCTTCAGGTACCTTCTCTGTTTACCTAACATTTCCAGCTATACTCTGACAGCATATCTCTATGTAAGTATAATGACACTTCCAACTGTTCTGTGACAGCTTACCTCATGTCTAATTTATGGTCCAGACACTTCTAGCAAGACCTTGGCTCATTTTGCTTTAGCCACATGGTGGAAGACATGTGACATGGTAAAAGACGTGTTGACTGCCATTCAATTCTGTCAATAATTTGCTGTTCTCTGACTTCAGACTGATGATTTTTATAACCATATATATCTCCTTCTGTAATGAAAGCAATCAGATTTACTGAGCATCATCACCTATTGGTCTCTTATTGCTAATTGGATGTATCTTATCTATTCATATATATATATATATATATATCAGTTTGTGGCAATAAATACTCAATCCGATCATGATAAGATGGAATCTGGATTAGTCCATTAGTTGATGGAAGGTGAGATATAACAAATATTAAATTATCATAGTCTTCTTTTATCAATGGCATGTAAAATCATCATTAACAACATTTTCTAATAACCTTATGAAAGACAATTAGATAAACCATCTTTCAGGCCAGACACAGACATAATTAATGAACTGAGTGTCAATGGTATATCTTATGGAGTATTGCAATGGTACTACTATGCTTTAGCTTTGAACCGTGTTTTTGCAATTATCTTTGATACAATATTGTCAGTTTATGTTCATTTTGGTAAAATTCAAATACAGTAAATATTGATTTATTAGTATTAAAAATCTGAAGCTATCGTCTATAGAGAAAAAATAATGTAAATTAACTGTCCAAAGCTTAGAAGGTCACTGATTGGGAGATTCTTTGATTTTGGGAGGATAAACAAACATGTAAACTGTTACAATGAGTAAAAAAAATTGTACAATAATTATTTAAAAAAAGAATACAATCATCTCGAATGTCTTTCAAAAAAAAAAAAACATTAAAATTTTTCCAATTAATTTCAACTGCTAGTAATAGCACACAGGTTAATATATACACAATGTTTCAAATGATAATGGCTAAGTTGGTTTAGTGTTACCTTAAAATTCAATATCCAAGAATCTAAAGGTCCAGGTTTGATTCCCATGCTAGTAGTGTCACTGGTCAGGCCAGCAATACCTTAAGAAGAGAAGGGAATAAGGACCTCAAAATATTGTGTACATATTAAGCTGTGAGCTATAAAAAATAACAGTTGAATATAGAAAATTTAAATAAAGTTAAATTTTTTTCTAAAATCATTAAATATTTAACATTAGATGATGTTCAACATATAAGTAGAACTAAAATACAGTCATCACAAATCTTCAGGCAAACAATATTCATATTTACATGTTTTATTTTTAAAAATACAAGTTAAAAAATTTGAAAGAATGCTAAAAAACAAACTACAACCACTACATTCTGGTCAAGCATTGGTGGTCGAGAGGTCAGTGATAGCTGCTTTACAAACAGTTGTCCTGGGTTAGTGGGTTCGCTTCCTGGTTGATGGTATGACACATGAGGGGAAAAACCCATTACATTCTGTCAAACACCATAATACTGAATTATTGTGATATTTTAAAAACTGTACACACAATTTTATATTTTAGAACTGAATTTCGTAGGTTTGTGATGACTATAATTCTGTGTTCGTATTTAGAAAATAAAATTCAATCAATAAAGATTTTGTTAATTTATTTTTTTAAATAGTGTTACAATAATTAGTCAATAAGGAGAAAGTAATTGTACTACTTATGCAGTTAAAGCCAAGGTTTAGTGAAATATCAAAAATATATTTGGCATATCTACATAACAGTGATGTGTATTTATGTTGAAATTCTTTGTTATTTATGCTATTTATATTAATAAATCAAATATATTTTTTAAATAATTAACTTAGCCTATTTTCACTTTTGTTTCATTCTAAAATGAGTAGTGTGTGACCCAATTACTCTCACCTTCCATATTTTTTGAAAGCAAGAATCTGGACAATAACAGAAATAAATAATACAAATAAAGAAAAGTTTAAATTAAACCCTCTGAAGGTAGTAATTAGTATGATGGTCTCTACTGTAGGTTAGTACAAAAGCAAAGCTATCTTTGAGTATATCTTTTGCCAATAATTTTAGGGTTAGATGATTTACCTAAAAATATAACCAGTACCGTGAATGAACTTAGTAATGAAGAAGTTTGAATATTGCAGAGACCACACTTGGGTCAAACTTAAAAATCAGATGTGAAGATTAGCGAAAAAAAAGTATATATTTCAATCAAAGAGTGGCCAATAGTTTGAAAGTTAATTACCATAATGTTACCTAACCCGGCAAGTAGTCAATGTGGTCAGCCCAACACGTAGTGTGACCATCCGTTGACCAATTTCAACAAGAGAGGATTTTCTAGACAGCATCTCTCATTAAAATCTAGTCAGAATGCAAGAAAATAAAATAACATACACTGTGTATATAGAAAAAACTATAAACATACCAAATTATTATGTGATGCATACACCTATGTGTAATATTTGCATCTCTTTCATTACGAATACTAATATGAAAATACTACAACAAAGATGAAATGGGTTAAATAAACTTAAATAGACCAAGTACACTTTCAATGCAGCAGCATCATAATCATAATTAGTCTGCTAAGAATTTATGAGACTCATTTTTTTGTTAATTTGAATAATGTTAGATCTTTGATTCAGTATATTTTCATTTTGTGCAAGGAACCATACATCTTCAATCTTATGTTTTCTATGATTTCTCTCTTCACATACTATTTTAATAATATTAGGATCAAAACTTTATCAGCAATGACAGAAACAAAAAATTAAATATCAACAATAAGATAAAATAGAAAAAAATGCAAAACTCTCCATACAGTAGTGCCACCCTGTGACAACCAGAGTAATCAATGAATGCCTGAAGGCTTGTGCATAAAATCCCTATCTAATGCCTACTCATCCAATATGACTATATAAGCTATTGGGCTTAGATTGAAAATATTTTTGTGTTTTCTATTTCATTCTCATAGTTTTGTAGTTAAGTAGAGATAAAAGGTGGGTGCTGGAGGGTTGCATGAGATCCTAAGATCTAGGTGCAGTGCTCTCAGATCCAAAGCTCCTCACTGATGATGGCCACAAGCCAGAAACTAGTCTCAGGATATTGGATGAGTAGGCATTAGATAGGAATTTTATGCACAAGCCTTCTGGCATTCATTGATTGCTCTGGTTGGCACAGGGTGGCAACACTGTATGGAGAGTTTTGCTTTGTTTATAAACAATTTTGTGCTAGTATAAGATAGTGATCATGTGATAAAATAGAAAACTTAACTTACCACTAATTTTTGTCAATTCATGAAAATAATGAAAAACTTCTAACTAAACTGAGAATTATTATATATATGATTCGTTATAAATCAAATGATTTCACAAATGTTAATGTGTTATAGAAATTGTGGACTTAATAAGTAAGGTATTTAATAGCGCTCTACTGAGAAATTTTGCTAACACTTTTTTTACAGCTTTAAAATTCATGGACATTTTTTTCTAATATTTTAATTTCAAAAAAATTCAAAAGATGTCAGGATAATCAAATAAATAAGAATTTCAAATTTTGAGAAACCACATGTTAATGCGTAGTCATTGTATATTTGGCAATATTGAAATTTGTGAGATTACTTCGAGAAAATATTGTGATAGTCTAAAAACTTGATTTTCTAAAAAGTTTATGATTATTACAATACATATTTACTTTTTATATTAATGTTTTATTTTTAAATATAAAAGAATATGTTTTGTGTATAATGTTATCATAGAGATTAAGTCATGGGAAATACAACTGTCTAGAATTTTCATTACTCAATAGTCTGTTATAACATATAGCGAGATTGTAAAAATTACAAAAAAACTTTAAACTTTTAATGCATAAATTGATAGATTTAGTAGATATTAAAAATATTTCATTGAGATTTTTAAAACATTCTTCAGGCAAAGAAGATTTTGTTCATTTTGCAAATTGAATCTGCCCAACCTGAAATTTGATGAGATGACAGTGCTTTGTTTTGATTAAAATCTAATTTTTAAAATAATTCTGAAAATATGCAATTGTTTACATTTTATTTCATTTCTAAACAAAAATATCTATCAGATGAAGTCAAATTTATTATATTCTGATAAATAATAATGGTTTAATATTAAAGTAAATGTTGGAAGCTTAAAATCGAGTGAGAACAAAAAAATTAGTCAGAGTACAAGAGGGTTAATGTATCTCAGCTGAAGATTCCAATAATATATACATCATATATATCAAACTGTTTTTTTATTGGTGAAAGGGGGTTTTCTTTTCTGAGTGTACATGTATATACCTGCTCCTTGATTGATTAATTACATGCGAAATGTTATTTTTTTGCTAAATAATTTGTTGATAAAGAAATATTTTCTTTTCCTGGAGAGGCATATATGTTTAATTTCTTCATATATTTAAATCCAACAAATGGTTTTATTCCTGGAATATTTACTGGTCACAACATGCTTCCTCTCTCTCTCTCTCTCTCTCTCTCTCTCTCTATATATATATATATATATATATATATATATATATATATATATATATATATATATATATATATATATATATATATATATATATATATATATATATATATATACAACTGTTTCATAAATAATTGATCCTCTGTTAAATAATTTCATTAGAGGTGGACACTTAATTGATACTTAACTACTATAGAGTGGGTATTATAGTGTGAACTACAAGAAATCAGTGATTTTAGTGGAACATAGTGTGCTGGTCAGTTAGGACTAAAGAATATCAGTATTAATTGTAAGAATTACCAAATCCTTCTAAAGTACAAACTAAAAATAAAAAAACAAGAAAACACTATGAAATTGGAATTACAAAATCAGAAAAACCTTAATGGTAACTATCATTAATGGTGGAAGTTACAAAAACAGAAATTCATCAATATTTAGCTTTCTACATTTGCAAATATGCATCTGCGATCAGATTCCAAAGCAGCAATTATATAAACTAAAAAGAACATTACATAATGGATTCTATTTATTAGATTAATTATTCTTTGCTTTGAAATTATGGCATATCATCAAAAATAAGTCAAACGCAAATCTAACACACACCCCCCAATAAAGATTTTCTAGCCAAAAATCGCTGAAATCAACAAATTAAATCGAACAAATCCTTCTAAAATACAAATTAAAAAGAAAAACACTATGCATCAAGAATTTGATCAAAAATAAATAAAATACAAAAACAGAAATTGGTGTCTAACTAACAGATATACCCTCCCCCATCACACATGAAGAATTAAAATGAAAAATGGTGGTAACCGAGTAACTTTTTAAAAATGTACTAAATTTCGTCAATATTTAAAAAATAAGACTATTTGCAAATATACCTGTGCGCTATCTAACTAACAGATATAATAATTCACAACACTTAAATACTGAATAATCTTTTAAAATAATTTCAAAGCAGCAATTTCTATTAGGAGATCAACCAATTATTTTTCCCAAAAATTTATTACATTAATTATTCTCTGCTTTGAAATTATGCCATATCACTTAAATATTTTTAAACTAGACCTGCAAGAAAAATAGAGATCTGCAAAAAAAATATTATCCAAGTTTTTTCAAAGCTGACTTCTCCAGTATTTCTAGCAGTTTGCAGCATAAACATCCATGGTATAAAAAATAACATTATTATTTTGAGCCTTATTGCACCACATGTAACTAATAATGTTCAAATTTTGTGGCTTATTGGAGGAAAATTATTTAGAGAAGTCTTTTTTCAAACAGATTTCAGCACACTTAACTAATAACAACAGATTAAATAATGGTGGTTACTTGGTTTAAAAAAATAAAACAAAGATGGCAGAAATTAACAGCAGGCTGTTTTTACTAAATTAAATCCATACATATATAACAATTAAAGGCCTAAAAAGAAAAATCTAATCGCAGTTTAATACATTACATGTCACAGTTTAGTTCCGAAAAAAATAGGCAAAAAGAAGGTTCAAATTTCTAGACTTTTGGTGCAAAATTATTGGTACCACATTATTTAAAGAAACATTCAAATTTTGAGGCTTACTGGAGCAAAATTATGGAGAGAAGTCTTTTTTTCAAACACATGGCACAGATTTAACAATGGTCGTTATTTGGTTTAAAAAAAATTAAACAAAGATGGTAGAAATTAAAAGCAGGCTTTTTACTGAATTAAATCCATACATATATACCAATTAAAGATTTAAAAACAGAAATCTAATTGCAGTTTAATACATTATGCATTATAGTTTAGTTCCGCAAAAAATAGGCAAAAAGAAGGTTCAAATTTTTAGGCTTTCAGTGCAAAATTATTGGTACCAAATTATTTAGAGAAACATTTACACTAATATTATAGTAATAGCTTGTAATATAGAATGGAATAAATCTTCATCATGGTGCAGTTGTCACCACATAAATTCTGTTAAGTATGACTTCAGTTGAAGTCAAGAGGTCCACCATTCCTATTGCACCATTTTAATAGCCCCCATAGTCTTTCTACATTTTGCGCATACACCCCAGTAGAAGGATAAACAAAATTGTATGTGTGATTGACTTTGAAATGTTGAAACCTGCAGCATTCAATTCATCACTTTTGTATACCTTCCAACAGTAAGTATATATGGTGGATCCTGGCTACATGTTTAATAGCATCTAGAACAGATGCTGTTCAACCTGGAAGTGAAAATGAAACTCTTTTGTTTCTGTATATAAACTACTAAATAACCACTGTTGTGGAAGAATTCTTCCCTGTTGGTTTTTGCATTTAGTGAAAAAAGTTTCACCTGCCTCTACAATTTTTCCCCGCCCTCCAATTTTGCAGGTTGGGTGAGATAGCAGGCTTTCTTTACAGGCTTCTCTCTAATATTGCTTCCATGCAATGACAGTCTTCTTGCTCACATCCAAATCATTATTCCCGATTCTATGGTCAATGGTTTTTACTCCGATAATGATTCAGACAGCTGTGACTAATGACAATCTGCAGCCCTCAAATCCACATTCCTCTCCAAAGTGCTATGCGTTTTGATATGCACCAATGTTGCACCTCTATTATGCATTTGAACTCAGATAAAGTTTCAATTGATGGCCAGTGATGCACACTTTTTGAGAGGGCAGAACAATTTGAATTACTCCATTGCCTCATGTTCTGTCTTTGGGAGATCCCAAGTTTTCATCATTTTATGAGATGGTAAGACACTAGACACTATATCATACTATATATAATTAAATTTCAGCACGGCTTTTTGAACTGAAAGTTTGTGCACATTTAATATTGTATTCATCTGTGTAAAAAAAATAATCCATATTAACACCAACAAAAAATGAAAATAATCCCAACAACTTCTATTTGTAGCAGTACAAATTACTTAATATATCATATAATGAGATATTTTATTTGATATAACGCTATGTTTTAATACTGTAATAGTGATATTAGCGATTAAGCCAATGCACATGCACTTCAAAGACAAATTAGAAATGAATACTCTCACTTTTTTCCAGACACAAGATATAGTATTTTAGAAAAAATGGAATAAATCCACCCATTCTTTCAACCCAAACACTTATGTATGGGCAAATCTTAAGCGTATGAAAATGAGTTCAAAAGACAAGTTCAGTTACATTTTGATTAAATTTGTCAGCTCAAGAAATTATATTTTTCATGTGAAATATCTATTGCATCAAATTTCACTTTGAAAGTACAAACTGTGATGTCTGCTGCCATAAAAAAAGCCTGCTGTTAATTTCTGCCATCTTTGGTTTTTTTTTTAAAGCAAATAACCACTGTTATTTAATCTGTGCAATGTGTTTGATAAAAGGCTTCTCTACTTAATTTTGCTCCAATAAGCCTCAAAATTTGAATGTTTCTTTAAATAATGTGGTACCAATAATTTCGCACCGACAGCCTAAAAACTTGAATCTTCTTTTTGCCTATTTTTTTTGTGGATCTAAACTGTGATGTGTAATGTATTAAACTGCAATTAGATTTCTCTTTTTAAATATTTAGTTGGTATACATGTACACATTTAATTCAGTAAAAAAGCCTTCTGTTAATTTCTGCCATCTTTGTTTTATTTTATTAAACCAAGTAACCACAGTTATTTAATCTGATGTTATTAGTTAAGTGTGCTGAAATCTGATTGAAAAAAGGCTTCTCTAAATAATGTTTCTCCAGTAAACTGCAAAATTTGAATGTTATTAGTTATGTGTGGTGCAATAAGACTCAAAATAATAACATTATTTTTTATACCATGGATGTTTATACCACAAACTTGCTAGAAATACTGGACAAGTCAGCCTTGAAAAAAATTGGGTAATATTTTTGTTGCAGATCTAGTTTAAAAATATTTAAGTGATATGGCATAATTTCAAAGGAGAGATTAATTAATGTAATAAATTATTGGGAAAACAATTAGTAGCTCTCCTGATATAAATTGCTGCTTTGAAATTATTCTATATTTGTTAGATAACGTACAGATATATTTGCAAATAGACTTATTTTTTAAATATTGATGAAATTTAGTACATTTTTGAAAAGTTACTTGGTCACCGCCATTTTCATTTTAATTCTTCATGTAGAAGGGTATATCTGTTAGTTAAACACCAATTTCTGTTTTGGTATTTTATTTATTTTTAATTGAATTCATGATGCATAGTATTTTCTTTGTTTTTTTTTTTAATTTGAAATTTAGAAGGATTTGTTCGATTTAATATGTTGATGTCAGCAATTTTTGCCTAAAAATTTTTCATGGGGAGGGGAGTAGATTTAGGTTTGACTTATTTTTGATGACATGCCATAATTTCAAAGCAGAGAATAATTAATTTGATAAATACAATCTCTCATGTAATGTTCTTTTTAGTTTATATAATTGCTGTTTTGGAATCTGATTGCAGATGCATATTTGCAAATGTTGAAAACTAAATATTGATGAAATTCTGTTTTTGTAATTCCTGCCATTAATTAATGAACACTCACCTGCCATTTTAGAAGCTTTGTTAAATTCTGTTTTTGTAATTCAAATTTCATAGCATTTTCTTGGTTTTTTTTATTTTTAATTTATACTTTAGAAAAATTTGTTTGATTTATTTTGCCTTAGGCACTTGTAATTTGTCTATTTCAGTGATTTTTGGATAGAAATTCTTCGTGGGGAGGGGGTATTTGCGTTTGGTGCATTTTCACCAATTTCTGTTTTTTTAATTCAAAATTTTATAGCCTTTTAAATATAATTATAGCTTCACTAACGCATGCGAAAAAAGTCACATATTTATAATTACAATTTTTTACTAGTGAAGAGAAAAACAATTTATTTTTGCCTTAGGCATTTTTAATTTGTTCATTTCAGCAATTTTTAGATAGAAATTTATCACTTGCATGATTCAGGGAGGTTGTTGATGATACTGCAGTGTCATCTGGCAGCCACATTGGGCATAAGTCACAACTAATTATTCTTTTTATACTTTAAAAAGTTCAAATATGATTTTTTAGAATGTATTATTTGTAAAAACGTATATTCTAAAAAATCAAGAGTAACTTACTGATTCATGAAAATGAAGACTTTAATATTGAAATTAATATATATATATATATATATATATCAATTATGAAATATAGAACCAGTTAAGTATTATAAGTAGGGTGAGACTAAGGCAAGGGTGCACTATGTTACCTTTTTTGTCTTTGTTATATTTGAGAGAAATGGAGAGAGCAATAAAAAAAGTGAGAAGAGGGATAGAGATACCATTAATAAATGGCAAGAAAGTATAAATATTACCAGGTCTTTTATTTGCTGATGATATCTTCTTGTGCACAGAAAGTAGGGAAGGTATGGAAGTTGTGCTGAAGACATGTGCAAGGGTGGATAAAGAGATGAGTAAAATTTAGTGAAGAAAAATCAAAAGTAATAATGAAAAATGCTGGAGAAAAAGAAGAGAATTTTTTTTATTGGGGCATATAAAATTAAATGTGATGAATAAGTATAACTATTTCATAATCATCTTAAGTAATCAGACAAATTGCTTAAATGAATGGGAGAAAAAATTGATAAATGAAGCCAAGAAAATGTATTCATATAATAAATATGCTATAGCAAGAATTGTATGGGAGTGGCAATAGCAGGGTTAACTTATCATAATGATGTGTTATGTGTTAATAAAGAGGTGTTAGATTACTTGGAAAAAGTACAAAGAGAAGTAGGAATGCAGATTTGTGAATACAAGGAGAAATTGGATGGTCAAGTTTTTATATGAGAGATGCAAAATGAAAATATTCAGTAGATTGTAATTTATGGATAATTAAAAAATAGCCAAAACAGTATTTAATTGGTTTATGAGTAAAGGAGAGGCAACAAGATGGGTGAGAAAAGTAGTACAATATGCAGAAGATTTGGATAAAGACTTTATGTCAATATACAGAAAAGTGGGATGATTGTGTTAAGAGAATTGTCGAGTGTTATAGTGGCAAAAAATGGGATAGAAAAATAAATGCATTAATAAACAATAGGAAACTGGAGAGATAAAGAAGTAGTAGAGTGTAAAAAGAGTTTAAATATATATGGAAGTACACAGAATATTGGGTGTGAGTTAATTTACTATAATTGCAAAAAAAGTAGTTTACTGTTTAAGACTAACAGGATCATAAGCAATAAGAGAATATGCACATAAATAGAGAAATGTGGGTGATTTAGTCTGCAAATTATGTATGGAAGGAATGAAAAATATTAGGCACCTGCTAATTGAATACAAATGCTTACAAGCAGAAAAGGTACTAATAATGAAGTTGTGGAAGAATAAATATAAATAAAGTGATTATACAGAAAGTGGGTTCCTGGTTTTTATCTTGGGTTTGGAAATAGATAAGAGGATTTAGATATAAAAGCCATAGAATGGGCAAAGATAATGTTGTGGAAATGGGATGGAGCAGGATAGACAAGAATAAGGAAAAAACATAGGGTGGGGAATGAAAAGGAATAGGTGTCTAACAGGTTTCTCTGTGCACAGTAGCTAAGAGACTCTTGCCTCTGATAAAGAAGCCATAGCACATTGCATTTAATGTAAAGATTAACTATCTGAAGATTACGTTGAATTACATGTATTTAAATATACATACAAATCTGCTTAAAAACCAGATTAATATCAACAAATATATAGACTATCTCCCATTTAAAAGAATTTTTTTAAAAAAACATTAGCCTAATTGAGACTGCAATCTTGTTATACAATATTTACAGTGACTACAAAGTTTTCTTATTCATTACTCAATTGATACAATACAACCAGCAGAAACTGTTACTTCTAAGAATTATATATGGATGAGCCAAGATTTTTACAAAATAACCATTTTTCTTTTATAACAAATGAATAAATCAGACATTAAATTTGTTAGAATCAAAGTTTAATATTCCATTCATTAAAGCAGACATTAAATTTAAATTCTAAATAATGTAACGGTCATATTTGTACATTCGTGTAACAAAATCTAGAGTTTTAGCAAATCATCCCAAGACTGATCGAGATGAGGTTGTTGAGACTTCAAATTCAATCTCACCCCAGTTATTTACTAATGCTCCAAGACTTACTACCCTATGGATGACATTTATGAGGCCACATCACCGTCCCTCAATTATATGCCAGCAGTAGCACATCACTAAAACACAAGACTATGGGAAATTGACATATTTCAAAGTATAGCTATATAGGTGTAGTTTGACCAACATTATTAAATTTGGATTGTGATTCATGATAACTAAATACTAATAATTAACTAATCAATAATGAGCAATATTGAGACACTAAGCAGAAGTAAAAATTTAAATAAATTTAATAGACAGGGTATGAGCACAGACTTTCACATGACCCACCACTCTTCACACTATCTCATAACACTGATACACCTGAACACACATAAAAAAGTTGGAGTGTGGAGTGCATTGAAGCCTGTCCATTAAAGTAGGAGGATTTGCTATCTTAATATATATCTGAGCACTTGTAGCATATATGTGTAGAGATGGTAATCTGGACCAACTGATGATTTCTGGTTTAGCATGAAATACATATATTGGTGATTATTTATCTTTTCAACATATGTGTGTTCAGGTGTATCAGTGTTATGAGATAGTGTGAAGAGTGGTGGGTCATGTGAAAGTCTGTGCTCATACCCTGTCTATTACATATATAGACACAGGTATATATAAGCCTGTATATTTCATCTATTAAATAAATTTAATAAAAGCCAAAATTTAAATGATGAAATAAATAAAAGAAAATAATAAAAATTACAATAAGATTACATAAATTGTCTCACTTGCAGGTGATGATTCTATGGGATACAAGCAGTTCCGATTACATATTTAGTGTTTCATATCACTCGCAGATGATGTTGGTTTACAGGTTACAAACTGTTTAATTTAATTTTGCTTGTTATATATATATCACTCACACATGATGAATTCTACATAGTATAAGTTGGGTTTTCATGAGTCTTACAATTACGATATTACAAATTGATTTAATTTGCTTATGATAATCTATGCCTAGTTTATGCTATATATTTGGATTTAGATTAGCTTTAGGCAGCTAGCAGAAGTGATTATCATTATTTATAAATAATATTTTAAGTAACACATATCATTTAACATATTCTCTATATAGCTTACATGCCTATAAAATTAAATTCTGTTTCAGATCAATGCTGAAATATAAATTATGGTGGGATGAACTGATCATAGGCCATCAGACTTTAGATACCAAGGCACTTACAAAGTATACAATCTGATTCTGTGTGTCTCGAATGTGTGCTTGCTCACATAATTTGTTACCAAGTAACCAGTTCCCTAAACACCGTACTACTTGCTGTTAGTGAGACTTTTTAGTACAGGTGATCGAACAACTAATATAGTACTCTGGATCCTTGTGCTCCAGTCCTAAATACAAAGAATGTGGTGGCCCTTAAAACCAAAGCCCATTTGAAGAAATAGTTGTCTGAACTAAAGAATGGGGTGGCCCTTAAAACCTATGCTCATTGGAAGCATAAAATATACAGCAAAAAGTATACACATTGATGCATTTCCTAAGTACACATTCGCCCCACTGACAACATCATATTATAATAAACTAAAATGCAAAACAATAGTTTCCTTCCATGAAACTACCATAAATCAGTTCATAATCTAGCATCTATAACTGTGCTATTAAAGAAAACTTATGAATCTAATTTGCTAAGCCAGTTATATAGGCAGGACTACAGCATATTTTGGATAATTACGATATTAAATTATAGCTTTATGCTGTATTTCATCACTTCAACTAAATATTAATTAAATATTTCATTTAAAGCAAACCTATCTTAAAGCTGTTATAAGCTTTTAATTATATCTCAAGTAAGATTTATTTTATCCATTTCAGAAGGGATTTTGTTTGTGTGTTAATAAATGCAAAATTACATATGTGTGAGAATATCTAATCACTTCTGGATAATCATTTAACTATGAGTAAACTCTGTTCTGAACAAACATAGTATAAACAAATACATAATTGAAAATAAAATAGTATTGGCATAGATTTAACTAAAAGAAACCTAAACTTAAAAGTAAGATTTCACGTAAGTGAAATCTAAGATTTGGCTTTATTTGCTTAGTTTAAAAGGGAATGAAATATAATAGCCTAAATAAGATTAATTTAGTTTAATATCAGTTTAATTCATTTATAAAAATTATCAATAAAAGCAATATTATCAGTATGTAAAATAAGTTGGAATCATATATGTCAGGTAAAATCAGGCAAGACTTTCAATTTAAATAAAATAAAATAAAATTACATTTTAAGAATTGATATTCAGAAATTTAGAATACATTAGATTATATTGCCATTGATAGTAAGTGTAGCTAGCTTTAGAAGTTATGAAGTTTAGTTTAAAAAATTATTTTAGATTTGTAGAGATCTGTTACCGCTATAATTTCTCTGCTATGGCAAGGTGGCTTGGTCTTGAGCACTTTCATTGGATGGCATTGGCTATTGGTTCTTCTTCCTCTGCACTCTGTAGACTATCTTCCAGGCTAGAAAGCAAGAAATTGCCTTTCTATCCCATCATCATCATGATTAACAATTTTACAAAATGAGTGAATAAAAATTTCACATAAAATAATGAATTGAAAAAAAGTCCTCTAAAATGGCAGCAGTAAGTTTATATACTACCTCAACCCCCCTCTTTTTCATTTTTTTTTGTAGTTTCAGATCTGTTTTTCTAATTAATTCGCTATATTCTTGGAAATCTGGGATTCCTGCTGTTATTGATTTTCTTACAAGTGGATCCCTCGACCATGACCAGGTTAATTTATTCATAGTTTTAAAATCTATTTTTATTCTTAAAATTTTAAATAGGTCAGAATACAGTGAGAAGGATTAATTTTACTAAATTACCTTTTTCGAAAAACAAAGCTAAAACTCTGTAAACATTTTATTATATATGTAAGGCATTTAAATAATTTAACGCTATATGCAGAAATATTATAATTTCGAATATTAATTTTATAATAATATTTTAAATAAAGAAATTTTCTAATGTTTTAAACCTATAACATTATTTCTTTCCTGCATATATGTAGGTTCTGGTTACACATACATAGCATGTTTACATTTATTTAACCATTAGCGATATATATATATATGTGCGTATTTACTGATTTCTTACATATATGCATACGTTTTCTATTCTGTATGCTAAAATACCCACACACATATACGACTAGTATTATTAAATTTAAAATTACCGTAACATACGAGGATTTAGGTATAGGTATACATAAATAAATACTACTATAGTATATAGTAGGTAAAACAGAAGGATAGACAGATCTGTTTCAATAATTTATATTAAAATATTAATAATGCAACTTTTAATCAGTTTATTCCAAAATTTATTATAATAACATTTATATAGCTAATCTTGAATGTATATCCCATTTGCTTTTACAGTTTAAATAGATGTATGCGAATACACCCTAGACTATAGGTACTCTTAGTTATGGACAGGATATATTATTATCACAACATATGTTTACATAAATATAAATAAATTTCATACGATATCGCCTCCAATCATTGTGTCTAATATAATTCACATCATTGCTAGGATATCAAATAAAAAGCACTAGGGTGATGAATGTATTACACATTATGATGATTGGAGATTACATTCAATTTATTGATATATAATTGAAGACGAATTAACTTATTTATAATATATATATATCTTCTTGTTAAAATGTAAAGTTATTAATATTCTTGACTGTAATTTGATAGATAAGTTTCTACTACAAGGTAATCCCTCCTCAATTATAAACAAAGTTTATACTTTATTATATGCTAAAATAATAATTCAATTCAATTCAATTCATTTATTTACCGTACAAAACTACAGCATAAAGCCAATTACAGTATTGCACCATAACAAATATATAAATACATAAATGAGTTTAAATGACAAATTATTAATATAATTATGTGCCATATTTCAATAAAAGATAATTAAAACATTTAAAAATCTAAAGTAAAATTAAATATCACCACATAAACAATTATTATTAAGACATTAATAGTAACAAATAAATAAAAGAGATAAATATAAAGCACATAACAAAAAAAAAAAAAAATTTAATATATATATAAACAAAATCAAGTTAAACCAATCAAATCTGACATTTAAATTTAATAACATTACAAAATTGATTATAATCTAAATTGAAGTAATTAATATTGCTACAAATCTGATTATATAAAGATGGTAGCCTAAACAAAGGAGAAAATCTAAGAACATTGGAATGACAAGTTTTAATGTAACAAACAGAAGCAGACCGAGTATCATGCACATGAGATCTAATTATAACAGTAGAAATTGTATTAGATAAAAGAACTATTTTATTAACAAGTTTATAAAGATATTTAATATCTCTATATTGTCTTCTAGAAGAAAGATGAACAACAGTTTTATTTCCCAAAGAAACATATTTAGAAAACTTATTATACACTGATTGTAATAAATTACATTCCTGTTTAGAGCTAGGATTCCAAATGACTGAACAATATTCAATGATGGGAAGAACCAATGATAAAAATAATTTAAATTTTGTATCACCACTGAAATGATAACCAAACCTTAGAATAGTACCTATAATTTTTAAAGCCTTACCAATAATCATTTCCAAATGAGGAAGAAAGGATCCATTACTAGAAAATATAACTCCCAAATCTTTTTGGGATTCAACAGAAATAATTTTGTGAGAATTAATAAAATAAGAAAAATGCAAAACTTCACAGATTTTTTAGAATATGAGACTAAGGAACATTTACTGAAATTAACAATCATATTATTTAGGTCACATCAAACACTAAAATTATCTATATCATTTTGAAGAAGAGTGCAATCAAACACAGATGTGATTCTTCTAAAGATTTTACAGTCATCTGCATAGCACAAAAGATAAGAAGATTTTGAGCAATCCTTAAGGTCATTCATATAAATGTTAAAAAGCATAGGTGCTAAAATACTACCCTGAGGAACCCCCAAATTACATTTAAAATTAGATGAAATAGTATTATTAAATTTAATGTATGCAGTACGACCATGAAGAAAGGATTGAAACCAATAAACAAGCTTAGTAGAAAAACCCATTTGATATAATTTGTGAAGAAGAATACTGTGGTCTACTTTATCAAAAGCTCTTGATAAATCAAAATAAACAACATCAAGTCTCTGCTGGTCTTCAATTGCATGAGTTATATGATCATAAATTGTTAACAAATTAGTTTCTACAGATCTATTAGGTATAAAACCATGATGTGAAGAAGAAATGAGTTTACTAACATCTAAAATTCTAGCAATAGTATGTAAAACAGAAATAGGTCTATAGTTATTAATACAATCACGTGATCCATTCTTAAAAATTGGGACCATTTTGGCACACTTAACCACATTAGAAAAAACACAAGAGTTAAGTGATAAATTAAAAATAAATGCAAGAGGTACTGCAATAAATTCAGCTAGCCCTTTGTAAATAATAATAATAATAATAATAATAATAATCATCATCATCATCATCATCTCTGCTGAGGTAAGAAGCAATCCTTAAGCTCTCCGATGTAAGTATTTATATTTTTCTTTTGTTCCAACTTGTTATTCGCAAAACAAACATAATACAGGAAAAATCGAATCATATAATAGATTAATAGTGTTTTTTGAAAAATATCGGTGTGTTTTCATATCTTTTTTTTTAAAAAAAAAATACTGACTTGAATAATAAATCATGGCTACTGCCCAGTCAAGCGTGAGTGAATTAAGCACCAATACAAAATTAATAACATCGTTAGTTTCAACATCGCCTATTTCGTATGCAAAAGTACTTAAAAGTAATAGCAATACTACAGCACCAACCCAAATACAGCGTTTCCATAGAACAAATACAAATGATATAAGAAATCTTGATCTAAACACTGAAGAGGAAAATCAACCCCCAGCCGCAATCTAGACAAAAAAAACACTTGAAAATGTGACAGACCGTTTCAGTAATACGGTGCCTCATATGTTATTTGAAACATTTCGCAGGTTTTTTTCACCAACATCGTTAGTACTCGCAGTAACCGATAATCAATGCTCATTATATCATTTCCCAAAAGCATTATTATATGAAGCAATTATGCAAAATGCACTGTGGGAAACAATCTCTTGTATTGCAGACCATCCAAATTCTCAATATATAACCATTGATTTTTATACTCAGCAGCAAAAAGAACGTTTTCAACCCACTATTTTAGCACTCGATAATTACGCACTCGGAATTATACATGAAAACCGGAAAAATATAATTACTGGAGTGCTTAAAAATACTTATCTTAAATACAACGTACAAGATTTTCAAAAAATGATAAACCCATTTGGAAAAGTAATTGCCCTACAGCCTATATATTTAAAAGACACACCTATACCGATATGTAGTAATCGTTTTGAATTTAAAATAAAACTACATAAAAACGTAGATGCATCAACGATTCCAACACAGATTACAGATCAAGAAGCGACACCCTCTCTTCACATAAGAGGTCTAAAGCCACATTGTTTTGGCTGTGGACAGAGAGGACACCTAGCAAATCAGTGCGATAGCACAAAAAGCAATCACTGTGAACAAACTAAAATCCTCTCCCCAGAACAACCCAGTGATGATGAAAATAAAATTTATAATAACATTACATCCATTGGCAACCCAATAATAGAAACCGGAAAAAAACAGGCTCAAACACCCACAAACAAAAATAATAACGGAGCAGAATGGCCTATCCCAAAGACCAACCAAAAAAGTAATAACACTAAAACTAACACAGACACCCAAGATTCAAACGAAAATAACTTGCAAGAAACCACAACACAAAATACAGCAATTACATCACAGGATCAGCATCTCAATAAAACAAAAGGTGTACCAAGTAAAAATCAACAAACAGAAAATAAACACACACAGCTATATAATGATAATATAAATCCAGATAACATAAAGATACCAATAATAAAAAAACTACACTAATAAACAAAACTGCATCAAACATAATGGATGCAATAGAAGCCCCTCTTCCACCTATTCAAGAGAATACACCAGAAGGAAAAAGAAAGCCAGGTAGACTACCTAAAAACCATGAATCCAAAAAGGCAAAAAAAAAACAGACCAAAAGCACAACTCAACAGACATATACAACTTAGAAAATGATGAAATAGAAATGGATGTAAGCCAACAAAAAATGGACAAGTGTTCAGTTTCATCACAAAATGCCTGTATAGAGTCTGAACCAATATTAAATGAAAGAAAAACTGATAATAAACCCAACAAAGTCTTAAATATGTATCAGCATCCATCTACTGCAATATAAACAAAAATTTAGTATTAAAAATAAATAAAAATCAATACCCTGTTAAAAAATTATCCTAAAAACATGAAGATAAAAATTGGATCTCTCAACATTAGAGGCTTAAATGCCACCAAAAAACTTTTTGATCTCAAAAAATGGTTACATACAACACAACCACACATACTGGGGTTATTGGAAACAAAAATATACAGCAGCTCTCAAATTGATCCATCAAAATAATTAGTCAACCAAGGATTTTGTGCCTGCTCAAGGCAATCATCATCACCATCAGGTGGCACAGGAATAATTATATCCCACAACTGCCCTTTTGATTCTTTTAAAAGTATATATATTGACTCTAATCTTACCATAATAACACTCCATCATAAAAATATCACACTTAATCTAGTATTTGTATATATATCACCAGGCCCTGTCATCATCTCTAGAATAATAGCAACAATAAATCCAATGCTTACAGCAATACCAAATCCCATAATACTCCTGGGAGATTTCAACATGACCTACCAAACTTTTGTCACCAAATGGATCCATCAAATAACAATCCCACTTATGAGTGCTGAAGATTTTCTCCCATCAAACTCAATATCTTTTAATAACAATAGATATAAGTCACTTATTGATTTGTGTTTCTACTCACCAATGTTACATCATTATTTTAATCTTGAACTCTGTCCATCTATAATCTCAGATCATGCTGCCCAGTTCATCACCCTCGACCTAACAAAAATACAGAATACAACAATAGCCCTCCAAAAGACTATGCGAATACTTCTTCCAGCACAAACAACTGAATTCTTATATTCAAAAACATATATAATGCTCCAAAAACTTCAAAACATGTCACTTGATCCAGTACAAAAGTATATAGCATTCACCAATATACTTCCATTCAACATCAATCATATTACTTGCAATTCAACACCCCCCCCCACCAGATTATTAGCTTTGGCAGATGAACTACATAAAAGAATAACTATTTCCAGACCAACTACAGATAATCAAACACAAATTAAAAAACTTACAGAAATGTACAACAATACACGCAATACACTAAAGCAATATGTAGCAAGAAAAAAGAAAAAAATATACCTTACACAACAACATACTTGGACCAGAGCATACATACGGTGGGCATTGGGATACCCATCCACAGTCAGAGTGCCTATGGCACTTGAAATAGATGGCTCTATAACAGCTGGACATAACATGATAAACCCAATATATCAACACTTTAAAAAAAACTGCAAAAACAAAGAGTGTACATACCAAATGAATACAGATTTGGAGACCCTGAAACAGATGCACCTATTTCAACTGGCAACAATAACAAACACATGTCACCCAGGACCACAAGGAATTCCCAAATTTGTGTTCAAACATCTTAGACACTTCACAGCAAAATACCTGTGTGATCTAGCCAATTACATATCCCAAAAAATTTACAACATACAAAGTTTATACCCAATTGCAATGGTTCCATTTAACAAAAAACCAACAACAATATCAACTTTATCTAATCTATGACCAATTTCAATGGGACCTTTAGGAATAAAAATTCTTGAAAGAGTAATAAAGGAAAAAATAGAACAACACATACTCCCTGTGTTATCATCAGCACAATATGCCAAAAAAGGATCATCCATTGGCCAGGGTGCCTTAATGTACAAAACAATTATCGAAGTAGTAAAAAAAAAAAAGAAATATGCACCAATTATAGTTCAACTAGACAATTATTAGATGTGCTGAAAAAAACAACACCTCCATTCCTACTATATATAATAGCCAATATGCTACTCAGCCATGAAATTCACATCACATTAAATGGGAAAAAATCACCAGCCTTCAGACCGAATTAATCCATCCCACAAGGATCCCCCCTAAGTGCCTTGCTCTTTACAATATATATAAATCCTCTATTAATAGAGATACAGAAAAAAATAAAAGGCATTCAAATTCCAAACACTGCTTTAAATATATCATGCATAGCTATTTTAATTTAAAAATTAACACAAATAAAACTGCTGCATGGTCAATATACACAGGCAAGCACTGTACAGAGATGTTTAATGGTAAACCATCTGCTTCCCTTGGTTTCCCATTCTTCCTTGGAATCAATGGAATGAGGCAAAAAATTCAAAATAAATTAAAAAAAGATGCTGAAAAAATCACAGCCTCACTTGAAAAGTCATACCTGTCAATATACGCAAAGGTAGCACTATTTAATCAACTTATAATTACAGAAATTACATACCACACACCTATAATCAAATTTGCAAAAACATTCATATCTAAAATCTCATCAATCTGTAACAAACTAATATGGAAGAGAAAGACAGTGTCAATCTCTTTAAAAAATCTGAGCAGACCACCACATAGCAATGGACTTGGACTCCATACAATTAATGTTTTTTACACACAGAAATCAGTAAATCTAATAACAGCAACCATAAAAAGATTTCCAGACCTGGAGTGAGTAATCAGTATAATACCCACAGATAGACCACCCCCTTCATATGGATATCTATCCACACTGATTGAAGAACTCAAGCCAATATACAACAAAATATCACTCAATAATGACAACAAGTATACATACTGGGACATTTATAATATACTATATCCAAACCAGACACCTAATCTACATCCATCAGTTCTTGGGATAGACAACAGGCAACTACTGCAACAATTCGGAAAATGGTCATTAGAACCAAATTTTTTTGATTTTCTACTTAAGCTTAATCTCAATGCTCTGCCTACAACACATTTCCTTAGATTTCGTAGATTCTATACAAATATAGATCCCAGGTGTGGGCTATGTCATAGAAAAGAAGAGACACAAGATCATTTTCTTCATTCCTGCAGTGCCCTAGAAACAATACATCACACAATGTTTAACACATACAGAAAGGCTATCATTTCAATTGATGAAATAATAAATACTTTTAAAAAAGGCAACAACCCTGCTATTCGTGCAGCAACATACAGCCTTTATGCCTACTGGTGTACCAGATGCACTTTTGCACTTGCCAATAACCCTCGATGCCACCCAGCAACATATTCAATAAAACTAGAACTGTTCAGAAAAACAGACAGCATCCTAGCTCAACCAGATGTGTTTGCAGCCACATAGTCACACTTGAAACAAAGATCCAGTCTATGAAATATAAAGGCCAATAAGATAGATGATGACATTTTCATCATCAGCATTTTTTTCCAACTTCAAAGAGATGCAAGCATAAACTGAACTAAATAGAAGACCAAATTTAAAAACAAGAAAAAAGAAAAGTATGCAGAAATGACAAAGACTTATATACTGAAAGTTGTAATTTGTTTTTCATTTGTAACAAATCAATATATTACTAGATGTGACTCTGTAACTCTTTAGACTCAATAAAGTTTTGCTTTGAAACATCATCATCATCATCATCATCATCATCATCATCATCATCATAATAATAATAATAATAATAATAATAATAATAATAATAATAATAATAATAATAATAATAATAATAATAATAATAATAATAATAATAATAATAATAATAATAATAATAATAATAATAATAATAATAATAATAATAATAATAATAATAATAATAATAATAATAATAATAATAATAATAATAATAATAATAATAATAATAATAATAATAATAATAATAATAATAATAATAATAATAATAATAATAATAATTGACTTTATTATTTATGATTTGGCACAACTCATGGGTTTTAAATTCCAGTCTGGCATTCTACAGCAGTCACAAATCATGAAAGTCAATGCATAATTTTCAAAAGCATATATTCCAAATTAGGTTCTTTATTTATGAGCTTCTTATGAACTTGAGAAAAATAAAGCCATCTGAGTATTTATGCATTAGCTTGGTTTGATATAATTTTTTTTAGTAAATATTTCTTTACTTAATATTAATAATTTAAATGAGCAAATAATTTTATGTCATATCAAATGTGTAATGTTAAGAATATAAAACTATTCCATGGAACAAACAAGTATGAATACATTACTAAGGCAATTTATAATTAAGATTCCAAAGAATCATTTAAATACATCTATAATTAACTTCGGAAAAAGTAAAATACTCATTGATATAATAAAACATGGTGTGTTTGTTTTGTGAACTAGGGTTCATTTAATACTGATGATAATAATGTGTCAGTAGATGTAAATAAACAGTATCCAAATCCAGCTTAATTTATATAGAACTACAATCCCCTGAAGATAAACTCAGTTATTCCATAATACAAATATTATATTACATTGTTTTTCTGAAGGTTTGTGATGATGGTGTTCTAGCTGTATTTTTATATTGGACTATTTCCAGCATCTAATGTGTGTGTCGAATGTCTTTAGAAAAGTAATTTTAATTCAATATTCCAAATACATTCACCTGTTAGTAATATCACAGCAAACAGGTTAGTATATACACTAACTGTTAGTAATATCACAGCAAACAGGTTAGTATATGCACAACGTTTTGAGAGGTATTTTTCTCCCCTCTTCTTCAGGTGTTGCTGGTCTGACCAGAGACAGTACTAGCATGGGATTCGAACCTACCTTATCTTAAAAATAGCCTGAAGGAAAGAAGTAACATAGCAGTATAAAAATCAAAAAATATAAACCAAATTAACCCATTCTAATAACAAAGATAACAATAGCCACATGTGAACTTGAAAAAGTTATTTAGTATCAACAAAGTGAAATCACGATTGATACAATATATTCAAAAATTGAAAAATTCCCTACTCTAACAGCAATCAGAAAATCCTGATGGCAGACTATGGATGATAGGATCTATTACAACATTTGTGTGTCTTTGGGAACATCCACTGTAGAGTACAAACACCACTTCTGGAAGCTAAATTAACCATTGCTTAGAGACAGTTTAAACAAAGGCAGAACACACTCAATAACTAACCCAGTAGTGATAGCAAACACCCCCTATCACAAATTACTGGGTCAATAATAAATTAACAAAAACATGCCAGAATATCTGGTAACTTAAAGGGCAGCTCCCAATAATTAATTGTATAATTAAGTTTGGAAGATGCCATAGCTACAAAGATGTGCTCAAAAATTATTTGTACTCTGGCTACGATCCTGAATTAAAATTTCAACCTGTAATGATGGAGCAGTGGGAGAAGATTAGTTCATTAAATGTGAAGAGAAGATAGCCAATTTATCAAAAATATGTATATGCATAATGCTGATTACATATGTAATATATTATATATGTAATATAATGTATAGGAAATATTTTACATTCTAAGGCATTTTCTGAGTATTGATGCTGACGTTGTTTTTGAAAAAGATCACACATATCTCCTGAAAAATTCTACAAATGATCGAAATACTTCTTTAATTTTCAGTTTTTAAATATATAATGGTTGCAAAATATCCCATTGCACATACACTGCTACTAATTTATAAAATAAATACTAGTCGTTTACACATACTCTATATTTACCACTCTGCCAAACTATTACCATGATTGCATATCATGGGGGGCCACAAAACTGATGACAATTTAAAATTATGTCTAACTGATGTCTTGCTTTGGTACTTCAAGATTATTCAAATATTCTCTGTCTACAATGCATTCCACTCATATAATTTCTTCTGGTAAGAGAAATTTCTATCAAAAACGTATATTAGGTCCAATTTATGTTAAGGTTATGTGTGTTTATACATATAAAAAAAATTGTCTTATTATATAAATAATTACATTCCCATCTATTTATCAATTCATCTTACGCATCTCCCTGGTGTGTCTTTACGTGGGATTGTCACATGTTGTAATTTCTTAAAAGAAATTCTTATATTTTATGCTTCGTTTAATTTATTATTATAATTCGAAACTTTTCCAAACATTACATCTGTTGATATTGACATTTTAAGTGACCTTTAATTGTCTATTTTGTAAAAAGAAGGGGTTTCCCAATTATTTCACCTGATTGACTTGGTCTTTAACCTGATACAATTCTCTTGAAATTCAGATAAACCATTATTCAAAAAGAAAGACATTCAGAGAAAATAGAATGTTTTTTTTTTTGTTATTGTCAAAATGATTTTACATTTCCTTTCAAATTATCAAATATGTTCATCTATAGTTAAAATCAAAAAAAAAAAAGTTATTGCTATTCGTAATTTTCCAATCTCTCTTTTTTTTTCCATTTCTCATTACAAATCATATCGATTCTATCCATTAAATACCATTAACCAAGAATTGTCATTAGCATTAATGGAAGACTGACCTAAATGAGAGAATGACCCATAATTATAACATATTAAAACAAAATTCAGACTATTTATTGGCCTGTGTGTTTTTTTAAGAACATTATACAATATAACAAACAATTCAAACCTTGAAAACTTTTTCAAGTTATTTTCAAATACTTCTAAACTTATTAATATTTTAGAAAAAAAATCTAAATAAAAACTTTTAGTAAGATAGGTGAAATTCATAAATATATAAATGTCACTGAGAATATGATAAATTGGAGAATATATATACCTGCTGGTAATTATACATACTTACTAACAATCATGGTATGTTTGACAAATAATGATTATATATCATCGATTCATTATATTTACAGTAATTGTCAATAATTTTCATTTTCTTTTAGTAAGTAAGATAAATAATGTTTATATTTGAAATTAATTTTTTTTACATTTCAATTATTAAAAACAATAATTAGAAAAAAATATATAAGTTCAAATATATATATATAACTTTTTCAAAATTCTCTATTTTTTGTATTTATTTATAACTATGAAAGACATAAAAGAAGTAAAAACAGATTAATAACACTATTTTATTAATAAAGACTAACAAATTCAAACTGCTTTCAAAAGTATACTTTCTAAATATACAACTAAATCAACAAATTTTAGAATAAAAATTATAATTTGTAAAGTTGTGAAGATATATTATAAAGCTAAATGAAAAAAAAGAAACATAAATTGATCAGATATAATCATTACTTCTAAAATAAAATGAAAATTATCCGTGATTACCAGTAAATATAATGAAATGATCAGAAATAATCATTATTTATCAAACTTGATAGGTATACATAATTACTGGTAAGAATACATATTTTCCAATTTATTAGAATTACGAGTAAGTAAAATAAATTGATGAAAAAAAAATCATTATTTATCAAACTGACCATGGTTGTTGGTAATTATGCATAATTACCATTAAGAATGCATATTTTCCAATTTACCATATTTACAATACCATATATACCTCATCATTTACAACTTACATACTATTGATAACTAAATTTCCAATACATTCATAACATTTTTATCTTAATCGTCCATTATATTCCTCTGCCCTATGCAGTTTAGTGAAGAGGGAGAAAATGAGACTGGAATGATAAAATAATTGGGTCAATTCCATTCCTGAAACTTCCAATGCTCAAACATCATATGAACTCCCAAGCAATAAAGCCTTTGAATTTTTTTTTCTTTTCGAGTTCAAAATTTTTTCATTTTATCATTCCAAATTTGGCTTTTCCCCTATGACATATGCATTATATATGCACATGCGAAATCCATGTGTATATTTTTCTGACAGATACTGCTGCAAACTTTGAAAAATAAATAAATAACTCCTAACATATACATGCATTCACTGTCATATATATTTACACACACACAACATGAAAATATGTTTAAAGTAATTAAAAACTAAAAGTTAGATCATTTTCTACATATACACTGTTATGAAACTGATTCTAATTTGTTAAATGCTGCATATCAATGTCCCATTTTATTTGAAATCAAACTTTTAACAAAAGAATTTGATTGTTTTGAAGACCACTGAATTTGGAATTAAAAAAGAGCTTTTAAAATATTTTGTTTAGAATGAATTTTATAAAAACGAAAGAAGAGAAATGAAGACTATTCATTTTAAATAGGATCATTCTGAGACGTTTTAAGAAAATCATCGCAAAGATTTGGGTATAACAATAAATTTAGTGTGGAAGATATGTTTTTGAAAATAATAAAAGGTTATTTGAAAAATTAAAAAAAGGAAAAGAAAAGGAACTGAAGGCATACTTATGACATAAGAAAATAAATGTTAGAGAAACTGCAAAAAGTGAGTTTTAAAAATAAATACATGATACTTAAAAATATATAATTATACAAATTTCACAAGAAAGTTAAAAAAGGCAAAAACCAAAAAAGACTAGATGATCTAAAATGGCTCACAGCATCAACCTTTGTATTTAAAAAACCTGCTTCTTGATGGTTAACCATCCATTAAATTGTTCTTCTTTGGAGACAATTCTGATAAACCTTCAACTTCCCTTCATTCACTTGCAGCGATAATATTATTTTGCTGATATATTCATTTTGATGGCAGAACCTATACTGATTTTTTTTTGTTAAAAAGAAAAAATCAAAAAAGAACAAACGCCTACAGAAATGTATAGTATAAATAAACTTCGAAAAGCCCAACTCACACAAAATAAATGATGAATGATAGAAAGCAATTGTGAGGATAATTGGACAGTCAATTATTTTGTCTTCAGTGAACAGCCAAAAAGAAAAAAACTTGTTTTCGGTAAATTATTTAAATTTTATGATTATTTTTACATAATATTTGCATAATAATTACTTAAAAATAAAAGAATACATTGTTAAAATTTTACTTTCAATGAAAATGTTTTATCTTAAAAAATATAAGTTAAATTCAATTGTAATAGTAAAGAGATAACTAGGGCAGAAATATTGTTAGCACCTATGTTAATGTATTTTCTCTATAATGTTTCTAATAGTTTAGAACAAAATTTTATTCATTTATGGTGGCTTCATAATAATTCATTCACATTTAAAAAATAAACTTGAGTTTGTTAATCTTCTTTTCTAGAGACCTGCTCACTTTCCTTTACAATGTCCAACCTGAGAAAAGTCCGCTGCTCCCAACACATATTTCACATTATTATAATTTTTTTCTAAATTTTCAGAGTTCAAATATGATTTTTTTTTAAATGTATTTCATTTGTATTCTTGTAATTCTAACTAAACAAGTCTAATTTATTGAATTCTAATATTAAATAAAGTCGTAAGTATTAAAATCAAATGGTGTTTATTCAAATGGCCACGAAAGACAAAAAAATGATGTCCACTACTGAAATATTAAAAAAAAAAATTATAAAACAAAGTTTTAATAATAAAAAATTATATATAAATACAACTATCTACCTATCCACATATACACAAAATGGAAAAAGTAAGTTGCCTTGACAACAGTTTGACATTGATGATTGTTATTGATATTGGGATTGGCTAAGTATTGACTGGTTTTAATGCTTATATGTATGTATCTTGTAACAGTACTGAAGATAGGGGGTTAATAAAAAAGAATCTGGGGTTACAAGAGTCCTCAATTGGGTTACCATTTGTAACAATATACCACCTCAGGGTTGAATTATGAAGAGATGGAAAACCATCATTCCCAAATAAAAAAAATATTAAATACCCCTGGGTCTCATTTTATGTGAATAATTTTAATGCGATTTTGAAGTTATGCAATTCATGTTTCTTCTTAATATCTTTCATATTTCACTATATTTATTAGATATCAAGAAATTAAAGTTATTAATAAACTTATTTTGACTTGAAAAACTTTTTTTTTCAAAAATATAACATTATATTAGCAACTAATGTGAATATGGCCTGAAGCTGTATTTAAAATCTTAGTTTCTATGTAAATAACCTACTTATACTAATGAGTAAACAATAATAATAGATTTATACTTACGTATAAAAATATCACAATAAATATTCAAAAATTTTAAAATTTTAAAACGTATTTTGTTAGATATAATAGAAATAAATAATATTTTAGATTGTTAAAATAAATAACGAATATTTTATTGATTTTCTAAACAAAAAATAATCTTTCTAATGATAATGTATAATCTTTTCATTTTGATTGCAATCTCATTTTTTTAAATATACAAACAGAAAACCATTAACACAGCACAAGACTGAAAATGGCGCTAGTTGTACATCACATCATGAATCTGATTTCTTATGAGTTCACAAACGAATGCATATTGTCAAATAGCAGTATTGATTAAAATATGTACGAAAAATGTAAAATTAAATACTATAGTTAATACAAAAAGTTTGTCTTGTATTAATTTTTTTCAAATATTTGACATTTTTTATTAGTCACACTTTACTTCCTTATTTTTTTAATGTGAATTTTAAAGTAATTTTTCCTTGTTGCTTCGCTTTTATGGATTTCAAAAAATTACAGAACCTATCCCCCATTTTTCAAATGAAGTTAAGTGTATTTTTGTGCGATTTCTTTGTGCACATTTTCTGAAGAACCTATCTACCACATAAAATGAGACCCAGGTGTATAAAAAATAAGCATGAGAGATTAGCACATATATAACTATACATTCACCAGTATTACACAAAAGTAATAATCATTCAACATCATGTATGATCAACAATAAAAAATAAATGAAGTCAATCTTGTGATTAGATTTGAAAGTGGCTCACTATAAACCAGGCTAATTATTTAGCAACTGCCAAACCTAGGGCAGGAATACAAGCAATAATTATCTGGATGCACATACTTAGGTGTTACTTCATCAAAATACAATAAGTCAAATAATGCTGAGATACTAAAAACATCATGACCAGCATTTAATGCTCTGGCCACTTAGTACCATTAATGTACTGACCAATTATAAACTAAATTTCTAAAGAAATAATAAATAAAATGAAATGCAGTGCATTGGACATACAAAGATATCTCTTTGTGCCAAGCAGGATCATGTGGATGTTTACACTAAACATAAACCCCCAATCCATATAACTAATTGTTATGCATAAATCTAGCTCAGGAACCAATAAAATTATAAACTATTAGTGTGAACAAAAGACAAATAAATAAATAAGGCACCTTATCACAATTCACTTTAAATAATTCTTAGGTTTATCCTATTATATATAAATAGTTTTATTGGGATCATTTAAAAAAATTTACAATACTAAGCTGTCAAGAAATAGTCACATATTGCCAATTCATGTAAAAGGAGTTGGAAAAAATAAAGACTAAAATATTGTAAAATAATTATTTAATAACTGATTAACAATAAATAAATAAAAATTGACATGATGGTATAAAATTTTAAACATTCATTTCATCAAAAAAATATTTTTAATAAAAATTATAATCAATCAGTTGATTGCTATTCATAAATTAACTTCTAATTCACTAAGTTATTTCTTTAAAATAACTAAGAGTTAAAAAAACACTTTCAAAATCAAAAATAACAATCTTTGATTTAGCTTAATTAACCTTCTGTTAAGTTTTTGGGAGTAAAAAAAAGAAAAAAATGGTTGTTTTACAATAGTGTGTTGAAACCGCTGGAGGGCGGGCTCGGTTTGTAAACAGAGATAAATATAATGTTGCCGGGGCCGAGTTTCTTTTCTTTTTTGTTTGGCTTTGGTTTTTTGATTTTTTTTTTGTTTATCACATTTATAAAAGTAATATCAAATCAAATTTTTTGTTTAAACACGACCAAAACAAAAAAAAAACAAAAATAAACAAATGCATAAACAAAAAAATTACAAATAAATGAATTTACAAAAAAAAAGTACTTCATTTTTTTGGCTTTTGATTCTTTTATTTTATTATTTATATTTTCAAAGGGGACAGGTTTTTTTTTTTTTTTACCGTCTACGTATTTTTTTGTTGTTTTTTTTTTTTGGTTGTTATTGTTTATCACATTTAAAATAAAAGTACGGCGGCTATCAAATCTATTTTGGCTACCCCAATCAACAAAAAAAAAAACCAAAACAAAAACCAAAAAAAAAAAGGATCAATTAAAATGAATGATTTTTAAAAAGTAGTTAACTGATTTTTGGTTTGTTTTCATTTAATTCTCATTAAACCCTTTTCTATTTTCGGTTCGGTATTGTACGACAAGCAAAAAAATCAGCCAATTCAACTACTTCTTCTTCTTTCTTTTTTTCGGTTTGTTTTTATTTTGATAAATAAATCTATTTAACGGTAACATTTACAAGCCAAAGTCCAACTTTGGGAGAGGGGGAAAAGGGAAGGGTGTTTACAATTGCTAACAGAACGGAACGCCAACAACTCGAAGATTGACCAAGTTTTGACGGTAATTCCCCCTCAAAAAACATCAATCTATATGGCAATTAAAAGAAACTTTTTGGGCTCTTCAGGCAAAAAAAAAACTAAAAAAAAACACAGCAGGCATGCAGCTTCAAGGTGTTTTGTTTGATAAACCACCACCGGTTCCAGCACTCAGAGAAGAATCCTTGTTCTTTCTTTGACATTCAGCAAAACAAGTTGTCCTATTTTTAGCAGCTATTCGATTAATCAGCTCGCAGTTGTTGTCGCACGAAACGTGACTTAGAGTGTGATTTGATGGGAAGCGCGCTTTGAACTACACTTGGCCCATTTTTTCAGCAGGAAATGGGGGCTAGGGAAGCATGAGACTCTGCTGATAATTGTTAGTAGACCTTCCTAAAAGATGCGAGATAGAGGGGGAGGTGGTCTTAATGAATATTAAAATAGTTTCGACAATCGTAATTCCAGCCACCCTCAGACAATACTGTAAACAAAAGTGAAATATGATCACTAGTCCAAAATGCTTAGCCCAAATCTGAGCCGTAAGCTGACATGATAGCTTCTGCGGCAAGATTGGCTAAATGTTCACGTTTCTGTGCATTGGCATAGAAATAAACACAGTCAGCCGGTGCCCTCCTCCATATCAACAGACTATTTCTAGGCTTACACATTAGAAATAGAATGTTCAATACCGGTGGAGGCGGTCACCTAAATGGCACATTTCTGTGCGCTAGCATAGAAATAATGCCCTCCAGTGATTTCAACACACTATTGTAAAACAACCAAAAAACCCTGTTTAAAAAAAATATTTTACAAAAATTAAATTTTCTAAAAACTCTTTCATAATTTTGAAGAGAAAATCTACTGGATTAAAAAAATTTTTTTCACAATTTAAAAATATTAATGAAAATATTTACAATTATCAATTCTTACAACAACAACAAAAAAATCTTTTTTAATTATAAATGAAAATTTAATGTACACACAAAAAACATCTTTACCATGGTTTTATTTTCTGTGGAGTCCTTTACAGTTACAATTTCCAATTTATTTCAATTGAGTTTCTTGAAAACTTCTAGACATGTCCATGATTAATTTGTACTTTTCTTAGTTTGCAGTATTTCCAGGTTAAATTGAATCCATTTCTTTCCACTAAAATTTCCAGGTGAGACTAACACAGACACTCATGCTCTTGGTTGAAAACCAGGTTGCAGATTACTTTAGGGGGTAACATCTCTACATTTTTCATTCCAGTGAAGGCAGGTTACATAGAATGAAGATATCTAGCTTTTAGTTAACTTAGCACATGAGTTTTATTGTATCATTTTTATAAGAAAACTCATAGTATATTAAAAGTTTGCTTACAAACTTTGGTATGTCTATGCAACAGCTTGGTTAAGATTCCTGTTGTACTATGCAACAGCTTGATGAAGACTTTTGCTTCTTTCTTTATTAGCTGAATTAAGACTTGACTGCTCTCTCTCTCTTCATCAGATAAGTTAGGAATATCTACTTCCTGTCAGACAATTAGGTTTTCTGACATATTCACACCTCATTATTATTTTGTTCTAGAACAATCTTGACTACAAGTCAATCACACTCTGTCTCTAACCGATAATTTTTATAACAACCAATTAGGTAAATTTTACAAATACAATTGTTAAGCTATTTCCCTCCTTAATCATAGACATTGAAAAACAAGTCAAGAATTTGCATAAACATTATAAAATTCTTGGCATTTCCTTCTAATTAAAAAAAATGTCTGGCAAAAAAGAAAAACAACATAATCAGTTAATTACACTGATTTGATTTTTTTGTAATGAAAAGTGATAAAAAAACAACTCTAATTAAAAATAAAATTTAACAAAAGCATTAAAATCTTATTTTTTTTCCTTTTCAATAAATACTATGAAACATAAAACTTTAGCTCTCTTAAAAGATTATTAAATAATTTACAAAAAATAATAATAATAATTTTCTCTTAGTACATTTTCATAGATTAAATTAAAACCACTAATTACTTATAATTACTGGAGAGTTATAAAAACTTGTTTATATTCTTTTATAATTTTTTTCTCTCTTCTATGATCATTTATACCTTATTAAAATATTGTCATATTAAAATCATATTATTATTTAACAAATTTAACATTTGAGAATTTTCATACCATCACTTTGGAATTTAAAATATTTAGTTAAGTGAAGACCCATTATTATTATAAAAAACATGCATGGGAAAATTAAATATTATTTTCCCCATTCTATACTTAAACTTGATCATGCTGCCAACTATCTAATTATTTTTAATGCAGCTATGTAGCCAATTGGTTACAATATATGTATACTGTGAATATTTAATTTATTTGAAAATTATGTCTCAAAATATATTACATAATTTAACTTTCAAATAGAAAATAATTATTTTAGGTGAATCCATTATCTCTTCCATTCTAATAATTATCAGTGCTCTGTAATATTTTGGTGTTGGCTGAAAATTACACAGTAGTAAATTAACAAATATTTATTAATTAAAGACATTTAATTAGTACAAATTTAAGTAAAAATACACCTTTCAGTTTGCTTAATAAAAGCACTTGCGAATGCAAAGGACAATGAAAACTGTTTGTAACAGTTTGGTCAAAAATTCTGTTGTTAATAAATAAATAGGAATAATAATAAAATATTTAGGAAATACTGATGGAAAGATTTTGTTGTTCATTTAAAAGTTGACTGGTGGTTAAAAACTTATTTAATTTGATCAGAAGTCTGATCCATAAGCTTTTGTCATGTAATATTGACTAAATGAATGGTAAGTACTTCCACTAATGAATAATATTAAAATTATTAAGTACTTCCACTGTTAAGTTTTGCAGAACATTGTGATTCTTATACCCATTTATTGTTAATCATGAGTTCTAAAATATGTTGCTGAACAAACATTTTTCACTTGGTCCAGGGCTCAAGGTAAAGAAGAAGTTATAGTATATATAAAAGAGGTAATCCCGTATTTACCTTGCTATAATGTCATGACAATCAACATTGTTTTTATGCGCTGAATTTTATGTTTACAATGTGTCTCATTTTTTGACTAAAAATTAGAAAAGTCAGCGCATAGTGCTGGAATGGGTAGAGGGGGCCCCAATGGTTTTGCCTGTCCAGAGGACAGGCCAATACATGCTCAATTATAAAATTCAGCACATAGAATCAATGTTAACCATCATGACATCATAGCAAGGTGAATATGTGACTACCATAAAAGATAATACACATGGGAAAAAAGAAATGAATTTATTTACGGTCGACTAAATCAGATATATTAGTTTTTGAGATTAAAGTTTCTATCCGGGTTAGGATAATCTCTAATTTAATAAGTAATTAGCAATAATCATTAAAAAATACATCTAAAGTGATTGCTGTCAAAATTGTGAATACAGAAATTTTGACACTTTTAAATCAAGGTATAATAATTAGGATATAGATAAAAAATGTTCGTATTATATTGCTATTAATATTTTTATATATTACCATTGAAATGAATAGAATAATAAAATAAAAGATACTCTGAATAGAATAATAAAATAAAAGATACTCTAGTTTTTATTATTTTTCTTTACAAATATTTTTTTAATTGAGGAAGTGATGAAAATCCTTAGGCTTTTTAAATTTAAAAAGATTAATTGAAAATTAATCAATCTTTATTAAACTTAGATGTGGAAATGACCCGCATTGCTGCTTTTAATTAAACGATAAGGACATAAAAAATATTCATGTTTCGATTTTTCTATTATTTCTTTTTTTAAAAACAACAAACAAACAAACGGAAAATATAATAACCGTACCAATTATCAAGGTAAAAATTACTTTTGCATGTAAAATTAACGTATAATCTTTGAAAAAAATACCCCAGGCAATTGTACTGCATAAAATGATTTCTTGTAACTAATTTTGATTTCAAAAAAGTCAAACAAAAATATTCGATGTTTATTCTTTATTAAAAAAAATTAATACATGTAAAATTTTGAGGCAATTTGAAAAAAAAATTGTATTATATGTATAAAAATGTGACTGATACTTTCTCCAATCTACCTGCAGTATGATCTCTAATTACATAGTCGTGGTTTAGTTATTCACCACGAAAATTTTAATACATTAGCCTATCTAGATCCCAAGTTCCTTCATATCAGCTTTGTCTCACATCACAAATTCTTACGAACCCTTTGGAAACATTTTCCCTACTCATGATTTCAATGCTATACCTAGTTTATATCATTTCAAACATTTCAGAAGTGGTTTTTCCAATAAAATTTAGTATTAGCATGCTGTTCCATGGTAGTTAAAGAGTGAAATATATTACCACATTTCATGTCATAACTATGATTTAGACAACGTAATACTTAAAATTTTTCCTGGTAAACTGCTATGTCACTTTGTGTGGTGATTCAGAGATACAGCTGCAATTAGCTTGGAAAGAGGTCTAGTCATCTTTTCATTAAAACATACTGTTTAGACCCATATTTCTAAAAACTAAACTTTCCACAAGATCAGGAAAAAAGATAGAAAGTGTGATTTCTTTAAACATTCTTTTTCATTCTTACAAAAATTTAGGTCAATATTCTTCGATGGAGACCAAATGTATTTATAAAACAATGCTTCTGCATATTATATGCAAAGATTATTTTATAGAGAGCTTACAAATAAGCTCTTAACAAGCTTTGCAGAATATGTTTGAATATCCTAGCATCTCACTGAGGATGCCAGTAGCAGAAACCAGTCTGGGGTTGGAGATATTCTGCAAAGCTTGTTAAAAGCTTATTTGCGAGCTCTATATATAACATTTGAAATACAAGCTTATTAAATTAAAACATGACTTGACTTTTTTGTATATGCAAAGATAAATTGTTATTACACTTAGATTTTACAAAAAAAAAAAAAAAGTAATAAAAATTATTCAGTTTTGATATTACTAATGTATAACATAATAAATATTGGTGCAGAATATTGTAAATATATATTTCTGTGTGGAATTCAATGCAATACGTTTACTCCAAGAAGAAATTGTTAGCAATGAATATAAATAACCTTATGGAAGAAAATTACTTTACACATATGCACTATTAAATTGGCATTGAATCAATAAGTATTCGGTCATTAATTAGTATTTTAAAAGCATACATAATCCACTTAAGCTTAGAGTCTATTCTTAAATAAACCAATATTTTATTAATCATGCTTAAATCAGGGCTTGGTCTTACTATAAGTGTAATGACAAATTATTTGAACCAGTTTAGTTTATATCTCACAGGGAAGAGAAGGTTTCTCACTTTTAACTATCAGTGACTTTGAATCATTAATTTGAATATATGCAATAAATAATAATATAGTGATTTATATATGTAATCTTATAGGGGGAAATTACTCTTTATATATGAACTATTAAATTGATATTAAATCGACATGCACTCACCCGTCAATACACTTATGCTTTTAAACCCTTATTTATGAGTGAGTGCATGTTGATTTAATATTAAGTTAATAGTGCATGTGTAAAAAGCAGTTTCCTTCCACAAGATTATAAATCACTATATTATTGATTATTAGCAATATATATATATATATATATATATATATAAATCACTATATTATTGATTATTAGCAATAGATATCTAAATATTCATCAGTGATCTTCCAAATACAGAATGCAGAAAATTCATTTATGAAGATGATGTGGACTTGACTTCTCAAAATAGAATCTTTCTTGAATAAGAAATATCTCAATAAGGATTTTAAAAAAATTGGAAATCTTTCTTAAAGAATGCAGTCTTATTCTACTTCAATTACGATATCATTTTCAATTTTTTTACCTAAACAATAAGGGTCATCTCATAATTTAAACATAATCTTTTGTAATAGTAGTTTAAAATATGAAACTAGCAAATATTATTTAAGAGTAATCTTGGATCATAGCCTAACTCATTTTCATCATTTATTTAAGGTGAGATCAAAATTAATTTCTAGGAATATTTTCTTGGAAAACTGGCTCGGAATGCTGGGGGTGATGATGCAAATAGTTTACGGATAGCTTCCTTGACATTAACATATTCTTCTGGGAAATATTATGTCCCTGATGAAAAAAAGTTCCCACATTAAATTTCTGGTAATTCAATAAATATTACAAGAAATACTACTGGTAGAATTAAATCTACTCCTTTGTAGTAGCTTCCTGTTCATTCACATCCCTCACTAAATATTACAAAAGAAAATTGCCTTACAAAAAAACACATAAAAAACTTTTAAGCAGCTAAAACTGGCCAATAATTCATGATATAATTTCACCCACCAAAAACTATAACTCAAATTGAATTCACTTTTTTGGACGTTCCCTAATGTTGAAGAGTGAAAGCTGACTCATAAAACATCATCTTTGTTTTCTAAAAACTCTAGTATTGAGTCAAAAAGATTATAAACCGATCCAAATATGTACCTTTTGGTAACTAAATTTTTTTCCTATGAGCAACCAATTAAATTGTTCATTTTTTTCAAAACAAAGTTATCCAAGTAGTCTATCACTCAGTGAATTGCTTCTGATTTTGTTGATTGCTGTAATGATGCAATATAATGGTCTATCAGATGTTCACTCATATATATGGTAATGAAATAGTGACAACAAATAAATGCAATGTACAGCAAATACATTTGGACTGCTTTTCTTAAATATGCAAAACACCCTATGACTCCCTTTCATTATTGGTGGAACCATCACTAGCAACTGATATATTACTCAGTAGGATTTTTTTTTAAAAAGACTTCCGGTGCATAAAATATCAAAACTTTAATTGAAGCAAATATATTCTTGGTAATTTTTTTCTTCATTAATGAATCACATATACGGCAAATGGAAGGCTTCATTTCCTGGTAAAGCTGACTCATTGAGCCATGCAGAGAACTAAAATGTTTTTAAATGCTTACATAATGAGTCTTCAACATCTTAGTCATTTTACTAATTCTTTGTATTGTTATTCAACAAAATATTCTTGGTAATATCAGATGCTGACTTGTGTAGCATAAGTTTTTCACATATTACTATTAGAATTAGTTCTAATTCCTCTGAATCACCAATCACTAACAAAATATTGTAAGAAATATACAATTCAGTTGCATTTGGTTTGGATGTTATTGGAAAGAAGTTTGGCAGGGTTGGTTGTTGCAAAATTTTTTCTTTAAATGCTTGTAAATCTGATAAATCATTATCTTTTTTACTAGAATGAATTTCTGTCAAATATTTCTGTAGCCTTGAATGCTTCATAACTTTATTTAATAAAACTTACTGTCAAATCACATACATTAATCATATATAGCTAGGGTCATGTGATCTATGACTTATTTTGACCATTAATAATGTATTGTTTGGATGTGACTGAATAAATCTCCAGTTTATATATCAATACTATATTTGATAATATGTTGGATTATTTCCATCACCTATCGTTAAATGTTGAATGATTAAAAAAAATTAAACTTTATTTCAACTTTTCTAAATACAATCAACTGTCAGTAAATAACATACAAATAGACAACACAGATTAATAGTTTACACAGCATTTTGAGTGCTATTCTTGTCCTCTCTTCTTCGGCTATTGCTGGCATGACCAGTGACAATACTAGCATAGGAGTTGAAAATACACTTTAGATGCTTGAATATTAAATTTTCAGGCAATTTTCTCAAGCTCAGTTGGTTAGAGTATTGTCTTAAAATTCAATATTCTTGAATCAAATGATGTAAGTTCAATTCCTATGTAAGAATTTTCAGATTTGACAGAATACCTCGGTTAGCATTGCCTTAAAATTGAATATTCAAGAATCTATAATGGAAGCTGAACTTATATGCTAGTATAGCCACTGGTTAGGCTAGCAATACCCAAAGAAGAACAGAGAATAATATTTCTCAAAATATTGTGTACTATACTAACTTGTGTTGGCTGTTTGAATGTTATTACTAACAGTAGTTTTTACTTGGAAAAGTTTAATTCTTAGAACTTTAATGGCGAGTTTTAATCTTCTCCACCCTCCAACCCTTCAGCCATCCATATCATTAAAAAATTGAGAATAGAATGCTCAAAACCTCATGTTAACTTTAAGTCACTCTGACCCTTCACATATAGGTCCTTAATATTTCCATTAAAAATAAACAGAAGGATTGGGAAAAATACAGGCTGAATATGTAATACTTAAATAAGTCTATATTCTCTATACTAAATTTAATGTAATTAAAAAGGACTTGAACTCAGACTTAATGCTTCTTACAGCTCTCCATTCCATCTTATCCAACCCATACACATAACTACATATAGGTAAAAAAGATAAATGATCTCCTATATAGATGTTTAGTGCTGAACCTGTACTCATCAGTTGGTCTAGATCACCATCCCCCACACATATATACAATCAGTGTTCAGTTTATATTAAGATGGCAAATCTTAAAACTTTAATGGACAAGCTTCAATCTTCTCCACTCTCCAACTCTTCAGCCATCCATATCATTGAAAATCTGATGATGGAATGCTCCAAGCCTTTGTTGATACCAATATGGCTGTCATACCCATGTTGACTTTAAGTCACTATGACCCATTATGTATAGGACCTCAATATGTCCATTTACAATACACAGATAAGGGATAAGTAGAATACAGGCTGAATATGTAATATTTAAATAAATGTATATTGTCTATAATAAATTTATGTAAATTAGAAGGGACCTGAACTCATACTTTCAAGTTCCCTAAAGCTATTTCTGTATTCCACACATTCCTCTTCTGTGCATTTTAAATGGACACATTAAGGCCCTATATGTGAAGGGTCAGGGTGACTTAAATTCTCACACACCCGGGTATAACAATAATATTGGCATCATATCAACAAGGGCTTTGAGCATTCCATCCTCAGATTTTCAAGGGTATGGATAGCTGAATAGTTGGATGGTGGAGAAGATTGAAGCTTGTTCATTAAAGTTTGAAGATTTGCTATCTTAATATAAACTCAGCACTGACTGTATATACGTTAGTGAGATGGTGATCTGGGCCAACTGACGAGTGCTGGTTCAGCACAAAATACATATACTGTAGATCATTTATCTTTTTCACATGTATGTGTCATGGGTATTCCTTGTTTAAAATAGAGTGGATAGCTGTAGGTAGCTTCAAGGTCTGAGTTCAAGTCTCTTCTAATTACATTAAATTTAGTATAGACAATATACATTTATTTAAATATTATATATATATAATTTATATATTTATTTTCCGTACTAGGAGAATAAAATTATCAAAAGATGTAATAATATATATAATTTTAAAAAATTCAATTTCTCTTGCTCAATCAACCTTTTTTTTTTTGCAATCATCGTGTTACTAAAATAGTGCCCAAGACATCAGGTATATAATGATTATTACAAAAGATGCTAAAAAAATAAATAACTGAAAATACTAATCTAACTAATAAAGTTGATTGTCAAGCATTGGTGGTCGAGAAGTCAGCGACAGCTACTTTACAAGCAGTTGTCCCGGGATGGTGGGTTCGCTTCCCGGCTGATGCTATGACACATGAGAAAAAAAAACTAATAAAGTTGATTTTATTATTTGCTCAGCACTAGATATATGTATTCAATATTGAAATGTCAAGTAAAAAATTAAATTTATTACGAAACAGTGTATTTAAAAAATATATCGATATGCAATTAAAATTCAATTAATGAATAGTTTTTATTTAGTTTGTTTCGATTTCAATATTTTTTTCTAATTAACATATGTCTTATTTAACAATTTTCATAGACAATTCATAGATCGTTCGATAGATCTAACTTAATTTTATTTCCAGTTTTCATTATAAGAATTATGATAAATAGATTAACTGTACATTTCAAACAGTATAGTACTAAAACAAACCTCGTACATATTTTCTTATCAAATTAATAGGAAATACTGAAAATCCCCAGAGAATTGTATGGGAACTAACTGCCAGTAAACATAAAATGTAGAATGAGCCTATATTTTACGATTACTGCTAGTTAGTTCACACAAATCTTGCTGAGTAGTTTTCAGTATTTTCTACTAATTTTATATATATATTCATACTATTAAAACATTATATTTAAATTGTATTAGCAGTAAACATTGCAAGATATAAAATGTATGTTGGATAAGTAAAAAAAATGTATGCTGTTTTATTTAAATTATAATAATGTAATTTACTTTGAATGTGAGCCAAAACTATAAAGACTGAAGGTATTGAATACGAATTTAAAAATTTCAAATAGTTATTATATAGGGTATATGAGCGCAGACTTTCACACGACCCACCGCTCTCCACTCTATCTAATAACACTGATACACTTAAACACATATATGTTGAAAAGGTAAATAATCACCAATAAACGTATTTCATGCTAAACCAGCAATCATCAGTTGGTCCAGATTATCATCTCCACACATATATACTTTAAGTGTTCAGATATATATTAAAAAAGACAATCTTCATACTTTAATGGACATGCTTCAATCTACTCCACACTCCAACTCTTCAACCGTCCATCCAATTGAAAATCTGATGGTGGAATGCTCAAAGGCCACCCGGAGGCCGAGATTCTTGTCACACCCATGTTGACCTAAAGTCAATGGCATTTCAGTTATTAAATAGTTATTGTTAACTGCTTAGACTCACAATTCAGGAACAGTCTAGATTAAATCCCATATATGCTACTTACTTATATTCTCATATACTAAATATGACATCATATAATCACAATTCTGCTGACTTGACCACTCATAAGTTATAAGTTGCTTTTGTGTGTCTGTTTGGTAAATGAACTCATCCGTATGACTTTAACTCTATCTTAAATAACAAATGAAGTATGCAAGAACAGCGCTTTGTTAATGCTTCCACTGTCTCCCCTATTTTTATTCAAAACTTCCCAATTGCACTTGAAACTACTTATTTGGGAAGCGCGACTTTAAAGATCGAGACCCACTCCCAAAAACTATAATTTTTCAGATGTATTTATTTGTAATACATATTTTAAAGAGGAAGAAAGGAGATGAAAAAAAAAGTTTTATTACGTTTAATTTTTCTACTGAACAAACTTAAAAAATTAATATATATACATTTCTTAATTACTAGATACAAAATGAGATATAAAATGTTCAAATCACTCTCCCAAATATTTTTTTTGAGCAACACCCTCTGTGAACACTTGAAGTCTGAACCTCAAATAGCAAAACTCAAAGGTGGGCATTGCTGAAAAAATATAATGTTTGGGAGAGTATATTACTAATTTATATCAGTCATTAAAGTTGTGAGGAAAATAAGTTTGACACATCAATTAAACTATAGTAATTGGCTGTATATATATATATATATATATTGAACAATGATAAAGATATGTGTAAGAGGTTGTGATCTGGGCCAACTGATGAATGTTGGTTCAGTACAAAATGAGCATCTTAGGAATCATACATCTTTGTCACATGTCTTTAGTCAAATGTTTATGACTTCACCCTTTCACCAGGTGCTACAAACAGATAGAAACCAATCCTTACCTTACATAAGAGTGGTGTAGTAAAAATTAGATTACAGAAATACTATTCATTAAGTTTGGGAACGTTTCATATTTGAATTTTCAGCTAATAATATGCACTGGCATAATTTCTTATCATGAGAAAGATATTGCCATAATATTTTCATTTTTTAAATAAGCATGTAAAATACTTTCATGTTTTAATATTTAGTGCAAAATATCTGTTATATATTATTGGATTTAGAAAGAGAATTGTTATCCACAGAATAATCTCCAATATTACAAAAGAAATGATATATGTACAGCAAATGAGGAATTAAAAACTTAAATATAGAGACAGCTACCAATATTTCTGGCTGCAAAAGCAGATACTTTAATTGTATTCTGCATTATGGTCTACACTATAGAAGTATTTAATTGCATATCCTTAAAATCACATTTAGCAAAACCTGAGTTCATTCTAATCATAAATCTAAAATAAATAAATAAATGGTAGATAATCATGTTGAATTGTTGACAAAAATTGAGAAAACATGTATAAATTGATAGCAATACATCAGATTCATCATTTTTGTTAATGTAATTTGTAATTTTTATTTTAATATTACCTTTTGTTATCTTAATTTTCTGTGCATAATGCCAATGTTACTATGGTTGAGACTAAAAAATAATTTTACGCTTTTGGGCTTCAAAATATCTTATTTATAATAACTTTCTTTAGTATGTTGTAGGAAAAGATAAACATATAGATCCATCAATGAATGCAAATTAACCATTGTATCTTACTATTAGTTAGCTTAAAAATAATAGATTCACACAAGCTCTAAGTAAAAATGTTTCTATGAGAAGGCGGTTATAGGCCAAATAAGTTTGGGAACCTCGGCTTTAAATATATAATTTTGACAACATTTTAAAAAACAAAATTCCCAAAGACATTAGAAAAATGTAATTTACTGCTGTAGTATATGCTGACTGAAGTCTCATCAGATGATCCCAAATTAGTATTAAATTTTCAAAGGTTTCTAGCATCTGTTCCCAAATATCTAAACAAACTTGAGTCTGTACAAATGAAAAGCATTATTTTTTCAAGTGATACATTTCTAAATACTTAGATGGCACAATTAACAAATTCAATTTTGGCAATCACTTATGATAAAATTTCACATCTTCAATCTTCTTTTCAATTATAATTGTTTAAAGATGTATATGACTTTTGAAGCACCAAATAATTAGATCACTAACTTTTCCTAATAAGCAACCTTTTCTATACACATCAATAAATGTGATTTACAACTACAAAAGTGTTTCATGATCAATAAGTAAATGTCAAAATTTAATTTGTTAATAATGATAATATCTAAATACATAAGATTTCATCCTTTGAAAAGTGATCCTAGCATTTTGAAAATCTTGAATTTATTTTTAGGAACAAATTCTTAACAATCTTTAAAGACATAATAATGCCTGGACCCTTTAGACTTTCATCATATTTGAATTTTATAAATACTAAAAAAATAATAATAAACTGAATATTACATGATCACTATCTCATACTAGCACATAATTATTATTAAACAACACCAATCCTGCCTAATAGGATAGTGGTGGTTATGGTTGTTAAAGAACCAAAGACACCAAAATGTATGGGTGCTGAATTGAGTTCAGACCCATATGACTATACAAGCTATTGAGCTTAGATTGAAAATATTATTGTGTTTTCAATTTCATTCTCATAGTTTTGTAGTTAAGTAGAGTTAAAAGATGGCTACTGGAGGGTTGCATTAGATCCTAAGATCTAGGTGCAGTGCTCTCAGATCCAAGGCTCCTCACTGACAAAGGCCACAAGCCAGAAACTAGTCTGGGAATATTGTACGAGTAGGCACTAGATAGGAATTTTATGCACAAGCCTTCTGGCATCCATTGATTACTGTGGTTGGCACAGGGTGGCACTACTGTATGGAGAGTTTTGCCTTGTTTTATAAACTGAATAGATGAAAACAATGAACTTTTTTGCCATTCAGCTGTGAGCAAGAAAGCCGCCAAGTGAGTAATTCCATGAAAATCAATGACATCTTCATTGGGTATAATTTATTTTTAAAAGAGAAATGAATAAATGTGAAACCCTGATAAATCTATAAAATTCCACTTTAAAATTTACAATTGCATTTATAATTTTTAGAATATCTCAAATGATCTTATCACAGTGTTGGTTAAGGCAATCAATTTCACAAAAGATGATTATGAACCAGCTGGAGTTTTCATTGTTACCATTATATCAGAATTTGCTATGCTCTATTTTTAAAAATTAAACATTTATGTATAAAATTCGTATGAACATGGATACTTATTTGAATAATTATTATGCAATTATTGTGTAAAAATAATAAAGACTGTAACGATCTCAAAAATCTTCTCAAAATAATCTTGCACATGCTCTTGAAATTAGAGAATAAACAACTAAAGCTATCAAACACATGGAGACCGAATTGCTTTGATTTTAGTGCCCATTGGGAAATATTTACCTCATTAGACTTTTTTTTAAAAAATTATACATCAGTATTACATTGATTTCATTTTCTAGCTTCAAATGGGCACATAATTGGGGGGGGGGGGGTAAAAGTTGTGCAAAGTAGTAATTTTTGAAGTGGTAGAACTATTAGCACCAATCCGAAAGCAAAGCTCATGCAATACACCAGACCTCAAACAATTTTTTTTTAAATTTGTGTCAATGTCACATATTAGTGGATAGTCATTTAAAAGATGAATTTTATAATATTTACCTGTTCTGCATAGTGTTAGATGTACTTTATCAATTATTTGTCAAACATATATTAATCATTATTTAAAATATACAATCTCTTATTACATGTAAGTCTCTGCATAACAGATTAATGCAAGATGAATAATATAATGGATTCAAAATTTATGCATTTTCAGCTTTCTACTGAACTTCACTATGCAGAAATGATAAATTTAATTTATATCTAAGAAATTAATTCTTCAAAGTTTTTTTTAGCCATAATTAATGTGACTATTTAAGACCTGATAACTCTCTATATTTTCCCTTCAATAGCAAGAAGCTGATAAAATACTTAAGATGAAAAAAAATATATAGAAAGATGTCAACCCAATATCAACAGAGGTCAATTACATCTTTTCAATAATAGGATACTTGCTATTTTAATCTGATATCTTCAAAAACAAATAAATTAAAAGACCTAATGAAAAATCACTTCTTGAAAAAAAAATACATTTATCATTTTCTCTTGATTTAATTAACTAAAAAAAATAAGTAAAATTATTTGAAATATGAGAACATTCGTTAATAAGTAACCAAATGTTCCGTTCTTGTGTAACAACGTAATAAAAAGCAGTATTAATATAATAAAATAGGAGCAGTCATTAATTAATTCTTTATATTGACCTTAACACAAAAATGCCGTTATTTATTATATATACATCTATTAAAAACACACACCTGTCTATATTTTATCATATTATATTGAAATTAAGCAATGAATATCATTATATATTTTCAATTAAAAAAAAAGATAAACTCTGATGTGCATTATTGATTATAGATTAGGATTAGTGATTATACTATCTTATCACTTGTTGTTCCTACAGTGTGTTGATGAACCATGGTTAATATAAATAGATACATTTCTTTTGCAATAGTTGACAGGAACAAAAAATCATCTCGTTTGAGCTTTAATTAAATGGCGATTGGTCCATGAGCTTGACAAACTTTGTTAATCCCTCCCTTAGATATAGGGAATGGAGAAGAAGCAAATAATACAAGAAAGAGATTGGCAGTCTAACGGAAGAAAATCAAATCATAGTACCATCATCCTCTTTTATAAATAAACTAGCTACTTGTAAACTTGGTGAATTACGTAGCAATATGAATATGGGGTTTTCCTTATGTTATCAAGCTCAGAATGTACTTATTTTGATACAAACTCTATATTAGTCATAAACTATAAGTTAATAGATTTAACTACTTTAACTGTGATTATAAAACAAAACCATAAACTCATTAATCACTACCATGTCCATGTTTGAACCCAAAATATTCTGTCATATCATTTCAAATTCCTATTGATCCTACTTAGCAACTCGTCTATTTCAATAATAACTAGCACATATTTTAAACAACAAAATTCATAGCATGGTAATAAAAAGAGATTTTTTTTTACTGTTTAGATTACATAAAGCCCTGTTTCCACACATGCTTTCTCTGCTATATTCCACTTCCAACCAAAATCTAGCATAAACATGTTTTTAATTGTTAGATTAAAAAATGTTTTTTTTTACCTGAATATAATGGACATTGATGCAAAAAAATGAAGGTTTTGTAAGTTTATTTAAATAATTTGTTGGGAATCTGACTTCAATTACTGAGACCAATCGTCCCCTTGAGAAGCAATTGTAGACCCCAAATTAGTGATTAGAAAAGAGAAAACAGATATACCAAAAGTAGCAGACTATGGATGCACCACTGAACATATGTTCGATTGGAAAAATACTAAAACATTGGATAGAGAGAAAAATGTACTAAGAAGAAAGTTCAAAAAAGCTGCTTACATGACAATGGCAAATAATTCCACAAATCAACCTAGTGTGACTATTCATAAGATCTGGAAACCACAAATTAACTTTGTTTTCAGAAAACACACATAAGCATATGAAATTTCTACTGTCTGTTGCCATCAGCAGGATAGCTCAGTTGATTAGAGCATTACCTTAAAATTCAATATTCAAGAATCTAAAGGTTCTGTTTGATTCCCATGCTAGTACTTTGATTGGCCAGGCCAGCAACAACTGAAGAAAGGATAATAATATTACTTGAAACATTCTATTACTAACAGTTGAATGGCATTGAAAAATTTAAATAAAGTTCAATGTTTACAAAGACAATCAATATTTAATATTAAATGATGGAAATAGTCCACCATATAAATACAACCAAAATGGCATCATCACAAACCTCAAGCAAACACTAGTAAATCGTTTATTTGAAAAACTGAAAAACACAAATATTTTTTTTTAATTTAGTAGTGCATTTATGTGAATAAAAGTGCTTCTTTAAAAAAATATTTTATTTTTTTATTTTCTATTTTTTCAGTTTTGTATATGTAACACTTTATTATCAAAATCAGTAAAATCATTCAGTTTTAAATTACGAGTGCCATTAAATACTGCAGGCTCCATGTTTCAAATGCACTTAAAATTTTTAAAAATTTCAGTAATTTTTTGCTAAAATTGTTTTCAAAGTCTAAAATAAAATACATTGCCATTGGGAATACACATATATGCAAAATTCCACTAGAATGGAAATTGAAATGAATAAAATTGAATTATAAGATTTGGTCCAGAAAAGCAGAGTATGTTAAATAAAACCATGTAATAATAATAAATACTCTCTCATTTTCTGGATTGAAATATTTAGACACAACAAACACATTTGAACATATATATTATCCTGCTTCTGGCATCTTGGCAGCCATTTTTTTAATTATACAATTTGAAGAGCCAACAAAATTTGCTGTGTGTCAAGCATTGGTGGTCGAGAAGTCAGCACAGTTGCCTTAAAGCAATTGTCCCGGGTTCGCTTCCCGGCCAATGCTGTGATACATGGGGAAAAAAAATTTGTTTATGTTTCTTTTTTTCAATTTTAGTTTACCAAATATATGTTAGTTATTAAGTCTAAAAAAAAGTAATAAATCGATTATAAATTCCATCCAAAAGATTGATTCAATTTTTTTATTTAAATTATAACATAAATGCTGACACACTCCCATCATTCTCATGCTTTGTTTACATTCAGAACTTTTATTTTTGTCACTACCATTTTGACAAAATAATGAAAATTTGAGATCTTCCTTTGACAGAACAGCATGTAGTGAAGTATATTGAAAGGAACAAGATTCTGATCTCTGGAATATTCTGTACTAATGGCCACAGAATGACACTTTACGTTTCTTATATATTTGTTATTTTTATATTAATAAGATGATTTTATGAATAACGTTAATATGCTAATACAAGAATAAATTATATCGTGTTAAACAAATAAATAATTTGCTGAGCTTTGTTTTTGACCTGGGGGGGGGTATAATATGGCACATCAGCATCTCAGTCCAACTGTGATTATGACCCCCAACAGGTCAAAAGCAATGCTCAGCAAACAATTTTCTTAATTATCTAACAGAATGTAATCTTTTTCTTGTATTAGCATATTAACATTATTCAGAGAATTACATGATTAAAGAAAAGGAAAATTACAGTTACACATTATTAAGTTGACTTAATACAAAAAAATAATAATAAAATAGAAATATTATAATTACTGTAAATATTCATTTACTACTTTTCAGTCATTTTGTTTTAAATATTTATTGTGCCTCTGAAACTGTATACTTAAAACATGGCTACAAAACTTCCGGGGTGACAGAATAATATATAAGTACCTGCATTTGTAGTTATTCTGATTCTTTTCGAAGATCAACATTTATTTTTATCAAAATAGCACCCATACATTACAAGAAACAATTTTAATAAAATAACATATAAAATAGTATTATGCTTGGACAGATTGACACAATCTCATGAGTCACACAATTTTGAATCAATCATCATTCTCTTTTAACATAGTTCCCAACTTGGTAAAATAAAATTTATTACTAAAATTAAAACTTTAAATAACATGTAATCACTATTTTATTTTTAAATATCTTTGACAATACATCTTTAAAATTTACTTAAGATTACAATGAATGATAATGATCACCAACTTATTCTGGGTAGACCTAATAAACTTCTACTATTGAAGATGAATCCAAGGTCGATTTACCTAGCTGATTTTTATACATTTCATGAGAATCACATTCTTCATTTATGCATTAATAATTAACCAAAAAAGGTTTTATCTACTTACTTGATTTATAAATCTCTTACACCAATTTAAAATTTGTAATTATTTTTTGTCATTAATAGGTAAAGAATTTGGGGGAAACAATAGTTTATTTTTGGAGCTAATATCTTTATTTTCCATTCAAGATTTTAGCATAGCCTATTTAGCTAACCTCATTGAAAAAATTAAAAGATTGAAGTGGAGTTGGGCTGGACATATTGCTAGAAGAGATGATAATAGATGGACAATTGAAATCTTAAACTGGATTCCAAGAGATTGTAAAAGACCCAGAAAGAGACCACATGTGAGATGGATAGATAAAATAAGAAAGTGTGCAGGGGTGACGTGGAGAAGAGAAGCTAAAGATCGGAGATGGATTAAACTTGGAGAGACCTTCATCTTGCAGTGAATTGATAATGGTTGATGATGATGATGATTTAGCTCTAAGTAAAGATGGGATTTTTCATTCTTACAATCTTCATGCTTATTGACTCAAAATAATTTAAATTTGACTTTATTTTACTAAAAATAAAATGTTTATAACCTGGTAAAATAAACAGCAAAAAAGTTTAAAACAACAAACAATACTTTTACTTTACTGAATATTATAATTAACTTCTGAATCAAAGTAATATTCATACATTACTCATTTTAAATAATAAATAAAAACTTCATATCACATGATCTTACCAAGGAGAGAATTCGTTGGGAAATTAAGCCAGGCACTTGGCTTAATTCTTAAAATACCTTCCTTTCCATTTTTGCAAAACAAATATATTAATAGACTTAAAATGATTATATAATGACCTTTAACGTCTAGAGATGCAGTAATTCGTTTATACACCTACAAAACTTTTCCATAAATCATCATTTATGTTATTCAATCACCTGCTTTTCATCTGTCGACTCATTTTCCTTTGTTCACTGTATCAAATTTTTGTGCATTATTATTTACAATATTAAAGCATCGATATTTTTCTTTGCGCTACGAATCTATTTTTATATAAGTAAATAAAAGCTATCAATTTATTTTAAATAAAAACTAGTGATTTTTTTCTCTAATCTGGATAATTGTAATATTCAAATAAATGTTCTGCGCTTTCATGGAGAAAAGACAGTCTTTATATTTTAAACTTACCTATTATTAATACTTTCCATATGTAAAATTTCATATTTACTTCTTTAGTGTTCCAAGCTTTTAAATACACTTGATAATTATTTTAATCTTTAACATTTATATTAGTTTTATTTGATATTCAACAATATTTAAATTCATTTCAATAGTTCCCTTCTTCAAGAGGGGGATGCTTGTGTACTTCACTTCTTCAAGAGGGGGATGCTTGTGTCCTTTTTGTATATTGAAAATTAATCTTTAGCTGTTGCCGAATCCTCTTTAATCTCTCCTCTTCCCTCTCTGAGCAAACAGTTCCAGATTTTGACAAATCAAATTTATGGCCAGATTTTTGCTCATGGTCTATAATAAATATTGAAGAATATTCAACACACTTATGTGACCTACTGTATAGGTATTTATGCTGGGCTAGTCTCATTGAAAGGTTAGCCCTTAATTCCCCATAATATGCAAATTTACACATAGGTTGGTTGCATTGGATGTTCTAGACAATTTGGGGAACTGATTCCTAGGCAGTTTATCCTTTGAATTGGTAAGCAGTTTGTTTAGTGATGGTGAATTTGAAAGCTTACATTAGACTTTTCTGAGTATATTCTTTTTAATCTTTGAGTGACTTTTAGGAGATAAGGAAGATTAATCCGTTTTTAGTCTCCATAAATTGAGGCTATAAGGTTTTTATTGAAAAATCTACTAATCGAAAATGCATTTAGTTTATACTGCTATTTATTAACCACTATTTAACTCAATCTTGTTGGAATTAATATTCCTTGTGTTTATATAATGCAATTGGAGAAATATTTATTTTAATTAAAAAGATTTTTTGAAAAAATAAAAGGGAATGTTTTAAAATGTTATATGAATGCATACAAATGTAAAATAAATATATAATGCACCAGTGTTTTTAGAGCATGATTATTTGGTCATGTTTTTAATCCTAGTGAGAAAAAAATAGTTTGTAATAAATGCAATGGTAGGAAATATAAAATCAAAGTGGCTTAGTTTATTTCTAAAGGTAACTTTGTAATTAACAGAAAGTCTAAAAATGATTAGTTGATTACTGTTTAGAATATGCATAATTAGACTGGCGACTTCGTAACCACTGTGATGAGGCTTGGCATAACACTTTTTAAAATTTTTACATTTTTATATCTATTGTCTTTGACAGGAGTGCTCATTAAATAGGCTTGGTTTATTTCTAACGGTAATTTTGTAATGAACAGAAAGTCATTATAGTTTATTACTATTTGGAATAAGCATAATTAGACTAGCACTTTCGTAACTTTTGTGATGAAGTTTGATGTAATACTTTTTTAAATTTTTATATTTTATATCTATTGTTTTTGACAAAACTGCTATTCATCAAAAATGCATTTTGATTATATTGCTTTTTAATAATGGTCAAACATATTAATAAATAAATTTGACCATAATGTTGTTTCCAAAGCATTAAAAATTATTTCAACTCAATTGAAATTAAATAACTAAATTAAAATTTTTATAGTGTATAATATATATGTACAATGGATTAAAAGTACATTATTTAGAGGTTAATTATATATAAAAAATGAGATATAGTTAAAATTAAGTATAAATATATACACCAGGATCTTATTTTATGCAGATTATTTTAATATGATTTTGAAGTTAAGCGATTCATGTTTCTTCTTAATATCCTTCATATTTCACTATATTTATTAGATATTAAGAAATTTAAATTATTAATAACTTATTTTAACTTGAAGTACTTTTTTTAAACAAAATATATGTTATATTAGCAGCTTACATTAATATGGCCTGAAGCTGTATTTAGAATCTTAGCTTCTATGTAAATAACCTACTTATACTAATGAGTAAATAATAACAACAGATTTATATGTACGTATAAAAATATCGCAATAAATATTCAAAAATTTTAAACTTTTAAAACATATTTTGTTAGATATTAACAAAAATAAATATTTTTTTGGATTTTTAAAGTAAATAATAATGAAGATTTTATAAACTGAAAATAATCTTTCTAATGATAATGTATAGTCTTTTTGTTTTGATTGCAATCTCATTTTTTAATATAGAAACAAAAAACCATAATTGCTGAGAGATTCTTGACTCAGTTTAAAGAGAAGCTACAGTACGTCACATCACATCACATTGAATCTGATTTCTTACTAGTACACAAATGAATGCATATTGGAAAATAGTGGTAATGATTAAAATATGTATGAAAAAAATGTAAAATTAACTATAGTTAATAAAAAAAGGAGTGTAAATATTTTATTATTAAATGAATATAATTTTGTTAAGAGAAAACATGAATAAGTTTATGCATGAGAGATTTTCAAATAAACAAGAATTACTTTTAATGAATTACTGACCTGCTGGTTACAGTTGATTTAAATATTAATTCAGAGAGAATAATGGAGACAAGGTTCTTTTCAATCCTTGTTATGCAGGATGGAGTTCAGAAGCAACGTATTCCAAAGAATCATTCTGAATGTACATATTTTTACTAAGCAAATAAGTACCTTATATATTATGTAATATCAGAGTCAGCCCAAGAAGAAGGGAGGAGCAGTGCAATGTTTTTATGGGTATGCGCGGTGGTGGTTCTTTTAAATATGATAAAAACACATTTAAAAAATTATCTATTTTGCAGATATTTCCTACTCTTCTATTAGCAATTTTGCAGGACTAAGCAAAAAATAATATGAAAACTTTTGGAAGTAAAAAGTAAAAATTCCAAATTTACTAAATAAATATTTTTGTTTTAAGGTGTTATTTAATTATTGTTTCAAAAGTTATTTAAGTTATTTTTTTAACCATTAATTTGTTTTATTTTAGTATGTGTTTTATTTTATAGAAATAAATGAATAAAACACACAAGGTATCTACTGTACACATTAAATGACTTAAGCTATCTTTTCAAGTTTTTTTTTATGAAAGCACGAGAAAAAATGTCTTTTAACTTACAAATTTTATTTCATAGAGGGTGGTGGGGTGCTGCTAAAATTTCCCTTGCACAGTTTTTATCCATATGGCAGCACTAAAAAAAAAAACTATCATTTTTTGATCTTCATTATAAATTTGTTTTCATCTAGCAAAAATTCTGGGGGGAAATTACTTATTTTAAGTAGTAGTATTATTAGTAACAGCTATTAATCTATTTATCAAATATTTATCAATAAATTCTTATGTAAGTTTATACATATTTTAAAACAATGTTTTCTCCATATAAATATAGTTATTTAATTGATTAAAAATTTGATAATCACTAATGTTTTAATTTAAGCTTAGTTGTCGATTAGTCACATTTCTTAATTTGCTTTTGTGATGAAAAAAACCCATTTTATTATCTAATATTATTGAAAAGAACTTCAATTTTGGAGTTAGAACATATTATTATCATCATTTTCAACACTTCTTGATTCATTGAAAGATGGAAGCTTCTCCAAGCTTAATACAGTTTTTCCAATCCCTGAACTCTCTTCTCCAACACAACAGCAAACTTCCTTATTTCGTCCATTCAACTCACATGCGGTCTCTTTCTAGGTTTTTTAAAAATCCTTGCAATGCACTTTAGATCTCCAACTATATATCTATTATCATTTCTTTTAGAAATATATCCAGTTTAGCTTTTTCAGTTTCTTATTTTTTTCAGTAATACTAGTAGCACTTGTTTGTTCTCTCACTCATGTATTTAATTTTAAATTCAAACTCTTCTTATTATTCTTAATATACATTTTCCTATACTTTGATGAATTGTCTGAAATCTCTGAATCGGTCTTCTATTAAGTTTCCAAATTCCAGATTCATAAGTAAAAACGTGTAAAACACGTGTAATTTTTTTTTTTTTTTAAATAGGCATATTTCATTTAAATCAACTTATTTCTAACCAAAAAACCTCCAAGTTTAATTCTGTGATTAGTTTCATCCATTTTGTTTCAATCTGTATTAATAATCTGATGGAGGTATTTGTAGTTGTTAATTTGTTCTAATTCATATTTAACAATTTTTCTTTTCTTATGAGAAAATTCATGGAATGTTACTTTAATATTTTTAGCTAATTTTTTAATCCTACTTTCTTAAGTTCATCTGATAATTCTTACATTTATCAAGATCTGAAGTCTTATCTGCTAAAACAATCACAATACTCAAAAATTTAGAGGATTTAAATAATTTCCAATTACTTATACCACCTTTGCTTCCCATTTTAACCCATAAAATACTTTTTGTACACCCTTCTGAATGTTAATCTTCTTAATAACACAATATAATCTAACCATTGCTGTTGCATTATGATAATTATTCTTCAAAAAAAAAAAAGACATAGCCCAGGTTTATAATTTGATGATCCAACAGAGTCAAATGTCTATTCATAATCTACAAATCTAAAACATACAGGCATCACAGATGGTTAAAAACAAGTACAACTAATTTTGCTTCTATTTAGATTAATGCAAATGGTACTCAAAGATACATTCTAAATGTTTGATAAATAATATGTATATATTACTAATTAATTTTTTCAAATAATAAAAGATTTGTCTTAAAATTTTTCTCAAAGAGTAGATTTAATCAAACAAATTGAAAATAAAAAGAAAAGAACAATATATCAAAAGAATAGCACCCCTCTCCCATACAAACTAAGAAGTTTATTTCAACAAAGTTTGATTTCTTTCATCTCCAATCTTAATTTAATGAAAAATACTCAAGACTATTTTTTATATAATTTTTATCCAAGATCAATTTTACATGAATCATAATTACAAAAAGGTAAACGAATGAGATTCTTTAGAACCATGTGGGTAAGTAAATGAGGTTTGCTAGCCTCCTACTGACTGAGTGACATCTGACCATGGTAATCATAATCCGAACTTTGTAGAAGCTGTTATAAGAGGACAGTAGTTCATAAAATCAACAAAAAAAAAGACATTACTTTTAGTTGATATCCTAATTACGAAAGATCAAAGTAATAACCATAAAGATATTAACTGCAATGAAATATCAAATGAACGACTGACTATTTTGGAATTAACTAGTTTATAATAGATTTCAAAAATCATTTTTAAAGCTTTTTTTAACTCTTTTAAGACTAATATAAAATAATGATTTCTATTGAATTTAAAAAACACTTACTGAACTACTTCAGTTAAATGAAATTACATTAAAAATAATATTAATATTGAAATAAGATTAGCCAACCAATTCTTATATATATATGCTTGAAAATGGGATCCTTTAAATTAATTTAAGAAATTTATTTGTGACTTTAAAAATTCTGGGACATATATTTATACATCAATAGATACCCTATTCTGCAGTGCATATCATCAAATGTCTAAAACCAACAGAATAAAAGAGGTACTAATTATCTAATAAGGTTTTAAGGACTAGATCCAAGTAAAGTAGCAAAAACTTTTCTGTGCTTAAGCAAAGTTATATAAAGGTAAATATACGTGTGACCATCCACACACAAGCATCATCATTGTCCCCAATTATCATTACCTTTAATCATTATTGATTTACTGCAAGATGAAAGTCTCTCCAAGTTTAATGACTTTCTCTGACTCATATCCTCCACATCATATCAACAAATTTTCTTATTTCATTCATCCATTTCACTCGTGGTATCTTTCTATGTCTTTTACAATTTTTTGGAATCCAATTTAAAATGTTTATTAACAATTTATTAACAACTTTTTCTGAGTTATGCTCAATCCAGATCTGGTTCAGTTTCTTCATTCTTCAATGATGTTAATGATATCTATTTGATGTTTCCCCTAGATATTTTGCTTTCCATCCATCCTTGTTATTCCCAACAGTACATCATTCCTAGCTTCAATGAGGAACCTGATATCTCTTTATTGCTCTTCTGTTAAGTATCCAAGTCTCATGCATCCATAAATAAATAAATTTATAAAAATTAGAAATAATGCTTCCTTTAATATTCAAATATTATGTCTACAACATTGCTAAGAACATAAATGTTTGGAATGTGAGAGCATTCGTTGTAGTTTCTAAAATCAGTGCCACCACATGAGTAGAAAGTGCCTTTGTTCAAGGTAAATTTTAGTGCACATAACCCATTCTATGAAATAAAATTTGTAAATTAAAGGACATTTTTTCCTAGTGCTTTCACAAGAAAAACTTGAAAATATGACTTTAGTGATTTAATGTGTTTGGTAAATACCTAATGTGTTTTATTCATTTATTATTATAAAATAAACCCAAAGAATAAAACATATGCTAAAATAAAACAAATTGAGGTTTTTAAACAACAAAATTTGAAATAATAATTAAATAATACCTTAATACAAAAATATTTATTCAGTAAATTTGAAATATTTAATTTTTTCTTTCAAAAGTTGTCAGATTATTTTTTGGACAACTCTGCAAAAGAGATAAAAGAGATGAATTATTAATACCCTTGAAAACTGTTCAGGATAAATGGAACCTCATTTCAATCCCCTCATAGGGAAATTCAACTACAATAACCAACTTAAATAATACAACAGGGGCAAGCAATAATTAGCAACAATAGAAGCATACCATGGCACCTCATCTGGTCAAACATTAAAACACTGGTCATTTCAGAGACTCACTATTAGAAAATATTGGACTCATGTTGTAAGGCAGCCTGGCCATCACAGGAATAAATGTGTATGTATATTAAATGTATAAATAAAGGTTAAATTTTGATAAGAATAAAAAAATCTGCACTGCCACACATATCCATGAAAATATTGCACTTCTCACCTTCTTGGGACAAAACATTGTATTATTATAAGAAATTATATAATATATAAGTCACTTATCTGGTAATTAAAAATATTATGTACATCCCAAATGTGATTCTTGGAATGCTTCACTTCTGAGCTCCACCCTGCATAAGAAAGACCAAAGAGAATATGGCATCTGACTTATCCCCATTATTCTTTCTGAATCAACATGTACATCAACTTTAGCCAGCAGGTTAGTAATTCTTTAAAAGTAGTTTGTTTGAAAACCCATTAAAAATTTCTAAATACATTAATTTTCTATTAACAAAATTATATTCTTTCAATAATAAAATATTTACACTAATATTTAATTTTTTTATCTGGTATTATTGCACTATTAAAAACTATAATTTATTATGTATATAGTCCAATATTTTAAATTTTCATATAAACTAGATCAATTTTAAATAACATAGCTGGTATAACTTTTCCATCCCAATAACACCTCATTGGAAAAAAGTTATTTGTTTTCAAAATCCATTTGTTATTTTTAAATCAGATCCTCTCAGACACAAAACTTGTTTATGTTTTCTATTAACAAAAATACTTCCAATATAGAGAACAGAATAAACCTCTGGTTTATAAATAAATAAATAGTTACTTTCACTTGTTTTCATTCGATAATAAAATATTTACACTACTATATTATATTCTTTAATGCTTATTAATAAGTCCTATCATATATATATATGAAAAACAAAAAACAAGTTAAAAACTTGCTAACACTTGTATTTATGTCAACAGATGGCGTTCTATCAAAAACACTGTCAAGCGTATGTTTACATAAATGTCAGAGCATGCATTCACTATCTCTAACTTTAATTCCACTTTCAGATCATGATTTCAAGCTATTTGCTATCATCAGTGAAAGACAGGAATTTTATTTAGAGATAGTGAATGCATGTTCTGACGTTTATGTAAACATACGCTTGACGGTGTTTTTGGTAGAACGCCATCTGTTGATATATATATATATTATACTTTATTATATAGTTTGACAATTAGGAATTTAGCCAGGATTTATTTAAGGAAAGAAACTTTGAATTTTCATATTTAAGATTGTTTATTCAATACATTTTTGAAGCAATTAAAACAACTTGCACTTTAATTTGATTAAACATATCTTATGTAAAAAAATCAATCACTTGGTTTGTTCTTCTAGATACATTTTTTTTAGATTGACAATAGTGCATTCATGAAGGAGTTTGCAATAAGTAATATCATTATCATAAAATTTGTTAAGAATTAAATATTTTGGTATGCAATAATATCCTTTTAAAAATAATGTTTTTATGCATTCTGTTTTCCTTAGATTTGAACTATAGTGTTGATTATGGATCACTTACAAGTTTTTAGCTAAAGAACGCATTCAACAAAAAGTTGTTTAGTAAAATGTGTAATAAGATAATACAGGATCTAAAAAAATATTGTTATTAAAAATAAAAAAAAGCTATTTAGTAAAACATACAAAAAAATAATGAAGCCTAATAAAAAATGAGAGGGAAAGATAACACTACTTAAAAAATTTGGACAACACAGCATCAATCCTAGACTCGTATTTCAAAGATCACTCTGCCGATACTCCAAACTGAACAACATACTTAAACTCTGTAAAATATTGTTGATAAAAAGAATTTGAACACATGCAGAATTACTATAATTATGAGACAGTAAGTTTTATTTTAAATAAATTATTAATAATAATGTTACTTTTTGTATAAATTAAAATATTTAAATAAAAATGATTGGGAAATCTAAATATTTTCATTTACATATAAATTTTATTAATTATAGTGATGAAAAGAGTATTGGCCTGTTTAGTTTTGTGCAATGGTAGAGTATATAATGAAATACATTTAGAGGTGAGCATTTATCACAATAAGTTTAAATAAAGAAATATTCCTCTTATATTTAAATAATAAATATTGATAATCAGAATGTGTTTCTATGAATAAAGGGATTTGGAAATCTAAACATTTACATATAAGTTTTATTAATTATTGTGACAAAATGGTGTCGGTCTGCTGATTTCAACATAATGATAAGAGTATATATAATAGTATATTTTGAGCTTGTGCCTAGATTACGACAAAGAAATTTAAATAAAGAAGCATTCCTCTTATATTTAAATAAAAAATATTTACACTCAGTGTATTTCTAATGATGAAAGGCTTAAAAAATGTAACCATTTTTATTTATATATAAATTTATTTATTATCTTGGAGTCTTGGCACTACTATGATAAAGCGCCTTTGTGCCCTGCTCAAGTTGCACATTCACATGTGATGGTCTTATCAACAATTATAAAATCATGATTCGTTTTTTAAGAGATTAAAATGAATTGGCTATGAAGAAGACTGCAGGACAGTCGAAATGTAGGTGTATGTATATATGTACAAATAAAGAGTTTTTGCTAAAAGTGTTCGAAGTGATTTGGATAAATTGTATTTACAGGATATTACAGCAAAATAAAGAAAAGTGTGATTATAGTAAAACTTACAAATACAAATTTACTTTTCCTTTTATCAATGGCCATTCATTAAGTCTGATATAAGGAGAATTCGTTTTTCGTTTAATATCAATGTTGATTTACTTATATTATATATGGTGGAGGTCAATGATTAAACTATTAGTTTGGTTATAACACGTGTTTCATAATGATATGTGAGAGAAACCATGACTTCTGAAATCACAGCTGGTGTAATTGTAAAAATAATTTCTAGTCTATAACTGAAAAAATATATAAATATATTTCCCTACATAAACATAATAAAGACAAATTTGCACCATTTCATTTAAATTTTCTTTGCACTTCAGCATATACCATTAATAAATATATCAATTAGATATACATGAATATTAGTGCAATTTTTTGACTAAGATCTTTATTTTTATATTTCTATTTCTTTGTTTAATAATTTCTAGCTGGTAATTGAAAATAAATAAAAAAAATTATGTATTTTATTATATAAACAAAATAAAGGCAACCCTACAGAATTCTTAAATTTTTTCCCTCCATTTCAGCATATATTATTAATGAATTTATCTGTCAGATATAAGTGACCTTTAATGCAATTTTTTGATACAATCTTCACAAAATTAAATTATTTATATTTTTTTGGTGACCTTGTTTTTTTTTTTTAAAGAACACTTCATTACTTCATGAATTGGGACCAAAATTATCAGAAAAATTTAAAAAGATTAAAAATGCTCTTTAAGACAGGTTGACAACCTTTTGTAGAGGGCAGACTATGAAGCAGTGTCTTGAAGGAGGGCCCTGATATCAAATGTACTACAAATAAAATGTCCCAACCTTAGACCGCTCTGTCCAGAAAGCTGTCTTGGTCTGAATATTTAAAGAAAACAAGGAAATCAGTGTAATTGGATTTCTGCAATACAACAAAAAATTGCAAATTGCTTACTACAAACATAATACAATTAGAAATGGCAAATTAATTAATGTGACACTTGTTTCTGCTTATTGTTTGCTAACTTCTTAAGATCAGGAGAAATGTTTGTTGATGCCAGAAGCAAAACATCCTTCAGGTGATCATCTTGCAACCTTGTTCTTAAATGACTTATAGAATATTTCATTTTTTAAAAAAGTTGTTCGCAAATATACGTACCTGCAAATAATGATACCATCATATTTGCAGTATCCAAAATGTTTTATATTTTCCACTAGGCAATACATATTTCTTGTAGAAGTTAACAGTAAACTCAAGGTAAAATTTTGATTTCAAAAATGTGTCATATTGTAAGTTGACTAACTCCAACTGATATTTTTCTGCCACTTGTTCCATATCAACTTCATAAAAAGAACCAAATAATATAAATTGATTTACAGAAGGAAAACTAGCTTCTAAAATCCTGAATAGAGCTCACAAAAATGTCTGGTCTTATATCTTTCATGTAAATTTGGAGATTTGGAAATGAAGAAGTTGCTTGTCTGAAGTTGTCATTCCCACAGTCAAAGTTTTCTTTAAAAGCAGTAATTTGACCAAACACCTTTTAAATATAAGCTCGTTCCTTCCATGAAGCTCATGTGGGTCATGATGTCTACAATAAATGCTAAACTGACAATCCATTGTGGATACTGAAAGCGAGAATTATCTTGGTTTTACTCCTTAAAAACATATCATCCTCTTGTCTCAATGCATATAATGTACTCAATCCAGCAATTTTTATTCAGCTAAGCCATTGAACATCTTAAAAAATATGTAAGATAGCCATAATCTGCTTCAATTTGTTTTTAAAAATTTTTAAACTGACAGTGATTTAGTCCTTTTGAAAGTATGAAGTTCACTGTTTTTATGACCACTGCCATGACATCTTTAAAATTCAATAACTTTGCATATAATGCATCCAGATGAATAATACAGAGAAGTTTGATTAGTTTGTAATCAAAACCAATGTGTTCTTGAAGAAATGAAACAAAATCTTTTTTTTCTCCAACCTTCACTAGCTATGTAGTTATTCTAATAAGCTTTGATAAATCAAGATTTATTTCAGAAATAGATTTTATAGTGTCTCCCAAAATATCTTTTCCAATGCTAATGTCCTTCATAGGAATCAATTGTATAAATTCTTTCAGAATATCAAATGTTGGTATTATACCCCTGACAAATACTGCAAGTTGGCAAATATCTGTCAAATCTGTGATTTCATTAATAGTAATGGAATAATACTCCAGATTTGTTAAAAAGTCCTTTAAGCCACTTCTGACATTTCCTGCCAGTACATCAATTCATTTTGTTACAATTCTCGCCGATAAGTTTAATGCAGAAAATAATTCCTTAATAACATCTACTACCTTCAACATACATTCTTTGAAGAATTATCCGTCAGTAAAAGATTTCATCTTTTCTGCAATTAGTTTTGACACTTCATAGCGAGCATGAGTGTATCACTCAATTTCTTCAACATTCCTTGTTAAAAAGAATAACTGCTTTGTTTCTCAGCCATGCAACTTTGTCTTCTTATATTTATCCAAAGAAATTGTTGTAATGATTATGATAAGTTTCATAGTGCCATTTAATATCTGAAACTTTCTTCATGGCAATGGTCTCTTGACAAATCAAACAAATACATTTCCCAAAGTGCTTAATGAAAAAATAGCTAAGTGTCCAATCTTCTTTAAAATTTCAGCACTCAAGATCTACCTTTCTTTTCTTAGTATCCATGGGATTGTTTTTGTTCAAAAAAAAAACCTATTGAAGAAAGAAAGAGAAAAAAAGAAATTAGTAGAAGAAATAAAAAACAATGAAAACAAATGTATCTGTAAATACAGTAATGTGATGAGATTTAATACTTGTGAATATTTTTTATTAAACGTTTCCCAGTACACAGATATCTAACCATTGGCTATTAGTTATCTAATTTTTAGATAATTGGTGTCAAGTTGTTAATCTGGAGGGCTGGATAAAAATCTCATACAGGCATGATGTGGCTTGTAAGCCTGGTGTAGCCAACCCCTGCTTTAAGAGATGTTCAAAAAAAGTGAGTGAAAATAAAGGTTCATAATAATCAATTACAAATATCATGTACAAATACGAACATGAATAAGATTATAAGAACTGAATTTAAAACTATAATGTTTTAAATATTATAAATAATTTAATATTGAAATGAAATATGTCTATATATCTATTTAAAAAAGATTTTTAGTAAATGGATTTTGCCAATACCTTCTTTATAGATCTAGAACAATAGGAAAAAAATATAGATGACATAACATTATATATATATATATTGTAACCATATATTTTAGTATATTATATATATATATATTGTAACCATATATTTTAGTATAAAATATAATAATTGATGTAACTGGTATAAAAATTTCTCTTTCTTCTTTTGGTGATTTGATTGGCTTGATTTGCACTTTGAACAGATTACTCTCTTATATTATTTTAATAAATTTAAATTTGCTTCATTCCATATACTAATTCATATCAGAACGTTTAACTTTTAAAAAAAATTTGACAACACATTAAAATTTGGTAAAGTATTATTACAAATAATATTTTATTTTTATTTGTTTAAAATGATCTTAAATTATTATTTCCATTGAATTAAAAAACCATTTGTTCAATTAAAATTAATTATTAAAAATAAATACAGTAATTACGTATGCGCCTCAATGTAATAAAAGAAAAGAGCGCGAATTTAAGAGAAGATCGCCTGATAATTTGCTTTTGGAGGGAGAAAGAAAAGAAAATGGTAAAGGCAAATGGTATAAATTTGATAAGCTTATTTTAAAATAGTTAATAAGTAAACGGATTACCACAAAGTTTGCTATAAAACGTAAAAATAACACAGTGGTATTTAATTATAGGATGAATTGCTAAATTTTAAAAGTCTGTTCAAGTCGGCTGGCCAAGTGGATCAAATCACCGGTAACAATTTTCCAATATTACATTTTTAGAATGTCGGAGCTTCCCAGTTTAAAAGAATTAATTGCAAGAGTTTGGTATGTTTTAAAATGTTTATTATTCTACAATTTGGAAAAATTAAATAAGTATTTTAATTACAGAAGTTTTATGAAAATGAAAATTTGCTTTTTAAAAAAAAAGAAGAAGTTTAAATTAAAGTAAAATGTTAAAGTTGTCAACGTAGCTTAATATTTCCGTTTCTAATTCTAATAAAATATAGTATTAATTGATATTTAACTTTACAATGCCTATCATATATTTGCTAGTTAATTTGTTTAACATTTGGATAATAAACCGTCTTCAAAATAGTTAATCAAAGCTATTTTCTAATTTTAACGTCAGTTTGAAATGATTAAATTAATTGCTATAATTGGTATTCCTAGATTTAAGCGTGGATAAATAAATATTAGCATGGATGTGATAAACTTGGAATATTTTTAATAGAGAAATGTAGAAATTAATAACTTATGAAAAACATTTTCATTTAAGTTCTGCGTGTCATGTTTGAAATTGTTTCTTGTTTATGGAGCCACGTAAAATCGTTAATCTAATAGTGATTATAATAACTAACACAAATGGATAAAATTACATGTTTGGAATTCAACTATAATTATAGCTATTACTTCGTACATTTATTGTTCAACACATCGTACATGGATTTCACGGATCATATTTGGAGTTATAAAATGCTATACAATCTAATTTGTGACACACACACCTGCTAAAATTCATGTATTGAACTATAAAATGCTATACATTTAATTTATATCACACACACACCCATTAGATTTTATGTATTTGATGAATAATGCATTACTTTAATTTTATAGTTATATGAACTTGCATGTGAAGTTCATAAGTTATATTTTATTAAGTTTAAATTAATAGGGGTTGAATAAAATATTTATTCAAGAGAATAGCGCTTGCGAAAAAGCTTAAAAAGTACTGAATGAATTCATGAGATGTATCAATCTTTATGAGTTATTTTGTTAGTCTTTCCAGATTTATATTCCTATACTAATATTACTTATATTATATTACACATGTTTTATTTTAAGAAAGATAAGTTAGTACATTAGTTGTCCTGATTAGCGTAACATTTTATTATGCAAGAACCCACATTTGCTAAAGTGTTAGTGTATTCTGAATGGTCAGAATAACTGAGGGGGATGATTTTGCACTTTAATGTGAAGTAAATAGTAATGTTGTTTTAGAATGTAAAGGGCATTAATCTGTGCTGGTGGTTAATCCGCAGATTACTTTATTGCCATTTTTGTATTTTACACTCATTCCTGCGCTGGTGGTTAATCCGCGGAATGGTGTACTTGTACTTATTGCTTTATGATGGTGTATAAATCCACAAAACGTTTAGTGTTATTTAATTCCTCCGTGTAGATGAATACATCCACAGGAATATGTTTTACTTCATAGATATAAGTTGGGCAAAGTATTTTAGTTAATCTGCTAAATCATCTTCTTTCATTTGTAAGCATAATTTATAAGTTAGATCATCAACTTGTAGCAGGACATTCTATTCAAGTTACTTCATAATAATTAACTGTTGGTTGATTATTATTTACCGGAGTGTAAGTTTAAATTATCACTTTATTTAATGATTGCATTGTAGCTAAATCCTACAGACATAATATTATTTATTATATTATTATAAGTTTACGGTATGGATTTATTGAATCTGGAAATGACGTTAAATATTTCATGAGTTGATGCTGAATTTAGTATAATTTTCTCAATATTCATTGTATCAAATTGAAATATAAGGTATGATTAGGTTCTTAAAAACTGTACCTATGAGATGTTATTGAAGAAAGTCGATGGAATTATAATTTATTTATTTTATTTGTTTATTTATGTCTTTAATTATAACATTGGAATTAATTACTTATTATTCATAATTTTGTAAATAAAAGTTGATTTATAATTAAACTTACTGTGCCGTTGCTATGTGTCATTTGTAAAATCAGAAATCATAAACCTTGGATAGAGCATACATTGAAGTACATACTATCGTCAACATGATATAAGAGTTTATTGATATTTTTGAGAAAACATTAAGATGCTTTTCGTCTTTGGTAGTTTATGATGTGTAAGGTACAATAAAATCCCATTTACCTTTTCCATCATTTTGGCTTTGCGTAGTTGATTCTAGTATACAAAATAAATTGATTATTAAACCTGTAAACAGATTTATCAGATAATAACATGATTGAATATTTACTTAACGTTTTTAAATTGTCATTCGTCAGTATAATAAGAGTCTCAGTAATATAGTAAACTATAAAAAGGAACCCAAGTATTTATGTTTATTTATTGCAAAGCTTTACCTAGACTAGCATTTGTATTAGAAATCATATAGATGGTTTAAAATTTCATAATCTTATGTAGTTATACAAATTATGCCATCTTGTACATGGTCGGCCATCGGGTCTCATACAATAAAAATCGCAAATTAAGGTTTGAAAATAATAACATTACACTTATAATTTGATTAAAGTATTTTATCATAATACTATGGTAGTTCTTCGCGGTACACCCTGGCTGCGATCAAATTAAATCATAAAAAGTTTAGGTTAGATCATTAGTTTGGTCTGTGGTAAGTTGCCCCAGATGTTGATTGTGGTCTTTCGTGCATAAAATAGATAGCATGATATGCTTTTGGATACAGCTCTTAATAGCTGACAATGTGCAACGGGAATTGATCAGTGATAGAAGTTACGATTCTTAGTGCATTTGCGTTATGTAGTTGGGACCACACAATTTACGGTTACAATTTTGAGTGCCGCAGCGGGTTCGGCACGATGGGTAGTTGAAGGGGCGAGCGGATGATTACAATATATATATATATATGTGTGTGTGTGTTTAAAGAGAAAGATTTTTAATAAATGTGTTTTACCAGTTCTTACTTATAAATCTGAGACTTGGACACTTAACAGAAGAGCAACAAAGTATAAAGAGTTGCATGTTAGAAGTAACATGAAAAGATTAAAAACAAAATACATACATTAGAGAACAAACAATTAATATTGACATCATTGAAAGAATTAAAAGACTGAAGTTGAAGTAAGTTGAAAATATTGCTAGAAGATATGGTAATAGATGGACAGTTGAAATCTCGCACCAAATTCCAAGAAATTGTAAAAAATCTAGAAAGAGACCATCTGTGAGATGGATGGATGAAATAAAAAAAATGTGCTAGAGACTAGAGATGGAAGAAGATGAATTGAACTTGGAGAGACCTTCATCCTGCAATGGATTGATAATGATTGAAAATGATTATATATATATATATTGTAACCATATATTTTAGTATAAAATATATTAACTGATGTAACTAGTATAAAAATTTTTCTTTCTTCTTTTGGTGATTTGATTGGCTTGAGCTGCACTTTGAACAGATTACTCTCTTATAGTATTTTAATAAATTTAAGTTTGCTTCTTCCCATATACTAACTCATATCAGAATGTTTAACTTTTTAAAATTTGACAACACATTAAAATTTGGTAAAATAATATTAAAAATAATACTATATTTTTATTTATTTAAAATGATCTTAAATTATTATTTCTATTGAATTAAAAAACCATTTGTTCAATTTAAATTAATTATTAAAAATAAATACAGTAATTACGTATGCGTCTCAATGTAATAAAAGAAAAGAGCGCGAATTTAAGGGAAGATCGTCTGATAGTTTGCTTTTGGAGGGAGAAAGAAAAGAAAATGGTAAAGGCAAATGGTGTAAATTTGATAAGCTTATTTTAAAATAGTTTATAAGTAAACGGATTACCACAAAACTTGCTATAAACATAAATATAACATAGTGGTAATTAATTATAAGATGAACTGCTAAATTTAAAAAGTCTGTTCAAGTCGGCTGGCCAAGTGGATCGAATCACCGGTAATAAATTTTCCAATATTACATTTTTAAAATGTCGGAGCTTCCCAGTTTAAGTTTGAAAGAATTAAATACAAGATTTTGGTATGTTTTGAAATATTTATTATTCTACAATTTGGAAAAATTAAATAAGTATTTTAATTACAGAAGTTTTATGAATATGAAAATTTGTTTTTTAAAAAAGAAGAATTTTAAGTTAAAGTAAAACGTTAAAGTTATCAACATATTTTAATATTTCCGTTTTTTAATTCTAATAAAATATAATATTGATTGATATTTAACTTTACAATGCCAGTAATATTTGCTAGTTAATTTGTTTAACATTTGGATAATAAACATTCTTCAAATAATTAATCAAAGCTATTTTATAATTGTATCGTCGGTTTGAAATGAATAAATTAATTGCTGTAATTAGTATTCCTGGATTAACGCGTGGATAAATAAATACTTGCATGGATGTGATAAACTTGGAACACTTTTAATAGAGAAATGTAGAGATTAATAACTTTATGAAAAACATTTTCATTTAAATTCTGCGTATCATGTTTTAAAATTGTTTCATGTTTGGGGAGCCACGCAAAATCGTTAATCTAATATTGCTTATAATAACTAATCAAATGGATAGAATTGCATGTATGGAATTTAACTACAGTTATAGCTATTACCTCGTATACTCATTATTCTACACATCGTACATGGATTCCACGGATCACATTAGGAGTTATAAAATGCTATACAATCCAATTTGTGATACACACATCTGCTAAAATTCATGTATTGAACTATAAAATGCTTTACATTTAGTTTTATCACACACACACCGTTAAATTTTATATATTTAATGAATAATACATTAATTTAATTTTATCGTTATATGAACTTGCATATGAAGTTCATAAGTTATATTTTATTAAGTTTAAATTAATAAGGGTTGAATAAAATATTTATTCAAGAGAATAGCGCTTGCGGAAAAGCTTAAAAGTACTTAATGAATTCATGAGATATATCAATCTTTATGAGATATTTTGTGAGTCTTTCCAGATTTATATTCCTATGCCAATATTACTTATATTATATTACACATGTTTATTTTAAGCAAGATAAGTAGTACATTAGTTGTCCTGAGTAGTGTAACATTTTATTAAGCAAGAACCCACATTTGCTAAAGTGTTAGTGTATTCTGAATAGTCAGAAGAACTGAGGAGGATGATTTTGCACTTTAATGTGAAGTAAATAATAATGTTGTTTTAGAATGTTAAAGGGCTTTAATCTGTGCTGGTGGTTAATCCGCAGATTATTTTAATTGCCATTTTTGTATTTTACACACATTCCTGCGCTGGTGGTTAATCCGCGGAATTGTGTGATTATACGTATTACTTTATGATGGTGTTTAAATACACAAAACGTTTAGTATTATTTAATTCCTACGTGTAGATGAATGCATCCACAGGAATATGTTTTGCTTCACAGATATAAGTTGGGCAAAGTATTTTAGTTAATCTGCTAAATCATCTTCTTCATTTGTAAGCATAATTTATCGGTTAGATTATTAAATGGTAGCAGGACATTCTATTCAAGTACTTCATAATAATTAACTGTTGGTTGATTATTATTTACCGGAACGTAAGTTTAAATTGTCACTTTAATTAATGATTACATTATAGCTAAATCATACAGACATCATATTATTTATTATATTATTATAGGTGTACAGTAGGGATTTATTGAATCTGGAAATGACGTTCAATATTTCATGAATTGATGCTGAATTTATTATAAATTCCTCAATATTCATTATATTAGATTGAAATAAGGTATGATTAGGTTTTTAAATACTGTACCTATGAGATGTATTGAAGAAAGTCGATTGAGTTATAATTTATTTATTTGATTTGTTTATTTATGTTTTATTTAGAATATTGAAATTAATCACTTATTGTTCATAAATTTGTAAATAAACGTTGATTTATAATTAAACTTACTGTGCCGTTGCTATGTGTCATTCATAACATCAGAAATCATAAACTTTGGATAGAGCATACATTGAAGAGCATACATTGAATTACATATTATCGTCAACATGATATAAGAGTTTATAAATATTTTTTGAGAAAACATTTAGATGCTTTTCGTCTTTGGTAGTTTATGATGAGTAAGGTACAATAAAATCCCATTTACCTTTTCCATCATTGTGGCTTTGCGTAGTTGATTCTAGTATAAAATACAAATTAATTATTAAACTTGTGAACAGATTTACCAAATAATGATATGATTAAATATATTTACTTAACGTTTTTAAATTGTCATTTGTCAGTATAATAAGAGTCTCAATAATATAGTAAACTATAAAAAAAAGAACCCAAGTATTTATATTTATTTATTGCAAAGCTTTACCTGGACTAGCATTCGTATTAAAAATCATATAGATGGTTTAAAATTTCATAATCTTATGTAGTTCCACAAATTACGCCATCTTGTACATGGTCGGCCATAGGGTCGCATACCATAAAAATCGCAAATTAAGGTTTAAAAGTAATAACATTGCACTTATAATTTGTTTAATGTGTTTTATAATAATACTATGATAGGTCTTCGCGGTACACCCTGGCTGCGATTAAATTAAATTGTAAAAAGTTTATGTTAGATCATTAGTTTGGTCTGTAGTTGTGGTCTTTGGTGCATAAAATAGATAGCATGATATGCTTTTGGATACAGCTCTTAATAGCTGACAATGTACAGCAGGAATTGATTAGTGATCGAAGTTACAATTCCTAGTGCACTTATATTACGTAATTGGGACCGCACAATCAAATGGTTACAATTTTGAGTGCCGCAACGTGTTCATACACGATAGGTAGTTGAGAGGGCAATGGCCTTCGATGGCCATTAGCAGGACATCAAGATTTATGGTTACAATATATATATATCAAAATTATCCCAAATTCACAACTCAACCAGACTAGCCAAGAAAATAAATGCTAAAACACTACCAATGGTTTCACTGCTATAAGCAAATCTCTCATGTGTAAAGAACTACAAAATAACAACATAAAAAATAAAATGTAAAACATAAATCTTTACACTATTTCAGCTTTATGCTTTTAATGTTTACATTTTGATGAGATTCTTTCATTTAAGGTAGTGTTGTTGATATTATTTTGTAGTTTTTTAGATTTGAGAAGTCGGCTTGTAGCAGTGAAACCATTGGTAGTGTTTTAGAGTTTATTTTCTTGGATAGTTTGGTTGAATTGTGAATTTGGCATAATTTTGATTATTTATTGACTAGTTCGGCTTTATGCTTTTAATGTTTATATATATATATATATATAATATCACCGAGTAATTTTAAAAAATTCAAGTGAAACTGGACTAAACTTCTTCTGAATAAAATATCTGCAGATGGCAACAGAAGTCCTAAATTGAATCTTAAGGGATTTTAAAAAATAGAAATAAAAGACTACACATGAGATGGATAAATAAATCAAATTAAGTTTGCAGGACTGGTGCAGATAAAAAGAAAGCTATGATTGTTAAACGCACTTGGAGAAATGACAAATGTAAAACAGAGATCCATCATGGTCAACCAAAATTAAATAAATCCAATGAAACTAGCCATAATATATCCAATCATCTGAAAATGAACTTAAAAAATCTATCATTCAAAAAATTAAAATCCACGACCCTCAAGACAGTACCTTCCCCCCCCCCATATGTCAAATAAATATGTTGACTGGGAAGTGAACCGGGGCCAGCTGCTTGGAAGGCAGCTATGCTAACCACTGGGCCACCAACGCTAGAGTAATCAATAACTAGCAGTGGACATCACTGAGTGAAAGCTCTTAATAAGTAGAATGAATTAATTAAGCAATGAAAAATGTAAGAGCATAGATTGTTCCTATTCGACATTGTTAATATACATAGTAATAACAAAAACACATAGATTAATTAACAAAAATGTTATTAAAAACTTTAACTTTCGGATTTTGTTTCTACCAGTTATGAAATATAACAAACTTTAGTAACTTTCAGCTTTTTTTATACAATCATTTCTCATGAAATAAACATAAAATTCAGGTTGTATTTTTATATTGGACTATTTCCATCATCTAATATGTGTGTTGAATGTCTTTAGAAAAGTTTAATTTTTAGTTAAATATTCCAAATGCATTCAACTGTTAGTAATATCACAGCAAACAGGTTAGTATATGCACCAACTGTTAGTAATATCACAGCAAACAAATGTTAGTAATATCACAGCAAACAGGTTAGTATATGCACTAACTGTTAGTAATATCACAGCAAACAGGTTAGTATACGCACAACGTTTCGAGAGGTATTTTTCTCCCCTCTTCTTCAGGTGTTGCTGGCCTGACCAGTGACAGTACTAGCATGGGATTCGAACCTGGGTCCTTAGATTCTTGATTATTTGTAAAGTATTAAAGATTTTAAGACTTCTCATTCGATAATTTAATATACAAAATTAACAAAGCGTATGCCACACTTGAATGAAAAGCTATAAAGATACACAGAAATTATTACACGCTAAGTGCTTTCGAGGTCTTTTGCCTCATATTCATAGCGGTACTGTGAGCTGCAGAACGAAAAAACAGGGCAAGGGAAACAAAACAGTATGCAAAGCATATGCAAATGAACTAGATAGTCCAACGTTTGGAGATGTCAAAGCAGGTATCTCGTCTATTGATGGAGTTATTATTGTCATTAATAAAATATGCTTCTCTGATTTTCCGCTTGATGTCATTTTTCTCAATACAGACTATTTTAGGGCTGGAAGGTTCAAACAAATGTCCTGTCTTCTTGGAATGCTCTAAAAATGTTGATGAATTATCATTGTTTTTCATGGCTCTATTATATGTATATCTGTGTTGTGCTGTCCTGTTGATTATGCCTGCCTTGGTCTCTCCAAAATAAATGGCCCGGCAACCAGGTTGTGGGCAAGCTATGCTGTAAACGACATGGGGAGTCTGAGAAGGTTCAATTTTGTCCTTAGAGTTATTGATTAGACGATTAGTGCATGGGGGTGTATGAAAGCTAATTTTAAATTTATTGGCCAAAACCTTGATTAATTGATAGGAGATTTTAGGTATGTGGGGACCTAAAATCTCCTATCAATTAATCAAGGTTTTGGCCAATAAATTTAAAATTAGCTTTCATACACCCCCATGCACTAATCGTCTAATCAATAACTCTAAGGACAAAATTGAACCTTCTCAGACTCCCCATGTCGTTTACAGCATAGCTTGCCCACAACCTGGTTGCCGGGCCATTTATTTTGGAGAGACCAAGGCAGGCATAATCAACAGGACAGCACAACACAGATATACATATAATAGAGCCATGAAAAACAATGATAATTCATCAACATTTTTAGAGCATTCCAAGAAGACAGGACATTTGTTTGAACCTTCCAGCCCTAAAATAGTCTGTATTGAGAAAAATGACATCAAGCGGAAAATCAGAGAAGCATATTTTATTAATGGCAATAATAACTCCATCAATAGACGAGATACCTGCTTTGACATCTCCAAACGTTGGACTATCTAGTTCATTTGCATATGCTTTGCATACTGTTTTGTTTCCCTTGCCCTGTTTTTTCGTTCTGCAGCTCACAGTACCGCTATGAATATGAGGCAAAAGACCTCGAAAGCGCTTAGCGTGTAATAATTTCTGTGTATCTTTATAGCTTCTCATTCAAGTGTGGCATACGCTTTGTTAATTTTGTATATTCTTGATTATTGAAATTTAAGGTAACGCTCTAACCAACTGAGCCATCCCGCCAAAGGCAACAGTATGTAGTAATTTCATATACTTATCTATGAGGTTCCTCCTGATTTCTCCACTTTTTCCTCAGAGCAAAGTTGATTAGTGATTTCCATACATTATGTATAGTCACACTAGGTTGGCTTATGGGTTTTTTTGCCATTGTCATGTCAGCAGCTTCTTTAAATTTTCTTCTTTGTACCTTTTCTTCTTTATCCAATATTTTTGTATTTTCCCAATTGAACGTATGTTCATTGGTCCATACATGGTCTGCTACCTTAGACACATCTGTTTTCTCTCTTCTAATCATCAGTTTATGTTCTTGCAAGCGCTTTTGAATGGGACGGCTGGTCTCACCAATATATGTTCTTCCACATTCACATGGTATTTCATAGATGCAGTTTTTTCTTTGCAGCATTTCAAGTTTAGGCTTTGTAGATGTTAGAATTCCTCATAGTGTGGTATGGCTCTGGAAAGCTGTTCTGATGTTATACTGATTGCAGATTTTCCTTAATTTGTCTGCTATTTTTGGAATGTATGGATACACTACAGTACCAATAATTGTCTTTTCTCTTGATGGTTCTTTTTGTTGTCTATTTAATGTTTTCTTAATAACAGCTGATGGATAACCATTTTTCTTAAGAGTTTGTTCTATATAGATCTTTTCTTTTTCCAAATCACCAGTTTCTGAACAAACTTCTTTTGCTCTGTTCCACAGTGATAGTATCACTCCATGTTTTGTGTTTCTGGTGTGATTAGATGTATAGGCTAGGTATTTTCCTGTATGTGTAGGTTTTCGGTAAACTGTAGTTTTGATTTTGCCATGAGGGAGTCTTGTCACAAGAACATCTAAGAATGCCAATTTTTGTTCTTGTTCTGGTTTGGTACAAAGAAAAAAATTTAAAGAAGCTGCTCACATGACAATGGCAAAAAATCCCATAAGCCAACCTAGTGTGACTATACATAATGTATGTAAATCACTAATCAACTTTGCTCTGAGGAAAAAGTGGAGAAATCAGGAGGAACCTCATAGATAAGTATATGAAATTACTACATACTGTTGCCTTTGGCAGGATGGCTCAGTTGGTTAGAGCGTTACCTTAAATTTCAATAATCAAGAATCTAAGGACCCAGGTTCGAATCCCATGCTAGTACTGTCACTGGTCAGGCCAGCAACACCTGAAGAAGAGGGGAGAAAAATACCTCTCGAAACGTTGTGCGTATACTAACCTGTTTAATGTGATATTACTAAACAGTTAGTGCATATACTAACCTGTTTGCTGTGATATTATTAACATTTGTTTGCTGTGATATTACTAACAGTTGGTGCATATACTAACCTGTTTGCTGTGATATTACTAACAGTTGAATGCATTTGGAATATTTAACTAAAAATTAAACCTTTCTAAAGACATTCAACACACATATTAGATGATGGAAATAGTCCAATATAAAAATACAGCTAGAACACCATCATCACAAACCTTCAGAAAAACAATAAAATTCAGGTGTATCTTTAGATTCAAATAAATCGCTAGCAAATTTTCAATTTGTTTTAACATTTAAAAACTTACTTTTCACTATACTATAATATTTAGCCGTCTGTATGTATTTTATAGAAACTGGCAAGCAATTATCATCATCATCATATAATGATTATTATATTAGAGATATGTTTTACAGTGACTATACAAACCAACCAGTGAATCACAAATATTTTCACATATGGAACACTGGTCCTTTTTTCTATTTATTCGATGTTTTGAGAGACCGATTCTTAATTTCTTCAGCAAAAAATGTTTCTTTCAGAAATACTTCAGCAGTGTTTCTAATTATATATCTCTCTAATGTATTACTTTTCTGCTATGCCCTGCATGGCTTGGCTTAGATGGATTAGCATCCGACTTGAGATTGGGAGCAAATCACTAATGAAAACAATCATTACTGAACTACTTTAGAATATGTTTGAATATATAACAGTGGTAGCAAACCTTTTTACCTGTGTGTGCCAAAAATTTCCAAAAACTATTTGTTGAATAATTTGCCATACAGTTATTAAATCAAAATATAAACAACTTAACTATTGCAGTTTTCTTAAAGTTTATAAAACAAAATAATAATAATAATTAAACAAAATTTCTAAATAAGTTAAATACAAGTGAACAATATTTATTTAGAAGAGCACAAGTTTAATAAAATGTAATAGTAAAAAATTAATAGTAATTAAAACAAAATTTTGGAAATAAACATATCTTTATAAAATGGTAATCTTATGTCAAGATTTGGGGTGATCCCTCTAGCGTCAAAAAAATATATTCAGAGCGCAGTGTCAAAGGTTAAAACCTTTAAGTACTTACATATATTCACTTGTGCTTAATAAAAATATATAATTATTAAAATTTTTGCAGTTGAACATTGAATGCCAAATATTTAATATTTGGTTCATATTTTGTCATTTTTAATAATATATATGACTGAACTAGATTCATCTGTCAGTATATTTCTTGAACTGTCTTTAATTAAATGCATTTCTGAAAACAATGATTCACATGCACATGTAGAGGAAAAAAATGATAGTATAGTGGTCACTAATTTTTTTAAACAATTACATGTTTCAGGAATAGTATTACAGGCAGTCAATAGTTCCTCTTCAGCATTTTTTTTACATATGTCCAATAATAGATCATTTGCCATTGTTTCTAACTCATTCATCAAATCAACAAATTTCTGTTTCCATATAGAAGTGGATTGAAAATTGACTGATTGCATTTCCATATCTTCCAAATTAAGCCACTCAAAATTTTTTAACTTGAGACTGTTGATTGATATTATGTCTGGATATAAAATAAATTTTGATGTTTCTGAAAATTGTCTGAATTATGTAAATCTCAAAGAAAATTCATCAATTATTGATTGAATAACAGCACGACGCATCAATTTTACTTGATCTGACTACTCATGAGATTCTAAATCTGTCAAGAACTTTTTTAAATTTGGAAAATATTTGAAGGTGTAAGAAAAAATAACATGACGGTTGAAATTTTGTAATTTAACTTCAAATGCTTTAATCAAATCAAACATCTGTCTTATTATAACCTTGCAGTTTCACATTTAATTCATTTACATGAGAATACATATCAGTAAAAAATACATTAATTTTGGAAGACATTTAACATCTGTTAATTCATTATATTTTTCAATGATTTTCTCATTAAGTAAAAACAGTTTAATTTGATCTAAACATTCAACTGAATCTTTGAAGAACTTTTCCTCGACTTAACCACATTGTTGTACACAAGTAAACCATTGTATACTGAGCTTATCTCACTCAATGTGTAGATATAAAATTGACATACAACATTCATAACATCATCCAATAGCTTAAAGCTGGTCTTACTGCATAAAACCTGCTGATGTACAATGCAATGAAAGCGCAAAAGTGAATGTCCAATATGGTTGGTAAATAAACTGAGAAAACCATTTTCTTTTCCAGTCATAAGCAGCATCTGTAGTTACTGATACAATTTTGGCAACAACTATTTCTTTTTCATTGCAAATATATTTTTACTAATGACATTAAACTGATTAATTCTTCTTTGATATTATTCCCAACACAATAACGAATAAAAATAGACAAACACGCTGATCCATTTATATCTGTACTTTCGTCAAGGCAGACAGAAATTAAACTAGAAGATTTTATATCTCTTTTTTTGTTGGTAAGTTATGTTATTAGCCATTAGCAGGATTCTTCCTTTAACTGAAATTTCTAGCCGATGGTAAATCTTTCATGCTCTGAATAATTTTTGCTTTGTTTTCAAAATCTTAAAAAAAAAAACAAAACTGGTGCATATTTTATCCAAGCATCTTTATTTATATTCTCCAACATTAAAGGATTTCCTGTGTTTTGCAATTACATTTGAAATTAAAAAAACTAGCAACAGTTATATATTAACTGATTTTTGATAAATTTCATTATAAATGTTGATTAAATATTTATATTTTTAAATGCTTGCACAATATATTCTTTTTGTTCATCTTTACTTTTTTCACAGAGCGATTTATGATTGGTCTCGATGATGTTCTCAAAACAATTGTTCTGAACATAAAACACCCCCTGTCCCGGTGCCTTTGTTAATCATTCCATACTCATCAGCCCACTAGTTCTGAAATTCTCTACTGCTTGACAATTTTTGTTTTTTTTATTTTCACTACTCATATTAATATAATGGTAACAAATTTATTTAAAAGTAAATTTAAATGAGCTTTAATAATTTTATAAATCAAAAATTTGTTATGTTAATATATATTATTATCCTTACATTTTACACGTTTATGCAAAACTTCAAGCAAAAAAATTAAAAAAACTTTCATTTGATGGCGTTGATTACACTCATTCCTTTATCAGCGATTTTGATTCCATTAAAAAAAAAAAAGAATATTGTCAACACGTTTAGATGAAAAAAGATTAGGACAGAAAACCATTTAATTATTTTTACTTTTGATTTGAAAAAACTTACTTCAAAGAATTATAAAATATTTTACTAAGTTTACTTTCTAGTTTTATTGGAATCATTTAACAGATTTAAAGAATATGGACCAGTACCACTTTATTTGACTTCAAATATCATAATTTATTGCTTCTAATCAGAGTTCAATTGTAAATTGAATTCTACTATAATATAGTATTTATTTATTTTACCTTTAGTTTACAATAATTTTTTATTAATATAGATTTTAACAATAAAAAAAAAATTTGAATAATTTAAAGCATAAAAAATTATGACATATAAATAGTTCTTGTGCCAGTAAAACATGCAATCTCTGGCACCCGTGCCACAGGATCGCCATCACTGTAATATAATATTACATTTGTAGTACACGCTTAATAAGTTAAGTCACGTGATATATGACTTGATTTTCTTACTATAGCATATATATATTAAAGACGTCTATTTTTTTTCGTCTGTAATTTTACAATCCAAAATATTATGAACAAATAAATGTTAAGTCTATTCATTGTTATGTTGATTGTAAAAAGAAAAAAACCTAAAGCGAAATTCATTTTTAAAATGATTTTTCATCTTTTACTAATAAAATTATTTTTGATAAATATTTTTTAAACAAAAGATTTAAAAAATCATTTTTCAAATTCAGTATTAATTTTATATTCATGCGTGTGTGTATGCTTAACATATCCATCAAAATTAGTCACGTTTGTAATGTACAACTGCAGTATGATATAACCAACACTCTTGGTTTCTAGCCTTCTCAGGCAAATAATTTTTAGCATATTAATAAAATGTCTACAAATAATTCTACAATGAGTGTCTTCATCTTCATTATAATCCTATAATTTTTTTTAAAAAGCATATATAAGCTGCTAAAAAAAGTAAATATTGCACAATTACTGTATAACCTGAACTAACATCACCTAAACAATGTGAGCCAATTTAAGTAAATATCTTGCTAGCCTTTTAGGTAACAAGATAGATTTAAAATATTAAGATGCTACACAGACACCAATAAGTTTCCACAGCATTTAACAAATTAAAGATACAGTAGTTTATGTTAATAATATAACTAATTCAACAAAATTGGTTGTGTATAGAGATGATATTTTACCAAGCCATAAATCACTTATCAGCATAATGTAAACACATTTTAAAAAAAAAACTGATTTAAGAGTATGTTGGTAAATTTTAAAAGTATCATGACAAAATCAAAACATTAATCAATGTATTTTTCAATTTATTGCATGTGGTATTATGGAATCTAATATTACAGAGGTAAAATTTCATAGAGTAGTGCCACCCAGTGCAAGCTAGAGTAATCAATGGATACAAAAAGGTTGTACATAAAATCCCTATATAGTGCCTATTCATCCAATATCCCCAAACTAGTTTCTAGCTTGTGGCTTTAGATCAGTGATGAGCTTTGTATCTGGCAGCATTGTAAGTAGATATTGGGATCTAATGCAACCCTCCTGGAGCTACCTTTAACTATAAAGCTATGCAATGAGTGACACTACTGTATGGATAGTTTTGCCTGTTTTAATAGCTTGTGTATGCATAGGAAATGATGATCATGTGACAGTTAGTGAAATCTATTATTGTAAAATCACATTTTCATTGGATTGGGCATCTAAAATAAAGGAATGGTACAAGACTTTCTAAAGCATTTTTGATAAACTTGAATATTATTTTCATGGGAGAGAGACAAAGAAGAGCAATACTGATTATTGTCATTAAGAAGTGTGGCATCATCAGTATCAATCCATTGCAGGATGAAAGTCCCTCCAAGATCAATCCATCTTGTCAAATACCTAGCCTCTCAATCCATCTTACATGTGGTTTCTTTCCGGATCTTTTACAATCTCTTGGAATCCAGTTTAAGATTTCAAAGGCCCACCTAATTACCATCTTTTCTAGCAATATGTCCAGCCCAACTCCAGTCTCTTAATTCTTTCAATCATGTCAGTAATAATTGTTTGATCTCTTACCCCTGTATTTCATTTTCAATCGCTGTTGCTCCTAACATGTATCTCTCTATACTTCTTTGAGTGGTAGAAAATAAAATACTGTGGAAAGTTGCAATTTAGACAAGTTGTTAAAGTCTTCCAGAAAGAAAACCTTACACCAACACAAAATATCAAATAAACAGAATAACAGATAAATATTTTTTGTATATAAATGTATCTTGGACTGATTTGTATAGTCTTCACAAAGTGTATACAAATAAGATATCATTATCTGTTTTTTGAGCTTAGTAATTATTTTTTCTATTGGGATGGGAATGACCATATCTATTTAAAAGTAATAAATGATAATAATGATTTTAGATTACATATGGGTTACATTTTTTTATATGTTAAACTACTTTTTGTATCAGTTTTATACAAAGTAATCAAAATAATAAACTATTATCAATTAGTTTTTCCCATCAGAAATATGAAATAACAACAACATTATAATTGCAGGTCCTGATGAAGTAACATGAAAAAGTTTTAAAAAATGGTCATACCTCAGATTCACAAACATTGAAATTTTTAGAAATATATGGACTCGTGAAATTGTATCACATGAACTTAAATATAATTCTATTGTTTCAATAATTGCAATAATTATTGTGGAATATTGTCATTACCTTCTACAGCAAAGATATTTTTGTGAATTTTATTAAATAAATTGATTGCAGTTATAGAAAAATGTTTATCAGAGACTCAAAATGATTTTAGAGAATCAAGAAAAAAAATTATTTTATTCCCATGTAAAAAGTGCTAAAAACAAAGGAGCGATTTATATATATTGCTTTTATTGATTAGATCTAAATATTTCATTTTAATTAATTGGCTTCCACTATGGGATTATTCATAACTTCTATATGATGGAATATGAAGAAATGTTATTTCCATAGTTAAAAAATCTAAGGCATTTGATATGAAAACTGATGTTAAACAAAAGTCTATACATGCACCAATATTGTTTTTGATTTTTATGATAGTGGACTTTGAAAATGGTCATACATGATTTAATGAACCAAAGATCAATATATGATACAAGTTTAATGGTGGCATTTTGATTTGAATTGAAAAGGAAGAACTCCATTTCTTGAACGCTCAAATGACAATATGCTGATGGTTGTGTTATTTTTGCCAGTCGAAAAGATCTTCAAAATGTACTAGATGATTTGAAAGCAATATGTAAAAGACATTGCCTTAGTAATTAAAGTTCACAAAGCTAAAGGTTTCTATCAGCCGGTGATAAAAAAAAAATCTCCAACAACTTCTAGTCAGACATAGATGTTAACATGCAGCACAGATCGCAATGTGTCCTGCTTGCTACTGCAACTAAATTAGCTATATATAAAATTCTTATTTCACCTACTCTAATGAATGGAAATGAAACTTGGATATTCTATCACTGTAATATAAAGACATCAGAAGAGTTTCTTCTAAAGACCTCTGTAAAAATTTAAAAATATTATAACTTTATCTTTCTTATTGCATTGCCAAATCCATATATTAATACAATCTCTATTCTTTATTATTTTTTACAATCCACTATTGACAGTTTCGATTGCTCCAGCAATCTTCTTCAGAACTTCTACTTATATTTGAGATTTAGAAATATAAGTAGTAATCCAGTAATGTAAAATCACATCTTCATTGAATTGGACATGTAAAATGAATGAAGAATGCAAGTATTCTTAAAAGATTGTTTTAAGGGTGAAAGAGATCATAGTTTTCATGAGAGACAAATCCATCTATGCTATAAGGATCATCTCCAACATAATAAAAAGAGTGCAATATCAATTGCTTCCTTTGAGAAGACATGGCAGAGAATAGAATCCATTGGAAAGCTACAAATACTCAAGATATTGAAGTATTTCAAAAAAAGTTTTCTGGAGAAGAAAAGAAAAGACAGCATTACAAAATATTAAATAAACAGAAATATAGACAAGCATGTTTTATATGTGAACATAGTTGTGTTTTACAGCTTGGTTTGTCTAATCATTGCAAAACTATACCTTGGTAGTTTTTTTACCTTTTACTTTTGGAGTTAGAATGTCCATCCTCATTTAAGAGTGGCCACTAATGATGATGATGATTACGTAACTAAATGCTTTACTATTGATTCAGCATAATAATAAACAAAACATTTACCACTAAATATTTCCTCTTTATCATTTCCTTGGTTTTAAAGTGCAATTTATCTTATTTACGATTTATTTTAAGCTTTCCTAATTTTCAGCAAGATTCTGTAAAATTTTACAATTAAAGTTAATCCCCCCACCCCCTTTTTAAAGATCAACTATAGTAACAAGGTGTTACTAGTGGGTAGAAACCAGTCCCTCCCTACTTTGCTTGAGAGTGATGTAGTGAAAATTACATTACAGAAATAGTATTTATTATTGGATAATTATTAGTCTAATGAATGTCTAATACAAAACATTAATAAACTACAATAACTCTTTAAAAAAAATAATCAATGGTTCAGATTTTCTGTTGGTATTTTCTAGGGGACAAAAAACATTAAGTAGAACCCATGAACTAGGTAAGACAAAAGAGAAATATGCAGCTGTATAGAATATCGTTTAACAGATTTTTTTTAAAAAATGTCATTGTGCTATTTGTATAAACAATCAAAAATGTTTGCTTCTATCCTCTCTGTACTAAATTGTGCTGCTTTACTTGCATGTGGAGATGGTTAAGAGAACGAAAGTCTGAGTGTCCCCATTGCAGGGCATCTATACATCCCTATAAATTTAGTAAAATGTTGTTGGGCAAAAAAAAAATCAAATCAATATTTATCAAAATGTACTTTTTTTTTTCATTAATTTTATTTTTAAATGTTTGTGTACATATATATATTTATTTGCTGTATTGCATTCGTTTTTTAACTTAAGACTACTTGTGGATGCATTTTCATGTTGGGGTCGCTTGTAAATACCACTTCCATCATTTTCAACCCCTATCGATCCATTGCAGGTATAAGATCCTTCCAAGTTCAATCCATCCTCTCCAATCTTTAGCCTCTCTTCTCCTCATAACTCCAACACACTTCATTATTTCATCCATCCATCTCACATGTGATCACTTTCTAGGTCTTTTGCAATCGCAGTTATATAAAAAGTCTTATTATCAGTTATTTAGGAGATTATGTGTTATCCAACATATAAATCGCAGGTTGAGCATGTAAGTTTTGTTAAATTGGCTAAAAAAATGTTTGTCTGCTTTTGGGGAGGGAGGGGCAGCTTTTAAATCTTGAATCGACCACTGCTAACAATTGCTCGTATCATTTTTTTGATATATATTAGACACATACACACGTAACGATGTACCATAAAATCAATTAAACCATTTACTTGCTTTTCTATTTATTTATTTTTTTTAATCCGGGAATACAAATCTTAAAATTTGATTTTTTTTTTTTTAGAGCTATTTCAAGTATAAAACAAATTTTGACACAAATGATATGGAAATGTTTACAGTCTATTGCCTTAATTTACTGAATTGATAAACACATTGATTTTTTTTCCTCCTTCTTATAATCATTTGCTAATTCAACTTTAAATAAAATTTAAAAAAGTTATACTAAAATATATTTTTTCCGGAAAGAGAAACCATACGTACGTATGATATATGTATGCCTGTTCATGTGGAATATTTATATAAATGAATGACTCAATAAAGTAACTGCAACAAGTGTTTCCCCAAATAGAACAAAGATCGCGCAAACATTTTTTTTTTAAGACTAAATTAATATTTTGCATAAAATAACTATTTCACTACATAATTAAAACTTTAGTAGATTACATGTGTTGAGTGCTATTATTCTCGCCTCTTCTTCAGGTGTTGTTGGCCTGACCAGTGACAACGGTAGCATAGGAGTCAAACTTACACCGTTAGATTCTTGAATATCGAAATTTCAAGCCAATGCTCTAACCAACTGAGCTATTCTGTCAAAACCCTGCGAATGGGTGCAGAGGCATTAGTGTCAGACTTTGGAATATAAATTCCTTGGATTGATTTCACTTCCGCACTTCCAGTTGCTCAAACTTCTTATGAACTCGGAAGAAATAATCATATGACAATAATTAAAGGTAGTTTTGAAAACTAAATTCTTCAACACTCGAATTTATAAATTAATTAAATAATAATTTTAAGGAAAATAACAAAAAGATTGTCACAAAATTTAGTAAGGAAGTCAGGGAGTCCTAGCAAAGATGAAAAAGTTTGATTTTTATATATTCCCATTATGTCTATACCTATTAATAAATTACTATTCCTGTTAATCCAAAAAAACTTGAGCTGAATCAAAGCTATTATGAAAAGATATCCAGCTTCTAGAGCAGCATATTATGGGAAGTCTTGAGCTAATAGATCTATGACAGTCACCCAGCACTCCTATCTTTATAAAAAGGCTAAACAACACCAACAACATTAGTCAATTTTCCTGGATCACAGGCTTTGCCACAGGACACGTTTTCCTCTTTTAACATTAAGACCATCTGCATAGAGAGGGATGATTGTAAGAGAAAGTTCAAGGAGGCATGGGTTATTGCAAGAGACCTGAATTCAATCAATAGGAAGGAGTCTTGTGTCCATTAGTCAAAAAAATGGGACATCTGATATTTATAATTTACATTTCTTGCTGAATAATTCACATATTTTATAAACTATATATTCATTCTGCTCCTGGCACAGTTAGTTAATTAATTTTGCATTATGATTCTGGCAAGAACTTGCCAAAAGTGCCAAAAGTTAACTCAGTGCTTTTAAGAGAGAATATATCTATATGGTTATACCTTTTCATAGTGGCTTGACTAAACTCAAGTTTTTTTGAAGTACTGTATTTCATTAGTATATGAAAAGAGTTTCATGTTAAATAATAATATTCCTGTTATTGCAATGAGAAATTAAATTAGATGCTAAAAGGACTGACATGATGTAAGAATGATAATAAAATTTGATTAGAATTGCAGGAAAGTAAAAAAAAAAGTATCTATAAAGTATATTACAAACATTTCATCAATTTCAATGTCTAAACATATACTCTGGAATAAATATAAAAGTATTTAAACCCCAATAATATCAACAAATACGATATTTTGCCTTTTATGAGTTGTTAATTTGCAAGATATAAACCTATTATTTACCTACTACAATATGTTTTCCTTTCATGAATATAAAATAAACTTTTTAAAACATGAGCAAAAAAAAAAAATATTTAGTTATTAGTAAAGCCTACAACAATTAAAAATATTAGAGCACAGATAATGGATAACCTGCCCTCCCACACTTTTTCTTCTCATAAATATTAAATAATTAAATTTGGAAAGCTGGGTAAATAAATTTAGCTATATGTAAAGCTTACAACAATTACAAATACTGCAATATAATATGCTAAAATTATTTTCCTTCTGTGGTCTTTATCTAGCAGTTTCAAAGGCTGATCCAATGAGAAATAATTTGCTAGCCTTACTAAATATAAAACACCTGAACCTTTATTAGAAGAGTTATTCATTCATTTTATATGGTATTATATGTTTTGTGTAAAGTTATAAAAATACCTTGAGATTATATTATTAAAATTTATGAGAATACCGAAACATAACACACTAGTATAATTAAAACCACTCATAGCTATGCAAATCCAATAATTGGTGATTTTGGTTAAAGTAAACGACTCTTTATAGATCTTAAGCTTTATATATAATTTTTCATAAAACACTCTTCCTCTTATATATGATTAAAACTTAATATGTGGATCTAATTCTAGTTTGATGATTCCTCAACCTCAACCTCTTTCTCTCTTGTTCCAGTCTTTTGAGCATGTGTGGTTTGATTTATTTGGTTATAATATATACTGGATATTATATTTAATATTTTCACAGTTATATGATGTAAATAAAGTCTTTTACTGTGTTGAACCATGTACTGCTACTATTACTACTACTACTACTACTACTACTACTACTACTACTACTACTACTACTACTACTACTACTACTACTACTACTACTACTACTACTACTATCATCATCAATATCTGTTTATAGAAAATCCACCCATATGAACCTATATCTTAATTAGGAAAAAATATGATTTAAGGACCACAAGAGAGTCTATTGAAATATTAAAAAATGAATGGTTTAAATTAATCTGATAAAGCATAACATATTCCAGCCTTGTGGAAACCATTTATTTTACCTCTTTCTTCTAAAATCAACTTGAAATCAATTAATTTTAGAACTGAAGGAAATAAAATTTTTATCAATCCACCTTTTCTGAATAATCAACTATCAAATATATATGTGCAAATAATTGTTCTTTACTTCACACACAATCTCAATTTTGTTATTACTTAAGATCTAATACTTCTTCATTAAAACTTTAACCTTGACAATAATGAATGGTATTTTGTTGAAATCTTGGGAATTTAGTAGACAAAATAATATTATGGCTTAACACAAAAAAAGACTTTATATATCATAATATACACAATCATCATTCATTATCTCCCTGTAGTCTATAAGCGAATAAATAAAGAAAACAATTAAAAATCTATGTTTAATAAATATAGTTAAAGTTTGAGTAAATATAGAGGGAATGAATAATTTATTTATTAAAATAAAAAATAGAATATATATTTTTAAGATGTATCCAATGACATTTTAAAGTTAAAAGTAGGATGATCTCATGTTCATGTGCAAATAAAAAAAGGACTGTATTATTGTTGTTACTGGATAACAAAATAAAAAGGCTCAGCAAAAAGAACCCATATTTTTTCTTCAAAATTTATATTTTATTTTACATATTGTTATCAACGGATTCTGGATTTGTAACAAAATTATAATGTACTGGGAACAAAAATCACATAGAGGGGGACGAACATAACCCCCCCCTTAGCTGGTATCTTTATAAATAAATGGAAGGAATAACAGCAAATACTATGTTGACTGCCTGAAGCTTCAAACTATTAGATTTGCCCTGGATTTTATTATTTCTAATAGTTGGATATCATCTAATAATTAAAATGCGTACTGAATGCTACGTCTGTGTCATGGGGATATTAGCAAAGACATTGCTGGTGAAGGAGGGAACCTATATGATGAACATGGTAACAAATGTCAATAAACAAATCTTTTCCAAATTATTTACTCAGATAACTTTCACTTATTAATAATAATTGATGAAATAATAATAACACACTGATAAATAACTATCAAAATTCTTCTTTCTTTAATAATTTTAATTATAAATGCAGTATATTTATTATCATTTGATACACATTTAAATAATAGAATCAAGTAAGATTTAACTAAATTATTGACATATTATCTTCAGAAAACAAATCAAAATTTAAAACATAACTAATACTTCATAAGATTTAGTTTATTGTCATTATAAAAGCATTACTTGATTTAGAATATATATATTAAAATGTTTTTATTGCATGCAAGACTACATATTTAACCCTTTTATGTCTGTGCATGTTAATGATTTTTGGTTATAGATCATATCTAACAACTGAAAACTGTCAGAGATAGGTTATAAATATATAATGGACGATGTTAAGTCACAATTGTTAGAATCAAAGTGATATTATTTGCTTTAGCCACCTCAATGAATGATCTTAATAAACACTTTATTATTATTAACCTAGGCATAAACTGATTTACTTATTGCACAAAACATTCTTATCATACAAAATTATTTTTATTACATAATTTATTGTATTATTAAGATATTTAATTGTACATCCCATAGTATTCCTCATTAGTAAGTAAATTAATATTTATTGAATTTTATTTTCTTTGCCAAGCAAAACACTTATTTTTGGACTCATTGGTGCCTTACAAATTCATGAATCCATTATAATGTAGATCTAATTTATTATAAATCCATTTGTGGATTAGCTATTCATTTATCTATCTTCTAGTTACATTTTGGGCCATCCAAATGTAGCACTTATCCATTATATTTTATAATTACTCAAATTTATAGGCATTTATTGAACAGCTAGTTATCCATTACAATTTTGGCTTCTCCAAATATGGAGGACATTTGGAAAAACTGTTTTTCATCTCCATAATTATCCATTACAATAGATATATATTATCAACATTATTTATTTATGAAATTTATTTTAAGCACAATATCATTTATAATCCAAGTATTGTTTTTATTAGTTTTGGATATATTTCAAATGAGTAGATAATTTATTGCACTTTTTATAATACTTATAAATTCTGTAAAAGCCTATCAACACTTTTTTGTGAATATACAGGACCTCCCACTCAATCAAGATTCAAGTAGAGTGTAGAATGGGATAAAATTGACACATCTGTCAGAAAAATCACTAGATATATATGGCTCTACAACAATGACATAATAATCAATAATAAAAGTTTCCACTACTTTACAAAAAATTCTGTATATTTCTTATAAAGATAGAGTTAAGTAGAAATTATGAAGACCATACAGAATGATTAGCTTGGAGAATATATAGTTGAAAACCAAAAAAAATAAAAAGCCCAAGTAGCTATGGATATATCCTGACTATTCAGCAATGACTACAATGTGGTATAGTACTGTAAATGCTACAAGCAATATATCATACTGCTCCAAAGAAGAGTATTTGTTTTACATTAATAATGTTTCAAATTTCATTTGTTTTTTATTATAAGCCTTATTTACAATAACAATTAAACTATTTGTGTAAAAAAAAATTAAAAATATAGCCACAAAATCACAAAAATAGAGAAATAAAATGACTTTCGTTTAAATGGGTTCAGTTGATTGCTTTTTTTCAATCAGTTATTATAATGAAATAAATTTGCTTATTATTATTGTAAGCATTAGTTATAATAAATTTTATATTTGTCTTAAAAAGTAGAAAAAATATGTAGCAATCATTTGCAAAATATGGAATAAAAATATGGCCATTTCGATTATAAGCAGTAATATTAGATAGCACTAAACTTGAAAAATGAGACAAAATTTATACTACACAAACTAATTTGATTTTTGCAAAATTGAAACATACTTAGAAAAGTATTTATATGGACAGCTGTTCAATTAAAAAAATTATGTGACAGTAAGGCATTTAAAATGGTTTCATATACTGGTTATAATTGTTGCAGATTAAGATAATTTAACATAATATTGATATTAGTATTATCTATCAAAATGATAAGATCCATGTTTATACTACTGAAAATTCCTCTTAATTAATTTATATATTTAGATATTTATTGCTATAATGATATATCTAAATCCAAGCTAATAAGTTTCTTTGACAAAAATGTAATATTTAGAATTATACATTCATTAGTACTATTTTCTGGAATTGAATGAATTATAATAAAGTGTAATTTAGAAAAATATCATAACTTCTCCATATCTTTTTAAAAGTCTTGGGCAAATAATAGAATTATAACTGTAAAATAAAACTTTATCGTTCATTATCCAAATTTCAGTTTATAAAGCCAATAATATAAAGTAGTTTATAAATGTAAAGACATGAATGCAGACAATACTTAAACAATACCAATATCAATAACAATCAACAATCTCAATCTGTTATCAAGGCAACCTTTTATCAATACAGGTGGAATCTTTAGTGTCTATACAGATGTATTAGCTCAGGGGTCCCCAACCCTATTCCTGCGGGCACCATGGCACCCGCAGACCATTTTACGTGTGCCCGCCGCTATCCGAACATGATAAAAAATTATTTATCTGATACAAATAAATTTAATTTTTAAAATTTCTTATAAATTATTGTATTATATTGTAATCAAATTGTAGGGCATACTATACTTTTACAGCGTAAAAATATAAATGTTAATTATATGTTAAAATTTTATTTTTGAAATAAATATTTTTTTGTACATTATGTGTATTATTAACAATATCCAACTATAAATTTATACTGAAAAATAAATGGTGCCCGCCATATGGTTAAAAAAAATAAATGGTGCCCGCCACCTGGCCGGTATTATAGAATGTGCTCTTAACTGCAAAAAGGTTGGGGACCCCTGTATTAGCTCATAGATTTCCATTTTTATTGTTAAAATAAAATTGCCATGACAACAGATTGAGATTATTACTGATATTGTTAAAGTGCTGACTGCTTTCATATATTTAAATTTCAGTTAATACACTTACCGTAAAATCAGTTTTCCATTTTTTTTAAAAAAATTCAAACAATTTTTAAAATATTTTTTTAATACTTTTAATGTTCACATCATAAATCTTAAATTTATGGATGTTACTATATTCAAATCATTCCAATTCTAGCATAGATTAACATACTTTTATTCTAATATCCTTACTCCCATCATCTTTAAATCACACGTATACAAACTCACACGTATACAAACTTCTTTTCTTTTGTAATCTGCCAAACTTTTCACTAAAGTTTTTTTCTTTTCTTCCAAAATATGTTGTCATTTACAAAAATGTGCTCATTAACTCAGTAAATATTTCTGTAGTGTGATTTTCGCTACCCATTCTTAAATCATATGTTTATGATAATATCCTTCCACAATGTGTTAAAAGCAGATAGAAACCATTCCCTAATATAATTCACTAACTGGATAATCACTAGTCTAGTAAATGACTAATAAAAATTATTTATGTTCTTACTATTGGTAGTTTCTAGGAAAATGTCAGAAACAGTTAATATATGCTTTTTATCATTCAGTAAAACAATCTCATTACTTTATTTACAAATGAGATATTTGAATATTTTGGAAAAGTTTGACTAATATTGCTTAAAATACAGAACTAGTCCCTCGGTGAAAAATTCATAATATCTAGTTTTTTGCACCATTACATATAACATTACTTACACTTTCATCATTATTGTAGTCAATTCAATGAATTTCAACATTTTTGTAACAATCGCAATATTCAAAGTTAGCAACCTGCTTCTTTCATCTAGTTATTCCCACCGCCAACCCTTTTTTTTTTACTATATTAGTTAAAAGAATACTGTGTAAGGGTGTTCCAACAATATTTTGCAAGTCAACTAACTAACTGAGATTTCATTTTTCCAATAGATTAGATTATTATTGTAACAGTCTTCTCCAATCCAGGTAATACATTTAATTTTTTATTCATTTGTTCTAAGATATTATAAACTGACGAAAGATTGTTTAATTCATCATTATCTTCATCTGCACATTTTCTTTTTGTTTATTTAAAGATAGCATACTTTTTCAGTTTTTTCACTGGCAGAATTTCACTTACAAAATGAGCAGGGAGATAAAATTATCATTAGATGGTATTTTTTTCTGTGTAGCACCTACCCATTGCTATTTTGATAGATAAAGATTTCAATATATAAGAAAAGCAAAAAACTTAATCTTTATTTTTATTTAAAAATTACAATTCCAAGTTTGGATAAGATGGAGAGGGGGAATCATGCAATTAACAGAGCATAATGATTTTATTTACGAATCTGAGACTTGGGCACTTGATAGAAGGGCAATAGAGACTTCAGACCACTCAATGAAGTATGAAGAAATGCATGTTAGGAATAACAAGAACAAACTGAAAATGAAATACATAAGTGAAAGTACAAACAAGTGTTACTGACATCACTGAAAGAATTAAGAGACTGAAGAAGAGATGATAATAGGCAGACATTTGAAATTATAAATTGGATTCCAAGAGATTGTAAAAGACCTAGAAAGAGATCACATGTGAGATGGATTGATGAAATAAGGAAGTGTGCTAAGGCGATGTGGAGAAGAGAAGCTAGAGATCAGAGAAGATGAATCGAACTTGGAAAGACCTTCATCCTGTAATGAATCAATAATGTTTGAAAATGATGATGAAGACTTAAATACAAGTTCTTTCTTAATTAATAGACCCAATTTTTTATTTTTAGTCAAATATCTACACACAATTTGGCATTTTACTCGTGATTATTTTTACTCCGTTATTTACCATAAATATCTGTCTTGTTGAACGATTTATTAAATTAAACTTCATTTCAACAACCATTATCTATATAAATCTACATGCGCTAAGATTGTTTGTTCTACTAATTTCATCTTAATTTAAGGCATCTCACTTTTTTTTATCTATTATCACAAAGTTTTGCATGCCTTGCGTGATTTAGTACAGTGGTAATAAAACATCCTCAAATCGATTCCAGTTCTGGAATTTCTAGCATCCAAACTTGTTTTGAACCCTCCCCCCTCAGAAATAAAGTTATTCGATTATTTATTTTATTTTTTATAAACTCAATTTTTTTCATTTCATATTATATATAAATATTTGTATATTAAGTTAAATCTCACTATCTAAAACTATACCACCATCAATAAATCTAATGAACTAACCCCTTTTTATTTTCATAAAAAAGTTTATTTTATCCAAAATTCTCCCACTTCACCGCATTATCTTTTCTGAACTGAAATTGTAATTGGTGGAAGAAAAAATCTATTGGCCCTTCAGCTACCCCCGTTTCCAGTCATAAATTGCAATATAGATTTAGCTAAGAGTTTTAAGCATCTTCTTGCCTACGAATATTGCTATTTCGGGGTGCGCGCGCGTGTGTGTGTATACATACACGTACAAAGTGAATACCATCAAAAAACTAAGTAACTTAAAATATTTGATTTTCAGATTTATTATTAAAAACATAATTTTAATAAAAAATCAATACTATTTTTAGATTATTATTTTTCGGTTCAATGATTATTACCTAAAAATTATTAATTATGTTGGTACATTGTTAACTGACAAGAATAATTATTGATATTTATCTAAATATATGATGGAATATTTTTTAAATATTTTTAAAAGTTTGTGTGTGAGATGTATATGTCCATGTATATATAAACACTGCCTTGTTAAATAATATATTATTTAAAAAAATAAAAAACCTATGCCATATATTCCGGTAAAAAGATGACCATCCTTTTTCCAGGCTTCTTATAGCACCATCTATGAGTCAATACATGTTTTAAATAGCAAAATAGATTAGCTATTCATCACAGAAATTTCACATGTTGCGATACGAGATGAGGCAGCATGGTTTGTACTTTCGTAGACTGTCTCCAGTGTCCCTGCCATCAAGAAATTTCCAAACAACTTGAAAATTACGTGTAACTCGTGAATTTATTCCATACTCAATTTAAATTATATCAAACATTTCACTTATAATTATATCTTGGATTATTTCTATAATCTAATATTAATTTTTACGTGTTTTTTGAAAAAGTTGGACTTTATTCAAATGCATTCAATTCCACCATTATAATGAGCTCCTATGGGAAAAAATTAATTCATTACTTTAAGTTCAAAATATATAAAACTTTGATTAAAAAATTAAAGCTTAAATTGAAAATGTGTTATTTTAATGAATAAATATTTTATTAAGCATATGATTAAAAAAAAAATTAACCTGTGGGTGATTATAATACATATAAAAAAAAACTTTTTGGTAGGTATAATGATTTTTTAAAAAAAATTATAATTGCTTCTTCAACATTCGCCATTTTGTTTCTTCAGTAGTGAAGAATATTTTCTAATTTATGATTCTTTAAATTAAAACAAACCATGAGGGAAAAATTAACTAATAACAATATATATTTTAAAATTAAAAAAAAAATAACATAATGTATATTTTAAATTTTTATGTTCAATTGTAAAAGACTTATTTCTCTGATTAATAGCAATGTTGTTAATTTGCTTTTTTTATAGAAAGACTTCACAAATTGTAGTGATTTTACACAAATGTAATGAAATTGTAAAAATTTGATAAAGAAATGTACTGAATAGTTGATTACTGAAATTTTAATAAGTTAAATCAGGTGTTCCCAATCTGGGCTTGTACAGAGGGTATGGTGAATAACAGGTAAATAAGTATATTATGCAATTAATATATTCCAAAAATAGTTATGTTATTAATATTTCCAGACTATCTCCTGCGAGTACTATCTGTCAACCACACCACATTTCAGATCTCTTTTTGGACCTAGACTCAGTGAAGTTGCATAAATGTTTTTCTTGCTGCAGGATCTGATAACTCAAATGTCTGGTTAAGATTCAAGATAGCTAGTGAAATTACCGGATCAGCAACCAAATGAGACTTGCTTCAGAGACATCTGCATATCCTGTACACATGCATGACATATTGCATGGTACACTGGGCAACTTATTTTTTATTATGATGAACAGGGATACCAAATAATTTACTAAAAACCAAAGAGTATGGGTACCAAAAAGGTTGATCTAAATGATGAAATCTTTTTTTTTGCTGATACCAAAGTTGTATTTTTAAACATCTGCCATTATCACAATCAATTACAAGATTATTGATTTAAATGTAAGCAAATGAATTATATTTTTAACTTACATTTAGCAACCTTTGAGCACATAAAGTTGATTATTAAGTGCATAATACATAGAATCATTTTTACCCCTCAAAATAATTTGCAATTATGATTAACATATGCATTTTGAGGCAAATTTAATTGTTAAAAATAATTAAAATAACATATTTTATTTAATGTACAGATTTTACAATTGATATTAATATATTTTGTTGTTATACATGACAAAATCATGTTTTTTTACTGAAAAGAATGAAAGTGGCATTTTCATCCTTATGTAATTGTTAGCAATGAAAATTTTCTTCACTTGGTAAAATATCATAAATAAAAGCACTGACTGTCTTGCAAAGACATGGATGAAAATTAAATAAAATATAATAATTGAATTTTAATTCTGTAATCAAAACAATGTCACCATTTTATTTTTTAGATGAGGTATCTTTAGAGAAATCACTATCTTATATCATCAATCTTGCAAAATGGCTGCCATTTTGAAAAGATGACAGTTGTCTCAAAAAAAGTTTTAATTTTTTTTAAATATCGTAATAATAAAAAAATTGATTGTAAATGAAAATAGTGGATACAAATTGATGATGATCGTTATAACAGTATTAACCTTTCTCATAAGCTTAGTTATGAAACCACAAATTTTTGATGTTTTAGGTGTTATGGTGGTGCTGCAATCACTGCCTTTTCTATATTGTTTTAAGCCTTTGTATAATGTTATATTATGGTTTGTGATGCAACTCCCCTTTCCCCACACTGCTACAATTTTAACATTACTTTTTTAAAAAAACCTGAAGATGTCAGCATTAATATATACCATTTAGTGGGATTGACAGTATCCTCTTGTTATGATAAAGTTATGAAGGAGGTGGCAAATTTCTGGTTGGCTGAGTGTTTTAGCCTGAGGATGAATTACTGAATATTGTAGAATTGTAAAGAAAAAATATAATTGATTTACAAATTAATGATTACAATGCAATCTTTTTATAAAAGACTTATTTTTTTAAAAAACAACTCTTAAAAAATTCACTATGGCAACCAGAAAGTTTCTACTGAATAAGATGAAATTGCTTTTATCAAACCAATAAATAAAATACATTTTAAAATTTTAATAACAATATATAATTTAATAACTTTCATAGTAGTCTTGATATTACATGACTAAAATAAAAATGTGTAGTGTTCGAAATACTACATGCTTTTATTTTGTCATATAATATCAAGAATACTGTGAAAATTTACAAAATTTGCTTACTTTTTAGCACATTTCTTTTTTGCTGTTTAGAACAAAATGTGTATTTTAAAAAATATTATAGGTTAATAACATATATATAGTTTTAATTATAAATTTATTAAACGCACATTGATTATGTAAGTAATATTTACTGAGGCTGTAACCTTGAGAATATGCATGTAAAATGCATTTTACATGCATATTCCCGAGGTTACAGCCTCGGTAAATACTACTTACATAATCAATGTGCGTTTAATAAATTTATAATTACAACTTTAAATTAGTGTAATAGATTTCTAACTATAAAATCTTTCCATTGACTCATTGTAAATCGAAAGATTTCGCGAGTATTAATGTGTAATAAGAAATGTGGACTTAATCAGTGAAGTATTGAATAGCTTCACGCTCGCAGATCTAACCTCTTCAGCTTCACCTATTTAAATAGAAAGTAGGTTGAACTAAAGAAGGGTTCCCCTTGGGTTCCCCTCTTTTCTTCCATAGCATAAGCTTGTGGTTAAACACCTGTAGAGGTCCCTACTATAGCATTTTACACGCATATTCTTGAGGTTACAGCCTCGGTAAATATTACATATATATAGTTTATAAATGTTAAGAGGTCACAACCTGATTCTTTCTATAATCATTACAAAGTATATTATGACAATGGATTTGTGGGAGATAATTGTTTTAAATGAAAAACCCGCCTTTTGAGTTTAAAAAACCCTAACAATTTTTAATAAAAATTATTTAAAAAAATCTACATGTATTTCATGTAAATTATCGATATGGCTAACACAGAATGAGTTATATTTATGAGGTAAAAGTTTCTTCACTAATTCCAGTTGATGTAAAATCAATCTCAGTTTTGCCAACTTAAGGTAACTATTATGGTAGTCTGTCACTTTGATGATTGGAATGTCACATGACCCCCAAAGCAACTGACTGCTATTTTATATATATATATTATGTAAATTAGTAATAAAAATAATATAAGTTAAAAAATAAACACAGATATAAAAAAAAACAGTAAATAAAAAAAATATTTTAAAAAATAAAATACAGCTCATTATATTTAACATACAGTTTCAAATTGAAATAGCTGTATTAAAAGAAACTATTAGAAAAATTACTACAAAATGTCATTTAATAAGTTTAAAAAAAGTCTAATTTTAGCTGTATTATTTGTAAAAGTTTATTCATTAGATAATTTTATACTCTCCCCCAAATCTTAAATTCTACTAGACAAAATTCAATTTCATCTTATAACTGCAATTATGCAAAAAACATTATTAGAAAAATTGATTGAATACAAAAATACCCCCCCCCCTCGATTTTCAAATATGTCTAAAATAAATTGAAAAGAAATTTATTATCAATAAATTAGAACAAAAATTAATAAGAAAATATAACATTCTTCAGTATATAACAAAATAGTTTTGTAATTTTATTAACCAGGAAAAGGATAACAAACGGACAACATAATTTGACTTATAAAAGATTACCGTTATTATTTCTTATCTAAATTAGCTATTATTTTTCCCCCAATTTAATGATGTAAGATAATACGAGGGTTTTTTCCCCTCGCGCAACTACTAAGTGTCATTTTGTGTTTTTAATAAAGTAATTTTAAAAGAAATAATTATCTATTTGATTAACTTGTTATCATTCCGCTTTCAGTTCAATAACAAAAACATGTTGGAAATCGAATCTAACAATTTAATAACGAATGCAAGTATAGATTAAAAATCATAATATTATCCAAAAATTTTATGCAAGCACAGATAAAGTATCTATAAATTTTCTTTAAAAACTTACAAATGCAAACAAATGGGCTTTTTTTCCGGGAGAGGGGGAGGGTATTATCAGGTGTCTCATTTCGCAACCATCCACCAGAAGAATGTGTTTAGTATTTTCTTTTTTTGTTTCATTTTATTTTATTTCACCACTTGCAAATGACTACATATAAATATATCTTTCAAAGAAACTTATTAGACCATGAAAAAATTTTTAGAGCCTTTTATTTAGAACATTTGTGACAATCGCTTAAAACAATACAATCCAAATCATAGATATTGATAGAGCTAACAGAAACTATTATTTACATATGCAGTTATGCTGTGTTGCATTGTTAAGTGTTTCACAGAAAAGTTGTAAACTAATCATGGAACACCCACAACCTCTTATAACAAAGTTTTTTTCCAAAACAATGATTAAAATCCAGAAGAGAGACCAACTCCTGGCATTGTCAAAAGCATTTGAGGACACTTGGACATTATACAATATGCCAAACTAACAACAAGACAGGGGGGGGCAATCAGATAACAAATATGTGAAAGATTTAATGTTCACACCATATTGCACAACATACACTCATCATAACTCCAAATGGAAATAACAAGATAGTTAGAACAACAATGTAAACCTCATATGTTTGCTTACACATCACTGTATACATTATAAATAATAAATTATTATTGAAACTAAATATATGTTTGTTTGTTTTTTTGTTTTCACAGGTAGTTGGGTTATGTTACAGGTTCAAATTTAGATACATTAATGTCCAGGTATTAGTATATATAGATCCTTTTACTTCAATAAAAAACACCAACAAAAGAACTATTTATTATAAGTTAATGAGAAAACTTGTTTAGACTCAGTGATTATCAAATAGAAGTAATTGATAGTTTTTTTGGCAACATCAAAAACTGAAAGGTATCTCTGTTTATATGAAAATTATCTCCTTATTTGTATTCTTTATTATAATAACAATCCATAAAAATATTTGATCGTATATATATATACATCAAGAATATCTATATATTAGGCACATGTATTATAATATCCAAAGAAGTGTGATAGTACATGCATATGTATACATTCTTGTGGTTGTTTTTCTGCATCTGCAGACCCTGTAATAACTGTGGAATAAAATGAACAATGAAAAAATACTAAAAGGATTGTGCTTGTGGACAGTTGTAATATGATGCTGGTCTGAAAGATGCAAAACAAATAAATAAAAAAAAACACATTTTGGAAAGGAGTCAAAATTGCTTTAATCTTTTCAAATGCAAATATATAAATATTGTGGTATACACATATCTTCCTTTGTTATTTTTATCTAGCTTATAAGTTATTAAATAAAGAAAATAATTCAAGGTTATGTTATTTGTTTTGAATAAATCTGGAAAAAATAATTCATTCATTTATTAAAATTAAAAAAAATATTTTGTTAAATTATATTAGATAACAACAATGTTTATTAAAATTAGAAAAAAGAAATCACATGGTCAGAACTAGTGTTTAAAAATATAGACTGTGTTGTTTATATTACCATATAGACAGACATGCTTTTAGAGGAAAGAACATATACTTTCCTTTAAAAAAATTGTATTTTAACCTTATTTTAATCTATAAATAATCTGAACTTGCAGTAAAAAAAAAGTATAGTGATTAGAAAATCATGTAAGGGAAAGGGCAAAAGTTCTTTCCATTTAATGTGTGTGACTTAAATGGAATTATTAACAATAAACACCATAAATCTAAGATTGCAAAATTTATTTGGATTATAATATTGACAAAGGGAAATAATTGGACTTAAGGATGAAAATGGTTATGGAATCTTACATATATGTGTTAGAATGAAGATGCTAAAGGAATGCTGTATGGTAAGAAAGTTAACCTGAAGTTTTATATATATTGTAATGGTCAGATCTGTACATTCACACAACAAAAGCCAGAGTTTCAGCAAATTACCCAAGGCTGATGTAGATGAGGGGTTGAGACCTCAAATCAGATCGCATCTCAGTTCCTCCACCAACACTCCATGACTTGATGACTTGAGACCTTGAATCAGACTGCACATCAGTTCCTCCACCAACACTCCATGACTTACTACCCTATGAATGACATATATGAGGCTACACTCGGAGTTTCTTAATTCATGTGCCAGGAGTAGCAAAGGGTGAAGCAAAAGACTCGGGGAATAAATGACTAAATTACTAATAGTTTAACTAAACACACACATCTATGGCTGGCTAGACAATGCATATATTAATAACTAGTACTAAATCAGAGTAATTTGGGTATTTGGTAATGAATTGTGAATAACATATTAAACAGTTATGAGTTTTAAATATTTAATCATTAAAATATAAGATAAATAATACAAAATATAAAAACTGCATCAGGATTCACACACACAGGTGTAGCAATAATGAGCAAGTTAGAGAACAGAATCTCATCTGATGCACTATAGTGTAAAAGGGTTAATTACAAATTTCATAACCCATGCTAGAACTGCCATTGGTCAGGCCAACAACATCTGAAGAAGAGGGGCAACTAATATCTCTCAAAATGTTGTGCATATACTAATCTGTTTGATGTGCTATTACTAACAGTTAAATGTATTTGGAATATACCTGAATCCCGTTTTATGTGGTAGATGGGTTCCTCAGAAAATGCGCACAAAAATAGACTTAACGTACCTTGAAAAATGGGGGATATGTTCCAATATTTTTCAGAAATCACATAAAAGCAAAGCAACAAGGAAAAATTACTTTAAAATTCGCATTAAAAAAAATAATAAAATAAAGTATGACTAATAAAAAATTTCAAATATTTGAAAAAAATTAATACAAGACAAACTTTTTTTATTAACTACAGTATTTAATTTTACATTTTTTCATACATATTTTAATCATTACTACTATTTGACAATATGCATCCATTTGTGAACTGGTAAGAAATCAGATTCGTGATGTGATGTACAACTAGCGCCACTTACAGTCTTGTGCTGTGTTAATGGTTTTCTGTTTCTATATTTAAAAAATGAGATTGCAATCAAAACAAAAAGATTATACATTATTATTAGAAAGATTATTTTCAATTTAAAAAATCAATAAAACCATCGCTATTTATTTTAACAATCTAAAAATTTTTTTATTTCTGTTATATCTAACAAAATATGTTTTAAAAGTGTAAAATTTTTGAATATTTATTGCGATATTTTTATATTTAAGTATAAATCTATTATTATTATTTTTTATAAGTATGTTATTTACATAGAAGCCAGGATTCTAAATACAGCTTCAGGCCATATTCACGTTAGCTGCTAATATAACATATTTTTGAAAAAAAAAATATTTCAAGTCAAAACAAGTTATTAATAAATTAAATTTCTTGATATCTAATAAATATAGTGAAATATGAAAGATATTAAGAAGAAACATGAATCACATAACTTCAAAATCGCATTAAAATAATCCGCATAAAAGGAGACCCAGGTGTATTTAAATAAAGTTAAATTTTTCTAAAGACCTTCAATACATATATTAGATGATAGAAATAATCCAATATAAAAATATAACTAGGATATATATTGTTTATATGAGTGAAAAAATCATATCTTGATCATATTACGAAATGATAAACATATCTATATATAAATATTTTTTATTAGTCATTCATTAGACTAGAGACTATCCAATAATGAATAATATTTCTGTAGTTTAATCTGAGCCAAACAAGAGGTTTTAATAATCAATGTAAATAAGAAAAACATATAACTAATTAACTGGCATTCATCCCTTAATGAGACAGTTTCAAGATATATAGTTTTATATACCATGTAGCCTATTAATTGCATTTACTCCACCTATAGGACATTATTCGCCTTAAACACTAGAATTAACGTAATACATGTAAACCTATAAATAAATAAACAAAATAAAATAAAAATACATGAATTTTAAAATTATACAAATATACATACATATATTTTTTTTATATATGTATATAAAGAAATAAATATTCTATCCCCACACCCTTTTTTTAAAAAAAAAAATTAACTTTCATTCACAATTCTACAATAATTTTTAAATCTTCCAATTATCTAACAATGAGCATTTTCCACCTAATTCCCTGGACCTTTAACTATATTTACAAATCTATCCAAATTTTTATGAATATATAAAGTTTCATAACATTTTTCTTTCAATAATCATTAACATATTTTATAACTTGAATATTCTTTTCACATTCCATTTTATAACCAGTATGTAAATAATTCACATATGATTCTGACCTAATAATTTTCCTACTAATTGCTTTATCATATTTCTTTCCTCTATTACTTATTGTTCTTCCTATCTGTCCCATATATACCTTATTACAATTTCCACATTCAATTTTATAAACATTCAGAAAAATTTGGAAAGATGTGTCCAGCAAAATTAAATGGAAAATGAGCATTATTAAATAATTGGAAGATTTAAAAAAGGGTGGGAGAGATAGAATATTTATTTCTTTATATAAATATATAAAAATTATATGTACACTTGGGTCTCATTTTATGTGGTAGATAGGTTCCTCAGAAAATGTGCACAAAAAAAATTGCACAAAGATAGACTTAACTTATCTTGAAAAATGGGGGATATGTACGGTAATTTTCAAAAATCTCATAAAAGCAAAGCAACAGCATAAAATTACTTTAAAATTCACATAAAAAAAATAAGGAAATAAAATATGACAACTAAAAAATTTCAAATTTGAAAAAAATTGATACAAGACAAACTTTTTTACTTTTTTTATTAACTACAGTATTTAATTTTATTCAAAACAATATATTTTTATGCGTAATTTACAGTATTTTAAATTTTTTTATACATGTACAGTATTTTAATCATTATCGCTATTTGACGAGATGCAGGTTCATTTGTGAACTACTAAGACATCAGATTCATCAAAAGAGGAAATACAACTAGCACCAACTTCACTTTTTTTAATTGTTCTTATAGTGGACTTGCCCAAACTAAAATGTTTTCCAACCGTTGTTCATCCTTCCCATTTCGCTAAGCAAACTAAAATTTAACTTTTTGTTTCCAAAGAAATTCATTTTCTTGGGAATTTTTTCCATTCCATTAGTGTAAACTAAAAGTTTAAAATAAAAATAAAAACTTAGACTTATGATAATAGAAAGACCCCTACTCACCACTGTTGAGCAAAATTTAATCAAAACTAACAAATATTACATTCTTGTTTTTGCCTTTAATTTTTTAATTTTCAATTCTGTTTAAAAATCAAATTTCACTGTTTCACATCACATTAATTTCAGATCACCTTACGTAATTTTTAAATTGTTAATTACAATTAAAAATCAGATTTTAATTTTTAATTGTCAAATTTAATTGTGTCCACCACTGTTACTCTCCTTTTAAAAATAAACTTGCGGACACTGAATGATTAATTGATTACATACTCTTTTTTGAAAAAGCAAAAATAGAATGTGATTTAAAATGCAAAAACAACAACGTGTATAGTACAGGCATTTATAACGTTTGAACAGATTTACATTATAATCTGGTAAAATTTAATGTGTGTATATAAAATGGGGAAATCCTGATTTTAAGTGAATTATGAACTTTTTTATTGCATGAAATCTATTACAGTACTATTATAAAGCGCTAAAAATATTGAAATTATTAGATGGAAGTGAAACTCCGATAATGTGCTGTTACTTTAAATATGATGTGTCAGTGCACAAAATTTATAATATTTAAAGTAATAGCACATTATCAGAGCTTGACTTCTGATCTAATAATTTTTATCGCATAAAAAAACCACATACAAAGATATTAAAAAGAAACATGAATCACATAACTTCAAAATCGCATTTAAAAAATCCGCATAAAATGAGACCCAGGTATATATGTATAGTTTTAAAATTTATTATGAATTTTTATTTCATTTTGCTAATTTATAGGTTTATATGAATTATGTTAATATATTGTTTAAAGTGAATAATGTTTAATAGGTGGGGTAAATGTAATTGTGTAACAACATTGTGGACAAATAGATTTATAACAGATACTTGACCATTGGATATGGAAGAGGTTTGGTATTAGCTGATTTATTTATGGAATATGTAGAAATTTTATCGTTTTCAGTTTCCAGAAAATGTACATATACAGACAGATATCTACAATTTTCATTACAGTGTCCACTAGGTCAAATCATTTTTGGAGCAAAAACACTTTTCAGTAGAGCAAATAAACTTCTTCAGATAAATAAGTTCTGAAAGATGAAACAAATCATATAAGTAATCTCTTACTAACTAATCGCTTTAATAATAAAACAATAAACCAAGCTATAATTCAAGCCCTAAACAATGGAAATAAAAAACAAAATGAAGAAAAAGAAACTATTACAGTTTGTCTTTCTTAAAAAAGGAACTACAAACACACAATATACAAACATCATATATTATTTATCAAAAAATTAATAACATCAAAACCAAGTCTAAAGATGCAATCCCTCTTGTGGCTCACGGAGTTTACAAAATTCCATGCTGCATTTGTAAAGCTTTTTATGTAGGAAAGAACAGTGATCACATCAAGGCTAGAAGAGATTATCCTGGTAATCCAGTTAAGCAACATTTATCATCATTGGCACTCCTTCCCACTCCATGCTATAGATACTGGTCTTAATATTTGTCTTTCATACCAGAATTCTACCTGGATATGACACTCTCCAACAATGTCAGATCAGAGAAGCCATTGAGATTTTTAGAAGACCAAATTATATCAACAAACACAATGATATATGCAAATTATTTCTATTTGGAAGATTTTTTTTAATGAATCATTAATCTAAATAATCTCTGATGTATTATTTCCAAAGAAAATTCAGAATTATTATATGTCAATATTAGGAGTGCCTCTACAACTGTTTCCATAATATTTATTAGCTAATAAATATTAGCATAGATATTTGTACTATAATTAATTGTACATGAATGAACTCAGATAACTATTTCATATATATATATATATATATATATATATATATATATATATATATATATATATATATATATAATTAAAATTACCCAAATCCAAAACTCAACCAGACTAGCCAAGAAAATAAAATCAAAAACACAACCAATGGTTTCACTGCTACAAGCAGACTTCTTAAGTGTAAAGAACTACAAAACAATACCATATTTATATTAAACATTACCCACAATACCATTTATTTCCCATACACCCTTAATATTGAAAGAACTTTTAAATAAGTTAATTACTACATAATAATAAAATTTTCAATAATAAAGATTTCATTCCAATATCAGCCTTTCAAGCTAATTGAGCACGCGCCTTTTGAGTGTTAACACTCAAAAGGCGTGTGCTCAATTAGCTTGAAAGGCTGATATTGGAATGAAATATAATTGCAAGCAGGGCGCTAGATAAAATATTTGCTTATTTACTAATAATAAAGATTGTTTAATTCTTTTTTATTTCATTTCTCTCAAAGAAGACAACCTTAGCTTCATCAAAATTAACAGTGTGGTCTGTATCTTTTTCATGGACATACAAAGCAGAACTAAGATATTTATTTCTTACCCTACTTTTATGTACCTTTATTCCTTCATTTAAGCTCAAACTACTCTGACCTATGTAAACCTCACAAAAACAAAGGATAATATACACTACACCAGGTATAGAGTTCGTATCAAAAATTTCCTTTGTATTATTTAATAAATTATTCAAAGTAATACCCCTTTTCCAAGCAATTTTCTTATTTCATATCAAATTCTATTTTTACATATAATTTTATAAGAAAACAAATTAAATGGCAAAAAAATAAAATATTTTTCTTTATCCTTTACAACCTTACAAATATTACTATTAAATAAAATACTTTTAACAAATTTATCAGAGTAGCCAACATTCAAATAATCTTTATAAAATTGATCTTTCTGAAACAAAGCTACCCCACTAGAATTATTTAATTTCTTATTCCTATAACAATAATTTCTTAAAGCAGCTACTTTATGAAATACAGACTGATAGCTATCAGATTTAATTATAGACCTTAATTCTTTACTTTTAACAAAATAAGTACAATACTAAACAATTAGTCTTACATTTCTAATCACCAAAAGATCTAGAAAATTTAATTTAACAAAATTTAACCCCCTCCTACTACTACGTATCTTATAGAACAGTGGCTCTCAGCCTTCCAAATACTGTGACCCTTTAATACAGTTCCTTATGTTGTGGTGATCCCCAACCTATAATTTTGCTATGGTTATGAATTGAAAATGTGTTTTCCGATGGTCTTAGGTGACCCCTGAGCAAAGGGTTGTTTGATCCTCAAACAGGTCATGACCCACAGGTTGAGAACGCTGTTATAGAAAAATCAAAATAATTAAACTGATTTACCACTTCCTTCAATTTATCATTCTCAACTACAAACAAACAATCATCCACATATCTAACAAATAACTTTAAATATAAACAATTCTTTTAATTAATTTCCTCTTCCAAATAATTAATATAAACTGAACAAACTAAAGGAGAAATAATATAATCTATTATTCACCCTTCCTTAATTTTATAAAAATTACCATTATTAGTAAAAAATATAGAATTCTCTAATAATAAAAGCAAATCTTTGATTACTTTAATTTTATTTTTTAACAAAAATCCTTGCTTAACCAACACAGACATAAGAACATCAATACTGTTAAATCTATTAACAAACTGATACATATTCTCAATATCTAAACTATCAAATACCCAAATTACTTTCCATTATTAATCTTATCAAAAGCCTCAAAAAAGAAGAAACTGTGTAATGACCAAAATCAACAAATTGTTTTACAAAATTATTCAAGAATCTAGAAATATCCTCTACAACACTACCTGTAAAATCAAAAATAAATCTTAAAAGAAAAACATCTTTATGAGTCTTAATATTCACAAACATCTTAGTTGATATGAAATCATTTGGATATATATATATAGTACCACTAATGAATAGCGATACACGTAAAATAGTTGTTTACGATCATTAAAATAATATGGTATATTTAAATAAATGGAAAGATTTTGAAATTAAAATATCTCATTTGAAAAAAATAAGAAATCTATAAAAGTTTAAAGAGTTTTTATTATTAGTTTAGAACAGTTTGGTAAAAATCAATTCATAAAGTTTTACGAAATAAAGAGTAATTAGAGGGGGGAGAAAATTTAACTTGGCAAAATCTAAACTTTAGAATGAATTAAGGAAGTGATGTTTAGAAAGTTAGTTTTATTAAAAGAAAATGCAGTTAGCCAGAGAGGGAATGTAACTGAGAAAGTTTAAAACATTAAAGAAAAAAAAAGAAATCTTAAAACTAAAAAATCTCTCTTTCCATTTATTTAAAATAAAATAAATATATGTGTGCATAAATAACAAGTTGATTGTAAACAAAGAAATAATAAGATGTGTGTGTGTTAAAAAATAAAATATGAAAGTTTAATATTAAAAATAAATGAAAGTTTATAAGTAAAAAATCCGCTCAACGATTGTAGATACTGATAAACTGCATAAGAATGGATTAGCAATGGCTACTAATTAAAATCCATAAACAACTGGATTAATTAAATACATCTTAAGAATTTAATCAAAGCAGTGGACAAATTTAAAAACTAATTAAAAAGGATAACAACAAGATCATCATATAAATAAGGCCAAAAATTTAATCAGGCAGTCTTTCATGTATTGAGAGCCAGTCATCTATCTGTTGGACGTAGTTTTTTTAAATGCAGTGTTAAGCCAAAAGTCGGAGCATACAGCCAGATTCCAGCCTCAGTCTGACGAAACATCAGCAGTCTGCCCGATAGAAGCAATACCCATCTAATAATTGGAAGCTGCCAAGAATGTCTAACTGCCTGAAAGAGAAGTAGCACATAACAGCAATCATCAGGACCACAACAGAAGTCTAAAATCCAACCAGTTGGTAAAACACACATGCAGCAGTAAAGAGCAAGAAGCCACCACATTTTAAAATCCTATAGGTAATAACATCTTTTATTCCAATTTCTGATATTAATTAAAGAAGCCATTGCAATCTTTGAGTATCCCCAGAGTCAGTATAATAAATGAACTCTATAGTCAGCATAAAATAGAACTTTTCCAAATCATACAAACAAACAGCTCGTATGATAAAACATATGCATGTGAAATAAAGTTTAATGCTTGGTATTTATTTATGTTTTATGTTTAAATTACATTACTATTGTATGTTTTAATATAATGTGTGTGCCCGAGATATTATAAAATCATTGTTTATATTAATTTAAAAATTTATAAAATTAGTTTACAAATTATATTAAACATTTTATTTAAAATAAGGTATTAGTATTTGTCTGGTCAATTCTTTTAATTATACTACTAAAAAAAAAAAAAAAACAATTTAGCAGACAAGTTAAAGCAGCAATTTATTATATTATTCTGTTGATTGAGCTAGTTGGGTTTCTTAGGTGCTGAATTAGTTTACCATTATTCAAAGCATGTTAACTACTTGTAGTTAACTGGTGTCTGAAGTTCATTTTAAAACAAAAAAGTGCTTTGAATGACAGGTGTTGAATCCAGCAGTCAAGAAGATCTATGGGCTGCAAAGGTGGTTGCAGCTATATATCTTATATAGCCTTGGTCTGGTTATAGGTAACCTCTGGGTATTATGCTTCTCTGCCTAAGAGACTGGTGTGGTGCAAGACTTAAATTGCAGTCGGAGTAGATCGAATTTGTAATAAAGAATTTTGTTTTAAGGCTTGTTTATCACAGTTATTTTATTAAAGAGTGAAAATTATTTTTCTTGCCCTCATATACATTGATTGCTTATTCGATCTACTACCCCACCCAGTTCAATATATATATATATATATATATATATATATGATATATATATATATCATATATATCATATATATATATATATATATATATATATATAATGACTATCATTTGTAATCACTTTTGAAGATATGAACAAAAAATTAATAGTGAATTTTGCAACGAGTACACATATATGTTAGCAGTAATTACAAGTAATACATTCTATCCCTTAATCATTTAGTGGATTCTCATGATACTAATTCTTCTTCTAAAGCAATGATTATTTTCTGAAAGACTTCATCTTTTTGCCTAATTTGAGATCTATATTGTATGTTTTTCCAAGCCATATCCTCATAAGGAAAGCAACCGGTACTTCGCCATTTCTTCATAGTATCTTTGGGATAATCTTTATCATGTAAACTTAGCCTCACTTTTCCATAAAAAGCATGAGACAAGCTCTTGACAAAACCTATTAAAAAGCATGAAACCTTTCATTACACATTTCACAATCAAAATATTTATGTACATTGTGTGTATTCAGAAGTACTAGATAACTTACTGTGGATGAAAATAGTTGAGAAAATACAGTTACAAAGTGTGACAATTTAATTTCTAGAATGGCTGTGTGGTGTCACCTGTGACCTAATTCATCAAAATCACACAAGTATTCATGTTTGAACCTGTTTGAGTTAACATGTGTGTATATTTTAAACTGATAGAGTTAGTTGTTAATTAGCTACTGAGAAGATAATAAAAAATCTATGGATATGATTTGGTGTAAAAATGGGTAAATGAACATATTAATATCAAACTTTGTATGAAAATTGGCAAATGTGCTACTGAGACATTACATTTATTGCAGGTGGCATATGGTGAAGATGATATGAAAAATTTTTGTATGTTTGATAGGCAAAAGAAGGTTCAAAGAGGGGAAGAAGGTGAGTTGGATAAACCTGAAAGTGGATAGCCCACAACAAGTTAATATTAACAAAATGTGAGATGCAATATATTGTGATAGATGATTAAGTGTGAGATTGATGGCTGAAGAATTGTAGATTAATCAAGAAACAAATTAATTCTAAATAATAAAAAATGGGTATGAGAAAGATCTATGCAAAGTTATGTCAAGTCATAGTGTGCTCATTATGAGAAACTTTTTGGCCAAAAAATCAATTACACAACTAGACTCTCCTGCATTTGCTCCCTGTGATTTTTGGTTATTTCAAAAATTATAAACTGCACTGAAAAATGAAGATTTTCTACTACAACTGTTATCCAATTCAATGGGAGATAGCTGCTTAACTGTATTCCTGAAAATGAGTTCCAGGTGCGCTTCCAGAAATGGGATTTCCATTTTAATCAGTGTCTAGATGCACAAGGGGAATACTTTGAGGGTGACAGCAGTCACTAGTATACACTCGCACATGTATATTTTGTAAAGGTGCATTCAGGAATTAAATTATCGCACCTCGAATATATACATATATAAAATATCTGTTATGTAATAAATATTGTAATAAAATATAATAATGAAGAATATAACAACAAAAATGACAATATTATAATCCAAAGAAGTACTTTCAGTTAATAACTTAACCTTCTTTAACTGTCATTTCAATTCAAATATAGAGGAAGTAAACACCATCAAATCATATACTATATCAGGAATTTGAACCTAAGCAGATTGTCGATTAATTATAGACATTCTATTTTAAAAACATTGCCTCATTAATTTTTCTTTTATTATAGTAACAGAAACTGTTACTAAAATCATTATCAGTCGTATTTTTTAAATGCTTATATAATAATTGATCGTATTTTAAGCTTTTCTCCAGACTACAGCTCCATTCACCTATATATATTGTAACGATATATAAATATGTCATTACATTAATTTAAAATAAAAACTTAAAAGTTCGCAAATAAAAGTAAGAAACTAAACGCTAAAATTAAAATGTTTGTTAAACGTATATACATTCGCACAGATGCCAAACTTTAAAAATATTTTTTTAAAAAAAACAACAAATAAATAAGTATTTGAACGTACTTTTTTATAAAAAAAAGTACAAGATTTAAAAATAAAAACAGGTATTAATTAATTCTTGTAATCTGTAAATGGAAATGATTGTTTATAAATTGTTTGAAAAGCAAGCTAGCCTTGGGCTCTTGTCTAATTAAAATGATCTGATGAAAGATAGATAAGAAAATAAAGAGAAATTAGCTTGACCAATGGAAGCACTAAGCCTTGGCTCGGACCCTAACGAAAGTGATGGATTAGTGATGTTCTGTTGATTGAATCCGTGTGGATAATATAAAAAGGGAAATACAGTTTTTTTCAGGAAGTTCCAGCATTGTGTGTTTGAGAGTTGTGGTAGGACGCACATACCCACACTCTTTATTTAAAAAAGAAAAAGGAAAAGACTGTGATACCTTGAACCAGCTATTGCCATCTCCAAACATTATCTTCCAATGGAGGCATCGCGGGAATTAAAAGCAGAAACCTGGACTCTTCTACCGTAAGCTATATTGACATGAACTCTAAACTTAAAAATAATTAAGAACTTTTGTTCAAGCTTATGAACTTCCATCTGACTTTTTTAAGTTTAAAATCAAATTAATAATGTTTAATTTTATATGTTTTCCGATTGATAAAAATCATTTCCATTTTTTTTTTCTTATTGTATAAATTGTTTATTGTTTAAATTTTAAATGATGAAATTTAGGTTGGGTATAGACATTGCATAGATTCGTTAGCAGTTGATTATGTTGAAGTTTTCACATTTGATTAGAATATATAGGTCAATGATGTTAATGCGGGCATCTTACGATGAATGCCATGGGGCTTTGTGTATTCCCTTTGCAATTGACGTTATCGATGATTGTGTATTTTGATCGATTGTGTTTAATTTGGATGTTTTTGACCATGGAATCTGTGCAGCCGATCTATACTCAGCATTTTAAAAACAAATTTATAAAAATAATCTGTGCGAACGTATTTAAATGTTAAATTTAAGTCGGGCATGAATGGCTATATAGTTTTGTAAAGTTATATTAAGGGAGGGTAATCTTAGGTTATTCATTTCGTAGTTGAATTGGTTCAATGGATTGGATATGTTTGTAGAATTGTAGATGTAGTATGAGATCTGCTACGGGCAGGATTATATATATACGCCACACACCTTCTGTTTGCCTATGGATGGGTTTGTAAGATGGCAAAGGACCGCAGTCCATTCCTATGGAGTTTTATGTTTATTGTTCTACTTGCCAACAGATGTAACATTCCTGTTGGTGGAGAGACAATGTCTTCTCTAATTCTACTTACTGATCAGATGTACATTCCTGACAGTATAGTATTTTGTGTTGTCGTATTTTCATGCTACATTGAATACATAAATGTATCAATGGATTGGCGCCGGTTTGATTGCGAAATTTGTTGCCTAAGGTTAAATCAGGGAAGAATATTTTCTTTTCAAATGCAGATCTATGTAGTCTATTCATACTTGACTATCTAAATAAAATATTAAACTCATTGAAACTTAGTTAAATGTAAAACTAAAGATTAATAGAAAAATCTAAAATGGTGAATTTATTCCTCAAAATTTAAATGTTATTTTATATGTGCGTAAATAAATATTTTTATGTGTTAATTTCTGGCAGTGGCTTTTATTTATTTATATTTAAGATATAGATTTATCTCTGCTACTCCACTGAGCTAGTGACTTGGGCTAACGATCTGAATATTTAAATAAAGTGGAATCTTAACAGCACGTATCTGCCTACTCTATAAATTTTTCTAGGTTTAAATGCCTAGATGGCACCTTGTAGAGCAGATATCGTAGTTTGCGGTTAGATTCAATCTTCACTTCATTTCCGATCGTTATAATATATATATAAAGTCAGGCACCCACATAAAATTTGATAAACCACATCCACATTACTTTTTGGTTTGAAAAGTATGACATTTTAGAATTATTCATCAATTCATTAATATTATGTGGAACATACACTAAATAAGTCCTTATATTTTTAAAAAATTTAACTTGAGCGTTTGAAATATATGGAATAAAAATCCTTTTTTTTTTTTATCATTAACTTTCAACATCTTTCAAGTATTATATTTCTTTTTAAATTGACATAAAAATACAATAAATCCGTTCAATATCATAACCAACTTTAAACAATTATTTTGTAAGAACTTTAATATTTTTTAATAATTTTTATAACAAAATAAGATCCAAAACTTGCCATTTTAGCCTCTTTTTTACAATAATTTGATTACCAATTTATAATTAATACACTATCCTCTTGTAATGTATAAATCAAGATATTTAATAGCTTTATTCAGTTGTTTTTTTTTTCAATATTTCATTTCAGACCATTTAACTCATTTAACTCATCTGCAGGACAATTTATACTATTAGTATATCTGCAAATAAAAATGTCATCAATATACCTTTTGTAAACTTTAATATCTTTAAAATTTGCAATTATTTAAAATCTTAATCTTATATGTAGATGAAACAAAATTACAATGTTAAGCAATGATAGGCAGACTCATGGACCAACCTTTAGACATTTTATAATGTCTACCTATATTTGAAATGAAATAACAGTAAAGAAGGTTATGGGATTAACTGAAAATACTACTGTGGATTATAATACTTTTTATAATATATTATTACCCTTGTTAAAAGGAGCTTGCCATGACAAGTTTGAAATTGTTCATTGTATTGATATTGGGATTGTCTAAGTGTTGGCTGGTTTTTAATGAGATATATAAATCAAGAGATTTAAAAGACCTAGAAAGAGGCCACATGTGAGATGGTTGGATAAATGAAGAGGTGTCTGGAGATAATGTGGTGAAGAGATGCTACAGATCAGAGAAGATTAACCTTGCAGAGACCATCTTGAAATGGATCGATAATGGTTGAAAATGATGATATATTGCATAAAATGTATATACAAAGTTTTAAATATGAAATTAATCAGTGAAAAAAAAAATAATGAATGGTTTTCTGGTTCAAGAGTTCATAAGAAGTTTGAATGCCAGAAGTGAAAAACGTGGCGGTGATCCATGGATTTTAAGCTCCAGAGTATGCCAATATACCATTGCATCAGATCAATCACTGATCATTGCATATAAATGTTATTAAAACATTTTTATTTTTAGAAAAAGGTATTTTAAAAAAATAGATGAATCAGGAGGATTTGAATCCACCCTCATAGATAAATATATAAATTATCTACTGATTGTTGTGTTTGATAGAATAGCTCAGTTGGTTAGAGTGGTACCATAAAATTCTCAAGAGTCTAAAGGGTGTATGTATGTTCGACTCCTATGCTAATAATGTCACTGGTCAGGTTAGCAACACTGAAGAAGAGTAGAGAGAAATACCACTTGAAATACTGTAATTTATTAGTCTGTGATGTCTATTTGAGTTATTCCTAACAGTTGTTTGTATTTGAAAAGTTTAAATAAAGTTTAAAATTTTCTAGACATTCAACATTTAATGATAGATGATGCAAATAGCCAACGTATTATCACATGATAAAAACTGCCGGAACACTTAAAAAAACAGAATATAAAGGTGAAATATTGAATTAAGATACAGCTTAAACTAGGCACAAACTTTGCGTTTTGGAAGATTACAGAGTATAAAATGTCCCTAAGTGATATAAAAGATCAATTACTTGATGAAAATAATCATATATTCATAAAATTGATTTTCTTAATATAAAGTTTCAAAGATCAATATTAATTTTAGCAGAGACTGATTCACCTCTCATAAGTGGTAATTCAGTCGCACTTCCATTAAAATTAATCATAATTATTTTATTAGCACATTTAAAATAAAAAACACATCTACACACTTGCCATCTGCTAATGATGGGAAAAAAATAACCTTAGAAGAAAGTTGAAAATCAATCAAATACTAAAATTGTTGTAGCAATTTTTAAAAAAATTATAAAATTAAATGCCACATTTTTTTAAAAAAAAAAAAAAGTTATGTTGTAACTATAAAATATTTTCCAGCATTATTAAAAGCAAATTAATATACTAAAGGTCTATTGAACTGAAGTTAATTGTCTTATATATAACTTTTAACACATATATCCGTTTTAGAAAATTACTAATATATAAAATTCTCATGTTACATCAAACTAAAATCTTTTAATATAGTTTTATTATATGGGGCAAACATTCCACATTCACAAAACGGCCCACTTCAATTACATATATGAATGTTTATTACCAAATAGTAAGGATTATATATATAGTATAATATTTGCCTGAGGGTTTGTAATGGTGGCATTTTAATTACATTTATATGTTTGGATTATTCCCATCGTCTGAGATTTAACATTGAATGTCTTCAGAAAAATTCAACTTCATTTAAATTTTCCAATTACATTCAACTGTTACTAATAGCATACAGGTTAGTATATACACAAAATTTTGAGTGGTATTATTCTCTTTTCTTTTTCAGATATTCCTGGTCTGACCAGTGACAGTACACTCATGGGAATCGAACCCGGATCTTTATATTCATGAATATCAAATTGTTTTCTTAAAAATTCAACATTAAAAAATCTAAAGGTTCAGGTTCGATCCCCATGCAAACATTGTTATTGGTCAGGCCAGCAACACCTGAAACAGAGAGAAAATAATATCTGAAACCTTATCTAAATATTAAATGTGTGTTGATACTAACAGCTGAAGGTAGTAAGGTAGTTGAAGATTTAGACTGGATAGCTGTTCGTATATCCACTACTGAAGGGTGCCAGCAGGCTTTCATATGTACATTGAGTGTGAGTTAATTAATGATAATAGTAAGGAAAGCAGTTTATTGTTTAAGGCTCAAACGGGATCTTTAGTGACAAGGGAATATACATGTAAATGGAAAACTATGGGTGATTTAGTCTGCAAGTTGTGTAAGGAAGACATAGAAAATATTAGGCATCCTTTACTTCAATGTAAATGCTTGGAAGCAGAAAGGGTACAAATAATGAAGTTATGGAAAAATAAATATGAACAAAGTGATTATACAGAAAGTGAGTTATTGGTTTTTATGCTGGGTTTGGGAAAAGATAAGGGGGATTTAGATATGAAGGCCATGGAGATGACAAAGATTATAATTGTGGAAATGGGATGGAGTGGATTATGAGAAAACATAGGGTGGAGAATAGAAAGGAAAGGTAAAGTGGCTAACAAGTTTCTCTGGGCATAGTTGCTGAGAGATTCCTGATTCCGTATAAGGAGAAGTCGCAGTGCATCACATCCCAACACATAAAAATTATGTCAAAAAAATTTAAATACTGTTAAATGTCAAGAACATTTGTGGATTGAGATAAGGTTAGGAAGACTAGAATCAATGTTGCCTATAGTATATACAGCCATTGGAGATAGTCAAACTATAATGGAATGGAACAGTAGCATATATGAATGCCTAGCTAAGGATATACAAAGTTTTAAAGAAAAAGTGAAGAGAATAATGGTTATAGTAAACATGAATGGGTATATTAAAAAAACGATGTAAATAACAAGAATGGACAGCTTTTAAATAATTTTTGTCAGAAAGTGAATTTGAAAATGGGAAATTTGTCAAATATGTAAGAGGAACAATATGCATGGTCTAAAAATAATATATTTCACACAATACATTATGTATAAGTAGACAAAGAGGGAATTAATAAAGTACAGAAAATTAAAGTGTTTGATAATGAAGAGAGTATATGTAATAGTGATCATAATTTCTTTATAATAGAAATGGTTAGTAATATGATGGAAACTTGTAATAAAAGTAGAAAGGATAGTGAAAGATATGAATGGAGAATGAATGATAAGAATAAGTTAGAAGAATATAAAATAAAAGTTGAAAAAAACCATGGAAGTGTTGGTTAGAGGTGAATATAAGAACTGGTGTGGAGAAATAGAAAAAGTGGCAAAGAGGGTTTTAAAGATGAGAATATTCAGAAGAATAAAAGTAATAGGAAAGTGAGAGGAAAAGTGTAAAAGAGGGGGGAAGCATGCAGAGAATATAAGTGTGCTATTAAGAACAAGAAAAGTGAAAAAGAAATTAATGTTAAATGGGAAAAGTATTTAGAAAAAAAGAAGTTGGCCAAAGTAGATAATTATAAAGAGAGAGATAACAAGATTGAATAGTAAATTGTTTAAAAATAAAAGTGGAACAGATGGGAATAAAAAATTTTGGAAATACTTTAAAAGAAATTAAGGGAAGAAAAAAAATAGTACTACCAAATGATGAGAAAATAAAGAATAGTTCTAGAGAAGAATTAGAGAGAATCATAAAAAGATGTGTAATGGATATAGAAAAGATGGTAGATGTGAAGGACAGGGTGCTAACCAACATAAAGGCATATAGTAATTAAAGTTTTTCTTATCTAAATTTAAACGTTATTTACGAGTATTATAAACAAAATTAATTATTTTCTGATGATCGTAATCATCCGAAGAAAAAAATTATCTATAGTGAAGTATAATATTCACAACTAAGAAAATTGATCAATCTTATACTAACAATCATAAACTTGTTTCAAATCAATAATATTCAATTGTCAACTTAACGAAAGACTAATATACTTGCATTATTGAGATATGATAAAAAAAAAACTAAACTTATCCATATAAGGAAATTAATTACACCCATATAAAATGTTATACTAATATTAAATTATAACAATATGACTAAGTCATCCAATATTTAAATCTAACAATTATTTTACAATAAGCATACATGTTTCTAAATATAAAATTGAATAACACCTGGCTTATTGAATATGATTAAAGTTCTCATATATTACTATAAATCTTTTGTGCTGCAGACTTTTGTATTTAATGGTTCAGTTGAATGACTATGTATGTTTATTTGAAGATTCATGTCATTTATTTATTTCTATTTGCAATTAGGGCAAGAGAGCTGTTTCAGTGTGGAGATGTTCTTTGGCAAAATCAGAAGGTCAGTCTTGTTAGTGGCTTATATCATGCTGATGAATGGAGTTGCGCTGTTCATTGTAGGGTTAATGCATTAGCAATACAGGTACAATTACTGAAGAGATTGATTCTTTCATTTGTAGTGATTGGCCCCATTAATTAGCTGCATTTCATATTATAACTGTGGGAAATCTCTGCAGATTATTACTTTGAACAAATTGAATATCAACAAGTGGAAAGGTAGTTGGAAGCATACAATAGAACAAGTTTCCTCATAAGTAATAAAGTAAATAACTTAAGTAACCTTTGTATCTTGGTGAGTTTTATATGGCTACAGTTCCTATGTTTTTCTGAAAAACTTCTAGAACTAAGCATTAATCAGATAACTCCAGATAAGCCAGCATTTCTAATCATTAATTACATTCCACACTAACTGCTTCACGGAATTTTACTTCGACAATATCCACTGTCAGAAAATTACTTAGTTTTTTAATTAAAACAATAAAAAAAAGATTCCAAACACTAAGCATTGTCTGAAATGAAAAAAAAAAAATCTTATACAAAGACAAGCTACTTTTCTCTTTAAAATTCATTTTCTCTTTTTTAAACTAAAGTCATAACATTAACTTGCGTTACAGAATGTTACATATTCACGTGTTATATAATGCACTCACTAATATACAAGCTAAATAAAAATACAAATTAGTCAAGCGTTGATAGCCGAGAGGTCATCGCAGCCGCGTTGCAAGCAGAGTAGTTGTTTGCAGACGGTTGTGGGTTCGCCTCTCGGCCAATGCTATGGCATATGGGGGAAAATTAATTATAATTTTAACCTTTTATTGAACCGATCGATATTCCCAACTTTATATATCTATTTTGAGATCAGGTGAAGTGTACCAATAAAGTTCAAAATTTTTCTAAAAACATTCATGATTTAATGTAAGATGATGGAAATAGTCCAACATAAAGTTATCAACAACAAAAAAGGAATCTATTAATATCAATAAATGTTTTAATAAACAAATATCAGTGTCGTACAATTGAATGTGAAATTATAATTGTACTTACTGGCACTATTATTATTTCCCCCTTGCATTTAACAGCAAACAATAAATTTAAAAAGATGATCAAAGAGGGTACCTTAAAATAACCAGAATTGTTGTCTGGAAGGTGATCTGGTTGAAATATATACTTCTGTTGCTAGATGCCTCATAGACCCCCTCCCCCCTATATCAATATGCCAATGGCTGTTATTGAGTGAAGTCATGTTATGTTAGAACATTGCAAATGATTTTGTTAAATGTGTCGTGCTTATTTGTCAATTTGCATAATGGTGAAAAGTTGGAACACCATGAAATTCTGTTTTCCATTAGGAAAAATGGCAGACAAAATAATTGTAATGCTTGAAACAGCTTACAAGCAAGCTGCTATGGTGAGAACACACGTTTATGAGTGGTTTAATGGAAGTGTCAAATTCATCTTGTCTCAAAACAGTGTGGTCAAGATGCTTTTGCTCTTATTTTGGATGTAAATGACCTTCACTCAGAATTTATTCATAATGTCAAAACATTTAAAATCTATAAATTCTACCCCATTTGTGTGATGCTGTTAAACAAAACCATCCCATTTTTGGCTAAATAAAAGTGCAAGATTCACCATAGCAACACACCAGTGCACAAAGCCTTGAGTGTGAAACAATTTTTATTTAAATTCAGCATGACCCAGCTTGTCCATGAGCCATATTTTCTTGATCTTGCTATGTGGAATTTCTTTTTATTCTCTTAAATGGAAAAAATTTCAAAAACATTATTTTTATACATTTAGAATTGTTGAAGAAAAAATTAGGCAGGCGTCATTTTGCATTAAATGGACTACAGTTTGAAAGAGTTGTACCTTAGTTATTTTGACAAATAGATGGATACTCAATGATCAGATTTGTTGTCAAGTGCATAACGCAAAGTCTTTTCAGCATAGTCATGAAATTTACATTTTGTTGTGCACAATATAAGTTGAATTCTAAAAATAAATACATTTAGACACATTGGTTTGGGATGATAATATTGTGGATAGATAAATCAATCACTACTGAGTTGTGATGTTATTATGGTATTTTATATTTAAAAGATATATTACATGAGTTGAAATGTGTGTAAGAATGTAATTAATTTATAGGGTTCAACATATAAAGCATAGTAAAGAAAAAAAGTTGTTCATTTTGTTTGGTCTGAGATATTAAATTGAGGAATAGGAAAATCATATTTTTTCTCTTTTAAAATAAAGTCATAAATACAAATCTGATATAAATTATGAAAAATGAGAAAGAGTTAGATATGGTAGGGCAGGGAAGAGAAGCTAATAAAGTATCTGTCGCATCAAAAATTGATCAAAATGATTCTATAATGGCAATGCTATAAAGCTTAATAGTAGCAAGGAAACAAAACCACCAAGAAAAATAATCAAGAAATACTTAAACAAAAATTGCAGCAAGAATTAAAACGAAGTTAGAATCCCCTTAAATTAGAAATGAAACAAAAGTAAGAAAAATGTGACAAGAATCAAGAAATAGTTAAACAAGAATTGAAACAAGGTTAGGAAGCCCTTAAACTAGACATAAAACAATATGACAAAAATCAAATGGAAATAAAGCAAAGCCAAGAAAGATTATCAAGAGATTTAATGAATAAGCTCAATGAAAGTCAAGAAATGCTGCAATAAAAATTGAAACAAGGCTGGAAAATGTTAATCATCAGGATAGGAGAGGATCAATATAAGTTAGAGAATAGGTTGAAACAAAAGATCAAGCATGTGCAAACAGAGTTAGTTCATAAAATAAAAATGGGACAGGAGCAATGAATAAGATCAATGAAAGTCAAGAAATGCTGCAATAAAAATTGAAACAAGGCTGGAAAATGTTAATCATCAGGATAGGAGAGGATCAATATAAGTTAGAGAATAGGTTGAAACAAAAGATCAAGCGTGTGCAAACAGAGTTAGTTCATAAAATAAAAATGGGACAGGAGCAAATACATAACTTGAAAGTTTAATGACTAGAGAGTAAGATGAAAGAAACTCAAAATCAAGTGCAAATAAAAATCCATAAATTAGATGATAGTATAGAAAAAAAGCAAAATTGGACTCAAGAGATGGAAACTAGAACTGAAAAATATAGATTGGAATACCAGGAGAGGTAGCATTCCAGAAACTAGGTTAAATGAATATCAACAAATTAATAAAAAGATGGAAAAGTTACAGAATAAACAGGAGCAGGAAATCAAAGTTTTAAAAACTCAGATGAAAGAGTTATGTGTATTATATTAGACAAGATGCCATACAAAATAAATGACCACATTTCCTTAAAGGGTAATTCCATCACAAGTTTAAATAATGGTGACAGATGTAAGATTTTATCATTAGAGTAATATCTTAAAAATCTACATGGTTTTATCAATATAAAGTATGGAATTGCGAATGTAGTTTACTGGAAACACAAGAATTTGTCTCAATTACTGTGTAAGGCCAGTAATATGTATGGGATTTGTGAGATTAGTGATTTAGAATATAGTTTAGAGGAAGACCATGGCCAAATACGTCAATCATTGTGGAAATATACAATTTATGATGAGTATATCCGTAATTTTATCTGGTATAAAAAATCAACATTTATCAGAAATAAAAGAGTTGATTTTGTTGATCAAAATGTATGCAACCTATATAATATTCTAAACTTATTTGTCAAACATCCAGTTATGATGAAATGTAAAGTACAAATCAGTATAATTGTTATGGGATATTTACCTTGTTAATTATAGTCTGTTTAAAAAAAGTACAAGACATAATAACTGCACATAATCATTGACTTCATTGTTGTGGTTGTTTAGTTTTAATTAACCAAGAATTATTCATAGAATGTTTGGTTGGTCACGATGACCCTATGTTAATTTGTTTTGGATTTTCTTTATTTTTTATTAAGGGTAGGAATATGTGATGCATACATGTTGCCATCTATAGTTTCTTTGTAGTGTATAAATAGCTAAATAAAGAAAACAATTAAAGATTATCTATTTAATAAAAAAAAAATATTTATTGTTTTGAATAAATCTGGAATAAATGAGCCATTTATTTATTAAATTTAAAGAATGAAATATTTTGTTAAAATTATTATTGAATGATAACAATGCCTTATTAGAATTAGAAGAGAATCACATGATCACAAGTCAATGTTTAAAAGAGCATTGGTGGTCTAGTGATTAGTATAGCTGCCTTCCAAGCAGGTGGCCCAGGTTCACTTCCCGGTCAATGCATTTGACACATGAAAAAAAGGAAAGGATTATGTTTTGTATTAATGATAGCTACAGAAACAATTTTGGCAAGAAGACACTTTCTTTTGCTTAATGTGTTCATCTTACCTTACTTTTATAAATACATTTAGAACACACAGCAAAGAAATATGCACTGTAAGTATGACAACTTAGAAAGAGAGAGCATGAGCTCTCCTTTCATTTGGTATCTTTATGATTAAAAGAAAATGAATATCACAAATGCTATGCCAACTGCCATAGAGCTAAAATAATTGAATTCACCTGGATTGTAATATTAACAGGAATAATAATTAAATATCATATATTCATTCAAATTACATATGGATCCCTATGTTTGTGTTTTTTCTAGCAGAAAGGTACCAAAGGTAATATCATTGACCAATGGAATATCAGCTGAAGTCATATACATGCAAAAATAATAATGTCAGATACGTTTCATTAAAAAAAATGGTTAAAACAAAGCATAATAATAATTTTAATGACAAACATTTATTAGTTTTTTTACTATTAATAATTTCCATTAGGATTCATTATCATTTAAACGATATGAGAAATATACATTTAAAAAAGTAACAATATTAAAACTTTTATTGCATGTTTAAAGAGTTTATCTTTAATCCTTTTATGACTGCATTGCAATCTTAAAAAAGAGGAGAAGAGGTAAATTATAAAATATATGATAGGATATTAGATTGCAGTTGGTAAATTACAGTTATAATCTTTATTTTATCCACTGCAATAAGTTAATGTTTATTTCAATAAATTTATATTATTATTAAGCTAAGACCTTTGATTTACCTATTTGCATCAATAATTATAAAATTATTTTATTACACAATTTATTTTACAATTAAGACCATTCATGGAATGTCCCATACTATACTTTATCATCAAATTAGTCATCACTTACTGAATGTATCTTCTTTGCCAAGTAAGCTACTCATTTTTGGACTGTTGGTACCTTACAAAATTCATGAGTCTATTGTAAATACAAATTTAAACTTCCCATAAAGCCAGTTATGAATCAACATATTTATTCATTTATTTCACTTAGATATTTTAGTTGCATAAGTACAACATTTATGTAATATATTTTAGAGTGCCCAAATATTCAGTGTATAAGTGTAGAAAACTACTTGGTTCATGATTTATGTATATGTGGTTGCCCAAATCTACGAGGCATGTGTAGGCCCATGTTTAGTCACAATATTTTATTATATTCATAATTATCCAAAATTTGCATATTCATGAATCTGCAAAACATTCAATGAACAATACTTATTTTACCATTACATTTTGGCAGTCTTTATTAATTTTCCTTTACAAGTGGCTCATTCAAAAAGAAATATTGCTATTTATGAGACAATGTTGCATCCTTAGCCTTGTTCTCATACATTTTAGAATAGTTTCCTTCACAATATATATAAATTACTATTATAAATATTGAAAACACTTCTTTTATGCACTTTATATAATGCAAATACCATTATATATATATCTTGCAAAACAGCTGACAGTTTCGACTGTTCAACAGTCTTTCTCAGAGCTGAATAAAATGCATAAAAATGTTTTCGTTATTTAAATTAGCAAAGAGAAACAAATAAGAGAGATGCAACACAATGAAAAATCTTTTCAGTATAAGAAAAGTAAATATTTATTCAGAGAAAGCAACAACAAAAAAAAACCCAACAAATATAAAGTTAAAAATACTATTAGTAAATAAACACATCAAATGAGATTTCATTTCCTATCCATATAAAAAAATGCAACAGTATATTACAAAATTCAATATATAATGCAAAATATAAATCACAACATTCACAAATTCAAAATATAATTTAAAATAGTAGAAAAAAAATGCTGTTGAATATCATAGTTCATAACATCAAAAACAAAAAAAATACTAAAGTAGTTATCATACAGTCTATTACACAAAACTGGGCATAAGAGAGCAAATTAGTATGTCAATAGTTCAATATTGGTAAGTATCCAAATGTGCGAAGAAAACTGAAATGAGTTTTAGTTAATTATATCGAACAATTCCATAATAAGATTTAAGTTTTGATATCTTGAAGTACTAACTAAACTCACAACTAATAGCATTCTTTCTAATAAATTGACAAACATCACAGAGAAGAGAAAAATTGGTTCATTTTCTAACCACCCAGCAGTACAAACTTATTGTATCATTACTAGCACACTCCACTCATAGAGGGTTTTCCCCAATTTTAGGATCACAACATTTATTTACTTTTTACTCTGTTATTTCTACAGTGTTTTCCTTTTTTTTTTTTTTTGTCATAACCTGACATCTCAGAAACATGGTAACTAAACCGTAATAAAATAATAAAAATTAAAGTCATACATAAAGCTCTCACCACTACTTTCATTTTAGCAGCTATGAGGAGTTTGGTATTTTTATCACCAGCACTGTAATCATTGGACATAAGGGTTTTTTTTTATGGATATTAATTTTTTTGTTGTTATTTAAACAAGCAACATCACCAATCATTATTACTTTAATTTCATAAACTAGTCATAATATAGCATGGTTTTTATAATATATTTTTATCTATATATTATATAAATCATATACATACACAATAGATCTCACTGAAAGGATGACTGGTTCTATTTCCAAGCTTCCTGCAATACCATTTCTGAATCAAAGTATGTGTTAGGGAAAGATGTAATTTAGTTACCATAAAAAATTTAAGGTGGCAGTATATCTGTATTATGACTTACATTGTGAAATGCCATAGTGTGTTTCATATATTCATGAACATCTTCAATGATCTATCTGCAATCATAGAATTCTGCAAACTACTTGAAAACTTTTTGCAACTCAGGGCTTCTCTCCCATATACAATTTGAATCATTTCAAAATTTTAGTAGCAGTTTTGCATAATTTAAAGGGTACATTTCTCATTATAACTTGTAATCCAGAATACTAGTGCCTTAAAATTTTGTGGTGAATAGTTAAACTACGTCACTATGTAACACACGTGTTGAATCCCAGATGGCGCTACAGGCAACTAGAGAGAGAGAGAGAGAACTGATTATCAACCATCTTTTAATCGAACATACATAGTGAACATTTTAAAATCTTATTCAAAAATGTACCTATGATGGATCAAAATTTTTATTTTTGTGGATATAATTTTTCATATACATATTTTTTAGACTTATCTATTTTTTAAATTATTTTCCCTGTTTGGTATTCTTAAGCTACATTCATTGTTTGTAAGCTATTATTTATGAAACTGGAGGGGTTTTTTTGGGGGGGGATGGGGGGAGGATGGCTAAGGTATTTAATTATTTTTTTCCACGTCTGATTTAATCTCATAAATTTAGAGTACCTATAACGTAATGTATACTTAAATTGTATTTAGAATTATAATCAATATATAGTCAACTAAATTTAATTTAAAACTAAAACTAATAGCTCATTTCATAACTTGTTTTAATACACCATTTACACAGTTAATCTGAACGTTATAATTACTATTATCCTTTTTTATCAGTGGAAAATGTGAAGGGTGAATGATGATTCCATTTTTCAATTCTATTCCCTTTCCCCGGATCCAATCATTACTGCCAAAGTTTCTAAAGTTGACTTATTTGTTGGGGTGATTATTAGTCAGGGGAAAATACATGAATTATATATATTAAAATATACACCGCACCCTCAAACATCTAGAAACATGAAAATAATTCACAATTTAATAATACAATAATGAAGTTTCGGTTAATGGCTTAAGACTTATTAACACTATCATTTGTAATTTTATATTTACGTTTTTTTAAAAAAGAGAATAAAATTAATAAACTAAATTACTGTAAATCTTCTTTACTCTCAAGAACTAGACGAAACTCATAATAAACACTTAGTTCATTTTATATATTAAATAAATAAAATGTATATTAAAACCAAAACACTTCATATACAAATCATAAAGAAAATAAGCATAATTCAAAAATAGAGAGAGGGGAAGATTTCATAAAAAAGACTAAATATGCTGACAATTCTCAAAAGGAAAGAAGTGACATCAAAGAAATGTGGCTTTTAGCTGCTCCAGCTATTAACAAACAAAAGATCTAAGCATTATGAGAATTTACCTTCTTAAATAATGATTGAAAATTTTCCTTAGGCGAAGTTGTTTATTTACTTAATTATAGCAATTTTTTTTTTTTTTTCACATAGCTATACAAATTATTTAATTACTTTAAACAACTATTTTAAAATAATAATAATAATGATAAAAAGTGAAAATAAAAAGATTCTGATTTCAGTTTCTCTTTGAAGCTAGCTGAAAATATTGTTTTATAGATATATTTAACAATATAAATAGCGAGTAATTTAGAATTTATATTTATTACATTAAGGAATTATACTAGAGGTCAAAAAAATTATATCTAATTATCAGTATTCTTTTCGATTACTATTATTTACTTCCTTTCTCTCTCACGTGCACATACATACATACAGACATATATACGTATAAGTTTTCTCTCCAACTATGATTACATGATGAGTAGAACTGGATTAAATTTGGTCATCCTGCAAGGGATTGATAGTGCTTGAAAATGATGATAATGATTCATATTGTATCATTTTAACAAGTAAGAACTTTCTAAAATAAATTTCCGAATGTACATTCAATGTAAAAAATCTTTATTCTGAAAGTAAATCATATATATGTGAAATGTGGATCTTTTTTCCCCATATGTCATAGCATCGACCGGAGGCGAACCCACCACAACCGTCTGCAACCAACTGCTTGCTTGCAAGGCTGCTGCACTGACCTCTCGGCTAATTGGATTACAAAAGGCATAATTTTTACACAAATATATTCATTAAATTAATGCGAAAATACTGAAACCTTCAAGGATCTTACATGTAAAATAACTGTCAGCAAACGTAAATGTAGAATGAGTCCATCTACACTTTAGCTTTGATTATGTAAGTATACTATCTACTGATGTATTTACACGTTCTAGAGCGGGGGTGGGCAACCTTTTTAGCAAAAGAGCGGAATGAAATTTTCTAAACATGACGCGGGCCGGAATAGATTGAGCGATTTAACAAAAAATTCAGACGCTAAAAAATGTTAAATTATTTGAATTACCAACTTATTAACTGTTACATTTTCATTTACCATTGGCAAACTTCCTTCACTCACCATTTTGATGCCATCCATTTCAGATAATACACTAATGATTATTACTAATCATTTTCGAAACTAGAGATTATCTCTAGCACAGATATAAACTTTAAATCTCAGTTTTAAAGATTAATATAAAATTCTAAGTACAAAATTTAATGACCTAAATAGGAATCGGTTATAAATAAAAACTAAAATTTGTAACAAACATTGTTATTGTCATGATAACAAAGGAAATACAGAAAACTTATTGTTCCAGTTTATCCAAACCTTTGAACACTTTTTAGTCAAAATCTTTTATTGTACATATATATACATACACCTATGTTTCGACTGCCTAAACGTAGGTGTATGTGTATAATAATGTACAATAAAAGGTTTTTGCTAAAAAGTGTTCAACGTGGTTTGGATAAATTGGATTTATATAAGACAGCAAAAATAAAGGAAAGGGTAATTTTGGTAATATTTCTGGAAAACTTATTGTTATAAAAACTTTAATGTGAAGGATTGAATTTGGAATATCCCTGATTTATGAATGCATCAAAATTGGTATTCAATTCACAAGTGACTATTCAAATAGAACAGCATCTATATTTCCATCCATTATTCATGATCTGATTATGCTTTTTCTATTTTTTATTTTAAAAAATGTAGTTTCATCTATGTATGTCAAGTCAAAGAACCCCAACTATTTCTATGTAATATCCAGGATATTTTTAAACATTTCTGGATTTAAAGAGACATAAAAGTTCATTAGTGTTTTTTTGGCAAATTGGTTCTTCAATATTAAATTTGACTGCAAATTTATCAATTCCAACTGGACACAAGGTGGTGTGTCATTGATATTGCAAGTAAATGAAGGGTAGATAAGGCAATCCACACAGTAATGCCACCCTGTCCCAACCAGAGTAATCAATGGATGCCAGAAAGCTTGTGCATAAAATCTCTATCTAATGCCTACTCATCCAATATCCCCAGACTAGTTTCTGACTTGTGCCTTCTGGCATCCATTGATTACTCTGTCCCAACCAGAATAATCAATGGATGCCAGAAGGCTTGTGCATAAAATCCCAATCTAATGCCTACTCATCCAATATCCCCAGACTAATTTCTGGCTTGTGCCTTCTGGCATCCATTGATTACTCTGTCCCAACCAGAGTAATCAATGGATGCCAGAAGGTTTGTGCATAAAATCCCTATCTAATGCCTACTCATCCAATATCCCCAGACTAGTTTCTGGCTTGTGCCTACTGGCATCCATTGATTACTCTGGTTGGCACAGGGTGGCACTATTGTATGGAGAGTTTTGCCTTGTTTATAAACAATTATGTGTTAGTATAAGAGATGGTGATCATGTGATGTTAAAGGAATGGTATGTTTACTAAAGATATATTTTTAGAATTTTGTAAAACTTTTCAGTACTTTAGTATTTTCTGATAATTTCACTGAATAAGTCACATATTATTGCTTTATATTTCTTAAAAGCAACATATTTTAAGTTATTTTCTCTCTTTTTTGCAAGACTGAAAAGCAAGTTAACTGTTCCTTTTGAAATTGTTGCGACAATAACTTTAGTTTTGTCATAAATAACTTGGCATTTGTATACATAAAAATAAATAATTCTTTTCCTTGTAAGATAAATTTAATTCATATGTTAATGTATCAACAGAGATGAGAAAGTCATTCAGCCGTTGTTCATCTTTTAATTCACAAAATGTATAAACTTGTCTTTCACATTTAACAAGTTAACAATTCCATCACACAAATTATAAAATCATCTTATGTTCATATAGTAATGGTATATTGATAAAGTCATATTCAATTTCGTTCAAAAATGTTAAGAGATGTTGGTGGTTTAAAGCTCTTCCATCAATAACTTTCTTACAACTAACACAACATACTTCAGTTTTGGAGAAGATTTGCAAAGAAATTCTTGATGAATAATACAATTTAAGAAAATTATTTGTTGTTGTTTTTTTTTTGGAGTATGCTTGATTTCATCACTTATTCTTTTTAATAATCCAGTGTTTTTTCCTGTCAAACACAGACACCCAATAGTTGTGATGTTGACAATTTTGTCCCACTTTATATTATGTTTTTACAAAGCTTCTTAAAGTTCTAGAAATTTTTTTTGCCCGTAGTTGTGTCTTTCATAAGACACGTAGAAACTAATTCCTACATAATTTCAAATCTATTATTTATATCTTGAATAAAAATTAAAAGTTGACCCATATTGTTAATATCACATGACTCACATAGAGCCAATGCATAGTAAGTACACTCTACCAATTTCACTTTGAATTGATCACACAAATTGCTTGAAATACTACAAATGCATCTCACAAGAGTGCTTCATGAGAGACCAATTTTTTCAAACTTTATCAGGATAAAATAACTCAGCAATGTCCATCAAGCATTATCTTACAAATTCCCAGTGACAAAACGATTTGCATTGTTTTGCAACTTTAGGTGAAACAATGTAACTAGTTCTTGTCAAAATTCTATCAGTATTTGACAGATTTTTCAAAGTGTTTTGTTGTTTATACAAACTACTCTGTAGTTTTTCTACTTCAAATTTCCATTTGTTCCAGAGGAAATAGCTTAAATTTATCAAAATGTTTTGTTGAAAAATGCCTTTTTAAATTATATTCTTTAAAAAACAGAAATGTTTTGTTACAGCTTTATTGTCTATATTTGCAATTGAATATTTGAATGTCCAATTACCGTCCAAAATGCAGCATTTGGCATCAATTTATCTTTTCTTTAATTGGTTCATTTTATGAGCTATAGATTATATTAAATTAAAAATTGTAATAATTAAAAAAGACATAAACTTACTTATAAAATACCATGCAACAATATTTTTTTTCCAATAAAAAGTCAATGAAACCCAAAGGAACTTTGTTCAATCAATGCTAAAATATTAAGGAAATAATACACCTCAATGTGTGTGTAATGTCACCTGGTTAACTGTACACCACACTGTTGCACCTAATAATTTATGACCTACAATTCAACAAATAAATAAGCGCATATCTTTGCTACTTGCAGTGCATAGTATTGTAGTGATGTAAAATCAAAGTTACCTTATTCCTGCCATTCCTGTATCGTGAACATACAAATGTGTCATTGTAACTTCGTCAAAACGTTAATTTTGAACCTATATTGTCAGTAAACTTTTTGCACAGACGTTATTGAGGTCACTGCCTCTTTCATTATCACCATTAACTATACAAAAGTCAGTGATTCTCTAGTCTCCTAACAAATGTTATATATGGATTTTGTCTATTTATACATTTATGCAGCAAGCCGGGTTCAACATCGTCATGAAATGGATGCAGCACATGGGGCAGCGGTTGCCACCCCTGCTCTAGAGCATGATTTATACATACTAACATAATTTCAAGATGATTCTAAGCCATTCTGAAATCACTAACTAATCAAAGGAAAAGCTCAACTTCATATTTAACAATCTCTTAATGTTAATCGTCAGTTAATAGTGTAAATATAACTTTTTGATAACTCAAATATATATGAAATTAATGAGAGAGTACTAAAAACCTCCAGGGAGCTATATATAAACTAAGTGTCACCAAATGTAAATATACAATGAGCCCACCTACAATTTAACTTTGATGGTATATAAACAGATCATCTACTGACATACATCCAGAGCATGATTTAATTTTAAAATAAAAAATATTAAACATCATTAAGATGAGTTAATTATTTTCTAAATAATGAAAGTAAATATGTTACATCTCAAATAATATATATATAATTTCACTTATACTTCTAACCAAGCATATCTTGGGAAATGATTTGCAAGTTCTAATGCCAATGCATAAGAATATTTCTGAAAATTAGAAATATCAACTGTTAATCCTGTCTTTCTTAATAGTTTTCATTACCACATACCGTACATTTTACAAATAAATGAACATTTCTGTGTGGAATCTATTAATGATATTACAATCTTGAAATACATGTTTTCTATTAATCAATATACAATCCAATTCTACTATGCCTTCATTTGGATGCTTCGACATCTGAACATTTTCATAACGATATTCATTGTATACAATTATTCTGGGAACTATACGAATTTATATCCTATTGTATTTTTATCACGGTAACTAAATTTATCCATAGCACTTTCATCTTTCAGTCACTTGCCAGTTTCAGCATGGTAGTCTCCCCAAAAAAATTTAACTGGATTATTTTCAATGGCATTTTAGTTCCAGTTCTGTCATTAATTAAATGCAAAATCGAACAGGTGTTACTGATTGACCTAGGAGATGATGGAAAACACTGAAATGCAGAAAGATTTATATCATCACCGAGTATCGTTATTTAGGATGGGAAAAAAAGCAACCAAGTTTTAAGTTATGAAGAGAGTGACTTGAGTTCGATGAAAACATTTTTACACTGGAAAAAAACTGAAAATTTATTTTGTCGAAAGACACAGCGGGGTTACAATAAAATTTACAAAGATAATAATACACAGAGATCTATAACAAGATAGAGGAAAAATCAAACAATACTGCCAAACGATCAGGACATAATAATAATTTGGAATAAATTATTGAGGAGAATTTTTACTTTATCAAATATTTATGAGACTTAACCTTCCATCAAATCATATTCTCTGAGTACAACAAGTTTGTGACTAAAAAAATTATCTTTCCTACTAAAGTTTCTTATCTCATATTTCAAAATAAACACTATTCTTGTAATGACTTCTAATAGCATAATTTATAAAAAATTACATGAAACAAAATATCAGTAAGATGTGATCTTCTTCTAGCACAAAGAATAAATAAGAAATTCTTATCCTACACTAGTAATACTTCATAACATGGCAAAGAAAATTAAGTAAATCACTGTAAAAACAACAAGAGTAAATGATCTCAGGAGCCCTACTGTAACTCTTATGAAATGCACTAATATGAAGTTGCCTACTAAATAAATGAATATATAAATGCATAAATGGATGGTATCCTGGCCAGCTATAGAAGGCAAACACTTAACTTGAAATGGCTGTGTCCTACTACAAGATAAAAATATTTATCAAATTTATTAAAAAGATATTTACTTAAATATTTGATTGCATAATTAAAATATTCACAATTTAGACTATTTATAGCCTTTTACCCAGGACACCACTCGAGATGGAAAAAAGACATGGGTGCTTTTTATGTGCCTCCATCGTCTCACAAACAATCTTCATAAGTAACTAGATGTAATAGGATCTTAACATAGTTTGCAGCCGGAAATAAGATGGATAATCTTTTGAAATGCCAAACCATCTTTATTTCATATAACACAATCTTCTATCTTAGAAGATAACATATTGAAAATACTTCTTAAATAAAATATTATTTTTGGTATCTGCAAATATGAAATTATCTGTTACAGTGATTTTATCCAGAATCACAATTATATGCATAACTTGATCTTATTTCTGTGGATACAAAAGTACTCTGTATGCCATTAATTGAATGAAAAATAATCAATATTGTGAACCCAGGGCAAGAGAATATAAAAAAATAAATAAACTGAAACTAAATTTATTTTAAATAAATACTCAATAGGTTTATTTACAACATAATATAATAAAATAAAATTTACATAAAACTTGGAAATATTGCCAAGATAACCCTGTTATCAGATATACTTATTTGACTGACAGTATTTAAACAAAGTCTTTTCTTAAAAATAAACTACTAAGGTTTCTTTTGAAAATAAATTATTTTACATGAATCACCATTATTTAACAGCTTATTAAAATGGAGAGTTAACACTAGCTAATTCTTATACACCTCCAATATAAGTAATTCCTCAAACAATTTTGGGCATCATAAAATTTAGATGCTTTACATTAGATTAATCATTAACTTATTAACTAACATATAATTTCTCTTTATTTATTTTCTTCTAAAATAAAACATTATAAAATGAGTAACCAGTATTAATGAACTGATCTGCTAATACTTGATATTATCAGCTAAACAACTTTAAGCAATGGCTGGTATATCCAAAATAAATCTCAAATTACAAGTAAATATTCTACTATTGCTTAGAATTTTGATCTAATCAATAACTAAATGAATGAATGAAATGTATGAGCCATTCGCCAGAAGTCATTTGCGCACATAAAATTAAGAAATTACTGTCATACGTTCTAGATGAATACAGCAATTACGTAGCATATACGGATTGCACTTACTGGCCATATGCTTACAAATTAAACATTTAAAATTACTAAATGTTGTTGGTTGATTTATGGATGATTCTAGTATCATGATAGCACAAAACCGACATTGTTACACTTTTAAGCACTAAAATAATTGAGTGCAACCTGAAGAAACTAACTCCTTCAAACTAGCTTATCTTGTCATCACATATCAAAAAACACAAAACAACCTCACCTACGATGATGGAAAAATAGCTTTAAACACATCATGAGTGATAGACCAAACATAGGCTCCGCAGAGCAAATTTGCATAAATCAATGAATATATCATAAGAATGGTGGCTTCCAAACACCTACATGTGAGGCAAAAGAGGATGCCTGGACTTTGTCACAGTGCATCAGGAAATACGAAAAGACATACCAAGAAATATAGGAGCCTCTCCAGGGATCTAGGTACCTTATAAGTATGTGATAATAATCACTGGACATAATCACTATCACCTCATGGAACAGAATATAATAAAGACGGGGAACTTGTCCACTCTATCAAGCACAATAATAAATATAAGCAATCAGGCCTTACATTATGAGGCCAAGCAATACTATAACTATACAAACATCACTATAACTAACTAAAGTCATATTCTAAATTTTAATCATAATAAACTATAAGCAATGTCTGAACCAACGATTGCAATTTGAGTCAAACGACTGAAAAATTAATAAAGAAACTTAATAGCATATGAAATTTTTGGCACAAAGCAATAATGCACACATGTATGGAACACCAAATATCAAAATTATTATAACAAGTGGACATGAGTAATAATATGAATAAAAGTGTGAGAATAATAATTCTCAATGTATAAAAATATTAGTGATTATAATTACTATTGCATTTATGCAAAAACATGAAAGAAAAACTTCTGGTAATTGCTTTGGCTGTTTAACACATAACTGAGTAAAATACCATACATTTAAAATAGTTATTGTGAGAGATGAAAATCTCCACTGACTCAAAATAAATAAAGTATAGTTTAACTTATCAAGCACACATTCCCCAATAAAATTAAATTACATATAAATTAATTACCAAAATTCCAAAAGAAAATATTGCATAAAATATTTTTACCAATATAAAAATAAAACACCTTAGTTCATAAGCGAGCTTTCTTCACAATGAGCTGTCTGTTAAGTGCACATAATATTAATTCGATAGTCAAGTGTTCTGCGAAGCTTCTAGTCAAAACTATTATTTTAAACATGGCAAAAGAATTTCCAAAATGACATATATAACAGTTCTTATATCTAGTTTAGTTCTAAAATATAAGCAGTAAAATAAATGAAAATAAACAATCGTGACTAGGGAAATGACAACATTGTAATACAATAACACTTTCCAGCTGATAGAAAATTTTTGTGATCCTGCAAGTTGATTTAATTAATAATGTAGCTTCATTTTTACACTTTTCAGAAGCATATTTTAAGCATTTTTTTAAAACATTTATGTAAAAGAATGAGATGTTTCCAGGTTATTACTTAATACATTTCCTTAATAAAATCCACAAAGCATTTTGTTAGCAGAGAATAATTCAGCATATCAGAACGTCTTTAGAAATATTTCTAACTTCATGGCATATATTGATGAATTATTATGTTCACATTTTCTTTTAATAGCAAATTATATTTCTTCAAAATTTGAATTTAAAAATTACAGCATAGCAAACATTTAAAATTATTTTAATTCATCCAGTATATGTTTCCTTTTCATATATAAAGAACTATTTTTAAAGCAGATTAATTCTTTAAACATTTCTAGAATTATTCTTTAAACAGTTCCAGTAGCAATTAATAATTTTGGTTATGAAATGGGCAAATTAATATAATGCATTTTAAACTTTAAATATACAGCTTAAATAGTCTATGCATTTCAATTTTCTCCTTTTAAAACTTCTCCCATTCATGAGATAACTACAGCAAATAAGAACTCGAAAATTGTTCTGCATAATTTCAATAATATTCATAAATAAACATAACAACAGTTTTTCATTAAAACTTATTCGGAAGTTAATCTTATTCAATTGACTTATAATAATGACAAAACTCCTCCATAGCATTTTTTTTATAATTAAAAAAGCTTAATTCCAATTCAGTAACAAAAAGTAAGGGTTACCTGAAAATTTACTCAAAGTCCATTGTAGACTCGATAATTACTAAGTTTAAATTAAACACTTTTAAGAAAATAATAAAATTATAAAAAATTAATACTTTACAATTTTAACTTGTGCCAGGACATCAGAGAGAATTCAAGCCACCCCAGAAAACCCAGAAAAGAAAGAATGAGCAATTAAAAACAACCAAACTTCTCTTTTTATAGTATTTTTAAAATTACTCCCCCCCCCCCTTTTAGCTGTCAATTTCTTAAAAATACTCAATAAATAAAGACTGTTATTTTTACCGTATATATATATATATATATTTTAAAACTCAATCATAAGATAAGTCAATCAATTGAGGACATCATTTTAATCTAGATGTTTCAAAAATGGCATGTGATTTAATGAACTTAATTTAGAAGAAAGTTAATAAAGTTTTCTTATAAATATAAAAAAAATGTATAAAAGAAAATAATCACCAGTTATTTATCTACTGATTGAACTACCTTAGAACATTTATTTACTAAAGTTTAAATTAATAACTATTTTATTCATTAACTACTTTAACCAATATTATAATTATTTATTAATATATATATATATATTTTAAATGAGTGCAAAGAACTAAAAAATAAACCATTTAATTAATTGTAAAACATAATTTCCCTGTATTCTGAAACAGTAAGATTCGAGTTTAAATCTTAGTTTCACCTCAGTATATTTTTGTTCTATTGTCTTCTACCCACTCCTCCATCCCACCTAAATTTAAACCCTCAATATTGGACAGTGTGCGTATAATGGTACTAGATATATATAAACGCTTGTTAAATACATATGTACACACATACTCTTAATATCAGATAAATATTAGATTAAACAACGCATTTTAAATAATTTATTTAAATTTATAATATTTAATATTTCTTTGTGTTAATAATTAGTAGGTCAATTTTATTTGTAACATTTTAATTTGTAAATTCTAAAACCTGTTTTTAACTTTTAGTGTATAAATTTATAAAAATAGACATTCCCCTGCTTAAGTAATGATGCAATGTCATAGTGGGTGGGGAGAGACAAAAGAATACTGAGAAATCCCTAAAAGCTTTTTAATTAGTTAAAAAAAGCCGTATGCATTATAATCAGGTCAGAAGTAAAATACAAAATAAAGTTTTAAGCAAAAATTCTCGGATTGAAAGTACAAACCAAACATGTGCTTCTAATGCATCAAACTACTTGCGAGTATTACTTGGTGGACCTGAAAGAAAATAATTATGTAATGTCAGATGCATCCACAAGATAAGGGAAGAGAAAGGAAAACAGCATATAATGTCAGATCTTTATATTTGTCTGGTTGGGCTTGCTCTTTCCTTTGTTGGTTTTGTGAAAAGGTTTTCTTATCTTTCCTTTTCACTTTGTGCATTTGCTGAAATATTATTATTAAATTATGCTGTTCATATTATATTTTGCCATGATCAAGGAGTAGGCATGCTGTTCTCCTCTGGAGAATGAAAAATGCACTGGATTCCCGGTGTACTAGAAAATAAACTGAATTATTACTAAATCCATATGCTGTTGCCTGATCAAAATGCTGCTATTAACATGAAATGAGCTGTTGAAGAAAAACTGCTGCTTAATATTCAATGGACCAAAAATGATCACTTAAAAATGTGCACATTCGTCTGAATTCAAAGATAACCGGTACCCAAAATCTCCAAGAACTCTGATTCTTATAACTTTAAAGCTATAGCTTGTATCTTAAATCTGTATATTCATCTATAATTTTCTTACTGTGTAAACTCTTTTGAAACTATAAAAATTAAAACTCTGTAACTCTATTCAATGTTTAATTATAATATACGATCTTTCCCTTTTACCTTGGGTATCCATTTATTATTTTTTATTTATTTATTTATGTAATTAATTTCATGCCTAAAATAAATTCCAATCTAGACTATTAGTTTTATTAAATATTAAATTAGCATTCATAGTCTTCGCCAAAATGCGCGAAATCATTAAAATAATGTAATTACCGTAAATTCATGTTAGGTTGATAAAGCTGCTAGCTTGGGAATTATCTACTCTTATTCATAAATTATTTATTTGTGGATGCGTTCTCATTTTATATTACTATCTCCCACCTTTATTATATTGTATTTAAATAAATTGCCGTGACCATAGAGACGCGTCCTATATTCATAATTAGTTATTAATGTGGGTGTACTATAATTTATTGTGGATGGATATATCAACTTGGCAATAGACATAAAATAGAATTTTGATTTCCTATTTGGTTTATATTTTGATTTACCTATGTTTGACAAACCAATATCTGGTTATTTGAGGGCTTTCAAGTAAATAACTCATAAATGTGGGCCTTAGGAGTGAATCATTTTAAATATAAATATTCCTATGCTCCATAAGCGATAGGTGTTATCATGTAGCGATGCCAAATTCTCTCTTTTAAAGCCATGGTAAATCAACGGATACCTATGCTCAAGGGTATTGTTCCACTCCCATATAGAAAGGCATATTTAGAAGTGCTCCATTGAATAGCTGAATCTGTCATGTGGTCGGGTAGTCACAGTGGCAGACGTTCCTGTACACTCGAACCTGCATTTATGACAGGTCTCATAGGGTCCCTGGAAAAAAGCCCACCCATGAGTTTTATATTTCCAAATGGCTCATCACATCATAATTCGCTTAGTTATGACTTGGCATCTTTACGAATACCACCTCTCATCTATTTATTTATCTTTTCATTATATGCTTATGATTACACTACCCAAGTCTTCCACATTATCTGCCCTCTAATAACAGGCCCCTTTGAATTAGTTAAACTGATAAAACTTTTAAATATATAATCTATTGTTTGGGTGAATATATTCATGGCCGCATATCTTGTTAAATACTTACCTCGCATAATGGCTAATGTCACTAATATTAGACATGGAATAAGTGTGTTTCTATTAAATACCCAAAAAGCCAGATCAAATAAATAAGGTTATACTAATCATTTAATTTTATATAAGGAGTTTCGGAAATGACCGAACTCAAATATTTAATTGCATTTTAAATTAATATTAAACATATATAGTATTTTTATTATAACTGTGTCGTATGTCTCTTCATTAATATCCTATAGCCAAAATGTCTCACATTGAAATAATTTAAGTAAACAAAGGTCATTCATTAGGATAATAATAATAATAATTTTAAATAGTTAGTTAGAGTCTCTTGCATCTCCCTGACCTCCATGGCCTAAAAAGATGTTGTTAATGTGGTGGCAGGTACATTGTCCAGTAGTGATGTTGTGTAGTCAATCTCCTAGGTTCAAACCCAGTACTGCAGGCACTGGATCCACCTGTGGTGCTGCTCTTTGAATGTAGTGGAAGGATTGTGCAACTAGTTCATGAGACATACAAATTCTGATCGTTACAATTTATGCACACAGACTCACACATATGAACAAGAAAATAATGTTCTAAACTTTCCAACTTAATTTATTAACTACTTTTAAATAACTAATTGTAACTTATTATAACTAACAAATAAAATATTTAAAGATATTAAATATTAAAATAACTTCTACAGACCTTAAAGCTGACCTATAATAAACTAATATTTTAATTATTATTCTACTATTCCAAAATCTACCAAAGTCACTTTTAAATTAATTTTACATTTTCTCCTCTCTTCTGCCTTATAACTAATTTACTTTACAATTAAAATAATATTTTCTGGCATACTTTTTTAACATAATACTGTTATTTTATTAACAAATGAAATTATTAAAAGAAATATAAACCATTATGCTTAGAAATATAAAAGAAACATTTCTGCTTTGCATACCGGCTGTACTAAAGTGTTATATAACAAAATTATTGTTTACTCCAAATTTTACTTATTAGTTAACTATATAATTCTATAATTAAAAATCACTTCTTTTCTTGTCAAAAACTTTATTTGATGTATATATATATATCCACTTATTTCCAACGTTTCGACTATCTTTACTCTATATTTATATATATATATTTGATGTATATATATACATCAAATAAAGTTTTTGACAAGAAAAGAAGTGATTTTTAATTATAGAATTATATGGCTATATGTACTGTATATTTTTGAAAAGAAAAAAGGATTGAGTCGTGATTAGAAACAGAAGTAAATGGATTAGTTAACTACTTTTTAAAAAAAAAAATCAAGTAAACATACATTTGTTATTCTAAGGTAAACAATAGGAGCAAGTGTGAAAACACTTCGTCACAATATATACACACACATACATTTATGGGCAAAAATTGGAAAAAGTAGATAATGTGTCAATTTTATTTCATTATAGTTAAATGTATATATCTTATCAATGATAATAACATATATTTGGAAATCTTTAAAAATCTACTTTTTGTACACTTAAATTCAATGTTTTTATAATATTTTACTTACAGATTGAACTGCTAAAGACTTCATCAATATACAAATTATTAAAAGGTTTAAAATTAGTGATGCGTAATTTGTAACGATCCTCAAGGAGTCACAGAAAAATTGTTGGGTGTCATGAAAATTGTGAGAAGGTCTCATATTGGATAATAAATTTTTACAAAAACCCAAACACTATTGAAAATTATATGAAACCTGTTCGACTCATTGTTGCATATCTGATTACTTATGTGTTTAAATACTTCCTTCTTTATATTCCAAATTGCTTTGTATAAATTGCACATAATGTCACTTAGCTTATATTGCTCTCATTTCTGTATTTCACTGTTAGAGTTTTGTTTTTCACGATAGCATCCTCCTACTGTTGATATATGATACAATGTTCTGAATGTAATTTTCTAAAACAGGCTAAAAAAAGTTGCAATTGTTATAAATTAACAGATCTAATAAGAACCAAATATTATTATACATTTTTTGTTCATATATAATTTTTTCAAAAATCTTATATTAAAACATATGTTCAAAAATGTATATAGATATATATTTGTATGTGGTAAAACAACTTTTATTATTACTATACTTACATACTTATAATAGGATGGTAACAACATATAATGAGGTATATAAAATTTCAGTCTGAGTATGGAGGGGGGGGATGTTGCAAGTGTAAAATGATTGTGTACCATGGTTTTAAAGGACGAATAAATTATTCTATGTATGTGCTTAATTGCAAATAACTTAACAAGAGATGCAAAAATATATGTGAGAATATATAGTAAAGAAAACTGGATTTCCACCAACCAAGAGAACAAGCTGGATTTAAAAGTGGTTTTAGTACAGTAGATCATATCCAGGTATTGAGAGAAGTTATAGAAAGGCCGAATGAATATGAGTTGCCATTATGCTTAGGATTTGTAGATTATGAAAAGGCATTTGATTCTATAAACATTTCTTCAGTGATTAAAGCATTGGATCATCAAGATATAGATCCAGGATATTGACATATTTTAAAGAATATTTATAAAAATGCAACAGCAACAATTGGATTACATAATGGTAGTAGGAAAGTCAACATTGAGAAGGGTGTAGGACAGGGTGACTCCATATCTCCAAAACTTTTTACAGCAGTGCTGCAAAAAGTATTTTGTGGATTAAAATGGGAAGCTAAAGGAGTGAAAGAAAATGGAGATTATTTAAGTCATTTAGATTTTGCAGATGATGTAGTTGTTTTTGCAAATAATGCTTTAGAGTTACAGGAAATGTTGCAGGAGTTATCAGATGAAAGTGGGACTAAAGATAAATGTTAAAAAGATTAAAGTAATGTTTAATCGATGTGATCAAAATATGAAAATAAAGATTGATTATGATGAATTATAAGAAGTTAACAGTTACAAATATCTTGGTCAGATTATTAATACAGATGGGAACATAATGGATGAAATTAATCATAGAATTAAACTTAGTTGGAGTGCTTTTGGTAGAAATAACTTGATACTAAAAGGAAATATGCCTATGTGTTTGAAAAAAAAGATTTTTAATAAATGAGTTTTGCCAGTTCTTACTTATGGATCTGAGACTTGGACACTTAATAGAAGAGCAATACAGAGACTTCAAACCACTCAAAGAAGTATGGAGAGATGCATGTTGGGAGTAACAAGAAGAGATCGAAAACACAATGTATGGATAAGAGAACAAACAGGTGTTACTGACCTCATTGAAAAAATTAAAAGACTGAAGTGGAGTTGGGCTGGACATATTGCTAGAAGAGATGATAATAGATGGACAATTGAAATCTTAAACTGGATTCCAAGAGATTGTAAAAAACCCAGAAAGAGACCACATGTGAGATGGATGGATGAAATAAGAAAGTGTGCAGGGGTGATATGAAGAAGAGAAGCTAAAGATCGGCAAAGATGGATTGAATTTGGAGAGACCTTCATCCTGCAATGGTTGATGATGATGATGATATAGTAAAGGAAGGTTTAAAGTTTTTAAAATAATTCTAACAACTGATACCAATCTTAAGGGCATTAATTAGAATTGTTTCATTTATTATAACTGGTATCTAATATATAAATTTAAAATATATTAAAATCCTACATATAGGGAATTGCGGATAAACTAACCAAAACTGGTGATCATCTCAACTTTTTTATTACTGAAGACACACACAACTCACTTAAGTGAATATATATATATACCTATCATCTCTTTGCTCTTTTTATCCTCCTTCAATCTTTTTCCTCTATCATTTTCTCATAACCAGCTAATTACTTGATTTTTTTTTTTTGCACTGTAATGTATAAAATTCCCAAGATTTCAGCATGCTATCACATTCTCCATTCTCAATAAGAATATATAAAAACTAAATATAAAGTCCAATTTTATTATGTATGTTTTTGACTATTCACAAATGTTAAAATGTAAATCGTAAATGATATGCAAGTTGTATATTAAGAATCAGAGCTGGCCTGAAAAAAAGTGGGACTTGGAAATGTATTCTTGGGGGGGTCTTTTTAGTCATGATAAAAGCACATGGATATTTTGAAAAATATAGCTTACTTGCAAATATAGATATTCTGCTTTATAATTATTATAAATTAAGTCAAGAACAATTCACTTCATTAAAAAATTGTATTTATTTTGAATAAGAATTCGCTAAAAAAAGAAAAAAAAACCTTTATATATAATTTCTTGAAATATGTATTTTATTTTGTTCACTCAAAATAAAATATAATTTACTTATTTATGATTATTTATAAATTATAAATACAGTTTTGTGCAATTTTATTGAATGAATATTTAATAAAACAAAGGCAAAAAAATTGTGTTTCATTTTCTTAAATGTTTTATTGTGAATCAGTTAATAACATAATAATAACATCATCGTAATTTATTCTTTTCGTGTGTGTGCGAATTCTGATTCAATAGATGAAATTGCTAACGAAGAGAATCATTCTTGACCTATGCTGATTTCACATTACCATGAAATATTTAAGCAGACATATTGAATACAACTGAAAAATCTATATCGCCACATAACCAGTGCTTTTACAATTGTATTACTTTGATGTGATAGGGCCTTCAAATTACAGAATTTTGGCAAAAAAAAAAAGAGGAAATCCTATTAGGATTTAATAAGCAATAAAAAATTTTATTTTTTGATTGTTACAGATAAAGTATAGATCGTACAGGCACCTTGATAAATGTGTGGTCTAGTGTGGTGGCGGACAGGTGTGCTAAGAATAATAAACAATATACATACATAAATAAAGGATTGTTACCACTCACAACTTTGACGCCATCCATTTCTGATAAATACACTAATGATTATTACTAATCATTTTCGAAGATATCTTCGTTTGATGTAATTGCTCATTAGCATTTAAAAAAAAAAAAAACAATTGACAATTTAAAATTAATAGAAATAGAAAATGATATAACTGTTGGTTTTAAAGGATAATTTCTATCATTATTACTGAAACAGATCAACACAACAATAATAGGCTACAAGCCTTCTGTGGTATAAGCTATAAAGAATTTACACATTTGAATATTTTACCATTAATCTAGAAGTTTTCACTATTATCATCTCAGAAACCATTCTCTAAGTGTAAGATTCCTTCACCAATTTTCTCCAGCTTTCGTCTTTTATTCCTTCAAGAATAGTCAATAAATAAAAATTAATTCCATGCTATTCTCTGTCCATATTTTATGTGGTTCCCCTGTTTTGTTCTAACTTATACGTGTTTATATAAATATTTTCACCATTATAATACTATAATAAGTTCATAGTCAGACTGCTAATAAAAAAAAAAATTCTTAATTTATAAATTACAGGGACATAACATTGGAAAACAAATATTATAATCTGTTTATTATCATTGCTGATAAAAATGTATTAAATACTTATTTCACACATAGAATTAAATCCAATATTTACGTTATAGTTAAAATACTTTTCTCAAATATGAATACTCAACAAAAAGTTGTCTTATCAAAAACTTAGAATTGTGTACCTCAGCAAAGAGCTACTAATAATCAATATACACATTGCCAATAACACAATTAACATCATCTATCGCTACCTCAGGAAAGATAATGACCTAATTCACTCAATAATAACCAAAATCAATTCTATACTTTCATCATCTGATGCCTCATCTATCATTTGCTTTGGTGATTTTAATATGCCATATCACCAATTTACAATGAAACACCATGCTCTGTGGAGAGGGTTGCTTTCCACCTGACTCTTTCTCCTTCTACACAAAACATAAAAAATCCCTGATAGATCTGCTCTACTACTCATCTGAACTCCACTTTAATCTAAATGCAAAACTTCAACTAGTATCTTTCTTTGACCATCTGGCCATGTTAATCTCACTACACTTAGACTCCTCCACCATAACACAATCAAATCATAATAGCACCATAAGACTCTTAAATAAAGTAGCAACTCCAGAATGGATTTTCTCTGAGGCTTTTATCCTTTTTAATAAAATCAAAATTCTCACACTTCCACCTCTTCAAGCATGGTCAATATTTGTAGGAATATTGAGCTCACTCATCGACCACCATACTAAGAAGACTAAAGGTCCTAATCAGCTATTAAAAAAATTGGACACCATCAATCATAGGTTGAGTATGCTCTCCCTCACAGACACCAGCATACAAGACATCTTGGATCTCAAAATCCATTACCACAACACTCAAAAGATACTTGTCAATATATAGCCACAAAAGGAATCCAAGATTTTTCTAGCAAATAAGCACAATTGGACTCGCAGTTATATCAGATGGGCACTGGGAGCAACGAGGCGGCTTATGCCACTGATGATCTCAGTAGATCAAAACTGTTTTAGTGGTCCAGCGATGCTCTCCAAAATCCATAATCACTTTAAACAAAAACTACAAAATTATAACTTTAAACAGGTAACATCTGGAAAGATACAGGCAACTTTTCCAACCACAACATTACAGAAAATCAAACACTCCAAAAGCTACTTGCATACCCGGAAAGCACATATTCTGGACTCCATGGAATACCCAGATTTGTACTTCTCCACTTCAGCCACTTCACCATACCAATACTGAGGATGATGATTGACGTGCTTGCTGGCGACTTCCAAAATATTCCACATTTGTATCCAGTGGCATTTGGTCCCTTTTTTGAAAAAACAAGCAAACCCATCCTGTCTTACTAATCTACGTCCCATTTCAATGATACCTCTGCTTATAAAATTAATTGAATCCTTAGTCAAGGATCAAATACAAGACCAGCTTTACACACACATATCAACATATAAATATAAATGCAAAGGCTCATCAACCATCGAAGCCATGCAACGCTTCCTCCTGATAATTGAACATGTTAGATAAAGCAGAAAGTCAAGGCCACTAGCTATCCAATTAGACTTCTCCTCAGCATTCAACACAGCAATCCCTTCAATCCTCTTTCAAATACTGCAAGAGTACCAAGTGCCTCAAGTGTATATCAGAATAATTTCCAACTTGTTTTTAAATCAATCGATATTTACCTCTCTAGATGGAAAGTTGTCTACTGGGTTCAGACATCTTTCAATCCCCCAGGGCTCGCCTCTGGCTACACTCTGTTTCATAACATATATAAATCCAATGCTAAAGGATATTGAACACAACATGCCTGGCATATACGTGCCAGCATTAAATTAACAAATTAATCACATCTCATACGTTGATGATGTCACTATCTTCCTTCCTGATAAATCACATCTGCAAACACTACTGAAAATCATCAATAAACATACAAAAAAATTAAACCTTCTAATCAACAACAGTAAATCATTAATATGGAAAATTAAATCTGGAACTATAATTCAATCAATATTCACATCAAAACCTCAACACTTCTTAGGCTTTCCTATAGCCAAAACTAAATTCGCCATGACTAAAGAAATCCAAAACACAATCCTCGAAAAAATCAAGAAAATAGTAAAATCACTTTCTGGGATCTCACTGTCACTTCCAGGCAAATCTACATTGCTCAATATGCTAGTGTTCTCCAGACTAAACTATTATCTACCAATTATTAAACCCACCAAAACCTTTGAAAAGGCAGTCAACTCACTATGTTCTAAATTACTATGGAAAGGAAAGGTTGTCACCATAAGCATTGCAAAAACCCAAATGCCCAAAGAACTTAACGGCCTTGGCCTTCACTCAGTTTCCACAATATACCTGCAAAAATCATTAACAGCACTGTGTGCCTTCTCCCTGAAATCTGCCCACCTGAATATAACACTAACTATTCCACCCACGGACACTCCACCACCTAAAAGCAGCATATGGATGACACAAATATAAAATCATGTCAACAACTGCATTAGCCTAACACAAAACACACTCGATAGCAAAAAATCATATTGGGATGTGTACAAACTCAAGATCAACACTCCTACTGCACTCCCAAGTGCTCTTGGCTTCAACAATAGAATCATGATTAAGAAAGCAAAATATTGGTTCTTAGAACCGAAATATATAGACTTTATTATAAAATTAAATCTGGGCTCATTACCCACCAGCCATTTTCTAGTGTGGAAAAGGGGATTTACCAAAATTAACTCGCGATGTCACTTATGTGCTATGGAGGATGAAACGATCCAACACATCTTTCATAACTGTCCGATACTCAGTTCACTAAAAACATTTATCAATGATAAAGCCAAAAAACAAAATGCAGACTTGTTTTCGATTCAACATTCAATCAAGAACGGAAATTTCTCAAACATCAGACTCTCAATCTTTCTCTCCTTTGCAATCTGGTTAACCAGATGCAAACATGTAATTAGTAATACGACAACCAATATCCTGGATAGTTTCAAAACATTGAGTAAGAGCATCAGCATTAGAGACAGAATGTTAGCTCCAGACTGGCTGTATAAAGAAACATGGTCCAAAGTTATCCTAATAGAAAAAGAAGAATCATAGAACTTACTCCGTCACCTCAAGACTCCACTCTACAGTAATACAGAGTAAATTTTCTCAAGCTGTGTTAAAAGTGTAGTTCATGTATAAGCAAAGTCAATAAATTTTCTTTTTTAAAAAAAAAAAAAAAGAATACTTAACTTCATTTATTTTGTTACAATTCTTACTCGTTCAGGATAGTACATGTTATTTAATTTTATCATATCATTTTCAATTATTATTGATCCACTGCAAAGTATCCAAATCACAATCCCCAATTTTCCATCCATCTCACACGTGGTCCTTTTCCAGGTCTTCAATTATATTTTTTTGCTATCTAGTTTTAAGGCATCAACTGTTCATCTATTATTGTCACTCCAGCAATATTTTTATCCCAATATCATTTTCAATCTCCTAATAATTTAATTTATATTTACATTAATTAAAAATTATAGAAAATAACCTTAATAAGTAATAGCAACTAATATAAAGCACAGTAGCATAATTGCGATAATGATTTTAATAACAATACAAACAAAAAGGATGCGAGCAATGGAGAGGATCTTATTCTAAAACTGCTCTTTTATAGCGAAAGTAAGTAAAGAAAACATTTAATATGTACATAAAAGATTTTCGTCCGCCATTGATAAAAAAAAGAAAGAATATATTTAATTTCAATACTATTTAGATATTGGAATTAATTAAAATTATGAGTTTTGCGATAACTGAAGACAAATTTTCACACATTTTAGTTCTACTACCCCGGGGCTTTTGCAATTTTCTAAATGCATTTCTATTTCTTGCAAGTTACTTGAACTTAAATTTAGCGACTCATCAAGCAAAGAATTAACTTAATGGATGAAAATATATTGATGGATACTAAAGAATTAAGTTGAGCAGAAGAAGTACGTCTCAACGCTTTCATCAATAAATAGTTCATATTTATCAATTTTCAATATATTTTTCAACTGACAAAAAAAAAGATTTAAAACAATAATCACACTTATTTTCATAAATATTTTAAATAATGATTTATTTCGAAGCCTGTGCACAGTTTTATTTACATGTTTATCATAGTCTGACGTTATTCTATTTTCAAACCGATCTACTGAAAAGTGCGCGTATGTGTACATAGATAAATATGCATATAAATAATCCAATGCGTAAATAAAACAAGCAATCATTCGAAAATAGTATAATTTTAGATTATTATAAAAAAGTACCTCTCTTGCCCTTTGCAGCAAGAGTAAAGAGGCAGAATATTTTTATTTAATACCTCTCTGGCTAATTATCAGATGGCTAGTGTTAAAAATTTATAAAAGTTGTCTAACCATTATTACGCGCACTAAGCTTTTACGTTTTGCCGCAGTGGTCAAATGGCAGACTAATCCCGCCCAATTCAGTCGCTTCCGGCGGTCTAAATATTATGAAATCCGCCGCAATAAAGTAATTCGATTGTATAAACTAACTGTGCTTATATTTCTATCACTATTCTCATCAAATCTGATTATCTTAGCACAAGAATCCTTCTGCGAAAAATAGCTAAATACTTAACTACTACATTTAACAACTGCTAACTAGGTTGGCTACGAGATAAGCTAGCTACCGGAAGAAAAAAAAAGTTTTCTTGGTAAATATGTATCAGTAATTGAAATCATCAACATTATTTTCAACCATCTTTTTTATCCTCATCATCATAATACAATTTCTTATTTCATTCATTCATCTAGCGCGAATAGTTTTTATTCAGGTCTTTTACAATCTTTTGGAGTCTAGTTTAAAATTTCAACTGTCCATCTATTATCGCCTCTTTTAGCAATATTGTGTATCTTACTACTATTATTGTTGTTATTATTATTATTTAATTAGGGAAAAGAGAATTTAAAAATTCTACATTTTAATAGCTAAAGAGATACAATCATCTCAACAAAGCAGTGAACATGCATGAGATAAGTAAATACTTTCCATGGTAATCAAAAACAATAAGAGTTTGAAATTTAAACAAACTAGAGAGTGGAAAAGATTGAAACCTGTCCAATAAAGTTTGAAGATTTGCAATCTTAATATAAACTGAACACTGATTATATATATTTATGGGAGATGATGGTCTGGACCAACTGATAAATGCTGTTTCAGCATGAAATACTTAGGTTGGAGCTTATTTATCTTTATCACATTATGTGGTCATGTCTATCAGTTGTATAAGATGGAGTTTGAAAGTCTGAATTTCAAATCCCTTCTAATTATAGAAACTTTTAAAAGTTATGAATAACAATAACCATAGCTATGAGTAAACACTCTCCATGGTTATTGAAATAAAACAAGCTATTCAAAAACAGTAACCTAAATTTTAAAATATAAACAAACTGAAGTATTTTCCGGATATGGATAAATATCTCAGCTTTGAACAGTACTAATGTAAAATGGATCTTATAAAATTCAGTAGCATAAAAAATATTTAACACCATTTTCTTTTGTTTTACAAGACTTGCCCACATGCATGTTTATATATATATATTGTGATGTTATCAATCTATATCACAAATGATTTCTTCACTTTTGCCATTCATCCTCAGATGCAAATATATAAAATCTGCAATGACTATTTATTGCCTTTAGAATATTACTGACCAGGCAAAAAGAAGCAAAATGGCATTGAAATGTTGTGTTCTATGTCAATCTGCATGTTATAATTAGCAATTAAACATAATGGGAAATATATAAATAACAGATTGAATTGTAAAAATCAAAAATGACTGAAATTGTCAATATGGAATGCATGTGTACAGAGTCAATATCTTAACTTTTGGTAAAGTTTTCTATATTTGATGATAACATTTTGTGTGTAGTACTCATTGTTTAACTAACCATCTTATTTATTAAAATAATGCTTTATATCTGAGACACTTATTCTCTTCAACAGCCTTCTTTCCATTTCAGAGTACATTAAGCAATTTAATTCTTTTTAAAATGGGCCATTTTAAATTATTTTCAAATTCATTCTTTGCTGCAAACATTAATTTGATTCAGTAGAACATTTAATTGATAAACACTACTTCTTTGTGTTATGGTAGCCCTTCCCTTAGTGAAAATTAAGTGTTCAACTGTCAACTATCTTCAAAATTTGTTATAACTGTAAAATAATTTTTGATGTCTATCGTAAGCTTATTTAAATATTTTGAATGTTAGAAATACCAAATGTTGTTGTTTTATGCAGAGGCTCAACTTCTCGCTTCTGAGATTAGAATGTCACATGATTTCTAAAGCAAATGACATTGTGATTGAGGCTAAATGTTATTATTCTCTTTATTAATAATTTTGGAGTTCTAGATTAGTACTATCAAGTACCATATATTTCACTAATTGATTAATAGTTTGTGTTTTGAATGCAATCATTTTAAAAAACATATTTTTACTTAATCAAAATATAATCAACTCAGCTTTATCTTCATATAGATCAGAGGCAGTCAAACATTTTAGATGTTGGGGGCACTTTTTTGGTGAAAGTGTATCTGAGGGCGACTAAGTTTTTTTCAGGGCTTCAAACCTGAAACCAGAAAAAAAAACATTTCTGCCAGAATGAAAACTGGACAGGAAAAAAATATTGGTTCAAAGTCCTGTTTTCTTTTTAAATCTTCTTACACATTATTAGCTAAACCAAGTGTTCCAAAAAGTTCACAACTTTTTTGTTTTAAAATCAGTTCATTAAAATCCTTGTTTCTTCAGGACAAGTTATTTTCATTTCTCCTCAGGAAAATGGCAATCAAATATTTCTAAGAATTGTTGCTCTAACATTACACAAAAGTAATTTAATTCTTTTCAACTTCTTCCAACCTGGATTGATTTTGGAATCGACAATAACAACAGATGTTACTTTAAACTTAACTATTTTTAAACAAGAATAATTTTGAATTTTTCCTTTTTTTATTCTTTATATTCAAATCAACTTTACATTTATCACTATAATTTGTCAATGTTTCACATCAGCTTTGCGTTAGTCTTCCAGAGGCAGTTGGCGTCTTGGCCACTCTTGAAATAGATGATTCTCTTTCTATCTTTTCCAAAAAAAAAATAACAAATTCATAAGATAATTTTTCTTTGTCTGAAAATTCCACAATTATGAATTAGTGTTAATCCGAAAGTTTGTCATGATTGTTATTTCTCTTGCAATTATGTGGTGGGCAATTAACATCATTTAGAATTAAGTGTTGAACGATTTCGAAAAATTCAGTTTATTAGACTTTTCAAATACATTCAAGGGTTGCTGACTGCCCAGTAACAGTATTACATTGAGTATTGAGCACCATTTTAATGAACTAGACCAGGGATCAGAAAACTGCAGTTTGCGACCAAATGTAGTTCTGTGATGCCAATCCCGTGTGGCTCTTTTTATCATGATAAATATAAACATTTTTTATTTCGTGTATTTGTAAATAAATATTTTGATGATTCTAGAAGAGAAACAATGTGCATTACAACAATGTCATTCCTTAAATTCAATGTTATTATACAATAATAATTATATATGATGAATATTTAAATATTAGAAATTTGTGAATAAATCAACTTTTCAAAATAATTTTTTGTTTTATTTATTTATTTTTAAGAGAATTTTTATTTTCATTAGGATGTATACAAATATTTTTATATTCTGTTACTAATATAAATATTCAAATATATCCATAGTCATTCAGAAATTCATATTTTTCACGGGCATATTTTTTACCCCTTTCCTTGTGGGTCTTTAATCGGGGGGGGGGGGAGTAAAATATCTCTTTCATCGCATCTCTTTAGTGTTGGGGGAAGGAGAGATACCTCTTTCCTTGATGTTCTTTAATGGGGAGGAAAGATACTTAAATAAAATGGCTCTTCACATTAAAAAGCTTGCCAACACATGAACTAGGCTATTCTATCAAGCAAAAAATTTGGTATACTTAACTACGAATGTCCTCATAGATAAGTAAAAATGGAGAAAAAGAGGAGAATTTTCATAGATAAAAACATCAAATTTCTATTGATTGTTGCTTTTGATAGAATAGCATAGTCAATCAGAGTACCATATAATTCAGTAATCCATGAACCTGAAAGTCCCTGGTTTGATTCTTAAGCTAGAGTAATCAGGTCAGCACTATCTGAAGAAGAAAAAAGAAGAAAAAAGAAACAATATCACTCCAAATATTGTGTATATACTAGACTATGATTATGGAGTAACAAAACTCTGAAAGCGCTTAGTCTGCAAAAATTATGATATTAAAAGCCTACAGAAATTATTATATAAAAAAGTTCCGCCGCAATGCATCAGTGTATTATTAATAACAGTTGGATGATTTTGAAAAATTGCATTTGTTTCTTAAAAACATGTATGGATAATGAAAACAGCCCTACTTGCAAGTCCTTATTAGTTCTCATTTCTTTCTTTCACTGATTAAATTAACCTTTATACTTATATTTTCCAAACATTTTCATATATTTATTCAAAAGAATTTTATATACCCACATAAATGAACACAAATTTATTGGGGAATAAACTTGAATTAATGGAATCCAATTTCTATTATGACTGATATTCTGTCATTCTTCGCAGGATCTAAATGCCATTTGACACCAAAGTTACTTCTTCACCAATTTTTCTGTCAAAATGGATGTGTTTGTAATAATCAATCCATATATTACATCAAAATGTAACAACAGCTGGCCATTTGAGTTCACAACATCAAATCATTATTTCCAACAACTTATAATTAAGATACACTATTTTTTTTTCTGATATGCCATAGCATCGGCCGGGACGTGAACCCACAACCGTCTGCAACCAACTACTTGCTTGCAAGGCGGCTGTGATGACCTCTCGGCCAACAATGCTTGACAAGCCAAAATATGTACGATGTCTCTAAAAAAAAAAAATTCTGTTGCTGTAGTAACGATATTATAAAGAGATAAAAACTTTCTTCTTCCGAGTTTTCTGAAACTAATATTGGAGAAAATACAGTAATAAATTGAACTCTGGTACCATTGTGCAAATTGTGACACCATTAGTCTTTAATTGATATAATAAGGAATTTCAAATATAGAAAATACTAAATTAGTCTTTACAACAAATCCAAGACTATGCATTCTCCTTTTATTGACAAATCTATTCTTCTGGGGGGGAAAAACCATCTATTTGTTCTATTGAATTTCTTTCATCTGGATTAGCTTCACTAAGAACAGTTATATCGATCTTAAATCATTATAACATCCTAGAAACTTTAGTGTTGAATATTACATAAATGTATTTAGAACAAAGATCTCGGTAACCATTATACATTAAAACATTAGTCTTACAGAAATTCATTTCTAACTTCCAAAGAGTAATTGGCCTGCAATCAAAGACCTTATACATTTGCAGTAATTATTATCTAAATTTATCTTCCATATAAGTTCTAGGATTGTAGATATAATGGGATTCATTTTGCTTCTGTGGCAGTTAGACATGAATTTCTAAGAGATTTTAATATTATTTATATCCAACTGTTTGAAAAATCTTTTCTTCTAATGTATGCATGTGTTCGAGTAAAATAGATGTTAAAAATAGCATTTTCAAGCCTTCTAAAAGTCAATGGCCTCTCCAAGAATCTCTCATAGAGATCACTTTAGTAGAAGATAATACTCAACAGGTTGACCAATTACTGAATGGTGATTTGAGCATATCCTATTTCTGTTTAACTCTTTAGATAAAAATAGTTACAGACTCATTTGCTGATTAATTTTCAGATAGTTATTTCGTTTAGTTACCTGATGAAAGAAAAATTCTAAAACTATTAAAAAAAATTTTAAGTTTGCTTGACCTTGAGTTTATAAGTGTGACAAGAAAATAAGCTAAAATTTGCATTATAGATAGTTTATACAAGAAAGTACACAAAAGCAACCGGAATTTGGTAATACAAAATTTGGTATTTATTTTTAGCTATTATAAATTGAATCCCTTATGAAGTATTGTCCATTTAATGCAAGGCCCAGTCTAAACATGTTTTTCTCTTCTCAAAATAGTTTGGAAATCCTTACAAAGAGAAATACCCTTTAATACCTCTGTCATGTTTTTCTTCAACACTTTTAAGTTTGCAAAAAAAGAAAATTGAGGCATTTTTTTCATTTGAGAGAATTACAAAAAAGTAACACAGAGCAAGATCCAATGAATATACTGATGGGTGAACCTGGATCATGATAAATTTAATTAAAAATTGTTTTACACTTAAGGCTCCCATTGCACTCCTCACTTTGCCACAAAACGAGATGTTTATGTTTTACTGCATCACACAAAAGTTTCACAACTTGTAGATTTTAAATACCTGATAGTTACAAATAAATTCTGAGTGAAAATGCCATTTGCATCCAAAAAATTAACAGCATCTTCACCTTGGTCTTTACTCATCATGCTTTCTTGAGATGTGGTCAATTTGACACTTCCACTAAACCATTTATAAAAGTTGGTGTTTTCCCCTGAACAACATGCTTATAAGCTGTTTCAAGCATTTGCAACTATTTTCTCTGTCATTTTCCCTAAAAGAAAACAGAATTTCACATTGTTCCAACTTTTCAGCTATTTAAAAATCAACAAACACACGAACACACTTTACAAAAAAATGTGCTTCACACAATGATATCATTTGGCAGATTGATGTAGAAGAATCCCTGCAAGAGATATCTCAAAGCAAAAGCATGTACTACAATAAGGGTAATTACTAGAAAACAATTCTAGTTAATTTTGGGTACTTCCTTGTATATGTAATTTCAGGTCTTGATTAATGAATCTAATGTTTCAACACTCCTTTCCTTACCAAAATGTTCAACCAATACAAAGTAACTAATTACATTAACTATCCTAGATTTATAGGGTATATTCTTTAGAAGTATTTATGATATGTACTAAATTCCAATAACTATTAAACACTAAAATTACTAATATGGACTTTCTAGAGTGTCATATTATTGAAATATGGAATTCTCTTAAGGTGTGTCCTGTAGATACAAATAAAATTTATTATTGAATTCACTAAAAAGATGAACCATGACAGGTTTTCTGATAATGATCCTATTATTTGTGACTTGATTAAAAGAAAATAGATGAAATTTTCTGATTGGCAACAAAATAGATTAAATGTGGGACTTCAAAAAATTTAAAGATAAAAGTTCATGGCTGATAACATGGCTTAAAAATTTATTAGTTGATTAAAACACTTTAGATCTTTTTTACGCACTGAAAGCAACATATAAACCTGAGAAATAGTGTAACAATCCTGTGAAATTCAGAAATGGTACGTCTTATATGCTGACAATGATATTTTAATAGGGGAAAAGAGTACTTTGATCAATCATAAAAAATTGATGGATTTTAATGACTAATACATCTTATGTTTTAACTTAGATTTGGACAATATCTGGTTTAGTGAATCCAAAATAATTCTTAGGAATTTTAAATATGGAAAGGCTGCAAGTTTTAATAAAATATCTGAAGATTTAAAAATATAGTGGTGGTACGAAAGCTTCCAAAATATTCAAAATTTTGATGAATAAAAGAACTCATAAAGTTGTGATATCTGATATTGTTCTAATTTTTAAAAATAAAAATAATAAGTATGATTGCAATAATTATCATGGAACATCATTCCTATCCATTACAGCAAAGATCACTCCAAAGATTTTGTTGAAAAATTGCTTGCAATCATAGATGAATGGTTGCTAGTGACTCAATGTGATTTTAGACAATCAAAAGGTACAATAAACAGGATTTTTGTTGCCAGGCAAAAACCACAGAAAAGTGTTGGAATATTGCCTTTATTGATTTCATAAAGCATTTGACTCACATACTAAAACAGGTCTATGGTATTTTGAATTAAATACTTTCAAGGATCAATATTACAATAAAAAAGAAAAATAAGATTATATCCATGTAAACAAAGATAATTTCTTGTCTGTCACTGTTGCTAGGAAGCTATCAAGTACTACTAATTGGCAATCTCCCTGAGTTAAACAAGTTTTTCTATTAACATTAAGTTTCCTCATTACCCGTAGGTTAATGCAAAAAAATTTCACTTCAAGGACATTGACAAGTAGTAGTAATTGATAGTTTCCTAGCAACAGCAAAAGGCAAAAAGTTATGTCTGTTTACATGGATAATCTCCTTATTTCTATTCTTTATAAGGTCTATGATATTGTTTGAAATTAATTGGTTGTCCATGAAAGTTTATTTGTATTGTACTGTATCTACATGTTGGAATGAAAAGAAATAGTGACATTAAAGGCAAAACTGCTGATATTTGAAAGGAAAACTGGTTATAAATAAGGGCATATATTTGCTCCAATATTATTTTTAATTTTTATGACTGTGTTCTTAGGAACTGTGATCAAGCTGTGATACAGGTTTGATGATGGAATTTTTAATTTGAATTGATTAAAAACAAAAACAAGAACATCTTGGATTCTGGATTTTAGTATGCTAATGATTGTACTATTTTTTTCAGTCCAAATGATAATCTACAGAATGTATTTAAAATTCTGAATGTAGTGTATCCAAAACGTATATATTCATTATCAACCAGTGATGCAAAAAAAAAAATTCCTCAGCAACTTTTACTTTGGATGGTTTTCAACTTGAAAACGTAAACCTTATTTTAGTATCTTGGTGACTGCATATGAATGAAAGTCTATTTAGATGTTAAGGTATAGAACAGGCTCCAATGTATTACTGCTTTTAATAAGTTAAAAGTAAAAGATAGAACATTTTATTTTATGGTGTAGAGGTGAGACTTATATACCATTACCACAATATGAAGGCATCAGATAAGCTTCATTTTATTTTATGATATACAAGTGAGACTTATATACCCTATTAACACAGTATAAAGACATTAAGAATGCTTCATAAAAATACAATGGCAAGATTATAAAACCAATCAATGTATTTTTAAACTTGCTACAAGTAATACTATAGAATCCATTCTTATGAAATCATGCCTATATTGCAGCAACCATGTAAACCGAACAAACAATGTAAGACTTCCTAAAAATATATTTGTATGTGGGTTTCAATGGAAAAGTAGACTCCATTTAAGTAATAAGGATTATATCAAAGACTATTCAGAAGTGGAATGTTGTTTATTTCCTTTAGGAAGATATGGCTGAGAATAAAATACACCAGAAAGCTAAGTTTTCTTTAGATGTTAAAAAGAACATTCCAAAATATCAAATAAACAGAGAAATGGCACAGTATGTTATATATTTGAATGTATTTCAGCAGAGTAATCTTTTTTTTCTTTTGGAATTGCATTAGACAGATTAATGAGAATGCTGCTGCTGATGATGGGAATTTTCTAAGATTATATATATAATAATTTTGCATATGTATGGTACTATGCCTTTGTAAAATGAGTTATTCTTCTTTCATCTCGTTTGGTTAAGTGCACTTTTGGTGCTGAGTTCTTTATTATCCTAATTATATAAATGGGATCATTTCATATTTCAGCTGTGTGTTAACTGGATGCTGAACCCTCTTAGCGATGAACCATGCCTCCTTTTCTTTCCTCATTCTGTTGTTATATTCTATAGTTAATGCTTTGTGGATTGAAACTGTCTTAGTGCTCATTTTCATAATCTAAAAAAGTAGACATACATTCAGAGTCCTCCTTAGTGCAATTGTATAAATATTTATGCACCATTATTCAAATGGTAATACTGGACCATGATTCACCATAATATACCACTATGCATCTTGCATGGTTGTGCTGAACCTCCTAAAATATTTATGGGTTTCTTACTGAGTTAATTTATCATTATTAATGTTTAGTCTCTCAAGGCTGACCAATATTTAGAAACTAATGTATTTTTGTTTGCAAGTCTTCATCACTGAGTTTTGGTAGATAAGGCATGCTGATCCACAATTTATTTATCAGTCTGTCATCTTAAATTCGGTTTCCTTTTTATGTTATATCTTCTGATTTATTTATTTAGTACTTCTCAGTTGTAACCTATTATGCATAAGACTTTCATATATTCTTTGATATTTTGTTTTTTATCTGCTTCATATTTGTTGAAGAAATTGTTTCTATTGAGAAAGCCTTTAAATTGTGCAAGTTGATGATTATGTGTGGACAGCCCTTCTTATTTCCAAGGGTTTTATTATTATTTTATAATCCAAGTTGTATTTACTTCTTTGAATTATCAGATCTAAATATTTAATGTCTTTTATGGTTGTACCAATAGTCCAGTGATGACTCAGCAATCAGTAGACTGTGCCTTTATACTGTATCACTGTAAATTGGTTATCATTTAATAGACTTTAATTTTACAGTTAAGCAAATGTATTCATCACTGTCATTGGTTGTAGAGCATAAAATATGCTCATTATCCCATTTAATAGTCTCTCATACCAACGTTTATAAGAAATATATAATTTTATAAAGCATTTTGAATGGCTTTCCAAGCAAATTTTTTTAAATAGACTTCTATATTTGCATAAAGAACATACATATGTTCATATCTGGTTGTGCTTACACACATAAAAACAAATAATTCAAAATCAGAAATATATAGAATTATAAACTGGCATTACTACACCAAAATATTTTAATTAGAATTAGAACAATCAGTTCTTACATTTTATGTTTTGTGTGTGTGTGGTTGGTTACATATTTAGATGTAATATATGCAGGATTCAAACTCAGACTTTCATATGACCCACTACTCTCAGTGCCATCTCATATTGCTGACCCCCCTGATCACACACATGTTGAAAAGATAAATAATCACCAATATACGTATTTCATGCTAAACCAGCAATCATCAGTTGGTCTAGATTACTATCCTCACACATATATATATAATCAGTGCTCAGCTTTATATTAAGATAGCCAATCTTCATACTTTAATGGACAGGCTTCAAACTATTCCAACTCACAACTCTTCAGCCTTCCATTTCATTGAAAATCTGATGGTGGAACGTTCAAAGCCCTTGTTAGTGCCAAGGTTGTCATCCTACCCATGTTGACATATTAGTCATTCTGACCCCTCATGTACAGGAGAATAATCCATTTATATGTACATATGCGAGGGATGGGCAGACCTTTTATACACTATTTATATAAATTAATACATTGTACAGGCTTAAACCTGTATTAATATATGTAATATATGCGGGATTCAAACTCAGAATCTTGGCACTAACAAGGGCTTTGAACGTTCCACCATCAGATTTTCAATGAAATGGAAGGCTGAAGAGTTGTGAGTTGGAATAGTTTGAAGCCTGTCCATTAAAGTATGAAGATTGGCTATCTTAATATAAAGCTGAGCACTGATTATATATGTGTGTGAGGATAGTAATCTAGACCAACTGATGATTGCTGGTTTAGCATGAAATACGTATATTGGTGATTATTTATCTTTTCAACATGTGTGTGATCAGGTGGGTCAGCAATATGAGATGGCACTGAGAGTAGTGGGTCATGTGAAAGTCTGAGTTTGAATCCCGCATATATTACATATATTAATACAGGTTTAAGCCTGTACAATGTATTAATATTTAGATGTAGTAAAATGAATTGATTTAGTTCACTAGGATATTTATTAAATAATAAATTATTTATGTAAAAGTAAATTTAAATTTATTTGAAGTAAATATATGAGAATTTTAAAGTTTGTGATTTATTTATTTTGAATAAACATTTGTAAAAAAAAAAAAAAATTTAAACCCGAAAATAAAAGTTTTACTCCTTAATTCAAAAATCTTAACTGTACATTTTGTCTGGCAGAAACCATTATGACCTCTTCCAATATTTTCTGGACAAATGAAGAAACCCCCAATGTATGATGGAGAATATTATATAATCTAGGCATCATGTAATAACTGGTATAAAAGATGAAGTTGGAAAATCCAGACAATCTCTACAAATTTTCAGTGCATGTAGGACCTAAATAGGTTCAACATTTTAAATAGTCATTTTGTTTTCATCTACATGATGGCAGGGTAGCTTACAGCTAGGCATATTCCTTTTCATGGTTAAAAATGACTTCTCTTCATTCTATGAGAAAGATGAACACAACGGATAACCTCTACCCCCCCCCAAAAAAAAATCATTAATTAATTCATTAATTCTTTGTTTCAATAAATCGTATTGACTATATTCAACTATTAGTAGAAAAATGGACAAAGTGAATAAGTCCCTGAATTTCTTCAATTGAAACTAATACTGAATGATATATTTTTGGAAAATTACATTTCTTAATTTCAAACAAGCTGCTGTCATTAATTTCCCAAATTATTATAAAAGCAATTATTTTCTTCACTACAGTAATGTTAAACAGTCATATCTAAAATGTATTGTTAAGGGAAAAGTTCTTATAGACAGTTCTCTCTGGAATACAGTTATCACTGAGGGGACTTGTTGGTGCATAGTGGATAAGGGGCTATTGCTTATTAACATGGCAAAGACAAGACCATATGACAAATATAATTGACAGTTTATTTACCAATGACTATAGTAGATATGCTTGCTTTTGATCAAATGAATAAGAAAGACTAAAACTATTCAATGAATGAGAATTTTAAGGAATAAAGGCTAGCAATTCCTTTTCAGAAGCAGTACCCTAAGGAGATTTATTTGTTCTTCTGAATACTAGATACTCCAGTTTGAATTTATCTGAACAGAATTCTACAACGATTAACTCAGAACTGACATGATGTAAATATAGCTAATCAACATACGTAATACTCAATTTTAGCAGAAATAACGTTTATTCTTTAATAATAATAAAAAGACACCCAACCCCAGGCCCTTTCCAGTTGCTCCTATGTATAAGTGTAGTCCTCTTAGGTTATGTAATGCAGGATATGTCACCATTGAACCTTTTCTTCATTGAATACCATTTAATGTATCCTAATTTTAATCTTATCATATGAGTCGTAATCAAATTACAGAATAAAATTTTCTATATTTTGTATAATAAAAAAAAGAAAGGCTGTATATAAGTCTCAATAGCTAAATTTATCTCGTCTTTAATTATGAAAGGAAACATTTTTAAAATAATAATTTTTTCAACTTAAATATGTGTCTGTAGTCAAGCATTGGTGGTCGAGAGGTCAGCGATAGCTGCTTTACAAGCAGTTGTCCCAGGTTAGCGGGTTCGCTTCCCGGCTGATGCTATGACACATGAGAAAAAAAAAATGTGTCTGTATAAATTTGTTCCATAGAGAAACGAATTTTGATTCAAAAATAATGAAAATAGTTTTGTTACAATAATAAACTATTTGTTTTATCGAAGATACGATCAGAATTACTGACATCATAGATTAAAATTGAATAAATGAATGGATTAATTTTATATCTCAAATTATGCTTTTGGATAAAATTACAGCTTCAAAGGAATTAATTTGCTGCGTGTAACCTAAGAATTAGTATCCAGTGCTTAAGGAATTGTATTATGGATTATCAATGCTAAATATTTAAATGTCATTCCTGAATTGTGGATTATCAGATCAAATATTAAATATGATAAACATCCAAGTTATAAGCAATCTTAAAAAATGGATTGTGTTAAATGTAAATTATCTTGAATTAACAAGTATGCTAAGTGAAATTTACTAACCTGTATGCTGTTTCCAGAAAGGATGATATTACAAAAATGAAATTAATAGTAAAATCTGACGAATTATATTTAATACACTTTCTCATAATCGCTTTTTTCTTTATTAGTTAATATTATAACTGTTATTAATGTAATAAAGTTTTCTCAGATATTACTATGCCATATGCAGGTAATACTTTATTTAATATTATTTTGAAATATGAATTTTTTCTATAGTACAGACTTAATATTGTTATTGTTGATATTAAATGGGATTAAATGTGATTAACTTTAGGTATAGGTTGGTCAAACATAAGTAACTATTAAACTTATATGTTTTATGGCTTCTAGATCTCAACCTAAAGATTAGTAGGGATAATCATTCTTATGTAGATGAATAAATCTTTAAGGAATATTTTATGCATCACCCTTACCTGTTATTATTAATTTTTTACTGTTATCTAGTATGCAACAATGTAGATTCATGATCTAGTTATCCTGCAATTTAATCCAGTGAAGGATTTTGAGGCAAAATAAATAAATCCAATCTAGTAAAAATTATCTAGGTCTGCTAAGCAATGGTTTGTACCTATTTTTCTTATAAGAGTGAAAACTTCTCCAACATTATTAAATGAAGTTCGTTAATAATTGATTGATTAGTAAAGCAAACTAATTAAGAAAGACTACAAAACATCTTTTATGATGACTATAATTATTATCCTCCAGTATTTATATTGAGAACTATATTATTTTGAAATAATAAACAACCTATTCCTACTTAATGTTAGTGTCTCCATAATACCATCTATAACATACTTTATACATCCCAAGTTCAAATTACAATTAGAAAAGAAACAGTAATATTTCATATAATTTTTATTATTACTCGTTTTTATCATTTATGTTATCTTATGTAATCCAGCGCATTGCAAAAGATCGTATTTAAGATATTAGTTTACATGTAAAATCTATCTGGATTAAATACATCATTACTGTATTGATGCTATCTGAAATAGAAAAGCAGTGGATAGGATAGTGTACATAAAATCCTTTTTTATATTTTCGTAACTTAAAATGTATAAACACACTTTATATCCATGCATTTATTTTATTTTATATAATCCTGAGACAAATTATGAACCAATCTTATACTTAAAATTGCTAACCTTGGTTTTAAAGTACAGATTAAGTTATCTTTAGTTAGTGCTTGTAGTAGGAAACCATATATTTGCTAAAGATTTTTATTAATAAAATAGAATAAGACTAAGAGTACACATTATTGAATAATCCTGAGAAATTTGTTTATTATTTTACTAAATGTAAATGTTTATTAAAGTATAGAATAATTTTAACTTCTCTGGAAATACATAAAACTTGTATGTATAATAAATAATTGAAGCCAAGTGAGTGATAATTGAGGCACTTCTTTTTCTGTCTCAACTGATATCTCAGCCATCTCAACCACATTTCCACATTATTGACTAAATGCACTTTTTCAATATTATCTCAAATGAGACTGCATTTTTATGGGTTATACACACATACACATAAAAAGCCATCCTATAAATTAAACCCAGGCACTTAAAACTCTTCAATTGCATCAAATTGTTCAAGCAGATAGCTCCGAGATTTGGGTTTTAATAAAAGTGCAATAAAAAGGTTGCAGATCACTTGGTGAAATATTGAGACATATACGTTAGGGTCAATAAAGACAGATTAAATGTGGAATATATGAATTTGAGATTAAACATACAACAATGATATCCTTAAAAATCATTAAGTGGAAGAAATAAATATTCATTAAGAAACACTTTCAAAAGAGCCTATAGCGAGACAAACTAGATTCCAAGAAATTGTAAGAAACCTAGAAAAAAGCTGCATATAAAATGGTGTATGAAATAAAGATAGTTTACTGGAATAATCTGAAAAAGAAAAGCTATGGATAAAAAGAAGAAGCTGTAATTATACTTGAGAGTCACTCTAAAGTAGAATGATATTTGATAATGATATATTCTACAATAAGATGTATAAAATTGAAAATAAAGATTGATAATGATGAGTTAGAAAAATTAACAATTACAAATACCTTGGTCAGATTATTACTACAGGTGGAATCATAAAGGGCAAAATTAATCAAAGAATTAAACTTGGAGTGTTTTTGGCAAAAATAACTTAATATTAAAAGGAAGTAGGAGGGGGAATCCAAAAATAACCAAATCATTCTCTGGTATGCATGCCTGTATAGTATATATACTTTTACTGTTATACATCATGCAAGAATCCTTCTGCATCATGTGAAATTACGGGTTCATGTAGTATATTTTTTCTAAAGTGTGCTTCATGTATTTGTCAGTTTTTTTATAATGGCTAAAATGTTAAATTAACGCTGTTTTTTTTTTTTTTTTTTATTACAAACAGCATTTTTCTCTCAGATTTAGTTTGTAATAGTCAGATATTTTATCAACAATTTCTGAAACATTTACATAATGTGGTAAAATACAAACATCCCATTTTACACAAACAAAAAAGTGCAAACTTCACCTCAACAGTGTCATCTCTCAAAGCCACGACTGTGAAACAATGTTTAATTAAATACAGCATGCACCAGCTAATCTACAGTCATATTCACTTGGATCTCACACTTTGTATATTTTTTTTAATCTCTCAAATGAAAAAATGTCTCAATTTTTTTTTTTTTAGTGTGGACTTAAAACTGTGGTGAAAAATGAGAGAAGTGTCAAAATGCAATACTTTGCAAGTGTTTCTGGACTACTTTGAAGAGTGACAAACTGTTTTCAACCAGTGCATTGCATTAAATAGACTATAATTTTTAAAGTGATTCAATTTGCAACATCTAAAAATAAATATACAATTTTTTATTACAAAATTCCAGGTTATTTTTGGATACCCCTCTGTATGCCTATGTTTTCAATAAATATGTTTTACCATTTCTTACATAATCTGAGACATGGACCAGAACAGTTATAGAGAGACTTCAGACCATTCAAAAAAGTATGGAGAGATGCATGTTAGAAGTAAAAAAAAAGAGAATGAAAATGAAATGCATGGATGAGAGAACAAATAAGTGTACTGACATCATTGACAGAATCAAGAGACTGTAGTGGAATTGAACTGGACATATCATAGAAGACATGATAATAGATGAGCAGCTGAAATCTTAAACTGGATTCCACGAGATTGTAAAAGACCTATAAAAAGACCGCGTGTGAGATAGATGAATGAAGTAAAAAAAATGTGTGGAGGTGATGTGGAAAAGAGGTTAGAGATCGGAGATTCGAACTTGGAGATATCTTAACCCTGCAGAGAAACGATAATGTTTAAAAATGATGATGATGACAATATTGAATATTTATATGTAAATGATTTTTTCTGCTTTAAATGCATTTTTATCCGATCTTATATTTATAAAATACATAATGTTTTGCTCTTCGAATTTATTATTTAAGATTTTAGAATGAAAATAAGTTAGTAATAAATTTATCCGTAATATAATAAGTAAAAGTATTTCAGCAAAATATTAAAATAACATTATTAAATATTAATAATACTACTAATAAAATTATGTTAATAACAGCACAAAACAATAACGCTAATAAAAGAGAAAGATAAAATAGGATGATTGTTTTATTTATAATGACGAAAATATATATCAGCAATTAAAATGAGACAAATATACATAAAATGAAAAAGTATTTTTTTAAAAATACATATAAATGCTGTTTTTTGTCAGTAGTGTGTTTTCTCTCAATTTTAAAAGAAGAAAGTGCCTTAGGACTATGTTTCTTTTAGATTAAGAAACAGTCATTAAAGAAGGCTCACAATAAAAATGCTGATTGCCTTTAATTCAAACAACAATTACTCTTAAAATAGCCTAGAGTTCTATCACAGAGAAAGCAGATGGAATCAACTCAATTTAAAACAATTCTACGTATCTAAGTTTTATATTTTACTCCCCCCTCTTTACTCATATATAAATATATACATACACAAATTCATTTATATGTTTATATATATATATACATGTTAATAAATACATTATACTGCTTTACGTGAATACAGTGCTCGATTGGTTTTTCATGATATATTCATTTCAGACAACTGTTTTATTGATAAGCCATTTTATACAATCTATATCCTATTTTTTCTTCTTTCTTAATATTAAAAAAAAAAAACAGGTCTCTGTGTGTGAAAAGGAAGATTTTTAATAAGTTTTTCCAGTTCTTACTTACAGTTCTGAGAATGGGACATTTAAACAGAAGAGCAATATAAAGACTTCAAACCACTCAAGCATAGAAAAATATTATGTTAGGAGTAACAAGAAGGGACATCATTAAAAAAATTAAAAGTCTGAAATTAAACAGGGCTTGTCATATTGCTAGAAAAGATGATAACAGATGAACAACAGTGAAGTCTTAAACTAGATTCCAAAAGTTGTAAAAGATCTAGAAAGAGATCTCCTCTGAAATTGATGCATAAAATAAGGAGGTATACTGGTGTGATAAGAAAAAGAACCCAGTTTTTTTAATGAGACCTTTATCCTAAAGTGGATTGATAATGATTGAAAATGATGATAATATATAAACTTTTGTCAGTTAATTTTAGGCATGTGCTCTGAAATATCAACTCAAGATATGTAATCTGATATCAATAAGAAGATGTTTAAAGCCAAAGAAATTGAAGAAGTAAGCTTTGACATCTACAAGTTATTTCTTAATAATTTTATATTACATTGGTTTGCTGTTCCTATATAATTGTAATAAATATAAGAGCTAAAAATGCTAAGTAAGAAAAGCTTAAGAATAAGTTTTATTATAGTATGCTGAGTAGCTTTTGATATCTTAATCCTGATATCATATTCATAACAATGACTAGTCGATGAGAGGGTTGTGGGTAAACATTATAATGTAAATTTTATGTAAATAAACACAAATGAGTTATATGGTCCACTTTTTAGTGAGGTTGAAGCAGGATTCCTTTTTATTTATCAAGATAGCATTGCTGTCGATATGCCAAGCCTCCCTATCTTGCATTTAGAATCAATACTTTGTATACATACAATGCTATCTGTAACCCCCCAAACTATTTACAAGATTTCTTGCAGTCAAACTAGCTGCAGAGCTGTTTTCTTCAGAGAATCTCATGCCAGCCTCACAACAAGATTGCCCCAACACCAATACCTCTATAAATGGGCTATAAACAATCTAGACTACAAATACATATTTCAAGAGCACAACAACAAAGTCAATCACACATTTGAGCCTACATCAGCTAATGTTATATATATATATATAAAAGAATGATTCTAAATGCAAAATAAAGAAATCTTGTCATTCCCCCAATAAGGCTAACTCGATAAATAAAAAGGACCCTATTTTTCCCTCTTTAAAAAATGGGCCACATAACTCATTTGTATATATTTATATAAAATTTCATTCATTGGTCATTGCTATAAGGGTGATATCAGGATTAAGCTATCGAAAGTTGCTCAGCGTACTATAATAAAACTTTTATTTTTAAGCTTTTTTACCCAGCATTCCTAGCGCTTATATCAATTACTTTATAATTTGCAAATTATATAACATGTAGATAATATGAAGAGAAAAAAACATTTCTGCATTGTGCATTAATTGATGCATAAACTGGAATATACATGTTAACATTATTTACCTCTTATGGATACTATTTTAAAGTCAGTACTCAATTTAAATTTTAAAAAAAAATGCTTTTATATATGTAGTCCAGGTAAAAGCAGAAAAATATTTTTGCATCCTGCATTAATTGAAAAAGTTGATTTTATTTAAAAAGCACTTGTTTTGCATATATTGGAATAGCAGTTATTTTATAGTCAAAGCCCTTATTTATCCGAACTCTGCTTTTCATAGAAGTTAATTTATTTATTTTAAATATTGAAGTAAACAACTAACATCTTATAGAGATAACTTAATAATGAAGAAACTGTCACATACAACATCATATACTGCAAAAATTGTTTTATGAATTTAGCACTGTTAAATTTTTAATTTAAATTTGTATAAGTTTTGTTTGTCTATGTAATGAAGTGGTTTCTTTCTTCTTTATAACCTAATGTTGAGTGCACTTTCAGTGAAGTTCACCATAATCATACTTAGCAGATGAACAAACTTACACAAATTTAAATACTTAAATATAAATTACAAATGATTGATGTAATTTTAAATAGTGAACTATTTAAACCTAAGGGAAAAAAGATTGCCACTGTAACCCTTGCAATCAAACCTGTGTAATTTTTATAAACAAAGCTTAATAAAATTATTGTTGAAACATCATCATCATCACCATCATCACAATAATAATAGCAACAGTAAGTCAAATCAATTCATTTACTCAAATGCTAATGAAGAGGTATAATCAATTACAGTTTGCATATTAAAATAGTAAATAAAATAAACATAATACATATAATTAAAACAGGCAAAAATCTCTACATGTATTGCCACTCAGTGCAAGCCAGAGTAATCAATGAATGCCAGAAGGCTTGTACATAAAATCCCTATCTAGTACCTACTCATCCAATATCCCCAGACTTGTTTCTGGCTTGTGGCCTTACACAAAGAGAGTTTTGCCTGATAAATAAAAATAAAATTACATAATCACGGTATGCAAAGATGAGGATAAAGAGGTTCCATAGCTACAAGATATGATTCCTTACAAATATAAACTTGAATATAATAAGATTTAATAATAGTTAAGAGCAAGCATAAGAAATGGTGATCATATGATGTTTATTGGCTTATAATACATATAACATAATAATAAAAGGAAGTAACAAAGAAAGAAGTAAAAAAAAAATCATCAAACAATCTACTCAAAAATTCTAAAGAAAAACTGCCCATGGAGTCAGTTGACCAGATTGTCTATAAAATTATATGCAATCAAATTAATTGTAATGCTGCATATTGTGGGAAATCGAAGGCCAATCTATCAACAAGGTTACCCAGAACAAATATTTGTATAACTGAGCTATGAAAAGCTCCTTATATTTCTCTATATTTATCGACCAAGAGAAACAGCAAAGCCATAAATTTGATCTGATGAAAGCTGAGATTATTTGTACTGAAACGGAAGACAGTAAATGGCTTGGATGATAGGTAAAAATAGATTTTCCATAAAGAAAAAAGTATTTAGCATCTTCCTATCAAAGAAGTGGCAATTATGAAGATATTTAAATATTTCTGAATAATGAAATAAATTTAAATGAAGCATATTTACTGATAACACTAAAAAAATGAGTGAACTATGAATATGATATATAATATATCGAAAACACGCTAAGCATGAATATAAGTATTTAAACAAAATATTTTGTTACCTTTTCTATATAAATGCCTGAAAATTTATATTATTAATATAAATTTAAGCAATGTAAATTAATCAATAATGACCTTTAAATTTAAGAACATTGCAAAAGTACTTAGAATCTAAATTAAAGTGATTAGCATTACTAAAAATCTGATTGTATAAAGAGGATACCATGAATAAAAGCGAAAATTTAAACACCTTTGAATGACAAGCTTAAATATAACAGAGAAGTTGAAATTATATCGGATAGAATAACTTGTTGATTAATGATTTTGTAAAGACCTTTACATCTCTACATTTCTATCTAGAAGAAAAATGTAGAACAACTTTATTTTCCAGTGAAACATATTTGGAGAACTTATTAGACACTGAATTGTAAGAAATTATGTCCTTGTTTAGAGTCAGGGTTCCATACGATTGAATAGTATTCAACAATGGGAAGAATGAATGTCAAAAATAATTTGAATTTTGCATCATCACTGAAACAATAATAAAATATCAAAAACTTAAGACTTCCGATTTTTTAGATAATGAAACAAGGGAACATTTATTAAAATTAACTGACATATTATTTAGATCACACCAAATTGTAAAGTCATCAATATCTGTCTGTAGGAGAATGCAATCAATCACTAGTGTGATTCTTCTAAGGATTTTACAGTCGTCAGCATAGCACAAAAGATAAGATTATTTCAGATAATCCTTGAGATCATTAAAATACTACCACAAGGAATACCAAATTACATTCAAAATTAGATGAAGTATTGTTGAATTTAACATATGCGGTATGACTACAAAAAAAAGGATTGAAACCAATAAATAAGTTTAGTGGAAACCCCTATTTTTTGTAATTTGTGAAGGAGCATGATGTGGTCTACTTTTGGTCTACTTCATCATCATCATCATCATAATAACAATAATAACATCAACAACAATAATAATTATTTAACAAAATTCTTTAAAAAGTGGCAATTTACTAAACACAATTTTTAGAGAACAGCTGATTTTTGAGAAGTCTTACTGTATTTTATTTAAGTATAAAATCAAACAACACAGTAAAGTTTCAAATAATCCTTCTGAATTACCTTGGATATCTGTTTAGATTCTTATACAGTTGAAGAATATTAACTGAGATAAACTGACATGATAGTATAGATAAAATATTTAAGTTGTGAAAACTTAACCTACAAGTACCTGATTTACACACACTTGACATCTTCTTTATAATGATTATTACTACATTTTTTAGAGTAGATATAGTATTTTTAATTCAGATACCTTAACTAAAAATTAATCTGTATTCTTATTTAATTTAATCACATGGTTTCATTAATCCAAGTCCACTCACCTTTTTCCCCCATTATGAGCAATGTCTTAGATATATTTCAGAATTCTATTTCACTTCAAATTTCCAAGATTGGAATAAAGATAACTTCCAATATGTATTTCTGGCTAAACAGACAATCTTCATTCATCCTGGGACAACACAACCACTCACATAGCTTCATTATCTTGCTTTACTATTTATTAATTTCAAATTATTACAATTTAATCTCCAAAAGCAACACAGTCACCTTGGATAACATCCAATTCAGATAAATACACTACAGATTATTACTAATCTAAGAATGGATATATGAATCTTGACTTAAATATAAAGTTTATACCTGGGCTAAAAATTGTATGATAAACTCTGGCATAAAAAATGGTTAGTAATAATATTTACTGTATTTATCTGAAGATGGTATCATCACAAGCGTGAATGCAATAAATTCACCACTTGTAGATTAAATTGCATTGATTTGGTATTGATAAATACTGAACAAAGATGATGACATAGACAGTAACCTGAGTCAACTAAACGATATAGTTTCAGCCAGAGGTCATTTATCTTTTCAGATGTTTTTATTCATATGTTTGAAAAGTGAATCACAATGTAAAGTTTTAGCTCTTGAGTTCTAGTTTGAAATCAAAATAGTTAATATGTCATTATTTAAATTAAAATAAAAAAACATGAAATATATAATGAAATAAAATACTTTTTGTTGAAAAAAAAAATCACTCTGATTGTGAAAAATAATTCTCTTTCCCACCAGTCTTGTAAACTTTGTTTAGTCTCCATTTAAGACTCGTTAAATACCTATTAGCTGACCAATAATGAATAACTAGAAAGGTTAACTATAACTATGTCTCAGAACAAAACATTTCAACTCTAATTACAACTTTAAAAAAAAGTGTTCAGATTTTACAATGGGATTCGAACCCAAGTTTTAAGTGCCTCCCAGATGTTCTAAATCTGTATTGAGATGCTCATGTATATATAACTCGTGATCCAGACACACTAGCGCCTTACATTTTTTATGGTAAATAGATGAACTATACTGTTAAGTAACACGTGCTTTAATTCAAAGATGGCATTGCAAACAGTTTGGAGAGAGAACCAATCACATTTTCTCTGGAACACACCACATATATATTAATATCAATTTAAAAAAAAGATGGCGTATTTAAGTAAATGGCAAACTCTCAACAACATGGTTCAAAGCATTTTTACTTGCAAATATTATAAACCAACTACATACATACTGCAACTTTTAGCAAAGCAATTTCTAATTAATCACGTTTTCGGAAATTAAATATATGCCCGGAAACATAGGTGTGAGAAAACCCAGGTGTTACTGGCATCATTGAAAAAATTAAGAGACTGAAGTGGAGTTGGGCTGGACATATTGCTAGAAGAATGTTAAAGTCTTAAACTAGATTCCAAAAGATTTTAAAAGACCTAGAAAGAGACCACGTATTAGATTGATGGATGAAATAATGAAGTGTGCTCGAGTGATGTGGGGAAGTGAGGCTGGAGATCGACAGGATGGATTGATCATAGATAGATCTTCATCCTGCAGTGGGTCGATAATAATTGAAAATGATGATGATGAAAATCGAAATAGTGCTGATGCCGAAACAATAGTATATATATAAAAAGTCTATTGTATATATATTTGTACGTCTGTACACATATTTGTACCTACTTTTCATATACACACATAAGTACACAGACTGAATATTATTGATTAAAATCATCTTAAGCTTTATAGAAAAGTATTTTAGAACTGTTTCACTTTCAGCTATTTTCTTTTCTATTAAAAATGAAACTGTGACATCTCTGCATTAACAACTTGAGAAATTGGAAAAAAGCTTGAGAATTCCCATGCAACTAGAACTTGAAGAAATTTATTTCTATTGATTCAGTGGCCAACATTTGACCCTCAGGGAAATTCACTCTCTTTCTCCAATCATTCAAATTTATGATTTAACACTGGAAAAAAAAAAAAAAATGTGTAGAGCTGACAGTGTGAAACTACAAATTTTATTGCTTCTTATAAAAGATGTTTTAGCTCTGGTGATAGAAAAAGTAAACATCAGAGAAATGTTTTCAAAGGATTTATGAACAATTATTTTAAAGAAGAAAAATAAATAACAGAAACTTCACCATTTGCAATAGCATTATCAAAATATCAGCAATATGAGTTAATAATCTAAGGAAGAATTTGACATTTATTTTAAATTACATGTTTTAAGAAGATCACTTGTAGAGGCTTGGATTTAACGTAAATATGAAAAATATCAAGCGATATCTTTGTTGATCGTACAGATTTTTTTTTATAGAGAATTGATCATAAAAAACATTTATTAGCTTATTGACTTTGCTCATTATTTGATAATGACATATGCATTAATTAAAATGAATCTTTTCTAAGGCATGAAAATTAGATAAAATAATATATACAACATATTAAAAATAATACAGCAAGAGAAAAAAAAAAATGTTATGTGTGAGAATAGAAAATTCGGTACTTTATTAGTATAGCTGCGGTGGCTTTTTCACTTCCGCAATAAATGTGTTATTTTTACAAAAAACTATAAAATATATAGTAAAGTGCTCTTAAGCCAACAAACATCACATGACCACCTCCTCTTATGCTTGTGTTATACTGCTGTTGTTGTTATTGATTAATCTTGCTTGCTGTGTGTGGCAATATATATAGTGAGTTTTGCCTGTTTTAAAGTGCTCTTAGATAGATAAAAGTTTTTAAAGTTATACTTTATATATATATATATTACTGTATTTATTAATATATAACTTTGAAGAGATACAGATATCGAATACATATATAGTAAAGTGAAAACTCGTAAGTTTGTTTGGATATGGGGAGCGGGGGTGTCAAATTTTATTCCAGCTTGTTTTAATATAAAGGAAAATGAAGAATGGATTTTTATGTTTTATATTTAATAAAAGAACACGTAGTTAATGTTAGAAATTAAAAAAAAATCAAATCTGTGTAGGCAATATTTTTAGAATGTCTTCTCTTTATCGATCTATAATGCTCTATGATTTCTTCCGATTTGTAATTATCGTGCCTCAGTTCATCTATAAATCTTGCAAATTCTGTTTCTTCATCTATTCCATTCCATCTTTCCAATTCTTTTTTTGAACACTCTCTTTTTTACTTTGTGATATCCAGTTTAATATTTGTTTTTGATCAATTATACTGAGCCATCTGTATGTGTCCATACCATTCCAGTTATCTTGTTTTAATATCATTTATTATAGTGTGTGTGATCAATAATCATTTCACTTTTTTTTATGGCTTATGCAGCTCTCTTTAACCTTTTCTAAGCTCGTTTTAACCTTCTTGCAGATTTTCAGCAATAATCCATTTCTGTATTAATTCTCTTTCCTTCAGCTGACAAACTTCACTTCCATATGTAAAGATACTTTTCACTATTGTATCTTATATTCAACTTTTTGTAATGGAAAGATAAATGTGTTATTTTCATAAAATAATTTCTGCGATCCTTATCAACGCGCGATCTGCGTTTAATACATATCACCGCAGCTATACTAATAAGGTACCGAAAATTCAAAGCATAACCAGCATTGGAAAGGCGTTTAATATTTTATATATCAATATATGGCGAATAATGGAATAACTTCCAGATGTAAGAGTTATTTGTGAATACCAAATAAACAGTAATTGAAAAGAAATTCTTTCCGCTCTTTCTAGAATGGGATAGTGCTTTATCAAACACGGACTCTCTATCTCCCTCTTTTCCTTAATATTTCCTGTCACCTAGATCAGCTTTGTAATATAGAATGATGGCTCACTAAAGATCATGTTCTCTTTCCAATGCAAAGACTTTTCTATCTCCTTTTCTATGCACTCGGGTCATTTAAGTTTGCATTATGATCAGTCATTATGAATACTCATCACATCAATTACTCCAGATATTAACTGTGACAATGGGTCTATGTATGGGTGCGATCACAATTCCATCCTTTAAACACATATGCCACAGCAATTCTGATTCCACCACCACCCTTTTAGCCCAAGTCTTCAAGAATTAAGAAAATAATGGTAGGGACTCAGATTTAGTAGGTCAGCAGTCTTTAGTTGTGACCTTTTCTAATGGTAGTACATTCAATAATAAATCAGATTAGAACTGGTTATGAAACAGGAGTTTCAGCTTGGCAAGGACTGTGTCTTTAGGCAGGCCTATTTAGAGATTCCATTATCTATTATGGAAGTAAAAAAAGTTCTAGAAAAAATGATTCAAAAATTTCCTGTCTACCTTACATTAGTCTAGCTAAGTTGTATTTTAATAGATTATTCCATAATAATATTTTATTAACATTATTATTATTAATTGGATTTTGTTGTTGGCTTGATATTTTTTCTTGGATGTGGAAAGTCCATATTTATTGGAAAGACCTAGAAAGAGACCATATGTGAGATGGATATATGAAATAAAAAGTGTGCTGGGGTGATGTAGAGAAGAGATGCTAACGATTGGAGAAAAGCTGAACTTGGAGAGACCTTCATCCCGCAGTGTATGAACAATGATTGAAAATGATAATGTTATGTATATATTATGTTTTTAATTGTTATTTTTTATAGAGAAGAGAGAGTAATTTTTAAAAAGTAAGTTAGAAGAAAACCATTAATAAACTATTATTTAAAGATCGATCATAATACATTTTGCTGTAAAACACCTAAATTAGACAAATGAACACAAACTTTTGTTAATTAAAGTATGAATTTCTGCATCAGATACCTTTCTGAAAACTTCATAATTATAGTATAATCAAAATACTGTATTAATAACAAAATCTGAATTAAATCTGACAATTTTGAGATATTCACTTTCACCCAAAAAGTAAATACAAATTAAGCTAAAAGAATGCGATTTCTAACTCCAACTTCGTAAATGGCTATGTTGGTACAGGAATCGATAAGATGATGTGTTGAGAATGTTTTGTTTTTGTTGTTGTTGTTTTGATGCCCAAATGGCTAGAAACTTATTTGTGTTATTCTACTAATTAGAGTAGCACAATTATCTTCCCAATTTCTGAATTAATGCTTTAAAAGTGTATGACTATATGCATATATAATTATAAAATTCATAAAAATAAAGAAATATATATACATAGTGGATAAAATCTTATTGTGTGTAGACTATGTAATATTTGATTTCAATTCCCAACGTTTCAAAGAAATATTATGCATCATTGTCAAGGCTAAGGTCTAAATGAAGAACTATTAGGTCTTAAGTAATAACAACATTTCAACAAAATATCATTCATTATTGTCAAGATTAAGTCTTAATGAAGAGCTGCTAGATCTTAAGTAATAACGTACTTAACAACGAACATTTCTTCAGTAAGACTATAACCATGACAACAATGAATGATATTTTGTTGAAACATCAGGAATTCAAACAAAATAATACATGGTTTAACATAAAAGACTTTATTTACATCAAGTAACTATGAAATTATTAAATAAAATATATGTAGCTTTAAATATTAAGTTTAAAATTTATAAGAAGAATTTACAAACTTAATCATGGTCTATCCAAGTCCGAATATGTTACTATGATTCATAACTCATATTCTGAAAGAATCATTATAAACAAACATGCAAATAATGCCCCAGTTCCTGCAATAACATCCATAAAAGATGGGTGTTTTTATGTGACACCAGATGCTTAAACGATAAACTAAGCATCAGTACTTTAGGGACAATTTTTTACACTTATTAAATAAACAATCACAGTAAATTCTAATAATTTTTTTTACTTAATGTATTTACAGTAAAAGCCTGTGTGTTAGATAAAACTTATCTTTTATCCGACAAGAGTGAGTGATGTTTGCAAATAATTTTTAAAAGAATTTTTTAGAAATCTGACATATGAATTATAGTAACGTAATCAGCCTTAGATGTTCTGTGAATAAATTTATATTCTCAACATTACATATTTAACCTGTAATTGTTACAATGCTGTACTGGAACATAAATATTACAATCAATATGTCAATCTGCTCCTAGGAAAAGTATTTATTTTATATAATTATCATCACAAATTTGATTTCCTTTATTATAAGTATTATTTACAATAGATATTACACAATCACCACTTCCTGTGCTTATACAAACTGTTATTAGCTGTAATGTGATGTGATGTATTATGGCTTCTCCTTAAACGAAGTCAAGAATATCTCAGCAATTATGCCCAGATAAACCTGTTAGCCATTCTATTTTACGTTCCCCACTCTAAATTTACTCATAATCTGCTCTATCCCATTTCCACAACATAATCTTTGTCAACGCTATAACCTTTATATCTAAATCCACCTTATCTTTTCCCAAACCCAAACTCTCCTTAGAGTAGTGCCACCTAGTGTAAGCCTTAGTAATCAATGAATGCAGGAAGGTTTGTGCAAAAAATCCCCATCTAATGCCTACTCATCCAATATCCTCAGACTAGTTTCTAGCTCATGGCTTTCATCAGTGAAGTGAAAACATTATTCTTTTCTTTTTGTGCTCATAGCTTTATAATTAACAAATAGGTAAAAGATGGTTGATGAAGGATTTATTACAGTATTACATTGTAAAGTCTATGTACAGTGCTCTCAGATCCAAGGCTCCTCATTGATGAAATCTAGAAGCTAGTCTAGGAATATTAGATGAGATATGGATTTTATGCACAAACCTTCCTGCAACTATTGATTACCAAAACTTGCACTGGGTGACACTATGGTATGGAGAGTTTGCTAGTACAATAGACATTAAAATATTTGTATAAAAAATATAAGCAAATAAAATGAAAATACTTTTGTGTAGATGAGCTTCTAGCTGCAATTAGTGAATTGATTTCTGACATCATAATGAAGTAAACTAGCTTTTTATTTTGTAAATATTAGTTACAGTAATTATTACAATATTCTTCTAAAAAAAGTGGAAAAAATAGTTATCATTTGCAAAACATAAAAAAAATTTACTTCCATTAAGACTACAAGCAAAATCAGATATTGCTAAACCTCAAAATGGAGCATAAATTTCACATATGAGCCAAATTAAAACTAATTTCATTTTTGCAAAATAAAGACATATCTAGAAAGGTACTGAGATTGGTACCTGTTGAATTTTTAAAAAATTATATAAAATTAAAGTATTTGAAAATTTATACTGGTAGCACATAAAAAGCCATTACTGATTAATAGTCCTGATTTATTAAAAATATATAAACAAATTTAGATAATAGATATATTGTGAGAAGAAAGTAAATTATGGAAAATGGGATTTCAATAAAAAAAAAAAAACAGTCACATTCAATTTCAAAATCACTGGGTTTTGACTTTGGCAAAAACAAAGTTCTAAATTTACACAATGGTTCCGACTAAAACCCTTTTAGCTAATGGATAATAAAAGATTGAACACTATACAGAGATGTAGGGATGAAATAAAAATAAATTAGATAGAAAAAATGTCTAATAATCAAGATAAGATGTTTCTTACAAAAGGTCAAATGTCTCTCATATCAGTACCGGAGAGGGTTGAATTGGATGAGACTTTGTTTTAATCAATTTACAAAAAAGACAAATGCATCATTTTTCAGCATAATACCCCTGCTTTTCAATACCTTTGTTAATCAGCTAACAAGCTTTCACATTCCCTCATTAAAACATGTTTTAGACTTGATTGCAAGTTATGAATACACTTCTTTATCAGACATAAATCCTCATCATCTGCCTTTTACTCTTAAGCTGCATTTACATCTCATTACCAGTAATGTTTTACTTTAAAAAAACTCTGGTTTTTCTTAGGGTATTGATCCAAATTTGGTTTGCAGATATCCAAATATTAATGTTTGTGCTATTTTAAGTATTGTTTCAGTACACATCTTGAAATCCAAGCCTGTCATGGACTATATAGATAAAGGCATAGCTGATTTTCAAATGATTTCCCACATAATCTACTGTCACTCTTCAATCCAATGGAAGTATCTCAGTCATGGACTTAAATTTGGCTCCATTATGGTTGTCACTTATTCATCCTTCCTTGAATTTCTTTTACCACAAAATACTTTTTCCATAATGTGCACAAAATCTTTGATAAATAGCAGCACCAGATATCTCAGATCACACAAAATGAATCGCCTATCTTCCATATGCAAATCACAAAGGTGGCAGTCATTGCCTTTTTCATTGTGGACAAATTTGAAGTGAAGTAATACATTAAAATTGCACAACAGTGACTGGTAAGTCATGACCTTGTATGACAAGTGCTGGGAAGACAATGCAATCAACAGAAGTTTTAATATAATCTCACCCTTGTAGACTAAAAACAGCAAGTCAAATAGATCCTTAACTTATATTTCTTCCTAATGAACTCTCTCTTTTGAGAAATCAAGAAATTCAATTTGTCTGTATGTCCCTCTAGTGAAAGATTTCACAACCCTTCCCCACTATGTTAAATTCATGTATATTTGATTCTAATATTTTAATTTCAAAAAAATTCTTAAGATCTCGGAATATTGAAACTGCAGTAACTTCAAAGCCTGCTAGACTCCATATTGATGGGTTACAATTGTTCCCTTGTAAGTCTCAAACTTTGCAATATTACTTCAAGAAAATGTTTCAAATAATTAAAAACTTGATTTTTTGTAATGTTTGTGATTATTTTTTCACAATAATAGTTCAATAATTGTCACAAATCAAGAATATTATTGCATTTTTTTTTGTTTTATTTTTAAAATATAAAAACTTATATTTTTCTGAGTAATGTTATTATGAAAATTATGGTAGTGACAACTATGTATGATTTGTTAGTAATACATCATTACTCACAGTCTAATATAAAATATAACAATATTGTAAAAATTATTAATAAAACTTAAATTTTTAAGACATAAATTGATAGATTTATTAAATATTGATAATTATTCGTTCATATTTTAAATATAAATGTCAAACAAAGAAGATTCCATTTATTTTTCAAAATCAACTTTCTCCTCCTAAAAGATGAATGACAAAAAGGTGATTTGTTTTGATTATGATTTTTAAAATAATTGCAAAAGTCTTTTGCAATTGTGATTTTTTAGAATTTATTTAATTTCTAAACTAAAATATCAATCAAATGAAGTCAAATTTATTATGTTCTGATATATAATAATGTTTTAATATTAAAATGAAAATTGAAAGTTTACAGCAAATGAAAACAAAGAAACTGCCAGAATGATAATAGCACACTACAAGAAAGTCAATAAAAAACACTTTAATATAACATTTCTCTTCAATTTATTTATGTCTAATGATGTTTGAAAATATTAGCATGGTAAAAAAAAATTCATGCAATTCACTGCTAAGTAAAATTAACTATTTCAAAATAATTATTAATCAGAGTAATAGCATTAACAAATGTTAATAAATCTAATAAAGTACAAATATTTATAATTCATTCAAAAAAATAAATATTAAATAAGACATGTAAAAGGATAAACAGCAAACCATTAAAGCAATATAATATAAATTATGTGAATAAAAATGGACCTATTAGGGTAAAAATATGTAAGGGGAAAAGAATCCATGGCATGATAAAAAAAAATTTATCTTACAAAATTCAGTAAAGTGCAAACTGTCCTATATTTTGTTGCAAGCCACTCTCGTGTTCAAACATATATAATGTATAACAGCTCACCTTTTGTTGATAAACATTGATTAGAATTGAATACACGTTTAATCACCTGCAAGCATACAATACTTTTCAACATGTACATAACACAGATGCTTATATATATATCATATTATTATTACTATTTGTGGGATATGCTGACGTTTCAGTACAATATCAAGTACCTTCCTCAGAGCATCCTCTTTCTCAAATCATAAGAATGCACGTGAGATTTAAAACCGTTTTTATCATTTTCTTTCTCCTCATATTTAAATTCTATTGGTTGAGAAGTTTTAAAATTTATTTTCTCTTCCAATAGCTTCTTCCAAATGTTGTTAATCTTCTTTAATTCACACCTTTCATTTATGCTCTTGGGACTTTTAAAAATCTCTATAGCTTCTCTTAGCAATCTCTGGTCATATTGTTCAATTTTTGCTAAAATATTTGTTTTTTTCAAAATTGATATCATGATTTGTTAATTTTATATGAGAATAAATAGCTGATGAATTGGATTTTTCTCTCACTGCCAGAATGTGTTCTTCCTTTCTAATATTTATTCTACGATTAGTCTGTCCTATATATGTATGTGGACAGACCCTACATGGAATTTCATATACACCATGACACTCCAAAGCAATTTTATCTTTAGGAAGTGGAAATATTTCACTAATTTTTTTATAAGTAGTGTAAATTGTGTGAATATTATTATTTTTTTAAATGTTACCAATTCTATCAGTTACTCCTTTTATATATGGCAAAATTGTCTTAATTTTTGATGTATCAAAATCTTTTTTCTTTTGATATGTATAAGCCCTATTAATAATGTTGTAATTAAAACCGTTATGAAGAAGCATTTTATTAGTAGCAAAAAGGTCCCGGTGAAAATGGCTATCATCAGAAAGTCTCTTTGTTCTATCCAATAATGTCTTTGCTACTGAAAATAGTTGTGCAGGATGGTGATGAGAGGAAAAATGCAGATATCTCCCAGTGTGTGTTGGTTTTTTATATATACCATGGGATAAAGAACCATCTTCCCTTCTTTCAATCAAAACATCTAAAAAAGGTAATTGATTATTATTTTCTATCTCCATGGTAAATTTAATATTGTTATGAAAAGAGTTTAAAAAATTAAAAAAGTCATCAAGAGCATGCTTGCCATGAGGCCAAATAACAAAGGTATCATCAACATACCTCAGCCATATAGATGGTTTTTTAACTGCTAAAGTCAAAATTTTATTTTCCAAATCCTCCATAAAAATAGAAGCTAATGCTGGAGAAATTGGTGAACCCATAGCTAGACCTGATGTTTGTTTATACATCTGCCCATCAAAAACAAAAAATGTATTCGATAAGCAGTGTTCAATCAAAACCACAGCAAAATTAGGCAACTGAATATTTTTTAAAACTTGAATCGCTTCATTTACAGGTACACTAGTAAAAAGTGAAACAATGTCAAAACTTACCAAAATATCATTCTTAGTCAATTTAATATCCCGGATAAGCTCAAGAAAATGATTAGCATCTTTAACATATGATGACATCGTTGATAAATGTGGCTGTAAAAAAGAAGTCAAAAAACGAGCTAGTGTCTGTGTAGGTGAACCAACTGCACTTACAATCGGTCTCAATGGAATATCTGGCTTGTGAATTTTTGGTAAACCATATAATTTTGGATAAAAAGAAGATTTTTCCCTGGGAGTAAGCTGTATCTTTGTTTCTAAATCTAGATCAGTAGAATAAATTAATGCTTTCGTTTTCTTTTCAAGATAAGTCATAGGATCTCTATAAATTTTTTTATAAATATTATCATTTAATAAATCATGTATTTTTTTAAAATAATCAGCCTTATTTAAAATTACTGTAGTATTACCCTTATCTGCCGGAAGAATAGTAATAGATTTGTCATTTTTTAATGCAAACAAAGCTCTTCTTTCATTAATTGATAAATTAGTTTTAGGTGGTTTTGCTTTATTTAAAATATCGTATATTTTTCCCCTCACTATATCTGCATCCCCGCAAGGTATTTTTGATAAACTACTTTCCACTCTGCAAATAATATCCTCAAAAGGTAATTTTGTTGGCGTTATTGCAAAATTAAAACCTTTATTTAAAACTTTTAATTCAAAGTCTGATAATTTTCTATCAGATAAATTCTTTACAGCGTGCACACTTCCTCGTTCAGACAAAGACAAAGTTAGCATTTCCTGTTTCTTTCTAAGTAGTTTGTTAAATTTATTCATTTGCCTTCGAAATTTAAAATCACTTTCTTTAGTCACTCTAAAATAAACGATCTTATCACAAATTGACCATAATGTTGGATGAAAAGTATTACTTAATAAAAGGCGGAGTTGTAACAATTTTTTATCTAAAAAGTCTAACTTTTTTCTTGTATTTCTAATAAAAGAAGTTAAAATATCAAAACTTGCCTTATTCAAAACTGCATCAATTTTCTTCGTATGCGTATGGAAGGAAATTTTACAACAGCTAGGATAAAGTCCATTTCTTTTACAGTTGAGTAAAAATTGAAGATCACAAACGGCTTTAATTTTCTTCACACACATTCTTTCAAAACACCTCCATTCTGTAAACCAATCTTTCCCGTAAAGATGAATAATGTTAATTCTAATATTTTCATGGATAAAAGATGTCATATTATTATTACTATTTGCAGGATATTCCGTGTAGTGAAAAAGCTAAATGCTGACGTTTCAGTACAATATCAAGTACCTTCCTCAGAGCGTCCTCTTTCTCAAATCATAAGAATGCACGTGAGATTTAAAACCGTTTTTATCGTTTTCTTTCTCCTCATATTTAAATTCTATTGGTTGAGAAGTTTTAAAATTTATTTTCTCTTCCAATAGCTTCTTCCAAATGTTGTTAATCTTCTTTAACGTCACACCTTTCATTTATGCTCTTGGCCCTTTTAAAAATCTCTATAGCTTCTCTTAGCAATCTCTGGTCATATTGTTCAATTTTTGCTAAAATATTTGTTTTTTCAAAATTGATATCATGATTTGTTAATTTTATATGAGAATAAATAGCTGATGAATTGGTTTTTCTCTCACTGCCAGATATTAAATTGACTAAGAATGATATTTTGGTAAGTTTTGACATTGTTTCACTTTTTACTAGTGTACCTGTAAATGAAGCGATTCAAGTTTTAAAAAATATTCAGTTGCCTAATTTTGCTGTGGTTTTGATTGAACACTGCTTATCGAATACATTTTTTGTTTTTGATGGGCAGATGTATAAACAAACATCAGGTCTAGCTATGGGTTCACCAATTTCTCCAGCATTAGCTTCTATTTTTATGGAGGATTTGGAAAATAAAATTTTGACTTTAGCAGTTAAAAAACCATCTATATGGCTGAGGTATGTTGATGATACCTTTGTTATTTGGCCTCATGGCAAGCATGCTCTTGATGACTTTTTTAATTTTTTAAACTCTTTTCACAACAATATTAAATTTACCATGGAGATAGAAAATAATAATCAATTACCTTTTTTAGATGTTTTGATTGAAAGAAGGGAAGATGGTTCTTTATCCCATGGTATATATAAAAAACCAACACACACTGGGAGATATCTGCATTTTTCCTCTCATCACCATCCTGCACAACTATTTTCAGTAGCAAAGACATTATTGGATAGAACAAAGAGACTTTCTGATGATAGCCATTTTCACCGGGACCTTTTTGCTACTAATAAAATGCTTCTTCATAACGGTTTTAATTACAACATTATTAATAGGGCTTATACATATCAAAAGAAAAAAGATTTTGATACATCAAAAATTAAGACAATTTTGCCATATATAAAAGGAGTAACTGATAGAATTGGTAACATTTTAAAAAATAATAATATTCACACAATTTACACTACTTATAAAAAAATTAGTGAAATATTTCCACTTCCTAAAGATAAAATTGCTTTGGAGTGTCATGGTGTATATGAAATTCCATGTAGGGTCTGTCCACATACATATATAGGACAGACTAATCGTAGAATAAATATTAGAAAGGAAGAACACATTCTGGCAGTGAGAGAAAAATCCAATTCATCAGCTATTTATTCTCATATAAAATTAACAAATCATGATATCAATTTTGAAAAAACAAATATTTTAGCAAAAATTGAACAATATGACCAGAGATTGCTAAGAGAAGCTATAGAGATTTTTAAAAGGCCCAAGAGCATAAATGAAAGGTGTGAATTAAAGAAGATTAACAACATTTGGAAGAAGCTATTGGAAGAGAAAATAAATTTTAAAACTTCTCAACCAATAGAATTTAAATATGAGGAGAAAGAAAACGATAAAAACGGTTTTAAATCTCACGTGCATTCTTATGATTTGAGAAAGAGGACGCTCTGAGGAAGGTACTTGATATTGTACTGAAACGTCAGCATTTAGCTTTTTCACTACACGGAATATCCCGCAAATAGTAATAATAATATGACATCTTTTATCCGTGAAAATATTAGAATTAATATATATATGGTATAGAAGTCGAAATTGTAATATAAACAAAATTTTAAAAAATGATAATTATTAGTAATAATAAATTGAGGGGACACATTTACATATATTTTACAGAATGGTTGTCTCACTCATGCATTCACTGAAGCAATAAGAATAGGAAAAACAAAACAAATTACTGTATTCTTATTTTTAAAATAAATTTTATCCCATTAAATACACCCTGGGTGATATCTCTTTTTCAATAACTTTTTTGTCTTAAATAAACATAACAGACTAGTCAATTCATCAAGAAATTGTGATCTCTTTAATTACTTTAATGTTTTTTTAAAATCAGTATTAACTAAATGTGTTCTAAAATTTTGTAAAACTTTTAGGATTATGCTCAAAAAATATTTTATAATACAAAATACGGCACATCAAATTTGGAAAGGATAAAATGTGTGTGTTTTCAACAAAAACTGAAGGAATTTTATTAATATATATATATAATCATGTACAGTACTACAGGATTTAAAAATGACTCTTGACATATTGTAACATCTATTTACAAATTTTATTTTACTTTTTTTTTTAAAATGATGGCACACGGAATAAAAAAAAAGACTGCCAAATATTGTAAAATTAATTGATTTTTTTATTTATTTACACATATGTTTGTTTTTGTATAATTTTTTCTTTGGATAGTATATAACTGAAATCATGAAATTCGATACAGTAGTTAGTAGATACCGCTGTAGTTTGAGGTTTAGATTGTTGTTGTTTTTTTTTAAAAAAAAAAATCAATATATAAAGCAGACAAGGTTTCTATAAAAAATACAATGCCTAATATTAAATCCTAATTTGAATAACAATTACTGAATATGTTAGAATATAATAAAATTTATTTTTCTTTCTGCACTACAATATTTAAAATGTATAATTCTTATAATAAAAAATTAACAACCTAGGTGTGCACCCATCTAGTATGACAATGACCTTGAGTTTGAGCTAAGGTTTAACACAACTTGAAAATGTTATTTCACAAACAGGTTTAGGATTTTTCATTCAGGTAGTCAGTCCACAGCCAATCTAGCCAGCTATGAAGTACTGAATTGGTTAATGTGATAGACGGTTGTACAAAGTTCAGCATAATGTCTTTCAGCAGTAGTTGGAAGGATGCTATGATCCTACAAGTGCTCAGTGTACTACTTAGCATTACAATATAATATATATGGACGAAACTTCTAACATATAAATTTTCATGCTAACCGGAACTACAATTAACTTCAAAATAAAACTTGTTGCCTAGGCTAACGATAAACATCTTAATCTTTGTTGGATAATAATATTATTGTTAAGAATCATAAACTTTCATTATGTAATTTATTGCAAGATAGTATATTAGAAAAGAAACCATATGAGTGAATCGAAAATATTTACTAACTATGAAATAGTGAAATATATGTTTGGGTTAAAAACCAGATTTAATGACTTTGAACAGATCATTGACATGCAATAAAAATGTCAACATTATTATTGTGGAACATAACATAATGCTACTAAAGCATACAATCAATTGCTATATACGTCTGAACATTTCACTACAGCAAAATCTACTTAAAATGGCAGTTTATTGCTCAATTTGGTGTTTGTATTTAATTTCGAACAGTGTAAACTATATTAATAAAACATTTATATGCCTTGGGTAGTTTAGTACAATGGTAAACGGTCAGATTTTGATGCATACGGTTATTAAAACAGGCAAAACTCTCTATACATATTGCCACCCAGTGCAAGCCAGAGTAATCAATGGATGCCAGAAGGCTTGTGCATAAAATCCCCAATATATCCCCAGACTGGTTTCTGGCTTGTGGCCTTCGTCAGTGAGGAGGCTTGGATCTGAGAGCACTGCACTGAGTGGCAATACGTATAAAAAGTTTTGCCTGTTTTAATAACAGTTATAAGCAAGCATTAGAAATGGTGATCATGTGAAGTGTAAGGTTCTGGTTTCGATTAGTATTGGCATTTCCGGTACTCAACTTTTTTTTTTTTTAGGAATTCCCCAGAAATATAGCCATTTGATTATCTATTTTTATTTAAATATTTGCATAAAATTGTACATAATATTTTTCGAAATCAAACATAGCAAAACCCATTACTTTAAAATACACATTTCTCTTTACTAATGTCCTATTGAATAGCACAATACTGTATGCGATAGAATAAGCTATTTTGCAAACAAGTACTGCTAATCTGTGATAAACTTGTCTACAGTATCAGCATCAATACTATATTGTGAAGACAATAAAATATTTATTTTAGCAAGCTGGCAGTGGAAAACAAAATATAGCTAACTCAAATAATACTAAAAAGCATTTTTAAAAATCTTATAAAAGATAAAATATCACAAATAGTTCGGATTACAAGAGGTAAAAAAAAATCATCGGTTTTTCAAATATTTATATTTGTTTCTTATAAAAGACCGCTTTCTTTTTTCTACCTGAAAAACCACATCTATTGTTTTAAATATTAAGGAGAAAAAATAAATAAATAAGTTTATATATTTTAAAGCACATTAGCAGCTCGAGCGGCTTTCCAATACATGCACTTCAAAACCACAAAATATTTTAATACATTTTAAATACTGGTTAAATGTAAACAAAAATATAAACATGTGGTATGTGTGTATGTATTATATATATATGCTCTATGCAGTTTAAATGATCTAAGAACTTCCGCAAAGTTTATGATGTACCTCTAAATATTATACATCCCATTGACTTTATTGCTGGAGAGTTCATAAGAAGTTCGATCGCCAGCGCAGGAGTCGATCTCAGGAACCCACATTTCATTCCGACACTACCATTGCGCTAAACTGCATAGAGCACTCTAAATTTTAAGATAATAGAATAACATGCCCTAATGGTATTGTGTATTATACTACTACCTACTTATTCCATCTGTCTCTGGGCTAAGAACTTAGCCTGCATACAGATTACTATGTGTATAGGGGCTGATGATAAAATACTTAATGGAAGTTACTCATATTTAATATAAAAATATATTCACTAAAAAGGAAGACATGTAATATTACATTGATAATTTGTTGTTATATGTGATGATTTCAATTGTCAATTATTTTTTGAACAGGAAAAAGAAATATTTTGATTATATTTTAAATATAAATGCAGTAATTGAAATTACACCCAGACAAAAATATTCAGCTTAATAAAGTCAAACAGTTCTTTGGAATCTTAAAAATGGAAAAGGTATTAATCCTAATGAAATATATGGCAAAGTATCAAAATATGGTAGTGAAGTGGTAGCTCCAAAAATGTTGAGAACTTTTGTACAGATATGTATGGACTCATAAAGATGTGTTGCCACATCTCAGAATTGCTTCTATTATTTTTAAAAATAAAAAGAATGGACAAGATTTCCAAAATTGTCATAATAGCAATAGTATTTTCAAAGATTTTGCTGAAAAGACTGATTCTAGTCATTGAAAAATGGTTATTGGAGATTTAATGTGATTTTAAAAAAACTAGAAGGAATATGAACTTAGTTTTCACCACCTGGCAAATGCAGAGAAAAATGTCTGAAATAAGCCTGTGATTTATATATTGCTTTAATAATGATTTGGTCAAGACATTTGCTGCAGTTAATTGAACAGCCTCTATGGCAATAGTTGAAATTATATTTTTTTGAATACCCAAGTTTATTCATATTGTAAAGTTCCTGCATTATGAAATGAAAAGTAATGTTAAACAAGAGGGTGTATTTGCTCTATCATTATTTTTGATTTTTACGATTATGATCTTTGCAAATGCTTATATATCATCTAATGAATCAAATACCAGAGTGTGATAATGGTATGATATTGGACTTTTAAAATTTAAATGAATTAAAAACAAAAACTTCTTTTTTCATATGTCAAAGTGTTGACCGGTAAGCGAACCCGGGCCGGCTGCTTGGAAGGCAGATACGCTAACCGCTAGGCCACCAATTACTTTTTGATTTGCAAGTGTCAAACTCACTCTACCCACTACTTTGTCAATATCCACTCCAGATAAATACAGTAATGATTATCATTAATCATTTACTAAACTAAAACAGAAATAAAATTTAAACTTCAGTTAAAGATTAATATATCAGATTTTTTTAAAACTAAACACACACCTGGAGATATTCATCTTTCTCTTTCCCATGCGTAATGTCTTCATAAAAGCATGTTGGAGGTCATTTGTCTTTTATTATATTTTTATTTACATGATTTTAAAAAAATGTGTGGAAGTGTGAAGGTTATTTGGATATATTTATAAAAAATATACATAACGTTTTGAATTTGTTCCAAACTCTATTTGCATTCAAAGAACATAAAATAGCATATAATAACTCATCTTTTATTGATAAACAATGATTAGAATAGCATGGATATTATTACCTATACTCTAATGTGTACAATACAGTACATTTAAACATGCAAATACATATAGAAAAGATGCTGTGTGTGGTAAATGTGAATTGTATATAAATTAAAAGTACATGTATTATATAGAATAAAATTTAAAAAAATAATATAGTAACATAATTATTAAAAATAAATTGAAAAAGGACATTTACAAATACATTAAAAAATTTCTTTAATAGAAGATTCATATTTTTTAATATATATGACCACTTTTGAATAAGACTTCTTTCCTTTTTTTACTAAATCATCTTCACCTTTAATTAACGAAAGCATTTTAGAATGTTTTTTTGAATTCTCATTCGTGCTTCTAAAAAAAATCCTGTATTTTATTAAGGATATACAGAATAAAAGATTTTGAAGGGAAAAAAATGTTTGGAAAAAAAATCAGTAGAGATGCTTTTAACTATAATACAAAACTGAATAGGTATAGTATTTGAATCGCAAAAAAAATATTACAGTATATAAATTCATATTTGAACTCATGGTATTTAGCAAGAAAAAAAACAATAGCTTCTACCCGAAATTCGTAAAATTTAATCAGTTTGTGAATTTCATTGTTTTTATTATTTATTTGTTTACATTTTTTATTTTGTTTATTCACACATCTACTATTCATTAATTGAAAGTGTGTAGTTTGATATGGCATAGTTCGCGATTCCACTGTAATGTACGACTGCTTTAATAATTAAAGTTCAAAAAAGCTCAAGTACTTTATCAACCAAAGGTAGAATAAAAATTATATAAGTAACATTTAGTTTGGATGGTTATCAACTTCAGTATATAACAACTTAAATATTTTGATAGCTTTTAAGTAGAAAGATGGACCTCCGATGTTAAGGTACAACACAGACTTCAATCTGCAGCTGCAACTTTTAACAAGTTAAAAGGCCGGTATGTCACCATATGGAAATAACCTCCACAATTAAATTGCCTTTATATAGAACTATTATTTTATTAAATTTATTGTATGGAAATGAGACTGACAGATACTATTAATAACATTACGGTATTAGAAAGATTTCATTTAGAAATACTTCATAAATTTAAAAAATATATAATAGCAAGCTCAGAAAACCAATTAATATAATTTTCAACTAGCTGAATGTAATATCATAGAATCCAAGCTTTATAAAATTTCAACTTTGTAGGATTAGTCAAATTAAATAAATAAACAATATAAGACCTCAGAAAAGGATACTTTCTCATCAACTTGAGCATGGATTTTAAAAAGAAGTAGATTTCATTTGCTATAAAGATTACTTCTAAAACATTTAAAGAAGTGAAATGATGATTGTTTTCAGAAATTATAAGACAAAATCACATAATATCATATTAACAGAATAACAGACCAGTATGTTCTACATGTTGATGTACTGGCTTGTTTGTATAACTATCAGAAAACTCATCTATAGCAGGATTTCTCAAACTTTCGTAGATTGTCATCCACTTTCAAAAATGACAATTTTTCAGGATCCATTCATTTGAATATTTTAATTAGATAATTACCTGTAATATAAATAATAAATGCTCTTCTCATTATTTGTTTACCATAGTATTGGACAAGTGTCTAAAAAAATTGATAAAAACACAGGTCATCGATGATCTAGCATCTAACACCACTAAGTACACATTGTCACAATATTTTCCTTTTTTTAATTAATGCATAAAATACTTTCATAATACAGTGAGTCATGAACAAATTTTGTGAATCCCTGATCTATATTATTTTCTTAGGTGTTTAATTTTTTTCTCTTGGAATTGGAATGGCTAGAGTTATTTGTCAGTCCCTGCATAGCTGCGTCACACAAACGTTAAAAATCATTTTTTACTTCTCTGTATAAACTACTCAGTTCAGAATACCACTGCATTTTTGTGGAACTTAAGAATAGCCTGTTCAATTTTCTTTACACAGTTGGCAAAATGAATTTATAGTCGTTTCTTTTCACCCAGAATAACTGACCTCAATCAATTAAAGTATATCATATAGGAAGGATCACCATTAATATACGCCTTATCTAAAGTAGAATGCATTACTTCTGGTTTCTTTTAATAGAAATGCTCATTTTCTTGCTTAAATAGGTCAAGAACTAAAATTACAAATATAAAGATCTACATAGTTCATATATAGAACCAATATATATCAAAAGATATTTAATTAACATTATTGTAAGCTGGGTTAAGACATAAGAAATAGTTCAAAAAGTTGTATATATATTGATACAGGCAAACATACGGATATGAAAATGGATAGACAAAAATACATAGATAAATAGATAGACGGAGATAAATAAATCAATAGACAAATGGATGGGCAGGTGTGTATATATAGGTAGAATGAATGGTGGATAGACAAATAAATAGATACATAATAGATTAATCAGATAGTTTAGATAAACAGGTGGCAAGCAAACAGACAGACAGACAGACAGAAAAATGGATATCTATGTTTCAGAATATTATAATTCCTTTTCAATTAATCGTAATAAGTATACATTCACGTGTAAAGTGAATAATTTTGCTAATTTACAGGAGTGCATTTAATGCATAATTTTCAGGATGATTACAGACTTCTGAATTGTAATATTTTCAATAGCATTAAATTCATTGCCAATCCCTATACTGTGCATAAAATAAAATAATAATAATAATTTTAAAAATGCTGATCGATTGAGCATGCTTTTTGTGGCAAAATGAATTCCTTGACGTTTTAAAACGTCATTAGATGAATAGGATAAATATATGCATTTCATACAAAAATATACAATTATCAATATTTTATATTCATTCAAAGATATATACTTTTAAAAAAATCTAATTTCAAAAGTATTATTTTCGTTCCCAACATTTAATCCTAGTTATTTCTCTTTCTTTATTTTTTCAATTATCCTGGTTTTTAATAACTGCTGATAGTCCAATAAAATATTTTTCTTCAAACCTCTCAGCTAAATTTATCATATTAATTTTAATTTCTCACTCTCTTCCAACAAGATTACAAAAATCTGAATTCAATAAACCTATGAAAGTGACTTTAAAAAAAAACGAAAGAAAGAAAGAACGAAAGGAATTCAATAAACATTTTTATTAAAATAAAAGATTAATTAAAAATTTAATATACACTTCAATATGCTTCAATCTATTTGTCCTTAATTAAAAAAAAAGTTCAGAATTAATTATTTTATATAAAACTTTTTCGTTAAACTCAATTAAATCTATATTTCACAATTTCGTTTTTTTATATATCTTAATCATAAACACCAACAAACATTAACATTTGTTTAAGACAAAAACGAATATATTTGTATAGTTCCTTTACTTATATGTGTATGCGTGCTAAAGCAAAGTATTTTCAATGGGTGAAAGATAGTAGATTTTCTGGTTTTTCTGTGTATGTGATTCTTATTATTAGAGGCATTAACAATGAACTCAGTAATTTCACTAGTTTCTAGCCTAGTAATACAAAAAGCTAGTGAACCAATTATATAACTCAGACAACAGCCTGGTCAGATTGGGCCAAAGCCATTGTTGCTATAATAATATATATAATAAAGAATGTGCTAATATCTCTAAACAAGCTTATTTTGTTATTATTTTTATGATAAATGTCATAAGAGAATGCATTTGAAATCTTTACCTATGATTGTCCCCATCCCAAGATCAGTTTCTAGCTATGGCTCTCATCAGTGAGGAGCTAGGACATCAGATTCAAAATACCAACTCAAGCCCAGCATTTATCTTATACTTAACTATTAAGTAGAAGACAATCCTAGATAAAGATTCGAATGTGTTCTCTTGTGGCATTTATTATAAAATTATAATAATAAAATAAGCTTGTTTAGAGCTATTAGCATGCTCTCTATTTTACATATTTGTAAGCACAAGCTATAGAAGTCATGTGATGTATGACTTGACTTTATTAATATTATAATTTGGCTGTTAAGGCTTTGGCTTTATTAGATTGCTAAGGCTATTAATATATGGTGTATCTGAATTTAGTTCAATCCCATATGGCTATTTCAGTTGGAAAGCTGGATTTGAAGATATACAGATGTCTGAAAGTTTCAGATCTTCTACTTAATAGTTAAATATTAGATAAATGCTGGACATTTATCATTAAAAATGCTTGTTTGGGGCTATTAGCATGCTCTTTATTTTACATATTTGAAAACATAATCTATATAAGTCACGTGGTGTATGATTTGATTTTATATATATATATTCACCTATTAAAGCATGTTTCCTTCCATGAGATTACATATATATATATGTGTGTGTGTGTGTCACTAATTTATTTATTTGTATATCCATTGATGGGAGCACACCTGGAACACATTTTCAGGAATTCTGTTGAGCCACTGTCTTACATTATTTTGGATATCAGTTACAGTAGAAAATCTTCATTCTTTGAGTGCAGTTTTTAATTTTGAAAATAATCAAAAAGCACAAGGAGTTAAGTCAGATGAATATGCATAATGGGCTAATTGTGTAATTGATTTTTTGCCAAAAAGTCTCTCACAATGAGCACCTTAGAACCTATTTTTATGCCAAAATATAAGCATGGATATTTATTATCTTCTCAAAAGTTAACTAACAACTATCTCTATCAGCTTAAAATTTACACCTGTGTTAATTTAAACATGCTTAAACATGAATGTTCAATACTCATGTGATTTCGATACAATTAAGTCACAGGTGGGCATCACACAGCCATTTTGGGAATTAAATTGTCTCACCTCATATTTATAAAATAACTGACTATTACTATGCTAGCCAAATGTACCACAGTCAATTCCAAACACTGAACTGCCCTTTATCTGCTGTAACTTCCATCGACTTTTTGCATGCACAAGATATTATATGGGAAGTTGAATTGAATCACAAAAACTAGAGGAGCAAATATTAAATCAGCCATGATATTTAAGACAATTTATACTAGGTTTGACTAATATTTAAATTAGCAGAGCAACTAAATGGCAATTTAATTGTTCATATTTTCAGTGTTCTGGCTGCCATATAGTTCTATCATTACAAATCTCAGATTTGCAATGCTCTGGCTGTTACATATTTCTATTTTTGCAAACCTGATACATGATAATTAAATCCCATTTGCAGTGCTCCAACTACTACATATTTATATTGATACAAATCTAATACATATTTTTTGCAGAGTTTAAAATGAATGTAAATAGCACTGTTGCGGAAATGTAAATATCAATTGAATTAAATATAAACTGTCTTAAATATCACAGCTGGATATAATATCTGCTTATCCGACTGGAAGACAGTGGTCTGAACCGCACGGGTAGATAGTTGTAATATACTACAATTGAGATGAGAAAGGTACCAATAAAAAATTAAATATATATATATAATTCAATGATTATTCACCTGTCAAAGAGTGATAAAATTGGGTAAATTGAGCAACAATAGTATAGTGAAAGATATCAAGCAGTCAGAAGAAACATGGTAATTCAAGTGTCAAAGAATAAAGATCATTCCTAAAACCCATTCATAGCGAGACGTGATCTAAGTTTCAGTACTGATGAAGTTGGAATTAGAGATGGATTAATAAAAACAAACAAAACAAATAACTCTTGAAAGTATATCTACATATATATGAGCAATGAATGATACACATTCCACACTTTCTAATAAAAAAAGACTATTATTTTTAATAAATATTTGCAAACAAAATGGTAGTTTATTTACTAAATATACATATATTTTTAATCATAATTTTATAAAAAAATATAATGAAACAGTTATTAAAAATTCAAATTTAAAATTTGGGTACTTGTGTTTTACTGTCAACCAATCTTGGCAGACTTTTTATTTTAATAAATATACAGTTTCAAAAGGTTACAAAAATGTTTACAAAAAATGGCTGATAAAAATCAAACATTTAATATTTCAATCTTTTTAGTGACTTATAAGGGGAGCCCCAAAATCACCACTGACACAAACAAGCACTAACAAATGTCATCTTAAATTTGAAGTGTTTCAGTTATTTTGTCCAGCACAGTTCAAAATTCCCCATTTTATCAAAAAAATCACACAACTGTCACAGAAATCAATATAATATGTGACCAAAAAATCCAATTGAATCTCAAAATATTTCCTAATTACTAACACTTGCTAAATATTCTTTTTTGATATCTGATTTTTTTCTTTAGCCATATGATTCGTTAAATTTTTTTGTCATTTTTTAATAACTAATATTTTTTACATTTGATTTCAAGAGTTAACTGAATTTTTTTAGTCACAATTACATTTATTTCTATGACGGATGTGTGGATTTTTTGATGAAAATAGAAAACTGTTGAAACATTATTAAAATATTAAGATAAAATGGAAAATTGTTAACTGCATTGAACAAAATATATTTCAAATCACTGGCATAGAGTGTTATCTGACTTTATTTAGTGCTTGTTCATGTCACTGGTAATTTTGGGGCTCCCCTTATAAATCAAAATGGTGGAGGGTGCATTCTAAACCAGTATTGCAATTGATTTTTCTCAATTAGTAAAAAGTTTATAAATGCATATTCTGATGAAAGATTAACTTTATGGTGAACCTAAACTCTATTACTATGTCCTCTAAATAACATTTTAGTTAATATTTGATCAGTTCATTTAGTTTCAGAAAGCACAAACGCAATTATAATTTTATATTATTCAAGTATTAACAGAGATGTGAAACTCCTTGAAGCTAATTACAAAGAAAATAAAGAAAACAGAGTACAGATGATGAAGCTCTATCAAGCTGTAAAATAAATAAATCCACCATATTACATCATCAAACTAAAGGCTAAAACGGATTCATCTATTCCTATGCTTTAATATAAATAAAGCTAAGCTTGCCAACGATATTGAAATTTTGAAATAGAATTAATATTAATGTTTGATATAAATATAATACTATCATTTATAAAATCTTATCTAATTAGACAAAAGATAAAGATCAAGTTTAATTTTTAATAAGTCCTGCATCGATACCCTAATATAGTGTGATGGATTTCTTTAATCACTTCACAGCTACAAAGACCATAGACATCTCTGCACATGGAAACTTTCAATTTACAAATTTACCTTTCATTTTAAAAATAGAAGTTAACCTATTTGATCATAATATAAAGCATGAAAACCGCAGTCTCTATTACATCATTATCTGTCAGAATTGGCATGGTGTTAAAATATTTTCAAATATTCTAATTATTATAAAGCAAATATCAGATTTTATAGCAGAATTTGATAGAATTATAATAAATCTATCTTCATTCCTTCATGTAAAAAACTTAATATAAAAAAGAATTTATTCATTTTCTGAAAAGTGTGTACACTAAAATTTTTGATGATGTTTATGGCAAACTTGTTTATATTTACAAGACTGTTTGCAAACATTTAAAAACAGCCAATGCTATTTTTTTAAGAACATTATTCATTTACAAAAATTAATTCTTAAGCGCTCACTGACTTCAACTTCAAATGAAAGGATATAAATTAATAAACACAAATTAATTAATTGCAGTAAGCCAGTTTTTGGCAAAACACTGCCAGAATCATAATACTGAATCATTTTTAAAAAAAAAATCCAACTTATTAAGTTTTAGTATAAAATGAAGATTTTTTTACAGAAGTAAAAAGTTAAGAATTTTCAAAATCTCCCACCAGGTGAGACAAAAAATGTCAGAATTCAAGATGATGATGATTATTATTATTATTATTATTGGACTTGTATTACAGTATCAATGCAAGGGTTTTTAAAAATAAAAAGTCTTCATCTTCAGCCTAATTAAATATGAATTCATAACTGGTAGTGCCGTATTTACATCTGGCATTAACATTAATTCAATCCAGAAATTTCAACACACTTAGCAAACATAATTTTACATTAAAAACATAAGAATAGACACTTTCCCCTATTCCTTAGTTTGTCTAGTTTGGCACATTCGTTTACAGCTAGATGGATCTTAATTATCTCTGCTCTGTTTTCATATATACCTGATGCTGGGCAGAGTTGGTACTTTTTTATTGACGAAAGTAATAATAACATAATATTTCAATAATTATTATAGATTATGAAAAAAAGAATAAGAATTAAATGACTAGTATTTTATTGTTAAAATAATTGCTCTATCTCAAAACTGTAAACAAGGAGTTTTCATGGATGTTTTTTAAAAGATCAAAAACAAAGTAATTAATGGATTGAGTAAATTAGTTTCCATCAATTCATCTATCAAAATAAAATACATTTTTTATCTCATTTGATTTTAAACTATTAGAATCAGAATTTTCTATGTTCATAATTAAATGATAATGCACTGCATTTTTAGAAAATATCAACCCTATGCAGGGGTCCTCAACTTTCATATATTTTACTTTCTATAATTCACTATTTCCTGAGAGGGCATAGAAAAAGGCACAACGTGTTACATAACTTTTTATCAAGAAAAGAAAAAAAAGAGGATACTTATGGATTAGCCCGGGCATCAAAATTGATTATGGATAATTCCGACAATAAAATTCATTATATATATATATATCACATTAATGCAATAATTATATGGGGTTTTTTTTTAATTACACAAAAATATGTCATCCTGTCTAATAATTAATTTATTAATAAAAAATAAATAAATTAACATTTAATTGCTTATGACATTTTGGTCTTTCAATTGTTAGAAAACAAACCCCCTTTTTGTAAAGATTAAAACCTAACCCCCTCCTGCCACCATTTCTCATTTTTCTATAAATTTAATGAAAAGTTGTAAGAAAAAAATCTTTTTAAATTTATAAAAAATGAGAAGAGGATGAAGATTTAAGGTTTTGTTAACAAGAGGAGTTTTGCTTTCCTGGCCATAACTGAAAGACAAACGTGTCAAAAGCAATTAAATGTCAATTTATTTATTTTTTTATTAATAAATTATTTGTTGGATAGGATTATATATATATATATTTAAAAATCTGATAGTAAGTATAACTGTTTAAACATTATATATAATTATTGCATTTATGTGATATATATAAAATGGAATTTTATTGTCCGGAATTATCCATAATTAATCTTGGTATCTGAACTAATTTGTGAGTACCAAGAAGAATACAATTCAACTATCTCTTGATAAATTCATAAAAAAAACACCAGATACTAATGATAAATATAGAGGATTTGAACTCAGACTTTCATCACCCTTCATCTATCCATACTATCTTATACCACCAATACAAATGACCGCATACATGTAGAAAAGATAAATAATCACCAATATACACATTTCGTGCTAAACCAGCACTCATCATTTGGTCCAGATTATCATCTCCTACACACACACACACACACACATATATATATATAATTAGTACTCAGATTATATTTCAGATAATTACAGATACTAATCAGTAAAGTGTTATTTATGTAGAAGCTAATAAACATTAAAAAATAAATATTTTAAAAACACCTTTTTTTATATTGCTCTACATGCATAATTAATTTTAGTACAAAAAGTAATGAAATTCGTATTTAAGTTGGAGACACAAGACCATTAATATTCTTCACATATTTTATCCCTACCAGAAATAACTCTCACTCTTTAATAAAATATTTGAACAATATTAAATAAACAAAATATAATATTCTACATGTATATACATATACCTCCACAGACACATCTGCTGTTTTACCTGCAGTTTTTCCCATACCTTTACTTTGTTTAATATCATGTCTTAAACTAATATTATGACTGTTGTAAAAGAGGTTTGAACCTAATCTCCATCACAATATTCCCCCCCCCCCCATTAGGAAGTCATTAAAATGGGGATTTACATTTTCATGACTCATATACTCTTAAACTTTCTTCCATTGCAGTTTTGTTAAACTTCATTGTAAGTTAGTCGTATGTAGCTATCACTTTTAGCGACTGCTGGCCTTTTTATACCCTGCAAAATTTCTAACAAATAAACTTCCCTGGTTTACTCATGAGAAGTTTTTATTATTAATTTTATCATCTATCTTGATACAATGCCCTGAGACCCCCACTTTGTTGTTCCTCCTTTTACTCTTCTTATTTAATGTGGCATATGCATTCACACAATAAGCCTCTAGGTTTCTGGCCTCCTCTTCAATAATGGGCAAAACTGTCTTGAACAGTTTTGGGCTATGTAGATCAATTGATAAAGTTCATTAGCTGCTTGACTTGTTTGACTCATCCTCAGTGATTACTTGATAAGTATATCTGAAATAACTACCCTAGTTCCCGCTCTATCTGTTCACATGCATTCGACTGAGGATTTCTGATAGAAGTTAAAATATGCTTAATACCCTGTTCTTCCAATAGGAATGGTATGCCATGATCTGAAATGAGAATTTCTAGCTTCTACAATTGGAAAATGTAGGCGATCCAACACTTTCATAGTATGATGGGCATTAGCTTGGAACACAGGATATGCTGCAACAAATTTAGAGAACAGGTCATACCCTATAAGTAAATATATTTTTTTGATTAAACGGAGGTAATGGGCCATAGAAATCAATGGCCATCATTTCTTGAGTTTACCATTGAGCTGACATAACTTTTATTCACTGATTTTATTCACTAGCAAGTTTGACACTTATTGAATACAGAAAATGATTTTATTATGCATCCCAGACCAATTGAACCAATTCTTGATTAGATGTTCTGCTTTATGGGTGTCATAATGTCCACATAAACAATTAACATATAAAATAAAGTACATTTCTCATATGATAGGGAATAACCAATCTCCGCCCATTCTGGATTTTATATTGAAATATTGATTTATCCAGCCTATACTGATCAATTTTGTCTTCCTACCCATCCAATTGGAGCCCCAGTTCCATCTACTAACTGATCACTCAATGTTCATAACCATTCATCTTCTTGCTGTTGAGTGGCTAAATGCTAGTTTCATCAGTTCTCAGTGCAATACATGTTATAAATATATATTTTTGCCCTTTAAATGCTGAGGAGTGGAGTGAACAGCATTATGACTGAGCATGTCAGCAACAACATTCTCAGATTTGCAGTATTAAATAGTATAATTAAACCCCTGAAAAAATACTCCATCAAACTAATCTGCTGTTGTCAAATAGCTATAGGTAAAGAATTCCAAACTTTTGTGATTGATAATGACAGTAGCTTTCAATCCAAGTAACAAAGCCCTACATTTTTTGAAATGCTGGCATTATTGCTTTTTCAGTCATTGTATAAGTAATTTCAGGACCCTTGAGCAGTCAGTTTATGAAGTATAGCATCCTATCTGGTTATGCTGAACATAGCTGGTTATGCTGAACATAGGTCAGGAGGCATGAGATTCTTGTGAACAAATGCAATAAATGATGAATGATGTGAAATGAAACTGCCTAGATAGATTAGTTTTAGACAACAATGATTTATTTATCTGACAACAAAAGTTATTGACAGTTTATCTTTGGATTGACATGTGCACATATGTTCCTAGGTCAGTTTGATTTATATTTAATCATTTTTTTTCATAATCATTAATGATTGGTGCAATAAGTCCTTCAACTATAACTTCTGTACAAAGTATTCATCCTTGATTGTGGTAACTGTATGTAAATCTCAGTCATTCATCTGGGACCCAGGTACGTGGATATAAATTCAAATCATTCATTTTCGATCCATGTATATGGATATAAATTCAAGTCATTCATCATTGATCAAGGTATATGGATATAAATTCAAGTCATTCATCTTTGATCCAGGTATGTGGATATAAATTCAAATCAAGCATCTTTGATCCAGGTGTCTGGGTATAAATTAAAGTCATTCACATAAAATATTAATTCTCTAATTCAGATTTGTAGATATAAATCCTTCCTTTACTTAATTCATCTTTAATCCAAGCATACAAATGTAGGTTCATGTCATTCATTTATATTAAAAGATTAATTCTCTAATTCAGATTTGTAGATTTAAACCATTCATTTACTTAATTCATCTTTAATCCAGATGTATGGATATAGGTTCACGTCATTCATTTATATTAAAAGATTAATTCTCGAATTCATGTTTGTAGATTTGAGTTATTCATTTGTTTAATTCATCTTTGATACAGGTGTATATTTGAAGTAGAAACACATTCATTCAATTTAATTTTTACATAGAAGCATTTTTAATCTATGTATTATAAAGGCATATCTAATTCCTGTTCATATTTGAAGTAGAAACATTTTCAATTTAATTTTTCTATCAGAGCATTACAAATTCTGTAATCATGTATATATATATATAAACAAAAAAAAAGACTTATAAATCCAATAAATAATATAATATTTCAACCAGAGGACTGGTTTTCATCAGAAAGAAAAAAAATACACAGTAAAATGGAGATAATCAAAAATTACAGATTTGGTAAAAGATTATCGCCATTTTACTGTGTATTTTTTTTCTTTCTGATGAAAACCAGTCCTCTGGTTGAAATATTATATTATTTATTGGATTTATAAGTCTTTTTTTGTTTTTATATGTATTACCTTTGGTTAGTTTGTTATTTATTAATATTTTGATATATATATATACATCTTTGATTTAACTCATATATTATTATCTTTTTCATTTATTTTTAAATCAATATTCTTAAGTTCTTAAAATCAGTATAATTATTATTCTTTAAAAACATTATTCTTTAACAACTTTATTTTCTTACGTTTTATTTGATAAATCAATCATTTGAATAATTGTATTTTATTTTATACATTAATTATTTCAACAAATACATTTTCGAAATATATTTAAATATTATAAATGTATCTAAATTTTCCTTACCTTGATATTTAAATCTTCACATCAAGGGGTTACCTCGGGACGAATGGCACACTAAATTACTGCTACTGTTAATTGGGCATGTTTTCAGATTTTTCTGGGCTTTTCACATGTTTGGAGAGAGAAAGAAGAACTGATTTATACTTACTCATACTGGAGTTTTCCAAATCAATAATCCGCTTTTCCATCATTCAGTTATCCAGTAACTAAAAGTTTTCTTCTGTTGATGATAGCTGTCGTTTCCCACTTGGTTATTTTAGAATTCCAAAAAGTAATGAATTGCATACCAATGACTGCAATTGTCAACAGGTTTAACTCTTGACCATCCTAATAACTGATTGTACTGTAATTGTCAGTAACTGGCTTATCGAATTAAGCTGCTCCTTTTATTTCTTCTGCTTCCCCCATTTTTTCATCTACCAACATGCTTTTAAAAAACAACTGATTAAAAACCCCAGGCAAGAAGGTGACACTCTCTTTAAGTGTTTTTACATTTAAATGTGAAAACATATAGCTGTAAAATAAATTGTATCTGTAATATTTTAAATTGAAGATTTATCAATTAATGATAAAGATTTATTAATTAAATGTTTCTTTTCATTTTCTTCATTTTACCTTTTTTTTTCATTTTATTTGTTTTTATAACACAATTGGAAAAGTGATTTTAATTCATTGTCATATGCTTCTTTATTTACATTTTTATTTGCTGGGCCTTGTCAGTTTTATTTTTAATTTAAACTGCTCTAACTAGGGGGGGGGGGAGAGAAATCTTTAAAATATATACACCTGGGTATCATTTTACATGATAGATAGGTTCCTCAGAAAACACGTGCAAATGAAATCGTGCAAAAATAGACGTAACTTACCTTGAAAAAGGGGGGATACGGACTGTGATTTTTCAAAACTCGCATAAAAGCAAAGCACCAACATAAAATTTACTTTAAAATTCGTGCAAAAAAAAAAAAAAAGGAAATAAAATATGACTAATAAAATATTTCAAATTTGAAAAAAATTAATTCAAGACAAACTTTTTTCAACTATAATATTTAATTTTATTCAAAACAATATATTTTATGCATAATTTACAATAATTTATATTTTTTTATACACGTTTTAATTATTATCGCTATTTTCCGGTAAACAGGTTCGTTTGCAAACTGATAAAAAAATCAGATTCTTCACAAGATGAAATACAACTAGCACCAACATCACTCTCATGTTGTGTTAATTAATGGTTTTCTGATGACAATGTAATTAGTAATTAATCTAACAACTAAAAATTAAATTCTTATTTTTGTCTTTAATTTTCAATTTTAATTGTGCCCACTGCTACTACTCACCTTTTAAAAATAAACTTGCGGACACTAAATGATTAATAATTGATTACTGTACGTTATTTTTTAAAAAGCAAAAAAACAGAATGTGATTTAAAATGCAAAATTAACAAGCACAATGTTTGAACAAATTTACATTATAATCTTGTAAAATTTAATGTGTGTATACATAAAATGTGGAAATCATGATTTTAATTTCATTATTGCATAAAATCTTACTATTATAAAGCACTGAAAATATTGAAATTACTAACATGAAAGTTGAATTCCAATAGTAATGTGCTATTACAGTACATTCAATATAACGTTAAGTGCATGAAATTTATTATTTAAAGTAATGGCGTATTATCGGAGTTCAACTTCTGGTGAAACCTGAATCGTGTAACTTCAAAATCATGTTAAATAAGTCCACGTAAAAAGAGACCCAGGTGTATGTGAAACAATTTGTCTGTTTCAATATATTGTACCATTTATTTACATATGGTACAAATATATTGGCATTTAGGAAAAGCTAAAAGAAAAAGTAAATTTAGCGATCTTATTAAAAGACACAATTAAAATTTTTTTTTAGTTTGTGTGTTCATATTTTTTTTTTATGTAATTAAAAATAAAAGTTAAAATTGGAAGGAATAAAAGACACGTAGATTACTAATCCAGATAAACTAAAGGAAAGAGAATTCCATACACAGATTACAATAAGTAAAACCTTTTTGGAAGCTAATTAAAGATGGTGGAATTATGTTTAAAAAAAGAGTTTGTAAAGTAAATTTAAAAAAGGATGTACAAGATTATTATCTTGTATGTTGATAAAAGGACAAAAGAAAATATGCGCAGAAGTCTGAAAACCGGACCTCTAGTAAAAAAGAAAGAATAGCAGTGTGATCAGGGTCTTGTCTTTTTTTTCTTTTGGCTGGTCCTGGATCATGAAAGATCCAGAGCCACTCTATGCTGAAAAAATTCATCATGCTGGAGTGGACCGAAGCTTTTGACATCGTTCATCATGAAGATCTTGACCCCAGAAAAGCTTTCATGACTAGCCTTCAGGACAGATCAAGGACAAGTTAAAACTAATGGCCAGGAGCTCATTCTACCTCATGAAAAACTATGCATGGTAATCAACTATCTATGAAAATTTGCTAAACTTACCAGTAAGCTAAGATTAACTATTCCCGATTGTAACTAAATTAAGTGTTTGCAAACCATTTTCCATTAAGCTTATAATATAATCCTGATACATTAATTTTCTCATTCAAAAGACTTTCATTTTAAAAGACTTTCTAGAAGAAATTTAGAAGTGAACTTTAATTATTAAACTGTTTTAGTTAGTTGATTTAATGTCTGGGTTAGCGTGCATGTAGTCTTTCCAATTAATTAGTAATGTGTTTCTTATATTTTAATTTGTTAGAATAAAAATATTTTTCTAATATCAACTATTCATAGTGTGTTATTAATGAGAGTTATTAAATTTATTAAGGTTAGTTTACTAGGATTTGAGTGTATAATTTACCTTTGTCAATATTTGTTGATTAAGCCCGGGAATAATATTCTCTAAAAAAATAAAGTTACAAAAAATCTTAACCCTGTTCTTTTAGTTACTTGTGTCAAAATTATGGGATACAAGGAAGTTAGGAGTCTACTGACTATGGCGCCCTCTTATAAATTAAAACTAACTTCATTTGGCAATTCCTGTCATAATAATGAGTAGGTTAGTTAATCAGGAAATATAGCTGTTTTTAGAAATATGAACAAGATTTTTCTTATCCATAGTTTGATTAACTTTCACTTAACAGTGTGTAAAAGACGGCCTACCAGAATTAAGTGAAACATCAAAACATTACAATATATAATCATCCTATAAAAGGACTACAATCCTTCCCTTTCTAAACTATTATTCATTTACATATGTGTCTATAGATCTATATATGCATCATAAGAAAAATGTAATTTATGTATATGGTAATTACTAAACTAAAATTGCTATCCGTATACTGTTTTTCCTTTTATATATATATATAAAAACCTGAAACGTGAGACTTCAAAGATACATGTCTCTTTCAGGTCATCCCAAAACTAGATATAACATATTGGTTTAAAATGTGTAGTTGGAATTACAAAATTTTACAACATATATATATAGAAAATATCAGATAAACGTAACAAGAAAAAAAAATCAAATTAAAAAAAATCAATTTCTTTATTCCTGGGATAAGCATTGGTGGTCGAGAGGTCAGCAACAGCTGCTTTACTAAGCAGTTATCCCGGGTTAATGGGTTCGCTTCCCGGCTGATGCTATGACACGTGAGAAAAAACAATGAATAAAAAATGATAAGCTTACCCACTTGAAGTAACTTTCTTTACACTTTTTTTTATCTATAGAATGTTCAGAGCCCTCATATATATATATATTGTAATGGGATGGAGGGATAGTAAAGTTGAAGTAAAAAAGTTTGAACTGGGGTGATGGAATATCATCATCCACCCCAAATAAAAACATAAATTTAAAATATTAAAAATTTACAAAAGTATATAGAAATATAGTATTTTATAAAAGCATGAGATTATAAAAATCTGTGAGAGATCAGCCAGTCACTCCTTAGAGTAACCATAATAATTATACATCAATCATATATCAACCAGCATTATCAAAATGTAAATATCAGTAATAAGTCAAAGTAAGTATGAGTACTACTCAAAATACCATTCGTTGTCAAGAATGATCCACAATAAAATATAATAAAATTAGTACAATAAATCAAAATAAAATCAACAGTCCAGCTTGTGGCTGGATTTGAACAATAAAAATATAAATCAACAGTCAACTTTGTGACTGGATTGGAAATGGGTCTTCTGTAGACCAAGCTAACTACTGAGTCTTTGCCACCTTGGGCAATTATTTAAACATAACTTAGATGCACCAGTTAAGTAATAATCCATCAGAATACATAATCAAACAATAATGCTGGGACATTAAAACATGTTGACCATCATCAATGCTCTGGCCTCATTAAATAATGTACTGGCCAACTATAAACTTAAATTTTTAATGAGACTAAACTAAAATTAAAGGTAGTGCATGGGCTTTAAAGAATATAATCTTATGTGCCAACAAGGATGACAATGACTGATCATCGCTGGATGTCCCAAAAGCACTAATTACACATCTCCATTTATATATTCATCCTGTGCACGAATCTAGCTCAGAGAACATAAGCTCTATAACTGTTTGTGACCAAGAGATGGTGGAAACAATTTTCAACAATTAAATAAGTTTATTAATAACAATAAAAAAAATGGTATTGAGATTCTTCACATATCAATTAAGCCTTCTGATTTTGACTACCACATAATAAAAAAAATTATCACATTTATGATTTACAAAACTACAACACACAACTCAAGTTATCACCATGGTCTACGTATATATGCGCAAAGACATACAATTATATATATTTCCATTAATATTTAATAGTGACAAAAATGATTAAATTTTACATATGTGTTATACTTAGCAAATATTGGCATTTACAATATAATTGACAGATATATGCATTGTGTGCATGAAATTTCTGAACATATTTAACTTGTTCTAGAATAATACATGATTAAGTTTTTAAATTATATTTTAAATAATACAAATACTTATGCTAGGTTTACTAAAATACGTATATAGAATTGAACAGATTATTAACAAATTTAATTTTGTCAAACAATAAATAATAATACTTTTATAATTATTAATTCCATTTTGAATATACATAAAATTTACATATATATGTGTGTATTAATATTTAAAAAAATCAGTTTATCAAATTCTATTATAGCTTTTTTTTATTCTTTAAAAAAATATATAGTCAATTTTCGAGAGGTTAGAAAGCTTTTTTATTAGGTTATCCCTCAACCAAATATAAATGTCTTTAAATTTAAAAATATAGACTTAAAATGTCATCCAAATGAATTATTTAAAAACAACACATTTTTGTATACACGTTTATCTGTGCTTCTCTGCATATAGACACAGCAGCATATGTATAACTACTACTTTATTCAGCTGGTGTTTCTCTTGGGCAAGCTGTTTTTTGTCAATCCAGGCAATTGTCATCATCATGTAAAAGTACGTAATTTGGGTATGGTTGGCTTTCTCCCTTCTGCATTTGGTTCCACTTAGATTTGGATTTGGTAAGCTTCAAGTCATCAAACTGTTTTCCAGAACACTTTTAAGGCTATGAATTTCAATACAAAGTGGGTCATTTTCCTCCATGTGAATTCAAACTCCACTATTGAACTGAAGAGCAGCTACTTCCTTGCATTCCTACATCCTCATGGCAGTTCTCTATATAATTCTACTAGCCATCTCTGCAGCTAGCTTTACTGTTGTCATTCTCTGCTACAGTTACCAACTTTCACAAAATACTTTAGCCAACTTTACAGCTAGCTCTGCAGTTAGTTCTGCTAACCACTTCTCAGAAAATTAAAGCCAAACTTTGTAGTTGGCCTAGTTGGCTACTGATTAAAATATTACAACCAGACTCTTCTGGCCAACTCTTACAAAACTGCAAGCAACACTAACTGATATTTTTATCGGTCTTTTTACAATCTTGGCTGGGTCATGTGATAAAAACATAGTGACTGTTTTCAATCTATCTAATCCTCTGCAAAACAAGCTTGGAATTTTATCAAGGTGTGATTGAAAAAAGTTGACTTCAATTAACTTTAATCCTTTGGGATCTACATACATGCTTTTACTCAGATAATAGAAATTTACAAATTAATTGATTTCAAAAATAGACATTAGTATAATTATCAGAAAACATGCTTATCTTTAAATGTTTCAAAATCAGAATAAAAATATTAATTTTTATTTATCAGACCTTTTTTTAGATATTTAATTTTATAATAAAATATTATTTTAAATTGAGAATTATTTAACTTTTTACTTATTATTATTTTACTCCGGGGAATGCAGAAAATATCTACAATTTATTGTTGTGTTTATTTCTACTTTTCATTTATTTTATATATATGCACACACACACTATATTGTGTGCTACGTAACCCAACTGGTTACAATATATATATATCCTAATTTCTTTCCCTTCTGTTGCATCGATCTAATATCAGCAGATTCCTATCACAGGCTTCCTTCGATTTAGGATAAGCAAATCTTTGGCAAACATTTAGCAAACAGCACTTTTTTGGATTATATTATATGTTTAAAGAAGGTAGAGAATCTGGTACACTTAAAGTTTCTCTACTCCATGAAATCCACCTTATTTATCTGTTATGTTCTGTTCAGTTAAAAGTGTCTTTGTAAACTTTTAACTTAAAGTTCAGATCTTGGTAACTTCTTTTTTTTTTCCAGACAAGCTGATTATGAACCAAATCTGTTCCAAAGAAAAAGATAACTCTTCTTACCAGACATCTTTTTTTTTTTATCAAAAGAAAATGCTGAATGTGACTTATTTGATCAGTCTTATTATTTTCTTTACATTTACAAAAGCCCCCATATTGTAGAAACGGAACTATATAAATGTATGAATTCTAACCAAGATAAATTTTCTTCCAAAGAAACAAAAATAGAATTCTTAAATGGTTATAAGATCAAACTATAATATCATTTTTACCTAATTATTACCAGATTTAATTAATAAAACACTTAATAAATCAATCTTAAGTTAAATTAACATTGGCACTAATGAGGGCTTTGAACATTCCATCATCAGATTTTCAATGAAACGGAAGGCTGAAAAGTTGTGAGTTGGAGTAGTTGGAAGCCTGTCCATTAAAGTATGAAGATTGGCTATCTTAATATAAAGCTGAGCACTGATTGTATATATGTGTTGAGATGGTAATCTGGACCAACTGATGAGTGCTGGTTTAGCACAAAATACGAATATTGATTATTTATCCTTTCAACATGTGTATAATCAGGTGGGTCAGCAATATGAGATGGCTTGGAGAGTTGAGTGAAAATCTGAGTTCGAATCCCTTATATATTACATATATATATATATATATATGTATGTGCCGGTGTAAGCCTGTACAGTGCATTAATTTAAAATTATATAACTAATTTTAGTACAAAAGGTAACGAAATTCGTATTTAAGTTCTCTCACTCTTTAACAAATTATTATTTGAACAATAATGTATAAATAAAATATAAACATATTCTACGGGTATACACGTATACCTCCACAGACACATCTATTGTTTTATCTGCAGTTTTTCCTTAATCTTTATTTTGTTTAAGATATTGCATTAAACTAATATTATCACTGTTTTGAAAAGGGTTTGAACCTAATCTCCAACACAGTATATTTATGTATAGCATGTTGATAAAGATTTAATAGCTTAACTTTACTTTTAAATGATTATAGAAATACCAGTCAGATTATTTAGAATGTGCCAAAAATATTATATATATCGTTAAACTGATATTTGGTTAAGATAAAGGATGCTTTAAATGCAAGTATTTGATATATATAATCTAGAAAAAGTGTACATTTATAAACAATCAGAAGATTAATGCAATTTTTCAAATAAATCGATTTCAAAGTTAACTAAGTCAATGAAAACAATCTGTATCAAGAACTTTGTTAAAGTTTAAAGTATTAATTTCTCTCTCTATCAATATGATTGCGGAATCTGAAATCAATAAACATATAAAACTGGTAAAAGTCCAATGAGAAAATTCAATAAATGGTCTTCAAAAGCTAATTGCTAATTAAAATATCAAAATATTTTATTTGAATAACAATTATGTGTAATGCCAAAATAATTTGATTTGTTTTTTTATTAAATATATCATTATTATTTTTTTACAAATATTACTTAATTTTATATCAGATTTTCATAAATTAATAATACAGAAATAATAAACCACGTATTCAATTAATTATTAATTAAGTTTGAATTTAATTCTTAATGCAAAAAAAAAAAAAAAAAACGCATTTGCGATTAAGGCTGAAACAAAAAAAAGAATATTAAAAATATAGAATATTAAATGAAATTATATTCATCAACTTATAATTTCTTTTAATAAACGGATAAAAAATTAAATTCCGAAATTAGTAAATCTATCAGAAAGATTATATACTATATGTTTAAAATTCAAATCACACAATTAACAGTCAGGTCTATGTAACATATCATATGGATTATACACACGGACACAAACATATATATATATATAAAATCAGATAAAATAAGTATAATAAACAAAATCTCTGGAAAAAATTCTACAATATCCAATACCAATATATAAAATAAATAATAGTCAGCTTATGGCATACAGAACATCTCGACTCCCGTATTACAATTAAAATTTGTAAAAAACTGATTAAGGTCACACAACATTAACATTACTATTTCAATGGCTAACTTTGCATAATTTATGTATATTAACACAACTATATTGTTTATTTAATTAATTGTCTGTCATATTTATAAAATATGCTTCTTTGATTTTTCTTTTCTTCAAATCGCTTTCCACATATAAAATAAAAACACTGAATGTTCATCAAATACATATTTAAATCTATTGACAGAATATTACAATTTATTATACAAAGGTCCATGGTCATTAATTATCTTTTTCAATGCACATTTCAACTCATCAATGTAACAGGATCCATATCAGAATACCACTTTATATATATTTGATTTATCAATAACTTTCTTTTCATTAATAATAAATCTACCAGTATTTGGTATAACATTAAATGGAACACTAAAATGAAAAGAAACCAATGATGTAATTATACTATACACTCTACTATTTATATATGGTAATGATATCCATGTTTCTCTTCAATATTTTTCTTCTGCCATCTATGTATAAAATTATGTAATGTATATAAATTATCTTTCCTATTACATTTTACATTCAGTAATTCATTAGCATACATTTCACTATTGCATAATTTATCACTTTGAAATTTACACAACATATTATTTTCTAATTAAAAATGTTCTAATTGCATCCAATTTATGCATAAGAAAAACACTTGACTTGGGATATACAAATCCCCTAATTGATAACAGTTTTAGGAACATTTTATAATTGATCATATTATTTTCTCTCCATAAAGTTAAATCAAAATATTTTATTTTATATAAACTATCCTTCGAAGTAGTAATCCATTTCAAACTATCAATTTCATTTAATTAATTTAAAAGAGATATTAAAACAGATGATCCACTAATAAGCATATAAACAACATATTTAAAATAACCCTTTAAACCTTAAATCGACAAAACTCTCGATACAGTAGTGCCACTCAGCATCCCCTTGGGCCAATCTTCACCTATTTTATATAACTGATTCTCAACTTTGGCAATCAAATTTTGATCAATAAATGTTCATAAATCCTTAACAAATAACTTTAAATATGCACTAATCACAAGAATAGATTTCCGCCCTTTTATAGACCCATACAATTCTACATCTCCCAAAGTAAATAATCTATCTTCTTCAACCAAACTCAGCTTATCAATCTTTTTAACCAAATCAATGAAGATGAAATTGCCCTGTTTACCAAAACTCTTTGTCTTGCAAAGCTTGCTTGATGATACATACTATTTCCATAGTCCAACATAAGCCTAATAAGTAGATTTTTTTAATATGTTTTTAAATTTCTAAAAATTCTTGCCATAATAAAGGCTGATAGATAAATACAATTTTCTATTAAATAATTTATTTAAAAGAGGGTTAATTGCAGAATTAATAAACCTCATTTCATCATGGCAACAGAATAAATCAGTGTTCTTCTTATGCATAAATTGACTGGATTTAAAACAATTTATTAAAAAATAATATGTTGGCAAATTTCAGAGTGATAAATTACCCAGTATTGAAATATATCCTAATTAATTATTGAACAAAGGTTATAATAGGAAAGGTATTTTATATACATTATCTAAATTTAAAATATAAATTCATATAACACTACACTACTGGCCAAAATAACAAAATTTTACTAAAATTCTTCCACAACTTTTTATTTATTAACAAATAGACCTTCTCAAGTGAAATTCATCTAAACATACAACATATACATACAAAACAAAGTAATATTCCCATCATTCACTTCAAAAACTAACTTCCTTTAACATCAAAGGATGTCTTCATAAAATGTTTTAAATCTGAGGCCATCTATATCATGAAAACATCCTTTGATATTATGGAAAGATGGTTGTTGAAGTGAATGATAGGAAAACTATTGTTTCATATATATATATGATCACTAAATGGAGCTTACCAATAGCTCTAAACAAGCTTTGTTACAAAATTTATAACTTGTTTTAATTTTATATATATAAAATAAATAATGTTTAGATGAATTTCACTTGTTACAAAATTTAAAAATATTATTTTAATTATATATATATATATATATGGTATGTTTAGATGAATTTCACTTGAGAATATCTATTTGTTAATGCATAAAATCATGGGTTGTGGGAAAATTTTGTTGTTTTGGCTAATATTTTATTTTTAATTGCCAGTATAGTGCTAGTCAGTATTTAATTATATAAATTTATACATAGATAAAAGAATAAACATTTATTTTTATAACGTCTTGCGTGAAGATTATAATTACGATAGAATAACAGCCTGTTAAGCTAATTGCGCAGACGCTGTGAGAATGTTATTAATAAATGAATACCTTTGAACAACCACATGATATAGTATTTGTGTAGTCACGCCTTCGTTACAACTACTTTAGATTTGCTCATATATAAACATTTGAGTCGTAAGGGTAAGAGGATTCCTTTTTACTCTTACACAAATACTATATCATGTGGTTGTTCGAAGGTATTCATTTATTAATAACATTCTCACAGCGTCTGCGCAATTAGCTTAACAGGCTGTCATTCTATCGTAATAGATAAAAGAAAAAAAATATTGAAGAAAAACTTGGACCTCATTACCATATATAAATAATAGAATGTACAGTACGATTACATCATTGGTTTCTTCTCATTTTTAACATTGGATCATATACTTGTAGATTAATTATTAATGGAAAGGAAGCTGTTGATAAGTGGTATGCCAGTGTGGGTCCAGTTACATTAGTTTGTCAAAATGTGCACTGAAGAAGAGAATTCTTAAACATGAATATTCATATAATAAATTATGTTGCTCTATGAATAGATTTAAATGTCTATTCTCAGAACATCCAGTTATTTATAATGAATTTTTTTTCTTTGAATGTTTCATTTCATATGTTGAAAATGATTTGAAGAAAAAATTAATCAAAGAGGCATATTTTATAAATATGGCACACAATTTATTAAATAGATAATGTATTAACACAAAAAGTATGGAAAGTTGGCCATTCATAGGGTAATAGTAATGTTGTGTGATTTTGTAAGATTTTAAAAAAAAAATTAACTGCAAAATGTTACTTAGGATGATAGACAGACCTTAAGCTGGCTATAGCTATTATTTATTTTTAAATATTGGTATTTTGAATATTGTAGAATATATTCCAAAGTATATAAGAAAAAAAATTTTTTTAAGTAGTTGGTCCAGCCATCATTGACTGATAGATATGTATGTATTCAGCTATCATCCAGCAGTTAACCAGTCTGATAATATTTCACTTTTAGGATTTCACTTTCGGGGGGGCTGACAGAAATGACCTTTACTCTATGAAGAACTATTAGAAGAATGTTATATATAAATTTACTTTGTGTGTGTGTGTAAAAAAATTGCAACGGAAAAAATTAATAAATGGTGCACAAGCTTGAGAAGAGAAGAAATCAAAAAACACACTCTCTATTCCGAATTAAATAATTATATCAAAACTTGAAAGGATTTGAATCAAATAATTTTTAGTTGATAAATGAGGTGACCAAATTTAAATGCTTATAAAAATCAATAAAAAGAATATTCTCAATATTTAATTTTAAAGAATTAATGTTTATCAATATAGCAAACAGAAACAATAATGATCAAGCGTTGTTAGCCGAGAGGTCATCGCATCCGCCTTGCAAGCAACTAGTTGGTTGCAGACGGTTGTGGTTCGCGTCCCGGCCGATGCTATGACATATGAGGGAAAGAATTGAAATAATTCAAATTACCAGACTTTCTAGCAGGATTTCTTATTACAGAATTAGTAAAAATTTGGTCCTCAAACATTACATACATATAATAGCTTAATATACTATAACTCAAGCTTTGATATAATAATGACGGTGGATTTTTTTTTTAGAAATATTTAATAATAATTATTCCTAGTAATTAAGTTCGAGAAGTATGATATTTATTTCCTTCTAATTCAATCAGATATGTTTTAGTATGCTTATAATTTCAAAATTAAGAATTCCTTAATTTTATTACAATAAGAGCAATGATAATTAAAATACTCTTAATATTTCATTGAATATAAATTATTCAAGCATCATCCTTTTTCTTTAATTGTATTCTTCAATATTTTAGGTATTATTATTATTATTATTATTTTTTACTTCATATTTATTTTAACGTTGGACATTCTTTCACTCACTATATTTTAAATTTATACTTTCACTCATAAATATAAATTAAAAACTAGATTAAGGCAGCATTTATATGATAAAAAATCTGCTATATATATTCATAAAAAGGAATTTAAGCATGAAAATTTTGATATAAGGCCATTGGAATGCATTACAAATTTTAAAGAGAGAATAAAAAAAGAGGAAGTATATATAGATCAGTATAAACCAGTATTAAATAGAATGTTAATAAATAGAGATAAAAAATAAGATAATATAGGAATAATATATAAAAATAAAAAAAAGGAGGGAGGGTTATAAAAAGAATGTTAATGGGTAAAGATTTAGAGAATAGATAATAAATTTATATAAGAAGAGTATTAATTTATAAAGGTAATTTAAAAGAAATAATTAAAGATAGGGAAGGAGGTAAATAATTGTATTTGTAGATTATAATAATATTATGGTTTTATTTGAATATTATATATTTGAAATGTATTAATATTTTATTTATTTGTGTTATTATTTTTGTTTTTTATTTTTATTATTATTTTTTAAGGAAACTTGATAATGACTACAGAATGTAGTTGAAACGTTGTATGGAAGGAGAAAAAAAATTATAGTTTGGAATAAAACAAGTTTTAAAAAGAAAAGGAATGTTGAATTTATATATTTATTTATCATCCACATTCGGAATGTCTTTAATAAATGAACACCATCTTCCCTCTTAATTCTCAAATTAACATCATTCTTTTTAGAAATAACATTTTTTAAATTTAAAAATATATGGATTTTAATAATATAATCATGAAAGAGAATATGAAATCCCTTATAACTCTCTCACAAATATACAATCAGAAAAGGTTAAAATGAAAAAATGAATGTTTTCCTTTTTAAAAATTTAAATTGAATACTATTACAAGTTAAATCCATATTTATATCATTCATACCCTGTAAAATCTCCATAAAATTTCAATTCTCATGAGTTTAGTTTATTAAAGAAAACATTGCACTTATAAATTAATAAAAAATATAATGATTTTTTTCCCCAAATAAATAAGTAATATTTACCCAGGCAATAAACCTCAAATCATGTGCACTTGAAAATGTGAAGATAGGGACCTCTACAGGTCTTAAGCACAAGCTTATGCCTTGGAAGATGTAAGCTTGTGGTTAAGCTTGTGGTTAAGACCTGTAGAGGTCCCTGTCTTCACATTTTCAAGTGCACATGATTTGAGGTTTATTCTTGGTAAATATTATTTGCGTTAAATAAATTTATAATTCCAAGTAAATAAGGTAGGAAATTTCTTGTAACCATCTAGATAAAAATCAAATGCAGCAATATAATATAATAAAACATGTTCTCCATACAATAGGGCCACCTAGTGTGGGATGCTAAAAGATTAATGCATCAAAATCTATATTTAGTGCCTACCCATCAAATATTCCCAGACTAGTTTCTAGATTATAGCTCTCATCAATGAGGAGTTTTGGATCTGAGAGCACTGCATGTAGATGTTTGGATCTAATACATCCTGCCAGGAGCCATCTTTTATCTTTTTAATTAACTATGAAGCTATGAGCCCAAAGAATAATGTTTTCAATTCAAGCTAATTCACTTATACAGTCATAGATATCTAATCCCAGTTCAGTATCTATAAATGTTGGTGTATTTGGTTTCGTCACCAACATTCGAAACCCATTAGCAACTTTCTCCATACAAATGCTACCTCGTACAAACAATAATCAGTAATGTTTACAAAGACCATAAGATAGAGACTAGTCTAGGTATATTGGATGAGTAGGCACTAGATAAGGATTTTGATGCATCGACCTTCTAGCATCCATTGGTTACTATGGCTTGCATTAGGTGGTAACATTGCATGGAGAAAGTTGCTACTGTGTTAACAAATTGTGTAAACATAAGATGGTGATCACATGATATTATAGAGCTTTAATATCAATCCTAGCCAAAGGATGGTGGTGAGTATAGTTTTTAAAAAGTTAATGTTATCTAAATATATAGATTCTGGATGGGATTTGGGTCTGTATGACTATACAAATAAATTATCTTGGATAAAAAAAACCTTACTCCTGCTTTCAGTTTGGGTTAAATCTTGGTAGATCTGGAAAAATACATTTGATCCAGAGATCTAGGTGCAGTGCTCTCAGAAGCAAGGCTCCTCACTGATAAAAGTCATAAGATAGAAACTAGCCTTGGATGAGTAGGAACGAGATAAGAATTTGATGCATTAATCTTATAGCATCCAATGATTACTATGACTTGCACTAGGTGGCAATACTGTGGGGAGAAAATTGCTATTGTGTTAACAGATTGTGCAAGTATAAGAAATGGTAGTCATGTAATGTTCTCGTGGTATGATAATAAAACACATATTTAAATATTAAAAATGAACAATATTTTTTCTTTAAATTTAATGACAATTACTTTGATGACTCTGAGAATCTCCCAACTTTGAGATCCAATATACAATGGAAAAATATAAAAATAATTGTATAATTTATTCCTTGGGAAGTTTATTCGTATTAAGGTAATACACATATATACATCACGGTAAACATGTATAAGCCTTTATGCATAAAAGTATGCATAATGATGTGCAAACAGTAACAATAATATTTATGTTAAATTGAAGAGAGTAATAAAATATTTCTAAAAGAAGTTTTTTATATTAAATAATTTTTGGTTTTATTTATTTATTTATAATATAATGGATATATTTCATTCCATTTTATGATAAAATAGATACAGTTATAATTACAAAATTAAAAACGAATATATATAGTGTGTAGTTTTTGCAAATATATCTTATCATTTTAGAGAATAAAATTCTCTTTAAATTTATTTTATTTATTCTCATTGATAATTTATTTTCTCCATTCCTCATACCAACAAACAAACTTATTTTATTCAGCCATTTTATATATAATTTCTTTCTAGATGTTTTACAATCTCTTGCCATCCAGTTTAATTCTTTGTTCTCTCATCCAAGTATTTTGTTTTTGATCCCTTCTTAAATTTTATCTCCAATATTCATCTCTTAATACTTCAATGGGCTATCTGAAATCTCTATACTGCTCTTCTGTTGTGTCCAAGTCTTAGAACCATAAGTCAGAAATGTCAAAAAACATAAATTATATATAAATATATTCTGTTATTTGCTGCAATTAAATGAATATATGCTTATTCCCTATCATAATGCAGAAGTCTATCGTCAGAACACATTAAATTCAATTTGTCAAGAAACTTTTTAAAAAAGGGAAAAGTAAAATATGATCTTTATAAAATAAGTAAATAGTTCAATAATAGAAAATAGACGCAAAGTTGTTTTAATAAGTACAATTAATTAAACAGAAGGGGTAAACAAAATAACTGTTATATGCAATCTTTTTTCTCTCTCTCATGTGTCATAGCATCAGCCGGGAAGCAAACCCGCTAACCCGGGAAACTGCTTGTAAAGCAGCTGTCGCTGACCTCTCGACCACCAATGCTTGACTGCAATCTTATTTTTCGCCTCTAAAAGGGAATACTTTTCAAAATAAGTTGTTTTTATTTATCAGCAGCATATTTCTTTGGACTATAAAAATAAATAATCAAAAGTTTAGTTATCTAGAAATCATGTAATAATCAAACAGGACTTTAGCTCGGAGTCCAACATTTTACTGCAGTAGCTGCAAGAGAGCTTCCAGAACAACAAGTTTATAATAAACATGAAATAAAAATCTTAAAATACAATAAATAGTAGTATTTATTAGAAATATAAAAGCCCACTGAAAGCACAAATTTAACAGAGACATATCTATTATCTTAACTTCTCTTTAATATCCCATAAATGTAATTTATGGGAAACTACTGAAAACCCTAGTGAGTAGTAAGTAAACTAATGCAACTCCATCATTAGATGAAAAAGTACAGAGTGGATCCACTGGTACTTCAGCTTAGGTTGTATATAAGCATACAATTTATTGACATATTACAATGCACAGCGTAAAATGTATATATTAACATAACTTAAATTCTGAAATATGATCCATGCAAAAGTACATCTGAGATCATTCTATACTTTTTTGTTTACAGACAGAGTTGCATTAGTTTACATGAGACAGCGTCAATTATATTTTCATGTATTAACTGGAAATTAATTTAATATTTAGAGATTGTTAAATATGAGAGGCTCATTTCCCCCTCTGATTAAATACAGTGATTTCAGAAAAACTTATAGTTGTCCTGAAATTACGTTAATGTATATAATTCATACTTTGCACTGTAATATGTCAATAAATTGAGAATGCTTGTATATTATCCCCACTAAAATTCAGGTGGGTCCACTCTATACTATTTTGTTTATTGATAGAATTATATCAGTTTACATGTAGCTCACTGGGGATTATCAAGTCACTTCCATATAAACTTTATCTGTATTTGAGATATCGCAAGTTATATCTATATCCCATAAATTGATATATCATAAGAAAAAAAAAATCTTAAAAATATCCAAACCAATAATAATAATAATAATCATGGGTATATTTAATAATGATAAAATTTAAGAAAACTATTCAGAAGATTCTTTCACAAATATAAATATATCAAATTTATTAAGCGCAAGCAGATAACATTGCAATAACATGAAAGCTAAAACCTTCTAAAGATGCGCTTTAAACATGCTTATGTGACAGCCAATCAGATGTAGTAATGACTGCATGTGGAACTCCCAATTCGAAAACACAAGTCAGAACTATAAGAAAGAGATGGGATCCACCTTCTTCTATGCCTAAATTTATATATAAATAAGCCAGACTCAAGCATTTTGAATTAAAAAATAAATATAGTATTTACTTTGCAATTAGATTGGTTTAAACTATCTAATCTTGGATTATGTCTTTAATCTATAAGTTCAGTTTTTAATTTTGGAGATTTTAATCTTCATTTCTCTCAAATTAGTAATCTTAATATCATTAATACAGTCAAGCGTTGGTGGCCTAGTGGTTAGCATAGCTGCCTTCCAAGCAGCTGGCTCGGGTTCGCTTCCTGGTCAACGTTTTGACATATGAAAAATATATATATATATATAGTGAAGTTCCGAACTATACTGCAGCAAACTATCCAACTTCAATTATATGCTAATAAAAAAAAATGTAAATACACAAAATATAAATATATAAACAAACAAATAATAAAAAACACTGAAATTTTACAATTGTTGGTACAGTTGCACTGCTTTATTTTCTTGGCAAATTTATCATTCTCAAATTTCAAATATGAATTTATTGAATTATTTTCTTTGCAAATTAAAAGCAGTTCACTGTTGCAGTTAAAAAGCACATGCACAGATTTTCTCCTTCACATTTATTTTTTCAAAATGTTTTATACTGGATATAATATATATCATATTTTTAATAAAATATACTGTAGTAGAATAAGTGATAAATACAAGAAAAAGTTACAAATTACTTTCATTAAATGAAAAAAATATACATTGATTTAACAGAAGCAAATTCTCCATACAGTAGTGCCACCATGCACCTTCATAATCAATGGATACAAGAAGCATTGTGCATAAAATCCCTATCTAGTGCCTACTCATTCAATATCTTTAGATCAGTTTTTAGCTTGCAGACTTCATCATTGAGGAGTCTTGGATTTGAGAGCACTGCATCTAAGGATCTAATGAAACCCTCCAGCAGCTACCTTTTATCCATTTGGTTGACTATAAAGCCAGGAGACCAAGATGGAAACCATAATAATATTTTCAGCCTAAGCTCAATCATTTGTATATTCATGTAGCTCTGAATTCAGTTTAGCATCTATATATTTTGGTGTCTTTGGTTTTTCACTATTATCCTATGGGTAGCATAGGTATAAAAACATCAAAACATCACATAATCACCGTTTCATATGCTCACACAGGCTGTTAATAACAATAGCAAACTCTCCATAAGTAGGGATTTTGTGCACAAACCTTCCTGCATCCATTGATTATGAAGGCTTGAATTTGGCAGTGTTACTGTATGGAGAGTTTGCTGTTGCTATTAACAGCCTGTGTAACCATATGAAATGATGATTATGTGATGTTTTGATGTTTTTATATATTGATTTAATAATAAAAAAAGGAAGAAATTGGCTGTATGTTTCAAAAGAATGAGTCATCAATCATAGAAATTGTAAAGAAGCAGATTTGTACCACTGTCACTTGTGTCCCTGAAATAGTTAAAATTGTAACTAAAGTATGGGATAACCTTATAGGTTAAAATTGGAAAAAAATATTCAATCTATGGTTAAATAATATGAATTGTAAGGACTTAACAGTTTGATAGTCCTATATTGCATCAGAAAGCCTTGTCTCAATGAAAAATCTAGCAGATAATCTAAATCAAACAATTCCAAGATAGTCACTGCAAATAGGAACGGTTGGATAAACTCCAAAACCATTACAATCCTTAAAATATTAAATTAATTGATAAAAGTCTGCTAATAATGAAACTGCTGTAATGTGTTCATAGGAATTTTTAAAAATTATTAAAGAAACAAAATTTCAGTAACAGGTATTTAATTGTGATGAAACAAAATTGTGAACAATTGAACACATAATACTGTATATATATAAATGTACTTTCTCATTTTATAATTAATAACATCATTATTTGTTTAAATGCTGTTTATACTATAATCTAAATTTATATATGCATACTATAAACATAAAACATCTTTTATATGTACATGTGTGTGTTGAAAAGTTGGATGTTAGCAAAACATGTCAATGAAACATCCATTATTATATGCTATATTATATGCTATATAGCTCCACTGTAATAAATGATTTAAAAACGCCAATTACTACTGATCAAAGAGTTGGTATTTTTACTATTTCAAATGATTGCTAAATAGCCTATTGTACAGATGCACTCCCCAAAATCAACTTCCACACAGATTCAAATCCTAGATTATAAAGACCCTGCTTAACTACTTGAATGTCCCTCCTACAAACTTAAACGAGCTTATTTCTAAATATACTTTCATCCACGATATTTTTTCTCTTTTTTTTTTTTTCTCATATGTCATAGCTTCGGCCGGGACGCGATCCCACACCCGTCTGCAAACAACTACTTGCTTGCAAGGCAGGTGCGATGACCTCTCGGCTAACAACGCTTGACTATTTCTCTTTTTTTATGAGTAAAAATCAAAAGAAATATCAAAAATGTTTTTCTCAGATGATGAACATTTTTTCTACATTATATAATTAAATATTTAAAACTTTTTTCCAAAAATGTCTTTCTAGATAAAAAGAAAAACTTTTTAATTAGTAATTATAATTAAAACATAAATTTTCAGAGCACTTACAAAGTTAATAAATTAAACCACGTATATAGTGATTACAATAATATAAATATACTGTATGTGCAAATACATAAAATTCTTTGACTTAACCTAAGTTGTGGTAACTATAGGTGGCAAGATCAAGAAATAAACCTTAATCAGCAATGGGGGTTGCAGATTGCTTGCCAATCTAATAAATAGAAATATAAAAATTAAAAATATATGGATTTTTATAATAGAATTAATTAGTCACGTAAGTAGAACAAATATTGATAAGTACTAAAACGTATCGTTGACATCGGTAACAATTGTTTCATTAATTGCAGTACTTTTTACCCCATTAAATGTTATTAAATCTTAATAAGGCGTTCTTTCCCTTTCCTAAATTAAATAAGTAGAGTATAATTATTATTTATTGTTTTTAAACGAATCTTACAATCAAATCCAACTTTTCAAGGTAGCAATATAAGAAAAATAACTTTGTTTATTCACATTTGAATTTTGTTTAATACAGCAAAATCCCCATGTGCAAAAAAAAAATAAATTCAAATATATACATGCATTTCCAATTTACAAAAACAGAAAATAAAATCTCATAATTCTTTTTCAGAACTAAAATCTCATGAATTAAAAATCAAGTGACAGACGCATATCACTTGGAATCTAAAAAGAAAAAAGCTTAGAGAAGAGAAATCACGATAGGAGGCGGTGCACATAAGGTAAAAAGTAGCTTCAATCAAAAGCCGCAGCCGGAAGCTGGCATTGGTATTCTAAGTCAATTATAAACCAGTTGTTAGACCATGTGGTTATTAAAGGATATTGAGCCCACTTACACCGAAATTTTTTGAAATTAATATAATTGAGGTTTTAATGGGAAGAGTTCTCACAAAGAAAGCAACATCATTTTCTGAGAGTCTAGCATAAAAAAACTCAAAGACAAGCCGTCACAAAAGGATATACAGTACACGACTTAAAAAAAGACAAATTGAATATACAAAAACTTGAAAGTAATTTAATATTCCTTGCAGCACATACATTCAGATATACATATATATGTTAACATATTTTAAAATGTACGTAACATATTTTTATTGTATAAATACACATATACAAACGAAATACTATTAAATCATTAAATACTACATATATGAATTTGAAGACATCGCTAGAGATCTTGATTCAAAACTTGTTTGGCATATTAATAACTTTTCACTTCCTAAAAACCAATTATTATAACGTCTTAGATTTAAAATGTTTTATACATTTTGGTAATGAACTCTGATACTAAAGTTACACATAAACTTGCGAAATTCTTACATCGCAATAATAAATTATTAGTTTTATTTTGTAATTTCTCTAACACACATTCTTTTGCTGTTGTTAATAAAAATCTTACAGAAAAATATAGAACAAAAAATATTTACAACAAAGACTAATATATGGGATTTGAACTCAGACTTTCAAGCAGCCTTCAACTATCCATACTATCTCATACTATTAATACACATGACCACACACATGTAGAAAAGATAAATAACCACCAATATACGTATTTCGCGCTGAACCAGCACTCATCAGTTGGTCCAGATTATCATCTCCCACACATATATATATATAATCAGTGCTCAGTTTATCGTGTATTTTCATAATTTTGTTCTTTATTCATCTGCTGTAAAAGTCTATACATATCAATTTTGCAGAGATTTAGACAAAACTAATTAGCAATAATGACGTCAATTGTAGGACAAGCAAATATAGGATCAAACAAAACTCTACCATTGATTTGGCTAAAATACTTTTTAATATATAAATTATTAATCTATACGGATATGTACGTAATTAGATATATAATTCATATACCATATAAATTTGGTAAAACCCAGAACTATCTTTATCAAATATAAACACTAACTATAATTTCATAAACCTTACGATTACGAAGACTAAGTTTCTCCTGAAGACTTACTAAACAATAATGAAGACTGGAATAGCCTTTATAAAGTTCCCTATACCTACTAACACATTTTAGAAGGCAAATACCTCCCATTACTTATTCTCATTTGGCTTAGATGGCAGGTACTGCTTACTCTTCAAAAATTAAAAACAATAAAAAGTTCTTGATAATTCAAATCACCATATAAATTTCACATCAATTCTTCTCTGGGTAGCGAATTATTTTTTGACAATTGTGTTTTCACAATCTGCAAATTTTTTTTTAGTTAAGCATTGGTGGTCGAGAGGTCAGTGACAGTTGCTTTACAAGGAGTTGTCCCGGGTTAGCGGGTTTGCTTCCCCGCTGATGCTATGACACATGAAAAAAAAAAAAAAAATTGTTTTTGTTTGTGAGATTATATATATATATTTTGAAATTTGAAAACACTATTTTCATTTTTTCTTTTTATAGACTTTACTAAATTTTTTTATTATTTACTTTAAATCTAATTAATTCTTTAATCAGTTTACATTTTACAATATAACATTACTTCCATACATATGAATAATATATTAACAGTCATGTAAAATCTTTTGCAATTCTTTTTTTTTCTTCTGGTACTTACATATTAGACCTGCTGTGTTTTTTCACATTGGTGTGGTTCCATCAATAAAATTCTAACATTGCGATGCTGTCAAATAAACCTTGCAATCTCATCAAATAATGTGTACACAGGAACTCGTGACACACTTAAGTGAAATTTATAATTACAAAATTGTCATCATTTTCTATTTTTATACCCGTCATTTATTTTGCAGATTATGATGGGACAAGTTCTCGAAAGTGTCTTCAATTTTTTTATTTCCTAATGCTTTCAAGTGTCTTACTTACTATACATATGCCTTTTTGGGATTTTGTACTATACACCTAGTATTATTGATCTTAAATGAATGAATACATGTACTTTCTCATTTTGATCATTTTCTGTTTTTATACCTGTCATTTATTATGAGATTTTGATGGAACAAGTGCTCAAAAATATCTTCGATTTTTTTTTTATTTCCTAATGCTTTCAAGTGTCTTACTATACAGATGCCTTTTTGGGATTTTGTACTATACACCTAGTATTTTTGATCTTAAGTGAGTGAATACATGTACTTTTTCATTTTGATTTACTTTCCATTTTGTAAGTCATATACTTTTTTATTTTTGTTACAGCGGAAAATGATCAAAATTTGGGATTTACTGCTACTGAGATAGAGGCAGCTCATTACTTTCAACAACAAAAAGATCCTGCCATCTAAAAAAGTGTGCCCAAATGCACATGATATGGCCCTTTATATGCACACTTCAAATAGATAATGGTGGTGTTAGGTTCAAGATTGTAATAGTAAAGTAGGCCTTCATAAGGGAATGTGGTTGGAGGATTCCAAAATTACATTTCTGATGGGGCTGCATTTTATTTATAGCTGGTCATAAAAATTTGCATCAACAGAATGGGGAAAATCACAGCTGGATATATAGCAGATAAAGCAGTAATGGACAGGAACAATTCCATGTGTTTGCCACTGCGATGTTAGCCTGAAAAAAAAATGTAAAACTGGAGACTAGCAAAGTCACTGAAATAGACAAGAGCTTTTTCAACAAATGAAAAAATCAAGCCGAATGAATACATCTGAACCAGTAGATGTTTGAAAGCTTGTGCAGCGAGATCAATAACTGTTTCATCATGGCAACTGGCAATAGAACAGCCATAACTCTGATAGAAGCAAACAAACAAAATCTGGAAGAGGGCTCAGCAATTTATTCCAACAGTTGGAAAGCGTATTAAAGTAAATGGAAAATATTTATTAAGAGAGGATATATTAGTGAATTTGCAATCATATATTTTACATTACAAATTCTTAGTGATTTAATAGAATCAAAGGAAAAACATTTCATCATCTTCAACTCTTAGAGATGCCTAGAACTGCTTGCCTGACTGTAACAATATATATGCCTCTGTAAACTTATTTCATGGAACAAACATATCTGAATACATTACTAAGACAATTTAGAAGCAAGATTCACAAAGAATTATTTGGATAAACATATAAATAATGCTAACCATTGGTTATATCAAGGTTAATCTTCATTGGCATTGATATAACAAATGGTATTATTTAGAGGTTTATTTGGAGATTTTTGCTTGTAAATGGTCTTAGTAATGTCTTCAGACTTGTTTGTTCTGTGGAATAGGTTTGTATTTGATAAGCCTCTGTGTATGTAAATGTAGTTTTAAATTCTCCTGTTTGTGTGGATGCTTATTATTATATCACTAAAGTTGAATCCAAATCTTACTGAATAGTATAAATAATTCTGTAAATATCGGTATTGCAAGAAAAATGACTGCTTTTTATGACAGAATCTCTGATAATAACTATAAATACATCCACACTAGCCAAAAAATGTGCAGAAGAAAGATGTCCCAAATTTGGTAGTATTATCACAATATAGAATTGAAAAAGTTGTACTAACATTTCTCATATATAAAAACCACTGCTTTATCTCACATGCAAACATATATGCAGACCAATCTCATCCATGCTGCAGTATATTGGATTTAAGAACAATAAATAATTGATTATTACTACTCATGTAGATAAGACTCCAAATGACATAAGTAAAGTCACAAATTCAGAATTTTCAAGGATACTGGAATATAAGGGAACAAATCTTTAAATTCTTCAACCTCATCACTAGGGGCCAACCCTCATGATAAGTGCAGAAGTCTCTTGGAGGGAACACTTCTAAATGCCTTACAGACAGAATTACGAATCCAATGGTTAATATATATTACACTAGGACTCTAAATTGTCACATGATAAAAAACCATGAATAGTAGATTATCAAATGACTGTCTAAATAGTACATTATATAAAAGAACACATGCAAAAAAAAAAAAAAAAAATTCCTAGACTTCAAGCAAAAAAATACTTTTGGAGGTAAACGAAATGATCCAAAGTGAAAAATAGATAACATAAAATAAAAATTCATATAACATTACAATACTAGCCAAAAACAAAATTTCACTAAAATTCTTCCACATCCATGGTTTCATCTATTAACAAATAAACCTTGTCAAGTGATATTCACTAAATATGCAACTTATATATACAAAACAAAATAACCTTCCCATCATTCACTTCAAAACCAACTTCCTTTAACATCAAAGAATGTCTTCATGAGATAATATAAGTACAACAGCTAGATTTATAAAGAAAGATAAAATATTATTGTTCAATGGTTAAGTCATGTATTAAAACTTCAATCTCATGAAAGACATGTTTTATGATTATTAGCTACTTTTCAGATGAACTTCAAAATTATCAAGAAAAATCTGAAACCAGCTATATATATATATATATATATATATTGTGCCGGACACTCAATCCATCCTTGATCACAGAAGGTATCATCAGATCACTACATATCTGGAAAATTTATTTACCATGATCAAGAGTGGATGAGGATGATGGTTTGTGCCGACTAGGTTCAGGGAGAAACAAGAAATCTTAAATATTGTTCAGACAATTGAAAAATAAAAACACTAAGACAAACATCAGCCAAATTGAGTTTAACCAATTTTAAAGTTTTATTTATAAAGTAAAGATTGGCATACAATAATTATGATTATATCAGGCATGTACTAGGAAGAATAAACTCTGGGAGACAGACAAATTTTCCAATAGTGAATTAGACAAGGAGGGATTTTCCTTTAGCCGATAATTCACCCCAAACAATTAGGGTTTCCTTATTCAAAAATTCAAACAGATAAAGCAATGGAACATTTCTTGCAGGAATCACTGAACTAATATGGACGAGCATTCAATAGCTTATTTACTACTGATGTCATATTGCCATAGAACTGTTGCATGGACAAATCACATTTAAGATCACCAAGGTTGATTACAAGGCAAGAACATAAAAAAATAAATGAATATATTGGAGTATAAATTATAAAACATGAGAAAACTTACATCTCCAATTTAATAAAATGTTGAAATTAGAAAATACTCCAACGTAAATGATTTCAAATTAATAAATATTAAATCTATGATTGAAGGAAAACAGACATCTAAAACTGTAGAATTACCAACTAAAGGATTGGCCAAAAATAAGCTGAGAATAATAATAAAAAAAATATCAATAGGAGACAGATAAGTAATTAGAAAACTAGTTACGTCTGCCCAAGCATTTCAAGAAAATGTAATAATTATAATTATAAAATAAATTTGCAAACAAAATTCCCAATACATGCTCTGACAAATAAACTTAAAGCAACTTGTAAAAAATAAAATAAATCTAGTAAACAAAATATTAAAGAATGACCTAGATTTTTATAAATTAAATTATCAGAGACTGTATATGAGTTGAAAATACAAAGACATTAAATCCCTTAGCAGAAAGAAATGTTCTACCACTTAGAATTTAAATAAGAATTAAGAGTAGCATCCTGCTAGCAGTTCACCCAAACTAATTCCATTCATTCTATGGAGATTTTAAAACATGAATGCATGTGCAGGACCAACGGGACTGTGAGACGAGCTTTTCTTAGTCTGGAAAAAAACGTCAGAACTAAGAATGTCATAATTCTGCAAAACGCTCATGGACAAATATGTTCAAACCAGACAAGGTTAGTCTCTCACAAAAAAAGGGTAAGATTATGGACTACGTAATCTGAACTATAGCAAATAAAATCTCTACCAAAAAAACCCGAACAATATATTCGATAAACTGCCAGCCAAAAGATTTACGGTTTGCAAAAAGTGCAAACACGGTGATTTAAATTAATTATTGAAGGATAAAATAGGGACAGGTGATAAAACTAAAATTTATGCAAGACTGATAAAGCATTTAGAAAGAGTTAGGCATATAAATAGAAACATCAAGCATATAAAAATATAAACTCATAATACACTCTCCAATAAATAAAATTGAAAGCAAACTTGGAATCTTAAAACTGAGATTCTAAGATGCACTATAAATACAATAAAAAGCAAATACAGTTAATAAATAGTAGATTAAATAATTATTAAGACTACAAATTTATTTTTAGATTGAGCGGAGATTTAAATAAAAGAATTCACCCTGGAAAGAATTTTAAAAAATGTATTTACTTTACAGTAAAGCAAAATTCACGTAGTTTCAAAGAGTGCACATTTTTATTTAAGTTCATATTTCAGGTGTTTTCTCTTTATGACTGCGGCAAGTGTAGAGGCATATTGGGGATCCGGTTTATTTTAGAATTTCATATCATGACTAAAGAACATCTGGCAGATGTGGGTCTGTCCTTTGGTTAAGCTAGCAAGACATGTTGGAGTTTAGAATATGTATGGCAGTGAGTTTTGACATCCTGTGAAGGCAAATTTTAAAAAGAAAGAACTGCCAACAGTATTAATCTCAACATGCTAATATAACTGTAAATGTTGAATGAGTTGCTTTGACTAGCTTGTTACAGCCAAGAATAATCTCTTGTCCAAAATTTGTGAGATTATTTATAGCCACACTCATTTCCCATGTAAATTTTCTTGTTTTCAAATTCTATGCTGTTGGGCAGAGTAAATCTCAATATCCCGCTCAAACTAATTTAGGAATTCTAACCAAGGATTATTTTAAACAAAAACAACAACACAAAATTAAATATCCACTTTTAGAATTAAATTAGAAATGACCATAATTAAAATAAAAGAAACAGGAATGTAATTAACAAGTTTGCTTGTTTTTAATCAAATTGATTAAAAACAAGTGGTAAAAGAAAACTATTTTAAAATCAGTTTTATATATATATAAAGAAATATATTTTAAACATAAACGAGTATGTGTTTTAATACACGTACTCTTACAAACAATTTTTTAAATAGCTTTATTGAATTAAATTTAACAAAACCAAAAGTTAGTTTTATTTTTGGTGAACTTACTTTTGAGATGGATACTATCTGATTCAATATTATCCCTTGCTAGAAAACTAATTATCTTGTTCTCCAATGATTATGCAGTCAAGCTTGAACAGAATTAGTTAACATTAAATAATCACATATCTCTTAGCATACCAGTTCAAAGTATATATATATATATATATATATATATATATATATATATATTATAACTATAAATAAATACTGTAGTGCTTTAGTCTCTATATAACATCAAAAGACTGCATTTAAATGTTTACATTTTTGAATGCAGAAAGTATATACAGTTTTCTATTTTCATTAATTACAGTCCATTGACATATACTGATGATTTTTATAATATGAAAATTCAACAGCTATTTCCACATATTAAAATATTGAAATATATATATATTAACACATCTGTTCCATGTCAAACAATAACATACTGTGTGTGTGCACATATATATAAAGTTGAAAGGAAAAATAGAAATAAAACACACAAAAATCTTTGTATATACTTTTCTACATTTCCTGAAATAAAATAATCCTAGTAAAAGATTAAATAATTTTGGATTTAAAATAAAGGTTTATTATAAATTAAACATTTAAAAAGGACTAATAAATATTTTCATTGAGTTCTGATTTTGAAATTAAAAACAAGCATGTTTTATGTTAAAATAAAACTGACAATAGTAAACAATTCTATTATTTATTTTTAAAAATCTTTGTAGATCATACATATGATAAAATTCCAAAAAAAATGCTTTTAATTAAAAGTGATTTGAAAAGATTAAAAGGAAAAAAGTTTTTAATAAAAAAGTTTTAATTACTATTTTTGTCACCTCAGTTGACTATAATTTTTGTTGCCCCAGCTGACTATATAAAGAGTTGATAAAAATAGTTTAATTGGCTAATAGTAATTTTTTAATTTTTGATAGTGACAACTTTTAGTTGGCTAGCAGAGTAGTCCAAATCAGGACAGAAAACAACCATGAAGATATAATTCCAAGCAGGGCAAGTCCAAAAGCTGCTCTATAGTTCATGATGGTGGAGTTTGAATGCACATGGAGAAAAGGGTAAACTTCAAGTGTTTTATAGCTACAAATATGTTCTAGAAGACAGTTTGCATGCCTAAAATATATCCAATCCTAGACAGAAGGGAGATCACTGCAGTTACCTGAATTATACTTTTCCTGATATCACTATAAACCAATCTCATAAAGACCAGCTTATCAAGAGAATCACAGCTTGTGGAAAAATTAATTACATGTATTGTACCGGTCAGTTTTGTCTGTTCATATAACAAGATCTAGCATCTAGGCAAAAGTATCTAGAATCCAATCATGTGCAAGATACATAAGTCACGAACACTCATGAACTCTGTCCTATTTGCCTATTTTCCAGATCTACCAACTTATGAGCAACAATTCCAATGATACTGATCTAATTTATTTCTACCTGCCGGCATCACAAAGTTGTGACTCAAAAATACTCTTATTTGAACTTTATTCATGTATAGAATATTATCGTTAGCGATTTTCGATCATCTAGTAAATGAAACCTTTTATATAACATCAAAATTATTTCTATTCAATAAATGAAACAATGACTTAGATATTCAGTAATATGTATAAGGTTTATTAAATTGAGATATATTTATGATTGATTGCAAACGTTATTTGGGTTAAAATGTAAATAAAATGGGTATTTATCTGTCTTAGACGACATTAACCTCTCTTACAATGCTATAAAACGAACGTATTTAATCAGCAATAATAAATAGTTTATGGCTTTGTTCTAGTGGGCTATTTATATGTCAATAATTTATAGATTGTATGGGATACCTAAGATTTTTAATAATAGCACTAGACTACAGTTACTTAAGGTTCTTTGAATCCACCATTAATAAAACAACAGCACTTGAATCAATACATAAGTTTATTGAGTTTGATGGCAAACAGTAATTATGTTTAAGTAATAAAATAGCATTCGCATTTGCAAAATAACGTATGTGGGGAGCTAATTTAGGAAATAATAATTATGGAAGCAATATCGTATCTGAAAGTGTGAATGAAATATAAAAAATGGCAATCCATTTAGCATAATCATAACAGTATGGTTTAGGAGCATTGATAGGCTTTAACGAGAATGAAATATGGGAGAGCGGTATGTGTATGATGGCAATGGAGAGATCTATTCTGAGATTCAAGAAGGTGCTTCAATTCACAGTTAAAGAAGGCGACTCTCTGCATACGTTGGCAGGGTCGGGTCATAAACAATGAAGAATGCGCTTTATTGAATTGCCATAGGCTGGACTTTTGCCAGAGCAAACCCTATGCAATAATATCTAGCGCTGAAGAAGTCCAAAGGGTTTTGCCAAACCTTGACCTTGGTATTGGAAGTAAAAATGAACGAAGCACAAATATATATAAAACTAAAGGCCGGTATACACGTAATGCTTGAATTAATATAAATATATATATACTTAAAACTAAGGAATAAAGAATTATCGCCTATCTTTATTGATAAAAACCCAGTGTGCCGGTATGATTTGAGTTACTACGTGGATATGGAAGAATTACATTTAATGCTAATATAATAGATTATAGAACTAGAATACCCCCCCCCCTTGTATTACTTTAAATTATCCATAAACTTCCCACAATGTATAACTAATATAAATCTTTGGTTTTGAATGCTTTAATAAATAGATAATTTTCATATTATTAAATATATATAAAGTCGGTGGTGGTTAGTGATTTCAAGAAAGTAATATTAATTTAATTCATATAAATATATTTAAAGTTTTTAGAAGTTAGCGCTATTATTTAATTAATAAAAAAAAACACATTTCTAAGAAAACTGATTTTTGCTTAGTTTTCGACAATAACATTGTACAGTAATTATCAGATTCTGATTTTATTTCCCCAGACTTGCAGGCACCCGCTATAATAAGAATAAAAAATTTGTTTTAAAAAAAATACTAGATTAATTACCCTCTGAAAAGTAAGGAAGGTTTTCTTTTATTAAAAAAGATAGCGTAAGCATTTGCGATTCTGGGGAAAATTATCAACATATAATTTAGTATATGAAAATATAAAATATAATAATGAAAATAAAATATTGCCGCATAGACATGAAATTTAGAAATAATAATTATTCAGGAGAGGTTTAATGTAGGAGAGATTACATCTAAGTTATATAGAGAGAACAAGGTACAATTACCTAAAAGGTAAGAATTTTACAGATTAATTCATACTTAATATTAAATTTTACAAATAAAAAAGGCTTTACAAAATGTTTAACGAAACAGATAGGTGAGAGTTAAAATTATTCACGGTAACTTTAAGAGTCTAGCAGCATTTGAAATGATTACCTCTTTACAAACTTGGCTGCTCTTTTGATGTTTTTCAGATTTCCCTCGGAGAACTAGATCTAGTTTGATGAGCATAATTAATGAGGCAGGTAGTAAGTTCAGTATTTAACAAACAGGCATATAATTATAGTCTATGAGTATCGGGATCCATGGGCACAGATTTCAGGGAAGGCCATCTCGAATGGCGAGAAAGGTGAAGTGGATTTACTCACGACACATTGAAATTAAACGAACGCAAATTTTTGGCAACTGCTCTCCTTGACTGTCTTAGTTCCTCTCAGAAATTAATTCATAATTATCCCATGCCTTGGTATTTGTGGAATCCCTTCTTGATTGGTCATTGCTAATCATTTTCATTAATCTAATTTCCAAAAGAATTTCTATACAAGCTTTTACCCATTGTGATGGAAGATGCCATTGTTAGATAAGTATTCAAACTGAAATTAATTTGATAAAAAAAAATGTTTGTGACAAAAGTAAATCAATTAAGTTTAGTTTCTAATTTTGATTTTAGAGAAACTTTTAATTAAATTTATTTTAGAAGATTATACAAGATTACGTTTCTCACTTTTAATTAATTTTGACTAATTACAATCCCATCTTCCATATTGGATTTAAAAGAAAACTAGAGTTTAATAGCAAAAATAAGTTAAAAACAAAATTTTATAGAATGACATATAACGAACTTTTTGTAGTAATTATTTGCTCATTATGTTTGTCTCTACAATATCTCTGTATATGAACTGCAATCAATAAATAATTACTATAACTTTTATAAAATAAAAAAATACAGAACATATAATATATTTTGATATTATAAGTCCGTTATAATTAATCCCCCGTTACCTATTGCATATACATATTCCCTCTTTAAATACTATATTTATTACTCTTATTTTTTTGTGTGTGTATTTAAATTCAGATATTTATGCATATATCTTTGTTAATAATTATGTTAGTTAATAATAATAAAAAAAAGGACAAAAATATGTGTTAGTGAACGGAATATATACGCAAGAATAGTGTTTGAATTTAGCTTGGTAGCGGAAGATTTGAGGTGGGCTGTGAAGCGCAATCTGAATCTCAGATTCCGCTTCAGTATGCTGATGTATTTACATGCAGAGAAGCACAGATAAATGTACATACAATGGTCAGTAACATATATATGTAATGAGAATGAAATCTTAAATAATTTCTTTAGTAAAAATGACATTTTTTTAAAAAAATGAAAGTGATATATATATATAAAGTGGCATTATTTATATCGTTTATTGAAGAGGAAAAAACCATTTAAAATGTGTTTTAAATTTAAGGACATTATAATTAATCAATCAACAATAATCCTGTCAAGACTGATTTCTTTTTTTAAAAAAAAGAAATAAAAAAAATATTTTTAATAAATATAATAAGAAAGACTAATTAATAATCTTAATTCATATTACTTTTTTTATATACACATATATATGTGTGTGAATTTTATATATTTTCAGTATTGAATTAATTATGAAAAATATAATATTATTACTGTGACAAATTAAAATATGTTATAAATGTCAGTGTGCACATACATTTCTACACACACAAACATATTTGTTAATTATGTGTTATAAAGATTAATGTCATTTATTATTTTGATAAATTCAAATATGAAAGATAAATTTATATGTTAAATCAATTACTGTATTGCACATATGTGCACAGAAGATATATATGTTTAAGTAGACCTAAATTGGGGTATTTATATTAGCTAAGTGATAACTTAAAGTTTTTATTTTATTACAATTCTAGTATGTTCAGAAATTATTACACCACATGTCTAAGTGCTGAATGTATTTTAAGTAAACCTACTGGAGCATATATGTAAATCACAATGTAATAAATTTAATTCTGTTTTATGTTAATCCATATGTAAATTCTAATCATTTGTTTTATTATTTTATGGCAATTCAAATATGTTCAGAAAATATTATGTCACTTGTAGTGCATAAATATATATCAATGAGTGTCAAGTAGACACATCTAAAATTTAATATTTTAAATTTTATTAAATGCCAATTGAAATGTATTCATTGTATATTATAAAATGTGTGTCTGTGTGCATATACATATGTGTTTTAAGTAAACCCATTAAGAAATATTATAAATCAATGTAATAACTTAAGTTTTGTATTAATCATGTAAATCACAATGTGATAGTTTTTTAAAAATTCGATATTACTCAAAATCAGAAAGCTTAGTTAATATGTGTATAGCCATGTTCTAAAGATATTAATATCATTTTTATTGCTATTAATAACTTGTATTAAATTGTTAAAATTATCCAGTGAACTTAATTCTAAATTGTTTTTAGAATATTATATTTGCATCATTTCTTAATCACAGGAACTTATGTTCTCTGAGCTAGATTTGTGCATATATTAAAGATGTATATTTTAGTGCAGGGGCATTCAGTATGACATTGTCCTGATTTGCCATGAGGATTATATACTTCAAAGTCCATATACTATATTTTATTTTAGTTTAGTGTTATCAGAATTTAAGTTTATAGTTAGCCAGTACATTAAAAGTACTAAGTGACTGGAGCATTGATGATGATCAGCATGTTTTAATATCCAAGCATTCTTGTTTTATAGTTGTATACACATGGATTAGCACTAAAGTTGGTGCATCCAAATTATGTTTAAATAATAGCCCAAAGCTGGCAAAGGCTAAATAGTTGCCTGGTCTACAGTAGACCCATTGCAAATTCAGTGACAATATTGAGTGTTGATTTATTTTATTGTTGATCATTCATGATGATGGATGATTATTACTTTTGAGTGATATTTATACTTACTTATTGATAATGCCAGTGATGTGTAGTTGCTTTAAGGAGTTAACTGGATAAATCTCACACAGATCTCATGCCCTCTTTTAATATATAACATTTCTTATATTTTAGATATTAAACATTACTTTAATATCTCTTACTCTAACATTACTTATAAATTATACTTAAATAGTAAAAATTACTTCAATATTTAATTTTTAAATGTTATTTGGGGATGGTAATGATTTTTTCCATCACTCCATGTTCACCCCAACTTACCCATCCTGCTGTAATATAAAGCTTTAAGTAAAAAATTATAAACTTTCTATATGATTATAATTAACAATTTTTTTCTAACCTAATCTGCAAAAATGTTGTTACGTACACTGATGTATATAATATAAATTAAACTTTATAATTATGCTGTAATGATTTTGCGTGCTAATATAAAATGTTTTTTATACGAGATGAAAATTTCAAATATTTATTACTTAAATTCTTATATGCATTTTAAATGCAGAGAACCTTCTTTAAATGACAAATGCTGGAATTACGATGCATTAGAGTGGCGAATATAGTATACGAAATATCACAGATTGAATTTACTTGTGCTTGTTCCAATTTTCAATTCCCCACTAAGTGGGTGCCATTAATGAACTGTGTATTTTACTAGAAATATATTTGGTCTAATTAATAAAGTATTTTTGAAATTTTTGCTCTCTTACAGCAAACATTCATATTAACGCATGGAATCAACACACTGATGAAAATAGTCTACAACTTTGAATAACAATATATATATATATATACACACATGTGGATGTTGGAAACTAATTATATATATATATATACACACATGTGGATGTGTAAATAAATGATTACATTGATTAATTCTAAAAGATTTCCATCTCATTTTTCTAGTTTATAACTTTCAATTGTTAATCTATCTAGACTACCATTTTTCTAAACATCATCTTGTTTTCTTAAGTGCTTATTTTGCTTTCTGGGATATTTGACATTTCATTTTTCTTTCTAGATTTTATTTTAATCTTCCAATATAGTCATTAGCATTTTAGTTATCAAGATTTATCACCTTGTGCATATGGACAATCTGATTTAGGTTATCTTAGTCCTTTTTTTAAAAAAAGACTATTTTTTAAATATTATTATTTAGCTAAAGATTTTACTTTACTGGCATCAAAACTTGTAACCGATTTTTACCAATTTTCTTTAAATTTTGTACATATGTTCAGTTTCAACGACAATGCATTATAATAAAAGCAATCCTTCAGAGCAGTTGATAAAGAGCATTACAAACCGCATTCAAACTGGTTTGATAAGTTTTTAACATTGCACAATAGATGGTGTTATATATTTTAAGAAAACACCTTCATTTAGTTCAAGAAAGAAATTTTAGAAGCGTTTGCAGTTAATTAAAATAGTAGTAAGAAATAGAAATGAAGAATGAAATTTTAATTTCCTTTTGGATCATTTATGTAAGATTTGCATTTTTAATATGTTGCATTCATAAAAATAAAGATCTTGTAACCAATAAAAAATATTTAAAAAAAAAATGTTTATAATGTATGTACATAAAGCTAAATTCCTTCTACGTGTGTATATTAAAACAATTTTACTGTATGCAGTATATATATAAAATAAAAATTGATTTTTTTAAATAAATCACTATATATATACTTAACACATAGGTTTACCATTATCCATGTTTCGATGACATACGCAAAAGACTTTGAAACCAAATACAGTGGATATGGGAAATGAAGTGTATAGTAAGACCATGGTATCTACTGTTTTTAAACAGACTGTTCCAATAAACATCACTCAATTTTTTTTGGGGAGCACAATTTTAGTTGTTATATGTAACTTTAAATAAAAGGTATAGGGTATTCGTAAATTAATCACTTCAAACAAGAATAGAGAATGGTTTGATTGTAAACTGTATTGTTTGAATCAAATAATTTATAGATATCCCATGCTTTTATTTAAAGTTACATAAAACAACCAAAGTCATATTTTAGAAAAAATATTACTTGAGTAACTGTAATTTGTGTAAGTTATAAAGCTAGGAATTATGACTCCAGAAAAAAGAGAAAAGAAAAAAAACTTAAATATAGAAAAATATTGTAAGTTAAAAGCAATGAAAAAAGATTGCTGAAAGATAAAACAAAATGTGAATAATAATGCAGTAATGATCTGATAGATTTGAGTATACAGTTAAGCATTGGTGGTTGGGAGATCAGAGCAGCTGCCTTGCAAGCAGTTGCACAGGTTCACTTCCCGACCGATGCTATGACACATGAAAAAAAAAGGAAAAAAGATAGTATTGTTTAATTAGAGCAGAAAGTTATTTAAAACTAATTAAACAAAGGAGTAAAAAGAAAGGGTTACTATAATCAATGTTTGAAAGACTAATTGCAGGTGAAAGGAATGTGCACTGATGCAATTAAAAGCTTGATGATAATTTGGGAAAAGACGCATTGCTGGAGAGGGGGAGGAATAACTTAATGTAAATAGCTATTATCTTTTATAAATAATACTGGATATTAAACAGCAAAATGTGTAAACAGTGTGTGCTAAAAAGAGTAGGAGCTTTTTCTTACCCTTTATGTACAGTGCTGTCTGCTGTTACATTGTAGGATATTAGAAGGACCCAGAAAAAAAGCTGTTGGAAAAGTTCTAGCGACTTTTCTGCCACAAGGGATGTCATCCCAGAGACTGAGCTTCTGTAGATGCAAATAGCTGGATAGGGAACTTAAACAGACCACACATGGTTTTATTTTTATTTGTGTACACCTAATAAGGTTTCAAGAAAACTGTGCAGAGTCTGTGAGTATAAACAATTTTTTAGTTGATTACTCAGGTCTAAGAATAGTTAAGACCCTGGTTAGTTTTTAAGTGTGAGAAGTATTAGCATTTATTGGGAAATAGTACTTCAATTCAAAGACTGATTTGATCATATTAGTAAATGCAGAACTTTAGGCAAGGATATGAGCATGGATAATTTCCAGATGATCAGTTGTTGGTAGTCATTGTAATTACTGAAGTCGCAACCAAGTCTGCCAAAATATAAGCTGGCACAGTTTACAAGCATGTGTAAACCAGGAATAGTTAGCAAAGTGAATGCGATCCTCAAATTGTATGTAATATATTATGTATGCTAATATAAATAAATATATTATTCTTTGAAGTATTATAGGAATGGATAAATAAATATATTATCATCTTTATTTTGATGATTTCTTTTAAAACTTATAGTCTATGATTATTGTTACTTTGTTGATATTCAATGTCGTTATTAAAATCCAAAAAAAAAAAAAATTTTTTTTTCTTTTTGATACATTAGTCCTCAAATTAAACAAAAGAATTTTTGAAATAATATTTTTATATAATATTTTAAGTACAAGTCCTAATCAAAGCTTATAGAAAGGGCAAAAACCAAACTTTATTTATTGAAAAAATGTTACCAATAAATTGAGATGTCAAAATACTGATTCTAAGAACCATGATTAAATTTTTATAGTTGCTGCATCTTTGAAGTGGTGACCAGCAGGTCAACAACATGGTCGAAAACACCAAAAAACATATCACTCAAAGATACATATAACTTCTTAAAAGATATCTGAAAGTAAAGCTTTGAATCTTTCATTATACAATGTACATATAATAAAATTAAAATGAATAGCCATTCCCTCAAAGCACCACTTAGCAATTAATCCTACACTATATAATTAATCTCACACATTGCGAATGGGCATATTAACATATTTCTGTGCCTATTGGACACAGAAGCTTAACACATCTCCCACATTTTATTCAGGTGGGTAATTTATGAACCGATACAAACACTCACATCTAAAATAATCAAAATGACACTATTTTAAAATAGTTTAACAAAACAGTAATTTTATCTTTTTAAACGATATTGATTTTCGTATCACTTTGAAAGGAATAAAATAAATGGGTTTCCAAGAATTGAGAAGAAAATATAAATAAAATATTAAGTGAAATTTAAAATTGCCTTAACAACAACAACAACAACAAAAAAAGGGTGTTGAAATTTGAATCTTAAGCTGCTTCCCAATAATTTTGTGAGCTTCTGGATATATAACTGAAGCCTCTTATTAATTCCAATTTTATCACCAAGTAAAATTCTTAAAATGAACTTAAAAAAAAAAAAATGCTGTAAACGAGGCAATCAAATATGGCGGAGTGATTTATCAAATAAATAAAATAATGAATATATTTGAAGATAATCATATATTTAAAGTTCTTCGTCATTTAAAAATATTAATTATAACATTTGCAACAATTGATTTATTTATAACAACAAATAAAAAAGTGATGATATAACTAATTTTGAAAGAATTATTTTTAAAGTATATGTATATTCTTTAACTGAAGGCAAAAAATAACTAATGTCAAACTCCATCACGTGATCACTGACAATGAATTATTTTTAAATGATTGTCATCTTTTTAATACAATATATTCCAATATCTCAATTATTGTGACTTTTACACCTTTACATGTAGAAGTTATACTTATCTTCATTGTACATATATTTTATTGTCAATATATTAATTCAATTCCAATTATCCCTTCCCCTAAGAATCTTAGCAATGGAACTCTGTTGAGTATAGATATTTTTTTAATACCCCAAGGATTCACAAACATTATAATAAAAAAAATCTGAAGAGATTGCAACCAGTATGTAAAAAATCTTTATATTCCACATATATTCAAACTCAGGAGCATGAAGGATAGATATATTAACCATTATATACCATAAGTGATTTCAATGTATTATTATTTTTACTGTAATTATGCATTTACATCTAGAAAACTTGATGAAGGGTGTCTAAACATAGTAACTGGCACATTTAATTGATTTCAGTTTCATATATATACTTACAAATAATTTCTAGTTCTTTGCAAGTATGAGCTATCTGAATATTTATAGCTAAATGGTAAATCACTAACCTGGTGAAAACTGTTTGCTACTTTCCTGTTATCTGAAACTATTTAAATTTTTACAATAATTTGTCATCTCCGACGTCCAATTTCCAAATAAATTAGGCCAACTACGACTTCAAATACTATTGCGTTCCAGTTATCAATTTCTGGAGCCATCTGATTTTCAACTCGGACTGACAAGTTAAGATACACATCTATTAGATATTTTGCCTATACATTTAAAAATAAATAAATAAAATTGGCTCTAGATAACAAGAAAGTACCCGTTGTTTTACTCCATTGTTTCTCTGAAAAGATAAGATAGTGAGACTTTCTGTAATGCAATGGGTTAAAAACTAAATTTACGTTTTACCTTTACCTATAAAATTTAATAAGCTTTCCAAAATAATAATAAATAAATCCTTCATATTAATATGGCAAATAAATAGAAATTAAAATTATTGTTTATAAAATAACTCCAAGTATTATTTTTCAAAAAAAGATTAACAGCATAGAAAAAGCTTGTACAACATTTGTCCCAGGCTTTTCTTTTGTAATAAGATTTTAATTTTTTTAAATAATATATATATATTAAATTATTATTATTATACAGAAAAACAATATCCTTCTTTTGCTACGACTTTGAAGATACGGACGACTCTTTAATTAACCTGAAATTGTTATAAAAAATCTTACTTAAAAAAAGGAGGGGGGGGGTAATAATAATTTGAAATAAATTATTCCCCTGTGGAACAAAAGTAAACTGAAGCCAAGAGAAATACCAATTTAGCAAAATTTTACAGCTGTACTTCTCAATTAATTTTTTTTTCTTTCTTGCTATTCAATTTATATATATGAAGGTTTTTTTTCTTTATTCACAATGGAAATAAAATATCAAATTTCAAATACTCTTTTGTAAGCCATCATTTCCTTTTGTTCTTTTCATTAGCAGAAAGATAAAAATTTCGAAAAAACAAAAGCAACTACAAATAAATGAAAATAAATTTATGTTAAAATAAAGAAAATAGATTTGCATAGAAAGGAATACATTTTACTAGTAATAATTGATTAATATCAAAATATATCTTAATCCTGTTTATTATAACATCAAGCATAATAATTTTTACTAATAAAATTTTCTGGCAAGAATCCTCTAAAATCTAAATCATCAATAGGCAGAAGGTAGGGGAACCGTTTCTATAAAACTGTAATAATATAAAGTACTACAGATAAACGAATTGGAATTGAAATGATGATTGAAGGCTTTCAACTTATAGCCCAGAAGAAGAGGTTATAGATTATTTTAATACAAAAGATTAAAAATATTGAAAAATAGTGACAAGGAGAAATAAAAATGGTGTTCAGTATTATCCATTATCCAAGCTTGGTAGCCATGTTTTCTTTTAATTATACATTTTCAGGGGCATACAAGCTGTCTTATTCAATATTTATCTTTTTTTATTATTAATAAAAATAAAAGAAAATACCGAAAAGTATGACAATTAATTGAATTAAAACAAATTTAATAATTTAAACTGCAGTAAAAAAAATAACAAACATGGGTTTTGATAATGGCCTGAAATCCATAATGACCTCCAAAATTGATACAAATGCATCTTCTTTGGGCAGTTGAAAAGGCAAGTTCCTGTACCTTTGGAAATAAACCACTGCATGATTTTTGGTCAATGGAAGATCCCAAATTTTAATCATTTTCCTAAAACATTTTGACAATCTTATGCTGAATATAAAAGAAAATCATGACAATGTTCAAAATGTGATAGCATTTATACTATTATATATATAAATTAAATCTTGAGAATGGAATTTATAATAGATTTTTTAATTTCTTTTAATCTTAACAGAAATTTATAATCAATTTATTAATATTTTTAAACATAACAAGTAACACATATTCAGCAAAATAATAGTGGAAAAAAAAGATAGACAAATATTTGTATGACCCTATAATGATAATTCAAAATAAACATGGCTGCCAAACTTAATGATAGGATAATATATAAGTACTTAAAAATATTATGTACTGAAAAACATAAGATAAAAACAGAATAAAAAAAAAAATGAAAGTATGACTAGACAAAAGATGGCTGGTTCTGTTTCAAAGCTGCCACAGTGTTATGTACAAACAAAGAATAGCTCCTTGCCACAAAAATTTTAAAGTGATAATGCATTTGGATTGTGAATTATATAGAATGTGCCTGTGCTTTGTAGTTTGTGGATCATCTTTAATGCTGTCTGTGTCATCATGAAATCTTGCAAACCACTTGAAATCATTCATGTAACTCATAGCTTCTGTACTAGTTCATACTCCCTGTGGAATTCTTTTCCTAATCTTGCACTGAGCATGAAATGACCAAGATTCAACAGGTAAATAAATGGATATCAATCTAGCCGATTGTCTGTACTCATGTATATTGGTACTTTGGGCTAAATTGATAGAAAGAGTGGATTGACAGGACTCTTCCAGTTAAAAACACCCTTTAGTTGATATCTTATTTGAATGCCCAAATATTTAGAACAATGGCAAGTACACACCTTTGAAAAATCTATTTACCAAAATAGACTTTTGCGCGCCACTTCTAGAAAAGAATTAAAAAAATGAATTTTTCACCCTCCTAGAAGGGTGTGCAATACCATATGTTCAGCGGAGCATAGGAATAAGATTCAACACCCTGGTAGAGCGATATCCCTTTGTGGCTAGCTCAGTCACTCTACAATCTAGGGTCTTCAAATGGGTAAGTTAAATGATTATTACTGGTACGTGGTTGATAAGGAAAGAATACATTTTGATCAATATAAATAATAATATGAAAATGAAACAAGTTTAATATTATGATTAAATATTTATTTAATCCCAAATACCCACCACTGTTGCATACTAATGATGACATAATAACAAAAATACTAAATAATTAATTATCACAAACCCATATATATATATATTCACAGTGTTGAAATAGATAAATACAATTTTAAATAAGAAAATAATAAATCCCTAAAGCTATTTACAATGTTTATAAGTAATGGAAGTGGTCTGAGCTCCTTTTACCCAATAGAAATAAATTTTACTTTGTGTGATTTGATATACAGATATGAGATTTTCGGTCATACAGGCATGCGCTTTTACTCAGTGCTTTAAAACCCTTTTATTGATAATAATAATAATAATAAAAACTATGCATACATATATTTGCATTATGAGATATTTCAATAATTTCGTATTTTTCAACAAGTCAACAAAGTTGCATTGGCTCAGATACTATATCGTACTCACCATAAGGTACTGTATCTATTTCCCTCTTGCTATAGATAAATTCCTGTACATGTATATATGCGCAGCACAATTATACACTTACTATTACTTTAAATATAAAGTTATTAGAGTACTTGCTTACAGGGAATCTATAATAGATCAATCCCTTCTTACACGCATCATAAGGTGCCGCAGTGACAAAAACAATAAATTAAAAAGGATATATGGTTAAATACATTTTTAGATATTCAGCATGAGATATCGTATTTACCGAATATTATAAGCGTATGCACGCATATACATACACATATATCCATATATGACGAATTCCAGGAGTAACAACAAAAGGAAAATGAATAGCAACAAAAAAAAAAAGAATCTCATTGCAATCTATGTTGAAAATACTAGAATTTGAAATAGAAAAATTGACTCAAAGGATTTAAGTAAAAGCTTTATCATTTATGCCCGTAATAACCGCAAATTCGTATACATATGCGAGAGATTCTCTCTCTCTTTTTAAATGATTGATAATAATAACAAAAAAATAATATATTTAATCGGAAATATCAAAGTTAATTATCTCATTATTAATAAATATCTTAAAATAAACTTATATCTGCGTCTTTATTCTTCTCCTCTGGGCTCTTGAGTGGGCTTCAAGTTAACTGGCTGTGTGGTGAGGATTTCATCCATTTAGCAAGGCGGCGTTTGTCATCATCGTGGGCAGCTGGAATTGGCGTGGTCACATCTTGGCAGCTTGGGACAGAGAAAGGGCGGTGCACCAGCTAGTTGTCTACCCCATGGTCATTTTGCTGGAATCTCTAGTATATTGCTTCATATCTTCTTTTTTTATATATCTAATAATAATTAGGATTATTAATAAATTTTCATAAGCTGTCTCCAATGGCTAATCGAATCCACAAAAGACAAGAGTTCTTAAAAGAACTGTATAATGGATTTGTTCTTAAGAATGTCACCAATAATCCTATTCGTAAATGAATCTCTAAGTAGCTGGTTGCTTGGAGAATTCTGGAGCCACAAAAGAGAATGACTTGCCCAGAATGGCTGCCAAAGAAAGAATGAATCCCACAGCACTATCAATCCCACTAATAAGAACCAATTCAGATATCCCTCTGAGAAGAATGAATCAGCCAATCCTTTTAATTTAGCTTATCACTTAGACTGCAAACATTCCTTTATATTTTTCCGATTAAATTCTACATTTTAAGTTTGACATCCATCTTGAATAACCCAGACCACTTGCTTACAAAATAAATTCAAAAGAATTTTTTTAAAAGAGATAACAGTTTAATTATAGCATTATCAAACCTTTTGCTTTTGATCAGATTTTTTGCAAAAGCAATTAACATTACTTGCTTATGGAATAAAATTACAATCTTTAGAAAAGTAATTAAAAAATATATACAAATATGTTGGAAAATAATAAAAAAACAAATACATATAATGACATATCATAAAAAATATACAAAAAGGAAAAACAAAAATAAAAAAAATACATGAGTTTATTATACGTGTACAATATTTAAATTTGTGTGTGTGGGTATTCTACTGCTCAGACCGAACCTCCATTATTAATCTACACATTTTTATATTTGTTGTGCTTAATACAGACTTTGTGCAAGGCCATTTGATAATGCCTGGCACACTTCATTGTGACCCACAATTTGAATCATTTCAAATGTTTCAATAGCAGTTTTGCCCAATTTAAAATAAAATTTAATGTTAGCAGGTTGTAACATTATGAGTTAAGGTACAAAACATTAGTCACATTTCATGTCATAACTCATGATCCAAATAGATGAGAATGCCACTAAAATTTTGTGATGCATGTACCACATAACACATACTTCGATTCAGAAATAATATTACTGGTAGCTTGAAGAAAAAAATAACCACCAGTAACTTTTTCATTTGAACACAACACATATTACAGATGTGACAATGAAAAACAGATGACAGAAAAAAGAAATATAATTAGATGATGTTAAAAAGAAATATTTACAGAGGACTCGGAAAAAATAATTCACAAGAATATAAAACTATCTTTAGTTTTTTGCCTTATTTGGCTTAACAATGGTAAAATGAAGAACTATAGAACTCAAATGTCACATCACATATTGGACAATGTTCCATAAAATTATTTATGTTTACTTTATGATGATAAAAAGAAGCTAAAGCAAAAAGATTTGTGATGATTTTTAACGTTCATATATATCTTTACCCCTGGAATATGATGAATCTTTATGTAAGAATTTATTACCGTAATTATTCTCAATTTGTATCCACTATTTTGATGTACGATCAGTTATTTGTTACAGTGACCTTTTAAAATATTTTAGAACTTTTATTAAAAAAGAATCAACCCCATTCTTTTAAATGAGGGGGGAGGGCATTTTGCAAGTTTGCTGACATCATAGGATAGTGACTTTATAAAAGCTACATCCACTAAGAAAAATATGGTGTGCTACACAGTACACAATTTATTCATCATATGATAGAACAGTCCCCTTCTACAAATAAACTTATTATACATAAACAAAATTTTCTTTTAAAAAAATAGTACATTAAATTTCAATAAATGAATAAATAATCCATACAAATCTTCTTTATAAAACTTGATTTATTACATAAACTATTATTTCATAATATAAAATAATCCATCAACATTTCAACTATATCCAATTATAGTATTTTTTGTTTTTATTATTTTTTTACGGTTTATTATTTTTTATGCAATAAATAAATATGCAATATTTATACTTATATTTATGTAATCAAAATTACCCCAAATTCACAATTCAACCAGACTAGCCAAGAAAATACTCTACATCACTACCAATGGTTTCACTGCTATAAGGCAACTTCTTGGTTTATAGTTCTTTACACTTGAGAAATCTACCTTGTAGCAGTGAAACCATTGATAGTGTTTAGAGTTTATTTTCTTGGCTAGTCTAGTTGAGTTGTGAATTTTAGGTAATTTTGATTATTTATTGAGTAGTTTAGCTTTATGCTTTTAATGTTTATATTTATATGTATATTTATTATTTCATTTTAGTTGCCTTGAAAAAGACTATAATTGGATGTAGTCAAAATGTTGGTAGATTGTTTTATATCATGAAATAATAGTCGGTAATGTATCCACCCCAATTGCTGCATATTGATTCTTCAATTACAGCACACAAATGTTAATTCACAAACTAGTTAGAGTTTAATTCCCCAAATAGTTTAATGCTAACTAATTTATAGTTTATACAAAGTTCTCAACTGCTCCAAGTTAAGGGTGTGATGAGAAATTGGTGTATACAATCTGATTCCCATCAAGCTGTATTAGAAAAGTACACTATGTACACACAATAACGAATACTCGCACTATAATCCAGAACGTATAGTTTCTATGTCTTAATTCCCTCCTTTTTCAACGTAGGGTAATTCGCAATTCCCACACTGTTCCCTTGCAACGAATGCTCTGCTAGAATTCACTGAATACACCCTGTACTCACGCTCTTCGTCCTTTCAAAAGGGCCTTCTTTTAACGGTTTGCTTTCTTTTGTTTTCTGGAGTACTCTTATAAATTAAGGTGGGATTTAATTACATTGGATTTTGCTAATTAAATTCCTTTGTTAACTGTTTAATTAGTTTGGTATTGCATTTTAAGCCGAATCAAACAACGACTAATTAACGACTATGATTAAAATATCAGTAGCAAAACTTAAATGTCTTTTAAAAGTAATATTTTAGAATAAGACACTTTCGTATGTACATTTAATTTTAAAATGCATATTTTACATAGTTCATGTAATAAATCAAGCTTTATAAAAAAAAATGTGTGTGGAATTATTTGTTGATTTATTCTCCTTCTAATTCATTACTCCGAATTATTTCTAAGCTGACTCATAATGAACCACCTTAATAAACTTGGAAATACAATTTTTATTTTTATTCATCGATGCCCATTCATTCAGTCTGAGAAAGAAGAGTGAATAAATGGGCATCGATGGATGAAAAGTAAAATCGTATTTGCAAGTTTACTAAAACGATTTGTTAGAAGTCTGATAATTCTGAGTAATGTATTAGAATGAGAATATCCTGTGTTATGATTATTATCCTACACATTACATAATTAAGCAGTCGTAAAAGTTATTTACACGCTGTTTTATGTTTTGATAATAAAATTAAAATACAATTAATGTACTTAATTAACTTTTATCTACTAATCTTGCAAGATAATCGATGCTTTTGTTTATAACATATCCAATCGTTAACAACTACAAAAGTAAAAATATATATGCTAGTTTCACTTAGTGCCATATATAATCAAAACAATCACATGACCACCATTTCCTATGCTTACACAAGCTGTTAAACTAGTAGCAAACTTTCCACTCATTGGTTAGTAAGGCTGGCACTGGATGACACTACTGTATAAACAGTTTGCTACTATTTTTCCATAATTAAAAACATACTTTGCCTATTTACAGGGAGAAAAGTGCATTTAATAATAAATTTTAAAATATGTAGATTTATTCAATCAATTTTGAATTAAAATTATCACGAGTATTATTTTACTTGCAGTTAAATACATAGGGTCACCTTAATTGTAAATACAATGATCATAATTATGAATTATTTTGAGAAAAAAAATGATTTTGTGCATTATGCAGTTAATAATCCCCTTTATATGATCAAAGCTTACTAAACATATGTTAAAAAATATTATTTATTTTCTCAATCTTTTTTCCCCATGTGTCATAGCATCAGCCAGGGAGCGAACCCGCTAACCCAGGACAACTGCTTGTAAAGCAGCTGTGGCTGACCTCTCGACCACCAATGCTCAATCTTAAATCAAAAATCTTGTAATTTGTTTTAGTCATATCTAAGATGATGGCCATATTTATAGTAAATACAAAAAAGTGTTGCCAAAAAAAAAGATTTCATTATTAATATTATTAAAATTACAGCAATCAAATGTCTATTCCATTTCTTTATCTAATTTTAATTGAATTTACGTAAAAAAAATTGTTACTTCAACTAAAGCTAACAATAAAACCGTAATCATAATAAACCATAATTATAAAATAAGTCATCATAATTGTAAGATATTTTTTTAAAAAAATAATTTTATCCATTATACAGTTAATGATCATCTTTATATGATCAACAATTATTAAACAAAACTTAAAAATATCATTCTTTGCTCAGTTTTAAATTAATCTCATATGTTTCTGGCAAATTTAAATATAATGATGACTTTTATAGTAAATATAAAAATATGCAGTATTGGCAAAAAAAAAAAGACATTTAATTGTTTATATTATTAAAACTATATCAATCGAGTGTAACATTTCTTTATCTAATTTATATTTAATTTCAATTGAATTTATGTAAATAAATTTATGAAATGTTACTTCAAAAAAAATAAAAAATTAATAGAGCTGAAAAAAAAGTCAGTTTTATTGTTTTTGGCCACTTGGCATACTGTTCCTGTGCATATGCATGGTGAACAGCGCCATCTAGCGGTTGGAACTTACATCATCTGCTTTTGGCCCCCTACTCTGAATATTTCTGCTACTTTTGCAGAAATGACGTCTCTAGCAGTGGCAGGACAGAAAAACAACAACTACCGTTTTTTTTCTCTATATACTTTATTTTAATTTAACAAATTGTGATTCAAGAATTAATCTTCAGGCTATGTAAAAAAAAAAAGCTGATTGTTAATTAAGAATTTATAATTTAAAACAAAAAAGGTATTGAAATACTTTTATCATGGTTTATTTTATCATGATAAACAGAAACACATTTTCCTTCTTTTCTTTAAATATGTAACTCCATGAATAATGTTAATGTGCTAATATGAGAAAAAAATACATTCTGTTAGACAATTAAATAAATAATTTGATGAATATTGCTTTTGACCAAGTGGATCATAATAAGAGCAATTCAGCTTGTCAGTTCAACGTGTTAATATTGAAGAAAGCATGATCTTAATATTTTCTGGTTAATATGTAAATATGTAATTTATTAATTGGTGTGTAAATATGTAATTCACGTATTCCACTTCCGGACAAGTCTATCCAGAAGTCTTTTTTGTTTTTTGCAGGGGCATTATTAGTGATAAATCAGGTCTTTTAAATTTTCTTTTCTTTTCATTGTACTCAGCACAAACTATTTTTGATATTTCATGGATAGAAATCATGACCAAAATTCAATTGGTGCTCAAGAAACACTGACTTTACATTGGGAACTTTTTTTTTGCAGGACTTTCGTTTGTGCCTGGTTTACCCCAATGGCTAAAAAATCTATGTGCTGAGGCAATTTAATGTCGGCTTTAGAACTCCTCCAAGTTTAAATAGGCTTATACACAACATGAAAAAGGTTGTTTCCAGATCAGGCTCTCCAGATTGTTTATAAAATTAGTTGCAATGAAAACAATTGCAAATCAGTCTATTATGAGGAATTGCAAGCAAATTGCACTACTAGATTAGTCCATCATCAATATATATATATACCCTCACACAAAAAAGATCCCAATGTAAAGTCAGTGTTTCTTGAGCACCAATTGAATTCTGACCATGATTTCAATCAACAGAACATCAAAATAATTTATGCTGAGCACAATGAAAAGAAAATGTAAAGAGTCCTGGTTTATCACTAATAACACCCATGCATTAAACAAAAGTCCCCTGCATAATCTTGTCCTGGAAGTGGAATATGTAAATTATGTATTCACGTACCAACCAATAAATTACGTATTTACATATTAACCAGCAAATATCAAGACCATGTTTTCTTCAATATTAACACCAGTTAGACTGACAAGCTAAAGTACTCTGATTAGGATCCCCCCCCCCCAGTCAAAAGCAATGCTCCACAAATTATTTATTTAATTGTCTAACAGAATGTAACCTTCTCTTGTATTAGTGTATTAACGTTACTCATACATTGAACACATTTTTATTTCCACTTACAATTTACAAATTAATATTTTGAAGACTCTAGGAAAGGAAAAATGCACATTACAATGTTGTTTCTTGAATAGAATAGTAATTATTGTATATGATGAATATTTAAATATTAGAAATTTATGAATAAATCAAACTATCAAAATAATTTTTTGTTTTTGTTTGGTTATTTTTACGAAGACTTTTATTTTCATTAGGATGTATGCAGATTCCATTATGTTGTATTATTAAAATAAATGTTCTAATATATCCATGGCCTTTCAGAAAACCATATTTGTCATGAACCTGTTTTTCATCTTTTTTCTTGAGGTTCTTTTGTGGGGAAGGGCGGGGGAGGCTATTTAAACAAAGTGACTCCATGTTAAAAAGTTTGTCAAACTCTGAAATAGTAGATTCAACATCAATTTCAACAAATTGGGGATCACATCAATAGGTCTTAAGATAATTCCTCCATGTTGATAGAACATTCTCATCTCATTTTCACTCAATAAATATGCCAGAATAAGAGATAATTAAACAATTATGATAAAATATACTACTATTTAACTTATTATTATTGGTAACATCCCACTGAAGTCTGTGATGCCCTTCACAATCTGAACACACCAAGATACTTAAACTGCCAGGATTCTCAATTTGGCAATCATTCATTTATTATTGGTGCATTCAAAATATTAATATTCTGATGACAAACTTTTTAATTGTCAAAAATGATACAAACGTGGGCATACTTTAAATCTACAAGCCAAAAAAATGGAAGATCTTGCTTTTAATCAGTTGAAATTAAAAATTTATATGATCAAACCTTTATTGTATTTTAACTCTTTATGAAACTATCTATAAACTAAACATGAATGAAACTAGTGTTTATTCATGTTTAATACCAGCTTTCATTAAAAGCCTTCAAATTGTCCACTAACCAACAATAATGTCTTCCTTCTACATCATTAAACTGACATTGTACACTGTGAACTTTCTGTGGATAGGCAACTATCTTTAATAATATCATGAACCTTTTTGATGGAATCAAATCCCTTGACCAAATTAATAAAAACAATATATTGTAACAGAACAAATCCAACCGCAGTTCAAATTATGACATTACAAAGCCAAATGATTAAATAAAAAATTTTGATAAAAAAAATTCTTCCAAAATGAGTAAACAAATGTATAAATTGTCATGTGTGTATGTAGTAGATATAACATACATGACCCTTAAGTACACTAGGTAAAATATTAAAAGAAAATTTAATTTATACATTTTAATCTATACTATTAAATATATTATAAAGAAAATATACTTTCTAATAAATGAAAAACAGTAAAATGGTAAGTTGTACTATGCAAAAGAAGAAAAATAGTTTTGATGTGTGGAAGAATTTAAATTGGATAGTTTCTAAAAAAATATTTTGCGATCCTTTCTGATTTGCAATCTCAATGGGATTTTAAATAAATGACTTGCTCATTCTTATAATAAATTAAATGGTAAATCTAAATATATTATTGAAAAGTAGAGTTATTAAAAATCAAAAAAAGGAATCAGTCAATTTTGAAAAGTTGGTAATGATTTTTCTCCTTTCTTCCTATTTCTATGTAAAATTTTAAAAAAAAAGAAATACTAGATATTGTTAAATAGTCAAAATAAGTCATAGATCACATGACCCTATCTCTTATTCTTGTAAGTTATAAACAATGAGGATTGCCAATTCCTCTACAAGCTTTGTGATAAATGCTTAGCCAGAGCCAGCACCTAAAATATCTCTGTCAGGAACCCCTCCCCAAACCCCTGACCATGGTTTTGTGCTTTGGCACTCCTCAGAGAGGTGTCAGGGTAGGTTCAGACACTAGATATTGTTTTTTTATGTCAATTTAAGAAATGAAAAAAATGTTTATTAATAAATGCGTTGGGATAAATATATGGTAAATCTTATAACTAGGTTTTGATAAATCCATTGTTTGGAAAACTTTCACTGAATAGAGTAATAAGAGTGAAAAGCACAAATGGGGTATAAAAAAGTTAGAAATGAACAAGTACAATAATTTTGTCTATTCTAAGCCTTAACTCAAGATGCAGTGTTGCAACTCTTCTATGACGACAATAGAAACCCCTAGTTAAAAGTTTTTCACCATAGTTTGGATTGGCTACACCTTGCTGACATTAAAGGTATTTTCAATGCTAAGATCCAGAACAGCAATTATGGCATTGGCCAGCAAAAGACCATCTAGTGTATGTGGCTAGAAACCAACAACAACAGTTAAAAATTCAGAGTGATGCAATCAGGTGTTTGCAAAAACTAGCCATCACCTGCTTTAATCATGCCATGAGGAAAAAAATGGAGTGTGCCATAAGACCTATCTAGATCTACTATATATCTTCTCTAACACCACCAATGCCCAGGGAAGTTAATTATCATCCTGCATAAACTAACTAAGACTTATTCACAAATATAGCAATAGAATGATACCTGCAGAACACTATGGTTTTAAACCTTTCAAACTTTACACTTGATAAGATCTTAGCAATATAATTATTTTAAGGCCTTAAATTTAAAATATCTCTAATAATTATTTTTGTTATTGTTGTTGTTTTGCATTATATTTATTATAGGGTTAGTAATAGTTGGAAATATTGATGCAACAAGTTTATAAATCGTTAAAAAATTGTTTACATATTTTTATTAAGCAATTTAGTTTGTTTTTGCTTACTGAACTCATTCCAAACATTATGCTATTAACTTCCCTTATGCTATCAATATCCTCAATCCCAAGAAATCATGCAATCCACTAGAAGTATGCAGGGATAATGGAAATAATTTACAAATAATGATGTTCAGGCATTAATAAGTTTTCCAAAAATAAACTCTCTATTTAGAAGGTTTGGCACCATAAAGTATTTTTTATTTACTAAAACAATAAAAAAAAATTTTAATATTTTTGGAAGCAATTGTACTTAGTTTAATCTTCAGTGTTAGATTATAAATCATTGTTATCATCATCATAGATGTTTGGTTTTTATTGAAATGAATATGACCATAATATAAAGTTATTTTTCTTCACCCAATGTTCCAGTATATTTGGAGCATTCCATCCAAAAAATACAATTATAATATAGATCATGCATTATATCTACTCATAACCTATTTCTCAAATTCTCCAAAGCCATGAGTTTCAAGAATTTTTCAAATTTGCAAGATTTCATGATGGAAGAAAGAACATAGAAGATTATATATGAAGCTATGAACCATAGTAACACATTTTATGACATAACATGTGATCCAGACATGCTAACAACTTAAAATTTTTGTTATAAATAGCTAAACTATATCACTGTGTAACACCTTCACTGAATCAGATATAGAACTGCAGCCAGTTTGGAGAATGGATGATTACCTTTTCATTGGAACCTATTGCATATGGATTTCTTCAATAGTATTTTGCAATGTAATCTGTATTTACATCAGCTACAATTGCAACTGTCATATTAGGTTAAGAGCAAAACTTTTAACTAGCTAATTAAAGATCTCTCCCATAAACTACCAAAAAAGACAGAGAGGAAGAAATTTTTAGTCAACAAATTGAAGTGACGAGGGTGTTAATGTTTTCCCTAGTTATTTGTTCATTGGCCAACCAATTTGAGGTCTAATTGTGTTATCTATAGACCAATAAAAAATCGGTAATCTGTTTGAAACCTAACATATCCAGCCCATATATGGTTTACTTTATTATATATATTGTACCCTCACTTCTCGATATATGATATAATTTAAAATATGACTAGCTCAATTAAATCGTTATGCTTATCTAAAATATGTATAACTATCTTTAATATATTTTTATAATACTATATCTTATCAAATTTATTATAACTTATTAAAATTTAATATAGTTCAATATCATCTACTAATTAAATAAATATTTACTAAAATCATGAGACTGTGAAGTGAAGTTACAATTGGTAATTAAATTTACATTGAGCTAATGTCTTCCAAGACATTATTTCAATGGCATAAGAATACTAATTACATCTTTATTATTTCATTACTACATCTACAGCACTCTTATGTCTTTTATAAATTAACTATCTTTCATAATAATAGATAAATAACTCTCAATCTTTTGTTAAGGAAATATAATTAAATAATCTCAGGTTCTTCTAATTATCTTAAAGTAATAATAATTCGTGCAGATAGGAATGATAAGGGATTTAATATCAAACCTAAATACACCTAACTTACTCCAATAACACTAACTAACAAGAATAATCTTTATTGTATAACTTAATCTTATCTATTTTTATTATACTATTAATCATTAAGAAAATAAGTAAATCATATACATGTCTTTCATTTCCATATAGCATCTTAATTTTAAAATATACTAAATTCTTATAATTTAACAATCTGTGGCAATAAATAATATTATACTCTAATATTGTGCATTATAATTACTTTATGACCATCATAATATTATATGTTAATGTCAATTAATTTCTATAAATTATATTAAGAAAATATTGTGTTTCTTTCTAAAATAATAATAATAATAAATTCATATTGTGCAAATATTATGTTTATTCAAATTATCTGTTGTCAAATGCTGTGGTGTAAAATAATGAATTCGACACATTTTAAAACAACTTAACAAATTTATTTACATCAACTTTAACCAATAACTTATTTACACTATTTACATTAAAAGTGGAAACCAAAGAAAATAAAAAATAAGAAAAAAAAAATAATAATACAAGTTTTTTTTACACTGTTACTATTTCCATAATCATAAATAAATAATTTATACATTCTTTAAATGTTTTATCAACAACATTTAATTAAGTTGATGAACTTAAATTTTAATAGATATCATTTTGTCATCAATTAATACAAGAAAATTTTATGTAAAATATCCTAAAAATGTAGCATATGTAAATAAACAAACGTTAACAATTAAAATGCTACTTCACCTAAGTATTTCTATTTATATTATAATGTACTAATATGCATTGTATTTACTATTAGCATTACTCCAATGTCAAATAATGTATAAACTGATATAACTTTGTAATATAATAATAATTATTAATTATAATTATTTATTTCATTCTAATGTAATTTCATACTATATGTCTTACCAAAATATGCAATACGTATATGTTCTTTTAAAATAATCTTTAAAATTATTCAACAATTACCAATTTTATAAGGTATTATATTAAATAAAACTCTATGATTCTTTTCTAGTTAAACTATTACTCTTCTTAACTTGTTATTCCCATTCTTTCCTAATAAACTTCTATCTACAAATATCATTTTAACCTTATTCAACTTCAGAAAAACAGATGACCAATTTTTTTTAAAAAAAAAAAAAAAATAATAATAATTATCCAAACTCTCTTATACCTCATCATCTATATCCGATAAACCATCAATCAAAATATAAACTTCTATGTAAAATTAACTTAACTTATCTAATAAAATAAAATAAAATATAGATTTTTATATCTCTTACTAACTTGAAAAGAAAATAATAACTTATACTAATATAATAAATCTCATTCCTAATATTATAACAGAAACATTAAAATTTATCCACGAAAGAATCATATAATTGTTTCTAGATTTCTCATATTACGTTGTATTAAATTTACATCATAAATTCAAAGTATGCATATTAAAATAAAACTGTTATTACTAATCTTATGCTGTATATTATTTAAATATTTATACATTCATTCAACAATCAAATAATATTTGGTTGATCTAAAGAAAAACATATCAAAATACATCAAATTATTATTATTATATAATTTTTACCATAAATGATACTCTAATGTACAGTCCGCCATACGATGTCCTCCAGGATTATAGTTTTACAAAATAATTTCACATTTACACTCAACAATTATTCTTTAAATATTACGTGTCGTATAATTATAAAAAATAAACTTTATGCAATGAAATGTTATATTAATATTTAGTTATTTTTTTAAAAATGTAAATGTACCTTTCCTATCTTTAACAAATCAATAATTAATTAAATATTTATGTTAGTTAATAAATAAAACATATTACATAAAATCCAACGGTGTCTTCTTTCACCCATAATTGTTCTTTTTCCTAGGTACAAACTTTCACAACACATTACTTCCTTTTCCGGTACATCACGTGTTTTAAAAGTTTTATATGAAAAATGAAAACGTTTTTTTTTTAAAAATAAAATAAAAAATAAAATCAGTTCCATCATAAGAATAAAATAGTAATTAAAATAGTTTATATGATCCGGATTCATTTCTTTAAAGGCAAATTACTTTAAAATTATTAGTTTTAGTTTTAGTCAATAGTTTATAAAGTTCTTATTTAATTAATCTAAATTGACTTGGATATCCACGTATATTTTATTTGCGCATTCCTTAACAAATATCTAGGTAAGATTAATTTAAAATTCTTCTGTACGACCAGCGTTCAGACTTTAATAATATAATAATTTTACTTATAGGTATTTCTTGGCCAATTAAACTTCCAATTTATTTGCCTTTTAAAACTATTAAAATTTAGTCTTTTAAACCACAAAGACTTTACAAGGCAAGTATTTATATAATCATTATTATTTACCATATCTTTACCAAGATATATACTTAGATTTATAATTTACATATACTTTCTTCATAAAGAAGTATTTCTCTTTCTTTAAAATATTTGTCTTTATAAAAATTAATTACAATTAACTTTTAAATTTATATAATGTCCTACATATTACTTTTATCCATCTAGTAATTCTCCTAGTTAATCCAGCATTTGTTATATTTTTAGTATAAAGTCTCCAATACATTTTATCCTTATACGATGTCTTCATGACTATTTGATAGTAAATTGAGCTTCAATAGAGACGATCAATAGGAAACTATAATTAAATTAGCACTGCATATTTGACGGTAAAACTTTTTATAAATTATTTAAAACCACTCTCTTATAATTTTTAACAAAATAACTACGAGAGCGTCTATAATTTTACTTAGCTATCTCTAATAGCACACTTTACTTTTAAAAATTACAATCATAATCCCCTCCGAACAATTGAACCTTGGTTTTATACCGGAATCAACTCCCCACTTGATTGGTAAATTAAACAATCAACTTGCTAGCTTATTTACATATTTTACCAACAATACAGAATTAAAAATAAATAATGACTTATTTAATATTTATTATTTATTACATTATTAAATTCTTAAATTAATCTTTATCATTTATTTAAATCCATTAAACATTTTTTTAAAATATACTTTCTTACTTTATTTCACTTTTAACTTTTATAAGATTATTTTTATAAACAAACTAAGTCTATTTTCATTCGTTATGTTTTTAAGCAGTATTTTAAAAATCAGATTTAATGCTTTACATTAATTATCTTTATTTTTATCTCGTGATAGCCAATATAATACTTATAATTTTTATAACAGAATTTTAAAATAGTTTTGGCAACTTTACTAAAAAACTCACAAGCATGTGTGTATGTGTCTAACTAACATCTGTTTTACAACACAGATACAAACGCTTGTAATAATCTAAAAATAAACTAACAATTTCATTTTTTAAAAATAAATATTTTTAAAATAAACAATATATTATAACAACTTTTAAGATAATAATTCGATATTATTAAAATCAAATATTAATCTTCTATTATATACTACTAATAATTAAAATATTTATATACACCTATTAAATATTAATCTTTATCAACAATAAATATATGCATTTAATTTTAACTTGTCTTTTTTTAAAACTTTTAACTTTAAACATTTATTTATTAAATTTTTTAATGCAGTATTAATTATGGCCAGTTTTCCCAACCACATACTATCATCATCTTTATTGAAACGTCTCTCTAAACATCAGCACAATTTTCACATATCAAACACTCATAAATTACTTGAATTACACTTTTTGAAAGATTGTTATTAACAAAATTAACATCATATAGCTAAATATATCTTAAATTTAAAATTTTTTTAAACAGATTGATACAACAATTTATGAAGACCCGTACAAAAGGGCTCAATATATATATATATATATATATATATATATATATAAGTTCAAGCAAGTAGAACTACCATTTTAAATCAAATTGTCCTATGGCTGCTATTTCTGATTCATTTAATTCATTTCGATCAATAATTTCTAATTTTATAAATCTAAATGTTATAATCAGAACTGCATCCTACTTAGCCAGTAATTGAAATTGTTAATTTTTAATTATTCGGTCAATTCAGTTTTCTAATATTTCCCATTACTTCATTAACTAAACTGTAAAATAATAAATAATTTTGCATATGTTGCCATCCATATAATTTTTTCGTTAATAATTATACCCCCCCCCCCAACCATTACATATAGAGATTATGGCTATTATTTTTAATTAAGTAATAACTTCGGCGAAAGGGGGGGGGGGGATATAATTATGTAATGAAATAGTCCTTTAATTTATAAAATGATTATTTAGTCCTTTATGTACGACTTTTATAACATATAACTTAAACTGCTGTCTGCTAAAAATAATAGTTTAAAATGACAAAAAAATATTTTTAATCATAGGCAATGAAATTAAAAAAAAAAAAGAAAAAAAAAAGCTATCTATAACGAAATACGAATCTTCTTCATTATCCACATTACTAAGAGTAAATGTTAATAGGGTTAAAAAGATTGACAAATTATGAATTTTGGCAAAAGCAATTTTTTTTAAAGTACTGATTAATATATAATTCCATTATTTTTTTTTTTAAAAAAACCACTTACTTGAAACTACATATTAACATTTATAAAAAAATATATATATATTATAATAAATAAATACTTTGGTTAATTCGGTAAACAAATGGAAAAAAAAAATATGCGAACGGATCATGAAGTTGATTAATAATTGAGAAAATAAAATCAATCGATCCAATTAAATGGAATTATTGTACTCTTGTCTCTTTGGTGTAAGAACATCTCCCAAATCCCAGCGATTGATTATACAATAAATAAAAACCATGCTGAAATAATTATTTTGAAAACCAGGTTTATTTTACTACATACAATAAATTTGTGTATAAGATGTAAAAAACAATATTTTTTACTTCAACTTATTACGTATAGAAAAGACATTGATATATTTTTGATTAATTATTACTTTTCTTGTATGACCCTCAACATATGTACCTGAATGTATTTACATAATAGAAATCAGGTTTTAATATAGTAGCAAAATCTCTATACAAAAGTGCCACCCACTGCAAGCCTTCATAATCAATGAAATGCAAAAAGGTTTAGGCATAAAATCTCTATCTAGTACCAATTCATCCAACATCCCCAGACTAGTTTCTAATTTGTGCTTTTTGTCAATGAAGGGCCTTGGATCTGAGAGCACTGCACCTTGATGAAAGCCAAAAGCTAGAAAGTAGTCAAGGGATATTGGATGAGTAGGCAGTAGATAGGGATTTGGGGATCAAGGTGCAGTGCTCTCAGATCCAAAGCTCCTCACTGACGAAAGCCACAAGCTAGAAACTAGTCTGGGGATGTTGGATGAGTAGGAACTACATAGGGATTTTATGCACACACCTTCCTGTATTGATTGATTATGAAGCCTTGCACTGAGTGACACTACCATGTGGAAAGTTTGCTATTGTATTAACAGATCAGATGATGAATCAGATCATGCCGTTTGCTATAGTGGATCCCATCAATTAAATAATCCCTATGACACATTATATATATATTTTAAGTCTTCATAATACTACTTCTATCAGTATTCACAAAACTATTGAACAGAATGACAATGTTTTGGGAAATTGTTTTATATCTTAAAAGCCATGTAAATCTTAGCAGTCATGATTTGGATATTATTGTCTTTTCATCAAAAATCAAAAAGCTTGATGTCAAAATCTTGTTAGGTGAAATCTTAGAGGATTAAATTTGATTTTAAGTATGGAAAAAAGAAACAACATCAACAATATATATATATATATATAAAAGTTTCTTCAAGCGATCCAAATAACTTATCAATTGGGATAAAGAACTATTTATAATATATTTTAAGAAATGTTGTAGTTGGAAAAATATCATACAGAAATGTGATACTAGTGAGAGGCAATGATTCATCATCTGTCATATTTTCTGGCAACCTGTCCTAAAAATAGTACTAGTACCCAATCATTTATGTTCATCATCATCATAATTATTAACCATTACTGATTCAAAAATGGCCTCTCCAAGTTTGATTGTTTTTCTGATCCATAGCTTCTCAGTAGGCCAACAAATTTCCCTATCTGTCCATCTCATATATGGCTTTTTCTACATCTGTTAATTCTCTTGTAGTCTAGTTTAAGACTTCCAATTAAATCCAACTATTTTTAATATATTCAGCTTAGCTTTCTTAAATCTCTAAAATATTGTAGTAATAACTGTTTACTTTCTTACTCATGTATTTTGCTTTTGAACCCTCATTAATACTTCCATCACACATTTCTCCAGTCTTTACTGTGTGGTCTAAAAATGATGTATTGCTTTTTTATTAAGTATCTAAATCTCAAATCCATATGTAACAGTGAGTAAAATGCATTTATTCAAAACATTCCAATACAAAAGAATATTTCATTATAATATCCATTGAAAATTACAGTCATCTTTTTAGCATTTATTTTTATTCTTACTTTCATCTGATAGTTCTTTTGATATTTCTTGAAGCTTGAAAATAATATTTGTGAAAACGTGATCATCATCATTTTCAATCAATATTGATCCACTGCAGGATGAAAGTATCTCCAAGTTTAATCCAAATTCACCTATCTCTAGCCTCCCCTTCTCCAAATCACCACAGCTCACTTTCTTATTTCATCCATCCATCTCACATGTTGTCTCTTTCTAGGTCTTTTACAATCTCTTGGAATCCAGTTTAAGATTTCAATTGTCCATTGATTATCATCACTTCTAGCAATATATCCAGTCCAACTCCATTTCAATTTCTTAATTATTTCAATGATGTCAGCAACAACTGTTTGTTCTCTCTTCTATGGATTTCACTTTCAATTTCTTCTTGTTACTCTTAACATGCATCTCTCCATACTTCGTTGAGTGATCTGAAGTCCCTGTACTCCTCTTCTGTTGAGTGTTCAAGTCCTAGGTCTACAAGTAAGAAATTGTAAAACACATTTATTAAAAAAATCTTCCTTTTTAAACATACAGGAATATTTCCTTTTAGTATCAAGTTATTTCTACCAAAAGCACTCCAACCAAGTTTAACTCTATGATTAGTTTCACCCATTGTTTCCATCCATAGTAATAATCTGACTAAGGTATTTGTAGTTGTTTTAACCTCTTCTAACTCATCATTATTGATCTTTATTTCTTCTTTTAATCTAAAATGGGACTTTAAAAATGTGCATTTATTTTCATTTTGTTAACTTCCCTAAGTTTTGGAAATATGAAAACACCCTATCATCCATTCTATCATTGTTAATTTTCTTAGAATAATTGTGTAACTTGTTGCATTTTGATAAGTATTTTTTAGAATTTGATAATATTCCCAGCCTAAATAATTTCCTTTTCAAAAAGGTTAATAACTATAGTTATGCTTATATAATCAAATGTTTTTTTTCATAATCTACAAATGTAAAAGGTAATAATTCTGATGATTGATCATCTCTATATAACAGCTCTTGATTCTTGAAGTGATTTATTGTGTTATGACAAATTTAAATCTACAATTTTCTTTTGATTGGTTAAATTCTATATTCTCGGTACATGAATTGTACCTTATCTACCACTGATAAAAGTTCTAATAGGCCTTTCACTTTTCTTTAATACCAATAATCACAATTAAATTCTTCCAATCATCTAGTGCAGGGGTGTCCAACAAGTCGATCGTGATCCACTGGTCGATCGCAAAGCTATTTTTGGTCGATCGCGAGGCCAATATTTTCACGTTTTTTTTTTGTTTGTATTCTAAATTTTTTTCCAATTCTAGATAAGTGAAGCCCACTAAACCGTATCATTATTGAAAATAATATTTTTAATCTTGATTTAATATATCTAATTTAAATTAATAAATATTATTAATAATTACTCATGTTGCTTTAATTCCCCCAGACATGAGTTTTTTGGTCCGTTAAATAATTGTTATTTTTTATTAGGTAGATATATAAAAATAGTATATATTTCACACTTCCCTCCACTTAAACTACGCCTATGACAACAAGTCGACCGCAACACATTTTAAAAATAAAAAGTAGATCTTATGAACACAAAAGTTGGCTACCCCTGATCTAGTGCATATATAAATAACTTGGTCAATAATTTGTCTATTTTTTTATACTTTTTCTAAAATATTGATAATTTCACTTTCCCTGGATCTTATCCACTCTTCATCGATATAATTGAATGTGATGTCTTTTCATTTAAAGTACTTGGAATTTTAAAAAATGTTAATATAATTGTAGGAATGATAAGGGTTTCTTGTTCTTTATTCTACAATTTTTTGTGAACTCATTCATACATTTTCCTTTTAGCAATGACATCGTCTTTTCTTATTAATGAAATGACAATCTTTCCCATACAATTGAAAATTGGCTTAAAAAAAACTACAAAGACAACAAAAATTTCAAATATATAACAAAATTTTTATATCATCATTAACATTCTTGCTTGTACAAGGTCACAAAATTCCACAGCTCAGTTACACTGATTTTTTTTTAATGTTTTAATATTCCTTCTTTTTTTAATAGGTTGCCTTGTCTCAGAAATTGTCCCTAGAATTCCATTTTTTTTGTCCTAATTATATGTGGAACAGTCTTTAGTATGTTATCAGTTATATTCGTTTTAGAATTGTTCAAGGCTTATCCACCATCTAAGTTTTTTTGTTTATTGTTTTCTGCAATTTTATTAAGATCTTATTTTTTCAAATAATAATAATGATGATAATAAATAGTGTAATTTAATGTTGGGTTCTTTTTGCACAAAAAACTACCAAGAATTTACTCTCTTAGAGCATTTTACATTCTTCTGAACATTCTACTGTATATCATTATCTTTTTAAAATTTCACAGTTTTCTAATATAATAATATCTTGATTCATCATTTTTGAGACACATCAGAAAATAAATAATATTACCAAAATTACCATATTTTTTTTTGTTTTGCTGTAATATCTTACATAAATACAATTTATCCAAATGACTTTGAACACTTTTTAGCAAAACTCTTTATTTGTACGTATATACATACACCTGCATTTTGACTGTCCTGCAGTATTCTTCAGAGCCACATCTATATTTTGGCTCTCCTGCAGTCTTCCTCAGAGCCAATTTAAAAATTGGCTTTGAAGACTGCAGGACAATCAAAACGTAAGTGTATGTATATATGTACAAATAAAGCATTTTGCTAAAAAGTGTTCAAAGTCATTTGGATAAAAATTAATATGTAAAAACAAAGTTCATGAAAAAGTATAGATAACAAGCAGTGTAATGGTTATTCAGTAAAATACAAAATATATAAAATATAACTTAACTGTTAGCTTTTAATCATATAACACAGAAGTAATTCAAAATATTTCAATTATTATTTGCAAAATGGAGGTTGCTTTGACAATTTAAATTTGTTGATTGTTATTGATAGTGGGATTGTCTAAGAGCTGACTGGTTTTTAATATATATTGTACTGATCAATTCTTCACTTCCTTTGAACACCAAGGGTGCTACTAGGTCCCTAAGGACCTAGAAAATTTAATTTATGGTGATCAAAAGTTAATGATGATGAAGAATGCCACCAACTAGACCCAGGGAAAGAAAGAGATCTTTAAGATTGTTCAGACAATTGAGAAAAAAAACTCCAAGACAAACATCAGCCAAAATAATTTTTAAATAACTTCATAATTTATTATTCAAAAAGAAAATAGTTAAATCTCAAGCAAATGAGAGTATAGAAGTTTGACCTAGATTTCTACAATAATATCAGAGAGTGGACAAAAGTATTGAAAACATTAAACACCTTGGCAGATAAATTTGTTTTCTCACCTATGATTGACAGAGGGATTTATACTATCTTCCTGCTACTGATTTATAAAAACTAATTCCAGTTGTCCTATTTAGAAATTGCAAAACAAAAGAGATCTTGTACGGAGTACAATGAAACAGCGCAGGTGAGCTTTCCTTGGCCCGGAATAAAACATCGGACCCAAGAATGTTATATATCTGCAGAACATGTCATGATAAATCACATTCTAGATTATCATGGTTGACCCAAATACAAGAAAATAAAAATAAAACAAAAGAAGATTACGATAATGTGTAATCTTAAATAGAAGAAAACAAAATCTCTGATTTAGAAAAAACAAAATAATACACTCAATAAATCACTAGCCAAAAGATTTACAGTCTGCAGGTAATGCAAACAAAGTTTAACTAAATAAATTTTTAAAAAAAGAATAAAGGGCAGGTGAGTAAAAGGAAAATTACAAATGTTTGCCAAAGCATTTATCAAGGTTAGTAATCTAAATAATAAAAAAACACTAAGCATATAAGAATAGAAACTCACAATACACTCTCAGATAAATAGATTAAAAATATGAAATATTGAAACTAAGATCCCAATACACACTTTAACTAATAAGTAAATATAAAAAATAATTAAAACATTGGAGGAATTTATAAAACTTCTTAATAAATACTGGATTATTTTACGATTAAACTGAGACTTTAACAGAGATTTAAACCCTGGTTAGAATATGAAAATCTTTTACCTCGAGGTCTAATGCAAAGTCCATCAGATTTCTTACAACAAGATAGGCAAGGTTGTTCTTAATTTGAGTCCATCATAAAGCTTCTGATAGATCTCCTTGGTAGGGAGTGTAGATGCAAGCTCAGGATTAGTTCTTGTTTAAGGTTTTATAACATGATTTTTCAGAAACAATTCAGAATCTGGGGTTCATCTTTGGGTTGGTTTAGCACAGCATGTTGTAGATAAGATTCTGCATGGCATGTAGTTTAGGCATTGCACAGAAATGATTATTTAGAAAATAGTAGACTGGAGTATGATATCCACAGAATTTCCTATTAGCAGATAGCCACCTTTAAAATATAAGGCAGCGCCATAATTAGAATAGGTATTACAAGCAGTGTACTAAGAAGCTGAATCAATACCCAACAAGCAAAATAAACATGAATAGCCAAATAATAGTCTGAAATCCCAGGGTTATTTATATGCACTCTTATCTCCTGTGTCATCTTTAATTACCAGTTTTTGCCCAGGGTAAATCTCTATGTCAGACTCAATCTTAATTAAAAATCTGACCAAGGCTCTTATTCAAAATTAAAAAAAAGTAGCTTGCAAACAAAACTTTTTAATATTAAAATACTTGATCAAAAAATGATTACAATTTTTAAAATTATAATGCTTTTTCCCAAAAGATTAAAAGTTTGCTTGCCTTTCATTACTTTGATAAAAAAAACACACAACAAGAGAAAACTATTTTAAACCAAGATCTATTGAAAATAAAATCACAGAATTTTAAAAGATAACCAAGTATGTGTGTTATTGCACATACTCTGAATACATTGAAAGAAATAATATACAAAACTTTTAAATAATTTTCTTTTAAAACTTTAGAAAAATAAAAGTTAGTTTTAGTTTCGCAATGGAACTTTTGAAGCGGATAAAGTATCTGGTCTATATATAAAGTACAATATATAAATATATTGTACTGTTAATATAATTATGAATAGTCATTAAAAAATTTAAATCAATGATCTTATCTAATCATTAATTTGTTATAAAAATATACCAAAATTGATATTTCCACTTCAATTAACTTTGACAATGTTAAAACTTTTAATATAAAGTTGTAAATGAAAAATTTCCTCTTTTTAAACTTGTAGCCAAATCTTTTCTAAAGTTCTCTGAGTTATAAAAATTAAAAGAATGAGAGATTATTATTATATTATTAGTTTAACAAAATAAAAATGTCAATTCAAATTAAACAAAGCAACTATCTATATGAATAAATACTATGTTGAACTCTTGATTTGTGAATGATAGATAACATACTGGATGAAGTGTGTGCCATTGTAAGTTCCATTTATTTCTGTACAAGAATTTTGTTGGATAGAGATCGGGAATACTCTTGTATTCCTGTCAAATTCAGATCCATATTCATGAGAGCTTCCTATTCTTTATTGTTTAGGTGGTAGATTTATTAATGCAAAAAAGGCAAAACGTTCTCACATCCTGGCAATACTCAAGTGTTACAGACCATCTTGCTATGCTTAGATGATCTTAACTCAAACTTTTTTAATGTGTTTTGAAATAAGCTTCAAATAAATTAGAATAAAATTGGTCCTGCTTATTATTAATTTGAATCCAGACCAGTCTGTCATAATGTTATAAGAACCTACCTTATTGTGGTATCTCAGCTGTCCAAGAAGCCCCAAGATTCATGAAATCTTATTGTAATTTGTATAAATAAAAAATCCATTATTTTTAAATATCTCTGTCCCATAATAACATATTTTGATTAGTTGGGAGGGGGAAGTGTTTAAATGCTGCAATAAAATTAGATATCTACTAAGTGATCAAAACTAATAATCATTGTAAAAATGCAAATCTTATAAGCAGATATCTCCTTCATACAGTAACCATTAGATAAGAAATGCTTCACTAAAAATAATTTCTACAAAAAAATCGAATGGCAACCATGCAATAATGGCAATGCTTAAACATCACAATCTCATAAGAGAAACAAGAGAGTTAATAAATAAAATTATTTGCTTAAAGTGTTAAAGGAGTGTTGATGAGTTTATAGGGTTAATAACCGTGAAAGTGAAAACAAATACTACACTTAATAAAATTTTAAGAAGTCATATTACTAAAGCTTGATTAGCTGGAGTAAATTGCAAATCTGTGCTTATTGTAAAAACTAAAGCACACTATAAACATTAACTCTGAAGTAAAACAAATTACTGCAGAATCCAACACAAATTTGAACACCTTAGCATCTACCAAAATAAATCATCATACACTTCTCAATTGAGAACAAATTAATTTTTTATGATTGAGCAGACACTTTAAAAGTGCTGACTTACGATGTACATGCTACAATGTGTATGTGGTGAGATGACAAACATAAGAAAAAATGATTGTAAATATATCATAATGACATCATTACCAAAAAAGGCTATATTGTTTTGGTATCATGAGTATGAAACATGATGGTAGTATTAACTTGATTTTATCTATCCTATTATGGTATTCTCTTAATCCAAACATTATTTTGCATGGATGAATCATAGCTGCATACCATTTAAATGTTTTCAGGTACCATGTTCATTCCGTTGCACCCATATCATCCTTAACATATATAATGTTCTAAATTTACAAAGCCAAGTGGTGAAGTGATATTATGTATTTACCATAGCACCCCCTATTACTTGACATACTTATTCTTTAGTATGCCCCTGATGTCCATTCTAGAATAATATGTATGTTTATTATTCCATCACCAACAACTCAATGTTTCTTTCACAAAATATGTAATTCTTAAAGTAAATGATGACCAATTAAGAAAGAGATACTTCTGCTATTTTGACTAATTTCTATATATATGATAAAATCAAATTATAATTATAAATGTTACAAAAATACATTTACATTAAAAATTTGTCATCTGGAACATTGCATATACAAATTTGTTCCAGAAACTAATTTAAATAATTTAAATTTGAATAAATTTCCATTTTCACTTCCATTATTTTCGCAATAATCAATGTTTATTTTAATTGTTTTACTTTAAAATTTAATAAAATATTAAACCAGTATTTTTACAAATTAATTAGTAATGGTTAATTTCCCAAAACGAAAAACAAAGATTACTTTTACTAAAACTTTCATATATATATTCTTTTTTTTTTCTTTTTACTTATTTAAGCAAATAATATGATAAGACCACACACACTCAAAAGAGAGTAATTTTATACAATTCTAACAAAAATTTCAATTAGAAGAGAATCATCCAAGAAGAAATTATATTCAAATACGCATAAAAAAAATAAAAAAAGAAATCACTATTTTATTTTTTTGGAATGAAAACTATGAAGCAGAAATAATATTAGAAATATAAAAAAATTAAAATATAAAAGAAATTTTTTAAAAAAAAAAAAATCCATTACTTTTTTAAAACAATGTACAAATTATGAGATAAATATTTCTTAAAATAAGTTTTCCTTTATTTGCAAACGATATAAAGTTCATTTGCTGGATTTTAAAATATTTTATAAATTTATAAAGCTCGAATAAACGAATGGTTAGTTACTTGGAAGGTCATGTGACATACAAGCAACAGAAATGACGAATTGGATTTCGAATGAAGAATCTCCGCAAAGGACAAGTTTTTCATTGAGGTTAAATAATGAAAGATCTAAATGTCTTTTAAAATGAACAAAAGTAATTTTTAAGAAATTAAAGTTTATTTTTGTTTGACTATATATTAATGACAACAACAATAAAAAAAAAAAAACGTTATAGTTTAATACTATAAGGAAAAATAAAATTAAACTGTAATAATTCATATAAAACATTACAGTCAAGCGTTGGTGGCCTAGCGGTTAGCATAGCTGTCTTCCAAACAGCTGGCCCTTCCCGCAACGGAAAAAAAAAACATTACATTAACCTAAAATAAAATTCGCAATTTTTTTTTTACAACAGATTTTAATAACATTTGTTTTTATCAACAGAGAAGAGAAGTCACTATATCTGCTACATTTTGTTCCACTCCACCACTCTCTTTACATACATTGCATAATACTATGATAGTCACATTCTTTGCGGCACTTTCAGTCTTTACCACGCACATATACGCATATATATATATATAACATATTCTTTTATATGTAAAATATACATAAAAATTGAGATTACAGTATAAAAATAATAATTTGAGAGAGCATATTTACATATACATTTCCTATGTGCGTATGTAAACCCTGACTACATTGTATCTTTATTTATGTGAATAAAATGAACAGCAAAGGATCAGATTTTGATCTTTTCAAGCCACTGATATCTCCCATTATCATTATGATTATCATGTTCTGGATGATATTCTTTTCCTTTAATAACTTTTCTTCCCTAGAGAAATGTGGTAATAATCTCACTGCCAGTAGACATGGCCTCTCCAGTTGTTTTAAGGCCAATTCCAGAAACTATACTGCCATCACTACTTGCAATTGTCCATTTCAGTTACTGACACAATACACATATGTTTCAACTGTTATCTTATTCCTGCCAAATTGATAATTTTCATTTTATCACCTAAAAAAAATCCTTTTTGAATTTTCTTAAATTTCATAAAACTTCTAGCTTCATACTTAACTGGTTCACTATCACCCTTCTCTCATTTTTATTTGAAACAATTTGGGCCATATTTCCTACATTTAATTTTTACAATTAAATCTTTATTTTATATCCTATAGAATAATCTATATATTATTTATTACAACCTTTCCTCAAATGCATAAATTAGATGTCATCTTTTTATCTTCATCTTTTTATCTTTATTATGCCACTTTAATATGCAAAATTTATTCACAATCAAGAACATTTAAAGTAAATTTATTTAATCAATTTTTTAAAGAAAAAATCACTTAAATTGTGGATAAATTAAGTGATACATTATATAAAATGGAACTTACTCAAACATTACATGACCTCATAAAAAAACAACTCATATGATCTTTTATCCCCCTCAATCAATCACTGTGTAGTCTAGTATAGTGGGTGAGTGTTGGATTCATGAGTGAAATATTCTTAAATTGATCTCAGAAGATTAAAAGAAAAAAAAAGTCTGGCTACTAAACATGTTGTGTTCAACCTGCTATTTGGACTTTAAATATCACATGACATTCCAAGTAAATAAACATGATTATTTATGACTAAAATCACAAACTTTTAATTAACATTGCAAGATAAAATTCTCATTTCAAAAATAGTGTCAATATCCATAAAAACTCAGGAACAAAGCAAATATAGGCTTAATTGTATAAAGGCAAAATCATTTTGATTATTTGAGTTAGTCTTTATACATTCAATGTTTTTAATATAATGCAAAGATATATATATATGTAATTAGAAGATATTTGAACTCAAAGTTTCAAGTTCCCTACATCTATCAAACATCACGATCACCATCTCTATACTAGCACATAATTTGTTGTAAACAAAGGCAAAACTCCCCATATAGTAGTGCCACCCTGTGCCAAACAGATCCAAGGCTCCTCACTGATGATGGCCACAAGCCAGAAACTAGTCTGGGGATATTGGATGAGTAGGCACTAGATAGGGGATTTTATGCACAAGCCTTCTGGCATCCATTGATTACTCTGTTTGGCACAGGGTGGCACTACTGTATGGGGAGTTTTGCCTTTGTTCCCTACATCTACCTACTCCATATTATACAACCAATATTCATAATGACATATATGTAAAAAAATAAAAATCTCCAAGATACACATTTCATATTGAACCAGCACTCATCAGTTGACTCAGATCAACATCTCCCATATATATATATATATATATATATAATCAGTGCTCTCAGATCATCATCTCCCATACATATATATATAATCAGTGCTCAGCTTATATTAGGATAGCAAATTTTAATGGACAGACTCCAATCTTTTCCACCCTTCAACACTTCAGCCATCCATACCATTGAAATTCTAATGATGGAACACTAAAATAGATATCAATATTATTGACATACCCATGTTGACCTTACGTCATTCTGACCCCTCACATGTAGGACTTTAATATATCAATTTAAATACACAGGAGATGGACAGAATACAGGCTGAATATGTACTATAAATACAAATATATTATCTATACTGAACTTAATGTAATTGGAAGGCATTTGGACTTAGACTTTCAAGCTCCCTACATCATCTATCTGCACCATCTTATAGAACCAATACACATGATCCCATACATGTGAAAAAGAAATAATCTCCATGCACCAGCGCTCATCAGTTGATCCAGATCATCATCTCTCTCACGCATATATAATCAGTGCTGTTTATATTAAGATAGCAAATCTTCAAACATTAATGGACAGGCTCCAATTTTCTCTGCCCTGCAACTCTTCAGCTATCCATATTGAAATTCTGATGATAGAACACTCAAATTGATGCCAATATTATTGTCATACCCATGTTGATGTTAAGTCATTCTGACCCCTCACATACAGGACTTTAATATGTCCATTTAAATACACAGAAGATGAATGTGCAGAATACAGGTTGAATATATATTTAAATAAATATATTGTCTATACTGAATTTAATGTAATTAGAATGGATTTGAACTCAGACTTTCAAGCTCCCTACATCTACCTACTCCCATCTTATACAAACAATACACATAACCCCATACATGTGAAAAAAAAAAATAGATGATCTCCAATATATGTATTTCATGCTGAAACAAAATGAAGTAGATAGATGTAGGGAGTTTGAAAGTCTGAGTTCAAACCCCTACTAACTATATTAAGTTCAGTATAGATAATGTACCTTATATTTAAATATTACATATTCAACCTATATTCTGCCCAATCCTTTTCTGTGTATTTAAATGGAGATATCAAAGTCCTAAATGTAAGGGGTCAGAATGACTTAAGATCAACAGTGGGTATGACAATAATATTGGCATCAATGAGGGTTTTGAGTGTTCCATCATTAGATTTTCAATGTTATGGATGGCTGAAGAATTGGAGGGTGGAGAGGATTGGAGCCTGCCCATTAAAGTTGGAAGATTAGCTATCTTAACATAAACTGACCACTGATTATATATTTGTGTGGGAGATGATGATCTGGACAAACTGATGAGTGCTAGTTCAGCGTGAATTATGTATATTTGGAGATCATTTATCTTTTTTTCACATGTATGCTCAAGTGTATTGGTTGTATAAGATGGAGTACATAGATGTAGGAAGCTTGAAAGTCTGAGTTCAAATCCCGTCTTATCACCTTAAATTCAGAATAGACAATATACATGTATTTAAATATTATATATATATGACAGTGTAATGCAAAAATGCTACAATACTAATCAGAGATTATTAAGCCCTGCACGGTTTAATTCAGTCTGGTAATGCCAAAATCAGGAGCTAGTCACAGATTATTAAGCCTGTATCGTTTAATAAGCAATGTGGTAGTCAGAATCTGTAGCATAAGGTCCTGAGTTCGAATTCAGACCTGGAATTTCCGGGCTCGGATTTTCTATATTTATTTAAGAAATATACGTGTGTAAAGTAAAATAAAAATAATAAATCCCGGTTTGGTTTGGTCCAGTCGTAGTATGGCAGACTTTGGGGTTTCTATGTATGAATCGCGGCACAGCTCTGTTGTTTCGAGTAGTACAACTTCATGTGAATTCCCGAGCAGAAAACAATTCGATTATTTTTAAATGGAATAAATACAGATTTGAGTAATTGTTATTTTTTAATTTTTTGTAGGGGTATATATATATTTATACCTTACATGTGTGTATTTATATGTAATCAACGCGCAAGATTATTTAGACAAACTATTTTATAGATGACACAAATGCAGAATTATTCAAAGTACTTGAAATATATTCGACATAAATGGATAAAATAAAAAACCAAATGAAAAGACTGTCTTAGTGATGCCGGGAGAACGAACTTATTGTTCTTCTACGTGCCAGTTGGAAATTCAACGCAATTTTCTTCTCTCCTCTCTTCGCAATTTAATGCATTTCTATATTGTCTGGTGACAGCTTGTCAAACTCCGTAACAAACAAGACAGTTAACAGCACAAAATTTCTTTTAAAGTAACTCGTAAATGACGGCTTAAAAACAGTGACAAGCATTTACTAACAATAGCGGACACAACATTTACTCGATACAAACTGTAATTAGAAGATGAGTGGAGGAAATACGTAGTTATTAATAAATATTTCTCACAATCATTGAACAACGTTGCCAAGTTTTAATTCTATAAAACGTGTGTGAACGCACGAACCTACATATACATTTGAAGTAAAATTGTTCTAAAATACACACTGATAGAATTCAATCTGACTTTCGAAATTCATGCCGTCTTTAGAATTAAAGGAATTTATTATATACAGACACTTCCACACACGAATTTGAGCGCATCCAGCTCAAAACAATGGGATCTTAATGGATTGTTTTATAAATAGGAATTAAAATATAGGCAACACTTTTCGGTCAGACATGAATCTGCTCCAAGATTAAAATGGTGGCAGCTTTACAAACAGGTTTTATCACAATCCTATTGGTAAAAAAATAATTTGATGTTCATTCTTTAGAAACAAAAGCCTTGCCTATATTAAATTCAAACCCTGTAAAAACACTAATAATGCAGGTTTGGATTTGCAAAGAGATACCTTTTGCTGGGACATGGAATTTAGAAGAGGACTGATAAAGTGAATATTTATCTGACAATATTTGCAGGATAGCAAGTTGATTGTAAAAAAAGATGATATTCTAATACTTGACAGAATAATAAAATACATAAATTTTGTAAGCAAAATAAAGATCGATAATGATGAATTAGAAGAAGTTAACAACTACAAATATCTTGGCCAGATTATAAATACATATAGAAACATAATGGATGAAATTTGTCATAAAATTAAACTTGATTGGAATGTTTTTCGAAGAAATAACTTAATACTAAAAGGAAATATGCCTATATGTTTTGAAAAGGAAGGTTTTTAATAAATGTCTTTTACCAGTTGTTACTTATAGACCTGAAACTTGGACACTTAACAGAAGAGCAACACAGATTTCAGACCACTGAACAAAATATGGAGAGATACACATTAGGAGTAACAAGAAGAGATCAAAAATGAAATACATGGGGAAGCAAACAACAGATGAAAGAATTTTGAGACTGAAGTGAAATTGGACTGGTCGTATTGCTAGAAGAGCTTTTCTAAGTCGAAAGCATGCTAGTACATCATGCTTAATTAATGTCATTAAAGCTTTGCTCTATGCATGCTGCATATTAGTTTATTACATTCCAAGAGACTGTAAAAGACCTAAAAAAAAAAAGATCACATGTGAGATGGATGGAAGAAATAAAAGGATGTACTGGAATGAAATGGAAAAGAGAAGCTAGAAATCGGAAATGGTTGAAATGACCATTATGATACAAATTTAAAGACACAAGTTCAATAGTTGTCAAAAAAAGAACTATTGTGGGATTAAAACTGTAGAGAAGATACAAGCACTTGCTAATCCTGATCCTTTTATTTTCATGCCTTAAAACTATCACACAGATGTGAAAAACAATATAAAAATACTATTGGGGGTGCCTGTGCAATATATTTTAATTACAGCATTGCTAAAAAAAATTTAAATCAAATATAAAATATTTAATTTTTTAATATTTATGGGAGGAAAAGATGTTTTAAATGTAATTTGAAATTGAAATGTGGAGATGATAATAAAAAAATCCAAATTAAAAACAGCATAAAAATGCCAAGAATTTTTTTTTTTGTTTCTTGTTCCCTGAGAGGTGCTTCATATGGTATTTTTAATTGTTGTGATTTGTTTACTCAGCTTCCTGAGAATACAAGTTATAATTTAGTTTTGTCTATTTAAAAAAAAAATACACTCCCACATGCATTCATTTTATCTTCAAGAAAACCCAGTTGATATTTCAGTTAAGAGATACCAGGCAACTGAGAAGAAAGACCATCATTAAACCTGAGGCAAAATGCCAATAAACATACCATGTTCGTTTGATGCATGTTTCATGTTTATCTACTATTATATAGTAAAACAACAGCTGCAATGACATAAATGTATGGAGTGAACATTTGAAATTTGCCCTGCTCAATTCCATTAAGGCCTCAAAGAGAAACCAAAGGATCTCCTTTCAGTTAACATCAAATCCTTTTTGCAGCTTTTTTTAAATCTACAACAATCTATATTTTATATGAATATGTTCACTCTTTCACATTACAACAATGTTTATATCACTTATATAAAAACCAATCAACACTTAGACAATCCCAATATAGATAATAATCAGCAATCTAAAACTGTTGCCAAGACAACCATCTTTTAATAGTAAAGGTGATGAATGGTTTCTAATAGTTACTTATAAACCCATTTAGCCTTGATTTATTATTATTATGCTTTTATATATATATAATAATAATAATAAATCTGATTGAAATATTAAAATTAGCTATGTAGATCAAGTAATTATATATATTTTTTTAATTTAAAAAAAAAATGGAAAAAAAAAAATACCTAAAAAAAATACTAAATAAGTTTATAGTTTTGGGGTTAAAAAATATCTATCCATTCTTAAATACAAATGTATTAATTTAGTATTAAATTCTATTAAAATAATTTTAAATATTAAAACATCCTCAAATGTGAATAAAAACGAAAAATCAGCATTTTTCTTTTGCAAGATTTCCTTTAAATGCCTATTAAAAGTTTTCAATCCTTAGAGCATAAAATATTTAGAACAGTATTTTCTTAAGTAAAAAAGTGAACTCAAACATGGTTTTTTTTTTTTTTATCAAAGCTTTTTCTAAAATCTATTACTGAATCCTTTTACAAAAACTTTGAAAAAAGATTAACTTTATCGCATATTACATTAATACACATAGATATATATTCCTTATTAAATTACTTCGGCCTCATTTATATATTTGCAATGCTATAAAAACAACCCAAATTTTAACTTTAAGAAAATATTTTTTTATAAATATTTTTTTAAAAATCAGCAGATATTAAAAGAAACTTATTTACATTTTTTTTGTTTGCTTTCAAATGGTTATCCTATACAGTGTTCGTAAATATGTACACAAAGTTACTATGCATTATGAATTGGTTCTTTCTTCAAGTTGTCTGAAGTGTCATTTGAGAATCAGAGAGAAAAAAATTAGTCTCCACTTAACATAACTTATTCTAGAACTTGAACTATAGGTTTTAACATTAATGTTTAGGTTACAAATTAGTGTGTTCTGTGAAAAAAATGATTGGTTCTTCGAGCTGCCTAATGCGCCATCTGAGAATTAGAAAGAAAATTTAGTCTTCATTTAAGTTATTCTACAATTTGGACTATAAGTTTTAAGTAAAAATCATTAGCGTTAGTGTTTAAAATCATAGATTAATATAATTATGTGTACATAGTGTATTCTACTGGAGGAATGATTGGTTCTTTCTTCAATACGCCTGAAGCGCCATCTGAGAATCAAAACGTATTATATAGCAACAAAATATAGCTATTCACTACAAGCATTTTAAAGTACTAACATATTGCTAGATTATGAATTACAACATAAAAGGTGACAATGTGTCTCATATCTTCATCGATCATTTTCAATATTCAATTTCCCATCATCAAATCTTACAAATCACTGGAAAAAGTTCTTGCAATTCCTAGTACCATGGCCAAACAAAACTTAAATCATTCCAGATATTTAAGTAGCAGTTTTGCCCAATTTGACAAAATTTATTGTTACTGCATTGCTCCATTTCATATTAAAATACAAAACACAATATCACATTTCATGAAACTCAGATACACACTACCTAATTAAAATTTGTGTTGAATGGCTGAAACATATTATTATATTCAGAGATGGTGATCTAGGCATTTTGGAAAGAGAACCAGTCATGTTTTCATGGGAACATACTATGCATAATAATGTTAAGCTTACAAATATCTACATTCAAAACACATTACATAAATGCTAATATAATATATTTTATTAAAATGTGCTATTATAATAATCTACGACTGCATTAAAACTTGTCAGCAGTATCAGATAGCATGGATAGTTAAGAATTGTGTGAAAGTCTGAGTTCAAACCCCCTATATGTTACATATTGGAGTGCAGGTATGAAAAATCCTGAACTGTTGAAAAAACTCATATATTAAAACATATTGAAAAAAATAACATATATATGTTCTCTACCAAAAAACAGGTAAATAATTAGACAAAAAAATTCACTTGATTATTTTTTGGGGTTAATAAGAAGTTTGAGAACTGGCTGTAGCAGAAATGCACTGTGAACCATGGAGCTTGAGGTCCAGGGTCTGTGACAGCACAATCCTCTATGAAATTTAGGTTTGTTTGTCATTTTTTAAATATTGTTTGCAGTATCTTATTTTTAAAAAGACATCATAAAATTTAATGACTTTTTGTCTTATTGAAATTAAAAATCATTTTAAAATTACATGATAAACATTTTTGACTTTAGGTCAACATGGGTGTGATGAGAATCTTGGCCTCAGGGTGGCCTTTGAGTGTTCCATCATCATTGGATGGACGGTTGAAGAGTTCGAGTGTGGAGTGAATTGAAGTCTGTCCATTAAAGTAAAAAAATTGGCTATCTTAATACATATCTGAGCACTTACTGCATATTTGTGTAGAGATGATAATCTGGACCAACAAATGATTGCTGGTTTAGCATGAAATACGTATATTGGTGATTATTTATCTTTTCGACATATATGTGTTCAAGTGCATCAGTGTTATCAGATAGAGTGGTGAGTCATGTGAAAGTCTGTGCTCATACACCCTATACATGATGAACATTTTGTAAAATATTCTCAATGATATTCATTAAAAAAAAACCATAATATACAAAGTTTTACACACCAAAATACACTTCATTTAAAAGAAAAATAAAAAAAAGTTTTTAAATTCTTAGAATATTAACTTAAATTTTGTTCTAAGAATAGTCTAAATTAGGTATGGCAAACTTGTGATGTACATATGTCAAAACCGGCCCACAAAAAAAAATTTGGTGCCATATAACAATATTATTATTAGCCTATATTTTATTAAAATAATTTAATAACTATTAAGAAATTTTGTTTTATGTGAGATAAATTAACAAAAATTGGCTATTGATGGTATAACATTATTTTGCAGTAGATGCATGTCTCTTCCTGCCTCCCTACTAATACACATATTCATATGTGTATCAATATCCTGTATATAACAGCTTGGTGCACAGATTGTATACGAAAAAACATCATCTGTGCATAAATATACAGACACTAGAATGTGGGTCCATTTAAAAGTAATTAATATACTTATGTGTATAAAAAAATTTAAAATATTATATTTTACGCAGATTTTTCTCCATAATTTTTTTTTAGAAATTTTTTTGATGTTCTACTTAACATGGCATTGTATGTAAAAACAAAAATTATCAGAATCAAGTAACAGACATTTCCAAAATTGGTGAAACGATTTGTATTTTATGTTCTGAGACAGTAGTATGAAGAACCTTGTTAACAAAACAGCATTATGAAATAAATTATAAATCTCTTCTTAATAAAAGAATTACACCTTTACCCTGCTTAGCGATTGGCTACTTAACAATATTTCATAATAGCAATCATCATCAATTTGTAACCACTACTTCAATTTACAATCGATTATTCACTATAACGATCGAGGAAAAAAAAATTTTGCATCACTGATAACATCAGAGAATAGATATTTTAAATTCATTTTACCCAAAAGCAAAAGTACATTACTGTAATTGTATAGCACATACAATATTTTATTCATAAAACACAATGTTAGTGCTGCATTCAGTATTTTGATTATAAAACGTATAAATTTAAAATATATATAATTATTGAATCTATAATACTGTATACATATAAGTGTTGAATGTCTTTAGAAAAATTAAACTTTATTTAAATATAATGTACAGTACTTGGATTATTTAAATAAAGTTTAATTTTTCTACACATTCAACACTTATATTAGATGATGAAAACAGTACAACTAAAATACCATCATCACAAACTTTCAGGAAAACACTAAATACTAATATTAAATTGTGTGTGTGTGTTCCTTAATTATGTACATCCAAGTGGTTTCAAATAAAAAAAAAAACATTTTTTTATAACATTGCATTTAAAATAAGTTAATAAATAATCTTTCTACATGAATGGGGGGGAAGGCACTATTACATTACTAAAAATATACAGTAAGAAAAATAAACAGCGTATGTTTTAAAAAATTAGAAAAGTTAGATTTTTTCTCTTTTCTTCATGGGCGCCCAGAAATAACTTCCATAACACGTATAAAATTATCCAGAATAGGTTTATCACTTATATAGATCTAAATAGAACTGCAACGCTTACAGGAAAAATCAAAAACTGCGTAATGGGTCTCGATGGCATTCAACTACAAGAACTTCTCGCTGATTTTGGCAAAATTTCCAATTTTAAATATCTCCCAATTGATGGGCACATACTATCAAACACCGCATCATTTAATATACACTTAAATAAAAATTCCAAACCAACAGATATACCAACAACGTTAAAACTTAATGGAGAGCCAATGATTCTTACATTTATCGGAGTGAGACAACAGTGTTTCTACTGTGGGCTCTGCACGCATCTTATAAAGGACTGTATAGCCCGAATCTGCACTCATTGTGGTCATAAGAAAAATAGATCACACAAATGCCAGCAGCAAATTAACTATCAGGCAAAGAATCAACATACATCCGATTTATACTTTATTCCAGAAGATGACTCTGGACAAACCCACACCACGGAAGAATTCAGAATTGTTGAAAATCGGAATAAGAAAACAACCACTTATCCGAATGCAAAAAACTCCACAGGACATGCCTCAAATTCTCAAAACTCATCACAAATTAATTCAAAATATTTTCTTAACAGCTACAGAGACCAAACAAGGCAGCAACTTAAACTAGACTTGCCATCTGATAAACACTTAATAAATATTACCACAAGCTCAAATACTTATAATTCCCAAAACAAACAAACAAAAGATTTCTTAGAACCACCCCGGGTACAGCAATCACACTCTGACTTGCCCACACCATCCAGCACAAGCCACAACATGAAACATATGCAAAAACCAGCACAAAATATCACACATCAGAATTCGTCAATGTTAGGTGAAGCCAATGACATACAGATTAATCCAGACATAGAAACAGATATGGATTACATAACACAAACCTTATACAACAAAAAAAGAAAGTCAACAAAATTTGCACAAAGCAGTTCTGAGGAAGATGAACAGACAACTATGAATTCAACCAATTTCGACTTAAATAAAACTATAAAAAATCACTCTTACAACAGCTCAAATACTATGCAAGATAAAAAAAGGAAAATAAAACACTCTAATACACAGGACTCTCACTCTAAGCCAACAGACACCAATACAGAAGACCTTCCTACCTATAGCCTACAACCTCCTGCATCTGCTCACATGGTTCCCTCACCTAAATCCTCTGAACTTGCCTCTCCAAACTTAAACAGCCCACAAGCAGTACTTACTAGCGATCTAAGAGTTGATGGATAACCTGCCGTGCAGAGTAGTAGGGATCAATGTGAGAGGTCTAAACACCCTCACTCGTGTATATGCCATTAGGCATTTTTTTCCTTTATTTCTCCTCACATTTTATTCTTAGGAGAAACCAAATTCCACCAGCACTCCAACCATAATATCCAGACAGAGCTTAGCAAACTTGGTTACTTAAAATTAGCCATCAATAGCTCTGCTGCCGGAGGAGTTGGAGTGCTTATTAACAAGAAGTGCCCTCCCAATAAATTTAAAGTGCTCTATGAAGACAACAACTTGATTGCTCTGAACTTAACATATGGATCAAGTAACATAAACTCATTTTATGTATATGCCCCCAATAATAAAGAAGTTCACCTAAGAATTATCAACACTATAAATATGCTGACTTCCAATAACAATGCACCTGCTATACTAATAGGAGATTTTAATCTATCCTATGAAGAATATGACAAAAAATATCTTCATCTCCTCAACAGAGGATTTCTGGATGGTAGAGGGTATTTCCCTCCTAATGCTTTTTCATTTCACACGAAAGTTCATCACTCCCTAATAGACCTGTTATTTTATACAGCAGAATTTCACTTCTGTATTGAAGCATATCTTCAGCCAGCAGCCTTTACAGACCACCATGCCATAGTTGCAGACCTGCAGCTTCAAAACTTCCCTACAATAAGCACCAACAATACCATAAGAGTCCTCACTCATGCCTCCACAACTGAGGCGGTATTCTCCGAGGCCTACATTCTTTTTCAAAAAATTGACATACTCACTAGACCTCCGGAGGAAGCTTGGTTCTCTCTTGTGGGAATTCTACAGTCGCTCATAGTACAACACACCAGAAGATCTAAAGGGCCTACAACGCTTTTTAATGAGCTGGAACAAATCTCTCACCAAATCAATGCATTCAACATCGACAATGAGCCATTGGAAAGGTTGCTTAACCTTAAGCATCAATATAAGACCAAACAAGTGGCCATTGCAGAATACATAGCAATTAAAAGATCCAAAATATACCTATCTAATCAGCATTGTTGGACTAGAGCATATCTTCGTTGGGCATTAGGATACAAACCTAAACAATCCACGCCCTCAACAATCATCATCAGTGGTTCCAATTATACTGGAATTCATATGCTTCAGAAAATTGAATCTTCCTTTAAAGAAAGATTACAAAATTGTGAACCCAGAGTTGATCTCTCTTGGAATGACATTTTTCCAATAGGTAAACATGGCATCACAGAGACTGACATAAAGAATCGCTTAGCAGCCCTACCTGACCATGTATATCCTGGTATACATGCCATACCTAAGTTTATGCTTCTCCATCTTAGCAACATTGTGATTCCGATCGTAATGGGAATGATAAAACACCTCTCAACACAAAAAAGGGTAATTCCTAACCTTTACCCTATTGCAATGGTGCCGTTCTTGAAGAAAACAAGGAACCCACTTCCATCAACAGCATTAGACCGATATCAATGACTCCTATCTTATTCAAAATCATAGAAGGAGTCATTAAAGAGAAAATAGAGTCCAAAATCATTCATAACATTTCAAAAAATCAATATGCTAAAAAGGGTTCATCAACCCTTACTGCCATGACAGAAGTTAAATTACTCCTCGACTATGTTAGGTCTAATAGACTATCAAAACCGATTGCAGTCCAGATTGACATAGCTGAGGCCTTTGACACAGTGAATCCCAACATCCTGCTTGAACTTCTAGGGAAATACAACATTCCTTCCCAGATCATACAAATACTAGATAACCTATTATATAACAGATTCATTCACCTCACACTTAACGGAACCTTAACAGATGGATTCACGCCTAAGCGCTCCATACCTCAAGGGTCTCCGCTTAGTGCATTGCTATTTTCATGCTACATAGACCCTCTTTTAAGGTCTATAGAAGACTCCCTCCCTGGAATTCATATACCAAGAATCAAGAAATCCATCACCTCCATTGCATATATGGATGATGTCATAATATTCCTTCCATCACATAAGTATCTCAAACCGCTTTACCTTTTACTGGACAAATTTTCTAGCTCATCTCAACTACACATTAATCACAGCAAATCCTCTACATGGTGAATATTAAATGGAAAAAAATCCATTCCAAATTTCTTGCGGAGCCCCAAAATTTCTTGGGGTTCCCTATATATAAATCTCAACTCGCCATGACCAAAAGTATTCAGAATACCATCATTGAACAAGCTGACCACCTTACACAGGGGCTTTATCTCTGCAGGGCAAGGTGGCTCTGTTAAATATGAAAGTAATGGCCAAGATCGCCCATTATCTCCCGTTCATTACCATCACCAAGATATTCCTATCCAAAGTTTACAGACTATGTGCACGACTGTTTTGGAAGGGTCGTACTTCATCCATCAGCACAGCAAAAATGCAATTCCATAGAAAACAGAATGGAATGTCCCTTCATTCCATTCAGGCAATATTCTATCAAAAAGCACACACAGTGGTAGTCAACCTGATACAAAAATATGATAGCATCCTTGCAACAGAACCAATAACTCCCACAGATATGCCTCCTCCTGAGAAGTCCTCTTGGATAGACCAAATCCTCTCCCATCTTTACAAATTCAATGGCAACTCCTCCGAGTGCTTTCTTACCAAAATCTCCATATGGACCGCCCACTCATTAATGAACCCCCAACCTTCACAATTAAGACCAAAACTTGGAGTAACAAATCAAAAAATTACTACACTATTCAAATTCTTATGGATGGAGCCAAAGTTCTTGGATTTTTTAATTAAGGCTAACTTGAATGCAATTCCAACAAACTATTTCCTCCATTACAGAAGATTTATAAAAAACATAGATCCTTGCTGTCCTGTCTGTAATAGAGAGGAAGAAACCTTTGAGCATATGATTCTATCCTGTACTGGCTTGACATCTGTAAGGCTAATGATAGCCCAAAATACCTCAATGGACTTTTATAAGATGCTGTCTATTAAAGATTGCATGAAAGACCGAAACTTCATTCACATAAGAATATCGACTTTTATTATATACTCACTGTGGATAACTAGATGCAAAATCACCTTCAATATCCCACCACCGAATGCAATGACAATATTCATCAGTACTTTAAACAAGATTTTAAAAAAAGATGAAATTATATCAACAAAGTTGCTTTATGAGAATACTTGGAGACTATTCAAAATCCACAGCATCCCAACATCCCTATAATCATTCATGGAAGGAACTGAACCTTTCTCTTCAAACCACATAGGAAATAGAGATCATTTTGTTAAGACAGCTGACCTTCTTGAACAACAAAATACCAAGAAATCAATTGTTCCAAATGGACTACATAAAACACTCAGAGACTTCTTTAATAAAATTAATTTGTATTATTAAAAAAAAAAAAAAAACACTGGCCAACTATTCCCTTCTTCCTGTTCCCCATATGTATATAACCATATTATCTTTTTTTACTCACAATATAAACATATATATGCAAAATGACTCAAAAGAGTAAATGTAATAATTTTTATAGCAATAATAAAATTCTTTTTGAAAGTAAAATAAGTTGATTTTTTTTTTTTTCTAAAGTTGACTGATTTACGATATGCATTAAGCCTTTTGTTACTCTGGAATACAGTAATAAGTCTTTATGTTCAATTAAATAATTTATAATTAAACATTGTTTTTTAATTTGAATAATTTCACATAAGTAATAAACATAAATGCACAGTAGTAATATGTACTGTAATACAAATTTTAAAAAAATGCACTTCAGTATGGATTTTTTTTTCATTACGATGAAAAACTTCTGCGGAAAAATATAAAACTCTTAAATTCAAATTTAGTTTCACTTTCTCTTTCTTTCTGCTGTACTGTACTTTTTAAACAGTGAAAATATGCATTTTTTTCCTAGTGATAAAAAAACTTTTCTTTTTAGATACCATGTTTAGTCATCATTGCCATGAAAAAATCAAGAAAATCTTTGAGCTTGGACACCAATGTGGATATTTTACATCGACTGGAACTGACCAATTTTTTTCCCATAGATCTCCATTATAAATACATATTCTGTATATGATATTCTTGCTTAACGATGAGTTTTGGAGGACCAATTGCCATCGCTAAGCAGGGTAAAGGTGTACTTTTTTTTTGCATGAGCCATTGAAATTACAAATGCTTAATCAACATCCCTAACTAAATATATCTTCAGTTAGTCAAATAAAACTGCTGTTAGTTACATTAGCATAATTATCAATAAGATAAACCTTTTTGATGATGAGAAATATCTAAGAGAATCATAGTTAAAATGTATACAAGTTCTCTTTGAAGATTTTGAAACCACTAAAATTTATTTCAAGAAAAACGTATGCCTTTGGCTAAAAATATAGTAAAAGAATTTTTGAAATAGCTAAATATCATCAACAAAAAATATAAAACCTTCCTGTTTCATTTCTCTTTGTCTAGATGAAATTACTGACATAACTGGATCAACACATTTAGCTATTTTTATTCACTATTGTGTGTGTTTCTGTAATTGCAATACTTTTATTAAGAATATATAGTTTGAAATATACTTTTCAAAAAATTTAAGGCATGCACTGTCGTTATCAAATTTAAAATTAATACAATTTAATTTATTGCTAATGAATAAAAAAAAAAAGATATGTTTTAAAAACATTTTGTCCTATTATTAGGTTGAATTATTATTCAACTTTACTAAACATGGATCTTTAAATTTGTTATTATTTTAAGTAAAACATTAATCCCATAAATTTCATTACATTTGTCTCCTAATATTCAAAATTCATGAGAATAAAGTTTCCTCTCAAATCTGCCATTCTTGAGCGTATCTCATAAAATATGATTATCAATAAGTAGATGTGACTTTTGTCAGTCCAGACTCATTCCAGTTTGATTCGCAAAAGGTAGACATTGGTCATGTAAAATCAAGCTTACTTATTGATACACTTAAACTGAATCTCACTATTTAAGAACAAATTAAACACTAAATTAATATTCTTTATTATTATCTTCTAGTGGCAACATTTAAAAAAAAAAAGATTTTTATTACATTTTTTAAAAAAAAGATTTTTATTATTATTTTATATTAGTTCTGACTGAGCATGTTTTCGATATAGAATACCAAATTCATAGTACTCGTGGATTGGCCAGGAGTGCTACTATGTTTATTGGTGAAAGATTAATTATTGAAATTAGATATTTACACATTTTCCTGCTGACATTAAGACACAATAAATTAGTATAAATCAGATTTTCAAATGTTTGTTTAAATAAAATTTACACAAATTTATGTAATAAATATAAATATGTTAAATACATATAAAGCGATGAAGCTTCCTTTGATTAATTAAATAATCCTTTATACCTAAGCATTTTTGGGCAATATTTAAACCCCATATTCATAGCAAATTAGCTGAAGATCAAAGAAAGCTTCACCGGTTTATATGTATTTAACATATTTACATTTATTATTTAATGATCGGTTAATTAGTTATGAATATGGGCTTTAAATATTGCCCCGAAAGTGCTTAGCTATAAAGGATTGTTTAATTAATCAAAGGAAGTTTCACCAGTTATATGTATTTAAGATATTTATATTTATTATTTAACAATTTAATGGTGAATGAAATAAATTATTGCAAATTTATGTACAAAATTTAAAAAAGAAATTCTTTGTTACACCATTAAATGTATATGAAAGTGATCTAATCGTTAATAGATGTTCAGATTAATTTTTAAAACTTCTTTTACAAATGGTGTCAGAACATTTTGATGAGACATGATTATTGGTATATATTTTCCTATCAAATTTTATTGTTTTTCAGCAAATATTAGATAGGAAATAATAATAAAAATTCTTATAAAGCAAATGGACAGATATAAGCAATTCCCAGAATAATATGAAATACTGAAATTATACAAAACAACAGCCTTCATTTCTTGTTTAATTTATACAATGGAAATATCTCCTATGATAGTATATAGTATACTTTATTTTCATTTGCAATGAAGAATATTCCATATCATGCATTAGGCCAAAAAGTCAGGTAATGAACTTGTAGAGACTATTTTTCATGCATTTAATTTGCATCCCACAGGGTTCACTACTAAGTACACTCCTCTTCACAGCCTATGTGAACCCAATACTGCTAAGCATTGAGACTGCCTTTCCTGGGATAACCATCCCTATGCTGAGGGAGAACATTCACCGTATTTCCTATATGGATAATGTGGTGGTGTTCCTCTCATCTTGGGAAGAGTTCACTAGGCTTGAAAAACTCCTAGACCAATTTTCTCGCAAATTTGGTCTCAGAGTAAGCAGAGCGAAATCGGCCATGTGGTCAATTCTATCAGGCAAGCAAATTCTAAGTAGGTTTGATGTCCCCCCTCAGAAATTTCTCGGCTTCCCCCTAGCCTCCCCCATCCACTATGAAGAGGGAACTCAAAGCTTCCTTATTAGCTAAGATCAATTCTACAGTAACATCACTATCTAAGATCTACCTGTCCTTGTTGGGGAAGGGAGCACTAATGAATGCTATAGTATTGCCCAAAATAACATACTATCTGGCAGGATTTTCACCAATGGGTAAGTTTACCCAAAAAATTTAAACCTTATTCAGAAAACTTTGCTGGTGAAGCAAGACTCCCATCATCAGCCTCAAACTATTACAAAAACCCAAGCTTCTTAATGGCCTTAGTCTTCACTCGCTGAAGACTTTTTACCTCCAATAAACTCATAATGTACTATTCAAGATTTTTAAGGATAATCCCGATATGAAGTGTCCCTTCCCCATGGAAAAGGTCAAGCCTACCAATCGACCACCGCCTAGATAAAGAAGCATTTGATTACAAAAGCAAGTTATGGTGATTATTCAAAATTTCCGGTTATTGGGTTCCCTTTTCCAGGAAAAATTATCATATTGGGAAGTTTATCAATTAATGTTTCCCAAATATTCCCTATAGGAATCTCTCGATTTTCCAAATTAACAAAATTCATCAAACCGAGTCCATTTTTTAATAAAAATCATCCTTGGAGCACTCCCCACTGGGGCTTTTCTCCACTACCAAAGGGATTACAACATCAACCCCCTTTTCCCCCTAAGCAACAAACAGGAGGAGTCCACTGACCACATTTCTGAATCAATGTGGTTCATGGACTTATCTCTGAAATATAGCATTAGTCCGGATAAGTGGCAATGATCCAGCTAATATTTCTCTTAAGGCCACAATTAAAAAGGGTCAATTCAGAACAATAAGACTGGCTCTTTCATTAACCTCTCAATTTAAACCGCCAGATGTAGCATGATATTGGTCATGGCTGTGATGACTTAGTGGTTAATCGATTTTTCAAGTCCCTCTACAAGATCAAAGATGAGGATAAATGAACTTGTCAGCCTTGGCTAACTGACCAAACCTGGAGCCAGATGAGGTTATAGACTTAATTCATGTAATTCTTAGGCCTAGGACTTGAACTTTCTCCCATCTGCTGAATGAATAATATATCACATCTTTCATCTAATAATAATTTAAACTTTAAATATGTAGATCTTTCATACACCTTATGTATTTAATAATAAACTCTGCATTAGTTCCATACTGTGTAAATAATCTACCTATATATCCTAATTAACAATTCTCAGTAGTCCCTTTTATACATTAACTTGTAAATATTGTTATTGTCCTCATTGGCCTTTGGGCCAAGAAAGTCATTAATTAATGGAATTTCTAAACCTTATATATAGGTTTGACTTACTTTATATCCCTAGCAAATTATGCAGATGACACACTGCCTTAAGGCATTAGTGTAATATTTGATTTTATTTATATTTATTTATTTTTGTTTCTTTCATACTTGCATTAATTTGCCTATCATAATTTTCTTATGCAGCTCTTGAGACTATGTTATTGATCTAATACAACTTTTAATTTTTCTATATACATGGTTTGCATACCACATTTATATGTATTCATTGAAACTTTTTTATTGACCTAATTTTATGCTATCATTGATTTCTATTGTGTCTACTCTAAGGCGTAAATAAGGTTTTAATTTTGAAAGTATAATTATAATATGTAAATTACATCTTCATATATACCTGGGTCTCGTTTTATGCGATAAATAGGTTCATCAGAAAACACGCGCAAACAAAATCGCACTAAAATAGATGTAACTTACCTTGCAAAAGGGGGGATGCAAAAAATAAAAAAATAAAATATGACTAATAAAAAATTTCAAATTTGAAAAAAATTGATACAAGACAAACTTTTTTTAACTATAACATTTAATTTATTCAAAATAATATATTTTTTTGCATAATTTACAGTACAGTAATTTACATTTTTTATACACGTTTTAATTATTATCGCTATTTGCTGATAAACAGTTTCGTTTGCAAACTGGTAAAAAATAGATTCTTCACAAGAGGAAATAAAACTAGCGCCAAGTTCACTCTCATATTGTGTTAATGGTTTTCTGTTGACAACATAATTAGTAATTAATCTTTGAAACAATGATTTTATTGTTTATGAACTTAGACTTATGATAATAAAAAGACATTTATTCACCACTGCTGGGAAAAATTTAATTAAAACACAACTAAAAATTAAATTCTTATTTTTGTCTTTAATCTTTTAATTTTCAATTCTGTTTAAAAATCAAATTTCGTTTTACATCACATTAATTTCAAGTCCCCGTAAGTAATTTTTAAATTGTTAATTACAATTAAAAATCAGATTTTAATTTTTAATTGTCAAATTTAATTGTGCCCACTGCTATTACTCACCTTTTAAAAATAAACTTGCGGACACTAAATGATTAATAATTGATTACATTCTTTTTTAAAAAGCAAAAATAGAATGTGATTTAAAATGCAAAATTAACACGCACAATGTTTGAACAAATTTACATTATAATCTTGTAAAATTTAATGTGTTGATAAAAAAAACAAGTCAAATGTCATATGACCTAATTTTAATAAAGCTCGTATTTACAAATGTTATATATAGAGTACGTAAAAATACACACTCTTATCAAGCTTTTAAAATACCCTCAACCCCAGACCACGTTTTCTGCATCTAGCGTCGTCAGTGAGGTGCTAGGGATTAAAAACACTAGAACTAGTCTAGCATTTTATCAATGCCTAACTCACTGACGATGCTAGATGCAGAAACTGCGGTCTGGGATTGAGGGTATTTTTAAAAGCTTGATAAGAGTGTGTATTTTTACGTACTCTATATATAACATTTGTAAATACGAGCTTTATTAAAATTAGGTCATATGACATCTGACTTGATTTTTTTTATCAATTCAATTTAATTTTAGTTTTTGCTATTAAGGCTTTGGCAATTTTATATTGTTAGAGCTATTAATATATGGTGTATCTGAATTTATTTCAGTCCCATACTGCTATTTGAGTTAGATAGCTGGATTTTTGGACATTTAGATGTCTGAAAGTTTCAGATTTTCTTCTCAATAGTTAGGCATTGATAAAATGCTAGACTAGTTCTAGTGTTTTTAATCCCTAGCACCTCACTGATGGCGCTAGATGCAGAAACCGTGGTCTGGGGTTGAGGGTATTTTTAAAAGCTTGATTAGAGTGTGTATTTTTACATACTCTATATATAAAATTTAATGTGTGTATACATAAAATGTGGAAATCATGATTTTAATTTCATTATTGCATAAAATCTTACTATTATAAAGCACTGAAAATATTGAAATTACTAAGATGAAAGTCGAATTCCAATAATGTGCTATTACTTTCAATATAATGTAAGTGCGTGAAATTTATTATTTAAAATAATATCGCATTATCGGAGTTCGACTTCCGGTGAAACATGAATCGCGTAACTTCAAAATCGTGTTAAATAAGTCCGCGTAAAAAGAGACTCAGGTGTACTTGAATAAACTATTAATATATCAGCAATTTTTTGCCAAGGCAACAACACAATTAAGCAATAAATGGATTCATAACAAATTATTAATATTCTATTGCTTTATCTAAATATGAAGACTTTGGTGATATAACTTATATATCACATATTTATTTGATCTTCCCTGCTTTAATTTAGCAACTTAAATGTATCAGAGACTGGAAGTTATAAAATAACAACAACAAAAAGTATTCACATTCTTAACTATACAGTACAAATAAAAATGTCCCCTCATGCCAGAGTCATTAATACTCATTTATCAAATGTAAAAAACAAAATTATTCAATTCTAGATCTGAATTTCTCAGAATATTATTCAAAAAGAGAGAATATTTTTTAAAAGTTCAACAAATCCAAGGGTCAAATAAAATTTCCAAACTTATACTGAATTCATAATTGACAACATATTATGGTTCAACATTTTTGGAACAAAGTTACAAAGTGGAAAGAGAGAACAATAAACAAAATCCAGAGAATTGGCCAATTTTTCAATAAATAATTGCAGTTCTAATCAGATTGAGGCAGATTGAGGGAATTACAAAAGATTAAAATGGAATTTATATTAAAACTAAAGGGGAAAAAAGAGAGACATAAATTAAAAAGATGAACTTAACTTTAAACTTATTTTCAATAGAATAAAATTTCAGATAAAGACAGTGTCCAAATTAACACAGTTATATATCAGTTTTCAATCACTCAGAGGAAAAATTGAATAATAAAGGAGGCATTTATAAAAAAAAGAAAATATTTTGTGAACCATTGAAAAGAGAATTAAGGAAAAAATAATTAAATGCTATGTGTGTGTGTACTACTGCATGGTTGTAAAACATGAACAATGAGTAATAAAATTATGAACAGATTGAAAGACTTTGAGATGTGGACTTGGAGAAGAATGAGAAAAATCAGTTGGACGAATAAAATAACAAATGAAGTAATAAAAAAAGAAATTAAAAAGAAAAACTGGATTGTACATATATTGAGAAGAAAGTTATAGTTTAATAAAAAATATTTAGGAGAGAATGGTTAGTGAAAGCAAGAAGAAAAAATGGAAAAGATTGACAATGTTGGATGATACAAGAGATGGGAAGAATTACGCGGAATTGACTAATTGGGCAATGAAAAGAACGGAGTGAAAAAACATGAATTGATGACTACTCTGGACCTGACCATGGGGCAAAATACTATCGATAAAAGAGAAATTACACTTTACAGGCAATGTTCTCCCATTACTTTTTCAGATTCTTTTTGAAATTAAAAAAAAAAAAAAGATGTAACTGATTCTTCATGGAACGTTTTTTTTAAAAAAAAGCGGAGAGAAAATTTTACTAAATACATAAGGTATACTTTTCTAAAGTAAAAATAAATAAATGATAAGATTTTTTTTTCTCATGTGCCATAGCATCAGCCGGGAAACGAACTCGCTAACCCAGGACAACTGCTTGTAAAGCAACTGTCACTGACTTCTTGACCACCAATGCTTGACAACATAAATGATAAGATTAAATCTTGCAGACAACTAAGAATATAATAATGTCAATTTCATAATTCAAATAATTACATCGGAAATGATTCAGGTTTAAAAATATGTATTCTTAAAATAACATATATTATAATTACATAGTCAATATAAATTCAAAGATTTATATGACTAAGAGTGCATTTGATATGCTTAATATTATATTTAAATGAATTGTTATACCTTTCAGTTTAAAAAATAATTCCAATTAATATATCTTACCTACTGGTTGGTTATGCAAGCAAAATATCATATGACTTATATCATTTACATCAACATCTATATTAAGAACAGTAATTCAATCGGCTTATTTCACAAATTGTTAAGCTTTAATCAAAAGACCTTAGATCAGAGATTCACAATCTTTTTGGTCCCTGTATCTCCTTCGTTTTTAATAAATTATCCGATATCCCCTTTTCATTGTAATAAGATATAAGCAGTTGGAAGGTGTATCATGTAGTAAGTCATGCACATGCATAGGGTTTATAGATGCTAGGGAGGCAAGCCTCAACGGGATGCCAATTTGGTAGTTTCACTAACTAATCGGGCATTTCAAGTTATTGAACCCTACAAGAAGAAAAATGTCTATCAAAAAAGATTTGAAAGATTGGTGATGCAGCTTACAGACAGTACCAACATGGAATAGTCTGGAAATGTTGATAATATAACTATGTTTGGAGTATATTAGTAGCATATACTTATTTACTTGCTGTTCACTTTACCTCCAGATGTTATGGGTTCTCCAGATTAGAAACCTTTGCCTTAGATAATGGCAACAACATCTAACTGCTAAAAATTAATCTGAGAATTTAAATGTGGCCCTGCCATATTTCTAATGATTGCTCCATAATCTGAAATATGTAAAATTGAATTAACATTCCTAATGCAATTTTAAACCTGTGGTTATGCAAAAAATACAAAAGAATATAAAACAAGATATATTGCAAATAACAGAACGCTACAAATAGATTCAAACATAAATTGGCATCATTAATGTATTGAGAAATTAAAAATTTAAAACAAAAGTTAACCAAGTGCACAGCAAGTAAGAAAGTTATCAATGAAATAAGGCGACTCTAAGAGTTTTACAAAAATATACAGCTGGTTGAAACATTGTGAAAAAAAGTAAACTCATCATGCAAGGGACTCTTAAATGGTTAACTATATACTTAATACATATGTAAATAAAATAATTGAGACGATATACTTCCTAGATAATAAAGATAATATTATATAATAATAATCTACACTTTATTCCATATATTACTAAATTTCATCTCTTTGATCATTTTAATAAGCACTTTAAATCCAAGCACATAAAATACCAAATCCAAAAACAACATTTAATTTAAATATATTACTTATTTGAATGTGTAATAATTAAATACATGTATAGTATTTATATTTTAAGTTAGATGTAATTTATATTTTTTAGTGTGAAATAATAATAAAAAATCATCAAATTATTTTGAAATATAAAATATGCATGTAAATCAATATACAATATGTAAATGTGTGTATATATATATACAAACACATACGAAAAAAATTTAAATCTATATCCCCTGACCTACATATCCTTTAAAAACTGATCAAAAACAGTTTGTCGGCAAAGAGTATACACTAATCAAGAAATATAATAACACTTAATAATTTGATTGACACTTTCTTGATTGGTTTCATTTAATATTTAAAGCTATATCCTAACTCTCAAATTACTAACATTTAAACAGCTGTATTCTTCGTATATTATTATATCACTTTTTGTAAGAGGTTTGTAACACAATCATAACGCAAAGAATGATGTTTCTCAAAAAATAAACACAAATAACTACCGTTTTTTTTTTTTTACATTGATGTTATTAAAACTGCAATTAGAATTTTAACATTTATAATCAATCTAACCATAATTGGTATTACTCCGGTGACAATTATCCAGACATCAATATAAAAACGATACATATCACAGCTACAATTATCATCATTACTATGATAAAAACATAATTTCCAATCATCGTGAAAAATGACAGGTATTATTATTATTTCGATAATTACATGACTATAAATACGATCCCATTATTAAAAATTGCTTGTATTATAGAAATTATTATAGCTACTCTATTTTAATATTATGTTCATAATGACAATTAATAAATGAACTGCACAAGTAGTTTTAGAAACTTAATGTATATGTATACTCATGGAAATTATAATTAAACGATGCATTAGAGAATAACCAACAATCAAAAGCATTAACTTGATATCAATCTTTAAAAAAAAGGCAAATACCTCGCTCTTACAAACATTAACATTATATATATATATAAGTTTTAAAATTTAATCACATCTATATAAAATTTTTAAAATGGTTAATTTTTTAAAAAATGACCGTATTAATAAAAAAAAAATACATTTTTGAGCAACTTACTAGGCCTGGTATTCTGTCGTCTTGAATAACTTTCACATTATCACCAAGTGAAGACAATTGCCTAATAAAGAGATAGAAAAAAAAAATAGGAAAATAAACTTTTATTAAAAATTTCTATGTAATCATAAAAAAAAATGTTCAAAAAATTCTATTATCTCAAAAAAAAAAAAAAAAACATGTTATCATTTCATATTTATTGACCATACCAAATTTAAATCTTAGACTTACTCAGATTTCTCTAAAATTTTAAAAAATGAAAACTTTATCCACTACACAAATCTTCATAATTATTGGTGTTATATGTATTTTGTATCTCATAATAATACTATTGGTGGGTTAATACCCAAATTATAATCAATTTTGATATATCAAATTTAATTTTAAAAATCTTCCTATACTATTTTAATCTTTGTTTGAACTCGGAGCATACATCAATTTGCTATCTTAATATAAATCGAACACTGATTATATATATGTGTGTGTGTGGAAGATAAAGATCTGGACCGTGCTGGTTCAGCATAAAATATGTATATGCTGGAGATAATTTATCTTTTGCACATGTATGTGGCCATGTGTATCGGTTATATTGTATAGAGTGGATATCTGTCAAGACTGGGTTCAAATCCCCTTTAATTACATCTAGTTTAAGTATATACATTATACTTGAATTTCAATATTATTATTATTTAATAATTCTCATTATTGAAACTTAAAATCTGTAAATAAATTCCGGCAATTACGTTTGCACTCATAAGAAATTATCAAGTCCATGTTTATGGTTATATCACAATAATTATCTATTTCAATAATTATCTGAATAATTTCAACAGATTTCAATATTTTAATATACAAACATAACCATTTCTTAATAAGTGGTAATAAAAAACCAAACATTTAGCATAAATAATGTTTTACTGCCACCTAATGTACACTAGAGTAATCAATCAAAAACATAGAAAATTCCTATCCGTAGTATCGGAACTCCCATCCTTTTCTAACTTTTACCATTTTATCAATGAAAACCAAGATTTAAAGATATAATAAAACAGGTTTGATTAGATTCAAAACTTTGTTTGTTTGAATTTCGAGTTTTGAGCTTGACATGTAAAGTAGAGTTAAATGTGACTGCTCAACGTATATGTGCATTCCTTCCGATTGTAAATCCCAGGCTTCTGTAATAAAGGGGAAAAAAACATAAACTGGTTTAAGAATGTATATAAAAGAGGAATTTAAATGCATTTGGTAAACATTGATACTCTACATGACAGTAAAGTGATGAGTTACTTTTGTTAGCTGCTTCCTTAATTAAATGCAATACAAGCACTGAATTGGCAGAATAGATGCGGAAATGTCAAATTCAAAAGAATCCACTCAATAGTCACAAATCTGCTAAATCACCAGATACTTAGTACAAATACTGCCATATAAAAACATCATAAAAAAAGTTATTTAGCCTACATAAATGATTAAATATTGCATCTAAAATAAAAGCCATAATAGAATTTCTTCTATAATTATGTTTGAAAATGAAAGCAAGATATTGCCTCTATGGCTCCAGAAACAACTTACACAATATACAATAAGATATAATGGTTTACAACTAATTTCTGGAACAAAATCAATAATAATCACTTTTCAGATTAGAGTGAAATCATAATTCATTTCCACAGCTAAAATTAATGGGTAAACAGTTCAGATTGCAAGTAAAAGTGAATTAATGATTACAGAAAAAAAAAATTATGCCCATAAAAATACTAAAATAATGTTCTATATATAAATGTACTGCATAAAAACCAAAATAAACATTACTTTATGGCTGACTATTAATAATTGGCATCTTGCAAATATTAAGATGTTATGACATTAAATGCATACTTTCTCCTAATTTGCTTCACTTACTAATCTAAGTCTTTCAATAAAATATTTAAATATTATATGCCTGTAAAATGTTCAAATAGCAATATATATTTCCATCCAACTGCACAAAATCTATTAGCATATAGACTTTGGGGATAAAAAAAATTTATTAATAGTGAAAAAGTTTTAATTGATTGCTGATATTAAAGTTTGGTATTCAATGCCCACAGCTGACCGAAGTTATAACAACAACAACAAAAACAAATAAAGTGGCACATGGATTTTTGTGTAGTGAGTAATACGTAATGGATAAAGAAATAACTTTTAACTAAGTCAAAACATCAGTTGAAATTAAGATTTTATTGTAAAGTATGTGTTATATTGTTATACACAATTATATTTTATATTCTGTGTATTTTTAAAAAATGAAAAATCCTAAAAAAGAAGATGATGCCAAGCAACATTATAAAATTGAAACACGTGTAACAAAGGTAACATGTCAAGCGTTGTTAGCCGAGAGGTCATCGCAGCTGCCTTGCAAGCAAGTAGTTGTTTGCAGACGGTTGTGGGTTCGCCTCCCGGACGATGCTATGACATATGATAAAAAAAGGTAACAGATAATGGCCTGGAGGTAATTATAATTGCAGATTAAATCTTAATTTACTTTCTAAAGTAGCAGTTCAAGCTAAAAAACATCCTGTTTTTAAATGATAATGATAACAGAGTAGATGCTGCATTTAAAATTGAGTCAAGAAAATTTTATTCCATTCCATTTGTCCACTTTGTAAAAGCTGATTATTAGTAGGGCGAGTGAGCAAATTTACGCTATTACGAGTTTGAAAGTGGTCAAAATTAATCTGCAAGATGGCTGACATTGAACATCAAAGTGATATTTTCAATTCCTAAAATCAAGGAAGTCCTAAAATGCAGTTTGAAGATATTCAATATGATTGGCTAAAATCCCTTTGTACTTGGGCTATCATCACTGTCTTAAGTGCTAAATGCCAGTGAAATGTTGCTCTGACTAGTATAAATACGCTTGTCTCTACCCTGTTGTTGAATATTCAGCCAAATATTCAATAGAAGTTATGCTCATCTGCTAATTATCTCCAGATCAATATTAAAAAAATTGTTCCTGACTTGGCAAAAATGAAAAACTCACTTAACATCAAGACAAGAACAAAATAAACTAAAAAATGTTTCAAAGAACTGAAACAATCAAAGTAAAATACCGGTAAAATATTTTTTCCACTTAATATATAGGCTTTTCTAAATACAAAAAATAAACTGAAAATATTTATTTGTATCAGTTGATTTTATTTTTAATTAGATTTTTTTTTCTTTCTAATTATATGATCGACTTTCTTCTTTCCTGCCTTTTAGCAACAAGAGATTTATTTACTCTTATACATACAAAACAATTAATTACATAAGAAGATTTTGGATTAAAATGTTTAAATGTTCTAGTTATCTAATCAACTTTTAGAGTTATGATATTTATCTTTACTTGTTTTCTTATTATTAAAAAATATATATGGAGATTGTGTGGGAAAGAAATATCAAAATTTAACCATAACAGTTATTAATAAACTTGTTATTTTTTTAATATTATAAGTTTCATTCTAAATTTATTCTGGGTATTAATTAGAAATGTACATAAGGTAATATTTAAATCAACTTTATATGGGTTACGAACATAAAATTTGAAATAAAAAATTAAATAAAACAATTTAGCATTTGATAAATGGTATTAGAATTTATAATTTTGAAGAAATACTCAACCCTTTATGAAGTATAAGGTATTGATTAAATTAATGCTAGCATCCAAATAAAAGCTATTCTAAAAGAAGAGAACTGTCAAATATCACACTAAATGATTTCAGTCTACAATCAATAATATACATTGATGATTATTTATTGTATTATGAGAAGCGACCATTTGATTATCTTCAAAGTAAAACAAACTTCAAGTTAAAACAATGTTAGATACCCCAGTTATCATTATTATACATTGTAACTATCAAAATATTTGCCGCATCAGTACCAAGCAAATCACTCACTTAACATAAACAAATATTTCATCCCTACTTTATATATTGAAATAGTAAGATTCGCATTCGAATCTTAAGTTTCACCTTTTTCTATCGTCTCTCACCCACCACCCTATCCTACCCAAATTTAAACTTTTTGGTATCGAATTGTGTATGTAGCCATATTAAAAATGTATAAATATATGTAAAATTCACCATAAACACAACACACATTTCAATAGCAAATTTAAAGCAATAAATAAAAATAATTGATATAATTTAGATTTCTCTTTTAGTTATATAATTTTATATAACTTTATTTATTTTAAATTGTAAAGTTCATTATTTATTGCTATGTTTAAATTTCGTATTTAATAATAATTTTGGAAATTTGATTGTAATTTAAATAAAAGTAAAATTAATTGTATATTCCCTTTTGTACTTAAAATTTTGCAAGTAACGGTTGGTGAGAGATAATAGATTAATTAAAAGAAACATTCCTAAAAGCTTTAATTACAAAAATGTAAAAAAGCAAAAATAAACCTAAACAATAGAAATGCAGCTTTCTAAATGAATTAAATCTATAAAATGCATTGATTATTCTCGGGGCAAATGAGTGGAGCTAAAAATAAAATAGAACAAAAGTGAAAAAGATAAGATCAAAAAAAGAAGACATTTTGAATTTTCTAAAAACTTTTAGTTAGACTTTAGCTGTGCTCTCGATCAGTTGAGAGGCTCCAGAAATCTTAAATTAATTTTCCACCACAGTATGTTCAAGTAGAAAGCACCCAGACTATTCTCCCTCCCCCCAGAGATGGTTGATTGTATGCCGAACCTCCACATGTGCCCTCCACCAAATCAACCAAGAGGATCTGCTGCCCAAACAATCAGAAAGCTGCCGCTGCCATTATAATGAATTATTAACCTGAATGCTGGAAAGAACTGCTATTATGTGAACTCATGAACAATTTGCTACTGACCACGGAATCTGAAAGCTTCGTATAAAACAGGTACCTGTACCCAAGGCTTGGAGTACTCTAAATATATTAATCATGCTATAGCTCATTCTCTATATAAATTGTAAAACTATAAATTATAAAACTATGAATTTAATTATTAATTTATTATGAAAATTTCTTTAATAATCTAGCTTACCTAATTCTATCTTTTCTTGGGTACGTATTTCAAATTTTACATTTTTTTATTATCTATTGATAGCATACCTATAAGATTTCTGACTGGACCTTGCCAAATTTAAATATAGATCTTAATCAAAATGGTTGCCATCTTGTCCAGCAACCTATAAATATATTTCTTTTATATACTCGTGTTGGCTGGTCAGCTCGGAAATCTCCATAATTTTCTAAATATAAATCCATGATTGCTTGAAACATTGGATGTGTGTCCTGCAAATCCTAATTAATATTTATTTCTATAAATTACTTTGTTATTTCATATAAATTGACACACATTCGGTGCTTCATTTATTGTAAATGCAGAGGTCTACTACTTAGCAAATGGCTGAAATATTAGTTATTAATACCCACCCAACTTACCTATTGCTTTTATATTTTATTAAATTTTAAGTAATAATTCCATTAATTACATTTCTTTGGGAGCCAAAACGTTCTTTATTAAATGTTGATGATGTAGGGCCGAGTTATAAAATATATTAAATCTTAACAGAATATTCTGTGAATTATGCATGTGTTATGTTTTAGAGACATGATGACCAATATTCCAGATTCTACAGAATTTACTTAATCCCAGTCATCCTACACAAGTGGACAAAATAAATGTTCCCATAGGGCTTGACACCGTCATGCAGTCAGGAAATAATCGTGGCATGAACCACTTGCCCCTGATTATGCTTATGTGACATCTTACCTTATGGGCCTATGGCAAATGCCAGCCCATTGCTTTAAACTCATCCACGGTTTCACAGTTTTAACATACTGCCACCTTCATATCGCCTTTCTAGATGTACCATGTTTTTCTTACTATTAACTTTATTGTTCAATATATAACTCTGTCTCTGCATTAGTGACATAATTCGCTCTCAAATAAATGTCTGCCCATAGTAATTTATAAATATCTTATTTAATTAAATAAATATATGTCCGTGGCTACTATTATAAATCCTAACTTAGACACTTGCATTGCAAAGATATAAATTCCCGAAGACATGATCTTGAAATACTTGCTCGAGAATTCAGGTAGCTAGATTACGTCAGCCAAATAAATGTATCTCTTTAAAGTATAACAGTATCGTAAATACCGCTACTGAGATTTTAAATATAACAAAATATTATTAAATGATTTTAGTACCAAACTATTCTAAATAAATAATTTCAAACTATACGTCTGCCGTTACATATTTATTTATTTGACACCCATTCCACATAAAATTTCCTCAATCAGTTAATATATAAATGTCTAATATTAATCTTATATATAGCTAACTTGAAAATAGTCTTCAATCTCTTGCATCTCTCTGACCCCCATGCCTAAAGAAATATTTACTAATGTAGCATCAGATGTATTGTTTCATAGAGTGTATTGTGGAACCGATAAACTATGTTTGAACTCAGTACTATTGGTAGCTTCGCTATCTATGGTGCTATTGTTCTATGTGGTGGTCGAATTCTGCACTATGTTAACGAAGCATACGAATCTGACCATTACAATATATAGAGCAACAACACAATTGTGAATAAAGAATATTTCAGGAATACAAAATTAAAAATAAATGCACAATGCAATGAACAGCAAACAATTCTAATAATATTTATATGGCTAAAAAATTCTCTCTAAAGTTTGAAATGTCAGCAAATCAAATCTAATGTTATCTCAGGGTTTAATAAAATATTCAACTGTAATAAATAAGCTCTTAAATTTTTATTATTTAATCTTATACTAAATACAAATGGATAGCAAAAGGTATTTTATTGTTTCCAAACCATATCTTATAATAACTAATCATTAATATATATATATATTATAAGTGCTAGGATTAGTGATTAATAATGTTATTTCTCACTAATCTATGTATCTTTAAATAAATACAAGAGAATAATATCATGTGACCATAAATTACCAATTAGATAATGAGTATAAAAATATGAGACAAAAGTCAAAATAATTTAATAATTATAAAATCAATTTATTTACAAAATAGAAGTACAACAATAATAAATTAAGTTGTCATCAAATTTTATTTCATATAAGTTTTGAAAGCTTTTTTAAAATATAGGAGCTTTATTGAAATTTCTATTATGCTAAAAGAATTTTATACATGTGTTTCTATGTGTTATTCATTAAGCAATTAATTGAAGAAGGTTGTTATGCAAATAGTAAATAAACTTCAGTATTAACTAATTATATAGCAACTATATATTACTTATAATAACTCCTCTCATATACCCTTTAATGCAAAAAAAAATTTTTTAATAAAACTTCTTTATTTTCCTGACAGTTTTGACTGTCCAACAGTCGTCATCAGAGCTACAATAATGATATAAATACATAACCATTACTTCATATATATATATATAAATGTATATCAAAATATATACACATATATCACTTAAGCATACATATATAGATACACACATGACCATAAACATATATATATAATCCATATATACATATATATCAAAATATATACACATATATCCTTTAACCATACATATAGAGATACACATACACCTATATACATATATACAAATTTATATATGCATATATAAATACACATCCATATATATATATATAACCTACATATAAAATACATATATATAAAATATATGCAAAAATATATCTAATACACAATTTTTAAATTATTACATTTTAAAAACTATTTTATTTTTAATTTTTAAACATTTTTTTAAATACTAACCTTTTATTACTTCTTTATTATATTATTTTATTCTATAATTTTCACCTTTCATCTTTTCTTCCTATCTTTTTTATTATTATGTAATATAATATCATCTTTTATTTATTTTAATATCTATAATTTTAACTTTACCTTTTTATTATTTCTAGTCTTATTCTTTATTAATAATTTATATTTTTATTCTCTTCAATAATTCCGTATTCATTTTTACATACTGTTCTCAATTTCCTCTACCTTTGAAATAACTAATTTTTTTCAAAATCTTCTACCTTCTTTTAATATAAACTCCTTTAATACAACTCCCTCTGTTATCATTTTTTTAAAACTTATAATTCTATTTGAAAAATGAAATCTTACAAACCTTTATATATATAAAATATTTACAAGTCTTTACCTATACCCACATATTAAATCTTTTACATACTTATTATTATTATTATTATTATTATTATTATTATTATTATTATTATTATTATTATTATTATTATTATTATTATTATTATTATTAATCCTATAAACTAATACTATTTTTAAACTTTTATTTTTTATTTTTATATTCTATATATTCCCATAAATATATATACACACACTTATCTTTTAGTACTAATAACCTTACAAAAACAATAATAACCCTACAAAAACATGGTTTTTACTCACCCACTCCATCCCTATTCAAATTTGGTTTAATTAATATATTGCTTCTTTTATTTTCCTATCTCTTCTTTTATTAATATATTCTATTATTTTTATATTATTTTTCTCAAATAAATGCCCTGTATATTGTAGCACTGATGAAGTCTGTTGGTCAGATGAAACTGTCAGGACAATGATGAAGCTTTTTTTTTTGCATTAGTGTATACGAGAGGAGTTATTATAAACAATATATATGAATATGTGAAGAAATGTAAAATAAAGGAGAAGAATAAGAGTATATAGCAACTAATGTAAAATGTTTTATGTCTTTATTGATTGTCATAGTTTAGTCTCTCAAAATATATATATATATATCACTTTTATATTAACTTTATTCATTTCTTTACATATACAATATTTATCTTATATGCTAAAACTATACAAACATAATACTTAACCCATATAAATACACATAACATTATAAATTACCTACTTTCTACAGATTAGAAATACAAACCATTTATGCACATGGAGATGAAGTATACTTAACATAGATACATGTGACATTACAAAATAATCTTACCCAGGATAATATTATGAGTAAAATTACAACACAAGTTGTTAAAAGTTCCTTTCTACTTAATATAATTTAACAAATAATTCTTCATAAACTTCTAACATTACTTATAATTATATTACATAAGAATATTCACATTTATACTTTTTTTACTTTATATTATAAAATACTTGATAACCTTTTAACATAATGTAGAAACAGGATGTCTGTTGGATACTGTTTTCCTATTATGAGAAATTTTATTTTATAGAGAATAAGGAAAACAAATAGCAGCAGTAGCAGTAGGGTAGTAATGGTAGTAATAATAATAATAATAATAAAATATTACCCAAAGTTCCTTCAAACTCATTAAATTTCACAACAGCACATTTGAGGTATTTTTATTCAAGTAGAGCTTTTAAAATGATGTAAAAACTGACTTAAATCCATCAGCACTTCCATGCAAAGATCCCCAAAAATGATGTAACCAATTTATCTTTCAAGTAATTAAAATGATGATGATTTTATTCCTTTGAATAAATCCATTAGTGCAGTAATTTAAATAATAATTAAAATCAAAACAAGTTTTTTTTTTCCATTTTTAATTGTGGTTTATCACATAATTAGCAGTTTTTTTTCTTAATTCCATTTATCCATCCATTTTAAACTCATTATGATGTTTAAATGTTTTGTTATTTATTTTGTATAACCTCAAGCTGAATTCACAAAATAAGATGCAAATCCTTTTCAAACAACAATGAAACAAAAGTCTTTGCTAAATTAAAATAGGGGCCCAGTACACTTTCATCCCATGCATGTCTATTTATAGGTTTTTAACATGTGACTAGTTTCATCATCATCTCCACTCAAATTTCTTAAGTCATCTTTTTATGTCAAAATTTCTTTTAGTTTCCATGGAAACAATATACTTGCAGATAATAATAGTCTTTGAAGAAATTATAGTGTTCATCAAAATAAAAATTTATTTCAAATTACAAACATCATTATTTAAATAAAATAATATACATTTCAATCAAATTAAATATGCAAATTATAGTGAAAGAATAAATATTTAAATTACAAATATTAAAGCATTTTTATTTTGTTCACTTACTATTGTTTCACAAAGGATACCTTTATTAAAATAATAACTTTACCTAAAACTTTTAAAATAGTACCACTTTAAATTGAAAATGGATCAAAGAAATACAAAATAAACTTATGTACACACAAATATACATTCAAACATTATATTAATTTTGTATTACTACTGTAAATCATTTTAATATATATATAAATTGCAACAGTAGTGAAAACAGAAGTTCAATAAAAGAGAATCTGGGGTTACAAGGTCCCACAATTGGGTAGCTATTTGTAATATTACACCACATAATGCTGAATTATGAGAAGATGAGAAATCATTATCCCCACATAAACAAAATACAAAATTAAATATAAAAGGAATAAGGCAATAAAGATCAGCACAGAACTAAGTACAAGTTCACCAGCAATACATAAAAGCAATAATCATTCATCATCATGAACGATCAACAATGAAAAAATAAATCAAGTCAATCTTGTGATTGTATTTGAAAGTGGTCAACTTTAGACCAGGCTAATTATTTAGCCACTACCAAACATAGGGCAGGAATACAAACAATAATTAACTGAATGTACAGACTCAGATGCTAATCCATAAGAATATTACAATTAAAAAAGGAATGCTGGGATACTAAAACATGCTGATCATTATTAATGCCCTCTGGCCACTTAGTACCATTAATGTACTGGCAACTATAAGTTAAATTTCTAAAGAAATAATAAATAAAATATAATGTAGTGCATGGACTTTAAAAGAGTATCCCTTTCATGTCAACCAGGATCATTATTTGGATGTCCATATCACTAAACATAAACCCCTACTCCATATAACTAACTGTAATGCACAAATCTAGTTTAGAAAGCAAGAACTCTATAAACTATAACTGAACACGAGATAAATAAATAAATAAGTAAAGCAGCTTATTATAAATCACTTTAAATAATTCATAGGTCTAACCTACTATAAGTAAATAGTTTTATTAGGATCATTAAAAAATCCTAGAATATTAAAATGTCATGGAATAAAGAAGTCACACACTGCAACTTATGAAACAGGAATTAAAAAGAATAAAGAAATTAGATTAAAAAATATTTTTAAAACAATTATTTAATAACTAATTGATTAACAATAAACCAAAAAATGGCATGATAGTATGAAATTTTAAACCCTCACTTCATCAAAAAATATATTTTCATAAAAATTATAATCAATCAGTTGGTTTCTATTCATAAAGTAACTTTTAATTAATTAAGTTATTTCTTTAAAATAAATGAGAATTGGAAAAACAATATTTTCAAAATCAAAGATAACAATCTTTAATTTAGCTTAATTAACCTTTTGTTAAGTTTTAAGAAGGAAAAATGTTTCATAATTTTAAAACATTAACTTAATGAAAATATTTAAAATTATCAATTTTTACAAAAAAAGAATCTTTTTTACTACTAATAAAAAATACAGTGGGCACACAAAAAATATTTCCAACCATTGTTTTCTTACTTTTTCAGCTGAGTCTTTCTTCCCAATTGTAATTTCCAGTTGCAGTTGAGTTTTCCTCTTGAAAGCTTCCACACACAAACATGACTAAGTTGTCCTTTTTCTGGTGTGCAGCATTCCATTTCCAGGTTAACAATAAGCAAAATTTATCAATTTTCATTTAATAAATTTTCCAGATGAGACTAACACAGACAGAGACCCATGCTCTTGGTTGCAGATTACTTTAGGGGTTAACTTCTCTACATTTTTATTCCAGTAAACACAGGTTACATGGGTGATGATGTCTAGAATTAAGATGAATTTAGCATGGTTTTCATTGTAATTACCACTTTTTATAACTAAACTCATAGTATGCTAAAAACTTGATTTAATCTTCTGCTATTCTATGCAATAGCTGAATAAATACTTCTGCTTTTCTTCTTTATCAGCTGGATTAAGACTTGACTGCTCTCTCTTCAACAGCTAAGTTAGTAATCCTCTACTTCTTACTAGACACTTGGGTCTTCTGACTTATTCACACCCCCATTATTTTTCCTAAAACAATTTTGTCTAAAAGCCAATCACAATCTTTTTCCAACATGAAACTTTTTCATAACCACCAATTAGCTAATTTTTTAAAATATAATTGTTCAACTATTTCCCTCCTTAATCATAGACATTAAAAAACAAGTCAAGAACTTAAATTAACATCATAAAATTCTTGACATTACTTTCTAATTAAAAATTTTGTGTTGAAAAAAAACAAGATAATCACTTAATTGCACTGAATTGATTTTTTCCCACTGGAGACAGATAAAAAACAACTATGCCTAATTAAAATAAAATCTTATTTTTTCTTTTTAAAAATACTATTAAGTCAAGCATTGGTGGTTGAGAGGTCAGCACAGCTGCTTTACAAGCAGTTATCCCAGGTTTGCTTCCCAGCTGATGCTATGACAAATGAAAAAAAAATACTATTAAAAATAAAACTTTATCTCTCTTTTAAGGTTGCAATTACTATCTATTAAATAATTTCCAAAAAAAGAGAAAATTATTTTTTCTCTTAGTACATTTTTATAGTTTAAATTAAAACTACTAATTATTTATAATTACTAAAGAGTGTGTTAAAAAACTTGTTTACATTCTTTTATAGTTTTCTCCCCCTTCTACAATTATTTATAACTTATTAAAATATTCCCATATTAAAATCATATTATTATTTAATAAACTTTAATGTTTGATAATGCTCATACTATCATATTGGGACATAAAATATTTAGTTAATTGAAGACCCATTATTATTATAATAAATATGCATGGGAAAATTAAATATTACTTTCCTCATTAATTAAATGGTTCTATATTTAAATATGAAGAACATGCTGCCAACTATCTAATTACACCTGGGTTTCTTTTTACGCGGACTTATTTAACATGATTTTGAAGTTACGCGATTCATGTTTCACCAGAAGTCGAACTCCGATAATGCGATATTACTTTAAATAATAAATTTGGTGCACTTATGTTATATTGAAAGTAATAGCACATTATTGGAATTCGACTTTCATCTTAGTAATCTCAATATTTTCAGTGCTTTATAATAGTAAGTTTTTATGCAATAATGAAATTACAATCATGATTTCCACATTTTATGTATACACACATTAAATTTTACAAGATTATAATGTAAATTTGTTCAAACATTGTGCGTGTTAATTTTGCATTTTAAATCACATTCTGTTTTTGCTTTTTAAAAAAAAACGTAATCAATTATTAATCATTTAGTGTACACAAGTTTATTTTTAAAAGGTGAGTAATAGCAATGGGCACAATTAAAAATTAAAATCTGATCTTTAATTGTAATTAACAATTTAAAAATTACTTATGGCGACTTGAAATTAATGTGATGTAAAACGAAATTTGATTTTTAAATGGAATTGAAAATTAAAAAATTAAAGACAAAAATAAGAATTTAATTTTTAGTTGTTAGTTTTAATTAAATTTTTCCGAGCAGTGGTGAATAAATGTCTTTTTATTATAATAAGTCTAAGTTCATAAACAATTAATAAAATCATCATCTCAAAGATTAATTACTAATTACATTGTCAACAGAAAACCATTAACACAATATGAGAGTGAACTTGGCACTAGTTGTATTTCCTCTTGTGAAAAATCTATTTTTTACCAGTTTGCAAACGAAACTGTTTATCAGCAAATAGCGATAATAATTAAAACGTGTATAAAAAAATGGAAATTATTGTACTGTAAATCATGCATAAAAATATATTATTTTGAATAAAATTAAATATTATAGTTAAAAAAAGTTTGTCTTGTATCAATTTTTTTCAAATTTGAAATTTTTTATTAGTCATATTTTATTTCCTTATTTTTTTTTTTTTTTGCGCGAATTTTAAAGTAAATTTTATGTTGGTGCTTTGCTTTTATGCGAGTTTTGAAAAATCACAGTCCATATCCCCCCTTTTTCAAGGTAGTTAAGTCTATTTTTGCGCGATTTCATTTGCGTGCATTTACTGAGGAACCTATCATCGTGTAAAACGAGACCCAGGTGTATTTTTAATGCAGCTATGTAGCCAATTGGTTGCAATATAATTAATATAAATATTGCTGTATTAATCTTGTTTCAAATAACTTGTTCACATGTTTACAATATATATTTTATAAGTGTACTGTCCCTTTTAAAAGTTAACTCCATGCACCTGGGTGTACATTTAACATTCAATAGCAAACCATGATTTTAAAACTGATACAAAAAATTTTAAAAACTATAAATATGAGACAACAAAACAAAATGTAAAACTTGAATAATAATATTATCTTTATAATAGACCACTAAAAAATTTGAAATTATCTGTATTCTTGTATTTTATAGAGCTCAATTATATATCACCATATATACAAACAAAAAAACTCTGAAATAAATTCTACAATATTCCACATATTTTTTTTAAAAATAGCTATAACCAGTTTACAGTATGTGTGTTATCCTGAGAATCATTTGACTGTTAAAATTAAAAAAAAAACAACCAAATCTCAATAAAGTCACACAACATGAACATTCCCACGAGAATGGCCAACATTTCATAATTTATGTACATTCACACAATTATAATGTTTATAATAAATTGTGTGTCATATTTATAAAATACAACTCTTTGATTTTTCTTTTCTTCAAACTGTTTTCCAATGTAAGATGAAAATACTGTCAAAGCAAAAACTTCCAGTACAAATAACTGAATGTTTAGCAAATACAGATTTAAATCATCCACCCAATATCGCAATTTTTATATAAAACTTTAGGTCATGAAGTTTCTTTTTCAATGCTCATTTTGGATAAGTAACATAACTGGACCTGCAACGGAACACCACTTTTATAAATAATATACATTTGTTGATTTTATCAACACCATACTTTCTCTTCATGATTAATCTACCAGTAAGATAATATGCATACGAGAAGGAAGGTGAAAAGCCATGTATGTGTATGTGTAAAAAATCAGATATAATAATCTTTAACTTGGATTAAAGTTTATATCTGTGCTAGAGAGAAACTCTAGTTTAATAAATGATTAATGATAAACATAGTTAGGTTTATCAAAAATGTACGAAGTCGAGGTTGTGAGTGGAGCAAGTTTGGTGGTTGTAAATAAAGACATGACAATTCACCATACATAAATACTCATGTAATAAAGATATATATGAGAGCTGGAGACCTGGGTCAACTGACGAGAACTGGTTCAGCACAAAATGCATCTTGGGGGCCATTTGTATTTTATTGTATCTTTATTTATATAAATAATAAAAAAAAAGAAGTATGGAGATTATTAAAATAATCGATAATCTACCAGTACTTGTATTTAACATTAAACCAAATGCCAGCAGATTAATTGTTAATAGAAAATGTGCTAATGAGAAATGTAAAAATAATCTATTAACATGATGCATTACACAGAGAAAAACATGTCCATAACTTACAATGCAACATCTATAAACACAAAGCTTTCACCGGAAAAATCATTTATGTGCACCTCTTAGGAGGAACAAAAGAACATTTTAATTTTTATATTAATTGACTAAATTATTTAATTCACATTATCTTCAATAATTATGGACTTAACTTATTTTGTTCTTTAATATATTTTATTAAAAAATAAAAAACAAAGATGGCTTAGATATTGAGGTGCAACATGGATTCCACTTTGTAGGGGTTACTTTTATGAAAACAAAAAATAAGGTATTTCATCACAATGAACTTACCTACTGCAATTAAATTACGTATATCCATATCTAGAAATATAAATAATCACTTTTAAAAAATAGGTTTCTGTAAATTACGTTTATAAATGGGTATATTTAAATGTTTATTGTAAGAACTGGTAGAAGGACTGTCTAATATTAAGTGGAATATTATTGGACTTTACAAACGTTAGAAGGTGAAAACATATTTAACTTAGTAAGTGGACATGGATAGTATTGCAAAGGTACAAACATTGACAGTACAAGTGGAGTAGGATTCATTATGAATAAAAAAAGGGATAACAACATTGGGAAGATTTTAAGTGTAATCAGACAGAATGTCAAAATTAGTTATTCAAATTAATAGCAGATACCAAATGGAGAGGATTCGAGTTTATGCCCCAACAAGTTCTCATAGTAATGAATAAGTAGAGCATTCTTATATAGAAAAAAGGCTTTTGATCAGACCAACATTTTAAAATTGTCATGGGAAATTTTAGTACTAGAATTGGTAAACAACTGAAAGACAAAATTGCTGTAGGTGAATTTGGTTATGGTGATAGAAATGAGACAGATCATAGACTTGTGAAGTTTCAAAAAGAAAAAAAACTTTAAATTCTAAATTATTTCTTTGAGAAAAATTCTAAATGAAAATGAGCACGGGAGCATCCAAATAAATATATGTTGACTAAGAGAAAAAATGTATTTCAAGATTGCAATTATAAAAGATAAGCAACTTTCCCCAGACGAATCTAATATAAATATAAATTATGCACTGAAATGCAATCAAAGGAAAAACTATAATTGAATAATGATAACACAAAGGCAATTAAGTGCTTTCAAGAGCTACCAATAGCATAGAGGGCAAACTCTCAAAAACACTTAGCTGCCTTTGCATTATGGTTATGCCATTACAACTTTTCCTTTGATTGTGTTTTAGCACATAATTTATATTTGCATTTCAAGACTGTAATGTTTTTAATAAATTCAACATAGAAAATGACCATTGATTAGTGAGATCTAAGATATGTGTTAACACAAAAGAAGACAGATAAAAATTATTAATAAAATTAGTATTCACAGTTGATATTCCTAACCTCCAGACACATTTCAATGAATATAAATTAGAACTTACACATTGTTTTCAAATATTAACAGATTTTGAAGATAGTTCAAATTTGAAAGATGGAATTGTAACCAATATAGTGAAAAAATCAAGTGAAGAAATAGGAAAAAAATTGGCAGTTATATAGCATATGCTTAAATGATGAAGATGTACCAGATATCAGAAATAATACAATATTAATATTTTAAGAAGGTATTAGATATTACAGACCTATCAGACTTTTATCAGCTCTATATAAAATCTTTACTAAAATAATTACAACTTGTCTACATCGATCTTTGGATTTAACCAACCACATGAACAAATTGTATATAGAAGTGGTTTTAGTGCAGTGGATCATAACCAAGTATTGAGAGAAGTTATAGAAAGAACCAATGAATATGAGTTTCCATTATGCTTTGGATTTGTAAATTATTAAAAGACATTTGATTCTATAGGCACAAATCATCAATAAGGATCAAGGATATTGTCATATTGTAGAGAATATTTATAATAACGCAACAGTAATGATTGGATTATATAAGAATATTAGGAAGATTAACATTGAGAAGGATGTATAACAGGGTAACTCCTCATCGATAAAAAGTTTAACAGCAGTTTTGTAAAGTATTTAGTGAAATAAATGGAAAGCTACGGGGAAATAGAGATTATTTAAGTCTTTTAGGTTTTGCAGATGATGTAACTATATTTGCAAATAATGCATCAGATCTTAAGAAAGTGTTGCAAGAGTTATCAAATAAAAGTTAGAAAGTAGGATTAAAGGCAAATGCTAAAAGGACTAATGGATTTTCTCAAAAGATGAAAATAAAGATTGATAATGATGAGATAGAAAAACTTAACAACAATAAAAAGCTTGGACAGATATTTCTGCAGATGGAAACATAATGAATTAAATTAATCACAGAATTAAATTTGTTTGGAGTGCTTTTGGTAGAAATAATAATATTAAAAGAAAATGTTCCTATAAGTTTAAAAAGGAAGATTTTTACCAAATGTGTTTTATCAGTTCTTACTTATGAATATGAGACTTGGATAGTTAATAGAAGAGCAATACAGAGAGATTTTAGACCTCTCAAAAAAGTAGGCAGAGATGCATTTTAGGAGTAATAAGAAGATTGAAAACAAAATATATGGATGAGAGAACAAGTAGTACTGACATCAATGAAGAAATTAAAAAACAAAAGGAGTGAATAGTTGCTAGAAGAAATGATAATAGAGGGATGGTTGTTCGATCCCAAAAGACTGTAAAAGACATAGCAACAGACCACATATTAGATGATGGATGGGATAAAAAAGTTTGCTGGGATGATGTGAAGAAAGGAGGGTAGAGTCGGAGAACATGGACTGAACTTGAAAAGACCATCCTGCAGTGGACTGATAATGGCTAAAAATAATAATGCATTGTATACATATATATACTGAAAATTCATAATCTAAAACAAAAAGAAATTGATCAAATCAAAATTAAAATTTGACTTATCAAATCTTCCATCACATTTGACCCCTAAGATGTATATAAACAATTCCAAATATGATGTATGGAATGCATTAATGCTTCTGATGCAATATATAAAGACTTCGATATAAAAACAGGTAGGAAAAAATATTCAGCAACATTGGTTTGAATAGTTATTAAGGTAATAAAGTGGGGAAGTTAAATATCACGATAGCTTTTTAAAAAAAGGCGGAGAAAATTGTTGAACTCCAATGTGAAGCAGTAGAAAAAAATCGTTGCTAATCTAGGGAGATTTTTTATTTCAAACTATCCTTTTTCTGTTTAATAAATTGACTATAAACTTATAGTTAATCTAAACTTATTTTACAATCTCAAAAAAAGAAAGAAAAACACTCAACGATATAACGTGACTTCTATATTATAAATATACCTCTATCTAAAGATGTATGTTTTTTTTTTTTCTGTAGTGTAATTTTATTACACCACTCTTATGCAAAGTACGGACTGGTTTCTATCAACTTTTAACACCTTGTGGAGAAATACAATCATAAATATTTGAGCCAAGACTTGTGAAAAAGATTTCAAGCTGAACCAGCACTCATCAGTTGGCCCAGATCACAATCTGTTACACATATCTTTATCATTGTTCACTATATATACTATGACACCCAATTACCATAGTTTAATTGATATGTCAAACTTACCACCCTTACAGCTTTGACACAAACCACTTGATGGAGGTATATTAATAATTTTTATTAGTCATTCATTAGACAGGAGATTATCCACTTAACGAATAATATTTCTGTAGTGTAATTTTTACTACCATACCCTCATACAATGTAGGGTGTGTAATAAAAATTTTACTACAGAAATATTATTCATTTTAAGTGGATAATCTCTAGTCTAATGAATGACTAATAAATACTATTAATATATGTCTATCAAATTGACTGTTTTCATTAGAAACATATAGTGAAAGGAGAATAAATTGAAAAGCTCTAATTAGACACATGCTGTTGGAATATTTAAACAAAAAATCCCCCCCCCCACAGTAAAAATTAAAAGCCAGCATTTCAACTTTATAGACCTGCTCGTTTTATATGTAAATGTATTTATAATTGAATAATTGGATTGAATAATCATCATAAAGCTCATGCCTAATCTATGATTATTATTAGCGTTATTTTTACTTGTTTTATCATCTCTTGGAATGGCCATATTCATTTGCCAATGACTGCTGTTGATGAGATGATATTTATAGCACAAGTGGTAAAGTGTCTAGTTGTCTCCAAATGCCTGCAGTGCCATCAGCACATATTATGTAGCCATATAATTTAATTGTTCACCACAAAAATATTAAGATGCTAGTGTGTCTAAATAGCGAATTACAACAAGAAATATGATGGTGTGTTTCATATGTTCATAGATTGCCTTCAATACTCTTCCTATCCTCATGAAATCTGGTAAACTACTTGAAACCATTCTTGTGACTCATACCTTCACCCACAGTGTGTTCATTGCAAATGTTTTGTTAACAATTTTCCCCAATTTAAAAGAAAATGTAATGTTAACATATTGTGCCATCCTAGATTAAGATACAAATCACACTGTCATACTTCCATGTCATAAATCAAACTCCAGGCACAATTGCGTGTTAAACATTTTGTGATCAATTATCAGCAGCATCTGGTCCATAAAGACAGTGGCAGCAGCAGCATCCCCAGAAAAAATGATTATTAAATTTGTGCTTGAAAATATCATTAATACAACAATCGTTCAATATTTTACCCAATTATTATGTAAATACAATTAAGTAAACGTTTTTAAAAAGACTTATTTTAAGTGTTGCTTAAGATTCTTGGCAGTAACAGAAAGGTCATATTCAATGAATATAAGAAAGTTCTACCAAGATGCATTTGTTTTTATCAATGCATGTAACTAACGCCATTGGACCTGTTCACTCTTGCAACATCCATTGTTATTTGAGTATATGTTTATCTATCCTTTTTCTCCTCAGGGTGAGTAAATTGTTTTCGTTTAGGATGAGCAATAAAATATTGTGTTTTACTTGTAATTAACATTACAAAAAAATATAACCAAATAATGAAAGAAATACTATTTTAAATATTTATCAGGATGGGTGATAGTGTTGAATATTAGTAAAAAAAATATTTTCCCCACTGCCATTCCATGAAAAATTAAAATAAAAAGTAAAGGTTGATCTACTTCAGATATTATTATTGTCAATTGATAGTTAATGAAAATAAACCATGATTGTTATGAAAAATAAAATGGTTGTGTGGTTGCTAAATAGAAGTGCTTTGCTTTATTTTCCTTGTTTATTTTTTGGTGGACGACTATGCTATAGGGCACCCTGCATAAAAATTTCATGGGCCTTCATAGTGAATCATATTCCTATGCAATTATTATGTTGATTCACAAGTGGGGCTGCAGATACAATGGAGAGGAACCGGTGAAATTTTCATTGTGTTACATCGAACATATAACTAACAACTTTAATAATTTAACTTTAATTTTTCTGATTTATGCAAATAAAAATATTAATGCAAAATTCCAGTCTTTTATCTATTTGTTCTATATATATACTAGTATATATTTTCTTTTTGCAGCGTATTCAAATGACATATAAAATACAGATGCAAATCTGACGATGATGAAGACAATTAAGTAATTAGATAAAAAAAATTAAAACAAGCCGGCTTTGGACATCGCCGAAGTATTGAAATAAAGTGTAACAATAACAATTTAAGTCTTAATAATAATAACAACAACAAAAGTATTAAATGACATGAATGGCGATAACATAAAATCAACTAATTTCATAAAAGTTTTTTGGTAGAGAAAATGTCATTTATACAGAATAGTAATTATAATAATTAAATAACTCCCCTCCTATTAAAACTTCATTTCATATCAAAAATAGTTATTACTGTTTCAAAACTTGACAACTACAAAACATTTTGAAATGACAACGAGAAATTCTGACATTTTAATAAAGCTGCCGCAAGTTATATAAAGCTAATGCAAAATGTAAATTATATAGATACGTTTTCATAGCAACCGAAAATCAAAACCGACGAATAATAATAATAATAAAAAAATCCATGGCATAGGGTTACTAACAATATCCTTGTTAGTGACAAATTATAAGATTTAAAACACAAAAATAATAGAAAAAATGATTGTTTAAAATATTGTGTTGGCTACTAACATATATATATTACAAGTGGCAATCCATGACAGAATTATATATTAACTCTGTCTAAAATGTCAAAATTCCAAAAAAATAATATAACATTTATTAAACTCTACATTCATAAATATATATATATATAAAATTAATGCAAAATATAACTTATATAAATAACATTGGTAAAGGTGTCCAACAGGTGATTCCAAATCTCCAAAACATTTTACAGCAATTTTGCAATAAATATTTTGCAGATTAGCTACGGGAATAAAAATACATATATAAATCATTTGAATTTTGCAGAGGAAGGGGTTGTTTTTACAAATAATGCTTCAGAACTTCAGGAAATGTCATGAAAGTTATAAAATGAATGTAGAATTAAAGATAAATGCTAAAAATGCATTGTTGAATGGATTTTCTGAAAGGAAAATAAAGATTCATAATTGTGAATTAGAAAAAATTAACAACTATAAATATTAAGCCAATAAACATCACATGATCATATAAGCTAATGAGTTTGGATCGAAAATATTAAGGTGTTTTCAATTTAAGACTCATTTTTGTAGTTAATTGGAGATAAAAGGTGGTTGCTGGAAGGTTGCATTAGATCCTAAGATCTAGGTGCAGTGCTCTCAGAACCAAGGCTCCTCACTGATGAAGGCCACAAGTCAGAAACTAGTCTGGGGATATTGGATGAGTAGGCACTAGATGGGGATTTTATGCACAAGCCTTCTGGCATCCATTGAGTACTCTAACTTGCTGTGTGAGGCAATACATATAGTGAGTTTTGCCTGATTCAACTATAAATATTCTTGGTTCGATTACTAATACAATTGGAATCATGATCAATGAAATAAATCATGGAATTGAACATGGATTGGAATGCTTTTCATAAAAATAAATATTAAATGGGAATATGTCTATATGCTTGAATAGGAAGATTTTTAATAGATATGTTTTATCATTTCTTACTTATGGATCTAGGATTCAAGTAATTAACAGAGGAGCCAACCAGAGCATTTAGACCATATTAAATGGAAATATACCTATATCTCTAATCAGGGGAATTTTTAATGGATATATTTTATCATTTCTTACTTATGGATCTGGCACTCAAATGATTAATAGAGGAGCCAAGTGAAAATTCAGATCATATTAAATACAAATACGTCTATATGTTTGAACAGGAAGATTTTTAATATTTGTTTTATCACTTCTTACTTTGGGATCCAAGAAAAGATGTTCAACAGAAGAGCAAAGCAGAGAATTCAGTCTGCACAGTAAAATATGGAGAAATGTATGCTGAAAGTAACAAGAAGAGAGCAAAATATTTGGGTGAAAGAACAAATAGGCATCACAGACATCATTGAATAAATTATTAAGACTTTTTTCAAATTAGAGCTGGACTGGAAATATTGATAGAAGAGATGATAGTAGAGAGTTAAAGACAAAAAATGAGACCAAATGTGAGATGGATAAAAGAAATAAAAAAATTTCTTGGTGTAGGATGGAAAAGAAAGGCTATAGATGACAAAAACTGGATTAAACTTGGAGGTACAATTGATATTGGTTGAAACTGATAATGATGGCATTCATATATTTATGTAACTGTTCATAATAGTCTATTTTTATGTATGTTTTGTTATGTGATACCAGTTACTCAAATATAAGGAATCCTATAACAATTATTTATTGAGAGCTATAATAAAAATATTAACTCTGCAGAGAATAATGGCATGACAATCTATTGCTTATCCCGTAAATTAAAAAAAATAAAATGATAATGGTAATATTAGCTCAAGCGATAGCTAAGATAAACACTCTGACAACTTTTAGAACTTCATTAAAAACTGTATACTCATGTCATTCGCAATCTACCCACAGATTCTAAATTTATTAATGGCAATGTTAAATGGATTGTTACAGGGCAAAAACTTCTCTAATGGAGGAACATGAAAATAAAAATTAATTCTTATCAAGAAAGTTGGTGGAAGATTTTGCAACTTTTGCAAAAAAAATAGCTACACTTCTCATCGGTCTATAACTATGACATCTTCCAATCCCCATGCCCACGTCTCTCTATCTATCGATAAACCTATAAATTTCTGTCTTTAATAATTAATCTTTCCCTCTTTCCCACTCCTTTTCAGACACCTCTTTTTTATTTCCCAGTAGTATGCAGTTTAATATATCTGTAATCTTTCTTGAGGCATTCTCTATACATGTCCACACCATTCCTAATGTGTTGCACTTGATGACAATAATAATCTGCAACCCATGTGTCTAACAATAATTAGATAACTATCAACTATATCATAATACTTCATATTTAAATATACGTGTGTGTGAATGTGCATGTTAAAAGGGGGGAAAATACAATTTAGAAGATGAATAAAAAAAGAAAAAGTGAGGAAAGAAAAAAAATCAAGATGTTGCTAAAAGATATTGATTTTTTAAAAAAAAAAAAACGAAATACAAAAAAAAAAAATACATCAGAAAAAAATAAAACCATTTTTTTTTTACAGTCCTACATTTCAAATTTTATTTACTTTTTTATTGAGTTAATAAAGATCTAAATGCTTGAGTAAACCACTAAGAAACCAACAGAAGTAAGTAGATTATAACTCTTACTCTAATACGTCAAGCATTTTTTTGATAATTTATGTAAACACGTGTTTCATGCATTATACAATTTTCACAGTCAGTTATTTGTTAAAGGATAAATATTTCCAGACTATCTTCTCCCGACCCTGTAGAATCTTTCTCATTTCTTCAAATAGCTTATTTCATTTGCTTATTTTCATCTTACCAACGTAAAATATTTTTCCAATATTTCTTTAATCGTAAATATAGATTGAAATCATTTTTCACTATATATATTCACGTAATCCTTCCAATATTTCAATACTGACAGCTTTATTCTTACACCTTATCCCCCCCCCTCATTTTCCAACCTCATCTGCAAAGATTTCGATCTCTTAAATTATTTCTATCAAAAAGATAAGCCTTTTTCAGAATTGCAAAACCAAAATAAATAAATGTTTTCATGTAGAATATTCTGAAAAATGTTTTAAAATATATAGACACTCTCTCTATCCTTTGTTCTTGTTCCTTGAATAAATATATTTACCTACACAAAATACTCATTTTCAGATTTCTAAAGCCATAGAAACGAGCCAACTTATTTTCAAAACATTAGAATATTCATAATTTTTATTAGCCATTTATTAGACTTGCGTGAAAGTGATGCGGTGGAAATTACACTACAGAAATATTATAACATTAGAATGTTTGAAGTTTCGAACAATTATAGTAAAAGACAGATACAGGAATAGTAAAATAAAAATTAGTACCTATCCAATATGTTAGATTTCGTCTTAAAAAGCAAAGATTATCTGAGCCAATGATATACATCTGATACAGCTGAAATTTTCAGTTGATAGAAGATGCTCTCAAGTATTTACTAAAACTATTTAAAAAGGTATTATTCAAATATATCTGGCAGGTTTGGTACAAGTATAAGTTAATCATAGGTAATATATTCATTTGTCATTTTTTAATCCTTTAGCATATTAGTAAAAGACGAAAATATCAAAGCCAATCACAACTACCACGTTTCACTATGACTTAATGCCCAATGATTTTATCTGACAAAGTCACTATTAATTAAAAGTATTTTTTCCTCAAACACATTTCTCAAATTCATAGGAAAAATCATCAGTGGAAAATTAGCCTGTAACTTTGATTTAATTCCAATGCCATTGCATAAATTGAGGGGGGAAACAATTAATGAAAAGCCAGGCACATATGGTGTGAGAAAAGTGATCTTTTGAAAGGAATATTAGTTGTTCTAGAATAGAAACAGATCATGACCAAAATATCCAATGATAAATATTTATTCAATGTAAAGTCGAATAGAGACTTTAGTTTCAGAAACAAAATAAGAAAAGACTGAATAGTTTGTGATATGAGAGACAAACTATTCAGCCACAGAAATCAATTACTATAAACCACAATCTCCATGCATCTAAATTCATATTAGACAAAAAAAAAAAATTAATAACAATAGAAAATTCAAAGCTTCAATATTTTCAATTAAAAGGTTACAGTCTCAGCTATTGAAGTCAATTTCTTGTGAATATTTTTTTTGCTACAGAAAGTTGATTAATTGTAGAGATGAATGCTATAAATACTTCAAAATAGTAACTTCCAAGCAATAACAGATGATAGACAGTTTAATTTGACCATAGAATACATGAAGTGAGTTTTACCTTTTCCAACAGGAACGCAAACCGTAACATGCAGAAGGCTAGACTTTGAAAATTCGGAGATATGTGCAAACAATCCCAAATGCTAATTTAAATAAATGTGGCAATGTAAATCCTAGTTCAAAGACGATTTGGTGTCCAAGGTCATTTATGAAATAAATGTTTCTCATATTCAGTATTATTAAATGTACAGCGGCTGTCTATGGATATAGTTATCTCAAGCAATTAGCTAGCTAGTGTTTGAGTAAAGAGAAAAAAAATTGGTTCACCAGAAAACAAATTACCTCAATGTACCAATAAATAATGAATGCCCTTTCTAACAAACCAAATTATTAATGTAGTAAGTTGGAAATGAAATATAACAATAAAAATACAGTGGACATTTATCTCGATTAAAAAAAGTCTTTGAGTAAGTCAAAGTGTATATTACGTCATGCATGAAAAAATTGAACATTATTATCTGCCATTCATTGATTATTAAAACTTCACCAAATGGGATAGATTAAAAAAAAATACTGAAATTTAAATGAACTGAGCCTGAGTTATATAAAAAATATTGCAATAATTTGCAGACTGATAGAATGCCAAAAAGTATCATAAGCATTTGTTTAATATATAGGGTATATGAGCACAGACTTTCACACCACCCACCACTCTCCACTCTATCTTATAACACTGATACATTTGAACACATATATGTTGAAAAGATAAATAATCACCAATATACGTATTTCATGCTAAACCAGCAATCATCAATTGGTCCAGATTACCATCTCTACACATATATGCTATAAGTGCTCAGATATATATTAAGATACCCAATCTTCATACTTTAATGGACAGGCTTCAATCTACTCCTCACTCCAACTCTTCAACCATCCATCCAGTTGAAAATCTGATGATGGAACGCTCAAAGGCCAACCTGAGGCCGAGATTCTTGTCACACCCATATTGACCTAAGGTCAATCTGTACCCTCAAGTACAGGATATAATCCATGTGAAAGTCTGTGCTCATATACCCTATATATTACATATATAGACACAAGTAAATAATAAGCCTATGTGTTTCAATTAAGCACTTGTTTAAGTGGATACAACAGGAAGTTCTTATAAGTCAATACACTTCACAAAATGTAGTAGTTGTAAAATTAGATTGAAATAATGGAAAGAATCCAATCTAGATTGGCATTATTATATTTAAAAGATGTATAAGAAAACATGGATTGAGAAACTAAATGTAAAATCCACTTGAAAAATATTGAATCTATTTAGGTTATTATTAGTAAAAATCAAATAATAAAATGTAATGGCTAAGTTGACAAAATAATATTGCATTTCCTAAAAATTATCTCCTATTACGTTATAAGAATTTCAGAAATTTCATAGATTTAGAAAAAAATCAAAAGAACAGTGAAGTATGTGCACTAAAAAAGACTTTAAAAAGCATATAGTAATATCTATCTTTTTTATTCGTATCTCTATGCGAATGGTGCGTAAACTATAGGTCATGATTCCTCAGAGGGATGTGAGAAAATTGTTGAAAGTCATTAAATTTTTAAGAAATTTGCTTAAGTTTTGAATGATATCTTTCACAGGATCACATCTCCAATACTAGCACATAATTGTTTATAAACAAAGTAATGCAAAACTCCATATAGTAGTGCCACCTGTGCTAAACAGAGTAATCAATGAATGCCAGAAGACTTGTGCATAAAATCCCTATCTAATGCCTACTCATCCAATATCCCCAGTCTAGGGATTTTATGCACAAGCCTTCTGGCATCCATTGATTACTCTGTTTAGCACAGGTGGCACTACTATATGGAGTTTTGCTTTGCTTTGTTTAATGATAAGGTTTTTTTAAAAAAAAAATTACAAGAAAATCACATAAAAATAAATTGTTTTTGTGTATATCATATTTTTTTTTAAGTATATGATTTGTTTCAAAAATGTCATTTCAAATTGTATGCACTTAATACTAAAATATTAGGAAATATAAATTTATATATAAAACAACACTGCTATCATTTTATTATGAATTTCCTTATGTATTCATATTTATAATTTAGGTATAATAAAAAAGAAATAATAGGTTGTTTCAAATTTTCAGTCAAGGATGAAGATCGCAAGCGTAAAAATGTTGTACACCACTGCTTTTTGTCACTTACTGTAAATTTTAATAACTAATAGATGCCAGATGAGTGCTATCCTATCCAATATCCCCAGGCCACTAGTGGTAAATGGCATAAAAGCATGAAAAAAAATTATGTTGCTGAACAGCAATGAAAATGCTAAAGTCATGTAATAGTCATGTGACTTTTATTGATTCCACACCATTAATCTGGTTATGCATGTACAGAATATACCAATACTCAACTGTCTTCATTGAAAATAGTCATATCATTGGTTTTTCAGATCATGTGACATTTGGGTATTCACTTGAAGCTAGGAAATGACTGGATAATCATATTCTGCACTAGAGTATTTTCACCAATCTAGGGAATGAATGGAACTGTTACATCACATTCTGCACTTTACAACTGCTCCAAATAGCATAGAGCATTACTCTTCATTAACTACATCAGAAAAGAAAACCAATTTTCTTTCACTCATCTAGAAAATGTTTTGGGAAACTTTAACATTACCTTCTGCACTAGTTTATTTTTCCTTTTTTAAAAAATGACTCAGAATCTTGGACAGACAAATACTTTTCATTAGTTATGATAGAAAGAGAAAATAACTAGTCTTCTAGATTTTCTGCAAAATGTTTCAACCTATTGGATAACAGTCATTGACCTTCTCTAATGTTTGTATGCTTTAATAACAATCATTGGCCTTCTCTATTGTTTAAAATGTTTCACCCTATTGGATTACAGTCATTGACCTTCTCTATTGCTCATATACTTTTAAAATGAACAATAAATACTTGTTTATATATTTATCAAAGGAGATGAATTGCTGTCATTACAAGGAGTTAAATATAATTAATTTCCTTGAAAGCAATAACTTAATAATTCTCACGATATTGCAGTGAGAACTAATAATGCTGATCCAAAATTATTTAAAATTACTGCATATTTTACAAACTGATGAAACATCAAAGAGAACTACATCTATCCTTTTAAAGAAATATAAGAAGTTCTTAAAAGTCAATATACTCTACACAAAATATTGTAAATATGAAAACAAAAATCAAAAATGAGAAAAAGTGGATAGTAGACTGTTAAAATATTACACAGTGAGAGGCCATATGACAAACAAAAGAATCTGCATGTGTGTGCATGTATAATTAAAGAATAAATTATTCTACTGTGAGCAATGAATAAATAACACAATACTTAGCATGAATCCAGAATAGAATAGTACTATAAAAATATTATTCATCATTAACCTATAAGAGAGTGGTTATTTTTTAATTACATGTGCATTAAGTTATGCTAATTCTGTGTTTACAGCTCTTAACTACAAGATCATAAAAAAGTGAGATTCTGTTTCAACCTTGTATAACTGATTTTCAGTTTAATAATTATGAATACCATATTTTAATTTAGCTGATATACTAACTTTATTCTAAATTTCCATTAATTTTGGCCAGAGGAAGCTTATATATATATATATCATAGGCTTAAAAACGGATGGATCCATAGAATCCAGTCTTTTCTAAATCCTTGGTAAACATAGTGTTATTCATTCTCTAGCATGAGAAACAGAGTAGTTTATTCTATAAATACAACATTTATATGACAATATTTAATGTGAGGAAGCAATGATTTATAATTATTTAATTAGAAAGCACTTAACTAAGAACAGCAGTTAATGAAAACCAACTGTCGCAGGCCAAGTGTTAATATAAAACTGGAAGGTTTGATTGCATTCAAAAGAAGGATATTACAGTTTATATATTATAACTATATAGTTGGTCCTATGAGCTACATATATATTCTATAATGTGTTTTTTTATTAGATTATGTTAAATAAATTTTCTTCTTGATATTAAATTATAAAGTTTTAGCTAAAAGTTTTCTACTATTGATTAAAATTTACTTAGCATATTTACATATAAATTACTTAAGAACTACAAATAAGATTACTTAATGTTTAATTAAAAATTCCCAACTTAATAATTTAGATCTAAATAAGAATTAGCTTAAAGCCTATTGTGTTTTAGGTATAGGCACTTAATAAAGTTGTTTTATTCTGAACAAAATATAATTATTTTATTTTATTAAGATCTTTGTTTGTTAATTTAAAATAAATGGTTTTAAAATAATAATTTATAAAATATTAGTTCTTGTAATAGTTATTTAAAGCCAGAGTCTAAAGATGTTGAGTTTAAATATGATTAATTAAGATAAATTCAATTTAAAAAGTTTTAATTTAATTTTTTAAATAGGTAAAAGATTAATTTTATGTCTTGTAGAATAATGGTTATATCTAATATGTGTGTAAATATTGGTGTGTGTGTTTGAATAAAAGGAACATTTTAAAAAAGAATTATTAACTATCTTATTTTTCCACTAACATTCCAAAAGATTTATTTGTTCTCAGTAGAATTAATCTTTCAACTTTCATTTTGATATTAAACCATTATTATTTATCAGAATATAATAAATTTGACCTCATTTGATAGATACTTTTGTTTAGAAATTAAATAAATTTTAAAAAATCACATTTGATTTTTGGAATTATTTAAAAAATTATATTTTAGTCAAAACAAAATGCTATCGCATCATCAAATTTCAAGGGAAGACAATTCAATTTGCAAATGGAATGGAAACTTCTTTGTTTGATGTTTGTTGAACTTTGGTTCAGCACTTGTTTTTGCACCTCTTGGAAGATTACAATATATATATATATACAACTTCTTTGATTGCATTTTAGCTCAGACAGTTTACTCTCTTCTTCAGCCAAGGTAATTAATTTTGATAGGCTGCTATCTTAATGAGATATGGCTGTAACTTTCTAATTAAACAACTAATAACAAATAACTCGAAGTATTGAATATTTTTATCTGAAACATCTACTATGCTGGAGTTGAGATAAAAACTAAAAAAAAAAAAAGGAATACGTAAATAATGCAATTTATACAGTTTTTTTTTTATTCTATTAAATTTAATACTTTATACTAAGTATTTTTAATTACTTATCATTATTAGTACATTTATTTAGGTAATTTCATCATAAGCAAACCTAACTATCTAGATATTTCAATATCAATGTAGTTAGGGTTGATAGGAAAAATAAAACAAAACTACCTAGGTAGAAAAATCGGGTTTCAAGATTAAATATAAAAATCCCAAAATTATTATAAATGCTAAAATTTGGAAAATAATCTACAAATAAAAAAACATGGAACATTTTGAGGATAATGATTGATTCAAAAAATGGGAGGGGGTATATATTTTATAAGCGACAATTGAGTAAAGAATAGAACATAAATAAGAATTTATGTTGAGCAACAAATATGCTGAATAATAAATAAAAAATTAAAAAAAGTAGTATAATGACAATGGAGAATCAGCATTATAAGTTGGAAGTAAAGAATGACAACAACAACAATAAAAAAGATAAAAATAAACAAAAAAGCATGATAATAACACAAATGTGCTTTAAAAGGTATATTGAAAGCTGTAGATAATAACATATAGCAATTTAAATGCAAGAGTAATAAGAGTAACAAATAAAAATATTAAAACCATTATCATTCTCTTAATACTCGCGAACCACCAGACATTAATGACGAATACGCACATATATATATACACACATATATATTCAGACAGAAAATAATTGAAATTAAAATGTATATATAAAAAGAAGTAATAAAAAAAACAATCTATACAGCAAAACAAAAATAAGGAAATACAATAAATTTGTAAAATTTTATTTAAAAAAATATATATTTTAGCTATTACATATGTTGTTTTTCCTCAAGACAAAAAAAAAAAAGCATATTGATTTTAAATGTCAAACTTCATTTCTATTTAAATGTTATTTGGATGTTGTTTACTTACTTTGATAGAAATCCACAAATAAAAATATGATAAAAGTTAATTATTCTGAGAATAATATTGCTAATTACTAATTTTTAATTTTACAACAAATTAAGCTACCACAGCAAGACTGTGAAATTTCCAATTTTTTTTTATTTATTTATAAATATGCAGAAACAAATATATAAAAGAATTTGCAGTTATATAAGGGGAAAAAAAACTAAAATATGCTTTTCTTCTTGAAAAAAAAAAAAGATTATAAATGTGAAAATACACATTATATATTTCATTGTTTATAACAAATCCCCCCCCCCAATCCAAATTTTAATCCTATAGTTAAAGTATTTTGGAAATTTTAGATATAATAAACACCTCCATACTTCCCCATTCTTTTTAAATACATATAAATAAAGATATAATAAAAGACAAATGACCCCCAAGATGCATTTCGTGCTGAACCAGCACTCATCAGTTGGCCCAGGTCACAATCTCTCATATACATCTTTATTATATGCAAAGTATTTATCTAGAGTAAATTGTTACATTTTCATTTACCATTGTCAAACTTCCTCTACTCACAACTTTGACGCCATCCATTTCAGATAAATACACTAATGATTATTACTAATCATTTTCGAAACTAGAGATTATCTCTAGCACAGATATAAACTTTAAACCTCAGTTAAAGATTAATATATCTGATTTTTTTTTTTAAAAAAAATTTACACAAACGAAGTTATTCACCTTTCTCTGTCCCGTATGTAATATCTTTATAGATATAATAAACATCTCCATACTTCCCCATTCTTTTTAAATACATGTAAATAAAGATATAATAAAAGACAAATAACCCTCAAGAAGCATTTCGTGCTGAACCAGCACTCATCAGTTGGCCCAGGTCACAATCTCTCATATACATCTTTATTATAAGCAAAGTATTTATCTAGAGTAAATTGTTACACTTTCATTTACCATTGGAAATCCTCAATATTTTGATAGTGCACTCCTATTCAATTTATCACTGAGCCAATTAAAATGAATCCTAAATGAGCAAAGTTAAATCATTTGTTAAAAACATCAAACTTTAACTAGCAATCATAGATACAATCAGATAACTGAAATACCACTCGTTTCATAGTGACCAAAATGTGTACAAAAAGCTGTGTATCATCTACATAATTATTCAACGTGTGCAATTAATTACGAGACAATGTAAAAAAATAACTACTAATGACCAAAGTAAAATCTATTAACATGAAGGGTGCTAAATAAATTATTCAATAAGATGGGAACTTTATTTTATTCAACATCTTATATCTTTTTTGTTCAAACTCTAAAGAAATATTACTTTTATTAAATAAGTACTCCATATTAATATTTTTATTAGTCATTCATTAGACTAGAGATTATCAATTTAATGAATAATATTTCTGTAGTGTAATTATTACTACACCACTCTCATGCAAGATAAGGATTGGTTTCTATCTGCTCTTGACATCTGCACTAACTGATGAGTGCTGGTTTAGCATGAAATATACATCTTGGGGATCATACATCACGTCTTTAGACATATGTTTATGATTACACCTCTCCACAAAGTGATAAAAGCAGATAAAAATCAGTCCTTACCTTGTATGAGTAGTGTAGTGAAAGTTTCACTACAGAAATCATCATCATCAACCATTATCAATCCACTGCAGGATGAAGGTCTCTCCAAGTTAAATCCATCTTCTCCGATCTTCAGCTTTTCTTCTCCACATCACCTCTGCACACTTTTTTATTTCATCCATCCATCTTACATGTGGTCTCTTTCTGGGTCTTTTACAATCTCTTGGAATCCAGTTTAAGATTTCAATTGTCAATCTATTATCATCTCTTCTAGCAATATGCCCAGCCCAACTCCACTTCAATCTTTTAATTTTTTAAGTGAGGTCAGTAATACCTGTTTGTTTTCTTACCCATACATTGCGTTTTAGATCTCTTCTTGTTACTCCCAACATGCAACTTTAGTCTAATGAATGACTAATAAAAAATATTAATATACTTCTATTAAGTGCTTTATATCAAAGTTGTGAGGATGGTAATTTTGACACTTAGCAATTAAACTAAAGTAATTGGTTATCTATATATATGTACATTCAGATAGAACAAATTAATATAAAAGCATTTAATAAATATAAACATTCCTAGTAATTTATATTATACAATACATCGAGATTAATATTCTAACTACTAGTTTATTAAGTAAATGAAATAATCTCAATCCAAAGCATGAGACAAAACTTTTTAGATAAAAGAACAATTTGACTTCTTTCTTTATCACAATTTATGTATAGAGGCTTATCTGAAGCACTTTGGAAAGAAAGTATGAATATTTTAAATTCAATCATATTACTTTTAAAGCTATATTTTAAATTACTTTATATTATTTTAATTGAAGTTTGTAAACATTGACAATACTGATTCAAATAAGGAAATATTAAAACATAAACATTCACAGCAATTAATATTATGTAATGAAATAATCTCTGTCTAATAAAATTGGAGAGATTTTTATATTATGCACCAACAGACAAAGCTTCTCTAAAAAGAGTACTAGTATTAAAAAATGAGGTATAAAAACTGATCAAGAAATCAAACATGGTTACTGTTTAAATCAATAAAGAAAGAAAAATTTATATAATGTTTAATTCTAGACCAAAATTATCAATCAAAAGTTATAAACACTGAACTGAACTGACAACACAGATTACATATTTCAATGGCTCCTCATGTTTATGTAATTTGGTTAACCACAAAATTTGAGTATAACAAAGATAACTTTTTGAGGCTGATTTTAATTTTTACATTATCAGCTATGCTACAGCATTTAATAAAAATTCCATACATCTATATAAATAAATAAATTCTACAATATCAAAACTGCACTTGGATAAATATTACCATTATTATCTTTTTTTCCCTCCATATGACACATAGATATACATGACTAATATATATATATTCTGTTAATGACATATTTAAAAAGGTTTAAAAGAGATTAGTAAAGACTATGGATATCGTAAAATGAGTAAAAAATTAAATTTGGATTCAGGACTTTTTACAATGGTTTAACAGTATATCAAAGATATTTGATATCAAGTGATAAACCTTAGATATTTCTACTAAGTGTAGACCTATGTCTTGCAACTATATAATATTTTTGCTTACAAAATTCTTAAGAAAATTTTTGAAGATTAGGTAACTCTAATGAAGAGGAGAAAGGATAAAATCAGAGAATAAATTTAGATACTTATAACAAGCGATCAATTAGTTGATTAGCGTAAAACTAAAAAAAGTAAGTGTATATATATTGAAACACATGCTGTTTCGTGTATATATTTTAAGAGTTATTTCCCCCTTCCACCTAAAGTGATTGATTGAAGGAAAACAGATGTATATGAAAGAAACCAACTTTTCTATAATCTTATAAAAAAAAAGCAAACTGTTTAAATTTAAGAGAAAATAATGATTAAGAATTGAAAAAAAAAAAAATCTTCATTATTGATTTTTATAATTTTTAAATCATGAAATAAATGCATATTTAAGCATTTAAAACTGGCATTTATTAAAATATTATATTTTTAATTTTTGAAATGGTGTTATTGTACAAAGTATAATAATCGCTTGAGGTAAACTTATCAAATTGGAAAACATGGCATAATCTACCTAATTCCTCATCTGTCCCGCTAAAACTAAACGATCCAATCATCAAGAAGAGAAAAGCACTCGGGCTTAAATGAAAGCTGTTTGACAAATCAGTTACAGTAGAGTCATGCTGGATTAATCCAGAGACTTGATCAGGGTATAAATAGTGGAGTTTGAAGTTCAAAAAAAAGTTCTATCTATGTGTTGCTTAGCTGTTTAGTGCAAAGTCATCTTTGGAATATTATATTTACAGCCACACAGCTTATCCCAGCTGAGAAATCTAGTTTTACTAAATGTGTGCCTACAGTTGTTGGACGTTGAAAAAAAAAGTATTAATATGGGAAGCATAAGGATGATAGGCTAAGTCAATAATAGCTTTCTCTCTATTTACAGCCATGAATCTCCAAACCATGCCTGGGTGAATATGCATGGAAATTAAATAATGTCATTCAGTTTAAATAAACCAACCCCTTTTTGAAATGCAATAGTAACCTGTAGTGGATGAACACACCGGATGAAAATGAAGACAACAATTTTATGAAATATTAAAAACTTATATGTTTATAATCAAAAACATCTTCCTTGAAATAAATCATAAATGATTATATTTTTATACGAAAATATGTTTTATTGGGGATAAATCATAAATACTTAGATGTCTATAATCAAAATGCATCTTTAATGAAATAAATCATAAATGATTATCTTTTTATATGCAAAGTACGTATGAATTAATGAACAAGTACTTATATTTGATCAGAAAAATATGTCTGCATTAAAATAAATCATAAATACTTATATGTTTGTATACAATATACATCTTTATTGGAATGAATCATATATATTTATATTTTAAAATAAAGAACTAATACTTACATCTGATCAGCAAAATACGTTTGCATTGAAATAAATCATAAATATTTATATGTTTGTATACAATATATGTCTTTATTGGGATGAATCGTACATACTTATATCTTTATATATAAAATACATCTGAATTAAAATGAAGAACAAATACTTATATCTGATCTGAAAAATATGTTTGCATTAAAGTAAATCGTAAATATGTATATGTTTGTATACAATATACATCTTTTTTGGAATAACTCATGAATACTTATATTTTAGACACACGTTATGTTTGTATTGAAATAAATCCCAAATACTTATATGTTTATAATCAAAACATCTTTGATGGAATAAATCATAAATGATTATATAAACAAAATACATCTGCATTAGTAGAAATCATATATGCCACATATATCACTCTGAATGAAATATAAACATTGTATAATTAAGATACGTCTATAGATGGTGGAATAATAAATGTTATGTACAAAGCACGGTTATACTGGCAAGGATTAGAAAGACTTAAGAAAATAATACACATCTTTAAAAGAAGGAATTACAAATGTTTATAAGAAAAATGCAGCTTAATTGTTTTCTTCAATTATAATTTGATTTTTTTATATTTAATTTGAAATAAAAGCATTGAGGATCCAGAAATGAATTAATTCAATCACCAGTCATACAAATTAATGACGGAATTAATTAATTTCTGAATGCCCAAAGTTTTATTTCCACTTAAATATAATACCCAAAATTGTGGTTGACTTTGGCTTTTTAATGCGCAATAAATAAAGCTGTTTATTATAAAATATTTTTATGCATATTTTTTCCAACTTTTTAGTATTTGGCTACTTTTTTGTAATTATTCTAATTCAATATTTGAAACAGAAATTATAAACAATGTCAGAGACTGCATAATATTTGAAAGAAAATTCATCATTTACAATATTGTTTTGTTTACAAAGAAAACTTTTTAAAAAATCAACTTTTACAATCAAAAGAAATTATGATTTGTTTTTATTTCTATTTTAATTTATCATATATTTAAAAAGAAATCAGCCACCATGAATAATGTCATTTTCAAGCTCTAGTGCTGACATCCTGATAACTTTTAAACTAGCACTTATTTACTCTGTGGCTGAGTACTGCTCTTGAGTCTTGTGCTGAAGTACACATTAATCTTGTGGATATTCAGATTCAACCAATCTCACTCAAATCAGCCCTCCCAAATCTCAGGCTAAAATAAATGCAGCCTTCATGGCTTGCTGGTAATCTTCAGAAGCCACCCCTACTGAATAGCAAGAGCATGTGGACACAGGATAGGAATAACTCCAATATAAATAATCACACTCTAGTAGCTGACCCTACTCTTTGAGTCCCTGATTTTTCCCTTCCAAGAAAACTTGATCGAAGATTAACAGAATCAGAACAGGCCAGAATAAATATTGTTATACACTGAACAAATGGGATTTTATAGACTCTGCAAACTATATGGAAAACCAAAAACTATGGTACATATTTACAAGGAATGTCCAATTTATACTGTTCCTGTTGGCCTCTTTGCTTTTCATAAGCTGGAAGAATTGGCTCTTGAGTGGTTAAGCACTGTTGGTGTTGAATTTTAATGTGCTGATACTATACACTAAAGAAATAAATATAGTTTTTAATGTAGGCTTTTTAAAAAAAAATAATATTGCCACCTAGTATGCATCATTGAATACTTACTGAACTGATATCAACACATTGAAATTCAGCTCACAAACATCATTAGACTGGACAAATGATTGAAAAATCCAGAAATATTCCATTGTTACATTGCATCATTATCGATTCCTAACAAATACAAATTTAAAAAAATCCATTTGATAGAATAAAAATTGATTACAAAAGTTGATTTCTATGTGAAATAAAAGCATTTAAAAATATATAGTAAGTGAATTGAATAAAAAAAATTAAAAAAAGGATAGTAAATAATGAAGAAAAGTCCATTATTAATAATAAGTAATAAAAAATGGAGCAAAAAATATTTTAAAATTAGTATATATGAAAAAAAATGGTAAAAGTTAATGGTATGAAATGAAAAGTAGAGTACAGCAAAATGGAGATAATTATTTAATAGAAGAATGAGATCTGCATTTTTGAACAAGACATATATATAAAAAAACAAGGGAAATGCATCCCCCAATGTATGTTTACAAATCTGATAATATATATAAAGTAAATAAAAAAATACAATTTATTTTAAGAGCAGATGGCAAGAAAATAGTTAATAAAAGTTTCATAATTAAGTCGAGGAACAGAAGATGTGATAAAAAGAAATAAGTAAAACCAATCTATCTTATTCAACAAGTAAGGGAAATTCACAAGAGAGGGCTTATCACCAGGATATCATCAATCATCAGGAAAAAAAAGTACTGTCAAGTTTAGCAAATAAGAAAATGAAGAAATTACTTGTAAAAGTAATGTTGGTTTTCTTTTTCTTTATAAAAACATACACTGAAAATGTTATGTATAAACCTACATATATAAATAAAGTCACAAATAGTCAGTAGATTCACTCTCATGATAGCATGCTATCTCTTGGGTGAATACGGGAATGCATATATGATATCATAGATTATCTATCATAATATTTATATCTAATATGTTAGAAATGATAAAACATAATGTACTTGCAAAATAATTAGTTTTTATTAAATTAAAGAAAATTCATTTGGCATTAGCATAAAACTATTTAATAAAAATTATTGTACTTCATTTGAGGATACCTAACTATTAATAAAACAAGTTTATTAATATGCTTTTATTTATAATTGGATATCTTCTACTTTTATTTTTTAATCATTTTACATAATTTTTTTTTCATGTGTCATAGCATCGGCCGGGAAGCGAACCTGCTAACCCGGGACAACTGCTTGTAAGGCAGCTGTGCTGACCTCTCGACCACCAACATTTTACATAATTTTAAAGGCCTTTTTTTTATTTTTACAGCTAATTTATCACGAAAATTCAATTTACACAAATAAAACAAAACCTACATTTAATAAAATACTTTGTTAAAATAATTATCCAAATAATACATATACAACAATCCATGAAGATAATAAAGCCTGACTTCCACAACCATGATTTGTGGTTACTTTTGTAACTCAAATCTTTTTAAATGTTTCTAATAGAAGTTTACAAACTTAAATAGATATTAACTGTATTTGGGCTAGGGGAAATGTCTAGCTTAATAAAAGATTAGTAAAAGTTATTAATATATTCCATAAAATGATTTGTATCAAAGTAGTAAAGCAGAGAATTTGAAATCTGTCAATTAAACCACAGTAATTTGCTATCTATATGTACTGATTAAAAAATGGAAATATGTGTAAGAGATTATGATCTGGTCCAACTGATGAGTGCTGATTCAGCGCAAAATGCACATCTTGGTGATCATTTATCTTTTCCACATGTCTTTGATCACATAATGTGTGACGGAATAGAATTTTGAAATATAATTTAATATATATTATAAAAGTTAAGTTTAAAGTATCTCTAAATGTAATGTGTATATGAAATTTAATTGTAACATGTGTCAATTTGAAAAAGTGTATATTTCTATTGTATCTATGGTGTGCGAGGTTGGTCTTGCTTCTGGATAGGTATGATAGTATTGACTTAAAGGGGCAAGATGTACTGATTAAAAACAGATATCTTTGTCACATCTGACTTAGATTTATTTTCGTGTTTAAACTTAAATCTGATTATAATTTATGTAGTGTTTGTATTATACATTTAAGATAAATTATGAATTGAATTTTGAACTCAGGTTAATTAAAAATACCTAATAAAACTGCAATGTGTTAATAATTTTTATTAGTCACTCATTCAACTAGAGATTATCCAATAATGAATAATATTTCTGTAGTGTAATTTTCATTACACAATTCTCGTGTAAGGTAGGGACACATTTCAATCCACTTTTAACACCTGCTGGAAGGATATAATCATAAACATATGATCAAAAATGTGAAAAAGATCTATGATCCCTAAGGTGCACATTTTGTGCTGACCCTCAAATGTAAATAAGTGATAAAAAAACTAAAATATTATCTTCTTTTTTTAATGTATACTCTTTCACTTTTATTTATATTGCGTGCTCTTGGGTGTTGATAAACTGTGATATGAGGAAGTCTCTATTAAATGAAATTCTAACTTATAAAGGCTTATTAAAATAACATGTCAAGCTAATACATATTCATACTTAGTTCATCGATTATTATAGTAATATAATTTAGTAGAAATAATAATATAATAGCATTGAATGCTTCTTCATTAAACATACATATAAAAATTATTGATATAAAAATTTACTTGTTGTGAATATTTGCTCATAAACAATAATATGGAAATTGTTTATCTCTTCTACAACTTTAAATCTTAATTTAGCATGGCAGAATAATGCTTGAATACATATAAAACTTATTTAAACAATCTCTGCAATATTATAAGAGAGCAAAAATAATGTATGACTTCAGATGATCAACATTTCATATGCTTACACATGCATTGATGACACATTCATTGATTACGAAGGTTTGCACTTGGTAGCGCTATTGTATGGAAACTTTGATACTCTTAATGTGTAATTTATTAACCCTAGTAGCTGCAACAATACATTATTAAAAAAATGGTTAGTACTGTTGTGTTTACTGAATGATTTAAATATATAAACACAAACTCAAAAAATATGATTATATTATTTATTAATAAATCAAATGTACAATTGCATATCTGCCTTATATAATGCTACACTTTTGCAGTTAAACTGGTGGCTTAGTATAGCTTTACTTTCCATGCAACTATAAAAGGGATCGCAAGTGTCATTCGATAATAAACTTGAACATCATACTTTTGCTATAGTCTACGAGAACAAGGACTACATCATATTGAAGCTTCCATATCTCTCCAACATAAATACCATTATTATATTCAGTAATATAAATATCTGATTGTACATGCTTAGCAATTTATCACTTGCAGGTTTCTTGGTGGTTCTGCAGCATCACTTGGTGGCCACAGTACAAGTAACCAAACACTACCAAAGAAAATTTCCAATTTACTAAATAAATATAGTTTTTTTATGTAAATGAGGCAAATATTTCTATAGCGCTATGTTTATAAATTGTAATAAACTAAAGGTCAGCCTTTCAAGCTAACATACATGCGCTTTTTATGAATGTTAATACTAATAAATTAATACTTTCATTTCCAACACAAGATAAAGTCTTTGCGAAAGAATAAATGAATCCACTTATTCATTCAACCCAAATGCTTATTTGTGGGCAAATCTTAAGTACTGGATATGAAAGCTTGAGAATAAATCAATCACTTTAAATTACTGTTTACTATGTCTGAATGAATGACGTCCATGAAATGCCTCATTTACATATGTTTAGTTTTATTTAAGAGTGACATTTCGTAAATTCTAGATAATTTTGTGGACGTCATTCATTCAGACATAGTAAACAGTAATTTAAAGTGATTGGTTTATTCTCACGCTTTCATATCCAGTACTTAAGATTTGCTCATATATAAGCATTTTGGTTGAATGAATAAGTGGATTCATTTATTCTTTCGCAAAGACTTTATCCTGTGTTGGAAATTAAAGTATTCATTTATTAGTATTAACATTCGTAAAAAGCGCATGTACGTTAGCTTGAAAGGCTGATCTTTAGTTTATTACAATTTATAAACATAGTGCTATAGAAATAAATGCCTCATTTACATATGTTTAGTTTCATTTAAGAGTGACGTTTCATAAATTCTACATAATTTCGTGGATGTCATTCATTCAGACATAGTAAACAGTAATTTAAAGTGATTGGTTTATCCTCATGCTTTCATATCCAGTACTTAAGATTTGGCCATATATAAGCATTTGGGTTGAATGAATAAGTGGATTCATTTATTCTTTCGCAAAACCTTTATCTCGTGTTGGAAATGAAAGTATTCATTTATTAGTATTAACATACATAAAAAGCTCATGTACGTTAGCTTGAAAGGCTGATCTTTAGTTTATTATAGTTTTTTTATATTATATGGAAGATATAATCACAGTATCCATACCAACATTTTATTTAGTTATTAAAAAAACATGCACACAATCTAATAATTGTTTCATCAATTATAAAAAATATTAATTTTGATTGTAATAATTATTTCATCGGCCATAAAAAATATTAGTTTTGATTTTAACTAGTTTTTAGTTTAAATGATTAAAATCATCATTTTAGTGCTTTAAATAATCATCAGGTTTTAGATCATTATTTATTAATCTATTAAAATAATATAATTTAATTTCATTTCATTTCTTTTTTCATACAGGTAATCATATTTGAAATGTTAAAGAAAACATAAGTGTTTTACCCTCAAATTATTACCTTAATTTCTTAAAGCATAATTCAAATGTCTACATGGCAAAATATCATACTCTCAAATTCCTAAGTTCAACTCCCTCTATTTATTATAGTAAACATTCAATATAGTGAATGAATAAGTTAATTACATATTGCCTAAAAATTAGGTTACATCATAATATAAGTCTAATCCATCTCTCTTCTATTAATGTAAATGGATATGAAATGATCTGATAAGATGAAGGGTTAGATTAATGTAATGTCTACACAGGCATGACTACAATATCAAATCCACCAAGGGCTTTGAGGTATCATTGGGTTTTTTCAATGAAAATAGATTGTTGAAATGTTTGACGGGTGAGAAGATTGAAGCCTGTCCATTAAAATTTAAGGAATTGCTATCTTAATATAAGCTGAGTACTGATTGCATAAATATGTGTGTGTGCTGTTTCTGCATGAAATATGTATATTGGGGATCATTTATCTTTTTTAGATGTATGTGACTATGAGTATCGGTTGTTAGAGATGGAGTGGAGGATGAATATAGACTGCAAATACTAAGTTCAAATACATCTATTTACAATAGTAAATATTCAGCATACTGAATGAATATGTTAATTATTTAAATAACTGTAAACAAATAACAATAAATAAGACATTACTTTGACCTTAAATAAAATCATTTATCATTACCAAAACAATATTACTCTAATTACTCCCCTATATTATTAACATTACAAAATATTAAAACAAATACGAAAATAGAATTGAATCTGTGACCCTGAAATAAGAATAGCAAATTTTTATCGGGTCCAGTATATTTTTTTATCCTATCATCATCATCTTAAACCATTATCAATCCATCTGCAGGATGAAAACATCTTGTAGCTCCTTTTTTCCATATCCCATCATAAAATTTTCTTCATCCACCATCTCACATGTAATCTCTTTCTAGGCTTTTTAAAGGTCATGACATCTGCTGTTAAAAGTTCACCTTTATTTTTCGAACACATGACTAGAATTGATGGAGAAACTCCTGTGAAATAGAATACAAATTATCACCCACATCATCACTTTCTTTAGAAACCTTAATTCATTCTATGAACAAATTTTACTGACATTTTTATTGGCACATATATTATCATCCTATAATTCTAACAGGAAGAGATAATGACCTGGGCCAAATAATGAGCGTTGGTTCAGCAGGCAATGCATTTTGAGGGCCATTTGTATCTTTAATCACATGATTTGGAAAGAATTGTGATGATACAAAGGTTATATGTGTCTTTATAAATGATATTACACATAGTAAAGAGAAATGTGAATAAATCTATGAGTATATTCAATTAAAAAAAGCAGATATAAGAACCTTTAACTGAGGTTTAAAGTTTATATCTGAGCTAGAGACAATCTTTAATTTAATACATAATTAATGATAATCATTACTATATTTATTTAAAGTGAATGGTGTCAAAGTTGTGGGTGAAGTTTGACATTTGTACATCAAAATATAACAACTTAGTATTGATAAACACTGTACACACAATATAAATGACAGATGGTGATTGGAGGCAACTGATGAGTGCTGGTTCAGCACAAAATACATCTTGGTGGTCATTTGTCTTTTATTGTATCTTTATTCATACTATTTGAAAAGGCAGTGTGGAGGTTAAATATTTTAGTCATTTTCAAATATATTTGTAATTATTCCCATAAATACATTTAGTTTATCAAAATTACCCCAAATTTACAACTCAACCAGACAAGAAAATAAACTCCAAAACATTATGGATGGTTTCGCTGCTACAAGCAGACTTTTCAAGTGCCAAGAACTGTGCTCTCTGGTTGCTCCGATGTGCCATTATCCTTGACCAGAGAATACCTTCAGTCAATCAAAAGCTCTTGGACCTAATTCACGCTCTCAAAACCCAAGATACCAAACTAGCCCCACCTCCACTCCTCACAGACACTTGGGCAATCCTCCAACTCCCATCCTCTCAGCCTCTGTCATAGGACTCAATCATGAAGACATGCATTTCTGACGAGCCTGGACTACCCACCATTTTCCCTCTCCACTTCCCTTTCTCTTTTTACATGTATCATTCCCCTCTTACCATGTTGCTCCTGTAATTTCATTTATTTTACTGTATCTGTTGTTGTTTTTTATGAATAAACATTTCATCAATGAAAAAAAAAAAAAAAAAAGAACTAGAAAATAACAACATATTTAAACAAACATTACCCACAATTCCACTTACCTCCCATATTTAAACTAAATATTATCCACAATTTCACTTACCTCCCATCCACCTTAGTTGGATGGGAGATGAGTGAAATTGTGGGTAATGTTTAGTTTAAATGTTGTTTTGTAGCTCTTTACACCTGAGAAGTCGGCTTGTAGCAGTGAAATCATCGGTGCGTTTATTATTTTTATGACTTGTCTGGTTGAGTTGTAAATTTGGAATAATTTTGATTATTTATTTACTAGTTTAGCTTTTAATTTTTATATTTATATAAAAACTTACGACCATATGTATTCTCAAGGCCACATAATTAATAACGGTGATTTGCTTATGGATTTTTTTATTAAAATTATTAGATTTATAAATCTATATATTGTGTAATTTATAAATCTGCTATTATTTGTAGGAATAATTGGAAATAAGTCTTAAAAACGATTAATATAAATCAACCAATATTTTGATCATATTGCTATTAATCTTTTTAATAAAAAAAAAAGATTAATAACAATATGATCAAAATATTGGTTGATTTATATTATATAATATATAAATGTATTAATACATTGTACAGGCTTAACACCTGCATTTATATATGTAATATATGCAGGATTTGAACTCAGACTTTCACATGACCACACAACTCTCAGTGCCACCTTACATTGCTGACCCACCTGATCAAACACATGTATTTTGTGCTAAACCAGCACTCATCAGTTGATCCAGATTACATTTCCATATATATATAATCAGTACTCAGCTTTATATTAAGATAGCCAATCTTCATACTTTAAAGAGTAATGGGTATAAAGATTGACTATCTTAATATAAGGCTAAGTACTGATTGTATATATGTGTGGAAATGGTAATCTGGACCAACTGATGAGTGCTGGTTTAGCACGAAATGCGTATATTGGTGATTATTTATCTTTTCAACATGTATGTGATCAGGTGGGTCAGCAATATAAGATGGCATTGAGAGTTGTGGGTCGTGTGAAAGTCTGAGTTCAAATCCCGCACATATAGATGTATGTAAATCTGATTCTTAAATAAAGATTTGTAATAAAATTTAAAAAAAGATAATATGTGGATATACATTTTATGTAATGAAATTAATGGAACCAGTTAAATATATATAAATTTAATTACTTTAATACTTAGTTATATTAATCAACTTCCATTATAAAAATAATAATAGCATAAGTAAAAACTTAATGTTCAGGTATAAATATATTATTGATTGGACATACATTTTGGATTTTTGTAACTTGCATATTTCTCTCCATGGCACTGCCCAACAGTAGAGTGTCAGACGGTGGAGCGTAGGATCCTTCTTATGAACTCCAGAGTAAGAAAGTCAGTAGATTATTTATTTATTTTACTGGCATATTTTCAAAATCTTTATAATATCTCCGGGGATAAAATAAAGTAATAAAAAATGTTAACGACTTTTTTTTATTGCAAAACATAAATGTGAAAATTAGGCAAAAAAAAAAAAAAAATCCACATTTAAAAGGTTTAAAACGATTTTTTTTCCCTACGATTTGAAGGCAAATAACCTGGTTTCGGTAGTTAAGCGTCAAAATAGATAATTTGCTTTAAATATTATATAGCAAGAATATGCCGTACTTCGGCATATATCACAAAGAAAGAAAATGAGAATCAATACAAAAGTTGGATAAAAATTTAAATACTAAATGTAAAAATGTGAGTTACAAAAATCTATTATGGGAAAATATTTCAATAATAAACAAGCTTTTATTTTTTAAAAAAACTACGAAACTGAAAGTAGTATACGTTTTCCAGAAGGTTTGTGATGATATTTTATTTTTAAGTTGGACAATTTCTCAGCTAATATTAAATATTGAATATCTTTAGAAAAATTTACCTTTATTTAAATTTTCCAATTACATTTAACTGTTAGTAATAGCACACAAGTTAGTATATACATAATGTTTCAAATGGAATTATTTTCTTCTTCAGGCACTGACAGTACTAGCATAGGAATCGAACCTGGACCTAAATTCAATATTCAAAAATGTAAGATTCATGTTTGATTCGATGCTCGTATTGTGACTAGTCAGATCAGCAACATCTGAAGAAGAGGGAGGAATAATACCACTGGACAATGTTGTATATCAATCTGTGTGACATTACCAACAGGTTAATGTATTGGAAAATTTAAATAAAGCTAAACTTTTCTAAAGACCATTCTCTTCAGTTCAGAGTCTTTCCATAAATGCAGAAAAACACCAATAGTAGCATGCTTATATAAGTTATATTTTTTACCCATTACATCTATAAAAATAGTGTAAAATTTGTTGTTAGATGAACCAATAATACATATATACTGGCATTAAATTCATTTATGGTTGTTTTCCAACTACGGTTTTCCTCAACAAAATTTTATAATGTTTTTTTAATACTATGTCTGTCTATCATGTGGGCAAAAAGAAGCAAACAGTGATTATTGCCATTTCTTTGGTACCATAAGGTCAAATCTAATACTCTCCAAAACATCACTAAGCAAGATCAAGTGTGATTATGACAAAAAAATTATAAAAGCTACATTGTCACTATTAAGATTCATATGGCTAATGAGATGAAAAACAATATTTCAAAACAAAAAGCCTTATTCTGTTCAACAGTTCCATGAATATTGGAATAAACAATTTTTAGAGCCTTAAAGTACCTACAAAAAAAAAAAAAAAATTAAGAAGTAAAAGCTACTTTCTAATGTATGGGCTTCATATAATTTCTTTTATCATTTATTCTTTCCCTTAGTTTGTTCAATCTTATAAAATCTGGTATAACTTCATATTTTTCACAGTCCTTTAAAAATTTTATATTATTTTTCAAATTATTTGATTTCATTACCAATTTCCATCTTTTCTTGCCCATTTTTAATGTATCTCCATCTTCCAATCCTCTAGGATATTCCAAAAACATTTTAATATTATGTATATTTTCCATAATAATATATTGTAACGGGCATACATTATTTTTTTTTATTAAACATTAAATCAAAATATAAAGTTCGCAAATAAAACTTCTTTTTTTAAGAATTAAAAATTGAAAATAAAAAAAAATCATCTTAAACTCGTATATATATAAAATCGCACAGAAAAAAAAATTATTAAAATAAAACTTTATTAAAAATAGAAAAACTAAATCTTTCAACAAAAAGAGTTAGTGATAAAAATATATCTTTAAGTTTGGAAAACACATTAATTAATCAGAAAATGGAAATGATTGTTTTAATTAGTTAAATGTAAAATAGCCTTAGGCATTTAAAATGTATAAGCAAAGGTCAGATAGGAGAGAAAAACAATGGAATCGGACCTCAGCGAAAAGGCCATCACATCGTCGTGACGTAATGTCTACTGAATCTTAAAGTATACTATAAAAAGTGAAGGAAAAAAGAGCAGGAGAGATGTATGACAGTAGTGGTAATATGTGTTAGTGCGGAGTTGAAGGAGAAGGGATTGAAAAGACGCACTCTTCAATCCCTTCAGTTCTGCTAAGAAAGAAAGAGAAATGACCTATTGTTTTCTACATTGAGGACCAGCTAAAGTAAAAGACCTCTGGATGAATAAATAAAACGGCCAACAGAATATCAATCTCTTTAGGATGGTGTGGGAATTCACATTCAAATGGCAAGCAACGGATAAAAAGGAACATTTAAAATCATAAGAACTTTTTGAACTCTAAGCTTTAAATATATTTCTAAAACTCCAGTATACTAAACAAAAAGAACTTTAATTCTAAAACTCGTTCCGTATTTAAAATAATTGCAATAGAATCCTATCTGACCAACTTTATTTATTAACAAGTAATTGTAATTTGATGTATTTCTTTTGTAAAATCATTTCCATTTATTTTTTTTTGTTCTTTTAAGTTCTTATTATGATTTTTGTTTTCATTAAATTAAATTATATAAATGTTAAACTTAAGTCGGGCATGAATGGCTATATAGATTTGTAAAGTTATATTAGGGGAGGGTAATCTTAGGTTATTTGTTTCGTAGTTGAATTAGGTCAATGGATTGGATATATTGGTGTAATTAGTAGATGTAGTATGAGATTCACTATGGGCAGAATCGCTTTTCACGCCGCACACTTTCTTTTTGCCTATGGAATGCGATCATAAGTCGGCAAAATGACCACAGTCCTTTCCTATGGAGTTTTTTTTTATTGCTCTTATCGTCAGATAGATGTAGTATTCCCATCTGATGAAAGGCAATTTCTTCTCTTAACCTATTTGTGCTGTCGTAGTCGTATTACATCGAATACATCGATGTATCAGGTGGATTGAAGTTGGTTTGACTGCAAACTTTTGGCCTAAGGTTAAACAAGGATAGAATATTTTCTTTTCAAATGCAAATCTGTGTAGTCTATTCATACTCGACACTCTAAATAAAAATGAATTAAATTTAAGTTGGGTATAGACGCTTGCATGGATTCGTTATCGGTCAATTATGTTTTTGGTTTTCATATTTGATCAAAATATATAGACATTCGGTAAATAATGATACCTTACGGTATGTAAAATGTATTTATTCAGATGTCCTTTAAGTTATTGGTGTCTATGCGGCATCTTATGGTGAATGCTATTGGGTTTCTTATAAATTTCCCTCTGCAATTCCACCAATGATTTTATATTTTGATCGTTTATGTTTATTTTGAAATGTTTTTGACCATGTAATCTATGTAATCGATCTATACTCAACATTATAAAACAAACTTTTATAAATCCATCCATGCGAACTTATAATAGTATAAAAATTAAAATGTAAATTAAAATCTAAAATAAAAGTTAAAAATAATGTTAAATGTTAAAGTAAACATACTAAAATAATAATGTTAAATTTTATATATATATATGCATAAATAAATGTTTGTGTGTATAATTACTGGCTGTGGCTTATTTTATTCTTTTTTTATATATCTTAGATAGGAATTTAATATAAAATATAAATCTCTGCTGTTCCACTGAGCTAGTGACAATGGGCTAACGACCGGAATCAAAATATATAAAATAATTTTTTAAGCTTACGTATCTGCCTACTATATAAATTTTCTAGGTTCAAATGCCTAGTGGCGCCCTGTAGTGTAGATTACATTAAGTCCCTAATCATCTGGATCATTATAATATAATACAGTCAAATACTGCTTCTTTATAATCTTTATCTTCAGTGTTTTCATTTCTTATGGAAGTAATATCATTTTCTTATTCCTTTTCCTATGTATTGATTTCTACTTTAACATATACCATTTACAACTTTCTTAAACACTTTATTAATACTCTTTATTTATATCAACACTAATAATTTTGTCTGTCCTGCAGTCATCATCAGAGCTACAATATTCAAATATATAATTATATAATTAATATACTTATACACATATCCATATACATAATTAAACACACAAAATAAAATATACATTTTAACCTGACCATTATGAATAATTTCCCATTTCATTACTTTACTCTTAAATAATTCTATCAATATTTATTTTATATCACTTTAATTTTTTTTTAAAAAAAAAAATATTATTTATTATAATTATAAACTTTAACATTTATTCTAATATTTAATACATATTATTGTCATTTTACTTATATTATAAATCAACTTCTAATTTTTTCTTATTTTTATTAAATATTTTATAATAATCAATTAACTTTTCCCACATTACAAATTACTTTTTTACATTACAAAAATTACCTACCTCTTTACAATTCTATTTCTAAAACCCAACTGTCAACATTTTCAAAATTTGTACATTTGTTTAACACCTCCCTCTATTGTCATTTTCTTCAACTGTAATCTTTTAACTGTTTTCAAATTCAAACTATTATTAATAATAATTGCTTATAAAATTATTGACTTTACCCCAAAACCCCTATTAAGATTTGGTTTTATATTCTTAATCAATATTGCCTCTCTAATTTTACTATTCCTTCTATTATTAATCATTTTTATACTATCTTTCTCAAAACTATGACTGTTTCTAATGAATGCAAATAAATAGGTGATCTCTTATCATATTTATGTTGAATTAATCTTGCATACATTGAATTCTTTGTTTCTCCTATGTAATTAGTTTTTTATATTTTTACTTTTACATGACTTGCATTCAATTTTATATACTCCATTTATGCATTTTTCTATTTTTCTAACACTTATTATCTAATATATTAAGTATATCCTTCCATCTTTAATTTACTATCTATATATTTATATATATAAAGAGTATTGATAAAGTATTTAAAAAAGTTGTAAATGGTGTGATATGTTAAAGTAGAAATCAATACATAGGAAAAGGAAGAAAAAAATTATATTACTTCCATATGATTCATTGTATTAAAACCATTTTTAAATCTAGATTTTTCTTTTAGGGATAATTTGAATTCAAAGTTCACAGTAGATGAGTTGTAATTATCTTGAACAGGTCTACAATTTCTAATATTGTATCACCTTTCTTGAATATCAGTACTTCTACTGCATTCTCCATTTATTTCATTTATCTTCATTCTTTAGATATTTGACATATACTTTACCAACAATTTTTCTATTTCTTAATTACCTGCTTATTTAAGATGGTAATAATAATTTCATCATTTCCTAGAGTTTCCCCGTATTTATAGATTTAATAGCATATTTCAACTCTTCATCTGCAATAAATGGCAATTGAGAAGATGGAATGATAGTGATTACATTGATTTATTAATTTTTATTATTATACAATTTTTAATAAAACTCTTCCACACATAAACAGGCAAATGCATCACTAATTAAGTTAAATAGCTATGTCACTAAGAAAAAATATCCTTTCATTAAACTGTCTTATTTTTCTGCTAACATTCTGACAGATTTCTTTATTTTCACTAGATTTAAGCTTTCAACTTTCATTTTGATATTAAACCATTATTATTTATCAGAATATAATAAATTTGACCTCATTCGATAGATATTTTTGTTTAGAAATTAAAAAAAAATTTTAAAAAAATCACATTTGATTTTCAGAATTATTCTAAAAATTATATTTTAATCAAAACAAAATGCTGTCACACCATCAAATTTCAAGTGGAGCTGATTTCATTTGCAAAATAAATGAAATCTTCTTTGTTTGATGTTTGTTTTAAAAATCTGAATGAATTATTTTTAATAACTAGTAAATCTATCAATTTATGCTTTAAAAGTTTACAATTTTTTCATAATTTTTCCAATATTGCTATATATTATAACAGTCAATTGAGTAACCTCATTTCTAGACAACTATGTATCCTGCAATGATAATCTCCATAGAAGCAATATTCAGAAGAAAATATTCTTTTATATTCAAAAATAAAACATTCCTGTAAAAAATAAATGTGTAATAATATTTATTTCTAATTTTTAATAATTATTACACAATTAGACAAATATAATCATAAAATTTCCAAAAATCAAGTTTTTAGAGCATCGTAATATTTTCTTGACCATAGTAATATTTTCTCAAAATAATCTTGCAAGGTTTGCGATCACAAAATATATAATGGGTACTCAACATCCCAAAGCTCAAGATGCTTTGATGGACTGCCTATTTCATTTTCCTGCCATCTTTTGAATTTTTTTTTATTTAAAATATTAGAAAATAAATATACTTGAATTTTAAAGCTGTAAAAAAGTTTTGCAAAATTTTCACCAGGAAAAGAAACATGCAAATTTAATTTCTAGATATCTCAAAGGAAGCTTGACCATCTGGATAAAAACACAAGTTAACTTTCTCAATGCAGTTGAAGCAAAATGGAATCTGACATTAATGAATAATTTTCTTCTATTATTGACTGAAAAACATGTTTTTTTTTTAAAAAAATCAATTAATAAACAAAAATGTTGTAACCAATTCATTATAAATATTCTATAGATCATCCTCTGAATTGATAAAAAAAACATGATCATTTTTTTAATTGACTAAAATTAAAACCTCAACTCCCAAGACTGACTGGCATCTGAATGCCTGATTTTAAAAAAAACACTTCAAAAAAAAAAAAGAAAACCAAGTTTTCATTTCAAATACTAATGTATACATTAGCTAAAATATATTAAATTCAATTAATTTTGGATTAAAATTCTTAGTAATATTATTTTGAGGCACCAAAAAAATATAATAACTATAAGTGCAATTTATTTTGCATTTAAAAAAAATGGTGTTTTTGTAAATTATGCAATTAATAATCAACTTTATATGATCAAAAGTTACTAAACATTAATTTAAAATATTATTCATTGGTTATATCAACAGTCTCTAAATATGTTTCTGATCCTACTCAAAATAATAACCGTTTTAGTGCAAACAAAAAAATATAAAGTATCAGTGTAATTTGTTTCTGACATATTCAAGATAATGATGGCTTTTATCACAAACATAAAAAATATAAAATATCGGTCAAATCTAAAAAAAATAATTAATCATTTACATTATTAAAACCACAGCAATCAACTGTAAATTACATCTCTTTATCTAATTTTTATTTAATTTTGATTGCAATTTATATAAAATAAATATCTTAATAAATTGTTACTTTAAAAAAATTAACATTGTTGCAAAAAAAAAAACTTAATTGGCTAGATATTGCAAGAATAAAGAACTTTGATAATAGAACATAAAGGGCCCCAAATATAAACTTTTAAATGTATATTGTGTTAAGTATTTTTTTCTCTATAAGCTTTATTTTAAGAATTCATGATTAAGGAAACAATATTCCCAGGCTACATAAGAAGCAAAATGGTAGACCATGAACTAAAACATTTTATACAGTAAATTTCCAGACAGGTTGGTAATTTTTTTTATTAATAACATACTAAGTAAAATGTTTATTCATTAATTAAACTTTTTTTCTACAATTTAGAGCTTTATTTTTTTATTCATATTTTATTATATATTTTGAATTTAAGATAACATTTTTTTTTTCATACTAACATTGTAATCGCTTATTTTTCATGTATAAGTTTTGATTTACGAATTAGTATTGGAGAACTAACTGAGCTCATTGTCCAAGTTACAGTGTACTTTTATTTCATCAAATAATGACTGAGATAAATTATTATGGTAACAGCACAAAAAATATTTTTCACTAGAAAGTTAAATAATGCTTTCAATGTAAAAATATGGATATTTTCAGGTGAATCAGTTTGGAAAATTCAGGGTCTCTTGACTGAGTGTAAAAATGGAGACACAAATGAGCAAAACTAAGCATAAAACTTTGAAAAATTAAAAAAAAATCCTAGTGAAAAATATATAGTAATTTTAAAGCCATTAGTAGCACTGTTTAAAACTATGTCTTGTTTTTTATCCTTAAAAAATTATAAATTTTCACAATTAAAAAAAAAAAGAGGGGGGATAGGGGTGGTGATTTAAAACATTTCTAAAACTGTATGATTTTATGAAAACAATTATGAAGCATAATTTGTTTTTATGTGAAGTAATTCACAGACAAAATGAGATTTTTCATAAAAAGACTGATAAAAAGCAGCCAGAAAAATATATTTTGTCTATTGATAATAGTGCTTAAAAAATTTTCCTGGGATAGAAATAAATCATGGGCAATTAGCCAAAACTCAGTAATCAGACAACAGGATTAGGCTTCCAGGAACAAATGCCAGGATCATTCACAAATAAGCTATTCGAAAGATAGATCATGAAAGATATTTAAACTTTTATTATTCCTGAAAATTATTATGCTCAATGTTGAAAGTATTTCAATTTGGATCTCCATCCACCATCATTGATTTACCAAATTTATCACATAACAACATGGTTTGGCTATTGACCCCAAAAATTGAAGATCCTAGTATGTCTTGCCCATGACTATGACATAAAATGTAAGTGTATTTTGTATTTTAACCATAGTGAAACAATATGTTAACGTTAAACTTTGTTTTAAATTGGGTGAAATGGCTATTGGAACAATTAAAATGATTCATACTGTGTGTGGCATTAAAGCTATGAGTTTCAAGAATGTTTTCAAATGGAATTCAGGATTCCATGATAGCAAGGAAAAACAATAAAAATGATTTACAAAGGTGCCAAACCCAGTATTATGTTTCCTGTTAAAACTCTTAATCCTGATACACTAGAACACTAAAATTTTTATGATGAATTGCTACATAACACATGATTTGGATATGGCATTGCAGATATTTTGATGAGAGTACGAGCTATTTTTTTACAGTATGTATACATCATTCTTTACAATAAATAAAATAACCACATGACCCATCTACTCTCCTCACTATCTCATAACACTGATACACTTGAACTCATATATGTTGAAAAGATAAATAATCACCAATATACGTATTTCATGCTAAACCAGCAATCATCAGTTGGTCCAGATTACCATCTCTACACATATATGCTATAAGTGCTCAGATATATATTAAGATAGCCAATCCCCATTCTTTAATGGACAGTTTTCAATCTACTCCACACTCCAACTGTTCAACCATCCATCCAATTGAAAATCTGATGATGGAATGCTCAAAGGCCACCCTAAGGCCGAGATTCTTGTCACATCCATGTTGACCTAAGGTCAATCTGACCCCTCATACACAGGACATAATCCATTTAATACAAGGGATGGGCAGACATTTCTACTATGTAATAAAATGAAACACACAGGCTTATTATATACCTGTGATTGCTGGTTTAGCATGAAATACGTATATTGGTGATAATTTATCTTTTCAACATATAGGTGTTCAAGTGTATCAGTGTTATGAGATAGTGTGGAGAATGGTGGGTCGTGTGAAAGTCTGTGCTCATATACCCTATATAATAAATAAAATATTAAATATTTACTGATTTTAACATTATATGTACAAAACACAGGATTTATTCTAAGATTTTATATTACTGGATAACATCAAAATAGTTTCATTGGATTAAAACCGAAGTGACATTAGCTTTAAATCTTTATATGTATTTGAGATGAGAGAGAGACTCAAATCTAACACTATGGAAAATTGTCAGGCGTTGTTAGCCAGAGGTCAACGCATCCGTCTTGCAAGTAAGTAGTTGGTTGCAGACGGTTGTGGGTTCGCGTCCCGGCCGATGCTATGACATATGAGAAAAAAAAATCTAACATTATGGAAATTTGCCCTGAGCATGAAGCTCAGCCATACGTGGGGGTTTTTTTTTTAAATAGAAAATGTAGTCTATATGTGTGTATTAAAATATATATATATTTCAATAGTTTGTCAATAAAGTACATGAAAAACTTAGGTTAATTCACCCGTGCGAGAACACAAAAAATAAAATCAATTTCTTGGTCATATTTTAAAATCTTTTTATATAAATATTCAAGCCTAAATAAATAAACTTATCTTTTGCAAACTTCTAATAATTGATTCCAAAACTTTACCTTATTTGTTTATTTAAATACGAGCTAACTTTATTAAATATTGGCATTATTTTGTTAAAATAAAAAATATTTTGCAATTCTTATAACTTATAGAAAATCAATTTTTCTTCTTTTTTACTCTGTAACCTTTATAATTTTTTTCTTCTACCTTATGCAAAATATCACGCTTCCATAATTCTTATTAACAGATTAAATCATCATAAACTGCGGATTTGCCAAGTTTTCATTTTAGCTTCAGATAATATATATATCATCACATTACTCCAGTTAAATACAGATAGTACAGAAATCAAATAAAGCAGAAAAAGTCTGCCTTTTAAAGACAATGAAATTTCCCAAATGATTTTACATGATAAAACTTAGTCAAAATATATATTTATATAATAAAATCTTTGATAAACATAATCTGATTCTAAATATAAAATTGTGATTTAATAAACGGAAAATTTATAATCTGATATTATTGAAAAGGAGAAAAAAATTATAGAATTTCCTAATGCTTTTGTACTTCTTTAAAGAAAAAAGACAAAACCTCAGATTTAAGATTTCTATCTCCAGTACTTGAAATTCAGTCAGATGGAAACAAAATATTTCAATGTTTATGCATGTATAGATAAAACAACATTGAATCGTGAATATTGAGATGACAGAATAATATTAATTAAATGATAATATTAAAGCTATACGTTGACAAAATGACGGGAACACTTATATTAAATAACAATACGTATATACATTTAGCTATGCTAATTTCATATTTACAATTATTATCTATTTGATTATTAAAATAAGGTTATAATAACGTGAAAGGCTTAAACCTTCAAAACCTGCACCTTAAACATGCTAACGTACAGCCAATCAGATGTAATAATAACTGTGCACGGACCTCTTAATTCTGAAACACAAGTCAAAACTATCAGAAGAATTGCCATAGTTTTTGTCTTGTTAGTATATTAAGATAACTTTGACTTTCCAACAATGTTAGCAAGGGTATGCCTGCAAACATCAAAAGCTTAGAGAATAACAGGGTCTATACTATTGCAGAGTCTTAATAAACATAGTGTTTTAATTCATGGATTGAGAGAATGTGGTTTGTTTCCCTTAGTTATATATATAAAAGACATATTTTGCGGGTTCATCAGTGTTAAAATATTTTAAATATTGATATACTGACGTTTCGACTTGGTATATATATATATACACCTGGGTCTCTTTTTACGCGGACTTATTTAACATGATTTTGAAGTTACGCAATTCATGTTTCACTGGAAGTCGAACACCGATAATGCGATATTACTTTAAATAATAAATTCCGTGCACTTACGTTATATTAAAAGTAATAGCACATTATTGGAATTCGACTTTCATCTTAGTAATTTCAATATTTTCAGTGCTTTATAATAGTAAGATTTTATGCAATAATAAAATTAAAATCATAATTTTCACATTTTATGTATACACACATTAAATTTTACAAGATTATAATGTAAATTTGTTCAAACATTGTGCATGTTAATTTTGCATTTTAAATCACATTCTGTTTTTGCTTTTTAAAAAAGAACGTAATCAATTATTAATCATTTAGTGTCCGCAAGTTTATTTTTAAAAGGTGAATAATAGCAGTGGGCACAATTAAAAATTAAAATCTGATTTTTAATTGTAATTAACAATTTAAAAATTACTTACGGCGACTTGAAATTAATGTGATGTAAAATGAAATTTGATTTTTAAACAGAATTGAAAATTAAAGGCAAAAATAAGAATTTAATTTTTAGTTGTTAGTTTTAATTAAATTTTTCCAAGCAGTGGTGAATAAATGTCTTTTTATTATCATAAGTCTAAGTTCATAAACAATTAATAAAATCATCGTCTCAAAGATTAATTACTAATTACGTTGTCAACAGAAAACCATTAACACAATATGAGAGTGAACTTGGCGCTAGCTGTATTTTTTCTTGTGAAGAATCTATTTTTTACCAGTTTGCAAACGAAACTGTTTATCAACAAAAAGCGATAATAATTAAAACGTATATAAAAAAATGGAAATTACTGTACTGTAAATTATGCATAAAAATATATTATTTTGAATAAAATTAAATATTATAGTTAAACAAAGTTTGTCTTGTATCAATTTTTTTCAAATTTGAAATTTTTTATTAGTCATATTTTATTTCCTTATTTTTTTTTTGCGCGAATTTTTGAAGAAAATTTTATGTTGGTGCTTTGCTTTTACGCGAGTTTTGAAAAATCACAGTCGGTATCCCCCCTTTTTCAATGTAAGTTACGTCTATTTTTGCACGATTTCATTTGCGTGTGTTTACTGAGGAGCCTATCTATCGCGTAAAACGAGATCCAGGTGTATTATATATATATATATTAAGCCTTACTAATTTAATGTTTACAATTATTAACTTCTTCCTGATTATTAAAATTAAGATTAATAAAGTTGAAATTCTGTCTCCATCATTGTATAATTGACTATTAGTTTAATAATGCCATATTTTCATCTGGCTAAAATATTAAGTTCATTCCCAATTTCCACCAGTGATGATAGCAAGGACAATCTTATACACATCAAAATCTTTAAGGATAAATGGTCCATTCTATTCTTGACTCTAGCTAAACACAGAATTATTTATTCATAATCTGAGGGAGAGAGATCGGTCTACTCTTCTTAGTTATATACAATATCTGTATCTCCCACTGTATCTCACTCAACTATAAAAGATAAAATGATGGAAAGTGCAGTTAACTCTGCTTTCAATTATATGTTATTAAAAAATGATTATTTATTAACTTTACTAATTAGCTTAGCTGTGAAACCACAGTGATCGCTATCTTTTTATATTGTGTTAACTTTTTAGTATGGGGTATCACCATATTGAATTTTTAAGGAATTGAGTTGAGACACAATTTTCACAACAACTTCAGTTTTAATAATATTAAAGCATAAAGCTTTACATTGATAAAAACTGAAGAAAAATACATAGCTGAGAAAAATAGTAATTACTATTAAAAATCAAAGAAAAAAAATTCAATATCCTAAAATATTACTACTTTATTCTTTATTCATAATTTCTAATTTATCATAACTAAGTTTTAAAATGACATTTTCATTGATAATTTCTTTGTATTTCTCACAAAATTCTGATTCAAAACATATATATTTCTTACCTGAAACAATCCATAGCTTCAGAACTTACATAAAAGAAGAAACATAAGAATTCATCATTTTTTCCTTGTATCCCAAAAGTTAAAAAATCTCAAGGCCTCTATAAGAAAAATGATTCTTCCTAATAAAAGATACAAAATAAATCCATTTCCAGAAGGTGAATATGCATTTTTAATCATAACAATTGGTATTCTTGTCCATCCAAACTAGAAATTGAAATCCATTATCTTTATCAATGATAAAATAAATATCATCTCTTCATTTTATATATTTTTTGCACATCAGTGTTGCTATCTTGTTATATTTATTGTCCCACAAATATAATTTATTTGCATATAGCTCTCTTGCTAGTTATAGACTCGAAAATAATGTGATACAAGATGTGGCAAAACTACTGATATCACAGCATGAGTACCAAGGCATAGGCAAGAATCTAAATTTGATTATTTGCCTGCATACAATCCCATGTGGTACACATACCCATTATGGTTATCACCAGAAACTCACCACTTGAAACCTCTCTTTATTGTTTTTAAGAGTTCATATTGTCACATAATACTATGGCCAGTAAATTTTGTGATTGCTTGATCAACTGCAACTTTTCTGTGCGTCTGATAATCAGCCTTAAAATTTATATTGCACTGCTCTATAATAACCTAATTTTATACATAGAATGAAAATCATTACTTGTTATACAAATACAGACATGCAAATATAAACACAAACACACTAACAAATACAGATGTGCTAATAAATAATTAAACCATTTGAGAATCATTATGTCTATAAAATAAGGTTGCCTCAAATGTTGATCAGAGTCCCAAAATTACATTGTACACAATTGGCTAATTTTATACATGCAGTTAAAATCGCTTTCATTTTACAAACACACTAATTATATTTATTAATGAAAATTACTTTCATCAAATAATACTTTTTTAAAAATCTAAAGTGGAATACTTATGTTAATTATGCATGTTTTGGGATGAAGGCCTTGAAATTGCAACATCTTTGATGCATGTTGAATCCACTTACAAATTAATTTTTTCTCCATCAAAAATGTATGCGTTGTTTTCTCCATTCAATCTGATAAATTGAGCAAAAACTAAACAAAAATAAAATAGAGTTATTTATAAAAAAAAATGAATAAAAAATCTAATTTTTATCCGATTTTAACAAAACATACATCATTTGAAAAGGGAAATAAAACAGGAGAGAATAGCAGTATTGGAACATACATAGTCCATTTAGTTTTCCCATGATTTTAAAATGAAAACAAAAAAGTTATGATTTCAAACGATGAATGTGGCAATTGTGCTAAACACTGTGATGCACTTAAACTTGTCTATAACCTTGTATTATGGTTTGTGATAGTTTGCAGCTCCTTTCCCCCACTGCTACAATTTTAATATATTAATTTTAAAAATCTAAACATTTCAGTAATATATAGACCTTTTTGTATGACTGGTAGTACCTGATTGTTATGATAAAGCTAAAAAGGAAGATATTAATTTCTAATTGGTTGAATGTTTTAGCCAGAGGCTAAATTACTGAATATTGCAGATTTTCAAAAAAAAAAAATTAATTTTAGTTTACAAATGAATGATTATGAGGCAATCTTTTTGTAAAAAGACTTATTTTTAAACTAAAACCTATTTCACTAATAGGAAATTGTCTTTGAAAACACTTTATTTTTAAAAAGACAACTCTTAGGATGTTCATTATGGCAACCGGAAGCAGTTTCTATTGGGTAAAATGAAATTGCTTTTATCAAAATGGTAAATAACATACACTTTAAAACTTTAGTAATAATTAATAATTTATTTATTTTCTATCTTTGACAATAACTAATCCTAAATATATCCTTTTGCAATAACATAAAATTCAAATATCTAATATTTCATTCTTCTAACTTTTTGAAAAGATAGGTAAAAACTTTGTTTAGATATTTGTTTTTATATGGAAAAAAAATTTAATGTTTAAAATTGGTATCACTTGAAAACTTACATTTTAACGTTAAAATATAAAAATTCATTATATAATAAGTAGAAAAAAGGTTTAATTTGAAATATAAAATATCAAATATGGAGGAGTATTTAATGAAAGATTTGCTAGATTCTATTCAAAAATTTGCTACATAGAATTTCCACTCAAAGAGTTTTGATATTTACCAGATTAGTCACGACAACATTCGTAAAAATTCAGAATGCAATTAATATACCACTCAGAAAAAAATGTAGCATTAATAATTATTAAACTAATAATCAATTATTCAAAATTGCAAATAGAATCTCTTTTTAATGACCTTTTATCTGACAAAAATTTTATAAGTCTGAAGATGGGAGGATCGCTCTTGTCAAGATTATTGTAATCTAATTAGCTAAATTATTTAGACATTGTTCTCAAATTAGCTGGACCTTAACTAGCTATCTCGAACTTTAAATTTCAATATCTAGAGTCCCAAAAAGAAACAGTTAGGACCAATATGACCAATACATGATCAAAAAACAAAGTTTAATGAGAAAAAAGACGAAAAAAAATGCAAAACTTCAGTAGACCAAATCATTACACAGATTAAGGCAAATGTACATTTTTTTAAGAATAGAAAAGTATTCCATCATGATCTTTGCAAGCAGAACATTTACACTGAGCTATAGTTTCCAAATCCATTCATTGACTTCTATGCAAACGCAGCAGAATAAAAGTTATAAATATCATAAACAAAAATTTGGGGAGGGAGAGAATAAATAATTAGTCAAATTGTATGTTTACACAAATAACCTTAAAACTCTTTTAACTCCTTTTGGTAATTGTCAAAATAAGTCTGTCAAACAGGTTCTATCTTCCTGAGTGTAAACATAATAATGGAAATAGGAGGTTCCTTTAGTTCAATCATTATTTTACATGTGTACATCATAGTTATACATTACATAAACATGGCTAAGCATGTTCAATCAGAAAAAATAACCATATTATGAGTAATATTTCACCAATACAGATCTAATTCTTGCCCACATAATTCAATCTACTGAACTTTATGCTCTGTAATTATGATTTCCACATTGATGTTTTCAGCTATCCATGATTCAGAAAAAAATATTAAATAATAACATTACAAATTAATAAAAACTCCAACATAATTTTTTTTAGTTCACAATGCAACCACTAGGTAGAGGGATCACAAACATATAAATGATGGAATCATTTAGAATAAAATAATTTAAATTTTCTAATTTATCTAAGTGATTAATGAAACAGAAGATTTGGGTTGGAAAAAATGTTATTTGATGCTCACTTTAACATTATGCTTCTATGATTATTTATAGTGACATTTTATTAATTTTTTTTGATACTGTTCTATTAGCTGGTGTCAGCCACTTGATGGCAGTGTTGCTATGCAAAAACACAGAAATATACATTACCAGGTCCACCCCATTATTTATGAAATAATAATAATAATCATACGGGTTAACGTAATTCATTTATTTCCTTAAAAAATTACAGTAATTTATAACAATTTTACATTAACATATGTTATTGCAAATAAAATAATAAAAAAATCAAATCAGATGTCACATGATCTAATTTAATGAAGCTCGTATTTACAAATGTTATATATAGAGTTTGCAAAATACACTCTTAACAAGCTTTGAGAATATCCTCAACCCCAGACCGGTTTATGCTTCTGGTGTCGTCAATGAGGTGCCAGGATATTCAGCATTAGATTAAAAATACTAGGACAAGCCCAGCACTTTATCTAATGTATAACTATTGAGTAGAAAATCTGAAATTGTCAGACATCCATATGTCTTCCAATCCAACTATCTAACTCAAATAGCCATATGGTACTGAACTAAGTTCAGATGCACCATATATTAATAGCTTTAGCAATATAAAATCGCCCAAGCCTTAATAGCAAAAAATAAAATGATAAAAAATCATGTCACTGATGACGCCAGAAGCAGAAACTGGTCTGGGGTTGAGGATATTCTCAAAGCTTGTTTAAGAGCTTGTTTTGCAAGCTCAATATATAACATTTGTAAATACGAGCTTTATTAAATTAGGTCATGTGACATCTGACTTGATTTTTTAGCATTTTATTTTTTGCCATTAAGGTTTTGGCAATTTTATATTGCTAAAGTTATTAAGATATGGTGTAGCTGAACTTAGTTCAGTCCCATATGGCTATTTGATTTTAGATAGTTAGATTGGAAGACATATGGATGTCTGACAATTTCAGATTTTCTACTAAATAAGTTATACATTAGATAAAGTGCTGGGCTTGCCCTAGTATTTTTAATCTAATGCTGAATATCCTGGTACCTCACTGATGATGCCAAAAGCAGAAACCGGTCTAGGGTTGAGGATATTCTCAAAGCTTGTTAAGAGTTTATTTTGCAAGCTCTATATACAACAGTTATTACAAATATTATGTTATAATATAATTCCCTGAAAGCCATCATTCCCCCTCCCTGCAAACTTTATAAAGTCTACTATCATTGCTTCAGAGTTAACTAACTATATCGTGGTGGAAGAAATGATAATGATTGATTACAGAACTATATTTTACTTTTTTTTGTAATTTTTGAAAAGGAAAATTATTTATTTATTACAATAGCCATCTTTGAAAGAAGATGTGTATGGATATTAATGGCACACCTATTGTTAATGATTAATAATTTCCAACTTGATTGGTTATTATTTTTTTAAGATTAATAAATGTATTCTTTTGACCATTTCATTGGGTCCCTGGATAGAACTACGAGAAATTTTACAGTCAGATATTTTATCCTACAGGTTAACGTAATTCATTGATTTCCTTAATCAATGACTGTAATTTATTCGATAACAATTTTACGATACAAAATTTAAACCTTTAATTACAAGTGCCTACAAATTTCATCTTAGTGCTGCAGTGTAGGGCAGATGGTATGCCTTTTCACATCCGCAGTAATTAAAACTTATAAATTGACATACATTATTGCAAATATTCTATTAAAATAGAATTAATTCCCCGTGTACACCAGCGCTTTTCACTGGCAAAAATCCCCCCTCCCCACAAACTTTACAAAGTCTACTATCATTGCTTGAGAGATAACTAACTACATCGTAGTGGAAGAAATGATAATGCTTGAATTACTGGACTGTATTTTACTTTTTTGGTCATTTTTGAAAAAGGAAAACTAATATTTATTTATTCTTTACAATAGTTACATTTGAAAAAAATATGTGACTAAGGTATGTATATTAATGGCACACCAATTAATAATGATTAATAATTTCCAACTCGATTGGTAATTGTTTTTTTTTTTTTGGAAGATTAATAAAAAATGTATTCATTTTTACAATTTCTTATTGTCTCTATATAACTACAAGAAATTTTACAGTTCAACATTTTAATTCTCATAGGTGTTCTAACAAACCATGACTTTTTCCATGAAAACAGTGAAATTGTGGTTTCCCATAACCTTTTGTAATTATTTACACCTTATATGTTGTGTTGGAAAGTGAGGTAATGGGCTTATAATTATTACTTTTTAATAGTATGTTAGTTAAGTTGTGCCGTAATTACTTTTAAATGCATATTGCAAGAGTTCTGCAAACTTTAAATCCACCCACCCTGAAATGGTACGGTAGCAAAGTGTTAACATTGGCAAAAGATAGGATTGTATGCACTCGCACAAACTGCACAAGACAAAGCAAGCCATTAGTTACAAAAAAAAAAGTTGTCTATTTGTTTGAGTTTTGTGCGGTGGCCGCGTAAATGGCATATTTATGTGTTTTTGCATATAAATAACGGCATCAAGTGGCTGACACTAGCTAATAGAACAATACTTTTTTAAAAGGGCAGAATCATAAATTAATAAATAAATTCATTTATTCAAAAAAAAAAAGGATGCAAAGGCCAATGGTAAAGTGAAAGCAATTTAATCCAGTGTCCACATGTTTGATGGATTTAGTTCTTTGTAATCCATTTTCAAGTTCATTTGAGAAATTATTTTGAGATCTTTAGGAATAACAAAAAAGTTGATTTTTTATGTAGTTTATTAAAGATTTCTGATTACGTTTATGCCATAATTATATAATACTTATTAAAAAAACAAAAGTATAGATGATTGAACTTTTATTTTATAACATGTTTTATTTTTAAAAATAGTTAACAGTGACCATGTCTTGTGAAACTGATCACTAATATCTTTACTGATACTGTGGTAAAGTCTTTTAAGATATTTCTAAAAATTATAAATGCAATTTTAATTAGTTTGGTGGACCTTTCCACCTTTGAATACAACCTAGTGAATATTCCATTAAACATTTCTTCATATTGCAATCTTTTATTTTTACAATTAAACCTTTTTTCGGTTGCTTTACAATAGCGTGTTGAAACTGCCGGAGAGCGGGCTCGGTTTGTAAACAAAGATAAATATAATGTTGCCGAGGCCGGGTTTCTTTTCTTCTTTTTTTTTTTGTTGGTTTTGGTTTTTTTATTTTTTTTTTTTGTTTATCACATTTATAAAAGTAATATCAAATCAATTTTTTTGTTTAAACACGACCAAAACAACAAAAAAAAATAAACAAATGCATAAACAAAAAAATTACAAATAAATGAATTTACAAAAAAAAAGTACTTCATTTTTTTGGCTTTTGATTCTTTTTTTCATTATTTATATTTTCAAAGGGGACGGGGTTTTTTTTTTTTTTTTTACCGTCTACGTATTTTTTTGTTGTTTTTTTTTTTTTTTTTGGTTGTTGTTGTTGTTTATCACATTTAAAATAAAAGTACGGCGGCTATCAAATCTATTTTGGCTACTCCAAACAACAAAAAAAACCAAAACCAAAAAAAAAAAAACGGATCGATTAAAACCAATGATTTTTTTTAAAAAGTAGTTAACCGATTTTTTGTTTGTTTTGATTTAATTCCCATTAAACCCTTTTCTATTTTCGGTTCGGTATTGTATGACAAACAAAAAATCAGCCGATTCAACTACTTCTTCTTCTTTTCTTTTTTTCGGTTTGTTTTGTTTTCATTTTGATAAATAAATCTATTGTCCATTTAACGGTAACATTTACAAGCCAAAGTCCAACTTTGGGAGAGGGAGGGAAGGGTGTTTGCAATTGCTAACAGAATGGAACACCAACAACTCCAAGATAGACCAAGTTTTGATGGTAATTCCCCCTTAAAAAACATCAATCTATACGGCAATTAAAAGCAATTTTTTGGGCTCTTCAGGCAAAAAAAAAATAAAATAAAAAACACAGCAGGCATGCAGCTTCAAGGTGTTTTGTTTGATAAACCACCACTGGTTCCAGCAGTCAGAGAAGAATCCTTGTTCTTTCTTTGACATTCGGCAAAACAAGTTGTCCTATTTTTTCAGCTATTCGATTAATCAGCTCGCAGTTGTTGTCGCATGAAACGTGACTTAGAGCGTGATTTGATGGGAAGTGCGCTTTTAACTACACTTGGCCCATTTTTTCAGCAGGAAATGGGGGCTAGGGAAGCATGAGACTCTGCTGATAATTGTTAGTAGACCTTCCTAAAACATGCGAGATAGAGGGGGAGGTGGTCTTAATGAATATTAAAATAGTTTCGACAATCGTAATTCTAGCCACCCTCAGGCAATACTGTAAACAAAAGTGAAATATGATCGCTAGTCTGAAATGCTTAGCCCGAATCTGAGCTGTAAGCTGACACAATAGCTTCTGCGGCAAGATTGGTTAAATGTTCACGTTTCTGTGCATTAGCATAGAAATAATACACAGTCAGGCGGTACCCTCCCCCATATCAACGGACTATTTCTAGGCTTACACATTAGAAATAGAATGTTCGATAGCGGCGGAGGCGGCCACCTAAACAGCATATTTCTGTTCGCTAGCATACAAATAATGCCCTCCGGCAGTTTCAACATGCTATTGTAAAACAACCCTTTTTTCTATATCTTATATTAAAACAATTATTTTATATCTTGTAGATTTACATTTTCAAGTGATTATAATTAAAAAAATTAACATTTGATATTTAAAAAATATGAAAATATCTAAACAAAGCCATTGGACATAATTTACCTATATAAAAAGGTAGAAGAATGAAATATTAGAACTTTGTATTATTAAAAAAAATGATATATTTAAGATTAGTCATTATAAAACAACGAAAAAACTTCTAAAGGTTAATGAATTATTTATTATTATTAAAATTTTAAAGAATATTTTATTTAACATTTCCACAAAAGTGATTTTTTTTAATCCTGTAGAAGCTGATTCTGATTCCCATAACAAACTTTCTAAGAGTTGTCTTTTTAAAAATAAAATATTTTCAAAGACAATTACCTATTACTGATGCAGTTTTTGGTCTAACAGTAAGTCTTTTACAAAAACATTATATCTAATCATTAATTTGTAAACCAGTTACTGAAAACCACATTTTTTCTTTACAAATCTGCACTATTTGATTATTTAAACATAAGATTAAACAATTTAAAGCACTCAGCCAATCACAAATTCTCATATCTAAGCCACTTTCTTCATAGCTTTGTCAAAACAATAGGATAGTGTGAATCACAGAAAAACATCCATATAATGCTGACACCTTCAGATATTTTTAAAATTAAGGTGTTAAAATTGTAAACAATAAAGAAAAACAGCTGCAAACCATTGCATATTGTAATATAAGTTAATAGATGTTTTAAAACAATATAGACAAGAAAGCAATAACAGTGCTATTGTAATATCTAAAACTTCAAAAATCAGAGTGGAATTACAACTCAGTTACTTAACTAGAGCGTAATTTTAAAGATATATCAGGTCTTCACGTTTATTCATTCCTATTTTAAAAATAAATTTCAGCCAACAAAGATTTCAGTGAATTTTCTGGAGATACTTGTGCGACTGTTTTTGCATTCATTGTCAAATTTTGAAAGTTCATTCATTCTCATTACATACTCTATTTATTATTATAATAAAATAAAATTAAAAGCATAAGAAGCGCTTGAAAGAGAAGCTATAAAGAGTGCAAAATATGAAAAGCTTAGCACTATCAAGGTGGGTTGCATCATATTCATAGCAATACTGAACTGTGCAGAACAGAGATAATGGGATATGCAAAATACATGCAAATTATTTAGATAGCCCAGTGTTTGGAGATATTGAAGGAGGCGTCATGTCTACTGATAGAGTTATTGTTACCAGTAATAAAAGACACCTCCCTAATTTTCCACTTGTTGTTTTTCTCTATGCAAACTTTATTTTTTCAATATCTAAAAAGTTGAAATATGATTAATGTCTTTTTTTTGTAATGTCATATTTCTAATAAATCAAACCAATTTATTGAATTCTAATATAGAATGTTTAGATCTAAAATGAAATGTTGGATGGCTACAAAAATTGCCACTAGCAGAACAAGACATGTAAAACTGTCTAAGAGTTAATTATATGTTCAGTTATATCTTAAAAAACTTATAATTTTACAATACTTTTCCATTTTAACATAAAAAAGAAGGAAATAAAGACACTTGACTATTAGCTATTTCTACTTTCAATTCGAATGAAAGAAAGAAAAAGTGAAGTGTTTATTCCTTAAAGAATTTTACTTTTTTAACTTCTTTTAATTCAATCTGATAAAATTTCAAAAGGAAAGACAATAAGACAAAAAAAAATACAATATAAACTTTAAAAAAAAAAAAGAAAACTACAAATTAAAACAGGCAAAACTCTCCATACAGTAGTGCCACTCAGTGCACTAGTTTCTAGACTGGGAATATTGGCTGAGTAGGCACTAGATAGAGATTTTATGTACATGCCTTCTGGCATCCATTGATCACTCTGGCTTGCACTGAGTGGCACTACTGTGTGGAGTTTTGCCTGTTTTAATAACTGTTACGAGCAAGCATAAGAAATGGTGATCATGTGATGTTTAGTGGTATAAACTATAAATTACAATTTATCTATTTTTAGTTAATTATTTTTTTTGACTTCTTAATTTTTGTTCTTTTAATATGATCACATTATAGATAATTATTCATACTATACAAACATGGTAAAACGTATGTCAAAACCTCATACTTTATATATTTGTTGTTGTCCATGAAATTTGATATCTTCATTTGATATTTTTTTGTTAGTATTCTCCTTTCATTACTCCATATACCAAAAATATATTGGTTTACATTAAAGAAAAATTATGGTAAACTCAGTTCCTTTGATAAGACTTGAAACAAAGGATAAAAATACAGAGAAATAATGCATACCTAATCCACATAAAGAATTCACATAGCAATGAGCTTCAAATTTATTTCAAAGAATAAAACTTTCACTTGATTGTCCTTCAAAAATATATGAACCCATTATTTCATGTGTTTCATAAGTAAATAGTGATATAATATTCAAGCAATCCTTTCTATATATATATATATATATCTTCTGTTTTGAAATATTAATAATGGACTATTGTTAGTGCTTCCAGATAGTTAATAAACCACTAAACACCACATGATCACTATCTCATAATAGCACATAATTGTTATTAAACAATTCAAAACAAAGCAAAACTCTCCATACAGTAGTGCCATCTTGTGCTAACAAGAGCAATCAATGGATTCCAGAAGGCTTGTGCATAAAATCCCTATCTAGTGCCTACTCATCCAATATCCCCAGACTAGTTTTTGGCTTGTGGCCTTCGTCAGTGAAAAGCCTTGGATCTGAGAGCACTGCACCTAGATCTTAGGATCTAATGCAACCCTCCAGCAGCCACCTTTTAACTCTACTTAACTACAAAACTATGAGAATGAAATTGAAAACACAATAATATTTTCCATCCAAGCTCAAAAGCTTATATAGTCATATGGATCTGAACTCAATTCAATACCCATACATTTTAGTTTCTTTGGCTCTTTAACAATATAGCCACCACTATCCTATTAGGCAGGATTGGTGTTAAACCACTAAACATCACATGATCACTATCTCATACTAGCACATAATTGTTATTAAACAATTCAAAACAAAGCAAAACTCTCCATACAGTAGTGCCATCTTGTGCTACCAAAATGTATGGGTGCTGCATTGAGTTCAGACCCATATGACTACATAAGCTTTTGAGCTTGGATTGAAAATATTATTGTCTTTTCAATTTCATTCTCATAGTTTTGTAGTTAAGTAGAGCTAAAAGGTGGCTGCTGGAGGGTTGCATTAGATCCTAAGATCTAGGTGCAGTGCTCTCAGATCCAAGGCTCCTCCTCACTGATGAAGGCCACAAGCCAGAAACTAGTCTGGGGATATTGGATGAGTAGGCACTAGATAGGGATTTTATGCACAAGCCTTCTGGCATCCATTGATTGCTCTTGTTAGCACAAGATGGCACTACTGTATGGAGAGTTTTGCTTTGTTTTGAGATAGTTAATAACATGAGTAATAAAAGACATGGCATACCCAGACAAATAATACCTTAAAAAAACTTGATATATTAGACATATCTCACAGAATCCAAAACATTATTAATCCTCTATTTATTGTTGCTCAATAATGATGAGTTCATATCATCTCTCAAAAAAACTTGCAGATTTCTCAATCCTCTATAAGTGAAACAAATGTTAATCTTAAGTATAATATATGCATGATTTTTTAAATGATGTTCAAATTGTACAAATCTAATTCAAATATTACAAGAGAGAGAATTTATCTCATTTTTAATCATAATAGACTCAAGCCTTGAATAACGCATGGTAAGCAAAAGAGTGGCTGAGATATATAAACAAGCTTGAAGAACAAGTGAATTTGTTTGTTCATTTAAATGTGTGCTTATCAGTGAATGCACATCAGTTTGTTAAAATAGTGTATGTGTGGACAATGATTTGCTCCTGAAGATATTAAAATATTATTTGTATATAATATTTTTTAGTATTTGGATATTTTGTAACAAATTTTTTGTATTCAAATTTATAAACTGATAATCAAAACAATGTCACAATAGTTTCAGTATTTAAAAAAAATTCACTTGCATTAATCATTTATTAAAATTTTGTTCTTTAAGTGTTTTAAAAAAGCAAATTATAGTTCAATGATCAAGAAAAATTATGACTTTATCCTTCTTTGTCTTTTCTTTCTATTTTAATCAACTATAAATGTCTTTTAGTGAATTACTCATAAAATTTGATAAAAGGGTATACCTACCACCACTTATTGTGCATTGCTGAAAACATACTAAACCAAAATGAATATGGTTTAAAATTCAGTCCCCAAACACTGTTAGACTAGACAAATGGCTTGACAACCATAAAATATTGCATTATCACATTACACTATTATCAAAACCTAATATGTACAAAATTTGAAGGAAATCCATTTGATAGAAATTTTTTTAATATATAGGGTATATGAGCACAGATTTTCACACGACCCACCACTCTCCACTCTATCTCATAACACTGATACACTTGAACACATATATGTCGAAAAGATAAATAATCACCAATATACATATTTCATGCTAAACCAGCAATCATCAGTTGGTCTAGAATATCATCTCCACACATATATACTATAAGTGCTCAGATATATATTAAGATAGCCAATCCCCACACTTTAATGGACAGGCCTCAATCTACTCCACACTCCAACTCTTCAACCGTCCATCCAATTGAAAATCTGATGATGGAAAAATTGTTACAAAATTTTTCTCAAGCATTCCCACAATGAATAAAATAATTGTTGTAAGATCAGTATATATATATATACGGTAAATAAGAATATTTTTATATAGAACGATGGTGAATATTTATCAAAAAAATTGAGAAGATTTACAATATATGACATAATATAGTTTTGATCAGTATTTTGTTTTTACTGAAATTCATCCCATATATACATAAGTATATGTATTTAAATAATGATGTGCACAAATAAAAAGTATTAAGATATTTTATAAAGTCACTTATATGTGTGGTTGCCTAATTTTATAATTATAGCCAAGATATTTTGACTAGATAGGAGTAAATTGCTGACTCAATAACTGATTCTTCAGACACCGACAGTAAAAAATAGATACAAAATCACAGTCACCTAATTTAGCTATTGATTATTTCAACCAATAGAAAATTCAGGAGAGATTGCATTAAAAAGAAGGAAGAAGACTAATTTGGAATTATTTATTCACTGCCATGCTTTATCTTTTTTTCTATATTAGAAAGCTTTCCTCTTCCATCATGTTTATGCAGAACACCTTTTTTTTATAATTTTGAGTAATGAACCATGCCTCTTTTACTTTAAGTTTGCAATCATTGTCTCTCTTTGCCTATAATTATAATAGCACTTGGATCGCAGCTATGGCAATGTTCTCTTTCATGATTATGGAATATGGATCAATTAAATGCTTCAGACTTAATCTTAAATTTTCTATAGAGTAATGAGTCTTGGTTCATTCTCCTAATAGCATTCAAATCAGCAAAAAATTAATGTTCTCATCATACTGACCATGAATATGATGTGAAAGCATCAAATATATACTCGATATAATAAATATTATTTAAATTTTATACTTAAACTCTGTATAAGTATTTTTCCACATTAATATTTAGAATAGCAGAGTATGGAAATGTAATATATATATATATATATATATATATATATATATATATATATATATATATATATATGGCAAAATAAAGAAATAATAAATATTTTACAGGGTATATAGGGTTATTATTCTACCAAATTTATTGTATGGAAACAAATCATACACCTCCAATCATTATAGCATAAGCACAGGAGCAATTTCAGTTTAAAATGCGCTGTAAAATTCAGAAAATATCCCACACAAAACCATAATGTCAATTTGAAAGTCTTTTGGTTTTCCAGATATGTTTATTTTATTAAAGAGAAAGAATTTAACTTTTTTAACTTATGCTTTTTACTGATTTTTAAAATAGCTCAATGATGCTGTGTTGAGTACAGAGACAACTTTCAAACCCAAACACAAGATAGAGACTAAATTCGGAATTATATAGACCAATCTGAAGTGTCTGTTTGAGAGGATGTTACTCTGTTCATTTTTACATCCATTACTTTCTTACATACATTAACACTGGCAAAATCTTTTGATTTACAATGTGTTAATATTTAAATAAGCATTTATTTTTATAGCGCTATGTTTTATAAATTGTAATACATTAAAGATCAGCCTTTCCAAGCTATTGTGCATGCGCTTATTACGAGTGTTAATAATAAATGAATACTTTCATTCCCAACACAAGATATAGTATTTATAAAAGAATAAAATGAATCCACTTATTCTTTCCAACCCAAATGCTTATATATGGGCAAATCTTAAGTACTGGAAATGAAAGCGTGAGGATAGACCACTCACTTTAAATTACTGTTTACAATGTCTGAATGAATGACGTCGACGAAATTATCTAGAATTTACTAAACGTCACTCTCAAATGAAACTTAAACATATGTAAATAAGCATTTATTTTTATAGCGAGTGATGTTTAGTAAATTCTAGATAATTTTGTCGATGTCATTCATTCAGACATCGTAAACAGTAATTTAAAGTGAGTGGTCTATCCTCACGCTTTCATTTCCAGTACTTAAGATTTGCCCATATATAAGCATTTGGGTTGGAAAGAATAAGTGGATTCATTTTAGTCTTTCATAAATACTATATCTTGTGTTGGGAATGAAAGTATTCATTTACTATTAACACTCGTAAAAAGCACATACACAATAGCTTGAAAAGGCTGATCTTTAATGTATTACAATTTATAAAACATAGTGCTATAAAAATAAATGCTTATTTACATATGTTTAAGTTTCATTTGAGAGTGATGTTTAGTAAATTCTAGATAATTTTGATGATGTCATTCATTCAGACATTGTAAACAGTAATTTAAAGTGACTGGTCTATCCTCACACTTTCATTTCCAGTACTTAAGATTTGCCCATATATAAGCATTTGGGTTGGAAAGAATAAGTGGATTCATTTTATTCTTTCATAAATACTATATCTTGTGTTGGGAATGAAAGTATTCATTTATTATTAACACTCATAAAAAGCGCATGCACAATAGCTTGGAAAGGCTGATCTTTAATGTGTTAATATTATAAATTAATACAAATTATGTATCGTTCAAATTTATTTATTAAGAGCATAGATTGTATGAGATTAAAAAGAAAGGATTCCACTTTTTAACGTATGTGCCTTACTGATTTTTATAAAAGCTTAACAATGCTGTGTTGAGTAGAGAAGAAACTCTCAAACCCAAACACTAGATAGAGACTTTATAAAGATAATAAGAGCCATTTTATATTTAACCTAAATTCTGATTTATATAGATCAATCTTAAGCATCTTGATTTGAGAGAGTGACGATGTTATTCTGTTCACATATATTAACATTTGCAAAATCTTTCAATTTACTGGGTGTTAATATTATGAATTAATAAAAATTATCTAACATTCAAATTTATTTATTAAGCACATAGATCGTATGAAATTAAAGAGAAAGGATTTCATCTTTTTTACATATGTATCTTACTGATTTTTATAATACAGCAATGATGCTGTGTTAAGTACAGAAGAAACTCTCAAACCCAAACACAAGATAGTGACTTTATAAAGATAAGCGACCATCTTATCTTTAACCTAAATTCCAATTTATATAGGCCAATCTGAAGTGTCTTGGTTTGAGAAAGTGAAGACATTACTCTGTTCATGTTCACAGCCATTATTATCTTACATACATTAACATTTACCAAATCTTATGATTTACTATGTGTTAATATTACAAATTAATAACGTAAAGTTCCAATTTATTTATTAAGTACATAGATTGTATAAAATTAAAAAGGAAATATTTCACCTTTTTAACATATACAACTCACTGATTTTTATAATAGCTCAATGATACTTTGTTAACTACAGAGAAAACTCAAACCCAAACACCAGATAGACTTTATAAAGATAAGAGTGGTCATTTTATCTTTAATCTAAATTCTGACTTATATAGGCCAATCTGAAGCATCTTGGTTTGAGAGAGTGAAGATATTACTCTATTCACTTTTACATCCATTACTTTCTTGCATACATTAACATTTGACAAATCTTTCAATTTATTATATGTTACTATTATGAATTAATAGAAATTATATAACATTCAAATTTATTTATTAAGCACATAGATTGTTACATAATTTCTATCAGTTCATAATATTAACCAAATAGTAAATCAAAAGATTTCATGAATGTTAATGTAGGTAAGAAAATAATCGATGGTAAGGGGAAAAAATGAACATCTTCGCTCTCTCAAACCAAGGCATTTCATATTGGCCTACATAAATAAGAATTTAGGGTAAAGATAAGATGATCAATCTTATCTTTTTAAAGTCTCTATCTGGTGTTTGGGTTTGAGTGTCCTTTGTAGTTAACACAGCATCATTAAGCTATTACAAAAATCAGTAAGATGAATATGTTAAAAAGGTGAAATCTTTTCTCTTTAATTTTATACGATCTATGCACTTAATAAATAAACTTGAACATTACATAATTTCTATTAATTCATAATATTAACACATAGTAAATGTTAATGTATGTAAGAAAGTAAGGAATGTAAAAATGAACAGAGTAACATCTTCATTCTCTCAAACCAAAATGCTTCAGATTGGCCTATATAAATCAAAATTTTGATTATAGATATGACAGCAACTCTTATCTTTATAAAGTCACTATGTTGTGCTTGGGTTTGAGAGTTTCCTCTGTACTCAATACAGCATTATTGAGCTATTACAAAAATCAGTAAAATGCATATGTTAAAAAAGTAAAAAAAAATTCTCTTTAATTTCATACAATCTATATGCTTAGTAAATAAATTTGAATGTTAGATATGACTATATTTAATGTCCTATTATAATGAGACATCTTCATAGGAATGAAGATATAAAATGAATACAATAATCCAGTACTTCTTTAGAAAAGTATTTTTTCACAAACTTCAACATGATTTTCAGACAAGAGGAAAATCTGTTACATTATAGATATTATCACAAAGATACTCTAAAAAGATGTGATATTTTATGGCCTTCATTTGGTAGAATATAAGTAATAATACATTACAAATTTATTATTAAGTAAAATACTGACATTTTTCAGAAGGGAATAATTGCTGTAACAGTAGTCAAAACGCAATGTAAAAAATCAAACACACTACCAGAAGTAATCACAAGATATATACAGTGGGTCCAAGCAAAAAGATGACTGATTCCTCTCCAAGCTGCCTGCAGCACCATAACATAGCTATTTACCATATAAATTTTAAAGCTCTAGCATTTATGGATCATGAGTCATGCATGAAATAAGAGGGTGTTCCATACCTTTGGTAATGATCTTCAAATGCTTTTTCTGCTAGTATAAAATTTTGCAAACATTTGAAAACATCACCGCAATTCAAGGCTTCGCGTTTCAAATGTTTCCATAGCAGTTTTGCCCAATTTAAGATATAAATGTCAGAACATTACTCCATTGTGGGTTAAAGCATACTCTATCACATCTTGTGTTGTAACTGCAGGCATGTAAGACACTTAAAATTTTTGCGATGAAATGCTAAACTAGGTCGTTATGTAACAAATTCTTTCATTCAGAAATGGCACCACAGACAGCTTGGAGAGAGAACCAATCACCAGCCACCTTTTCATTGGGACACACTGTTTATATCGATCTACTTTAGTTTTATAGACTGTTTTGTATAATCATAACAAAATTACTTTTATTTTTCGTCTGGAATTGAAAGAATCATGTATACGTGTCTATTAACTATAGTAATGATGATACACATATACAAAAATATGCTTACAAAAATTATCTTCAAACCAACAATAAATTCAGTTTTTATTCTACTATTTTAGAAGCTTATTTTTAAAATCTTTCTTTTTATATTTATATATCAAAAACATAAGAAGATAAAAAATATAATAAGTCTTAAAACCTATATAGAAATGATGCTTTTCTTTTTTCTTTTCGCAAAATAAAACAAATTAAATAAAAGTAATAATGTTGATCTATAAAACTATTTTGATATGTTTGCCCTCAGGAGATTACAACATCTAATCGTAATATGGAAATTTTGACAAGGATGTTTGCTTCAAGAAAAAAATTAAAAAGTTAGATAACAAAAAAAATGGACATTTATAAGAATGAAAATGGATATATATATAAATACAACATTCTATCAAAATTTGGCTTAGAAAGCGGGTTAATAGTTAACCGATATAGAAGTAAAACCCCAAGATATTTGAAAAACAAATAAAAATATTTTAAATTAATGTAAATAGCGTGTTTTATTTATTTATTTTGGCTTACTATTCAAACAAGAGTTTTTTTAAAAAAAAAATGAAAATAAAAAATGAACGTAAACACAATAATATGCAAATATGCATATAGAAATGTCAATAACAACAAAAAAAAAGTTCTTTTAGAGAAAACAAAAAATATAAGAAAGTTAAAAACAATATGGAAGAAATAATACTAACTATAGATTAGTTTTTTTAAAAAAAATAAAAAAAATGCGATATACAAAATAAAAACATCCAAAAGAAATAATACATTTTCATAATCAACTAATACATAGCTAAGAGGCAAAAGAGTTTAAATATTTATAACTCAACAAAGATCAATTATCACTCTCCAGCACCTGACCAATAGTAATGTTGAAAACTTTAGTAACCAATAATAAGATGTATATTGAGAGATGAAAAATTTTAAATATTTTTATAGTAATCTGGATAGCTACCTAGAATGGCTGTAATCACAAAAAAAAAAAAACAACTATATAAGCCTCTCAATGTACACACGTTTGCCTTGTCCACTGAGTCACAACTGCAACAAGAAAATAAAATAAATAAACACTAAATTATATAAGTCTCTTTAGAATATGAAAAATAAAATCTAATTTCATCCAACTCATATAATTGTAGATGATGGGGTGTACTAATTATTATACAAGATCCCTCCAATCACAACTATAAATATATTGTAGCATTAAGTTTGAGAAGTTCATTACTGCTGTATTTTACTAACATAAATATTGTTTTTTTAATAATTAAGGTTTTTTTTTTTTTAATTTTACACCTTGTCAAAAATTGGAAATGATAAAAAAAATTCCCAGAAAATAATATTAACATTAAACTTGTATGTATTCCCCAGGGGATGATGTACAATTAGTTTTTAATTGTTATAAGAATACACATAGGTAAATTTCTTTTATTCAGCTTTAAAAAATTTAATCATTTAATTTATTTAAATTACATTAGCTTGCATCATCTATATAAAAGCAATTTCATGAATTTAAACAGAGTACTCATCTGCAATAAGTTATAACATTAGGATTTTTTACAGTAACAAATTCTCCTATGCTGTAGTGCCACCCAGTGTAAGTCTCAGTAATCAACAGATGTTAAGAAGGTTACTGCATAAAATCCTTATCTCGGGCCTACTTAATCCAATATGCCCAGTCTAATTTCTAGTTTGTGGTTTTCTGAGAGTACTACAATTGGATCTTAGGATCTAATGCAACTCAACGTCAATATAATAGTACCATCTATATGTAAATGGTACAATATATAGGTACAACAAAGAATAAATTAAAAACAAGGTTGAAACAACATTTAAATGAAAGAAATTCAAATGTTAATATACATATTAAAGAATTTGAACATATAAATTTTAAGATAAATGTTGGAAAAAGTAAAATTATATAAAGAGAGAATGATAAAAAAAAAATTGTATATAAATGAAAAAAACTTATTTTGAATAGAATGAATTATGTAAATGATACATTAAAATAAAAACAAATTACAATTATATGAAAAGGTATTGATTAAAGTAATAGGTTAAGAGTATAAAAAGGACAATAAAAAATTATTGGTATTTTTATATAAATGAAAAAAGTTTGGAGAATGAAGAAGGAAGTAATATGTATGTAAAAAGATGTATTGATAAGTGAAAGAGAAATGTTAGTTTTTAATGATTTTGTTTTGTAATAATAATGATGTAAATAAGTATTTTTAAAGATCTAAGAAAATGACTACAAGAAAAAATGATTGAAACATTGAGTGTTAAAGGTGTGAATATTACATAATGGGTATGTCAATGCTCTTAACAAGCTTTTCAGAATTTCCTATCTTCAGACTGGTTTCTAGCTCTGGCTTGTTAAGAGCTATTGGCATGCTTATTATATAGCATTTGTAATACAAGCTTATTAAATTAAGTCACATGATATATGACTTGATTTCCTTACAAAGATATGAATATGTATATATGTTGACTAAAAAAATAAAGTTTTTGAAAAGAAAATAACATTATACTTTATTATTTAAATAATACGTTGGTGGAGTGCAGTTTGAAAGTTATAATTGATTATTTGTTAGTCTGATTTCAGACCAAGCTATATTTATCTGTTTAATGAGGTTTATTCTCTGTGGTCAAGTTCTATATAACCATAATATACATAAAATAAGGATGGATTTCCATCTTTATGTTAAAAGGAGGTTGTTTTGATAACAGATTGATATTGTTGATTGTATTGATATTGTTTGAGTGCTAATTGCTTTTAATCAATTTACACACACACATATATATATATATTCAAATCAATATATATATATTGTAATGGAAATATGAACGATGATGGCATTTTTCTTATTTTTATTTATATATAATAATAAGTATTCTTAAATTCAAATCATCCACATTCCGTTACCGCAAGCAAAGAGATCATATAGACATAAACAATTTATATCCATACATGATCGAACCTGTGACAATACAAATATTGCCACAAGATTATTTTTCCCGATCAAATGTCTCTCGACTGCTGTAATTATTAAAAAATTACAGCGCTTGGTTAAATTATAAATTTAATGGGATTACTAATACTGCACAACTATCCTCACGTGTTACTTAGTACTCAAATGGAGTAATAATTATAACCAAACCCCCTCCAGGTATATTAAACTATTTGGAATGGCGAAGAAATGAGACGATACAGATAAAATAATTAATGAAAATTTTTACTAGAATAATAAAATAAAAAAAGAAATTACATGAGATATTTACACATAATAAAATCATTTAAATATAATGCTACAATTAAGTGTATAGATTAAATCCTATAAATGTCTGTAATCTATTAAAATAAATTATCCATTTACAGTCGTTCATTCCAAATATTATAAAGAGTCTAATTAATGTCTATCTCATTAATATCTGGAATTGCAATTGTTTTTACTATGAAGGGTATGTGTGCATGTGTTATATATTGGTATGTTATTTACTTTACCTGGGTTTTCTTCTCCAACGTGAATTAGTGTCCTGCTGACCGTCATGTGGAATTCCTCCACTTTTTTAGTAGAGACGGCCATTCTTAGGCTTTGATTTTGGTTTGTGGAATACTAGATATCAAGGGCATGGCAGGAACATCATCAGACAGGCACTACACCGGCAGTTGTTACATGGCGAAGTGACCGTACGAGCACAGTGGGTTTGAATCGACCAGCGACCGTGATGGCCCTTAGCCACACATCCTTGAAATTTCACTTGTGTTATAGATTAATTTCATATCCATACCGTTGGTCAGTATTCTACGTCAAGGTCCTTCACTCAGCTTTCCTTTCTTTTGCAAATTTAGAAAATTTTCATGTCTGCTTTCCACTACATTCTAAGCTCTCCTTTCTCTCAAGACCAGTGCTCTCCCCAAAGTCTTCACGTGAACTGTTCCTAGAATTAATTAACTAATGTCTTTTATGTTTTTCCAAATTCTTTCCTTATCTTGATCTCTTGCTTGGTTTTCTTTCACACTTTTTAACTTTACAATGCTTTCAACAACTTATACAAAATTACTTTTAATTTCATACAATTTTATAACATAATGTTTACATTCATTTATCAATTATTTTATTTTTTTTCCTAATACAATTATTTTCATTTTGACATGCAATAAACCTTGCTCTCTTTGTACATACATTTACATATGTATTTCATTTTGCTAAAATGTGTAATTTTAAGATCTTTATCTTCTGCTGTATTCTAAATTTTACTTATATTCTACTAAAACTCCCCAACTACCGCTTTTTAAATCATTAAGTTCCCATTTTGTTTATATTTCCTTTCTCATTTTTGATCTTAAACTAAACATATGATTTCAATATTTATAACCTTAATATTTCTATTCTTGCTAAAAATCTGAACTTTGGAGGGCAAAAGATAAGAATCTTGTTCGATTCCTTTCCCTCTCTTTATTAATTAAGACATTCCTTTCTTCATTGGTTTTAATTCTTTTACTAGTATTCAAAAAAAACTATATTTAATATTATTTAATGTTAAATATATATATGTGTGGTCGCAGTATGTGCGATCATCACAATATATATATCAAAATACAGTAAAATTCCACATAAATTATAGTTATTTTTAGAAATACTTTCATCTAAACATCTTGTAGTCTTTATCAACTATATAACATTGAATAATCAAAACGAGACATCCTTTCACAATACCCATAGTTCAATTTAGATTTAGTTTTTATTTTAATTATTTATAGATTTAGTTCTCATACAATTCTGTTATTTTAACATTTAATGATTGCCAATTCATTAACATTTGACAATTTCTTGAAATCAACATAGCCTCTTTTATTATCTATTTATTGTGGCAATGTTCAATTTGCATAATTTTTATACTTTTATAATCAAATTTAAATCCATATTGACAAGCTTTATTATGATCAAATATAACAGATGATGATTTATTTATATCGTTTCCTAATTGTTTCTCCTTTTGAATTTATTATATAAAAGCATATGCTCTTTTATTCTCTTCTGCAATGTACATTTAGATACACCGATATATTGTAAGCCACATTTACATAGCAATTTATATATAATACAGACATCAAACTTAATTTATTATATATCTTAAATATTATGCTACTATAAGAAATACTAAATCAGAGTTTAAATATGTTTAATGAATTTTTATCACCAAGTATACTTTTAATGCTTTTCATATCATATTCATGGTTATTCTGCTGGAAAAAAAATATTTTTTTTACTGATTTGAATACAATTTGTTCTCTGGTTCATTGCATATTCATTTTTTGCAATGAACCATTCGTCATTGATTTTTTGCATTTGCTATCACTGCTCTCTTCCTATGTCATTTTAACACAATTCATATCAAAGAAGTCATAGCCATGCTCACTTTCGTGATTATAAAAGACTTGACATATTAGTGGCATTGGGTTTTGTCTTTGACTTTCTATACATTCAGAGAATTCTGGGTCATTCTTAAAGTTCATTCATCATAGCATATATATATATATATATATATATATATATACACACAGTCCTTCAGGCTGCACCCTACAGCAAGAATCACATTAAGTTGAGCCATTGTTTGTATTGTGTTGTTCGTACATTTATTTACATTAATGGTAAATCCCACATGAAATCTGTCTGAGCAAATCTGGATTATTTTGTTATCCATGTGTGGTAAGTATGGTATGGCAATTCAGTTTTTATTATTTTTAAGATTGATGACTTTGATTGTTACTTTTGTTTTGAATTGTTGTACATATTTGTGTATGTGCATTCTGTTGTATCCTGCTTTTATCAAATCAGCTATATATGATTCTAAGTTTTTAATGCTATCAAATTGAAACTAACACAAAAAATTATTGTGGTATAGGAAGGGATGTTAATCTGGCAAAATTATATGACATGGACATTTGTGATTTTCACATCTATACTGCCTCTGATATGAGAGAGATTTAATAATCATTTTATATTGTAGTCTATGTGTTCTGTATCCACTTTAGTTTTAATAAATAAACAAATTTGCATAGAAGATAATTAATTGGAGAGTTCATAACATGAAGAGACAATGACAATGTGGCCACATACAAAGGTAATATTTACGAAATGGTAGAATCATGGCCAGTGTGTCTATCTACTAGTGCAATTATATGTAGTCAGACCTTGGCTTACAAAGAAACTAACATAACTGGCCCAATATTAAATATACACAAGATTTGTATATACATACACTATGGTAATGATGCCTTTATATACGCTATGCAAGACATTGTTACCCATATGTTCAAAACATTCAATAGAAATTCAGCATTGATCTGGACCAATGAACTAGAGACAGATAAAAATTCAATATTTTGATGTAAAACTAAAGCACATCATAACACACTGAATTACTAAATGATTATTAAACCCTTTCATATCAGCGGATGAATAGTTGTGAAATCATAAATGCTTACATCGCATAAATTTTCAGGATTAAAATCTTTCCTATACTGCAATAATTATTTATGTCACTTCGAATCTGATAAAATTAAAACATAGAATTGTACATAGCTGATTTGACAAAAGCAGGATATGATAGTATGCACATACACCAATGTATACAGCAATTCAAACCAAAAATAACAAAGCAGTCAAACTGAATCATCATCCCATACTTACCACCCATGGGCAATAAACTAGTACAGATTTGCTCAGACAGGTTTAATATAAAATTTACAACACCCACTAATCTAAATAAACGTATTAACAACATGAAGGGTAAAACACAACAATGAACCAACCAGTTAGGGTTTAATTATGTTACAGGGTGCAGCCAAAATGACTATCCATGTATATATTACAGCAAGACAAAGGTAAACCTTAAAATGAGAACAATGCAGCATTCTCTGATGTATAGAAAGTTACAGATAAAATTGGATGCCACTAATACATTGATCTTTTACAGTCACAAAGGGAGCATGGCCATAGCTTTGATCCAAATTGTGTTAAAATAATGTGCTAAGAGAGAAATGATTGCAAACGCAAAATCAAAGATGTGTGGGGTGTTGCAAAAAAATCAATGTGTAATAAACCAGAGAGCAAATAGTATTCAAATCAGTAGTAAGAAATAGCATTTTTTCTGTAGAATAACAATGAATATGGCGTGAAAGCATCGAAAGCATACTTGGTGATAAGAATTCAATAAACATTTAAACTGTGATTTAGAATTTCATATTACATTAATTTACATATATATATATATACACACCTGGGTCTCATTTTATGCAGATTATTTTAATGCGATTTTGAAGTTATGCGATTCATGTTTCTTCTTAATATCTTTCATATTTCACAATATTTATTAGATATCAAGAAATTTAAATTATTAATAACTTATTTTGACTTATACTAATGAGTAAATAATAATAACAGATTTATATGTACGTATAAAAATATCGCAATAAATATTCAAAAATTTTAAACTTTTAAAACGTATTTTGTTAAATATTAACAGAAATAAATATTTTTTTAGATTTTTTAAAATAAATAATAACAAAGATTTTACTGATTTTATAAACTGAAAATAATCTTTCTAATGATAATGTAGAATCTTTTTGTTTTGATTGCAATCTCATTTTTTTAATATAGAAACAGAAAACCATTAACACAGCTCAAGACTGAAAGTGGCGCTGGTTGTACTACACGTCACGAATCTGATTTCTTTACTAGTTCACAAATGAACACATATTGTCATACAGCAGTAATGATTAAAATATGTATAAAAAAATGTCAAATTAAATACTGTAGTTAATAAAAAAGGTAAAAAAAGTTTGTATTGTTTTAATGTTTTTCAAATATTTGAAAATTTTTATTAGTCATACTTTATTTCCTTATTTTTTTAATGTGAATTTTAAAGTAATTTTTCCTTGTTGCTTTGCTTTTATGCGACTTCTCCCCCATTTTTCAAGGTAAGTTACGTTTATTTTTGTGCGATTTTTTTTGTGCGCATTTTATGAGGAACCTATCTACCGCATAAAATGAGACCCAAGTGTGTGTATATATATATATTAATAAAGCAAGCCATATATTGCATGACATTGCCTTTATAAGCTTGTATTTACAAATATGTAATATAGGGAGCATACCAATAACTCAAACAGCTTTAATTTATATGTGTAGTAAGAGAAAAAGATATTTACAATCTTTATCTAGAATATTCCTATCCCCAGACAAATTGGTTTCGAGCTTTTGGGCACCTCAGTGAGAAGCTAGAACATTCAGATACTATATCTAAAAATTTGAGATTTTCTACTCAATAATTACGTATTAAATAAGTGCTGGGTTTTGAAATGATAGTTTAGATCTAGTGTCTGAATGTTCTAGCTCCTCACTGAAGTGGGCCAAAAGATCAAAACCAATTGGTCTAGGAATAGGAATATTCCAGACAGAGATTTTTAAATATTTTTTTTCTCTTACCACACTTATCAATATATATATATATAAATCCATAGATAAAGGTGAATGTACACTTTTATTGTAAAAAGGAAGTTGCCTTGACTACAAATTGTGATCGTTGATTGGAATTGTTTAGGTGTGGACTGCTTTCATCTATTTATCTTTAGAAACCTATCTAGCCACGATCATTATTAGATTGTTATCTAAGTCAATTTGGAATTTATAATTGGCTATTTGTTATTCTGCTTTCAGAACAGGTTATATTTACCTGTTTAATGAGGTTTATTTAAACTTCATTGAATTAATAATCTCACTCTTTTTTCAGCAAGTTGCAATCTTTAGTATCTATATAAACATATTAGGCTTGGGTATCTATCTTCATTGTAAAAAGGAGATTGGCTTGACTATAGATTATTTAATGTTATTGATATTGTTTAAGTGGACTGAGAGTATTTCATTTATTAAATAGACCAGTATTAGTCTCAATGTATTATATAACATCAGTGAATAAATATAGTTGACAATTTTTTATTCTCCTTTGATTCTTAATATTTATCAATGTCATCATAGCTTTTACATAGTCTTTATCAGTATCAATACACTCAAAAATAATAATTGACTTTTTGATTGATTAGAAACTGAGTTGACCACAATGCAAGTAAATGAGTACAAATGCAGTAAACTGATTATTCCTTTGACCCAGCCTCTATGATTGGAACCTACATCTACTTGAAATAAATAACTCCATTTCTGATAAATTGCTTGCAAGAATTTGAAAAAGGGTTTCTGATAAAGGTAAAATATACCAAATATTCTGCCATATAGAGCAATTTACTCCAGTCTTCACATATAAATTTTGTATCAGAATCCAACAATACCACTTCAAGTTTACTTACAGTTGGAAGCTAAAATTGATGTTTGTCTTATACTAAGAGTTCTTTACAAAGTATGGCATCGGAAGTATTGAAAAGGCATAAATGAGGACAATATTACTCAATTTCAATATGATGGTAAAGAAGGGTGACTAGCAATAATTGTACTGAAACCACCAGCATTAGGTTTATTTTTATTAAAGAAGGGAGCATATATTCTACGCTATAAGTTCCCAACTTGAAATACCTGTAACCCCAGGGGATATGGAAAGCTTATCCAGGGGATACAGTGAATAGCAGAAAAATAAAAATTATGCTATTAATATATTCCAAAACTAATCATGTTATCAACATTTCCAGGCTATTTCTTGTTGATACTGTCTACCAGCCACATTTCAGATCTCTTTTTGTGTAAAGCCACAGTGAGGTGGCATAAACTTTTTTCTTATTTCAGGATCCGATAATCAAAATGCCCAATTAAGATTGAAGATAGCTAGTGAAATTGCCAGATCAGTACCACTTGCTTCATTCCCTGGTATATTAATATATTCTGCTTTACATGATAATGATATTGCATTTTACTTACATATTCATAGTCTTTTGTAAAATGTATCATCTTGCATTTGTAAAATGAACAACTGACAGCTGCTTATCTTTTCTGCAAAATTTTTTGCTTTTAAAAGTTAGATGCTGTCATTTATGCATTTTCCATACATGTCTTATTGAGAGTTATTCTAAAATATATTGGTCCTGGTACGACTCTAACATAATCAACTACCTGGGGAGGATGGGGTAAATTAAATAACTATTAATCAGAAAGCTGTGATTTGGGAAGTGGTGATGACAGTCACTTTTGATCCTAACAAAATTAACTAAATTTCTGAAAGGCCCATATAATGGTTCCCAGTCACCGAGTTATTTGATACATGACCTTTAATAACCAGTTGGAAAATAGAAAACATTTAAGAAGTGATGCCTTTTTCATATCTGAAATAGACCAATTAAATCTGACTAAAATCAACACAAAATCACAAACACTGTGACATCTTTTCCACCAGACATTTTTCTTTCATGGCATAACAGTCATTCCATATCATCTTGAAAATTATGATATTTAAAAATATGATAATGCTTTGCTTATATTAAACACAACAGGAAACTCCTGTGGGATTGCAATTTATCTGGATATAATCATATTCTGCTTTTATCATCTGACTTAATAACAAATAAGTTGCATAATTATTATGATTCATATAAACAACTGCCTTCATAGTTAAATGAAGGAATTGCCACATAAAAGATTTAATTCACCAAAAGAACTTACATTAATACCCATATTGAAGCTATTTATATATATGCTTTCATATATATATACTTCATGTCCGTAAATAAAAAATCATGAAATTTAAAATAATTTTAATAAATAAAATTTTTATAGATATTTTATATGCACAGACAATAATTAAAGTTATTTTGTTAAATTAAATTAAATTAAACATTTTCTAAAAAGTTGTAAAAGCTAATTAATTCTAAATTTAATTTAAAAGTTAAAAGCAAAAGTTTTTTCTTTTAACAATAATTATAAGTGGAAATGACATTCTATGAAAAAATAATTAAAATGCTTGTAAAGAGATCGATAGATTAAATTAAGGACATAAATAATTGATATCATTTAATTTAAAAGGCTGTTATTTTTGCTCAAAGACAAGAACTTGCAAATATGGTATTTGGCAAATAAGCTGTGAACCGCAGTGGATTCTCCGGAGTTATCTATAGCCAATAAATCAGAGGAACCAAAAGATGAGCAATGGATCTGAATTTTACAGATAAGATAGCTCCAAACTATATAAATAGCGTTGGAAATTACATTCATCAGAGAATTATTCTGGCATTATTCTTCGATTCTACTCTGCTTTCATTATTCGTCATCTGCTGTTGCTAAGAGGATTATCATTAATCTGTGGGTTTTCCAGTCCTACAATGCAAAAGTAGAGAAGCTGTTACCTGCTTCACTCTGTCAAGCTGGCTGATAGCTAGCTGGAAACTCCATCGAGTCCGGGAAAAGAAGCTGTCTACATGTGAAGAAGCCACCTGAACATATGTCCGCTATTCATTAACCTATACATATAAATCTGATGTCCAATGCTACAGGAGGAACAAGTCACCAAACCAACATTAAATTGTGATTTAAACCTATTGTTCATCATAGCTATGATTTAATAAAAAAAAATGGCAAAAATAAACCACTAACTAAAGGACTGAATGTGAACTTTTACACTGTAACAAGAAATAAAAACATTAGATGAATTTCTAGTTAATCCTTATTTATCTCTGATCAAGTAAAAAATATGTTCCTAAATAATTATTAGTTTCCATCTGTTTATGAGCATGTATGGCAAGAGATTACTGTGTTGTTTTCTTTAGCAAGCTGTAATTCAAGTGACGATAATTATAAAGTAATATAATTTTATAATATCAATTAAAGCATATTTCCATAATCTCTGGTCATGCTATTAAAAATTGTATGATAATTAAATCAATTATTTCCACTTTATTTAAATAAAAGTAATATGTTAAAATGATAAATTTATAAATTACGGAATGATAAAAATGGACGGCTGTCAATCTTTCAATTCAGGTTATGCTTGTTATATCTGAAATTCATTCTTATATAACGGATTAGGATTGTAAAGCCATTTGCAACTTCTGGTCACTTACTTTCATTATTTATTTAAACATTAATGTGCAGTACATGAACAATTTCTATCGTATCATATCTATTTTGTTTTCATACATGCCGTGTAGTGACAGGTTTGTGAATGCTGGTCACTCATACCAAATACTCTAAGAAGTAGTATGTGGTAGAAGTTTAATTCCTACCATATGCAATTTGCTCTTATTTATTAATTAATATAGTACAAATATTTTCATGTTTTATACAATTATTTGATTATTTTAATTGCTTGCTAATATCATAATCTAAATTTGAGCCCACAGTCAATTGGTTAAATCGTTCTCCATTGATAACCTTGTATTATCCTCACTTAGCAGGGTCGTTTAGTCTTAAAACAGTGATAATGAGAAATGCGGTTGGTTAACTGTCTATGCAGTAGATTATCATCCATTCATAAACATCTAATGATAGTACCCTAAATTATAAATTATCAACTCTCAAGTGTTTAAAGATATTTACGCTACCTTATACTATATTTGTGCATAAATTAAAATAATAACTTTTTGCGCTGCTGACGTTTTTCAGATGATGTTTTGTTTTCTTTCTTTACTGACGTAAAATGTATAAGCATGACGTAGAACAAAATATGAGCATTCGATAGCTTCATCACATGGCTTTCAGAAAATGATTGTTTTAAAAAAATTGTTTTAAATTTGGATTTTTGGCAAATTTTTTAATCGACCACAGTATTTAATTTTTTTGTTTTTTTTTTTGATAATTTTTGTACTTATCACGAAGCGATAAAAGACAAAAATAATTTACGGGCTGCAAAAGAAATTTTCTCCAGTGTTATTCTCAAAGAAGGCCTACAATAGATCTTCAACGTAATCTCGTAAGTAACATTTTTAAATATTTTTTTTTTATTTTTTTGATAAAATTATCTTTTTTATTAATTTTAGTTTGTAATTAGTGTGTGTTAGTTATTTATGCTCATATAGAATTCATATCTATAGTAATTTTCTAATGTTCTACCTACACTATTATAAAAATGTTTTTCAAAAAGTATAATTTATTACGAAAATCATTAATTACGTTTATATAGTATGGTTTATAAGTAATTTGTTATAAAACTAATAATCAAATGTATACAAACATTGCATACACAAACATATAATCAAATTCTGATTCTTGTTTATGTTTTTCAAGTCTATAGCTAACAAATGATCTGTATGCAAATAAATTATATATATGTGGTACAATAAATATAACAAGATAGCATAACTTCTGTGCATAAAGAATATAAACATCACTTGTGTGCATAAAGAATATAAACAGTTATAAAACTAATAATCAAATGTATACAAACATTGCATACACAAACATAATCACATTCTGATTCTTGTTTATGTTTTTGTTAACTCTTGTTCATGCTTTGGTTTTGCTTTATGTTTCATAACATTATTTTCAAGTCTATAGATAACAAATACACTATATGCAAATAAATTATATCTATGTGGAACAATAAATATAATAAGATAGCATCACTTCTGTGCATAAAGAATATATAAAAATCACTTGTATGTGCATAAAAAATATAAACATCACTGGTGACCATAAAGAATATAAACATCACTGATGTACATAAAAAAATATAAAATGAAGAGATGAAACTCATTTTATCAGTGATATAGACAGTAGCCTACAATTTCTAGTTTTAGATGGAAAAGAAACCAATTGCTATGATGATTTCTTTTGTATCTTTTATTAGGATGAATCTTTTTCTTTATAGACACCTTTGACATTTAGAACATTTGGGGTACAAGATAAAAATGAAGAAGTCATATCCGACTTCTTTTGGAGATTGTGAAGCTGTGGATTATCTCAGGTAAGACATGTTATACATGTTTAGAAAGATAGTTTTGTGAGGAATGCAAAGAAATTATCACTGAAGATGTATTTTCAATTTTAGTTAATGTTACTTATCATATTATGAACAAACAATAAAATAATAAATATTTCGGATGTGAAAATTTCTTTTTTTCCTTATTTTTTATATAATTATCACTATTTATTTTATACTTTTTGTTTTCCTTAATGTTTCTAGTTTCTAACAATGTAATTGTTTTTGCTCTAACATAATTAAAGAAGTTATTGTGAAAATTGTGTATCAAGCCAGTGTTTTAAAAAATTCAATATGGCGGCTTGAAGCTGAAGGAGATAATAAAGGTTAAGTTACCTTTAATTAATGTCCAAAGCAATTAACTAAATTCGTGAAAAGGTGTTATTTTGCATAAATAAAATGCGTTTGTCTCATTATTTCTGGCAGTTGTTATCATTATTTGAAATCAATAACTTCTTAAGAGATCCTTATTTCTCCCTGACCTTAATGGACTGTAAAAGAAAAAGTTATTAGTCTGTGTTGTCTGAACGTGAAACGCACACATGTGGGTTGCGCAATTCCGACAGTTACAATATACATATTGAGTTAATGCCCTGAAAGATTCCATGCTCTAATATAGTAAATTCAAGTCCCCCATTTGATAAATATATAGATCTGAAATCAATTGAGAAACTGTAATCCTTAATAAAAATTGAAATGACCTTTACTCTTAGCAAAAAAAATCATGATTATAATTCATGACTTTTCCATCTACGCTATACAACACAATAAAATAAAAAATAAGGCAAGTCAGGTGATACTTGGAAGGTATAATATATTCTTGAACTGCATCTATATAATAACAGAAAAGAACAAAATTTGTATTTTCGGAGTAGTTTCAGCTAAGCAGCATGGATTAAATCCCTTAGCTGGCCTTGCAACTCACACCATGGGGAACTTATTAAACATAAAAAAAATACTTAATTATATAGTAAAAAAAATTATATTCCATTACAGAACGATACTTTATAAAATTACTATGAATATAAGGATTTAAGTTTTTCTACTGTATCACTATAAAAATGATATATGTTATTAAAAGCAGCAAATTGATAAAATGTAAACTACAACAATACAAGATTCCTAGGACTGGTATGAGAACCTTCTTCACCAGCTACAATAAGTAGTAAAAATTTAATCACCAATCAAAATAGACATGAATCTTATGCCAAGTAGATTTTATTGGCTTTATTTTAAAGTGTGAAGGATGAAATACAATTATTAAATATGATGCCTTTTGTAGTCAATAATCATATATACACTGATAATACAATAATAAAAAAAAAGTGTTTTTCATAGATTACAAATATAAAATATTTTAAAGTACAAGTTATAAATTTTTTTTTAAAAAAATTGTATCCAATGTATTTTTTTAAAAATAAAAATTACTTACAATGTTCTGTCGACACCAACAACAAAAGCTAAATGGTCCAGACAAAGGGTAAATGCCTAATTAAAAAATAGATACATTCATATTTAGAATTGAAATCAAATCTTCATATATAAAATACATATTAACAACAAATTATCCAATATTATCTGACACTTTTCCAATACTATTTGAAAATTTGTTTAGAAATCATAAACACATTTTCTTTAATATTGCCTTTGTGCTTATATTATGAAAAGCTAAAAAGATAAATAAATGTTAGATAAGTAGATAAATAAATGTATAAGTAGGAGGGTCAGGATGGAGGGAATAATGAAAGCAGATAGATAAATAGGTAGACAGAGAAGTACGTAGGCAGAAAGAACATATATGGGGAGATAGATAAGTAGATGACTGACTGGGTTAGAAATAAATTGATGTGAGTGGATAGGAAGTTCATTAGTTAGGTAGATGGTTGAACTGACAAACAGATAAGTATGTATATCGGTAAGTTGACAGACAGAAGAACATATGGACTGATTTGCTGGATAGATAGATATAGACAGACAGACAGAAGACAGACAGACAGACAGATAGATAGATAGATGGATGGATGGATGGATGGATGGAAGGAGGGACGGACGGACGGACAGACAGACAGACAGATATAGATAGATAGATAGATAGATAGATAGATAGATAGATAGATAGATAGATAGATAGATAGATAGATAGATAGATAGATAGATAGATAGATAGATAGATAGATAGATAGATAGATAGATAGATAGATAGATAGATAGATAGATAGATAGATAGATAGATAGATAGATAGATAGATAGATAGATAGATAGATAGATAGATAGATAGATAGATAGATAGATAGATAGATAGATAGATAGATAGATAGATAGATAGATAGATAGATAGATAGATAGATAGATAGATAGATTATAACTTTAAAAAATTGATATAAAATAATGATAAAACTACAGCATGCTTTTTCAGGTATAAATTAAATTAATTAGCAATTAAAAATTCCAATCATTTATTGGTAATATACATTATTAGTGTTTTGAAACTGTGATTTTTAAAACAATAAATTGGAAGTCTTTTGGTTTTATATATATTTTTAAAAAATGTTAAGATATATCTTATAAATCATGAAAAAAGGTCTTTTTTTTTTCAATTTTGCATAAAGGCCCAAAAATTCTAACTATGCCACTCTCCATATTAAGGCTCCTTAATCCATTGTAATCCATTAATATTTATGTCTCATTTGAAACATGAAGGTACTATATAGAACCTCTCATCTTATTCTACCTAGCTAAATAGCAACTAAAAGTAGAGGTTTATAACTGCTTCACCAAAAAAATTCTAACACTATATTCATTTCATCAAAAATTACATGTAAAGATTATATATAATTATAAGAATAAATCTTAGCAATCCTATTGCAGTACACATTCTTAAATTGCAGCTAAGGATTATACAGGATGAAAGAAATACACAATATCTCATATCACATATACAAGAAGCCATGATTGCTACAATTAGAATGGGTGGGAAAATGTTAAAGATCTCAAGCACAACTGACCTATTCTAGCTGAAACATATATGGATAGTATTTTGGATTATAAATATTTAAATTAACTATCTAGCAATCAAATTTTTAAAATCTGCTCTGATATATATATATCGAATTAAGTATGTTCATGGATTGTTATTATAATAAATAGAAATAAAGAGATTACCACGGTAATTGTCAATTAGTAGAAGTTGTTCCGTTTCCAGGTAATAGCAAAACCCAAAAAGTTATTTCTGGTTACTATGGTATAATCTCCATATTTCTATTTAATACATAAGTTTTCCAGTGTGTGTGTGTATTTAACATTTTTTTGAGTCCAATTACTTATAAATAAAGTGAATCTCATTTTACATATATAAGATTATATCATAAACAATGATAAAGTATTAAAATCTTTAAAACAAATAAACCAAATTAAATAATCTTCTCAGCTAATTTTGGCCCTCTTTTAATTTGGCATCTAGAAAAATTGCAAATAGTTAATATTCATTGGCTGAGAAAATATTTAAAATTGTATAATATTGATAAGGAAATTAAATGCCATTCTAAACATTATGAATACAAATCAGATTTTTATTACAATTCCTAAGGTTTGTGTTGCAACAGTAAAATCTCATTAAGATATTTGCATGACTAGTTATTTAAAAGAAACTAAATAATTGTCCAAACATTTAAAACTCTTAACTCTATTATATAAAACCCTATATTTTTGTATTTATTAGATGGAGAGGGATAGGTGAATTTTCATTTCTCAAAATCTACATGGACTCATCAATTGTGTGGAAATTTTGTTAAATGATGTTACGTTTAAAAATTATCTTCTAATAAATATTTGGTGTGATTAAGAAATTTATTAACAATAACAAAAATTCTGAGTTGAACTTGAAAATGTTTAAAAACAAATGCAGAAATAAAGTTAAATAATTTTATCCAAAATATAAGAAATAAAAATCTAAGATTTCAAAGCAGCAGGTGGTTTTTAAGCATTAACTTAGAAATACAATTTTATTTCTTTGGCTAACATCTTGTAAGCAATTCTTAACATACTTCTATCAAATGAATTTTCATCAAACTTTCTACATGTTAGGTACTGTCTAACCATTTACCCAAGCTAATAGTGTTGGCAAGTCAAAGTTCAAATCAGGTTAATATCACTTCAGTAAGTTTTCAGTCATGAGCAGTTGACAGCAGTATATTTTTTTACAAATACATTTTCATTATTTCATAACTAATTTATTCAAAAGCATTTATAGTTCGTCAAGCATTGGTGGCTGAGAGGTCAGCGACAGCTGCTTTACAAGCAGTTGTCCTGGGTTAGCGGATTCACTTCCCGGCTGATGACACATGAGAAAAGAGTATTTATATTAAATAAAACAAAGAAAAAGAAATGATGAAATCTTAATTTCTCTGAACTAAACTTTGCTTTTTTGAAAAAGAAGACTTCATAAACACAAAAATAATAATAATGATAATGAACTAATGATCAGCTTTTCAAGCTAATGCACATGCGCTTTAAAGAGAAAAATAATAATGATAATGGAAATGCAGATCATTGTTCAGATTGTCAGTTTTTAAATTCGAGTACAAAAAATACATTGCAAAATATCCCAATACTAAAAATAATATTTTTTAAAAATATTTTTATGTCTACATTGTGCTAAAACACAACTACGTGAAGCTACAATAAAAGAAAAAACAAAATATAAATGCTAAGTGCTTCCGTGACCATCTGATTCCCATATTCATAGTAATGGATGTGCTGGTTAAACGTATATATAATTTAGTGTATGCAAATTTATACAATGGCAGTATAAATTACATAAATTTGCATACGCCTAAATTATATATACGTTTAACCAGCACATCCATCAAAGTTATGAATATGGGAACCAGACAGTCCCGAAAGCGCTTAGCATTTATATTTTTTTTCTTTTATAGTAGCTTCAGGTAATTGGATTTTAATGCAATATAGACATTACTGAATACAAGTGAAGTAGAATTAAGCTACTTATTAGATTAAAATATTTTTATAAAAAATAGCTTTTACTCAATTTGATCAATAATGCACTAAAAACATAGAAATAATGCTAGTAATTAAGTTAATTAATTTATGAGAGACCTGCACATCTATTTCACATTACATATAACAACCAAAAATGTAGTTGAAATATATACATATATTTGAGATTTTAGTGCATCCATTTTTTAATTCTGAGAAACATTCAGGCTGGAAGGGAAGAAATTTAATTTGTTCTATGGTTCTCTACTGAAAGATTTTACTAACTTTTTTTTCAACTTTTACAATTCATGTACTTTTTTTTTACTAGTATTTTAATTCCAAAAAAAATCTGAAGATGTCAGAATAATTGAAAAAGTAGAAATGTCAAAGCTTGGCCGGCTTAACAATGATGATGATGATGCCATTATATTCTTGTCAGTCTTGAACATTGCAATAATTTTGCAACATTACTTGGAGACAATATTAAGAATTATTAAAAATATTTTTTGTAAAGTTTATCATTATTTTTGCACAATAATTGTATGCTAATTATTACCAAAAAAGAATAACTGAAACACAGGCTTGTTATATATCTGTGGCTATATATATGTAATATAGGGTATATGAGCACAGACTTTCACACCACCCACCTCTCTCCTCTCTATCTAATAACACTGATACACCTAAGCACATATATGCTGAAAAGATAAATAATCACCAATATACATATTTCATGCTAAACCAGCAATCATCAGTTGGTCCAGACTATCATCTTTACATACATATATAGTATAAGTGCTCAGATATATATTAAGATAGACTATCCTCATAGTTTAATGGACAGGCTTCAATCCACTCCTCACTCCAACTCTTCAACCGTCCATCCAATTGAAAATCTGATGATGGAATGCTCAAAGGCCACCCTGAAGCTGAGATTATTGTCACACCCATGTTGACCTAAGGTCAATCTGAACCCCACATGTACAGGACATAATCCATTTAATACATATGCAAGGATGGGCAGACATCTCTGTAATATCATAACTGAAACACAGGCTTGTTATATACCTGTGGCTATAAATATGTAATATAGGGTATATGAGCACAGACTTTCACACCACCCACCTCTCTCCATTCTATCTAATAACACTGATACACCTAAACACATATATGCTGAAAAGATAAATAATCACCAATATACATATTTCATGCTAAACCAGCAATCATCAGTTGGTCCAGACTATCATCTTTACACACATATATAGTATAAGTGCTCAGATATATATTAAGATAGACTATCCTCATAGTTTAATGGACAGGCTTCAATCCACTCCTCACTCCAACTCTTCAACCATCCATCCAATTGAAAATCTGATGATGGAATGCTCAAAGGCCACCCTGAGGCCGAGATTATTGTCACACCCATATTATTACATACTTATTTTCCACAGAAGGGTTTCATTTTTAAATATAAAAGATTATATTTCCCTGAGTAATGTTACTATGGAAATAACAATGGAGGCAAATAATGACCTATCTAAAAAAAGTCCTCATTAACATTGTCAGAAAGTAAAGCAATATTATAAAAATTCTTTAAAAAATGATATACTTTTAAAGCATGAATTAAAAGATCTAGCTAGGTATTAATAATTATTTTTTCATATTTTAAAAACAAGCATCAAACAAAGAAGATTTTTGCTCATTTTACAAGTTCAATCTGCTATTCCCAAAGTTGAATGATGAAACAGCACTTTGTTTTCATTAAAATATAATTTTAAAATAATCCCAAAAATCAAATATGATTTTTTGGAATTCATTTAATTTCTAGACAAATTATCTACCAAATGAAGTGAATTAATTATATTCTGATATATAATGGTTTAATATTAAAATGAAAGTTGAAAGCTTACAACAAGTGAAAACAAAAAAAAACTGTCAGAGTACAGAAAGATTACTAATCAAATTAAATAAAAATGTTTATTATAAAATAATTTAAACATTTATATTATTTAAATCTGTTTATAAAAAAATTAATACTTCTTGAAATGATAATAAATTACTCTAAAAAAAGAAACAATTGCTTGTAATCTAAAACAGTCAAAACTCTCCATACAGTAGTGCCACTCAGTGCAAACCAGAGTAATCAATAGATTCCAGAAGACTTGTGCATAAAATCCCTATCTAGTGTCTACTCATCCAATATACCCAGATTATCTTGTACCTTATGGCTTTCATCAGTAAAGAACCTTGGATCTGAGAGCACTTAACCTAGATCTTAGGATCCTAAGATCTAGGTGCACTGCTGTCAGATCCAAGGCTCCTCACTGATGAAAGTCACAAGCTAGAAACTGGTCTGGGGATATTAGATGAGTAGGCACTAGATAGGGATTTTATGTGCAAGCCTTCTGGCATTGATTCCTCTGGCTTGCACTGAGTAGCACAACTATATGGAGAGTTTTGCCTGTTTTAATAACAGTTATGACCAAGCATAAGAAATGGTAATCAAGTGATTCTTGTAATGTAAACATATATATAACAATCTTTTGTTTAATGCCATATTTCCACTGGAAAATATTTTTAAATTCAAAATGGCTGCCAAGCGTGTACTATATCAGCACTGAAATATTTTACTAATTTTTATTTTCAATGTTTCTTATTAGAGGAGAGATGTACAATGGTGTTAATACAAATTCTAATAAAAATTTAATAAAAACAAATTTCACATATGCTTCTTTTCATCATATTTGATGTTTTACCTTTTTTTTTTTTTTCTAAATTGTAATTTGTTTTTTTTTTTTTTTTTAGTTAAAGCAAATTTCTTACAGTTCTAACTAATATTTATTAAATACTGGTCACTTAAAAAAATAGGATTAAACTAACTCTAATTAAATTGATTTATTTTAGACTCTCTTTTTTACCATTTTTAAAGTCAGGTGTTAATCCCATTACAAAAAAAAGTATTTTTATTCTCCATACAATAAAGATTTTTAGTTGATTGTAAAATTATTATTGAAACACTTTATTTTTTTTTAAATTTTAAAATTAGTATGTTATTTTATATTTTCTATGCTAAAAGTTTCATATTTTAATTATTATATATATATTAAAAATAAAATCAAGTCATATATCAAATGGCTTATATAGCTCACATTTACAAATATGTAAACTAAAGAGCATGCTAATAGCTCTAAACAAGATTTTTTTATTATGATAAATGGTACAAAAGAAAGCATTCAAATCATCTTTATCTAGGATTGTCCCCATTCCCAGACTGGTTTCGAGCTATGGCTCTCTTCAATGAGGAGCCAGGACAAAAGATTCGAAAGGCCACCTCAAGCTAAGCATTTATCAAATAGTTAACTCTTATGAAGATCTGAAATTTTCAGACATCTACATGTCTTTAAATTCAGTTCTCCAATGGAAATAATCATATGGGCCTAAACTATATTCAGATACACTATATATTAATAGGCTTACCAATTTAATTTAGCCAAAGTCCCCAACAGCAGAATAATAACAGAAATAAAATCAAGTCATATATCACATGACTTATATAGCTTGCATTTACAAATACGAAAAATAAAAAGCATGCTAATAGCTCTAAACAAGCTTTTTTAATGATAAATGCTACAAGAGAAGATATTCAAATCATCTTTATCTAGGCTTGTCCCCATCTCCAGACCAGTTTTGAGCTATGGCTCTCTTTATATATACATTTATTTATATATACATAAAATAAAGGACAAGAGAAATAATCTTTCTTTTAAAATTTCAGAGTAGGTGAATTCATTTTATTCTCAATCCATTGTTCAATATTTAGAGTGCTTTTGATTGATGGCCTGAGGCAGGATAATTTATACCCTTTGTTCACAAATACATTAAGCAATGTTAAATTTAATGTTTATATATATTCCTAAAAACATGCTAATATTCATTCTATTTTTATTTTAGAAAAATCACAGCCAGACGAGGGAGACAGTGACCAATGAAAAGTCAACTGTAAGGGTTTTTTGCATTCAAAAGAGGTATCTCTTTTAAATGCAATCTGTTATTTTTAGAGATAAGATCAACATATATATGTTTAATGAAATAAAGTCTCACAACTTTATCTATGTTGCCTATGATTATACTCTTCCAAGAGCTGGCTTTATCTCTATACATAATAAGAGATTTCATTTAAAAGAGATACCCCTTTTGGATGCAAAAAATATTTACAGTATACTAGTTTTACTGGTCACTACCTACGTCACCTGATTGTGATTTTTCCAAAATAAATATAAAAGAGACATTACAATGTTCTTAAAAATATTTCAATTACAATATCTGTTAAATTGAGTAAAGTAAAAAAAATTCCCATGTGCAAGATCTGATATGGTGTAGCAAATTGAATTATAGCTATAATTTGTGTTGAATTGAGAAGTTTGTATAATCTTATACTAAAGTTTGGTTTTAAGCAATCACCCCTAGAGGTTAACAAATTTTTTTCTTTGCAATTTTTTTTTCATTTCTCTTTCACAATCATTAGTTTCTCCTCAAGTACATGATGGAGCCACTGTACTTTGGCCATAAATTGATCTGTCGCAGCTATCTTAGCACTTTTTCCTGGTTTTGCATTTATTTGATGGCAAAAACCTGAAATTAAATATAGACTTATTAAGTAAAAATAAACATCTTAAGATTTCAGTATTATACAAATCACATCTGCAAAGAAGCTAACAGTGGGGCTGTCCACTCTACTGCTAATTGATAGTTTCTAATTATCTCCAAAACAAAAACACATGGGAAAAATTTTGAGACTATTCTTTATATTACATTTCAAAAACGAAAACTTATTGTCCATAGTTTGTTTACAAATTTATAATTAGTTTCCACAGAATATTTGTGATATTTATTTTGTTAAAAGAATAATGTGATTGGATTCAGATTTTATTTAAAAATCAACAATGTATTGCTTCAACTTATAATTGGATGAAAATTAATCCTTTGCACATTAAAGTTCAGAAGAAATATTTTGTCATAATTTTTAAAAAATTATCATTTTAAATAAAATTTTGTTAGGTTTAAATAATCGCAACAAAATTTTTGAGCTTTACAAATTAAATTAAAACATTTTTTAAAAAAAAATATAATATCACCAGAAATTTGATAATCAATCCAGTAATTTTCTCTATAAATCTTACTATGCATTTAAGTTTTAAATTTTTTTTACATATTTGCAAAGTTAAATCAAGATTTTTAAAAATAATTTTCTTTTGCAAACATATATTTTTAATGAATAATTAGAAATTTGTAAGATTATATAATAAAGAATAAAAGTAAAATTGATCAAATAAAAAGTTGAAAATTAATCTAACTACTGCTAGGGGGATTTTAAAAATAAATGAATAACAGGGGAATTAATTAAATTTATTTAATTAATAATGAAGCAAATTTTACTTTTATTATTATTAACTATAAATAATAGGTATTCTAAACCTTTATTAAATATACTTATTAGGAATATAATTTGTGACATATTTTTTATTAAAAAAATGATCTTTCAATCAAATTGTAATAAAACAGGCATTTTTACATTGAATATTTTTATATATTCTAATTCTCCTCCTTCAATATCTTGATTATCTAAGCCAATAATTAATACCAGGAGCATTTTGTAATTTGTAGAACATGCTTTAGATCAGAATAAAAGTTGAAAAGCATTTTAGATAATATTAAAAATTGGAAAAAACAAAACTATAAGATCACAAATTTAGATTATCTCGCATAGCACAATGTTTCAATCACACTATATTCTATAAAAATTTTCACTTTAAAATATTTAAAATAGAAAAGTGTATTTTCAATTTTTGGGTATCATGGGCACACAACTATTGAGTATAAATGTGGCAAACCTTATGTGCCATAGCTACATACAGGAGAATCATGCATGACTTAAATTATATGCTATCCAAAAACAAATGTCAAAAATGTAAGTGAACAAACAAAAATCCCATTACAATTCATAAATTTTACAATATTTAGTCACCATTTTTTCTTCTCTGAGTGTCATCATTTAAAAAAAAAAGTAAAATTTGTAAATAAATTTGACAATGTTCCAATGTAAGTTATTATTATTATTTTAATTATAAATTTTATTAAACACACATTATTATATTAAGTAATATTCCCTCTTTTCTTCATAGCGTAAACTCATGTTTAAGACCTGTAGAAGTCTCTACCTTCAAATTTTTCAGACGCTTATTCCTAAGGTTACAGCCTTAGTAAATATTATTATTTTAATAAAATGTCTTTAATTTATATTCACAGCACATACAATTTATTCTTCTTTTATTATCCTTCCCCAATTTGATATGTAGTATTTCCTATAGTAAAATATTTTCTAAAAATAAGGCTAAAAATTTTATAAAATTTTAAATCATTCTTAAAGTTAATACTAATTTAAAAACATTAAAATAAGAAGAGATTATAATTTCTTGATAAAGAGACTAGTCTATTATGTTTCTATAAGAGAAAAACCTTTTTGAAAATAAAAAATATCATTCAGAATGTATTTAATATGAATGAAAGTTAGACATTTTGTCATTTAGAAATTAAAATATAGTAGGTTTTTTTCTTATTCTTATAATGCATGAATGAACACATATTCAGAAAAATCTATGTAAACATGTTCCCTCAATTTATTGTTAATAAAAATATTAGTATTATTTCTCAAAATATGATTTATTAACATAATATTAATCTTTGAATTTACATGTTATATGTAGTGATATACAAGATTCAAACTATGATTTATAATGCAGAACTTGATTTACCAAGTGATCAGATAAACCTTAAATTGTATATGCATCTATCTTGTCATTCATAGCTTCTCTCATAGTTTACTAAGTAACCTCTGACCTTAATGGCAACTAGGTAGATCACAGCTGCCAAGAATCACATCATCTCTACCATCCAGAAGGTGAGAAAGTGAAAACCTGTACTAATCTCTGCAGCACTCACATCCCAGCCTCCCTGCTAAGGACTAGAAACCAGGCCTTGGGGTATTTCCAAAGTTCAGACTTTCTCAACCAATGCCTTTACTAATCCCTACAGCACCCAGATTCCACCAAAACCCAGGCTTGTGAGACCTTCCAAGCACCAGACTCTGCCATCCAGATGGCAGAGATGAGTGACACAGCAGCCCCAATTTGAAGTTTAAACCATAGTAGAACTCTCTGGCCTGAGACACCCAAGCATGAGATTCTCTCACCTTCACAGCCAAGACAAGCAATGCTGCAGCACTAATCAAAAATATAAATATTACATGCTTACATCATATTCCACCTAGAGATTATCACATAGTTTAATAACCAACCTATGAATCACATAGAGAACAAAGAGATTAAAACCACCGCATCACATCATCTTCACTGCCCCAAAGATGAAAAAGATGAAACTCAAACTAATACCCATAGCACTCACATCCCACCCACCCCCATAAGAACCAGAGTTCAGGCCTCAGGAAACTTCCCAAGTTCCAGACTCTCTCATCTGAAGCCCATACTAGAACCCAGTACACCCACAGCCCAGTCCCCCTCTAAGACCAGAAAGCAAGCCCTGGGACCTCTCCAAGCAACAGACTCAGTCCTCAAGACTGCAAAGATGAGTGACATGGTAGCCCCAATCCAATGTTCAAATCACAGTTGAACTCTTTGGAAACTTGAGTTTTGTCCATCATGTTTCAGCTTCCAGACAACTTATAAAAAACTAGAAGCCTTAATCCATGAGGTCCTTAACTATTGGTAAAAATCAAATGACAAAACTAGAAGCACAATCCATATGATGAGGTACAACTATTAACAATCCAATGTCATAATAATTGCTAAATTTAAAATCACAGTGCAAATCTCCAGGATTTCCAATGCCTTGCATAAAAAATTCATCATTACTTTCCAAAATCAAGACCTTCAATATATATGTAGTAACCAGATCCTTGCATTATGTGTTATACCACAATATAATTCTAGATCTATAGAACAATCAAAGATATACATAGAGTAATGTATCCATTACAATTGCATATTGAATGGTGTCCATCATCTTTCAGCACCCTGATAACTTATGAAAACCAGAAGCACTAATCCATATAATCAAATGTTAAAATTATCAATTTGTACAGTTCAGCATTCAAAATAGAAAAAAAATGTTTAATATAGAATGTATAGTTGAATAATCAAGCAACACTTGAAATCAAATGTTCAGATCTAGTCTAAAACAATTCACTATAGTAGAAAAAATTATTTTTCACAAGTCAAATCTCAGATCTAAAATGCAAGCATAAAACTGCAATGAATAACGTTCTCATTTTTAACAAATGAATAAGCCATCCAAATCTAGTAAAAATGTTTTAAGAGACATAGTCAGTGGTACAATATCAAATGCATGGATAAAAGATAAAGCAACACTTGAAATAAATGATCAGGTACAATGAAAAACAATTTACTATTGTGGAAAAATTCTTTCTTTAAAAGTAAAATCTCAGGTTTAAAAAGTAAGCATTAAAGTCTAAATGAATAACGCTACTATTGCTAACAAATAAAGGAGCTACCCAATTCTGGTAATGATCCCCAGAGAACCTTTTTCCCAGCTCCAACCCATATAAAAATTAGGATTCAGGCCCTCAGGGATCTTCCCAACAATCAGACACTCTCATTCAGTCAGCAAAGCTGCCCTGAATCAAAATATTCCCTGAAAATTTAGGCTTTCAATTTTGTTTATATTATAATTTTGATTTAAATATGGATAAAGTGTTGTATTATATATATGCATGCTAAAAAATACTATAAACTTGCAGTTCAATAAACAGTATGTATTCTCATCAGTATTTATCAACAAAACATGAATTATGGTAAATACATTTGAATGAGAAAGGGTTTGGAAGAAAATAGAACATAGTTGGTGCCTGTACTGTATAAATTTTTCATGTTAATTATACTTCTTACATTCAAATTTACACTGAGGTTTACGTTTTGTCATTTAAACAGTCCTTCATCAAAAAAGTTTTTGATTTTTTCTTCTTTATCTTCATTAATCTTTTGTCACTTTTGAGTTAACGTTTTTCTATTTGTTTGTGTCTTCTCTTAATATCTTAATTACTAATATTTATACTGGGTGTTTGTGATTAAGTTGATGGTAACACCAAAAGATCCCAATTGTGTCTACAGCAAAATATTATTTCAAACCACAAAACAGAAAGCAATCATAAGCCATAAGCCTACCTAAACATTTTGTTGAAAATTTTGAATAGACAGAACATCAATGACATATCCACTACAGTCACTAGTGATAAATATTGATTTGACAGCATATAGTATTAAGTTATGTGAAAGTAAAACATTTCTGAAAAAAATATGGCTGTATTCTTCACAATCCTAATTAAAAATCTTTTTTTTATGTTATTACAAAAAAGAAACAATTTGACAGTTTGTAAATTTGCGACTTTGTAAGGCATGTTACTATGCTTTTATGTCAGCCTGCTCTAGATATAAATTTTACCCATCTCTTACCATGAATTTGTCAGCAATTGCTAAAATATTCCTTGTAATTTTTAGTTGTCAATGTATGTTCTTGCAAGATAGCAAGAACTTGCATAAATCCTTTGAGTCAGTATTCTTGTTTCATTCATTAAGGAATAATTATCATAATTCAATAATAATTTTAATCAACTTCTCTAAAAAAAATAGTTACTAATATTAAAGAATATTTAAAGTTAAATAGTTAGCCATTTGCATTACATGTCTTTAATTCACCAAACTTCCAGAATAAAATAAGCATAACCATACCACAATAAAATTGGTAAAAAAAAAAAAATTGTGGATATTAAATCAGAATATGGTCTTTTTAAAAAGGTAGGTAGAATAGAAGAGAAACCAAAAAAGAAAACTTTATTTTGTATAATATAGTATATGTGATAATGAATTAATGGAATTAATGAAACGAATAAAAAACTGGTGCTGTTTGGAATATAGAAGTTTTCAGTACAATTATAAATATAAAATCAATAATAATAAAGTTTCAAAAATGGCAGTGAAAACAACAATTATAAGGCTATTTGGACGTGATAAGTGAGGCCTTACGCTGTCAGTATTATCCTCTTAAATGCATCTCTAGCAACATCCGTGCACTTACTGATCTAGTTTTCTAATAAGCCTGTTTATGGTACTGGTTATTTATTTACTTTTAATAGTATTTCCTTGGCCAGCTCTATTATCATTTTTTTTTCTCAATTTCATCTTTATAACATTGTAGTCTGGATCTATTTATTATTTAAAAGTACGTTTATGACGGGTTCATATCAGCCCCCACCCCCAGCCCTACTATATAAAACAGTACTGCTGAGATTAAACATAGATATTAATTTTATTACGGCTTTAAACAAGCTTCGTAATTACTTTAAATAATTATACTTAATTCAAAGAAGTTTATTGTAAAGCAACAATTTAGATATATTATCTAAATTATATATATAAAGACCGTATTTAACAACCTTATTTAAGGTTTAAATTTCAGTTATACAGATTTTATTATAGTTCTGCGTTTTATCTTTTCATCTATATTAAACAAACGGAATAATTCCCTTTCATAAAACAATTTCTTTTCATGTTTTCTATTTTTTTGTTTGCATGCAACTATTACACAAATATAGTTTATGATACACAAGAAAACTTAAAGGTAATCGATAAATAAACAAAATACCGCATTTATTTAATAATCAAACATTTTTATGAATTAATAAAAACACTTAAAAAAAACGTAAAACATTTCACAGACTTTTTATTTATTTTCTAAATATTTGTACAAGCTGCAAATATGTGCATATACTATATATATACAGATGAAAATGTACCTTACATATATAGGTAATAACTTGAGCCAAAATTATGAAAATATTTTCTGTCTCAAATAATGTACAATTACAGAGCTCGGAATATATATTACACCTGCATTTACCTAGTGTTTAGTATATATATATTTGTTCATATTCCATGTCATATTTAGCAGCCTAGCATGGAAGTTCATGCTGAAGGTATCCTGAATTCTGTTAGAAATTTGGAACATCAATGCATAACCACTAGTATAGAGTTATTCAATTATTTAGATACAGACATTCTAAAACAGTAATGTGATGCACTGTGACTTTTCCTTAAACGGAGTCAGGAATCTCTCAGCAACTATACCCAGAGAAACCTGTTAGCCACGTCACCCTCCATTCCCCACTCTACATTTTCCCATATTCTGCTCCATCCCATTTCAACAACATAATATTTGTCAAATGTATGACCTTTATATCTAAATCCCCCTTATCTTTTCCCAAACCCAGCATAAAAACCCACTTTCTGTATAATCACTTTTTTCATATTTATTCTTCCATAACTTCATTATGTGTACCCTTTCTGTTTTCAAGTATTTACATTCAATTAACAGATGCCTAATATTTTCTATTTCTTCCTTACACAATTTACAGACTAAATCACCCATATTTTTCCATTTATATATATAATCTCTTGTTGCTAAAGATTCCGTTCGAGCCTTAAACAATAAACTACTTTCATTATTATTATCATACATTAACTCGCACCTAATGTTCTGTTTACTTCTATATATATTTAAACTCTTTTTATCTCCATACTGTACCAGTTGAAAAACCACCACCTCAACTGCAAGTCGGATCCAAACTCAGGCGGTTCAAACTGAATTCAAGCCCAACTCATCAGCTCAGATTAGTAGAAATTGATGGCACAGTGCTGTGCACCAAGAAACTAGCTCAATGGTTGGTGAGGATTAGAGACCCCTAAACTGACACTAATATCGGATAATTAATTAACTTTAAGATACTTTTTTAAATCGAATCATATGTATATGTTTGGGTTGCCAACACAGACAGTGAGCATTAACATTTAAAATAATTCTTATAAGAACTAAGAAACCAAGTGTGTTTAGAAAATATTTAATAATAATAGTTTGTTTTGTTTGAATTTTAAATAATGATTATATTAATTAATTCTAGTCCTTAAACAATGTTTATAATTATAATAAGAGTGGTGGTCCTTATTATATGCCAATGAGTATTATGCAATATTTTGCAATTCTATGTCTATGCCCCCAACAAGAAAATAAAGGCAGATAAAGATATTCAGTTGTAAAAGAAATTATTATTCTAATTTTATTTCGACAGAATGTGAGATTTATTTTCACATTTGCAAATCCATTCATGAAGAGCAAGATAAGTATTGTAGGGCATAACTTTAATCTTTATTGGAAAACATTTACTTTGAGATAACTGAGAATTTGTTTGACTTTAATTGAAATCACTTCGTTATAAATTACGAGCATCAGAGCAGGCTTTACCGGAACAGAGAGGCAACGGTGCTGACGAATTATGAGCTATAAAATGAAATTGAAAGACAATGGCTGGTCGATGATCTAAGTCCTATGGTGGCTTGCATTTCACAAGTTTTACTGCCCTTTAAGGAAAGGTGATTTAAAAGTAGTATGGCAGCTTGTATTTGACAAGTCTTATGCCCTTTAAGTAGATGGGAACATGGGAAAGCCAGGCTAAGTCGTAACTACGAGCTTTGGTGTTCCAAATATAACATGAGTGGAGGAGGAAGTGCTTTCTTCCTCGATAATTTATAATAACAGAAATATTATCACCAACAAGCCTAACGGAGCGGAAGATTGCCCTATGTCAGCGACCTTGAAGATGATGACTTGATAGTCATCGTTTGAAAAATAAAACCCAATTATAGAATGCTCTACGTGATGACTTGATCTAATTAATTAAAGTCAAACGAGCTTTTAATTAAAACTATTTTAACGCATTATAAAATTATATTCATCATGCCCCAAATATCGTGCCCTTCCTGAATATTAATAGACAGTGAAAACAATCTGGATAAGAATGTATTTCATTGATTCCTTTATTGACCCTTTTTGCAAAAACATTTTAGATTATGCGTGAATAAATGAATATTGGTGAATACGAGAAAAAACATTTTAACATTATGTGGATATATAAACATTTGTAAATTAGATAGAAACTGGGGACATTGGTGAGAAACTGAGCTAATAATTTATTATTAGCCAATTATAAAAATAACAAACATTTAATAATTTCTTTCGACTCGATGATTGATAGAACTGTATAAATCTAGTTCTGATGGACGAGAATTATTATCAGATTTAATGTTATATTTTCTGCGTAAGGCAAATAGAACAAAGGAGTTTATCAAGTCGAAAGATTATTGGCATATAATTAAAAATAAACAACATTAATAAATCACACAAGATATATATATAGTATAGTAAATAAACCACCATAGTAAGGAAGAAAAGTTAAATTTAAAAACTAGAGATTGAGAGAATTACTAATTTAAAATAGCATAAATAAAAGGTGTTACACAGAGATTATTACATTTAAGAATGAAAAGAGCTCTTAAAGAGAGTGTAAAGTAAAGTTCGGAAACTGGCCAGAAAGTTTAAGGTTCATTATGGAAATAGATTACCCATTTCTTCCGGGGCTGGTTCCCTTAGTTTACACATCCGGGTTGGTAAAATGTAGGCATGCATTTAGTTGATTACTTGAACAGCATTCTATTTGATTTTGGCAGCATGATTGGTCTGGAAAGGATTTAGCAGCTTCATTGAAGATTCTCAAGGGGCTTCAGGAACCATAGTCAGATTCCTGAAGTTTTAGCCCCTTACCATGATAGGAACACTTTTGAATTTCATGATTTTTAAATGCATAGAGTTTACTACACTTCTCTACAACAAAGATGGCTTCTCCTCTCCAAACTTTTCAGAGCTATATATACTGTATTTGATGCCTTCGGGCTAGTGCTTCTTTCATTATCAATGTTACAAAATCTACTAGTTGTTTTTAGATACATTACTTCGATAAGGCTATCAAATTCATTAACTTGAATTCATTTTCTAATTAGAAAATGAATGCTTAAAATCAGAAAATGATTTTAATTAGGAAATCCTTACATTTTAAATGCTTATCTTTTTTTCTAATTAATAAAACTTTACCAATTGTTTTTGGAAAGGGAAAATCTGAAAACTTATCGAAAGAATGTAGCTTTTAATCATTAAAATTTTAACAAATTATTTAAAAGTAAAAACAAATATTCCCGACGCAATGAAACTTTCGAACAATTATATATATTTAAATATTTACAAATATATATATGCACAATCCACGCAGTTATAATGTATATAAATTCATGAATAATTTTATCATGAATTTATTAATAGCATTGACCAATTTAAATCTTAAATGAATTAATTTTAACACACATTTAAGAAATAAGTTTTTCTTTATGGAAATTAGCGTGGATTGAACGTATAAAACTCCACTGCATCAGAAATTTAAGATTAGTACGAGGGTTTGAAGTGGGCTTGTGGCTAGATGTCATGAAGCTAGGATTGAACTCAGATCTGACTGCTTCAATACTAGTTCTCCATTTCTCTAACTCCCTATTCTTTATTAATGAATATATTCTTTTATCCCATTCCTTACCACTATAACACTCAACAATCCTCCTAACACAATCCTCCCACCTTTTGCATAAATATACTGATATAAATTCTTTATCCAAACCTTTTGCATACCACATTACCTTTCTCACCCATCTTGCTGCCTGCCCTTTACTCGTAACCCAATTAAATACTATTTTGGCTATTCTTTTACTATTCATAAACTGCAAATTACTAAACATTTTTATTTTACTTTTTGTATCTCTCATATAAATACTTGGGCATCCCATTTTTCCTTGAATTGCCTCCCTTGCTGTCCATACATCTGCATCCAATGTATGTCTTCTTACTTCCCTTTGTACTTTTTCTAAGTAATCTAATACCCCTTTACAAACTCATAACACATTATTACCATATGTTAACCATGGTACTGCAACTCCCTTCCATATAATTCTAGCTACATCATATTTATTATATGAAAACCCTGTTAATTTCTTTGTCAATCCCTTTCTTTTCTTTGCTTGATTTATCAATTTTTTCTCCCATTCATCCTAACAAATTTTCTGATTACTTTAAGATAATTCCCAAATAACTATATCTATTCACCACACTTAATTTTATATCCCCCAATAAAAATTCTACATCTTCAATTTCCCAAGTATTAACCATCATTATATCTGATTTTTCTTCACTAAATTTATTCCCCATCTCTTTACCCATCCTTGCATATGTCCTCAGCATAACTTCCATATCTTTTCTTCTCTATACAATAGCGCCACCCAGTGTGACCCTTAGTAATTAATGAATGCATGGATGTTTGTGCATAATATCCCTATCTAGTGCCTACTCATCCAATATCCCCAGGCTAGTTTCTAGCTTGTGGCTTTAATCAGTGAGGTATTTTCTTTAATACTGCAAGTATAGATTCGTTTGTAAGATATTTAAGTCGTTTTTTTTTTTCTTTTAAAGAAAGAAAACATTTATCTATATTAATTATATTTCAATATCATTATACTGATTATATATAACCAATAAGTAATCAGCGTTGGTGAAAATATTTCAAATAATTTACAGTTATTACCACAGATTAACAAATTAGAATGTATTTATTCAAACTGTGGCTATAGATAGCAGAACAGAATAAAAGTTTCACCTTTTTTTATTAAATAAGTGGGCCTATTTTTTTAACATGAATTTAAATCAGAGTAAATGGTAAAAATTTTAAAGAGTTGCCTCGCATTATTCGATCGAAAAAAATCGTTTTTATATACTTTTTGTTCCTTTTCAATTAAAGCCTTTAACAAAAATAGACTATATACAATAGCATTACTTCAATCAATACAAATAGATAAACTGACAAGAAGTTATAAATTTTAAAAGGTACGCACCCCCCCCCCCATTTCACCAGAAAGAGAGGCATATGGCTTTATTGCTCAGTTCATAAAAAGTTTGAGCCAGAAATGCGGCTCCAGAATCGATCATATTTTTTGATTATGTAATATAAATATATGTAGGGAGGGGGGGACAGAAACATAATAAACTTATAGCTCATACTATACGCGAAAGCAAATAATATATAGTTATTTTATTCAGTATATAGCCATTGAATACATATTAGAAATTCAACTTAATTATTTTCACTCCATTGTATAAACAAATGACTAACCATAATAATGACATAAATTTAATTTCCATAATTCTGTTATTTACAGATGATTATGAGGTGATTTACGAGTTGGTCGGATAGAAGCCTCATGGGACAAACTTTCACACAGACCAGATTATGACAGTAATTTGGAAACACTAATGATTTGTTAAGATTAATGTCAATAAAGTTATCGCCACATAAATAAGAAGGGTGGGAGGTGGATGAAAGATAAAAATGTAAATAATACATCATTATAAGAAGTAATAGGCAGGTAAATTATGAATTTAGTCAAAAAGATTTGCTTTCAATATTATTGTAATTTAGCATTATTGATGGGGGAAAAATCATGTAGTTAATTTCTTATTATTATTATTACACATAATCGTACATTACAAACAATTGAAAAGAAGATGAATTTTTAAGCGGTAGATATCCCCTTTTATTTCAAACTAGATTTTAAACCTTTTATACATTACTAATATTCATGTGTATTTACTTATGTATAAAAACATTGGGTTTAATTTTTTTTAATATAATCATATAAATAAAACTGCACCCTCACATAAAGTTATTGCATCGAAGCAAAAAAAAAAAAGGCTTGTGAAAATTATAAAGTACATTATACACAATAAACATGAGGGGTCAGATTGACTTTAGGTCAACATGGGTGTGACAAGAATCTAGGTCTCAGGGTTTCTTTTGAGCCATCTATCATCAGATTTTCAATTGGATGGACGATTGAAGAGTTGGAGTGTGGAGTAGATTAAAGCCTGTCCATTAAAGTATGAAGATTGGCTATCTTAATATATATATATATATATCTGAGCACTTATTGCATATATGTGTAGAGATGATAATATAGACCAAATAATGATTGCTGGTTTAGCATGAAATATGTATATTGGTGATTATATATCTTTTCGACATATATGTGTTCAAGTATATCAGTGATATGAGATAGAGTGGTGTGTGTTGGGTCGCGTAAAAGTCTGCGCTCATAAACCCTATATATTACATACATTGATACAGGTATATAATAAGCCTGTATTTCAGTTAATAAAGATTATTCAATATTTACATTTTGATTTACAAGTGTCAAACGTACTCTACCTATAACTTTAACAGGATCCATTCTAAAAAAAACACATTAATGATTATCATTAATCATTTATTAAGCTAAAGATTATCCCAGGCCAGATACAAACTCTAAACCTCAGTTAAGATTAATATATCTGTGATTTAATTAAACACACACACAAGGAGTCATTCAACTTCACCTTCTTTTTTCCATGTGAAATAACTTTTAAATATGTAATTATATAATGAGATATTATTTTATATAGTGCTATGTTTTTATGCTGTAATAGTAATATTAGCGATTAAGCCAATGCACATGTGCTTTAAAGATAAATTATACATGAATACTCTCGCTTTTCCAGACACAAGATATAGTTTTTTAGAAGTGATGGAATGAATCCACCCATCCTTTCGACCCAAACATTTATGTATAGGCAAATCTTAAGCATATGAAAATGAGAGCACAAAGATGTTAAGCAATCACTTTAAATTATATTTATTATGCTTTTTTTCCCATATGTCATAGCATCGTCTGGGAGGCAAACCCATAACCATCTGCAACCAACAACTTGCTTGCAAGGTGGCTGCGATGACCTCTTGGCTAACAATGCTTGACATACATTTATTATGCTTGAACGAATGATGCTTGCGACATCTTTACAATTTACGATACGTCATTCTTTAGTTGAAATTAAACATATATAATGAGATATTATTTTATATAGTGCTATGTCTTTATACTGTAATAGTAATATTAGTGAATAAGGCAATGCATATGGGCTTTAAAGATAAATTATAAATGAATACCCTCACTTTTCCAAACACAAGATATAGTTTTTTAGAAAAGATGGAATGAATCCACCCATCCTAACATCCACTCCACTATACATTCTTGAAACACATGAATAAAGACACTTAAAGGATAAATAACCCCTAGGATCATTTCACACTGAACCAGCACTCTTCTATTGGCTTGGTTCATAATCTCTTACACATATCTTTATTGCATGATCATTATTTATCAATACCATATTAGAACACTTTGATTTAATGTGTCAACCTTTCTAAATTCACAATATTGACATAACCATTTCATAAAAAAACATTAATGATTAATCCTAATTTATTTATTAACCATGCATGTTTTTTACCATTTTCAATCCCCAAATCGGGAATTTTTCTTTAACACATATATTTCTACATGCTAGTTATATAATTGAAAGTCAAATATTTTTAATGAAGATCAAAAATATTGTAATATCTCAATATCATCATCATCATTTTTGACCATGGTTGATTCCCTGCAGTATGAAGGTCTCTCCTAGTTTAATCCATCTTCTCTCATCTCTAGACTCTCCTTTCTACATCACCCCAACACATTTCCTTACTGCATCCATCCATTTCACATGTGGTCTCTTTCTAGGTCTTTTACAATCTCTTGGAATCCGGTTTAAGATTTAAACCGTACATTTGTTATTACCTCTTCTAGCAATATGTCCAGCTCAACTCCACTTCAGTCTCTTAATTATTTCAATGATGTCAGTAACACTTGTTTGTTCTCTCTGACACATGTATTTCGTTTTTGACCTTCTCTTGTTACTCCTAACATGCACTCCCCCATACTTAATTGAGTTGTCTGAGGTTGCTGTATTACGTTATATATTTCAATATTATATGTATTAGATATTGGTAAAATCTTTGACTTATTAAATTACATATTTATACTTAGATCACTAAAATATTTGATCTAATAAATCACAGATAAGTATATAATTGAAATCCTAATACTTTGAAATACTTGTATTTATGAAATAAAAATTATTTTTCATATAGAACAGAAGACACTGTAATATATATATATATATATATATAAATGAAGATCAATGAAATAGTTGAATCATTAAATTATATATCAATAGTTTAACTTAGATTGGCAATATATTTGACTTACCGAATTATATATATACTTTTATATAGATCAGTAAAATATTTGACCTATTAAATTATAGATAAGTAATTGAAATCCAAAAACACTTTGATATATTTATACTTATAAAATAAATAATTATTGTAAGTTACCTGTAATATTTCAAGATTTAAAAAAAGGTATTGGAAAAATATTTGCCAAACATTATTTGTACAACTTTATATTCTTTATGTAAAATATTTATAAAATCAAACAAAAGTATTTTAAAAATATTTATTACTTACCTATGAAATTGTATAGCGTTCAAATAAAATTGAAAAATATACATTTTTTCTACCAAAAAAAATTTTTGGAGGCAGAAATAGTTTTTTTTTAAAAGCTGGAAACAAAATGACAGATTTTTTTTGACCATTCGCACAACATGCTAACTAGAAAAAGCACATAAATCAGTATTGTGCTTTGATTGATGCTGCCACCTAGCTAAAATTATTAGAAAAACCAAGTACTATAAATATATTACACGAAAAATCTCGAAAACTGCGAGATTCATTTAAAATATTAGCCAACTAAAATATCAATTTTTTTTACAGACGCAAAAAACAGATAGTATTCAACTTCATTACTATGAGGCAGCTTTATTAGAAAGACAGGGTTAAATCGAGGTGCAATAATTTGATATTAATAAACCTTGAACAAATGATGAGGACATTCATAAGTTTGTCAATTGAAAGGCATATTGTAGCCATTTGTTTTTTAAGATGTCATTACTCATATGATTCAAAGATGTAAGATGGAGCAAAGGTTATGAAGTACAACAGAACCACAAAATATGTTGTATCTAATTAAACGATTTTAATTATAAGCTATTCAAAAAAATGCAAATAAACAAATAAAAGAAAACATTAAAATTCACAAATTTTACAATATTAGGCAGTCATTTTTCATTCTCTGAACACCATATATATGATTATATAAATTAGTAAAATTTGTTCAATTAACATCAAAAGCACATACATTTTATTCATACTTTATTATCATTTCCAAATTTGATGTGCAGTATTTTGCATATTATAATATCATCTGAGCAGAATACTAAAACTTTAAAAAAAATTTAAAACAAACTAAAAGTTGATAAAGATTTAAAATCATTAAAATAATTTAGAGAGATCCTAATTTCTTAATAACAAGATCACTATCGTTTTTAAAAGAAAAGAAATTATTGAAAAATCAAAAGAATATTGCTTAGAATGTATTTAATAATGGTGATGGTTGACATTACATGATTTACTTTATTTTAGAAATAAATTATAGTAGTTAGTTTTTCTTTTTTCTTCGTATTGTTTTGATAAATGCAAGATTAAACCACACACTTAGTAAAGTATATGTAAATGTGACCTCTCAATTTGTTGCTAATAACTATATTATTATTACTCTTAATATTTTGTTCATAATATAATGTTGATTTATATGTGAATATATATATATTGTAACCATATATTTTAGTATAAAATATAATAATTGATGTAACTAGTATAAAAATTTCTCTTTCTTCTTTTGGTGATTTGATTGGCTTGATTTGCACTTTGAACAGATTATTCTCTTATATTATTTTAATGAATTTAAATTTGCTTCGTTCCATATACTAACTCATATCAAAATGTTTAACTTTTTAAAAATTTGACAACACATTAAAATTTGGTAAAATATTATTAAAAATAATATTTTTGTTTTTATTTGTTTAAAATGATCTTAAAAATTATTTCTATTGAATTAACAAAAAACCATTTGTTCAATTAAAATTAATTATTAAAAATAAATACAGTAATTTAGTATGCGTCTCAATGTAATAAAAGAAAAGAGCGCGAATTTAAGAGAAGATCGTCTGTTAGTTTGCTTTTTGGAGAGAGAAAGAAAAGAAAATGGTAAAAGGCAAATGGTGTAAATTTGATAAGCTCATTTTAAAATAGTTAACAAGTAAACGGATTACCACAAAGTTTGCTATAAACGTAAAAATAACATAGTGGTATTTAATTATAAGATGAATTGCTAAATTTAAAAGTCTGTTCATGTCGGCTGGCCAAGTGGATCAAATCACCGGTAACAATTTTCCAATATTACATTTTTAGAATGTCGGAGCTTCCCAGTTTAAAAGAATTAATTGCAAGAGTTTGATATGTTTTAAAATATTTATTATTCTACAATTTGGAAAAATTAAATACGTATTTTAATTACAGAAGTTTTATGAATATGAAAATTTGCTTTTTAAAAAAGAAGAAGTTTAAATTAAAGTAAAATGTTAAAGTTATCAACAAAGTTTAATATTTCCGTTTCTAATTCTAATAAAAATATAGTATTGATTGATATTTAACTTTACAATGCCAGTAATATATTTGCTAGTTAATTTGTTTAACATTTGAATAATAAGCAGTCTTCAAATAATTAATCAAAGCTATTTTCTAATTTTATCGTCAGTTTGGAATGATTAAATAAATTGCTATAATTAGTATTCCTAGATTTAAGCATGGATAAATAAATATTAGCATGGATATGATAAACTTGGAACATTTTTAATAGAGAAATGTAGAGATTAATAACTTTATGAAAAACAATTTCATTTAAATTCTGCATATCATGTTTTGAAATTGTTTCATGTTTATGGAGCCATGTAAAATCGTTAATCTAATAGTGATTATAATAACTAATACAAATGGATAAAATTGCATGTATGGAATTCTACTATAATTATAGCTATTACTTCGTATATTTATTGTTCGACACATCGTACATGGATTCCACGGATCATATTTGGAGTTATAAAATGCTATACAATCCAATTTGTGATACACACACCTGCTAAAATTCATGTATTGAACTATAAAATGCTATACATTTAATTTATATCACACACACACCATTAAATTTTATGTATTTGATGAATAATGCATTACTTTAATTTTATCGTTATATGAACTTGCATGTGAAGTTCATAAGTTATATTTTATTAAGTTTAAATTAATAGGGGTTGAATAAAATATTTATTCAAGAGAATAGCGCTTGCGAAAAAGCTTGAAAAGTGCTAAATGAATTCATGAGATGTATCAATCTTTATGAGGTATTTTGTGAGTCTTTCCAGATTTATATTCCTATACTAATATTACTTATACTATATTACATATGTTTTATTTTAAGCAAGATAAGTTAGTACATTAGTTGTCCTGATTAGCGTAACATTTATTATGCAAGAACCCACAGTTGCTAAAGTGTCAGCGTTTTTCTGAATGGTCAGAATAACTGAGGGGGATGATTTTTGCACTTTAATGTGAAGTAAATAGTAATGTTGTTTTAGAATGTTAAAAGGCATTAATCTGTGCTGGTGGTTAATCCGCAGATTACTTAATTGCCATTTTTGTATTTTACACACATTCCTGCGCTGGTGGTTAATCCGCGGAATTGTGTGATTATATGTATTACTTTATGATGGTGTATGAATACACAAAACGTTTAGTGTTATTTAATTCCTACGTGTAGATGAATGCATCCACAGGAATATGTTTTACTTCATAGATATAAGTTGGGCAAAGTATTCTAGTTAATCTGCAAAATCATCTTCTTTCATTTGTAAGCATAATTTATAGGTTAGATCATTAAATTGTAGCAGGACATTCTATTCAAGTTACTTAATAATAATTAACTGTTGGTTGATTATTATTTACCGGAATGTAAGTTTAAATTTTCACTTTATTCAATGATTGCATTATAGCTAAATCCTACAGATATAATATTATTTATTATATTATTATAAGTTTACGGTAGGGATTTATTGAATCTGGAAATGACGTTAAATATTTCATGAGTTGATGCTGAATTTAGTATAATTTTCTCAATACATTCATTATATCAAATTGAAATATAAGGTATGATTAGGTTTTTAAAAACTGTACCTATGATATGTTATTGAAGAAAGTCGATGGAATTATAATTTATTTATTTTATTTGTTTATTTATGTCTTTAATTATAACATTGGAATTAATTACTTATTATTCATAAATTTGTAAATAAACGTTGATTTATAATTAAACTTACTGTGCCGTTGCTATGTGTCATTCGTAAAATCAGAAATCATAAACCTTAGATAGAGCATACATTGAAGTACATACTATCGTCAACATGATATAAGAATTTAGTGATATTTTGAGAAAACATTTGGATGCTTTTCGTCTTTGGTAGTTTATGATGTGTAAGGTACAATAAAATCCCATTTACCTTTTCCATCATTTTGGCTTTGCGTAGTTGATTTTAGTATACAATACAAATTGATTATTAAACTTGTAAACAGATTTATCAAATAATGACATGATTGAATATATTTACTTAACGTTTTTAAATTGTCATTTGTCAGTATAATAAGAGTCTCAGTAATATAGTAAACTATAAAAAAAAGAACCCAAGTATTTATGTTTATTTATTGCAAAGCTTTACCTGGACTAGCATTTGTATTAGAAATCATATAGATGGTTTAAAATTTCATAATCTTATGTAATTCCACAAATTATGCCATCTTGTACATGGTCGGCCATCGGGTCTCATACAATAAAAATCGCAAATTAAGGTTTGAAAAATAATAACATTACACTTATAATTTGTTTAATGTATTTATCATACTACTATGATAGTTCTTCACGGTACACCCTGGCTGCGATCAAATTAAATCATAAAAAGTTTATGTTAGATCATTAGTTTGGTCTGTGGTAAGTTGCTCCAGATGTTGATTGTGGTCTTTGGTGCATAAAATAGATAGCATGATATGCTTTTGGATACAGCTCTTAATAGCTGACAATGTGCAATGGGAATTGATCAGTGATCGAAGTTAAGATTCTTAGTGCACTTACGTTATGTAGTTGGGACCACACAATTAACGGTTACAATTTTTAGTGCCACAATGGGTTCGGCATGATAGGTAGTTGAGAGGGCAAGCGAATGGTTACAATATATATATATTAAATTGAATATTTCCATGGATTGTTATTATAATAAAGAACAAAAATGAGGAGATAATATCCATGTAAATAGAATTAGTCTTTTAATTTTTGATGTTACCAATAAATTATCAATGACTACTAATTGGAAATCTATTGAGGCCAAAGCTGTCTTTGCATTAAACCTATTATTTGTGTTTTTGTTGGTGTAAAGGGGGTCTTCTTTTACTCCAAATCCAAGTTCTTACCTGAACTTAAACCCAAAAAGCTATTTTTTCATAGTTGTGAAAATGTAAGACAATACCATCTTTCTTGACATTCTGCAAATATTTTAAACTTTTCTAGAGAGTTGGGTTATTTCATCAAAAATTTTTAAAAAAAAGCTATTAAAGATTTAATGAAAAAACTTGTTTGGCCTCATGGATTGTCAATTAGTAATAATTGATAATTACTTGAAAACATCAAAGGCTAAAAGGTTATTTCTATTTATATGGAAATTATCTTCTCATATATATTTTATTATAATAACAACCCATGGAAATATTCAATTCAACAGATACAATTCTCTGGAGAAGTTTAAAATATTATTTGCAGAATGTTGAGAAAGATGATATTTTTTCACATTCTCACAGCTAAAAAAAAGCTTTCTGGGTTTAAATCTACATAAGAACTTGTATTTGAAATAAGAGAATCCATTTTACTTCAACAAAAAACTCAAACAAAGGACCTATTATAGGTTTAATGAAGATACCGGTTTGGCCTCAGGGATTATCAATTAGTAGTAATTGATAATTTCTTGGTAATATCAATGTTAAAAGATTATTTCTATGTACATGGATATTATTTCCTCATTTTCAGACTTTAGTATATATATATATATATATATATATATATATATATATATATATATATATATATATATATATATACTGTAATGAGAATTAAGATTCAAACCCCTTCACAATATTTAAATTCCTTTAGATAAGGGAAAATATTAAATATACATATATGGAAAATCTTAAGTATTGACCTATGTGACTGTGGATAAAAATATATATATAGTAATAATATAAATTATATTTACAGCTTTCAATTTTATTTTATTATTTTGTTTTCTTGTCATATAAAAAAATCTTTAAGATTAAGTTATTTTTGGGCAAAAATAAAATATGTAAAGTATGTTAATTATGGTACACTTCAAAATTAAAAAAAAAATTTCATTAATTCTGTAATACCCATAATAACATAAGAATTTCATTACTCAGTATCTGGGATGTAATTAATGATGAAATCCTGGTAATGAAAGAAAGAGGGGAATGCTACATATAATGGATTAAGAATGTTATCATTAATAAGTCTTTTTTTACTTATTTGTAATCTTAGTTTTGGGGAGTTTAGTGGTACAAGTATCAACGAACATACACAACGCTGGATGGTGCTGGTGTCACTCAAAAGCAGTTCAATATACCATTTCTGAGGTACACTGTGTTGACCTGTAGTGTGTTATGCTCATTTCTCACAATTCACACTTGATTCAAGCACCCTGTTCTTATGCTACAAGTGATCGCTATTGAGCCTGCGCTATCGTATAATATGAGGATGTGTAGATTTGAAGTCAATGTAACATTTGCAATGTTATTTAATTAAATATTATATTACATTCAAAGGATGTAGTGTGAGGTCCAACAATTTTAAAACCATTGCAGTGGTTGTGAATGGATTTTGGAATGTTTTAAAATTGGGGGAAGTTTTGTTATAAGCGTGACTTCTGAAATACGCTAGTCACGATATCTTCACGAGACCAACAAAAAATGTTCAAGATGAGTACATGTGTTGTTTGATCGCTTACGTGAAGTTAAAAATGTTACGGGAAAAAAAGGTTTTTTTGTTTTTATTTTTTTTGTTTGGTTTTTGTATGATTCTAAAATTGTGATTTACTTATTATTGAATAGCAAAAAAAGCCAAAAAACTGAAAATTGTTTAATATTTCATTATTAAAAAAGAAGATCATAACGAATGAGTTTTTTGTTTAATAATGTTCTGGAAATAGGAGAAAGAAGTGGGATATCAAAGACATTTCCTTTTGTTAAATAAAAGAAAAAGAATTGATTTTGTAAACATATTTTTTAGAAAAAAATATTTAAAAGGTCATAAATAATGGCTTTGTTCTTGTCATTATTAAAAAGAATAGTGGCCATATTTTTCGCTCTTCAAATAAATGAAAAAATTCAAAACGCATATACTTATTTGAAGGATATTTTGGATTTACTTCTTTAAAAAGTCAGTCTTTTCTTTGTTTGTGACTACAAATTCATTTGAAATGCCAAAAAAAAAAAACTAATTCTATCTTTTTCAGGGTTCACTTTCCCACACTGTTTTAGTGAAGTGGGATTATGTTATCCACTGTATCAACTTATGCTACTTTAATATGTTTGTCTGAAAGTTTGTAATGATATTACTCGTAATTATATGTTGGAATGTTTCTATAATCTAAAATTAATTGTTAAATTACTTTAAAAAAATTCAAAGTTTATTTAATCTTTATAAAAACATTCAACTGTCAGTAATAATACAGGTTCATAATAACACCTTATTTCATGTGGCATTATTCTCTTCTTCAGATATTACTGGACAGCACTAGTGTAGGGATCGACTCAAGGATCTTGAGAATTACGCTAACAACCAAACCAGCAACACCTGAAGCAAAAAGAAGAATATCAATTGAAATATTGTTTTATATACTAATCTGTATTGTATTTACTCTCAGTTGAGTGGCGTTCAATAATTAATTCTAGATGATGGAAGTAAGAAATTACATATATGCTATTTCAATTATATCCTACCCAGAAAAATGTGAGTAAAAAAAAAATCACAATTCACAAATTTAATCAATGTATGATTCTGTATTACATTTGACAAGTCAGCAGGCTTTTCCATCTTTGAGTGTACTCAGTAATCCCATATTCTCACCACATTTTGAAATTTTAACGTCTTACGCAAATTCACTTAATCGTAAAGATGTTTTCTTTTTCTTTATCCCCCCCCCCCCAAAGCTTGATAAAGTACAGCATGGTATTTAACAAAATGTTTATAAACATAAAGCTAAAGAATTCTATAAAATCTAAGAGAATTCGTGAAAATACTTTCTTTAAGCAGTAAAATGAAAGTTATCAATTTAATAGTAAAGGAAAAAAACTCATGTTCCAAAGTGGGCTGAATGTTCAAAAGAATAAATCAACTACTAATTTCTATTAATTTTTTATCATACCAGAAATTATCTACTTAATGAATATTTTTTCTGTAATGTGATTTTCATTACATCACTCTCATGTAAGATGGACACTAGCTTCTCTCCACTTTTACTATCTTGTGGAAGGGTATAATCATAAATATATAATCAAAGACATGTAAAAATGACATATGATCCCCAAGATAAACATTTTGTGCTGAACTAGCACTCGTCAGTTAACCCAGATCACAATCTCTTACATATATACCTTAATTGTGGTTCAACATATATAGAGGAATACTATAATTTAACTGAAGTGTTAAACTTAGGACCATCACAAGTTTGACACAAAACAATTAACGGAAGTAAATTACAATTTTTTTTTTAGATATTCATTAGATTAGAGATTATCCACTCAATAAATAATATATGTTTAGTGTAATTTTCACAACACCACTGTCAAGCAAGGTAAGGACTGGTTTCTATCTCCTTAAGCAAATTTATGCCACTGCTGCTTGATCTTAATCTTCTCTACCTTTTAAAAGACAGAGAAGATAGAGAAGATTAAGATTGCTCTAATGAAGACTGCAGGACTGTTGAAACTGTCAAGAAAATAAAGAAATCATTAAAAAATATAAAAGGTAGACAAGATTAAGATCACTCTTGTACCCTAAAATGGGCAAAGATGCTGTCATGTAAAAGATAATTTTTGGTATTGAATTTATGGAAGGAAGATATGAACTGGGGAAATATCTCTGTATACAGTGTTGTATTACATTAGAAAGTTTTTTTTATGTTTCTATAGAGCATTGTATTAAAGTGCGAGTTGTTATCTGCAAATTCATGCTATCTGCTAGGAAGGCTAAGAATAAAATATAGCAGACGGTGGAATTCTACTCCATAATTAATTTTCACATCTTAAAGAAAATCTATTAACTCAATTTAACATTAAGCAACCATGTGAAAAAATTATTAATACATATATATGTAAAGTAAACATACTGAGCAGTTTTAAGTAGTAAAGAAAAAAGAATAAACTCAAAAATGTGAAAGGCCATATCTAATAAAGCCTTGTCATTTTGTTTTGTTTAAATTTTAAGTTCATGTAAGTAAACAGATTTTAAAAAACTGATAAGAGGGAAACTGCATGCATGGAAAAAGTCTGAAATCTTTTATCTATAAAAGAAAACATGTTTCACAATCAGTTAAAATAATATGAACCTGTTTTTTTTTTCCAGTCTAATATTGTGTTCATTCTTTCATTTTTGCTTTTCAATTTGCTACAGAAAAAAAAGTAATTGTGAGTTAACACAGATAGATTCATAAATATTCCACATAGATGTTTATTTATTATGAAAATATGTGTAACACCTATCCAAATAAAGTTTGTGAATGTGTGTGCATGATAAAAAAATATAGAATAGTTCCAAAATTCTATTTATGAAAAAATATATACCACAAAAGTATTTCTACAAAAAAATATATGTTTATTAAACTTTTGATAAGGCATGAATTATATGACTTCTACTATTTACATTAAATTTTTACTAAAACACAGCACTGAGTTTAAGAAATAAAATAGTTGAAACTTAATGCATTTTAATATGTTAAGAGAAGAACTGTTCAATACATGGCCTGCGGGCAACATGTGGTCTACAGTGAGGGTTTGTAGATCAAATGCTTATTAGATGTTTATTTAATTCTATTAATAATTAATAATTTTATGTTGATATTATTATCTGATGTTTCACATCACTATATACCCACATATTTTTCAAATATAGGGCATATCAAAGAAGTAGCTTGAAGTGTTTACATCCAAAACAGATGCTCTGAGAATTCAAAACAGATGCTCTGAGAATTCATGACAACTGAGTACAATTAGTGGACAGTTGGTATGTTTGGTTATAATTCATCTGTAACTAATAGAAGAACTCTCCAATAATTTAATGTATGTACTGTATTATTTTGGAAGCAGCTCTCAGATATTTTTTAATGTAGTCCTTAAATCTAGATAGTCATGTGTTAAGATATAAGGAATTATATCCCAAACCCAACCAATCTGTTTAACACACTTAAATGTTTGATAGAAAGATCATAGAAGAAAAAATGTGAATTGATTGTTTTTGTATAATACAATTTGGTACTTATGTATTAGACCTGCTGCCCATGTTTGTTATGGCATAGTGTCATAATTGTGACATTTTAATATGGCATTCTGCTGTCACTAATACCCCCCTCCCCACTGGAGAAAGGTCAGTATTCTGCCAATGCAAATATGGGCAGCAGGTCTAATACGTAAGTACCCAGAAGTTTTTGCTTTTAAATTTTTCATTTTTTATAGATAGTAAATTTGTACTGTTGCCTAATCACAGCTTATTACCTTGAAACATTTTGAAAATTGTTAATCTATCCATTATACGTGTGCGCGCATGCACACACACTGAGATAATTGACAATAAATACTGATTAGTTTGACTTGTGTAATGGACAACTTCCAATTGCATGTGTTTCTAACACACACTTATGAAGATAAATGTGTGTGTGATAGATAAAGCTTCAACTTTAAAAATAAAAATTTAAGATATCCTAATGTAAAATAATCCTTTTTATTCGATGTCTATGTTTCTCAACTGCAAGATGACATATTAATCTCGCAATGGATTAGTTTCTTTTTTCCAATTTATTGTAGATTTAATATGTTCACTTGTAAAGATTCACTTGGGTAGGGTTTAATGCTTTACTACTTTATTATTAAGCTTCCTTGAATATTTCTTAAAGTCAATCAAACTCTTTCTCAGTAATCCTGAAGAACAATTGAAAAATAGCTTCCAAAACTTTATTAAAAATAAATTTCTAAAATTTGTTTATCTAATATACACAAGTAAAAATCAATAAGTGATCTCATGTAGAAAAAAAAAAAAGTAAAATAACAAAAACTATAAGATTACAAACAATAAAATGTCTTAATAAAATTATGCTATATATTTATTAATTCCAAATTCATATTGAAAAAAAAAATTCAATTAAGAAAAATAATACAGAATCAAAATTTAATAATAGTTACAAAAACTTATTATGTTCAGACAATATTTCGTATAAAAGAACCAGATGACATTAGAAAAACAATGAAAAAAAAAAAGAAAGTCAATAAATTCCATATCTATTTTGACAATCTTCATTTCAATTTGAAATAACATTTCATAAAACCAATTATCTAAAATACTAGTTCCTTCTTCTACTTACAAAACAATAAATTAATATTATTAAAATTTATATTATTATTCATAGATTAATCATAAGATATGAAAATATATATCTAGATATAATATATATAAGATTAATGTATTCTATATATAGGTATTTAGAATGCTTTCATCATTTAATAACATTAAATAAATTTAAATTCCTCTCACTTTTGCATGCATGCTTATATAACAATTAAATAAACACTTTTTTCTTTATATAGTTTTTGCAAAGCAATAATTTACTTTTGTTTTGACAATCCCTTCTTATAGGTGCTTGACGGAGTACTTCATGAGGCCCAGAATCTTTTAAAATCTCAAGTTGGCCTTTATAACTTCAAGTCAATTTGAAAATGCACATACAATTATTAAGATGATACATTCCAGTGCATATCGCTAGGTGACCCTCCCGAAGGTTACGTTTTCCCTCAGCAATGACCTCTGTGAATAAATATAAAATCTCAACTTCAAACATTATGATTCAAACGAATACCCTTTTGAGTAATGCTGTTTGAAGTTCAAACTATATTTATTCACAGAAGTCGTTGCTGAAGAAACATAATGTTTGGATGAATGATTTGAACATAATAATTAAAATGTATTTCCACTTCTGGATCTGCATAAATCCTGAGTATTCTAATCCTCAATTCTTTGACTTTGGGCCATGGTGTGACACTTTAGTAATCATATTTTTTATCAACTGACATTTCTAGCAATTAAGAGCCTTCAATTATATATCTTTGTCTATCTGTGATCACCAAAGGTATGACTGGGCTAACATTTCCACCTTACTCAAGATACCCCCCCCACTGGATTTTGTTGACATGTATGAGGATGATTGCACTTGATGCCAAAACTATAAAATTGATTTTAAAATGGATGTTATTATGCTGGACCCAAAATGATACTGACTGCTTGCTTGGATAGTTTTTTTTTTTAACCCATCAGTTCATTAATTCTTTAGACCCATTATTCCCATTTCCCACTTTCTTATTTTGGCAACATTTATTGTTTTCCTAATAATTATTTTACCTTCAATGGATTTTCCTCATTTTTATTAAAATATGATTATATCTGTCTGTTGTGGGCAATGTTTTTTTTTAATGAGCAAATTTCAAACCAAACGTATATGCTGATAGATTAATCCAGTGAGTTAGTCTTAATATTTGCCTTTTGGCTGTTAAATATGCTTTTCGTGGTGCCTTTTGGTGTGGGATAACAGTAAAACTCTTTCTAAATACAGTTATGGAATTTCCTGTCATTACTTTCAAAGCCTCCTTATCATTTTCTGGGTAATAAATAATGCATGGTACTGCAAAAGCTGTAGGATCTTTCCATGCCTTGTTGATTGTGGTGTGACAGCGTTAAACCTATCTATACCGGATGCGACCAAACCTGTAGTCCTTTTTAAATGCATCTTTCTGTTCATTCTCCTACATTCATTTTGGTCTTTCTGAATGCATGGTAAATAAAAACTTCCTGATATGTGACTAGGTCCCAAAATGTTCAAAGCTATCTCTTATTAGCCAATATCCTGATTTCAAGTACTGCCCTAACTTTTGACTGAATTGGGTGAATGCCCTTGAAAGAGTTATTTTTTAAATGTGAATATTGCAATTTATGCATTTTAGATTTGTGTTAGTCAGGACTAATTTTTAAGATCTGCTCTAATTAATTACCTAAAGGGATTCTCAATAATTTTGGGATCTGTTTTCTTGCCTTAGCAGTTAGGAGAAAATCATTGAAATATGGCAGAAGTTGTAAAATATTTGTTGCTGATTGACCAATCTTAATCTTGGAGTATTGTAGTAGCTATGCAATGCCAAACTTGAACAAAACACTATATGTAATAATAGTCTGCATTTCTGCAGACCTGTTGCTCCTCCAGAGTTTTCAAATCTGCCTTTGATCTGTTGTAGATAAATCTCCTCCCTACTGCAAAAGACAGCACAATGTTTTATTGATTAGAAGCAGATTATTATTTATCAGCAGTGATTCACCGATAGTCAATTTGAAGTCTCCACAATATCTGACACCGCAGCTTCCTTTCATAATCACAACACCAAATGTGGTCCACCCTTAGTAATTCATAGGTTCTTTTTTATCTCACTTCCAGATAGCTGGGCATCTCTGTTGCTTTTTCTCAGTACAAATGAAAGCAGCCTGCAAAAAATGCTGATTGGTTGGAAATTCTTAGTTAAGAAGATAGGTGGCATTGATTTACATTAAAAAAAATCAAACATAGGAGTCATCAAAAAACATAATTCGTAAATTATATTTATATGTATTTAATGGATTATGTCCTGTACATGTGGGGTTCAGATTGACCTTGGGTCAACATGGGTGTGACAAGAATCTTGGCCTCAGGGTGGCCTTCGAGCATTTCATCATCAGATTTTCAATTGGATGGATGGTTGAAGAGTTGGAGTGTGTAGTAGATTGGAGCCAGTCCATTAAAGTATGAAGATTGTCTATCTTAATATATATCTGAGCACTTATAGTATATATGTGTGGAAGATGATAATCTGGACCAACTGATGATTGCTGGTTTAGCATGAAATATGGATATTGGTGATTATTTATTCCTTCAGCATATATGTGCTTGAGTGTATCAGTGTTATTAGATAGAGTGGAGAGTGGTGGGTCATCTGAAAGTCTGTGCTGATATACCCTATATTAAATGCTTTATATGCAATAATGCAAAAATGAAACATTTCCAAACTAACTTGCTTACATAAAAAAAAATAATAATAATTATATGAAATATGTAATAAATGAACATTGAAATTGCAAGTCGCTATATTCATAATACTTTAATTCCATTTTGCATTCTCTGACAAATGTTTGCATTATTTCTTTACGTGAGTACTAATTTGCATATTGAGGTTTTAAAATTGCCTTCGTGAAAAACTTGCATTTTATAATATAAATTTTCTCCTTGATTATTTCTCAAAGCAGATAAAATTTTGTGAGCCATATCAGATGAAATGGAAACTAATAAATTTGAACGAATTGAATTTGTTTATGAGGAAATACTTCAAAACAGTCAGGACTTTTTCTTGCAGAATGGAGTGCAGAATCTATTTTGTTGAAAATAAAGCTCATTGTTAAAATTCCAAGATCCTGTCATTTCAGAAATTCTTTGTGTCAAAATTTCATCTGTTGAGACTCCCCTCATATACTGTGGTTAGGGAACATACTTTCATCAGTTAAAATGATTTGATAATTTGAAAAAAATGCTTATTGGCCCATAAATTGTTGAAAAGTAGATTCGTTTAACTTTTAATTGGCATGGCCTCATGCCATTTTTATTACATTTTGGAGTGTCTTTTAACGAATCACATTTGAAGATTCCAAAACACAGTTTTCAGAATTTTTCTAATTGACGTTTATGAAATTTTCATTTCTATTTGAGATTATTTTAGCTGATTGCTTTAGTAATTTCAAGCTCTTCGGCAGCTATTTTGGTAAATATTCTCAATGCTTCAAGATGATGTTGCAATGGTCTCTAATCCAAGGCTCCACATTGATGAAAGTCACAAGCTAGAAACTAGTTTGAGGATGTTGGAGATAGAGATTTTATGCACAAGCCTTCCTGCATCCATTGATTACAAAAGCTTGCACTTGGTGGCACTACTGCATGCAGAATTTTGGTACTTTTATAAACTTAAGGAAGTAATAAATTTCTTTTTAAAGGAATACAAGTATTTATTAGCAAATAAATGACTTCTTAAGCATTCCTCTTTTTTTTACTATCACTTTTATGATATACAAAAATGATACAGCTTTTATTACACTAATGTTTTTAATTTTCTGATATTCATCAAGGCAAAAAATTTTTGTAATCATATAAATATAAATAATGAATTTAAATTGCTTTATTGTATTTTTTATTAAGTTAAATTTTTAAAGAATACTCATCAATAGGATTACATTTAACAGAAAATCAATACAGAGACTTCAGACCAATTTATGGAGAGATGTATGTTAGGAGTATTAAGAAGGGATCAAAAACAAAATCCATAACGAGAGAACAAACAAATGACTGAAACGGAGTTGGAATGGACATATTGCTAGAAGAGATGATAACAGATGGATAGTTGAAGTTTTAAATTGGATGCCAAGAGATTGCAAAAGACCTAAAAAGATACCACATATAAGATGCATAAAATAAAAAAGTTTTGGTGTATTGTGAAGGAGAGAGAAAGTGGATTAAACTTGGAAAGCCTTTTATCTTTCAAGGAATCGACAAAATGCTTAAAATGATGGTGATGAATATATTATGTTTATTTTTTTAAATATTTTTCTTTTTTTTTTTGCTATAACTACAAGTGTATTTGAATAATTTTTCCATTTCCAAAAGTTTTCTGAATCCCCAAACAATTTTGAACCCAGGTTTTCAAAATATTAGTAATCCAGCCTGTGTTTGTTATCTAGCATCTAGATATTTAGAGTCGAAAGGGGAAATAAGTCCTATATTAATACTTTTCAATCAAAGCTAAGACATCATTTTTTAAAAAAAATAAGAAAACAGTTTTAATATGAAGCAATCTTCATCATGGGCATAGGGGGCATCAAATACCTAGAAATACTAACTTGCATTATAATTATTAATCACTAAAACAGTTCGGTCATTTTTATGAATCGTTCCAAATTTGATTTGCCATATACATCAATAAACGAATTTTTTTTTAAACAAACATCCATTTTCACAATATTGCATGTTTGGTTTGTAGTTTTATTTTAACAATAAACATATATATTGTAACGGAATGAAAATATCTAGATCATTTATAACCAAAAATGTAAAGAATTTATATAATGCCATGCCCATACTGGAATGTGAAATTAATCCAAACAAAATCCATGTCCTTACTACTCCTCATTGGGGCAGTCATTTGCACTAGATCAATTGTTTTAAATCTATTACCAATAACCAATGTAAGAAGCTTATACCTCAACAGGACGAACCACTCTGCAACTAACCATTTTACTCTATATTCATTGTTTTCTCATATATATATATATATGGGTGCCACTAGGCTATCTAAACCTAGTTAAAGTTGCATTAGATACTTACAATCGTACCTGGTTTGAACTTCAACCAGTACATTATTAATAATAGTGTGTAGGATTTTCCATTTTATAACAATATCATTTGCACTTGTATTAAGGGTAAAACATCCTTATTATTCTCTAGTTGTGCAAATAAATTCTCATATAACTCTTTCAAGTTCATATTTCATAATATTAGAAGTTTTTTACTAGCTCATATTTAATACTATAGATTATCTGTGGCAATTCATTAAATCTTGAGTAATCTTCGGATGGTAGCCATTATCTCTTATAATGGCTCACAAATAAAAAACAAACACAGTGAGACCCATTATTTATATATGGCCATTTATTATATTTATTTAGACTATTTACTAATTAATAAGGTGATGATGATGATGATGCTTCCACCTACAGCTTTAGAATTAATTCATAACACAAATCGTATCTTTTATCACTGTATAATTCTTTACCAAAATATTGTTATATTTAAACTGTTTTAATAACTGATATCCATTAGCGATGATGATGACAGAACTAACCTCAAAAGACAATGATTAACTCTAAGAAATATATAAACTTCTTTTAATGAAAACAAATTAAAATTTATTATTGGTTAATCATCAATATACGAATAATAAATTGTAAAATTAGTTATCTTCAAATAGTAATAATAATAATAACTAAAAGTCTTCCCTCTTCCCCTCTAATGAAACTTAATCTCAATCGTTAATATTATATAGCGTTATATGTGTATGTTCATATCTCTAGTGGGTGTATAGAAATCATATCATAGAAACATTTTAATTTTTTAAAATAAACACCCGATATACGCACATACACGCATATTGCATATAACATACATTTTATATCTAGAATCTTAGAAAATAATAATCGAGCAATGGGTAGAAAAAACTTTAGTTGAATTATAAAGATACGAATATCTAAAAATCGGTTTCAAATTATTTTTCTCAATTTCCATTATTCTCGGTTACCAACCCCTTTAAAATCTATTTCTCATGATGCTAGAAATCGATTTCTACCTTTATCGATTTGTACACTGATACTTAACATGTACTCATGTAGGTATATTTATACCATTAGGTTGTGTGTGTGTGTGTATATGTCACTTCCCATTATCAATAAAATTTGTATTTAATCTTTACATATAATAAGAATAATACATATCATGATACATGAATTAATACATAATAAAGACATGTGATAAAAAAAAACCACACATATAAATCGCTAGCTACATGTACAGATAATCGAATAAAACATAATATATTGATTGTTTTAATATTTAGAGAGAGAAAGACAAATGGATTTATTTAAAGGAGAATTGTTAATAGTCATTGAGAAAACAAAATTAAAATTGATATTACCAAGTTCTTCTTTTATTTTCGATGTAGAGACAGTTTCAATGAATTCAATGAATTTCATTTTGAGAGTCAGCTTGTTTAAGGTTAATACTTTGAATCAGTCACATACCAATGATAACACGTGTAGATTTATCAATTGCCACGGTTTAATGGAAAAGCTCTATTTGTGGCTTGGTCTTGCAATTCTTCTACTGTACTGTGATGATGATGATGCGGTGACATAAATTGTGTTTCTTTAGAGACCATTTTAACACTGGGATGGTTTCTTCATTTCTTCTGTTCTGGGTATGATTATTTCTATAGACAAATGAATATTTCTGCTTTTAATATAAATTTCAGCATTTTTACTTTTGTGCTTTTATTTGAATTCAGCAACAATATACTGTAACGGGAGTTGCCATTTTCTATATATATCACGCATATATATAACCATTTGTAAGATTGCGTGTATGTATATAACGCTACACGTATATGCGTAATTGTTAAAAAAAATATTTATTCTTAAAGTATTTCGAAAATTATACTCCTATTACTCGCCCAGCATATTTATGAGCGGCAATTTATGACCTCAAGCGCTAATCTTATATTACTATAAGAATTATGTTGGGAAAGCTGGAATACCAATATGGAATAGCCCTTGACTAGCTCACTCAGGGCGGGTGATTGACAAATCGAAGGAAATCTACGAGGGCGATTTTACTATACTAAAATACATTTGATATACTACTCTAAATTCTTTATACTTTTATAAAAACAGACCTAAATAAACAATACCAATAAACATACATTTCATTTTAAAATTTTGTACAATCTATTTTATTTATACCATGATTAAATATTTTGTGCTCTTTATTTACTGGTCAAACGCATGCATACACACACTGCCTAGATATGTATAAAATCAGATAAATAAGATATATATCAGGTTCATTCATTTTGACTCTTTTTATAGCACTCGATGTAATGGCGATCAAATTGGATTATTTATTCCGGGTGTCCTATATTCTTGCTTGCTGATTCCATTCCTTTTTTGAATTTAATTTAAACTTCAGAGCAATTAGTTTCTATCTTTGACAGTTACCCTTCTTGCAGCCACCTTCGGACCTTCATGGGGTGGGATTGCACTGCCCAGCACGTTTACGCTTTCTTAAGCCAGCTTGCACACAATTCTGCCAGCCATTTCTAAAACAAATCTCCACCACAGCACTCTACTAAAATTTGCAATAGAATCATCTCTGTAGCAAGTTCTGCCCCTCAAAATCCGGATTCTTTTTGAGCAAAAGCTTTTTGCACCTCAAAATCTAATTTTGTTCTCCTTTTGTTTTCATCGAAATTCTTTTGAATCCAAAACTTAAATCTCTGTAATTAAATTCTTTAAATATCGATCAAGTTTTTTTTTTTTTTATCTTTTTTTCATTTAACTTCTCCAAAATGAAATTGAAAAGCTTCCATCTTGAAAAATAAAACATATTTCTATATCTGCATTTATACTTTTTACTTTTTTTTTCTTTCAAATTATTCTATCCAGCAAAAATATATACATGCATTTCCATAAAACAAAGAGCACACATACCCCCACATCTTCTGTTTATGTTAACCTTTTTAAATCCCTATCTAAGAAATAAATTCAATTAATTAGGCTATATTGACGCATATATAGGAAAGTTTACTTTTGAAACAGGGATCGAACCCAACCCTGTTTCAATACGTAAAGCAATAACAAGGCTCAGAAGTCTTCTTCGGACTTTGGAGATTAGCCATAGGATGCTATTTGTTATTTCAATTTTAGATTTTAACTCTTCCAATGTGCATAGAGTTCTGGATCGGTCGTTCAGACTAACAAAATATCTTTCTACTCCTCCATGTGGCTGTAAAAACCTTCAAATATAAAAAATAATGATGTGTGGCTTCTAAGAGACAATAAGACTTATTCTGCTAAATTGTATTATTTTTCAGACTATATATATATATATATATATATATATATATATATATATATATATATATATATATATATATATATAGTGCTAGCCTTTTGATTACATTACACATATGTTGTTATTGAAACACCTAATTATTTAAAAATTATACTTTATCAGTGCAGCTGTGGTCCAAACAGTCTGGTGTCTCTCTGTAATTTTAATTTCAAAAATAACTTTATTAGTGTAAAATAATTGATTATTCAAGAATATGTGAATACATTGTCTTTCTTGGTAAGAAGTTCTAGAAGTAGATAAATGAGCACAACATCCTGATTGAGAATCTGTGATGGATCTAATAATCCCCTGGAGAATCTCTACTGGAAATGCTAGTATCAAATTTCGTGTGTGATTGTTTATGTCTTAGGTGATTTTTGGTATTTGAAAGAGATTCCATGTCTCATTAGAGAGGAATTTTGAAGACAGGATAAAGTCTTTACTTTTTAACTTATTAAGGTGATCGATAAATGTGAGGTCCTGATTTGGAGGTGGGAAGGTGAATATTAGTTTGCAACAGATGATCCAGATTATATGAACTAAAAATAATGAAAGTCTAATACAAGGAAATTGTCTACTTTGTAAGGAGTCTTTCAATGATAGATTGTATGAACTAAAAATAATGAAAGTCTAATGAAAGGAAATTGTCTACTTTGTAAGGAGTCTTTCAATGATAGAATTTTGTAAAAGTCAATACTCGAGCTTTGAGATATTAGCAATCTAATGCCTACCAGCCGAGGGCATGATTTAATAATATGATCAAAAGTATCATCTTGTGTCTTGCAGAGCTGGCATATTGGATCAATATTATTTAGATATCTCTTGAAGTGTAAAAAGTGATTAGTATGCATGGCATTTTGATTTACCTTAATTAAGAAGGTAAGAAATTTGGGTTCTAATTTAAGAAATTTAAATAAGGAGGTGATTTTGTGATTGTTGATCCCTAAGGACGGTTTTATATTATTGATGATTGGATGCAAAATTAGATGTGCATTCCATATAGAGATTTTGGAGTTGAAAGTGGTATTGGTGATTATCTGATATTGGCTGAGATTCTGAAGAATAACATCAAGCCAGGAGTTGTTATGAGGTGGTGGTTTGTCAGTTGGGTGTATTACTTCTGAAGTAATAAAGTTGCCATGTTTTAAAACCAAGTTATAAATCAGGGTATGAGTATAAGGAGAGAATAGAATGCAATGACATACGATTTGCTTTATGAGGAAGTTGCATCCCTGCCCTACTTATGGAATTTATTTCCCCTCTACAGAGGAGTTGGGAGCATTGTCCATTGATCTTTCTTATAAATGATTTTGTTAATGAGATTATGGGAAGATAATAAGCAATTTTGGATATAACTTTCATATCGAGAAGTGAGACTTTCCCTTGTAGTGAAAGATATACCCTAGAGAGGGTTTGGACTAATCGAATTGTAGAGATCAGGAGAGAATTGTGAATATGCTTGGATGTAGATGTTTGAGACATGTAAACGGGAAAAACGAGGAAGTGCTGGGGCTCAGCCAAAACTTTAAAGCTGATTTATCTGGATTGAATTTTAACTTTAATTCATTTGAGAATTTGTCTATTATGTAATATAGTGTTGACAGATGTTTTTGATCCGGGAGTATGACGAGGATGTCATCCATGTAAGTGAATAGTTTAATGAATTTTCTGAATTGAGGAATGTATACCCCTGGTAGAGAGTTTTCTATCTCCCTTAAAGAGAGTTCAAATAGCAAATGAATAACATGGCACTCAAAGGTGATCTTTGTGAAAGCGAAATGTTGGGTAGAAAACCATTTGTGTATGTACCATTTAATATAGTATGAACCTGACGATTGTAAAGCAAGTTCTCAATAATGCATATGATTTGATATGCCATAATGTCCAGGTTATTAAGGATTGAGAGGAGGATGTCGATTGAATCGAATGCTTCAGAGATGTCAAGCTGCACTGTTATTGGTCTTGTCATTGTATTTTTCCTGATGTGATGAAGTAGGGTCTTTACCTCCCCCATAGCTGTGAGGGTAAAATATCCCTTTCTGGCAAATTGGTACTGTGAATCTTGTGTTGAATTCTTTCTTTAATGATCGCCTCAATAACTTTAATTAGAATGGGGGTCATGGAGATGGATCTAATGCTGTTTTTGCTTGAGGGATCTTTGTTCTTATTTAAAAAAGGAATTGGGCTACTGGATATAAATTGATAATTTCTTTTTTTTCTCCTGATAGCTTAGTTACTATCATTTTCATTAGTATCAGAATTGTGAAGTGATCAAGGTGTAAGAGTAGCAATTTAGGGATGGCATGCATCCCAGGATGTACCTTATCGGCTAAGGAATAGAGGCGGTTTTTTAGGTCTGTAAGAGTTATGTCATGGCTATTTAGGTTAGAGGGATTGAGTTGGTCTTTGTTAGTTGAATTTGTGACCTTTTGTAGGCGATTTTTAAAATGTATTGTGATTTGAGTAATCATCTGGTGGCCTATTATATGACTACCATCTATGTTAAGTGTGGCTGGGGTAGTGTTCTTTCTGTGAGCTCCTAATTCCCATCTCAAGTAGTCCCTGGTCCAGCAGTGTTGGCCCAAAAGAAAATTCTAGGCTCTTTTGACTGAAATGTATTCAGCAATGGATATCTGTTTTTCTTTGTATTTTGCTTTGAGCGAAAGTAGTTGATCTATATGTAGTGGATCAATAGAGCAATTCTTAATTTCTCTTTTTATCTGGTCGAGTTCATTCATTAGTGTGGTAGGGCCTTTGTTGCCTTTAGTGTAACATGAAATTAGAGTTTGAAGTATGCCAACAAAGGCAAACCAAGCCTCCTCAGGATGGGTGTTTAATATATCTATTTTGAAGAAGAGGATATAGGCCTCAGATACAATGGCTTCATTGGCAGAGGCTTTTGTTAGCATTTTAATCATTTGATTTAAGACCAGAGGTTTAAAGTTATCATGGGTTGCTGAGACCATTAATGCATGATGGTCCAAAAAAGCAACCGGTTGTAAAGAGGCATCTATGTTGTGATGTAGGTCTGATGTATAAAACATCAGTAATAGCTTATTAATGAGTCATTGACAAATTCCTCACATTGAAGTTAGGTAAAAATTGACCTTATCTTTCTCTCTCAACCAGGATATTCCTTTCTTAACCCTTTCAAATAAAATAAGAAAAACTGGACATAAATAATATATAAGAAAAACAATTTTTTACACAGAAGATACGAAATTATTTTTTTAAAAAACTTTTAATATATCTGTAAATGTTTATGCTTTAGTGTTTGTACATACACACATACATATACACATCTCTACTCATATCTGTAAAATCCTGCTTATCAAAAATAATCTAAACGATTTGAAAGCTACAGATTATTAATATTATTGGTATATATATATTTATATTATATATATTAATATTATTGGTATCAAAGTCATAGAATAAATTAGTAATGACAAAGTATTAAAATCAAAGCATTATTAAAAAAGAATATTAGACTTCATTAGATATAAATTAACTATAAAAAGTTAACGAGTAAACTTAGAAAAATGATACTATATGGAATTTATGTCTACAGACAATTATTTATATATGCTTAATATATTTAATTCTTAAATATAGCTAACAAACTATTCAAAGATATATATATATATTGTCCTCTTTCACTAGTAAAATCAACTGAATAGAGAAAAAAAAATATTTCTCCCATTTTCCTTCTGAGGCTTTTAGGATTTGTAATGTAGGGTTTGAACTCACAAAATACCATCTATTTTTTTATATATATAAATAAAATTCCCCACCCCCCCCCCCCCCCCCCCCCCCCCACCACAACCAATACCCCAACACCACACCCTAAAAAAAAAAAAATAAACAAAAAAAAAATTTATTCTAAACAACCAACATAAATAAGTACTCACCACCATCTCCACACTCATAATATAAAAAAAATGTAGAAATATTAAAAAAAAAATAATCTACACAATAAATTAAACTAATATAAAAAAATATGTGATATAAAATAATGACCAACAGTGAATGGTGTTTAGGAAAAAATAATGTGGGTTATTTATATATTTTCAAATATATGTGTTTAGGTGTATCAGTGTTATTAGATAGAGTGGAGAGAGGTGGGTGATGTGAAAGTCTGAGCTCATATACCCTATATAACATATAATCAAATAATTTGATGTTCAGGAGATCATATGAAGTTCATGTACCAGAAGTGAAGAAATGAATCACAATTCATAGATAAGTTTAGAGACAGCCACTCTTTAACTGTTCTACATAACATAGGATAACAATAACAATGTACAAGAGAAATAAATGATACCTTTCAAAATTGATAAATAACTTAAAATTTTGATTTATTATTCTAACACTTAACCTTCAATTAAATACTGACACAAAATAGATTGGCTCCATACTGTTTCTCCAAAAATATAACCTAACCGGAAATAAGCCCTAGCATGATTTTTCATAGTGCTTATAATATAAGCCCTACTCCAAATATAAGTCCTAATTAAGATCTTCGGCCAAATGAATGGATTTCTTTTTATTTATTTAAGTGCACAATGTGTGTATTGAATTATAAATAAATAAGAATATTGACATTAACCCTTTAAAATAATAATATAAATTATTAATGTATTTATGTATTTTTCCATTGAACATTTTCAACAAACTTAATTCTATGTGCATAGAGAAACAATTTACTCTCAGTCAAATCTTAAACTTAAGATAATCAATTTATTGAATTTATGAATGATTCAACAAACTTTTAAAATTTTACCTTTCACAAATCCAGTTTATCAATTTTCAATTTCATTTATGTAATTTTAGATATTTATTTTATTTCTATTTAATATTTAGATTTATAAAAATGCTTGACTTAGTTTTAGGGTTTGATCATGATAACTTTGTTTCTTAAATGTTTTTTTTTTTACTCCTCATCATTATCAACCATTATCAATCCACTGCATCATGGTCTCTCCAAGTTTAATCCATCTCCAATCTATAGTCTCTCTTCTCCACATCACCCCTGCACATATCCTTATTTCATCCATCCATCTCATGTGATCTCTTTCCGAGTCTTTTACAATCTCCTTAAATCCAGTTTAAGATTTCATTTGTCCATCTTTATCATTTCTTCTAGAAATATGCCCAGCCCAACTCCAATCTCTTAATTCTTTCAACAATGTCAGTAATACCTGATTATTCTCTTACCCATGTATTACATATTTGGTCTCTTCTTGTTACTCCTAATATGCATCTCCCCATAATTCTGAGTGGTCTGAAGTCTGTATATTGCTCTTCTCTTAAGTGTCGAGGTCTCACATCTATATATAAAAACTCATAAAAGACATAATAAACTTTCCTTTTCAAAACACATAGGCATATTTTCATTTTAATATTTATTTATTTCTACCAAAAGCACTCCAACCAAGTTTAATTCTATGATTAATTTCATTCATTATGTTTCTATCTGCCGTAATAATCTGACCAAAGTATTTGTAGTTGTTCATCATTAACAACATTTATTTTCATCTTTTGAGAAAATCCAATGATATTACTTTAATCTTTTTAATGTTTATTTTCAGTTCTACTTTCTTACTTTTGTCCCATAACTATTGCAACATGTCCTAAAGTTCTGAAGCACTATTTGCAAAACAACTATATCATCTGCAAAATCTAAATGACTTAAATAACCTCTATTTACTTTTATTTCATTAGCTTCCCATTGTAATCAACAAAATATTTCTTGCAGCACTGCTGTTAAAAGTGTTGGAGATCTGGAGTTACCCTGTCTTACAACCTTCCCAATGTCAAACTTCCTAGTATCATTATATAACCTAATTGTTGCTGTTGCATTTTTATAAATATTCTTCAGAATATGATAATATCCTGAGTCTATACCTTGATAATCCAATGCTTTAATCACTGAAGAAATGTTTGTAGAATCAAATGCCTTTTCATAATCTACAAATTCAAAGCATAATGGCAACTCATATTCATTGCTTATTTCTATAACCTCTCCCAATACTTGTATATGATACACTGTGGTAAAACCATTTTTAATTCCAGCTTCTTTTGGTAAGTTGAAATCTGAAGAGTTATAATAGTGGAAGTGATTTAAAAATTATTGTTTAGTTTAAATTAAATCAATTTTTCTCCTAAAGAAAAGTTTAAAAAAAAAACCCAAGCAAGGTTATTACAAGTAATTTGTAAAGTGTTTACAATGTGCACCTTGATAACAGAGGATTTAGATGTGTCTTATATGAATCTTCATAATTCAATAAGCTGTATGTTGTAACAGTCATTCTTAATGTGGTAAGAAATACAGAAATGTTTTCTGAATATTTGTGCTTGCATTTTTACATCACATTTGTATGAATAATCATTATTAACAGAGGCAAACTCTCCTTACAGTAGCGCCACTCAGTCTAAGTCAGAGTAATCAATGGATGAAAGAAGGTTTGTGCATAAAATCCCTATCTAGTGCCTACTCATCCAATATCTCCAGACTAGTTTCTAGCTTGTGGCTTTTATCAGTAAGTAGCTTTGGATCTGACAGCATGGCACTTAGATTTTAGTATCTAATGTCACCCTCCAGCAGCCACCTTTTACCTTATTAGCTAACTATAAAGCTTTGGGTCCAAAATGAAAATGCAATAATGTTTTCAATTCAAGCTCATTAGCTTGGATAGTCGTATAGATCTGAACTCAGTTTAGCATCCATACTTTTTTGACATCTTTGTTTCATTAATAGCCACAGTCACCATAATTCTGTTGAGGCAGGATTAGTATTAAATCACCAAACATCATATGACCACCATTCTTTATGCTTACCCAAGCTGTTTAAATGGAGGCAAAACTCCCTGTATAGTAGACCACTCAGTACAAGATAGAGTAATCAATGGATGTGAGAAGGGTCATGTATAAAATTCCTATCTAGTACCTACTCATCCAATATCCTGCTCTCAGATGAAAGCCACAAGTTAGAAACTGGTCTGGGGATATTGGATGAATAGGCACTAGATATGGATTTTATACATAAACCATCCATTGTTTACTCTGGCTTGCAATGAGTGATGCTATTGTATGGAGAATTTTGCCTCTGTTTAAACAGCTTGTGTAAGCATAAAGAATGGTGGTCGTGTTATGATAATCATTATTAACTGAAATCATTTGTGTTACCATTCCTATCTCCTAAGTTTTCAATGAACAGTTGATTTAATGATAGACTTAAATGGAATAATATACTGAGCCTAGACAGGTTTTTTTAAAAATGCAAATATCCCAGTGCACATCCCTAGCTGAAAATTCAAATATTCTCAGAGGGCTTTTCTGCAAAACATGTGTGGGAAGTTGGTTAGAGATTTGAATAAATGTATATGTCTGTGCTGGAATAAGTATAGATTTTTGTACATGAAAAAATAGGACATCCCCTAAAAATAAGCCCCAGGATGTCCTTTGAACAAAAATTAATATAAGATCTGGTCTTATTTTCGGGGGAAACCCAATATATATATTTAGCCAGTACAGATTTTAAATCTATTTTTAAAAACATTGTACGTTTATATGCCATATATATAAACACATACAAAATATAAAAAAAATTGATTTACAGTTCTTTTTACTTTCTACACAGCGGGGAGCCACCCAACTACTCCTGACTCAAACAAGCGATAAACAATTTTAAATATTTAATTAATCCTTAAACTTCCTGAAAAATTCATTATGATGAATTAAACAAGAAAAAAAAGTATATATATTTAACAATGTTTAAAGTATTCAACTATAGAATTAATATGTTGAATTGTATTTGAATTTTGTTATTTCGAAATTTTCATCTATAAATTAAATTATATATTAGAAATGACCTACTGAAATATCATCAAAACAAAGACAACCGTATAACAATTTTAAACATTTAAAAAAAAAAAAAATACAATCAATATCTTCCCCACCCCTTAAAAAGCTCCTTTTTTTTTTTTTTCAGGTTATTATGCAGCCTAATCAAGCATCTTTAAAAGAGTTAATAAGGCATCGAGAGAATGACAGTAAGCAACAAGATTAAATCATGGCTTCATTAAATACAAAATTAACAAGTGTGCCAGAAGCTATTTTACTGTGAGGATGTGTCACTCGAAAATGACATTTGAGTGAAAAACAGCGATGACTAAAGGAGCATCTTTACCAGTCACTGCCCCACCTGATAAACAATAGATCCACAGCAATTGGCCATAAAATAAAATAAACATATTCATATTGAAAAAATTAATTATATTTTTCCAAAAGAATCAAAATGTAGCTTGGTGAGATTAAAGCGCGCGTGCGCGCACACACACAAGTAGCTATTAACAAAACAAATAGAAGATTGCAGAGAACATTTTTAAAAAAATATAAAATTCATTAAAAATAAATAAGGGATGGAGAAAAGCATTCCAAAGCAAACTATTAAATTTCAATGCCAAGAAATCATATATAATTGGGTTTTTTTTAATATTAGCATAAGCTTACCATTCATTATAATGAATGAACTTTTTTCGGATTGATAATTGATTACTAATAAAACAAAAAATACTAGCAACTATGAAGTAAATCTCTTTTTCAAGATAAAAACAAACTGCAAACCACGCACTCCATTACATATATATATAACCAAGCAATAAATATATATATCAATATGAGAATTTTAATCGATCTAGATTTTGCTCACGTGATATTTTTGCAAAGAATTCATTCTTTACGGCTTCAGGAAAAACTGCAAGAATTATAAGATGAAATAAGAAAATAGTACTTAAAAGATTAAGGTACTGTTTAATGGATCTAAGAAAAGATTGGTAATCATGAATTTGAACAAGTTAATAAAAATACTTCGGTCGGATTGTGACTGCGGGAAAGATAACAATTCTCTTTACATCAGGACTACCAAGAATTAAAGCACATCCAAAGAAATAATCTAAATTATACAATAAAATACATCTCTCTTGTGAATTAATGAAAAAACAAAACAACCAATAAATAAAACAACTCAAGAAAATACTATTTCAAATAAACTGAAATAGTAAGGTATGAAAGAACACGGAAATATCGTCATCGTTACTTCTTCTCAGACCAATTACTGCATTGTTGCAAATGATGAGAATGATCTATATAACGGATATTGTTCATAAATAAATAAAGCTATACACAGTGTCAATGGAATAAGCTGAAATCATAAATGAGACTGCATAAAAATGAACTCCATCAACTTTGCTAAACGATTTGAAGAAACCAAAATATGTCTCATTTATAAGAAAAACATTTGAATAAAACACCATTACACATGAGATTAAAAGCATTTATTATAACAAGTATTAACAACTAAGGATATTCATTTCCCATAAATATCCCAATGAGTGGTTGGTTACTATATTAAAATATGTATACTTTGAATCACAAAAAGTTTTTGATAAAATAAAGTGAAATAATCTATGTGGACTTGAACCTAGGGACAATTATACACAATTCAAAAAAATCAAAACATTATTGCCACAACTCAAAACATAATCAGATGTTAATCAGAAAAGTATACATTCTTTTTTATGTCTATAAGAAAATTATCATTCCTAATATTCTTGAATACTGTGGGGTGGGTGGGTGACAATAGTATTTAAAAAGTAAATTATTTGACATATGCTGATGATATCTTGGTCGTGGGCTATTGATGAAAATAAGTTTTTACTATCAGGACAAAACTATCAGAAATAATGCAAATGACAGGGTGTTGAAATAAACATCTTTATAAACCAATATCAAAATTAAAATCACAAATCCTCCCCTTCAAGTTTTGAAGAAACCTCTAACACATCACATGATCATCTTTTCTTTATGCTTACAGAAGCTGTTATAATAGCATTTTTTTTCCCACAGTAATTCCACCTAGTACAAGCTCTAGTAATCAATAGATGCTAAAAAGTTCAAACTAATCTGGGGATACTGGATGGGAAATCACAAATAGAAATTATAGTGCACAGCCATCTAGCATCTATTGATTACCAAAACTTGCACTAGGTGGTACTACTATGTGAAATTTTTTTGCTACTATTCTAGTTTTATAGAGATTGATAAGTTTGAATATTTGGGTATCGTTACTGCTCGTAACCCAGAAACACACAAAGGAAGTACTATCCAAAGAATGGCAGTGATAAAGATGTCCAAAATATGGAGAAATCAAAAGATCTTAAAAGCTGTTAAATTAAAATTTATTAACTGCATTATTTTGCCAATTGCTACTTACACTGCTAGAATATGGAAGCAAATGAAAAACCACAGTACATTTCTGATCCAGCACAATTTGAACTTGTTTTTCACTTCCTTGATTTCTCATAAGACTAATTTCCATATTTTAGAATTTAAGGTCAAAAGCAACTGTCAATACTAATCAAGCGATCCATAATGGTATATTTTAAATTCATTATTAGCTCAACGCTACAAAAAATTGAGGGAAGGATAGGGCACTATCCAAACAGACACTTCACACAACCCTTGCATAAGATATTATATCCCTAAACCATGAAAAATCAAGGAGGATAATGGGGAGTGCATCACATGATATCACTACAAATAAGACTTTGATGTGAAGTTAGATGTAAAAAAAAGAGATTCCACTGCATATCTTCTGATGATATAAACAGGACATAGTTTCATTTGCAAATAAATGCAACTGAAATTACAACAATGTTGGACTTATGAAGAAGAGAAAAGATTATAACTGCCAATGAGGCAAAGCGTTGTGCGGCAGAGGAATAGTTAAAATATGGCTATGAAAACTCACACAAAGCAGAATAAAAATTGCAATCTTTTAATCTGACCATAATAAAATATAAATATTTATTGCCCTACAAAATTAAATCCAAAAATAATACACCTGGGTTTCGTTTTACGCAATAGATAGGTTCCTCAGAAAACACGCGCAAACGAAATCGCGCAAAAATAGACATAACTTAATTTGAAGAAGGGGGATATGGACTGTAATTTTTCAAAAATTGTGTAAAAGCAAAGCACCAATGTAAAATTACTTTAAAATTCACGCAAAAAAAAAAAAAAAAAGGAAATAAAATATGACTAATAAAAAATTTCAAATTTGAAAAAAATTGATACAAGACAAACTTTTTTTAACTATAATATTTAATTTTATTCAAAACAATATATTTTTATGCATAATTTACAGTAATTTACATTTTTTATACTGTACACATTTTAATTATTATCGCTATTTGCCGATAAACAGGTTCGTTTGCAAACTGGTAAACAATCAGATTCTTCACAAGAGAAAATACAGCTAGCACTAACGTCACTTTGATGTTGTGTTAATGGTTTTCTGGTGACAACATAATTAGTAATTAATCTTTGAGATGATGATTTTATTAATTGTTTATGAAACTAACAACTAATTTTTTAATTTTCAATTCCGTTTAAAATTCAAATTTCACATCACATTAATTTCAAGTCACCGTAAGTAATTTTTAAATTGTTAATTACATTTAAAAATCAGATTTTAATTGTCAAATTTAATTGTGCCCACTGCTATTACTCACCTTTAAAAATAAACTTGCGGACACTAAATGATTAATAATTGATTACGTTCTTTTTTAAAAAGCAAAAACAGAATGTGATTTAAAATGCAAAATTAACACGCACAATGTTTGAACAAATTTACATTATAATCTTGTAAAATTTAATGTGTGTATACATAAAATGTGGAAATCATGATTTTAATTTTATTATTGCATAAAATCTTACTATTATAAAGCACTGAAAATATTGAAATTACTAAGATGAAAGTTGAATTCCAATAATGTGCTATTACTTTCAATATAACGTAAGTGCGCAAAATTTATTATTTTAAGTAATAGCGCATTATCGGAGTTCTACTTCCGGTGGAACATGAATCACGTAACTTCAAAATCGTGTTAAATAAGTCCACGTAAAAAGAGACCCAGGTGTATATAAAAAAATATTTATTAAAAAAAAATGCATTTATTTAATTTGAGAAATAATGTACTATAAACAAAAAAGTATTTTTTCTTCAACGATAATTTTGATTTTAAACTCCATGCATGAAATTCAGAAAGAATAATAAAGAAAAAATAAAATGTATCAATATAATCCAAACAAATTTTATTAAAAAACGCAATCATTGTCTATAGTTATAATTTAACATTTATTTACATATTTCATTTTATTTTTTCGAAAATATAATCGTATACAAACCCAAAATGGCTTCCCGAAAAAATAAAATGTATTAAATTTGAAAATTTTATTAATTTTTAGATTTTGCTATTTACATATTTGTTTGTTTGTTTACATTTGGGGAGGGGGTAGCATATAAGAAGTCAGTACTTTGATACAGCATAGTTCAAGGCTTCTGTGTACTTTATGTTATACTATCATTCAACATTTCAAGTTACTCCTATCATATTCCAATAACTTTTAAGATAGCAAATAAGTAATTGAATGGCAGAAAATGGGAACATATGTCATATTTTTGAATGGCAATGGTGATCTTTTATTACCAACTATGTAAAAAATTCATAAAATGGTAGCATTATTTTTTCCCACAATAGAACTAATATATATATATATATATATGTACTTAGTTTGCTTAAATGTTTTGAACATTAGATAAGTAAACATTTATTCTACATGTTAATTTTATTAACTGTAACTAAGTTAACAAAATTAATATATGAAATAAATCTTTTCTGATCTAATATTTGAAACATTTATACAAACTAATTACAGATAGGATAAAGAAAATGAGAATAACTTGAATGATACACAAGTGTACATGGATATATATATATATATATAATAATTTATCTAATCAATATAAACAATGCAAACATTATATCGAATCCTTTTTATATCACATTACATTTATACTAAATATATATCTTTAAAATTTATACTACATTTGTAGAATAATACACTTAAAGGCAATAAGTCTTCACCTTTTTAATATTTTTCACATAGTAATTAATATCATCATAATGCTATACTTGACTTAATAAACATATAATCTTTTATTATCCATTAACATTTTTTTACGCACAATAGAAGTGGGATATATGTTTGAGAAGAATAGCATTAAAATGATTCTATATATTGCAAACAAAAGAAACAGAAAAATGAAAGAAGCTATCCTTGTAAATAAAGATTTGGATTTAAAAATTAAACTAATATAAATATGATTGAAATAATTTCAAACATTAAAATTAAAATAAATGAAAAAAAAGTTGTAGAAAATTAAAGAGGATGACATTTTTTTGTGTGCAGAAAGAAGAGAAGATATGGAAGTTATGCTGATGACATGTGAAAATGTGGGTAAAGAAATGGGGATTAAATTTAGTGAAGAAAAATCAAATATAAAGATGGTTAATACTGGAGAAAGAGAAGATGTAGAATTTTTATTGGGAGATATTAAGTGTGGTGAATAGATATAGTTATTGGGGGATTATTTTAAATAATCAGAAAAATTATTTGTATGAATGGGAGAAAAAATTAATAAATGAAACAAAGAAAAGAACGAGATTGATAAAGAAATTAACATTGTTTTCATATAATAAATATGATGTTGTTAGAATTATATGGAAAGGAGTTGCAGTAGCAGAGTTAACATATGGTAATGATGCATTATATGTTAGTAAAGAGGTATTAAATTACTTAGAAAAAGTCCAAAGGCAAGTAGGAAGACATGCATTGGATGCAGATGTATGGACAGCAAAGGAGGCAATTCAAAAAGAAATGGGATGGTGAAGTTTTCATATGAGAGATGCAAAAAGTAAAATGAAAATGTTTGGTAGATTGCAGTTTATGGATAATAAAAGAATAGCCAAAATAGTATTTAATTGGGTTATGAGTAAAGGGAAGGTAACAAGATGGGTGAGAAAGGTAATGTGGTATGCAAAAGATTTGGATAAAGAATTTATATCAGTATATTTGTACAAAAGATGGGATGATTGTGTTAAGAGGATTGTTGAGTGTTGTAGTAGTAAGGAATGGGATAAAAGAATAGATTTATTAATAAAGAATAGGGAGTTAAAGAGATGGAGAATTAATATGGAGAGTAAAAAGAGTTTAAATATATACAGAAATAAACAGAATATTAGGTGCGAGTTAATATATGATAATAGTAAGGAAAGTAGTTTATGGTTTAAGGCTCGAACAGGATCTTTAGCTATAAGAGAATATACATGTAAACGGAAAAATATGGCTGATTTATTTTCTAAATTATGTAAGGAAGGAATAGAAAATATTAGGCATTTGTTAATTGAATGTAAATGTTTCAAAACAGAAAGGGTACACATAATGAAGTTATGGAAGAATAAATATGAAAAAAGTGATTATAAAGAAATTATTGGTTTTTATGCTGGGTTTGGGGAAAGATAAGAAAGAATTAGATATTAAGGCTATAGAGTTAACAAAGATTATGTTGTGGAAATGGGATGGAGCAGAATATGGGAAAACTTAGAGTGGGGAATGGAAAATCAAGTGGCTAGCAGGTTTATTTGGGCATAATTGCTCAGATATTCTTGACTTCGTTTAAGGAGAAGCCACAGTACATCACATCACATCAAGCTCTTGAAAATTTAAAAATTGGCAGTTAATAAGATGGAAAGAAAGAAGAAGGTAAGATGTTAAATATTGGTTAAATAGGAATTCAAAATATTTTATAAAAAACATTTTAAAGTATGATTATTTTTTTTTATGTTTTTTTTTTCTACATTTTAACCAAAATTACAAGCGTGTTGAGGTGCTGGTAGGAGAAGCTATATAAAGTGCATCTGAGTCTCTTTTTGCGCAACAGATTTTTTTAATGCAATTTTGAAGTTACGCGATTCATGTTTCTTTTTAATATCTTTTCATGCGATAAAGTTCATATTTCACTTAAAATCGGGATTTCACCATTTTATATACATGCATTAAATTTTACTTACTTTAAATGAAAGGTTTGGCAATAAATTTAGATACTGTAGAAGATTTAGAAACAGATAACGAAACAGAAGTGGAACCTGTTTGTATCAGAGCAACAATGATTCGAGAGAGTCTTCAACTTTCTAATCAATTGGAAAATCATTTTCTTGTTAATAATGACACGAATAATGAACTTAATTTCAATGAAAACTAAATAGTTGTATGTCTGTGTGTTTATATTTTCTTTTATACACATATATGCATGGAGAAACTGGTAAACATCTGAAATCTGGGTGTGGCCGCTTGATGGTGTTGATTCTGTGTGAAAATAATGAAATGTAATGTTACTGGGCCAATACTTTTTTTATTGAAAAATTTATGAAACAACGTTCATTTTTTTATTACGATATTTTTTTTAGTTAAAAAATTTACCAAACAACATTACATTATACATTACTTAAAATACAATATAGAGAGCATACCAATAACTCAAACAAGCTCTTAATTAATAAGCGCCATATGAGAAAATATTTAAAATCTCTATCCAGAACACTCTCATCTCCCGACCAACTGATTTCGAGCTTATGATCGGGAGATGAGAGTGTTCTGGATAGAGATTTTAAATATTTTCTCATACAGCGCTTATTAATTAAGAGCTTATTTGAGCTATTGGTATGCTCTCTGTATTGCATTTTTGTAACTACAAGCTTATAAAAGTAATGTCACATTATATATGACTTGCTTTATTAATTATTATCTACTTCATTACTTAAAATAATATTTTAAAATCTTACATTTTTAAAATGATATGAAACATTATTTATATTACATTTTTTAATTACATTATACATTTCAGCGTGTAGGCATGGGACCCGATGGTTGCCAGATCCGAAGGATCCAAAGACAAACAGTACATCAAAAGATGCATTACTCCGATACAAGTGACATTATAATTTACAAAACAACATATAACACATGACTTATGTAAAATGGTGCTGGGACTTATCCTTTTGCAATTTTTTTCACATTCTACAAAGCACAGTGATAGCCTTACAATTATTACTATGTAATAGTATGTCAGGTAGGATGCAACATTGTTACTTCGAATGCTCATTAAAACAATTAAGGCCAGTTGAATTCCATACACTTTCACATCATACGGTAGCGATATTTGAAGTATTTGCTATTTCCATAGTGCCGCGAAGCACAACAGTGGGCTGAAATATTGGTGTGAAATACCATCTGCACCTGCTAATGGCTAATATGAACAGAATTGTTCTATATGCCATAAATTCAGCCGCATAAATGGCATATTTCTGTGCTTTTGCACAGAAACAACGCCATCAAGCGGCTGTGCCCAGATTTCAGATGACTACCGAGAAAATTTTAGACAGAACAAAGTTACAAGTAAAAATATTTAAGAACTTTTAATTTCTACTTAAAAATAATGTATTTTTAAAATATTTAGGAACTTTTCTTTAAAAGTTTTTAAATATTTTTACTTGTAACTTTTTTTGCCTAAAAGTTTCTCCATATATATATGTGTATGAAAGAAAATTTAACCATTAGTCATTATTAACACATTTGTAGAAGCATGTTATATATATATAGTTACACTTGTGGAAGTGCATTCTCTAACAGCTAGACAGCAGTCTAGATATCGTAAGTTTCATAAACAATTAGTAAAATCTTCGTCTCAAAGTTTAATTACTGGTTACATTGTCAAAGTTTAATTACTGATTACATTGTCAACAGAAAACCATTCACACAGCATGAGAATGAAGTTGGTGCTAATTGTATTTCCTATTGTGACGAATCTTATATCTTACCAGTTCACAAACGAACCACATATTGTCAAATAGCGATAATGATTAAAATATGTATGAAAAAATGTAAAATAAATTACACATAAAAACATATTGTTTTGAACAAAATTAAATAGTCATAAAAAAAGTAAAAAAAGTTTATCTTGTATAAATTTTTTTCAAATATTTGAAATTTTTTATTAGTCATACTTTATTTCCTTATTTTTTTTATGCGAATTTTAAAGTATTTTTACCTTGTTGGTTTGGTTTTATGTGATTTTTAAAAATTAAGGAACATATCCCACATTTTTTAAGGTAAGTTAAGACTATTTTTGTGCGATTTTATTAATGCGGGTTTTCTGTGGAACCTATCTACCGCATAAAAAGAGGCCCACATATATATAGTCTTATCAATCAATAAATAAAGGTTGAGCACTTTCAAGGCGAATTGGCTCATATTCATAGCTACAAAAATAAATAATGTGAGTAGTGTGTAGATTATAATATACTAATTATATATAAATTGTTTAATTTGTCCAACGCTTAGAAATATCAAAGCAAGTGTCGCTTCTGTTAATGGAGTTATTGTTGCTAGTGATAAAATATGCTTTCTATATAATATTAATTAATAAAATGTTTACAATGATACAATATTAAACTTAAGTTTAAATATTACTGTAGAATCAAAATTTTATATTTTATTAAGGTTTAGACTCACTTTCAAAATTAATAATTTTTCAGCATCCATTCACTTATAAGACATATTTTAAAGAGGAAAAGAGAAGAAGAATTAAAAAATTTTGTTCTATTACTTTTAATATTTTTATTGAAAATGTTCAAAATTAATATATTGTAAAGGGCACATATACCTTTACATTATTTTTTTTAAAAAAATTTAAAGTATAAATGTTCACAAATAAAAGTTATTAAATAAAAGTTAGAATTAAAAATTGAAAACTAAAATTTTGCAAAAACATATTTATATATAAATCGCACAGATGGAAAATTATTAAAAGAAAACTTTATTTAAAAAAAAAAGTATTTTAAAACTAAATTTTAAGCAAAAACTTAAAGATTTAAAGATAAAAAAATGTACAATAATTAAATTACTGTCTATTGCGTTAAAACACAAAATGAAAATCATTGTTGGTTTTAACTAATCCAAAGAAAATAAGCCATTGGGGCAGATTTATAATTAAAGGTCAGATAAGAGATATAAAAATTTTGTGCTATCAGCTTGTGGAAGGTCAACCAACACTCAGACCCTAATGAAAACCACCGGAACAGGAAATTACGTTCAGTGAATCTGGAGGATTAGTATAAAAAGAAAACAATTCAAATTAAGACAGTTCCAACTTGATTTTTGAGGAGGGTGAAAAGACGCACTTTTCACCCTCTTACTTATTTCAAATGAAGTGAATGTTGAATTATGAATGGAACTATTGTAGACCCGAATCATATGGGTCTTACAATAAAATAGTTCCAGGATCAAACCAGCTAAGATAGCCTCTGGATGGATAACTATGGTATGAACAACAGACCGGTCTTCCATGAAAGTATGACTGATAAAGACTTTGCGGGAATTGGCACAAGGAACTGGGAGCTCCTCTACTATAAAGTATAAACTATAAAATTTTAAAAAGTAATTAAGAACTTTCATCAATATTTAACAAGCTTTTAATAACTTGTAAACATAACTTTTAAAACGAATTTTTATCTGACTTATTAAGATTTCAAAATCAGTTATTAATGTATAATTTTATATATTTGAGTTTGCTAATTTAATTAAATCATTTCTATTTTCTTTAATACTATTTATTGACTAAATTATTTAAATGTATTAAATTTAAGTTGGGTGTAGATAGCTGCATAGATTCATTAATGTTTAGTTTTTATTTTTATTTTCATGATTAAAATATATATATCAGTAATTATGATACCTCATGCTGAGTGTCCAAATGTATTTATTCATATATCTTTTAAGTTATTGGTGTCAATGCGGCATCTTATGATGAGTGCCATTAGGTTTATTGTAAATTTCCCTCTGCAATTCCATCAATAACTTTATATTTTGATCATTTATGTTTATTTTGAAGATTTTAATTTCAGGCTATTTGTTTCGTTAGGTCGATGGAGGTGGAGGGATATATGGGTGTTTATATCAATGTAGTGTGAAGCGTGTTTAGCATACAGGGCAAAGCCCAACTGAATGCATGACCCAAAGGCATAGTCATTGTGTTGCAATGTACACAGACATATTTCCTGAGACACTGATCCCTTTTAGCTCTATAGATAGAAACTATAAGTTGGCAGATACGGTAAGACCACAATTTTCCCCGACCATTATAATATAATTGAAAATATTCAAAATTAATATATATATTTCTTAATTACTAGACACATAGTGAGATATATAAACTAACTATATATTGTCATAATATTGTCTCTTTTTTTAATAAACATGTAAAATATTTTCACGTTTTAATATTTAGTATGACCCATCTAAAACCATCATGTCATCAACTGCTAGTTACAAATCACAATCTTGGGAATCTCTGTTTAAATATATAAATTTAAGAAGTAAAAATAAAATAAATCATAAAACTACTTATATATAATAAAAGATTATCAGTTTAGTAAGTCAAGTATATTATTGTGATTATAATAAAATTAATTAATATATGAGAAATATTTAAAAAGTAAAGACAAACTGCCTTTAACTTTATTATAACACTAAAGTAGTATAAACTTTAAGGATATATATTTAGTACAAATAGAATAGAATATAAAGAGGATTCACTACATAATAGGATATATTGTTCATATTGTCAATATTAAATAAATTGTTTTTATATATTCATGTACACATATATTCTAGCTCTGAAGAAGACTGCTGGTAAGTCGAAAATATTGAGTAGAAAAATAAAAGTTAACATTGTTAAAGTTTGTTGAAGAATGACGTTTTCATTTATTTATTTTACAAAATTAATCAATGCATAAAGAGATGTAAGATGAAAAAAATAACTAAATAGCTTTTTTTATAATATATGGCTATATTTTTTATTGATCAAGAAAATCTTACAGGAAACTATTAATATCAATATGATGTATGCATGGAGAAGATATGCATAGTCTGTTTTTCATATTTTCCACTGAAAATTGAAAATTTTCATTCAAATAAATATATATATATTTAATGTACAATATCTTCTCCATTATTACTTCTGTATCCGAGACTTAACCAATTAACAGAAGAGCAATACAGAAGTTGCATATCGTTTGGAGAAAAACGTCTTTTGTGTTGAGTAGCTAAACTATGACAGAGGTTGCATATAGTTTGGAGAGAAAAACAGTCATCAATTTAATGAAACTCATGGTTATATGTGAGTGGATTTACAACTAATAATGCATCGTAACGGCTAGTTTTTACAAGGAAATGAATGTTTTTTTCTTATTTTCTGTAAGAGCTAAGTCTAATATTACTGTAAAATTATGAGAAACGTTACACATGTACATACATATACACACAAAAAAACTCCAGCTCAACTCTGAAATTTAAATTCAAAGCTACCTTTACAGTTCTATACTCATGAAGTAAAGAAACATTAAAAGACAATAAATTCTTATATTTTTTCCCCCACTTTCCTTTCACAAATACTAAAATATTCTTACATTATTTCAAATTAATTTATTTCCCAATTGATTGCTCTTATAAGATATAGGTTTGGTAATAACGTGAATTTTTAATCAGAACAAATATAGTACGCAATAACGATAATTATTCATATATATAAATCTTAGCGATAAATGACTTAATAATATGTGCAAAAATTAATATCTGCTGTTTTGTACTCGTGTAATATTTCCGTTTATAATTGGAATTTGTTAAGTAGCTCTAAACATCTAACATGAGATCAATAAAACCCAAACAGTTGATGTTGGCCTCTCAAGAAGAAAGTAAACTTGTTAAATTCGTCTACAACTTGATAACTAGCTTTCTGAGTGGTTCAAAGATCATCAGTACTGGTGGTAAAACAAGATAAAAGCTAACAATATAAAAAATTATGTACATATAAAAACAAATGCACTTTTATAAAGCACTTAAATGTCAATAATATTTTAACATCAATACATATTTATATATGCGCGTATTTATAAAAACAAAACAGAGTAGGTGTGGTACTAATTGCTAAAAGGTTTGAAAGTATATATATATTTGAAGGAAGCTACTTAAAAATATATTATTAAGACAGAAAGAAACATAATAAAATTAGTCATCCAATTGAACTTGGATGAAGTGCTTTTGGTACAAATAGTATTAAAAGAAAATAAGCTCACGTTATGGATGAGACTCGGACACTTAACAGAAGAGCAACAGAGGTTTCAGACTACTTAATGAAGCATGTAAAGATTTATGTTGAGAAGAACAAAATGAGACCAAAAATGAAATACTTAGGTGAGAGACAAGCAGGTATCATTGAATCACTGAAAGTATTAAAAGGCCGACATAAAGCATGTCTGGACATATTGCTAAAAGAGATGACAATAAATAGACAGATGAAAAAGTAAACTGGATCTGACAATATTTGTAAAAGACATAGTATCAGATGTGAGATATATGGTTGAAATACTTTTTAAGTGTATTAGAAGAGAGCCTCTCGATCAGAAAAACTTGGATTAATCTAGAAGAGACATTCATGCCACAGTGGATTGATCATTGAAAACAATGACTTATTTTTAAAAATGAATAAAAAATTCTATAAAAACACAAATTATTAAAATAAGTTACGAGAAGCAATTACCATGGAAGTGTCTATAGAAAATATAAACAGTAGCAACACAGTAAAAGATAGCAATAAAACAGGAATTAATAATAAAAAAATTGATATATATAAATCACTGGCTACTTGATGTTGGATCAACACGGAATGAGAACAATATCCAAACAAAATGTTGAATTCAGAATAAATATAGAATACTGGTCATTCACCATCATCGACCCAATGCAGGATAAAAAGTCTCTGAATATAATTCAGTTTCTCTGGTCCATAAGCTCTCTTCTCTACATCATACTAATAAACTTTCTTATATCATCCATCCACCTCATATGATTTCTTTCTAGGTTCTTTAAATCTCTTGGGATTTGATTTAAGTCATCTATTGACTATCTAACTGTTACCTCTTCTAACAATACTTCCAACCCAGATTCATTTCAGTGTCTTAATTCATCTGATGGTGTTAATACCAGTTTGCTATGTTACCCAAGTATTACACTTTAAATCCTTGATTGTTACTCCAGTATACATCTTGCTATATTACATGAAGTGGGTTAACGTCTCTCCATTATCTTCTGTTAAATGAACGTCTAAGATCCATAAGTAAGAACTGATAAAACATATATAAAAATCTTTTTTTCAAAAAATTAAATGCATAGTCCCATTCCCTTTCATTTGTTTCAATCTACATGATAATCTCATCTTCCAATTCATAATTATCAGTCTCCATTTTTGTATTTTAAGGAACATCAGTGAATGTTACTTAAGTTTTTCAGACCTATTTTATTATTTTCACCTGACAACTATTGGCAATATTTCCTAAATCTCTAAAGAATTATTCAAAAAGCAATTACATCATCTCTATGTACTTTTTATTTCCTTAGTTTCTGAATCAAATCCTCAAGTACTTCTGAATAAAATTGTTATAAAGCTTTCCGAGAAATGAAACCACCCTGTCATACACCCTTATCACTGCTAATCTTAGTATCACCATGATGTTTAATTATAGTTGATGCATTTGATAAATATTGTATAGAATATGGAAATATCTTATATCTATATTTTGATGACTTGTTTATAGAATCAAATGTCCTTTCATAATTTATAAATTGAAAGCATAATGCGAACTCTTAGATACTGATTCTTTCTACAACTTCTCTCAATATCTGCATGTGATTCATTATGCTAAACCCCCTTTTAAATCAAGTTTGTTCTTTTTTTTGGTTGGTTTGAATCCAAAATTTTAGATCAGTTGTAATTTTTAATATTTTCTATATCACCTTTCTTAAATATTAATATTACTACAGCATTCTTTCAATCATCTTATGCATCTTTAAACATTTGGTATATAACTTTGGCAACAATTGGTATATTTCTTCAACTGTTTCTTTCATGGTACCAATAATAATTCCTTCATTCCCTAGAGCTTTTCTCTCTCTGTCTTATAAGTTTAACATATCTTATCTTTTCATTTAACATGCTTGGCAAATATTGTAATAATTACCTTATTTTCTTCACAAAATTCTAACACTCTTTTCATGATGTTGTCCTCCTGTTGTTCAGTAAGTCCATCTTTCCTTTCTATTGCTATACCAACTTTTCTCCCAAGATCACAATGTTGTTTCATAATATTTATTTTATAAAGCACAGACGGTATTGAAATTAAACTGAGAGGCTGCAAACTTCTCAAGCGCTTATGACTATCAACAGCCAATCAGATCGTAAACACTGGGACAGAGAATTTCACAAGAAAAAGGTGGTTCTACCCTCTTCTTTACTTGTCTTTCTATATATCCAAGCCAGTCTAAAGTACCTAGATCTGAAAGCGTGAATCTTAAATATCTTCACACTCAACTTTACTGAGTTCAAATTACAAACATACAGTGTGAAATCTTTCGATTTACTATGCAGTAATTTTTCGATGCTATAACTTGCAGCAACATATGTAAATAAAATTTATTTTATAAAGCGCAGACGGTATTGAAATTAAACTGAGAGGCTGCAAACTTCTCAAGCACTTATGATTCTCTGTCCCAGTGTTTACAATCTGATTGGCTGTTGATAGTCGTAAGCGCTTGAGAAGTTTGCAGCCTCTCAGTTTAATTTCAATACCGTCTGTGCTTTATAAAATAAATATTATTTACATACATTGCTGCAAGTTATAACATTGAAAAACTACTGCATAGTAAATCGAAAGATTTCACGCTGTATGTTTGTAATTTGAACTCAGTAAAGTTGAGTGTGACGATATTTAAGATTCACGCCTTCAGATCTAGGTACTTTGGACTGGCTTGGATATATAGAAAGACAAGTAAAGAAGAGGGTGGAACCACCCTTTTCTTGTGAAATTCTCTGTCCCATTGTTTACGATCTGATTGGCTGTTGATAGTCATAAGCGCTTGAGAAGTTTGCAGCCTCTCAGTTTAATTTCAATACCGTCTGCGCTTTATAAAATAAATATTATTTACATACATTGCTGCAAGTTATAACATCGAAAAACTACTGCGTAGTAAATCGAAAGATTTCATGCTGTATGTTTATAATTTGAACTCAGTAAAGTTGAGTGTGAAGATATTTAAGATTCAGGCCTTCAGATCTAGGTACTTTGGACTGGCTTGGATATATAGAAAGACAAGTAAAGAAGAGGGTGGAACCACCCTTTTCTTGTGAAATTCTGTCCCAGTGTTTATGATCTGATTGGCTGTTGTAGTCATAAGCACTTGAGAAGTTTGCAGCCTCTCAGTTTAATGTTGTTTCATATTTTTGGAAACTGTTATTCTCTTCTGTAACTTTCCTAGGCAATTCACATATACATTTTCTTATATAACTCGTGTTCATATCATTTTACACAACTCTCAATATTCAATTCTCCCTAATGAAGCATTTTGAAATATTTTCATATTCCTTTACTTCATATACTGTTTTGTTTTTGTTTTTAAATGAATTGTTGTGTTTTTATATGAGTCATCTTTATTACAGTTCACTGAGACATCTTCAAAACCTGCCAATATTTTACAATGATTAGCAAGTTCTAATTTAAATTTAATATTCTCAGTTAGGATTAGCAAGTGTTAGTACTATCTCTTTAATAGTTTTCATGCCTCTGAGTTTACATCAATAGAAGTGTGACACTTGACTAATTAATGATCATTTGTTGTGTTGAATCTATTACGAAAATTGCGATATTGAAACACATATTTTCTGCTAATCAAAATATAATACAATTCTGTTGTAACTCCATTTGTTGTTCCCATTTTCTTATTATGCAAATTCCATAAGTCTGTGTTTTATTTCTATCACCCCATAATGCAATTTACCCACAGCACTTTCATTTTTCAATCCTTTTCCAGTGCTAAGATTAAGATCTCCCCTGACAATTTTAAAATCTTGTTTGGTATGATCAAAAACATTTTGTATATTTATATACAAATTCTTTATTTCTTCATCACAATTGGAACCTGTGGGGCATAAAACCTGAAGTAACTGCATTTAATATTTTTCATTAATATATAGGGTATATGAGCACAGACTATGACACAACTCTTCACTCTATCTCATAACACTGATACACTTGAACACATATATGTCGAAAAGATAAATAATCACCAATATATGTATTTCATGCTAAAACAGCAATCATCAGTTAGTCCAGATTATCATCTCCATACATATATGCAATAAGTGCTCAGATATATATTAGGTCCATATTATCATCTCCACACATATATGCAATAAGTGCTCAGATATATATTAAAATAGCCAATCTTCATAATTTAATGGACAGGCATTCATTAAGTTGAATAACTAATTTTGCCCCTCTGTCTAGATATGCAATCAATCTCCATAATGCTGATCTTCCTGTTTTTATTTATAACGAATTCCACTCTACTTATGCTTCCAATATTTGGGCTTTTGTAGTAGAGTACATGTCCATTTTTCAAAACAATTGTTTCATTAATTTTTCATCTCACTTCACAAATTCCAATAAACTCTATATCATCATTAGATGATGAAAATGGCGATTTTGTGTTTTAATATTTTAATCACATGATTACATTTCTTATAACTATGAAAATTGGGTTGGGGGGGGGGGAATGAAAATAGCGATTTTGTAATGAATGGTCGGATCACAACAACATATAGATTGATCGATGTCATTTATCTGTTGAATGTGTCACCGTGGGTTTTGGGCGGGTCTTATAATTGGAAATGGCAATAATACTAAATCAGCACCAACAATTCTTCCAATTCATGTAATTCTCCTTCATCTTAAAGTGATTTTCAGATATAATTAGCTAAATAAGAGGCCATCATCAAATGGCAGATTGGATTCCCAATCAAGAGATTCTGCCATTAATCCCTAGTTGTTGCATTAGCTTAATGATTTTACAGCATTCTGGGAATAAGGTCATAATTTAGTTCTTTCCATTACATGTCATTCACACACACACATACATAAATCCTGGCTTAAAAAAAAAAAAAACCAAATAATGTTTTAGCCAACCATGAGACCATGGTATTTGAGAAAATAAACTAAGGTGTTTGTTGCTCATAAATTCAGAGGTACAAAAACAATAAACTCACTACACTGGCTAATTCATGTTGTGTGGTTAGCCCATCAACATTTGTTTATTATATAAATAAGCACAAATGCAATGATGAGAACATGTGTATTAGTTGATTCGTATAAAGTCTCAAGGGTTTTCTACTGTTAACAATACTCCTTTCTGTAGTTTATTTTTTGAAAATATATTCTAGTATTTAAAAAAGAATATAATTATATCTGGAAAACAAAAATTGCTGATAATTGGAAGACATTTGAAAAATTCGAAGTCATGAAATGATTAACTCACACTAACCATTAATTCATATGTTAGGCCACATTGAGATTTTTAACTAGAGTACTACATTCTATTTGTTTTCAGATGACTGTACTTTTATTGGAAATCCTTCTGCCTTTTTCTGGTTCTTTCTGCAAAATGTCATTTGCACACAAACATACTAACTATACACTACTATAGTTTTTCCAAAAGTGCTACCGCAAGGCCACTCCCATCGCAGTTGAAATGATTGTGTTTGTTTTACTTGCAAATGCTTTATTGTTTGTCACAACAAAACTTTTGTTTAGTATGACTGTCAATATTAGATGTTGTATGAGATTGTTGATTAAATGTCATTGGTTTCTAACCATGATTAACAAATTTTCATTATTATTACTTGATCTTTGACATCCTATTGGTGTGTAATATAAAATATTAGAAAAGTTTCGTGTAAGAAAATTTTTAAAAATACAATGGCAAGATTGTAAAGTCTATCAATATATTCTTTAATTCATTAGCTGTGATAATATTGAGTCTATTATTGTAGCATATGTGCATGTGTGATGCAACTGTTCCCAAAAGCTATAAAGTGTTAATATAACATAGAAAACCAAAAACAAACGAGCTGAGCGTTTTCAAAGGTTCTTACTTTCATAATCATAGCTTGCTACTATGTTTAATGATATGCAAATATGCTAATTCCATTTCTTCGATAAATCATAGCACGTGTCCTTCCTATTTATTTATGAAGGCAAGATCCTTTGAAAGCGCTCAGCTCATTTGTTTTGAGTTATCTATTTTATATTAACACTTTATAGCTTTTGGGAACAGTTGTTCCGCACACGCACACATGCTAGAATATATATATATTTCCCAAAAGTAAAAAATTATTTGAGTCTATTATTATAAAATCACACTTTTACTGGATTAAACAGGTGCAACAAATGATCAATGCAAGACTTCGTAAAAAGACAAGTTTTGTGGTGCACAGTTCTGGTGAGAGAGGCAGATCTTGGCTACATTATATCAATTATCCCAATGATATTCCGAAGAACTGCAATGATAATTGCTTCTATTGGAAGGATATGGCTGAGATTATAATAAATTGGAGATTTAGAAATAAACATGGTGCTGAATTATTTCAGAAAAATTTTCAGTTGAACAAATTAAAAAACAACATTGTGAAACATTAGGTAAAAGAAAAAATGGACAAGAATCTTATAAATATGGATATCATCATCATCATCAATGCCAACCATTATCAATCCACTGCAGGACGAAAGTCTCTCCAAGTTCAATCCATCTTCTCTGATCTCTAGCCTCTCTTCTCCACATCGCTGCTACACATTTTTTTTATTTCATCCATCCATCTCACATGTGGTCTCTTTCTGGGTCTTTTACAATCTCTTGGACTCTGATTTAAGATTTCAATTGTCCATCTGTTATCATCTCAATATATCAAATGTGGATATATTTGTGGTTAAATCATCATAAAACTCATTTCTAGACTAGCTTTTCTCTTTCTTTCCTTTCTTGTCTTTTTTTTTTTTTTTTTTTGGAGAATGGCCATACTCTTATAGGAGTAGCTAATACGTTGGTTCCCTCATTTTTTTTTTTTTATCAACTCAATGTTTCCTCACATTCATTAATGTTATGTAATTATTATCAGGTTTAATTTATTGATTGTTACTTCTGTTTCTTATTGTTGTTGTTTTGTTTTTTATATTAATTATTACTTTTTGTTTTTATTGTTGTGTTTTGTTCGTTTTTTTATTGATTGGTGCTTTCAGTTTTTTATTGTTGTTGTTTTGTTTGTTTGTTTTTTATATTAATTATTATTTTTTTGTTTTCTTTTTTTTATATCTATTTCATTTGACACTATAAATTATTTTTTTCTTTGCAAATAAATTTATTTTTAAAACAAAAAACAATAAATAAAGTGCCCTGCTTTTTTAGTAAAAAGATTTGGAAATACCTAAAACTGGTTGAGTTTATGCCGTTTTCTCAATAAGATCCCTCAAATTATATAAATCAAAAGTCCACCAATAAAATTGTGGTTATAAAAACTATTTTTTTTAAAAAAAGAATATGATTCACCGATTAATTTCTCCTAATTATAAATCAATGATTTTTTAAAAAATATTAATTATTAAGAGGATTTGATTTAATATTTTTAATATGTAAAACTTTTCAAAGGGGGGGGGGGAGGGAAGAATGACCTGGACACAGAAACACTTTGAGGATAACATGTTTTTAGAATGATGGGATTCCGTCAATATCAAAGGCTAAATTTAACGGTACGTGACTTTAAAATAATGAATTTAAAAAATGACTAGTAAAAATTATTGGCAGCATAATATATATATATATGACAACTACAGACGTGAGAATTAAAAGTAAGTTTAACAAAAGAATGTAGGCAAATGATCCATCTTCTCTTTAGAAGTTGGACTGAAGCTTCATGGGAAAAAACTACACCAAAATTATATTACTGTTTTATTAGAGACAAAAAACAAAAACGATTTTTAATTATAAAAATAGGAAAATTTAGAGAATCCTTTAGTTACTTAATCTCTTACCATGCTAAGTGATATACTTCCTGTGATTTTAAGAAGTAATATATTCATTGCAGAAAAAGTCGTGATTCTGTTCCTGCTTGAGGAAAACTGGATTTTAAAAAAAAAAACATTCTACGGTTTATTAAACTAAGGACTGGACCTGAACTGTGTGATAGAACTAGAAATGAGTAATCCAGATGTATCCTAATAACATCAGATGTATTACAGCTGTGCATTCGGAAGAATCTGCTTCTTGAAATAATAATCAATTTGTGGAAACAAAGAGTAAAAGTCTACAAGATAATCATAATTACAGGACTTAAATGTGCCAGTGTATCTAAAAATAATATTATGAGGAATCTTGGAAAACACAGACAGTTTTTGTAAAACAATGATATAAACGGATCACACATAAAAGGAAAATTTTGCGAGTCACTAATAAGTACATTGAAAAGCTGTATATAATGTTAATTGATATAAAAATCAACCAAGTTATCTATTAGCAAAGATTTCCTCCTCTTTCTTAGTAGTAATGTAAAAACAAAAACATTTAATTGTACAATAACATTAGTCATTTGTGGCAATATGAGCTATGACCCCCAGCAATATAGATCAAGAATCTTTTCAGATATTCCAACTACTGATTTTTTATCCACAAATGATCTGCTGCTTGTCTTCACGTTTGGAAAAATTATATATAGATCGATAGGGTGAATGGATGGATGGATAGACAGACAGACAGATAGATAAATAGATGCACATACCAACAGACAGGTAGACAGACAGATAGATAAATAAGAGTTTTTAAACAATCCATTGCAGTGACAAGCTCTTCTATAGTCCCTCATTGCAGGATTGCTCATCAGGCTTCCCAAACATTTGACGTGAATATTTTTTCATAGGTCGATATCTTTTTTTAATTATATAACAAAAACCATTATATTTCAAATAAACAACAACCTATCACATGGCTATGGCTTACACGATGCTATTCATTAGTGTATTCTTCCATTCTCAATACTTTTATAGTATAAGCTTCAGAAATCAATAGCTGCCAAACAGTAGTCCTTAATAAATCATTATCCAGTGCTGTCCTATCCCACTATCCCCAGACTAATTTCTAGCTTATTGCTTCTATCAGTGAGGAATTTGGGGGGATTTTTTGAACAGCACTATTTGGACCTTACACTAGATGGTACAGAAATAGTGAGAATAAAAAAAACAGACTTCCATTTAACCTATATTAGAGCCTTTATGGTCTACTGCAGTAATATAGTATCAGATTCTAAAATGTTAGGTCCTGGGTTTGATTCTAGTTCTGGCATATCAAGCACTCAAACTTCTTATGAACTCCTGAAAAAAAGAATCACTCAATTACTTATTTATACTATTACACAATTAGTTAGATTAGCAATGGACCACCGGCTACTTATAAAATGCTAAGTCACATTTGGAAATTGCACGAATAACTTCAGGCTCATAGACTTTAAACCATTAAACGTCATATAATCACCATTTCTTATACCTGCTAATTAGAAGGACATTTTCATTCTGATAAAGTATAAATTATAAAATTTTGCAAAATAAACTATTCCGTCCACTTTCACTCACATCATGTTTAATCGTAATTAATACAAACAAAAAAAAATGTCTTAAAAGATTATTTTATAGCCCATATGAGGTCTGACAACTAAGTTCATGAACTCAAAGTGTTACGTAACTCATTGCTGAATAAGACCACAGTTATCAAAGTACTTCCCTTGGAAGCTATTCACTATTGTTGGCACCTATTCATCCCCTTTAGATGCCATAGGAGTTGAAATCACATTGCACTTGATGTCCTGAACATCATCAAAATATTTTCCGTTCAATATTTCCATACCTAGGGCAAGATCAGGTGGCCAGGTGGGATATTTCAATACAGTAATTTGTTCATCGGCTAAAAACTCTCTCACAGACAGTGGCATGTTAACTGGTGAATTTTAGCACAGACTTTTGTCATGCTGAGATTTTAAGTTTTTTCCACAGCTATTTCTCTATTACTATTTATTTCTCACAGTCAGCTGATGGATGATTTTAATGTACAATTTGACAAATTTTCCCATTTTTGGTCAATTCTTGTTACTGGCGATCATGATTTCTCAACATCAGTGATGCTTTCTCTCCCTTCAGAAAAATGTTTCATCCATTTGTACACTGTCACTTCCTACATGGTATTATTCTCACAAACTTGGACTAACATGTCCCTGATTTATTTCTACTCTCACAAAGTTTAATAATAAATTTAATGTTTGTTCATTGCTCTAACTCAATACGGACATTCTTGTGATACACAAAAATATGCAATGACAATAAATGTATCCCAATTATCAAGACACCGCCACACATCGACCTGAATACCTATGTAAGACAACGATATATCAAGATTATGGAATTGTTTGTACAGTGCTGCCAATGTAAGCACACAGCGCTAGTTCTAAAACATAATTGTCAGGCGTTTTACGTTTCTTTTTACACAATGTTTCTGAGTACACTTACCCTTTTACACTAAGATAGTTTCCATGCATACTCTTACTCTAGCGAAGCTGATATTCACCTTGGAAAACCAACTCAAATAGAATTTATAATTATGTTCAGTTTGAATTTTTCACTTACTTTGATCACTTTAAAAAATCGTCAAATCATTTAATAATTCATAAGTCAAGCATTTTTTCTCATTAATAACTTGGTATTACATATGTAAAATTGCTACTCTAATAATGATTTATAAGTTATACCACAAATGAAATCATTGGTGGCAAAAGATGGCATAATTAAGTAACATCGTAATTAACATTTTGATTAATAATCAATTATCTTAATCACATGCAATCATAAAAAACCTAAATTCCTAACCACTTCTAGTATTTTTCATTGGCAGTATTATGATTTACAATAACTATTTCCAAGTAGGGCACACTCATGCATGAGCCTTTGCCTGAGGTCCAGAAGATAAAATCACACACTAGGATTTAATCATTTTTCATTATTACATTACTTGTTATTAAATATAAATTTTGGTAACTCAAATGGAGATGGAATTAATGCGGAAACTACTGAAAACCTCCGGCTAGCTAGAAGTAAACTAATCGTTAATAACCTCCACTTTACCTTGGATCATCTCAATTTATTATGGTTTTAACATGCAGAATGTGATCTTTATATATTAACATAATTTCGGGGCAACAATAAGCCATTCTTAAATCACTATAACTAATCAGATAGAAAGACTGAGCCTCATATTTAACAACCTCTAAATATTAAATTAATATTCAGTGAATAGATATAAATTTTGATACCTCAAATACAGATTTAACTAATGTGGGAGCTATATAAAAACCTCAGTGAGCTATTACACCTATTAAATGAAGATTAATTTAAAATTAAGAAGTTGTTAAATATAAGACTTAGCCTTTCCCTCGTGATTACTCACAGTGATTTCAGAATAGCTTATAGTTGTCCTGAAATTATGCTCTGTGTGTTAATATATCGATAAATTCAATGCATATATACAATATAAGTTAAAATACAAGTGGTCCATTCTGTACTTTACATTTATTGCTGGTTAGTTTACATATAGCTAAATGGGGGGTTTCAACACCTTCACCATTAATCATTTATCAAGTTTATAAAATGATTCTCAAAAAAGATCTATAAATTATGCCAAATATGAAATTTTAATCAGGATAAGAAATATAGTATTATAAGATAGCATATTTCAGTAATAGCAACTGTAATCAATATTAGCAATTACAACCATAAAAAAAAAAAATTAAACTTACAATCAGATTTGCAATATTTGTCAGTTGTATTATGATTTGCAGCCCAAAGTAGCATCACACTTATGCATTAATATTTTAGATCATAATTTAAGATATGCCAGATAAAGAACGCCAAAAAATTAATTAGACAAAAAGTTTTCACAATGTATGATTCTGATTTGTAGTTCCCTTCAATTTAATTATGTCTTGGCCTGACTTAGGATTCATTCACTTTTAATTTTCAGACGTATAAATCTGGTTTGGAGTTCCTACAAATTTATCATGTCTTAGTCTCCAAAAGCATAAATATGGCCTGTCCCTGACAATTCTTAACTGATTTTTATATATTGACATGATTTAGGATTCATTCGCTTCTAATTTTCAGTGACGTACAGTCCTAGTTTGGAGTTCCTACAACTTAATCATGTCTTAGTTTCAGAAAAACATAAAAATGGCCCACCTTGAGTCAATTCTTAAGTGAGTTTTATATATTGACATGACTTAGGATTCATACAGTTCTAATTTTCAGTGACGTATAGTTCTGGTTTGTAATTCTTACAATTTAATCTTGTCTTAGTCTCTGAAAAGCATAAATATAACCCGCCCCGTGACAATTCTTAAGTTTATATATTGACACGACTAGAATTCATTCACTTCTAATTTTCTGTCATTCACAAATCTAAATTCTGTTTAAATTCAGAGGCAAGTAATCATATTTCAAAACAAACTATAACAAATCAAAACGATTATTAAACTTTAGATAAATTTCTTGCGAATAAAAACAACTAAAAATAAAAATCTTTTAAGTACACAAAATTCTTTAAAAAAAAAAAAAAAGTTAATTTTTTTTTTTTCCAAACTATTAGATTTTTTTCAATCTACTTTTTTTTTTTGCTCCTCATTTTTAAATCAAGATTCTTTTAAAAGATTATATATATAAAAAACGTGAACAACATTTTATCAGTAGGTCTCAGGTGGCTAAATTTGATTTGGTTTTATCAAATCTGAAAGAAGTTTAAAAATCAATCTCTCAAAGAAGATAGTTTAATGAAATAACTGCTGAATTATTGATCAGCAGATGGTCGCAGCTATAATTATGGATTAAAGAAGTGATTACGAGGTCAAAGAAGAAGAAATGAGAGAAAAATCTCTAGTGTTTTTTTCTCTCTCTCATTTTCTAAAGAAAATTATAAATCTTTTCATATTTTAATAAAATAATTTTGATTAAAAAAAAAATCTGATTAAAAGAAATTCTCTTAGTTTTCAAACAATTTCACTTTATATCGAGGAGGAAAAAACTTGGTAATTAATTAATCCGTAACCCAAAATATGTTAATACTATTTAGACATTAAGTTACACATTAAAATAATAAAATTATATTTATAAATGATACTTATCCAATCAAAAATGGTAAATAAATAAAAAACTTGAAAATAAGTTCAACTTTAATAAATCCCCCAACTTGGAAATGAATTAACATTTCAGCCCGCATTTCAAACGCTCGATAATTACAGCGTTTACATATTTGTATCTTGAAAAACTTAATTACATGATAACACACTTAAAGCTTACAAACTGTAATAATTTGTATATTAAAGAACAAAGCAATAGCGGCATTATCTTCAAGTGTTTCTCTAAGTCCTAATGCGATGATAATTTCAGTCAATATCAGAGAATTTCACAAGTAGCCAGCCACCTGTTCTGTTCTAATTAATAAAATCATAAAAATATAAACATTTAAACATATTACAGAGAATAGAGCAGGGGTGTCCAACAAGTCGATCGTGATCCACCGGTCGATCGCGAGGACAATCTGGCAAGAGCTATCGGGTAACGATGAAACAAATTAAGTGAAGATTTTGAAGTTGGTTTTTTTTTTTGTTGTTATTTTTGTTCTAAATTTTTTTCCAATTCTAGATAGTTGAAGTCCACTAAGCCGTATCATTATTGAAAATAATATTTTTAATCTTGATTTATTGTAGCTAATTTGAATTAATAAATATTGTTAATAATTACTCATGTTGCTTTAATTCCCCCGACACGAGTTTTTTGGTCCGTTAAATAATTGTTATTTTTTACTAGGTAGATATATAAAAATAGCATGTATTTCACACCTCCCTCCACTTAGACTATGCCTATGACAAGTCGATCGCCTATGACAATGAGTCGATCGCAACACATTTTTAAAATAAAAAGTAGATCTTATGAACACAAAAGTTGGCCACCCCTGGAATAGAGGATAAATAAAATACTGGGCACTCCGTGCAGTATTTTTAATTGTTGAAGATTTACAATTTATATTATCTCAGGTTAAACAATTTAAAAATTATAATAGCTCTGACCAATTATATAAAGGCATTTTTAACAGACTTAAATTGAATACTTCCTTGCTGTAGGTAAATAATCTAAGCATCTTTTATTAGTCTATAGTACAGTTGTCATTTTTTAACTAAATAAATAAAGTTTTGAATTAATATGTAATATAATCCACTTCAGATTATATTCATGTCTATATTTTACACAATCTGCCTCTATATCTTGTAAATTAGGAAACAGTAGCCAACTTGCAAAAGTCAAAACATGCTAATTCTTGAACTTCTTTATTTAAAACATTTATTTTGAATGTATGTCTAGAGGTAATATTTCAGAGTGTATTTATAGATGATGAAGTTAGTGGAACGTGATTAAAATAGAACATAAGCGGTAAATACTTCACAGAGCAATCATGACCGAATATGTTATTAGAACATGAATGTTACATGAAATATTTACATTCCTAAACGTTACACATTCAATCAAAATAAAGGTCATTTTCCTGTGATTAAAATTATTGTATTTAATACACACTGTATATGGATATTAAATTTTTAGTACATTTGTGAATATTAAATTTACACATTTTTTTTAACACAGCATTACGCTATTGCACATGCGCTTTGAAGATTTTAACTATAAATGAATGAATACTAACACTCAACCACATGTAATAGTAATTTAAAGTGATTATTTAATATATTCACGCTTTCACTTTCAAACACTTAAGATTCGCCCATACAAAAGCGTTTGGGTTCGAAAAGATAGATGGCCATTCTATCTTTTACAAAGACTTTATCATGTGGTTGAGTGTTAGTATTCATTCATTTATAGTTAAAATCTTCAAAGCGCATGTGCAACAGCGTAATGCTGTGTTAAATATTACAGTTTACAAACATTGTGCTATAAAAAATGACTTATTTACTTTTTTTTTTTAAAATATGAATGTGAAATATATTAAGGTACTAAATTAATATTTACATGGAGATAAAACTATTTCACAGAATGACAATCCCAAATATGTTATTAAAACAATTTATGAGGAAGATTCCTAAAGAACCATTTAAATAAACCTGTAAATAATATCCACTTTTTGATATATCAATACGAATCTATTTTGTCTGATAAAATGGATGGCAATGATATAAAAAAAGCTGGTCGTTATTTATAGGTTTATTTAAATGATTCTTTACGTATTTTCCTTGTAAATTGTTTTAGCAATGTAATCGGAATAGTTTGTTTTATGAAATAGGTTTATAATCTTAGCATTACAGATTTAATAAGTTTTTCAAATTATTTACAACAGAATCAAATGGGTTTCATCTTTTACTTTCATTAATGAAGACTAGGTTTCAAACCCAGAATTAATACATTACACCATTGGGGTTGCTATTGATTATTCAAGTTTACAGTGGATGACTTTAGCATAGGTCTTGGTGGTAACTCCTATTAGAAACAATGAATACAAGTATGAGAGGTCATGTGGCATTACTGATATTAATTCTAAAGAAGGATTATTATTATTGCCATTAAGTTCTAGAAAGTGAATCGTTTACTACTAACTATATGAATAGCATTTATATTAACTAGTGATGATACTCGTCAGTTAGTTTCTTATTGCTTTTCCAATTTTAAGATGTTTTGTTGGTGATCCAACCACGATTATTACCATGAGTCATCTTATTTATCTGTAATATATCGAGTTGCCAATATAAAAGAAGTGCGATAATAAACATAAAACAACCATAACAAGACATTCTTATGAAGATTTTTAAAAGATGAAACTCAATATTATGGACTTCAATATATGATGAGAGAATATAATCAACAGATAAAAAAAAATTAACGAGACCACTAAGTGAAAAAAATACATAATGAAACTCAGCTTATAATTAAAAAGAGAAAGGAAGTCAAGTTCTTCCATGTATTCATGTTTAATTAAAAACCAAATAGAATAATTTTTAACTAAGGTTTAACCTGTCAGTTATTCTGTTTCCTTTGACCATCCCAAATAATTGGTTTGAGCAAAATTCCAGCTTTTTGCAAATTTATCTTTATTCTTTTTAGAAATGTTGCATTATTTGTTAAAAATATATGTTCACAAATAAAAATTATTTTTAAAAATATTATTACAACTTTGTAATTATAAAAAAAAAAAAAAATTAAAGTGAAATACATACTGAGATTAATAAAACAACAACTTTTTCTCATTGGTGGTTACAACACTCACGAATAAAAAAATTTAAATTGTTACATTTTGATTTACAAGTGACAAGATTCTATCCCCAACTTTGTCACCATTCACTCTAGATAAATAAAGTAATGAAAATCATTAATCATTTATTAAACTAAAGATTATTTCCAGCCCAGAAATAAACTATAAATCTCATTTGACGATAAATATATCTGATTTGTTTTAATTTAGCATACACACATGAAGTTTTCGTGAAGCTTTGTGATGACAGTCTTCTAGTTGTATTTTTATATTGGACTATTTACATAATCTAATATGAGTATAGAATGCCTTTAGAAAAATATAACTTTTTTTTTAAATATTACCAACACATTCAACTGTTAGCAGTAGCACTTCAAACAGGTTACAATATAGGCAATGTTTCAAGAGGTATTATTCTCCCCTCTTCTTCAGGTGTTGCTGACCTGACCAGTGACAGTATTAGCATGGGATTCGAACCTGGACTCTTAGATTCTTGACTATGCATAATGTATGGAAACCACTAAGCAACTTTGCCCTTAGAAAAAAGTGGAGAAATCAGGCGGAACATCATAGACAAAAATATAAAATTTCTACTGACTGTTGCCTTTGGCAGGATGGTTCAGTTGGTTACAGTGTTACCTTAAAATTCAATACTCAAGAATCTAAGGATCCAGATTAGATTCCCATTCTAATACTGTCATTAGTCAGGCCAGCAACGCCTGAAGAAGAGGGGAGAATAATACTCGAAACATTGTGCATATACTAACCTGTTTGATGTGCTACTGCTAACAGTTGAATGTATTTGGAATATTTAAATAAAGTTAAATTTTTCTAGACATTCAACACTCATATTAGATGATGGAAATAGTACAATATAAAAATACAACACATGAAGTGATTCACACTTCTCTTCCCGATGTGCAATATCTTTTATAAATGTATTAAATAACCTCCACATTCTTACACCACACATTTTTTTGGAATCATATGAATAAAGATGTAATAAAAGACAAATGACCTCTAAGATTCATTTCCTGCTGAACAAATACTCATCAGTTGGCCCAGATCACCATCTCTCATATACATCTTTTCCTTATGTGCAGTATTTATCAAAAGTAAGTTGTTTCATTTTGATTTATAATTGTCAAATTTATTTCATCTACAACTTTGAAACCATCCACTCTAGATAAATACTGTAATAATTATCACTAGTCATTTATTAAACTAGAGATTCTGTCTGGCATAGATACAAACTTTAATTAAAAAAATTATGTAAATTAATCTTTAATTGACATTTAAAGTTTGTATCTAGTTTAATAAATAATTAGTGCTAATTATTGCTATATTTATCTGAAGTGGATGGTGTCAAAATTGTGAGTGGAGTAAGTTCGATACATGTAAATCAAAATGTAACAATTTACTATTGAGAAATACTGTCCATGTGATGTAAATATATATAAGATGTGGTGATATGGATCAAACGAAGAGTGTTGGTTGAGTACAAAATGCATCTTGGAGGTCATTTATATTTTACTATACCTTTATTCACATGATTTCAAAAGAAAGTATGGTGTGGAGCTTATTTAAACATTACTGAGTAACCTGATTTTAAGAATCCCCATAGGCAAATTGAATTGCCAAGTTTTGATTGGTCAAGCACAAAATCAGCAATAAAAATATATTTCTCTTATAAAATTATATATATTTTACTTTAGTTTCTAAAGCAAATTTGTCAGATTATTAAAATAAACAAAAGTTTTTAAAAAAATAAATATCTATTTATAAATGACAAAAATAATCTATAACCAGTCAACTCAAAACATATTTTTGTCATCCAATTATAAATTGAAGCCATACATAATTGATTTCTTTCTTAATTTGTTTTCTTGTAAAAGAAATTATTTTCTAATAAAATCTGAATTAGTCTTCTAAAGTAATTAATATTATACAAATATTTTGTGGAAAAAATGATAAATGTATAAAAAAAACATATAGAAAATATATGCTTTCATTTTCAAGATCAAAATGAAGAAATAAAACTATCAAAATCAATAACAAGCGCTTTCCTGTGGAGAGAGCAATAAACAACCAATCAGCACCTTCCAAAGGCAGGTATTTGCACTTTGTAACAATATTAAATTTAAATATTATTGATTTATTTAGTTTTCAAAAAAAAATCTAAAGATGGTAACATTTTCAGTACAGTTTTTCCTGTAAAACAAATGGAAAATCAGCAAAACAATATTAAAAATAGTGGTTAGGGGGTGAAATAAAGCCGAGAACATAAAGATATGTTCTACGCTGTTTATACCATTAATACATTTATAAAAAAAATTAATTAAAAAAATTAGAAAAGCTTTAATTCAGACTGTCATATATGAAAGCATTAATGTTCAGATTATTAAAAGCTAACAAAATTTTATTTCAAATTTGCAATTCTACTCATAATTTTGAACAAATTACAAAAATAAATTGGTTACCAATAATATAAATACATTCTCATTCATTCATGTATATGTTGCATTTTATAATATTGATTTTTCTTGACTTGTCTTCTAAAAGTAAATATTTCTGAAGAAAATCTGTTTCTAATCATATTATTCTTCTAAACAAATAAATATTAAACAAATATTTTGCGAAAAAAAATCATAAATATGAAAATAAATTATGGAAAATATATATTTTTGCTTTTAAAACCCAACAAGAGATTAAATACAATCTAAAGCTCTCACAATATCTCTCTTACAAAGAAAATTAACAATTAACAATCGGCAACATTATCAGTGGAATCTGGTGGTCAGTCTTCAGAAAAAAGACATCTGTACAATACTGACAACTTCAGAATTTTTTTTAAATTTACAAATCAATATTATTTTAGTTTCAGTTTTGTGCCATCAAATAAATAGAAAACCAGCAAAATAGTGCTAAAGATAGTTGCAAAAAATGATTTCAAGCTGAACTGAAGAAATTATGGTCATCATGTTAAAGGTTAAAGTTTGTATTGAGTTAGGATTAATCTCTAGTATAATAAATGATTAGTAATAATTGCTAATGCATTTATATGAAATGGTTGGTATCAAAACTATGAATATAGAAAATGTGACACTTGTAAATCAAAAGTAATATGTACATATCTATATTCACAAACAAAAATCCATATGAAAAAAGAATATTTATGAAAAAACAATTTACCTCTAATAGCTTTCCCACATTTAAAGTGACTTCTTTCACAACTAATGCCTGACTAAAAAACTAAAATAAGAGAATGAATATTTTATTTACAACTTTAAATAATAATAATAATAATAATAATAATAATAATAATAATAATAACAACAACAACAACAATAATAATAATAACAACAATAACAACAATAATAATAATAATAATAAAAATAATAAAAAAAATACATAATGTGTTTCTTTTAACAAATACACCTGGGTCTCATTTTACGCGATAGATAGGTTCCTCAGAAAACACGCGCAAATGAAATCATGCAAAAATAGACGTAACTTACCTTGAAAAAGGGGGGATACGGACTGTGATTTTTCAAAAATCGTGTAAAAGCAAAGCACCAACGTAAAATTACTTTAAAATTCGCGCAAAAAAAAATATAAGGAAATAAAATATGACTAATAAAAAATTTCAAATTTGAAAAAAATTGATACAAGACAAACTTTTTTTAACTATAATATTTAATTTTATTCAAAACAATATATTTTTATGCATAATTTACAGTAATTTATATTTTTTTATACACGTTTTAATTATTATCGCTATTTGCCGGTAAACAGGTTTGTTTGCAAACTGATAAAAAAATCAGATTCTTCACAAGATGAAATACAACTAGCGCCAATGTCACTCTCATGTTGTGTTAATTAATGTTTTTCTGGTGACAACGTAACTAATAATTAATCTAACAACTAAAAATTAAATTCTTATTTTTGTCTTTAATTTTCAATTTTAATTGTGCCCACTGCTATTACTCACCTTTTAAAAATAAACTTGCGGACACTAAATGATTAATAATTGATTATGTTCTTTTTTAAAAAGCAAAAACAGAATGTGATTTAAAATACAAAATTAACACGCACAATGTTTGAACAAATTTACATTATAATCTTGTAAAATTTAATGTGTGTATACATAAAATGTGGAAATCATGATTTTAATTTCATTATTGCATAAAATCTTACTATTATAAAGCACTGAAAATATTGAAATTACTAAGATGAAAGTTGAATTCTAATAATGTGCTATTACTTTCAATATGATGTAAGTGCACAAAATTTATTATTTAAAGGAATAGCGCATTGTCCGAGTTCGACTTCCAGTATAACGTGAATCGCGTAACTTCAAAATCGTGTTAAATAAGTCCGCGTAAAAAGAGACCTAGATGTACTTAATTCTAAAATACTAATTATTATCATATTGAATGTTATCCTTAGACAAATTAATGATGGAAAAAAACTGGAATAAACTTTATTGAAGAATAATAGTCAATATTAACATAACATTATAATGACCACTAAACATCACATGATCATTATTCTTTATGCTTACACAAGCCGTTAACACAGAGGCAATGATTACTCTGGCTTGCACTGAGTGGCACTAAATCACATGTGTACCTTATTTTTGCCAGACAATTGGTTAGTCAAACCAGCATTCTTTCATGACATCACAGCATACTTTAAATTATAAAATTAACAGTAAAACCAACATTTTGAGTAACAACTTTCTCCTGATCAGATTATTATCTAATATTCATGTAAAAAAGTAATTATTTTCCTTTTTACCACATTGTAAATGTGTTTAATTCATGTCTGAAGGTTTGTAATGATGGTATATTATAAGATGAGATATGTTGGACTATTTCCATCATTTATGAGTGAATGTTGAATGTATAGAAAATTTTTAAACTTTATTTAAACTTTCCAAATACAAACAACTTGTTGGTAATAACACATAAATAGACAATACAAATTAGTAATTAACAATGTTTTGAGTAGTATTACTCTCCACTCTTCTTCAGGTGTTGCTGGCCTATATGCACAGTGACAATATTCACTTAGAAGTTGAACTCACACCTTTAGATTCTTGAATATCGAATTTAAGGCAAACACTCTGATTTTAATCACAGCAGGTTTAATATGTAAGTACCATCAAATTATATGAGGATACAAAAAAATCATATATAGGTGTGTCAAGTAAATTTAAATTTAGCTTCAAGCCAGATCATTCAATATTATTTGAGTAAAACACCATATGAAAAGAAATATTAAACACTCTATAATAAATGGACAATCTGATAATGCTGAAATACATAATTCCCAAAAAATCACATAGCGTGTTTCTCATTTCACCTAAGTTTAACTGATAATGGTTAAAATCTAAGTAATCCAAAGTACTTCCGTATAAGTTATCTCTTATTATAATTTATTTATACCTTTAATATAATTTAAAAGAATAACCTATTTTTAAGTGGGTAACATTAATATATATATATATATATATTGTACTATATATAACATATGAACAGAACATGTGTATAAAACATAAGCTAAAAATAGTATAATATTTCTAAATCAATGAATACAAATGTGTTCTCACAAAAAAATTTCTATAAGTGACCTTCTAAAAGGAAGCCTAAACTCTTCAATAACTAGTTTTTATCACTTTGTATTATGAAAATAATGGTTTTAGATTTTGAATATGCAATATAGCTATAAAAGTCTAATATACTTTTGATAACATCATATATATATATTAACTGGAGACTTTTGATAACATCATATATATATATTAACTGGAGACATTTTTCTCTATTGGCAAAAGAATCATAAGACTTCTCTTTCCTAAAATTCATTTGCATTAGTATCTACACACTTCCTAGATATTTATTAGTTTATGGCAAACATTTTCATAGATGGTTTAGGATCGGGTGAGAAAATATTAAGAATGGTCAACCTTCAATTATCAATGCATCCAACTGAAACTGAATTGCAAATATAAAACCAGAATATAATCCATATTGCACAGTTTCAGTACATCTAGAGTTAAGCACTTCTGTGTAACTTCCAGTAAAAAAATAATAGATATGAATCTTTGGATCAATACCATATTGTTAGTTGTATTTATTAAAAGCCAACTATCTAAAGATACTCAGAAATTTAGAAAATTCTTCAGTTTATTAAATCCTTTCTGGTAGTAATCCAGAATTAAGTTTTTGATAATGGGTATGTCAAGCCAATACCCTGCCTATACATCACAAGGCTTTTCTCTGTACCATTTAGATAGGCCAATGCAAGTATAAACACTTCAGTGAATTAAACAACCTAGAAATAAAGGTATATACTAAACATATAACCGTTATAGAGCAAGACTATAATTAAATGCACTAATAACAAACAAATAGAAAGTTATCCCTCCAGCATGGTATTGGTAGCAATACGCTATATAATATATTGTAAAATTACATTGAATTTGTTATTGCTCGCTCAGATCGATTTAGTATAATAATTTTCAGATTGCTTCATTAGTTCTAAAGTGATGAGAGGGAAATGTTGGTAGTCTCAAGATAATTAACATTTAGAAAACTGTTGGTATTCAACACATATATTATTAATCCTTTGCAAAGAATTACATGAATTTAATATTATTGAAGGACAAGAATTTATCTCAGATCATAGATTCCTTATCTAAAATAATTAGCAAAAATATTTCTAATATAATACATGTAAATCCTCCTGCACTGTGACTGATTTGTTCTTCCTGGTGAACATTGTGTATGCCTTCAAAATTTTAATTCTAATATTGTGATTCTAGACTAGAACATAATAAGTTAGACTTAACTTGATAGAAATTTACATTTATAAATAAGTTCTAAAAAAAATCATATTTGAAATTGCAAATATTGATAAAATAAGATCATCGTAAATCAAAAAAAACAAAACATTTTTTGACATTGATGGTTGAGAAGAGCAGATTAACTTATAAAATCAATGAAATCTTTTTTATTGAAATTTGTTCTTAAAAGCCTGAATGGAAAAATATCAATTTTTTATAAATCTGGAAAATTATGCTTCAAAATATTAACATTTTTTTTACAATATCACAATATAATCTAACAGAGTAATGGTGATGATATATTAGTTTGAAAAGATATAATTATCTAAAAACATAATTTGCTTTCAGTAATGACTGGAAGGTTGCTATTCTTCCACATGTGCCTTACTATTACTTTCAGACAGCCAATAGCTGTTAAAACAGCGGTCTGATCGCTTCTCAAACCGCTGTTTTAACAGCTATTGGCTGTCTGAAAGTAATAGTAAGGCGCATGTGGAAAAATAGCAACCTTCCAGTCATTACTGATTTAATATCAACATGCGATTTAAACAAAATATTATAATTTGCTTTCATAACATTATGCTAGAACATATTGCTTCTATTTTTAAAAATAAAACATATACATATAAAATAAATGTGTAATCATGTATACTTTTCATTTTTAGAATTATTACACAATTACTATGCAAAACAATTGTGAATCTTTACAAATTTCACAAAAAAATTATTTTTAATCATTCTAAAATTTTTCTTGAAGAAATCTCACAAAGCACAAAAAATCCAAGAACAATGAAAGAAACTTCTCAAACATGTCAAGGTATGTCCAAAGGTCTTTGAAGTCACCATATTTTTAATTATCCTAACATCTTTAGATTTTTTTCAAAATAAAATATTAGAATAAAATATAAAATTACAGATTTAAAAAAATCCAAATATCTCAATAGATGGCTGTACAAGCAAGTAGACTCCAGCACTTTTTATCAATTTATCCACAAGTAGTCTTGTATAAATGGGTAGTTAATAGTTTTAATCCTGGCTGTTTGCAAAATAATCAATTCAATTCTAAAAACGTGCCAATATACACATCTTCATTAATCTGATTAATGCAACTTAAGTACTTGATAATTTCTTCAATACCATCAAGCTTAATAACTTCTATTTATAATTATAGTAATGGGCATATAAATTTATCAATGAGTTTTTAACTGAAATTTATTTGGATCGGAACCAAGGAATGGTTAAGGTACAAGTCACATTGATGAAAGTCAGTTCTCGAATATTAGCCAACATAAACAGCTTTTAAAAGCTTAAACTATTGAATCAAAAGGGTCCAAAACTGATTTGAAATATTCTTTATAATAAGAAATCTAAAAATCCCTTTATAATAATTATATCATTTTCCACATAAGGTACCAATTTTACTAGTTTTTACAGATAAAGAATCCATATTCCCTTAATATGTACCATATTTTTTTGGTTAAATGTTGGTATAAAATGTAAAAGAAGTTGGATAAATGGGTATTCATGTGAAAATTTTATTAATAAACACAAGTTGTGAAAAATGGTTATTAAAAAATCAATTTATTAGAAACATAATTTCCCTATTACAAATATTAGAGCAGATTCTCAACTTTATATAGACAATATTTTCCATTCATCAATATCAAGAGAATTTTGTCCTATGGACAGATCCAGAGAGCAATCACAATACAAATTCATCCATTTCTGCAGGTCATGTCCTTCATTGCCTAAATCTTCAATTCCACATATTTCTTCCATCTCTTATATCCCCCAGCAAAGTCAATCTTTTCCATCTTTCTTCTTGTTTCCATTCATCATTCCATCGAAAACATCTTACATTAAAGCAGACTTCCTTTTTAATATATGCTCAATCCAGTTTCTCTTTTTATCTCTAATTTTCTCAATCTTCATTTTTTTCATTTACTCTTTTTGTAATTTCATTTGTCATTTTTTTCATCCAACTATTTTTTTTCCATCCTTCTCCATGACCATATCTCAAAGGTTTCTAATCTGTTCTTAATTCTTTTATTCATTTGCCATGTTTTACAACCATACTATAGTGCAGTCCATACATAACAACCTTTTCATTAATTCTCTCTTCAAAGATGGCAAAATATTTTCTTTCTCTTAATAAATGCCTCCTTTACCAGTGCTATTATTTTAACTTCATTTCTATCCTCACTCAACCAACTACCAAATATTTAAATCCATTTATCTGTTGAACTATATTTTCATGACTTTCAACTTGTCATTTTTATGTCTTGCTTTCTACCCGTAAACATTTGGTCTACTCAACATTAATCTTCATTCCATATTCCATACATCCTTCCTCCAATTTAATGAACACAATTTTCATTCTCAGCTATAAGACATATACCATCTGCAAATTTTATACACTTTACGTGTTTTCTACTAGACACTGTTAATTGCCCAAGATGAAATTATCTTTAGTCTACCTGAAATCGAAGAACTTTATTAACTTTTGGATGTAACATACTTTAACACTCATATAATGCAGACTAAAATAACTTTACAGGTTATATTATTGTAAGCAACATAATTAATGAATCTTAAGCAAAATCCATTATGATCATTGACTTTTCTTTTTTCTCTACACTAAAGACACTAATAGCAACAATATCTTTGATGCTAATGCTAATGCTTTGTGGATTATAGTAATGAATTCTTTAATGTCATCTTCAGCTGAAACTATTATCGGAACAAACACCAGCAGCATTGTAATGCTAATAAGAGTTCTGAAAATGCAAATAACCGTATTTTACTGCTTACTAGTCATAAATTTCCTACTGATTAGTCTTTTTTTTTTTTTTGCTATAAAACTATCTATTTTTGCTAATATTAACTTTTTCAGAATAGTAAAAATTATAAAACATCTGATTTAAAACAGTCAATCTCTATCTAATCACCTAATTCTGACTACATCTATTTAAATCATCTCCCCCCCCCCTTTCTGATGATACCAACACTCCTCAAAATAAGCAATATCTGTATATTTCACATATTTCTACACTTCTTTGTAAAGGGTGGCCCTATTTTCAACACAGAGTACAGAAAAATGTAAGCTTCAAAAAAAATAATTCCAATGTCATCATTAATGTAAACAGACTACTTCCCTTGTTAAATAGTCAAAATAAGAGTCATAGATCACATGACCCTATCTCTTAAGCTTGTAAGTTATAAACAATGATGATTTCCAATTCCTCTACAAGCTTTGTGATAAATGCTTAGCCAGAGCCAACACTTAAAATATCTCTGTCAGGAACCCCTCCCCAAACCTCTGACCATGGTTTCATGCTTTGCCACTCCTCAGAGAGGTGTCAGGGTAGGTTCAGACACTAGATCTAAAAATACCAACCCAAAGCCAAGCACTTATCTAAAAGTTATCTATTGAGTGGAAAATCTGAAATTTTCAGACATCTACATGTCTTCAAGCTATCCAACTCAAATAGCTATATGGAGCTGATAGATCTTCAGCCATACAATATATCAGTAGTTTTAGCAATATAAAATTGCATAAAACTTATGGCAGAGACTATAAATAGTCAAAATAAGAGTCATAGATCACATGACCCTATCTCTTAAGCTTGTAAGTTATAAACAATGAGGATTTCCAATTCCTCTACAAGCTTTGTGATAAATCACATTAGAGAATTTCAAATCGATTTTCACGCTTTGTCATAATATTTTTTAAATACTCAAGTAGGTCAGTCTTTCTCCAGCTTCCTCATTCACATGATGAAGTACTTATATGAGAATTGGTATCTATCAATTTGGTTACATAGAAAATGTTTCACCAATATATAACAATCAACAATTTACTACCATGCACAAATACTCATAAGATAATCTTGTATTCTAAGGATTTTAGCAAGAAAGATAATATGCCCTATAAATTAAATAATAATAATCCTTAGCTCTCAAAATTGATCAATGACAAACTGACTTCACTTTGAGAAATGCTTCTCTTTACTAAATTTCCATCTGGTTCCCTCCCCTACATGTACTAACAACAATAACATAAGAGCTGCTCACATTTTTCCTCACTAACCTTGATTGCCAATAAATAGTTACTTTTAAAGTTATTTGATTAAATAAAAGTATATTTGTAAATATTCTTTTACAATATTTTTTTAATTCATTCCAAATATAGGAACTTTGAGGAGGATTGTTAAACAGTCGAAACTGCCAGCTATATTGCAAGTGTGATTAAAAAACTACTGCATTGTATAAAGTTCATAAAAAGGGTCTTAAGGAAGCCTGTAAACATTAACAATTGTCAGCTGTTCTGCATGTATGATAAAGTATTGTATAAAGTACATAAAAAGTGTCTTGAAAAAGAGTCATAATCGAAACTAACAGCTCTTTTGCAAGTGTGATAAATAAAGTGATGCATTGTATAAAATACATAAAGTGTCTAGCGAAAGACAGTCGAACAGTTGAAACTGTTGGTTACTTTGCAAACGTATCATACCACTTACAACCTTCTTAAACACTTTATCAATACTATTTATTTATATCAAAACTAACAGTTTCAACTGTCCTGCAGTCATCATCAGAGCAAATTTAGTGAAGATATCATACAGCCAACGCAAACTGTGTTTAATATACTGCTCTGGAAAATACAATCTGGAATATCAACTTTGTGATATTTTTACTTATCTGATGATGACTGCAGGACAGTTGAAACTATTAGTTTTGAAATAAATAAATAGTATTGATAAAGTGTTTAAGAAGGTTGTAAATAGTATATGTTAAAGTAGAAATCAATATATAGGAAAAAGAGGAAGAAGAAAATTATATTACTTTAAAAAGTAACACATAAAGTCTTTGCATTGTTTAAAGTACGGTAAGGGTTTTCATTATTTATATTAATGCAAAACATCCAATTTTTTCTTCATACACATATGTATACCATTAAACACACACACACAAAATACTTTAAACATCTTATTGATCATTCCATTCTCTATTATAGACTTCTAAAGACTGTCTCACTGACCGTAAAATTGCCCACAAACGCACCACCAATCCCCAGATCTCTAGTCATTAATGGTGTAAAAAATCTATAAACGGTATTCATTAAACATCATTTCTTTGTTAGTGTAGTGATAATAGTGGTAATAGAATGGTTTTAATTGCTCAGGAGTCAATTGCACTTTTAAATATGTGAAACGATCACTATGACGTCATCGCGGATAAGAAAAGTTAATGTTTAAATGAAGAAAGTAGCTTCTATTTAAAAATATTCCAAATAAATGAGAAATCATAACGTTGGCACGCTTTATATAAAAACTTTAGATTTTTCCCCAAGATATTTGAATTAAAAAAGAGTGAATACATTATATCTGGCATGCCATTTTATTTCTTTTCATAAACACCTAATTGAAAATGTTTCTAATACGATCACAAAGAAAAATGCTGACATGATAAACTCATTAATATACTCTTACTTTTCAGTTATATACTGCCTTTTTTAAAAAACATCAATATATCGGCAGATCAAAGACTCAAAGATTTCCTGTAGTCAAAAGAAAATTTGGATTTTTCTCTACTATAAATAAAAGTATATTAATGATTACACACCAGCAAAAGTAATACAATTCTAATCACGAGTGTGTTAAAAAAAAATCTTTTGAGTAAAACCTTGAAAATAACTTTTGTGAGTAAAAAAAAATTATCATTTTCAACACTTTTTACAGTAAAATAATACAATTCAGACAAAATATAAAAAACAATAAAATTAATAGCACGAAGAAAATTATAATAGAGAAGATCAAACGGCGATGATGAAAAAGACCAAGAAAAAAAAACAACTTTATATCGATGAATTCATTTGTTATATATTTTCACAGCGTGATTAAATAATTCATTCTAATTAATCAATTTTAGTTTCAAATTTATTATACAGATGGATTCGACCTATCATATCTTGTATGACGTTTGGATAAATGAAAGATTGAATTATCCGAAAAATTGCATACATAAATATTTATTTTAACATGAAATCATTAAAATTTTGCTATACGCTACGAATTAAAGATAATTCTGCCAGTAGTAAACTTTAATTAACGAACATGGACGCCTCTTGACTTTGCTAAAAAGTAAATCGATACATCGTGTGCATATTAATAATTTTTATTAGTTATTCATTAGACTAGAAATATTTCTGTAGTGTAATTTTCACTACCCTATTCTCATGCAAGGTTGGGACTGATTTCAATCCGCTTTTAACACTTTCTGGAGGGATGTAATCATAAACAGATGAGCAAAGATATATCAAAAAGTTGTATGATCCCCAAGATGCCCATTTTGTGCTGAATCAACACTCATCAGTTGGCCCAGATCACAATCCCACGCATATCTTTTATCATTTTTCAGTATATATAGCTAATTACTACAGTTTAATTGATGTGTCAAACTTCACTGTTTCACAACTTTTACCCAAAGCACTTGGTGGAAATAAATGATCTTAATTAGTCATTCGTTAGATTAGAAAGCATAAAATTTCTATAATGTAATTTTCGCTTCACCACTCTCATGCAAGATAGGGACTGGTTTCTATTTGTTTTTAATACCTTGTAGAGGGGTGCGATTATAAACATGACCAAAGACATGAAAAAGATTATGATCCCCAAGATATACATTTTGTGCTGAACCAGCACTCATCAGTTGGCCTAGACCATAATCTCACACATATCTTTTATCATTTTTCACTATATACAGATAGCCAATTACTACAGTTTTATTAATAAGTAACAAACTTACTTCCATCACAACTCTAACACAAACCATTTGTTAGAATTGTATTAATAATTTTTATTAGTCACTCATTAGACTAGAGATTATCCACTTGATCAATATTTCTGTAGTGTAATTTTCACTTCACTACTCTCGTGTGAGGTAAGAAACTGGTTTCTGTGCGCTTTTAACATCTTGTAAAGGGGTGTAATCATATGTCTATGTGAAATAAATTAGCAGGACATTTGAACAACATAATTTAAATATTACATCAGATAAACTGTTGAAAAACTCCTTAATATGAAAATAAAAACTTCATCAAGAGTCAACTTTTGACTTTCAAATAATTTTGTCAACAATTTTTAATGCTACTGAAATACATAGACTTATAATTTCAATCAATTTTAAATATTTTATAACAGAATGATTCTTTACTTGAATTTGGATATATTCCTTATAGCAGATACATAATATTTTGCAAATGACAATTAAATCCCCTTGGATTAGCAAGTGAATAAAACTTCAATCCTAATTGAAGGACTACAGATTTGAACTCCAGTCTTCCTGATTTCTCTTCAGTTCCCACCGATTTAGTTAATGAAAACTTCAGCCTTATATGTTTTTCACACGGCAGAACTTCTACAACCATGACAATAAGAGGATATGCAGATTAGGAATGTATTTGTCTGAAAGTTTGTGATGATGGTATTCTAGTTGTAATTAAATAAAGAACTATTTCCATCATTTAATATTAATTCAAATAACTTTACTTAAACTTTTCAAATTTATTTAATTGTTAGTGATTCCATAGATAGTAAATATCACAAAGTTTTGAATGCTATAATTCTCATCTCTTCTTTAGGAATTAAGTTTTATTTATGTTAATAAATAATAGTAAAATGTTTTAATGACAGAAAGAACTAATTAAACTCCAAAAGGATTACAGAACTATACTTAGTGAATAATTAAATGAAGAAGAACCTAACTTAAACTGGATGAGATAACAAAAATGGATATTAATAAAAGATAACTGATTTAAAAATAGAAAACAGAATCAGCAGAAGTATGGAAATAAATGACCAATCAAGGACTAAAGAAATGCTGGTATAAAAACCTATGGTGAGATCAATGAAGCAGTCTGTGCTCCTGCTGGACGAAGAAGCATCATATTTGGATTACTATCATAACACGATGATGCTCGATTTCATCATATATTTATAAAAACAGAATCTATAGCAGAGCAACTTATCTTAGAACATCAAAAGTAGGTCAAAAGACATTTAACAGATCTCATAGATCTTCATTACAATTTATGTAAGCCTTGGGGGTAAAGTCTGTATCAATGATTAATTAATTAATACAAATATACTGTGCCGGTCAGAATTGTATGTTCGTCTAACAAGAGCTATCATCTAAGAAAAAGTACCTCGAGTCCAATCATGTACAAGATACATAAGTCAGGAACAATCATGAACTCTACCCTATTGCCTATTTTCCAGATCTATAACATTACAAACAACATTTCTGATGATAACAAATGAAATTTTATTCATTCCTGTCCCGGAGCAGCAGCAGAGAAACAAGAGATCTATAGAGAATGATAATACTACTAGGCTTCGAAACCCCGCCCCAACAGCATGAAATAGCTTAGGATCATAATTAGACTTTTCATAAAAATTCATTAATAAATCTAGAAATTGACTTAAGGTCAATGGAAATGAGCTATATATAACGCAATCCAATTAATGATGTGTATGCATAAATCATGAGGCAAAGCAGACTTAAATACTAATTATATGGTTAATAATTTATTAATATTAATTAGAAAAATGAATAAACTAATATTTAATTTAACAAACAGTCGCAAATCTATTTACATATAACACTAATAGAATTTTGGGTTTCACTTGATTATGAATGCTGATTTGCATATTGAAGGAATTACATAATAATAGCACATAAGTTAATGATTAAATAATACGCAAATCTGCAATTGAATACAATGATTAAAAAAAATGTACAGATAGTCAAAAGATGCAGCCTAATATCCTAACAGTAGATACCAATTTTACCATATTATATAACTTGGACGCTATGATTATTTTATGAAAAATAAATGACCTTAACTAAAACAGATAAATGGGATATAAGTTATATCAATTTATTATGGTCACACATGAAAATATTTTATAATTGACACTAATGTTCAAACAGAAAAGTTATTTGTTTTTTTTTATTCTTTTCTGACTGGAAAGGTTTTATTTAGCATTATTTGTTAGCGCACTCAAACATTGTCTCAATGAAAGGGCGGGTAGCTTAAATAAGCTTTAGAATGACATTCCCTAACTTATAATATAAATGAAAATATGAGATGGATTTAAAAATCATGGCATTACGTCTTACAGATTTAAAGTGGGCAAATATAAGAATTGTTAAACAAGAATCGCGGTGCTGACTAAATCATAATGGTAGAAAAGATTGAGTCCATTTTAGGATGAACACTTCATCAATTATATAAGAATATCCTGTACACGTGACAGGTCAGCATTTGAAAAGGTGTTATCGTAGGTATTGCACGGTCCGGTTTACTTCCAGTGTTAACCCATGTAGAGCCTAAATGACAACCTGACAACATTCACAGATATGCCATAAGTAAAATAATCCTGTTCTTCCGGGTTTTAAGTTTGACAAAGCAAAACGAGCAAATTTTGTAATGTTATCTAAGCCAAGCAACGCTAATAATAAAAAATAACTCAAGTTCTTAATGACGCTGATATTTGAATTAAGGCCCTCGTAATTTAATAGAATCTAGCATAATGATATGAAATAATTTGATCCCTCTCGAAAGGTATGCAAATGACCCTTAATATTAGTTAGGATGTCACAAATAAAAGAGGGAATATTGTTCCCTTCATTAAACAAATATTAATACACTAACTAGTAATTAATTCCATAAATAATTACCATGCTAGATGGCATGATGGGCAAATGATTGACCATATAATAAAAAAACAGCAAAGGTAATGTGATTAAGTTTACTTTAAAATATAATACGAAAATAAATCAATAGCGTATCATGGTAATGAAGTGATAGATTAAATGTAACAGCGAATAATCTGCCACTAAGCAAATAGAATAACTTAAAAAATATTATTCAATCGAGCAAACTTTTAGTTAGGCAAGAAAGCTTACATTTACGATTTAACATCCCATAATATCGAGGATATCTAATAACAAAATTTGGGATCGGTTCGCTAGATTGAACTATTAGCATATTAAATTAAATCATACAAAATTTACAATATAGAAATTAAAAGTTTGCCGCATTTAAAAATATTAAAAATAGAAATTGTGAAACCCAGTAAAAAAATGCATTAAAAAAAATGAAGTTATAGATTCGTGCATTAGATTTTTATAACAGAAAAAGAAAGTCATTACTTTATAGAATTGTTACAATTAACATTACAATGCCATGTTTAAATAGAAAGAGAAATACATTATAAATGATTTAGGTTTTAAAATGAGAGTTTTGAAAGAGTTCATATTAGCGGCATGATTAAGATTTACCTTCCATTACTTGATGTCTTGACGTCCGTATGGATTGGTACGCGTAAGATTATAAAATGAGGAAAACATGGTTAACAAGGCAAAGTTTTGAAAAATAATGGCTGACATCTTGAGACAGTTACTTCAGCATTTGATTTAGGCAGTCCATAAGTGGAGATGACAGGTTAACATAGCAGTATGGAAATGATTTTTGGAGAAGAAAGGGGAAGCAAATTTAGTCCCTCTACTCCGGATTCATATTTCAAAATTTAAATTGACGTGGGTCTGTTCTGCAACATTTGGTAAAATGGCGCACTAAGAGGCTTATCCTAAAATTTCGGCTCTATTTATATGTTAGCAAGACCTTCTCGAATATTCTCTCTTTCCGCTTGATAAGGCCCGGATGTCCATTAAGTGGCTTGAATGCACCTATTCTTTATTTTCAATGATAATGCAACAAGTTCTAGAGAGTATTGTTTTAATCTATTTTGAGAATGGAAATAGATTCAAAAGATATAATTTCCATTAATATTATGTTTGCTAAGGGATTTTAATTTATTAATCACCCTTTTTAATTTAAATCTAGAATATTCTTTTATTTATAAGTTTCAGAGTTATTTTAATTACTCTCTAGAACTTTCTTTGGTATTGCATCATAAAATAAAATATGCGAACTATAAAATAAATATACAGAATATTTAATATTTAATTACGAAAAATATATTTTTAATAATATCGAACACACATACATGATTATTTAAAAAGAATGGAAATTTAAATATTTCCTCCTTAAAGTTATTAAATATTCTTTTATAATAAAATGTTTAACTTATGAAAATACAAAAACAAAGAAGGGTTTTAAAATTTGTATGTGTGTTCTTTCACTCTCTAGTAATTTAACACATATATAGCTGGGTTTAAACCTCTGATTCAAAGTTTTGAATCACCAGACAGTGAAGCAAAAATGTGTGTAACATATTTTCCGCTTCAATACAAATACATAATTACAATATATATATAATTGTTATGCCTTCACTTAATACTCTTGGCTTAGTATAGTATCTAGATGCTGTGCAATTATTAAAGTATGGGACTTCAGGCACCCTTCAAAGTTTACCTACTAGTTCTAGGTGTACTATAACAGTTTGCTTCTGAGTAGGTATGGTGACCACTTTTGGCTGTTCTGTGATAGCTTGCTCCTTGTCTGATTTAGATTTTAGCATCTTCAAGTTCTAACATGAAGTTGCCTCACTGCCTTCAACTACATAGTGGTCATGTGTACTACTGTTCACATCTGTCAGTAAATAGTTGTCACAAACAAATTCATAAATCCAGTCCAAAGTGGTTACATCCGGAAATAGCAATTGCTATAAATTCAACCATTAAATAAAAATAGTCATCAGAGAATTATATCAAAAATAAACAGCTGCAGCAATGCAAGCTCTTATAGGTGTTTGAAATGCATGACAAAACAATTGTTCACTCTACAATCAACAGAAAGAAAAATACTTATTAATTAATAAAAATAGCAGCATTACTCTGTTTTTCATAACGAAAAATAATTGAGATTGCAAATAGGCCCTGTGAACCTGAGTCTCCTAAACATTATCCTTATAATCAGGTCAGAAAATGTTTGAAAATTACTTTAACCCACATCCCTCCAGATATAGTGCTAGATATCACTACAGAAATCACTCCCAAACTAGAAATAAAGAAGTAAAAGACTATGATATAGCTCTTTGAGATCTAGCAAAAAATTGCACCTACAATTCATTTCGGGAGAAGACATCTTTAGAGCAATTTCTGTGGGGGTGATGAGCAATGCTATTTTGAGGAGACAATTATTAGGCCACAGTGAGATAAGATATAAAGAACTCATAAAACATGGACTTGCCAATGAATTGGTTTTAGAGCAATCCAACAAATTCACTTAGAAGTTAGCAGGCACCCAAAAGTTCATAAAACAATGAAACCAGAGAAAAGGAATTTTAAAAAAGACAAAAACATTAAAGCTGTAATATGTATTGTTGTGAGAAATTAGGCTATAAGTACAGTATAGCAATTGTTTTTGAATATCTGAATAATGCAGAATCTGTAAGACAAAGGATACTTAATAAAACCATCAATGGACATAAAAGCTTAATGGATAAACAACTAGATTAAAAAACACACTGCACAATTGTACAACAAGGTCACATTCATGGAGATCGATAATGAATGTGGAGTTTTGCCAGTATCAGCATGTGATTTGTTGTTTATTACGGCTAAAAATTGAAAAATGCCGATTATTTAAGAATCTGAGTTAAAAGCTTCAGTGTAAATTGAAATGTTATAAAAATAAAGAAAATACTAGTTAGAATTTAGAATAAGAAATGGAAAAATATTATCCGGGCATGAATTCAAGGTATTGGTTGCTTTAGGAATTAGATTTGCACCTAAAACCTCTGATTCACTCTCAGAGAGCTGAGAAAATTACTCAGCGAGCAAGAGAAGCTCTACTGTAAATCTGAAGGGATAATTCCTAAAGGTTTGCAACTAAAAATCCAATCCACGCTCAGACAGCTGAGAAAATTACTTAGAGAGCAAATGTTCTGGTAAGAGAAAGAATAAATGCTCCAAGGTTTTCTAAGTATCAAACAATGCATTCAATTAATAACGTAGAATGTTTTCTAAAAAATAAACTTACTGATGAAGACAACGTGAGAGTTTCTCAAGCAGTAAGAAAGTCATATTCTACATTACATGGAAAAATAAAAGAATGCCAAATAAAAAGAAACTTGCTAACCTACATGGGCATATCAAAAATCATAATGTACCAATTTCATCTGCTAAAAATCTCAGTTCATCACATATAACAATACTACCAATTTCATCTGCTAAAAATCTGCCATCACACTGCCTAATAACCCTTTAATAGATATAATGGCAGACACTGAGGAAGTCGCTCAAAAATTGCCTTTAGAAGCAGCTGCAGAATTACACTGGAGAATAAAAAGAACACTTGACAAGCAACAAAAACTGAAGTCAAACATCATATGGTGAGACGAAAGCAATTAAATCTTTCAAAGTAAATAAATCTATAATTATTCTCCCTCCTAACAAAGGCAATGAAACAGTTGTAATGGATACAATTGATTATGATAACAAAAGGTCAATATAGAAAAATGGCAAAAAACTAATACCGAGTACAGAAACAAAGTTATAAGCATTACTCACAGAGCATCACAAGTACTTCATTCATTCAGAAAAAAGTAAAATAACATTATATTTCAGCAAAATTCCTCATCTTTATGGTCTACCTAAAATCCATAAGAATCATGTTCCATTAAAACCTATTGTTAGTTCTAGAGATTCACCTTGGCAAAATCTGGCAAGATTTCTTCTCAAAGTTCTAAGTCCTTTGGCATACAAGACCCAGTCCTTTGTGAGGGGGTTCTAGACACTTTGTAGAATTAATCAAGAACATGAAAATTGAAAGAACTGACTTACTGGTAAGCTTTGATGTGGAAAGTTTATTCATGAATGAACCATGTGAAGAAGCACTGTCTATTGTAAGGAAAAGATTAAATGGAGATAATAGTTTTCGAACCAGAACAGCTCTTCCTATTGACAGTATAATGGAACTATTAACATTCTGCATAAAAACAATCTACTTTCAAGATAACAGAATTCTTCCAACAAAATCAAGGAATCGCTAAGGGCTAACCATTGTCTCCCCTGATTAACAATATTTACATGGAAGAACTTGAAACATTAGCCATAAAAACTACTCTATATCCACCTAAAGTTTGCATTCGCTATGTGAATGATACATTTGTTGTAGGCCATATGGTGAAACACTGCTACAAACTTTATGAAAACACATCAACAATATATCCCTTTCAAATAAATTCACAATAAAACAAGAACAAAAACTGGCATTCTTAGATGTTCTTGTGACAAGACTCCCTCATGGCAAAATCAAAATTACAGTTTACTGAAAACCTACACATACAGGAAAATGCATAGCCTATACATCCAATCACACCAGAATCACAAAACATGGAGTTATACTATCACTATGGAACAGGGCAAAAGAAATTTGTTCAGAAACCAGTCTTATGAAAAATGGTTTTCCATCAGCTGTTATTAAGAAAATGTTAAATAGACAACAAAAAGAACCATCAAGAGAAAAGACAATTATTCGTACTGTAGTGTACCCATACATTCCAAAAATAGCAGACAAATTAAGGAAAATCTGCAATCAGTATAACATCATAACAGCTTTCCAGAGCCATACCACACTATGAGGAATTCTAACATCTACAAAGCTTAAGCTTGAAATGCTGAAAAGAAAAACTGCATCTATGATATACCGTGCGAATGTGGAAGAACATATATTAGTGAGACCAATCATCCAATTGAAAAGGGCTTGCAAGAACACAAACTGATGCTTGGAAGAGAGAAAACAGGTGTTTAAGATAGCAGAACATGTATGGGAAAATACAAAAATATTGGATAGAGACGAAAAGATACAAAGAAGAAAATTTAAAGCGGCTCACATGACAATGATAAAAAATCCCATAAGCCAATCTAGTGTGACTATATATAATGTATGGAAACCACTAATCAACTTTGCTCTTAGGAAAGAGTGGAGAAATCAGGAGGAACCTTATAGATAAGTATATGAAATTTCTACTGACTGTTGCCTTTGGCAGTATGGCTCAGTTGGTTAGAGCATTACCTTAAAATTCAAGAATCTAAGGATCCGGGTTCGAATCCCATGCTAGTAGTTACTGGTCAGGCCAGCAACCCCTGAAGAAGAGGGGAGAATAATATCTCTCAAAACACTGTGCATATACTAACCTGTTTGATGTGCTATTACTAACAGTTGAATGTATTTGGAACATTTAAATAAAGTTAAATTTTTCTAAAGACATTCAATACACATATTAGATGATGGAAATAGTCCAATAAAAAAATACAACTAATACGTATGGAAGTTCTAATATTTCTTTTTCATCTTTCTTAAACATGTATATTATTACTACATTGTTTTGATCATCTAATATATCTTTATTGTTTAAATATCTGATATAAAGTTTTGCCTTCTCTACTACATTTTTATAATATTGGCAATTTGATCATTTCCTTTAGCTTTCCATTCTGAGTAGGCTTAATTGCATATCATACCTCTTCATTTAAAATGTTTGCCATCTAAAAAAATAAGTCTGAAATTGTAGGAATTACTTTGTTTTCTTGTTCTATACTATTATGCAGTTCTTTGCAGTATCCTTCCAATACTCATATCATTTCCCTTTTTAATAATAGTACCATTTTTTCCTTCTTACTACTAAATTATTTTCTCCTTCAATACCAAAATAATGATTTATTTGTTAGAGATTTTTGTTCTTTTCTATAGAAATCTTTGCCAATTTTTAGTTGTAATTCTTTACATCACGTTTAAAGCTTTTTCATACCATTTTATAGAATTGTAAATGTAAGTTTCTTTTAAATGGATGATTTAAAAATATTTTCCTAATTATTATTTTGTTTGTGATAATTTAAAATTTTCTGTTGAAATGTTACCTTTTTTATAACAGTTATCAGTAGAAGATTTTTTAAACAGAGTAATTGCTACAACTTTATCTTTCTTATTGCATTGCCAAATCCATATATTAAATCGTCTACGCTCTTTATTACTGTTTTACAATGTTTTTATTACAACCCACTACGACAGTTTTGCTTGCCCCAGCAATCTTCTTCAGAACTTCTACTCATATTTCCAAACATTTGAATTTAGCAGTTAAGGTTTAGAAATATGAGTAGAAGTTCTGAAGAAGACTGCTGGAACAATCAAAACTATCTAGTGGGTTGTAATAAAAGCATTGTAAAACAGTAATAAGGAGAATAATTGATTCCGTTCTGGCCATCATCAGGGTCTGCAAATATTTTAAAACAAATTCAATGGCATATTTCCAAAGATTCAAATTAGTATTTATTAGTATTGTCTATCATAATGGTTTCTATCTCTTTAGCATTAACACATTCTTTACACCTCACTAATTATCATTTCCCTAAGCACCTTGCAATCTAAAAATTTTCTATTAGCCAAAACATAATTTAACTCTAATGTACTTTCATTTCTCTCACTTCTGTCTCCATAATCAAATTTACCTATATCAATTCTATCCACTATTTTTTAAGGCTAGTGTTAAAATCTCCTTTGATTATTTTATAATATTGTTCAGTTTGATCAAAATCATATTCTATATCTAAATTAAAATCTTTACTTCATCAGAATAAGAATTCATTGAGGCATAAATCTGAACTATTGGCATTGGTTACCTTTCACTGTGATAAATAACTAATCCTGTTGTTAGTCATACATCAATCTCCACAATGCCTTATTTAATACTAAAGATTGCTTCTTTCAGTAAGAAAATCCTTTTTTTTTAATTCGAAAATGATCTACAATTAAATGAAAAGTTATAATCGAATGGTAATCTCATTTCTAACTCTCTGCCTTACCATACTTCATTTGACAACTACAGTCCTAACTGATGGCTTTACAATCTACAGGATATAAAAACTATAATTTATGTTATGTCTGTCACTGTTGTAAATATAGAAGGGGGTTCAGCTGTCCTTATAACTTTACTTACCATTTCCAGCTGTACTGTGACAACCTGCCTCATGAGTAGATATGGTAACAGTTCAAGTCCTTTTGTGACAGCTTACTTCATGCCTGATTTAGGATCTAGCAGCTTCCAGTCCTGAACATGAACTTGGTTCACTGCATTACCATATAATGGATAAACAGCATACTGTGATTCAGCTTGATCATTGTTGTTTGGTTTATGTGTAGCAGATACCAGTTCTAATGTGAACTTGTCTCACCACTCAGTCACGTATACCGCCATTCTACATTGATAGTAAATTGTTGTCATTCCCTTACCTCCAAATAGATTGACTATTTATGACCAGATCCCAATTCATAATGAGAGCAATCGTATTCAATGAGCATTATTACCTATTGCCCCATTCTGGCCATTGAGTGTATGTTATCTACTTGTATATACATTGACTCATGATGACGTATGCTCAATCCATCCAAAATAAGATGGAATCTAGAGTAGTCCATTATTTGAGAGCAAAGTGAGATATGGTTCAAAGGGAAATCGACTTCCTTTCAGCTCTTTTTGCAATTATATATAAGTACACAGTAATATATATATAAATTACCTGTTCTTTCAATTAATTAAAGACTGTTTATAATAAAATACCTTCATTATTTATTTACTGCTATGTGTAATTAATTAAACAATAATTTATTAAGATAAAAGAGAAATTTTTTTTCAAAGTCAATACATTGCTTTAGCATAATCCCGTATTACCAATCAATTGCCAATTAATGAAACAATTCATAACAGTAACATTATATTATGTCAAATAACAAAAAAAAAAAAATTAAATACCTTTGAAAAATAAAACTTTAAAAATGTTATTAAATTTTAATAATCATTTTAATTACTTTTCAGTGATAAACACAAGATATTATCTAATTAAAAACAAGGCAAAAAAAAAAAAAAAGCAATAAAGCTTTTAAATGAATAAAGGGATATGACAAACATTTCCAAACCTATATGTAAACACTGAAATTTCTCATTTTAAAAAGGGAATCAAATGAAAGGTTTCACAAAAGATTATTCACAATTAAATTGAGCGGTGGGGACTTATTTTTGTCTCATTACGGAGCTCAATTTGATATTAAACTATCCATCTGGAGGTTTTTTTTTTTCAGTCTTTAATTTTTGAAGAGTTTAGCGTTTATTAATCATCTTCGAGAATGCATAACCATGGCAACAAAATTGTGTATGTTTAGAGTTAACATTTTGTTTCAAAAGAATATTAAATATTACATATTCGAAATATTATACAATGATTTTACGCTGTTTTGCTGTGTTTTAATAAAGACGTAAAAAAATACTATTTTAAATAACTATGCAACATATAAAGACCTTGGTTTGCTAATTTGTGTTGAAAAAAATTCCAAGTTCTTTATCAGACAATGATACAAGATGAAATTATTTTAACTTGGAGGTTATCAATTTAAGAATATGAAGCAGTTTAAATACCTTGGTAATTTTATAAGTAGACGTCGGGTTTAAATGTTAAGATCAAACACACAAGACGCTGCTGCTTTTATCAAGTAAAGATTAATAACTTGGCCAACTAAGCTGATTATAGCTATTTTTAATTTATTGCATGGAGGTGAAACTTGGACATCCTAGTGGTCTAAAATCATAAAACCAATCAATCCACTATTGTAAAATCACTTCTTTATTTGATTGAACATGTAAAACGAATAAACAATAGAAAACTTTCTAAAAGGGTATTTTTGTGATGAACTTGAGAATGGGTTTTGTGGGAGAGAATAGATTCTATCCATGTTTTATATAAAGATTATCTCAAAGAGATTCTAAAGAAGTGAATGTCAATTGTTTTCATTGGGAAGATATGATTGAGTTAGAGCACATTGGAGAGCTACAATTAGACATGGTGTTGTAGCATTTTAGAAAGAAAAGTTTTCTGCCCTGGAAACTAAAAGGCAACATCATAAACTATCACAACAGAAAAATGAACAGTATGTTCTATATGTTCTAGAGTAGTTTTTTTTACTCTCTCCTGCTTTTTTTTTATGCAGTTTGAATAGCCATACTAATTTTGAGTGATGATTTATCATTATTTAAAGTAAAAGCAATCATTATAACCCAAGAAACAAGAACATAAGTTAACAATAAAGCTGACAATCAAAATATTAATATAAAATGATAACAATACACATCAAACAAAAATGACAAAGACAAATAAATGTATCAATTACTTAAGATAATATGTATGCAGAGCCATATTCCATTATCCACAACCAGAGTACTTGTCTGAAAGTCAAGGATCAGTACAAGGCATCTTAAAAATTCATATCAATTTAATCCTATTGCAATAGTAAATATTCTATATATACATTGTGAATCATACAAAAACTGTTGCTTTTATTATTAATAATATTAGCGACATCGTAATCATCTTCACTGAATGCTGTTCATTTGATTTGTTTCATGATCACAACATTAACATTTCTTCAGAAAAACCTATCAACTATTTGGATTTTAAAACTAATCAGACATATTCATTACTGGAATGAGAGAATCAGTATATTTTAATACTGGTTACTCTCATGTTTTTCCACTATCATTGTTTACTAATGAATTACAGTATCATCTTAAAACAATTCAAACACCAAACCAATCTGGTCAATCATCCATTTGTTTATCTTCTCTGCTATACATGGTATCCTTAGTCATTTTTAGCAGCACGAAGACCAAAAACATCAACACTTTTCTCACTTCTCTGCTTTGTAACCCTTTTTCACATCCATAGAACATCATAAACATTATTGTGGCTTAAACAGTTTTAAGCATTTTTAAAGATGTCCCTAGATCAATGTCACTTTTTATAGACTTTACATACTATTCTGCCCATAGTTCATCATCATCATTTTCAACCATTTTCGATCTACTGCAGAATGAAAGTTGCTCCAAGTTTAATCCTGTTTCTCTGACCTCTAGCTTCCTTTTGCCACATTACACCAACAAACTTTCTTATTTTATCTATCTATCACATATGTGGTCTCTTTTTAGGTCTTTTAAAATCTCTTGGGATCCAGTTCAATTTTAAGACATCAACTATCCATCTATTATCATCTTTTCTAGCATTATGTCCAGACCATTATTGGTCTGTGATAAATCTTAAATCAAGCATTAAATGATTACAGGGTCAAAAAAATGACTCCATCTCCAGTGATCAACCCAAGGAATCTTTTTATCTCTTTCTTCGTATTTCTTTTTGCTTCAAATAATAATCACTCTACTACTAAACAAACGACTCATCTTTTGCCAGAATTTTTTTTTTGTTAAAGTATTTCCACGTAATTAAAAAGAAGTATATAAAAACATTGAATTAGTAATTAATATTTTAAAAAAATCCTTGAATGTTTCATCAATCAGTGATGGAAAAAAAAATTCAGCAACTTTTATTGAAGATAACTACAACATTGGACGATCCACACCACCTGATGGCGCTATTTCCATGCAAAAGCATAGAAATATGGCATTTACAAGGCTGCTCATACAACTTAGGCTTGTAAAATGTTCAAACACTTGCTGTTGAAACAGTCAACACTTCCCCCACAACGACAGCATATGAACATTATCTGTGACATGTTATGACACTTTCTATACATGCTAGTATTGAACATTCAACAGTGTATCATGTGAGGGTGTCTGTAGTTGTAATCATGAAAAGTATAGCAATATGGAGTATTGAATACTTAGTGTTAAACCTGGTGAAAGTAGTATGAGGTACTACAAATTCTAACTATTTCACAAACGTCCCTAACCCCCTTGGTAGCTGGCACAATGTAAGAAATGAGAAGGGGAAAGCATGATTCAGCAAAGCTCACATGAAAGTCACGCACTTTGCGAGAACTTGCGAGATGAATGTGAACCAGTGAAATGTTATTATTTGTGTATATATGAAATAAAAGAAAAATTTGTTTTTAAAAAATGAAATGTTTCAAAAAAATAAAAATGTAAATTCAAACAAAACAAAAAATGGTGAAAGCATTATTTAAAAAAAAAAAAATGAAATGTTTAAAAAAAAAAATGTAAATCCAAAAAACAAAATATTTAAAAAAAAAAAAAAAAAGAACGAAGTTATATCTATTCGTTTATGAATATAAAAAAATTAAATGTTTTAAAAAAATAAAAGAACAAAGTTATATCTATTTGTTTTTGAATAAATAATAAAAAAATGTAAAAAATGTAAATCAGCCCGGTAACATTATATCTATTTGTTTTTGACTAGCAACAGCGCCATCGAGCGGTGTGGATCATCTGATGCTGTAGTACCAAAATTTGTTTTTTTTTTAAAATGAAATGTTTCAAAAAAAATAATAAACCGGTGAAAGCGTTATTTAAAAAAAAATGAAATGTTTTTTTAAAAAAAAAGAATGTAAATCCAAAAAAACAATTTTTTTTTTTAAAAAAAAGAACGAACTTATATCTATTTATTTATGAATAAAAAAAAATTAAATGTTTTAAAAAAATAAAAGAGCAAAGTTATATCTGTTTGTTTTTGGATAAATAATAAAAACAAGTAAAAAATGTAAATCAACCCGGTAACATTATATCTATTTGTTTTTTTTTTACTAATAACAGTGCCATCGAGCAGTGTGGATCATCTGATGTTGTAGTACCAAAAATATTTATCATTTTGAGAATAGAAATCAATTTAAATATACTGGAAACTTTCTATGAAGAAATCCAAACATGGATGGTAAAGGATAATAGATTTCAAAGTGTTGCAAACCTTTAATGAATGAAAAGACTGGACATTTTCATCACAACTTCTTCATCTTAATGAGAAGAATATACAAGAATAAATCAAAAATGTTCTGCATTCCAGTGGTAAAATTTATTTCAGAAAAAATAACTTTTTCAACATAATCTCCCTGCCAAAACACTTGTGCATCTATAAACACACAATCACATGTCCTCAGTTCAAAATAGTTTAGGGTAAGCTGCGAACCATGAATGCGCCTTGTCTTCACCTCTTCTCCAGGTGAGAATCTTCATCTTCATAGGGCTTCTTTCAGGAAGTCAAGCAGATTATAATCTCATGGGACAAGAAGACTATAAGGAGGTTGCTATAATACCTTAAAATGAAGATTATGGATAGTGTCCATAGAGTAGGGAGGATGTGGGAAGTCGTGCACTAACATGCAACAACACAATGCCCTTGGATAGTAATCCTTTGTTTTGTTCAAATTTTAGACATTCCATCTCTTCAGTAAGGATCTCACTGCAACAAGCAATGATGATTGGTGAATCTTTTTCCTAATAATGTTCCAATATAGGCTTTTGAGAATACCAAAAACTGTAAATGTCACATTCCTTCTTCATGGCTGATATTTGTAACTACTCCTGAATTTCTTAATCCATTCATACATTCTACCTTGTGCCAAAACTAGTCTTTAATAAAGACTGGCTATAGACACACTCTGAGATCCCTGCATGTTATTCTCATTTAGTACAAATCGCAAATGGTGGCCACCACTGCCTCTAGCATTGGTGTTATATTGGAATTGTGGTAACACGTTCAAAACTGCATAGCAGTGACTGGGGAGACAATGACTTCATGCAGCAAGTTCTAATGAGACAGTGAGGCCAACAGAAGTTTTAATATAACTAGAGAGCAGATAATTTTTGAATCACCCTGGTAGAACTTATGACATCTAATTTATTAAATAAGATTTAATATATGAGCATGGGCTCAATGATTATGTAAACAAGAGGGTTATATCACCCTCCCTCAGCCTATAAATTAAAAGCCCTTTAAATGTTGAATAAAAAATCAAGAATAGAATGAATCTATTTATTTTTGGAGCTCTGATGTTTATAAGCATAGATTTGTTAACATTGTTGATAATCCACAGTTATAATCAAGATGTTAAATGAATGACTCTGACTTCAGTTATGCATAATTAATTATTTTCTTAATAACTATTAAGCACCATATTCCATTTATATGATATATTAATTTCCTTCTGAATTACCAATAACGTTGACAAAAGTATGCTTATGAATATCAGAGTTCCAAGAATATGTGGATTCATTGTATTCGTGAACTTTTAATCAACATCTTAGAGTACTTTTAATTCATAGTCTGAGAAAGGTTGATTTTCTCTCTTTGTTTACATTGCAACATAATATACAGAAAAATGTTAGAATAATTTTACTTAAGAATTTCTATAAGATTCTAAAAATATATTAGCAATATCATAAGTCCAATGGTGTGTTCAGCGGTCTGCTAGCCTGAGGCTATTGGATCTGCTATTGCAAAAACACATCCTCAGTACATTGACAAGTGACCCAATTAAATGAAAGCTCCAAAGACTAAAAATACAATAGCAATATCATAATGCCAAATGATTTGTTCAGCAGCCTGCTGGTTTGAGGCTATAGAACATAGTATTGTATAAGCACATTTTTATAATTTTGGCTGTGAAAAAATTAAATGAAGGCTCCAGAGATTCTAAAAATAGAATTGCAGTATCATAAGACCAAGTGGTTTGTTCAGCAGTCTGCTGGTCTGAGGCTATTGAATCTGTTATTGTAAAAGCACATGTCAAGCAAGTAACTTATGGTTACAAGACTACATGAAAAGTACATATGGTCAACCTGAGCGATTAACTATAAATAATCCAAGATTATCTTAAAAAATACTCTAAAAAGATGGAATATTGATTGCTTTTGTTAGAAAAATGGGACAGAGCCATGACTGCACAAGATATTCAAGACTTTTTTAAAAATATACAATTTGATGCAGAAGTTAAAACCTAGCACTGTAGGATGTCAGCTAAACATTCAAGGACCATCACATTACGTATGAGGACGTACACCAAAATAACCAGAGAACAATTATTTTTGACAATCCCTCACATATGGATACATGTATATTTATTTCAAAACCTCATCTTATACTTTTTATTCTTTCTCTACTTTTTTTTTCTTATGTAGTAAGAATAGTGTACTTATTTACCAGTAGTGGATGATGATGATGATGATGACTCTGCAATAAAGCATGTGTGAATATGCCTCAAATGCATGATTAACTAAATGTCGACAATAATTAAAGGAACAATTTTCTAAGGCAACTCATACATTTACTTCAAGAATGTTTTGTGCATGCATAAAAAATAAAAATTACCATCAGAGAAAAGTGAAGATAAGCAGCAAATAAAAAAAAATAGTGCACAGTAATAAAAAAAAAGATCCGTAAGATATACTCACCAATGGCAAAAAGACCTAGTACACCTCAAACACTTTTCAACTTATTCTTCCAGTAAGTTATAAGTTCAAATGCCAGTTCTGATTTCTAACTAATAGTTTGGCTTCCACGTAAATAAATAACTATAACAAGTCCGGTATGTTATACTAAATTAAAAAACTGTGTCATTTAATGCATTTAAAAGAGGGATCAGACTCTCATGAGTTACGTTCTCAGATCAATTCCTGTTCTGGCCCATTTGAACACTCAAATTTATAGCACTGATTGACTCAGTGCAGTGATAAAGTATCAGACCCTAAAATATAAGATTCTCGGCCAAATATTGATTTGTCAACTAACTGTCAACAATCTTCATTCACACACAGATTTAAAATAACACAAGTTGGACAATTTAAGACTAAAGTTTGATTACTGGAATCTAGGGTCCGCAAATATTTCCCCAAAGCATATTCTGATATTTTGCTTCAGTCAATTAAAACAATTTCTGAATATATAAAATTATGCTGAAACCTTGTCTGACTATTCATATATTCCCCAAATTGTATAAAAAATAACTCCTTAAAACTACGTGGAAAGAAAATGAGTTCTGTCCTAACTGGACTGATTAACTATGCGGGTACATATACAAACCACAATCCTGACTCCTTAACCTTAAGCAATTCAGCTTTAAAGAAAGTTAATATGATGCGTAAGCATTTCATATCTGTACTCTCTAAATCCACATTTGTAGTAAGTAACAGTTTGAAAAATAAAAAATTAGTAAGTGATAAATTTGAATTCAATAATTTCACACACATCTGCCTGTATGAACTCTATCAAGAATCATCTCCTAGACAGACATTTTTTCATTTCGTACATTCAATCCGTTACATTATTGCATTATTGTTATCATGGTAAAAGCTTTCATTTATCCTTGCTGTAACAATGTGAATTCCTAAAATACAATGTCCCAATAGTATAATGATAGTGATTATGGCAATTCTGTCAAGCATAAGAAAAGTTGCAAAGTGCTTCCTCATGACATGAATGTGGACTATTTTGTTTAGGGGAAAAGAAAACAAATATATTCATACATGAACTCAATTCTATTTGATTTGCGGACATAAGTAATTGCATATGCTTTCTCCATTTTGTGATATGCTACTTACTTATCGATAACTATTTCGCTCCTTTTTTTTGGAGCAAACCCTTATCTATTTTACTTAGTTGCTGCTATCTATGGTAAATCAATTAATCAAGAGATATTATATGGTAATGCTCATTAAATAAACATTCAGTGCTATCGGTATTATAGATGGCAGTACTAGAGCAGGATTTTCAGGAAAAGCACTATAAATTGAATAAGATGTTTTGATTTCACTCAATTTTTGTATTAATTATTTTTCTTGGCATCATGATGTAATTTTTAAATAAAATTGTATTATAGGTATATAATGAGAGAACAAGCAAACCAAAATCCTTACCAGCTGCATGCTGAAATAAGTGATAAAAAATAATTTCTAGAGATCCCAAGTATGTGTTTATATATTAAAAATATATATTACACAGGATAAAATATCTGAGATTCCATGCATCTGCACAAATGCATGAAAACAAATGCTGTGAAGATGGCAAGATAACAAAATCCACTAACATACACTACTCACACTACTTATTAATATCAATTATTTAAATGTTTTTATTTAACTTCCTGTACATCTTGTAATTGACTATTAATATTTCTATCAAATGGAATGGATGTCTTTCAAATTTCGTACATGTTAGGTATCAATGTCAATGCAATATGACACCCAAATATTTCAGGATTGCCCAGTCCGCAATTGTTGGTGGGTAGAATTTCAAAACTCATAATATTGGTTTAGTGAATTTTCAATCATGCACAATAGATGGCAGTATATTCTTTTAAAAACATGTTATCACTAAACATTCACTAAAAAGTACTGATTGTTAATTAAAATAGAAAAATGCATAGAGGATAAAATCTTAATTTCTCACGATTGTTTAACTAAAATGTAACTTTTTAAAAAATGTTTTTATAAATAAAATAAAACAAATTTTGTAAATGATTATAACATGCATGAATTTTATTTCAAAAATTTGAAATCCGATAAATTACAAAAAAGTCTGTTGCAAAATATCCCATAATTAAAAAGTAAAAAATAACATATGTAAAAAATATTTTATAAAAAATGTTTTTTTTTATTTATTTTAAGGAATAATGCACTAAAAACCAAAAAAAATACTTTTATTCAGACAATAATTTCAATTGGGATATTTAATATGAAATAAAATCAGGGATAGCATCCATAAATTAATTAATTCAATCACTATTACCTCTACTAGTATTTTAAGTTAAAGTTCACAGTCCAAAAAAAAAAATTTTTTTTAATGTATTATTCCTCAAATTAAAATAAAGTTTTTTTTTTAATTATTTTTTATATATAAGAGTAATATTGATGTGATGCACTGTGACTTGTTACATGAAGTCAGGGATCTCTCAGCCACTATGCTCCATTCCATTTCCACAACACAAACTTTGTCAACTCCAAGGCCTTTATATCCAAACCCCCTTATCTTTTCCCATATCCAGCATAAAAACCAATAACCCATTTTCTGTATAATCGCTTTGTTTATATTTATTCTTCCACAACTACATTATTTGTACCCTTTCTGGTTTCAGGCATTTACAGTCAATTAACAGATGTCTAATATTTTCTATGCCTTCCTTATACAAACACTTTTTTCCATTTATGTGTATATTACCTTGTTGTTAAAGATCCTGTTTGAGCCTTAAACAGTAAACTACTTTCCTTGCTATTATCATAAATTAACTCACATCCAATATTCTGTTTACTTCTGTATATATTTAAACTTTTTTTACTCTCCATACTAGTTATCTATCTCTCCAACTCCCTATTCCTTATTAATACATCTATTCTTCTATCCCATTCCTTACCAGTATAACAATCAACAATTCTCCTAACACAATCATCCCACCTTTTATATAAGTTTACTGACGTGAATTCTTTATCCAAATCTTCTGCATACCGTACCTTTCTCACCCATCTTGTTGCCTGTCCTCTACTCATAACCAAATTAAATCCTATTTTAGCTATTCATTTATTATCTATAAACTGTAATCTAGTGAACATTTTCATTTTTGTTTTTGCATCTCTCATATAAAAACTTTCTCTTTGAATTGCCTCCTTTGTCATCCACACACCTGCATCTAAATGCATGTCTTCCTACTTCTCCTTGTACTTTTTCTAAGTAATCTAATACTCATTTTCTAACACATAACACATAATCACCATATGTTAACCCTGATACCGCCACTCACTTCCATAATTTTTTTTATCAGTCCCCTTCTTTTCTTTACTTCATTTATCAATTTTTTCTCCCATTCATCCAAGCAATTTCTCTGATTAATTAAGACAATTCCCAAATAATTATACCTATTCACCACACTTCAACTTTATATCCCCCAATAAAAATATCTGTCTTCTCTTTCCCCAGTATTAGTAATCATTACTTTTGATTTTTCCTCACTAAATTTAATTCACATCTCTTTACCCATCCTTGCACATATCCTCAGCATAATTTCCATATCTTCTCTTCTTTCAGTGTACATGAAGACATCATCTGCAAATAAGACCTGATAAGGTATATACTCCCTTGCCACCTATTAATGGTATCTCTTCCTAGTCTTTCTATTGCTCTCTCCATTTCTCTTAAATATAACAAAAACAAAATAGGTGACATAGGGCATTCTTGCCTTAGTCCCACCCCATTTTTAACTTTAACTGATTCTATATTCGCTAATTGATATGTATAGTAATTATTTTCATATAATCTTTTAATAATATCCACTAAAGCTCCATCCATTCCCAAACTTACTAAACTTAACCATAATCTATTTTTATTTACTCTATCATATGCCTTCTCTATATCTATAAAAACTATATATAATTGTCTATCTGTATTTCTACTCATATCTATAAATTGTGTAACTACAAATAAACTATCTCTTATATGCCTATCTGGTCGAAAACCTCCTTGCATTTCTCCCACTATATTATATTCTTCCATCCATTTTGCGACTCTTCCAGACATCATATATGCGAAAACTTTATATATCACTGACGTTACCACTATCAGTCTATAATTGCTTAACTTTCTATGATCCTTACCCTTTCCTTTAAATAGTAGTCTTACTCTTGTATTACGCCAACTATCTGGAAAATCTCTCTTCTGTGCCATCTTATAAAAACATGATAATAGTTTTAATTTTGGCTAATGTTCTAAATTCATTACCACCTCTGCTGACCATCCATCCAAACCTCTTGTCTTTCCACTTTTCAATTTCTTCCCTGCCTCATTCAGCTCATTTTCTATAAACCTAAGATTTCCATTACTATACGCTTTCATTTTTGTCATCACTTTGTCCTTCACATCTAACATCTTTTCCATATCCATTACATACTTATTTAAGATTGTCTCTAATTCTTCTCTAGAGCTACATTCTATTCCCTCATCATCTAGTTATACTATTCCTCTCTCCCCTACATTCCTTCTTTCCAAAATTTTTTACTCTCATCTCTCCAAATTTTTTTACTTCTATCTCTTCCACTTTTATTAATATCCTTCAACAATTTACTATTCAATTTATTCTCTCTATATAATTATATATTTTAGCCAGCTTCTTTTTTAAAAAATACTTTTCCCATTTAACATTAGCATCTTTATCACTTTCTTTGTCCTTAATAGCACACTTATATTCTCTGCATCCTTTTTTCCTCTCTTTTACACTTCCTAACTCTCACTTTCCTATTACTTTTATTCTTCTGCATATTCTCACCTAAAACCCTATTTGCCACATTTTCTACTTCACCAGTCCTTATATTCATCCCCGACCAACTCTTCCATGGTAATTTTTATTTTATATTTCATCCAACATATTGTTATCATTCATTGTCCATTCACATCTTCCACTAGCCTTTCTACTTTTATTCCTATTTTCCATCACATTACTAACTATTTTTTTTATAAAGAAATTATGATCACTATTGCCCACCAATTGCAAGTTTTCGTAACCAATGGATGCATCCATTGATTATGAAAGCTTGCACTTGATGGCACTATACTGAGAGTTTGGTATTGTTATTAACAGCATGCGTAAGCATATGAAATGGTGATCATGTGATGTTTTGATGGCTTTATTTTTCATATATATTTTTATCTTTTTTCAATAGATTGCAGATGCAATATTTACATAATATTTTCATTTTGAATTTATGTGCTCATAATTTAATATAAAATTTTAAAAATAAACATAGCATGACAAATAAATCAAATAGTTTGAATAATGTGGATGTGTGATTCTCTTAGTGCTTTGCATTTATCATATTGCTCTAATTAGTGTTCAATAAATGGACTGGTTAAAGAATTTGCATACATTTGCATACACTAACGATAACACAAAATCAAGAGTGACACAGACTATCAAAATGGGAGCAAATACTAAGCCAGAACTAACACAATTAAAATAATAGCTTCACTGGTGTGCGTTGGAAGCGCAGTATAATAATTTTCAATGTTATGAAAATTGATGAAGTAAAGGTTTATTCAGTTTGGTTTATTAGTTGTGGCTGAGTGAGTTTTCGAACAGTGAAGTCAGAGCCATGGCGTAATCAGCCAAAAGCACGCTCAGTCACAACTAATAAACCAAACTGAATAAACCTTCACTTCGTAAATGTTCATAACATTGAAAACTAATTACAATAAAATAACTAAAGGAAAATAATCTAATACTATATACTGAGCTAATAATTTTATCATCTTCTGTTCCTACATTCCTATAAAGTGGCAACCAAAAGGAAAAAAGTACCTTCTGATGGAGCGAAATAATAATGCATTTTAAAATAAATTTAGAAACATGAATTTTTAAAAACGATTTCTTCACATGGTTCATGATGAAGTAATCATTATTGAATCAGGCTGCGATTTAACTATGAATAATTTCCTTCCTTTCTGAACTAATGTAATACACGACCGTTAATGAAAACATCCAAAGAAAAGATAATTTTTAAATATTCAGCTTTATTCCTATCATGCATGCTTTCAATATAACATGTATCATATTCATGGCTTAAATCATGAATATGACATGCATGTTGTATTGAAAAGATTTTTACTTTTGTTAGGATATATACAGACTCTATGATGTTCCATTACCATAAATGTTCAATTATATTCTCACCCACTCAGGAATTCATATTTTTCATGCAGCTACTTTTCACCTCTTTCCATGTGGCATTTATGGAAGAAGAGAGGTAGAGTTTTAAACAAAGTGGCTCTTCATGTTAAAAAGTTTGCCAAACCCTGAAAAACGTAGCTAATTAACAGATTAAACATGTTTTTGCTTGGTTTTCTTTCTAATAAAAACAAAATGATACAAAACAGTAGGAAATTAAGAAACTGGGATAGATCCCCCCCCCCCGATTTACTTCAGAAATTCAATCCTGCATTAAATCATAGCCATCCATTATTTAACTGTTAATCATGCTGAGACTTAAAAGAATAAAGTTTAGAAATGGGAAACAACCCAAGTTCTTCATTACATTAACATTGAGCGTAAAACTATATGAAGCATACCAACATCTCTCAGTGTCTTTCCATATTGCCGGAGAAAAACGTTGAAAAGTGTTTTATATACATCAAGGGGATTTGCAAGTAAAAAATATTTATATGTATTTCTTGTACACTATCTCCCAGGAATTCATAAAAAAGTCTGAGTGCCAGATCTAGGAGCACCAGAATTGATCCCGACACCTCCCGATCCCAAGTCAGAAGCTCTACCATCTGCACCCAGGTTTTTACTAATTAAATAGTATCATCATCATTGGTATTAAACCATTTTTAGGAAACGTAATATTACTGGATTACTATTTAGTATATAAATAATAAGACCATGGGATTTCATTTAATACATGTATGCATAAAGATAAAGCTATAAGAGTTATCCCTGGCTGATTTTCATTTGATGTAAATTAAATAAATAATACATGGTTAGAGTACAATTTTAAAGTTATAATTGATTATTTGTTAATCTGTTTTCAAAACAGGTTCTATTTATTGTTTTATGAGCTCTATTTAAATTTCTTTATATTACTAATTTCACTATCTATAATGGTGAATTTCCATCTTTATAGACTAAAGGAGGTTCCCTTGACAACAGATTGAGATTGTAAAGGTTGACTGCTTTCATGTATTTATATATGTGTATAATGTGTCTCAGTGAAAAAATGACTGCTTCCCTCTTGAAGCTGCTTGCAGCACCATCTGTGATTACTATTTTCCACAAATAATTTAAATTTCTAAAACACTGGATCATACATTAACATGTAAAATGTTACAGACTTCCATACCTTGACCACAATGGAACAATGTGATAAACATTAAATTTTGTTTTAAAATACACTTTCTCTTATTTCGCTTATTTTGACATGTTTCAGGCATTACATTGGAAGAGCAATTCCTATGTCTTTCTTTGTTATTTTTCATCTATCTATAATATTAGATTACTTTATACAGCCCCCCCTCCAGCTGAAATCATTATAAAATAATTAGTTAAAAAAATCTGAAGATGTCACTATCAGATAGGACCCATAGAAAATTAGTATAAATTGCATATAAAAGAAGCTAGACCTGACCCCATTTGATAATTTCTGATTAGTGAATTGTTTGACCCAAAGGTAAATTTTCAAATATTAAGTTTTGAAAAGAAAAATTGTAATTTTCAATAATCTCTTTACATATTTAAGGTTATTTATATAATACTTTTATAAAATACTTATTTTAAACCAAAAACTAATGTAACTTTAATTAGATTTTATTTGCAAATATTTATTTTTAAAAAGACAAGGCAATAATAAGTTCATTATAGTAAAATAGAAGTAGTTTTTACTGACTAACAAGAATGGCTTTTTTCAACAATAATCAAAAAATTTCTTTTCAAACTTTAACAATAAATTTAATTGTTAATTTTAAGATATGTTTCTTTCTCTAATAACATTTAATCTAAAATCCTTCTGAATTTCAGTAAAATATAATTCATAAAAGAAATATTTCATTCTGCTAACTTTCTGAGTAGACAAAATTACGCCCATACACGGCATCAATGTTATTATTAGAAACTCTGTTAATAGTTTATTTTCCTATTTTGCAAAATTCAAATATTAACTTTTAGAATGCAGATCATTTGAAAGTGTATATTTGTAATAAACAATGTAAAGATGATCAATATATGATATAGAAAAAAAGGTTAACTGTAAAACTAAAATCTTCCAAATATGGATGAAGTACTCCCTCAGCTCTTTCATATAAGAAGGATCGAGTTGGATTATCAAAGACTTAAACTGGGAAAAACTGTTACTGAAATATTCGAAATAATTCAAACTGTGTATGGAAGTGAAGCCATGAGTTACAAAAACATTCAAGTGGTTTGCATGAGTTCATGATGGCAGAGACAGCATTAAAGACAACCTATGAAGATAAGAAACACTTTTACACATCATGTCAAAACTTGTGACCCAGAAATGGCAGACTGTTAAAATTTTTATGGTGTTAAACTATGCTGCTATGCAACACATGCATTGATTCCGAGATGACACTGTGGAGACAGACCCAGTCATCTTTTCACTGGTGTTACAAAAAGAAATTTCTATGCATGAGTTTTTGTCCCATGGTATAGAAAGGGAAATATTCAAATCATTTAAAGGAATCCTAAAAAAAAAGAAATTATATAAAAGATTGATAATTCTTTTACAGTACTTCATTTATATGTCTTAATAATGATCTTATTGTAGTTAATATCACCTACTAAACTTATGACAAATCATTGTGTAAATAATAACAATACCTTTCGATTAATAGCCATCAAAAACTAAATTTTAAATATATGAACTTTGCCCATCCAAATAAATGATGGAATGGTTAGTGCAAGTAATTACAAAAATAATCCAAAAAGTAAACAGGTTCAGATATAGTTTTATAACCAGTATAATATATTTATAGTACAGCATTCAATATATTAATATGAAAGACCTCATAATATAATTATATGGAATTTAAAGCGGGAGTGACTGTAACCCTTCTGTAAGCAAGGTATAAACTAATATACAAGGGAAGACCAAAAAATAACCAAAATTTTGTAATAAAAAATTGTGTATTTATTTTTAGGTGTTGTATATTGAATCTCTTTCAAACTATAGTCTATTTATTGCAATGCACTGGTCTAAACATCTTTTTCATTTTTTGAAGTAGTCCAGAAGCACTTGCAAAGTGATGCCTTTTAATGCCTCCATCAGTTTTTACCTTCATCACTTCTAAGTCTGAGTGGAGTGGTGTCTTGCAACTTGAATATGTGTTATTTACTCTTAAAGCAGATTGAGGTAATTGGGCAAAGAAGTATTATAATTTAAGAAATATTATCTTCAAAGAAAGTCTTCTAAGCATGAAATAATATTCATAATCTTTAATTTGCTATTTAAACCATAGATATGTACATTACTATAGCAATAAATAATTCAAAAAGTGTTAAGTTATTTTCCATTCTTTACTAACAGTAAGAAAACTAATTCTAAATCATTATGTTCATGAGTAAAAATAGTTCTTTCATACAACACTTGAGATTTTAATGCTAGAATCAACAACCAATTAAAAGATCAGAAATGCTGTGGTAAATATGGAATTGGAGCCAGAAATAAAAGAGAATGAAAAAAAGAAAATATATTCATTTCTTTTTTCAAGAAATACTCCAAGTGTAAATACATGTAGAAGTATTCAAATGAAAACAGCATAAAGATTAATTACATTTTGATTAACAAAAAATACATATTTCAAGACTAATGTATTTAAAAGAGTGGACAAAGAAATGAATTATTAATTAGTGAAATGCAAAGAATAATTTAAAGTTACTAAGAAAAGCATATCCTTAATCATCAAAAACACTCCAATAAATTCAATTCTCCTCTGGGGTTTCACCAGTGCGAAGTCATCAATTTCAAATGAAGTCAGCTTTGCAGAAATATAGTGGAAACAATGGCATTATGCATGTGCCTTTCATTATCTTCTGGAAAATTTATTGTAGTTTTCAAATGAATATCAATTATGGTGATACAACTTTTTGCTGTTTGTTTTACATCAGTCTTTGTGTCTTTAAAAAATGAACAGACATTTAATACATGATTTTTAAAATAAATTTATAGATGATCTCAGATATATATAATTATAAATACATTTTTTACATTATATTATGATGTGTTATTTCATTGCAAAACTACTTTTAATTATATATAAAAAAATTGTATATCAAAATTAATTAGATTTTTAAACACTAGCGCACAAAATAACTTGGCTAAATTATCAAAAGAACCAACGAGTATGATTTACCATTTTGCATTCAATTTGTAAAATAGAAATGGGCATTTGCTTTTTTAAATATCTCACAATACTGACAAATTCTGAAGAATATTTATCAAAATGCAATACAATGATAAAATTAAAAAGAAATAATGCATAACACCAGCTGAAATCTCTATAAAATATATTAAACATTTCGTAGTTATATTATTTTTGGCCATAACCCCTGCTTAAATGAAAAAAGCTTGAATTTTGCAGCACATTCCAAAGGAGATTCCTTTGGAAAGGCTGTCAAATTCAAGCATTTCTTTATTTAAATGGCAATGGGGCATTTAAAATATTTTAATGAAGAAATTATATGATATTAACACTCTCATTACATCAACACTGTGACAGTTTTTATTGACTTCACTGAGAGTAAGTTTTAAACATTAGATTTAATATTAAACCATTATTATTTATCAAACTTTAATAAATTTGGCTTCATTTGATGTTTTTGTTTAGAAACAAAATTCTAAAAAATCACATTTAATTTCTTTAAGTATTGATAAAATTATATCGTGATCAAAACAAAAGCACTATTTCATAATTCAGCTCTCAGAGAGGATTAGATTTTTTTCAGAGAGAAATGAAATCTTTTTCATTTGACATTTTTACAAAGTAAACAAATAAATATCAATATCTGATAAATCTTTCACTTTATGTTTTAACAGTTTAAAACTTTTTACAGTATTGGAATTGCATTGCATGTTAGCAAATAGCTGATAAATACCTTCTACCTGCAATTTGACTTGTTCAAAAATATGTTTTATTTTCAACAAAGTTAGAGATTGCTAAGAGACAACAGAAACCAATCAAGGTGGGAGGGATTTAACTCCTTCACTCTGGAATTAGCCTGGAATTCATCAGCGTAAGTTTACTATAACTACTGAGTTGGCGCAGTAGCGATTAATCTTGAACTTATGATTGACACTTATTTCTGTCTGACATCTTACTGCCTTCAAAAAGATGTATGTATTTTTTTTCTATGATAAAATTTCAACTTTTTATGATTTTTTTTTACAAAAATGCAATTTTTAATTATTTTTCCCCCTCATTTTTTTAGATTAAGCCACCAGAAAATAAAATTTCCCACAGAAATGGATTCACACGCCACTTATTGCAATTTTAATTTTGGCCTTTATGGAAATGTAATATCTACATTTACATTACATTTCCCCATCAACGGTGAGTACTGCTTTATTTTTATTTTTGATGAAAAATTATGCTATATATTTATAAAAATCAGGCTACATTGTAATATATAGGGTATTTGAACATAGACTTTCAAGCTCCCTCAATCCATCCACTCTATCTCATACAATGATCCACACACATGACTATACACATGTGAAAATAATATATGATCCCCAATACACATTTCATGCTGAACCAGCACTCATCATTTTGTCAGGATCATCATCACCCACACATATGTATACTCAGTGGTCATAGTAAATTTGTTTATTTTGATGTTTATTGATTTGCTTTGTTTTTATTCATTTTATTTTACAGAAATGTTTATTTGTTTGATATTTATTTTTTTAAATACAATTGTTATTTGAAAAGAATAGATATATTAGTTCACTCCCCCCCCCCCCCATTATTCAATAATATAATAATAAATTATATTTTTTTCATATATTAGAATTTACTAAAGTTATCTTTGCATAATATCCCATGCACTGTTCTTACTGTTATTTTTTGTTTGATATTTATTTGAGTACACTTTTTACTTCAAAAAAATACACATTTTAGGTCACACCCCATTTTTCACTAATATAATATAATACATTATAATTGACTAAAGTTCTCTTTGCATAATATCTTGTAAACTATTACTGTTATTTTTTCTCCCACTAAAAACCAAACACATTTCTAACAGATATCCTGCATGGAAGGCCAATCAAACATTTCTAATAGATATCTTGATATGGAAGAACAGGATCTGGGTCAGCTAGTAAAAATCATTTTTTCCAGCAATTTATGTCAAATGTGATGAAACTGTTTATGAAAATGTCATTTCAACATTTATCTTTCAAATTTTGTTTTTTTTTAAGTAATGACTATTTTATCACCTTTATTAGATTCTTTCATATTTGCTCTTTCTAACAATATTCATATTTTTATATTTATTACATTCAAACAGAAGATATGTTATAAATTATATTTGTTATAATTTTTTTTTTAATTCAAGATGGCAGAATCAAAGGAAAAGAAGTTAAAAGTGATTAATGTTGCTGAATTTTCAGATTTCCTGGCACCTATGGATACGTTTTTTTGGAATTAAAATATATATAAAATTCCTGATACTTTAAAAAGAATCTAGCATTTTTTCTGGATATATAACAAATGGACAATCATACAAATTGCTTTGGGGACAAAATTAAAATGTTTTAAGAAGCTTTATATTTATAGAGTTATTTAGTGGGGTGATTCCATACATACTAAATTTTTTAGAGAAATTTGATGGAATATGGATTACACATTAAAATCAGAAACTAAGAGAATAAGAAATGTATAGAGATTATTTAAGTCATCTAGATTTCATCCAACATGTAGAAATTTTGCAAAAAATACTTAAGAGTCTCAAAAAATCTTACAAAAATTATCAGATAAAAATGAAAAAGAACAAAAGTAATATTAGACTGCATTTCAAAAAAAAAGGATATGGTAAAGATAGACAGTAATGAATCAGAAGGTAACATCCACAAATGCATTAGTCAGATTATTAGTACAGATGAAGCCTAATGAAGGAAATTAATCACAAAATTACATGTGGATGAAATATTTTTGATATCAATAACTTAATATTAAAATAAATATGTCTATTTGTTCTATCAGAGTTTGTGAGTGAGAGAAAGCTTAAAAAACAAGAGAAATATAGAGATTTCAGAAGAGATAAACATTAAAAATAGCTACGGAGGAATCACAAGCTAAATCCATGAGCAACTAATGGATATCATTGACACCACTGAAATAATAAAAAAAACTGATAGATAATGGTGCTGGATGTGTTTCCAAAAATATGACAATAGACTGGTGGTTGAAAGTTGTAAACCACAGTGCAAGAAATTGTAGTGTTTAATACGTGATTTGTGATAAACACAAACTTGTAAAATACGTTTATAATGTTTATTACTTAAACATATATATGCATGCATATTTACAATATATATAATTGTCATATATTCTCCTGATACCTTGGCTTGATGTAGCATTTAGTTGCCATGCAACTATTAATATAAGGAATGTCAAGAACCCTTCTAAGTTCATCTATCACTTCATACCTTACCATGATAACTTGCCTTACGAATGTGACCCTTCCAGATGCTTTATGGCAACCTGCTTCATGTAGTTATGATAAGATTTCCAGCTGTACCATGACTGCTTGCCTCATGTCTAGTCTAGGTTCTAGTAGCTTCCAGTTTAATGTAAACTTCCTTCATTCTTTAATCGTGTACAAAAATTTGGAAAGGTTTGACAGTAAATTGGTGTTCTCCCTTTACCTCCAAATGGACTGACTATTTATAGCCAGATTCTTTTCTGTAATGAAAACTATCAGATTCATTGAGCATCATCACCCATTGGCCTAATACTACTATTGGATATATGTTATCTATTCACATATCTATTGGTCCATGGTGATGAATTCTCAATCCAATCAACATAAACTGAAATCTGGACTACATCAGTTAAAGATAAATCGAGATATAACAAAAATATAAAAGATCCAGAAAGCATCTACATGTGAGATAGGTAGATAAGGAATTTTTCTGGATATATAAAAGATCTCGACAAAATCCACACTGAGATGGGTGTATAAGGAATTTTGTTAGAGTGATGAGAAGATAAACTATAGATTAGAAATACCCTATTACATTTAAAATGGTCTGCAATGATTCAATAATATTTGAAATCGATGATGATGAATAAATGAATATAAAGAACAATAACATTTTTATTAAGAATTATTAAAATACACAGTAGATGAAAATATTCAATTAAGCAGAAACCAAATCTTATTATATTTTTATATAATTTATTCAGTTGTTTTCGTTATTTCTTTAATTTTATTAGAAGCAGAAATTAAGGTTATAAACAATTTCTAATTATCTGATATATGTAAAGACTTCGACGTCCTGCTTGTATTTTTAAAAACAAATTACTGAATTATTGCTTCTCTTTTACCTATGGGAAAAAAATTTATTTGGCTATTATTACTATTAATACCTTAGGTAGAAAGTACATGGCAATGGTGTATATCCATATATCTATTAAAAGTACAAATATATAGCTAAACATCATGTCTGTCTGGGGAAAAAACAACAGTTTTAGATACACATTAGAGAATACTTCTACTCTCACTACTTTTATACCATCTAGTGTACATTTTAGCAATTAACAGATACTAGACCATTGTGTTTATTAAATACTCACACAATGCTGTCCTAAACAAATATTCCCTGAATAGTCTTCAGCTTAAGGCTTTCATCAGTGAAGAGCCTTTTCAATTTTTTGAAACAGGACATATGGATCTAGGTGACATAAAAATAGTGAGGATAGAAGAATGTGCTAATGAATAGCAATGTATAAGTAAAGATCATGTGATGTCTTGTTGATTATGTGAAATTTTAGATACTGTAATAAATCCATATATATCGTGGGTAGCAGACAAACTAAAAAAAATCTTCAATGAATATAATATCAGAATAGCTTTTTAAAACCATAACACACTAAAAGAAATCCTAACCTCTACAATATTAAATTGGAAATACTGAAAAACAAAAAATTGTATCTCTGAAATACCACGTGAATGTGAAAGGATATATGTATTGAGGAAACCAAATAACCTATCGAAAAATAATTAAAAAAGTATAAAGTAATGATTAAAGAAAAAATACAGATAGATCGTATATGTACCAATGAACAAGTATCCATTGAAAAAAGACAAGAATATCAAACAAAGAGGACAAAACTAAAAAAATTAAATTAGAGCAGCCGCTAACATGATAATGGCAAATTATGCCATAATGTTTGGAAATCACTCATTAACCTTGCTTTAAAGAAAAAATGGGTTATTAACAGGAGCTTAGTAGATAAGCATATAAAATTTCGCTACCTCATACACAAGTATATAAAATTGCAGTACCGCATAGACAAGTACATAAAATTGCGCTACTTATGTATTAGTCTGGTCGTAAGATTTAACATACATGTTAGTCGGGCAATAATTTTCTAATCCTGTGATCTTGGAAAATAACATTTACTTGGATGCTTCTAACAAATTTAATTGATCAATTAAATATTTATTTGGAAAAATGACAATCTATAATTTTATTTACTGGAAATTATATAGACGACTACAAACATGCATTTATATTTTTTGTAAGAAATTATCTTCCACTACCTAAACATATAAAGATTTATTTTGAAAAAATGGCCACCTATACATTTATTTAGTGGAAATGAAATAAATACGCATTTAATTTTTTTCAAGCAATGATCTTTCAACATAACTAAACCAAAAAATAATAATATGCATATATTTAACCATAAAATTCTGTCCATTTACAAATGTTATTTCTTAGCATCACGGCAGCATATTGAAATTTCTTACCTCAAACCATATTCCATTATGAATGGTAACTTTGCTTTAGACAATCCTCAACAAAATACCACCATTATTTGTCCAAACTGTGGACATAAAGTGCTATATCATGGCTATTTGCATAGACTTTTTATGAGAGCAAAATGTCATAGTTTTTTAAAAAATATTGGACTGCATTATCCTCGATAGTACGCAGTTCCCAAATTTTAATAAGTTAGTTTTGATAAAATTTAATATGCATTCATTTTTGGCACGAATTAAAGATGGACAGTAAATAACATGTACATGTTACTTTCACCAAAGGATTGATTACTCATGCCAGCATTCTTTTATGACATCACAGCATGCATAGTTTAAATCATAAAGTTAGCAGCAAAATCAATATTTTGAGTAATAACTTTCTCATCGAAATATATAATATTCACTTACAAAATTAATTCATTTTCTTTTTAGAAGATTGGAAATATGTTTAATTCAGTCTTTACATAACCAGATTAATACATAAGTATCAAAATTTCCATTGATTATTGCCTTTGACAGAATAGTTTAATTGGTTAGAGTGTCACCTTAAATTCAGTATTATTGAATCTAAAAGATTTAGGTTGAATCCCCATACAAGTACTGTCACTGATCAAACCAGTGTCACCTGAAGAAGAAAGTAATACCTAAATGAACTGTTGTGTTATATACTATCTTGTGTGCTATTACTAACAATTGAATATATTTGAAAAGTTAATATAAAATTTGAATTTTTCTACAGATATTTAACAATTTTATTCTAAATGAAGGTAATAGTTCAACATATAATTATAAGCTTAATATCATATACTGTGATTGGGACTAAAAAATGATGGCACTAGGAATCTTCAAAAGCAATAATCATTAGTTTTAATTTCAACTCAAATATTACGAATCAAATTATTTCATATCTATTTGCAAAATGAATGAATATATATATATATAACACAAATAAAATGTCCATTAATTTAAAACTACTGTAATAACAATAAAAATAATAAATATAATGGTAATTAATTGTTATATAAGTCCTTCAATCTGCAGAAGTACTTTCGGTTAATATCTTAACCCTCCTCAACTGTACTTAATAACCACTAATTTGTTAAATATCTTTCTACTTCCATCACCCTTGCTGCAAATTTGTGGTCTGATTCTATTTCGCTAGTGTGATTGTAAAGTAGTATTACTTCTGTAACTATACTGGTCAGTTTTTGTATGAAAAAAACTAATTTTTTGTTTATATAGTATTTATTGTTAAATTTTCAACATTGCAAGCATATTATATATAGATCGTCTTCAGAGATTTGATAAATACACATATTGCACTTATATATATCCTATTAAACTCTAACAATTATAACAAGCCCGTAAATAAATTAAGGTTTATCAAATATGTTCGATGATAATATGAACCCATTCACAGAATAACCAAATCCAAAAAGGTTATTATTATAATTGGCAAGCCAGATTCTCAAAGATTCAGTTGAATGAATTTGCAAATAATTGCCATTTCTGATATCAATGTCAAGGGATGTTATTTATAAGTTCATTTAAATGATTCTTTGCCAATATGGCTTATGAATTATCATAGGAATGTTTTCAGAATTGGATGTCTGTGAATAAGCTTATCCTATTAAAGAAATTGACATACTAAGAAGATTAAAATTAATTTCAACCATTATAATATTTAAGAAATGTGATTATAAGTGGTTGTATTTGTAGGAGATATGATGGAAATTGAATTTCAATATTGTCACTGTCTTAATTTATAAAAAGTATATAATTTTAATATGCTGGTGCATTAAATTCCTGAAGATAACACATGATGTATGACTTGATTTCTTTGCAATATATATATATATATGAAGAGATTAAAAAGTTGAAAATTTAATACTAAGAACTATAAAAATAAAATAAAAAATCATAACAGAAGTAGAAAATATACATATAAAAACAATACTGCATTTTAAATCTACAGTATATATAAATTTAATATAACAGTAATTATACATTTACAAAATTGGATTAGTAGTAATTATACTGATTAGATAAAGTACAGTGTTGTAGTGAAAATATTATTTATTAATTTTACTATCGCAATTTAAACCATATTAATTCATTATTACTTCTCAATGGTTCAAATAGTAACAATGGCTGACATAGTCAAAAATAGTCATACATTAAATTAATTAAAACATTACCAATAATACAAAAATTAACTATATTCTGACACTAAGAAAGATATTAGATTTAAAAAAGCACTATGCAAGGAATTTATTAACAATACAATTGTAATATTTAAAAAGCATTAAACTGTTGCACATGCGCTTTGGATTTTAACTATAAAATGAATGAATACTAGCACTTCAAACACATGATAAAGTCTTTGGAAAAGATAGAATGGCCATCTATCTTTTCGAACCCAAATGCTTTTGAATGGGCGAATCTTAAGTGTTTGAAAGTGAAAGCGTGAAGATATTAAATAATCACTTTAAATTACTTTTTTCAAGCATGTAAAAGTAATTTAAAGTGATTATTTAATATCTTCACGCTTTCACTTTCAAACACTTAAGATTCGCCCATACAAAAGCGTTTGGGTTCGAAAAGATAGATGGCCATTCTATCTTTTCCAAAGACTTTATCATGTGTTTGAAGTGTTAGTATTCATTCATTTTATAGTTAAAATCCAAAGCGCATGTGCAACAGTTTAATGCTGTTTAAATATTACAGTTTATAAACATCGCGCTATATAAAATAATTGACTTATTTAACAATACAATTAAAAAATATTTTTTTTATGAAACTTATGATAGCATTATTTTAAATTTGTTAAAAATATTTTGATTTATTATTACTTATGAATAAATGTTATGAGAAAACTAATTTCGGAATATAATTCAATAATAAACAACTGCTTATATATAATAATATTTTCATGCTATTTTAAGTTTTTTCTTTAAAAAAACTAGTGATATGAGAAAATGTTAGGTGAAGACCATGATTTTTCAATGATTAATAAAAATATGTTTCATAAATGATGGAAGTGGGAAAGAAATTAACATTATTCGTATGGAATTCTGGGACTAAAAAAACAGATTTAATACGTGGCTGAAAACAAAATACAAGGGAACAATGGCTCAAGATTGTTTGTTATAAAAAACTCTACATATATCAAACTATCATTCCATATAAGAATATTTTGTATTCATAAAGAATTACATGCAAAAATGTCAACTGTTTGCATCAATTTATAGCAAGTAAGGTTAAAAATCTCAGTTTGAATGGAATTGCTGTTCAGGTATTCAAAGGCTCCAAGATTCCTGGAGCAACAATACCAAATAACTTAATTAAACACCTTGCATAGTTTCCGTGCAGTGATAAATTGTCAGACTCTGGAGTGTAAAGTCTTTCACATTGATTCCAGTTCTGGTACTCCACCCAATTTCATCCAACTTTTCCAATCCGTAATCCTTTTTTTCCATATCACAACCAGTAAACTTCTTTATTTCACCCATCCAATTCACATGGCCTCTTTCTAGAACTTTTTACAATATCTTGGGATTCAATTTAAAACTTCAACTGTTCATCTATTATTATTTCTTCTAGTAACATCATCCAGTCCAATTCCATTTCAGTATCTTAATTTTCTTCAATGATGTCAGTGATATTTCCTAATATATATCTTCATACTTCTTTGGAAGGTCTGAAGCCTTTTGTGTTGTTCTTCTGTTAAGAGCCCAAACCACAGATCCGGAATTAAAAACTAGTGAAACACATTTATAAAAAATCTTTCTTTTCAAACACATAGGTATATTTCCTTTAAATATTAACTTATTTCTATCAAAAGTACTCAATCCAAGTTTAATACTACGCTTAATTTCCGCCACTATGTTCCATTAGTATTAACAATCTAACCAAGATATTTGTATATGTGAATTTCTTTTAATTCATGATTAGCCCTCATTTTCTCTTTTGAGAAAATCCAATGAATCTTCTTTTAATCTTTTTAACATTTAAATGCTAAATATATATATAACACAAGCAACATAAATACGATTGATTAGAAAATTACATTTAGGCACCGTGTTAGTATAATTTTCAATATTTCAATCTTCAGAAAGCTATAAAATCTAATCACCTGGTCCACATCAGATTTTGTTTTATTTAAAAACTATATAAAAACAGACAAGCTTCAGTGGTCGAGTGGTTAGCAAAGCTGCCTTACAAGCAGTTGTCCCGCGGTTCGCTTCCGGGCTGACGCTTTGACACATAAAAAAAAAACTATATAAAAACAAAAAAGATAATTAAATTGAAGAAAATGGTATAAACGTTTGAGATCAATCTGAATCATATTGGAATGTCAGAAAATAATAAAACACGTTAGGTTAAATTTAAAATTTAAGAATTAAATATAGTTTAGAAATAAAATAAGGATTGTATGTATGGAGAAAAACGTATTTAATATATATAAAAGAAAAAGTATTTAAATTATAAATTATTAAGCGATGTGAAGGTTTTATAAGATTTAAAATTAAAAAGTTAAAGAATTAAGAAATGTAATATAATAAATAATGTATAAAAATTAAGATTTATGTATTTTTTTTTTTAAATTTTATAGGAAGGATGTATTATGGTGTATATCTATAATAGCATATTTTTAAATGTATAAAAAAAGGGAATATAACATATTAAAGAATTAAAAATTAATTTTAAAAAATTTAAAGCATTCACGGATTGAGTAATTTAGTAATATAGTGTTTAAGAATGTTATTATATATATATATATAAATCGATTGTTAATTTATTGATGTATATATAAGTTTAGTTGTTATAATATTTACATTTTTGTAGATCTGAAAAAGACTGTGAGGTACAGTCGAAACTATAATTATAATAATATTTTTTGCTTAAAAGGTATAAGAAGATTGTAATTATTTTAAAAAGATACATTGTTGTAAAACATGTCTAAACATGTTATGAATGAGATGACTTTAAGTTTTAACTCATGGTCATATAAAAAACAAAACTAGTATTGGAATATACATTCAATTAATTTTAAAACATAGAAAGAGATAAAGGAATTAAAAGAGATTATACAGGCTACCCACTACCACTTTGTTTTACTCAATATCTTAAGAAATTATTCAAACAAACATTTACTTTCAAGAAACACTTGAAAGAAGTCCAGAGTGGAATTGTTTACAGATAACTGAAAATTTTTTAAACAGATTTAAAAAATTTTCACATAGTCGTTTCAAAGCCAACCCATGCAATTGTCAAAAAATGGATATTCAATTATTACCCTTTCATCGGATTGACATTTCCATTGTTCTTCCTAGTGATAATTTATGTAAACGTTCAAATTTTGATTTTAGTATTTAAAAACTTTATTTTATTAAAATTCAATAAATTGGGCTTGATGTGCTAGAAATATAAGTATATAAGCAAAAAATATTGTTAAAAATCATATTTGAACTTTGTAAATATAGAAAAATAAATAAATAAATAAAATGAAATGTATAATAAGAACATTTACTTCTGTTTAAAACCTTCTAATCACCACTCCATCCTTTTTTTCTTTTCAAAATATACATTACATATAACTATATAATTCAAACAATTAAAAGTCTCATTTTCCTCATTTCTTTATAAAAACTTTTTTTTTGTATATATACAAGAAATAAAGTTTTTATAAAGAAAAGAGGAAAATGAGACTTTTAATTGTTTGTATAATAAGAACAATTACTTTTTTTTCTTATAGGCAGATTATCTTAATGTTGTTGAAAAAAGTAAATTAATGAAATCTTTACTGTTTGAATTAAATTTTTTAAACATAAACAAAGTTTTATGAAGTCATCATAAAGATATAATATTCTGTTCAAAAACTAATGATCGTAGTTTCCTTTTTTTAAAAATGAAATTTATTGTTTAAAAAATCTAAGTGCAAACATTAATATATTCTTTTTTAATAATTATTATACAAATATTTTATAAAAATAATCATGAATATTTAAATATACTATGAAATTATGCAATTTTTTTTCATTGACAACAATTGAACAGGAGTTTACAATTTTATATGCCAAGATCAAAGAATATACCAATCAGCAATCTAATAGGCTTTTATTGGCCTCTTTACTGACATCTTCGGATTTTTTAAACTAATAAATCACCATTACTTTAATTCAAGTTTTTACCACTAGATGTATATAAAACCAAAAAATTGTTAAAGATAACTACAGGAGAGTGAAGTGAAACCAATGGCCTATTGGTGCCATCTTTATATGATACCCTTTTGGAAAACTTAATGGAAGATTTAATATCTGGGGGTTAAAATATTTAAATCTTATTATCAAGGGAATAAAAGAAATGATCATGAGGGACATGTCATATGCCAGCTGGTTTAAAAGATGATTTAGCTGCAGTGAACTGTTCATTTACAAACTGTACATTATTTCTGATTATATGAACCAAAAAACAGAAAATTCAGAAGTTAGATACACACAGAAGTTTTTTTTTTTACAAAAAATAAAGTCTTCTTATATTCTAAAAGTTTTTGAGGAATGTATTACTGCATACTATTATATACTAAAAAAAAACATGATTAATGATATCAACTTTTGTGATTAGCAGCTAATCATATTATTAGTATAACAGCCTCATATAGCCCTTAATGAAGATACAAAATTGGAATCCTTAGGCACTATTAAAATAATAATTTTAAACTACTAATCTGATGCTGTACTTAGAAATTTTAATGACTACAATATGTTAATAACAGCATCAAATCACATAAATTGTTCAGCTCACATAATATGATAAACCGAGTAGCTCGGGGCTTTAGTGCCATCTACTGTAAGTTTAAGTAATCAGTACTTATCAATCCACATTACTGTACTTAAATGCCCATCTTCAGACAGGTTTCTGAATTTTGCCATGCATTCAATTTATCCAGCAACCCCATACTGTTATTCAATTCAAATGCCTGAAATTCAAATCAGCCTAAAGTTTCGAGCCCGTGTAAACTTGCTTGAATAATTCCATAATGTCTTCAGTGCAGTATATACATATATATATTTCGATGCCTTCAGCTCCTTTTAAATTATAGGCACCAGGCTAGGAGTATTAATAACAACAAATCACTTCTTTCTCCCGCTCACTTATTGATAAACCAAGGAGAGCTTCCCACTATAATACCATCTGTTGGAAAAAATCCAAAAACTTTTGTAAATGAGAATTTTAATGAAGTAAGTGTCTAGTAATCACTAATTGTTCAAGCTCGGCGGTGCTAAAGTGGGGAACTGCTCTTGTCTTATCTTATCATATTGTGGGCTGGAAAATTAAATGATGTCCATAGCTAGAATAAAACTGAGAATACTATAATATATAAATAGTGAACTGGAGTCAGATCTATATGACTGTTCTCGCAGGTTGACTTGGGTTCAAAACTTCAGGCTAATTTAAATTTCATGTGGAATTAAGACACTTCCTGGGTGCTTTAACAGCAATGCTTCTAACTTTGAAACCCAAAATCTAATTGATAATGGTAAAGGTGACTCGTCTGATGAAGTGGAATTAAATCCAATAAAGCATTTAATAATTGCTGATTACTCAAACATAAAATAGAAGGCACTAGAGTAAAAAAGATATTAATGCTAAATGGAAAAAGTACTTAGAAAAGAAGAAGTTAGCTAAAATAGATAATTATGGAGAGAGAATGAAGTTGAATAGTAAATTGTTGGAGGATATTAATAAAAGTGGAAGAGATGGGAGTAAAAAATTCTGGAATTACATTAAAAGGAGGAATGTAGGGGAGAGAGAGATAGTATTACTAGATGATGAGGGAATAGAGTGTAGCTCTAGAGAAGATTTAGAGATAATCTTAAATAGATATGTAATGAATATAGAACAGATGTTAGATGTGAATGATAGAGTGATAGAAAACATGAAAGCATTTAGTAATGGGAATATTAGGTTTTCACAAAATGAATTGAATGAGGTGGAGAAGAAATTGAAAAGTGGAAAGGCAAGAGGTTTAGATGGATGGGCAGAAAAAGATGGTAATGAATTTAGGATATAGGGCAAAAGTAAAGTTATTATCCTGTTTTAATAAAATGGCACAGAACAGAGTTTTCCCAAGTAGTTGGAGTAATACAAGAGTAAGATTATTATTTAAAGGAAAGGGTAAGGATCATAGAAAGTTGAATAATTATAGACAAATAGCAGTAACATCAGTTTTATATAAAGTTTTCTCGTATATGGTGGCTAGAAGAGTTGTGAAATGAATGAAAGGGAATAATGCAGTGGGGGAAATGCAAGGAAGTTTTAGATTAGATAGGCGTATAGGAGATAGTTTATTTGTAGTTACACAACTTATGGATATGAGTAGATATTCAGGTAAACAGTTATATATGAGTTTTATAGATATAGAGAAGGCATATGATAGAGTAGATAGAAATAGATTATGGATAAGTTTAGCAAATTTGGGAATGAATGAAGATTTAATAGATATTATTAAGAAATTATATGAAAATAATTTATATATATATATATATATATCAATTAGGGAATATAGAATCAGTTAAAGTTAAAAATGGGGCGGGACTAAGGCAAGGATGCCCTATGTCACCTATTTTGTATGTGTTGTATTTGAGTGAAATGGAAAGAGCAATAGAAAGATTAGGAAGAGGGATAGAGATACCATTAATAAGTAGTAAGGGAGTATATATTTTGTTAGGTCTTTTTTTGTGGATGATATATTTTTGTGTGCAGAAAGATGAGAAGATATGGAAGTTATGCTGATGACATGTGCAAAGGTGGGTAAAGAGATGGGGATTAAATTTAGTGAAGAAAAACCAAATATAATGATGGTTAATACTGGGGAAAGAGAAGATATAGAATTTTTATTGGGAGATATTAAGTTAAGTATGGTGAATAGATATAGTTATTTGGTAATTATTTTAAGTAATCAGAAAAATTATTTGGATGAATGGGAGAAAAAATTGATAAATGAAGCAAAGAAAAGAAAGGGTTTGATAAAGAAATTAACAGTGTTTTCATATAATAAATATGATGTAGTTAGAATTATATGGAAAGGAGTTGCAGTAGCAGGGTTAACATATGGTAATGATGCATTATATGTTAGTAAAGAGGTATTAAATTACTTAGAAAAAGTTCAAAGGGAAGTAGGAAGACATGCATTAAATGCAGATGTATGGACAGCAAGGGAGGCAATTCAAGGAGAAATGGGATGGTCAAGTTTTCATATGAGAGATGCAAGAAGTAAAATGAAAATGTTTGGTAGATTGCGGTTTATGGATAATAAAAGAATAGCCAAAATAGTATTTAATTGGGTTATGAGTAAATGACAGGTAATAAGATGGGTGAGAAAGGTAATGCGGTATGCAAAAGATTTGGATAAAGATATTATATCAGTATATTTGTACAAAGATGGGATGATTGTGTTAAGAGGATTTTTGAGTGTTGTAGTAGTAAGGAATGGGATAAAAGAATAGATTTATTAATAAAGAATAGGGAGTTAGAGAGATGGAGAGTAAAAAGAGTTTAAATATATATAGAAATAAACAGAATATTAGGTGTGAGTTAATATATGATAATAGTAAGGAAAGTAGTTTGTTATTTAAGGCTTGAACGGGATCTTTAGCTACAAAAGAATATACATGTAAATGGAAAAAAATGGGTGATTTATTTTGTAAATTATGTAAGGAAGGAATATAAAATATTAGGCATTTGTTAATTGAATGTAAATGCTTGAAAACAGAAAAGGTACATATAATGAAGTTATGGAAGAATAAATATGAAAAAAGTGATTATACAGAAAGTGAATTATTGGTTTTTATGCTGGGTTTGGGAAAAGATAAGGGGGATTTAGATATAAAGGTTATAGAGTTGACAAAGATTATGTTGTGGAAATGGGATAGAGCAAATTATGGATAAATTTAGAGTGGGGAATGTAAAATAAAGTGGCTAACAGGTTTATCTGGGCATAATTGTGGAGATATTTTTGACTTCGTTTAAGGAGAAACCACAATACATCACATCACATATATGTCATTATTAAACCATTGATACAAGTAAATTACAGCACATAATTACTACCTCACCTTAATAAAAAACATCACTCAAAAGGAAGATTAATAATTTATTAATCCCTTTTACTAATAATTAAAATGTATAAATATCTACATTTTGTATTAATTATAATTATCTAACATAAAGCTGCCCAAAATGGAACACACAGTGAGGGTCACTGAGAAAGTTTGATTTTTTTAAAATAAAAAATAACAATTTGAATTGTACACTAAATAAATATTTTAAATCTAGCATTAATCAATAATTTTGATATATCTGGTGCTGTTACGTCATAGTATTGTATTTATTAATTTGAATGCCACCCTCAATATATTTTTTTTAATGTGACTCCTGGATTACTTAAGTTTCGGCAATCCTGATCTACATACAATATATTGTGCATCGCTAGCAATTAAAACCAAAATGTGTCCTCCTCCCATAATAACAAACTAAGTTACGTAATATGAAATTATAGATTTAATCCATAAGTGCCAAAGTTCCTGCACCCGCACATGTGCCCACATCCTCTTCAGATAAATACTTTAATAATTATTACTCATTACTTATTACGCTGAAGATTATCATATCATTGTTAATCCAGATATGTTTTATAAACTTCAAGTGAAAATCAATATATCAATCGTTATTAAATATAATCCCATGGCATCTGAAAGATCCATTCAAAGTATTTGAACTTATCTAACATTTTACGTGCATGTGAAAAAACTTAATTTTATTAATATAGAATGGAGGATAATAGGACATTATTGATTCAAAATCAAATAATTCTACTACTTAATTTGTCAGGATGTAACACTTCTTTATTAAATAATTATTAAAAAAAAGTATTTGTATATTGAGTTTAGTATGTATCAAAATAATTATATATATTTACTTTTTTTATTATCAGAAAAGCACTTCCTATATAATTATCATCATCATCATTATTAACAGACACAAGTAAATGAATATGAATATGGCCATTCAAACTTCTGAAAGTAAAAAGAACACTATAAAACCAGTCTGTCAGTCACAATACATTCAAATACTTATTAAGCTAATCCCAAACTCTGTTCATTTACAATCATGCAATATTCTGCACCGTCATGTCCACCAAATAAAAGTTATTAATATATTTTTCAGAATGTCTATAAGATAATTATTATTGCTACTCCAATGAAAACCATGATCAAATTTGCATAATGTTTATATAAAAAAAAAATGATTATGTTAACATTATGTGCCCAATTCAGGAAATATCTATCCTAATGATAGCAGTTCAACATATTAAAACAGGCAAAAACTCACTGTATGTATCATGTGATGTTTATTAGTTTAACATATATGTGCATTTAAAAAGGGCAAAGTGTTTCCACTTTGTACATCCAGAGGGTTAGGAATACTGCTTTGATAAGTGAATTTGAAAAACACTACTGTGAATACATAAGAGAGCATAACTATTTATGTTCATGTATTATAAATGTTATATATATAGAGCTTGTAAATAAGCTCTTAAGAAGATTTGCAGAATACCTCCAACCCCAGACCGGTTTCTGCTATTGGCTTCATCAGTGAGATGCTAGAATATTCAAACATTAGATTAAAAATACCAGGACAAGCCCAGAATTTTATCTAATGGATAACTATTAAGTAAAAAATCTGAAATTGTCAGACATCCATATGTCTTCCACTCCAGCTATCTAACTCAAATAACATTTGTAAATATGAGCTTTATTAAATTAAGTCATGTGACATCTGACTTGATTTTTTTATTATTTTATTTTTTGCTATTAAGGCTTTGGCGATTTTATATTGCTAAAGTTATTAATATATGGTGTATCTGAACTTCGTTATTTAAGTTAGATAGTTGGATTGGAAGAAGATTTTCTACTTAATAGTTATCCATTAGATAGAGTGCTGGGCTTGTCCTGGTATTTTTAATCTAATGCTTGAATATCCTAGAACCTCACTGAGGAAGCCAGTAGCAGAAACCAGTCTGGGATTGAGGATATTCTGCAAAGCTTGTTAAGAGCTTATTTGCGAGCTCTATATATTACATTTGTAATACAAGCTTGTTAAATTAGGTCATATGACTTGATTTCTTTGTAATATTCATATATTACATAACTGTTATCATTAATTAATCTTTAATCAAAGTATAGCACATATTGTGTGTGTGTAGATCTGTTTGTATGCACGTATTATTGAGAGTTAATAGAGATTGTTTAGTTTAAATAAACTGTACAAGTTTTCCTCAATGCTTATGATGTGTCTTTAAAGGTAGATAGTTTTTATTTATAACCAACTCCATATAGGCATGGGTTATTTTCATTATGACACCCTTCATGGATTGCCATTGAGTAATTACAGAGTCATGCATAAAAAAGTATCAAAATTCACAATGGAAATATTGAATAACATACAGTAGTAATAAATGTGTGTAGTTGTTTCAGAAATAATTATTTGGTACAATGGTCACCAGAAATTGTAATGCTGAAGATAGAGTAGTTGTTAACTAACGACCTTAGAAATAGACCATATGTGAACTAAAATATTGCAAGTCAGTATTTAGTTGACAATTAAAAAAAGAATCTCTGAGAACATAAAATGTGCACCGAGTATTGAGTTATACTGGATTGCTTAACTCAATCTACTTCTAACTACTAATAGCAAGATACTCATTTTGAATGACTAATTACATCGGCTATATATATGTAATGACTATGCACAAGTATGTCTAAATATACTACTTTATGTTGATAAAAAATCAAGTCAGATGACCTAATTTTAATAAAGCTCCTATTTACAAATGTTATATATAGAGTAAGTTAAAAACAAACTCTTATGAAGCTTCAAAAATACCCTCAACCTCAGACCGCGGTTTCTGCCTCTATATATATAACATTTGTAAATAGGAGCTTTATTAAAATTAGGTCATCTGACTTGATTTTTTATCAATTTAATTTTAGTTTTTTGCTATTAATGCTTTGGCGATTTTATATTGCTAGAGCTATTAATATATGGTGTATCTGAACTTAGTTCAGTCCCATACTGCTATTTGAGTTAGATAGCTGGATTTTTGGACATTTAAATGTCTGAAAGTTTCAGCTTTTCTACTCAATAGTTAGGCATTGATAAAATGCTGGACTAGTTCTAGTATTTTTATTCCCTAGCACCTCACTGATGACGCTAGAGGCAGAAACCGCGGTCTGAGGTTGAGGGTATTTTTGAAGCTTCATAAGAGTTTGTTTTTAACTTACTCTATATATAACATTTGTAAATAGGAGCTTTATTAAAATTAGGTCATCTGACTTGATTTTTTATCAATTTAATTTTAGTTTTTTGCTATTAATGCTTTGGCGATTTTATATTGCTAGAGCTATTAATATATGGTGTATCTGAACTTAGTTCAGTCCCATACTGCTATTTGAGTTAGATAGCTGGATTTTTGGACATTTAAATGTCTGAAAGTTTCAGATTTTCTTCTCAATAGTTAGGCATTGATAAAATGCTGGACTAGTTCTAGTATTTTTATTCCCTAGCACCTCACTGATGACGCTAGAGGCAGAAACCGCGGTCTGAGGTTGAGGGTATTTTTGAAGCTTCATAAGAGTTTGTTTTTAACTTACTCTATATATAACTACTTTATGTTATATTTATATCTATATTATTACCAGAATAAGGTTGCAATTATTTGATAGTGACACCTATCTTAAAAACTAAATGTTAAAATATGTACAACAGTTTAAATACAGAGATTTACTTACATTATGGTTGGCAAATTGTGAACATTCAGTTGACAGTGATATAACTAGTTCTTAGGAATGAATGCTTAGACCCCTCTCTTTTGAATCCTGATAGTTTTAGCCCAGAGATAGCTCAGCTCATGTGCAAGTAAGCTGATGTTAGTAATAGTCATTTCCTGCTCCAAGTTTGAACCTGCCTCACTGCATGTCTACCAGATAGTGGACAAGCTTACCACCATCAATTGGCTGATGATGTCTAACTCTCTCAAAAGGACCTCTAATATATATAGCAAGATCCCCTTACTGAAAACAATCAGATTCCATGTCCTAGCTCTCCAATTGGCCTGCTTATGCCATTGGCTATTCATTCCCTTTCATTACTATTTGATTGGGCAGCTATAATCCAATCCTGATAACATTTTAGTTTGGACAAGTCCATTATTTACGGGTAAGCTTTAGATAAGTTTTACAACAATTTATTCAACTAAAACCTACTGATTATTTAATAGTACTGCTAACATAAAATAGTAGCACTCAAGTAGCCTACAAAACAAATTTTGAATGGTCCGTTTTAGCAAGAAGGCATGTATAACAGCCCTCAAAAGGGTAATGTTGAAGAAGAAAGCACTACTCAGCAAGCTTGCTAAGATAGTTTAAGATTTACCGCCCCTGATTTATTTCTACCTAAGAATAGTCATGCAGCTATTTCGGATGGTTATCTAAGACGATTATAAGTCGATTACCTGTGGGGAAGGGGATCGTAAACGGGAAAAAATATCGATGTATCAGCTTCCATGAATTTGAACCCTAATCTTGACTAATTAATTTGCTAACATGATATCACCCTTATAAAATTATACTAACATAAACGGTTTACATTTTATGATATAAAAGAATGTCACGTATGTGGAAAGTGGATTATTGGGTCGAGATTGTGAAATTTTGATCAATAATGCAGTTTAATTTGTTGAGATTTAATTATTTATAATAAAAAAACTATACAAGATTAATTCCTAAACTATCTTAAAATATTGTTATCTGTTATTTTAATCAAGGAAGAATCATTGTGGATGGATTATACAAGTATTGATTATAAATTTTTTTTTATCGTCTTATAAGCTGATTAGGATTTAAGAATACAAAAGGAGGCCACGTGTGTAGAAAGTATATTGATGTTATGTAAAGCAAAATTTTCTAAAATTAATTAATGTGGCGATATTATATAGTTTAATTTGGTGAAATTGATCTTCTAAATATTAATCATCTTTTTATAGACAGAAAAAAAACTATATGCGTGTAAACCCACAATTAAGTTTCTCCAGAAATGTAATAGAGGGCAGTAGCATATAAAGATTTATAAAATTCATCTCAAAAAAAAAAAAAACTACCTACAATTATTATTATAAAGTACACCGCGTAGAAAGTGTCAATTATATAAATTTAAAAAATTACTAATTAATGTAATAAGTATTTTATTTGAATTTAAAATTAATTTATATAGTTATGATTAAAGGAGGTAATTCTTAAAATATATATATTTAAAAAAAGCACATGATGTGACTACTTCTCGGGAGAGTTCGTAAGAAGTTTGAGACAGAATCAATCCTGCTACTTTCCAATCAATTCCCAAACACAAGTTGGACGCTGATCCTGCTACCTCCAATCATCTCCTGATCCCCAAGTCGGATGTCCTACCTAGATGCGCCAAACCACGCAAGGCAGTTTTTAAACAATTCATTACAATGCAATGACCTTTCCAACATTCCTCCATATAGAATTAATGACATAAAGACGTTACTATCCTCCCCCCATTTTTTTTTTTTTATAAAAAAAAAAAAAAACACCATTATTTGAATGAAGGATTGTGATATATTATTGAAAACTAATTTGGAACACTATTAGAAGTAACTAACAATAAAGAATGCCAATAAACATCACATGACCGTATAGTGAGTTTTGCCTGTTTTAATAAAGAATGGCAGAAACTTCGAATTCTATTTTCTGTAGAAAAGTGAAACAGGTGATTCAACGCGCACTATCATTTGAATTATGAAAGAAAAGTTTCTAGAATTATAAACTATGCATTAATAATAATAAAAAAATCAACTACTCTAAAAGTCATATGTTCAACCCACATGTCCTCCTATGGTTAAAACTGAGATTTATTTATTTTTTTCTACTTTCTTCAGATGTAAAATCGATCCAGAAACCTCTAACTCTTCAATCCACTGTTAAACTGCAAAGAAGGCATTAATGATTTGAGGCAATTTCAAAAATCTTCTTGGTCTTATGGTGCTTACATGAAATGAGAGACACAAAGATGCGCTATTCGTTTCCACTAGCTCAAAAATTTATGCACTAAAAATAATATGCATCTAAAAAGCAACTCCTAAAACCCTAATGGCAAAAAATATTGAGATATTGAATTTAAAAATCAAATTTAAACTAGTAGAAAGAGGAATTCAATCTTGGTTACAAGTTCGTTAATGGAAGAACTGCTTATGTTCAATCATAACTCAAGGATAATCACCATTCAGCTAATAACAGACTTGGATCCGTCACACTCATGGTTTAACATTAATAACTGAAACACAGGCTTATTATATACCTGTGTCTATATATGTAATATAGGGTATATGAGCACAGACTTTCACGTGACCCACCACTCTCCACTCTATCTAATAACACTGATACACTCAAGCACATATATGCTGAAAAGATAAATAATCACCAATATACGTAGTTCATGCTAAACCAGCAATCATCAGTTGGTCCAGATTATCATCTCCCACACATATATACTATAAGTGCTCAGATATACATTAAGATAGACAATAATCATACTTTAATGGACAGGCTCCAATATACTACACACTCCAACTCTTCAACCGTCCATCCAATTGAAAATCTGATGATGAAACGCTCGAAGGCCACCCTGAGGCTGAGACCTCGTCACACCCATGTTGACCTAAAGTCAATCTGAACCCCGCATGTACAGGACATAATCCATTAAATACATATGCAAGGATGGGCAGACATCTCTATAATGTAATAACTGAAACACAGGCTTATTATGTATATACCTGTGTCTATATATGTAATATAGGGTATATGAGCACAGACTTTCATATGACCCACCACTCTCCCCTCTATCTAATAACACTGATACACTCAAGCACATATATGCTGAAAAGATAAATAATCACCAATATACGTATTTCATGCTAAACCAGCAATCATCAGTTGGTCCAGATTATCATCTCCCACACATATATACTATAAGTACATATACGTATATTGGTGATTATTTATCTTTTCAGCATATATGTGCTTGAGTGTATCAGTGTTATTAGATAGAGTGGAGAGTGGTGGGTCATGTGATTTAACATTAAATAAAAATCAAAATGATATTAAGAAACAATTTATATAAATGTCTATCTCTATATGACTGGACCTTAGATTGTATTTATATCAAGTAAAAATATGATACTGTTTTGATTCTCTAAGAATAGAATACAAATTTAAATATCTGGCAAATATTTATATATAAAGTTCAAATAAACTTTTAAAATATGAAATGAATTTGGAAAAAAAAAATTGGGATTATATATGTAACAAATTAGAATCAAAAAACATTTAATTCCTGAATAACTCAATAATCAAAATATAATTAGCATGGCCATTATTCAGAAGCTGACGAAAGATTCAGTTAACGAATATAAGCATATGAAGGTGGTAATAAATCATATCGGATTAACGATGAATAATTAAATGGAAATAGAGGTAGCAAAAATGCAACTCCATATGATATATCATAGTTATATTTTAGCTATAAACTCAGTAAATGTCAGAGAAAATGATGTATGAGGAAATAAAACTCTGCATATACAGAATTCTGCATTATGATTTCCCATGTTTGCAATCAAATAAATATAGAACTTCCTAAAAAAAATGTGCAACCAAAACCAGAAACTTGCAAAATAAAACCGTTTTTAAAATAAAAAAATTCAACCTACAAAGACATTTTAAACTATGATAACCGTTATTTTTCACCTTAATAACAATTGACAAAAACTAAAAACATTTGACGAGTATAATTTATTGTAAAGCATTACCATGTAATACAATTAACAATAGCAATAACTACTATACTACATTTTAGCCCAAAAAATAACAATCACTTGTATTTTTACTCATTACATAATTATTATATTTTAAAGTCCTTCACAAAAGTAAGCTGTGATAGTGCTATCATATTTGACATTTTAAGTGACACAATGGTGTGGCGATCACTCCTCTTCTACGTTATTTTAAAGCATTGTATATATTTAATTACATTGTGCGACAGGCTGCAGTGATTCTTTTCATGAAGCTTTCATTTTTACAGTATTAATTTTAAAAAAATTACAAAAGATGTCAGCAGTATACAGATCTTTACGGATTTTTGGGTGCGGTTAAACACACATTCTATTGTTCTGACAAAGCAATGAAGGAGGTGGTGATTTGTGATTAGTTGATGCTTTAGATTGTTTTACCCTGTGGTTAAATGCCACAAAAATGTGATTTTCAGTAATTGTTAATGACTATAACACAATATTTAAACCAAAAACAACTTCACTAGAGGAGGGATTGCCTTTGATAACATTTTCTTTTTAAAAAGACTGCTCTTAAAGAGTATAGAAAGAACATTACGAGAATGGAAATGGCCATGAAATATTCAATATAGACTAAAAAGAAAATCATTTTGACAATTAATAATATATTAACTTTTAGATTTGTTTGTGTTGCTTTGATAACTAATTCTAAATATATCATTCTTTAATATCATAAAATTCTAATATTTAATATTTTGTTCTTCTAAATTTTTGAATAGGTATTGTGAAGCCAATAACAATGTGTTCCGTTGTTATCAGTAAGATTTTCAGTTAGATATATATTTTCACAATTTTAACATATTAATTTTAAATATATTTTTATTTTAATTATTAGAAGACTTAAATATTTATAATGTAACATATAAACTAATTATATAACATACGTAAAAAAGATTTAATTGCGCAAAAAAAAATCAAACATGGAGTCATATTAAAAATAACAGTCGCTAAAATCTATTCAAAAATTTGCCAGGCAGGGTTGAAAAATCTGACCTCCCCCCTCTTAAAAAATAAAGCTATAAAATAGAAATAGAGATCTTTATTTCAGAAGATAAAAAATGCCAGTCTTCTTGCAGATTTTAGGATCAGATTCTGTTTTCTTTTACTAAACAATTCCAATTTTGTTAATGGCCCACCCATCATACTACTTAAATGTGATTTTAAAGGTAAGATTCTATACCTTTATATGTTGCATTAATATATTTTATTACTAAAATATTATTTTATCTTGTTAAATATATGATGATACACATTGGCGAGCGAGCTCTGGTTACGTTATATAAACCAGAAAAAAGATAGATATTATTTATTAATTTATATTAATAGAAAGCACTTGGTAGCTACAAGATCTTTCCTCAACTATTATTACAATACACATTTAGCATTCTTCTCACCTTATACAATATATTTTCCATTATAATATCTTTGCTTCAAACTCAGACTTTCACATGACTCTCAACACTCCATGCCATCTCATATTGCTGACCCATCTGATTACACATATGCAGGTGGGTCAGCAATATGAGATGGCATGGAGTGTTGAGGGTCATGTGAAAGTCTGAGTTTGAATCCTTATATATTACAGCATATATGTGCAGGTGTGTGTAAGCCGTTATAGTGTATTAAATTACATATTGAAACAGAGTGCTTTAAAGGTCTGCCCATTCCTTGCATATGTAGGTAAATGGATTATTCTCCGGTACATGAGGGGTCAGAATGAGTAACATCAACATGGGTAGAATGACAACCTTGGCACTAATGTGGGCTTTGAACATTCAATCATCAGACTTTCAATGAAATAGATGGCTCAAGGGTTGTGGGATGGAGTAGTTTGAAGCTATCCATTTAAGTATGAAGACTGGCTATCTTAATATAAAGCTGAACACTGATTGTATATATGTGTGGAGATAGTAATCTGGACCAACTGATGCTGGTTTAGCATGAAATACGTATATTGGTGATTATTTATCTTTTCAACATGTATATGATCAGGTGGGTCAGCAATATAAGATGGCATGGAGTGTTGAGGGTCATGTGAAAGTCTGAGTTTGAATCCCTTATATATTACAGTATATTAAATTTAATATCTTTACTAAATATTTTGTAATGGTATTATGTTTATACTTCTACTTCCCGGCAAGTAACGGGTTAAGATATGTGCTAATATGCAGCTGAAGAGACATTGATTCTTTATAATTAAAATATCACAATAATGCTAAGCGCTTTCAAGAGTTACACAACTCTCATAATTATAGCTGTTTAGATATAACTGAACCCAGATATGATTATGAGATTAATATAACTCTCGAAAGCGCTTCACATTACACCGATATTTTAATTATAACAAATAAATTTCTCTTCAGCCGTGTATTAGCGCACATCTTAATCCATAAATACTTTGTATAAATTGTAGCATCAAAACATCTTCTAGAAGATTATATTATATAAATGAATGATATACTATCTAATGTCTTATTTCGTAATAAGCTTTCTATAATGGGTAATTCTGTAACCCATGTATTATTAGTTTCCACTCTTTAACCTATTGCCTTCCACTTATGCGTATTTATTTTTTATGCATTTGGTTGAAAATGAAATTCTCATAATAACTTTATAGTTTATGTTACAGAAAAAATATTATGCGTTCCATCGAGTCAGCATATCATAAAAACTAATAAAGCTGAGAAAATATAATCATTAACATAAAATAAAAAAGAATTTAAACAATTTTTAGAATTATTAATTTTAAATGTATTCAGAAATTATAAATTTTGATATCGATTTTAAAATAGGCCCTTTTTTTTGTTATTAATTTTAAATTACTCTACACAAAATTATGACTAAAAGGATTGATATTACTTGCCACTCATATTTCTAACAACTCCTTTTGTAAAAATTAGAATGTCTTGTTTTAAACCAAAATATGAAGTGAAGTCAAGCTTGGGGGGGGGGGGGCTATCAAAATAAATATTAAAATATGCTATAATTTGTTTTCAAATATTTATTTAATAATAGTGCTGATATATTATAAGAGTAAATATATGTTACTAGCTGCGTTTGGAAAAATTATATATACGTGCACAAATTCTTACACGGGAGAACACAAAAATAACTGGAATTTTGTTATATTTTATTTTTATTTTTAGATGCTACAAATTGAATCAAAATAGAGGCCATTTAAAGCAATGCATCTTTCTAAACATGTTTTTTTACTCTTCAAAATAAATAATCTGGAAACTCTTGCAACGTGATGATATTTAATGCCTGCATCATTTTTTCTACAACACTTATAAATTTACAAAAAAAAAAAATTGAGACATTTTTTGATTCGAGAGAATAAAAAGAAATTGCCCAGATCAAGATCGAATGAATATGGCCAATACATAAGCTGTATCATTCTGAATTTAATTAAACATAGTTTCTCATTTATGACCTTGTGCAATGACATGTTGTCATGGTCAAGCTTGCACTCTTCACTTTACACACAAAACGGGAAATTTACATTTTACCTCATCACAAACATTTCACAACTTGTAGGTTTTAAATATCTAGTCATTATGAGCAAAATTCTGAGTAAAGATTACCATTTTCATCCAAAAACAATAAAAAATTACCATCACCTTGACAGTCGACTTCACTCGCCATTCTTTTTGGGACATGGTAACTTTAATACTTCCATTAAACTACTCATAAATTTGTGTTTTGCTTGATAATCTGACTCGAGCATTATAACTGTTTTCCCTGCCATTTTCCCTAAAGGAAAACAGAATTTCACATTTTACCAACTTTTCAGCCATTACAAAAATCAACAAATACACTCAATACACTTTACAAAAAAAATGTCTTAAGTGTCGCCTTGATGCAGGGATAAACAAGTAAAATTCATTGTTATAAATTTGCCAAAATGTTTCTAACTTTATGACAATTACTTCTACAAACTGTTGATAAACTTAATTTTATTTTTATAATAAAAGTAGTTTTACTATCTGAAAAATAAATTTGAAATAAATTATTGAAAGAATTCATTTCAATATAACTTAACGTTTAAAAATTCAAGTATTAAAATTATACTTATAGTGAAAGTAACTACCAGTTCTTTTAAAATGTCTGTGCTTCAATTCTCAATGTCTTCTTTTTTTTTCTTTTTATTCAAAAAAATCTTTCACAAAACAATTCATAAAAAAAAAAATTTATGACTATGTTGAAGACAACTTTAAAAAAAATAAAAATAAATATCTACAAGATGATATATCGACATACGTGTAACGTATAGTACTTCTCCACTATATTTACAGTAAGACAAATATGCATCACATTACACTTTCAAAGCTCAGATGAAAAGCTAAATAAAGTCAGTTCATTAATATAACTTATGAAATATAAACAGCGTATAAAGAATAGGTACCTTTTCTCTCATTAATCTGATGATCTAATTAAAGTATAAATCTATTATTTATGGGGATTGGGTTCCTATTTTGAATAAGATTCACTAAGCGATCCTTTTCCTGTCCCTATTTTAGATAGCCTTATAGTTAAAAAAAATTTCTGATCTTCATTAACTATCATTTGTAACTTTACTTTGAAATCAATTACGCAAGTTATAAACAATTTAATAAGTAATTTCTTTTAATTCTTCTAATCTAAAAAAAAAAAATATTATATAGCAAATTTCTGAATCAGACGTGCAATTACTGAAACAAGCATTAGAAACTAAATATAGTAAAAATTTGGCTTTAAAAAAATATTCATAATAGCAAGTTCAAAAAGATGTAGTAGGAAGCCATGAGAATTATAATAAAAAAGGAAAATAAAGTCTTAATCTTTTCATTATGATTCTTGATGCTAAGTGGGGAAGGTGCAACCGGAACTATTTTGTTTATCTTGTAATTATTATGAACTTTATTTTAGTACTAATCATTTGTTCCATTTCATAGTCAACCTATTGATTATTTATTTATTTAAAAAAAAAATTATTTACACTTTAGTTTATGATTCTGTACATAGTTGACAGGTCTAATCAGGGAAGCAGCAAAATTTTAATTTACTCAGATTTGGCATAAAGCAATGGAAACTTTTCATATTACGCTGTTGTAAAGAATGGTAATATTTAATTTAAAAACTTATTTTTATAATTCAAATATATTTTCATTTATTTTAATGATATTTTTATTAACAAAAATAAAATATATTTAATTTTTATGCATGTTAATGTCTTTTTAAAGATTAAAACAATCCATATTGTGAGAAGGAAAAAATGAATAAATTGGAATCTCAGATATAAGTTTTCATTTTTTTTTTTGATTTTTCAATACATTTTCCTAACACTTACGCCACCTGGTGCAAGCTTTAATAATCAATAGATGCCACATGGCATTACTTAATAAATCCCTAATCAGTCTTGACCTATCCAATAACACCAGACCCGTTTCAAGCTTATGGCTTTCATCAGTGAGGAGCTTTGGATTTTGAAGTAGTGCCCTTGGATCTTTTGGCTCTAAGATACTTTTCCTCCGTTCACCATATTTTTACTTCTCTGTTTTACTACCAAGCTACTAGCCCAAATTGAAAAATTTATATTAATGTTTCAATTGAAGACTATATGCTTGTATAGTTATATAGATCTGAAAACAGTACAGTATCTACATATGGTATCATTAGTTTTTTAATAACTACAGATGCCATTATTACCAGGCCAGGATTCATATACAACTAAATAAAGATCACATGACACCAGTAACATCACATAACCTCTTACATTAGCTGGATAAAATATGGTGAGATAAAAAAATAATAATTTGCTGTTGAGCAACATTGTATCACGTGATCTTTATTTGGTTTTAAAATATTAATTATTATAGAAAACAAATTAAAACTAGAGTTTCATCACATTATCATTAAGCTTCTGTGTCAAAGCTATTCGCCATATTAAGCTAACAATAACTGATCAATTTAATTCTTTCCATTTACATTTATCTTATTACTAAAAGAAGCACTATTTCAATTTAAGCCAATCATTTTACAATTAAGGTTTCTCTCCACGGAAATCGTAAAAATTGGAGAAAATCAATAGGACACTTACTTGAATCATAAAGTGAATACAAGTTCAGGAATTTTACTAAAATCTTATCGACTCTCTATTCTTTGCCATTTTTCGTATCAACTATTCTTAAGCAAAACTATTATTCCAGTTATGGTTGATTATTAAATTTAGTATATCACTCTTATCTTTTTAACTTTACCCTTCAATTAAAGCAATTTAAGATTTGATATGGCTTCAAAAACTCTCAATAAGAATGATTTTTTAATATATTAAACCTAAAGTACCATTAGATAACTCGTTAATTATATATAAATTATGTCACCATAGCTTTCATTCTTGAATGTCATCCAATAAATATTTCAATTTCCATTATTAGGGTGGTACTATGAATAGATAAACACAAATACCCACTTCCTCCCCTTGTTTATGATTTGAAATACAGTAGTACAGAAAATGGACTCCACTCCTTAAGAAGTTTAAATAAAGATCATAAATATTGGCAGGAGTAATTGTTTGAAAGTAAAAAATCATTTTTACAACCTTTTAAAACTATTACATAGTATTATATATAAAATAAGCTTAAAGTGTCAGTAATTAATTGAGAAATTATATATTGACTACGTCACCACAGGCCTCATGCTTTACCTTAAAGCAATAGTATTATAGCAATATGTTTTTAAGGTGACCTATAAATATTTGTTAATGAACATTGGAGCTGAAAGTCCACGGATTCTGTCCCTGTGTGGTCTCTTTTATAAACTCCTGAGCAATAAACTATTCATTTACTTATTTATATTTATATGATTTATTTAAACTCAGAGAAAAGGGTAGAAAGTGGATATCCATTTCTTAACTAATTGTAGTGTCCTTGATAATAGAATGTTCAAATATTTATTGTTTTAAATTGTGGTAACCAATTTACATATATTAATTTTCCTAACTCTATACCTAAACAATGGTTATTAACCATTTAATACTGCCAATATATAATATTTATGAAATAATAATCCTTAAATGCGCATACTTTTAGCATCCTTTAGAAGTCAGTTTTTTGCAAAAGTTGCAAACAATGCTTTCTCACATTAGAATCGTCCATCAATCATATAAAAAATGAATCCTAAACTAACAAAGACTATTAAATAAGTGGTATTGAGAATATATAGTAATATTTATGAAGTAATAACCTGATTAGTAAATTACATTGATAGATGGCGCTATTTAAAAGTTTATTACAAAAGATTCTACAAAGTCTTATAAAAAAAATTTATAGTAGATGCATTTAAAGCAGTGGTCTTCAACCTTTTCACATCTGCGGACCGGTAAAAATAAGGATAAGGTTTCGCGGACTGGCAAAAATAAGGATAAGGTTTCGCGGACCGGCAAAAATAAGGATAAAGTTTCGCGGACCGGCAAAAATAAGGATAAGGTTTCATGGACCAGCAGAAGTCTATAGATAAATTTTCTTAAAGATGGAAACAGCTTATCCTTAGATGAAGTTATATATATATGGAGTTTGTATAATAAACTTTTTTTTTTTTAATTTTGAATTTTTTTAAAAAAGGAATAATTTAATTCTACCCCCCCCCACCCCCATAAATATGTGATAACTAGAAAAACAAATTAATTTGTGTATGACTGATTAGATTTTGTTCTGTTTCTTTTTTTTAAATCAGGTAAAAGTGCGATGAAAAAAATAAATAAAAATTGTTTATATTAATTAAAAGTTTAAAATCTTATTATTTTGTTATTAAAACTTTCTTGCCAGTCTATTGGGACTAGCAAAGAACTTCTACGGCCCGGCACTGGGCCGCGGACCGGTGGTTGAAGACTACTGATTTAAAGAATATTATTTTATATAAATATAATACACATTATGTGTTCAAAGTATGCTTAATTTTATAAAAATCATTCAATTCTGGAATTGAAATAATACATTTATATGTACAACCCTAAAACAATTCTGTTCTATACATATATGTGTGAAAATGTAATATTTCTTTTACAATACATTTATTGCAAAAAGAATAGGAAACTCTACATAGAATAGTGCCACCCAGTGCAAACCACAGTAATCAGTGGATACTAGAAGGTTTGTGCTTAAATTCCCTATCTAGTGCTTACTCCAGCAGCCTAAGATCTAGGTACAGTGCTCTTAGATCCAAGATTCCTCACTGATAAAATCCACAAGCTAGGCACTAGATAGGGGTTTTATTCTCATATCTTCTAGCATCCATTGATTACTATGGTCTGCACTGGGTGGCTCTACTGTATGAAGAGCGCTACTGTTTTAAGAACTTGTGTAAGCATAGGAAATAGTGATCATGTGATGTTTTAGTGGTTTTATACAATTATTACACAAATTTTGCTATTCTTTGAATGGCATTTATTCTGAACTCTAAAATATCATCTAGCACATCAATACAAAATGAAGTTTATGGAAGAGTACTTGTTTTTTCATTACACAAAAAGAAAAACTAAATCTATTAGTAATTTTGGTGACTATTTGAAAATAGTCTATATTCATTCATGTGTAGCTTTAAATTCCTAAGAAAACAATGTAACGAAGGGTAAAAATATGTTACCTTACTACTAAGACATCCCACTGTATTCTAATTTTTAAATAATAGTTTTTAGATGAAATGTAAAACCAAAAATCATATGAACTAAAATAAGATTTCACTATCGTTAATTAAAATTGTTAAAACCAAGCTTTTGCAAATATACTTCTTATTTTTAGCTATGTAGAAATTTAAAACAAAAAAAAAAATTATCATGCTTTTAAAATTTTTCAGAATTTACTCATATTAAATGCTTTGGTTATCATTGTTAGTTTTGATTTCTGTTTTTTTATTTAATCGTGAATACTAAGCATCATACAAATCCTGCAGCTAATATTTAATTAGATATGTGATATGTATCTTCGCTTTTCCCCACTCCAATCAAATTATGTGCATACTAATCAGTGGACAACTTAACCGCAATACCATCTGTTGCCATCGATTAGTCAGCAAATACATAATTTGACTCTAAAAATAGGATCCCTCTGAGTGGGTTTTTTTATAAATATTTATTTGTCAGGATAAAAAATATTTTTAATGCATTTACCGCTCAATGACTATAAACAGTATGTCATACCACATGACATTTTCGTACGAACAGGTATCTGTCTCAATAACTAAATTTTGCTATCATAGTATAAGCACGGATGTTTCTTGTTTGAATTTACTAGTGTCTCACACAGTTGTAATCTAAATGCAAGCAATTTTATTTCTCTATTTTTTGTAATCTATGGTTACATTTTTTTTATACAAATATTATATTTTTTGTAAATAATGCTTATAATAAAAAATAAAAATAAAATTTGGAATCTTAATTATATCATAAAATAAAATTTTTCTCGTGGGTGGTGTTACATATTGCTATAGAAATTATGTTATACAAAATACGTAGCCATTGCGGGTTAAATCACCATCACCAGACAATCTGACACTACGATATATATTGCTATAAGATTGGATATTTTTTTTTTTTTAAAACTGCATAATAAATTTTGAATAATTGTCATCATTCAAAAAACTGGAAGTTAAATTAATGACCTTTGACATTACTTTAATAATAATAAGGGCATATATAATGGTCAAAAGTGAATAATGTTCATGATTGGAATTCCAAAAATATGCTCCGTTTCTATGTAAAACGATACAATGCAAATAAGACTGTTATTTTGAAAATAAAATATTCAATCAAATAAAAACATCAATAATAAGTGTTTTTTAATTATACTTTCTTTTGAAAATATATGTACAAAAACATATATTTTGTATAAAGACTTAAATGGAAAAATAACAATAAAATAGAAAGTAGTTAAATTATAATTTGAAAAATAAAATAAAAGATAATTCTATTAAGCTTAACGTACAAGTAAAAATATTAAGCTACAATTTAATAAAAATGATTCTATAAAAATAACCTATAAAGCGATTCAATTTTCTATAAATTTTAACTGAGCAATTATTAAATTTTAAATAAAAAAATATTAAAGTAATAAATAAAAATATTATACCGCTGCTTCTCCTGGAACTGCCTGATTCACAACTTCCTTCAACAACTGAAGCGATCGCAACACAACATTTTCAAAAAGAATTGGCTAAAAAATAGAATACTAGTATTGCAGACAATGCTTATATAATGATAAAATACATTATGAATGACAACTTCATACTACATTAAACAACTTGCGATAAATTGAAGAGAAAAAATAACTATTATATAGAGTTTGATATTAGATTCAAATGTTGAACATGGATTTTTGTGATGCAATGTTAGAACATCCATCTGCCTTTAACATGGGCTGAGGTTTGAATTCATACCATATAAAACTTGAAAAATTTTCCAGTTTCAACCAAGCACAATATTTCTCTTTCAGGTTGCCAGTCTGTAACTAACTACCTAATATTGATCAGAATCTAGATATTTTTAGCTAGAGTAAGACTCATAAATATTCACAATCTACCAATTGGTAAACTAGTGAATATTGTATTTTCCTTTGTTATTTTTCTATAGTGGAGAGGAAATGGGAAGAAAGTCTTTTCATCTTCAATACGTTATTTAAATAAAATCATTTAAATTGAATAAACAGTATAAATAAAATAAAAAAACCTCTAGCACAAAAATATAACCAAAATGAAATATTAATCACAAAAATATAATCAAAATGGAGTATTAATTACAGACATACAGAGAAAACCAGTCAATAAATAATATAACCTAAATGCATTTTCGGTACTGAGAATCCTTATCAAAGGCAATAATAATATGCATTATTTAACCATATTAAGTATTTTTATGATAAATTAAGATTTAATAATAATCATATTATGTATAACAAACTTTGCATTGCTCTTCTGTATATATCTTCAAGTATCAGTGATAAAAAATCTTTCATCTACTATATTAAACCATTTGATTAACAACAATAATGATAAAATTGATCCTAAGGAATGTCCTCATATTGTTTATTCAATTAAGTGTCAGAAATAAAATGCCCTTATGTTTACTGCGATGAACCCAGTGCAAACATTAATGTAAGACTTAAGCAGCACTTATATTGCTGCAATAAAGCTAAGTTGGATCCTTCAATGTCATCAGTATTCTTGGAACCATTAACATCTATTTAGTCATCTTTTCAATCCTAGTAAGATAAAAATAGTTCGCAGTCAACACATCGATAGGAAAATTCGATTTTCAAGTGCTTGCACATTATGTTAAGAAAATTTATAATAAATACATTTTGAATCAAGCTTAGCGGTTTCGAAGCCCACTTATGACCTCATTTTCATAGCACTGAGAGTTAAGTGGTAGAGTGCGTACATATATTGGCAAAACATTTATTCAAATGTATTTAAATTATACAGCCAATTTTCCGATAGGAGGAGACAAGATTCTTTCTTATTAATGAAATGGGGATTGTTGGCTATATGCCATGCTTCTTTAATCTTGCACTTGAGATCATTTCGCTCGATGCATGTGATGTTGGCAACTATGGGCTCAAATATGTGGCCCAGAGGTATGATTTACTAATAACGATAACTTTGTGATGAATTGAAAGACTACTAGCTTTTCAATTAATGATGGTTTAGAATAAACACAATTAATGTCCATTTCATAATTCCCATTTGGAGATTTAATGTATGTAATGTTTTTTTTTTTTTTTTAAAAAAAAAAAATACCTGTTACCTTTGACAAGGGTGCTTAGCACCAAAAATGTATTTAGATTAGATTATATATAAATATTTATATAATGCGATGTTTTTATATAAATTAAAAATAATAATGTAGTTTAAACCATGGCACATGCGCTTTACAAAAAACAATTTAAACAAAAAAACCCCACTCCTAACAAAAATTATATAAAATATTAATTATTTTTTTTTTTTTTTTTTTTTTTTAATATTTTTTTCTTTATTTTAAATTAAAAAAAAAAAAAAATAAATATTTATTAAAAAAAAAATTTTTTTTTAATTTATAAATTAAATAAATAATAACATCAGGCATAATCATGTTCATTTTAAATTTCAGAAATGATACTTTCATTACCCAGCAAGCAAAAAGTCTATTTTCCCTAAATTACTTACGTTTTTCAAATACTTGTAACTGTTTACTTTCCTATAAGGCTGCATTAAAAATGCATTCAACAAGTTTTATTCTTTTTATTAAACACTTTTATTTAAATTCTGTTTGTTTATTTGGATCAAGCATTGTTACTGATTCTTAACGTACTTCTATTAAACGAATTTCCTTCAAATTTTGTTCACACGTAGATGTTGACAGCAATGAAATATTTCAGAGTTTTTCAAGTTGTCCAGCTAAATAATATCGGCAAACAAATTTCAAAAATGCTTTGACAAAGGTTTTATTACATTATCTGTGATGTGCACTAGATGGCGCAATATTCTTTGAAAATATGCTTTCATTAACCTTCACAACTAATTCATTAAAAAGAATTTTCAGTTAGTTAAAATAGAAAGAAAAAAAATGAAGGAGAAAATCTTAATTCCTCTTGATTGTTTAAATAAAACTCACTTTTAAAATGCTACCTTCATAAAAACAAGTCTTGTAAATGATTTTTAATGGATGCCAATTTCATTTCTAATACTAGAAATACAGCGACATTGTTTACTATTATATATATATATGAACTAAAAAGAGCTTCAATAATATGATACACAAGCGTTCATCCTCTCATGAAATCTTTAAATTCACATGCACTATACGGTTTTTGTTATAATATCTCAACGATGTCTTGTTGAGTATTGAGGAAACTCTCAAACTAAGACACAAGATAGAGACATTTGAAAAGATAATTACTCTTTTCTTTAAACCTACTTTCTAATTACATAGGCCAATCTACAGCATCTCAGTTTAAGAGTGTGAAGATGTTTCCCTGTTCACTTTACTTCTATTATTTTGTTTTCTGCGTATTAATTCTAGTGAAATCTTTAAATTTACTACACGCTGATACTCGGAAATATTAGAAATTACGTAACATTTGATTTTATTTACTAGTGCAGAGATATGTAATTTAAACAGTAAGGATTTTTCATCCTAACAAAGGTGCTGTACTGTTTTTTTATAATATCTTAACGAGGTCTTGTAGAGTATTGAGGAAATTCTCAAACTAAGATACAAGATAAAGACTTTTTGAAAAGATAAGAGTAGCCGATTTATCTTTAAACCTACTTACTAATTGGATAGGCAAATCTAAAATATCTCAGTTTAAAAGAGTGAAGACGTTTCTCTGTTCACTTTACTTCCATTATTTTCTTTTCTGTGTTTTAACTCTCACGAAATCTTTAAATTTGCATATTAATACTCAGAAATATTAGAAATTATGTAACATTTGATTTTATTTACTAGTGGAGAGCTTGTATATAATTTGAACACTAAGGATTTTTCATCCTAACGCATGCTGTACTGTTTTTTAATAATATCTCAACAATGTCTTGTTGAGGAAATTCTCGAACTAAGACACAAGACAGAGACTTTTTACAAATATGTAAACGGCATTTGTCAATTTATATAAAAAATGAACCAAAATAGTTCTGCTTGGAAAATTTAAATATCAATCCTTTCAAATCAATTTCAGATGATTTAATATTCTTCCTCTGGTTATTTTACTTTAAGAGGCTTTCCATATTACATCGTAAATTTGTAGTAAGAAATGGCTGCTTTCTTATCATAAAAGGTATTAAACACAGCAGCAAAAAATCAGTTCAATTGTCTATTAGTAGTATTTTGGCCAATGGCTTTTGAACTGTTACATTTATTCTATATATATATAACCCATAGATCGAATTCATTCCCTCATTTAAAATTACGTCAATAAACTAGGCTTAATACCAACAAAGGCTAAAGGATATGTGGCATCATGCTGTCTTTTGATACTTTATTTAAGGTACATAATTTGGAAGTTACAGTTACTTCCTTTTCAAATACATATATAAATACAGCTTCTTTTAATATAAAAAGCTATAGTGCACTTGTAGTGCAGTTGCAGATATTCAAATCCCCTACTCACATGACAAGCATGCACATTTAGAAAATATAATTATATAATATAAAAGATTGGTGTGTGTTTTTAATATTGAATAGCATTTGTCAATTTTATGTTAGGTCTGCAAAATAGGATTGAAATTCTGAATGCAAATATACACTGGAATGCACGAAGGAAAACTTGATAACATGTGCTATTGCATTGTCTAAATGCCAAATAAAAATGAGAAATTTGTAATTAAAATAGGTCATGGAAGATCAAGTGCTTATAATCTCTCAAGATCACACAAAGTTTTAAAACTGATCCACGTTCATCCAGGAATCATACAGACAAAAGCTTTAGTATGCCCATACATCTGGTGACCAGTGATTGATAAAGAAACCAAAATGACAGTTCAATTGTGCACAACACCAGAAAATCAGAAACTAGAGATGCATACCTCACGATCCAAAGCAGTTTCAACCATGTATGGATGCGCTTTTCGTGTTCCAATTGATTCATATTTAAATTGGGTCAAATACATGCTTATTATGAACATAGAAACAGAAGAAACAATTTTAAAACGTCACAGAACCCGTAAGATCTCGGTGATAGATAATGGCTGAGACTTCAAGTGGCAAAGTTTTCAAGACTAACATGCATTTATATTGCACCATATCATCCAGAGACCATGAGATAATCCAACAAAAACCATAAATGTTAAATGCAAGATATCTGGGTTAGAGATTATTTAAGAAGTTATCAGGAATAATTGTTGGGATGCTGATACTGCAAGATGACATTGTGAAAACAGAAACTGTAACAGAATTTTATCACCACATCACCCATATATAAGAACATATAACAATCAACATTTTTTTGCTCTCTAGTGTAAAACGAACTGAGGAACCAAAGAGTCTGAAGTTCACGAAAAAATAAAACCACAAAAGAAAATATGAAATACTTAGAGATACTGGAGGCCTCCAAAAAACCTCATAGATTATGTCTTCTGTATAAGGGAAAGATTATTATTATATATGTATGCACATGTTTTTAAATATGTGGAAATATCTGTTATATTTTCATAGTAGAAAAATTACTATCAGATCTGAATAGACAATAATCAATGAAAATAATAAGCTGTAAATATTCCCAAATATTTAAATAATTACATCTATTAAAAATTATTAATTTATAACATCAAACTGAGTGGTAGAATAGTCTATTATTTCTGTGTGATATGTTGTTAGCTTTCCTTAAACAAATATTATAATACTTTATTCTTTATATAATCCCAAAAGATTACACATAGAAAAGGTACCCCTTTTGAATATGGTAGATTTACAATTTATTATTTTCACTGATTAGTCTGTTAACATCTGATAATGATTTTTTCTAATATAAAAATATTTCCGTATATTTAAATAATTACATCTATTAAAAATTATTAATTTGTACATACACATATATAACCACTATAATATTATATGATCACCATTTCTTATATATATATAATTATATATAAGGAAATATGCCTATGTGTTTGAAAGGAAGGTTTTTAACAAATGTGTTTTATCAGTAGTTATTTATGGATCTGAGACTTGGACACTTAATAGGAGAGCAATACACAGACTTCAGACCACTAAAAGAAATATAGAGAGATGCATGTTAGGAATAACAAGAAGAGATCGAAAACGCAATATATGGGTAAGAAAACAAACAGGTGTTAATGACCTCATTGAAAAAATTAAAAGACTGAAGTGGAGTTGGACTAGATGGACAATTGAAATCTTAAACTGGATTCCAAAAGATTGTAAAAGACCCAGAAAAAGACCACATGTGAGATTGATGTATGAAATAAGAAAGTATGCAGAGGTGATATTGAGAAGAAAAACTAAAGATCGGAGAACATGGATTGAAATTGGAGAGATCTTCATCCTGCAGTGGATTGATAATGGTTGATGATGATGATATAACTAAACAGGAATAACTGAAGCTTCCAATGAGTTATATAACGTAAATAAATTCTTCAAAAGACAGATGATATCATGTCTCTTTGGCATATTTAAAGGTTGTTTAAACTAAAGCTCTGCTTTAATCCCCTGAATATTTAAGTGATGATTCTTATTATTTATTCTATATACAATCAATAGATCAAGTTCACTCCCTTATTTAAATTACATAAATAAATTAAGCATATATAAGAACAAATGCTAAACGAATCATTTGTCTAACTCATTGGAAGTTTTAGTTACTTCCTGTTCAATTACATATAATTTGAATTATTTGTCATTTACGTATAAAATTGTAATAATAAATAAATAATCGTAACTTCTAAATATCTGTAATTGCAAACAGAAGTAACTAACTCCCGCTGAGTTATGTAACATCATAATTCAGTGGGAGGTAGTTATTTCCACTTTGCAATTACAGATATAATTAATTATTATATATACAATTAAAATATACACTTTATTAAATTGTCAGAATAGTAAGTTACTTTGGAAATACATATAGTAAAATATAAATTATATGATTTATATTTGACTTAGAGAAAATATTAATCATAAGAATTAATAATGCAGATTAATTAAATCTGTCAAGAATTAATCAGCTCTGAAATTAATTACATTAAAATAAAGGGGAAAACAACAAGTTAATCAGATTAAACAAGTGGTAACAAATTTAAGTACAATTATGGACTTTGAAGAACAATAGAAAAATGAAGCAACAAAATTATCAACAGCCCTTTGTTAAATTCAATCACTAACTAGGAAAAGATCCAGTGCTGTGAAAGAAGATAGAAGAGCCAAAAAAGAAGTCAAGTGAAGCCCTTCAGCAAAAGAACGCTATGGCTTCAAAGCAGTTCATCTCTGAAATTTAAAGTCACACTAGGGTTTCCTATAGGTGGCTCTGACCTTATTACAATTTTTACACATTTATTAATAATTGTAAGTAGAATTTTATCGCTACATGTTAAATGAGATAATATTCACATCTGCTGTGTATCTATGCCGATTAAATGTTAAGAGCAATAATTATATACACATGTATTAATTTTTTCATTGCTGAATTTCATGATAAATGATTATAGTAATTAACTATTGGTGTGGTATCGAAATTATTAATATTTCATTGCTGAATTTCATGATAAATGATTATAGTAATTAACTATTGGTGTGGTATCGAAATTATTAATATTCATTTATATAATATGTCTCAGTGCTAATCTATTATACACAATAGACCATACCATCTAGTTACCCGATTCAAGGTTCATCCTGAAGAATTCAAATCGCACATCACAAATGACAGTTACAAAGCTTTTACTGAAAATGGCTGATATTATATGATAGAAAGACATTTCATAGCATTAATAAAGACCTTGAGATTGAGCCTCATTGGTGCATGTGCCATTCTACAGCCAATAACAGGATTGGGGTATGTAGTGCATGTTGTCCGGTTTAATGATAATCCCTTCGTTCTGATTCAAGACTTCTCTCCAATAAAAATTCAGTTTAACAAATGTATAAAAAGTAATTTTGCATTATGACATGATGGCCTTTACCTTTTCTAAAGTTAAAATCTGGTTTCACATGTGGAAATATTGGAAAATTTATCTTTATTTTTTGCCATGTCCAGTTGCAAAAACCTTGCAGTCAAACACATAATCTGTAATTAGAATCATTTTAACATCAAATACGATTTAACAAGACATAATGCAATAATCAGAGCATATATAATATTATTATATTTACTTCTAAAACATTTTGCTCCAAGAATTAGACTGTGACAACGTAGTAGCAATAATAACAGCATATGTGGATGCAAAACAACATACGTAGATGAATCAAGAAACTCTTTTAAAAAAAGATTAAATAAACATCAACTATTCCATGACTGGAAAAAAAAATGCTATAAATGATCAGTCTGACATTCCTTCAGTTTTTTTTTTTTTGGCCATGAAAAATCTTGTAATCTTAAATTTACCTTCAATTCAAATCACACAAGAAAGACATAGAGAGAGAACAATTAAAGAAGAAATTCTTGTAAATCAATTCAAAGATTCTATAATACATAGATAATCTGCTAATGCTGATATACACAAATCCTGGAAAATGATATGTTATCTGTTTCTCGTAAGCTCAAATTCCCTTGCTACTGATTACAATCTAAGCAAACGAAAGTATTTTTTTCATAAATTACTTTTTTTTTTATCAATCTAATTTAAAATTATTACATTAAATATATTTTTGGCAGATACATTAATAATTTAAACATGTATTGATATTACATAATGAGATTTAATAGCTCTTAACAAGCTTTTCCGAATGACCCTAACCCCTGACCAGTTTCTAGCTTTTGGCTTTCCTCAGTGAGATGCTAGAAACTGGCCTGGGGATAGAGATATTCAGAACTATTAAAGTTCATTTAATAACATTTGTAGTACAAGCTTATTACATTAAGTCACATGATGTGTGACTTGTTTTCTTTGCAACCAAATGTCTATTGTTATAGTAGTGTGATTATTAAATGTTTAATCTCCAGCATATTTATGTTAGGCATAAGTATAGTGTACGAATTTAGTCAGAGGTTTTTATACTGAATAGCATTTTCTCACTTTTAAGTTATGCCTGCAATAGTACTAATGACATATAAACTAGCAGAAATGATTTTTAATTATATATATATATGCCCGCATATGGGGAATTTCAATATGTACATATATATATACACACACACATTTAAGCAACATTTCCTTTTAAAAAATTATATTCATACTTTAAAAATTTAAAAATAATTATTCACCAATTGTGTTGTTCCCCCATATTCTTCAGTCATTTCAATATGCCATGTTTCATGGGTGTGTAAATTCTTAACATCTAAAAAAAAAAAAATTAGATACACATTTACATATACATGAATATAATAACCACTTAAGATAAATACAATATTGATTATTAATAATCATTTATAAAACTAGAGATTATCCCTAGCCCAAATAAAATGTCAATTAAAAATTAATACATCTGTTTCTGTTTTTTTTAATACTGAACAAATAAGGATGACAATGTATAAAAAATATTGTTGCACGAGTTAACTGAAGAGTGCTGGTTCAGTATGAAATGCATATTGTAGTAGTCATGTCTTTTTTAAGTATCTTCTGCACAAAAATAGAAGTTACTCACAAACACATATGGCAATTCGTACTTCAAGGAAAAAAGAAAAAAAAACTGCTCTAGAAATAAATTTTGCAATGGTTTATGAACCAATACTTGAACAGCGAATATGTCCACATACTGAATATGCTAGTCCACTTTTCTATTTACTTCATATTTAATGGTTCTGGCTTTTAAATTCTTTAGCAGAAAACTTTTCTTTTTAATAAATATTTCAACACTATGTTTAATTATAGCACTCCAATATATTCTATTCTCTGCCATATTTTGCGAATGGAAGCAATTGACATTCCACTTTTTAAGAATGTCTCTGAGTTGATCCTTATTCTGTAGATGGGGTCTATCTCTACCATGAAAACTGTGGGCAAGCTCACCTAAAAACACTTTTTTTTAGAAAGTCTTCCATAGTTCATTTAACACGTCCAATTCAATGAAGGTGTGATTTTACAATAGTGGACTCTATAATATGACATCCAGCAAGCTGAAGAACATATTGATTGTTCTTACGATTTTGCCACTGTATTTTTAAAATTTTACAGAGCATTCTTAAATGAAACTTTTCTAATGCCTTTATATTGTATCCATAGATATCCAAATCTCATATTCATACATGATTTTAAGAAATGGAATTGGCGTATATCTCTAGCTAAAAATTAAATCTAAAATATGTCTGTTAGATCCCCATCGCTATATCCTTTCAGCAGCACTATCTTGTAAATAAGGATAAATTCAAGTTTACAAGCAATTTAAAATCACAGCTAATTTAAATTTCTCGCTCTTTGTTTAAAAAGTCTGGATTTCAATTTATATAACAAATTTGTGACATATGGACAAGAGATTACCTCATTGTTCCTGCCATTAAATTCAGACATTACGTTTATTTACAAGATAACAATGATGAAAGAAGTTAATGGTGGGGGAATGATAGATATGTTTTTAAGAATATGTGACGGAGTGGAAGTCTTAAACATAACTAACAAACTATTTATATATACACTTTTTAATTCTGTTGGTGGCTGCTTAATAATAATTATAAAATCAGTTTCATCTAAATCTCATTTCCATTAGTTGGATAACAATGGCTGAGAATTGACGATTTTTCCAGTGTTGGTGTTGTAATAGTTAATAATTACTCACAGACAGAGAAAAATCTGCAAACTGTATTTACATCTTTTACCCATTGAAAACTTCATTTGAACACACATCCATATGCACATATATAGATACACATATATAATGACTGTAAAAGTAATGTCATCATCATCATTTTTCATTATAATCAGTCCACTGCAGAATAAGTGTCTCTCCAAATTTAATCCAGTTTCTCTGACCCACAGTCTCTCTTCCACACATCATAACTAGTAAACTTCATTATTTCATCAATCCATCTCACATGTGGTCTCCTTCCAGATCTTTTACAAACTCTTAGGTTTCATTTAAAGATTTACTTATCCATTTATTATTATTTCCTCTAGCAAAAAAAAAAATGTATATATGTATATTTTATCTGTAAAAGTATAAATGCTGCATCATTCATAAATATTAAAAGTAAAAAAAATTTTTTTTTTCATTATCGTAATTATTGCTTTTAGAAATAGCCAAGTATTTGCTTTAAGCATAATAGTATGTGATATCTTACTTTGTTGTTGTTATTATTGATAATATTTATATACAGTAAATCTTTACAAAAGAACAAAAACCATACTTCCCATAATGCACTTCTCACAATGTTTATTTAATTTACGATTAGTTTTGACTGGCTGGCAGTCTTCTTCAGATCTAAAAAGCAATTGCATCACAAATACTTAATAGATAATTGTAATACTATTGTTTTTTAAGATTTGAAAAAGACTGTTAGCCTGTCGAAATATCAAAATTTAAATAAAGCATTTCATTATGAGAATTGTGCTTTTTTTGCAAAGATTTAATAGAAGATAGACAATAAGAGTGGAAGAAATTTTGATATACTAGAAAAAATATATTCAAAATCCAGAATTTTTTTTTTTCCAAAATCATTTGTACTGATTTTAGCTGATTCATCTTTATCTTCAAAACCAACAGAAAATCTTAAAGTGATCATTTATTTGCACCGGCTCCCAGCATAAAAACATTAATAAACATGGAATGATTAAAAGTTGTGAGATTTATCACATAAGAGATGTTTTATGGAAACAATGCTAATGTTAAATATAATACTATGCTGTTTCTATACCATCGAAGAAGTAGGCAACACAAATTAGGAAACAAAAATCGTCAACAGTGGAAACTGAAAAACATTCAAATCTATTAGCATCAAAGTGGGCAATAACTAACAATATAAAAATTATCGAAACTCTCCTGATAAGAATTAAAAAAAGCAAATATTTCATTTAAACCTAAGATATTCTAATTCGATCTTTAATTTTGTAGAATGATATTATGCCACTGATCTGCAAAATAAAATAAAGAGATTAAAAGAGAACGAATCACAAATGAGCACAAATCACAAATGGTTAACTGTAAATATTTATTTAATATGTGCACATGTGTGTGTATAATACAAAGAATAAATTTTGAATACAGTAGTGAAGAAAAGATATACCATTTTTGGAACTGAACAACACACTTCAGCCCAATATAAACGTTACTTTTCAATCATTTTTAAGCGCACTCTATGTCATTATTATATTACTTGTAATTTATTCTTAATAAAACACATATATTAAAACAATGTAAAAATCACAGATTATTTCCCTAAGCATAATTTACAGCTGTTTTAATTAACATGATGAAAATCCATATTCAGAAACTAGTGTGTGATGCAATGGTCGCTGATTACTTGAGCATACAATAAAACAGACATCAAATAGAATGTATAAAAGGGATTAAACTTTTGATGAAGATGCAATGTCTGTAGAATGTATAGAAAGGATTAAACCTCTTGATGGAGATGCAATAAAGAATATTTAAAACCTGTATTTTTGCAATTAAAGACTCCCTCTCATCATTCTTACTAACAATTTACAAACTGGAGAAAATGATTCTAATACAAATGGGAATTAATAGATAGATTTTCATATGTAAAACGTAAGTGGTCATATCCTTCTTTAAATAAAGAATTGCCTTAATAGAATTTAAAAGAAAAAAACTTTGAAAAACAAACAAACAAACAATAACATGGTAGAAACTCTCTTCCATTTAATGTATTCAACAGTCAGCTAAGAGCTGAAATTTCAGAGGTTTTTCCCACTGTCTATTAAAAAAACGTTCAAAAATAATCTTAAAATTATTTTCCTTATTTTATTAATAATAAATTAGTTAAAAAAATGAAAAATGCTTACCTTCCGAAGCTTGTTTAAGCAACATGATGATACAATGTGTTCGCAGTGAATAAATAAGATTTTGTATTATGTCTAATGCGTCCGTAGGCAAGTCAAGATATGTTAAAGGCTTGTAACAAGCTCTAGAAAAAATTTGAATCAAACGCTTCAAATATAAATACGATAAATATAACCATATATTGGTAAATATAATGGTACAAAATAATATACCTTAACGTTCGCACAGCATGAGGTAGCCACGATATAAAATTGTCATCTTTCATTTCGTGCCACATCCCATACAACATTCTTTCTTGTACACTAAGATTGTCTAAAAGATTGGGTTGTAAAGCAGCTTTGATTAAATTCGAATACAAGTTGACAACAGATAGAATCATTTTCTGAAAAAAAAAAAAAATTGATATTACAGAAAGATAATCATGACTAAAGGCATAATTATATCATCAGTCTTAACTTTTATTTACAATTAAAAATCTAATTACATAAATTACGTTCGGATTCTTTCTTTTAGTTGTTCAGTTCATCTGTGGATCAATTTTTATTTATAAATTTGATATAAAAACATGAAAACGTCTGAGAATTAAACCAGAATAAAATGGATTGGAATAGACGTTGTTATATTTTTTACTTAGCATAAAAAATAGATAACTGATATGAAAATATTAATAGCTTATGAAATGTAGACGTTACTAGTGACATAATGCAATTACTTATAAATAAATAAATAAATAAAAATATATTAAATTGAGTAATAAAAAAATAATGGATATATTGAATAAGAAATAAATATAAAATGTTCACAACGCTACTGACAGATTATATATTCTATTTTGGACATAGAATTTTAAGAATCTATTTCTTAATCAAAAGCTCTAATGCTCAACTAAGTTGAAAGAAAAAGGTAAAAAAGGATGTGCAGAAATAGCCAAACGGACTCAAAGATTAAAATATTGAAAATTCTGAAAACTTAAAAAATTAGGACAATCTGAAAAAAAAAAAAAACAAATAAAACATTGACTTGAGTGCACTAAATGTATACAGTGGAATCTCCCACATGCGTTATATTTTGTTTCAAGCCTCCGAACTGGATGCAGTGAATTAGTGGATAACAGCTCACATATTGTTCAGTAGATGTATAGTATTTTTGAACACATATAAATTAAGATTACAATATAAATAAAAATTTTAAAGAATGCAGTTATGAAAAATAAATTGCAAGAAAACATTTACAATATTTTTATTAAGTCGTTCGGAAATGTTGTAGCTGCTTTCAGTAGACATAAAATCTCCAATTGCTCAGATCCAAGACTCCTCAATGATGAAAGCCATAAGCTAGAAACTAGTCTGGGGATATTGGATGAGCAGGCATTAGGTAGGGATTTTAAGCACAAACCTTCTTGCATCAATTGATTACTCTGGCTGGCACTGAGTGGCACTACTGTATGGAAAGTTTTGCCTATTTATTCACATTTTCCTTGTAGAACTCTTTTCTAAATAGTAGAAATAAATATGTCTGCATTTTCAATCTAAATGTGTGATTATACTTCTCAATTTATCAATTGAGAAAATAATTATAAATCATTTTGATAAATAAATTAATGAAAATAATTTATAAAAACCTCAATATATGAAAGTCAATAACTTATTATAGCAAAAAAAAACAGCTCGAGATGAAAAAAACCCATTTACGATATTAAAAGTAAAAATATAAATCAACTCTCTCCAAACGTTGATGAAATTTCAGCTATGCTTATTTAAATTTCATGGTCTTCGTAAGAATAAGTCCATATTTCAATATCTAACACCATTGCAGTTTACAGTACAAAAAGATACCCTTTTGGACTGGCTATTTGAGAATCGGACTTTTATATATTTATTCACAGAGGACATAGCTGAAATTTCTTAACATTCGGAGAGTGATTTAATATTTGATATTTAATTTCAGCTAGTGGTATGTAAAAAAATAGGCAAAACCTTCCACACAGTAGTGTCACTCAGTGCAAGCCAGACTAATCAATGGATTCCAGAAGGCTTGTGCATAAAATCCCTATCTAGTGCCTACTCGTCCAATATCCCCAGACTAGTTTCTAACTTGTGGCTTTCATCAGTGAGGAGCTTTGGATCTGAGAGCACTGCACCTAGATCTTAGGATCTAAAAAATGGATCTAAGAAATGGTGTTCGTATGATGTCTAGTGGTATGTACCGAGATTAAAAAAAAAAAAAGTATAAATAATAAAAATAACACAATTGAATTTGAATTTCAATAAATTTTTAGAATAAACACAAAACTAAAAGTATGTTAATAAACTATTCAATAATATGCTTACAATTAAGTGTAAATATATTCAATTCAAGACTTACTTTAAAAGAAACATTCTTTACAATATCCACCTTAGCACTTTTTTCTCCGGTCTAAAAAAAGAAAAAAACATTTTATTATTTTCCCAGTTTCATAACACATCAAATTAATAAATTTGTATCAACACTTCATTAAGATTGAATTTTAAAACTAATGCAATCCCATTATTTAATATCTGAAAATATAGTATTTAGGTGATATTTCATATTATGAAGCAATTTTTTTAAAATATATATTTCCAACAGCAGATCACGAATTTATAGAATATATTATGCCAAGGTTTATCGTTACTATTACTTAAAGAAGTCATTCCAGGTCATATAATTAACATAAACCCTCCAAGAGGCAAAGAATCCATTGAACCTTTGATACCTACTTAAATTTCTTTTCAATTTCTGTATAGCAATACTATTGAAAGAAATTGATATATACAAGATTATGTTCCTTAAAAAAAAAAAACATATCTTACCAGACAGTTTTACTTTTTATGGTCAATGCAATAGACAAAATGCTAGAAATTAGACACTAATCACATCTGCCATAACTAGATAATGACTTACTGACAAAAGTAAAATATAAATCAATCATTAAAAGTATATTTTTAATCTTTAACCTTCTAGGCATTGATTATTTTAACAAATATAATGAATCCCCCTTCTTTTACAATTTATTCAATAGAACCATATTGTTTCTACTAATTTTTTTTTTTTTCTTAAAGTTATGATTGGCCAACATTCATCACCTACAAAATAGTTATATATATAAAGTAAAATAGTAGATCAAGAAACAAAATTTTACTAAAATTCTTCCACAACCATGGCTTCATCTTTTAACAAATAGACTTTTCAAATGAAATTCAACAAAAATACATACAACATATATATTATATAATGAGCATGTCAATAGCTCTTAACAAGCTTTTCAGAACATTCCTATCTCCACACCAGTTTCTAACTTTGGCTTTCATCAGTGAGGTGCTAGGATATTCAAGCATTAGATTTAAAATACCAAGTCAAGCCTAGCTCATTATCTAATGTTTAACTATTAAGTAGAAAATCAATTATTTTTGTTCTTAAGACTTTGACAATTTTATATTGCTAAAACTACTAATATATGATGTATCTGAATTTAGTTCAGTTCCATGTGGCTATTTAATTTAGGTAGCTGGATTTAAAGACATATAGATGTCTAAAAATTTCAGATTGTCTGCTTAATAGTTAAACATTAGATAAAGTGATGAATTTGACCTGATATTTTAAATCTAATGCTTGAATATCCTAGTGCCTTACTGAAGAAAGCCAAAAGCTAGAAACCGGTCTGAGGATAGGGATATTCTGAAAAGCTTGTTAAGAGCTATTGGCACGCTCATTATATAATAAGGGCAATTCAAGTTATTAAATTAAGTCACTTGTAAAAATAATATAGGCGCTATAGCACCTGAACGCAAAGCTATTTTATGCTTAAAACAAAATAAAATTAAACTATTCTGAGCGCTTTCAAGAGACGTGCTCTCATTATCAAAGCTCCAAGTGAATTAATGATATGCAAATTATGTAAAGTTTAAGATTAATTGCTCCATTTTCTTGAAATCGTGAAGCATGTGTCCTTGCGGTTGATGGCGTTGCAATCCATCGCTATGTAACAGGCCTACTTCACTTTTCTTTTTAAATCGTGCCTCTCTTTGCAGATCAGGCTGACATCTTGAGGTTCACACTGGTGTCCGGTTATTTTTTGATGAATTGCAAAAATTGAATAACGTGATGGATCTGATTGAGCCTGATCTGCAAAGAGAGGCACGATTTAAAAAGAAAAGTGAAGGAGGCCTGCTACATAGCGATGGATTGCAACGCCATCAACCGCAAGGACACATGCTTCATGATTTCAAGAAAATGGAGCAATTAATCTTAAACTTTGCATAATTTGCATATCATTAATTCACTTGGAGCTTTGATAATGAGAGCACGTCTCTTGAAAGCGCTCAGAATAGTTTAATTTTATTTTGTTTTAAGCATAAAATAGCTTTGCGTTCAGGTGCTATAGCGCCTATATTATTTTTACAAGTAGATTTTTCACGCAAAGTTTTTGAATTATTTTTGAATTACAACGTTAAATTAAGTCACGTGATATATCCCTTGATTTCCTTCCAACATATATATACAAAACAAAATAGCCTTCCCACCATTCTCTTCAAAAATCAATTTCCTTTAACATCAAAGAATGTCTTTATGAGATTGATGGCCTAAGATGTTTTCATCTATTAACAAAAGACTTTTTCAAATGAAATTCAACAAAATACATACAACATATATATACACAACAAAATAGCTTTCTCATCATTCACTTCAAAAGCTAACTTTCTTTAACATCAAAGATGGCCTCAGATTCAACTGTCTATCTATTATCGATTCTTCTAGCAATATGTCCAGACCAACGCCAGTCTCTTAATTTTTTCAATGATGTCAGTAATACCTGTTTGTTCTCTCACCTATGTACTTCATTTTCGATCTCTTCTTGTTATTTCTAACATGCATCTATCCATACTTAGTTTAGTAGTCTGAAGTCTCTATATTGCTCTTCTGTTAAGTGTCCAAGTCTAAAGTCATCAGTTCAAATAGCAGTGGTGGAGGTTGCCGAGAATCTCCTAATTGTGGACTCAAGATCGAGGAAAATTGTAAGAATTGGAAGAACTGTTTCATATTAAATGGGAAATTATTGACTTTGTGAAATTAGAAGGAAAGGTGAAGAAACAATTGATTTTAAAAGTGGGCATGTAATTGTATTACAATGTAACAAAACAAGTGGAGTAGGATTCAATGTAAATAAAGTTATGGTATCACAGACAGATAGGCGAAATTAGTTATTCAACTTAACAGCAGATAATAAATACAAATAATTCAGGTTTATGTCCCAACAAGTTCTCATTGTGATGAAGAAATAGAGGATTTTTATATGAATGTACAAAAAGCTTTTGATCAGAGTAAACAACATTTTAAAATGGTCATGAGAGACTATAATGCTAGAATCAGTAAACAATTAAAAGATGAAAGTGCGGCTATTTTGATAAAAATGAGAGAGAACATAGACTTGTGGAGTTTGCAGAAAAAGAAAAACTATATATTATGAATTTCTTTTTTGAAAAAAATGTTAAAAGGAAATGGACATGGAAGCATCCAGCAGAACTGGATTATATTTTGACTAACAGAAAATATGTACAGTATTTCCAAGATTGTAATGTCCTTAATAAATTTGACACAGAAAGTGATCATCAATTAGTAAGATGTAAGATACATATTAATGTAAAACTAGAGAGACAAAAATTTATTAAGAAAAACAATATTTACAGTTGGCATTTCTAATCTTCAGAAGCATTCTAATGATTTTAAATTGGAACTTGCAAATCATTTTTAAATATTAACAGATTCTGAACATGATTCAGATTAGAGTGAAATCAATAGAAAGATAACTGATACACTTTTAAAAATTACAACAAAGATGGCTGGTACAAAAACGCAGCAATTGGCTAGTAAAATTTCTTTGGAGATAAAGACAATTTATAAGAAAAAGAATGAACATAAAAATATATAAAAATGATGCATTAAGAAGGATTGAATATCTTGAATTTTGTAAATTTTGGTGTGAAAAAGAGTTAATAATGATATAAGGAAGTATAATTGTAAACTAACAAAAAAAGCTATAGAACAGAATAAGTCTTATGAGCGTAAAACGTCTTGATATTGGTAGGAAACATTTCTGCAATAAGAAGAAAATGTGGGACAATTACTAAAAAGAGGGGTGACATCATGAAATGTGTATAGCAATTATTTAAAGAAAAGTATCTCTTACAACTGCAATATCTTCTGAATCGCCCAGGATTTTACATAAAGAAGTGAGATGTGCAATTAAATTTATGAAGAAGAGAAAAGCTCCGGGTAATTATGGAATTATAATCAATATCCTAAAACAAGCTGTGAAGAAATAAAAAAATTTGGCAAAGTTATATATCAAATGTTTAAATAATAAAGATGTACCAGATGATTGGAAGAATGCAGTATTAATATTGATATTTAAAAAAAGTAATAAAGAAGATATTAGAAACTACAGACCTATCAGCCTTTTATCAATTTTATACAAAATTTTTACCAAGATAATTACAACTCATCTATAGAGAATATTGGATTTCCACCAACCAAGAGAAGAAGCTGGATTTAAAAGTGGTTTTAGTACAGTAGATCATATCCAGGTATTGAGAGAAGTTATAGAAAGGACAAATGAATATGAGTTGCCATTATGCTTTGAATTTGTAGATTATGAAAAGACATTTGATTCTATAAACATTTCTTCAGTGATTAAAGCATTGGATCATCAAGGTATAGATCCAGGATATTGTCACATTTTAAAAAATATTTATAAAAATGCAACAGCAACAATTAGATTACATAATGATACTGGGAAAGTCAACATTGAGAAGGGTGTAAGACAGGGTGACTCCATATCTCCAAAACTTTTTACAGCAGTGCTGCAAGAAGTATTTTGTGGATTAAAATGGAAAGCTAAAGGAGTAAAAGTAAATGGAGATTATTTAAGTCATTTAGATTTTGCAGATGATGTAGTTGTTTTTGTAAATAATGATTTTTTTTCAGAAAATATTGCAAGAGTTATCAGATGAAAGTAAAAAAGTAGGAATAAAGGTAAATGTTAAAAAGACTAAAGTAATGTTCAATGCATTTTCTCAAATGATGAAAATAAAGGTTGATACTGATGAGTTAAAAGAAGTTAACAATTACAACACCTTGGCCAGATTATTACCACATATGGGAACATAATAGATGAAATTAATCATAGAATTAAACTTGGTTGGAATGCTTTTGGTAGAAATAACAATATTAAAAGAAAATATTCCTGTGTTTGAAAAGGAAGGTTTTTTAATAAGGACAATGATTTATTTTTGTCTGCCATTATTGTAAATATATATTAGAAGAAAAAAAAACACCCCCACACACATTCAATCTTCTTCAAGAAAACTCAACTGACATTTCACTTAAGAGCTGTCAGGCAACTGAGAAGAAAGACCATGGTCAATCTTGTAGTCTTTCATTCACAGGTGTTTTAACTGCATGGTAATTCTATTTGTTATTATATTAAGATTCCTACAGATGTATGCCAATCATGTAATTAATAATAGCTTAATCTTCGTCAGAGATAGAAATTTTTCATGATCAGGTACAAACATTGGTTACCAGATTATTACTCTCCCTTCCTACTTTTTGTGACCTTTCTAGTTTGGACTGCTAAGGAAAAGACTTCCTTCAGTGATTATTTTCTGGTTCCACATAAATGGCTTTTGCTGTGTTAAGCAGTTTGAACCTTTTACTTGATTGAAAACCATTATTATATAAACATTACAACTGTTAGTTCCTGATTTATCCGTAAGATGGCAGACCTGTACGCAAAAGATTTGGATAAAGAATTTATATCAGTATATTTGTACAAAAGATGGTATGATTGTGTTAAGAGGATTGTTGAGTGTTATAGTAGTAAGGAATGGGATAAAAGAATAGATTTATTAATAAAGAATATGGAGTTAGAAAGATGGAGAACTAGTATGGAGAGTAATAAGAGTATAAATATATATAGAAATAAACAGAATATTAGGTGCGAGTTAATTTATGATAATAGTAAAGAAAGTAATTTATTGTTTAAGGCTCAAACATGATATTTAGCAACAAGAGAATATACATGTAAATGGAAAAATATGGGTGATTTAGTTTGTAAATTATGTAAGGAAAGAATAGAAAATATTAGGCATTTGTTAATTGAATGTAAATGCTTGAAAACAGAAAGGGCACATATAATGAAGTTATGGAAAAATAAATATGAAAAAAGTGATTATACAGAAAGTAGATTATTGATTTTTATGCTGGGTTTTGAAAAAGATAAGGGGGATTTAGATATAAAAGCTATAGAGTTGACAAAGATTATGTTGTGGAAATGGGATGGAGCAGAATATGGGAAAACTTAGACTGGGGAATGTAAAATTAAGTAACTAAAAAGTTTTTCTTGGTATAATTGCTGAGAGATTCTTGACTTCGTTTAAGAAGAAGTTACAGTACATCACATCACATGCAAAAGATTTGGATAAAGAATTTATATCAGTATACTTGTATAAAAGGTGGGATGATTGTATTAGGATTGTTGAGTGTTATAGTTGTAAGGAATGGGATAAAAGAATAGATATTAATAAAGAAAAGGGAGTTGGAGAGATTATGTTGTGAAAATGGGATGGAGCAGATTATGGGAAAGCTTAGGATGGGGAATGAGGAATGGAAGGGGAAGGTAAAGTGGCTAACATGGTTTCTTTGGGCATAGTTGCTGAGAGATTCCTGATTCCGTTTAAGAAGTCACAATACATCACATCAACGTCATATGAATAGAAAGAGAAATAAAGTGGTTAATCACACATGAATTTGGGAATAAATGAAGTTTTGGTGGATCTTATTAAGAGATTGTATGAAAATAATTACTGCATGTATTAATTAGTGAATATAAAATCAGTTAAAGTTAAAAATGGGGTGGGACTAAGATAAAGATGCCCTATGTCACCTATTTTGTTCTTATATTTGAGAGAAATGGAGAGAGCAACAGAAAGTCTAGGAAGAGGAGTAGAGTAACCCTTAATAGATGGCAAGGGAGTGTATATATTATCAGGTCTTTTATTTGCAGGTAATATCTTCTTGTTGCACAGAAACTAGGGAAAATACGGAAGTTATGCTGAAGACATGTGCAAGAGTGAGTAAAGAGATGGGAATTAAATTTAGAGAAGAAAAAAGCAAAAGTAATGATGATAAATGCTGGAGAAAGAGAAGAGAACAAATTTTTATTGGGGGAATATAAAGTTAAATGTGTTGAAAAAGTATAACTATTTGGGAATCATCTTAAGTAATCAGAGAAATTGCTCAGATGAATGGGAGAAAAAATTGATACAATTGAAGCAAAGAAAAGAAAGGACTGATAAAGAAGTTAACAGTGGTTTTATATAATAACTATGATGTAGCTAGATATGTATAAGATGGGAATGGCAGTAGCAGGGTTAACTTAGGATAACGATGCATTATGTGATAGATTAGTTACAAAAAAGTACAAAGTGAAGTAGGAAGACATGCCTTAGATGCAGATGGGTGGATGACAAAGAAGGCAATTCAAGGAGAAATGGTGTGGTCAAGCTTTTACATGAGAGATGCAAAATGCAAAATGAAAATTTTCAGTAGATTGCAATTTATAGATAATAAGAGAATAGCCCAAATAGTATTTAATTGGGTTATAAGTAAAGAGCAGGCAACAACATGGGTGAGAAAGATAGTAAGGTATGCAGAAGATATGGATAATTATGTCAGTATACCTAAATAAAAGGTAGGATGATTGTGTTAGGAGAAGTGTTGAGTGTTATAGTGCTAAACAATGGGATAGAAGGATAGATGCATGAATAAAAAATAAGAGTTGGAGCGATCGGAGAGTAAAACAAGTTTAAATATATATAGGAGTAAACAGAATATTGAATGCAAGTTAATTTATGATAAATAGCATGGAAAGTAATTTACTGTTTAAGGCTTGAACAGGATCATTAGCAATAAGGGAATATACACATAAATGGCAAAAATGTGTGTGATTTAGTTTGCAAGTTGTGTAAGGAAGGCATAGAAAATATTAGGCATTTGTTAATTGAATGAAATGCCTACGAACAGAAAGGGTTCAAATAATGAAGTTGTGGAAGAATAAAATATAAACATAGTAATTATACAAAAATTGTGTTCTTGGTTTTTATGCTGGATTTGGGAAAAGATAAAAGGAGGATTTAGATATGAACGCTATAGAGTTGACAAAGATTATGTTATGGAAATGTAATGGAGCAGGGTAGAGAAGAATATGGGGAAAACAGGGTGGGGAATGAAAGGGGAAGCTAAGGTTGTTAACAGATCTCTCTAGGCATATTGGCTGAGAGATTTCTGACTCCGAGAAAGAAGAAGCCACAGTGCACTGCGTCGCATCACATGAATAGCAGATGAAGTCATATAAAAATAAAATGATCAACATTTCATATCAGAAACGCCAAGAACAAATTCAAAAATGTTTAAATGATCACAATTTCTGAATTTTAAAAATAATTTTTAATTGGATTAAATGAAAAGAATGTTAGACAAATTGTTTAAGGTAGGTAATAATTTTGAACTTAAAATTTCAATGCATTTATTATATAACAAACAGTGAAGAGATACTCCAGAAGAATACTATACATATAACTTGTTAGGGATTGAGGCATAGGAATAGAAAATTTAATATATAAAAAAAGAAAAAAATATTACTGAAATAAAAATGAAAGGCTAAAAAAATAATTAACTCATATGGTTTTAAAACAATACTAATACTGAAGATGAAGATCTTTGTGATAGCATCTGAGGCATTGTTTAAAACTAGAGCCAAATGATTAAAGACAAAGGAACGAACTAAGAAGCAAAGCAAGGATTAAAATTTAAATATAGGATAAAAAAATATCAGAAGGTAACAGTTCTAAAATAGAAGAAATAAAATTATCAACACTACAGAGCAATTATTTTTAGAAATGCATTAGTTTCAACTTTAAATCCTAGTTTTCATTGACGAGGGCAAAAAGCCGTAATCCCATCAGTCCGAGGGATGTGGATTCATAGTACTATACTACCCGTATCCATTGATTAAAACACGCAAAACTCTCTATACATATTGCCACTCAGTGCAAGCCAGAGTAATCAATGGCAATACGTATAGTGAGTTTTGCCTGTTTTAATAACAGTTATAAGCAAGCATAAGAAATGGTGATCATGTGATGTTTATTGGCTTATCCAATGATTACTCAAGATTAGTATAAATGGCTCTTGCATAGGATAAAAATAACTACTCTTGGACGCATAATAGTAGGCATATAATAATTCATGTGATGTTATTATTAGTATTAATCTTCCTAACCAAAGAGCAATTTTTAAGAAAACTGCAGTCTTTCAAATATATAGAAACAGACTGATATCAGATTTATACAAGTGATCTAGACTGGGTTTGAAACCTTAGGGATTTCTGAAAATTTCAGGTTATTCGCTTAAATAGTGTAAAGAAGTAAAAAGCGCCCCCTAGGGCATCCTAGTCTTCACTATCTGTCGGTGTGGGAGAGGAATTTATAGCACCTACATCACCTGGAGTCACTTATTCAAACTTAAAGTAAAGGTCTCTAAAGTAGAGTGAATATTAACTGCTCTTGAAATAATAAAATTACAGGGAAAATTACGATAAATAAGTTAATGAGTTTCTTTTTAGCACAGGTGAGAGATAATAGAAAAATTAATAATAAAATAGTGAACAAAAGAGTTAGCGAAAAATGGGATAGAAAAAATAAAAATTCAGACAGAGAGTTTTAGAAATTAATAGTAGCTAAGATCCGTTAAAAGTAACTTTAAGCTACAATAAACTGTAATGCATTTCTTTGTTGATTTTGTTACTTATTCTATATGCAGTTTTTTGGGCTATCATTTGCTGTTCCATTTAATAATGACTGGTCTTAGATTGTGTGTATGTGTGTGTGTGTGTGTATGTAAACTTCCCTCAACTAATAATTGTTCCCGAAAATCATTAACTTTTGAATGTGCCACTATTCCATTGAAATAAAACACCCATGGGCAAACTTGTTTATTTGAAAAGAATTGGTATTTAGAGAGAGTTATAAAAAATAAAAAATTATGCAAAAGTAATAGTAAAAAGAGCTTTTAAAATTGTAGCTGAATTAAATTACGATAAATTTTATTATCCAGTAAATTAAAGGAAGAGGATTTGATATACGTTAAAACAAAAAAAGAAAGTTGAAAGACAAGTGAAAAAGAAAGATATGTTTTCGCTTAGGAAAAAATTGGATGAGAACAGGTATGGATAATGTGAGGGTAGAGAAGTTTTTTTTTTTAAATAATATGAAGTAGCAGTCATAAAGCTACTGTTTCAAAGACATGTCAAAGATCTTAATATAAAATTAGTTTCATAAATGTACAAAGAGAATGAATTTTAAATAAATGGAGAAAGTTGAAGAAAAATTTTTTAAGAGAATGATTAGAAATATGGATGAAAAAGATAAATGGGGTAGGATGGTGATAAGAATCAGTAAGGCGTCACATGACTCCCATTGTGTCTAGCAGATGCCAGATGGTAGTACTTATTAAATCCCCATTATTCACTGCTAGAAACTACTCTGGGGATACTGGACAGACTGCACAATAAGGATTTAGTAGTATCTGGCACATGATAAAATTATGGTGAGAGAAATAAAATTTGCTGACGACAATAAGAAAGAAAGGAATATATGAGTTACTGTTAAGAATTCTTTAGAAAATGATTTCTAAAAAACACACTTAAGTTTAAAAATGATTAAAATATATATATAAATGAGGAAATGCGAAAAAGTTGAGTGTATTTGGGAATGTTTCCATAATAGTACTGATGAATTTACAAAAAAATAATGATAAACTATTGGTAACAGATGATATAAATGTTCGTATTAATAAAATTAAAAGAGTGAATAGACAGGTATATGAACATGAGTTGTGGTAATAAAAAACTCTACAGAATCTATGCCAATCAATTAAAGGCAATCTTAATATTGTACATTCGGAGAAAACATTGAAAATATTAAATATAACCGCAAAGCAGGTGGAAAAGAGATCCATTAGATCCTAAGGGTTCAGTGCATTATTCCAAGATCCATGCCATAAGATTGAAACTAGTCTGGAAATATTAACAGTATAAGAGAGAGGTAAAAGAGCAATTACAAGCAAGGTAGATTAAATCCTAAAGGTCAAGGTCCAGTGTTGAAAGAACCAAAGTTCCTACTGGTGAAAGCCATAAGCTTGAACATATTCTGGGGATAATAAGGATAGCAATTTGTTAAGCACTATGATTCGGCATCTACTATTCCTTACTAAAGTTTACAGTAAGTAGCAAAGAGATGGTGAAAAAGTATGTTGCTAAAAAAGGAAATAAAAAATGATTCCAAACAAAATTATTGATTTTATAACTAATTTTGATATAATCTTCATTTTAAAAGCTTTGATCTTTCACTAATGTCTAGTTTCTGAATAACATCATTTTTCATGAATAACCGAGCTAAAGAATGTAATCTCTCATTCCTCATTGCTGATTACACTTATGTTTTAATAAGCTTTAATCTGTTAAAACTTTTTCCTATCTATTGCTGTTGTAGGAATTAACAGCAAAATTCTCAATATGACCACCATATTTGGAACTACATTGTGAAATTACCTGCTTTCAAAAATTATTAAGTTTCTTAAAATCCAACAGATCTTTTCTAGAAGTAAACTGTTTAGATATTTAATTTCATCAGCGAATTTGTTCCCATTTATGTCACCATTCCATCATTACACAAAGTCAAAATTTTCCTACAGTAGCGCCATTCAGTGCAAGCCAGAGTAATCAATGGCTGCAGGAAGATCTGTGCTCAGAATCCCTACCTAATGCCTACTCATCCAATATCTCCTTGTAATCATGTGATGTTTATTTTCATCATCACAAATTGAGTGCAAATCCATCCAATGTTTTCTTCAGATGTTTAAATCACCTCTTTTAATTAAATTAAAAAATAAATTCCAATTTTGCTTGTAAGTTTTTATTTAACCAAATCATTCTCCAATTGGTGTTAATTCGCAATGGTATAATAGATACATGAGACCAAGTTAATTTTCAAGTACTTTAATTTCATTTTATCTTTTAAATTGAACAGGTATCCATCTTAGTACCTCAAATATATAGATATATTGCAAAAACTAAATGAGTTTGAATTTGACTTATGTAGTATAAATTTTTTATTCCTCCCCCTCTTTTGTGATTTAATAATATCTCACACTGCTTGTAGTCTAAATGGCTGTAAATTTCTTCATCTTTTGTAAATGATTGCTATTTTTTCTTTTTAAGATAAATATTATAAAATTCATTGTGACTAATGCCTACAATAATAAAAGCAAACTTATTTCATCATAATAACAGATTGTAACAAAGCTATCAACTGAATTCAGTTAAGCTTACACCTTCTACTAAAACAAAAGCAACTTTCTCCAAAATAGTCTAGTCCTATCTAGTGCAAGAAGCAATAATCAATGGATGTTAGAAAGTTGGTATATCAAAATCCCTATCTACTGCTACTCATCCAATATCTCCAGATTAGTTTTTACATAACACTATTGGTGTGGAGAAAGTTGTTACTGTTTTAATAGATTGTGCAAGCATAAGAAATAGTGGCCATGTGATTTTTAGTGGGTTATACCAATTCTAGCCAAAGGCTATTGGCGACTACGATTTTTAAAAAACCAAAGACACCAAAATGTATAGATACTGAACTGGGTTCAGATCTGTATGACTATACAAGCAAATTCATTTAGATTATTGTGCTTGCAGTTTGGGGTAACTAAAAAGATAAAAAATCCTGGTTGGAGAGGTGCATTAGATCCAAAGATCTAGGCGCATTGCTCTCAGATCCAAGAATCATCACTTATGAAAGCCATAAGCTAGAAACTAGTCTGGGGACATTGGATAAGTAGAAACTAGATAAGGATTTCTATGAACTGACCTTCCATCACCCAATAATTATTATGGCTTGCACTAGGTAGCACTATTATATGGAGAAAGTTATTACTGTTTTAAACAAAAATTTTATTTCTCCATTTGGGCAATTTTAAAGCTATATTTTTTTAAATTTTTATATACAAACATTTTACTATTTATTATAAATAATGCTTATAAAAAAAATTCAAATATGAAACAATATTTATATAAAAGAAATACTCTTCTTGGGAGCAGTATGGGTTTGTAGCATTCACATAACAAAACCACATTGTAGTCGTTGTGAGTTAAATGATATTGAATACCACCCAGTGCTAGCCTTAAATTTTTTAATCCCCTATGTTTGGTGTCTTGGAGGATGCCTGGTCCTACCACTCCTTAGTCTGATACTGGTTACAAAGGGTCCTTATGTAGTAGCACAATTAAAGAGTGAATAATAATCTGATGTCAGCAGTATTCTTGAATAAACTGTATTGATGATCATGGCATGATAGCTAAAAAATGATCGTTTAAAACAGATCTGGCCAAAACACACCTGGTGAGTGTTTGTGCAATCTAGCTAGAGCTTTTGATTTTTCAAATGATAAAATAATTTGAATTTAATGCTTACCAGATATTTTAATTCTACCGTGAATCAATCTTGATATTATTTTGCTAGTGTTTTACATCACTGTATATCCACACATTTTTCAAATATGTGTCCAAAAAGTGGTGGCCTTGTACTGCTTTGTTCTAATGCACTGACAATTGTGCTCACAATTAATGTGCAGTTAGTTCTATACTTATTATTTTGAATATGGTTCCTCAGAAAACCGTTTTTTAAATGTAGCACTTGGATTACTTAAAGTTTGATAGTCTTGGTTTAAAATGTATTTTTGAAATAGGTTGAACAAAAATAGAAACAGTAATCTATTTTAATTATCTAGAGCCATCTATAATCATCTTGAATAATCAATGGACACAAGATGGTAGTCTCATTGAGAAGCATATTAATGACAAATTTTATTCTATATATTTTACATTATATACACATAAACACACACAACGTAGACATTTTAATTAATGAATAAAATACATTAGATGTTTTCAAGTTTACTAGAATATAAAAAATAAATATTTAAAACAATAAAAACTTTAAAAAAAAGCTAACCTCTTTCATACTTAATTCTCCTGAAAAATACATTTGTCCAAGTTTCCATAGATGTGGAAACCCTCCCATTAAGATTTCGGACAACTCTTCAATGAAAATAATACGTTCCGGAGATTTGAAATGACTTCCTAAATTAAAACAACAAGAATTTAAAATAAATAGTAAAATTTAATTTTTTAATGGCAATAATAAAAATTCTAAGTATTCATATGCATATATAATAAACATGTTTTGGATTTGTCCATGAACCAACGTGGAACATCGTTAAATGATTTCTATTACTTGGATGATGATAAGGTGTTTATCCAGATAAAATGTCATTGTTATACCAATATTAATAATCATACCATTTACAACTTTCTTAAACACTTTATCATTATTCTTTATTTATATCAAAACTAACAGTTTCGACTATCCTGCAGTCATCATCAGAGTTAAAATATTCAAATCAAAACTAACAGTTTTGACTGTCCTGCAGTCATTATCAGAACAGTCGAAACTATTTTAGCTCTGATGATGACTATCTGCCAACTGCATACTCCATTAACAGCCTAAGTTCAAAACCTAACTTTAACCTTTCAAATGCACTTTAATTTCAATTCATTTTTTTAGCCTACCCTTTTATTAATAGATTTTAAGTTTCTTCCAAATTTGACGACTTCCTCAAATAATTATTTAAAATTGGTTTCTTAAACTCCTTTTCCCTGCACATTCCACACTCAAAGACTGAAAATCTTTTATTTTATCTATCTGATTTTTTGATTTTCATTACGGAATGTTTGTCTGTTATCACAAAAGTGCTCAAACTTTCAAAATATCTTCAACTACTAAAAAGAAAATACTTACCTGAAGTTTCCGTAAGCACATTCTGATTGTCTATAGATAAAAAAAAAAGAAGAAATTTTTTTTTAATAATAGTGAAAAATAGTGAGGCTCTGAATATTTATAGATATAAGTAAATCAAATAAAATATCGTAGATTAATTATTATTATAATAATAAAATAATAAAGCATTAATGATGTATATAAATATTACTAATAATCATTATGAAATGCTGAAGTATTTTCCATTATTTGTATTTCTAGTTGAAAACGGTTTTGCAAATAACCGAAAGCACTTCGGCATTTTATAATGATTATAATATTTATTTTCTTCATTAATAATTTAATATTTTATTATTTTGTAAACAATCATCACTTAGCATATATAAAATAAAAAACAAAGTTATTACAATTCCCCGTGAACTATGTACAACTAATAATCACCCATCAATAGCGCAGTAGGGATAGCAGTGATTTCCATTCAATTTCATATATGTTACGCAACGATTATTTATACTTACATTTATTATAACATTTCATTTAACATTTAAAATTGTTAAAAATGAGGGAAGTGTCTTTATCTTCTGAATATTTATTAGTTGTATTGTACTTAATAAGGCTAATATATGAATTTCACGCTCTACATTATTTCATGTCAATAGATGAAAGCTTAAATACCATCAGAACTATATGAACAGACAGTATCTTAATATCATTCTATTCTTTTCATTTCTTGACAGGTGATTATTAGTTTATACACTATTCGTGGTGGAATTGCAATGGTTTCTGTTTTAATATATTATACGAATATATATTGGTACATATATATACATATGCATATATATATATATGTATGGGAAAAATATTTATCATTTACACAAACATTCATTCTGCCTTATCAGGCACTGAGAAAAAAGACCATGGTGTTTCTTGATCTTAAACACAGAGGTAAAAATCCAATAAACTCACAACGCTGGCTAATGCGTGTTGATGAGCAGCCCATCCATGTTCGTATACTGTATGAATAATCACATAGTAATAACAACTGCAACGACAAGAACGTATGGAGTGGACATTAGGAATTTGCCCTGCTCGGTTCCTTTAAGGCCTCCAAAAGGAATCAACTGCAGATCACTTTCACATGAAGGAAGATTGCAAGAATTAGAAGAAGAACCCTCTTATATTAAATGGGACATTATTGGACTCTATGAAGTTAGAAGAAAAGGTGAAGAGACAATTGATTTAAAAAGTGGACATATACTCTATTATAAAGGCACAAATATTGAAAATACAAGTGGAGTAGGATTCATTATAAATAAAAAGTGGAAGAACAATATTGTGGAGATTGATGGTGTATCGGACAGAATGGCAAGATTAGTTATACAACTTAATAGAAGATACCAAATGCAGATAATTCAGGTTTATGCCTCAACAAGTTCTCATAGTGATGAAGTAGTAGAAGATTTTTATATGGATGTACAAAAGACTTTTGATCAGAGTAAACAACATTTTAAAATTGTTATGGAAGACTTTAATGCTAGAATTGGTAAACAAATGAAAGATGAAAGTGCTGTAGGTAATTTTGGTTATGATAATAGAAATGAGAGAGGACATAGACTTGTGGAGTTTGCAGAAGAAAAAAAAACTTTATATTATGAATTCTTTTTTTGAGAAAAATGTTAAAAGGAAATGGACATGGAAACATCCAAATGAAGGTACAGCAGAATTGGATTATATTTTGACTAACAGGAAATACATATTTCAAGATTGTAATGTTCTTAATAAATTTAACACAGGAAGTGATCATTGATTAGTAAGGTGTAAGATACAGTGTTAATGTGAAACTAGAGAGACAAAGATTATTAAGAAAAACAATATTTACAATTGATATTCCTAATCTTCAGAAACATTCTAATGAATTTAAATTAGAACTTGCAAATCGGATTAAAGTATTAGTAGATTTTGAACATGATTCAGATTTGAATGAAATTAATATGAAAATAACTGATACACTTTTAAAAACTGCAACAAAGATTAACTGGTAGAAAAAAGCAACAATTGGCCAATAAAATTTCTACTGAGACTAGAGAATTTATGAAAAAAAGAAGGAATATGAAGATAGACAAAAATGATGCATTAAAAAGAATTGAATATCTCGAATTTTGTAAAATGGTGCAGAAAGAAGTTGAAAATGATATAAGAAAGTATAACTGTGAACTAGCAAGGAAAGCTGTAGAAGAAAATAAGTCTTTAGAATGTAAAACAACATTTTGGTATTGGTAGAAAATTTATATCTGCAATAAGGAAAAAAGATGGAATTATTACTAAAACGAGAGATGACATCATGAAATGGGTAGAAGACTTTTATCAGTAATTATATAGTAATAAAGAACAAGTACCTCCTATATCTATTACATCGTCCGAATTGTCCAGAATTTTAAATGAAGAAGTGAGACACGCAATTAAATGTATGAAGAAAGGAAAGGCTCCAGGTAATGATGGAATTATAATTGATATATTAAAAGAAGCAGGTGAAGAAATACAAAAAATTTTAGCAAAGTTATATACCAAATGTCTAAATGATAAAGATGCAAAGGGTGATTGGAAGAATGCAGTAATAATATTAATATTTTAAAAAGGTGATAAAGAAGATATTAGAAATTACAGACCTATCAGCCTTTTATCAGTTTTATATAAAAATTTTATCAAGATAATTACAACTTATCTACAGAGAACATTGGATTTCCACCAACCAAGAGAACAAGCTGGATTTAAAAGTGGTTTTAGTACAGTAGATCATATCCAGGTGTTGAGAGAAGTTATAGAAAGGACAAATGAATATGAGTTGTCATTATGTTTTGGATTTGTAGATTATGAAAAGGCATTTGATTCTATAAACATTTCTTCAGTGATTAAAGCATTGGATCATCAAGGTATAGATCCAGGATATTGTCATATTTTAAAGAATATTTATAAAAATGCAACAGCAACAATTAGATTACATAATGATACTGGGAAAGTCAACATTGAGAAAGGTGTAAGACAAGGTGACTCCATATCTCCAAAACTTTTTACAGCAGTGCTGCAAGAAGTATTTTGTGGATTAAAATGGGAAACTAAAGGAGTGAAAGTAAATGGAGATTATTTAAGTCATTGAGATTTCGCAGATGATGTAGTTGTTTTTGCAAATAATGCTTCAGAGCTGCAGGAAATGTTGCAGGAGTTATCAGATGAAAGTAGGAAAGTAGGACTAAAGATAAATGTTAAAAAGACTAAAGTAATGTTTAATCGATTTGCTCAAAATATGAAAACAAAGATTGATTGTGATGAATTAGAAGAAGTTAACAGTTACAAATACCTTGGTCAGATTATTAATACAGATGGAAACATAATGGAGGAAATTAATCATAGAATTAAACTTGGTTGGAGTGCTTTTGGTAGAAATAACTTGATACTAAAAGGAAATATGCCTATGTGTTTGAAAAGGAAGGTTTTTAACAAATGTGTTTTACCAGTTGGACACTTAACTTAATAGAAGAGCAATACAGAGACTTCAGACCACTCAAAGAAGTATGGAGAGATGTATGTTGGGAGTAACAAGAAGAGATTGAAAACGCAATGTATGGGTAAGAGAACAAACAGGTGTTACTGACCTCATTGAAAAAATTAAAAGATTGAAGTGGAGTTGGGCTGGACATATTGCTAGAAGAGATGATAATAGATGGACAATTGAAATTTTAAACTGGATTCCAAGAGATTGTAAAATATCCAGAAAGAGACCACATGTGAGATGGTTGGATGATAATAAGAAAATGTGCAGGGGTGATGTGGAGAAGAGAAGCTAAAGATCGGAGAAGATGGATTAAACTTGGAGAGACCTTCATCCTGCAGTGGATTAATAATGGTTGATAATGATGATATATATATATGCAATATAAATACATATGATGTCAATATATAACTCATATGAAGGCTGATAAGAAATTATAAAATAATATATATACAAAAATACAAATAGGAAATTTGATTTTGGATAATATAAGGATAACCTAGAGACTCAAATAGAAATGTTGTTTATCACTTATATAACTTAAATTTCCTTTAAAACATCTCTTTAAAACCTGGAGAGAAAAAAATATGAGAAAATGGGAATTCCTCTACATAATAATAAGATCTTTTATATTGGATTTTGCTAATCATCAAATAATTTTGATTCAGAACTATGATGGTTTGAGCGACATATCTTGAAAATAGTAAATATATAGAATATAGAACTTAAATATATATATATATTGGAAAAAAACAATAGTTTGTAATATTGGAAGATGGACAACAGATTAGAAAACGTGAAAAACATAAGTCCCTAAACATAAAACACATAAACAAGAATAAAACAGGCAAAACTCACTATATGTATTGCCACACACAGCAAGCTAGAGCAATCAATGGATTCCAGAAGGCTTGTGCATAAAATCCCCATCTAGTGCCAACTCATCCAATATCCCCAGACTAGTTTCTGTCTTGTGGCCTTCGTCAGTGAGGAGCAATACGTATAGTGAGTTTTACCTGTTTTAACAACAGTTATTATGCGCAAGCGTAAGAAATGGTGGTATGTGATGTTTATTGGCTTATAAACAAGAATAATGACTAAAGCTATAAAAAAAAGAAATGTACTTAATAAAAAAGCTATAGTGATGATAAGAATATATCAATAATCGATAAAAGAATATATTGACACAATAGTTAAAAATACTGTTACATATAAAAGTGAGGTTTAGTAAATAAAATAAAAAATGGAAAAGAAATTGATGGCTACAAAAATGAATTATTGGCAAAGAATTTCTAGGTCAAATAGAGGATACATAAACAATAAAAGAATTTGAAAAATGATGAATACTGATCATATTAATTTAAATGAAATCAGAACAAGACAAAGATAGTAATGTGGACATGTACAGATGAAAGATTACCAAAAAAAATAATAGAGTGGATACCATCAGAGATATACAAAATATTGGAAAAAAGAAATAAAGAAATTTAGAAAAAGATTTATGAACTGAGAGAGGGGTATGGTGATTGTGAATCAAATAACAACATAGAACTTTATAGATTGATAAAAAGAAAATATACATATAAGCACGAAAATAATAATAAATCTTTCTACAGATTAAAAAAAAGTTTGTGTTGAACTATGCTGAAAAATAAGAAAAAACATGTTACACTAGAAAATATCAACTTCATAACAATAACCTTTTAATATTTTCAAGTTTTTTAAAACACTCAATTTTTCACAAAAATTTTATAGCAGATCTGTTAACTAGGTAAAATATTTACACTTAGTGACACATTTTATAAAATGATAGCCGTATCTATGAAAAAAAAACAATACTGGTCATAAATGAATATTAAAAAGAGAAACAAGTCCACAAAAACTTTCAGTAAAGATCTTAGAAATCATCATGTTGAACTATTCCAGTGACTGGAGATATGTCATGGACAGTGAAATGCGTATACTTAAAATATCAAAAATTACTCTAGACAATTAAAAGAAATAATAATCAAATGTTTTATCACTTAGAAGATCAAGGCTCATGTGAAATCAGATGATAAAAAGCAGAAATTAGAGTCAAAGAGCTTCAGTCCACCGCACAAAACCATGCAGAACATATTAGATGAATATTATTACATTACATCCAGTTTATATAATGGTTTTTAAGACTGTAGCCTCTTTATGAAATATCTTATGTACATGTGTGTGGGGGTATACATATTTGGAGTAAGTTCTCTTTGAAATCAAGATAGTATGACTTTCACAGATATGACTATAATATACAAGTTTTTGTCACATGATCATCATATTCATCTGCACATAGTCCACATATGTAAATATGAAATAGTTTTAGGCAGACACTCGAATTTTAGAATAATTAGCTTTTCGATTTTTAATAAATACAAGCTGCAGACTATTTGACTAAATAGCAGCCCCATAGGCCAACTGTGATTCATTTTATACATTTTATTATTTACTGTTGCAATTACTTCTTCACTAATCCAATCTAGTGTTTCTATGATAAATTCTTTTTTTTTTTTGGCTTGCTGCAACAATTCATTTATAACTTTAATCGACACATTACTAGGGACAGTCTTATATAATCCCTTCTCGTCTAAAGAGGTAATTTTTTTGGCTATTATTTATTTTGAGATTTCGAATTTTTTCAACAAATTCATATATAGATTACTATGGCTTGCACTGGGTGGCATTACTATACACTGAATTTGCTACTGTTTTATACAAATTTTTAATAACTTTAACAAGCTATTCTAGTTAGATAGGTCTTGAAATTCATTATGATAGTAAACTTTTAAATTTACTTTTTTAATAAAAATTTAAAGAAAGACTTTTTTTCACATATATATGCTTAAAAGTTAAAAAAATACACAAAACAATAAGAAATAAATTTCCTTCAACTTCACAAATAAACTTCTAACTAATATTCGTGTTGAATAAATTAGCGGTGATAAAAACAATGGGAATCTGACTTGCAAATTTCTAAACATGATCATTTCACACTTTTTAGACAGACAGACAGAAAAACAAAGATAAATCAAAGTGTATAATATATATATAAAATACACAGTAGTGTCAAACAGTGCAAGTCTTAGTAATCAATGAGTTCCAGAAGGTTTGTGCATAAAGTGACTATTCATCTAATATCCCCAGACTAGTTTCTAGCTTGTGGCTTTCATCAGTGAGAAGCTTTGAATCTGAGAGCACTACACCTAGATCATAGGGTCTAATGCAACCCTCCAGTAGCCACCTTTTACCTATTTAGTTAACTATAAAGCTAGAAGCTCAATATGAAAACACATTAACGTCTTCAATTCAAGCCTATTTGCTTGTAGTCATATAGATCTGAACTCAATTCAGAATTTATACATTTTGGTGATCGTGTGATGTTTTGATGATAATATACAATTTAAAGACTAAGTAAATAGTAGGATCAAAAGGGAAAAGCGAAATAAATTATTCTTGCCAATTTGTAATTTTCCTCCAATTACTAGTGTTGTTATAAGTGAGGTGAAAAGACAGGTAATAAGACCTTTCCTTTATCAATTATCTTTCAATTTTGCAAATTTTAATATATTAAAAAGCTTCAAAGAAATAAAATTTTACATTTTAGTAGTACAAATAGGTATGTATGTTTGGTTAATATCTTTGCAAATAAATATATAGATATAAAATATTTTTAGTTTTTATTTGACGGAATTTGTTAAGAATGTATATATTTTGTGTTTGGAATATTTGAAAAAAATGATAGTTATATATATGTATATTTACATTCACAAAATTCTTCTATATTGATGTAATAGAAGTTTGTAATATAATTGTTTTTCAGATCTGAAGAACAGTCTGCCCAGCAGTAACACGGAGAACACACTATGCGGAGATGTCCAAAGCACAACAGCAGCAAAGACCACACAAGAGAAAAAGGACACTGATAATTTTCTGACTGCTCTTTTATATTCCCCTCATTCATACTCACGTTTGCGTCTCTTCTTTTCTGGAGTATCGTTTTTACACGTATTTTTTGGGTGTGGAATTGGGATTTAATTTGATTAATTACTTCTATTCAATTAATCTATTTTAGTACAAAGCACATCCTTTTATTTGTTTAATTTTATTAAACGCAATAGTTACTCTAATTCGTTATCAGCTTTCAATATTACAATTTGTAACAGCTGCATTCCTTTCCCTTTTGGAAGGTCAGCTATCTTTTAACTAAAAGTTTAAACTTTTATTTATACTAATTTTAGACTGTAATATTTAATTTAAATATTACTCCTTGTTTCACTTTATATACATTTTTACTCTATATATTTCATTCTATTTTTTATCCACTAAATAAACACTACTCTATATATATAACACAATAAGCTTTTATTTAACTCACTCTGCTTTTTGTCTGCCAATTTGGAAAATCTAGTAATTCAATTTATACCCAATCCCCAATTTTCAACATAGTTAAAACTTTGCATACATATGTATTCTCAGTGATAATAAATTTATTTAGTTTGCAAACAATTTTAGGAAAAAAATAATGTGAAATTTAAATTTTTAATTTTATACAGGATGCGATGCAATGTGGCTTCTCCTTTTATGGAGTCAAAAATCTCTCAACCACTAGTGCCTAGAAAAACCTGTTAGCCACCTTACCTTCCCTTTCCAATTAACCACACTAAGTTTTTCCCATAGTCTTCTCTATCCCGCTCCATCCATTTCCACAACATTATCTTCGTCAACTCTATAGCCTTTATATCTAAATCATCCTTACCTTTTCCTAAACCCAGCATAAAAACCAAAAACCCATTTGCTGTATAATCACTTTGTTTATATTTATTCTTCAACAACTTCATTATTTGTACCCTTTCTGCTTTCAAGCATTTATATTCAACTAACAACTGCCTAATATTTTCTATGCCTTCCTTACATAACTTGCAGACTAAATCACCCATATTTTTCCATTTATGTGGACTTTCCCGTGTTGCTAAAGATCCTGCTTGAGCCTTAGATGGTACCCTATTTTCCTTGCTATTGTCTTAAATTAACTCGCACCCAACATTCTATTTATTTCTATATATATTTAAACTCTTTTTACTTCCCATACTACTTACTCATCTCTCCAACTGCCTATTTTTTATTAAAGCATCTATTCTTCTATCCCATTCCTTGCCACTATAACATGCGACAATTCTCCTAACACAGTCATTTCACTTTTTTTATAAGTATGCTGACTCAGAATTCTTTACAATTGTGCCATCTAGTGGACTTAAATTGTATCTAAACTTTCTTTATTCCTAATTTCTGGAACTATCCAAAAAATAATAAAAAAAAATTTTAAAGCTTTTATTCACAAAAATGCACTAAAAAGTAAAAAATAAATAAATTTTCAGCTCACAGAAATAAAAGTGTGGGATGACCATGTCTAAAATTTTCCCAGTTAGGTTCCCAAAGAATCATTTGAATAAACCTGCATCTAATGCCCAATTTTTTATGTTAATGTCAATCTATTCATCACATTAAAAAATGACCTAATGAATAGACAGACAATATTACAAAAAAAATGGGTGTTAGTCACAAGTTTATTTAAATGATTTTTGTTGAAAATTTGACTTGCAAATTTCCCACCTTTTATATTTGTGAATCTTGATAAAAAATTATTTTTTATTGTGTTTATGTAAATAAAAGCATTTTTTTATTTTTTTTATATTTATAAAGATTTTATTTTAAAAAAACAATACAGTGATCTGCTCTTTTAAAATCATTTTCACTGTTCATAAGCATGTGTGCCTATTTCATAACAAATATCATCATCATCACTATTTTTAATCATTATTGATCCACTGCAGAATGAAGTGCAATCCATCATCCCTGATCTCTAGCCTCTCTTTTCCACATCAACCCAGCACACTTCCTTATTTTATCAATCCATCTCACATGGGGTCTCTTTCTAGGTCTTTTACAATCTCTTGGGATTTAAGATTTTAATTCTCCATATATTATCATCTCTTCTAACAATATGTGCAGCCCAACTCCACTTCAGCCTCTTAATTATTTCAATGATGTCAGTAACAACTGATTGTTCTCCCACTCATGTATTTCGTTTTTAATCTCTTCTTGTTATTTCTAATATGTATCTCTCATAAAAATAAAAATAAAACCCATATTGAATGTTGAACTTTTAGTTATTAAATTAACAAATAATAGACTAAATTAATCTGTTTAAAATAATACACACTGCTCCTTTACTAATAATAAATATATTTCTAGAGATAATCATGAAAGTATTTCCTATATGAAAATACATAAAGGTCCAAAAAGAACAGATAATAATCTTTATTTCTTGAATAGATTCCAAATCCTGCAAAATGATGCTAATCCAAAAAAATGTCAATTTTTCTGTGACCTTATCCGATAGAACTATTACAGTATTGGACACTTCGTAATTTTCTCAATACCTCTCAACACTGATGATGCTAAGAATTTGTAATACCAAAAGTATGATAATAAACAAAAAAAATTTAAAATTATTCTTTTATTCATTAGCAAACTTTTTTATTTTCCCTACTCTTATGACATCTAGTGCAAATTTCAATAATTAATAGATTTCAGATAATCATCATCAACCATTATAAATCCACTACAGGATGAAGGTCTCCAAGTTTAATCCATCTTCTCCAATCTTTAGCTTCTCTTCTCCACATCACTCCTGCACACTTTCTTATTTCATCCGTCCATCTCACATGTGGTCTCTTTCTGGGTCTTTTACAATCTCTTGGAATCCCGTTTAAGATTTCAATTGTCCATCTATTATCATCTCTTCTGGAAATATGTCCAGCCCAACTCCAATCTTTTAATTTTTTCAATGAGGTCAGTAACACCTGTTTGATCTCTTACCCATACATTGCGTTTTCGATCTCTTCTTGTTACTCCCAACATGCATCTCTCCATACTTCTTTGAGTGGTCTGGAGTCTCTGTATTGCTAGTGTTAAATAAATCCTTATTCAGCATTATCCTATCCAAATATCCCCAGAGTAGTTTCTAGCTTATGGTTTTTATATGAATGAAGAGCTTTTTGGATTCTTTTAAACCATGCACTTGGGATCAGATGATATACTGATGGCCGTGTGATGCATTATTCTTCTAATCTTACTTCTTAGCTTGAGAGTCGTTTTTTTACAAACACAGCTCAAGTCTTTACTGCTCTGAAACCCGACAGAATATGTATACTTTGATTAAAAACATCACGTTTAAAAAAAAAATAAAGCATCTACGTATTATCTCATAAATCAGTAGTGTACAACACATTGTTTGTGATCCTTGAAGGCATCACAGAAGTATATTTGAAGATTGTGAAATTCTCAAAATATTTACTTGTGACAACAACAAAAAAAAAGGGCTGTTTCTTTTTTCACAGTAAAAATAAGAATGAAAAAATAATAATGCATCTTTTTTTATATTAATCCAGCAATAGAAAAATTTCTTCGGGTACTGCTCGCCCAATCATTGATGACAAAAGAAGCATTGAGCAGATAATTGCTGATCAAAAAACCTAAGGAGGGTTAGAAAAGGAATTTTGTTAAAAGATAAAGAACGCACGATGAATTTATATATTTATAGTACATGTAAATTGTATAATAAACAGAGCAAAACTCTCCATACAGTAGTGCCACCTGTGCTAAACAGAGTAATCAATGGATGCCAGAAGGCTTGTGCATAAAATCCACATCTAGTGCCTACTCATCCAATATCCCCAGACTAGTTTCTGGCTTGTAGTCTGGGGATATTGGATGAGTAGGCATTAGATAGGGATTTTATGCACAAGCCTTCTGGCATACATTTATTACTCTGTTTAGCACAGGTGGCAATACTGTATGGAGAGTTTTGCTCTGTTTATCAACAATTAATATGCTAGTATAGGAAATGTGATCATGTGATGCTTAATGGTTTAAATTGTATAATAAGGTAGGACAGATGAAAAGCAAATAATCATTAAAAACAAATATGCAGGGTTTGGGAAACTGCTAGGATGAGATTCGAACTGATGGCATTTACATTCATGAATACTGAAATTAAAATAACAATTTAACCCATTATGCTTTGACAGAATAATCTAGTTGGTTAGACCATCATGTTAAATTCAGTATCCAAAGACCTCAAGGGCATCAGTTCAATTCACCTGAAAGAAATATTTTATTATTAACAATTAAATGTATTCAAAAAATTTAATATAAAAACATTTAATAATTAAAACTAGATGGTGAAAATAATGCACTAAGAAATTACAAATAGTTTCTTCTATTTGTGATACCAAGTAATTATGGAAAAGAGAAAAAGAAAGCATGCAAGTAAAAGGGAATTCTAATAGGAAGGTTTCTATTTTTAACACTAGAAGCCCAGAAAAATAAACCTAATAATTATTTTTACTTCATACAGTATGCTTCTCACCTTTATAAAAACTTGAATTTGGACTAGACTGAAACGGCCTTCTAAGTCTCGAACCAGTTGGTGTTTCCTGATGATCAGCAGAATTTTGTTCTAAAACAGTCAATTGTTCAAAAATATAAAATCCTTTCTATTTTTTTATTTTCCTATACTATATTATATAAATACATGCAATCAACCTCCTTTCTTTAAATACTTTATTTTATTTTTTAAAAGGTATTAATCGTATGATTATATATTTGGATATTATAGCTCTGATGATGACTGCAGGACAGCCGAAACTGTAAGAGTAAAGTATTGATCTAAAAAATAGTATTGTCAAGTGTATAAGAAGGTGTATGATATGTAAATATAGAAATCAATACATAAGGAAAGGAGGAAGAAGAAGAAAACTGTATTACTAAATGCTTCTCCTGAGTGTATTCATATTTAAAATAATATTGACTGTATATATCTGTAAAAATTAAATCCATACTTTCCTTCACAAACCAATAATAATTATAAATTAAAAATCTATGATATTTTCCTGTAGTATTACTGTTGAAATGGTCAAAAAAATTTAATCTTAAGACCATAGGCTAAAAAGATTAGAAAGTGTTTTACTTTTAACAGTTTATAGCGATGATTTAAATTTTGGAATGCATTAGAAACAGAGAGAAATTAATCTTTCAAAATAGTTCTTCGAATCTGTCTGTATTTTTTCATTAATAAAACAAAAGAACTTTATAAACAACTGTCAGTTGTGATATGCAAGTTATTTGTGGCAAAGTCTCAGTAAATTTTGCCATTTCAAAGAGGTTGAAGGTACTCCTTCGTAAATTTAATACCAATCTAGAAATCAAAAATATTATGTACAATTTCTATCCTTATCAAAATCTTTTCTTGATTGTCACAACAACAATTACACTTTGATAAACTTGATCAGTTTTCTTCTTCTTTCAGACAACCAGATCAATATTACTATATAAAAATGTTTTATTTTTATTATAGTAGTAATATAGCTACATACTAACTATTTAAATATAAAAAATAAAAACTTCCGCCAATAAAAAACATATATCATTATTTAAAATGGCATATCTATAACTAATTAGTTTTTCAAGACAATATTATTTTATACCTGAAGTAATTTTTATATCCTATTCATACTTCATTAATACCAGACTGTTTTATATTTCTACAATGTGTGAAACTTATAATAAGCCAACTAAGTCTTTTATGAATATATAAGATTATCTAGATTCACACATACTTGATTAACAATCCTAACGTACCGACATTTCAGCTGGATTGAGCTGTTTTCAACTGGGTACAGAATATTTTTTTAAAAACTGTTTAGAGAAGCTACAAGCAACAGTACATGTGATAAAATTAAAGGTTTGTCTGATACGCAGTTACTTGCAGAGCCTCTATGAACTTTTTAAAATAACATTCCCTACTTAATTAAAGCTGGGTGCGATTTGGCCAAAATATCAGTATGATAGTGGTTAATTACACGTGGATGAACCCAGACAATATGTTTTTTATATATGTTGTCTGTAAAAAAATCTTTATTTTAATGTGTATGTATTGTACATATATGAATAAAATAAAAACTATTTTTGATATTAGTCAAATTTATGAACTTAAAAACTATTACTGATAACAGTAATAATAATTGCTATGTAATTATTATCATCGTTTTATCCTACCTCTAGTAATATGCTCGTCTTTGCAGTTATTGAATAATTTTGATATCCAATTATATTGATTTGTGATGCAATCCCACGCAGGGTCTCCAGGACTCTCCAAATCAACTAAATACCTAATAATAAATTATATATACATTTATAATTATTGAATGAAAAATTTTGTGGACAGGGTTTACAACTATTCTTAATTACACTTACCAAATGTTTGAAAATACCAATCTGCCTATTTATTAACCATATTGCTTGAATAAAAAACCTTTTCACCAATGTACACAGTTATAATCAAATAAAATACTTTTATAGGATAAAAAAAATATTAAAAAACAGTTGACATTTCAAATTTCAATATGATCACAAGACATGTTCTTCAGATCTTTTTTGTTATTAATTTTAAGAAAGAGGAAGCTCTGAAGAAAATGTTATGTTATCACAGTGCAACAACAGCTACATTTCATTTTCTTTTTTCTATAAAACTATTTTATTTGATTAGAGCTATGTACTTTGACAGAAAAAGTTGTCAGTCAAGAGCGGACTAATATATTTTTTTCAAAGCCTTTGGCAAATCTAGTCAAAATAGTTTTAAACCATATATACAGTTTCCGATTGAATAACCATAAACAATATATATATATATATAAACTTATTAACTGAGCAACTAAGTCTAAATGTTACTATAATAATGATTCAGATCAGATTCGCAAAGATGAATTTTTAAACAAACTTGCAATTGCGGTCTGCTTTCTAATATAATATCATTGTCAATAGATCGGCAATGATACAGGAAAATAGAAAATGGTAATATATTCAGACTTAGTTGCTCCAGAATAACTTTATATTCTCAGATTTATATACTTAATAGCAGTATTCATTTAAAACAGGCAAAACTCACTATACATATTGCCACACACAGCAAGCTAGAGTAATCAATGGATGCCAATCCCCATCTAGTGTCTACTCATCCAATATCCCCAGACTAGTTTCTGGCTTGTGGCCTTTGTCAGTGAGGAGTCTTGGATCTGAGAGCACTGCACGTAGATCTTAGGATCTAATGCAACCCTCCAGCAACCACCTTTTATCTCCACTTTACTACAGAACTATGAGTCTTAAACTGAAAACAACTTAATATTTTCAATTCAAGCCCATCAGCTTATCCTAAGATCTAGGTGCAGTGCTCTCAGATCCAAGGCTCCTCACTGATGAAGGCCACGAGCCAGAAACTAATCTGGGATATTCGATGAGTATGCACTAGATGGGGATTTTATGCACAAGCCTTCTGGCATCCATTGATTTCTCTAGCTTGCTGAGGGTGGAAATACGTATAGTGAGTTTTGCCTGTTTTAACAACAGTTACAAGCAAGCATAAGAAATGGTGATCATGTGATGTTTATTGGCTTAAAACCAATCCTGCCTATTAGTATTCATTTACAAACTTACTAAAATGTAACCAATTAAATCTTTAAAACTTGTCATGCATCCGTCATGCACCCCTGCTAACTCGTTACAAATTATGAACTAACAATCAGAATAAAATTTTTCAGACTGAGCAATAATTCAAGGTTTGTTAAAAACAAGAAGTAGAGGGTCTCAAATCTAAAAGATGTGATTAATTACAAGTAAATACAAAGAGAATTTGTCAATTTATTACACACACACATACATATAACTGAACAAAAAATAACTGAAGATTTCAAAGAGTTGCATAATGTAAATAAACTCTTAAAAGACAGATATTTGTTCTCACATATGTTTAGTTTATTTATGTAATTTTAAATGAGGGAGTGAATTTGATCCATTGATTATAAGAATCACCATTTAAATATTTAGAGGATCAAAAGTGAGATTTAGTTTAATTCAGTTTTAATATCTGGTGATTTTTATCATTCTATAAATATATACTGTATAATCAATCGATTGAATTCACTCCCTCATTTAAAATTACGTAAATAAACTAAGCATCTATCAGAACAAATGCTAAGAGACAAGTGGTGCCATCTGTCTTTGGAAGAGTTTATTTAAGTTGTATAATTCATTGGAAGCTTCAGTTATTTCCTGTTCAGTTACATACAATCTGAGTTATTTATTATTTACATATATATATTACAATAAAATTAGAAGCGTATGAGGCACTGGAAAGAGAAGCTATAATAATTATTCTTATAAGTCTATACAAAAGTTAACGGCTAAGCATAGCCATAGTGATAAATAATGCAGAATAAGGAATAAGTAACGATATGCAAACTATATGCAAATTATTTACATAGCCCAGCGTTTGGACATATCAAAGCATGTGTCGCATCTGTTGATGGAATTGTTGTTACTAGTAATAAAGTATGCCTCTCTGATTTTCGTTTGCTGTCGTTTTTCTCTATGCATACTATTCTAGGGTTGGATGGTTCAAATATATGACCGGTTTTCTTGGAGTGTTCTAGAAATATAGAAGAGTTGTCGTTATTTTTCTGTGCTCTTTTATAAGTGTATTTATGTTGAGCGGTTCTATTGATAATACTGGCTTTAGTCTCACCATAGTAAATGACTTGGGGCATGAGATAACGTGATTTTGCACAAATCTAAATACAATGTGCACAATTTTACTGAATAATTTTGTGAATTTCTAATAATACTAACTTCTATTCATAATAAAAGAAATTTAAAATATATGTATCAGAGAGTGACATTTGATCTATCTATGAAAAAATTCATGTCAATATATATAAAATATATTATTATTAGATAACAGTTTAATCTTTATTAAAATTCAGGTCGACATTACACATAAATACTGCAATTAACATTCATCTAGTAAGAGATAATATTATTCTAGGTACAGCAAATGTGAAGGGCCTCACAATGTAGTAGTAGTATATGCCCTTGTCATAACCCTAACATGCAGGTGAATCTGGACAGCGTAAAATTGTTTTAGACTCCAGTTAGATTCACTTTTCTTTCAGATAGCCAGCCTATCAATAACATGGACAACAACCCATTTTGGTTGGCCAATGGGTATCCAGCTATACCTAGTTAGATGGGGGAAAAGACGGAGAATTATTCAAACTCTCAATGCCAAGTATTCTTCTTCATCATTCTTCCATGGAGACCATTGAAACAGTCTCTGCTCCACAGTGTACTATTTAAGGACTTATTAACTTTTTCAACACCAAAGGACAGAATATAACAATTATTTTTGTAATCTAATAAACTTTGATATTGTGCTTATTTTCACATCTTTGTAAGAGAATTTCAAATATGGTATGAGAAATTTTTAAAAATATAAACTATATAAATTCATTTTAGAGTATATCCACTTCTGCAAAATATAGTTTTGAATAGTTTCTCAGTCACCATCTGTATTGGCTATTTACATCTTTACCCGTAAATATAAAGGCTCCTTGCAATGTCGCTGCAGTAACAGTAGCAAATCGTATTTTCACATCTTACTTTGTAATGCTTTGTCGTATTTCAATCATTTCACTTGTTATTGTGGATTACTAAGAGCAGCTTTTGGCTTATTTCCCATCATCATCATTAAATACCATTGGATCATAATCAACTCTCGGAGATCCTATGAGAAGTACTTTTCCGGAATGATTTTTCGGTTCATTTGTTTTTAGAGTCAGCAATAATGGTGATGATGAAATTCATAAATTTCATTCATGATCATCTTTTTCTTTCACCTGCAATTTTTCTGAGCTTTATATATTTTCCAAGGAATGATATTGATTATAATATGACTAAAATAAAACAATTTCAACCTGGTCATAAATGCTCTGTCTTACGAAGTTTACTGCGGTGGTAAAATGGTGGAATCTGGAGTTCAAGGTTCAAAGATCGCAACTCCCATTAGTCACCTTTTGGTACTTGAACTTCTTATGAATTCCTGAGCGAGAAAACATTTTTTTACTGTAAGGTTAACATCAATGTCCATGGATCCTGATCCATTCAGCCCCTTTGATGCCCCAACTTCTTGCAAAATTCAGCAATAAATCCTTCAGCAACTTTTTTTTAATGATCCAAGAAAACGTTGAGATTTGGTGTTTTAATAGGACATATACCATTGTAAAAATTTTCCTGAAAATTGCCGTAATAATTTACTTTGTATAATTACAAAAAAAGTGTTAATGAGATATCAATGCATCCAAATTATAAATAAATAATTTTTTTCTCTTCTAAGAGTAGAAACTTCGTATGCATAATTGAATAAAATGAGATAGTGACTGAGCCTCACTTTTCAATCATATGATTTCACCTTAATCTGGCCAAGAGAAACAATTCAGTAAGTCTCCGATAACATGGAATAATTACATTTATCATATAACTTACATTAAAAAAAACATAAACATAAAGATTCGCTACGACAGTGTTGATTTCAGAAAGGTTTGTAAAATTTATTACAATCACTAGTAATTTATTCTCCCTTTCTAATCAATGTAACCTATAAACTTTTAAATAAATCCATCTAACTCTACCTGCACTCATAATCATATTTCTGAAAATATCTTTTGACATTCCTATTTGAAACATTATTTTCCTCATCAAAAGCACAATAGTATTATCTTTATTTGCAAATTCTAACACCCTAACAATGAAATATTGTGTTCAACTAGCCATCACACTACGTTTGCTTACACATTGCTATTCATCAGCATATTCTTCAGGTCTCACTATTTTTATGCCACCTAGTGTAGGCATTAGTAATTAATAGATACGAGATGGTAGTATTTAATAAATCCTTATCTAGTATTGCACTATCCAAATATTTCCATACTAGTTTCTAGCCTATGACTTTCATCAGTGAGGAGCTTTTGGGCTTTTAGAACAATACACTTGGACATATGGATCTAATGCTTCTTTCATCTAACTACTATTTTTTATGGCCAGAAATGGTACTATATTATTAAGACTTGGAAAAAATGCATTTTATGGTTTGGGCTATATAACAAAAAGATAAAAAATGGATGCTAGAAAAAAAACGTGCATTAGATCCAAAGATTCAAGAGCACTATTCAAAAATATCCACAAAGTTCCTTACTGATGAAATCCATAAGATAGAGACTCTCTAGTCTGGAAATAACTTGGATATGATAGTACTGGACAGGAATTCATTAGGCACTACAATCCTGCAGTTACTGATTACTAAAGTTTACACTAGATGGCATAAAAGTGAGAAGACTATGCTAATATCAAAAATCCCAGCAAATGGCAAATCCTATCCTTTCTAGCTATTTACACACCCCCTAACCATTCCTATATACCCTTCTTCATCATAAAAGTTAGATTGTACTATCATTTTATGCCCACTGATTTACTCGATGCTTATGTTTGAATGGAAAGTTATCACTTCTTATATAGAATAGATATAAAATCAGGACCATCATGCAAAGCTTATTGCTAATATTTGTTATAAAGGAAGAAAAAATTTTGAAAATATCATACTTCGTGCTATATAAAATAAGTTATCTCATTTATATATGTTTAATGTCAACTAAGAATGATGTATCATAAATTCTAGTAAATTTTGCAAGCGTCATTCATTCAGGCATAGTAAAGGTAATTTAAAGTAATTGCTTAACATCTTCACACTTCCATTCCCAAATACTTAAGATGTTCCCATACTTAAACGTTTGGGTAGAAAGGATAGATGGATTCATTCTATCTTTTCATAAAGACTTTATCTTGTGTTTGGAAGTGAGAGTATTCATTTATAGTATCCACAAAGCACATGTGCATTAGCTTAATGGCTGATTATTACTATTACAGTTTATAAAAACATCATGCTATATAAAATAAACATCTCATTTATATCTCACATATTTCATATATTAAAATAAATTTTTGAAATGTTTCGATAGCGGAATTTAAATCCATTGTCTTAAAAATGCAATCAAAAATATTTTTAAGATTGCTTATTTCTAAAAAAATTAACTAACAACATGTTAAGTTAGTAATCTCTTTAAAATACCTAATCAAACGTTTTTGTTCATCTAAAGTTGACGGCAATTCCATAAGCTTCTTGTGCAGTTTTTCTCTCAGTTCTACAGTTCTAGATTCAACTTCTTTATAAACTAAAAAAAAAAAAGATTAGTTGTTTCTCTTTTTATTAAAGAGTGGCTTACAATTAATTATTATTCATTAAATACTATATGTCTTTCTCATATCTCTCTTTAAAATTGAAGCATTAAATAATATAAAATATCGTAATAATGATAACCATATACATATTTATAATGATAATACATAAAAAACTTTCTTCAACAAATATTTTGATGCCCTCCTCAATGTAACTGTAATCTATTTTAACCTTTAATTTACATTATATACATAGCAAAATCTAGAATAAAATTATAATAAAGCAATTCGAATACTTACAAACATAGCAAAATTAGGGGGGATTTTGAACTCAGACATTTAAGCTCCCTTTAGACATCCACTCCATCTTATGCAGCTGACACTCAAGGACCACATGCATAAAAAAAAAGATAAATGATCCCGAATATATGTATTTCGCGCTGACCCAGCACTCATCAGTTGGTCCAGATCATCATCTCCCACACATATATAATCAGTGCTTGGTTTATATTAAGATAGCAAATCTTCAAACTTTAATGGACAGATTTCAAACTTTCTCTATTCGCCAATTTTTCAACCATCCATATCATTGAAAATCTGATGGTAGCATTTTCAAAGCCTTTGTTTGCTAATTTTGTTACCATACCCATGTCAACCATAAGTCATTCTGACCCTTCATATGTAGGACCTTAAGCCCAATTAAATACATAAAAGAGAGATGGGTAGAATACAGGCTGAATATGTAATATTTAAATACAAATATATTATATATACCTTTATGCTAAATGTAATTAGAGGGAATTTGAACCCAGACTTTCAATCTCCCTTTAGTCATCAATTCCATCTTATACAACTGAGACACATAACCACATACATGCAAAAAAGAAAAATGAGCTCCAATATACATATTTCATAATGAACCAACACCCATCAGTTGGTACAGATCATCATCTCCCACCCACTTATATAATCAGTGCTCAGTTTATATTAAGATAGCAAATCTTCAAACTTTAATGAACAGGCTTCAATTTTCTCCACTCCCCAACTATTAAGCTGTCCTATCATTGAAAAAATGATGATAGCATGTTCAAAGCCCTTGTTTTCCAATTTTGTTGTCATACCTATGCTGACTGTAAGCTATTAAAAACTAAGGACATCATAATATGTAGAAACTGAACTGGTTTCATCTATATAACTACACAGGCAAACTGGGGTAGATTAAGAACATTTATATAATTTCGTTGGACTGAAAACTTGATAATGAAAAGGAAAAGTAAATGATGGTGGCAGTTGAAAAGTACATTAGATCCTAAAGGACCAAATGCACTCATCGAAGACACAAAACTCCCCACTGAACAAAGTTATAAGCTTTAGACTAGTCTGGAGATATTGGATAGGAAAACACTAGATAGCGATTTATTAAAAATGATAATCGAGTTCTAGTGATTATTAAAACTTACATTAGGCTATATAAATGTGATGAGAAAAAAAAACAAATTGAATGGTTGCTGAAAGAGTCATTAAATTAATGATCAGAAGCAAATAGTCAAAATAACCGGTCTACAGCTAGCAAGAAAGTGCTACATGCTGACTGCAAAAACCAAGACATATGATTATAATATAGGGCAGCTTTAAACACACTGGTAGAGGAATATCATACTCTTATAAGCAGGGCAGCCATAGTTAATTTGCAACTGCTAGTCAAAATTAACTTTGTGAGATGATTAAAATAAAAATAAAAGGTTTAAAAAAATAAATAAATAAAAGATTGTCCAAATGATTGTTTCTAAAATAACCATTTGAGTAATCTTCAGTTTCTCTTTATCAACTATTTGGGTGACTTCTGATACGCTTATGAAAGCAGATACAATGAAGCAGAAATATCAAGACAATGTTGATATTAACAGTGAAAAAATGTATTTATAGATAAAACTGAAAAATATAACTGTTTACATATTCTACTTACGAAAATCTTCACTTTAATATTTATAGATTCTCACAAACTTCATAAAATAAAGTACAATCATATTAGTATTTTATTTTTGCCATCATGTAGTACAGAAACGAACGTAAATATCAAAGTTACATTTTACATGATGGTAACGATAATATGAAAGGTTACAACAGTTTTAAAGGCATGCAAAAAATGGAATGCTGAATCTGTATGAGTTTTACAAGACCAACCTATTGATGACCTACAAACTATAACACTACAGTCTAATTCTGCTGAAATGCTCAAATTTTTTAAAATTCTTATTATCAAGATAAAGACTGCATTAACTAAAATGTATCAAAAATTAATATTCGGTAAGTATTAACAAATGTTATAAAAATCTAATGAAAAATTGCAAAATCACAGCGGAATAACTGACTGCAAAGATGAATGGATATCTTAACATTCAGAGCCAAACAAAATAATCCGTTTGAGTTTCGTAAGCAAAATATTCAAAACCCTGAATCATCAATAAAATAAATATAGAAAAAAATTGTGATAGAGAAAAATATAAAAATATTTCTAACTTGACTGAAAAGAAATATATATATATATATAAGGGACTTGAACTCAGATTTTCAGACTCTCCACAGCTATTCAATTCATCTTAAACAACTGATACATATGACCACATACAAGTGAAAAAAGATAATCTCCAATATACATATTTCATGCTGAACCAGCACTCATCAGTTGGCTCTCCCACACATATACAATCACTGCTCAGTTTAAATTAAGATAGAAAATCTTCAAACTTTAATGGGTAAGCGTCAATCTTCTCCACCCCCCAACTCTTCAGAACATCTATTTCATTGAAAATCTGAGGATGAATGTATGTGGTCACATGTATCAGTTGATAAGATGGATTAAATAGCTGTTGGGAGTTTTAAAGTGTGAATTCAAGTCCCTTATAATTATATTAAGTTTAGTATAGACAATATACATGTACAAACACAACAGCTAATAAGACTCTCTTATAAAAGCTATTAAGCAGATCAGATTTTCCAATAACCCAGACCTAAATATAATCTGTATACCTTATTTTGAATATTTTATAGCAAAAGGTTATTGTATGAACATAATCTGACATGTCCTGCAGTCATCCTCAAAGAAAGTAAAATAGTTAATAGTGATTCTCAGGAAGACTGCAGAACAATCAAAATATCAGATTGTTTGTATATATATAAAATTTCTCTATAAAGTGTTCGAAGTAAGGTAAACAGATTGTATTTATATAAAATATTACATCAAAATAAAAGAAATGGCAGATTTAATGACATTTGTAATTCAAATCTAGTTTCATCATCTAAGACATCTCAAATTAAGATCACTTTTTTGGGTGTTCAACCAAGAATCTACAAGCAAAGTATTATAGCATTAAACAACGGACTTCTTATAAGGTTCCACAAACAGTTTTTTGCAGACCCTATAGTAAAGCCAGATGAGTTTGACTTTCATAGATGCAACTGGAATTCTCATCCACAGATTCAGGTCAACCCATGGTTATTGCTCTCATCTGCTCCATAAATCGAATTTATCAGCCACTGATCTTTGTAAATGTGGACTAACACAAACTACGAACAACTGAATTAATGAGTGCCAAATCTATGGCTCCAGTGGCAGAATCGAAGAACTTAATAAAGCCACTACTTGAATCTATTTCCTGGTTGGAATCTCTACAGGTTCCAGTATGATGTTTTGTTAATAGTTAAGCTATCTAATAAATAAATAAAAAAATCTGTATGCTAAACAAACAAATAAACATCTTTATATTAAAAATGAGGATTACTCAGCTATTAGTTATAGTAAGAAATATTGTTTCTCTGTTCACACACATGCACACACATAAATAGTAAGAAAATCAAGTCACACATCACATGACTTAATTTAATAAGCTTGTACTCATTATATTACATCTATAGTACAAGCTTATTAAATTAAGTCATGTGATGTATGACTTGATTTTCTTACTTTTAGAGTTCTGCTCTTAAGGTTTTGGCGATGTTATATTGCTAAAGCTATTAATATGTGGTGTACCTGAACTTAGTTCAGTCTCATATGGCAATTTAAATTAGATAGCTGGATTTGAAAACATATAGATGTCTGAACATTTCAAATTTTCTACTTAATGGTTAACTACTAGATAAATGATGGGCTTGAGCTGGTATTTTTAGATCTAATGTCTGAATATTCTAGTACCTCACTGACATGAACCAGTAGCTTGGAACCGGATTGGGGTAAGGATATTCGGAAAAGCTTGTTAAAAGCTATTAGCATGCTCATTATTTTCTATATATATACATAAACACAAGTTCATATACCTCTGTAAGACTAGTATGACAAAATTTAGCAAAGTAAATACATTTTACTTATTTAAATATTTTTCAAATAACATCAGGTTAATTAAAAAGCTAATTATTACATTTTTGACTTTCTATTTTTAAGATTTTTTTTTTTATAAAAAATATTACAATCTAAAAATAAACTACAAATGCAAAAAAAAACTTAATATTTACCAATTCTGACATATCACTTCTCAACACTGTTATAGACAGCTTAAAGAAAGTAGTCCCTTCTTTTCTAAAATCAAGACTTGTATGCTTGAGTAATTAACAAAGACTAGATAATATTGCCATCTCTATTCTTAGATTAGTTTCTAGCTAAAGACCATAGCCTAGAAAATCAGCACAATCATCTGATGATTGCAGATTATTCACACTTCATATGTAGATTAGTAAAGGGAATGGTTTCTTTTAATGCGAATGTTTAATGTAAGTTGAAAGATAATGGAACATAAAAATTATATTATGTCAAATTTTAAACGAACACATAAATAAATATTTAATGTTTTCACTATTCATTTATTTCTCAATTTGATACATCATTTCTATTTTTTGCACTTTTTCTAACAATTTTTAGTTTTCTTTTCTAACAGTTTCAACTGAAAATGCAGTCTTCATCAGCTGATTCAGCCATTAAGGGAAAAAATTAAAACAAAAAATTGCTTAAGAAAGTACAAAAGAAAAGATGTGTGTTTTTTGTAAAATAAATATTCTTTATTATTATAGAACAATTAAAAAATTTGCCCTTAGGGAATAAGTATATGCTTTTATATACTGGTAATCTATATTGTATTTTACCTTTGGTAAAAATCTGTACTTCTGTGTTGGCAAATAAAGACTTGGCTTTGGCATAATCACTAATAACAAACTCGTAATCACCCTGGAAAATAATAATAATAATAATAATAAATATCAATTATGGCAAAACTTGTTACAAAAAATAAATTATATTTTGGGTTCATCTATATATATATGTTTGCTTGTTGTTAATGGCAACATTTTTACTGGATTAACATCATTCGGATAGCAAAGACTGCTCAAATGGTTTTTGCTGAGATATGCATTTGAGTTCTTATTAGTCTCTTCAATAACTATTTCAACATCTTCTACTACACTTTGATAACAGCTATAATCCAATAGAAATACAAATACAATATTGGTATTAGCAATAGATAAATATATTTATGGAAGAACCTAAGAAATATAGGTTTGTATCTTCCACCAATAAAAATATTCATTTTAATATCTATAGATACATACAAACTGTACAAAATATAGTATACGGACATATTAGTATCGTATTTTTGCAATAACATAATACAAATATGAAAATATATACCAAGAGAACATTATGCTTATGCAGAAAATAATAATAATAACGATAGTAGGCTAATGTAAAGGAAGTTGATAATAGTTACAAAAGTTTGCAAAAAAAAATGCTGAATCTGTTTGAATTTTAGAAAACCAAACCAGTGGTGATTTACAAACTGGAAGATCAGCGTCCCCATCGCCAAACTATCAATTTTTCAAAATTTCTCAGTATCAAATACTGATTGCCTTCACTAAAATGGGCAAATATAATTTGTTAAATCGATGCTTACTGAGGACTGGCAAATATTGTAAAAGACTAGCCCAAAAAAAAAACCACAAACCATTAATGGAATAACTGACTGCAAAAGTTAATACATTTTAATATTTAAAAAAAACAAACTTGTAAAATAAAAAATGTAAACGCAAGGAATATTAAATATAGAGAGAAAAATAGTTTATATTGCTAAAATTACTATTTATCTTCATATTTTTGGAATTAATATCCCTTGTGTTTATACCATTCATGCCACTGAAATGTGAATGAAAATAAGTTAAAAAGACAATGTCCACCAGAATCAAAAACGAGGAATTTGATATCCCAAATGCTCTACGGCATTCATTGAATATTTAGTTGTCTCTTTAAAAATTTTATAGAGGGATAGGAAAGAACTCTTCTTTTTACAACAAAAATAAGCATAAGCTTGCCGTGAGTTCCACATTGTCTAATGTATGATATATTTAAACAGTTCCAAAAAAATTTTATCAGTTGTATACTATTCATACATCTGTTGCTAATAGATATTAGAATTCTTCCATTAGCTTATATATCAATGACGATAAAGCACGAAGAAACTTTGATTATCTATTCTGGAGAAAATGAATTTAAAGTAAATGCCGCTAAAAGTGAATTCCATAATGTGTACAATAAAGTATATTTTTTACATTATGGAAAAAAACTGTTTCAAGAATTTGCATCTCAATATGGGACTGATGAAAAATTCAGTTATTACTTAAACATGTGTTTTAGCTTTAATTCCTTCTAGTGAGAAATGTTTTGAAATCAATTTTCCATGAGAAGCTAATGATGTGATAGAATGTTTTAAAACAATTGTGGACATGAAAAAATTAGGCAATATCTGCGTAATAATACAGTAGTCCAGGCTCGACCACTACTTCAACCAACATTACGAATTACATAAGATTCAATAGAGAGAAAATTCCTCGTATTTGGAACATCATGAAATCTTTACATAGAATCATAGGAATATGTTATGGGACAGAACACATGTTGGAGTATATAGCATAATCCAAGAATGTCAAAAAGATCAACATGTTGGTAATCAGATAAAATGCATACTTCAGGAGAATCCACACCAAAATGTAAAAGACTAACAGTTGAGAGAGAAAATAAAATCATGATTGTACTTAACAATCGTGCAAAAAGAACTTTATTGGATTACCTTCAAGGTATTACACCCAATGTATCGCTTTTAGTATTTTAACACTATAAGCATGAATACAGGATTTTAATCTTAATACATACAAAAGAAATTATTTCTACTTGAAATCAATTTTTTAAAGCAAATTTTTCACTTAATAAAGTTAATAATTAGCAATCACTCCACTAAACATGTGCCGGATAAGTTTAAGCATTTAATGAATACTCTTCTTTCCAACACAAGATAAAGCCTTTTGAAAAGATAGATTCAATCCACTTTATCTTTCTAACTTAAACATATATGTAGAGGCTAATCTTAAGCATTTGGAAGTGAGAGTATGAAGATATTAAATAATCACTTTCAATTCCTTTTATTATGTTTTAATGAATGACACTTTAAATTTTTTTACAATTTACGATACTTCATTATTAGATGAAATATTAAACATATATAATGAGTTATTTATTTATATAGCACATGTTTAGTAGAGTGATCCCTAATTATTATTACAAATTAAAAACAGATCATGTGATGTTTAGTGATTTAATAGTGCTATATAAATAGATAACTCATTATATATGTTTAATAAAGTTAATTAAAAATTAAGTTTTATACAAATAGTTTCATAATGAAACCGACAATGTCTGAAATTTGATTTACCAACAATTTACGTTTTTGGGATTTTGAGATGGTATTATTTCCATTTCAGGTTATAATTGTCAGGATTTTAGCTCTTAGGATTTTAGCTGTCGGGATTTTGGGCAGTACTTCAATTAAACACTTCTAGGTTGCATAATCATTTTAGAATAAATGAAAATGTATTGATACATTTGTTTTTATATCTCAAATTTCAGTTGGAGTCAGTAATGGATATATGTATAAACAAAATATATACAGAGTTATATGAATGTATATTTAATTACTACACATAATTTGTCATGTAGTTAGTCAAATTAAATAATATAGATGTATATAGTTATTAGAATTATCCTAATTTAATCGGCCAAATTACTGTATTCTCTTTATGCAATCATTTATCTCCATTAGGAGGACAGATTAAACTTTAGTCACAAACATTATTTCCAGAAACCATTGCATTCTCCAAGATAACAAAGATGCTTCATTTCATAGAGTCCACAAACATTACTTCAAAAAACACATCTCCAATGACTTATCCGATAACTTGATTTCAAATGTTACTGAGAAATCTCAGGATAATTCTTAATGCGTGAGAGATCAATATCTTTCCTGATTTCCCAAATGAAAAGCTTTTTTCTCTGCAATAAACCATTTATAATTCCTAAGCACCCTTCAGATGTTATATAATTCTATCCTACAAAAAATACAAACAGTTCTTAATGCATTTACAGAATCTACAATCCCCATTCTTCCATTTCGTTTAATAATGGACTCTATTGATGTACCCATTCAAGGTAAGTTTATTGACTTCATCCACTTGTGTAACCTAATTCTTCAGATACCTTAGTATGCAAAGCAAATAGTGATTATCTATAAAGCTTTTTAAAACAGAGAAATATCAATCTCTTCTATTTCAAACATATGGATAAAATGGGAACATAATTTAATGACTATTATTCACTGGTTATATACATCAAAAATAGAACTGTTAGTTTTAAATATAACTCAAATATAATTCAAAACATTCCACACTTACTATGTACAATGTGTACAAACATATATGTCACGAACTGATGAGTGCTGGTTCAACACAAAATGTGCATTTTGGGGATCATACATATTTTCTACATCTTCAGTAATATATGTTTATGATTACACCACTCCACAAGATATTAAAAGCAGATAGAACCCAGCCTCTACCTAGCATGAGAATGGTGTAGTGAAAATTACACTACAGAAATATTATTCATTAAGTAGATAATCTCTAGTCTAATAAATGACTAATAAAAATTATTAATACACTTCCAGCAAATGATTTGTGTCAAAGTTCTGAGAGCAGTTAGTTTACGCATCAATTAAACTGTAATAATTGCCTATCTATATATACTGAACAATGATAAAGATAAGTGTAAGAGATGTGTGATCTGGACCAACAGATGAGTGCTGGTTCAGCACGAAATGTGCATCTTGGGGATTCTATATTTTTTTCACATGTCTTTGGTCATATGTTTATGATTACACCCTTCCCCAAGGTATTGAAAGTGGAAAGAAACCAATCCCTACCTTGCATGAGAGTAATGTAGTAACAATTACACTACAGAAATATTAAATATGTACACTAATTCACAAGCTGAATTTCTAAAGAAATATTTTAATGAATTTTTAAATATGACTGCCTTTTTGTTATATGAATTACCTTAGTAATGTATTTAGATTTGTTGTTCTGTGAACTGATTTATATTCTTAGTGTTATAGATTTGATAAGCCATAAAATTATGGGTTCATTAAAATCATTAGAATATATATGTTAACACGAAATTAGCATAATCTAATATATATATAATTAAGAGGAGAAAATTGCTCTTACTGATGCTATGAATAAATAATGTTCTGTAGATTAACAAAAAGTTAAGAATTGAATGAATCCATTTACTCTTTATGCTTATGATATTTTAACCTTGCCAATGTTGGTGGAAATTTAAAATGAAATTCATATATCAGTCAGATGAAAATTGGGCATTAATAGTTGTTGTGTATTTGCCCACGACTCTCGAAGGGGCAAACCACAATTAATAACTAAAACTAAATTTAGTACTAAAGATTTATTACAAGTTATATAACACAAAACTAGAATATATAGACAAGCTTAAATGTTTACAGACAAATAAATGATCACGGAGTTCTTAGTCTTTAAACCCTCTTTAAATATAGTTCGACAAATAGTGTCTTATTTAACGGGTTGACTCCTTCCATAACTATGCTAAATAAGTACAGTTTCCCAAGTTATAACCTTAAGAGACCTTTAGGCTTACAAAACACAAATAAGATCGAGCCGATCTGCTTTAAATATTAGTCGGATTTTTATACCTTCAGATTCCGAAACTTCTGGGTTTATTCCCTCAGCAGACGTTGACTAGTTACTAACGATACTCAGTGTGATTACAATACCATTTCACCAACCCAAAAGAGAAAAAGAGCATTTAATTCTACAATCCTGAGTTTTTATAGTCTTCAGTTTAATCGTTGTTTTATAATTAGTTTTCCATTACTTAAAATTCCTTTGCAAATGCATTTACTTAATTTCACTTTCTAGATCTACTATTTTTGTAAGATTTTACCTTTACATTAACGAGTTCAAGTTTTGCACTTCCGTTCTTTTCATTCAGTCTGTAGAAACCTTTTAATTACGTAACTACTCATTTTCATTCATTCCTAAAAGTTTCCATTGTCATTAAATAGTACTTTTAACTTCTGGAGTATTCTTATTGACCTTTTTTATACTAAAATGTTTCTTGAACTTAGAATACTACAATAATTACCAAACTTATAGTCAATATATATATAAATAATTATAATTATACATGTTTAAAAAAATAAGATTAATATTAATTATAGTGATTAGATTACAGTACAATATTTATATTCCTAGTAATTTTGTTTATTAAATATCTAACCATTTTCTTTTGCATATTTTTTATATTTTATCAATAATTGTTTTTTTTAAGAAAAAAAATCACTATGGTTCCTCAATTTCACTGGGTTTACCAGTAACACTCCGAACCAATTGATTCAAAATATGGCCACCCTTATTTAAGATAATTAAAGCACCACTATGGGGAGAGGGGGGTGAGTTGGAAATGAATCTTGCAACTGGTTTTTGAAAAAAAAAATAAGAAAATTTTGATTAACTACATTTTGACAGTAGAATTAAAAAATAATTAAACAAATCCACCTTTCTTATTACTTTTACAATGCATATTTTAGTAAAATAAATCAACCTTACAGGTTTGACTGACTATAAATCTTCTTCAAATCTATAAATTATATATAAATACATGAATACACAAATAGTTTATCATTTAAACAAACATCAGTAAACAAACAATTACTATTTCTTTAAATAATAAACTATTTGTGTATTCATGTATTTTATTTACATCTTATAGTTGTGAAGAAGATCACTGATTAATTGAAACTGTAAGGTTGATTTATTTTAATAAAGTAATAACAGTAATAAAAAAGCCGGATTTGTTTAATTTTTTATAATTTATCAATGCCTTAAAAAAGATAACACTGAAAGGAATTTAACAATGAAAACAAAAACATTTTAGGGAATATGATTATTTTAAATGCACTGTATATATATTATTTATAATTAGAATTTAGAAAAATACAATCACTGAGCATTAAACAATAATGCGCAAAAGTATAATATTTGGGTATGGTCTTATATAATAGTATTAGCATATTGCTTCGAATTAAAAAAAGAACTACTTATCTGGAAAATTTTACATATCTACAGAAATACAGTAAAATGACAGTTTAAGAAGTGAAGGATCCAAAGACAAATAATAATTTTTATAAAATCCTAGTTTCATGACGGAAAAAAGCTAACAAAATATATATATAAACAACCGATCTAAATTTCACTGTATAGACAACAATTCATATTTCATAAATGTTAGGGGGAAAAAATAATTATTTATATAAAAAATTAGGATTTAATAGGAAAAAAAATACTGCAAGAAAAAAAAAAGAATGAAAAAAAAAACAAGAGAAGGAAAAAAGAAAATCTTCCACAGTTATTACCATATTTATTTATTTTTTACTAGTAAATTAATAATATATTTATATGTGTGATTACCTTTTGAATATTCCTGTCAATATTTTGAGGGAGACTGAAAAGAAACTTAAATCTCTGCATTACGTTTAGCGCATTGCGAGTACTATCAGCTCGATCCTTTCGGCCCAACACTTCTTGAAATAGTTCATCTGCTTTATTTTTGGATTCTACAAAAAATTTAGAAATAAAAAAGGATATAATAACTGTAATAAACTAAAAACAATTTAATTAATTGATAAAATAAATACTTTTATTTCAATGTGACTTTAAAAATATGGCAAACAAATTACTTTTTTCATTTAATTTTTAATTCATTTACTAATCAAATAAACATAAGAATATCAATGAGATTTTAATATCTTACGGTTTTATCAGATATATTTGGATAATCACAAGAGAAACATAAATTTCAATACATAATTAATTCTCCATTTTTATTATAAACTCTAAAGGATTACTTTAGTTATGATCAATAGTAATACCCCTGCCAGCACCACCACAATATACACAAAGATTGTGAACATGGCTATACCCATAACCATTGACAGTTTTAAGAGCCTATAATAGGGTGATAAAAGTGAAGATACCTCATAAACATTATTGCTTTATTAATAAAGAAAAAATCCTGAAAACAATTTGAGGATTTAACTACTAAGTACAGTAATTTTATTTTCATTTGGTAATCAGTAATTCATCATCATCATTGTCAACCATTACCAATCCATTGCAGAATGGCCAAGTTCAATCCATCTTCTTCAATCTTTAATCTCTAATCTCCACATCAACCCAGCACATTTCTTTATTTCATATATCCATCTCACATTGGTCTTTTTCTAAGTCCTTTACACTCTCTTGAAATCCACTTTAAGATTTCAATTGTTCATTTATTATCACCTCTTCTATAAGTGCAGCTCAAATCTACTTCAGTCCTTTAATTCTTTCAATAATGTCAGTAACACCAGTTTGTTCTCTTATCCCTGTATTTCATTTCTGATTCTGTTTGTTACTCCTAATATGCATCTCTCCACACTTCTTTGGGTTGTCTAAAGTTTCTGTAATGCTCTTCTGTTAAATGTCCAAATCTCAAATCCATAAGTAAGAACTGGTAAGACATATTTATTAAAAACCTTCCATTTCAAACACATAGGCATATTTCCTTTTAATATTAAGTTATTTCTACCAAAAAGACTCCAAACAAGTTTAATTCTATGATTAATTTCATCCCATCTGTAGTAATAATCTAACCAAGATACTTGTAGTGGCTAACTTCTTCTAACTCGTCAATACCATTCTTTATTTTCATCTTTTGAGAAAAACCATTGAACATTATTTTAGTCTTTTTTAACATTTATTTTTAGTCCTGCTCTCTTATTTTCATCTAATAACTCTTGCAACATTTCCCGAAAATCTGAAGCATTATTTGCAAAAACAAGTACATCATCTGCCAAATCTAGATAACTTAAATAATCATCATTTACTTTTATTCCTTTATCTTCCCACTTGATCCACAAAATACTTTTTGTAGTACTGTTGTAAAGTTTATACTAAATGGCACTAAAGTGGAGAGCTGCTCTATTCTTAAAGCATATAGGTAAGACGGGCAATTGACTTGTTATAGTTTTATTAAATTAGTTCTAAATTCTTGTCAGAGATATACTAGGCAATATAAGTACACAACGAGGTTCTTAAAAACTGTATTTAAAAGACATTGCTAAAAAGTAATATCGGAGATTGTAACAATTCTTCTTTACCAACTTTATTGCATTTAGCAAAGCTAAAGGTATCATTTTTTGGAATCCTCTAGTATTGACTTTATTCTGAAAATACACTTTTAAAGCATTGGACAAAATATTCACATCGGAATTGGCATTTATTTCTAATATCTTTACTCCCTGATTCAATGTCCTTACTTTCATTTTAACCCTGTCTATAAATGCTATAGATCACATCCAGCACAAACAAATGCTCTGGAGTGGCATGATTATAGGATTGTATTACGCTAATTCTTAAACCTTTAATTACCCTGTGCTAATTCTACTTCTAGTATTTGTAATATTATTCAAATCCTTACAAGCAAGCTTACTATCTGGCGGTGAGTGACAGTAGTCCATTTTTTATCCCATGAGAAACAGAAAGTTAAGGTGAATGAGTGATCGTGTAAATCTTCATTCAAAAATCGGCAGCAACTGTTAAATTTATTTTATTTGTTTTTGATCACGTTTATTTACTTGGGATTTGTTTTTTTCTATCATTTTGTTGCCGAATTAACTTTTGATTTAATAGAATTTACTGAACGTGAAAATTAAAATGAAAATGGTTCGTGTGTGATAATGCGAGCAAAAAAAAAATCCACAAGAGAAAATGGCAACATTCCCTATCTTCATATTTGTCATATGACTAATCTCCAAGGTAGTCAAATAATTTGCAGAAACTTGGCTGGGAAATTATTTCACATTGAGTTGCAGCATCAGAGAATATGTAACCATACAAACTATAAATACGATCTTTTTTATTATTTGGAATGCTTTCCAGAAAAATCCTTTAATGTCAGATCAATAGTCAGCGATTAATTTACAATGTTTTCGTATTAATATCACTATAGCACGAAGTCGCCTCAACAGTAAAGCAGTGACCTAGTTAATAAAATGGTCCATTTTCCTTTTAAATAAAGTTGACAGCTTTATGTGGCATAATCAGCTACTCAAAAATCATTAAAATCATAGCATTGGACAGTATAACTACTACTAATAACAGACTACAGTTACTTCTAGATGACAATAGTCAAATTTAGTTACATAAAATAATAAGTCAAATCTTTAGTAGATGGTATATTACTGCATTACATAATTCGAAGTACTAATTATTTTAATGAGCACATAAGTAATTTTATACCTTATCAGATATGTAAAACTAAGAATATAAAGTTACTTTATATAATGAACAAGTCCGAATATGTTACTAAGACACTTTATTTAAATGATTCTTGCTTGTAAAGGGTCTTAGTAATGTATTCGGACTTGTTTGTTTCATAAAGTAGGTTTATAATTTCAAGTATACTTCCTCTTGATAATAATCCAGTGCATATCACTGGCTCAAAATTAAATAGAAATATTGGAATCACCGTCCCAAACTTTATGACTGAGTTGGCTGTATGAAGTTCAGACTTATATTTGTTCGCAGAGGGCATTGCTGGATTATATTGTTTGGAGGGTGATTTGATATTTTCTCTTAATAAAGATGACACATTAAAGGAAGAAACTCCTTCCAAGTAAACGAAACAACAATATTAATTACTTCCCATAAGTTATAAACAAAACAGAATTTTCAATGAAAAAATTTACAAATAAGGAGAACAAGACCATAACTGCCATTTTTTTCAAAATAGTACATAAAAACAAAATATAAAAATTAAAAGCATAATTTAAGCATTGAAATATATATAAGTAATTAAACGCAAATGACTCCAAAATTAGTTTTTTGACTACTTCTGACAAATCATGATTAAATTAGGACTAAATATAATAAGCAAATTTAAAAATGAAGAAATCAAACTCACTTAAAGCACACTCTTCCATCTTCATCGTAATATCGTCACCCATTTCCTGTTTATCCTGCATAACGATGTTTTGTAGAGCTATTTGGAATTATTCAAAATATATGTAAAAAAATTTAAAGAGTAAAATTATACAGACATAAAAACAAAAAAATATCAAAGAAACTTGATATTGCAAAAACATTTTATAAATAAAACAAATATGTCCGTTATAAATATTTAGGATTTGCGTATAATTTAAACATTTCGTTAGCAATGAACAAATAGATCAGTTGGTTGTTAATGTTTTATCATATGCAAATCATTACAATTTTGAATTTTTATAATGTTTCATTTCTAATTCTAAAAAAGGGTAGACTAATAAAATTATCAAACGCAATTCCTTTCGACAAAAATTTAATTAAACTTAAAGTTAGCAGTAAAAAGTCAAATTTTAATTTTTTAATTAAGTATTATTCGGAATTATAATTCTATAATTAATTTGTTCGTGTATATGCATTCGCATATATGAATATGTGCGGAAATGTTAATACATATCCTCACAATACAATTGCTAACTTATCTACCTGTCTTGTCTATAGGTAAAATTGGAAATCATGTGAAACTTGGAAATTTTGTCAGATAGCTAAAAAATTTTCCTGCAACTTTAGACATTTTTTTTGCAATAACCCAGCCATATTTCTTGATAAATAAGTATCTGCTATTTTTCCTTATATAGTAAAACAAAATGATAAAAAATGTCTGAAAGTTTCAGATTTTCTTCTCAATAGTTACACATTAAATAAAGTGTTGGGCTAGTCCTAGTATTTTTAATCTAATGAATACTCTGACACCTCACTGATGACGCTAGATGCAGAAACCAGTCTGGGATTGAGAGTATTCTCAAAGCTTGTTAAGAGTTTGTTTTGCGAACTCTATATATAAAGTAAAACAAGAAAATAATAATTCTAAACATCTCCTCTAACTTCCAATTAGTCTTCTTTTTCACTAAGGCAGATATCACAATACCAATGACATGTAACGGACAGAAATGTACTCCAAACATGGTCTATATAAACAAATAAGGTGCCTTCTAGCCTCCGTAGTTCAATTAACTTTTTATAGTAGAAAATGGCTGCTTTTTTAACACATCCAAGATTTTATACGGAAATCTTCCTTGCATTACAACAGCTCCATCTTCTTTCCCAGATGACTTCTTGCAGTTTTGACAAAAAAAAATTGAATATATTAAGGAATTAGGATTAAAATCCTAATTTTCCATATTTTTATGAAGTTTGTATGAAGAATTGCTTTAAAAAAATTTCTTACATCTGTTCATAGAGATTTACATACTCAAGAAATGCCAGCTAGTTTTCAAGGAGGTTGTTCATTGCTGAGAAAAATAAGTTAAAGTATGACCCAAAATGACCCTAAATAATACGGAGTAACACTGTGTTTCAGTCTATTGTTTCTGAAGACACATTCAGTTTAAGAGATTTTTCTTTATTGTTCACATGAAAGGCTGACTATATTGTCTTTCTGAGATTAGGAATAAGATCCGGACAAAACGATTTTCAAACTTTCCATATCTTTATAAAGAGATGTTTAATTTCTGATAAGAATCTCTTTTATGAAATCAAAACAATATTGTCAGCATAGATGAATTTTCTACGATCTATTTCTAGAAGTCCACTGATGATTATATTATATAAATTAGATGAATGAAATGCTGTGGAAAAGCTGCTCTTTAAATCGTTACTATGATTATCATTTAGAGACCTGAATTTTTCTATTGAGACGATTTTGTCAAATTACTTAATGGTTTCCTGCATTTAAAAATGTTTAAAAGAAAAGACCACATTTCTAACCAGACACAAGCTACGTTTAACTCAGTGTTGATAGTAGCAGTCTTTAGTTTCTCTTAAAGTCCCACTTCATATGGATAGTTAAACGCAGAGTTAGTTCACAACAATTTTATTCAGACACAAATTCAGCCAAATCAGAGTAAATATTAGTGCAATCGTTAAGATTATTTTTAAGAAATCCCTACAGGATTGCTTACTTCATTGCTTGGGAATTCATAGAAGTTCAAGCATCGAAAGTAACTGTGCCGCGATCTGCAGATCTTACGCTGCAGAATCTGCCATTCTGCTATTACATCAAACTATGCAGAGCAACACATATTAATGACCACATGACTTAATCACATGACTCCAGCTTAAACATTACAGTTTCAACATCATATTTTTTTACTTCCAACATCTCACTTTAGTAATTAATAGATAGCAGATGATAGTGCTTGATAAATATTTATCCAGCGCTATTAGATTCTAGCTTCTGACATTCGCCTGCGAAGAGCTTTGGATCTTAGAACAGTGCATCTGGACCTTTAGTGATCATCATTTATTTCTTTATTTATGAAGAAGTAAATAATGGCTGCTAGAAGGAGGGTGTATTACATCCTAATGGACCAGGTGCATTGTTCCAAGATCCAAAGCTCTTCAATGATGAAAGCCGTAAGCTAAAACCTAACCTGGGGATACTTGATATGACAACAATAGATGGGGATTTATTAAGCACTACCATTTAGCATCTATTAATTACTAAAGTTTACAGTAGGTGGCATAACAGTGGTGAAAGAAAAAAACATAATACTTATAATGGGTGATAATTTTTGAATCATTATTAACTTTATTATTTTAAGACGGCTATTGTTTTGCTTTCAAGGTCTTTGGATAACATAAGACAAAATGTAAATAATGGGGCATCTTACAAAAAGGTGTCTTTGCAGCATATTTTCAGTAAAAAAATATAATTAATATAGAATTAAAATATAGAAATATTATAAAATTATTGATATAAGCAAAAAAAATGTAATCAAAATTATTAACTTTCTCGATAAATATTGACCAATATATAAATTCAGATTAATCGAGTTAAATGTTTAATTTTTCAACATTTATCTACAAACAATTTTTTAAATATTCTTACCACCAAGGGTATCCATACAGTCCATAAAAGAAGTCAGATTAGCTTTGACAAATGTCATTGGGCCTTCTGAACGTTGCTTTGATTTTCTTTTCAAATGAGCTAAACCCGCTTTTAAATCATCAAAGCTAGAAAATTAAAATAATAAAATCATTAAAATTACTCTTATATTTCAAACATATAATTGAAAGTATTGGACAAATACGATAACAGTTCTTAAAATGCATTAAGATGGAACCAATTTTCTTCAGTTAGATAGAGTCAAGTATCTCCCAGATATATTATATATTTTTGTAACTTGAATTTTTAACGTTTTTTGTTATTGAAATTAATATACAATCTCTATGAATCTATCTTAAGTTGTATGCCTTAAAGGAAGTAAAATAACTAGGCAATGAATTCTAAATATAAACTATTACATCATTTGAACATCGAGGTAATTTGTTATTATTTCTCAATGTAATTTATTCTCCAATCTTAATATCAGGGCTGTATCAGAAATTTGAATAATTTACATCACATCTGTAAGAATTAAAACAATGAATAATAAAATAAAATAAAATTAATTTTAAATTTTATGAAGATAAAAAAAAAAGTTACAGTAATTCAGAAAGATTTAAAAACAATTTGGCAAAGAAAATGACATTTAAAATGACTCTTCATAGAACTTCAAAAAACTGACAATCTTTTCTCTGAATTTTATGTAGAGACTAAAAAATTAATATTAAAATTTAGAAAAATTAGAATATTTTTCTACAATAGTGACAATTTTTCCCCCTTCAAGAGATTTTTGTTACTGTTAAAGAAATACCAAAGTTTTAGTAACATTGTGCTGAGAAAAAACTTATAAAATATGTTGTAAGAATAAATTCAGCAATAGAAAATCAATAGCACACAATAATGGAGCACTCCATGAAATTTTAAACTAAAAAAATAAATGAATAAACAAAAATATAAGCGTTTGCAATTAAATAAAAATCAAGCAAAACTATTTGAAGAAAATGAATTAAGAAAATAACAATCTATAATCACACATATACTACTCTATCTAAAATAACAACTATGTATGTTTGAACATAGAAACTGTTTGTAGAACGGAACATGTGAATGTTTAATTCAGTGTTATGTGACATAATAGAAAATAGCTTTTCCTAAATGAAGTCAGAATTTCGGTATCCATATAATCAGAAACTCCGTTAGCTAACTTAATATATTCATTCCATTTGAAATGATTATATACAATAAATCATCTATTTTTTACTTTTTATTAATGTACTTCTATCTCCGATTCATTTATTTTTCTTCTCACTTTCCCTTTTAGTAAGCTATTTTATTACTTCCACTATTCCATTTCCATATTCTCCATTTTTATTGAAACAATTTAGAATTATCGTTCTCATTCTGCATATAATTTAATATCAATCTCTTTCAACATCCTATATTCCAAAAATAAATGTTCTATAGATTCTCTTCTCATAAATTACATCTACAATTCAAATCCTCATTCCATTTTTCGTCTTCTTTCCCTGGCATCCAAAGCTCCCTCTGGGGTCATGTTTATATCCTTTCATATTTTTAATGAATTATTCCAATTATCTTTTTCTTCATATTTATTTTCTATAACTCTTATTTCTTTTTCTCTAACTGACTTACCTATTCTCTTTTCTCATCCTTAATAACTATGTATTTGTAATATAAAGTCCATATATTTATCTTATCTAAATTCTATTTTACAAGATTTTTCTTCATTACCTCATCGATTTCCAGTATGCTCTTCAATTTCTGATACAATCTAATCTCTTCTTCCATTCTATATAAGAACAAGAATAAAGAATCTTTTTTGTATGTAATACAAGTTCCTAAACATGATTACCTTTACTCACAGAACTTTGTTAATACCTTGAATGATCCAATCGTACCATTTAATATGTTTGGCATCAATTTCCAGTACATATTTTTTTTAACGAATTCACAGTTAAATTGTTATAATGTAAAACATTTTTCTTTCATAGATATAAATAATTATATTTTTAAAAACGGAGTAAAGAAACTTTATTTGTAAGCATACAATTAAAGATATCACACAGGGGTAATTTCTTGTATAAATACATAGAAATGAATTCGGTAAAAGCCTGAAATCCGGGCAAAGCTGCTTGGAGTGTTGATGCTAGACAAAATCAATGAAATATAATGTTACCGGGCTGCTGCAACTTTTTCTTTTTTTTATACAACAAGGTTTTTTTTGTTTTTTTCTAATATTGATTAAACGAATAATTTTTATTTCATTTAGAACATGATTTCTTTATTATTAAACAAATTTTGATATTCATTTTCGTTACTTTTTGTGGGTTTTTTGTTGGAATCTGATATTTTTTCAACAAATTTTGCGAATTGTATTTTTTTCCTTTTTATCATTTGAAAACTTCGGACCGTTTCACGACGTCAAAAAAATTTGTTTGAATCCCACTGCCGAAAAAATAGAATACAATTATTTGTGACTTGTTTAGAACTTAATTCTACCTTTCTTTTATTTTTTGGCTTGACTAAATAGTTTTTCTTATTATTATTATTAATTTTACTTTTTTTTTTAAACACAACTTGTTTTCACTTTGATTTAGATTATGTTTGAATTAGCCTTTTTTTTTTTTTTTTTGGCTACTACAAGAAACAGCTTTTTGAGCGGGGGGGGGGGATTCGTACTGTTTATTATTAACAAAAAGGCAACAAAAATAGTCAATTATTTTAACAGCGCTGAAAAAAGAGAATCAACTTTGGGACTTGTTTCGAATTTTGATTTTTTTTTGGTTGACGTAATTGTTTTTCTTAATATTAAATCCAAATTTACTTTTGTGTTTTTGCCGATTAAAAAATTGTTTTCAAACACCCACCCCCACCCACACTCAGAAAAAGAATTTTAACCAAAAAGTCAAGAATTTAACCTTTTTTTTCTTTTTTTGAAACAACCTTTTCTCACTTTTTACTTTGATTTCTATTTTGTTCGAATTACCTTTTTTTTTTTAGCCTTCTACAATAAACTGCTTTTGGCGTGGGGGTGGGGTGTATTTCGTAATTTGTTATTCTTAACAAAAAGTCAACCAAAGTCGTCATTTATTTTAACCCGCTGCAAAAAATTGAATCCAAATACTTGTCAATTTCTAATGAAATAAAAAACAAAAAAAAAAAGGACACAAAATTTGGACTTTTTACAATTACTTATTCGATTTTATTGCTGTAATAAAAAGTGGACATTACGTGTGCCTGACAAAATAAAAAAAAAAAACACAATCTCACACACTTTCTGTACTCGGCAATTTATCTGAAGAAAAGTTTCAAAATTGCACGTTCATCTCAGACCTTTTAGTGGTCTCGAATATTTTCTCCACCACGCTGAAACGTGACTTAGCTTTGGCGAAGCCTGTTCGAACATACACTTTGCCAATTTTTTACATATTAGCCTTGATTTCGGGAAGGGTGGGGACAATATGACAATTCTTAATAATTAACAACATTTTTTAAATCGAAATGACATTACTCTATTATGGAGATTTGAAAAAGTCGTACCGCCTTGAAATTTAAACACCCTCAAGCGATACAGTTATCAGCTATGAATAGAACGAATACGCGTAAATAGCTTCAAAGCACAAAACAGGCCTTAATATTTTTGTGCAATGTCATGTAAAGCGGCCTAGCTCAATGGTTTAATACAATATGTAAATGTTGTATTAGCCTGTAAGGCTGCGATCGCCGAAACAGCATTTTTATGTGTTTTGACACGTAAACAATGCCCCAAGCAGCCGTGCCCGGATTTCAGGCTTTTACCATAAATTCTCCATCTACTAACTTTGGATACTGTAAAACATTTCTTTATGGGTGATGCAATGCTAGGATATGATATAATGTAAAATGATTTCTTAAATAAAATACCTGCATATAGTCCATATGACCAAAAACTCTATTATCCAAATTAAATATTCCAACTTTTTGTAAACCTTTTATAATACAAAAAATTTGTCTACTTCCATTCTCTATTACATCTTTTTAATTTATAATAACCCAATCATTCTTTTAGCATCAATGCATCTTATTTTTTTCTACTACTGTTTTTTAATAAAAGCCGCATAATTAATTTTGATATTCCAGTTTTGTATTTCATGTTTTTGTCATATAGACTTAAATAACATATGGAAAATCACTATCTCTTTTATTCCATTCATCTTTATGTTTCATCCATTCTTCATACAACTTGTCCTGAATCTATCTCTTTCATTATGTTACACTTCAAAAATAAATATTCAATACTTTCCCTTTCATCTCTACACAAATTTTAGAATTAACCTTTAAATTCTCATCCCACTTGTTTTCTTTTTTCCTTGGAATCAAAAGTTCCAGTTTTGTACTAAATAATAATAAGCTCCCTCTAGTACTATCATATCTTGTCGCTCAACATCTAAGTCCAAAAACATTATTATGATGATTCACAAGCCAGGTTCCCAAAGAATCACTTAAATAAACTTGCAAAGAACGCCCCTTTTTTGCATCAAAGCCAATCTAGCCGTCAGATAAAATTGACGTTTGCTTGACCTCCACTTCATTATCTGGTACCAAATCAAGTATCAATATTTCAATGCTGCATTACAGTATGGAGATCAGACAAAAGTGATCATTTTTTAACCTGACTACGAGATTGGTATTAATACAAAAAAAAACGGATATTACTTGCAAGTTTATTTAAGTGATTCTTTGGAAATCTAGCATGTCAATTATCGTAATAAAACTTTCAAGCTTAATAATTCTGTGAATAGATTTATAATATCAGTGTTTTAAATTTGATAAAACAATAATGTATAATAGTAAAAAAAAATCAAGTCATATATCATGTGAAACGGAATCTGAGATTCAGATTACGTTTCACGCATTTCACAGTCCTATCCAATCCCTCACCACCAAACTGGATTCAAATCCCAGTCCTATGTATATATACGCATCTATTTAGTTCAATTTTTTTTAAATTTTGTATTAAAATAAATGTTAACAAGAGATTTAATAATCTTGAATTAAATAAATCAATAATAATATTTCATATAATTTTAATAGGTCATATATGTACGTAAATCACATGTATATATTAAAAGTGATGGGGGATTAGGTAAATTGTATATGTTATATGAAAATGTATATTTAAAATGTTATATACTAGAAATACGTATGTATGTAATGGCATGGGATGATGCAATCGGCTTGGTAGCGTGTAAAAGCATTCTAAGCCAAAATCAATTAGCATGATTAAACTATTAAATTAATAAATTTCATTAACAAAACTTATCGTTTGGTAGAATCTATTTCTGAGCCAGAAATAGATTTAGAACAATTGTTTCAAAAATACTAATCCGTTTGCATTGTTTTACACTACCTGATTAACAAAGGAGAAATTCCTTACTAAAAGCTGTTCAGCAGTATTATTTTAGAGGCGCAGGTATTACAACTGAATAGCATTCCTTAGATAAACCAGAGTCATATAAATAGGGCCCAAATTCAGTCATCAGGGAGAGAACTTAGATTCGTAAGGCATCCGCCGAATGAATCTACGTCACTCAAATTTTCAAGAAACACATTCTCTCCATGACCAGGCCAACTCAACTTCAGCCAGCCCGCCACTACTGATGAACATCCACGAACCTGCTGCTATACCGTGAAAACCAACCGGGTGATCTGCTACCTGCTTTCCAAAGATAACGCTGTAAAGTGCCGCCTTTATGAACTCAGAACTTTCTCCTGATTAACTCTTAAAATATGAAAGAATTTAATATTAATTATTTGTAACTTTTATAGTCTATTTTATTCTATAACCATTTCGATTAGCCTCGTAATTTCTTTCATTTTTTATTTAATGCGGCAATTATTTTATTAACATTTTGTCTAATATATATATATTAAATGCTAAATGATATTTCAATGAACTCCCACCCTCGCCAGCATAGTTATTTTTACCTTAGCTCCTCGCATTAGATAGGAGTAAAACTTAATTAATTAGTTTGTTTTTACTTTTAAAACTATAACGCTTGCTAGGTAGGGAGAAGAGTTTTAAAAAAAAATGCTTTGCTAATTATTATACTTTTTGCGTAAACAACAGAGGGGGAAGTAAAGCTTCACCTTTGATTAGTTTACGATTTATGCAATGTTAATAATCTCCGTAAAAGCGCAATATTAATGCAAACAAATATGTTAAATGTATATATTACTTTTTTTATGTCTTTATTCTCGCCCATCTAAACATATATATGAATATTTTTCTTAAAGCACACCTTAGACTTAATTGTATACTATGTTATACATATGTGGAAAGTGTAATGAAAGGGGGGAGGGGATTTAGAACTTTCGTTGGTATTAAAAATACTTTTCTAATAATGTCTTTAAACTATGTTTAATAAATACGATCATACCATTATCTTTGATGTTATCATTATAGGTTATAAGCTTAATTATAGATATGTGACTAGTTATTACCCCATCCCAAAGCATTGTTGGCATAGGCCACTCTTCATGTTATTAAACTTTATGTAGAGACATGTGTCGGAATGCCCGAGTCATCTCATCTTCATTTCAAGTCGTAAACAGGGCAATGAATGTCCCTGGACCATATATATATACTCGTGTAATGAGAGCAATGCATGGCATAATTCCGGCAAAGTTCGGCTCATTGCAATTCCGTCCGAGGACCCTTTGTCAACCGATTCCACAAAATGTGGGGTGGCAAGTCGGCTAGACTGTTTTCTTCTGTAATATGATAAAGCACCTCAAAAAAATTGGATCCACAAATATTAATATGCCAACACTGCGACATTTTATATTAGATCCCTCTTTAAAAAAAAAAGCTCAAGCCTATAAATATCTATAACTAATGTTATGGTCTAATTAAATGTGTCTCATAAATTAAATAACTTTTGATGTGTCGCTTAACGACTCTATATTAATTAGAGAAATAACCCCACATACGTTCGGCATGCAAATAAAGTAAATAAATCTTTATTAAAAATTATATTTTCTTATATATTAAACTTATGATAGCTTGGCCGGTTAGTTAACCGACAATTATGTAACCCATCCTGGGATCAGTCAAGGTTGTGTTTTCGTTTGTAATTCGGGCGAATCATTATAACTGTACACTTTATAAATGTGCTAGATTAATTGAAATGTCATTACGCCACATCAAAATTCTTCATAACTTATTTGTAAATACTTATGCTCAAGTGCGAGTAAGCACAATATAACTTATTTGTAATATGAGGCTAATCACCATTTAATATAATTCAAATGTATATATTTTTTTATTTCTATTTGTTCGTTATTAAATATAATTTTAAAACTAAACATCTGATCATTGCTCATTCTTTAGTTAATTGATTTAGTTAAATTTTAAATGTCATGATTTGTGGAATGATGTAAGATCCCACTAAAGTTAAGCATAAGTGCTTGTCTGTTTTAAAATGTATATACGCATTTGTCATGATTTTCCCCTGAGTCTCTTTGTTTCTCCGCTGTACGATGTCGGCCGGTGGTAAATTAAATATTCTAGTATCATTGGATTTGCTGCTCATAAATAATCGAACCTGGAATCTGGGCATACAGGGCAAAGTTCATGATTATTCCTGACATATGTATCTTGCACGATTGGACTCAAGGTACTTTTGCCTAGATGCTAGATCTTGTTATGTAGACAGACAATTTTGCCCGGTACACATGTGACTTAACTTAATAAGCTTGTATTACAAATCTAATATAATGAGTGTGCTAATAGCTCTAAACAAGCTTTTCCAATAAATGCCATAACAGAAAGCATTTAAAATCTCTATCTAGATGTTATATTGCTAAGACTATTAATATATGACGTAGCTGAAAATTATTCAGGCCATATAGTTATTTAAGTTAGATAGCTGGATTTGAAAACATATAGGTGTTCGAAAATTTCAGATTTTCTATTTAATAGTTAAGCATTAGTTAAATGCTGGGCTAGAGCTGGTATTTTAGATCTAGTATCTGAAGGTCCTAGCACCTCACTGATGAGAGCCATTAGTTCAAAACCGGTTTCAGGATAGGGAAATCGGAAAAGCTTGTTTAGGCTATTAGCATGTTCATTACATTAGATTACAGTAATTTATTTAAAGCTTTGTTAAAATCTTTTCATACCCTATGCTTTATATTCTTATATGACTCTAAATTACTTTTTTTAAAAATTCATATTCAATTACTGCAAATCTATTTATTCCTCTAACTAATTTATCTGGTATCTTTTCCTATCTCTAATAATTACACACCTGAAATATATTCTCTACATATTTATCATTTCATATTTTAATACTTCTATATAGTCCAAAATGTTTGTTAATCTCATCACTTAATTAAATACTATGTTTATAATTTATTTTCATGCATAAATTGTAGCCTTCTAAACATTTTTTTAATCTGCCTTTAATTTCCCTCACTAAAAAAAAAAAAAAGCCCTCCCCATTTCTCTTGAATAACTTTATTTGTTATCTACAATTCACCAGTCTGTGCTTATCCAACCATTTCTTTGAATTCTATCTAAAAATTTATGAATCTTCTGTTCAATTAAAAGTGTCTTGGTTCCAAATATTGAAACAAGTACTATCATCATCTTTTTCCAAATTATTCTAGGTACTTAGTTATTACATGAAAAATACCAACAGATTTTGAATTAATCCCATTCTATTTTCCTATTTAACAGAATATTTAAATATCTATAAATCTCCATTTCTTCTAATATCTATTTCTCATTCTTTATTTTTATTGCGTGACCCCTACATTTTGGAGATCCGCAATATACTTATAAATATATTTAAATAACATACAATCAGCAAGAGCGATCCCAAATCTCCACCTCAACTTCAGTTTTCTTTTTTATATTTTTGGAATTGTTATCAAATTCCAGGATCGATCTTGCCTGGCTTGGCGCTGTTCTTATTGGCGATGATAACTTTTCTCTGTGGACCGTGTGTTTATTTCCATTGTTATTGGTCAACTTTCTCTAGAGTAGGAACTCAAAATTTTATCACTAGTATTTTTTTTTAATTTAGCTCTTATCTGATTTTATGCCCAAGGGTCTATTTGCTATTACATCAATATGGAAAATCATTTCCATTCTAAAATTAAAATAACTAATTAACAGCTTTTTTTTTTATATTAAAACAATCTTGGTTTTAGATTTTAAATTTTAAATAATTATATAATTAGTTTGCTATCTGTACATTATATATATTGATTTAAATAAAATTATTAAATTCTCTTTATATATATATTTCTACTTGTGGGTGATTTTATATTATTTCCATTTTTATTTGACAGTGATGTAGTAATGGCATATACTTATACTGTTACAATATATAGCAACTTTCACTTTAATTTTCTGTTAATCTTTGTAAAATTTACTTATATTTAAACAAATTTATAATAATAACAAAAAATATGAATATGTACTAATAAACTAAAAATAATTTTTAAATTTAAGATTTTTTTTTTTTTTTACCTTGTTCCATGATGATTTTCTAATAAAAACCAGGCAGGAACAAAATTCTCCAAAGACCAGTTACCAGACCCTAGTTAACATTAATCAAAATAATAATAATCAACATAAATAAATGTAAATATATTAAATTTAAGCGTAAACAGATAATATAATAACGTGAAAGCTAAACACCTTCAAACAGATACGCTTTAAAAAATACTTAAGTGACAGCCAATCAGATGGAATAATGGCATCACATGGGACCCCAAGTTCTAAAACACAAGCCAGAACTATTAGAAAAATATGGTAAAATAAATAAATAAAGCAGAAAGAAACAATAGGAGAATCAATTAATTAAAATACATATTATCACTAGTCTGTCCTAAAATTTCATAAAATAACTTTTCTAGTAACAAAAACTCAGTTTAAAATTAAAACTTTGTATATACAATTATTATACAAGCTAATCATTTCTATTATACACATATTAAACAAAATAAAATTAAATTCTATACATAATAGACAGCAGTCAATCACTTTTTATCCATTAGCTTATTAGCAGTAGTGGAAACACATCTAAGAGAAGAAGAAGAACCTAAACTGGAAGACTTAGTATGGCAGGGTATAAATAGAAAAGAAAAAGAAGAAAGGGATGTGGTATAGGAGTTATGTCAAAAAAAATATTTAAATACTGTTAAATGTCAAGAACATTTATAGTTTGAGATAAGGTTAGGACGAGAGGAGTGGATGATGGCTGTAGTATATATAGCCATCGGAGATAGTCAGACTATAATGGAGTGAAACAGTAACATATATGAAGGCCTAGTTAAAAATATAGAGTTTTAAAGAAAATGAGAAGAGAATAATGGTTAAATGGATATGAATGGGCACATTGAAGAAATTGATGATGTAGATAACAAGAATGGACAGCTTTTGAATAATTTTTGTCAAAGGGTGAATTTGAGAATTGGAAATTTGTCAAATATTTATGAGCGACAATACATATAGTCTACAAATAATATATTTCACACAATAGATTATGTATTAGTAGAGAAAGAGGAAATGAATAAAGTACAGAAAATTAAAGTGTTTGATAATGAAGAAAGAATATTGTAATAGTGATCTCTAATTTTTTATAATAGAAATGGTTAGTAATGTGATGGAAAATAGTAATAAAAGTAGAAAGGATAGTGAAAGATGTGGATGGAGAATGAATGATAAGAATAAGTTAGAAGAATATAAAATAAAAGTTGAAGAAACCATGGAAGAGTTGATTGGGGGGTGAATATAAGAACTGGTGTGGTGAAGTAGAAAAAGTGGCAAATAGGGTTTTAGGTGAGAATATTCAGAAGAATAAAAGTAATAGGAAAGTGAGAGTTAGTAAAAGTGTAAAAGAGAGGGAAAAAGCATGCAGAGAATATAAGTGTGCTATTAAGAACAAAGAAAGTGAAAAAGATGTTAATGTTAAATGGGAAAAGTATTTTTAAAAAAAGAAGTTAGCTAAAATAGATAATTATATAGAGAGAATGAAATTGAATAGTAAATTGTTGGAGGATATTAATAAAAGTGGAAGAGATGGGAGTAAAAAATTTTGGAAATACATTAAAAGAAGGAATGTAGGGGAGAGAGAAATAGTATTACTAGATGATGAGGGAATAGAGTGTAGCTCTAGAGAAGAATTAGAGACAATCTTAAATAAGTATGTAATGGATATAGAAAAGATGTTAGATGTGAAGGACAGAGTGATAACAAACATGAAAGCATATAGTAATGGAAATATTAAATTTACAGAAAATGAACTGAATGAGGCAGGGAAAAAATTGAAATGTGGAAAGATAAGAGATTTGAATGGATGGGCAGCAGAGATGGTAATGAATTTAGGGCATAGGGCAAAAGTAAAACTATTATCATGTTTTAATAAGATGGCACAGAAGAGATTTTCCAGATAGTTGGAGTAATACAAGAGTAAGGCTATTATTTAAAGGAAAGGGTAAGGATCATAGAAAGTTAAACAATTATAGACTGATAGCAGTAACATCAGTGTTATATAAAGTTTTCTCATATATGGTGGCTGGAAGGGTTGCAAAATGGATGGAAGAAAATAATATAGTGGAAGAAATGCAAGGAGGTTTTCGATTGGATAGGCATATAGGAGATAGTTTATTTTTGTAGTTACACAACTTATAGATATGAGTAGAAATACAGGTAGACAGTTATATATGGTTTTTATAGATATAGAGAAGGCATATGATAGAGTAAATAGAAATAGATTATGGGTAAGTTTAGTAAATTTGGGAATGGATGGAGCTTTAGTGGATATTATTAAGAAATTATATGAAAATAATTACTATACATATCAATTAAGGAATATAGAATCAGTTAAAGTTAAAAATGGGGTGGGACTAAGGCAAGAATGCCCTGTGTCACCTATTTTGTTTTTGGTGTATTTGAGAGAAATGGAGAGAGCAATAGAAAGACTAGGAAGAGGGGTAGAGATACCATTAATAGATGGTAAAGGAGTATGTACATTACTGTGTCTTTTATTTGTAGATGATGTCTTCTTATGCACAGAAAAAAGGGAAGATATGAAAGTTATGCTGAGGACATTTGCAAAGATGGGTAAAGAGATGGGGATTAAATTTAGAGAGGAAAAATCCAAAGTAATGATGGTTAATAGTGGGGAAAGAGAAGACAAAGAATTTGTATTGGGGGATATAAAGTTAAGTGTGGTGAATAGGTATAACTATTTGGGAATCATCTTAAGTAATCAGAGAAATTGTTTGGATGAATGGGAGAAAAAATTGATAAATGAAGCAAAGAAAAGAAAGGGATTGATAAAGAAATTAACAGTGTTTTCATATAATAAGTATGATGTAGCTAGAATTGTATGGAAGGGAGTGGCAGTAGCAGGGTTAACTATGGTAAATGCATTATGTGTTAGTAAAGAGGTATTAAAAATAAAAAAGAAGTAGGAAGAATGATTAGATGCAGAAGTGTGGATGGCAAAGGAGGCAATTCAAGGAGAAATGGGATGGTCAAGTTTTTATATGAAAGATGCAAAAAGCAAAATAAAAATGTTTGGTAGATTACAGTTTATGAATAATAAGAGAATAGCCAAAATAGTAGTTAATTGGGTTATGAGTAAAGGGGCAAGCAACAAGATGGGTAAGAAAGGTAGTACAGTATGCAGAAGATTTGGATAAAGAATTTATGTCAGTGTACTTACACAAAATTTGGGATGATTGGGTTAGGAGAATTGTTGAGTGTTATAGTGATAAAGAAAGGGCTAGAAGAATAAATGCATTAGGGAATTGAAGAGATGGAGAACTAGTATGGAGAGTAAAAAGAGTTTAAATATATATAGAACTAAATGGAATATTGGGTTTGAGCTAATTTATAATAGCAAGGAAAGTAGTTTACTTTTTAAGGCTCACACAGGATCTTTAGCAACAAAGGAATACACACATAAATTGGAAAAATGTGGGTGATTTAGTCTGCAATTTGTGTAAGGCAGGCATAGAAAATATTAGGCATCTGTTAATTGAATGTAAATGCCTGCAAGCAGAAAGGGTACAAACAATGAAGGTGTGGAAGAATAAATATAACCAAAGAGATATAGAAAGTGGGTTATTGGTTTTTTTGCTGGGTTTGGGGGTGAAAAAGAGAGATTTAGATATAAAGGCTATGGAGTTGACAAAGATTATGTTGTAGAAATGGAATGGAGCAGGATAGAGAAGAATATGGGAAAACTTAGGGCAGAGAATGGAAAGGGAAGGTAAAGTGGCTGGGCATAGTGGCTGAGCGATTCCTGACTCCCTATAAGGAGAATTCACAGTGCATCACATCACATTATATCACTTGCTAACTAATTGATTTCCTTTTTGAAAATATTAAAATTTCTCCTGAACTCATACAAAAATAACTTTTTACTTTTAACCCACTATTCAAGGTAATGACTTAAAAAACTTTTAACACCCCAAAGTTTTGAACTCAAGTCAATGTTGTATAGATACATGTCTAATAATGAGCAACTACATACTTCAGTAATCACAAGCTTATAATGTATACCTTTGAACTTGAGAAGATGCTAAATATTAATACTAAGTTGTCATGATTACACAATCTTACATTTAATAAATATTTTCGACATATTTACACTTTTTCACAAAACATGAATAAATGTAAAATATTATTTTATGCAAGATCACTAATGTATTATCTTAATTTAATAACAACTTTGACATATTTTCCAATTTTTCAATAAGACATGAGTAAATATGAAAAGTTATTACTTTATGCAATACCTTATATTTAATAACTACATTTGACATATTTAGCACTTTTTCACAAGACACGAGCAAATATGAAATGTTATTACAATATCTGACATTTAATAACTTCATTGGAGATATTTACTATTTTTTCAACAAGACATGAATAAATATGAAATATTATTTTGTGCAAGATCGCAAGCACAATATTCTACATTTAATAACTACATTTGACATATTTATCTTTTTCATAAGACATGAATAAATATATTATTTTATGCAAGAATTCCTTTGCCATTTTTGTTGATAAAATGGGCCAAGTTTTAATGAAGTCCAGGAACTTCGAAAGCGCTCAGCGCCATTAAACATATAATTTTACAATATTAAACTTCTCTAACCTAAGCGTGTTAGTGCAGAATTATTGATATTAATAAGACTTATGATAAAAAATAAAAAGAACTAAAATTGATTTCAGTATGTTACAATGATGCAAAGTAATGTTTTATTTTTTTTATATTACAACTCTCGCTGAAGCCATAGACTACCAATCCATGAACTCAGTTATCCCCACTTAGAAAAAATATTAAGTAAAAAATAAAAATAGTAATTAGCAAATTTAAATTCCTAAATTTTCACATGCATGCTACGAGCACTGTCATGAATCATCCCTCTATGTTGTTCTCTTATTTTACACTTTCAATCAGTCATGTGATTAATAACTATTTAAATTTATAAGTGTAAAAACAAATAACATCACATGACATCTGCTTACACAATGCTGTTCAGCAATAATTTTTTTTCTCACCACATTTATGCCATCCAGATTATGCTTTAGCAATCAATAGATGCCAGACGGTAGTGCTTAAAAAATTCTTATCCAGTGCTATTCTATCAGATATCTTCAGATGTGTTTCTTCTATCTTATGCCTTTCATCAGTGAGAAACTTTGGATATTGCTAGAACTATTCTGGGGGTATTGAATAGGACAGAACTAGGTACGGATTTATTAAGCACTACTAATTGGCATCTACTGATTACCACATTTTGCACCAGATGGCACAAATGTGATGGGAAATAAAAGAATTATTATTGTACTGTATTTTTATTTCAATACAAGTATAATATATATACTTTAAGCTAGATGTAATTAGAAAGTATTGTTTATTGGTTATATAAAATAGAGTGAATGACTAAAGAAAGCATAAAAGTCTGAGTTCAAATACCATCTAATTACTGTATTTTTAATAACTGCATCAACCTATCTTTCATTTATTAATTATCACTTTTTTTAAAACTAAGCTGAACATAGGTGTGAGAATATTATTCATGATTATACATGAATTCACGATTATACACAGGAGAGCTCAGAATGAAACAGAAGTGAATACGGAGAAACTACTGTATTTTATTATCGCTTAAACCCTCTCAACAATAAAGTAATTACTAGACATAAGTTAAAGAAAAGATAAATACAAACTGACTTCAAAATTAATTTTATAATATTTAAAATTAATTTAGTGTGTGGGTAAAAATTTGAAATTTCTGCACCAATATTTACAATCTGCCATGATAAAAAATATTGCAAAATTGTCTCTTTTTTAGGATACTAGAAAAATTAATCGATCGTCTGAATATAATATTACTTACCTTATGAAAAATTTTAGAACAATTAATGGATGATAAATTATAGACTTTTTTTTTTAATAGAAAAGCTAATAAAACTGATCTTACAAGAATTCAGTAATTCATGCTATTGTTTTTCTGAAACCCAAAATGAAGTGATTTTTATGGTGAATTTTATTTATATAAAAATGCAGGTATGGTTTAGAAAGTAAGATTCAAATAATTAATCAACAATACCGCTATTTCATTTCCAATTAAAATGTATTAATGATTTGTTGGACGATTAGTGGACACGGTTTTAATCTATGTAGGTTTTGTTACGAGGTTCATAATTTTAAAATAAAATCAAAAAATTGTGCAAAAACTTTGTTACAATTTGGAAAGAATTAAAATATCAAAAAGTCTACTGAATATATTATTGCTTCATGGCTTGAAGTAGTTTATCATACTATGGAAATGATTTTATAGCGGTTGAAATAAAAGTTAATATTTCAGAAAAGATCACACAGAAAATGATCCCAAATTTCAGCTAATGCAAACCAATATAATAAATTACATTCAAAAGAACTTCAAGATAAAACTGTGGAGAAAAAAATGGATGGGGAAGGGGTATCTTTCATTCAATCTTATTCAAGAGTGTTTGAAGATATTTCTTATTGTTCTACAAACATACAATGCTCTTGAATCTGACAAGTTATAGAAAATGCTGTTAATTGTCATAGAGTCATATATAGTGAGACAAAAAAAATAAAATACAAGCTTTGCTGTTGAACTTCTTTTAAAGCAATAAAAACTTAGTTTCATATTTCAGCAATTAACAATTTTAAAGTTACATGATATTTAAGGTTTCCTGTCAATTTGAGAGCTGGTTGCTGGTATTGCATTCTAGTAGAATCCTTATATTAGGATAACAATGAACTGTAGGGTTCTCCGCAGCCTGGGATTTTCCCAGCCCCAATTAACTATGTTAAGCAAAGTATTACTATACAGGATTCAAATTTATAGACTTGGTAATCATAATAATCGAGAATGATATTCGCTAAGATTTCTTTTTTGAAATTGAATTTAATTTTATTGCTCACATAAATTTTACTTTCTGTGAACAATAATTATTCTTGCAAAAATTCTCTGCAAGCTCCCTCATACTTAATGAGGTACCATATTGAAGACTCAAAAACTTCGTACATAAAAAAAAAATAACTTTCTTAAGAACTGTATTTTTTAAAAAATTTGTCTTTTTAATAAAGATTATGAGAACAACCTCCAGGAAAGAGAAAAGAAAAACTTTCGGAAAGAACTTGACAAAAGGAATATTCAGAGTAATTAGAAAAGAAAATTTTCAGGAAGACAGTGAGGCGTGGCAATTAGAAACCAGAAGATGTCATAAAGCAGAGGTCCCCAACCAGACCATTTTACGTGTGCCCGCCACTATCCGAACACGATAAAAAATTATTTATCTGATACAAATAAATTTAATTTTTAAAATTTCTTATAAATTATTATATTATATTATAATCAAATTGTAGGGCATACTATACTTTTACAGCGTAAAAATATAAACGTTAATTATGTTAAAATTTTATTTTTGAAATAAATATTTTTTTGTACATTATGTGTATTATTAACAATATCCAACTATAAATTTACATTGAAAAAATAAATGGTGCCCGCCACCTGGCCAGTATTATAGAATGTGCTCTTAAGTGCAAAAAGGTTGGGGACCCCTGTCATAAAGCAGACTCATAGCAAGAATAGAAATAAAGATTGTCATTTTTACTTTTTTAATCTAAACATTAAGACGAGAGGCAATTATTGTAAAATAGTTTGACAATCTTAAGGACTGTAGATAGGTAAAGGATAATCATATTTTAAAAATAAAAAAATTACAATCTGAATCTGGTTTTAAAATTTTAGTATATATAATACTGATTACTGAACTTGATGTAGTTTATTGAATAATGGCTTGATAATTTAATTGACAATTATTCTGAAGATAGCCAATGAGATTTGGCCAGAACATTAATAACATTTTTCCATTCAAAAGAAAAAAAATGCAGTAATTTATACCGGATACTTTATAAATATATATGTATTCATGCAATAGTATCTTACCTTCGGGAAATAGCTCAAGTAATTCTTCTTCAGATATACGACCTCTACAAAAAAGAAAGGTTTTAAATAGACATCCAAAATCTACAGGTTTTATTTTAAAATTAAAACATAAAAATCATTACATGCTTTATAATATTAAAAGAAACTGAACAATCGAGTATAAAAATTTATGTTGCCTCTCTCACTGAAGAGATTATTTTTACACTCCCTTTTTAATTTCGAATTCTTGAGAATTAAAACATTTATTTTTATTATTATCATCATCATCATTATTATATATTATACAAATATATATCTTAATGATGCAAAAGATTGATTAAAATTTGCATAATTTGTCATTTTGGGAAGTGTCAATAAATTACATCAATAAATCAGCCACATATAAAAAATTACCCATCCTTTTCCTCCTGACAATGACATATTCATAGTGTGAACATAGTACCCTACGATTCAGTTACATCTACCTGATTTCTGTGAAAATAAATATGCTGAGTTGAAAGAATTCATTATATGCAATGTGTCTCTGTGAAAAGCTAGCATATGATTGGTTATCTCTCCAAGCTACCAGCAACTCTCTGAATCTACGCATGTGTTTCATAACGAGTTTAGCTATTCTCACAAAAATTATAAGATGTGAGCATGTTTGGATCGTGACAGTGTGTTCCGTATTGAGCTAATACTACATTTTTGTTTTAAACCGAGCAAAACTGCTATTGAAGCATTAGAAATGATTCAAACTGTGTAAGCCATGAAGCCATAAGTTGTAAAACATTTTCAAATGTGCAAGATTTTAGGATGGCAAGGAGATTGAAGATAACTTATGAAGGTACAACACACTGTCATATTTCATGTCATAACTCATCATCAAACATGGTATCTCCTTAAAATTTTGGTAATGAATATCTAAACTTTCACTATGAAACACATGCATTGAACCAAAGATGGTATTGCGGGCAGCTTGGATAGAGAACCAGTTACCCCTTCATGAGGACATGCTGTGTATAATCAAAAGATATTGTTTACACATTGGTTATAGATATAAACACTTTCGTTGCAATTTACGACTAACATTTATGATGAACATAAATGTTGTTTTATATTCGATGAATGAAAAATCATCCAAAAATAATGATTTTTAATGGATATTCAAAAATATTTCATTTTGAAGCATTTAAAATCTTCATCTTAAATGAAAAAAAAAAAGATAAAAAAATCACCCATTCTGTCATTTTGGATATTAAATATTTCAGTGACGGTATGATGGTATAGTCTAAAACATATCAAAACATGCGTAACCATAACAATGGCTAGAGTATTGAGGATCCAATCACCAAAACTTTTTACAGCAGTTTTTCAAAAAATATTTTGTGAATTAAAATGGAAGTAAAAAAGAGTACAAGTAAATAGAGATTATTTAAGTCATCTAGATTTTTTGGATGATGGAGTTGTTTTTACAAATAATGCTTCACAGTTTCATGAAATGTTGCAAGAGTTATCAGATAAAAGTAAGAAAGTAAGACTAAAGGTAAACGTAAAAAAAAAACTAAAGTAATGTTCAATGGATTTTCTCAAAAGATTAAAATAAAGATTGATAACGATGAATTAGGAGAAATACTTTGGTTAGATTAATGGATGAAAATAATCATTGAATTAAACTTGGATGGAATGCATTTGGTAGAAATAACTTAATATTAAAAGGAAATATGCCTATGTGTTTAAAAAGGAAAGTTTTTAATAAATGTGTTCACCAGTTCTTACTTATGGATCTGAAACTTAAACACTTAACAGAAGAATAATACAGAGACTTCAGGCCACTCAATGAAGTATGGAGAGAAGTATTATACGAGTACCAAGAAGAGATCAAAAATGAGATACATGGATGAGAGAACAAACAAGTGTTACTGATATCATTGAAAGAATTAAGAGACTGAAGTGGAGTTGCTCTGGATATTGCGATAGATGATAATAAATGAACAATTGAAATCTTAAACTGGATTCCAAGAGATAGATGGATGGATAAAATAAAAAAATGGGTTGGAATAATGTGGAAAAGAGACTAGAGATCAGAGAAAATGGACAGAACTTGGAGAAACCTTCATCCTGCAGCAGATCGATAATGGATGAAAACGATGATGATGATTGAGGATTAGAGCATAATATTTTGTTCCTGTATTAAAATTTTTACTTTTTAAAAAAAGTTTATAAATATATATAAGAATATTTTTTTATATACCTAACACCATTCAAAGTTAGCACAGACTTCAGATGCTTCTGGTATGGCACCATCAGAATATTTAATCCAACATAAGGATGCTAAATTTTAATAAAGCAAAATTCTTCACATCAAAGCTTAAAATATAACATTAAAATGCAAAAGTTAAGTACTACAGCTTGACCACAGTACTGCATGGGAATTGACTATGATTGAGAATAACATACAAAATGTTTTTGACAAAATTATAATTTTAAGACTGTGTTGTTTTTTGTATTTTGGATTCGAATGCTGCATTCACATGTAACTATGTTGAATTACATTCCTTTTCAATCCATTATGAAATGAAAATCTCTCCAAGTTTAATCCAGTTTCACTCATCTATGGTTTCTCTTCTGCTTATCATTCCAGCAAACTTCTTTATATTATCCATTCATCTTGCATGTAATCTTTCTTTTAAAACTTTTATAATTCCTTAGGATTCAGCTTAAAAAAATCACTTGTTTATCTAATACCATTGTCTTCAAGTAATATGTCAACCCGGCTACATTTTAGTCACTTAATTCTTTGAATACTTATTTGTTCTTTTACTTATGCATTTCATTTTCAAACCTTCTTTATTATTACCAACAAATATGACTGTATAATCATAAGTCTCTGAATTGCCTTTCACAAAGTGTCCACATCTCGCACCCATATATGAGCATTGGTAGAATTACATTTATTAAAACTTTCCTTTTCCATGTAGAAGCTTATTTCCTTTTACTATTAAGTTATTTCTATCAAAACCATTTCATCCAAGTTTAATTCTATGATTGGTTTCATCCTTTATATTGCCATCTATATTAATAATCTGATATATAAAATAGTTGTAGTCATGAATTTCATCCATTTTGTTTCCACCTACATCAGTAATCTGATTAAAGTATTTGTGCTAGATTCTTCTAATTTATTATTATAATTCTTTATTTCATTCTTTTGTGAAAAGCCATTAAACATTATTTCAATCTTTTTAGCAGATATCTTTGGTCCTACATCACCTGCCAGTTATTGCAAGACTCCCTAAAGCTCGGAAGCATTATTTTTAAAAATAGTCACATGATGTCCAAAATCTATATGGTTTACGTAAATAATCTCCATTTATTTTTACTCACTTTTCTTTCTTACAATTGGTAAATATTTTCTAATAACATCATATAAAAAAAGTTTTGGAGAATATTCCCTTTACCCATGTTAAACACATTAGCGATAATAAATAGACTAATTGCTGGCGGGTGTTTTGGTAAAAGTCTTCCAAATTTGTGAATCTCCAGGAACTATGTCTTGACATTTCAATTTTAATCACTGCTAAAATGCATGGAGAATGCTTTTTCATATTAGGCAAGCATTAAGTTAAATGCCAATTCATCGCATTTGCTCTTTTCTATAGATTCTTTTAATATTTATATGGAATATTATTATAAATATATAATTAATTAATTATTACTAATTTCAATTAGCATGTAAATGAATTTTACTTCTATTCCATGTGTAATGTGTTGGAATATAATCACATCACAGAAAATTTTCATTCACATATACTACTCAGAATTATTGCGTAAGCATACTCATAATGAATCATTTCAATAACTTGCAAATACAATGCCCAATCATTTAGACTGATAAAAGGAGAATTCCTCTTTTATCTGACCTCCAACCATATATATTGTAATAAATCAACGTTAACATCCTAAAAGGTCGACATATTATTAGCGGCGATCTTAATTTTCAAATTAATCAAGTTGGCTTAACGATTCAAAAATTATTTCAAATTAAATATTACTCATTTCAACAGTGTGAAAATAAATTTTACTATTGCTTAAATATGTATCATGTAGGAATATAATTATATCGCAGAACATTCATTACTAATAATCTTTCAGCCTTTTCAGATACTATAGTTGATTTATTTACAATATATATGGTTGGAGGTCAGGTAAAAGGAAATTCTTTTATCAGACTGAATGAATGGGCAGCCATAAATGAAAAGTAAAATTGTATTCAGAGGTTTATTAAGATAATTCATTATAAATATTCTTACAAAATAATGCTTAGTAACATATTACAACGAGAATATTATATGATATGATTATAATTAATTAAATATCACCTAAATAAGGAAGAATGTTATTTACATGTGCCCTCTATAAAAAATTTCAGATCATTCAAGCAATTTTTTCATCAAATATTGCTGCCTGAAACATTGGAAAATGTTTATAAAAAACATAGGTAAATCTTTCGAACATTACTATATACACATACTAAAAATAGCTACTTTAACCATAGTGACTTTCAATGCACAGAATAAAAGCTGATGAATTTTTTCTCATCTTTTGATTTACAAGAATATACCAAAGTACTATAATCTTTCAGGTAGTTTATTTATAAGGCCACTAAACTACAGTGTGTCAAATAACTTTTCCATTCACATGACTGTTACATGAATCCAATACCCTCATTGCTGTTTAGTCTGAAGATTTTAGATAAGTCAGGACTGGAGAGAGATTTATTAAGCACTATCAATTGAATAACGCAGATAGTCTGTCAAATAATGTAAATAATTGTACACGAATAAAACATGATAACCAGAGAGAAAAAAAAATCAAAAAATATTAGTATTAGCGTTTGTTTTTTGATTTTTTCTGTGCTCTGGTTGTCACGTTTTATTCGTGTACAATTATTTGCATTATCAATTGGCATATATTAGTTAATAAAGTTTACAGAAAGTGGCATACAGGTGTTAAAAAAATGCTTCTGAAACAAATGAGTAATCTGAAGTCGTGATAAGTTATTAATTTTATACCAATTCTGTACGCAGGATAAAAAATGCCTATTGTTGTTAAAAATTAAAAAACCATAGTATATGGATATTGAACAGCAGGCAAACTGACTTAAATTGAAGACATTTTTTGTTCAATCTTGATAATTAAAAAGGGGTAAATGATAGCTGCAAGAGGAAAGGTGCATTTGAAGAGTACTGATCCAAGATCCAACGTAAGCTTGAAACTAGTCCGGAGACATTGAATAGGAAAGTATTGGCTAGGCTATCATCTGATATCTACCAGTTACTAATGCTTACAGCAGATGGTATAGAGGTGAGAAAAAAATATGCATTTTCCATTCAGTTTTCTCATTTTGTAAATTATTAATTATCTATAACTTTGATTTTTCTTTATTAAATTTAATATTCATTGTTTCTCATTTTGCCTTAAGTAATACATTCATCTCTTTTCAGCTGATAATGCGTCTAGATTAAAATAATTCGTATTCTATATTTAACCTTAATATTTTATTTTCTAATTTGTTTAAAAATAATATAAACAATTTAAGTGATTCTTAAGCCTGCAATTAATATATATAATCTTTCCTGTATAGTTTTTCCAATAATTGTAACAAAACTTATTCCAAATTACATTTTTCTTAGTTTAAACTACAAACCGTCCCTGATTACTATATCAATATTATTTTTCAATATCTACAAAAATTAAATTAATTTTCATATATACATAACTCATAAATTGAGTAAGTACACAAATATGATCATTAATTTTCCAATTATCACTGAACTTCTAATATTTTAGTTCGTTCATCTACATCTTAAGTTTATTTGAAAATAAAAAAATATTTGTGCATAATTGACATTAATGTTATCAATCTATAATTGTCCAAGATTCTGATATCCTTTCTTTTCCTATTAAAAATTAAACCTACTCTTCCGAATGTCTGGAATATCACCATTCGTAATCCTCTTAAAGTAATTCAATTTTAAATGTTAAAAACATTTCACTTAGTCATTCATCTAAACCTCTGCCTCGCCCCACTTTAAAACTTTAATTAACGCTATCTCTGTAATTTCATTTTTTTCTTTCTTAATTACTTCTTTAATACTCACATTTTCTTTAAATCCCAGTTCTTTTAATAAAGCAAGTTTTTTCCCCCTATTTCTCTACTATTTATATCCTCCTTATCTAACAATTTATTCTTTTCATCAAATCTGCTTTTATATTTAAAGTATTTCCAAAATTTCCTACTACTATCTCATCTTGATATTATCTATATCCTCTATTAGTTCCCCACCCCTCTCATTTTTTCTTCATTCAATTCTATTTTTAATTGTTTCTCTTAAGTATATTTCCTACTTTTTATTTAAGCTAATTACATCTTCTTTTTTAATCACCTTTTTACATTCCCTATTTATCTTTTTCTTCTTCTTAAATTCCTATATTTTCATACTAATTACTTCTATTTCAAAACTTCATACATTTTATTATTTAGCTTTATTATTTATATTTCTATCTACAGTTTTTTTTATTTCATTTAGAACTATCCTTATTTTGTATCTATTTATTCCCAATTTCTATTAAAGTTGCGATTTTTATTTTTTTAACAAAAGCTTTTGATGTGATGTGATATGATCCTTACCCTTTCCTTTAAATAATAACCTTACTCTTGTATTACTCCAACTACTTGGGAAAACTCTATTCTGTACCATTTTATTAAAACAGGATAATAACTTTACTTTTGCCCTATATCCTAAATTCATTACCATCTCTGCTGCCCATCCATCTAAACCTCTTGCCTTCCCACTTTTCAATTTCTTCTCTACCTCATTTAGTTCATTTTCTGAAAAGCTAATATTCCCATTACTATATTCTTTCATATTTTCTAATATTCTATCATTCACATCTAACATCCTTTCTATATTCATTACATAACTATTTAAAATTCTCTCTAAATCTTCTCTAGAACTACACTCAGTTCCCTCATCATCTAGTAATACTAACTCTCTCTCCCCTATATTTCTCCTTTTAATATAATTCCAAAATTTTTTACTTCCATCTCTTCCACTTTTATTAATATCCTCCAATATTAATATTAATATTAATATACTGCCAATCCAGTTATGCCCTCTACAGTCCAATATGCGAATTAATATTTTAGATTATTTTTAAAGTGAAATTTAATCATGATCAAAAATCAATAAGTAAAATAAATAGTAATGAACCAGAAACAAGTCTATTATGAAGATAGCAGCATTCTGAGACCGCTGAGACTTCGAAGAAAACAAACGAAGTATCAGGAAAGTTACACATAGACCAAGAATCATTATATAAAGAGTCAGGTACAAGAAGTCTGTCTCTACTTTGATTTTGTTGATAATAGTAACAAAAGTATTCAGAATTCCATTGTCGTCCTGGTGAAACAAGAGCTTACATCTGGTAATCCATAATGCAAATAACAGGAAAATAGCCATTCTTATTTTTGAGAAAACACCACTTTTGATGGCTTTAAAAATAGAGAGCACATCTTTATTACTATTAGAAATATGATTTCTAAAGAAAATCTGAGTGGAGATAGAGAAGGACAATTTAAAAAAATATGATGAAGCGTTTCATCACCTGAGAAAAAAAACTGGCAATGTGAGCCAATCTTTCGACAGCCTCTTCTAACCTCTAAAAAATGATTAGTAGATAAGGATGAAAGATTAAACTTTAAAATAAATTCAATGTATTTGTGTTCAAGAAACCAATGTTTAGATTTCTTAATTAAAATCTTATTATTTAAACCAAGAAGAGTTGAGGACAAAGCTTGATTACTATAAATCACTTTAAACTTCCCAATAACTCTTCTTATTCTCAAGTATATGTATAGAAAGTGGAAAAAATTTCCTAAGAACTCTAATTTTGGATATCCACTCTCCAAGAAACTTAGTGTCTGTAGGTTCAAATGGAAAATTTTGATCTATATGTAGTAGCCTGAGATGAAAAGATATAATAACAGCAATGGCCTTCTGAACATAAAATGTAGATAAAGAATGAAAACCAAGACCATTGAGCTCCTTGGGTTTCTGCAACTGAAAAAGACTGATAGAAACATCTTTCCCTCTCCAGAAAATCTTAAAACAAATTGAATTTATATTATTTTGAAAGAACAAAGTAGACTTAATGATAGGTAAAAAAATAATTGATTCTGGGAAAAAGTAACATATTAAGGAGCGCAACTTTTCCAGGTAATGATAAATAAATTGTAAGATAGAGAATTAGTGAGACTTAAGTTTGTCCAAGATTGAAAGCTGAATTTCTTTCGTCATAGCAATTCTTGGTAAAGCAATTGGAAAACCAAGAAATTTTTGAGGTCTAGATGTGAATTGAGATGGGAAAATGACACCAGATTTAATTTTCCATGTTGAAGATTTGGAAAGATTTAATTGAAGCTTAAATTTAACTAAAATCTCTTGTAAGGTTGATAAATACTTATGTGAAAGAATGAAAACCGTGACATCATCCACATAAAAGATATGACGTATTTCCTCACCAAGAACTGTCACATATATTCCAGGCAGGTTTTTTTCAATATCGATCAAAAGAGGATTGATATAGGTAATAAAGCAGAGAGTGCTGAGTGGAGAACCTTGGGGAATAGACAGATGAGGTCTATTACATTCATGTATTTCTACTAATTTAACTGCTGTACAAAACAATTTATAATGATGACCCATCCTATAACCCATAAGAATTTGGGGTATAGTCATCCAAATATGTACAGAATATGAGATTCAAATTCATTTCATAGCTTAGATAATGATAATTTTTATAAATTTTCATTTGATGCTAATCTCAACTGGATATTTTACAGTGGTATTCCTACCTTTTCGTAATCTTCTAACAAATTTTTAAGATAGATGGCAAATTATATTTCTTGGATGTTGATAGATAGTATTTTCTCATAGCCATGAAGTTTATAAATTTGAATTAATTTCAGCTCTCAACTTCTGAGAAAGGATGTTCTCATTAAATCTTAAAAAGCTTAGCCGATCGTTTGTGTGGTAAAAAGGATAGTCTGGTATCACTATAAACCGCAATATTGTATCAATATTATCATCTCTTTCAGCTCCAAAAACATTGAATTGTTTTACCGCTTTTATTACTGATGCTTTAGATACTAGATAAAACAGTAATGTGATCTGATGATCAAATAGATATGAAATCTGATGATCAAATAGATATGAATGTTTGAAAACTGTGAGCTATAAATGCTGTCCCTTGTCTGACATTACAGTTTTAAAAATGGAAATATGTAAAGAGTGTTTTATCACGTTTTCCATCTCACTTTTGTAGATGAATATACTCTGCTCTGGTACAGAAGGTATCCACTAATACAAAGCAATTTCAATCTAATATGGACTCGGCCACATCTACTTGGAAGGTCAGAAATGACATGAAGCAGTAAGAGGGTTTGGATAATCATAATCACAATCTGGAAAGTAAAATGAACAGTATTTCACGTTTTTAATGGTGGAGAACAATTCCAACCTAAAATCTAGCTCTCACTTTGCCAGGATATCCAGGAACTTCTAATAATGTGCTCGTCATAGAGTAGAAATTCATTAAATATGCTCCTAATAGATAGCTGGGTTATTTGAAAGACAGACCATTACAGATCTTGTATATCATATAATACTAAATCAACCATGCACTTTACTATTGTAACACAATACTTTATTTACCATCCTCTTTTACAGTTTCGATTGCCTCAGCAATCTTCTTCGGAACTTTTATATCTCCTAACTGATTCCCATTTTTAATTTGGCATCCATTTTTATACTTTCATATAAATTTAAAAAGTAATCATGTGACCTGATTAGCATAAAGTGGCAAACTAATCAGGATATTTCATTATGTCACAGAGAAGTATTTCAGCATGGTACAGAGTCCACTGAAGCTGTTTATGTTAAAAGATTCTCAAACATGGCTGACAAATGATGTATAAAATTTGTCACTGTGAATGCACTAGAAATTTTTCAGCAATTTCACTACATTTTTTCTTGACCAATGTCATAAATGAGACATATAAGGTTAACTACATACAACATAATAAATATCATGTGGTGATGCAACATAGTATGTACATAAGGTAATAAATATCATGTCGTGATGTAACACAGTATATGTTAGTCAATCCCTGGGAGGTCAGCACCAACTCTAAAGCTTGTATTGCTGACATTTTCAGTTATTTTTTAACATTTGCAATAACAGAGAAGGTTGCTTTGAATAATAATTCTTATAAAAGTAAACTTTTCCTACAAAAGCTGAAAGGTTCTTAATGTTTTGAAGAATTAGATATTTCCAAATACCTATCTGTCATTAATTTAATTTCGATAGCAGAAATAATGTGACTCAGAAATCATAAATTTCTTTATTTGCAATATATATTTTCCCCTCTTAACATTTACTGCTACTTGATGGCATTTTTTTTTGCTCCGTCCTATTTCAGCATTGCCAAAAACGATACCAGGTACATTCTACAGAAAAGTATATAAATGACAATGTAGACTGTCCAGAATAGTGATTTGCTGCATCAGAATATTTTTGCAGGAGTTCTATACTATGATGACTTGTACAATTCTAAAATGCACTGCTGAAAACATTGCTGTCCATCTACTGGAAATTTTAATAAATGCTGTATGAACATAGCCAACAACCAATAGTTTAAAAACAAACCTAACAAGATATCACATGATCCACTAACATCACGAGCCTAGCTTACACATTACTTTTCATTAAGTATTTTTCCATTCTCACTATGTCCAAACACTCCTCGCTGATGAAAAACATAAGCTAAAAAACAGTCTAGACATATCGGATAGAACAGTTTTGGATTTATTAAGTACTATCATCTAGTGATTACTACAGCTTACACTAGATGGCGTAATTGCAGTGCTAATACAAGTTATGTGATAAAATAAGTTCATATAATATAGTTGGTCATGTAATATTTTATTGGTTTTGCATCAACACTAAATGAACAAGGATGGCTAAGTTAATTAAAAACTTAACCATAATATATAAAAACTCATCTGCTTTCACATCTACATAACGATGCAAATAAATAAGCTTTGATTGAAGAAATTAGCAAGTTTTTCATTACCAGCTACACTATCCTAGCACAAACATAACTATCAGTAACGTCATTTTTGAAGATTTTTTATGTTTATGATAGTTCAGACAGTCTTGCAAAGATTAATCCAAATGTACATGTAGGCAAATTCTGAACCAATTTGATTTTGATATAGTTAATACCTTATTTCCATTACAGAAATTTTTTAGTGAAACATTTAAGCAGTTTATTTGTTAGTGTATCAATTTTCTTTCATTTCTGAAGTTCATTGACATTCATTCTAGTATAGACTCTCCGCTGTTATTATTAACAGATCATTGTGTTTATTATTAAATTATTTGATTACTCATTAACTAGAGCTGCTTTTACTTCTTAAAAAGAACATTAAAAGTATATTTGACTTGAAATTGAATCCATCAATAGCTTGGCTTTATTAAAAGAGGCAAAATCCTCCAAACAGTAGTGCCACTCAAGGCAAGTCAGAGTAATCAATGGATGCTAGAAGGTTTGTGCATAAGATTCCTATCTAGTGCCTACTCATCCAATATCCCCAGACGAGTTTCTAGCTTATGGCTTTCATCAGTGAGGAGCCTTGGATCTACGAGTAATGCACCTAGAGCTTAGGATCTAATACAACCCTCCAGCAGCCACCTTTTATCTCTACTTAACTACAAAACTATGAGTCTAAAATTGGAAAACACAATAATATTTTCTCCAAACTCATTACCTTATACAGTCATATAGATCTGAACTCAGTTCAGTACTCATATATTTTAGTGTTTTGGGTTCTTTAATAACCATAACCACCAGGATTGGTATTAAAACACTAAACATCACATGATCACCATCTCTTATGTCTGCTCAAAACTGTTATTAAAACAGGCAAAACTCTCTACACAATAGTGCCACTCAGTGCAAGCCAGAGTAATCAATGGATGCCAGAAGGCTTGTGCATAAAATCCCTGTCTAGTGCCTATTCATCCAATATCCCCAGAGTAATTTCTAGTTGTAGCTTTCATCAGTGAGGAGCCTTGGACCTGGTTTGCACTGAGTGGCACTACTGTATGGAGAGTTTTGCCTGTTTTAATAACAGGAGCAAGCATAAGAAATTGTGAGCATGTGATGTTTAGTGGTTTAATACCAATCCTATCTAATAGGATAGTGGTGGCTATGATTATTAAAGAAACAAAGACATCAAAATATATGGCTACTGAGCTGAATTCCGACTTATATGACCATATAATCTAATGAGCTTGGATTGAAAATATTATTATGCTTTCAATTTTAGACTCATAGTTTTGAGTTAAGTGGAGATAAAATGTGGCTTCTGGAGGGTTGCATTAGATCCTAAGATTTAGGTGCAGTGCTCTCAGATCCAAGGCTCACAGTGATGAAATAAGTGCTGGGTTTTGAGTTGATATTTTAAATCTAGTGTCTGAACATTCTAGCTCTTCACTGAGGTGAGCCATAAGCTCGAAACCAATTGGTCTGGAGATAGGAATGTTCCAGATAGAGATTTTAAATATTTTCTCTTACCACATTTATCAATTAAGAGTTTGTTTGAGCTATTGGTATGCTTTCTGTATTACATTTTTGTAAATACAAGCTTATAAAAGTAATCTCATGTTATATGTGACTTACTTTTTATTATTATTATTATTATAATTTTACCTTTAAGGCTTTAGCTATGCTGAGGCTATTAATATATGGTAGATCTGAATTTGGTTCAGTCCCATATAGCTATTTAAGTTAGATAGCTGGAATAAAAGACATTTTCATGTCCGAAAACTTCAGAGTTTCTACTTAAAATATTATGTATGAAATAAATGCTGGGTTTTGAGTTGATATTTTGGATCTAGTGTCTGAATATTCTAGCTCTTCACAGAGGTGAGCCATAAGCTCGAAACCAATTGGTCTGGAGATAGGAATGTTCCGGATAGAGATTTTAAATATTTTCTCTTACCGCAGTTATCAATTAAGAACTTGTTTGAGCTATTGGAATGCTCTCTGTATTATATATATCATTAAAAACCAGTCAACACTTAGACAATCCTAATATCATTAACAATCAACAATTTCAAACTGTTGTCAAGGCAACCTCCTTTTATATATATATATATATGCACATCTACCTTCCACTGTAATAGATTAAATTAATAAGAATCAAAGTCAATCACTCACAGATGTTAGTAATCATAACAACATATTTAAAAGACAAATAACAAAAAAAACAGTGGTGGATCTTTTTTTTTTTTTAATGAATAGAAAAATCAGCAAATTCCAGCAAGCATCAATCAATTAGAAATTTAAAATTTAAATTTTTGATGATTAATTAGCAATTAAAACAAGCTCTGGTAAATTCTTTATAACGAAAAAGAGCGAGGTGAAGGGTGGGGGGCTTATAATCTTTTATAAATTAATTTATTCGTATATGACCATGGCTTTTTGTATATTTTTCTTTAAAAAATATCAATACTGTCAGTTAACAGGCATACCTTTTTAATAGGATGCTAACATTCTCGATGTATTTTTATTTTTCCCATTTGAATTATTTTCATTGCTTCTATTAAATCTCTACAAAACAAAAAACATTTTCTCGCGATGAACTTTTCACAATGCATTATTAACAGCTGACAGTTTTGACTGAACAGTAGTCTTCTTCAGATGTAAAAAAAAAAAATAATTGTATTACAATCATTGATTATATAAACATACAATAATTGTATGTACTAATAATTTTAATTAATGTGCACTAAATAATTTTACAGCTTGACAAATATGTAATTCTAAGAATATAAACGTATTTATGGAACCTATAAATCCAAATACATTACTAAGACAATTTACAAGCAAGATTCCCATAGAACCATTTAAATAAACTTGTAAATAATATCCACCTTTTATCTGACAATGTCGATTAACATCGAAACAACTGAAAGTGGGCATTATTTATGAATTTATTTCAATGATTGTATGAGAATCTCGTTGTTTGTTTAGTCAATATATTTTACTAACTTTATATATATATTAAATAAAATTATTGTATTTTTATGAATAGATAATTATAATACGTTTACTTTTTAGATCTCAGAAGACTGTCAGTCAGTTGTCAACCAATAAACAAAACGTTGTAAAAAAGTGTGTTATGAGAATGATTTTATGTATAAACACTGAATTATTTTCATGCGATAACTATTAATGATCACATTACTTTTGATTATAAAGAAATAATAGCACAAATGTTAAATTCAAACTCTCCAAAATAATTAATGTTTTTATTTTATTTTATTTTTATTCATATATTTGTGGTCCTATACAAAGCGTTAAATATCTTAAATAGCGATAATATACTATTCCCATTTTACTTCTGTCATTTATGATAGGTAATAGCTAGACTATATTTAACATGGAAATCATTAAAGTTTATAATGCAGATTTCAAGATTCGACGTTAGAATAAATTATTACTAGCAAAGACCATGTGTTATTTTTCTTGGCTCAAATAGTCTGCCGTCTAGTTAACTCAACTTGTTTCGAAAAAGAACTTAATAAACAAACATATAGCTCAGGAACGAGAAGTATTTTAAAATTTAACATATAAGAGGAGATTAAAAGAAAAGTACAAAATAATTTTTAATGCTAGGGGGAAAAAACTACCTCTTGATTTGTTAAAAAAAATTAAATATTCATTTAAAAAAACCCAAAACTTCACCCCCACAAATTTGACATAAAGACCGAATATATTTTCTTCAGACAACAATAAAAATAATTATCATTAATTTGAGAACTCAAACAAAAAATAATAAGATGATAGCTAATTGTTGTACTCACATCTCTTTTTCCTATTTTTTAAATAAATAATAATTATTTCTTAAATTTGACAAAAAAAATTTCTCTTCCAATTACTATTAATTCTTTATTATGATTTCTCTTAAAACTCTTCATAAAACCTTAATCAGCTACTGGCATATCCCTTGAGAACATTTCAATTACAATCTTTAATATAATAATTTTATTTTTTCCTTTCAAATTATTTTTAATTCTGTATTATTATTTTCTCATAAACCTCTTCATAAAATTTTAATTGATCTTTCACTTATCCTTTGTGAACATCAATTATAATTCTCTTTTACAATACTTAATTTTAAATTTCAATACGCCTGATATTAAATAATTTCATCCCTGGTGCATCTTAAAAATTCCCATTCATTCCATTTTTAATTTCGAAATTTTCATTATATAATGTAATAATTAAAAATAGAAGAGCCAGTAAGTTTTTTTCTGTCCTTATAGCCTTCATAAATTTTCATCATTTATCTATTTCACTAATAATTATTATTGTTTTCTAAATTATTACTTCTGACATTTTAGTTCTCATATATATATACGTTCTGCAACCAAACATAAAACATGTTTCTTTACCGTTAAGAATACATTCTCTAAACTTAATTTCATTAACTAACCTCCTTCGGTCTTACACAGCAATCTGATGCATAAATTACACTTTGAATGTTAATTCCATTTTCCCCCCATATAACATTCAATTAACATATCCGAAAATGTATTAAACATAGAAAAGTGGTGGTTATATAATTTGGAATTCATTTATTAGTCCGCAATATTTATTTTTCATCTTTACGATAATCTATCAAATTAGGCTCTAATAATTGAATAGTGGGAGAAATACTTCAAATGTCAATACTATTTCTAATTTTTCTAAAATAATATTTATCTTCCTTTTTATTTATTTTCTTTCTCACTAGAATTTATTACCCTGTGAGATTTAGTACAGTGGTAGAATGGGGGAGGGGGGCTCTGGAGTTCAAGGTACATCAAGGTAAAGAATCACAGCCCAGCTTTGGCTCAAACTTCTTATGAACTCCCGAGCGACGAACATTTAATTTATTATTAACAGAATTTATTTCATCTTCTGAATTCTATCATAACAAACTCTTTTTTTACTCAGATACCTCAAAATTCCTTATTTTATATTCTTCTAAGAGTAACAGCCATCTCTTTTAAATTAATATTAGATTCTTGTAAAATAAATATTAAATTTCTTAGCTGAATCTTAAAGTATGATTATCAAATTTATCTGTAATTTCTCATTGAATGACATTTCATGTTTCAGCTCATTACATTATTGCATCATTTCTAAATAGAAAATAACAATGCAGATGTACTGCAGCTTGTGTTTTTCAGATGTTTCTTTCTAAGGTTGAATTACTATAATTAGCAACTCCTTTTTCCTGATGTTAATTCTCATCCTACTATCATTTTAACACTGAAACTAACTGTTGCATTACTTTTTACTTAAATGACTTCTATATTAAAAAGATATTACACTTGATCTACTCCAATGTGAATTTTGTACATTAATTCTAATTAATTTTCAAGAAAATATAAGATAAGTAGTATGGTTTTTAAATATAAACTAAATGTTATCTTAATTTTTTCATAAAAACTTACAAATGTATCTCTTTTTTGGTACTTCCACACAAACAATTCATCTCTTTTAATTAAGCATTTCTTAACTTATTCTTTCAACTAATTTTAGTTTTTTTACAAATAAATCTTCTTTTTCATATAAATTTATCAAATCTTGATATATTTTAGAACTCCTTTTAAAAAAATTACAATTGGTCCACTACTTACATATACTACAACTGTTCCAACAGCCCTATTTTTAAATCTCATTTCTGGCCAACTGCAAAATTTCTAATTTTTCATAATTATTCTTTAATGAAAATCTAATTTTTACTTTACAATTTCAATTTCTTTATATTTTCTGAATTTTTGTACGGAGCTTATTATTGAAATATTATTTCATTTTAGTGATTTTTACATTATTAAACCAAATAAGATTGAAATCTCGAAAATATGTAGTTAACAAGATATCTTTTTTATTTGAAAAAGAAGAAAATAGTAAGAAGTGGACTAAATACAAAGTTAAATTATTGTATATCATGTTAGTAAATGGAAAATAGCAGATTTTATGAAAGATCCACCACCTTAAATAGAATAAATATTTAATACACAGTATTAAATTTTATTAGGCAAATTATCATACATATTGCTTTCATCGGATAATCCTAACGGATCCTCTTGCTGCTGAATAACAGGAGACTGTGGTCTTGTTCGGCCAATTCCGGGAATAATCATCTGAGACTCATCAATCCAAACTGCCGATTCTTTAGTAGGACCTATAAAATAATAATACTCAGAGTAAAAGGATTGTTGTTCTGACATAAAAACATTTCTAAATATCACAGAAATTACCAATACAATTACGAATAAAAATTTAAAAAATGCATATCATCATACTAGTGTAAATATTTCACGGAGCAATCATGTCCGTGAAGTATTTATATTCCTAAATATTATAATTTTGATTAGCAGTAAAAATCATTTACAAGCATATGTATATATACATATACAATTAAAAAGAAATTATAATACACTATTTACCCAAATTCATAATTCAACCAGACTAGCCAAGAAAATAAATTCTAAAGCATTACCAATGGTTTCATTGCTATAAGCAAACTTCTCTACTATAAAATAACAATATATTTAAACTAAACATTACCCACAATTCCACTTACCTCCCATCCACCCTTAATATTAAAAGAACTTTTAAATAAGTTAATTGCTTCAGAATCATAAATTTTTAATAAAAAAGATTCTTTAATTCTTCATTTTAGTGCATTTCTCTCAAAGAAGATAACCGTAGCTGCATCAAAATTAATAGTGTGGCCTGAATCTCTTTCATGGATATATAAAGCAGAACTAAGATATTTATTTCTAACCATTACGTTTATGTACTTTATTCTTTCATTTAAGCTCAAAAAGATGCAGGCCAAACTATTAATTTTGATGAAGCTAAGATTGTCTTCTTTGAGAGAAATGAAATTAAAAAAAAGAATTAAAGAATCTTTATTGCTAAAAATGTATGATTCTGAAGCACTTAACTTAATTAAAAGTTCTTTTAATATTAAGAGTATATGGGAAGTAAGTGGAATTGTGGGTAATGTTTAGTTTAAATATGTTGTTATTTTGTAGTTATTTACCCTTGAAAAATCTGCTTGTAGCAGTGAAACCACTGGTAGTGTTTTAGAGTTTATTTTCTTGGCTAATCTGGATGAGTTGCCGATTTGAGATAATTTTGACTATTTATCTTCACTTTCCTTTTGAATTTTTGCATAAATATATCTAAATGCATATTTAAATATCTATACCATGTAAAAATGTCTGTCATCCTAGAATAGGCCCACAAGAACACCCCGTGCAGAGACAAAAGGTGTTTCAACCAAGAAAGTTTTTTTCCTTCTGATAGCTGTCACATTATTCATTTTTATATTCTTTTCTTGCATATATTGTGCATTTGACTTTCTATCTATCCATTTTGTCCACTCCCTCTTACTATAACACCACATCTCAAATAATTCCAAGTGAGTAAGTTCTTTTTGATCAAAATGCAATTGACCAAATATACAAGATGAGAAAATAATTTATACTTTATTCTGAAATCTTCTTCTGCCATACCCATTCTAACTCTGACTTCTTTTATGTTATCAGGATCTTCTATTACGAGTTGATTCAAGTACCAAAAACTCTTCACCTATTCCAGACCTCTTTCTCTATGCTGACGCTTAGTAGGGGAGGAAGTTTTGGCAGCCATTACTTTCATTTTAATGTTCTAATTTTTTATCGAGCACATAGGCAGTGCTAATTTGTTAAAAAGGAAATAGTGGATTTAAATGTGAATGGAGTAATACCTTCAGACTCTCAAATCAAGATGCTTCAGGTTGGCGTATATAAATGTGAATTTAGGCTAAAGATAAGATGTCCATTCTTATCTTTATAAAGTTCCTATCTTGTGTTGAGGTTTGAGAGTTCCCTCTATAGTCATAAAACTACATCGTTTAGCTATTATAAATGTTTAAAGCAGTTTTGAAAAAGGTTAAAGCCTTTTCTCTTTATACTTTCACTTTATTAACATTTATTTTCATTCATATGCTGACTACCTGATAACCTGCAAATTACATAGCATCAATTCATTGTCTCTCTTTGAATAAATTGTCAAAAAATTTGACAAGAGCAGATTTCCTTATTTAACTCCTCTGCTTGTTGCCACTGGGGCAATAGATTAGTCACATAATAGATTAGTCACATAATGCAAGTTGTTATCATATTGGTCTCTGATCAAAGTGACCATAATGGTGTCTATGCTAATCTCAATAAGCAAGCAAAGTATATTTTATAGAATTGAATCGACTGTCTTCTCATAGCCAATTTAACAAACGTTCTTGCCTGCTCCAATTCTTCTCTATCAAAAATTATAACATGCCAATTGTCTTCTTAGTGACATAAATTTTATGAATGGCAAATTGGTCTGCTCTCAGCCCACCTCTAATTTTGTCATTTACCTCTGGTTTGATCAATGTAAAAAGAATTTTTGCTGCATGCATTTTCCACATAATAAGAATTTAAGAAGTAGTCAAAATTGGTATTACTTTCATTTGCTAGAGAAGATTGGAAAATGATATAATGTGAGATAGTTGATTAAATTTATTTATTGGAGATGAACTAGGAAATATATATCACCCAGCACAACAATTTCATTCATTTAGCCATACTGAGAATTTTTATCTCTCTTTACTTGTTTGCTTATAGAGGCTTATCTGAAGCATTATTGGGGAAAAAGCATGAATATTTTTAAATCAATCATATTACTTTTAAAGCTATATCTTAAATAGATTTTTATTATATTAATTGACATTTGTAAATTTTTTCAATTTACACATTGCCAATACTGACTTAAATAATAAAATATGTAAATATAAACATTCCCAATGATTAACATTACATTGACTGAAATCTATTAAATAAATAATCAATTGTAATGATCTTGCACTATCTTGTCCGAATATACTGAAAACGTTGCTTTAAACAAATGTATTTTTCAAAGTCAGGTGATAAAAAATAGCAAAAATTTTTAATATGTGAAAAAACAATAACTCTTAAAGATGTAGATAAGAGAAAAAATTTAGTCTGAAGACCAACTAAAGCTAAGCCTATTAAATCATCAGAAAACGCAGCCAGTAAAAAGTTTTTAGTAATGTTGACCCAGAACAAAGCATCATCAGAAAAAAATGTTATAATAACTATTTTTAAATGCTTTTATTTAACGTGTCCTTTTTGATTGTCTGGATCAAATCATGTAATTGTTTTTTAATCTACTTATATCGAACAAATTTTCTTCAAATTTTTTACATACATTTGATATTGAAGATAATGCAAGATTTCAGGAATGTCCTGCCTAACAATGTTGGCAGATCACATTTCTAATCGCATTCGAATTGGTTCAATAAGTCTTAAGTGATGCTCAGGAGAAGGTTTCGTTATTGATTTCATTCGCATAGGACTTTTATAAATATCAGAAAATTGCTTGTCTTGTACCCGTGGGTTCAAAAATGAAAAAATAATAAATTTCAATTATTAAAAATACAGCAATATTTTTTAGATTCATAATATGAATAACTTTCATGTTTACGATAAATGATTTTGAAAAATAAGGAAGTATAAAATCTTAATTTTTATTGACTGCCTATGGAAAACATGCTTTTTTTAAACAGCGACCTTCGTAAAAATAAACATCTTGTAACCGATTTAAACAATTTTATGTATTTTATTTTGCCAACACTAAAAACTAATATATATATAAAATTTTAAAAAAAAAGACATTTAAAAAGCAAAAAAGAAAATATTTTTTTGTTCTTTAATGCATTAGTCCTCATATTAAACAAGTGTTTTTTTACAAAATATATTATTTATATATTTATTCATTATATATATATATTGTTCTGCATGGTAAAGATTTGCCGTCACCTTCTAAATATATTATTCACGGCAGTTTATGTATTATGTTATCAGTCTACTTCTAAAACAATCTCAACTTTGAAATAAAACCACTGGATTTAACTGTAATTTATTCTATAGCAGTTAATAATATCGTTTTAACATGTCCTTCAAAATCTCCAAAAAAATGGCATTTTAGTATATGTATAAATGAAGAATAGGATATTTTTTTCTACATGTAAGAACTGATCAACTTGTGTGTGTATATATATACAGTGTGTTTCAGTAAAAAAAGTGATTGTTTCTTTCTCCATGCTGTCTGCAGCAGAATCGCTGAATCAACAATCAATACATGTATTATATTACATAGTGACATGGTTTAGCCATGCATCATAAAAATTTTAAGCAGACTAGCATGTTTAACCATGAGCTATGATAAGAAATGTGATAGTGTGTTGTGTACCTTCATAGATCAATGTTCTCCCTGCCATCACAAAATCCTGCAAACAAATCAGAAATGTTCTGGACACTCAAGGGTTCAGTACCATATACAGTTTGAATCATTTCAAATGTTTCAGTAAGAATTTTGCCAAATTTAAACCAAAATTTAATATTAGCATGTCATTCCATTGTGGATTAACTTACAAATAATGTTACATTTCATGTTATTATTCATGGTCCAGACACTGATAGCATCTTAAAAGTTTTAGTTAATGACCAGCTTGAAATATAAACCACTCACCCTTCTTTAGTGTATAAATATATTGTAGAGGTTGTAAAAAAGCATTATAAAAAGTAATAAAGACTGTAGATGTGGAAATACATGTTATATTTTTATTGGAGAAAAATCGCAGTTGAAGACAGTGACGAATAAAAATAGTAAAGTGAAACCATTTTTTGCATTCAAAAGATGAACCTTTGTTAAATGCAATCTCTGGCTTTGATATCATCAATAGGACAATTAGTAATAAGGACTTTAGTTCAAGATAAGTGATATGATGTTTTTGTTTTAACATAAGTCCAGAATTTTATTTATATATATATCACTGTCCATGATGGCATTCCCTTTGTCTACAGGAAGAACTATTATAGTGTTATATGACTTGATATTTTTAAGAGCTAATTTGTCATCCTTAGTTATAAGATTTTCAGAAGGTGACAATTTGCATAGAATATTGCAGACTTCAGCTCTGTCAAGATCAGCATTTGAGGAATCCATTTTAATGAGAGCTGTTTCAATGTTGCAAGTAATTTACGCACACATGTACCCACTTGTAATTTACGCACACATGTACCCACTCATAGGTCTAGCTTTGAAAGCCTGGTTAAGTAATTTTTGTAAATTTTAATGCAATATTAATTATTAATTCTCTACACATTTTTACAAAATATTATTTTATTTATACATTATAGTAAACAATTAGAGTGCTGAATTTACATAAGGTATGAGAATATTCTTTTGAAGCAACTGTTGCTATAAAAATTGATCTGTCCCGTAGCCACACTGTTTGATAATTTATGCAATAAAGCATGCTGGTCTCTTTTACCAAACACTGTGGATAAAGGATAGATCAATTATTTATAACAACAATCACTTTGAGGAAATAATCTTAAGTGCTACATGTAGTTGTAAATATCCGACAATCAAAAGAAATTATATACATCTGCTTGAATTCTCTGTACAAAAAAAGATAGAAGTAACTATGCAATGAAATTCTATAACCGAGTCACAACCATTGGCCATTATAGGTGATGATTTGCAAATGCTTCAAATACTTAAAAATAATTTAACACGTAGAAATTTATGAAATAACTGTGTAATATTTAATTAGCTCTCCGCAATGCGTAAGTTTATGATTACTTTTTAAACTTATGAAACGTAAAATGTTAGTGATTATTGGAAGGTTTGCGATAATAATATTTTATTTATAATTATACGTTAGACTATTTCCATCATCTAGTCGAATTGTTAAATGTTTTTACACAAATTTGTTTTTAGACAAATTCAAACTTAATTTATACTTTTCTAAATACAACTATTTAATATAAAAAAATTAATAATTCCAATGGGAATATTCTTTCTTCAGATATTCCTGGTCTGACCACTGATGGCTAGTTTGTGGAAATTAAATCAACGATTTATTTAAGATGATGCTTTAATACACTACTCTACTTGTTTAGAGCCTCGCTTTAAATTCAGTATTCGCAAATCAATTTACATGTTGTCAATAATCTGGTCACCAACACCTGACAAAGAGAGGTGAATAATACTTGAAACACTGTGTCTTAGGCTAACTTAAAGAACCGTTAGACGTATTCATAGAAATATAAATAACATTTTAAATTTTCTAAAAATAATCAACAATTTGACTAAATGATGAACACAGTTCAACATATAATTACAAACAAGAATCTAAAGTCATTATTCTTTAAGCAATCATTTGTTACTCCATTTATATCAATCATTTACGATATGTGCTGAAGTCACAATCAGATTATAAAAGTCATAAAATATTTTAACACATAAATCATTATTGCATTTAAGATAACTTACGCCTTATTGGAATAACCATAAATAAATTATGGCTTAACACATGCCCAGCATTGATCATATAAACATATTCAACAAATAAGTGAGTCTGAAAACGTTACCACAATAGTCCACAAATCAGGTTTCTGAAGAATCGTTTAAATAAATTTGCAAATGATTATATCCAATGTCAATCTATTTATCAGATTAAAAATGATAAATAGATCAGCACTGGTTCAAATAAAGTGAATATTATTTGCAAGTTTATTTAAATGATTCTTTGTGAATCTGACTTGTGAATTATTGTAGTAACATTTTCAGACTTAATTGTTCTGTGAACAGGTTTACATACATAGTAATGATATGGTTTCTTTGTTAACAGTCACAATAAAGCATAGGATATGGTGATCATGTGATGTTTTGGAGCCTTCTTTAATTTGGAATAAAGCTTTTCAAACCTGAATAAACCATCTTAAGAAAAATTCTAACTGTGGTAAACTACCAACAACAACAAACAAATGTCAAGCGTTGGTGGTCAAGAGGTCAGCACAGCTGCCTTACAAGCAGTTGTTCCGGGTTAGCGGGTTTACTTCCTGGCCGATGCTATGACACATGAAAAAAAAAACAAATATTATCACTTGATTGTATTATCCTATTGCATACTTATTTCAGTTGTCATTCAGACAGAATGGATACTTTTAGCAAGGGTGCTCAACAATGAAAATGCATTAAGGTTATATTTAATATTTTCAAAGCCCCCCCCCATATTAAGCTTTATTAGTAATGTCTTTAATTTATTACATTTCAGTGATGGAATTGTCATAGTTTTTTAAATAAAAACAATTATAAATACAATATTTTCAATAAATTATAATTTCATTTTGTTTTTTTAAATTTTTTTTCTCACCTGTTTGTTCAAAATATCCTCTGAATTGAACTGTGCAAGAACCACGACCACCCGAAGCTGTTGTGACGATAACATCGCCTCTTCCTTTACCAGGTCCTGAACGACAAACAATTTTACTGTTTGACTTCCATTCAGCTGTCATTAAACAATCTATTCCACATATTGTTAGTCCTGAAAAATTATATACATATGTAAATAGCATGTATATGAAAGGGAGTGATTGTATAAATTAATATAAATATTTAAAATACAATTGTTCATTTTTATTCAACTTTATAAAACAAAATGGTGTTCAATTATAAAAGATCTGAAAATGTTTGTTCAATTATAAGAGATTTGTTTGTATATATTTATATATAATTATAATTTAATCTTTTTCAATTATTACACCAATTCCAATTTAACTTTTCATTTTAAATTTTTTTTAATTAAACAAATAAGGCAGATTTGAATAACTAACTTTATCCATAAAGTTATCAAATTACCACATCTTCACAATTCAGTTTTCTAATTTCTAAAAAAATATATTATGTCTCTAGAAATAAACCTCAACACTCCGCATAATGTTTTTTTTCATAATGTTTTATTTAATCTAAGACAGTTTTGATTGACCACCAGTCTTCTTTAGAGATTTTAAATATCTGAAGAAGATTACTAGTCAGTCGAAATTGTCGTATGTTAAATAAAACATTACGAAAAGTTTATTACAAGAAAGATAGTTTTTGTAATGATTTAACAGAAGTAATGCAATAAGAACAGAATAAATTTTTGATATCTTGGAAATAATATATTATGATCACGATGACATTAACCATTAAAAAATTTATGACCTCAATATATACTACTAAATGCATTCAAACAATTAAAGAAGTCATTTAAAAAAAGCATAATTCTTATCCACAGCAGTTAGATCACCTGATGGGCAAATTATTCTCATGCTTAACGTTGAAAAATTAATTATATTCTTAATATATATATATATTGTAGATTACTTTTGCAGTTATTGTGAATTAAGTGTCTTTATTTTATACATTAAAATAAATCATGGGTTCACCATGCATAGAACTGTTATACATCTATTGCATAAATGTGAATAATTATACCACATCACATCTATAATTTATGATTAGGGTGTCGATATTCCTCTTTTGAAACTTACATTCCAATTAAAAATAGCTAAATATCTATTTACAAACTAATATTGAGATGGTTATTCAAAAAAACCTATTAACTTTCTTTACAAAATCCTCTACTGCCTAAAGAAAATTTTAAATCAACCATTAAAAATTGTATCCCAAGTAAGGAAGACAGTAAACAAATGCACTAACTAGTTTGTCATAATTTTTTTATAAAATTAATTATTAATTCATTGTAAAATAATAGTAAACAAGATTATATATACATATATGTAAAATAACAAATTACCCATTAAAAAGATACGTATAAATTTTAAATTATAATAATAGTAATCATTATATCTGAAGTAACATTACTTCAGTTGATAATGATTACAATGTAATCGAAAGTATTTCTATTTAATTAATGTATATATATATGTTATTGTCTAACATTACTTCAGTTGATAATGATTACAAGGTAATCGAAAGTACTTCTATTTAATTAATATATATATATACGTTATTGTCTACCATTACTTCAGTTGATAATGATTACAATATAATCGAAAGTACTTCTATTTAATTAATATATATATATGTTATTGTCTACCATTACTTCAGTTGATAATGATTACAATGTAATCAAAAGTACTTCTATTTAATTAATATACATATATTATTGTTACAAAGAAATCAAGTCAAGTGTCACATGACCTAATTTAACAAGTTTGCATTACAAATGTTACACATAGTGCTCGCAAATTAGCTCTTAACAAGCTTTGCAGAATATCCCCAACCCCAGACCGGTTTCTGCTACTGGCTTCCTCAATGAGGTGCTAGGATATTCAAGCATTAGATTAAAAATACCAGGACAAGCCCAGCACTTTATCCAATGGACAACCATTAAGTAGAAAATCTGAAACTTTCAGACACTCATATGTCTTCCAATCCAGCTATCTAACTTAAATAGCCATATGGGACTGAATTAAGTTCAGATACACCATATATCATAACCCTAGCAATTTAAAATCACCAAAGCCTTAACAGCAAAAAATAAAATTACAAAGAAATCAAGTTGTATGTCACATGACCTAATTTAACAAGCTCGCATTACAAATGTTACACATAGAGTTCGCAAATAAGCTCTTAACAAGCTTTGCAGAATATCCCCAACCCCAGACTGGTTTCTAGATTCAACCTTATTTTAAAACAACAACTGATAGAGTGTGATAGGGATTTGTAGAAGCGCAAACAAAATGTACAATATATGGATGATACTAATCATATAAGAGCATATTTTGGCAATAAATTAACTTTAGAATAAGAAAAAGCAATAAATGCAGGAATAACAATTATAAGCCATATCTTAAAAGCAATGAAAAGAATTCAACAAAAATGAATAATCTAAGATGATCAACTTGCGAAACATAAAAATAATTCTGAAAGTATAAACAAAATCAATAAAAAATATAAAGATGTACAAAGAATCTATATGAGTACAAAGGAAGAATTCATATCTATGACAAGTAAGACAAATGGAGAAAATAAAAATAAAATGAAAAAAGATTTTCCACAAAAATAGAATAATTAATTTTAAAACTGACTGGATGTATTTAATGTCTAAGAAAAGATTAATTACATGATACACCGATTATTAAAACATGAGAACTTCAGCTTACTCAATAGATTAAGAAACATTACTGATAATATGGATGATTGCACTTATAATTCTTTTGAATACTTCATGGAGATTGACAAAAATTTAAATATTTATATATGAGTTGATAGAAATTTGATGAACATTTTAGTCTTTTGAAGAAACTTTCTTGGTGCATGATGAAAAAAATGAAATTAATTGTAGCCATAAATCGTTTTAATTGATACTACTAATATTTGAAGAAATTCTTTATTTCATAAGTCAATATGTTATGAAAATTATAAGCATATTTTGTTAACAGAGTTCTGGAGTGAAAGTTAACAAGTATTGATTGACATTAATTATCCAAAAAATAAAATAAAATACTAAAACAGATATGGAGTAAAGTTCCTCCAAATTTTTCAGATAACAAATTTCACAGGATAATAAAATTCTTAACATTGAACCCAATGGAATCAAATGATGTCAATAGTCACACATAACATGGAGAGGTTCTTTTGCTCATTAGGCATAGTGGCAGACACATGATATGACAGAAATATTAATTATTAAAATTAATGACTCAAATGAAAGAATAAAGTCAAGAATGAAGATTATAATGAATGTGGAAGATCATTTATACATACAAAAGCAATAAAAAATCCATTCCAAAAAAAAAAACACAAATTAGATCCTGATATAGAAATGAAAAGAGAAGCTAAGCCATTTATTGGCATATTCATATCAAAATAACATGATGGAATGATATTGATCATGAACACAAATGAAAAAACAAATTTAACTCAGTAGGAAAAAACTATTAAATTAAATGAAAAATCTTAGGTGCTTTTAGGGGGGGGGGGTCTACTATTTCTAAAATTAAGCGATTTTTAGCGAATATTTTTAAAAAAAATTATCAATTGCAGGCTTCTTGGTGGTTCTGCAGCATCACCTGGTGGCTCAGTACGTGAGAAAAGCACCAAATCTTATTATTGGAATCTGAAAATCAACATGAGCATAATATATTATAACAATAATTCATAGTTGTGGAAAATAATTATGTAATGGTAAATAAAAATAATTCAATATGTAATAAACTTCCATAGTATGGGTTTGAACCCATAACCAGTGATGCACAAAAAATATATAAGATAATGAAATCATGAAATCAACACGCATATATGAGATCTTCTTGCATATAGATTGTAAATCTTCCAGAAGAATATATAAATATCATCAATAACAATAAGTTGGTTAATAAAAAGTTGAATAGAATTCCAATAATATCACAAAGATTTCATAAAAATACTAACCAATATAATGATGATGATTGGGATTTATCCCAGCAATATTTTATTTGTTTTAGGTTTCAATCAAAAAAAGAAACTCTAGGTGTCAAACCTCTTCAACAGACAAAGTTTACTGAAAATAGTAATGAAATAATGATTATCATCACTGCCAATTATTACCGTGACATAACAGCATATTCCCCCAGTAGTTTGCATGTTCTTAGAGTTGTGGATGATTTATAACTACCAGATGTGTATTGAAACAAACAAATGGATTCATAAAACAATAATTTAACAATTAATTAACAAAACAAAAACATATGTAAGTTGGTTATATATATATTAATGATTCCACATATAAATATAAAATCAAACACATCACAACAATTAATATATTTTCAATTTTAAGTCTATACTAGTGATTCCAATTGCAGATTCTAAAATACAATATATTTTCAGTTTTATTTCTAAGGTCATTTTAATATTACAATATGAATATCTTACCAGTCAAAACATCTAAAGTACTAATTCATGAGTTTTATATGTTTTCTTTTTTTTTCTGTAATTACGATCGTTTTCATAAATTTACTTGATAGTATATTTCTTCTCACAAGCTCGAGATTCAAATTGCAGTTACAGCTGTATGGTGACATGTAGCGTGTAGAATATATAGGTCTTCGGCAATTTAGTGGCACAATACATTTTCTTTCCTTTACTAGCATCTTTGAGGCTGTAGTGATCTAGTTCCGCAGAATTTGAAGTTATTTGCTGGATTGGATAGCATCTTAGAGTCTTCTGACTGATATGCAACTTGTTAAATAGCCTTGTATTGTAAATAATCTACTCTGATAGAAAAATATTATTATAGCTTCTGCCATAGGTGTTGCAATTTTAATTAGCTGGCAAATCTCTTCTCCCACACTAACATATTTCTATACATATAGCTTGTAATCTGGAATGAAAATAGTGTTCTTCACATCAAAAATGAATGATTGTATATCAAGCAAATTTTGAATGACTCCTTTTTATACCTCTGTTATCTTTCTATCCCCTGTCTACATCATTTGCCATCACTCGAACCATAATGCAGACTATTTGCATGTTTCATCATCTGCTAGCACCAGCCATAATGTAGACTATTCTAAAACCTCTGACCCCAGAGTAAAAGTATTCCATTGTTCTCTTCTAAAACAAGTGGGGAAACAAGCTTGTATACAATATTATATTATTTTATATCAAAATAAGAAAGAAATGGCTGTTTGTTTTCTTTTCATTATCTATCCCCATTCTAATGCAGGAAGATATAACATTCTCCGACTTTTTTTTTTCGTCTAATTTCTCAAATATTGTTAATTCTTAATTTTTAATCTCAGATTTGAATTCACCATTCTATTTACTATAGGAATTGACAAGATTTTATTTATAAATTTACTTAGAAGAGGTAAAACCAAAAAGTAAAAATGCCTTAAATTTTATGAACTACATATTTTAGACTTGACTCCTGATCAACATGGTTTTTCTCTTTTACATTCTCATTTATTATGTGGCTGAGCATTTTCGAGAACTTATGTTATTCTCATTTTCATAGCAAGATGTTATCTTGCTAATATAAGAATGACATAAGTCCTCAAAAGCGCTTAACTATAATTTTTATAGAACAAATAAACTCTATTAATGCACATAAGCACACATATTATATCTAATACATTTTATATATGAGAAGTATAAACTGTTAACTCTTTATTCTCATTTATTATTATTATAACATTATGCATAAATTGCCTTTATAAATATGCAATACAATTAAAATATACATTAATATTTTTTTTTTCTTTTTTAGTCTCATCGACAATTTCTTTACTGTGCACCCATGCATACACACATACATAATCAAATATTTATTAAATAACTCGTACAGTGACCCTGACTAAATTGGGCTGCACTCGGGTTGCTATGGCTATAATATCTTAGCTGTCATGATAGAAAATATGCTATTTTAAGATGGTACATGATGTTCCAGATTGAAAAATATGTTTTTAGTAGAAAGATTGTGTTATTAGATTAATAAGAAACAACTACTGGTCGTTACTTTTGAATTATATGAAGAGAGATTGTGAAAGTCTTAATATCCTTACTTTGTCAATGAAGCAAACATATGTTAAAGTAACAAATTCGAGAAAAGATAGAATGCAAGATAGAAAATACATGAGTGGCCAAATCCTACACTGTATTCCTACTTATTAAAGATTTGAAATGTTTAAATTTTGGCTATGAATAAATATATAATTATTACTACCTTTAAAAAAATTTCTGTGTAATGATGAGATTATCATCTTTGTGACAAACTGCTTCTATTTCAGCGAAGCTACATCTCAATTAATACTGGCCTATCTACCAGAAATAAGTCATAAAATAAATATATCTAATCTTAATGCTAGAGATTAAAATGAATTGCAGAAGCATATTTAAGTTGTCCTGAGATTTTAAAAGACTGTATATTTTGTAACAGTATGGAAAACACAGGTTAATTCGAGAGAATTTGAGCTTGCAATGTCCCACAAACGGGTAACAATTTATAATAGTACACCACATTAGGGCTAAATTATAAAGAGATGGTAAACCATCATCACCCCCCAAATAAACAAAATATAAAATTAAATATCAAAGGAATACGCATGAGCGATCAGCACAGAACTAACTTTAAATAAGTAACTATAAGTTCACCAGCATTACCCAAAATTAACATAATAATCATTCACCATTATGAATGATCAACAATAAAAATAAATCAAGAGTCAATCTTGTGACTGGATTTGAAATAGGTCTACCATATACCGGTTAATTATTTAGCCACTGCCCAACCTAGTGCAGGAATACAAACAATAATTATTTGGATGCACATACTTAGGTGCTACTCCACCAAAATACAATCATAAGTTAAATAATGCTGAGACACTAAAGACATCCTGGTCATCATCAATGCTCTTGCCACTTAATACCATTAAATGTATTGACCAACTATAAACTAAATTTCTAAAGAAGTAATAAAATGAAATGTAGTATATGGACTCTAAAGAATAACTCTTTTGAGCCTATTAGGATCATCATCATCTGAATGTCCATAACACTAGACATGAATGCCTACTCCTTATAACTGTTATGCACAAATCTAGCTGAAGCAGCAAGAATTTCCTATTACTGTGAGCAAGAGATAAATAAATAAAGCAGCTTACTATAAATCACTTTTAAATAATTTCTAGGCTTATCCTACTATAAATAAATAATTTTATTGGTTATCATTAAAAAATCCTAGAACACTAAGGTGTCATGAATTAAGGTCACATATACTGCAATTTATGAAACAGGAATTGGATAGAATAAAGAAATTAAGACTAAAAACCACTTTTAAAACAATTATTTAATAACTACTAACAATAAACAAAAAAAATGACATGATAGTATAAAATTTTAAACATTCATTTCATCCAAAAAAAACAAATTTTCATAAAAATTATAATCAATCAGTTGATTTCTATTCATAAATTAACTTTTAATTAGTTTATTTCTTTAACATAACTAAGAGTTGGGACAACATTTTCAAAATCAAAGATAACAATCTTTCACTTAGCTTAATTAACCTGTTTTTAAGGAGGGGAAATGAAGGAAAAGAGGAAAACATGTTTCCAAAAAAAATATTTTAATTTACAAAAAATTAAATTTTCTAAAAACTATTTCATAATTTTGAAGAGAAAATTGACTGAATTTTAAAAAAGAAATATGTTTCACAATTTGAAAACATTAACTTAATGAAAATATTTAAAATTATCAATTCTTACAAAAGCAACAAAAAATATATTTTTTTTTCTTTTTTTTACTATAAATGAAAATTTAGTGTGCACACACAAAAAAATACTTTTAACCACGGCTTTCTTTTTTATGGAGTCCTTTCCAGTTGCAATTTCCAGTTTTTTCCAATTGAGTTTTTCCTTGAAGGCTTCTAGACATGTGCAAGGTTAATTCCCCATTTCTTGGTTGCAGTAATTCCAGATTAAAAAAAATAGCAAATTTTATTCATTGGGTTTTCTTGAATTTCCAGATGATGCTACCACAGACGGAGACTCATGCTCTTGGTTGAAGACAAGGTTGCAGATAAATTTATGGGGGGGTACCTTTTCTATATTTTTATCCCAGTGAAGATAGGTTACATAAAGGATGATGATGTCTAGCTTTTAGCTGAATTTAACACATGGTTTTTATTGTAAAAACCATTTTTATGATTAAACTCATAATATGCTAAAAGCTTGATTAAAACTTCTGCTATTCTATACAATAGGTTAAGACATGTGCTTATTGCTTCTTTATCAGTTGGATTAAGATTTGACTGCTCTCTCTTCAACAGCTAAGTTAGGAATAATTTCTTCTACTGTTTTTTTCAACAGCTGGATTAAGACTTGACCATTCTCTTCAACAACTAGATAATGAACAAATTCTTTTTACCAGACCCTTGGGTCTTCTGACTTATTTATCTCCCTTTTTTTCTAGAACAATCTTGTCTACAAGCCAATGAGAATCTGTCTCTGACCTGATAATTTTTATAATAACCAATCAGGTAAATTTTTTATAAATACAATTGTTCAGCTATTTCCCTCCTTAATCATAGGTATTAATTACTGACATTACTTTCTAATTAAAAAATTTTCTTGCAAAACAGAAAGCAAGGTAATCAGTTAATCTCACTGATTTTATTCTTTTGCATTGAAAACACATAAAGAGAGAAAAAAAAAAACTCTAATTAAAAATAAAATTTACAAAAATATTTAATTTTATTTTGTTTTTTCTTTTTAAAAATACTCTTAAACGTGAAACTTTGTCTCTCTTAAAAGATTAAAATTAATGTTTATTAAATAATTTACAAAAAAGAGAGAATTATTTTTGCTTAGTACATTTTAAAAAAAAAAAATTTTAGAAGCAAATGGCAATTAAATAAATTTGTTGAAGAGAAACAACAAAAGAAATTATTTATATAATTTCATACTTTTCTCTCTCTTCTACCAATATTCACAATTTAAAATATATATTAAAACATGCTTTTATAATTTTAAAAAAAAATTTGACAACTATTAAAAAAAATTGTCTAGAATTTTCCTACTATCATGTGGAGAGACAAATAAAAATTTACCCAATTGAAGACCCTTTATAAAAAAATATGCATAGGAAAATTAAATATTATTTCCCCCATTACTCAAGTAATTCTATACTAACATGCTGCCAATTACTGAATTATTTTTAATGCAGCTATGTAGCCAAATGGTTACAATATATTGTATTAAATTAACAATCTTTTAATTAAAATACTATATTACATAATATTAATAAACGATGTAAAAAGAAACTTAAAAAAAGTTAAGATTGGTATATTATTAAAAAGCGATGCAAGAATTCTTTCGTCATTGTTAAAAAAAGATGGATTAGTACATTTATGTTAAAATGGGTAATAGAACAATTGTAGAATGTAATATTTCACTTCCAAACTCTCAATTAGTTGTTCAATTCAATACCAAAAAAAATTAAAGAAGTACTTTTATCTACATCAATATACTAAAAAAAAAATGTATCAAAACCTAAAAATTAAATTTTCTTCAGCTTTTGTAATATTCTTGATATTATGCAATCAAAACAAATGTATGGTATTCATGCTCAGATATACTCTAAGAATAATTCTAAAATGGAACTCTGCTTACTTTTATTTTCGCTTAATATCAAGATTACTATGAATGCTGGGAAAAATATTTTTTTTACTTTTTATTTGCATATTTATTTTTATACTTTTCAGTTTTTCTAGATATTAAGTTCAGATAAAATTTAATAATTCTAGAAGGCAGTATCATAAAGAATATTGAATCCCATATAAAATTAAAAACTTTAATTTTTCGCTATTTGTTTTTCCTTGTACTAAAATTGTTTGTGCAAACTCTAAAAAAAAAATGTATTATCATTGGGAATATGTAGGTATGCAAATTTTCTTCTAAATTGGAAACTGAGAAGTGGAGGAAAAGAGTGTTATAAGATTTCATCAGACAGATCTATAAAAAATTAAATTAAATGAAAGCATATAAAAAGTATCTAGTAATTTTGACTTTACAACTATTAAAAGATCAAGACGATGAATTTCAATATGGAGGATACAGATACATGCTTGAAAGAATTTCAATTGTCTTTATTTAAAATTTTGCAGTTTTCTTAAAGTTTACATCATTAAATAAATTATTGTTTTGCAAGTTGATAAGTTAATAATTTTCCGAAAACATTACGTTTGTTTAGAATTATTCTTTAAGGAAAGCTAAAAGCTCAAGATCAATTTTAATATGAATACCACACTTTTGACATGCTGGTTGATATGTGCTGGTGACCAGCTCTTCCCCTCATGCTTCTTTACTATATGAATCACCACATAGTAATAACAACAGGAATGTAAGTAGTGGATAAGCCTCAAAAAGGAATCAAAAATAACTATGTTGCAAAATCATCGAGATTTGAATTAAAAAAAAAAATGATTCAATTAAGTTAAAATAAGCGAAGAGTGAGATTTATTTATATTGAACGTCCTAAAATCATTACAAATCAATATTCTCTTCCATTTTATATTAAACATCCTAAGATCATTAGAAATCAATATTCTTTTCCACTTGCTGGATTTTTATGCTTTTGAATAAACTTTTGCAACTGCATACCTTCATTGGATTGAGCAGGTAAAGTGATGAATGATAACAAACATCCTAAAAAAGTAAATACTTTAGGATAGTCTTAAATATTGATTTTCATCAAAAAGACAGATCCCATTTACATAACACCAGATTATACCAAAAACACTCTAAAGAGGTAAAATTATGATTGCTTTCATTTGGAATGTTTGAAAAAAAATACATTGAAGAACTATAATTAGATATTAAAGAATTTCAAAAAGTAAAATTCACTGGGAAAAAAAAAATGGTTAAAAGCCAGCATCAAATAAAAGACTGAAAAACTGAGCAAGCAATATATGTGGAGATTTTTATGTTTCTTGATTAGTTTGTTATAATTATTGCAAAAACTCATTAGTTATCTGCCAAAAGGCAGATTCCACATATTAAACCAATTAGTATTCTTTATGTATTTTTGGCTCTTGCTCTACATTTTTAAGTACTCATAACTCTTTCCTTATTTAAGACTATCAATTTCCTCGTATACATCTTTTATTGCTTCTCTACCACTAAATATATATTTAAACTAAGTCCAGAATACCTTCATAATTTTCTAAAAAGAAATTTTTTTTTGCACTTATGCTTAATGAATAATTTAAATTAATTCTTCTAACACTTCTTCATATCTAATATAAACTTCCCAGTTTATCCTTTATATTCTCCCTTCTCCCAAATCCATATCTACAGAGTTAATTTTTCTTCCAACATTTCATAAACGTTCTACTTTATATAACACTGTAATTCAAACCAACCAATGAAACATCACATGACTCCTGCTTGATCATGCTTTTCAACAACAAATCTTTCTTTCTCACCACATTTTCACCACCTAGTGTAAACTTCAGTAATCAATAGATGCCAGATGGTAGTGCTTTTTATATTTCTTTCTAATGTTATCTTATACAATATTCCCAGGTTAGTTTCTAGCTTATGACTTTCATTAGTAAGATGCTTATGGATCTGAGAGCATCTTTTGGATTTAATGCATTTTTTACAACTTTGTTTCACCATGAATCTTAATGCTTTCAATCCAAACCACTCTGCCTGTATGCTTACTAAAGCTACTGCATAGTAAAAATGTAGCGAGGAAAAAAAAACACTGCTGAACAGCATGAAGGGTCATGTGATGCTTTATTGGTTATATACAAATCCTGGCCAAAAAATAAAGATGACTCTATAGTTATTAAAAAACAGGCAAAACTCTCCATACAGTAGTGCCACTCAGTGCAAGACAGAGTAATCAATGGATGCCAGAAGGCTTGTGCATAAAATCCCTATCTTGTGCCTACTCATCCAATGTCCCAAGACTAGTTTCTAGCTTGTAGCCTTTGTGAGTGTGGAGTCTTGGATCTGAAAGCACTGCACCTAGATCTTAGGATCCTCATTGACGAAGGCCACACACAGAAACTAGTCTGGGGATATTGGAAGAGTAGGCACTAAATAGGGATTTTATGCACAAGCCTTCTAGCATCCACTGACTATTCTGGCTTGCACTGAATGGCACTACTGCATGGAGAGTTTTGCCTGTTTTAATAACAGTTATAAGCAAGCATAAGAAATGGTGATCATGTGATGATTAGTTATTAAAAACTAAGATCATTATAATATGTAAATACTGAACTAATTTCAGATCTACGTAACTATGCGGGCAAAATGGTTTTCAATATGAGCTAATAGCTTGATAACCCTAATTTCTAATCTTTAAACCTAATTCTAATTAGTAACCCTAAAGCAAAGTAAAAGATGGCTGATAGAGGATAAGTGCATTAGATCCAAAACATTTAGACTTACTGCTCCCGATCCAAACGTTTCCCACTGATAAAAGACAAGCTAGAAACCAGCCTGGTCATATTTGATAAGACAATATTGGATAGCGATTTAATAAGCACTATCATTTGGCATATATTGATTACTAAATATTGTTATAAAAAAAAAGAATTTAAAAGGCCTTTTCTTAGATTTAATTTCAATGATTTGCACAATAAGTAAGAGCAGTCATTGCAATTCTCTCTCTAATTTATTTGCTACTACTCCATTATCAGTTATCCATTTTTTCTAAGTCTTAATCTGCACTCCTTTTTTCCCCCAAAGATTCCTCTTAATTGTCTCTGTTTTCCATCTATTTGCATTGCTTAGCAGCCTTACTTTCACTCCAAACTTTCTACAAACTCATTTTTATTTAATGTTTTACTGAATTTGTCCTCGCTATCTGCAAATAATGTCAAGTTAACAGCAAATCTGATACAATTAATCATTCTATTCCTCAATTTCATCCTTATGGAACTATATTCATTTAAGTTTGTCTAAATGTATGCAGTTTGACCCAATGAAAAGGTGACCGACTGTGATGTGATGCACTGTGACCTCTCCTTATTCGGAGTAGGAATCTCTCAGCCACTATGCCCAGAGAAATTTCCAAACTTTCAGCAGTGCCATCTCTTAACTAATGCATATATTATGTAGTAACATAGTTCAGCTATTCATCACAAAATTTTAAGGCACTAGCAGGATGTGACAGTGTGTTTCATACCTTCGTTGCAATGTGACCAATCATTTAAAATATTTATATTGAAGTAATAAAAGTGTTTATTCTAAATTATGCAAAATTTAAAAAATAATATACTGCATCATACCTGCATTGAAACCAATACCTTTGTGTATTTTAACACGCAGAACCTGAAACTTATTATCAATTACATCACTAATTTTAAAATAAGGAGAAATTAAAACCACATTTATTACATCACTAATGTAAATATACAACATGTGGACTTGTGTTTCTATACTGATTACCCTTATTTATAGAAGCTTGTTTCAAGATTAGAATTTAAAAATTACATACCTTTTTGTCTATTTTTTTATCCCCACAATAAAATATTCAATTACATCATCCATATTATCAGAGCAAAAGAATAGTAGATTCAAAAGCTAAAGGTTCAATCTACTGCTTAGATGCTAAAATGTCATATGATCTCCCAAGCAACTGAAGCTACAATTTTTATTTTTTTAACTTTCAAAATGAGAGCTCATAAATTATTATTAATCTAACTAAATATAAACAAATATGGAAAACTATCAGCTACCATATACATAAGCATTGTTTAATTGTTGTTGTAATGGAAAATAGTCTTTTTCAAAAGCAGGCAAATAGTTCTAGTGCACATTATATATAGCAGGGGTGGCCAAACTTTTAGACATTGGGGATGACTTTTTTGTAAAAGAGTATCTGAGGCGACTATATTTTTGCAGGGCTTCGAACCAGAAACCAGAAAAAAAATGTTATTTTTACGGGAACGGAAAAAAATAATGGTTCAAAGTCCTATTTTCTTTCCGAATCTCCTTGGGGATTATTTGCTAGCTAGACGAACTGTTTTAAAAAGTTCACAACTTCTTTGTTTTAAAATCAGTTCATTAAAATCCTTGTTTCTCCAAGATAAGCTATTTTCATTTCTCCTTGAGAAAATGGCAATTAAATATTTCTAAGAATTTTAGGTCTAGCTTTACACAAAAATAATTTAATTCTTTTCAACTTCTTCAAACATGGGATTTTTGAGATCGACAATAACAAGAGGTGTTATTTTAAATTTAACTATTTTTAAACAGGAATAATTTTAATTTTTTTATTATTTTTATTATTCAAATCAGCTCTGAATTTATCACGATAATTGGTCAATGTTCATGTCAGCTTTGTGATCGACTTCCAGAGATTTTACGGTCGACATCTTGCCCACCCCTGATATACAGTGTAACTTATGGTATGCAATGTACTGAAAGTACGCTCAGCATGAATAAACCCAATTTTTAAAATAACATAACTTCATTTATGGTTAAAAATCCACAAAGAGCATGTGCATTACCTTAATGGCTGATTATTAATATTACAGTTTATAAAACAGCGCTATATAAAATAAATATCTTATTTAAATACATGTTTATAATTGTTTAATAAATAAATATTAACTGTATTTCATGAGTTTGTGTTTATACAAAAATCACATTGCAAGCATAACAATGCAAGGTGAGATATAACACATATCAAATTGTTATATTTTGATTTATAAGTGTCAAAATTGCTTCACCCAATAACTTTGGCACTATCCATTCTAAATAAATATAGTAATGATTATCACTAATCAGTTATTAAACTAGAGGTTGTCTCTAGCCCAGATATAAACTTTAAATCTCAGTTAAAGATTAATATATATGTTTTTTAAAACTTATACACAAGGAGTATCCAGCTTACATTTCTCTTTTTCAATGCGAAATACATTTTATAGATATATGTAATAACTTCTACTCCGTTACACTTTCTATATGAATAAAGAATGTGTGATAGTGTGGAAGTTATTAAACACATCTATAAAAGATAATACTCATGAAAAAAAAAAGAAATGAGGTTAAATTACAACCATGAATATGTGTTTAATTAAAAAATATATGTATTAATCTTTAACTGAGGTTTAAAGTTTTTTATCTGTGTTACACTAATCTTTAGTTTAATAAATTTATTTTTTGATATATATTCAGAAAATAAAGAATTAGGGCCATTGAAACAATGTAGTTTGTAAAATCAAAACATCACAACTGACGAATGAAATCTTACGTTACTATTATCTACTTCATTAACAAATTATATGCTAAGTTTTAATATTCTGGCCAATCAGATGATTTCACATGTGAATTCTATTACATCAAAGCTGAGGGAAGTTTGAGCCTTCTAAAACAAAATAGAACAATTTACTATTGATAAATCCTAAACATATGTCCAAGATAAATGTGATATTGCCACCTGGGTCAACTGATGAGTGTTGGTTGTGCACAAATTGCATTTGGGGGATCATTATCTTTCTTCATAGGCTTTTAAAAACATGGCAAAGTAGAGGTTATTAAGTACACCTGGGTCTAGTTTTATGCGGATTATTTTAATGCGATTTTGAAGTTAGGCGATTCATGTTTCTTCTTAATATCTTTCATATTTCACTATATTTATTAGATATCAAGAAATTTAAATTATTAATAACTTATTTTGACTTGAAATACTTTTTTTTTTTAAAAAAATATAATGTTATATTAGCAGCTGATGTGAATATGGTCTGAAGATGAATTTAGAATATTAGCTTCTATGTAAACAACCTAATGAGTAAATAATAATAATAGATTTATACTTACATATAAAAATATCGCAATAAATATTCAAAAATTTTAAACTTTTAAAACGTATTTTCTTAAATATAACAGAAATAAATATTTTTTTAGATTTTTAAAATAAATAATAACGAAGATTTTATTGATTTTATAAACTGAAAATAATTTTTCTAATGATAATCTATAATCTTTTTGTTTTGATTACAATCTCATTTTTTTAATATAGAAACAAAAAACAATTAACACAGCTCAAGACTGAAAGTGGTGCTGCTTGTATGTCACATGATGAATCTGATTTCTTAATACTTCACAAACGAACGCATATTGTCAAATGGCCAAATAACCGCTAATGATTAAAATATGTATGAAAAAAATGTAAAATTAAATACTGTAGTTAATAAAAAAAAGTAAAAAAAGTTTGCCTTGTATTTTTTTTCTTTCAAATATTTGAAATTTTTTATTAGTCATACTTTATTTCATTATTTTTTTTAATGCGAATTTTAAAGTAATTTTTCCTTCTTGCTTTGCTTTTATGCAATTTCTGAAAATTACAACCCCTATCCCCATTTTTCAAGATTGTGCAATTTCTTTTGTGCGCATTTTCTGAGGAACCTATCTACCACATAAAACGAGACCCAGGTGTACATCTGTAAAACATATTAAACTAACCATCATTGCAAATACATATATACACACACATCAAGTTTTTGTACCTGAAATAAGTATTTCCTTTTAGATACAGTCAATGCTTTTACAAAAAAAAATAATGCAGCCATGATTTCAAACAATTCTTACAAAAACAATGTGACTTTAGACAAAAATGATTAACAATATTTTTGAAATGCAATTTTCTGTTTGTTTCTACAAATATACAATCATAGTTATTGTTTTTATTAAAATAAGCATCATATATAATGATTTAAAGATAGAGCCCCTTAACATGTAACTGCATTATAGCACAACCATATATAAGATCTTAATTTAATTAATATAATATAAAATTATTATTTTATAGATGTTTTAGATGGAAATATTTAATGTGTGGAGTTATCCTTTCATAATTATTTAATTGGAAAGCACTTTTCTTAGAACACTGGCTAATGGAAGCCTCCTTTTGAATATAATCAGTCTGACAGTTTTATCTTAACTCTTGTTCTGGGACAGTTGACATTCATTAGTATTGTTCTAGGATAATGTGCTTTCTAATTAAGTAATTATAAATGGATAAATCCACACATTAAATATTTCCATATAATTTAAATATTTCACTTTTTCCTACTCAATTATTAAAACAACCAGAAATAATTTTGAAGGAGATTTTAATGTTACCTGTCAAATCCTGTTGCGTGTGTCCTAAATTTTCTCCTCTAATTGTCACTCTAGTTCCAGGAGGCCCTTCTTTGGGTGAAAGTCCTGTTACTTTGGGCGGATCAGGCATGATTAGGTAGTTTGCACTCAGGATAAAAGTAAATCCTATAGTCAAAAAACAAACAAAGCAAGCATTAGACATCTTATAAATCTAAAGCATTAGTTATACTAAAAACCAGTAACATAAAAAAATGATCATTGTTGATATTAAATAATTACTTGATTTAAAAAATGCTTAAATAAGCCATAAACTTAGAGCTTCAATTTTAAACTTGGGCATAATATTATAAAAGAGGAATCATCAATATTTCTGGCTAATATATGAATATACATGCTAAAATAATTATACTCCTGGCCATTAGTAAACTACCATAATAATATATATAAGCAAAGTGAGTGAACTTTAAAAATGAGCTTTATTACTTTCACACTGTCAAAATAATTCTAGAGAATCACATAAATGTCCATCCACACACACACACATTAATACCATCCACTATTACTCAGAATTAGAAATGGGATCATAAGAATTCTGGTCATTGCGAAACAAGAAAATATACAATACTTAATCCATTCTACTTGTGAATAATTTCACTAGAATAATTTTAATCAGTGATTAATAAATGAATTGATTAGAAATAATAATAACATGAAATGACTGATAAATAGTTTACAAAAATTGTGATTTTGATGAATAACAAATAAATGGTGAATCATTCACGTGTATGTGCACATATGCATGCTGCATGTTAGAAAGTATTCTTGTTTATTCACTAAATATATAGGTCAATATTATTCTATGTCTGAGAAGATATAAATAATTAAATATTAAATGTATGTGGAATATGAGAACACACAAACATTCATATTCTAATATAAAATATTTCAATTACTAATTATTTGAACATTTAAACCGAATTATTTTGTAGTCTAATAACAAATACAAATATACTGAAACTTTTCAAAACCTACATTTTCACTCATTAAGATGACATTTGGCATTTTCCTAGTACTAAAACATCTTTTATGAATGACAGAATAAAACTCTGGGAAATATAATTAAATTTTCTATCCTCTAGAAACTTTTAAATATGTTTGAATCTTTCATTGATTAGTGACTTCATTTTCTTCCTAAACATTTTTTCTCCTTAATTCCCTAATATATTGTTTACTTTCAAAGCAAATCATTATAGTAAAAAAAATTTTTTTTCTTTTTGGGGAAGTGTTGTATTTTGTAAAAATTGCATACAAGTTTATGCACTCCAGAAAAACTAGTATTTATTTGAGAGATTGTTTTTAGATCGCGCACTGATAACTGAAGAATTTAATTAAGGCATTAACGTAATGGCGAACGATAATTCCAAGAAATATTTGCTCATTGAAAATATTTCTAGATAAGAGACCTTACCTTATTGGACAATATAACTAATTGTTGCAGTTATCAGAAAGCTATAAAAAGACTGTGTAACAACTACATCAGGGCAGTATTTGAGTGCATCTCCAGTAGACGTTCCTGTTCAATTCCAGTAGGAGATATCTAGCGTCAGTGCTTGCAGTTAATGTACAGAACTGTGGAAATGTAGTCCACGGGTATAGCTGAAAGAGCCCACAAAGATGGGGAGACCATAGCCTGATGAAACCGTCCAGATAGCAGCTGAATAAAGAGTTGAATTTCCAGCGGTTTTCAAGTGAAGTATCTGATAGACTGTTGCAGAGACCAAAGCTGTAAGGAGCTTAAGGCCAGCCGCAGTGCTATACTACAAAGCGTTCATGTGCAGCTAAACTGAACTGGGGCCAAGGTGTGTGTAAACCTTGCCCATTGTGAACCGTTTTTGTAGCAGCCAGCCTGAATGTACATCGAGGGAAATGAACATTAGCGAACTGTAGAAATAGAGTTGTTGCGGATTATTTGCTATTCTAATTATTTAAAAACATTGTGTCTTAAAGTATATAGTCATACTTATGGATACATCAGAAAGTAATGAGAAATAGATTTTCATTAATTGTAAAGATGACATATGAACAATTGTTCTCATATATTTTATATGCTAGCCAATTTCCTTCATCATATGGACAGCATACACATGACTGATGTCTTTCAACTGTATTTCCACCATATATAAAATAGCTTAGGAATAACACTGGAGTCTCAAGATTAGTAGGCTGTTTTTTTATATAGGTCCCAGTGTGACATCTTGTATAACAGATAACTAAATGTTGGTGACTCTCAGTTAAGTTTCTATAATTTCATGAATTTCAGCCAGGTAAATCCCTACTTCACCCATAATGACTGATATTATGAACAAGCTATCCTGCTATAATTTTCCTGTTCAAATTCAACTAACATGCAGACTAGCAATTTCAAAGCTCGAATTCTATATTCTAATCTAATAATAATCAGTTAATCCATTTATATAAAAAAAATATATAAAGAGGATTAAGTCTTCCTTCTGATTAATAAAATCAAAATAATAACTAAATAACCATTATTCAGTTTTTAATTTACTTTTACCAAAATCCTTTCTTATTTAATGTTTTATGGAAAAAAATTATAAAATCAATAATATGAATTACTAAGAAAAAACATCCTTGTTTTAGACAAAATATTTATCTTTAAAATAAAAATTATAGATTGTTGTCAAAATCGAAACTAAAACAAAATACCTTAATAAAGAGACTTTCTTATTTATATTCCAGTTTAAATAATTTATAGTATTTCCAAAAACATGGAAAAAAACTTATTAGTCAATATTTACTGCTATTCCAAACTTTATTTGAAGTAATTATATATCTAAATTTTCTTTGTTCATATCTACTTTTTCTCCTAAACTTTAAATATATATGTTGTGTACTATGACATCAATTCGTATCATTATTACTCCTCTTGGGGGTAAAAAAAAAAAAAAAAGGAAAATAAAACACTCCTAACAATTAAAATTTTTCATGATATAAATGCAAGCTTAAAGTGAAGTTCATATACCAAATCATTTATTCAAATTTTTTCTTAGACATCTGACTGGCATTTTGACAATTAAAAAGGATGAATAATGACATGCAATCTAGAAATAAACAATGCAAACATCAGACAAATAAGTACAAAATGCAGCATAACAAACCATGAGAGCTACTTCAATTTTAATATTACAAGCTACCTAAAACCATAAATATCAACTGAAATATTTAAAATCAGAAATCTTGCTCATGGGGGATTTTGAACCTGAGGTTGATTCTAATAAATATGTAAACACTGGGTATCCCTTGTAAAAGTTTCGTTCCCTTCTGGTCATAAATGGTGGTAAACATAACAATGGCCAGGTGCAGTGCCTAAAGTAGAAAAACTCCATTCAGTCATATGACAACATTGATAGCCCAAACCTCCATCCAATATCCAAGAAGCTTGCTTTGCTTTCCTTCTGTTCTATTTTGCATATAAACTCTTTTTACATGTCCATTATCAACATTATCTTGTGTCTATAAATCAATTATTTATTATTTAATAAACAAATGTTTATATGTACTCTTGTCACATGTTTCACAATAGTTTTTTTATCCTTTATAACTTTGCATAATAAATACAGGCTTTTGTTTCTCAGTTATAAAGTTGTATTTGAGTTCCTGGTTGTATAGTCATTTTGTAGTACTGTCTATAGAATTCGATTATCATTGGACTAAAAAATTGGGTTGTCATTCATAATACTACAGAACAGATACTGAGGAATGATACCTAAATACCCATAAGTATCACCAGCATAAGATCAAATGTAATACGTAATAAACAGCACTGTCGGCAACTATTAATACCAATCATTTTATAGACAAGTTAATCAACAATCATAATCACTATTCAGTAGTCAATCTTTGTGACTCTAATTTTTTTAAAAAAAAGCATACTATAAAATCTTAGACAAATCATCAAGCCAAGATTAAACTTGAAGCATAATATAAATCAGTAACTATCAATATTTCTTGCCGCATGAACAAACATACATACTAAAATATCTATAAAATTTAACATATATTAAAACTGCTCAATAAATTATGTCAACACTGATTATCATCAATGCTCAAACCCACTTGTGGTCATCAATAAACTAATTAAAATCATTAAATATATAAAGCAAAATGAGTGGATTTTAAAGGTCTCATTAAGTGTTCTTCATATAATGACATAGTTGTCCATGCTCCTACATATATATCATCTACTGTTAGTCTAAATTAGCTTTCTATAAAAACTCCATTCACTGTGATCGAGAGAAAATATACAATATTTAATCTTTTCTAGTACTAAATAATTTCCTTGGAAATAATGTAAAACAATAATACATTTACTGATTAGAAATAATAAAAAGTGAAGTCTGACAAATATTCTATAATACAAAGAGATCATTCTATTTTTGACTATTTATAAATATTAGAAAATATTTCAGTAGAATTGCAATTATAATTATACATGTAACATCATTCAAATTGTAGTTTATAAATATATACATTGTAATTATAATTAAATATATATATGTACATAAAAATATATCAATTGTGATATTAAATAAAACACATATGTGTATGCACACATTTATCTAGGAGTACAAACTCTAATCATTATCCCATATTACTCTAATAATACATAAACAGATATGTATACATGTATTGTTATGCACATACACAGAGAACACAATATATAAAATAATTTCATTCACTATATCTATAATTATTATTATTCTATTTTAACAAGATATAAATAATTACAAGTTAAATGTATATACAATGTGTGTATTCTAATATAAAATATTACAATTACCCATTATTTTAACATTTAAACTGAATTATTTTTTTAATCTATTTACAATAAATACAAATATATTGAATCAATCCAAAATCTGCATTTTTACCTATTAAAACAAACCATATTTGATATTCTAATTCTAAAACAACTTTTATGAAGGACAATAAATTCTAACCAAATATATAAATAAAACATATATGTGTATGCACCCATTTATCTAGGAGTACAAAATCTAATCATTATCCTGTATTACTCTAATTTAATAATACCTAAACAGTGAATTACACAGGCAAATGCATCAAGTCAGCCTTCCTTGCACAGCCTCAGACTTTTCTGCGGTTTCCAATCCACAAGTCCTTCAATGCCATGTCCACTATCCTCCGCAAGTCCTTCCTGGATAAGGCCTCTAAATTTTCCCATTCGCTGGCCAGAACATATTTATCCCTTAAAGGGCAATATAGGCCTGATAATAAATGCAAAAATAATGGGCATGATCAATTACTATCTGCCCATAATTTCTCTAAGATCTTTAACACCCAAATTCAAAGGATATGCAACCAGATCATCTGGAGAGGACGTACTCCTGTGATCAGCTCGGCTCATCTACATCATCACAGGAAGCTCAATGGTTTGTCCCTCCACTCGCTAAGTTCAATCAGGTATCAAAAACAGCACTCTCTGGTCCATAGCCTCATAAAAAAGTATTATTCTACAGTCATTGTCAATCCTGTGATTCCCACAGACAGACCCCCACCTTCCTGTACTGCCTGAATAGACTGCATTACCAGTAATCTCAGGTACAAGTAATCTCAGGTACAATGGCAATTCCACCCTGGCTCTAGATAATAAAATCAACATCTGGGAAGCACATGCGCTTCTAAATACAGAGCCCCCAGCCATCCGAGTGCATCTAGGCCTAAATAGCTACAAGATAATGTCAATTTTTAAACACCTCATTACGGAACCTAAACTTCTGGATCACCTCATTAAAGTTAATCTAGGCACAATCCCAAAAAGCTGGTTCCTTCATTTCAAGAGATTTTTATCAAAGATAGACCCAATGTGCTATATCTGTCACAGAAGTGACGAAACATTTGATCATATTGTTTTCCTTTGCCCTGGCTATCAGGACATTAGGCGGTCCATCAATGATGAGTGCAATATCCCTCTTCAAAAAATTCTCAATGTCAAGAGCTGTCTGCACTCTGGCGACTTCCTGGTCATCCATCTAGCCATCTTTATTTCATATGCTCTATGGATGGCCAGGTGCAGAACTAAATTTATGCTTCCTAGACCTGAACCATCTATAATATTTAATTCCCAGCTGAAGGCCCTGCAAGCAAAAGACTTACTCCTATCAACAAAATTCCTTTTCAATAACACATGGAGACTTTATACATATCTCACCCCAGAACAATGAGATCACTACCGGTCAAGACCTCCATCACTGCTGAAAAGAACACAAGAGACTTCTCCCTTGTTGAGTCATCATATATCAAATGTTAGCTTTGCATGGCAAGAATCATATGTATTAGTAACAATAAAATTCTTTTAAAATATAAACAGCGAATTGAATTAGATATATGTATACACGTATTGTTACGCACATACACAGAGAACACAATATATAAAATTATTTCATTCTCTATATCTATAATTATTATTATTCTATTTTAACAAGATATAAATAATTACAAGTTAAATGTATATACAATGTGTGTATTCTAATATAAAATATTACAATTACCCATTATACAATTACCCATTATTTTAACATTTAAACCGAATTATTTTTCTAATCTATTTACAATAAATACAAATATATTGAATCAATCTCAAAATAAACCACACTGTTCTAATTCTAAAACAACTTTTATGAAGGACAATAATATTCTAAGCAAATATATCTAGACAGTCTATCTTTCATTATTCAGTCACTTTTCCTTTTCTTCCTAAACATAATTTCTCCTTAGTTCACTTATTTATTCAACAGTTGTTTACTTTCAAAACAAATAACTATAATAGAAAAATAATTAAATATTTTTATTTGGGGCAGTGAAGATGAATAGATTTTTGTTGACTGCAAAGTTAATATTTAAAATATATCAATATATTTTTTACTTAATAGCAAATTTCTTCCATTTGTTGCTTATGTTTGTAAAATACACCTCATTATTTGTGGATAATATATATGACTGACAGATTTATTTTGTCTGTATCCATGCATATATTTCAGTATATAAATAAAATATAACAATGGAGTCTCAAGATTAGTAGGCTGGCCTACATAGTTTGTTGATGTGGTATGTCCTGTATAACATATATAAATGGTAGCCATTCTCAACTCAGTTTGGCCACTATAATATCATAAACTTCATCTAGGCAAAGGGTCTACTTCTCACATATCAGCTTATGAAATCAGAGAAATGTCATTCTCCTTTACTTCTTTGGAAAGTTTAAACTTAACTACTAACAATTGTATTTCTTTTCAAAGATTTCTGTATTCCAATCTAATAATATTCAATTAGTATAAGATCATAATTTATAGCACATATGGAATGTAAAAACGGGAGGATTAGCAGTAAGATTTTCCCTTATGATTAATAAAAACAAGATAAAAACTAAATTACCATTATTCTGTTTTTAATTTACTTCTATCAAAACTTACACAAGGCTTAACAATTCCTACTTAATCTTTTAAACACAACTATTTTCTTTAATTGTTAAATTCAAAATTTAATATTTTATCAAAATAAGAGCTAAAATAAATATTGGTATTAAAGAGATTTTTTAAATATATTTGATTTTTAAATAACGTATAACATTTCCAAAAATATTCAAAAATATTATTAATCAATATTTAAGCTTCTTCACACTTCATTTAAAATAATATATTTAAATTCTATCTGTGTTCACTCCAATTTTCTTTTTTTAAGTTTTAAATATATACGCGCACACATATTATGTTGTATCATGAGACCAATCTACTTCAATAATATATTATAGTCCTGATCCAAGATCTAATTTTGAAACAAGAACCCAAATATGGAAAAGAAAGGTTTCATGAGAAATTCCTCCTACTACAGCTGTAATTACACTCCAAAGATCCCATGGAGTTCTTATATATCCAAAAGGTCTATCCAAATAGAAAAGATAAGTTCCATGCAATTTACTCCTGTGGAACTATATCTCATAACCCAGTGATACCAAAAATAAATTAAAAAAGGATAAACTAAGAGATTCAAGTCATAATGACTGACAAATGGATAAACTTAATATTCAAATTGATTTCTAAATATTTTCAAATACAGTAATTAAAATCCATTAAATAAATCATTTCCAGGATATCTATTTAAGTCTTGAGAAGTCTGCCTGCAAAAAGGTAATTTTAAAACTAAAATCTTAAGATATCTCATCAGCAGGTAAATTTAATCAATCCAAAATGTTCTAAATAATTCCTTACACATTTTTTCTTTCCTTTAAGATGATATAATTTTCCAATAAAAATAATACAAGTATTTTTAGAAGATCAGAACAAAAAAACAAAATTAACTAAGAATGAAAGTACATATAATAAAATCCAATGGGCATATCAAACTCAAAAATAAATCATTTAATTCATAAATCTCCCATATGTTTGAGGTAGAAACAAATTGCATAATATTGTGTAACTGAGATCTTTGATATTTTACATTTATCCAGGTTTTTGTTGTAGTTTCATTTCTGGAGTGATTACTCCTCTCCTCATCAAAGATAATGGGGTTCATTAGCAGCGTTCCTAGCTTCTTTTGGCAGCTGTTTGCTCCTCTAGTCTACATGGGCATATATCTTGGTCTTGTTCACAATAACATCTATATTTACAGTCATGGATCTCAGCAATGGTAAAAAAGATCTTTACTACATATCAGGCATCAGATGTCGAAAAAACTGGGTTGTGAAACCCGAATGAACACCTCTCTGTGCTACAGCAGTGCATGTCTGTGAATATTGCTATACTTTAGTGATTGATAACCGGAAAACTTTGTATAGCAAACAGGCAGTAGAATGAATGATTAACAGTGCACTGCTAAACTTAACCGATAGCAAAACCTAGACTTCTCACAGCAAACCTTGTCAGAAAAATAAGAATAAAAGAATAGGAAATTTGTAATTTATATATCCTTCTTATCCATTCTGACTAACAACATTATTAATTAGTTTTCAACATTCTTTTAATGAGTTAATCTTCTCGTCTAGATTTTTAATTACAATTTTATCAAACTTATTATCTAATCAGTTGGAAATACTAATTTCTAATAAAACCAAATTCTTTCTGATCAGATAATTTAAGCAAATTAGATATCTTTAATTAGATCATTAATTATCTAGTTTCAATTACTGTTTTGTTACTTTTACATAGTTATATTTGTAATTCATTCTTTTGTTTTTCGTAATCCATCAGAATTCTTTTGCTTTTTCTCAGTTAACAGCGAGCAGGTAAGTGTTCATTTAAATATTAAATTTAAAATATTCCTACATTTTAATAAGCTTTACTCCGCCTTTTGATTTTATTCAAAGAAAAATGTATTTCTATTTTTACTTAATAAATTGACTGCCTCCTTTTTGTTTATTTTAAAATAAAAAATATTTTGTTCTTCTGTTTCTAACTTTTTTTAAAATCATTCTATGTAACACATATATACTATAACAGTACACCACATTAGGGTTGAATTATGAGAAGATGGAAAAACATCAACCCCAAATAAAATATAAAATTAAATATAAATGAATTGAACATGAATGGTCAGCACAGAACTAATTATAAGATCACCAGCATTACAAAAAAGTAATAATCATTCATCATCATGAATGATCAACAATACAAAATAAATCAATCTTTTGACTGGATTTAAGAGTGGTCCACTATAGACCAAGCTAATTATTTAGTCGCTACTAAACCTAGGACAATAATACAAACAATAATTATCTGGATGTACATATGTAGGTTTACTCCATCAAAATACAACCAGTCAAATAATGCTGAGATACTAAAAATATCCCTATCATCATTAATACAATTTTCTACTTCTTCTTTTCTTATGTATTGATTTCTATTATAACATATCATACCATTTACACCTTTTTAGACACTTTATCAATACTTCTATTTGTATTATTTGTATTACACTAACAGTTTCGACTGTCCCGCAGTCATCATCAGAGTTCTTGTTGGGTTTTGGTAATAGAATCAACAAGAACTCTGATGATGGTTGCAAGACAGTCGAAACTGTTAGTGTAATACAAATAATACAAATAAAAGTATTGATAAAGTGTCTAAAAAAGTGTAAATGGTATGATATATACCAACATTAATGCTCTAGTCTCTTTGAATCATTAAAGAACTGACTAAATATAAACCAAATTTCTAAAGAAATAATAAATAAAATGAAATATAGTGCATGGACTTGAAAGGATACTCCTTTTGCATCAACCATGATTATCATCTGGATGACCGAAACACTAAACATAAACTCCTATTCCATATAACGGTTATGTACAAATCTACCTCAGGAAGCAAAAACTCTACAAGCTATTACTGCGGGCAAAAGATAAATAAATAAAACAAATTATAAATCACTTCAAGTAATTCCTAAGTTTACCCTATTATAAGTAAAGTTTAATTGAAATTATAAAAAAATTCTAGTATGTCAAAGCATTGACCGGGAAGCTAACCCGGGCCCGCAGCTTGGAAGGCAGTTATACTAACCGCTATTCCACCAATGCTTGATTAGAACATTAAGTTGTCATGAAATAGTCACATACACTGCAATTTTTGAAATAGGAATTGGACAGAGTAAAGAAATTCAGACTAAAAAAAATTTTTTTTACAAAAAAAAAAACAATTATTTAATAACAAATTGATTAACAATAAACAAAAAAAAATGACATCAAAGCAGAAACTTTAAACATTCATTTCATTCAAAAAATATATTTTCATAAAAATTATAATCAATCAGCTGATTTCTATTCATAAATTAACTTTTAATTAATTTATTTATTTCTTTAAAATAACTAAGAGTTGAAAAACCAACATTTTCAAAATCAAAGATAATCTTTAATTTAGCTTAATTAATCTTTTGTTAAGTTTTTTAAGAAGGAAAATGAATGGGGGGAAAAAAACATGTTTCAAAAAATTAAACTTTAAATTTTAAAAAAAAAAATCCTCTTTTATCATTTTAATAGAAAATTGAAAAGATAAAAAAAATTTTTTTCACAATTGGAAAACATTAAATATTTAAAATTATCAATTCTTACAAAAAGATAAAATTATTACTTTTATATAAGAAAAAAAATTTTTTATTAATAAAAATACAGTGTGTGTCCACAAAAAAATATCTTTAATCATGATTTGATTCTTCTGAGGAGTCCTTTCCAATTATAATTTCCACTTGAATTTTCTTCTTGAACATGATTAATTTGCCCTTTTTCTGACATGCAAAATTTCATTTCCAGGTTAATAACACAAAATTTTATCCATTTTTATATATATATTTCCCAGGTCAGACTAACATAGAGAGGAGATTCATGATCTTGAGTGAAGACAAGGTTGCAGATTACTTTAGGGGGTAACTTCTCTATATTTTTATTCCAGTGAAAGAAGGTTACATGGAGGAAGATGTTTAACTTTTAACCAAATTTAGCACATAGTTTTCATTGTGATTAAACTCATAGTATGCTAAAAGCTTGATTAAAACTGCTATTTTATGCAATAGCTTGGTTAAGATTCCTGCTAGCCACAGTTCGGTAAAGACTTCTACTTTTTTCTTTATCAGCTGGATTAAGATGTGACTGCTCTCTCTCTTCAACACCTAAGTTAGGAATATTTCTTCTCCTACTGTATTTTTCAGCAGCTGGATTAAGACTTGATTATTCTTTTCAACAACTAGGTAAAGAATATCTTCTTACTAGATACTTAGATCTTCTTATTTATTCACACCCCTATTTTTTTTCTAGAACAATCCTGTCTACAATCCAATCACAATCTGTCTCCAACATGATAGTTTTTATAACAGACAGATAATTTTCTTATAAATACAATTGTTCAACTATTTCCCTCCTTAATTATAGACATTGAAAAACAAGTCAAGAAATTAAATTAACATCATAAAATTTTTGACATTCCTTTTGAATTAAAAAAATGTTCTTGCAAAAAAAATCCAAAATAATCAGTTAATTGCACGGATTTGATTTTTTTGCACTGAAGACAGATAAAGTGAAATGAAACAAAAAACAACTCTTGACTAATACAAAAACTATTAACATCTTTTTTTTTCTTTTTAAAAATACTATTAAAAATAAAACAATCTCTATTTTAAGATTACAATTAATATCTATTAAATAATTTGCAAAAAAAAGCTTTTTTTTTCCTCTCAGTACATTTTCATAGTTTAAATTAAAACAACAAATTAATTATAATTACTGAAGCAAGTGAGAATAAAAAATTTTAAATTCTTTAACGATTTTCTCTTCCTTCTACATTCATTTATAACTCTCATTAAAATATTTACATATTAAAATCACATTGTTATTTAACAAATTTAATGTTTGAGAACTCTCATATATCACTTTGAGACTTAAAAATATTTAGTTAACTGACAACCATTATTATTATAAAAAATATGCATGGGAAAATTCAATATTATTTTCCCCCATTAATTAAATAATTCTACGCTTAAACCCGGGGAACATGCTGCCAACTATCTAATTATTTTTAATGCAGTTACATAGCCAACTGTTTACAATATATATGTATCACAATATGTGCAGAAGATGATGGACCAACTAATAAATGCTGGTTCAGCATGAAATATATATATTGGAGATCATTCATGTTTTTTACATGTGTGTGGTCATGTAAAAGTTTAACCAAAAACTATTTAAGAATGGAAGATCTTTTAGTTAGTTAAAATTTAGTTAAAAGTTAGATCAAAGTTAATTAACTGAATTCAAGTACTTAATTCTCTAGAGTTAACTATACATGTTAATTAATATATATATATGTGTGTGTGCTCTGCACACAATAATGAAGCTATTAAACGTAAGTAAAATTATCAAAAGTTACCGCCAAGCACTTTTGGGACGGTTTATATTCCCATATTCGTGGCTACTTGTGTTTAGTTAAGAACTGTAATAACTAAACACAAATAGCCATGAATATGGGACTATAAACTGTCCCGAAAGCGCTTGGCAGTAACTTTTGATAATTTTACTTACGTTTAATAGCTTATCTGTATGCAGAGCACATATATATATTAATGATTTCAAATGCTAATGAAGAAAAGCATTAACTATTCAAGTTAAGGAAATTTTAGATTTCCTTCTGTCGACAGGAAACACCTAGTTCTGATCAAAGTCTTTTGTATATCTTCAAAGGCATCACTAAATATTTTTATTAAACTATTAATGTATCAGCAAAATAACCCATTTCATGTTTTGAATATGAAACAATTTTAACAGTACTGTTTGAATCATCAGATAATATTAAGCAATAATGAAGAGATTTGTATAAAAGTTTCCCGGAAATAAAAAATATTTCAAAATAACAAAAGTTACTGTATACAAGGTGTTAAAGTAAAATATCATTGACAAAACATAAAACTGTTTTTTCTGATTCAGAGACAATCATTTGTATTAGTATTTTTGAAACATTGTGGGACTTCACCAGGATTAGAAGCTGCGGAAATCTCCAATATTTATATACAAACAATTTCTGATTCAGGGAAAACCTGCAATTTATTTTCATTTGAACTTATTAACATTATCAGTACTTTAATAAAATCCAATTTTTTATCATTATAATTTCAACATTTTTTCTTCTAAAATGGTTTTAATCTTATTCTATACTGAAATTGTTTGTACAACATTTTATATATTAGTTATGTATTACATAATTAATAAAGACAGTTTAAATAAGGATAAATCTAGGTCAGAAAATAACAAATGCAGTCTGTAGTAATAATTAGTTTACTTTATAAATTTGCAATTGCCTAAAGATTTGAAATATGTAACTTCATTCAATAATAAAAGTATATGTTTGTGTATATTTCCATTCATGTATTTCTACCATGTTTGTTATAGTTTTGAAGAAAATTGCTGGGGCAATCAAAACCGTCACTAGTGGGTTGTAAAAAGCATTGTAAAACGTAATAAAGAACATAAATGATATTAATATTATAAAATTAATATGTTTTATTATATGATATATTTAAATAGATGATGTAATATTTCATTAAATTCATAGATATTATTGTCAATCCTAGATAAAACGTATATTACAAATTACAGGATGAATTTAAAGTAGGTTTTCGAACCCCTCCCAACTTCAATAGAATGATTAACAATTTCAAGGACAAGATAGACCTAGAAACAACACCACATGTAGTATATAGGGTGGCATGCCCTCAGGTAAACTGTGGAGCTGTATACTACGGCAAAACTCGGGCCACTATAATGAACATATTTGTACAAAAGGTGTTGAGCAGGAATAAAGGTAGCTCAGTGTTTGTGGACCACCAGAAGGTGATTAATCATGAATTTGAACCTGCAAATGCTACAATAATTTCTACTGAAAGGAATGATATCAAGCAGAAAATTAAGGAGGCATGGTTTATAGCAAAAGATATAAATGCAATAAACAGAAAAGATACATGCTTTTCTATTTCGAAAAGATGGACTATATGAATGAACTTGCATAGATTTGCATAAATTATTATAGTTGAAGACTATGAATATGGAGAAGGAATCTCTGAAAGCGCTTAGCCGTGACGAATAATTATTTCAATTAAAGAATTTTAATTTCACTATATGTGTCAAGTGTGTTAACTCTTACATATTTATTAATGGTGACAGAAATTTGAAATTACAATATTATTTTAAGGTAATATAAAAAAGAATTATGAATGAGTGTATAGTCACTTGTAAAAAAAAATTTAAATTATTTTTTTGCTTTTTAAATATATGCTTCATGAATAGTAAGCAAATGTATAAATGATAACTGTAGCTTAGACATTATGTCTATCGATCCATCATTTATTCTCATTTACGATCAACAGAATATATTAGAAAACTGTTAAATTAAAATTTCAAATGAAATCAGACTTACTGTTTATTAAAAATAAAAACTATTTAACTTTACAATATGAATCATTACTAAATAATTAATAACTAATCTTTCTGATTGCATTGCCAAATGTATATCATATAATACTAAATCATCCATGCACTTTATGCCTGTTACACTATGCTTTATTTACCACCCTCTTTTACAGTTTACAGTTTCGATCATTCCAGAAATCTTCTTCAGTACTTTTATATCTCCTAACTTTAGCAGCTGAAGTTAGGAGATATACAAGTTCTGAAGAATATTGCTGGGATGATCAAAACTGTAAACATTAAAAGAGGTGGAAAATAAGGCATTGTGTAACAGTAGTAAAGTGCATGGCTGCTTTTGTATTATATGATATAATTATGAATAAATGTGTATATATATATATATTTAAGTTATGTAGAAAGAATTTGAGAACTGTAGTTTTGGAAATGAATAATATTATTAGTGAGAGATAAAAAAATTGTACGAGTTATTAATTTTTGAATGACTGTAAAGATATTTTACAATATATGAAATTGTTTGTGTAATTATGTTGGGTAATTTCCATCACTTGATATTGTTAAATGTTTTTAAAAAATTCAAATTTTTAAAAAAAAAACTTTCAAATACATTCAATTGCTAATAACACAATGTGTTAAGTGGAATTATTCTCTTCTCTTGACCAGTTATGGTTACTAGTATGGGAATCAAACTTCAGATCATTCGATTCAGGAATATTGAATTTAAAGTGACACTCTAACCAATTTGGGGAAAAGCCTGGCTGGTTACAGTATCATTTTAAATTTAGTATTTGACAAATCTACAAGTCCCAGGTTTGATCCCTTGCTAGTACTGTCACTGGTTAGGCCCACAACATCTAAAAAAGAGCGAATATCACTTGAAACATTGTGTTATATACTAACTTGTGTGCTATTATTAACAACTGAATGTATTTGCGGTTTAAATAGAGTTTGAATTTTTCTAAAAAAAACAGCTAACAATTAACCCATTTAATTAAAATGCAATAGATTTAAAGAGAGAAATAAAATATGAAGTAGAGAGAAGTTATTTTAAGCAATGATTAACAATGATGTTTACTGTGTCATACATACTTCATATATCACTTGTCTTGAATACTCATGGAGTGATTGAAGGTGAAATGTAAAATTGTCAATGTATGTTCATGTTGTAAAACAACATTCCAATGTTTGATCAGTATATACTCTATATTTATCGAAAGCTATGTCAATTTATAAATCAAATAAATAGTCTACTGTGGATTTCTTAGTATTTCGCCATGAACAAAGAACTTAACAGATATGAGCTGGAGATTAATGCTCATCGGTATTATGCCATTTGAGGAATCATTCATTGGTTAGTCTCTTGCTATATGCAGTTAACGAGTCCTGCACTGCATACCATAAGAAAATGTTTTTGAACAGTTTTATGTATAATGTCCTAAGTATTAAATGAAAATTATTACTTTTTACATAGTTGGTTTTATTTAGTGGATATTACTTAATAATAAAATATTGTTAAGTTATGATTATTTATAGTCACATTTACTAAATTCTGTCGTTTCATTTGGTATTTGGAGATTGTTAAAATTAAGGTGGTGTTTTGATCCTCCAAAAGTTAAATAATGATTTCAAATTATTTACTCGGCTCATAAATTAAAGGTACTTACGTATTAGTCTGTCTGATGAAAGTTGCCAACACAAACCAATGTCTATATAAAGATCGAATTAAACACATTTTCAATCTTCTAAAAAGAAAATGAATTAATTTTGTAAGTGAACATTAGATAATATTCCGATGAGAAGTAATTGGTCAAAATGGTGGTTTTGCTCACCATTTTACAATTTAAACTACCTTGTGATGTTATGAAAGAATGCTGACACGAGTAATAGATCATTTTATTAAAGTAACATGTATACAGGATTATACAATCAATATTTAATTCTTGCATAGTATTTCTATTCCCAAAATAAATGATTAAATTTTGGGAACTGCCCACTACTGAAAACAATGCAGATGACTATTTCCAAAACTATGGAATCCTGCCCTCATAAAAAGTATGTACAAACAGCTATGATATGACATCATGTCCACACTTCAGACAAATAATGGCACCGATTCATTCAGGATTGTTGAGAGTACTCATTCATAATAGAACATAGTTCGAGGGCTCCAGAAATATGTTTGTGGCTGTGCTCCGATTTATTTATAACTGGTCAAGACAATTAACTTCTATTGAATGGGGTAAAGAACAGCTGGATATGGCAAACAAGCTGGTGATAGATTGGAAAAACTATCTGCGAGAAGTTTGTTCATCCAGAGTTTTGGCATGAGAAAAATGCAAAATCAGAGGGCCTAACAAATTGTTGGAAATCAATGAAAACCTTTTCACTAAGCAGAAAAACTAGGCCAAGTAAATATTCCAGAGCAATAAATGTTTGGAGGCTTCTGCAGGAAGAAGTTTTCATCATGAGAATTCCTGACAGAATGATGATGACTCGGAAAATGTCGATGAGGGCACCAGATTTTTTTTTTGTTTGGTTACCACTTGTAATAAATGTACTCTGTTAAAAGTTTGCTTATTGGAATATTATTACATGTAAAAAATGTAAATATGTGTTTGTTTAATTTCCACTAAATAAAATTACAGGTTGCCATTTTGCAATAAATAAGCTTAGAGGTCATCATTTTTCCAAATTGTTTGGTTAAGTTTGTCAGAAGTTCCTGTGTAGTTCTGAGATTAAAACATTAAAAAATTATTGTTGGACTAATATGTATGTGACATCTCGGTGCCAGACTAATACATAAGTATCAAACTGAAATAATAAATAGATTTTATTTTGATTTAGAACAATGCCCATGAATTAAGCTTCAATACCAACAAAGTGGTTTTCCAATCTACAAAACTCCAACTGCAATGGCAAGAGAGATTCAAGATGCAATCCTCCATTCAACTGAAGCCATCACCACTTCACTCTCTAGAGTATACCTTTCATTATATGGAAAGGTTGGCCTCCTCAACATGATCATAATGCCAAAAATCTCATATTATCTTCTATTCGTTAAAATGTCTAAACAGTTTCAAAATAAAATTAACCGATTATGCACCAAACTTCTCTGGAGAGGAAGGACAGTTGCTATTAGCTTGCGAGGTATCCAACGACCATGCAGGTTCAATGGACTGTCATTCCACTCAATACAAGCAATCATTTTACAGAAAACCCACAACACTCTACATAATCTGATCCTCTCCTGTGGATACTCTAACATTATTAAAAAAGTTACACCGACAGATAATCCTCCACCCTCTTCCAGTTCATGGATAGCATCCCTAATACAACAACTACAACTTTATAACCCAATAATATCCTTTAACCTTAACCAAAAAATCACCTTATGGGAAGCATACAATATAATCAACAACCCATTAAAACCAGCCTAAAAATAACCAACCAAAGACTCATTACAACTTCAAAAGATGGAGTCTGGAACCCAAATTCCTTGACTTCATCATTAAAATAAATCTTAATGCGCTACCCACAAATTGGTTTCTTTATCACCGAAGAGGTTTTACCAGCATTGATCCTATATGTGGTCTGTGTGCTCGTGAAGATCAAACCATAGACCATATTATACACCGGTGCCCAAGACTTAAAACTCTGAAAGATATAATTATAATCAATTCCAACATAAGACCTGATATGATTTTCTCACTCGAAAATGCCATTCATAGTGGGTTTTTTTTCAATAATAAGGCTTTCTACCTTTGTCCTTTATTCCATATGGATAGTGAGATGCAAAAGTCTCATGGAATTATCCCCACCACAAATCATACCATTGTTCTATCAAACACTCAAAAAAATCAAGAAACGTGACCAGCTCCTTGCCTCCAGTAAAGTCTTTGCTGACACGTGGTCTTTAATTGCTCTTTCCTTTTCCTGATTATCAATTCACACCTACCCAGCATTATAGAATAGTCATTTATAAAAGAAAATATTCATGTCTATATTAAAAATGCTAATACCATTAAACAAGTTCTTAGAAACTCTTCACTATACCTAACCACATAAGAGTATAACATTGTGCTCTCATAACATAATCTAGCCAGATGACATATGGAACATTATATAATCATATTATTGTACAATTTATTCATTTATTTATCCTTTATTAGTATGTAATCACTATTTATTGTTAATAAAATTTTTATTGAAATGAAAAAGGATCCATGGTATCATTCCATTTTTTTCATAGTTGATTATATTTAGGGATAGCTCATTGGAAGTTGCAGTTGCTTCCATTTCAATTAATAATATGACTATTTACCTTTTCATAATTTTATCAATTAATTATGTATTGTATTAATGTTCTGGCATATTTAGTCATATATTGTGAACAGTATAAAATTTCCAGTATGAATATTTTTTAAAGATGTCAAGCATTGGTGGTCGAGTGGTCAGCACATCTGCCTTACAGGCGGTTGTCCCGGGTTAGCGGGTTCACTTCCTGGCCGATGCTATGACACATGAAATATATATATTTTTAAAGATTGAAAATTAGGAATTATGAGCTTATTTTAGCATAAACAGAATCCGTAATGAATTGGGGAAAAATTCATTTTTAAATATGTGATCTCAATATTGAACCAAATGCTGGATCCGATTTAATGGTTTCATTACCAAAAATTAAAACCTTTTATTTTAATTAAATTTCTAATGATAAAAAAATTGAAAATTATTTAAAATTTGTACGTGTATTATCACACACTCATTTAGGTTTTAAATATCTCATTCTATTTTTTTTATATATATATAATTGATTTCTAAAATAGTTTTCTTTTACTGCTTGTTTACTTTTTTTTTTTTTATCCAATTAATTAAAAGCAAGCCAACTTTTTAATTACATTCCTGTTTCTTTTATTTTAATCATTTTAGTTCGATTTTAAAAGTGGAAGTTTAATTTTGTGTTGCTGTTTTTATATAAAATAACCCCTGGTTAGAATTCTTAATTGGGTTTGAGTGGGAGATAAAAATTTGCCCTGAATCTCAGGCGTTGAATTGAACAACAAGAAAGTTTATGCAGGAGATTGGAGAGTATAAATAACTCCAAAAATTTGGGGCAAGAGAGAGATTATTCTTAGCTGAGACAAAGTCTTGAATGTGATTGATTCAGCTTTTTATAATTCCACCATCGGCTTTATATTAGCCTGCCGAGATTCATACGGTTAATAAAAGATTTTGTTTCTCAAAGATGTCAAAACTCACTGCTTTACATTTGCTAACTACAACATACCCTGCAAACAAAGTAAAGATGGACTTCTGAGTCCACGCTGTTCTTACATTATGTCATGAAGGTCTAAAGTAATCTGGATCCTGAAATAAACCTCTGCTTTACTGTAAGGTAAATTTTTCTTATTCTTTCCAGGGTAAATAAATTTATTTTAATTAAATCTCCATTCAATCTAAAATAAGAGTGATGTATAAAGTTTTATTAATTATTTAATCTAATATGTATTATCTGTATTTGCTTTTCATTATATTTTATAGAGTGTCTTGGAATCTTAATTTTAAGATTCTTAGTTTGTTTTCCATTTCGCTTATTGGAGAGTGTATTGTGAGATTGTTTTTATATGCTTAATATGTGTTCCTTTATTTTATGAACTATTGCTAAATGCCTTCAGTTTTTTGTAATTTTAATTTGCTCACCTCTCTGTATTTTATTGTCCAATAATTAATTTAAATTACTGTGTTTGCGCTTTTGCAAACTGCTGATCTTTTGGCGGGCGGTTTATCGAATATATTATTGTTTTTCTTGGTAGAGATTTTATTTTCTATAGATTACGTAGTCCATAGTCTTCCCTTTTCTTGTGGGAAACTATCCTTGGGCTAGTTTAAACATACCAGACCATGAGCATTTTGCAGAATTATGACATTTTAGTTCCAACATTTCTTTTCCGGGCTAAAAACGCTCATCTGCGCTGTTTGGTTGGTTCTCCACATGCATCCATCTTTCTAAGTCTCTGTAAAAGGAATGGAAATGATTTAGGGGAACCTCTAACAGGAAGATTCTCTTAATTCCCATTTAAATTCTAGGTGATAGAACTTTTCTTTCTGCTAAAGCATTTAATATTTACATATTTTCAACTCATATACCCTCTCTGATAAATTAATTTATAAAAAAATCTAGGTTAAACTTTAGTATTTTGTTTGCTAGATTTATTTTATCTTTTACATGTTGCTTTAAATTTATTTGTCAGAGCATGTACTGGGAATTTAGTTTTTAAATCTATTTCACTTTCTTGAAAGGCTTGGGCAGACATAACTGGTTCTCTAATTACTTACCTGTCTTCTATTGGGACTTTTCAATTATTATTTTCAGTTTAGTTTTGGCCAGTCGTTTGGTTGGTGATTCGCCTGTATTATATGTCTGTTTTCCTTAAATGAGAGATTTAATATTTTATTAATTTTAAATCATTGACGTCTGAGTATTTTCTAATTTTACTATTTCATTAAAGTGGAGACGTAAGTGTTCTCACGTTTTATAATTTATATTCCGATGTATTCATTTATTTTATTTTTCTGTTCTTGCATTGTAATCAACCGTGACAATCTTAAATGTGATTTGTCCATGCAGCAGTCCTGCGGCAATATGATGTCATTAGTCAACAAGCTAGTGAGTGCTTGCTGGTTCATTGATTCATGCAAGAAACTCCATTGCTGTTCTTTTTAGAACTTTTGAATAAGGTAACGAGAATTGCTTTGGGTGAATTGTCAGCTAAAGCAAAATCTTTTCCTCCTTTTCTAATTCACTTTTAGGAGGTTAATCTGTCTGCCAGAGCATTGACTTTTTATTCTTTCTAGTACATACCTGATATAACCATATTTATTGTGTGCAAATCTTTACTTTATAATTTTATATTTCTCTTAATAAAACTTTAAAATTGTTTAAACTTAATTTGACTGACGTTTGTCTTAGTGCTTTTATTTTCTCAATTGTCTGAACAATATTCACGAGCTCTTGATTTTCTCCCTGAGTCTAGTCGGCATAAACCATCATCCTCATACACTTTTGATCACGGTAAACAAATTTTCCAGATACGCAGAAATCTGGGGGTGCCCTCTGTGCTTAAAAGGGAATCGAGTGTCTGGTACAATATAGAGTTATGTATTTCATTAAAAGCCAGCCAACATTTAGATAATTTCAATAACAATCACAATTTCAAACTATTGTCATCGCAACCTCCTTTTAATAATAAAGGCGGAATCCCATCCTTATTAATGGTCCAATATATTTACATAGACACTAAAGATTGATAACTTAACCATAAAGATTGAAATTATTGATACAAAGAAGTTTAAATAAAGCTCTTTAAACAAAGAAATATAACCTGTTCTGAATGCAGACTAATAAATAATCAATTATAACATTACAAACTGCAATTATAATTTTCAAATTGCACTCAAAGTATTACTTAAATAATAAGTGTAATAATGCTCAAGGCCAATGTATAAATTACTTTCTGAAAAGTAAAAATAACGTATTCACAACACATTGTTTAGTATTTCAAAAGGTAAACAGAATAATCATATCATACTCAATGATTAGTCTTGCACATTAATTTACGATAAATATTCATCACTCAATAAAATCACATTTAAATCAAAGAATAGGAAAGTAGCACTAAACATGTCTTAAAGATTGAAGCAAATAGAGAAAATAAGTAAGGGACAACAATAGTCAAAAAAATAAAGCTGAACTTTTAAATGGCATAGAATGGGGTTGGCAAACTATGGATCTTTGATCCAAATTTTACAGCTTTTTTTAATCATAATAAATATAAAAACATTTTATATTTCCTCTAGCAATTTGTAAATAAATATTTTGATGATTCTCGGAAAGGAAAATAGAGCCTTACAATGTCATTTCTTGAATTCGGCCTTATTATACAATAGTAATTAGTATATATGATGAATATCTAAATATTAAAAATTAATGAATAAACCAAATTGTCAAATAATTTTTTTTTCGTTAGAAAATATATCATCATCATCATCATCAACCATTATCAATCCACTGCAGGATGAAGGTCTCTTCAAGTTCAATCAATCATCGCTGATCTTTAGCTTCTCTTCTCCACATCACCTCTGCACACTTTCTAATTTCATCCATCCATCTCACATGTGGTCTCTTTCTGGGTCTTTTACAATCTCTTGGAATCCCGTTTAAGATTTCAACTGTCCATCTATTATCATCTCTTCTAGCAATATGTTCAGCCCAACTCCACTTCAGTCTTTTAATTTTTTCAATGAGGTCAGTAACACCTGTTTGTTCTCTTACCCATATATTGTGTTTTTGATCTCTTCTTGTTACCCCCAACATGCATCTCTCCATACTTCTTTGAGTGGTCTGAAGTCTATGTATTGCTCTTCTATTAAGTGTCCAAGTCTCACATCCATAAGTAAGAAGTGATAAAACACATTTATTAAAAAGCTTCCTTTTCAAACACATAGGCATATTTCCTTTTAGTATCAAGTTATTTCTACCAAAAACACTCCAACCAAGTTTAATTCTATCATTAATTTCATCCATTATGTTTCCATCTGTATTAATAATCTGACCAAGATATTTGTAACCATCGTAATCAATCTTTATTTTCATATTTTAAGAAAATCCATTAAACATTACTTGAGTCTTTTTAACATTTATCTTTCGTCCTACTTTCCTACTTTCATCTGATAACTCCTGCAACATTTCCTGCAGCTCTAAAGCATTATTTGTAAAAACAACGACATCATCTGCAAAATCTAAATGACTTAAATAATCTCCATTTACTTTCACTCCTTTAGCTTTCCATTTTAATCCTCAAAATACTTCTTGCAGCACTGCTGTAAAAAGTTTTGGAGATATGTAGTCATTCTGTCTTACACCCTTCTCAATATTGACTTTCCCAGTATCATTATGTAATCTAATTGTTGATGTTGCATTTTTATAAATATTCTTTAAAATATGACAATGTCCTGGATCTATACCTTGATGATCCAATGCTTTAATCACTGAAGAAATGTTTATAGAATCAAATGTCTTTTCATAATCTACAAATCCAAAGCATAATGGAAACTCATATTCATTTGTCCTTTCTATATCTTCTCTCAATACCTGAATATGATCTACTGTATTAAAACCACTTTTAAAACCAGCTTGTTCTCTTGGTTTGTGGAAATCCAATGTTCTCTGTAGAAGAGTTGTAATTATCTTGGTAAAAATTTTGTATAAAACTGATAAAAGATTGATAGGTCTGTAATTTCTAACATCTTCCTTATCATCTTTTTTAAATATTAATATTAATACTGCATTCTTCCAATCATCTGATACATCTTTATTATTTAGACATTTGGTATATATCTTTGCTAAAAAAAATTATATTTCTTCACTTGCTTCTTTTAATATATCAATTATAATTCCATCATTACCTGGAGCCTTTCCTTTCTTCATACATTTAATTGCATGTCTCACTTCTTCATTTAAAATACCATATGCAATCAAAGCAATATATATATATATAATACAAATAAAATGTCCATTAATTAAAAAATATTATAATAATAAAAATAATAAATATAATGGTTATTAAATATAATATACAGTCTTTCAATCAGTAGAAGAACTTTAGGTAATTAAGTGAAAGTACTTCTGCGGCTTGAAATATATTTAATTACTGTTATATTTATTTTTATTGTTATTATATATATAACAGAGGATTAAAAATAAAATACTTTTGACATAATCATGGTTGTTCTGTTAAGAATCTATGAGACCCATTTCTCGATAATCACTATTATTCTGTTAAGAATCTACAAAACCCATTTCTTGCTTTTCACAGATTCTTAACAGAACAACCATAATTAAAAAGCACAAACATCTAAAGTATACTTGGTTTATTTAATTTAATACATTTTTAATCCTCTGTTATAATATTTTCATATTATTATTAATGGCAGAGTATGAAGATATTACATATATATGTTGTTGTATTACTATGTATAGGTTTATCAATCTGGTGTTTCATAAGTAATATTTTGAGAATTATTTTTACAGTTTTTCCAAAGATTTACCTCTATCAAGTTATTTATCATTGAAATAAAAAAATGCAACTATTTTTCTTTTTACATATGTATCTTAAAATAGAAAACACAAATTTTAATTAATTTTTACATAAAAAGATTGAAAACTTTTTTAAACATAAAATAGATTGACTGAATATTTTAATTAAAATTCAAAACTATTGGATTTTATTAAAGAAAATATTTTAAAATAAATTCCTTGATAGGATAACTCACATACATATATCATTCATAAGAGATAAGACTGAAATATTTCAATACAGTATACAAAAAATATTTTTATTGAAGTAAAAATATTAATATTTTATTGTTGATATTACTTTGTATATATGTAACAAAAATTAACTACTATCCCTAATTCAACTATCATTTGGATAATTTTAGTTTATAATAATAACTGTAGCTTATTCCATTGCACATGCGCTTTACAGATCGAGCGCTAATTATAATGAATACTCTCCTTTCCTAACACAAGGTAAAGTCTTTTTAAAAGACAGAATGGATCCACTCTATCTTTTTCATCCAAACTATATGTATAGGCAAATCTGAAGCATTTGGAACTGAGAGCGTGAAGATTTAATTAATCACTTTAAATTACTTATAATCTGATTTTTGCTGATGACTTGATTTTTACTATTTAGGAAACCAAACCTAGAACTGGAGATTTAAAAAAAAGAAATTATAATGCTTAAATCAATGAAGTGTCTCAATGTATGGCCTGAAGGCAGATAAAGATAAGCTTCAAGGTTCAATCACCAAATGATAAGACTTTGATTGCTGTTAGTTATAATCAGCCATTCTTACTATCTTTTTATTTTATATAAAGTTACATAAAATCATGACAAATTCTTGAAATTTGATTCTTTTTTAAAATTAATAAATTTGTCAGCTACTAATATTAACATATACCATGAACCGGAAAAAACTATCTAACATTGTATGGGACACTGTTAGAATTTATGACAGCGGTGCACAATCTGTGAGTCGTGACCCCTCGGAGTCGCAAAAAAATTATTGGGGGCATGAAAATTTTGAGAAGTTCTCATGTTGGATAATAAATTTTTAGCTGAGAAAACTTAAATACTTAAAAAATACATGAAAATTGCTCAACTCATTATTGTGTGTCTGACCACATTTGTGTTTAAATACTTCCTTCTTTATATTCTAACTCGCTTTGTATAAACCACGCATCATATTGGCACTTCGCTTATATTTCTCTCATTTCTCTCTCAAAAGTTTTGTTCTTCATACTAATATCTCCAAATGCAGACATGTGGTACTACATTCTTGAATGTACACATTTTCTAAAACAGGCTACAAAAGTTGAAATTGCTTCAAATCAACAGATCTACTAACAACCAAAATATTATTATACATTTTTTGTTCATACACAGTTTTTCCAAAGAACTTATATCAAATCGTATATACTTATATAAAGATATATATTTGCATGTCGTAAAACAACATTATTATTATCATTATATATTTATAATAAGATGGTAACAACATATAATGGGTTGTGTAAAATTTCAGTCTGAATATGGGGATCGCAGGTATAAAAAAAAATTGAGTACCACTGCTTTATGACATAAAAAAATAGTGAAGAAAAAGTTGATGTGAATGTACTTTATTAAAAAGGGATATGTATCAGACAAATAGATACAATGGGAAACATTATAAAAAGTGAAAGAAAAACATTGAGAGATTGATAATGCATCTGACAGAACGGCAAGACTAGATATTCAAATTAATGGAAGATACCAAATGCAGATAATTCTGGTTTATTTCTCTAACAAATTCCCATTATGATGGCAAAAAACGGATCTTTTACATGGTTTTATAAAATGGGTTTTGATCAGCCCCAAAAACACTTTAAATTTATCATGAGACTTGAATGTTAGAACTGATGATTCAAAGATGAAAGTGCTGTAAATAATTAATGACAGAAATGAGAGAGGATATAAACTTGAAGAATTTGCAGGAAAAAAAATTTGCATATTACAATTTATTTATTTTATAAAAAAGATAAAATATGTATTTCAAAAGTGAAATGTTTTAAATAAATTCAAGATAGAAAGTGATCATTGATTAATGAGATAGGAGATATATTTATTAATACAAAACTAGAGAGATGTAACTTAGAAACGGCAATATTATTAATAGTTAATATTCCTAACATTGAAAAATGAGCTAATGCATTTAAATTAGAATTTGAAAATCATTTTAAAATATTAACAGACCTTGAAGATTGATCAGATTTGACTATTATCAATAAAAAAAATAACTTAAAAACTGTAAGAAAAGTAGTTGAACAAAAAAATTGAGAGACAAAATAATGTATAAAGAAAAGAGAGAATAAGAAAATTTTTAAGTGATCTATCAGAAGAATTAAATATTTAGTTTTGTAATATGATACAAAAAAGAATTAATAATAATATAAGAATATATTATTGTGAATTAACAAGGAAAGCCATAAAAGAGAATGTCTCCAAAGTATAAAACAACATATTAGTATTGAAAAAGTTGTTCTCAGCAATAATAAAAAAAGAAAGCATTACTACTAGAAAAGAGCTGGCATCACAAAATGCGTGAAGAATTCTATAAAGTATTACATAGTAATAAAGAACAAAAACAAAATATCCACTAGAATTACTACACCTTCTGAATTGCCAGATATTTTATATGAAAGATGAGACTCACAATTAAATCTATGAAGAAAGGAAAAACTCCAGGAAATGACAGAATTATTGTTGATATTTTCAGCAGGGGAATAAATAGAAAAATTGTTGGCAGAGCTATATATCAAATGTCTACATATCAAATGTTTAAATGAAAGAACTTCACCAATTGATTGGAAAAATGCAGTAATAATTTTGATATTTAATAAAGGTGATAATAAAGATATTAGAAATTCCAAACTAGACTCCTATACAAAACCTTTGCCAAGATAATTCCAACTTGCCTAAAGAAAGCTGGATTTCAATAAACATAAAGAACCCAGACTGAATTCAAGAATGGTTTTAACACAATAGATCATATTTAAATATGAGAAACATAAAAAAGATCAACAAGTAAGAGTTATTTATGCTTTAGATTATGAAAACGGATTTGATTCTATAAACATTCCTAGGATGATTAAAGCCTTGGATCATTAAGATAGAGAGGATATTATCATATTCTAAAAAATATTTATCAAAATACAATAGTAATGATTACATTATAAGGTGATATTAAGAAAATTAACATTGAGATGAGAGTTTCTATAAAACCATTTTACAGCAACTTTACAAGAGGTATTTGTGGATTAAAATAAGAAGTTAATAGAATAAAAGTAAAAAGCGTTAATTTATGTAATCCATCTACATTTTGCAGATGACATGGTTATTTGTGCTAATAATACTTCAGAGTTTTAGAAAATGTAGGAGTTATCAGATGAAAGTAAAAAAAACAATACTAAAAGTAAATACTAAAAAGACAAATAATATCAAATGGATTTTCTTTATCTTCTTTATGAAGTATATTACTTTATCTTTCTTATTGCATTGTCAAATTCATATATTATTAATATCATCTATGTTTTTTATTGTTTTCGTAATGCTTTTTTTACAACCTAATGATAGTTTCGATTGTCCTAGCAATCTTCTTCAGAACTATAACAAACATAATACAAATACACGAATATAAATATACATGAACATATAAAATATATATATATGTATAAAATGTAAAATTATATGTTCATGTATATATATATATATTCATGTATTCATATTATGTTTGTTATAGTTATATTAGGTTGTAAAAAAAGCATTGTAAAAGTAATAAAGAACATAGATGATATTAATCAAGTGGATTTTGTTAAAACAAACAAAAAAACATTTATAAGAAAAAGTTAACAACTACAAATGCTTTGGGAAAATTATGAATACAAAATAAGATATAATGGATGGACTTAATCATAGATTTAAACTTAGATGGAATTCTTTTAGTAGAGATAATTTACTATTAAATGTAAATATGCCTATATATTTGAAAAGATTTTTAATAGGTTTGCTTTACCATTTTTTATTTATGGATCCAAGACTTACACACTTCACAGAAGAGAAATATAGAAAACTTCAGACTACTCAATGAGATATAAAGAGATAAATGTTAGGAATAACAAAAACAGATCAAAAGCAAAATACATGGGCGAGAACAAATTAATATCATTAACACCACTGAAAGCATTAACAGACTGAAATGGAACTGAGATGGTAATATTTCTAGAAAGAGATAACAATAGATGGACAGTTGAATTTTTAAAATGGATCCCAAGAGGAATGTAAAAGATCTATAAAGAGACCAGATGTAAAAAGGATGGATGGAATAAGAATGTTTGTTGGCGTAATGTGGAGATGAAAAGCAACCTGGGGGAAAACTTTGATCCTGCAGCAAATTAATGATTGAAAATAATGCTAATATAGCACACACACATACACACACACACATATAATAGAAATTCATATAACACTACAATATTAGCCTAAACAACAAAATTTTATTAAAATTCTTAAACAACCATGGTTCCATCTATTAACAAGTAGACTTTCTCAAGTGACATTCAACTAAATACACAAAATGTATATACAAAACAAAATAATCTTCCCATCATTCACTTCAATACCCAACTTCCTTTCATATCAAAGAATGTCTTCATGAGATTGATGACCTCAGATTCAAAAAGTTTTATCATTAAAGTTTTTTTTTACTTTACTTTTCAATTCACATTTTCACAAAAGATAACCTCTGCATTGTCAAATAAAATTTTATGAATTGTATTCCTTTCATGAACGTACAAAACTGAATTTTGATGTCTATTTTTAATTCTACTCTAATGAACTTTAACTCTTTCATTAAGACTTAATTTGCTTCTGACTTATATACATTTATGACAATTACAAGGTATCTTATAAATGACCCCAGGAATAGATTTGCAATCAATTGACTATTTTGAACTATTTAATAATGAATTTAAATTCAGGCCTTTCTTCCAAGCCACTTTCATGCAACCTAATAAAAAACAAACTATTCTTATGAATCAAATTACTAAATAATGCCTTATAGGGAAAAGAAATAAAGTGTTTATTCACACTATCAATTAAATCTTTATTATTAACCAATTTATAGATATTTTCATTAAATACAATATTCCTAATAAATTTATGATTATAACTAACTCAATATAGTCAGAAGCAAATTGACTCTTCTGAATATAACTATTATTTTCAAAATTATTAAATCTTCTACTCCTCTAACAAAAATTCAATAAAGAAAGTTTATTATGAGTAAAAAGTTAATAAAATTACTACAAAATAAAACATTATCAACTTTATCAATACTTAAATCTAAAAATTTTAACTTATCAAATTCAAATGTGCCCCTCTTAATAGTAAATTTAATATTAGAATCAAAAGCATTCACTCTATTAAAAAAATCCTTCAATTTATCTTCCTGTGAAACAAACAATAATCAACACACGTAACAAATAATTTTAAAGAATCAAAAATTATTAATAACACCACTCTAAAAAAATCAATATAGACAGAGCACATTATATATATATACTGTGTATCTATTTGGAGCAAATAACAATTCAATGATTGCAGAAATCTATAAAAATAAATAAATGATTTTTTAGAAAGATAAAACATGTTAGTTAAAATTGCCCTACATCAATATTTTTACATCTTCAATTTTAAATATAAAATATAACTACTCTATTTTCAATTACTTTTTCAATTTTCATCACAAATCCTCTATCTTAACTCTAACATATCCCAATCATACACCAGCACAGAAACTCAGATTATGCATTTACTCTATAAATGTAGACATTATAAGAATTACAAGCGTTAATAGGCTAAAAATTAAATTATTTGATGTAAAAATATACAAAAATTAGTAAGAAAGAAGAGAAATAATTAACAGTATATTGACTAACAGTAATAATTGTAGTAATTGATTCAATATATTAAATGATCTCATATTATAAAATTAAAAAGACAATTTTTCAAAGGCAGGTTTTAGAATAAATCCATACATCTACATAATCTATATGCCTGAAAAAACAGAAGACTACCATAATTATTAAGATATTAAATGTAAAAACACAGATAATAAATAATATCAAGATTTTAGATAACAAAATTTGAATTTAATAATAATACTTCAAGAATAACTTTAGTTCATAAAATATTAAATAATAAAGAATAGTAGTCAATAATTCAATTAATGAATAATATTTCTCAATGTAATTTCCACTACACCAATCCCACACAAAGACTATCCATTTTTAATGCCTTGCGGAGGAGTGTAATCGTAAACATATGGCCAAAGACATGTGAAAAAGATATATGATCCCCCAAGATGCACATTTCATGCTGAACCAGCACTTATCAATTGGCCCAGACCACAATCTCTTACACATATCTTTATCAATGTTCAGTATATGTAGATAGCCAATTACTACAGTTTAATTGATAAGAATCAAACCTAATAAAAAGTAATATACTTCCATTAAATGTTTTGGATCAAAGTTGTGGTGGTAAGTTTGACAAATCAATTAAAATGTAATAACCGTGTATCTATATGTATTACACAATGCTAAAGATATGTGCAAGAGATTATAATCTGAGCCAATTGATGAATGCTGGTTCAGCATGAAATGCGGATCTTGGTAATCATACATGTTTTTCACGTTTTTGGTCATATGCTTATGATTACACCCCTACACAACGTGTTAAAAGTGAATAGAAACCAGTCCCAATCTTGTGTGAGAGTGGTGTAGTGAAAATTACCATACAGAAATATTATTCATTAAAAGAAAAGTGGTTCTATAACATACTAAAACAAAAAGAAAAATTTGTCCTGGATTTATATTTAAAAGTAATTCATTATAAAACTTGCCATTAACGTGATTTACTTTTTTATTTATTGTTTATTAAATTAAAACCTTTAATTAATTTAAAGCTATAAAAAAAAACAATATATGATCTAAACCTGATTATATATTTTATTTACTAAAAATTTGTCTTTTCTCTATTATTAGAAGCAAAAATCTTAATTTGCTCAAGAGACTGTCTCTTTTTATAAATTCTTCAGATGTTTTTCAATAAGCAAAACATGTTTTGGTTTAATTTTCTTGATCTGTTTTTCAATTATAATAAATATGCTTACTAACATTTTAATTAGTTTGCCACTGTTTGGTAAATGAAATTGGTAAACAAGTTTACCAAATTTGAAAATTAAAGCAATTAGAATATCTCTGATTTTTTTTAAAAATTATATATGAATAAATTAACAATCATAATAAAAATAACAAATAATAAAATTAACAAATAGACATATATTTCCATAAATAATAGGAATAGCTAGCTTTCATTCTATACCTAATTAACAATAAAACCATATTCATTATTACAATCAAAGATTTAGCCTCAATATCTTCCTAAAAAAAATCCAATAATTTTGATATATCATCAGTTTAATGTTTAATATTATACAGTTGTTTTAATTTCATCAAACCAGAAATCAGTTTAAATCTAAATGAGGATGATAATATATCATTAAAAGCAGTCATTTTAATTTTTGTATCATTATTCAAAAGATCAAATATTCTTCCATCCTTTTTAAAACATATTTACTAATTTAATCCAATTATGATTTTTTTCAGATTTATATATTACTTTCAATGGATCAAAAAAAAAAGATTTAAACATATCAATATCAATAAATAACTGCATGTTTACAGCTTTAATCTACCAGTCATCCTTGAAGTCTTCTGCCTTTAAGTCTCTATAATGCTTACGAAACTTACATTCATTTTATGCCAAACCGGAAAATGACACATTTCCTATTGTATGGAGAATTTTGCTTGTTTTAATCATATCGCTAATAATAATCATTATTAATAATACATCACATGTCCAACATTACATCTCCAGATCCTAGCTTACAAATTCTATTCATTAACAAAGTATTTTATTCTCGCTACTCTTACACCATCTAGTGCAAGTTTTAGTAATTAATAGATGCCAGACGGTAATGCTTAATAAATCATTGTTCAATTCAGTCCTGTTAAAGATAATGTGCATTAGAAGTGCATTAATCCATAAAAGATCCAAAAAGCTCCTCACTGATGAAAGTCATAAGCTAGAAATTAGGCTGGGTCTATTTGAATAGGACAGTATTGGAAAAGAATTTATTAAGCACTACTGTCTGGTATCTATTGATTATTAAAGCTTAGCTCTTAACAAGCTTTTCTGAATATCCTTATTCTCAGACCGGTTTCTAGCTCTGGCTGTCGTCAGTGAGGTGTTAGGACAATCAGGTATTAGATTTAAAAGTAACAGGTCAAGTCCCAGCATTTATCTAATAGTTACCTATTAAGAAAAAAATCTGAAATTTTCTGACATTCATATGTCTTCAAATCCAGCTATCTTAACTTAAATAGCCATATGGGACTGAACTAAGTTCAGATAACCATACATTAATAGCTTTGGCAATATAAAATCACCAAAGCCTCAAGAGAAACACAATAATTGCATGCTCATTATATAACATTAGAAGTACAAACTTGCTAAATTGTCACATGATATATGACTTGATTTCCTTGCAATTACACTAATGGCATAAGAGTAAGGAGAATAAAAGACTTTACTAATAATCACTATTATCAAACATGATGGCAACCTAAAATTTAAATTTTCCAACTGCGTTACTCAGTTAAAAGTTTCAAATCGAGCATTTATCGTTTGCTTGATTTGGAACTTTGGAACTCAGTTGGCATTGCTGGTAAATTTAAATGCCATATTGTCATGATATTGGTTACATTTAATTCCAGCATAATGTTAGGCATATAAATAGTGTAGCGAATGGATATATTAATTAAATCATAAATTTGAAAGTTAGTTTAAAAACAAATTTATTTGCAATAAAAACAATTACGTACAATTATGAGATCTTTGAAGATATATATAATCCAACTCAATTCAAATTCGTTATGTATCATGCAAGTATCAGCTGTATCGGTCAGATCAACCAGAGGAATTTCTCATTCAAAAATGATTCAATAGGCTCATTTCATATTAAGCCAGATGACAATCACAAAATGCACTAGAATAAAAAGGCAGGGATCATCGACTTCGAAATTGTTCTCCATGGAGATGTTAGGCTCGCTTTAGTACCAGGAAATATCATCTACAAATTACAATGGAGTTTTTAAAAGTTCCGAATAATTAAAAAATAGTGTCTTTAAGAAAAATGAAGCTTTGTTCAAAAGAAAATTCAACGATCTCAAATAGAATAAATGATATCATATTAATTTATTATACATACTTATATTTTAAATATTAAATTATCTTAATTCAGGTTTTTTATAGTGTGCCAATGATTTGCCAAATTATGTACATGAATTTGGAATTTTTTTAAATTTTACTGATCATAAGATATATCTGCACTACATAATATAAATTTACATTAATATACATGTAATATATACAATGGTCAAATATCCAATATAAAAATAATTATTTGTCCACAATGTTGTTATTGATATATTCTTAATATAATAATCAATCTAAATAAAATTGAAACAAACAACGAATTATATTTACAATTATTTAATTATCAAACCAGCTTTCATCTCTTGAGACCTTTTCAAGAGATAGTTTTATACATCACATGACCTATTAATTACATTTACTCCATCTATTAGACATTATTTTACCTTCAGCAATATAGTCATTTATTTATAGATATAATAAACACCTCCACACTTCCCCAATTCTTTTCAAATTCATATAAATAAAGATATAATAAAAGACAAATGACCCCCCAAGATGCATTTCGTGCTGAACCAGCACTCATCAGTTGGCCCAGGTCACTATCTCTCATATATATATATATCTATTATATGCAAAGTATTTATCTAGAGTGAATTGTTACATTTTCATTTACCATTGTTAAACTCCCTCCACTCACAACTTTGATGCCATCCATTTCAGATAAATACACTAATGATTATTACTAATCACTTGCGAAACTAGAGATTATCTCTATAACAGATATAAACTTTAAACCTCATTTAAATATTAATATATCTGATTTTTAAAATTTACGCACACGGAGTTATTCATCTTTCTCTGTCCCGTATGAAATATCTTTATAGATATAATAAACACCTCCACACTTCCCCAATACTTTTCAAATTCATATAAATAAAGATATAATAAAAGACAAATGACCCCCAAGATGCATTTCGTGCTGAACCAGCACTCATCAGTTGGCCCAGGTCACTATCTCTCATAATGTTAATTATATTGCTGAAGGTAAAATAATGTCTTATAGGTGGAGTAAATGTAATTAATAGATCATATGATGTATAAAACTTTATATCTTGAAAAGTCTCAATAAAAGATGAAAGCCAGTTTGATAATTGAATAATTGTAAATATAATTCATTGTTTGTTTCAATTTTATTTACATGGATTATTATATTAAATATACATGTGTATATGTGTATGGAGTTTTCAACTGTATAAAATAAATAGAAACAGTCAATTTCCAATTCTAGCATTACAAAGTTTGAAATATTACTATGCCATATAAGTAAATCATCTAATAAGAAATCAGTAATTAGTTCCTAAATCACACTTTTATTAAGCAATATTGCCAATCTTAATGTATATATATAGACATATCTTAACCTTACAAAAAAACTTACATAAAATTGAATATTTTCAATATATTACATCTAGCTAACTATAAAGCACCAATACAGATTCAATAAATTAGTAGTTATATTTGCCCAATGGAATGGAAAATGTTACTGTCTTTCATCTTACATACGAAATAAAACCAGTATTGAGGAAAGAGTTAAACTATAGAGAACAGACATTTTAAATATAGGAGGAAAAACTTCAACATAACTCTTTAGAAATATATCATTTTTATTTATTAAAAAAAAAAAAAAAGAATTAAACAGTAACTTTTAATACTATGATTATGAATGAAGATAAACATAAATTAATCTGAAATAAGCAGAAATCGAGAGTGAAAAAACTGACATATGACCAGCAACGATAAATTTTATATAAATAATGAAACTACCAATTGCCTGACAACCCAAATAATATAAGAGGAGTGCAGCAAATGAAAAGATGGAAATATATTTTTTTTTGTAATTATATGAATGAATCACCGAGTTATGTCATGGGGTGGTGGTGGCGGTAACTACTACTCAATGAAGCTTTACACATTTTTAGCGAAATATATTATCTATATATTGATATGTTGGTATATGTTTTATTCTTTTCCAATTTTGATATGTAAAGATATTTTCTTAATATTTTTTTTTTGCTCAACTCCCAACTTTCCAAACGATAAAATCAGCGCAGGATTTTTGTCATCTGTTGGAAGGGTCAAATAAATCTTTAAAAAAGAGGTACAGTTCTTAAAATGACTGTTTGAATATACAGTATTGTATAAACAATACACGATTGTGAATATCTAGATATCATCAGTTACCCGACAAAAACAGAAAAGGACATTATATATACACAGAAATGTAATCAATGTACAACATATATGTAATTAATACTTGCGGAACTTTAATTTAGCAAATATAAATGTTATCTGCATAAATTTTGTACAGTAGAGAAAATTTGAGATTTTAAAGATATTGGGATAAACGTCCAAGCAAAATATACTTAAGAGATAAATTGATTGACTTTAGAATTTTCCTTTACTAACATATTGCAATAACGTTATGGCTTTTCTTGTTATTTATATTTTTAAAGCAAAATAAATATATATTTTAGGCAATAATTACAGAAAAAATAAAGTCGGTGGATAATTTTCTAAAACACTAATATACTACAGAAGGAACAGTAATCAAGTAAAAACATTTAATAGCGCAGTTCATAATTAATTCGTCTAAACATACTATGTATGTACTAACCTTATATATTTTTTTTGTAACCGACAAACATTTGCAAATACATAGTACTCCCTAACTGTGCTCAATATATTTTACGATGAAGCATACTAGTTTTATTTCTAATATATTTACAGGAAGTTGGATTTATAGTTTTAAAGTTTTTCTTTTATGAAATTTTATTGGTCTATTGGTTTATATTTGTACAGTATTAACCAATAGTCTTCCTTATTATTTGTTTCTCACACATGCCCAGTTGTCCTTACTTCTAGCGCAGTCTTGTGCACGAATCTAAGACATGGCTGTTTTATAATTCGTTATGAGTTTTCAATGAAATCAATAAGAAATTTTGAATCATGAATTGCTCTGGACAGGTAAGATTGTAAATTAATAAGTTTTTTAACAATTATTATTTTTGCACCTTTATATTGTTGTCATTTTAATGGGGTATGATGTTACGCTTTTAGTTTTGACGCTTTCATTGAATCTAGTTGCCTTTGGGTGTCGTCAACCGGTATATTTTCGAAAGCTATTTGCTTTGAAGCCGGAGTTTTTAATATTTTAAAGTATTAATGTAGATGAGTAGTTTATTTGCATTATTAATAAGAATTCCGGTAACATTGATTTTTACTTTCATACATATGTTTGTAGAAATGGAAGTTCCTACCTTGGTTATGTCGAAATTGCGAGCCTTCATGTCTAACCACATGGTAGGCCTAAGATTTCACTTATTGTAATAAAGTATTGTTCATTAGTGACTTGACGTGCAAGTATATCTTGATATTTATGGTATATTTGCTTTAATTCTTTATAATAATTTGAAATTAAGTCATTCGATGTATTAAGACTTCATTTTTTGATTGTGTATTGAAAGTTGAAGTGTGTTTTGAGAATTCAAACGTTAGCCTCTTCTTCATAACGTTGATCCTGTTGAAATACCTATAATTTTTTTTTAACATTTTAAGGAATTGACGTTTCGTTTTGGGTTTTTATTTTATTTTAGTCTATTTACGATTATTAGTTAAAAATCTTTCGTCAACTCACTTTTTTAGTAGTTGGTAAAATGACAACTTTTTTTTTTTAATGCGCGCAATGTTAGATTTGGCTAGTAGCTACGTATGTATTATCGGCTTGATATACGATATAACAATTGTGCGTATGCTCTTTTAAAAGAAGCATTAATTTTATTACATATTTAAAACATCTTATCAATATAAGAGGGAAATGCTATTAATAGAGAATATGTAATGCTCCAAAAAATTGCTAACCTTTGATTTCTTTGATATTACATGTATAAATTTGAATCGCAGATTTTTAGAAAGTTGAAATAATTTATTTAACAATCTATTAATTTCTGTATTTCATTTTTCGTTTTTTGCGAGATTGTTTTTGTGTGAATCATGTAACAATTTATATGTGCCCACCTGAATACTTTCAAACGTGTTGTATTGATTTTCGTGTCCGCAGCACCAAAATTTATGCCTATTTAATATATAAATAGTTATTATTCGAATTGTGAACTGCTCTAGACAGATAGTCTCTAATTAATGTATTGCTTAATTACTGATTATAAAAAAGTATTAATACGTTTAATTTTTAATATTTTCCTTTGATATCATTAAATATTGGCAACCGCTATATTTAACTGTTTATAAATGATTTAATAATAGTACGGGATTATTTCATGATAAACCATATCTAATTAGTCGTTTAAATATCATTTGTATGTTACGAAAGTAATATTAACTTGTTATATTTTTAATTAGTAAATCAAAGTTAAGCATTCATAATTAGAATTCTACCTTTTGTTTAAAGACGGTTACATATTAAGCAATTGCGGAACTCGTTTCTTCTTTTTTTTTTTTCATGTGTCATAGCATCGGCCGAGAAGCGAACCGGCGACAACTGCTTGTAAGGCTGCTGTACCGCCAATGCTTGACAACTCGTCTCTTCTTTCTAAGGGAAAATGTATTCTTCCCAACAGTCTTTCTTAGGCAATAATTACAAAAAAAAAAAATTATTTACCAGACTTGCTAATTTTGATAATGAGAAGCGATAGTGAGAGAGTGCGCGTTTTTCCGTCCTTGTTCCCCTGTGTTACTCATTTACCGGTCGATAATAGATAGATAGTTAAATTAACTAATCATGGAATGTCTGTCGGAGAGGGAAGAGATTTCTAACCTGAATAGAAAAACCTATTCAATTTGGATTTAAATCTAGGTATACAGGTGGCAGATTGATGAATGCTTTGCTTTAAATTATTGTATGTATATTGTTTACACTTTATTGTTTCTTGCTTGACTCGTTGAGTTATTTAGAACCTATTGCATGTATTTACCATACATATTTTTAATGAAACGTGCCATATTAACAGAGGCAAAAGACAATTTACAATCCATTGCACAATTTAAAAAAAAATTAATTTTTGGCATTAAAGGTATCATGGTATAACAATGCATATACTTGCCATGTCTATGACCTAGAATTCAAGCTCAGGCTAAATATTCGTGGCAATTTTTTCAGCTCATAACCAGGCTTGGTTTTTTTTTAAAAAAAAACTCATAGATGATTTATCTAGCTAGCTATCATTGGCCAATAAATACAATTAGTGGGAAGAATAATCTAGATTGATCACATTAGGATCAGCAAAACAAAAATATATAATTGCAGTAAATTGAAAGTGTCATATTTTTTATCTTTAAATTTATGAAAATTATTAGTAATATTAGGCTCTAGGAATACAATGTTAGTTTCAGGTCCCCTATATCAGGTGCAATTAAAAAGGGATAACGAAGCTTCACTGTAATATTTTGAAGCCAAACTGAGGGCAAACTCATTACCTTTAATTAAGTGTTGTTATCAAAATGAAGAAAACTTAGTTTCCTAACGGCAACAAGGTTTTAACTGACATCGTTGTGAAAACAAAGATGGCAGACGTTTCAAATCAAGTGCAAAATAGAGGGGGAAATGAGAGTCAAGAAAACAGCAGTATAAATAAACACCTGACGGGAAGAAGAGAATCCAGTTAACAAAGAATACACCTCAGGTGATTTGGACTGTATGTCACCCAAAATATCACTAGGGAAAGAGGATGTGAATGTCGTTGAAGGTTTCGAAAAGTTTAAAATTGAAAATGTTATCTAAAAAGCGAAACTGATTAATAAGAACAAAACTATAAAATCTAAATTTGAAATTAATGAGAGAAGTAAGTCAAACAAATTATTTAATGTTAATAACCAAGAGTTCAAATATGAAGAAGCATTACAATCAAAAATGAAAATTATGCAAATGCAGTAAAAACTGGAGGGAATAGAAATATGGGGTAAGTAACGTTATGCAAGAGGCTTATGATAATATATTGGATTTAACGGATGACGAAGATGAACGATTAACTGTTTTAACGAAATCACTCAATGAATAACTTAATAAGGATTGAGAAATTTAAGGTATAAAAGCGAACAATTCTTTCAAGATCATAACCACAGACAAATTCATTTGACATGCTGGATGCTAGACACTCCAGCTAGAAATATCAGCTTTGTAACAGTAAGAGTTTTGTTGTAATATTTGTGGGCACGGGTCTGTACTCCTCATTTCTTCCTCAGGAGTCCATGATGGCAGTCGTTGGGGGTCTGGTTTGTGGATGTGGGCTGTTGATGATTATTACCGCTACCCGGAAATCCTGCCGGGAGGGTGTAGGGTCAAGGTTTTCAGCACTTCTTTTCCGCTCTGATGGGCTACTGCACTCCCTTGACGGATTGTTTTGGGCAATGCAGATCTGTGCTCAATACTCGTTAATTTTTTTCCCCAGTTGGCATTCCAGTTTCAGCCAGATAGACAAAGTGATTCATGCCCATTTGGACTGTTGAATTGGGAGACAGAGATACCGGGAATGGGCTTGGCTGTGGTCAAGGATTTAATGTCTAATGGCTTTGGATCTCGTCGTCTGTTATAGTCGTTGGAGCAATGCTGTATTTCCGCCTATTCAGCTGAGGCATTTGGGTCTTCGCTTCGAGGCCCCCGGGAATGGGAATCATTGGGTGATAGATGACTTCTCGGCAGTTGGGCCATGCAGACCCATATACAGGTACACATTAAACAAAATTATACAACCTTTTTATGGATACATTTGTTAACGAGAGTAAGTACTTTATATAAACCTGGTCAATAATTGTTTTACCTAGTAACATTGAACACTTTGTAATTCTCGGGTAACTGTACTGGATAATTTTTTTGTAATCTTTTAGCTACTAAAGATTACTTTTGAAAGATTATTAGTAATATTGCAATTTGCGTATGAGATAAAAATTCCTCACTTAAGTGGAAATAGAAGATAATTGTAAGAATACTCTGGAAGTGATTGCATAATACAAATTATTTCATAATTTGTCATCAGAATGTTAAAAAAAAAATATGTACAGGATAATTTGCACTACAAATTTATGCATTTATAATAAATGTTTTTCACCTAAAAAAAATTAAAAAACACTTATTTTTAAATGGCATTAACAGAAGAGGAAAATTCGTCGAATAAATATAATATTCAGAAGAGAAACTTATCACCTGTGGATGGACTACATTTGTAAGATGGAAATTTAGTCAGTTTTTTAAAAAAACAGTAATAGACTTAATAAATTTCAAAAGTGTTATGTCCAAAAAGAAATTGAAGACTGCTGGTTTTGCTTCAATATGTATTTCTATATATGATGTTAGTTTATATATACACCTGGGTCTCTTTATGCGGATTTATTTAACGCGATTCACGTTTCTCCGGAAGTCGAACTTCGATAATGCGCTATTACTTTAAATAATAAATTTTGCGCACTTACGTCATATTGAAAATAATAGCACATTATTGGAATTCGACTTTCATCTTAGTAATTTCAATATTTTCAGTGCTTTATAATAGTAAGATTTTATGCAATAATGAAATTAAAATCATGATTTCCACATTTTATGTGTGCCCACATTAAATTTTACAAGATTATAATGTAAATTTGTTCAAACATTGTGCGTGTTAATTTTGCATTTTAAATCACATTGTTTTTGCTTTTTAAAAAAGAACGTAATTAATTATTAATCATTTAGTGTCCGCAAGTTTATTTTTAAAAGGTGAGTAATAGCAATGGGCACAATTAAAATTGAAAATTAAAGACAAAAATAAGAATTTAATTTTTAGTTCTTACATTAATTACTAATTACGTTGTCACCAGAAAACCATTAACACAACATGAGTGACGTTTGCGCTAGTTGTATTTCCTCTTGTAAAGAATCTGATTTTTTACCAGTTTGCAGACGAACCTGTTTATCGGCAAATAGCCATAATAATTAAAATGTGTATTAAAAAATGTAAATTATGCATAAAAATATATTGTTATGAATAAAATTAGATATTATAGTTAAAAAAAATTTGTCTTGTATCAATTTTTTTCAAATTTGAAATTTTTTATTAGTCATATTTTATTTTCTTATTTTTTTTTTGCGCGAATTTTAAAGTAATTTTACGTTGGTGCTTTGCTTTTATGCGATTTTTGAAAAATCACAGTCCGCATCCCCCCTTTTTCAAGGTAAGTTACGTCTATTTTTGCGCCATTTCATTTGCGCGTGTTTTCTGAGGAACCTATCTATCACGTAAACGAGACCCAGGTGTACATAGAATTACTATACAATTAGGCACTATCCTAGGATTTAGTTATATTAATTACTCTTATGGTTGTTCTGTTCATAACTTTGATCTTTTTTTTTTTTAATGCTTTCATACTAATTTGTCCTGTCGGAATGTGCAAATTTTTAACATTTAAAAAAAATCTGGTTCCTGATTTGAACTTGGAACCCGCAACTTTACTTTCCCCAGGAAAATGTTCCTTAACAACTGAGCCAACAGTAATATTACATTTGTAGAGTAAAAATTGGTTAACATTAACTTACTTAATTAAAAGTAACTATTTCCTACTAAAATCTGAATTATTCTTCTGAAATAATATTTCATAGATAGTTTGTAAAAAAATAATAATAATTAATGTGTTAAAAAAGGTTAGGTTAGAAAAATATATATTTTTTCATTTCTAAATTCAAATTGAATACAACTGATATGATGCATTATGTTTTTTCTTTTATATCAGAGTCAGGAATCTCTCTGCCACTATGTCCAAAGAAACCTGTTAACCATCTTCTCTTTCCATTTCCCGCTCTGTTTTCCCCATATTCTTCTCTATTCTCCATCCCATTTTCACAATACAATCTTTGTCTTTATATCTAAATCCCCCTTGTATTTTCCCAAACCTAGCATTTCTGTATTTATATTTATTCTCCCACAACTTCATTATTTGCATCCTTTCTGCTTGTAGGCATTTACATTAATTAACAGATGCCTAATACTTTCTATGCCTGCCTTTCATAACTTATAGACTAAATCATCCATATTTTTTCATTTATGTCCATATTTCCTTGTTGCTAAAGATCCTGTTCAAGTCTTAAACAGTAAAGTACTCTCCTTGTTATTATCATAAATTAAATCGCACCCAATATTCTGTTTACTTTTATATATATTGTCTTTTACTATCTGTACTACTCCAGCTGTCCAATTCCCTATTTTTTTATCAATGCATCTATTCTTCTATCCCATTCCTTGCCACTATAACTTAACAATTCTAGCACAATCATCCCACCTTTTGTATAAGCATACTGACAGACTATCCAAATCTGCATCCCTTAGTACCTTTTTCACCTATCTTGTCTGTGCTTTACTCATAACCCAATTAAAAAAACTATTTTGGCTATTCTCTTATCCATAAATTGCAATCTACCGAACATTTTCATTTTGCTTTTTGTATCTCTTATAAAATCTAGATCCCATTTCTCCTTGAATTGTCTCCTTTGCTCTCCACACATCTGTATCTAATGCATATCTTCCTGCTTTTCTCTCTACTTTTCTATGTAATCTAACCCCTTTATTAATACCATGCATTGTTACCATAAGTTAACCCTGCTACTACCACTCTTTTCCATACAACTCTAGCTACATTGTATTTATTATATGAATACACTTCATTTCTGTCACTCCCTTTGTTTTATTTGCTTTATTTATCAATTTTTTCCCCCCATTCATTTAAGCAATTTCTCTGGTTACTTAAGATGATTCCCAAATAGTTAGACCTATTCACCACATTTAGCTTTATATACCCCAATAAAAATTCTTTCTCTTCCCTTTCCCCAGCATTTATCATCATTACTTTTGATTTTCCTTCACTAAATTTATTTCCCATCTTTTTACCCACTCTTGCACATCTTCAGCATAACTTCCATATCTTCCTTACTTTCTGTGCACAAGATATCAGCAAATAAAACCTGTTAATGTATGTACTCCTTTGCCATCCATTAACAGTACCCCTCTTCATAATCTTTCTATTGCTCTCCATTTCTCTCAATTATAACAAAAACAGAATAGGTGACATATGGCATAGCTTGCCTTAGTCTCATTCTATTTTTAATTTTGATGTGATGCACTGTGACTTCCCCTTATACGGAGTTAGGAATCTCTCAGCAACTATGCCAGAGAAACCTTTTAGCCACTTTACCTTCCCTTTCCATTCCCCACCCTAAGTTTTCCCATAATCTGCTCCATCACATTTCCACAACATAATCTTTGTCAACTCCATGGCCTTCATATCTAAATCCTCCTTATCTTTTTCCAAAACCAGCGTAAAAACCAATAACCCACTTGCTGTATAATCACTTTGTTCATATTTATTTTTCCATAATTTCATTATTTGTACTTTCCATAACTTCATTATTTGTACCTTTCTGCTTTCAAGCATTTACATTGAATTAATAGATGCCTAATATTTTCTATGCCTTCCTTACACAACTTGCAGACTAAATTACATGTATATTACCTTGTTGCTAAAGATCCCATTTGAGGCTTAAACAATAAACTACTTTCCTTGCTATTATCATAAATTAACTTGCACCCAATGTTCCGTTTACTTCTATATATATTTAAACTTTTTACTCTCCATACTAGTTCTCCAACTCCCTATTCTTTATTAATACATCTATTCTTCTATCCTATTCCTTACTACTATAACATTCGACAATCTTCCTAACAATCATTCCAGCTTTTGTACAAGCATACTGATATAAATTCTTTATCCAAACCTTCTGCATACCGCATTATCTTTCTCACCCATCTTGTTGCCTGCCCTTTACTCCTAACCCAATTAAATACTATTTTGGCTATTCTTTTATTATCCATAAACTGCAATCTACCGAACATTTTCATTTTGCTTTTCTGTCTTCTCTTTCCCCAGTATTAAACATCTTTGATTTTTTCTTCAGTAAATTTAATCCCAGTCTCTTTACCCACCCTTGCGCATGTCCTCAGCATAACTTCCATATCTTCTCTTTTTTCTGCACACAAAAAGACATCATCCGCAAAAAAAAAAGGCCAGACAAAGTATACTCCTTTGCCATCTATTAGCAGTATCTCTATCCCGCTTCCTAGTCTCTCTATTGCTCTCTCTATTTCACTCAAATACAACAAAAACAAAATAGGTGACATAGGGCATTCTTGCCTTAACTGATTCTATATCCCCTAATTTATATGTATAATAATTATTTTCGTATAATTATATATATATTAATAACACTATTTACCACCCCGTCCCCATGTTTAACATAAAGCAATTAAATTATTCCTCAAGTAAAAGAAACTTTTACCTCCCACTGACCGTATAATCTTTCAATATATTTTTTTTCTTCCAATCTGGTTTATCTTTGTTATCTTCTTTTATTTTCTTATTCGCGTAAACTAATAAAAAAATGTAAAAAGTAAAGAATAAATACAAATAACAATTAGCTGCAGAGGCCAGTGATGTGATGTGATGTATTATGGCTTCTCCTTAAACGAAGTCAAGAATATCTCAGCAATTAAGCCCAGATAAACCTGTTAGCCACTTTCTTTTACATTCCCCACTCTAAATTTACCCATAATCTGCTCTATCCCATTTCCACAACATAATTTTTGTCAACTCTATAACCTTTATATCTAAATCCCCCTTATCTTTTCCCAAACCTAGCATAAAAACCAATAATTCACTTTCTGTATAATCACTCTTTTCATATTTATTTTTCCACAACTTCATTATATGTACCCTTTCTGTTTTCAAACATTTACATTCAATTAACAAATGCCTAATATTTTCAATTCCTTCCTTACATAATTTACAAAATAAATCACCCATATTTTTCCATTTACATGTATATTCTTTTGTAGCTAAAGATCCCGTTCGAGCCTTAAACAATAAACTACTTTCCTTACTATTATCATATATTAACTCACATCTAATATTCTGTTTATTTCTATATATATTTAAACTCTTTTTACTCTCCATACTATTTCTCCATCTCTCTAACTCCCTAGTCTTTATTAATAAATTTATTCTTTTATCCCATTCCTTACTACTATAACACTCAATAATCCTCTTAACACAATCATCCCATCTTTTGTACAAATATACTGATATAAATTCTTTATCCAAATCTTTTGCATACCGCATTACCTTTCTCACCCATCTTGTTACCTGCCCTTTACTCATAACCCAATTAAATACTATTTTAGCTATTCTTTTATTATCCATAAACTGCAATCTACCAAACATTTTCATTTTACTTTTTGCATCTCTCATATGAAAACTTGACCATCCCATTTCTCCTTGAATTGCCTCCTTGCTGTCCATACTTCTGCATCCAATGCATGTCTTCCTACTTTCCTTTGAGTTTTTTCTAAATAATCTAATATCTTTTTACTAACATATAATGCATCATTACCATATGTTAACCCTGCTACTGCAACTCCTTTCCATATAATTCTAGCTACATCATATTTATTATATGAAAATACTGTTAATTTCTTTATCAATCCCTTTCTTTTCTTTGCTTCATTTATCAATTTTTTCTCCCATTCATCCAAATAATTTTTCTGATTACTTAAAATAATTCCCAAATAACTATATCTATTCACCACACTTAACTTAATATCTCCCAATAAAAATTCTACATCTTCTCTTTCCTCAGTATTAACCATCATTATATTTGATTTTTCTTCACTAAATTTAATCCCCATCTCTTTACCCACCCTTGCACATGTCCTCAACATAACTTCCATATCTTCTCTTTTTTCTGCACACAAAAATATATCATCTGCAAAAAAAAGACCTGACAAAATATATACTCCCTTACTACCTATTAACGGTATCTCTATCCCTCTTCCTAATCTTTCTATTGCTCTTTCCATTTCACTCAAATACAACACAAACAAAATAGGTGACATAGGGCATCCTTGCCTTAATCCCACACCATTTTTAACTTTAATTGATTCTATATTCTCTAATTGATATATATAATAATTATTTTCATATAATTTCTTAATAATATCTATTAAAGCTTCATCCATTCCCAAATTTGCTAAACTTATCCATAATCTATTTCTATTTACTCTATCATATGCCTTCTCTATATCTATAAAACTCATATATAACTGTTTACCTGCATTCCTACTCATATCCATAAGTTGTGTAACTACAAATAAACTATCTCCTATACGCCTATCTAATCTAAAACCTCCTTGCATTTCACCCATTACATTATTCCCTTCCATCCATTTTACAACTTTACTAGCCACCATATACGAGAAAACTTTATATAAAACTGATGTTACCGCTATCGGTCTATAATTATTCAACTTTCTATGATCCTTACCCTTTCCTTTAAATAATAACCTTACTCTTGTATTACTCCAACTACTTGGGAAAACTCTATTATGTGCCATTTTATTAAAACAGGATAATAACTTTACTTTTGCCCTATATCCTAAATTCGTTACCATCTCTGCTGCCCATCCATCTAAACCTCTTGCCTTCCCACTTTTCAATTTCTTCTCTACCTCATTTAGTTCATTTTCTGAAAAACTAACATTCCCATTACTATATTCTTTCATATTTTCTAATATTCTATCATTCACATTTAACATCTTTTCTATATTCATTACATAACTATTTAAGATTCTCTCTAAATCTTCTCTAAAACTACACTCAGTTCCCTCATCATCTAGTAATACTAACTCTCTCTCCCCTACATTTCTCCTTTTAATGTAATTCCAAAATTTTTTACTTCCATCTCTTCCACTTTTATTAATATCCTCCAACAATTTACTATTCAGTTTCATTCTCTCTCTATAAATATCTATTTTAGCCAACTTCTTCTTTTCTAAGTACTTTTCCCATTTAGCATTAATATCTTTTTCACTTTCCTTATTCTTAATAGCACACTTATATTCTCTACATGCTTCTTTCCTTTCTTTTACACTTTTAGTAATTTTAATTTTTTTATTATTTTTATTCTTTTCAATATTCTCACCTAAAACCCTATTTGCAACTTTTTCTACTTCCTTACACCAATCCTTATACTCATCCCCAATCCACTCTTCCATTATTTCTTCAACTTGTATTTTATACTCTTCCAACTTATTCTTATCATTTACTCTCCATCCACATCTTTCACTATTATTTCTACTTTTATTTCTATTCTCCATCACATTACTAACCATTTCAATTACAATGAAATTATGATCACTAGTGCATACTTTTTCTTCATTATCAAAAACCTTAATTTTCCGTATTTTATTTATTTCCTCTTTCTCTACCAATACATAATCTATTGTGTGAAATATATTATTTCTGGACCATGTGTATTGTCCCTCATAAATATTTAATAAATTTCCAATACTCAAATTCACTTTCTGACAAAAATTCTTCAAAAGCTGTCCATTTTTATTATCTACATCATCAATTTCTTCAATATGTCCATTCATATCCCCTATAACCATTATTCTCTTCCCCTTTTCTTTAAAACTTTGTATATCCTTAACTAAACATTCATATATGTTACTATTCCACTCCAATATAATTTGACTATCTCCAGTAGCTATATAAACTATAGCCACCATCCATTCTTGTCTACCCAACCTTATTTCAAACCACAAGTGTTCTTGACATTTAACAATATTTAAATATTTTTTTGATATAACACCTATACCACCACCCCTTTTTTCTTTTTCTTTTCTATTTATACCCTGCCATACCAACTGTTCCAAAATAGGTTCTTCTTCTTCTCTTAAATGGGTTTCCACTACTGCTAATACCTCAAGCTCTTCATTTTCAATTGTTTTATTTAATTCCATCCACTTTTCTGGTTTCCTACCACCTTGCATATTCAAAAACCCAATTTTAACAATTTCTTCTTTCCTAACTACTCTTTTATAAATTCTTTTAATTCTTTCTTCTCCATTACATTTATAAATTACTTTCTTACCATTAATTTTACAAACCCATTCCTTCTCCATATCTATATTTATATCAAAATCAAATTCCTTTTGCTTACTTCTTATATTCCATCCATTCTTTTTAATAATATTACAATTTAAAAACCCACCCCCCCCTTTATAAGTTTCCCGAAAAAAATTCTTTATAAATCAAACTCCCTAAAACTTCACTTCCTTGTTTTCCTAAATGCAACCCATCTTTACTATATAACTCTCTCTTTCCAATAAAACAATCCCACACATCCACAAACATAACATTATTTCTCTCACACAATTTTTTCAATCTCTCATTTATAGAACATGCCCTATCTAACAAATAACTCTTGTCAAACCTTGGTAATAATCCAACTATTCCTACTCTTCCTTTAATCATAATCAAATTCCTAATCAAATCTACATAATCATCCATTATTCTCTCTGATGATTCTAATAAATTATTAGTCCCCACCATAACATATACATCTCTACTACCTTGTTTTTTAACTTTATCTGCTACATCCCTAATTCTAGCTCCAGGCAAACATACTCTTACATACCTACTTCTATTTTCCCTTGCAATTATATCCCCACATTCTCTAATTAGTGAATCTCCTATCAATACTGTTTCATAATCTACTTTTTCTGCTCTATCTATAACATTTTCTAATACCTTCTGGTCCTCCTTATCATTCCTACTCAATAATTCCTTTATCTCCTCACATTTTATCTCTAATGATTTTAATTTTACTTCTACATCCTTCAATTCTTCCTCTATCTTATTTATTCTTTGACTAATCATCTCCATTACACTATTACTTTAACACTATTCTTCGACTATCTACACTTTGAAAACACTTTCTCACCTCTTTTATCATATTAATACACTGACTGCATAACCATAAACCATTTACATCCTTCCTAGTCTTATTTAAACATTTCAAGTGATATACCCCATCACATATAGTACATTCTACAACAGCACGCTTAATTTCCTTTTCCCGATTATATAAACATTTTGAAATACAAATATAATCCTTTTTTTTTTATTTTACGTTTTTCGAACGTTATATTTTTCTTAAAAGTAAATCTTTTAATAACAAATTTACAAAAAAACTAATCAACAAAATAACTTTTAAAAATAAAAAAATAATAATAATTCTATATATAAAATAACAATATATAAATAAAACAAAACAAAAAATAAATAATAACTTTTTTAAAAAATTTCTATATATAAATAACGTTTTTCGAACGTTATATTTTTCTTAAAAGTAAATCTTTTAATAACAAATTTACAAAAAACTAATCAACAAAATAATTTTTTAAAAATAAAAAAATAATAATAATTCTATATATAAAATAACAATATATAAATAATAAAACAAAACAAAAAATAAATAATAACTTTTTAAAAAAATTTCTATATATATAAATAACAAACTGAAAAAACTTTAAAACAAATAAAAAACACAATTTTCAGTCTTTCAAATACTTTTAACCACTAATTATACTTTCACACACAATAATAATTAATAAATATTAATGCTCTCTTGTGGAAAGTACAAGAAACAAAAAAATGTCTTAATGAAAATTGTTTTATTTATAACTAAAAAATAAAAATATTTAGAAAAAGATTTTTTAAAAATAATTCATTTCATAAAAGCATTTGAGGCTCAAATAAATCATAAAAATCAAAAAAAGCCTCAAATGCTTTTATGAAATGGATTATTACTTTATTTTTTAATGGGCTGTTTACATAAAAGCATTATTTTAAAAAATTCTTCTTTTAAGTATTATTTTCTTTGTGAAATGGCAGGATTGTATATAATAGAACCTACTCCAAGTTGATTTAACTTAAGAGTCTAAATGTGTTTTTTATGCCCAAAAAAAATATGCGTCTTTTAAATCTATTAATTAATTTTTTTTCTATAAACATTGTATTTACCTGTTTATTCACCGTGTTTGTTGAATATGTAAATGATGTATTCTCCATACATATGTATTGTGTTATATTTTTAATGTAGATTTTAAAGCATTATTGTTAATATATCTATTGTACTCTATTCACCTGTTATATGTTCATTATTTGATTGTGTCTATTATGTGTATAACTAAGTCCACTCTAGGTGGGGGTGAAATTTTTGCAGATTTGGAGTATTTTTTTTTTCTGGATAGCCAACACAGCTAGCCATCAAACTCTTGGTCAGTAAATGGGTATTTACCTATTCCTAATTAGAGTCAAATGAGAAAGAAAAGTCTTAAACCTGTCATTATTTTTCTATAATGTTGAAGTACTCATTCTGCAAATTATCTTATTTTATATATGACAATTACACTGTGTATGAAATACTAAAATAAATTGTAGTCTATTGGAATCTTATTTTAATTAGCCTTAGCCTTTTTTAACAAAAAATTTAGCTATATGAATTGCTAAAATAAATTTTGAAGAAAGTAGTATGCCATGACAATAAAATATTTTAGTAATGATGACTTTTTGAATATGCCAAGCATTATGGGGATAATGCATATTTTTTATTTTAAAGAAATAGGCTTCTTACATGATAAAAATCATGCAGTAAATCTTTGAGACAGTCATGTGATAAGGTAATTGCTTTTTTATTATTGTGTACAACTTCAAGTCGTTTTGCTGATTATCCATGGTAATTATGGCAAATGCATTTTTAAGTTTGAAACCAATAATCATCATAGTGGATAAAATAAATTTGTTCTTGAGAATAATGGTAAATGTATTATAGGAATTTCTGTAAAGAAAATTTTTCCCTGTGGGATTTATATATATATAACAATTTATTGAGTTCATTTTGATTATTTCAAATGGTTAAAACTTGTCAATAGAATCATTATAGCAGAAAAGTGAGGCTATTGCTAATGTTTTATTGTACCATATTATTTTACCTATAATTGATAATAAATTGGAGATTTGAGTCATTAATGTAAAGAGTTATTACAGCGATAGAAAGTCTTCAAAGGAAATAAAAAAGATTTTTTTTTTTTTTAAATAATTATAAATTTAAAATAATCCACCTAAAGATTTGAGAATAATTTGGATGAGTTTTTAATTTTTTTTTAGGTTATTCAGAAACATTTCATCCAATGCCCTGTCACTTTCTGATATTGACCGACTTGAACTCAAGAGCTGACTGTTTCAATTTCACTTTGATTAAATACATAGAATTATTGTCCTGAATCTATTTTTGTATGTTCAAATGTATGTAACCTCCCAAGCAACTACTCTTATATTTATCATTAAATGCTGCATTGTGAAGTATAATTTTTGTCTGTGCTTTAAAAAAATTTTTTTTTTTTTTAATCTCCATCAAAAAATGCCATAAAATTTATAATTAATTACTGTAAGGTCTGATTTTGGATGCCTTCATTATCTTAAAAGATAAATCAGATAATTGCAGTTTCTGATCTATTTTTGTATAGCATGAAAACATCGGTTGTATACTGCATGCATTTAATACATAATCAGTCATCTATCAATTGCATAAAAAATTGTTACATGCCTGATTTCTAGTAAATAAATGAATTTTATTTCAGTACTTATTTTTAAATGTCTTTATTTAACTTAGAAATTCTTAGTTTAGGATAAATTTTGTGATTGACATTTAATAATATATGTTAAAAGTCAATGGCAATACAATAAGACATATTTCAGTTTGGTCCCCTGATTTGTTTACTATAAGAGATGTTAGTCAAACTTAGAATTTTGATATTGATACAGTAAATTTTCAGTGTTACTCATGAGAGGATAGTGTATTTTTTAAATGCTTTTATTTTTTTAAAAAGGTTATACTAAAAAGTATTAACAATCAATTAAAATAGAAATAAATCACTAAACATCACATGATCATTTCTTATGCTAGCACATTACCAGTCTGGGGATATTGGATGAGTAGGCACTAGATAGGGATTTTATGCACAAGTCTTCTGGCATCCATTGATTACTCTGGTTGGCTCTGAGTGGCACTATTGTATGGAGAGTTGCCTATTTTAATAAAATGGAAATAAAAAGGAATTCTTACTTTCAGTTGATTGTATAAGTTGCTTTTAAAATGGATGAAATTTCTATTTTCTCTTGATTGTAGAATTTACTTTTTTAAAATGCTTCTTTCAAAAACAAAATAATGTTAGAATCTATTTTCAATTCACAATTGCCACATTTTTATTCTTCTTTTTTTTTTTAATAGAATACAATATTAATATCATTTACTTTCTTTATTACTTTTACAATGCTTCGTATTATCACAACCCACTACTGATAGTGTCAATTGCCTCAGCAATCTTCAGAACTTTAACAAATACATGAATACAAATATATATGAACATAATTTTATATGTATACATGTTCTATCTTATATAATCATTTACATACCCACATATATCTTTATATACCTCTATATAATTCTTTTTATATACGTATAATATATTTGAAGCTTTGTATTTTTCAATCATACTTCCTATAATCATATATATTATTTTTGTTTTATTTGTTTTTTATTATTTTATTCTTATTAATTTTTATTTTTTAAAAATATAACTAACGTTATAATAATGTTTCCAACACAATTGAAATAAAACATCTATATAAAAATATTTTTTTATTGAACAGGTTTTTGCTTTAAATTAGGGCCTTTTTAAAATACACTTTTCTAATATAATCACATGACCCTTATATCTATCAATACTCCCTCTAACATTCATTATATATAAACTATTTATTTATATATATATATAGACTTCCCCCTCCCCCCAATTTTTATATGCATATTATTTTTATACAGTAAATAAAATTACATTAAGTACCATTCAATAATTATATACGCTAAACTAAATTATATATCATTTCTCATGTATTTCTACTAATCATGTCTTCAAATACAAGTTAACTCCATTAAATTAATTATATACACATATTTTATACACTAAACTAAATTATATATCATTTCTCCTATATTTCTACTAACCATATAGTATTTGAAGATATGGTTAGTAGAAATATATGAGAAATGATATATAATTTAGTTTAGGGTATAAAGTACAGTATGTGTATATAATTAATTTAATGGAGTTAATGTAAAGTAATTATAATTTATGGTGTATAATATATGTATATAAAAATTGGGAGGGGAAGTATACTGAACAATATTCTTTATCAATCATATTGTTTCATCTACTATGTTCCATAGTAGTACATTTTTCCTAGTTTAAACCCCAAATTGACATATATTTATTAAAAGAGCTTAGTAAAAAGGTATAATAATACGTCATGTGTGTATGTGCATATATTTTATAAAGGCATATTTTAGAGATTAATCAACTAACTTAATAAATAGTATATAGTAAAATATGTGCGTATATCTTATGAATGCATCTTGCAAATAATGTTAAATAATTTCTATAAATATGGCAAACAAGTCCACAAGGACTTCAGTTCAGCAGAGATGGTAATAAATTTAAGATGTAGGACAAAAGTAATGTTATCCTGTTTTAATAAGATGACACAGAATAGAATTTTTCCAAGTAGTTGGAGTAATACAAGAGTAAAATTTTTGAGTAATACAAGAGTAAAATTTTTATTTAAAGGAAAGGGTAAGGATCATAGAAAGTTAAATAATTATAGACCAATAGCTGTAACATCGCTTTTATATAAAGTTTTCTCATATATGGTTGCTAGAATACTTGTAAAATGGATGGAAGGGAATAATGTAGTGGGGGAAATGCAAGGAGGTTTTTAGATTAGATAGGCGTATAGGAGATAGTTTACTTGTAGTTACACAACTAATGGATATGGGTAGGAATTCAGGTAGACAATTATATATGAGTTTTATAGATATAGAGAAGGCATATAGATTATGGATAAGTTTAGCAAATTTGGGAATGGATAAAGCTTTAGTGGATATTATTAAGAAATTATATGAAAATAACTAATATATATATCATTTAGGGAATATACAATCAGTTAAAAGTTAAAAATGGGGTAAGACTAAGGCAAGGATGCCCTATGTCATCTATTTTGTTTTTGTTGTATGTAAGTGAACTGGAAAGAGCAATAGAGGAAGAGGGATAGAGATACCATTAATAGGTGGTAACGGAGTATATACTTTGTCAGGTCTTTTTTTTTTGCGGATATATTTTTCTGTGCAGAAAAAAGATATGGAAGTTATGTTGAGGACATGTGCAAGGATGGGTAAAGAGATGGAGATTAAATTTAATGAAGAAAAGTCAAGTATAATGATTGTTAATACTGGGGAAAGAGAAGATATGGAAATTTTATTGGGGGATATAAAGTTAAGTTTGGTGAATATATATAGTTATGAATTATCTTAAGTAATCAGAAAATTTTTTTGGATGAATGGGGGGAAAAATTGATAAATGAAACAAAGAAAAGAAAGGAATTGGTGTTTTCATATAATAAGTATGATGATGCTACAATTATATGGGAGTTGCAATAGCAGGGTTAACATATGGTAATGGTGTGTTGTGTGTTAGTAAAGGGGTATTAGATTATTTTTAAAAAGTACAAACAGAAGTATGAAGACATGAATTTGATACAGCTATATGGACAGCAAGGGAGGCAATTCAAGGAGAAATGGGATGGTCAAGTTTTTTATATGAGAGATGCAAAAAGTAAAATGAAAATGTTTGGTAGATTGCAGTTTATGGATAATAAAAGAATAATCAAAATAGTATTTAATTGGGTTACGAGTAACAGGCAGGCAACAAGATGGGTGAGAAAAGTAATACGGTATGGTATGCAAAAGATTTGGATAAAGAATTTATATCAGTATATTTGTACAAAATATGGGATGATTGTTAGGAAAATTGTTGAGTGTTATAGTAGTAAGGAATGGGATAAAAGAATAGATTTATTAATAAAGAATAGGGGGTTAGAGAAATGGAGAACTAGTATGGAGAGTATAGAAGTAAACAATATTAGATGAGAGGTAATACATGATAATAGTAAGTAAAGTAGTTTATTGTTTAACGCTAGAACGGACTCTTTAGCAACAAGTGAATATACATGTAAATGGAAAAATATGGGTGATTTAGTCTGTAAATTGTGTAAGGAAGGAATAGAAAATATAAGGCATTTGTTAATTGAATGTAAATGCTTGAAAACAGAAAGGGTACAAATAATGAAGTTATGGAAGAATAAATATGAAAAAAAGTGATTATACAGAAAGTGGATTATTGGTTTTTATGCTGGGTTTGGGAAAAGATAAGGGGGATTTAGATATAAAGGCTAGAATTGACAAAGATTATGTTCTGGAAATGGGATTGAGCAGAATATGGGGAATTTTAGAGTGGGAAATGGAAGATAAAGTGGCTAACAGTTTTCTTTGGGCATTGTTGCTGAAAGATTCCCGACTCCGTTTAAGGAAAAGCTACAGTGCATCATTTCACATGAACAGAGACTATGAGTAAGACAAAGAGCAGAGCTAAGTTTTTAAATATTTTCTATGCTGTTTGTTGTATGCGTATATGATTGATAATCCGAGGGGATCGCTATAAAGACTAATTATTGGGTATGAAAGTATAAATTGTGGTCAAGAGAGTGAGTTATTTCAAAGATTGGAAAATTGTTGTGTTTAATTGTTTGAAAGGTTTTCGTTTGCCATTTTAGGTATAGAAGTTTTTAAAAAAGGGTATTTTGTTGAATGTGTGTTAGTGTAAGGATATTTATAACAAAGTTGTATGTAACATTAATTCATTTTTAGTTAAGTTTGTTACTGAAGGTTTTTTTAAACTTTAAAACAGTCATTTATTTTGAGGGAAAAAAATGTTTGGGAGGCCTAAGGCCGGAAAACACGTTATAGTTTGATTGGTTTTGAAAGAAAGTAAAAATTTTTATTCTTCTGTGTAAGGGGGTTTAAAGAATAGAAGTATTATAAAGTGAAATATAGAATAGGTGACTTGGAAAATAAGAATATGGATTGCATTTGTATTACACAATGTGTATTTAATCGACAGAAAAGAATTAGGTGAGCTCTGGCGTGTTTCACTTGAAATGTTTGAATAAGAATAGGAAGGATGTAACAGATTTCTGGTTATGTGGTCAGTGTTTAAATGTGATAAAAGAGGTGAGAAAGTGGTTTCTAAGTGTAGGTGGTCTAGAGAGAAAGTCAGGAGAAAGGGAGAAAAATGTAGTCAAGGAAGATGGGACAGTATAGTTTTAGTAGAGTGACAGAAGATATGGGTGGAGAAAGTAGTAGTGCAATGGAGATGGTTAACTAGAGAAAATAAGTAAGATAGAGGAAGAAGTGAAGGATGTAGAAGATTAGAGATGAAGTGTGAGCAGATAAAGGAAAATATTGAGTAGGCATGATAAGGAATGGAGTATAGAAAGTAGACTATGAGACAGTATTGATAGGAGATTCACTAATTAGAGAATGTGGGGATATAATTGCAAGGAAAACTAGAAGCAGCTATGTAAGAATATATTTGCCTGGAGCTAGAATTAGGGATGTGACAGATAAAGTAAGAAAGCAAGGTAGTACACGTGTATTTTATGGTAGGGACTAATAATTTGTCAGAGCCATCAGAGAGTGTTATGGATGAGTATGTAGAATTGATTAGGAATTTAGTAAGATGAAAGGAAGAGTAAGGATAGTTGGATTATTACGAAGATTTGACAAGAGGCATGTTCTGTAAATGAGAGCTTGTGAGAAACAATGTTATGTTTGTGCATGATTGGTTTATTGGAAAGAGGGAGTTATATAGTAAAGATGGATTGCACTTAGGAAAACAAGGAAGTTAAGTTTTAGGGAGTCTGATGTTGAAAGAATATAATTCGGGAAACTTTTAAAGCGGGGTGGGCTTTTGAAATTGTAGTATTATCAAAAAGAAGAATGGATGGTATGTAAGAAATAAGCAAAAGATGGTTGATTTAGATATAAGTGTAGATGTGGAGACAATGGATCTGTAAGATTAATGGTAAGAAAGTTTTTTATAAATATAACACGAGAAGAAAGAATCAAAAAAATTTATAAAAGAGTAATTAGGAAAAAAGAAATTGTTAAAATTGGGTATTTGAATATGCAAGGTGATAGGAGACCAGAAAAGTGGCTAATTAAACAAAGCAATTGAAAATGAAGAGCTTGAGGTATTAGCAGTAGTGGAAACACATCTAAGAGAAGAATCTATTTTGGAAAATATGGTATGGCAGGGTATAAATAGAAAAGAAAAAAAAACGGGGTTGGTGGTATAGGTGTTATATCGAAAAAATATTTATAGTTAAATGTCAAGAACATTTATGGTTTGAAATAAGGTGGGTTAGATGAGAAATGGATGATAGCTGTAATGTTTATAGCTCCTGGAGATAGTCGAACTGTAATGGAATGGAACAGTAGTATATATGAATGCCTAGTGGGGAAGAGAATAATGGTTATAGGGGATATGAATGGACATGTTGAAGAAATTGATGATGTAGATAATAAGAATCTTAAGTTTTTGAAGGAATTTTGTCGAAGAGTGAATTTGAGCATTGGAAATTTATCAAATATATATGAAGGACAATACACATGGTCTATGAATAATATATTTCACACAATAGATTATGTATTGCTAGAGAAAGAGAGAATGAATAAAATTACATTAAGGTATTTGATAATGAAGAGAGAGTATTGTACCAGTCAAAACAGTCTGCTCACTTAACAAGATTCAAATCCTAAGCAAAAGTACCTCGAATCCGATCATGCTCGAGATACACAGGTGTGGAGCAATCCTGAATTCTTACCTATTTGCCTATTCTTCAAGTCTCTGACCCAATGAACAACAATTCTGATAATACAGCACAATTATTTTAATTCTGGGCCCAGAAGCAAAGCGGTAGAGCATAAGATCAGACTGATGATGATGATCGAGATAAGAATAGCCTAGGAATTACATTTATCGAAGTTATATTTATTAATGCTAAGTTATTAGCCAAAGAAAATAATTCTAAATATTAATTAGAAAATAATAATTCAACCAAACCAGGATATACATGAAATATATATTTAATAAAATATTGAGAAAACGCATATATATGTTACAAAAGAATTCACGCTTGGAATGATATTGTCTATTTACAAAACTTGGAATTTGTTTTTATAAAATCCCCTTTACATTAATTATTTAACGGATATAATTTTATGGAGTGTGTTATAACTTGTGCGGAGTTAATATGCCAATTTAATATTTTACTAACAGATCGTTGTGGATGCCTAAAACAAATATAAAAGATCGTGACAGTTTTAGTACTAAATGATTTGATAAGCAGGCAAAATATACACTTTTAATCATTTATCTATCTTATGAAAATCATATATACTTTTATTGTCATGGTTTGGGAAAAGACGTCTTTGAAGCTTATACATAAGAAACAAACAATGCGCTACATTTACAAGAATACATGATACAATCATTAATATAAATTGATTTACGTCTATGGGAATCTATTAGCATTTTTAAAAAAAGCAGTTTTAAAATCAGCATACTGACTAATTAGCATGTTGGCGCATTTCATGAATGAGTCATTATTTCCAACACCTAACGAAAGGTCAAACAGACATAAATCCATTAAGTAAAACAATAACGATGCTAGCATGTCATTAAAGAAATATGGATGTTATGGTAGTTTGAATACTTCATCATTTTAAGACGTTAGACGATGAATGAGGATTGATATGTCCGCCATTTTGACGGTACGGTATCGAATGGAGAGGCTTGGTTTGAATGCCCAGAGGCAGCTATATGGAACTTCCGCAGCACATTCAAAAACCCTATAAACCTCGCATTCCACAGGGAGTAGCCTATATCCCTGATTACGAACGATTTTGAAAAAGTAGACCAGGAGCTTTGGATTTTCGAAGTCCCCAATGACAAAGCAATAAAGAAAATATATGTGGAAGAACCATAAGAGAAAGGAAAGGTATGCCGGCAGCATTGTACATGTGCAATAAACTTAATATACTATATTCTGAAGCTTGTAAATGGTTTGACTCCTGCGCAGTGATATATTTGAATAAAGAATCATTCAGAAAATTGTAACGGAGAATAATAACTCTTTTAACTATGACATTAAACTAACGAAATTTATATTTAATTTCGATTTCCATATATTACTGATAAAATTAGCCCTCCAGGCAACAGCAAGAAAAGGTGGAATAATTATATTAAGGTTCATGATCTTAAAGATAAATTCAAATAACAAAGTAAAATATGCATCCACAATAAAATATTTTAGGTAAAAAAACCGTGAATAACAGATTTAAATATAAAATCAACCTAGCGAGTGATTTCTGTCACAAATGAATAAAACATTACTAATAAATTTAATTGAAGCTCTTTCCCCATAGAACAAAGAAAACAAACCCTTATTAGACTCGCGAGATTGACTGATATTGGCATATTAAAGAAAATAAATTATATATATATATTAAACAAAATAAGACAAATATTTAATTGAGCCGCACATAAATTAAGTGTGAAAGGGCATAGTGAAAACTACATTATACTAGAAAGGGATTACAGAGAGTTTAAAAGCAAAATTAGCCAGAAGTTTATAAATTAATACTCGAATTAACATACAAAAGATTTAACTATATCTTATTAGAAATTCACAAGGAATTTACATATTAAGGCAGCTCTACATTAGGTGAAGTTACCTAAGGATAGCAGCATATAGGCAGGCAGTAAGGGGGTCATCTTGTACCGCCAGTAAAATGGATGGAACTTGATGGCGTCAGGTAGACAGTCTTCCGAAGGGTCCGGAGAAAAGTGTTTCTTTTCTACTCGCAGTTCATAGCACCAAACTTCTATTGACTTCTTAAAATTGTATGGTCTTGAAACACTTTTTGAAAATTTATTTTACTGAAAAACATTCTCACGGAATTTTCTAAGTAACTCAAAATAAATACTGAAAGTAACTTACTGAAAAGTAACGTAAGTTTAATGACTAACTCAAAGTAACTAAACTGCCTTTTGTTTTATGGCCCTTTTTTATACATCCTTTAATCCCTCCAAAAATGCAATATCAGTTGCCCACCACTATCTCTGTAATCTCTTGATTAAAAACATTTAATTAGCAAAATATTTTTAAAACAGATAAGGCTTGAAATACCATTTTAGATATTTTTTAAAGCTTTGCAAACAACTAACAAAAGAATTGCTTATGATTTTAATTAAGATTTATAATTTTAATTAATGAAAACAAATGACTATAGATAAAGATAATTTCAATATTTCAAGCCTTCCCCATTTTACCTTGTTTTTACATTCCAATACTTTAATTAAAATACTCATATAAAAAAAAATATTTACAATTATATAAGACCATCTAATTTTCAGCAATAAATATTAATAGAATTATTGCTTTGTTCATATATATATGCATCACGCACACTACTGTTTTACTTTACTAAATAACTTAATTCCTTGGATAATGATGCCTACAGTGTGTGGGTGAATGGCATATATCTATGGCAATCTGAATTGCGGGCCCCACAGGAGGTTAGTGTAGATGGTGAAGCATGAAGCTCTATGATGATTAGACATCGACTGCTTCAGTATGTAATAGTGATCATAACTTTATTGTAATAGAAATGGTTAGTAACGTAATGGAGAATAGAAATAAAAGTAGAAACAATAGTGAAAGGTGTGGATGGAGGAGTGAATGATAAGAATCAGTTGGAAGAGTATAAAATACAAGGTGAAGAAGCCATGGAGAGTGAATGATAAGAATCAGTTGGAAGAATATAAAATACAAGTTGAAGAAGTCATGGAACAGTTGGTTAGGGATGAGTATAAGGACTGGTGTGGTGAAATAGAAAGTTGCATATAGGGTTTTAGTTGAGAATGTGTAGAAGGATTAAAGTAATAAACGAATGTGAGTTAGTAATAGTGTAAAAGAGAGGAAAGGAGTATGGTAAATGGGAAAAGTACTTAGGAAAAAAGATTAAAATGGATAATTATAAAGAGAGGATGAAGTTGAATAGTAAATTATTGGAGGATATTAATAAAAGTGGAAGAAATGGGAGTAAGAAATTTTGGAATTACATTAAAAGGAGAAATGTAGGGGAGAGATAGTATTAATAGATGATGAGGGAATAGAGTATAGCTCTAGTGAAGAATTAGAATCTTAGATATGTAATGGATATAGAAAAGATGTTAGATGTGAAGGACTTAGTGATAGAAAACATGAAAGCATTTAGTAATGGGAGTATTAGGTTCACAAAAAATGGACTGAATTAGGCAGGGAAGAGATTGAAAAGTGGAAAGGCAAGAGGTTTAGATGGATGGCTAGCAGAGATAGTAATGAAATTTAGGGCATAGGGCAGAAGTAAAGTTATCATGTTTTAATAAGATGGCACACAAGAGAGTTTTTCCGGGTAGTTGGAGTAAAGGAAAGCGTAATGATTATAGAAAGTTAAATAATTATATACCGATAGCGGTAACATCAGGTTTATATAAAGTTTTTTTATGTATGGTGGCTGGAAGAATTGTAAAATGGATGGAAGAGAATAATATAGTGGAGGAAATACAAGGAGGTTTTATGTCAGGCATATAGGAGATAGTTTATTTGTAGTTACAGAACTTATGGATATGAATAGGAATTTAGGTAAATCTTAGAGAAGGCATATGATAAAGAAAATAGAAATAGATTATGGGTAAGTTTAGCAAGTTTGGGAATGGATGAAGCTTTAGTAAATATTATTAAGAAATTATATGAAAATAATTACTATATTTATCAATTAGGGGATATAGAATCAGCTCAAGTTAAAAATGGGGGGGACTACGACAAGGATGCCCTTTGTCACCTATTTTGTTTTTGTTGTATTTGAGTGAAATGGAGAAAGGAATACAAGGACTATGAAGTGGTATAGATACCTTTAATAGGTGGCAAGGGAGTATATACTTTGGGTCTTTTTTTTTTTTTTTTTGCGGATATCTTTTTATGTGCAGAAAGAAGAGAATATATCGAAGTTATGCTGAGGACATGTACAAGGATGGGTAAAGAGATGGGGATTAAATTTAGTGAGGAAAATAAAATATAATGATTAATACTGGGGAAAGAGATGTAGAATTTTTATTGGGGGATATAAAGTTAAGTGTGATGGATAGATATAGTTATTTGGGAATCATCTTAAGTAATCAGGAAAATTTGCTTGGATGAATGCGAGAAAAAATTGGTAAATGAAGCAAAGAAAAGAAAGAGTTTGGTAAAGAAATTGTTTTCATATAATAAATAGGATGTAGCTGGGAGTTGTAGCAGCAGGGTTAACATACGGAAATGATGTGTTGTTTTAGTAAAGGGATATTAGATTACTTAGAGAAAGTACAAAGGGAAGTAGGAAGCCATGCATTAGATGCAGAGGTGTGGACAGCAAAGGAGGCAATTCAAGGAGAAATGGGGATGGACAAGTTTTTATATGAGATGCAAAAAGTAAAATGAAAATGTTTGGTAGGTTGAAGTTTATGGATAATAAAAGAATAGCCAAAATAATATTTAATTGAGTTATAAGTAAAGGGTAGGCAACAAGATGAGTGAGAAAGGTAATGTGGTATGCAAAAGATGTGGATAAAGAATTTATATCAATATACTTATATAAAAGGTGGGATGATTGTGTTAGGAGGATTGTTCAGTGTTATAGTACTAGGTAATGGGATAAAAGAATAGATGCATTAATAAGGAATAGGGAGTTGGAGGGATGGAGAACTAGTATGGAGAGTAAAAAGAGCTTAAATATATATAGAAGTAAATGGAACATTGGGTGCGAGTTAATTTTTGATAATAGTAAGGAAAGTAGTTTATTGTTTAAGGCTTGAACTGGATCTTAAGCAACAAGAGAATATACATGTAAATGGAAAAATATGGGTGATTTAGTGTTGAAAATTGTGTAAGGAAGGACAAAGATTATGTTGTGGAAATAGGATGGAACAGATTATGGGGAAGTTTAGGGTGGGAAATGGAAGGGGAAGGTAAAGTGGCTAACAGGTTTTTTTGGGCACAGTTGTTGAGAGATTCCCGATTCCATTTATGGAGAACTCACAGTACGTCACATGTTACTGGCTCCCCGTTTTAGTTATATTTTAAGAGAATTTTTTTCTCTAAAAAGTTCTCAATTGACCAGAATAACCTTTTAGGTTCCTTTGTATACAAGATGTATGGTGCCAATAGACAATAAGTAAGAATGATTAAAACTTTTCTTTGGAGTACTGTTAAAAGTAACTGACAGTGACAGCCATGTAAATTTCTAGAGATTTCTATTGAAAGACTTAATTTTCAGGGAAGATTTTGATTCAGGGCGGCTTTCTGACTGAGTGAGAGTGTCTGATTGTTGGGAGGATCCTTGGGGTCCTGAATCCTAGTTTTTATATGGGTTGGTGTTGGGGAAAAGGTGCTCTGGGGATCATTACCAGAATTGGGTAGCTCCCTTATTTGTTAGCAATAATAGCGTTATTCATTTAGACTTTAATGCTTGCTTTTTGAATCCTTGATTTTACTTTTAAAGAAAGAATTTTTTCTCAATAGTAAATTGTTTTCACTGTATCTGATCATTTATTTCAAGGGTTGCTTTATCTTTTATCCATGCATTTGATATTGTACCACTGACTATGTCTTTTAAAACATTTTTATCAGATTTGGATGGCTCATTCACTTGTTAAAAATGATAATGTTATTCATTGCGATTTTGTGCTTGCATTTTAGACCTGGAATTTGACTTGTGACTATAATGCATTGTTTTAGACTATATCTGAACATTTGATTTCAAGTGTTGCTTGATTATTCAACCATACATTCTATATTAAACGTTTTTTTTTCTATTTTGAATGCTGAACTGTACAAATCATGGAAAATTTTAACGTTAGATTATATGGATTAGTGCTTCTGGTTTTCATAGGTTATCAGGGTGCTGAAACATGATGGGTACTATTCAATATGCAATTTTAATGGATATATTACTTTATGTACATCTTTGATTGCTCTATAGATATAGAATTTTATTGTGGTATAACACATAATGCAAGCATCTGGTTACTACATATATATTAAAGTTCTTGATTTTGGAAAGTAATGAAAAAATTTTTATGCAAGGCATTGGAAATCCTGGAGATTTGCACTGTGATTTTGAATTTAGCAATTATTGTAACATTGGATTGTTAACATATGGATTGTGCTTCTTGTTTTTGATTTCTACCAATAGTTAAGGACCTCAGAATTAAGGCTTCTAGTTTTTATAAGTTGTCTGGAAGCTGAAACACAATGGACAAAATTTTAAGTTGACAAAGAGTTCAACTCTGATTTGAATATTGAATTAGGGCTACTGTATCACTCATCCTTGCGGCCTTGAGGACTGAGTCTGGTGTTTGGAAAGTTCCCAGGGCGTGTCCTAGTCTTGGGGAGGAGCTGGGATGTGGGTGCTATGGGGATTAGTATGGGTTTTGTCTTTCGTCTTCGGGTCGGTGGAGATGATGTGATGCATTGTGGTTTTGATTTTTTTATTCTCTGTGATTCAAGGGTTGCTTATTAGACTATGTGTTAATCTGTAGATGGTATATGATGTAAGCATGTAAGATCTAAATTTTTGATTAGTGCTGCAGCGTTGCTTGTCTTGGCCGTGAAGACAAGAGTCTCACGCTTGGGTGACTAAGGCTAAGAGAATTCTACTATGGTTTGAACTTCAAATCGGGGCTGCTGTGTCACTCATCTTTGCCATCTGGATGGCAGGATCTGGTGCTCGGAAGGTCTCGCAGGCCTTGGTTTTGGTGGGGATTAGTAAGGGCATTGGATGAGAGTCTAAGCTTTGGAAGTACCCTGAGGCCTGGTTTTTTAGTCCTAAGCGAGATAGGCAGGAACGTGGGTAGTGCGGGAATTAGTACGGGTTTTCTATTTTCTCATCTTCTGGATGGTGGTGATGGATGTGATTCATGTATATAATAAAATGTTTACCAGGTTAAAATCTGTTTTTATAAAATTATTTTTTTCTTGGAAATTAGCTGACCACAAATCTGTAAAAACAAGAGTAGACTTAAAACCTATTAAATTTATTTTTTTAACAATGAGAAACTGGATAACTGACACTATTTTTCTCAATTACCTTTTTTTTTTTTAAATTACTGAGGTGATGGTTTGTTTGTAAAGATTATAGCACACATGTAAAATAAAGATTAAAAATGTCTCAGCTGTTAACAGCTCGTGACATTGGGAGAGAGGGGGAGTGTTCTTATAAAAAACCCTGATTGTAATTAAGGTCAAACACTAGATAATTTTAATTTTGTAATCTTCTCGGAAGCTATGGAGAACCAAGGCTAGAATAACGACTCATTGCTATATGCCTTGCGGGCGATAAATCATCAGTGATGGGAAAAGTTCAAATTAGCAGCCTGCCCAGAAAATAAAGATGAACAGATCAGCAAAACAGAGAAGTGCCTAAAGCCATGAAAAGATGTCCCAACAGAAAAGATCGGTAAAAATAGTCTGCAAAGCTCTGTAACAAACTCTCATTATTAATTTCTTAAATAATTCTAAGCCAGCTATGTATAAATGGGCACAAACTTATGTAAATTTTCTCTATTGAATAAATTCTGTAATTAAGCTAAATTGTAACAAATTTCCTAGAATAATGTAAGAATAACTACTTTTTAAACCTTGCCTAACTCTTTTAAAGCAAAAAAACTTAAATAATGTAACTTTTGTTAAATTTAAATTATACTATGTGTTATGAATTTATGCTATGACTTATTTAGAGGGGAGATTGATGCTCAGCTCCTTTAGATGGGGGGCTGAGAGATATGATTAGAGAGAGTCTATAGATAATTTATAGGCGTTAAAACCCACACATGCAATCTCCAATCTGAAATCTATTATATGTATATCTAATCGCTGTTATGTATTAACTGAGTAAAAGTAGGTTTGTTCATACTAATAAAATATTTAAAAGTTAACTAACGCAAGAGCGACATTCGAAAAAAGTATTTAAATTATATGCATAAGTCCTTATGCTTTATTCCTCTCTAAAATTTATAGTATGAACTATAAAGATTATTTATGAGCTAGATCACTTAATTAACCTCTTTCTGTTCAAGTATGCTAACTTATGAACTGGTATACAATGGTTTAATGGAAAGAACCTATAGATTTAGCGTATCTTAGATTTAATAATGATCGATGATCATTAGCATGGCAAATGTGTTCTTTATAAAGCACCCACGTGCATAGGCGTCTTGTTATTTACATATACTAAGTTGTTTATGGGGATTTGGTGTAAGGCCATTCCATATTCAGTTGATAGCTTTTCTTTGAACTGGAACACGAGGCTCCAGATTGTTTCTAGATTGCTATAGGCATATATGTAGTTGTTTATGGGGATTTGATATAAGGCCATTCCATATTTGTTTTCTGATAGCTTTTCTTAGAACTGGACACGAGGGTCCAGATTGTTCATGTTTCAAGCTAATCAGACCTCCAGAACGAGATGTTCTCTTTTCATAGCAAGTTGTACAGTCTACGGGAACTGATCATTGAGTTGATAAATCCCACAAGGAAACATTTTTGAGATGCCTTTTATTGTGGTTAATATAGTGCCATAATATCAGAAACTTTGCTATAACAGATCCCAGTTCATTCCGCCATTACTATTAATAAATTCAACTTTGATTTGAATGCACAATCTAGTTATGTAATAATAATCTGTCTAGAGAACTAATTTAGGCTAACTTCGAGGTACCTAGAGTAATTATAATTATTAATTGTCTCTCTTGCAAGTTAACTGTTCCAAACCTTATAGGCATCTCATAGCACGAATTAGGCATAATTAAAACTGTAGATTATAATATAATAAAAGTTGTTAACGGGATAAGTTCCAATTTAATTGTTCAGTGCATATGATGAGATTCTGTAACTCACTCATTCATCTAATTGTAACACCTATGGTGAATTTAAATGCATAGAGGGATAAGATATAAAATATAATCTTATTTAACGTATTTTTTCAAAGCTTGTTTCAATCCATTGAAATGCATTGTCACTCTGAGTTGATTATCAAATTATTAAATATCTCATAAGCCATAGAGGTGTGTTGTGTTTAGTTAAATACCTGTCTATAGAATCATTTCTTCCCTGAGTCTCATGTTTTACCCTTTGCTACTGCTGGCACGCGATTAAGAAACTCCAAGTGGTCTCACATATGTCATTCATAGGATAGTAAGTCATATAGTGTTGGTCGAAGAGCTGAGGTGCGATCTGATTCGAGGTCTTAACCCTCATGTACATTAGCTTTGGGAAATTTTCCAAGGCACTGGTCATGTGATTATATTAGAAAAGTGTATTTTGAAAAGGCCTTAATATAGGGCAGAAACCAGTTCAATAATGAAAATATTTATTTTTATAGTTGTTTTATTTCAATTGTGTTGGAACTATTATTAATTATTAAAAACAACATTACTGATAAATTTGTCTTACCATTGTTAAGAACTAACATTATATATTCATATATATGTTTATTTTATATTATTATTTACTGTATTAACATTCAGTATGTATAATTTTCTTTAACCTATATTATTTCTTTTTATCTTCTATTACTAATTATTTTAGCCTATTTTATATAATTTTTTAACATATTTTAGACCTTCCTTTTACTAGTATTTTCAAATCTTAATTTGTAACTATTTAACCTTTTAAATGTGATGCACTGTGACTTCTTAAAGGAGGCCGGAATCTCTCAGCAACTATGCCCAGAGAAACCTGTTAGCCACTTTCCCTTTCTCTTTCCCACCCTAAGTTTTCCCATAATGTGATGTGATGTACTGCAATTTCTCCTTAAACGGAGTCAGGAATCTCTCAGCAACTATACCCAAGGAAACCTGTTAGCTACCTTATCTTCCCCTTTCCATTTTCCACCCTAATCCTTCCCATAATCTGCTCCATCCCATTTCCACAGCATAATCTTTGTCAACTCTATGGTCTTTATATCGTAAATCCCCCTTATATTTTCTGAAAAAGCATAAAAATCAATAACCCACTTTCTGTATAATCACTTTGTTCGTATTTATTCTTCCATAACTTCATTATTTGTGTCTTTCTGCTTTCAAGCATTTACATTCAATCAACAGATGCCTAATATTTTCTATGCCTGTCTTACACAATTTGCAGGCTAAATCACCCATATTTTTCCATTTACATGTATATTCTCTTGTTGCTAAAGATCCAGTTTGAGCCTTAAATAATAAACTACTTACCTTATTCTCATAAATTAACTTGCACCCAATGTTCCATTTACTTCTATATATATTTAAATTCTTTTTACTCTCCATACTGTACTGGTCAAAACATGTTTATCCATCTAACATGAGCTGGAACTCACAAAATGTACTTCAAACCCAGTCAAGCCTGAGATTTAGGTCAGGGACTAACCTGATTTCGAACCCACTCCATAAGCCCAGATTAAACACCTAATGAATAACGTATAAATGATGGCACATGAGAATTAATTCTTAAGTCCGGCCCATTAGCAGAGCAGAGAAGACAATGAGACTCATGGAGTTATATATATTAATCAATTTAAATACCAGACTTTCCCATGATAAAATCTAATATATTTAATTAATAGGGGGCTTTACTAATAAATAGCTATGATCAATTAATGAATTGGATTGATTTAATAACGAGACAGAAACTGATATATGAGTTAGTAATATATTTATTGACAATTACATATATATCTTGACAACCCATTATTTAGCGTTGGAAAATGCAAGCAGGCATTTTTATTTACTGACTAAGCAGCATTAATCTAGGCAATTGTACAAACAATAATTGTTATATTGGTTAAATAAGTTTGTGGCTTTTATTTAATGGAGCCAAATATTATACTATATAATAAATCACTATTTTCCACTTATTATGCCGTTTCATAATCAATTCGAGTGGCTATTATATATGTAATCAAACCAATCTGGAGTGAAATTTAATAATATATCCGATTATGACAAATTTATATATTCAATGTGCATGTATAAAGCATCCCAGATAGCTTTAGATCAAACGGGTTTTCAAGAATGTTTCGGCTCCACACTGAAGACTGCATATTAAGAAGATAAGAGTTAGCTATAAAGATTTTTCTAATGCGCTACGCACAGGTAAATACGATAGTAAAGTTGCTCTGCAAATTGAAAAAATAGATTTTAGGATATTCGTGACCAACACCGGTTTACCCAATGACCGATCATCATGCTGCTAAACAAGAACCTTGATTTGGTTCATAAGATGCGGGGGACTTACGTGCTAACCTGGCCCTTAGGCCCTTATCTCAGGATTAGCAACTGCATTACCCTAAGAAAAGAAGATGGGCCGGACTCACTGTGGCTCCATCTTAATATATATCAAAAACAGCAAAATGATAAAATATTGATAAATTTCATATCCGCCAAGCCAAAGAATATTATAAAATTAAATACACTACATGTGAATACTAGTCTATCAGCTTGATCAAAAGAGTTAACTCTTCTGTAGCATGAGAAATACGTATATGCTACTAACATGAATATATATATAAACTTTACTTTATCCCATTCAATCTCTTCAATTATCTATAACTAATAAACTCTTAAGGGTGAAAGTATATTTAAGGAACTGACAAATATTTTAATAAGAAAAATATACTTATGATTGCACTCCTGGCTAGTTTCATTTTTAGTAACACAATAATTAAAGGCTGCAAATTTGGATTTATAAACCACATTTTATATTTACATTAATTAATAAATGACAAAATAACAACGAACACAAAAGGGTCGCCATTATTTATAAAATAGAGTTTCGAACAGCACGCAAAATGACACTATAATAATAGGAAGATTTTAAATATCTTCAAAAAAACATTTTGTAACTAAATGCACGCCGTTTCGAAACATAGGCATAATTAATAATAATTAAAATAAGCAAAAGAAAAATAAATATAACTGCAGTGATGACGTTATATAGCAAAACATTAAATGAATAAAGAAAATTAACAAAAGTAGGTCATTGATAGTATTCAAATATTATTTATAAGACATTTAAGACAGAGTTTACAATAATATAGTTAGCTAACCTGTATTTTAAAGAAATAATGATCATTTCGGATTTTACATAGAGCTCTGTGATTTTAATTGATATTAAAACGATCCTCATATAGCTGGACTGGAGATACTCTAGCTGGAATAAAGGCGAGTTCTTTTAGCGGCTTATAACATCTTCTATCTATTGTAATAAGCTTGTTAGGGCAACATTGGTTGTTGCTTCGGCCTTGGGTGGATCAAACTTCGACGTTCCAACACGGGGAAAGACAGCAAATTCTTGCCTTTCTAGCAGGGCATAGCGAAATTAACAATTTACAGCTTCTGATAGTAACAGCTCTTCAAAGAAAATGGAGTCCCTTCCAGCTTAAAATATAGCCTATTTATATATTTTCACCTATCAAGCCTTAACACCTTTTGGAATTTTGTTTGCCTCAGGACCAATTGACTTTTAATTAAAACAATCATACAATCTGACTTTCTTTTACTGATAATGTCACCGAGGTGTTTTTATTTTATTTACTAAAAAAATTTAATTAAATATATAAATTATATAATTTTGATTCCGATTTCATTCATCAAATTCTTTTTTTAGGTGTTATCAATTTTTAATTAAATATATTAAGATATAAATTATAAATCATACAATATATAAATTATATAATCCTACCAAACATTTTCATTTTACTTTTTATATCTTTCATATAAAAACTTAACCATCCCATTTCTTGAATTGCCTCCTTTGCTGTCCACACCTCTGCATCTAATGCATATCTTTCTACTTCCCTTTGTACTTTCTCTAAGTAACCTAATACCTCTTTACTAACACAACGCATCATTACCATATGTTAACTCTGCTATTGCAACTCCCTTCCATACAATTTTAGCTACATCATATTTATTATATGAAAACACTGTTCATTTGTTTATCAAACCCTTTCTTTTCTTTACTTCATTTACCAATTTTTTTTCTCCCATTCATCCAGGCAGTTTTCCTGATTACTTAAGATGATTCCCAAATAACCATATCTATCCACCACACTTTAACTTTATTTTCCCCAGCATTAACCATCATTATATTTGATTTTTCTTCACTAAATTTAATCATCTCTTTACCCACCCTTACACATGTCCTCAGCACAGCTTCCATATCTTCTCTTCTTTCTGCACACAAAAAGATATCCGCAAAAAAAAGACCCGACAAAGTATATATTCCCTAGTCAAGTTAGTAGCTTCCTCTTTCTATTTTTTATATAATTAAATTATTCTTATTTTTAATCCTGCCTAATTATTATTTTTTGTAAAAGTAATAAAGCAAATGATGTTAATATTATATGGATTTGACATTGCAATAAGAAAGGTAATGTTTTCAATAGAAATAATTATAAAAATTATCTGAATATTGAAAAAAAATTTAAATAACATTTAGATGCTTAAATCATTTAAATTTTGGAGTTGTTTTAATAAAGTTGTTGTTTGTTTTTTTTTATTATTCTTTATGGAGATCTGTTTATTTTCAGTAATGGATTGATTTCCTTAAATTATATTAATGAAAGAAATAGTCATTTAAATTTCCCAGGCTCAAAAAATGTGCACATTATCATTTTTATAACTAATGTTATCAATTTTAATTATATTTTTTTGCCAACATGAACTTTTTATCAATTGATTACATATGTTTTCAATTTTTTGGCGGAATTATTGTCATTTATTTTTTTTATTTTTTGTTGGAAGCCAAATCTAAAATTTAAAAATATATGAAAGGTACTACCATGTTTGAAAATTTCATGGCCAAACATGATACAAGAGTTTTTCATTGCACTCTTGACATGTTAGAAATGCTTTTTATTCACGAAAGTATTGCTAATTTGAAATTACATTTCAAACACTTATTTTTGTCATTTAACTTGTTATGCGTTATTTTGTTGTTTTGCAGTTTTTTTGTTTTTTTTTACAGGCAAATGCATACGTTTAATTTTTTATGGATTAATATTTTTGTTGCTTTTTTTCTCTAAAGCTCTGTCCAATAGATAGATTGTAAAATGATAAATCAAATTGTAACTATAGCAACAAATAAATATTAAATTGCACTATTAAAGAATCTCAAACTATTAATATGATGGTGTAAGCATGTTTTAATGTATGAGAATTATTATGGTAGAACATTTATATGTTAGATTATTAAGACAACTTTGAGAGAAGGGGGATAGCATAATAAGATACAAAAGCGGAATCATGAACAGATTATATATGTGTATTTATCGATAATATGAAATAATGATTCAGTTTTTATCAATAATTTGGAATTAAAACTAATTTTCTTGCGAAAACAATTTTCAAAACTATGTAACCGATTAATGGATGCCTAAGATTAAATCTATTAGAATTAGGAATCCAGATATCAAATATTTGTATGTTTATTATAAAGTCCATATTATTAGCGATTGCAACTATCTGAAAATGACTAAATAAATATTCATATGATTACAGTTTGCATATTATGTTAATTGATAATTGTTTTAATTGAAACCATATTAAGCAAGTTTTTTATATCTTCATATTTTAGACAGATAATATTTTAAAATTAAAAAATCAATAGTTATTAAAATAATTATAAATATAGCTTTACTTCTCACTATATGTAAAATATATTATTGTTAATTAGAGGAGATATTAATTAGTATTAAAGTTTATCGGTTTAACGTTTTCGAGGATCCATGCCTCATATTCATAGCCTTCATAAAATGTATAATAAAATATACAAATATTCAAATAAGCTAGTATTACGTAGCCCATTTCTTCGAGATCTCGAAGCAAGTATCCTTTCTATTAATGGCATGGATGTTTCCACATCACATTTTATGAAGGCTATGAATATGAGGCATGGATCCTCGAAAACGTTAAGCCGATAAACTTTAATACTAATTAATATCTTCTCTAATTAACAATTATATATTTTAAAATAATTATAATGAGATTCAAATAGTTTTAATTTGAACATTATTGCTTAAATTTTTCTGAAAACTATGATAAGTATATGTCTTCTTTATTATATTGTACCAGAACAGTTTTATAGTGAAAATATTAAGTAGAAATATTTTAAGCATTAAAAAGTATCTCCTCAAAAAAAAAAAAAAATGATACTAAATGAAAAGCATTTAAATTTTGGTAAAGTTTGAGCCATTTTAAAAAATGTTTTAAAATTTTATTATTAATTTATAACACTAAAAGTATGCATCTTGTAGTAGGTTAACAAATTGATATCTGGAGGAGGGTTGTGAATTGAAATTTTCAAATTATTATAGAGCTAGTTCCATTATAAAAATTTGAAGATAGAACAAACAAGAATATAAATTTACTTATGCTACATGTAATAGTAATGTTTGGTTCATTATTTAGTTTTAAAAATAAAGTCATTAATTGAGCTCAGTATAATAATTTTTTGAAATTGGTATTTGAGAAATTTCCAGCCATTTTCGGAATTTATCTAAATCTGAAGAGCTTGTTTTTTTCTCTCTTTTTTTTTTTTGGTAGATTTCAGATAGTATCATTTAAATCAGAAAACTCAGATTATAGTAAGTAAACTTATTAAGATTATTTCTAATGTTAAGCCTTGAAGCAAGAGTAAAAACTTTTTTTAAAAAAATCAATACAAGTTTTTGGAATTTTTGTATTTTAATAATTTATATCTATAACTTATTACTCGACTACTTTTTCAAAATATATTACCAAGGAAAGCTTTTATAAAGAGATTTTCTAATTGAAAAAAAAAGTTTTGGCATCATTGCTGATTTTGTCAGTAATTTTTAATTATAGATTTATCTCCAAAACTTTTTACTGCAGTACTGCAAGAAGTATTTTGTCGATTAAAATGGGAAGCTAAAGAAGTGAAAGTAAATGGAGATTATTTAAGTCATTTAGATTTTGCAGATGATGTAGTTGTTTTTGCAAATAATGCTTTAGAGCTACAGGAATTGTTGCAGGAGTTATCAGATGAAAGTAGGACTAAAGATAAATGTTAAAAAGACTAAAGTATTGTTTAATGGATTTTCTCAAAATATGAAAATAAAAAATGATTACGATGAGTTAGAAGTTAACAGTTACAAATACCTTTGTCAGATTATTAATACAGATGGAAACATAAAGAATGAAATTAAATTTGATTGGAGTGCTTTTGGTAGAAATAACTTGATACTAAAAGGAAATATGCCCATGGGTTCGAAAAGGAAGGTTTTTAATAAATATGTTTTACCAGTTCTTACTTATGGAATTGAGACTTGGACACTTAATAGAAGAGCAATACAGAGACTTCAGACCACTCGAAGTATGGAGAGATGCATGTTGGGAGTAATAAGAAGAGATCGAAAACGCAGTATATAGGGAAGAGAATAAACAGGTGTTACTGACCTCTAGACTTAAGTGGAGTTGGACTGGACATATATATGAGTAAGAGAATAAACAGGTGTTACTGACCTCTAAAAAAATTAAGACTTAAGTGGAGTTGGGCTGGACATATTTCTAGAAGAAATGATAATAGATGGAGAATTGAAATCTTAAAACTGGATTCCAAGAGATTGTAAAACATCCAGAAAGAGACCACATATGAGATTCATGGATTAAATAACGAAGTGTGCAGGGGTGATGTGGAGAAGAGAAGCTAAAGATCGGAGAAAATGGATTGAACTTGGAGAGGCCTTCATCCTGTAGTGGATTGATAGTGGTTGATGATGATGTTGAATCCATACAAAAGTGAAGTATTGATTTTTATTTCATTTTATTTAAAGGTGAGATTTCAAAACTTGAAAATTTATTGGAAAAATCTTGATTATAGCTCATATTTGGAATGAGCATTTGTATAGCAATTCATATGAATTTGATATTATATATACATAATTTTTTTATGCGTATGTTAGGTATATTATCTAAAAGAAGCTAGATTTAAGATTTGTTTTATTAAGTTACTGTATCAAATTGACAACTACAAATAAAAAAAATGGCAAGTATATAATTCTCATCTGTTTTTTATTTATGTTATTGTATAATTTGTTTATAAACCAGATAACAAAAAAAAAAAAAATTGAATCATTGCAAATTGATTGAGTTGGGTATAATAAACAGAAGTTTTTAATGTTTATTTTTAAAATTGTAATAATTATCTTCCCCCACCCCATTTGCATTCTTATATTTTTGTTAAAGTATATATAATTTTATAATCTTTTATCAATGTGCAAACTCATAAATTCAGATGCTTTTACATAGAAATAAATGCTAATATTTTAATAAATAATATGAACTTTATATAGTTGTGTGAGTTATTACAAAATTATAAGCACTATAAATTGATCTATATTTATGGTGCATAGGTGTATGCAAAAAATAATTAATCATTAAAATTTCTTTATATTTTACTGTAGGATCTTGTGTTTTTTGACTTTGACAACCTAGACCCAGAGGATGAACGCTCTTTGAGGGATCTTTTACATGGCCAAAGAACTGTCCATCCTAAAGTTCAGGTAATTTTTTTTTACCCCTTTACAATATGTTTTACTTTTTTTTTTTTTTAAAAAAAAGAATATTTTATGTGTGAGTGTATGCAATTAAACCGTAAGGTTATATAGTTATTTCATTAATCGTATTTGAAGCAAATATGTTAGTCAATATAAATACAGCATTATCCTTTTTTTTTTTTGGCACTTTATTTTTGGTTTATGTATGGATCAGATGTCATTCAGCTTAACAATTAAATTCTGAAAGAAACTTAATAGGTCACAAAGGAATGTCCAAATTTAGTTCTACATCAAGAGTTTCAAGAAATAATTTAAAAAAAAAAATTATTCTTAAAAAAGAAAGAATAAATGATCTACCGTTCCCCACCAATAATGTGGAAGTGAGGGCTTACCCTTATCAGTCAAGATATTATTAAACTATATAGATACAATTGTTGAAATTATCAATAATTCTTCAAAATTTACAGAAATCCATGTAGGATATAATGATTTCTGAATAGGAGTTTTATGTTTGAATAAGTTTAGGCTATTAACCTAATCTGTTACTGCAGGTAGTGGGATATTTTTTTAGATTTCCTGCCTTCATATTTTGTTAGTGATTCATCAGAACTTGGTATTATTATTTCAGCACGACCATTTTGTCTTTTCTCTCAATCTTTTTTTATTTTCTCCTCTCCCTATACGATTTCTGTATTAACATAACAATAAAATTGTTTGTGAAATCATATTTTCATTCCTTAACTACACATAGAAATTCCATTTTTTGCTTCAATTTTCTTTATTTAGGATATAAATATAATGTATGTAAAACTATCAATCAGCATTCGGAATATCAGTTTTCTGATCGGGTTTAGCAAATATAATTAGCATTTTTGCATAAAGTACTACAATCATAATACGCAGCTTGAAACTGGATTATCCTTGTATTCCCTTCAGCAATTAAATAGTAGAAATAATTATAATGTCAATAATGACTGCAGTATAGAAAAAAACTAGTATTTCAAATTTTTTTTTTTAATGTGCATGTGAGATATAACAATTTAGGGTTCTAGTAAACTATTCACTGTACAGCCTGTGTTGGCGCTGTTTCTGTGTAAAAACACAGAATTATACCGCTTTCGCGGCCGAACCTACGGCTAATATACAAGTGATCATTAATATACGAGTAGATCGTATGTAGTGGTTATAATATGCGGCCAATTCTTCCGCGTTCAATAACACTACGTCTACTAACAATACTATGATCGTATAGTTTGCCATTGATTTCATTGCAGGTTGAATTCCTATGCATATTGACAGAATTTGTATTGTCGCTAGAATTTCAGATGAGAGTGTGAGCATTGTCATCTTTTTCAAGTGTTTATTTGTTGATGTTTATGATTTTCTGTATTTCCCAACTGAAAGATTTTTGCGTACTAGTAATTTTCAGCGTATTATTGATATTTGTCAAAAATTTTTTTTTTTGGCAAATTTTGGCTTTTTTGGGGGTCAAAAAAGACAAAAATAAAATTTCTCAAGCTCTCTGGCAGACGATTGGAGTTGTTTGCGGAAAAATACCGTTCTGTCGTGACTCGGACGAGAGTTGAAAAAGAAGAACAAAATGTCTACCACGTTATTATATTTGTGGGACGTCCCAAACAGAGAAAGTGAGGCAGTTGCATTTTTGCAAGCCCAAAACATCCTGCATTCGTTATAGTTGATTTGGTTCAGTCATATGTGGTTAATAAATTTATTTTCTGGAAAGAATTTGTATTTTGTTTGCGATTATTTTTATCTGTAAATCATGTAATTAACACCCCAGAATGATAATGTTAAAAAGCGGCGGCGTAGTTTGTTGGACATCTCTTGATTGATTGATTGACTTTTTTTTGTTAAAAAAAAATACTTCTTCTTTTGACATACCTATTCGTTCCGTTTAGAAGCCAAAAGAGGTTTTTGGTTGTTGTTTTAAATCAATAAACAGCACGTTAAGTAGATTTTAAAAATGAACCCGAGCTAATTTTTGTTGTTAAAAAAGAATAAAAATACCGGACGTTTTATTTGTTATGAAAACAAAAAATCTTTAACAAACTTGTACGACTCTTCAAAAAGATAAATAAATAAATCCACAGAATGTAACAAATCCGGTTAACATACATATTTTATGTGTTAAAAAAACAATACCGCGATTGACTTTTTGGTTTTTGTTTTTGACGTTTTATTTGTTATTATTAAAAAAAAGCAAAAAAATCAAAACCCGCCGCCAAAAAAAAACACCCATATTTATAAATCTAAGAGAAAAAAGACCCGTTTTATTTATTATTATTAAAAAGAAAACAAAAAAATCAAACCCCCGTTTTATTTGTTGATTAAAAAAAAAAAAAATCAAAACACGCCGCCCAAAAAAAAAACCCCCCATATTTATAAATGTAAGATAAAATACCAAACAATTCTTTTCGTTTATGAACAAATACGGACATCTGAGGCGGAGTTTGTCGGACAGGTTTGAATTATTTTTGCTAAATCTATCAACAGCAAACCCCCTCATTTTTAACATAATTCAAAAAGAAAGTGTCGATTCTAATTTTAAATAACAACAACAAAAAAAAAAAAAAAGAAAGTCGTATGTAAAGCAAATTGTGTATATTTGAGATATTCCAAAAAAAAGTTAAAACTGTCCCTTATACTTTGAAATGTATCGAATCCAAAACAAAAAAAAAGACGTCTGTAAAAAAAGAAACAGTAGATTTAGAATGGAAATCCCCCCCAATAAAGGTGTATGTCAAAAATTATATACTTTTGAGATCCAAAAAAAAGGTCAAACTGTCCATTATAGTTTTAAATTTATTAAATGAAAACCAAAAAAAAAAAATAATTACGTCCAAAACAAACAACAACAATATATTAAATATTAAAAAAAAAAAAATTTCAGCCGTATGTCAAAATACGATCTGTTAGATAAAAAAAATCTAGCGGCCCAGTAATGTTATAACGCTCTGTTTTTAACTAGAAACAGCGCCACCAAAAGCTGCACAGTTAATAGTTTACTAGAACTTAGCTTGATATGGATTCCCTAATATCTGAACGTAGGCCTGCACTTTTTTTTTTTAGTAGGGTGTTGTCATAATTTAAAAGTGATATAGCTGCTGCTAGTAAAATTAATGTTGCGAAAAAGAAATTTAAATAAATCTGTATATATATTAAAACAGGCTAGTTCATTAACTGAAAAGAAATTTATTTAGTTTTGAATTCTTTTTAAGATCTAATATGGAAGCTCTTTTGAACTCTTAGATGTATCAGTGAAAAGATAATGCTAAAAAATATTGTACACAATTTTGTGCTTATGCCCATTTTTGATTGTTTTTATACTTCAGCATTATGAAAGTTTAATTTTTACTGGGCAATTTTATTGTACACATTTATAAGGATGATCAATTTTGCCCTAACAGTTTAGAGTCTTTGAAGTTTACATTGATTAACTGTAGTGAACATTTCCCTTAGCTTACTGACATTCGTATTTTCCATTTTGACATTTGGTTGAAGATATAATTTTTCCAATAACTTCACTTTACATGATATTATAGAAAAAATACTATGTATTGTGTAAAGTTAATATATATAAAAAAGAGCTAAGAAAAATTAATCTTCATCGTAAAATAGAAATAAAGAATTTAAACATGTTATTCGTTTTAAATTTTTTCAGAAATGATGTATTTTATTAAATAAGTTTTAAAATAAGCAATTAAATAATGTTTGTTTTATTCTTTGTAAAATTGTAATTTAATTAAGATATAAATATTTTAATTTAAGTTATTGATTTTTTAAGAATAAAAATGTTTTGATATTTCATTTTAATTTAATAGTCATCTAAGAAAATATACCAGAGAGAGGTAGTCTTTTTCTAATAAAATAAATATTTAGATTATACAATAATATTTTCAAATATTTACATAATGCAAATATGCATTAGTAAATATATTTGGTCAGACATATGTAATATCTGACAAAATAAAATATATTATAGCCAATTTATGACATGACTTATTCTGAGTAGCAAAAAAAAAAACTAGAGTTAATTGCAATTTTCTTATATATATATATAGGCAATTATTTTGACAAACTTCTAATTTTGTTTTAATATAATAGCAAATAATTTCACCTTCTGGGGAATAAATTTGAAATAATAATTTATCGCAATAATTTAGTATAATCTGACTTTGTTATTAATATTTACCCTGAAAAATATTGATCAATTTCTTTTCATGTATTTTTAAATAAATTCTGAAATTTTTTCCTATAAAAGAAAAAAGATCTATCGTTAAGTAAATAGAATTGTTATTAGACGATTTAAAATATACATTTGTAGTACATGATACCCTGTTCTGTTAAGGCAAAAAAGGAAGTTTATCTGCATGTTTAACAGGTCAATCACCATAAATATGTTTACATTAATATTGAAGATTATCATTATTTTCAACCATTATTGATCCACTGCAGGATGGTTTCTCCAAATTCATTCTATTCCGATTTCTAGTCTCTCTTCTCCACATTACTGCTGCACAATTCCTTATTATATCCATCCATCTCACATGTCTCTTTCTAGGTCTTCTATAATCTTTTGAAATTCATTTTAATATTTTTACTGTCCATCTATTATCTCTTTTAGTAAGATGTCTAGCCCAACTTCACTTCAGTCTCTTAATTCTTTCAATGATGTCAGTAACATCTGTTTGTTCTCTTATTCATGTATTTCATTTTCAATCTCTTCTTGTTATTCTCAACATGCATCTCTCCATACTTCGTTGAATAAAATAGTCTCTGTTTTGGTCTTTTCTCGAGTGTCCACGTCTCAGATCCATAAGTAAGAAGAGATAAACACATTTATTAAAAACCTTTTCAAACATATAGGCATATTTCTTTTTAATATTAAGTTATTTCTACCTACCAAAAACACTCCAACCAAGTTTACTTCTATGATTAATTTTATCCGTTGTGTTTCCATCTATAATAATAATCTGACCAAAGTATTTGTAGTTGTTACCTTCTAACTCATCATTATTAATCTTTATTTTCATCTTATTTTTAAAAGTTAGAATATGAAAGAATACCATGTTAAGCACTTACGGTTGGACAGATCAAAAATAATTATTTTTCATTATTAGAAAGATAACAGCATTAATTGTTGAACTGAGTTCCAGCAGTTGATAACCACTAAATTGCTAGTTTGGATTTTCATGTTAATCATAATACTGAAGTTTAATATTTTTTTGAAGATATATATAATATATATTGGGGATATATTGTTCTGATGTTCCTAAGTAACTTGAGTATCTGAAGAGACAAAACTAGATCACGATATATGGAATTTGACAAGCAATATAAGGATGATTGAACAAGAGATTGGTGAATAACTAGAAGTTTTAAGAATGATTGTTTAATTAAAACTATTGGAGTTCATATTTGTTGTTTATAGTCTCTAGCTATTTTGGTAAAACATATTGAAAGTGTCCATATCTTTTTGGAAAATAATACAACTGTATTACATTAGTGAATACTATTGTTATTTTGCACAGATGTAAAAAGAATATTTTGATATTTTAACAAGAAATAGACTATTTAATTAAACAAATAAAAATTTGGGTATTCTGACGTTCTATAATTTAGCTAATTAGGATTTATTGATTTAATTTTCGATACACACATTAAAATAATGATTGCAAAACTCAAAAGTAAATATCTATCAATAGTAAGTCTAATTAATGTGATAAATATGTTAGTGTTTTTTCCTTTTATTATTTTGATTTTTTTTCTCCTGGGGGGGGGGTCAATAAATTTTTGTTTATCTTTATATAAAAATAAATGCAGTTTAAAGAAAATTGTCCATCTTAAAACAATAATTTATCATTAAGTAATAAAAACAAAAAGACTGAAAATTTCTATCATAAATGATTTTAAAAAAACCTTAGCATAAAATATGAATATTCAAATTTTCAACATAATTTAAATTGGGGGAGGGGGATGTTGGTCACAGTAAATGAAATGTTTATCATATTAACACTAATTGATTTGGCATTAATTAGTGTCATAGTAAATGCTTAATAATTATTATAACATTTAAATAAAATTTTAAAGGAATGCTTTTTAAAAGTGTTCATTTCAAATGTGAGTTTTTATGGGACTCATTTTGTTGATGCTCGATTAGTTATTGATATCCAAAACTCCTGGACTGGTTAATATTCAAAATCAACAGTCTTACGTGTACATGGTTGCATTCCCTACAAAAATTGGAATCTGGTGGGCTAGTTGCAGTTGGAAACAGGTGATTTTATTGAAGTGGAACTAATATTACAAAGAATTTTAATCAAGATAAAACTGCATACAAAAACGATTGCAGACGCATACACAAGAACTGTTAGTCAATGATTGGAAGTCAGTCAGTGTCAGATAAATCATTGCTTACAGTTTTCCCAATTACATTTTGGTTTGTTTTTGACGATCACAAAAAAAGTTCTTATGAACTAAGCTAATTATAAAAGATGATGGTTGAACCGATACTATTTGATCAATCATATCTCCGTATTTTTTTAACTTATTGCTGTACATGAATGCGTCACCAATGTAATTTTGCTGAATATTTTGGAGAGCTTATTTTTCATTCCTAAAGCATCTTTGTTCCAGGCAACATTCAGTTTTTTAAAGTGTTAGTATTTCAATTCATACACCCCGCATAAATATTTGTTTGACAAGTGTGCTGTCCCCAAACATCTAATTAAAATATTATGAAGCTATTTGATTAGCTAATACCTCTATCGGCAAAATAATATTGCTTGACTATTAGAAATTTTAAGACGCATTCATTACAGGTTAAAGCCCATTTAAGTATTTACATATACTTTGTGCGCTCAATAAAATATAATTACAACTCTACAATAAAGAGTTTAGTGTTTTCTGTGGATTTTATTTTTATTCCCCTCAGAGAAATGCGTTGAATATTTTTCTATTATCTTGCTCACATTTTCTATAATTTTAACTCACATAAGTTACAAGCAAATATTAATACAGACAGTTGCTTAAAGATCTTAATATTTTATCCAATTCCTGTATGCGTATACATGTGACATAGGTGCATAGCATGCAATTTTTTTTTCTATATTTTAGGATTAATAATGGTATTAGCATTTATAAAATAATTTCAATTTTAGTGAATAAATTTAAAAATATTAATTCAATTACTTTGTCTTTTTTTATATATAATTTAAAAATTTATATTAATATATTTACTGTGTAATAACAAAAAAATTTAATGAGAAGTTTTGTGTTTCTAAAATATAATTATAAAAATATAATCTTAAATAAAATAAAAAAATTTCCTCCCTCTAGTTTCCATGGGATTCCTGTCCTTTCATTTCAAACTGTACTCATTCTGAAGTAGAATCATCTTTGTGTGGTATGTATTTTAATTACTTATAGATCAAGATAAATGTTAATGATATATTTTTTATTTATTTTTGAAATAATGTAGAAAGTATTAGAAACATATCCTAATCATTTTAATTATATATGTACACAGTTCATTCAGATGCATAGATCATGGGGGGGGGGGGAGACAATATATTATTACTTACTACATTTATTATAAAGATTTATTTTCCCATATAAAGAAAAAAATCAAGATGGTTAATAATCAAAAAACATGGTTCCATTGACCATCTTGATTTGTATTTCTAAATGCATCAAAAGCTTACATTGCATTAAAATATATTACTGGAAAATGTTAGACTTATTTAATCATTGAGATTGTCTTTCTCCACTTGTCTGTCGAAAGATTTTTTTTTAAAAGCAGATTATCATGAAAATTGAAAATTAATTCCTTGCAAATAAAAATTAAAAAATGCCTCTGCATTGTGTGGAGATCCTTGATAAGTAATATACGATAATTCGTCAAATGTGGACTATTTTGTTTCATTCTAAATTTCCTCAGAGGCTTTTTAAGTAAAAAAAAAATACACTTAGTGGCGTTTTACTAATAAGACATAACATGACCTATTTTACTGACGAAATATGTAAGCTAAAACTAGTTAACGACAATATTTTTTAGACAGCACTGGGCAAAAATTTATTAAGCACCACTAAATGGCGAAACATAATGACATTGGAAAAATTTGTCAATGGTGCTTTAGTATACTATTTATATTTTTGATGACTGGGAAATTTTTGCACAAAGTTTATGTAGCAATTTCTACCAAAATTGATTTTTTTTTTGCACAAAATAAATGTATTAATTCACAAATATTGAATTTATGCAGATAAATTATATTATTCGGAAATCCATTAATTCAAAAATTTCTACATTTCAAACACAGATTGACTTGTATGGTATCACAATTACATAAAAGCTACAATTAGTGTTGTGCATTCGGTAATGAAAAGAATGAATTGTTAAGAAATCAGTTAAAAATATGTATATGAAAATTTATTATGCATGTTCATTCTTAATTGTGCATGACATATAAAATCCAAACATTTGTAATTCCATTGTAAAAGTTTATTTTCAAAACAATGAGAAAAACTATGGTAAAAGCTAATATCCAGACACATCAGCCATCACGAATATATGTTCAAAATTGACTAGTTTTCATAGCATATCTTTATGAAAATGTTGAATAGTTAAAAAAATGAAATCACTGTGTCCACACATTGATTCACTACTATGTCATATAAAAGATTTAAATGTTTGCCATCTTATGTTTAACATTCTCAAAAGAAATGTCAATATTATAAAAATAGTGATAGTAAATAATCTAATTACCAGACACATATATCCTTCATCCCAGACTACTAATTGTATGGTTAGAAAATTAATTTACCTGCTATTGATTCTCAGCTGATATACAAAATATAAAAGCAAAATGTTCACGAAATCTTTATTCTCAAAAAAAAAAAATCAACAGAAAAATAATGAAAATTAATTTTCTGCCATTTGTGGGATGCGAACTTTTATCAATTAATTAATATTTTGTAAGCACTATTCCCTAATTGTGCTAATAAAATTAAGGTTAATTTTGTTTATTTTTAATTAGTAATCTGTTTTAAAATGGCAGTGTCACAGATATTTATTAAGTTATATTGTTACAGTTATTTGAATGGCTTTGTGCATATTGTAAAATTTTCTCATCCAAAAAATGTTGAGAATTAATTTTTGGAATAACAGTATACTAATAAAATGAAAACCCAAAGAAAAATAATTGAGTAACAATCCAAAAAGAAAATTAGAATTATCTAAAGTTGCAACAATATTAATTTAAAAAAAAGAAAAACTGTTGTTTTTTAAATATTACTAAATTAATTCAAATCAATTTTAAAAGGTAATTCAACAAAGTCTAAAGCTCAAGTAATTAATCCATTTAGAAGTTTCTGTATCTCCAGAAAGTTTTTGGTGTTCCTTTTATATTTAGAATTGTGGATTTCTGAGATATGTGATCAGTAGTTACATTGGTTAATTTAAAAAGTAAATATTATTGAAAAAGCCAAAAATGATAGTATTATATTTAAGCAACTATATATAATCTTTATTTTTTAAAAAAAATCAATTAGTTTCAATTTTAGATCAATAACGACTATAATGATAAGTGCTAATATAAATGATGCTAATATTCTGCTTACTAATAAAAGGCACAGTAAATTCTAAATAATTAAAAAGTTACTTTTAATCTTCAGCCCTGTACCATCATCAGTGATTGGTATATATAATATCTACTGTTCAAAATTAATGAACAACAAATTGTTTTGTTGCCATGCAATTTTAAAGAAAATTTAGAAATTGGACGTGGAAAATCATTTATTAAAATCTTAGCGTTTAAAATGTGTTTGTACACTGTAAAGAAGCTATCAATGTTGTGCTCTTTGTTGTCGTCACTTAAAGTACAAGGTTGAAACAAAAATGAAATTGTTTTGAATGCAATTAGTGATTAACCTGACTAATTAAATTTTTCAATTGCAGTTAATTGTAATGAATATGCATTAAGAATTTTCTATTCCAAACTATCTGAAAAAATATAGTGAACTCTCAATCCGTCAAAATCACATTCTTTATCCATTTTTTTGATCCTAAATTCAGGGCCCTAGAAATATCCATCTTTTTTCAAAGTATCATTTTTTTGTCATATATTATTGATGAATTATGAGCTTGATCCAAATTCTTGAGAGTAGTTGTTTTTTGTTTTGTTTTTTTAATTTATATTATTAATTTAAAAAATAATATCATATCTTTTCTGTCTTAATTTTTTTATTTTAGAAAGAATTTCTCTACAAATTCAAAAAATGATAATGTTATTCTGCAGTGTTTTATAATAAAAAGAGATAAGCTTCTATTAAGTTTCATCATTTTTAAAGATAATTAAAGTAGTAAAATTTGTCATAAACAAACATTTTTTTTTACTTTTTATAATAAATTAATAATATTTATTTTTAAAAATCTAACAATTATTTATAATATTATAATTTTTTAAAAATTAATTACTATATTAACATTATACATTTATATGTACTATACTTTGTGTGTTTGTGTATGTATATATACACACATACTCATACGTACATTTTTTTTTGTAACGAGTATGGAATGTTTTAAATTATAATATTCAAGTTGTACTTAAAGCTAATAAATAATCGAATGTTTTTTTATTAAACTCGAGAGTTTGTATGAAGTTCAAATACCATAAATGACTGAACTGGTGAATCTTGAGATCCAGTTTGCCGCTGTTCACTGCACTAAGTCGTGATGGACTACATTTCAGTGGACAATCATTAAATTGCTTCTTATTTATAATTTTTAAGACCTCACTTTTGTTCTTTTGAAAATTATTAGATTGAGAATTCACTGTAGATATTTTATCAGATTAGAAATATAAATTGTATAATACTAAATATCTTTATAATTTAATTTATAGATCAAGATCAGTTAAGATGTCTACGCCATAAAATCACTGAATTCATGCCATTTGATTTATAGGTTTGCCATGAATATCTGAAATCCACTGGCAATACCAATTGGCATACAATATGCATTTTCAACTCGTAAAATACAGATGTGTATATACAATACATATGTATCAATGGATTACGTAAATTAAAAATTGTGTAATGTAGTATATATGCAGATATCAACAAAAATAATTTTAAAAAAAATACTGCATAATAATTATTTTCTTAAATGCATGTGCAAGTTATAATCAAATTGAGCCCATAAATAATTTTACGGCTTATCAAATAAAATATACAATGCTAAAAATATAAATTTATTTGTGGAACAACGTAGGTGTTTTTCTGAATTTTTATTATATAATTAAAACACTTTTTATAAAGAATTGCTTTTAAAATGTTCGTATCTAAGATCACTTTTAAAAGAAAGTGTGTCGAGATGTATTAATAAAATAATTTTAAAGATAATATTTTTAACAATTACATATACTTAAGACATCAAAATTAAAGTTACAAAACTTTTTTTTTATCTTGTGATGAAGCTGATGGTGACAAAATGCATAAGATGCAATAGCAGAATGATATTAAAAGATCGTTTGTAATTTCAAGCACATTTTCGCTGCAGCAGTCATTTCACTTTCTATGCTATGATGTATGACATTTTGTAATCACAGCAGCCAACAGTTTTATCGTTAGGTAAAAAAATTTATTTTTTATGGATTTCAATTTTTTCCCATTATGTTTTATTCACGCTGTGGTTAGATAATTCGGTGACTTTTTAGGCAGTGGATGTAACTGATTTACGTATGTAAGCAGTGCATCTTAATGTCAGGAGTTATTATTTTATTGTATTACTTTTAAAAGGGTATAGATAAAATAATTCTGTGTGCATAACCAGAGATTATTCTTTTGGTAGATTTTTCAGGCTTACGCATGTGAAAAATTTATTTTAGTAGTATAAGTGAATGTATATATATTTAATGTAAATACTTAATTTTTTTTTTTTTTTTAGATGGCAATGTTGATACTTCAGATTACAATCAAAATATTGACAACAGTGAAAAACTCGGGCAGATTCAGATAAATGAAAAAACTGTTTACGAGAACCCAGAATTAATATCTCATCCAGTTTCAGAATTATCTCCCAAGAATGTTACTTCGGAAATCTCTACATCATTAAATTACATAACTCCTCATGTGGATGCAGACATTTCTGTACAAAATGTCATCAATCTTGTTAAATCTGTTCCCGATCCTGTTTATGTTGATCCCGGGCTTATTTCTACACCAAATATTAATAAAACTTGTTTGGATTCTTCTGATGGTTCAGTCGCTACCGCAAACGGATATTATAATAACTATATAGATAGGCATCAAAATAATTGTCATGATTCTAAAAATGGGGATGTCTCTCATAATGGGTCTAAAGTGTATCCTCGTAGGAATAAGAAGAAAAGGCCAGCTGGATATTATGACCAATATTCCAATGTAATATTAAAAAATATGGAAACCCCGCAGAATATGTGCTATACTACCCTTGCAACAAATATGAACGAAAACTATACCAATAATATGCAAGCATCTATGACGGGCATAGGATTATTCATTCAACATTCTATACCAAATGCTATTCAAAATGTGATGCCACCTCCTATGATTCTTCTAGGCCAGCAAAATCCCCGGATTAATCCATCATCTTTAACCAATGGTACACCTATTCTACAAACAGGGTCTATGATGTATGCTGGTCCTCCTGGTTATCCATTTCATATTCAAAATATGCGGCAGCTTGCATATCCTTCAAATACAATAAATCCTGTTTTACATACTGTTCCACTCCCTCATACAGCTATGTGTCAACCACAGTTATCTGTAGATAATAATAATGAACAATGTAATCATATCCAGGAATTTGATTTAGAACCTAATGAATACCATACAGAAACTATTTCTGAATCTACTCCTTTAGAAAACGTTATAGAAGAACCTTTAGAAGAAATTATTCAGTCTACTGTAGAAGTTAATTCAGGTGATGACTATAAAAATGGAGATGATGTTGATTCTAATGAATGTATTACTGAAAACATTGAACCAAAAACCGAAAATGGTATTACCCACCATTCTGAACATATTAATGAACTTTCTGTAAAAAACAGTAATGAAATTTCAAGCGAAGATACTGAAGAACTTACTAAAAATGATTTTAATGAATTTTCTGAAAAAGAAAAATCAATATTAAATGAATCTTTACTAGAAGAAAATAGGACTACCAAAAATAGCAAATTATCTGTGGAAAATAATCCATCTGAAATAGTCAGTCCTAATGTAAGTAAAACTGAAAAACAAATTAAAAGCGAGGAAATAATTGCAAACAAACCAGAATTATCTAAACCTAAAGTAATGAACTGGGCAGGTTTGTTCAAGGATTCCTCAACGAAAAGTAGTTCTCAACTAACAACTATTCACAGTATGAAATCACTTGGTAAAAATCAGGATTCCAAATTAAATGAAACATTATCACTTGATAATAAAAATAAAACTAGATCATTAGGTGGTAAGTAAAATGATTCACATTTTCAGTTTGATATTTAAAAATATGTATTTAATTTGTAATGCTTTTTTAATTTTAGATAAATATCTTTTTTTAATTCTTCAAAATAACAATTGTTACCAAATAATTGTTGATTCCTTAAACAGAAACAAACTCTAAGATTAGCTTCAAAGACCTCATTTAATCTAGAATTAAGAACTCATTTATTCAGTAAATAATAGTTTAGATCAATTTAATCTAAATTGTTTATAGAAATTTAAAATAAAGCTCAGTAAAAAATGATACTTACTTACAAATGAGTGTGATCCTTTTTAAATATTCTTATTTCGCTAAACAAGTTTTAGCATGATCCATCGGGTTTATCATAATTTTTTTTTTGATAATGTAATATTTTTGTCAAACTATCTTACGGATGCAATTTTAATGAAAATTTCTTCAATGCCTTCGCAAAAAAAAAAAAAAATTGGAATTTAATTTTGTCTCCACTTCATCTTTTCATATTAATAAAAATTTCAATAATTTAACCATGTGAATTGCTCGTTAAGAATATTATTAAAGTAATGATTTATGTGCAGTTTTTTATACAAAATAATTCTTAAAAATATATTGTTCGTAGTTGGTATTTATTATTTCAAGTATATTATTTATAATTTTATATTTGTACATTAGAAAGATGAAAACTTAATAGATTTTAAACTATCTTATTAAAAAAGTATTCATAGACTGAAGGTATTGTCTAGAAATATATATATATATATATTTAACATTTTGATTAATTTATTATTTTTTATGATATAATTTTATTAATTTGGAACTAATAAGAGTTTAGTGTAAATACACCTAACGATTATATTCAATTTTAAATATATAATTATCCCTTAATGTTAGTACTTTTTTTTTTAAATTATTAACTTATAAAAATATGCATACAAAAATAACAAGTTATGTGGGAAAAAAAAGGGAATAAAGTCTTGGAACAGTCTCCTAATACTGTAGAAAAAAAAAATGCAAATATAAAATAGACTTGTATATGCAGTATATAAACAGATTAATAGTAATAATTCTTAACGTGTTAATATTGTTGTAAGACATGGTTCTTGGGAACAGAAGAAAGAAAAAGATTGGAAGGGAAATGTGGCTTTGGAGAACATTAAGTTCAATGAGTTGGATGGAAAATAATACTAATGGACAAATATTAAGAGAACTTAGAATAAAAAGAGCACTAATGAATACGATAAAAATGAGAAAAGTTAAAATTTAAGGTTATATATTAAGACATGATAAGTTTTAACAAAACTTTAGGAATAATATTGAGAGGCAAACCAAGAATACCCTGGCTTAAAAATGTGATCAGTGTAACCAAATGTTTTTCATTTGCAGACATGAAATGATTTTGCTGAAGATAGAATGATGTTGCGGCAACGACAGGGCATTGCCTTTAAAAGCTGTTGATGTTGAGTGTTAATTATGAGAAGAAAGGAGAGTTATTGTATAAGCTGGTGATTTTTTTATATTGAGATAAATTAACAAATTACTCAAAAGATAATGATAAAAAAGAAAATTGTAAAAATACACTTCTTTAATTTGATCTGATATAAACATTTTTTTATATGCATGAAATAATTTACAACTGGTTTATTTTATACTTTACCTTACTATTTTAGAAATAATTGTGAAATGATTTTAAAATAATTAAATTACTGTTTAAAATTAACTGTCTAAAATAAAAAATAATGTATTTTATTGAAACTATCCTAAAATGTCAATGGCAACTTTATCAATATTTTTTTTGGCTTAATTGATTAAAGGAATGTGTTGTGGAATAGAATTTTGAAATATATATTTGAAGTCGAGTATAAATCTATCTAAAAATGTATATATGAAGTTAAATTATTCCATGTGTGGATGCCTTATTCACTTATAAAGTGAGGTAGATGTTTCAAACTGCATCCAGAGAGGTCTGATTGTTGGTGGGGGTGGTTGCGATGTTAGATCTAGGGGAAAGATATGCTGATAAAAACAAAAAACCCGGAAGTGAATGTATTTGTATATTTATATGTAAAGTTGCTATCTGAATTATATAATTAGTAATTACAATTTTTTGATTTAATATTCTAATTCCATTAGTTATTCATTGTATACGAATAATTTTGTCTTTCAGTAATTTTATTGTAGAAAAATTCATAGTATTCTGATATTTTGGTCTCTCTTCCATTCAGGATTAAAGTTTGTATCTTTTTAAAAGAGGTCATGTAATTCAACAATAGAAGCCTTATCATTACACTTCCTATGTCTTAAAGCGTATGAGTTTCTATTAGCTATGATGTAACATATTGTACCGTTTTATATATATATAATGACATAGACATGAACGGCAGTAAGGTGAGTTTTATATATATATCGGTTAAAAATATACCCGTTACCTCCCACGCTCACACCTAATCTAGGTTATTGTAGTTAACCATTTCAAATTTTAGCATAAGCATAGTATATTTCCAGATAATAAGGTCCTAATTATAACTAACTAACTTTTCCCATATTGTCGCCTTTAATAGTTTAAATTTGTTTTTTTATTAGTCGCCAGGATTCTATTGTTAGACATCCTTATTAAATCGACAATGAAGGAATGTTTGCCCCCTTTTTTTTTACTCCACTCTAAAACCCTCTATAGCATGAATGAACAAATAATCCTTTAATAACTTATCTCTATAATTTTTACACAAACTGTGATAATATTATATATCTATATCGTGACTTCATAAATAATAAATCTAAAAATATAATAATATTGTGTTGGTATCAACAGTTGAATTTACCCAGAAGATTGCTGAAAGAAGAATTACGAGGCTTAAGTAAACAACACATGGTAATTCTTTTTTTTTTTTATTACCTTTTTTTATGAGCGTATGTACTAAAAGCGAAATAAGAAAATTTAAATCATCATAGCAAAATTATTTCTTGGATTCATTAACTATATAAGTAGTTCTTTATGGTCCATTAAAATGTTTTCTTTTCTCCTGGTTTGTGAGTACTCTATAAAGTTATTTCAATAAGCATATAAAGTTCAAAAAGTGAACTTCTTACCAGTAAGATAGTTTGTAGAATCATTCCTTGGTAATACATATAATTCTCAGGTTTTCTTCGTGATATGTCCTTTAGGTTTCAGCTTTGACGCAAGGCTTCTAGATTAGATGGGTGGCAGCTTCACTCTTCTAAATCATCATTTGTTCTAGGGAATGGAACGATCGGTGATGTACAGGCATTCTAGCCGCCCATCTGAATGTTAGCGACGATCACAGTGTAGACCTTTCTTTATCTATGTTTATTCCTTTTATATCCTCACAAAAATTCATTACGCATGTGTATGTTGAATATCACCGACAGTCTTTCATCAAACTTTTATCTTTCTCTAGTTCTTTTTCTTTTAGTTACCGTGGCCATATTTAATTATCGATCTCTCCTTTGTAGAACCTCTATTAGTATTCGCTTTTATTATTTAAACTTGCTCTTTCCTTTTTTTTTATTGAACAAAAAGAAAAAAACACGTGTATTGTGTCAAGGAAAACAAATTTTCTAATTTTAATCCAATAAAATATTCTATACAGTAATTTGTATTTATCTCAAACATACTTTTGTTTTATTTGCTTCGTATTCATTTCAGCAAAATCTTCGAATTCAACTGCCAACACACTTTGCACAGTTGCAATATATAATAATTATTTTACAATAACAAAAATAAATAATTTAAAACAATAAAAAAGTAATGCTCTTAAGAGTAAATAATAAACCAATGACAAATTTAAAAATTTGTATGTGATCGTGATGCAAAATCAAATTAAAAATGTTAGAAGAGAAAGTATATCTAACATAGAAAAAGATTAGATTTTGCATATGCAGCCAAACTTTTTATATGGTTTTGTATGAATATAATTGAAGACCCCAGATTATCGTAGCTGTACCGACATATCTTGTTAATGACAGAAAAATTATCCATTTTTCAATGCTCATTGCCAGACTTGCAAATCAATATTCATGCTATGATCATCATTGTCACTTCTTTGTTCAATCTTAATGGCATGTTTCACTTTTTCTTAATATTATTACTCTTTCTAAAATATGTTTTCTTAGTATAGTTTTCTTTTTGCCATTTGCAAATTTTTATGGCTGCTCTCTTAGAAGATATGCGCAATCTTGGCTTGTATTTATTTTTTTTAAGAAACATTCTGTACATTTTTTTTTTGTGCATTTTACTTTACTGAGTGATATTGTTTTTAATGGCTAGCAAACTTACTCTGTAGTATTTAGAATTATTTTTTGTTTCTTTAATAATCAAGTATCTAATCCATTCAAAACAGTTAACAAATCTTCATTTTTTTATGACGACTCAGAGAATAATGCAACTTTCTGTTTTAAGTGTAGCCCAGTATTTAAAATAGTTTTGGCATCTAAGGATTCCTTGATTGTTTCAAAAGTTGAAAGAAAAAATTGTTTGGTCATTTGAAAGAATATTTTTAACTCAACATATTATATTAGTACTTGAGGCATCTCTTGACCATCTAAATAACGTAAAGTTTTTTTTATAATTATGGTAGGGTTCCATACCTTACTCCTTGATGTACCAAAGTTACATTGAAAAAAAGCACAGGTAATACTGGGGAAAGAGTTGTTTTGTATATCCCTAACAAAATTTATCAGTGTCTGCTGTGTTTAATTCTCAGTTTTAATTGTTTTTGTTTATTCTGTTAGCTGCTAACATACCATGTTGGTTTTTGACATATTTGCTTGAAAATGCAATTTGCACGTGTTTTAATCTTAGATTACGTAATAAAGATGAATGTTCCATAAATTAATACACCATAAAAAACATTAAAGCTGAGAAAATATAAAATAAAAATGAAGAATTTAAACATTTTTAAAGTTACTAATTTTAAATTATTCAGTATAAAATTTAAATTAGAATGGCATAATATAGCATTCATCTAATCATTATTAATAAAAGTTTTTTTTTTTTGTAAAATACAAAAATTTTCTTTCTTCATGTTAAAATGGTTGTCCTGAATAGGAAACATCCATTTGGGGCGCGGGGGGGTCTGGGAGTATTTTTTTAATGAAGTCATTCGGACTTAGATTATTTAACAATTTGTTTTCAATTATTTATTTAATAACATTGATAAAATGGAACTGCAAATACAGAATATTAATTGAATTCAGTCAATTGATAAGTACATATATGCATATAGCATCCATCACATGCAGAAGCAGAAATATGTAATTTAAAAGTTCTAAACAGGAAAAAAACAACTAATAACTTTAATACAGTACCAAACTCTCCATACAGTAGCGCCACTCAGTGCAAGCCAGAGTAATTAATGGATGCAGGAAAGTTTGTGCATAAAAATCCCTATCTAATGCCTACTCATCCAATATCCCCAGACTAGTTTCTAGCTTGTGGCTTTTGTGAGGAGTCTTGGATCTGAGAGCACTGGATCTAGACTTTAGGATCTAATGCAACCCTCTAGCAGTCACCTTTCGTTTATTTAATTAATTATAAATCTATGTTCCCTAAATGAAAACCCAATGTTTTCAATCCAAGGTCATTCACTTGTATAGTCATATAGATCTGAACCTGGTTCAGTATCTATATATTTTGCTGTCTGGTTTTTTTTTTAAAACCACAATCACCGTTATCCTATGGGCAGGATTGGCCCTATATTAATAGCTTGTGTAAGCATAGGAAATGACAGTCATGTCATAGACAATTGCTACGATAAAACACGTTTGTATAGGCAATTTTTTTTACAAATTCATGTTTAATTCTAGTATAATTTTCTAGCTTTCCTTATAGTAGTTGTAATTGTAAATATTTTCTTGTATGTACTAAGAAAAGCTTATTTATTCTTTTAACATCGTACGCTTGGCATGCTTTCAACTAACTTGTAGTCATAATCATAGTAGTTATTATCAGTATACTGATAAACTTTATTTTTATAATCAAAGATAATTTTACTTTCGAAGAATATATTTGTAATAATTTATTGGGATAATTTATTTCAATGTAAAGTAAAAGTGCAATTATTATTATAGATATGTACTAAGGCAATAAACCTAAAGCATGTGCGGTTGAAAATGCGAAGACGTAGAGACCTCTACAGGTCTTAACCACAAGTTCCAATGTGTAAGCCATGCTTTAAGTTTATTGCCTTAGTAAATATTACTTACGTAATCAATGTGCTTTAAATAAATTTATATTGTAGATATCCTGAAAGTATCTTTGCCAATATTATTTAAAAAAATTTATATAATTTCTCCACACTTTTTTTCTCCATCAAAAAAATCTAAGATGTCACTATTTTGAAAATTTAATTTTTAAGAAAGGTTAATTATGCAGATTACATACCATGTGTGCTCTCCCCCCCCCCCCCATATTTACTGACAAACTCATTTCATTTTGATTTCTAAACACGGATGAAAATTGCCATATTTTACAGTAATTCTGTACTTTCTATTGTATTTTGTAAATCATATTTTCTGAAAAATATGGATAATAAATGTAAATGAATTAAAAATAAGTCAAAAGCTATATTGATAAGAATGGCTTAGTAACACAATTTTAAAAGTTGTAGCATATGATAATTGATTTATATATCTATAATCATTATTTGTCACTAGAGTCCTTTAATATTCGTCATTATAATGATGAGCTCAATTCATTGATTTCATTTTGCTGAAGATGAATATAGTAGCCCTGGCTCTTGGTTTCACAACTCTATATCAATATGCTAATCATAATGGATTATAATGTTTAGATTTATTTATATATAAATGACATAAATTTTTGTTATTTCACAGATTCAGCTAAAAAAAAAAAAATCGACAATATTTGGTTCTTCAATAAATCTTTTTAATTTTTTTCATTATTATTTCACATATCCAACTATTTCAAAGTTAACATTTAAGTATAAATCTACATTATGGGATGAAGAAATCTGTCAATTACTCATTATCTTGTAGCTGAATCTGTGTAGTAATTATTAAAAAAAAAATTACATAGTAAAAAAACGTTGAAAAAAAAAGCAATAGATCACATTTTTTTAATTTCAGTCTTTTTATTAATATTGATTCCTAGCATAATTTTATTAATGACATTTTCATACACTTTAATGCATAAATACTTGCTAATTTATACGATTCTGTTTGCATAATTTAAATTTTTTGATATGCTTGATGCAACCTGTTATTTTTGCTCATGCTATTAAGTTCACTGGCTAGAGAAATTGGAAAAAATAATACTAAATAATAACTTTTGTTCATTTCCCTTCTAGGATCATTTTTCTTTAAAAAACAATTTTAATAACCTTATCATATCAAAATTAACTAATATAATCATAAAAATTGTATAACATTCTCGTTCAAATATGTTACCCAGAATGTTCTGAGATTGATTGTATTCCTGCAGGGTTACATATTTAAGCAGTGATAAAAAATGGTTTACATGCTGTTGAAATTAGTTGACTTTTATTTCTAAAATCAATATATATAGATTTCAATTTCTGTTTAGACTGAATTCACATCCAGTTCAATGAAAATTATCTGTCTCCGATCTTGACTATCTTTTTTTTTTCCATTCCATGCTGATGATATCCTTTTGCCATTTTTTGCTGCATTAATATATAGATCATTATTGTTTTTAACCTTTGTTTTTTTTCCCCATATGCAGACTTTCTGCTGTTAAATATCTGTAATAATATTGGAACCTTCTCATGGTGATAATTTTTGATCCATCATTGGTGAATGGCCTCTAGGATCCTGAACTTGGCTAGCTTGTCTATTAAAAAATGACATAAAGGGTTTTCTTTGTCAACATTTATCCTGAAATAGATAATGCCTTCCTCGTGGGCCATTTGATAGAAGTTGTTACATTATGGAAACAATGGGGCCTAATGCCAATAAGTTCAGGCCAAAAATATTTTTTTTTAGATGAACTATATTAAGGTGTTCATTGAAGAATTCGCCTGCAAAACCTGAAAAAATTGGTTTACTTTTCATTGTGTAATTTTATTTACTTTTTTTAATGATTGTGAATAATAATAAAAAATAAAGAAATTGCTTATTATCAATTTATTTCTTTATACATCAACTCCAGTTTAACTTATATTAATTGTTCTGTTTTTCTCTTGCTCACTTTCTCTATTTTGTTCTATAGCTGCTTTACTGTACTGATTATTCAGTCACTTGGGATAATAAAATGTTTGGTTATCCTGTGCTTTTCATATCATCTGTCATCTCTATTAACAAGCGTCTGTGTTCTTGCATGTCTATTTTTACTGTTAATTACATTCATAGTAATCCTGACTCCAAAATTCTCCCTTCCCTCCTCTGACTTTCTGGATTCCAATGACCACTCATTTATGAGTAGTAGGTGGTATATTAAAATTTTATTTCTGGGAATTTAGCATAGAAGGTTTTTTTTTTATTTTATTTTGTTGTGGTAATGTTTGTTCCAGCTTTTAAATGTTGAGCTTCCTTGTGATAAAATTTTTATTATCATTTATTTACATTTATATAAACAAAATAAAAATGTATTTTTGATGATTTAACATTTTTTACTTTTAGTTTATTATTTTAAAAAGAAAATAATATGATTGCTAGAACTAAAAAATTTTTTCGTTTAACTCTCGGGCAATAAGAATGCACTCATATCAATCGCGTTTGTTAATTTATTGACTATTGTGCACTTTGTTTTTGGGTGTGTGCACACTTAGATCTATTTTTAATTACATAATGTGTGATTAATGAAAATCTAGCTGAGTTGCATGTATATTGAATCAAATAATATTGTTAGAACATTATTCCTATTAATATTTAAAAGCATGCTATCACACCAATTAAAGTTCAAGTGTTGAACGTAAGACCATCTTTGTAGTTCAGAGGGACAGATAGTAGAATGATCAGATATGGGAGTTAATTAAGAATAGACTATGATATTGGTTCATTAAAGGCTACGAACTTTTCTGTATAGTCATTTACACAAAATAGTGACCTGTAACTTTATTTACTGGAAGCAAACAAATACCTATTTAAGTTTTTTTTTGCCAAGAAATGATGATGTAACAACTAAACTCTTGGCAATATACTGTAACGTTAGCGAGATATATATTCTAAAACACACACATCTGCGTTATATATTTATAATTTAAAAATAGCAAATTTATTAAGAAAAATGAGAATAGAAAAACAATAATATGTTTAAGATTTAAAAAAAACTCATTTTGTAAAATAAAAAATTGGATCATATTTTTCTGTTTAGAATAGAATAAAGCTAATTATTAAGAGTGGGGTGGGGAAAAGAATTAGGGAAATAATTTTAACTCACTCTCAATTATTTTTATAAGTTAAAATAATTAAAAGAATAAATGCCTAAAAATAAGTAAATGTGAAAAATCAGAATAAAAATTAATTAGTTTGAAAGAATCCTGGCTGATTAAAAAAAAAAAGTTAAAACTGATAATTGAATTAATTAAAATATCATGTAAACTAACTCATGGGCATAAATGCAATAAGGCAGTAGATTAATCTAGAAAAAAGATTGGATTAAAGAAAAATATAAAATTAAACTAGATTTAAGTTATATTAAAAATTAAAACAATGATAAGGAATTAAACAGTGGGAGAGTTTGATATAACAGGATTGTTAGTAGATAAAAAATCATTCACATTCTGAGATTTGTAGAGATTCATTCAGATATTCAGAAATTTAAGTGCAATAGTGAACCAGTCATTACTGATATGGACAACATTAATTTAGAAGCCGTAGGAATCAGAGCATGCATTGCTAGAAAGCCATAAGAGTGTTCAACTGGGCTTCATTCCCAAAGTCTGCAGCAAAATCAACTGTCCTCACCTGGAACCAATGCTTAAGTCATAATGGAGACGCTGCTGCCTTCTCTCAACTGAAATGCACTGAACTTTAATGAAGGACTATCATAAAATTTATTCTGAAAGTAATCGTTTATATTTCTTTATGTGAAGTTTATTATGTTAAATATGTATCTGTGTGGATAAATAATGTTTGCTTAATTATTTTATCTATTATTTCTCTCGTCACTGCGTCACCATTAATTTAAGAGTAAAAATATCTAATGTGTTAACTTAAATGCGCTGGACTTCCTGATTAAGAGTAGGAGCTACCTTGGGATCTTTCAAGCGCTGGATTGGTGTGCCTGCCATCTGAGCATTCCGGCTATATATAATTTATGTAGTTGGCTGATGCTTGAGTTTAATTCTCAAAACAAATAAAATGCTTTGGATGGCAGATTTTTGTACCAGCAGTAGAGGAGTGCTATGGCCAGGAAATATGGTCGAGCAGTGCCTTTGTATAACCTCGATCTGGCCATAGGTTTCGTTGATAGTTAATCTGTCAATGATATTCTACTCCTATGCTTAAAGTGCTGATCCATATTTGTAGGTATGAAAGATATAATTAAATAATTGCATAAAGTAAATGATAATAAAAAAGAAAGGTCTTATAATAAATATTTAAAGATATTATTAATAAATAATCTTATAAATATAAGAAAAAGAAATATAAAGAATAAATATGTATTGAGCTTGATAAAAAGCCTATTAAAGTAAAATGTTAAAACATGAGTTAAATTCAAGAGATATTAAAAGATAATATAACTAATAAGGTCATAATGTAGTTGTGAAACAGGTTAGACGGGCGGAGCCAGTTCAATACATTTAATCCAATCAAAATAAAAGCAAAAGATTATTTCTTGCAATCACTGGAATGGATTGATGTTTTTATGTCTGTAGAATGCAAATGAAACCATAGCTATGATTTATACAAAAATGTTTCTATTCTGGCAGTTCGCAAGTCATCACTTTTGCAGGATTTTGCATTTTCTCGGAATAACATGCTACATGTACAAAACTTTTCACATATGGTTACTCCAGTATGACCATATTTTAGTGGACTGCATTGTCCTCAATAGCAAGCAGTTCTCAAATTTTAATCATTTTGTTGGATAAAAAAATCGTTCAAAAAAATTCACTCTGCAGAAATTAAAGCTAGACAGTAAATCACTTATAAACCTTACTTTCACCAGATGATCGATTAGTTATCCCGACATTCTTTCATGACATCACAACATGCTTTAAATCGTAAAATGAGCAGTTAAACCAACTTTCTTCTGATAAGAACATTATCTAATATTTATATAAAAAATAATTATTTTTCTGTTTACATTTTAAATATGTTTTTAATTTGATCTTTATTTAGATATCAATTTTCATTATAGCAATTCTAATACATAAGTACCTTTTTTTTCTCACTTCACTCTATACTCTTTCTATCATTCCTTTTTTTATTATTTACCTTAATCTTCAGTTATTAATATCTGCATCAGGCCAAGTCATCTTCTCTTATTTGCACACCAATTCTGATCCCAACTTTTTGGCTTATATAATCATTGCAAGATTCAGTCTTTTGATTTTGTTTTTTTTTTTCTTTGTTTTCTGTCTTTGCCCTCACCCAGTCTAGAATCAGGTGATTTTACTCATTGGTAAATTTGTTGTTTATGATGAATGACTATGTTTTGAATCAATTTTTAATTCCATTTTTCAAGTGTGGACGCTAACCTATTTGAAATTAAATAAAAAATGCATCGAGTTATATCTTAAAGTCATGCCTAAATAATGTTGTCTGGGGATTTGTCATATCCCCTCATAATTTTGTTGAAGTTAAAAGCATGTTGGGTTATTGATGCTCAACCTGCATTAAAAATTGTATTGATTATGCACAATATTTCTGTGATTTCTGAAACGTTTAAAATAAATAGAAAACAGTTATATTATTAATGAATTCGTGATGAATAAAAGTGAAATTTCTATTATTCATAAAACTAACATACTCTTTCTTATACATTGACAAATAATATATTTAAGCAGTGGATTCATGTAAATATTGTATTATGCATTGTAATGGATATAAAAAAATATCCAAAAAACTGCTTTTATTTAATTTGATGAGTAATGCTTAAAACTGAAAAATATTTTTTTTTGATTTTTAATGCAGTACATATCAAAATAATAAAAGTATTGTTTATAAAATAAAATTTATATAATCAAAAATGGAAATTGATGAAATCTTTTATGCTGTTCTTTTATATAAATTGTAACAAAATAAAAATCATATATAACAGCTATATAAATATATATTAATAATAATTATACATTTGGCACATGGTTTTGTGCTCTTTTCAAATGTTAATCATCTATTTTATCGTTAACCAATTAACTGGTTAATTAAAAATGAATTGAAAATTATATGTGCTAATACATATAAAGTTGTATAATGTATGTATTATTTATTCTGTATATTATGTTATATAGTCAATTCTTTGAAATTATATCAGATCTCTATATGGTTTTATACTATTTTATGGACGTTTTATTTTATTATTGTCATTAGTTTACTTCTACTATGGAACACTAAATGGCGTTCTATCTGCAATAATGGGGTGGTCAAGTTTTCATATGAGAGATGCAAAAAGTAAAATGAAAGTGTTTGGTAGATTGCAGTTCATGGATAATAAAAGAATAGCCAAAATAGTATTTAATTGGGTTATGAGTAAAGGGCAGGCAACAAAATGGGTGAGAAAGGTAATGCGGTATGCAAAAGATTTGGATAAAGAATTTGTATCCGTATATTTGTACAAAAGATGGGATGATTGTGTTAGGAGGATTGTTGAGTGTTATAGTGGTAAGGAATGGGATAAAAGAATAAATTTATTAATAAAGAATAGTAGTTAGAGAGATGGAGAACTAGTATGGAGAATAAAAAGAGTTTAGTTTATTGTTTAAGGCTCGAACGGGATCTTTAGCAACAAGAGAATATACATGTAAATGGAAAAACATGGGTGATTTAATCTGTAAATTACGTAAGGAAGAAATAGAAAATATTAAGCATCTGTTAATTGAATGTAAATACTTGAAAATAGAAAGGGTACATATAATGAAGTTATGGAAGAATAAATATGAAATAAGTGATTATACAGAATGTGGATTATTGGATTTTATGCTGGATTTGGGAAAAGATAAGGGGAATTTAGATATAAAGGCCATAGAGTTGACAAAGATTATGTTGTGGAAATGGGATGGAGCAGAATATGGGAAAACTTAGACTGGGGAATGGAAAATAAAGTGGCTAACAGATTTCTCTGGGCATAATTACTGAGAGATTCTTGACTTCGTTTAAGGAGAAGCTACAGTACATTACATCACATCATTAAGATTAAAATAGATGATTAACATTCAAAAAGAGGCATGAAACCATGTGCTGAAAAAGGCTTTTTATGTAGTATTATTAATATATATTTATATAACTTATATATGATTTTTATTATTCCTTAGAATATTTTTTAACAGTCAATAATATCTGGTTTATGGACAAGTCCAGAGAGTAGTCACATCACCCATTTTTCCACAGTGTTCTCTTCATTGACCAGCTCTTCAATTCCATGCAACTCTTCCCATCTCTTACATCATCCAACAATGTCAATCTTTTCCATTCTTTCATGTTTCCATTTACCATTCCCTCCAAAACATCTTTCATTAAACTATATTTTCTTGTTATTATATGTGAATCCCTTTTTTTGTTTTGCAATTCATATTCAAATTTAAAAACTAAGCAATGTTGCCTTATTGAAATAAAAATTTTTGCCTCAAAATCTCATTATTGGACTTATTTATAGTTACAACTTATAAATGTGAAATAACAATGACTATATTAATTAATCATAAAGATTTAGCTAATACAATGAGCTGTCAAGAAATGTGCAAGGAAAAAAATTTAGAAACCATAGTTACATAATTTGCTGCTTTTTTTTTATTATACTGACAATAAGTGACATCTTTAGCCATGAGATGGTTTTGTTTGCACTAGTTTAATTTACTACGTTGTTCAGTACGTATTATTACTAATTATATTTGCTCATATTAGTGAGTGGAAAGATATGTTAGAGACAAGTTTTAGAACCTAAAATATATAATTAGGAAGGTATCAGTGTAATTTTACATTTATATGTAGATTTATTTATTTTTGATTGTAGTAAAATTAGCATATGTTTTAGAATGCCTTTTTTTAGAATTATGTATAGTAGGATAAATTATTTCAAGTTTTATATCTTATTACAAAGTTATACTTCCAGATAGTTGTCATTTAAGTAATGTTTGAGAAATGATGTGTCCAATAAGAAGCATTAATTTCACTGCACCAATTTAATGACAATCTTTTATCTTTCTAAAAAAAAACTTGCCGCTGCTCAGATAGTTCGTCCTAAATCTAAACTTGAGGATATTTGAATATTTCCGATAGTTATATAATAGGATAAAAATATCACTTGATGATGTGATGTACTGTGACTTCTCCTTATACGGAGTCAGGAATCTCTCAGCAACTATGCCCAGAGAAATAATACAAATCAGTCTTGCCCTCTGTCCTCCAAAAACCCAAACAGAAACTTATGGAAATTTTATTATATTGCCATCTAATACTCATTGTTTTATATTTTGATATCTAGAATTGAGAGGGAAACATTACCACGTCTAATGCAATGTTGCTTTTTTATATAGTGATTGATTATTTTTGATCTTTTTCGTCGTCGTTGTAGGGGGGCCCCCCCCCCCGGTTTATATTTTTTTTAGAAATAAATCCTCACTAGGTAAAATCATTATAAAATGCAATTATCATCATCTATAGAATGATCTCATTTTTTATTATGGATGGTTAAATTTTTAATAAGCAATAGCCAGATTCTTTTATTGGAAAAGTATTAGCAAGTATTGAACACATCTTTTCGTCCAATTAGAGAAAATAATGTATATTTTTTTGCCATTAATAATAAAAATGAATGTCTATGTAAAATATGAATCTTAAAACAAAGAAAACTGCATTGTACATTTATTTGTTGACATTTTAATCAATGTGTAAGTATTGTATTGTACTGAAGTTATGTTTATTTAAAATAGATAAAAATATGAATTAAACATGCATAAAAATTAAAAATCTATGAAAAGAACATGTTTAATCCCATTATTCATAATTTAGCTGTAATAATTTTACTTGCAGATTTGAAAACTCACGTAAGGTTTTTTTTTTTTAGAAAATTTGTTAGAAATGTTACATTTGAAGTCTAATTTATTCATAGAAAATTAATCATTTTTTAAAAAATAATTATGGGTGCCTTATTACAATTCCAAGTACTGATAGTGAAGATTAGGCAGTATTTTTGAATATTCAATGATTTCCACTTTTATAAATTAACAAGATGTAACTGGCCTATAAAGACTGTTTTGTTTTGTTTTTTTAATTGGTTGTTTTAACAAAAAAATTTTAAGATTTAATGTAAATTAAACAAAAAATTTTAATATTTGATAAATAAATGCGATAAATATACCCGGTCATTTTTGTATTACAGTTTATTAATGGCAGAATTACTTGCAAGCCGGCATAAAAGGCCATAATTTTTGTATTTTTTTTTGTTTTGCTGAATTACTTGCTTCGAATAAAATGCTCATAATCAAATTAAACCTCTAAATTAAAATTTACATTTTAAATATACCTGTTATTATTTGTTATGTGAATTTGACAGTATTACGGAAAACTATTAATGGTGGAATTATTTCCTTCGCATGAAATATTCTTCATAATGCGAGCAGATGTAATAGGTTTTTTTTTTTTAATTGGTTGTGAATTGACACATGATAGCCTTATGAATAAACACATTCACCAATCAGACAACAGAAAAAATAGAGATTTTATATATAACTTCGTAGCTTCAAATTTTATTACATTAAGCATTTTACAATTTGAACATTTGGAAAACAACCACCCCCCCACCCCCTTTTTTTTTTTTTTTTTGAGAAATTGAAGTGGGTAGCCATTTTTGAATGTTGGTGCTATAGTATATAGTATAATTATGTAATATATTATGATACCTATGGACACACATGCCATGATAATTCTGAAAATTATATTTTTTACACTTTTTTTTTTTTTTTTAAGTGATTGAATCTCCACATTGTAGTTTTATTCGTTAGGCTTCTGTTCTCCCAATCTTATTCTGTGATGTTGCAAAAACTTATATTCCTTTGTAAATTTACTCCTGTGTGCATGATTAATAAAAATTTTGTATAATGATTTCTGTGGGTATGAATATAGTGACTTGTAGATTATTTTATGACCCAATTTATTTTAGCTTCTAATAATATTCAGTTATTGTATCTAAAGAATGTGCTAAATTTATTCCTTCTGCTATTTTATTTATTTCTCTGTTAGAGATGACAGAAGCATGCAATTATATCTCTATTTCTATTCTGCCTACCATTGTTAATGCAATGTACATATATATGTCGGAATTATTTTAGGTATTAATGAACTATTAGCACACAATCAATATGGTTTCTTAATAATTAATAAAACAAGTCACATATCGCGTAACTTTGTTTTTTAAGCTTGTATTACAAATTTGTAATTTAGGGAGCATGCCAATAGCTCTAATAAGCTTTTATTGATAAGTGCGGCTTATCAATAAAAACTTATTAGAGCTATTGACACGCTCCTTATATTACAAAAATGGTTTCTTCAGTCAGTTAGAATCCATTTTCTAACCATTTCTGATCATATTACCCATGCCGTTAAAAATCAGAATAGCTTGACAAGAGTAATTGACAAAAATAACTGGTATATATTCTTGCCACATTAAATAACGGATTAAATGATTCAAATTCTTTATGGAATTTTTAATCTCTCAGTGAATCCCAACACAGCGGCCTTGTCTTATTATTAGTCACTATATATATATATATAGATTTGTAGAAGTAGCTATGCAGGTGATTATAAAATCTTCAGATGCAGAATTCGTTTTCTCATTGCTCCTTATTACAAGGTGATATAAAATAACAAAGCTTTTATTCTATCTGTGTTTGCAAAATCATTTCTATAAATAACTAGAAAGATCGTGGAATTATTTTTTAAAATAATTCCTATTTTCATTTTAAATTAATATTATAGTGACTAGGGCTTATACGATTAATTGGCTACCATTCTCTTTGATCTTCTTTTTTAGAATTCAATGCAATCATTTGGACCCCATCATCTGTCTCTCAGATACCGTTATGGTATAAGTATTTTAATGGCTATTTAACATTTCCTTAATGGAAAGAAGAAAAAATCAAGTGTATAAATAAACAAATGGCTCCGGGCTTGTTAATTTATAAAAAGTCTGAGCACAGAAAGTACTACAACTGGAATTGATCAGAGAACATTATGTCCAAAGTCTGATATCTTGCCACTGCATAAAAACCCATGCAAGGGCATTAAATTCTTAAACAAGATCATTTCTCGGTATACAGTTGCCTCAGATTTGTTCTCAGATATATCTTTCTAGGGCTTTTAAGATTAATTAGCTACAATCCTCTTTGATCTTCCAACTTAGAATTCAATACAATCATCTAGACTCCATACTGAGCAAGATATCGGTAAAATTCAAACTGTCTTTGATAGATACCCTTGTGGTATAAATATTTTAATGACTATTTTAACATTTTCTCGATGCAAAAAAAATCAAGTATGTAACATTTTAAATAAATTATTCTCTGTTGTTAGTCTTACCTGGTTTTCTCCCATACTTCGTATGATCATACTTATAGCAAGTTTTGGCAATAATGTCTTTATTTTGATTTTATTCAGTTCAATAAAGCATAAATCTTAAATAGAATTTGTAATCTTATAATTACATGTTATCTGCCACCTCCACCCCATATCTTTTTTCTTATATATTTAATTGTCAATTATCTTTTCCTCTGTTTCTCTCTATCATCATATAACTTCATTATAAGTGGTCGATTATTCAGTTTAAAGTGCATTTTGTAATTGACTAATAGTAATTGTTTTGCACTTTAAGTAATTGAAATGAATTATTTTTGGTTCATATTATTTATATGGTGAATTATTTGTTTTAAAAGGTGCACAAATGTTGCATTTATATGTATTTTAAATGTTTTAATTTTGGTGGTATATGTTTGCTAAAGTTTTACTGATGACATTGACCCAATTTGATTTGTGCTTTCTGAAATTATTTCTGAATAATGTAGTATTTGTTCTTATACAATCCTCATATTGATGGGCGCTACCATTATTGTGAATAGCTTGCTTTACTAGATTCCTAATTTTTAACCTAGAATCTATATCATATTGATCTCGATGAATAATGTAATCATTTATCTCTTGGTAATTATTGTGTTTTTAAGAAATAGCTTGCTATATATTAAATTTTTTTTAAAAAAATTATTCAGGTGTTTTGTCATTTGAAATTAACTAAAATCTAAATGATTTTGTGATAATTGGGTTTAAAATCCACATTAAAAATTATCAAATCTGATTCCCAAATCACATGGACAACACATTAGGCAAAAAGTGTGGAATAAAATAGAATTACTAATCATTTTCAGTGTTTCAGTGCATATTCTTTAATGCTTTTATTAACTGTTACAATTAATTTCTTGGAAGTGACCAGATGTCTCCATTCTTGTCACTTGAATTTTTGTCAATTTCTTAATCAAAAAGCTGATTCTTTTGCAATAGCAAATATTTGAAAATGGTCTATAGTTAACTTGTAAGATCAGTAATCCTATAAAATAAAATTAACATCTGCAACTTATCAAAACAAGAGCTCGTCCCAATTTTTTGATTATTTTAGAAAAATCCAAATGTTGTAATTCCTAATTATTGAATTTTGTGCATAATTATATATATATATCTATTTGTAAAGTTCTTAATACTTAACATTATCTGGAGGTTTTTGATGTAAATATTTTAAAGTCAACTTTGATTGTGATAGGTATCCATTTAGATTTTTATATGTACAGAATAATCTCTTCCAAATTTACTGGTCAGTTTATCAAATAAGGAAAATAGATTTATAGGCTTAAGAAAGACAGGTTGATAAAAACAACAGTTTATGAACCTTACTATTATAAAAATAATAGCCCTAGCACTATATTATGTAAATATACAGATCATGTATTCATATGTCTGCACCTGTTAATATATTATATATCAATTGTTTCAGAAGAAAAATTGTAACATATTCAAAATCTACAACCATCGTAGTTTATTTATTACTTTAGCTACGTATTTTTTACATTTGTTTGCTGCTAATAAGATTCAAAGTTATCGATTAAATATAGACAAATATAAGATAAATTCAATTTTTTTTTCAGTTAATCAATCTCTCAAGTTATATTGGATCAATATCAATTTTTTATACAATGTTTATTATTACTTGTGGGTAGATACGGGGGGGATTCGGAAACAAGTACCTTGCATGAGAGTGATATAGCGAAAATTACACTACAGAAATATTCATTATATGATAATCTCTACTCTGATGAATGACTAATAAAAATTATTAATATACTTCCATCAAATGGTTTTTGTCAAAATTGTGAGGACGATAAGTTTAACACATTAATTAAATTATAGTAATTGGCTATTTATATATACTGAACAATGATAAAGATATGTGTAAGATTGTGATTTGGGCCAATTGATGAGCATCTGTCAGCACAAAATGCATTTTGGGGATGGGGATCATACTGTCTTTGGTCATATGTTTATTATACACCCTTCCACAAGGTGTTAAAAATGAATAGAAATCAGTTTTTGCCTTGCATGAGAGTTATGCAGTGAAAATTATACTACAGAAATATTATTCATTAAGTGGATAACTAATATATTTCTAGAATCATATATATATATTTGTTGCTTAGATGATGCAGCTTTTATTAAAGCAGAAATCATTTCAGTTATTTTCAGTAGTAATAAATCAGTTTTTTAAATATTCATTCATGATGTAAATAATATAACCTTTGCTTTTTTTAAAGTTAATTCTTTTTCATCTCATTTAGGCATTTTAATGTACTGAAGTAAATAAATTTTTTTGAAATATCTCTATTTAGATTTGTGTGCTCTCTTTCTTCATTGAATCAAATCTTTGGTGTCTGTACATTTTTTTACTAATATAAGATCAGTACACAAAATTCTTTATCCAATCATCAATGATATGCTTTCTCAAATTGTTTTTAAGGAATAGGATTTTTTTTGGCGGCTGCAACTTTTTAACAAATGCCTTTCTTTAAATTTTTTTTTATAAGTTTTGTCATATATCATCAACATTTAATTTAAATTTTATAAGGTGTATTATCAAATATATTGATGCAATTTTAAAAAATGCATTTTTGTTTTCTTCATTTTATTTTATTATGAAAATCAGATTTATCTTTTTTTTTTAATTTTTGGCAAAATCTTTTATAAAAAATTTCTGTGACCTAAGAAATTATACAGTATATTCTTTTTTCTACGCTTTTTTTCATTTTAAATTAATGTCCTAATCAAGATGAAACATTCCGTTATCTGATCCATTTATTTAATAGTATATTTCTGGGGTTTTATTTTATTTTTAAGCTCTATGTTATATGCCAGTGATTCAAGAAAATGTTTAACTCATTTCGCTTATTAGAGTAGCATTTTAAATACTTCCATATCGAATGATAGGCCATATAATTCTTATCTTGATCCAAAGTTCTTAGTTTGCTTTACATAGCACAGAGCTTATTATCTTGATGTTAAATTTAAGATTGTAAAGATTTATCGTATCTGAACTTCAAACTAATTTTGGAATTTGGTAAAATATAACATTCACTCTGATGGTATCACAGGAGTTAATATACGGATAGAGATATTGATACAGTAATTTATTATGGTTAAGATTAACATGACTATAGGAAAACTACTGAGTTGGAGATAATCTTGTGGATCTTAGCCAATGAGTTTTATCTCTATGCAATCAAGTAAAATGATTACAATGGGATAGGTACTAAGTATAATTCTATTACGAAAGATCACTAAGCAAAATGCAACCTCAAGATATTTTTGAAAAATAGTTGTCAATAAATGACAATTCCTTTTCTAAGTCTCAAATAATAGTTTTATTAATTAATATTTGGAGGGTTAGTGTGAATCTGCTTGATACATTACATTTTTTTTTGTAAATTTTATTTATTGTTGACAAATCTTCTAGAAGTTAACCTCTTTCGGTTTATGTTTATAATTATTATATTTTTTAGTAATTCACTATTAACTCCTTTAATATATTTTTGTCTTAGTAAATAAATTGTAAAAGAAAAATTGATTATAATTTCAATTTATCCAGCTGTTATTATATAACTGTTGGTTAACTGTAAAAAACATCATATTTGATTTTTATGTGTATTTTAACTTTTCTCACTTTGGAATAAAGCAAGTAAAATCTTCTTAATATAAATAATTAAATCTTTTGTGACTAGTAATGTTGGTGCAGCTAATGGAGATTCTTCTGAAACTGATCCTTTGAGCCTTAAATTGTCAGTTCACAACTTAGAATTTGGCTAGTATTAAATTTTTACATAATTCTTAAATTGTTAGCTAATAGAGAATGCTTTAGACAGATGCAACCTAGGTTTATTGCAGAATTGATGTTAATTGATTGAATTCATCTCAAAGAAAAATAACTACATATTTTTACTTTAATCTCTTAATAATGGCCCAAGATTATCTACACCAGGGATGTCCAACCTTTAACTTGACGCGAGCCAGTTGAGAATTTAAAAAAATTTTGGGAGCCACAATTATATATTTCATTTTTCATATTACATTTATAAACATAATTCACAAACTAAAAAAAAACTGGTGTAATATGTTAAAAAGAAAAAAAAATGTAAATATATTTTATTTATTTATTAAAAATTTGGTAACATACATATAAATTACAATTATAGGAAAAGTATATTTTAATTATTTTATGTGAAACCTGACACTGCATATCGTTTGTATTGTAAAAATGTTTATTTTTTAGTGTGTGCATGTGGCGTCAAAGAACATAAAATATTTTATCATTTTTTCTTGAAGAGTGCAATGCGAGCCACATGTGACTCGCGAGCTGCGGGTTGGGCATCCCTGATCTACACCATAAATCTTCCATCTGTTGCCAAGGCTACCTTGACATCTAATTAAAGACTCGTGGTGTAGTTAATATAAACTGTTGACAAAATTTATATTTATGACCATGTTTGCTTTATACAAAATCAGGTTTATCTTACTTTAATGTAATAATTAAGATGTGTTTACTGTATATATTAATCTAATTCTGGCAAAAAATTTCCAGTAAACAAAATAGTTGTTAAAAAAAATTCCTAAGAAGAAGGAATTTAAGTATTTTGGGAGTTTTTAATCATAAATGTACGATTATTTATTCAGTATATTTCTGCAAGTCCTTGTTCTTTGAAAATTCAAAATTTACCTTTATATATTTTTAGAGATGACCATTAGGATTTTTTTTTTTAATTTAGTGTCATAGTACATCTAAAAAACTTCAATTAATACTTTGCTTGCCAATTGGCATAATTTAATTCTCATGTAAATGCATTTTTGACTTTGTACTCAATGCAAATATTGTCTAGTGAAGATTATTTTGCGTATATATGAAAATATATATTTATAGTTGTTGAATGATACTTGAATGTTTCTATAACTACAAGACATATAAAGTAAATATGACAATACTGCTCCTATTTTTACTGCATTAAATATATCCCTTTCTCTTTCTGTTTTGGCATAAGTAATATTGGATCTCTTGGTTTATATACAGTTCGCTTGTATAGTAATTTTATTCTATGCTAATTTATTAATTAATTATAATAGTTATAATATGAATCTAATATAATTTTTAATCAGTTTTTGTTTTTACAGAAATCTTATTGAAATTAAAATTATGTCATCGATCCGTCCCTCTTCAACCACGAGGATTGAACAATCCAGGAAACTGGTGCTATATCAATGCAGTATCTTTTGTCAAAAATCGTATTTTGTAAATTTTATTTCTATATATGTTTTGCACTCTTACTTCATTACTCATGTATTCACTATTTTGTTAAATGGACAATTATTTGCTAGTGTTCTTTTTTTAATTATTCATGTATAAATAATAAAAGAACACTGAAAATAAATTAAAAAGCCTATGCATTAGCCACAATATTAATTACTTAATTTTTATTTAATAATCTTATAATGGAAATGCTGTATCTAAATATCTTTCACTGTAAATTTAAACAACGGAAAAAAAATAGTATTTTAATCATTACATAATTTTAAAAAGTAAAAAATTTCATCACATATTAGTGGAGTCTATAAATAATTTTTTTATATGCTTTAATTTAATTTAATAAACTTGAATTCAGTACGATGGTTGTCTGAGTATAATTTTTTTTTAAAATTCCAATTTTGTTAAGACTTATCAAATTTGTAAACAATGTATTTTTTGATGAATTGACCATTTTAGTTACGTGATTATTGAAACTTGTAAAATGCTTAAATTACCAATTAAAAACAAAGCACTTGTATTTGGCTTATTAATAAATAGTTTGTGTATTATATTTATACTCGTATTAATAGGATTTTTTTTTATATAATTTTGATTAAAAATATTTATTAATTATCTTTTTTTTATTGGATGTTTAAATTTTATTGCATATTTTCAATCTATGGCAACAAAGAAATAATTGCAATAGTTTGAGGATACTATAATTATGAAATAGTTTGTATTATATAGCACATGTAGAATTTGTTTTAAATTGTAAAACTACCACAAGCTAGTTTACTAAAATGATTGCCCTTAGTATTGTAAAGTTTGTGTAATTTCATGTCATATAAAGGCTTGAAGTTAAAAATATTTTTCTCAGGTACTTCAGATCTCATTATTTAAGATATATTAATTCGTTCTGAAAAAGTACCACGAGAATTGAAGTTTTATTATCAATTATTTTAATAAAGAACCTTAGCAAAGTAAAACTGAAGCAACTTTTACAAATCAGATATTTGGATATATTAAATGACACTATATATAGGAATCTTCCACATTTGATTGGTTTCAGAAAAATGATTATGTTTGTGATGAACGTGAACTAAATTTTCATAGAAGTTATATTTTATCTTACAAATATATTGTGTTTATATCAGAAAAATGGAAGTAAAAAAACTATCATGGGTGTCTACAAAGTTGAGTTTCAAACAACCGTAAAACTGTTAGAGATATAAGTTCCGAATATGGGTAAAGATTTAATTCGTTGACTTTATTTTTTTTTTAAAAAAAAAAAAAGCTTGACAATCTTTTTATTTTTAAAGAAAAAGAAAAAAAAGGAACTTATAAACTGATATTTTTTTAAAAAAAGAAAAAAAACTGTAAACTATTATGTTTATAATTAATTTATATGATCTATAATTTTATTTATACATGTTATATGTGTGCATTTACATGAAGAATTTAAATTTTAATAATATTATTGGGTAGTGTTCTCTGACCTAGATTCGAGTATAATGGCTGAATATATTATTAGTGCAAGGGGCATTCCAGTATTGTCCTAGTATGGTGCTAAGATTATATTCTTTAAAGCCCCTGCACCTCATTTTATTTAGTTTAATCTATTAGAAATTAAGTTTATAATTGACCAGTACATCAATGGTACTAAATGGCCAGAACATTGATGATGATCAGCATGTTTTAAAATCCCAGCATTATTGTTTTGATTATTATGTATTCTGATGGATGGGCACTTAAGTTGGTGCATCCAAATTAATGTTTAAATAGTTGCCCCAAGCTGACAATGGCTTAATAGTTAGTCTGGTCTACAGGAGACCCATTTCAAATCCAGTCACAAAATTGATTGTTGATTTATTGTATTGATTTAGTTTTATAGATCATTCATGTTGATGAGTGTTTATTATTTTTGGGGAATGCTAGTGAATTTATACTTAGCTATGCTCATCTCTTTTGAGATTAAATTTTATTTATATATATATTTGTGATTATTTACCCACCCTGAATCTCATCCCATTACAGTTCATATGTACAATAAAAAAATTTTTTGCTAAAAAAGTGGATTTAGTGATATTTATTAAATAATCAATCAGGAAAAACATTTAAACAGTGTAATAAAAATTAAACTTCATATAGCAACTAATTAATTTAAATTGTCAAACTTTGGTATTAATAGAGATTATTGTATATCATTTATGATGCGAAAAATATGACTTGTTAAACTTATCTCAACTATAATTCAAATGCTTAATGGATTCAGAAATTAACATACTTTAAGAGGGGCAGTAAAATTATAGAAGTAATATTTTGCCTTAGAAAATTATAGATTTATTATTTCTTATGCTTGCTCATGACTGTTATTAAAACAGACAAAACATTCCATACAATAGTGCCACTCACAACAAAAGTCATCCATTGATTACTCTGGCTTGCATTGAGGTGCGCTGCTGTATGGAGAGTTTTGCTTGTTTTTAGATCTATCATTTACTAGTGAATGAATGCATAATGTATAGACTTGCAAACAGTCAAGAAAAATGTATACACTTTGATTTTATTGTGTGTATTGATAAAAAAAATTAATATTCATTTATAACCTTAATTTTAAAACTAAGACATTACAAGCCTTACTTTCATGTCCTCCATTTTATCATTTGATGAAAGAACTTCCAACATATTTTCCTACACCGCAAGAAACTTCTAGCTCTACGCCTATCATTGACGCAATGTAAGTAACTTTTTTTTTTTTTTGATCATGTATTTTTGTTCATTAGTGTAGTGAAGATGTTGCATGGGTATTTATTTCTATTGACTCATTTCTAATTATATTAAAATTTTATGATGTAAAAGTTCATGAAGTGTTTTTTTATGTATTTATGTCAAGTTAATAGATTAGAATGTTTTTTTGTTTTTTTTTGGAAACCATGCAACATTTATGTAGTTTCTTTTTATTTTAAAGCGTGTTAGGGTATCAAGTTCGACACTTACTATATGTACTGAGCAGTGATAAAGATATGTGTAAGAGAATGTGATGTGAGGATCATATATTTTTTTCACATTTTTGGTTATATGTTTATGATTATATCTCTCCACCACGTGTTAAAAGCTGATAGAACCAATCCCTATTTTGCATGTGAAAGTGGTATAGTGAAAATTACTCTACGGAAGTATTAAGTGGCTAATCTCTAGTCTAATGAATGAGTAATAAAAATTATTAATATACTTTCCATCAAGTGGTTTGGTCAAAATTGTTAGGGCAGCCAGTTTGACACACATCAATTAAATTATCGGAAATGGCTATCTATATATACTGAACAATGATAAAGATATGTGTAAGAGACTGGGCCAACTCATGAATGGTGGTTCTTTTTCATATCTTTGGTCATTTGTTTTTGATTACACCTCTTTGCAAGGTTTTAAATGGTTATAGAAACCAGTCCCTACCTTGTGAGAGAGTGGTCTAATGAAAATTACACTATACAAATATTTTTCATTAAACAACAATGTAAAATAAATAAAAATGTGAGTTTATTTTACTCATAAATATATAATATATACTGGTAAACCAAATGTAGTCTAAAATTCCAAAAAATAAGCTTTTCATTCTGAATTCTTTTTTTTTTTTTTTAAATATATATACTAAAGATGTTTTGGCAAAAAAAATTTAAGGAAAATTATAAAATAAAGCAAAATTAAACTGAGGAAGAAATAATAATTTTTTAAAAAATATCTTTTAAAATAGATTTCAATATAAACTGAATCTATATTTGGACTTTTGTTTGTTTGTTTTTTCTATTCTAGTCATCTGCTTGTTAATTTTGAATTTCTGTCAAAGGAAATGATTTCCCATCTAATTTAAATATATATGATTTCTTCATGGGGGTGGGGGGTACGAAGTCTAACCCATATTTTAATAATTTGTTCATTCTGTAAAGATTTTTTTATTAAGTCATGCTTAATGGGGAGAAAAAATTAATTTATATTTAAAAATATCTTTACAACTTTAAGATTGGTATATGTAAGATTTTTTTTTTTAAAAGCAAAACAAAATCATAATGAAAGATGAACAAACCTCTTGTCCACCATTTTTATTTATTTGGATAATTTATGTATGATGCCTATGGATTTAAAAAAATAAATTGAGTTTAGTGAAATTTCTTTATTTAAAAGTGCATGGTAACAAGAAATTCAGTAATGGAAATCGGAATAGGTTTTGAAAAGAAATTGTAGTATGTCTATTTTTATGTAGAGTGGATTTGGAGGGGGGGGGGATAGAAAGCGAGTCAAAATAAATTCCAAATAGTCAAAAGTAGAGTAGTCGTTTATAAGATAATTAAAATATTAATTCTGTTGTTTATTTCTAAAGTGCTAACAGTTGATTCCAACAGTTGCAAGATCGTAAGTCATTGAGTTTCAAATAATTAAAATATTTCCTGCAACTCATATGGGTGACACCCTTAAAAGCTTGATGTGATAATATTACAAAAAATACTTTTGATAGAAAAACATGAGCTCAGTCTTAAATTAATCATCTATAGTTTATGTTGTTATCTAAATCTGTAATAGTAATATCTCAAATTATATTTTTAAAAAATTGAAATGTATACATATAGGTATGTATGATATTTTGATATATATATAGTGTGAATTTGCAAATGTATTGTGCCTTTGTACAATTTTTATAGTTATATATAAATTATGAATATTTAATAAGTAAACTTTTTTTTTTCAGGGTAAATTTTGTAAGCGAATTTTCTCCACTAGCAATGAAATCAGGTAAGCTAATCATGATGTAGAGTAAAATATAGCAAATTTGATTTTTTTGCTTAGTTGCACCTCATGCACCTTCAACTATTCAGTTGATCAAAAACTAATTTCAATTTTTTTTTTTATTAGTTTTCCTTGTAAATAAATGTTTGTTTATTTTCTATCAGTAAAAGAAACTTTTTGATATTAATAATTTTGTGAACATGTATAATCATATACAGGCGATTCTCTACTTTCGAACAATTTACTATTTCATACTTACGATTTATATCAATATATATAACAAAACGTACTTTCATATAATGATTTTCCCTTTATTATGGACTATTAATCACTAGTCCCTCCTCATCTCTGACATTAATCACATCCATTTTCAGCGTCACAAGTTCAATCTTGATTGGGGAGTTTTGAGTTAGCACTTATGTTAAGTTATATCTTATTAGTTTATATTAGAATATGTGCTATTGCTTGATGTACATTTGTTTTGGTGAAAACATTTGCCCTTATTAATTCATAAACATGAATGAAAAACTAAAAAAACAGCAGTATTGATAACAGTCGAAAGGAAATCAAGGTCTCCTAATTTCCATACTATCGAAGTGAAGATGGCGAATGTTTTGCTTCTATTGATCGTTCATGTAATTTAAACAGATCAACAGTATGTTCAATCGTGAAAATCAACAAAATTAAGGAATATTTCCAAATTCATATATTGTCAAGTTAATCTTCATTATACTTCTAAACTTTTTTTAATTTATCTACATCTTATGCTCATGCTTGTGTCATACATGTTCATATACTATATTTAGCCTAATTTTTTTCTCAAATTAAAAACATATTTTTGAAATGGGAAAATTTATTATATATTAAAAATTCTTTAAACTTTTTTTTAAAAATTGAAACAATATTTAGCAGATATATATATATGTATTTTGAAAACCCTTTTTGGTGGGTTTTTTACATGGTTCTACTTTCATACATTTCAAAAATCAATTAGGTACGAAAGTAGAGAACCGCCTGTATAAAGTAATTAGTATATTATGATATTGAATAAATCAATATTTTTTTATGTCATCATCATCAAATATTATCTATCCACTGCAGGATGAAGATCTCTCCAAGTTCAATCCATCTCCGATCTTTAGCTTCTCTTCTCCACATCATCCCTACCCACTTTCTTATTTCATCCATCCATCTCACTTGTGGTCTTTTTATAGGTCTTTTACAATCTCTTGAAATCCAGTTTAAGATTTAAATTGTCCATCTATTATCATCTCTTCTAGCAATATGTCCAGCCCAACTCCACTTTAGTCTTTTAATTATTGTCATTAAACAGATATTTTTATAATTTAACGGCATCAGAGTGAATATGGTTGAACTTAAATTCGAACAATGAGATAAAAAAAAAAAAAATTTAAAAGGATTAATTATCATTATTTATTGCTTTGAATATTTTGATTACATTTGGGAAGCTAAAAATATTTAAATCAAGTTTTTATAAATAACTTGTAATATTTCAAATAAGAAAATGTTGTAGTTTGGGATTATAGTATTTTGATACGGTTTGCAAACTTTCTAATCAATGTTTGTTAGCAATGCTTGATACTTACAGTGTTTATCCTAGAAGCCCTGAATGTGATAGAATTTTTAATCACACTAAACTGTTTTTACAACTTGAAAAATAAGCTAATTTTACATTCTTATAATTAGTAAGTTTATACTAAATGGCACAAATCGTAATTAAAAACTAAAGTGGTTGAATATTTGAATACTAAAATTTAGTTTTAATGTTGTATTCAATATTAAACACAATCTACCAACTTATTTAGAAAAATAATAACTGAATGTAGTCCAAAAATTATTTTGGTAATATGAGTTACAGCGTTAACAACTATTGTCCATTATTTATTCTATCACATGGAGGCAAAACTCTCCATACAGGAGTGACACTCACCGCAAGCCAGAGTATTTTGTGCATAAAATCCTTATCTAATACCTACTCATCCAATATCCCCAGACTTGTTTCTAGTTTGTGGTTTCATCACCTTAGATCTTAGAGCACTGCATCTAGATCTTAAGATCTATTCCAACCATCCAGAAGCCACCTTTTACCTTATCTAGCTATAAATTATAGCCTTGAGTCCAAAATGAAAACGCAAAAATGGTTTCAATTCAAATTTATTACCTTGTATAGAGTTCAGCATCCATACTTTTTGGTGTCTTTGGGTTTTTAATAACCGCAGTCACTGTAATCCTCTTGGGCAGCATTGGTATTAAACCACTATTCTTTATGCTTACCTGAGCTGTTTATACAGAAGCAAAACTTCATACAGTAGCGCCACTCAGTGCAAGCCAGAGTTATTAATGGATGCAGGAAGATTTTGTGCATAAAATCCCTATCTAGTGCCTACTCATACAATATCCCCAGACTAGTTTCTAGCTTATGACTTTCATTAGTGAGGAGCCTCTGTGTAAACAGCTTATGTAAGCATAAAGACTAGTGATCATGCGATGTTTAATGGTTTAATACCATTCCTGCCCTATATGATTATAGTCACTTAGACACCAAAAAGTATGGATCCTGAACTGAGTTCAGATCTGTACGACTATGCAAGTTAATGAGCTTGAGTTGAAAATATTATTGTGTTTTCATTTTGGAAAGGTAAAATGTGGCTGTTGGAGGGTTGCTCTTAGATTCAAGACTCCTCACTGATGAAAGGCACAACCTAGAAGTCTGGGGATATTGGATGAGTAGGCATTAGATAGGGATTTCATGCATAAAACATTACTGCATCCATTGATTACTCTGGTTTGCACTGAGTGGTGCTGCTGTATGGAGAGTTTGTCTCTGCGTAAACAGCTTGTGTAAGCATAAAGAATGGTGATAGTGCGGTGTTTAGTGGTTTAATTATCCTATCTTATAATAAATAGTTCTGTGTTAGAATACACAAAAACCATGTTGAATATTATGAAAGTCACCTATCATTTTTTTAAATCAATATGGAATTATATGCGGAACAAGTTTTACCCCCCCCCCCCAATGATCGTGCAAAGTAATTTTCATATTCACTTTATTTAACATCATATTTATAAAAATCAATTTATATATGTGAAAATATATCTGTGTCATTATAACTTAATCAATTTATTTAGAAGGGTTTATATATATTATGCAACGCAAATCTTAAGAAGTAAATGTTTTAGGCTGTTGCTTTGCCAATATGGACAATTCTAGGGAACTACATTGCACACAAACCATATTTATTAATTTGTATGATCTGCACTTTCCTGGGCAACTATGATTGATTATTAGAAATTTATTTGCTTTTGCTGTCCTGAGGTAATTTGAATTTACTTATTCTCATCTCATTTTTTTTTAAGGAAATGAATATAGTTTATTTACAACTTGAATATAGATTTTCCCTTTTTTTTCTGCTGTTAAATGATTTACCATAAGAATTTGTTTTGATGCTTCTTATTTCAGTTAGGTGTTATTTTAAAAATAATTGTGTCACATACTGACTTTTTGAAAATATTCCCATCCTAATCTCGTAGTAATTATATGGACTATATACAGATGGTTTTCAATTTAAGTAAATAACAATTTTGCTATATTTATTTTTTGGATAAGACAAAAAGTATCAATCTTTATTTCTGTCATATTAAAGTGCATCTATTTTGAGAAGGAAGACATCTCTGAGCATTACCATATTAAAATTATTTTCTTAAAACATTATTTGAAACATATTTCTAATAGGATATAAAATATTGGGTGCCTACATTAAACCTTCATGTGTTGCGTATTTGTAAATTTATTTATATTGAGTTAACCTACCATGCAATTGAAAATGCTTACTTTTTATTACTTATCAGATAGTTTTTTAAAAAACAATAACATGGAAGTGTAAATGTATATATTTATATATTTTTTTCATGTCGTTACAGTTATCAAAGGAGCAAAACGTGTTCAAGATTTGCCACTTGGAATTCCTTTTGAACCCAATAATATATACAAAATGCTAAAACAGATCAAAAACCAGGCTTCGTTTAAGGTAATATTGCGCATTCACATTTATATTATTAACCAAAGTTAGCAAATTAACTATCTAGATTCGATATTTAAATACTTATCTTAAACATTGTGAAATTTTACATTTTTCATAAACATATTAATGACATTAATATTATTAAAAATTTGTTATTATTGCTGTTGTCTTTGTCTTGGTCTTTAATAACATGATGGAATTCATCTTGATATATTTTAAAAAAATTAAAAAGGACTTTGGCCAATTATTAATGGCCTTCGTACTGTTTTGATAATTAATTTAAGACAGAACTTTATACTTTTTCAAATCAGAATTTATAATAATTAACTATTACTAATTTTTTTTTAATATCTTATTAGAAATCTTTTTTTGCTGATAATTAAAATGACAAAAAAAAAATATTTCCTATTCAGGTTATTGGTATAGGATTATAAGTCAATGTTGTTCTCTATAGCTGTTACATAAATCATTAACAAATTCGAGACACTTAACTCTATGTACTTAGTCTGCACTTAGATGCTTTTAACAAGAGGTATTTGCATATTCATCTCTTATCGTATATTTTTATTTGTAATTCCATGCTGCAAATACAGTTTGAACACTTACCAAGATTTTAAAATTGTAGACTATTGGAAACTTAAATGTTAAATAATCTTTCTGTATTGACAATGTAATTTTATGATTATATTTTTATTATTATTATTATTAAACATTATTTTAGTTATATTCCAGCCTGCTTAATATTTAGTGACACTCGCCTCCCGCTTTAATAATTAGTTTATTTCCAATCCCATTGATATTTTATATAAATAATAATAATAAAAAAAATTATAATTATAAAATGAATGGAAAACCTAAAAAGAAAAACCTGCAATTGTGTAAATTATGCTTATTAATTTATATACCATAATGGGGATCAGTTATTGTAGAAATAATAATAAAATCAATTAACCATTGCAATTAATTATGCACAATATGATTTATTATTTATGTTAATATTTCCTGTAGTTTTTTCCTTATTAATTTGGATTTTAATTGGATCTGGAATGTATCTCTAACATAATACATTAGTTCAGTGGAAAATTGATATCTAATATAATTCTCTCTCTTAGAAACTACAATCTATATCTCGGACTCTGTATATTTATCGAGAAATAAAATTTATAGGATTAACAGTTTAAGCTGCTACGATTTTACAAAAGTTTTATGTTCCACTTATCTACAAGTTTGGTAAAAAAAAAAAATTTTTTTTAATTCATTGCAAAATTGTTTTTAGTTATAGCAAAATTTTTGTCATTTTGAAACACTTGTTAAAAAATAGATAAGATATATCAATAGTATTTTGTTACTGTATGTAGATCTAACTTATTTTCCTCATTTATCTAAGATAAGATCAAAATTAATTACTAGGAATATCCCCCTTGGAAAGCGGCTGGCGCTACTTGGGATTATGATGCAAATAATATGCGGATAGTTTCCTTACATCAGTAGTTTCTATTGGTGAATATTGTGCCCTTTGATTGGAGAAAAATTCTCACACTAAACATCTGGATATTTAATTAAATATTATTGTGAAAGATATTGACGGTAGACAAATTAAGTCTACTCATTTGCTGTGTTTTCATGTTCTTTCACATATTCCTTTGCCAGATGTCAGAATTGTCTCACAGAAAGGCCTAAAAAACTTAAGCAGATTGGATATCCCAATAACTCAAGTTACAGTTCCATCAACTAAGCCTCTGTTCAAATCAAGATTCCCATTTGTATGTTCAGTTAAGAATCTACAATTGAAACATTGTGGTATAAAAAATGGAAATATAAGATCCCAAATAAATTTTTTTTACTAAATGCAGCTGGAGTCTCATCAACAAATAACTGCCCATGGTCATTGTGTTTTTCTGGAATTTATCAACTGATTTTTATAAAATGGGGACAAACACCAACTACGAATCACTTTGTTAATGGCTTTTGAATTTATGGCTACAACAGCAAAATTGAAGGATTTCAATAGTCCCACTACTGAATCTATCTTCTGAGTGGAATCTCTAAAAGTTATATCTTGTTAATAGTTAATCTGTCCAAATTCATATGCTTAATAATAAGTAGTTTTATATATATTAACAGTTAAGTACAAATTATATTTAGGAACAAATATGAATTACATAATATATCAGTAATAAGCTTATTTACGATATGTGATTTACTTATTAGTTTTTGATAACATTTGCTTTGACGTTTTAGTTTTTTGCTCAGGGTCGTCAAGAAGATGCAGAGGAGTTTCTTAGTTGTTTGCTCAATGGTCTTCATGAAGAAATGTTGACTGCAATTAATCTAGTCACACAGAACAAAGACAAACCTTTAAATAATTACGCTGGTAAGTGCAATATTTTGTATATGTGTCTATGGAAATGTTTTGATTTTATTTGTATTTTAAAGTACTTTTTCATATGCTACTCCATGAATTTTAATGTAAAATAAATACTCTGTTGATTTTGTGTTTTAAAAAAAATCAACAATTGCAGATATCACCAAATATTCAGCTCAGCTTTAAAATGACTAAAAATAATCAATCGCAACACATTGACTAATGGTAAACATGATTTGGGAAGTTGAGGAAGTATTAAAATTTTAATTATTTTTGCCTAGTTGTGTAAAAATTTCTGCTTTTTAGCTGTGTTTCTATATTAATTATGAACAATTACCCACTTTTTTAATATAATAACAATATAATAAAAATCACATAAGTAATAGAGTCATTGTGCCCACTATATTTTTTTTGAAGGCCTCTCGGAAATGTGCTAATTAGCAGTTAGTGTCTCTTATTTTGTCTAGTCTTGTCCTGTACTCTACATGAGTACCTTTTAACAACACATAGATCAAATGGTTTTTAACATCTATATACACATAACTTTTGATGCAACTTAATTTAAGAATAGTAGTACGAAAACAAATTACAATTATAAACAAAAGTAATTTAAAAAACAAAATAATGCAGAGAACACGTACAATTTAATTAGATATGTTCTGGTATGAGCGTGTACGTATATGTACTCTTAATTTCTCACTTAGAATTTTTTTGTTGTTACAACAGATTTGTCTTCCTTTTTTCATTATTTCATGAAAGGACATTTCATTTTTCTTAAACAGCTAATTTCAGAATATGTTTTTTTTTTTTGGAACTTAAAATAACATTTATAATTGTATCACTACTAAGCACTTCATGCTAAAATTATAATGTTTTAATCAATGTTTTTTTTTTTTTTTTTTGTACAGCATATAAATGAAAATAGCAAATGTTGATATTGAATTGTATAATTGTTTTATTGTGGCCATTGATGACAAATCTTTGAAATCATTGGGATTTTTTTTATGCAATAAATGTTAAGTAATATATATTAAGCGCGCTGGGACACAGCAATAGAAAAGCTGAGTAAAGTAATACTATGATGGCTTAGCGTTTTTAAGGGCTTATTGTGTCTTAGTATTCATAGCAGAATCAGAATAGGAAAAAGGTGAAATGTTTATATAGGCCGATGGTATTCATATTTATATAAATTAGAATTCAAAGCATCTATTTGTCCTAGGACGCCACAAAGTAACAGGACATGTTTAAACCCATGTCTACTGCCATAGAATATATTAAAAGAAATGATGCAAAACGAAAAATATGGTATATAGCTAACAATACCTAGGCTATTGCTTTCCCTTCTCCGAAAAATGAACGCTTGAACTCTAATTTACATAAATTTAAATACCATCTGCCTATATAAACATTCCACCTTTTTTCTATTCTGATTCTGCTATGAATATGAGGACAACAAGCTCTTGAAAGGCTAAGCTATCGTAATATTACTTTACTCAGCTTCTCTATCACTGCATCTCAGCGCATTTAACATATATTACAATTTGTTCAAGAGAAGTCTATATATTTGTCATTACATAAATAAATATTAAGATATGCATAAGAGAATTATAAAAAACTTAACATTAGCTGTTTGTTATAAGTTGCAACAATCGTAAGCAAATTTTTAACTCGTACTCTTATTCATCGTTCAGTTAGAATTTCACATGTTTTTATAATCATTAAAATTTCAAGACTTGAGAAATAGTTCTAATCGAATATAAGAAATGCATCTTGAAGTTTTATTGTGATAAAAAATCTTTGATGTTTCAGAAATATTACATCTTATTATACATAGCAGGCTTTTTACAGTCACTTAACTAAGAATGTGTTTATGTAGTTGTATATTTTTTTCTAGTAATATTGTATAATTGAGCTCATTTAAATAAATTTAAAATATTTTAAAATGTTTTCATTTTGTATGTTAGATTAACATAAAGTTTAATTTGTATGGTATTTTTAGTAAACAGATTTTATTTGTTATAGCTTTAATTTATTATTAAAAGCAACTCATAAAAGAATAGACTTGGACATTCAAAAATATTGAGAGATACAAAAGGTTACATAGCAAAAATGGAAAAGTTTTGATAATGAGATTTTCAGATAGAGAAGAGAAAAATAAATATAATTTCTGGATTGTACTGTGTATATGGTTGCTAAATATTATAGCACCGATAGTTTACTGTACTATTAGCAATATCTGCAATCCAGATGATGTAGGTAAATTTGGTACAGTATCAGTAAACAACAGCACATTGCTTTTCATTAAAATCAATAATTAGGGGGGAAATGAAAGGCATGGGAAAATGGATTTTTGCAATAATAATTTTTGAAAAGTAAAATCACATGACTAAATTTATTCCCAGTATATTTCAATGAAAAGGTGACTGGTAACTAGTTTTTAACATCATCTTTGAATCAATGCATAATATATTACATAGCAATATAGTTTAGCTACTTGCGACAAAAATTTCAATATGCTAGCATGCCTAAATCACAAGTTACAATATGAAATGTGACAGGTGCTTCATACCTTATTCCACTATAGAACAATGTATTAATATGAAATTTTGTTACATATATTGGGCATTCTTGTAGTGAAATGTTTAAAACAATATAAATTATGTATGGCAGTGAGTAGCAAGAATGTTTTCGGGTGTTTTGCAGAATTTCATAATGGCAGTTTTTGTCGTGAACTATACTTATGCTGCAACATGGTGTATGCACCGATTCAGAAATGGTGCTGCAGATTGCTTGGAGAATAAAAATGATTCATTTTTTCAGCAGGATGCTATATATATATACATTGATATGAAGATGATTCGTTTGACCAATTTCTTTCAATTTTAAAAATTTTTTTTTTTTATATGTGTAAACAAAATAGTGCGGAGCTGAAATATTTGCTATATTTTTGCTTCCAAACTCCCCTTGCTTACGTCATTCATTGCCTGTAATAGCTCATATTTTATTGATATGCTTTGATTACAGTAGAATACGTAGTTTGTTTAACTGCTAGTATATGATATATTTTAACATGAACATATATATGATGCAGATGTTTTTTTACGTGTATAGTATGCATATATAAATTTAAATTATAGTATAAATAAAATTAAAAAATAATGACAGTTATCAATGGTAAATTGAGAATGTGCATTTATATATACATTTACTGTCTTTCTGTTTGCTCATTCACAATTATTCAAAAAAAAATAAAAAAACTTACTGCACCATAATTATATACACCTGGGTCTCGTTTTATGCAGTAGATAGGTTCCTCAGAAAACGTACACAAAAATAGACTTAACTTACCTTGAAAAATGGGGGATATGTTCCAGTAATTTTCAGAAATCGTATAAAAGCAAAGCAATAAGGAAAACTTACTTTAAAATTTGCATTAAAAAAATAAAGAAATAAAGTATGACTAATAAAAAATTTCAAATATTTGAAAAAAATTAATACAAGACAAACTTTTTTTATTAACAATAGTATTTAATTTTACATTTTTTTTAAACATCTCATTACCACTATTTGACAATATGCGTTCGTTTGTCAACAGATAAGAAATCAGATTCGTGATATGATTTACAACTAGCGCCACTTTCAGTCTTGTGCTGTGTTAATGGTTTTCTGTTTATATTTAAAAAATGAGATCTCAATCAAAGCAAAAAGATTATACATTATCATTAGAAAGATTATTTTCAATTTAAAAAATCAATAAAATCTGCATTATTTATTTTAACAATCTAAAAAATTATTTCTGTTATATCTAACAAAATTCATTTTAAAAGTTCAAAATTTTTGAATATTTATTGCAATATTTTTATACGTAAGTATAATCTATATTATTATTATTTATTCATTAGTATAAGTAGGTTATTTACAGAGAAGCTAAGATTCTAAATACAGCTTCAGACCATATTCACGTTAGCTGCTAATATAACGTTATATTTTTGGAAAAAAAAAAGTATTTCAAGTCAAAATAAGTTATTAATAATTTAAATTTCTTGATATCTAATAAATATAGTGAATTATGAAACATATTAAGAAGAAATATGAATCGCATAACTTCAAAATCGCATTAAAATAATCTGTATAAAACGAAACCCAGGTGTATATATAAAATAAATAGCAAAGTATCAATTACATTGCAATTAAATAAGCTGTGGGTGGTTTTTTTTTTTTTTTCAATAACTTCTCTAAGGAAATGTTAATAAGCGTTTTTTTTGTCAGCAGATACTAGTCTTTGGACTTATTTTGATGGTTTTAAGCCAATATATATCAGCTTCGGTCATTCCCTACTTGCTATTACTCATTTCAGATTCTGGGTTAATATCACGTCAAAGCAATGAATAAATTACAGCTTAAAGAAACATTATTAATAAACATGATTGCATATGGGATTCCAGATAGAAAAATGGCAGCCACCATTATGTGAAATTGATTAAATTTACGAATTTTAGTGTTTTTTATTTTTTGTTTATTTAATTTTTTTTCTTATGCATAGTGTATAATTGAAATAGTGCATATTGATATAACTTATATTGCTACTGGTAGAGAAAAAAATTACAAAATGTAAAATTAAAATTCAACAAAAAAAAAATAAGTGCTTTGCAGAAAATGAAGGTCAGAAGGATAAATTTTGAAATGAGAAACCTGGAAATTCTAAAGCAGTATAAAGCAAGTCTTGCGTATATTCTCATTTGCAATGAGATAATTATATATTGTAGAATTTCTCATTTTTGTTATATTAAAGTACAATTTCTAAGAGGGCCTGGGTGAATATAGCTATGGTTAGTGTGGTTATTTTTTTCATACTAGTATATAATTGTCAGCTATTTAAAATTGAAAACCAGGGTTGATATTTATAAAATTTCAGAAACTAGTTTCTATCATTGTATGAGTTGCTTTTTTTTTTTTTTTAATTCTCATCTAATGTATTTTTCAAAAAAATTTTAAGTTTTGTATGAATTTTATGTAAAAAGTAGGTGCAATAAAAATGAGTTATTACAGTATTGCCTAGCTATTTTGAATTTTATTCTCAGGCTTGGAAAGATTATTTCTGTTTATTTATTTATGTATGCATAATATGTTTCTCTGTCCAAACATGTTGACGATTATAACCAATGATAACATTTGATTAACATCAATAATTTGCTACGACTTACTACTACTATCCTAGCAATTTTGGCTTTTTAATTTCAGAGTTGCATTTTACATTAAATATTTGTATAGTAATAATTTTTAAATACTTAAATGATTATATGCTTGTTAATAAAAAGTTTATAATAATAGTATTGTAGAGACAGCAACTATATTTTTGCTCCAGGAATATTACGAACAAATTGATAAAGAAAAGATGGTCCAAGTCTCCTAGAATATGCTAGATAATGGTTGTGCAAAACTTGTTATATTCCAATATATATTAATATAATTTATTAGAAATATGTAAAGTCTTTAATGCTTGGTTGATTTTACTGCTATATGTAAAATTTTATTAAATAGTATAAGGTAGTCAAAGCTTTTGTTTTTACAGTCTTAAAAAAGGCATATTTTGAAATTATGTTTTAGTTTATATTGCCTCACTTGAGAGTAATGTTTAGAAGCAATTTGCTGTAGTATTGTTTTATCTAACATCATTTTCATATTATTAATATATAATATTACATATTTTAAGAAAATGTTGTGCCTGTAAATTTGGTTGTATATTGAATATACGAGTAAAAACTATGGAGTAGTTGAGTAAGTAATATACATGCAAGGATTTAATTATAGATATAGTAATCTTTAATCGAATTTTAAAAAATAAATAAATTGTAATTTACAGCTTAATAAAGTGCTAGTAAGAATCTTAATGTATACAAAACAATAGTGTCAAAACTTGGTTCAAATAATGTCATTCATGTAAATTGAATTATAGTAATATAATCTATATCTACAGAGTTGTGAATACAGTAAGATTAATTGTAAATCAAACCATAATGTGGAAATATTGAAAACCCTCATTGAGTTGTATATAATCTAAAACTCAGTAAATGTAAAATGAGCCCATCTATACTTTAACTTTGATCATATATAATCATACTATTTACTAATATACTGCAAGTAATATTATTTATAAATACTTACGTAATTTCAAGACAACTATAAGTTAACCTGAAATCACTATAACTAATCAGAGGGAAAGGCTGAGCCTCTTATTCAGGCCCCTCTTAACGTTAAATTAATAGCTCAAATTATATAATATAATACGGAAATGCTAAAAATCCCCAGCTAGCTATATGTTAACTAACCGTAAATAAATGTAGAATGAGCCTATCTACTCTTTAGCTCTGATTGTGTATAAGCATACCATTTACTGACATACTTACGTGCAGAGTATGATTTATATATACAACGGTCAATTATTTGTCTGCAAAATTGTTATATACATATACTTAATATAACAATTCAAATAAGATTGAAATAAACAACTAATTATATTTACATTGATTATTATACTAGAGTATTATTTATATAATGTATTAATGTAATTTCAAGACAACTATAAGCTTTTCTGAAATCACTATAACTAATTAGAGGGAAAGGCTGAACCTTATGTTTAATCTCTTAACCTTTTAATAGCCCAAATTAAGTGAATTAATGCGGAAGTACTGAAAACCCTTCAGCGAGCTACATGTAAACTATCAGTAAACATCAAATATAGAATAAGCCCACCAATATTTTAGTTTTGATCTTACATGCAGAGCATGATTTATGTACTGCATGTATGTCAGTAAATGGTATGATTATATACAATCAAAGCTAAAGTGTTGGTGGCTCATTCTACATTTTACATTTATTGATACTTAGTTTACATATAGTTCACTGAGGTTTTCAATACTTTACATCAGTTCATCTAATTCAGACTATTAAAAATTTACATTCAAATCAAAGTATAGTAATTTTCTGTCTATAAATAGTAATAAAAAGATGGAAGATACATGTAAGCAATTGTGCTTTGGGCCAACTGATGAATGCTGGTTCAGTAGGAAAGCGCATCTTGAGATCATTTATCTTGGTCACATGTTTTTGATCATATGTTTCTACCAATCTGTGATAATATAGGTTTGAAATATATCTAAATATATATATATATATGAAGTTACATTTAAATATGATCTTTAAAAAATATGTATTTAAAGTTAGATTATAACATGCTGTGTATATCTTGCTCATTTGAAAGAAGTGGACGGCATATTTCGAAATCATTCTATATTAAGAGGGGTTGGCCTAATTTTGGGGCTTACAGATATTTGTGATATGATTGAGTTAAGTTGAAAGACACACTGATAAAAACTTGAAAATATATTTTTGACGCACACTCTGACAAGCAGAAATATTAAGAAGTTAAAATATCAGGAGAAAAAAATGTTTTGGGCTGAGTTTTTTTTATATTTTTGTTGATATCCTTTGTGTATTTTCAAATCCAAGCAAGATTTATGAGGTCGTGAATTATCTTTTCTCATAGCAGCATGTCTTTTCAGTACATGTCCACGCCGCTTTTCAATGGTTTTTTTTTATCAAGGCATTTATTTACAAATGCTTAAGACCTTGAATAAAAATTATTTTTACATAGAAAAGATTACATTTCTCATATCTGCCGCCCCACCCCAATCCTCATCGGAAGTCAAATACTTTTGTAGGTGGGGGAGGTTGATTTATGAATGTTTTACTGTTATAAACAAATAATTTTTAAATTAAATGATGACAGAAATACATATATGTGTACAGTACAAGTGTATATTATATAGGTTGAGGGTTGTCTGCAATTTCAGTTGTGGAGACTTAATAACAGTTGTAGAAAATGTGTTGTTGTTTTTTTTTTTTGTAATTTTATAACATTCTATATCTGCTTCATTTGAACTTTATTCAAGCACACCTCACTTTTTATTTTCTAATATATAATTTTTAAAAAAACTTTCATCATTGGTTAATTTAGTTTTTCAGTAAATATTTTTATAAAAATGAACCCAACCTATGTCAAGTCTAAGATTTGTACTTGCTCTGCAAATATACATTAATAAGTTAAATTAATTTTAATTTTATTAGGCAATTTATAAGATATTCATTATTACTACGTTATTATTACATGTCTTTCTTTTTTTTTAAAAAAAAAAAGCCCAATATGTCAGTATTTTTGTCAATTTTTTCCCCCTCTTAGAGTTTAAGTTTTTTCTCACAAGATTTATGTCATCGTAAAAAGATTTGAAAAGCTAGTTCAGATGTCAATTGTAATTAATCTAATTAGAATAAACATAAAATATTTATAGACTGTTTGCAGATAACAGAGTCCCAACTATGCGAATGTTAAAATGATTACTAATGCCTATCATCTGTTTAAAGCTATTTATTTTAAAACCATTATTTGTACGCTTACATGTGATAACGGTATTCTACATTTGTTTTGCTTTTTTGTATTTTTGTAGAAGCAAATGGTAATATCCATCTAAATTCTAATGATAATTCAGAAGACCTTGATGAAGACGAATGGGAACAAGTAGGTCCCCGACATAGAAGTAGTATAACTCGCTCGGTAATTTTTTATCTCTATAGTTATTTTTTAATATACACTTTGGCATGAACAAAAAATATAAATCTATTTGCATATAATTTGTAGTGATATTAGATAGAGAATATCATCCATATATTATATCCTGCGAGTGTAAACATTAATTTTTCAATAAATTAAGAAAATATATAAGTGGAAATTATCCACTCTACGTTGAACACTTTTTAGCAAAAAACCTTTTACAATATTTATAGTTTTTAGTTATTAAAAAAGATAGATATAAAATATTATTAATAACAGAAGAATGAATAAGAAAATAATAGATATTATACGATTTGAAAATTAAAAAAAAATATTAATAAATGAAGTAAGGTTGAACTGAGAATTATATGAAAATAAAATTATTTTATTATAATGAAGCTAATAAAACTAAAGTTTAAGTTTATAAGAAATAGAAGTAATTAGGAAATTAATAAAAATGAATAATATATTTAGTTGAACATGAATATGTATATATACAGTCAGGAATACACATGTATAATTTATATTTGTATTGTATATTTTATTTTATATTGAATGGATTATTTTATCTTGGTTTGATTATATTCATTTCAGTTTTATTATGTTTTATGTTATTTTTTTTTTTGTTTTACATTTTTTTAAGGTATTATTTATATGGTTACATCGTAGCTCTGAAAAAGACTGCAAGTCAGTCAAAACTTAAGATTGTGCACACATATGTACAATAAAAGATTTGCTAAAAAGTTTCCAAAGTAGAGTGGATGAATTGCATTTATATAAGATATTACAGCAAAATAAAGGAAGTGGTCAATTTGATAATATTTCTCAAAAATATATGTGATGTTGTTTTTGGTCATCCTTCTCTTTTATACACCATTACTATTAAAATTATAATTACTTTCCGTCTAAGCAAATACCCAATTTAATTTTTTCTTTCTTTAGTTTATTTAATACATAACATTTTATCCATTTACTCTTCAAAACATCTAATTTAATATTCCGATAATTAATTGCTACACTGAGAATATACAGCTTTATTGGTAATGAGAACGAGCTTAGCAGACTGATGTAGTTTTTGTAGAATTTATCGAAAAAAGGGATAAAAATAAATATAGCTAGAACTAAAGCAATGAAAAGTGTGATGGAAGCAAGTTGATAAAGAATGAACTTGACAAATAGGTTTTGATATAAATAAATGCTTATTTTATAGACAACTGAACACAACTTTTAAATATTTTAGTAATTTGGTTTCCTCTTGAAATAGATGTTTTCAGAATTCATATTATAAATTTTGATTCTGATAAGTTTTAGATATAAATTTAGCATAAATTGGATCTGTATTTTTCTACAATTGTATGTTTTAAATTTTTATAAATTAAGGTCAACCCTGGTTTTTAACATACATTTTTAAATACATATCTTATATTGTTGTAGGCTCATTTTGCTAAGTCACCTATTTCTGACATATTTGGTGGTCAAGTACGATCTGCTCTACATCAGCATGGTTCACGAGAATCTGCAACATTACAACCATTTTTTACTCTACAGCTGGATATTCAGGTAATATTTAAGGTCACTTTTAAAATATTTGTTTTTTGTTTGTTTGTTTAAAAATTTTTTTTTTTATACAACGCACGTGATCCATTTTAGTCCGATAAAATCACATCAGTTAAAGAAGCACTGGAAGCTTATCTTAGCAAAGAATCTTTACAAGGATATACATGTGCTAAAACTAAAATAGAGGTAAGACATTCTATTGTCATTTTTTTATCATTTGTTATTAAATGAACATTTAGCTGCTTATTCATATTTTAATGCCTTTTGTATTTATTTTATTTTATTTCTCATATTCTATTTATAAATTCCTTTTTCTCTCAGAATTTTTATTTATTTGTTAACATTCAATTTTATATAAAATATATCCACTGTTTTGGGCCTTTCTCTTTTTTTTGTAAAACATCTTTTAGAATATTAAGTAAATATGTCATTATTGCAAATTAGACAAATTATTACATAATCTAATATTTATTTTGTTAGGAACAGTCATCTCTAACATGTGTTTACGTATATTATAGTCTTGGATTAAAAATGAAATTACAAAGTGTTCTCACTTTTACAAAAGCTATTAGAAATATAATCTATTACGCCATTTGAAGGCAATTTTATGAAATTATTTTGAGCCTTTAGGCTAAAATTTATGTGAATAGTTTTAAAATTAATAACTTAAAAACAAATGTTTAAATTTTTATTTTATGATTTATGATTACAATTTCTTAGATTTATTGGTTTTTTTTTTTTTTTTATAATTATATTTATGGAACATACATTTATGAAAATTGCATATTCCAGCAAATGCAAAAATATTCACTTTTTGCCTTATTATACATGACATATTAAATATTTTTACAATTTGTTAAAGATGCAATTTTCACAAATATATATTCCATAAATATAACATAAATAAATAAAAAAAAAACAATAAGTTAAGAAAATATAAACACTATTATGAAATTAAAGAATTTAAAGATTTTCATCATGAATTTTGATATAACATATTTTAGTAATGTTCTTTTAGTCTATATAATCTGCTTGATGGCGTTGGATCCATACAAACACCCATAAATATACCGTTTAGTCAGCCACAAATAGAGCCAACTTTTTTTCTGTTGTAATTAACGACTTGGTTTGTCTTGTGCAGTTTGTGCAAGTGCACACAGTCCTATCTTTTACCAATGTTAACAGTTCACTACCACACCATTTCAGGGTGGGTGGACTTAAAAGTTTCCCAAACTATTGAAATCTATATTCTGAAGTAATTACAGTACAACTTACCTAAAGTACTATTAAAAACTAATAATTATAAGTCCATTATCCCGCTTCTGAACACAACATGTAAAGTATAAATAATTAGAAAAGTTACAGGAAAACACAATTTCACTGTTTTCCCGAAAAAAGTCACGTTTCGTGAGAACACCGAGAATTAAAATGGCTGACTGTAAAATTTTTTGTTTGAAATTTTGGCAATTTCTGGCTACAGAATCAGCCGCTGTGGCATTTTTATAACAAAACAAAATACTGCCATCTGTGAAAATATGTGTCTGCGGTCAATCTATGAAATTGAATCATGTGAAATCCTTGCCGTGGATATGTCAGTCCCGTTCCTGTAGTCAAAGGGTGCTCAGTTCGAAAGAATACCTGGTTTGATAGCTCTAGAATTCCTTTTATGAAAGATTTATTTTAAGACTAATCTATTACTGGAGTCGGGATGAGCTGACCATAGAACGTGACCTCAGTAAGTTGGAGTTGTCAAGAGGCACTGTTTTTAAGAGGACTACCAGTCTGCGCGAGCTGTGCAGCGAGAACTTAAAGTGTCGACCCTGTCATCAAATTGGCGGACCAGGTTTGATTGTGGAGGTGAACGAGACATTGTTCAGCCGTTGGAAAAATCACCAAGGCAGAATGCTTCCGCAACAGTGGTTATTCGGCGGATTAAGTAGGAACACGAATGAATGCATCGTGACAGTAGTTCCCGCTTGGTCGCACCTATGCTTCTCGAGGCCATATGTCAAAATATCAAACCTGGATCTACCATCTATTCAGACTGCTGGAAGGGCTACAAAACATTGGACCTCGAGGCTGCAGGTTGTTTCAAACACCTGAGAGTGAACCGCCGCTACAACTTTGTAGACTCCCAGAGCGGCTGGGTCTACTTAAATGGTAGAACAAGAAGCAGCACGACACAGCCAGGCAGTCCCTGGACAACGATCTCGCCAAGTTCATGTGACTTCTCCACAAAGAGGAAGATCTTTCCCGGGCCATATTATCGGAGGTGATTGTGATTAAACCATTCAAGGTGTCCATTTTTTTGTTGTTTTTAAAATATTTTTTGAATTACTTTGTAAATTACAGTAATTTATTAAGGAAATAAATTAATTACATTAAACACGTCTGTTTGATTATTTCACAAAGATGGGGTGGGCCCAGTAACATTGTATTTAATGTGCGTTTGTATGGCATCAACACCCTCAAGCGGATTATACCGATTAATAGAACAATACCCATATTTTAAAATAGGAATTTAGTTTAGCTTAAATTAGTGTACATATAATTGTATATACCAATTATATCTAACAGTTTTTATAAAAATCAGAATGTTTTGTTTGAGAGAGAAGTAAAACTTTTGGTAGTAATATCAATGACCGTACATGGCGCTGTTGCTAATGAAAAACAATGAAATATAACATTACCTGGCCATGACCTTTTAAGAACCAATTGACCTTTAATGTGTTTTTTTAAATAACCTTAAAAAAATAAATGTCTTTTTTTTAATATAACGAAAAATATGCAGCATTTTTACAAAAAAAAATGTATTCTTTTTTAACAACGACAATAACAAAATCTTTATTTAGGATCTTCTTTAGATTTTATTAAATCTGTTATTCTTCTAATAGTTTAAATAAAATGAAAAAAAAAAAACATTTGATTAACAAAGTAGCGCAATGTGCGGGGAGGGGGGGGCACCGATGGTTTTGACGATCCAAAGGATCATCCAAAAGATGATTAACAACTAATCGGCCCAAACGACAATAACAAAATCTTTAGAACCTTTTTTTACATTTTATTAAATCTACATTATTCTTCTATTAGTAAATTAAACGTTTAAACAAAATTATTTTTAAAAAAACACTTCATTAACAAACTAATCAACCCAAATTAAATTAAATGTCAGCGCGCGCTGGAATGTTTGGGGGGGGGGGTTGACAATCCAAAGAATCGTCCAAAAGATGCATTACTTGATTAACAAACTAATCAGCCCGAATTATATTAAATTGTCTCGCAAAGATATCATGACTGCTGTGATTATTTAAGAAGTCGTGCTTATAACAAAACTTGCCCTAATTGTAAATCCTTCCAAACTCAGTTCACAACCGCTGCCACGTTTTGACATTTTTTTTGGACCTCATATTACACCATTTGAATGTAATATACTTTATTAAATAACATTTCAAATGTTATGTTGACTTCAAATCTTCACACTCTCAAATTATATGATAGCGCAGCCTCAATAGCGATCATTTGTAGAATAAGAACAGGGTGCTTGAAAGAAGTATTTATTGCGAGAAATGAGCGTAACACACTACAGGTCATTACTGGGTGCTTCTGAAACGGTATATTTAACTTTTTGAGTAGCACCAGCGCCATCAAGCGATGTGTACGCTCATTTATCCTACTACCAAATTTTTCTCATAAAATAAATATTAGATTGTTATAATTTGGAAATACAAATAGACTTCACTATAACTGCATTTGGACAATTTATACAAATTTTCATAAATTACTGATATAAGTAAAGTATCATTTATTCAAACTTCAATTTTATGAATACTTGTAACGTCAGCCAATGCGACATCGCAAAAAAAAAATAATTATTATAGCTACTAATTTACAGTGAAAAGGTTGAATAGGTTAGGGTCAAACAACAAAATGAGTTTATCCATATGCAATGTGAATTACCTTAGTGATTTTATACTATAAATTATATGGCACCTAAAATGAAATTTGGTGACAGTTTTAATGCGCAAGCAAAGCTGCATTAGCCATTGATGTAACAACGTGGTAAATCAGTACAGTGAAGCTGAGACTGCGCTATTTAAAAAAAAAATGAAAGAAAAGATAAAAATTTGATATATTTTATGATACTTTAGCAGCCGTTTTTCCATCTCTGAGTGTCTTTATGCGATCACATTTAAAAAGTTCAAATTTGTAAATAACTTTATAGTACATCAGCTCTATCTTGGAGCCCCATTCACAAACATGGTTTTTAATAAATTCTCAATTCTTGTTGAAAGCATCTTTATTCTTTCTGAATTTGATATACAATATTTCACATAAAGTGTTTTCTAAGCTTAATGCTAAAAATTTTACTAAATTTTAGAACACTTAAAAACATCAAAACAATTAGGGAGTTAGTGATTTCTTAATAAACATGACTGTTTATTATGTTTCTATAAGAAAAAAAGTTATTGGGAAAAAAAATGTCACACAGAGCATATTTGATCATGGTGAAAGTCGGACATTTATCTGTTTATCTGATTTGAAAAAGAAAAATATGGTACAGTTAGTTTTTTTCTTATTTTTTTTTTTACAGAATGAATGGGTGAACACATATTCAGTATAATACATGTGGGATGTATCTTCTCAATTTATTACTAATAATATTATTTTCTAAAAAGTTTATTTAAACTATAATTTTAATTTATATATATATGTTGAAAAGTACTATACCCTTGCAATTCATCATATATTCTATTGTAATCAAAGTTTATCAACAAAGCGAGCTTTTATCATACAAGGAGAGCTTTAAACAAAATGTAGGGCATGTTACAGTTGCAGTTCTACTGTATTATCTGCACTTCAAACTTTTTTGGAAAATTAAATGGCAACATTTTTAATATCAGAGTATAATTGCATTAATTACTTGATATAACCTTACAGGAATTGATTATTATCTACGTAGTGTATTTTCTACGCAGAAATTTTATTTGTAAGCTGAATATTATGCAAAATGCAAAAATTCATTAACAAAAAGAAAAACAAAATAATAGTTAAAAAATAGTGACAGCGTTTATGTCACTGCAATGAAATGTAACTATTTTACATTACAAATGTCTTTTCAGAATATGGTTTGAGTTTATGGAATAAGTAAATTTCAAAAAATCAACAGTTTATAATTCTGATGCTAATCATATTCACACTATATCCACAAAAGAAATCATAAAATAGTTATTGGTTTGTTTTTTTATTTTATAATGCAAAAATGTAATGTAGTTATTATAATTTTGTAGGACAACATCAAAACAATGGTGATAGTTTTTAATGTCATTACAAAGTTTCACAACTATTTCAAAGGAGAAGTATGTCTTTAGAATACATTTTCTCTATTATGAAAAAACTGAATGGCAAAACGTCATCGGTTTATTCATTATTTATTCTCGGTTCTGGACAAAAATGTAAATCAAAAAGTTTGTAATTATTATACTAAATATCTTCAACTATAACCACAAAATGGATCATGAAGTAATCTTTTTTTTTTTTTTTTTTGTTACATTAATTTTTAATAAAATGTACAAAGAATCTTTCCTTTTTATTATGAATTTTTTGCCATTTAGTAATCCAAAAATATAATGTAGTTATTTGACAATCAAAACATTGCTGGCTTTTCATTAAAGATTTATTTTCAAAAAGAAATTGGAACAGTTTTAATGTCAATGCAAAGTTTCATAGCTACTTCAAAGTAGAAATATGTCTTCAGAATATAGTTTCTCCATCGGTAACAATGAAAAACAATTTATATAATAGCAAGCTTGATTTCAAAACAAACGTTTTAAACTTTGCCTTATTTTATTTTCATTAATTAAATGCATTTCTGTAGTGATATTGTCTGGTTATTATATTCTGATAATCCAAAGTGCTTTACATATAATGTGTATTGCAGTTTCCACTTAGAACAACAGTTACTGCAAAATACAGTAAAACACTATAAATGCTGTATCAACATGTACTATTTCACTTATATGCTATTCAAAAAAAAAAAAAGCAAACAGACAAAAAATTAAACCATCAAAATTTATAAATTTAACAGATTTTGTGATATAGTGCCACATACAATCTCATTAATGTTTATTAGAGTTACATTCCAAAGCACATATACAGTATTTATTCATTTTTGTTGCATTGCAGGATTTCGTTTAATAAAATGTTTTTAAATGTAAAACTAAAAATTCTATAGAGTTCAAAAAATTTTATAAAATATTTTTGTATTATGTTTCCATAAAGGTAAAAAAAAAGTTATCAAAGATAAACAATATTGTCCAGAGCATGATTAACTGCATTGAAAGTCTCGTTTCGCTATTCATTTTGTTTTAGAAAATAATATTTTTATGTGAATGTGTGAACACATTACAAATGTATGAGTACATGATGAAAATTATTGGATATGTGTACAGTTGTGTAAATAATATTTTTTCTCTTGTAATCTAAGTTTGTCAACAAAATATGAGCTACTATATGGAGGAGTCTCTGGCCAAAATATAGCAGGTGTCACCGCTACTCTATATTTTCAAGCATCTTGGTCTCTTATCCATCCCAATCTATCATCGACTAATAACTGCAATTTGCCGTTGTCATTAAATATAATTTATTTTAAAAAGTATCTGTGGAATTAACAGCAAAAAAAAAAAACTTGTTACAATTCACCGGAATGATCTTTTTATCAAAAATGTTATCATTTGAAATTGGCAGTTATTTTTGTATTTTTTATTTATTTAATTTTTTTACTACTAATTGCAGAGTATCTAAAATTATCTCAATGACATTAATTTTATGCTTTCTTATTTCATCGTAAGACATATCCATATACTAATATGAAAATATCAATTCTTAATACTCGTGCTGCTGCAATTACATAAAATACATCTAGTATGTAGTTTTATTTGTACGAAGTACATTTTTTCCCCACGTATAACCTGAAAGATGTTAAATTTAAGTTGTTTGTGCTGTCATTTTTTCCTAAAAACGGTAAATTTGAAGTGAAAGTAAACAACAATGGCCACTATTTTTAAATATAATTTTAAATTTACTCGTAGTTTTGCGAAACATTTTTTTTAAATGAAAAAGACTACCAAATTTTTATCCCGTCTGCAGAAATACTATTTTTTGGAATCCGTGTCTTAATTTTTTTAACTTTCTGTTATCTGATAGTACTTACATATAACATGAATTATCATATGAGAAATTTTGTATTAGGTTTTAGAAACATTATTTTTTTTCTATCTATTTTTTTTAATGCATTTACATTTGTGACAGCTTTTCCTCTCATAATGAATTCATTGATAAAAGCCAGCATATCCAGTTAAATAAAAGTTACAAATAACTATTGGTTAATATTTACCTCTTAGTGACTATTAATAGAGTTGGGGCAAACTTGATTTAATACTTAACAAATTTGTATTTATAGGAAACCTTATTTCTTACTTTAATTGATTCTGGAAAAATAATGGCTTTTTCAATACATGTAATAAAGCTGTAGTTTATGTATATTTATTTAAAAGCATAAAAATAGGGATTAAATTAAGATGCATAAAGACAAAAAAAATTTTTTTCCCCCAATCAGTTTTTTAAAAAAAAGGTAATTGGATATAATAATTAGTTTTTTTGCCTTCCTTAATTTTATTATTAGCAGTTTTACCTTAAATTTAAATGCGCAATTGAAAAATTAATCATTTTCTTTACAACAAACCAGATTTAAGTGGTATTCAGATTATTGTATAATTATACAAAGTTGCTATAAAGAATAATATCTTGTCAAATGTCAGGTGATGAAGTTTTTAACAGATTTCTATTTTTGATTTACTTTGTAGCAGACAATCCCTAGAAATTCATCCACTGAGGTGGTCTTGGGAAGAAAATTGTCAGCATTACAATTTTAGGTCTTACTTTAGCCTGTATTCAAATTTTAGATTGGGTGGATGAATGTGGTATTACTATTTCATAAGGCTGTTACAAACATAAATTTGCTTTTACTGAAAATGGATCTTCGTATTTTTTAATCGCTGCACTTTTTTTTTCTAGTGCATACAAAGTGATATTATTTTATAAGCTTGTGGTTTGTGAAACAGAATAATCCTTTATGTGTTGAATGAATTTCAGGTTTTTGTACAAAATATATTGTTTTTCGATATTCTTCATGTCTTCACCTTTTAGTTGAGTAAACAATCGAGAGCGGTAATAATGTAGTTGGGATGAGTATATCATATTCAAACGTTACTATGATGGATTATACATTAAGTGGTTTAAATTGAATTGGAAATTATGTATGTACTTAACTTGCAATTGTATGTATAGATAGATATTAATTTTTTTAAACTATTTTCAGGTTGAAGCATCTCGACGAATAACATTGGAAGAATTACCCCCTGTTCTTATACTCCATTTGAAATGGCTTGTCTATGATCAAGATGGAGGTTGTAGGAAAGTACTGAAAAATGTGGATTATTCTGTGGAACTGGAAATTGGCAAAGATTTGCTATCTCCAAACATTAGAAACAAATTACATGCTGGTCAGCGTACATACAAATTGTTTGCAGGTACCTATCGTTAAATTAAGAATAGAATTGTTCTGATTCATTATTTTTTATTAATTTTTTTTTTTTTCTTTTCCAGTGGAATATCATTATGGTAAAGAAGCCACAGGAGGGCACTACATAACAGATATTTTTCATAGTGGTGTTAATGGGTGGTTACGTACTGACGATAGCATTGTTAAAACAATACTTGTGTCTCAAGTTTTGAAATATAATAAACCTCATGTTCCCTATTTATTATATTATAGGAGATGTGATCTAATATGAAAATACATATGCTTGCCAAGTTGTTTTTGTTTTTTTTTTAAAAGGAAAAAGAATAATATTTTCAAGTTTCCATCTTTCATGTAAATACTTGAGTATTTTCCAATAATTCTGTTCTCCTAACGGCTTACAGATAAAGAAATTTTGCAACAGCTTTCCTTTTTTTTTTATTTTTATGGTTTGAACTCTACTATATATAATGATCTTATACTATAAAAAAAAAAAGTTCTCGGCAAATGATTTCACTATGGAACTTCGTGATTTTTTAACTTAAATTTTTTTCTTCAAAGTCATTTTACTTCCATGGATTTATTTTATTTGCATTTTTTGTTTGTTTTTAGATTTAAGAATGTGATTCTACTCATTTCATGTCACTTATTTTTAATTAAAAGTTACTCTGGAGCAGTCCTTTTTATTTATTCAAGAACCTCTTCTGTCTTGTTTTGTTTGTTCACTGAATGCTTTTTTACTTGAAGCATATATCAACCTGGTGTGTATATAAAACTGATACGTTTTTTGGGGGAAAAAAAAAAAGACTTTATCAGGGAGAACTATAATGCCAAATATTACCTGCTGATGTCACGCCAAGCCAGAACAGGTGTGAGTAGGTAGTTGTGTTGTGTATATTTTAAGGTGAGGGACAATTGTTTAGTCACGCTGTTCGATTCATATCCAGATTTATCATTTTAGATAAATACTTGAAACAATTTTAAAATATTATTTAGAAATATTTCTCTAGATGGGTAATGTACTCGATTTCGGATCATAATATTGTACATAAATGTGTATGTTTTAATATATATGTATATAAACATATGTGTGCATATGTTTGTGTATGTCTATTACATTCACACAATCCCAATTATAAATAACTTAATTGTAAAAAAAAGTTCTTTGTTTTTTTTTTTTTTTGTATTAAAAATTTTTTGTACATATTTTTAAAAAGTACATCAGATTTTGATAAAAGCATATAAAAATTTGCAAATAATTTTATTTAATCCAAAAAAAGAAAATAATAAATGTAAAAAAAAAAAAGATAATGGTAATCTTTAACTTTTTTTTTTTTTTTAACTATTAATATTTTAAAATGTTTTTTTCCCACTTGGTTTGTTAAACTGATTTGTTCCTCACACAATCTTTATTTCTTTTCGCTTCTCTTCTTTTAAGCATGAACAACAGATACGTGAACAAATGTGTAAATATTTATTTAAATGTGTTCAGTGCTGGCATTGTTCGCATCTTGATCTCATAAAGTGAATAAAATCAAGAAGAAAAAAATGTCTTCCATATTAAATTTGTATTATTTTTCTTAATATTCATTAAAATCTTATGGATAAAAAAAAAAGATAATTTAGAATGTTTCTGAATTTTGTTTTACTTTGAAATAATTTGATGCAAATTTCAAATATATTGAAACAAATTAATGCAACAGCAAACACTTTAGTACAAAATTCTATAGCTTTTAGTTACATTTAAGTTGCTTTTTTACATTTACATGTCTTATTTTTTTATCCCATTTCAATTTTTTTGAAAAAAATAAAACCTGGATTGTTATTTCAGATAATTGTTATTCTTTAATCATAGTTATTGTCAATTGAAATATCTAAAGATGTTACATTTGATTGGTGTTTTGAATTTGATGACGTATAAATGGGCTTATTTGTCGTAATGGAATAATTTGTTTTACTATTAATAAATTTATATAGTGGTTGCTATTGTTATTCCTTAGAATAATCACCATTCTCATTTTTATCAGCAATTATTTTGGCAAAAATGTACATTTTAAAAGATTGCATTCATCGAAAGAATACCTTAAGAACATTAATATTTTTGTTGATTCATTTTTTTCGCCCCTTTCTGCCAGAAAATTTTGCATTCATCGATTTGTGGCAAAAACAGTTTATGGACGTCACTATTTTATTGATTCACTTTCTACCAGAAAATTATTTAATTAAAATTTGACATAACTTTACTATAATTTGAAATTTGTATTGCTTATGCAATCTATAATAAAATAATTTATTAATATTATTTAGTAATTTTTTTAGTCATTGTGACTCATTGGTTTATGTATATTTCTAATTTGAAAAGAACTACAACTTTTTACTTAATGTATTGATTTTACTTATTTTGATTTACTCAAATATTCATAATAATAATGTACATAGTTATTATATATATATATTTCAGGTATTATATATATATCTTGAATAGACTCGTAAAATTTGTCTTACGGAATAATCATTTGTTTATGCTTTTGAAATTGACTTTCTATTAAAATTGTTTTCCTTATTTATATATATGTGTATGTATAAAAATTATTTATATTTAAGGAGAAAATTCACTTTAAAAAAAAAAAAGATTACACAGAGTGCCTTGAATGAATTGTTGTATATAGTTGTATGTAAAATTTGCATTGTTCATAAGGAAAATTGTTTGATTAAATGTATTGTAGAAATAATATTTTTTTTTTATTATTATTAATCATAGGATGAAAAAGTTTTTAAATAATATTTTTATCTTTGTTTCAAGAATCTTTATTTTTTTTACATATAACTAACTAACTATATTGCATTTGTGTAAAATTGAATTCATAAATCTGGGTTAAAGTTACATTGTACATATTTCCATTACCAGTAATAACTGTCAGCTTAAAATTAAATGGGTTCTATTTGCTTAGATCCCCAAATAGATTTGCACTTTTTTGTATTATCATTTGCAATGTACAGTATTCTTATCAATTAATACAATTTTTACAACATGTAATCACGCTCACACACATATATACATGTAATGATTGCTGTATAGAAGAATGTAGTAAACATCTCTTCATATATCATTCGAGTAATATCAACAAGATATTATATTTATGTGGTTAAACAATGATCATCGACATAAATATAAATGGAATTATTTATAATATATAAATACTTCAATATTTTATTGAAGTAAAATTTTATTTTCTCTTAAAATATAGGACCAGTATTTAAAAATATAGCATATTTAAAACAATTGTTATAATGTGCCAACATTTTTATTAATTGTGCAGGATTTTTATTTTATTTTTTTGAATGTTATTAAAAGACAATCATGAATGAATATCTCTCTCATATGTGTACTTAATTTTTTGAAATAGGCAGTCTATTTAACTAGTAAACTTTAGCTTTTATTATAACGTCTTTAAGATAAAACTAAATTATTATTATGTTTTTAATATTTAAATATATTTCTTCTATCTTATTTTTTTTACTATAGATTTTAAACATAATTTTTCGTATTACAAATTACCTTGGAATAAACTAAGTGATGATGAAAAGCGAGATTATTTATTAGTACACTTAATTGATTATAAGTATCTTTTAAAATGTATTTGTAAATCCAGTTAAAAACATTTTGACACTTCGTTTTTTATCAGTAAAATTTTATAATTATCTGTATTTTTCAAATGTGTGTTTATTTATTTGTGTATGCATGTATAAATATATATATATGTAAATATATGCATAATTATAAAGAAAAATTTGTTATTTAGATGAATGAGATTTTTTAGATTAGAAGAAGGTTAATGCAAAAGTAGGAAAATCTTAGTTGAGAAGAAACACTTTTAAAAAATTATTCGTTGAAAAAAAATTTTTTTCACTCTGCATTGATTGGTTTGTCTACTTTTTTTTTTTTTTTATTGGTTACAATATTATAATTTAAATACATCATGCCTGTCAGTGTTGACGATTACACTTTACCTTTCTAAGTTATACATTTTGTAAAAGTAAAGTTTTGTTTGGAATTTTTGTTTAACTTTAAAATATTATAAATATTGTTGAGTGCATTTGTATTTATGCATATAAATTGATATTTTAGTTTTAAATTATAAAGTGTAAACAATTATTGTTCATTTATTTATTTTATTTATTTTTTTGGAAAACAAACTATAATTTTATTATTACTGTTCATAATAATTGTATTTTTAATATTATAAAAGCGTTGTAAGAAGTAAGTTATATCCATATATGTCAGTGGTCTATTAAATTATTTTTGTATTATATACTCAAAAAAATACATCTATTTTAATTTTACTACGATTCTAAAATGATGATCTCTGAAAATATTAATATATCAATCACCTTTTTTGAAATAATAAATACAAAATATGAAGAGATTTTTTTAATCTTCACATAATATTATTGCAGTCTAAATTTTTGCAATAATATAAAATTATATTTAGCAATTTAGGCTCAATCATTATTTATTGATGTGTGAGAAAGGTTGTACATGTATGCACGTAAATATATGTATGTATGTGGTCATGTATGCATACACAATTACATGCTATTCATTGAATCAAGAAATGTGATTACCAAAAATTATATTGTAATTTTTTTTTTTTCCAATTGCCTTTTCTAATTGCTTTAGATAAGAGGATTGTTAATAATTTGTTAAAAAGAACAAAAAAAAAAATTTTTTTTTTTTTTTTTTTAAATTTTTATAATTATTTAATATGTAAGGAAGCCATCTGGTGATAGTTCTTGTAAAATGTACACTAGTTCTAAGTTTTTCTATTTTGTAGTAAATACATTTTCAAATAAAAATTTGGAAAACGAAATAAATATGAATTATGGTTTTTTTTCCCCCATTAATAGATACATTGTTAAAATAAAATAAGTCATATTTATAAACATTTTTGCACTTAAATAATTATGCATGACAAATTCTAAACTTGAAAGTGAATTTAAATAGTTATTGTAAATAATGATTGTTAACTGTTGTTTGTTTGTTTTTTAATTGTATTTCTTTAAGAATTTTTTTTTAAAAAACAAAAATGCTTATTAGAATCATGCATTAAGCTCGTGAAATTGGGAAATGTGCAGGGGGATGAAATTTTTAATTAAAACAAAAGTTTATTCTAAATTAATAAGAAAGAAAAAGTGAAAACCAATTTGTATCATAGTAAAGAATCCTTTATTTTTAATATTATTTTCATCAGTGTGTACATTTCTCTTAATTTTTACCTACCATTAGCTTAATGACAAACTCAAGATGTAATAGCTGTATTTTTATATTGGACTATTTCCATCATCTAATATGTGTGTTGAATGTCTTTAGAAAAGTTTAATTTTATTTAACTATTCCAAATGCATTCAACTATTAGTAATATCACAGCAAACAGGTTAGTATATGCACCAACTGTTAGTAATATCACAGCAAACAGGTTAGTATATGCACTAACTGTTAGTAATATTGCAGCAAACAAGTTAGTATATGCACAACATTTCGAGAGGTATTTTTGAACACACAGATTATGGAAATAGTCCAATATAAAAATACAGCTAGAACACCATCATCACAAACCTTCAGAAAAATATCAAGATGTAATAGTTGCTACTTGATTCTTAGCTTGGGAAATTATAAGAAATATCTGGTCACTTAAATTTAGTTATAAAGACATCCATAGTATTTGATTCCAAACCTATTGGATAATAGCAAACCTCTTAATTTTAGTAATTATGACATTAATAAGTTGAATAATACAATTATGAAAAAGAATTATAACTGTTGCACCGAAATTAGTCAATACTTAAGATAATTTATAAGCAAGATCCACCAAAGAATCATCTAAATTGTAAACAACACTCATATTTTATACTAATGACAATCTATTTTGTCAGATGAAAGATCACCAAAGAATCATTTAAGTCCGTAAATAACTTTTGGGAATCCTGCTTGTAAATTATCTTAGTAATATGCTTGAATTTCTTTGTTCCATGAAATAGTGTTGCATGTTTGATAAGTCATAAAATTATTAATATGCTAATGAAAATTTTTAGTACTAATCAATCGTAAGTGCTTAAATTTTTTGTTGAGAAGTAATCCAAGTGTTTAAATATCTTCTCCTACACCAAATAAATGAAACTTGTAATTTTATTCTGGATTGTTTTTGCAATTTCTATATCTAGATAAATATTGGTTTAAGTAACGCGGGCAATATGTTAACTCTATATGAAACAGCTACTCGAGTGCTAGATGATTAGGGCTTTATCATCTAACTAAAAATCACTAGATACTATTTATTTCAACAATTGAATGATTGTTGACTAACGATGAATTATGGAAACGAAGTTTTTTGCGGATTCAAATTTCAGATATTCTAACAGCAAAATCTTTCAACTGTAATTTCCAAATTTATATGATAGCAATACATAAAGGTTATACATAATATTAGAAATTGTATTTCCAATTAATTGTAATAGAGTTCGTGCTTTAGTGCTATTTCTATTTTTTTAAATTAATCGCTATCTAACGTAAGGCTAATCTCGCACCATGTTTTGCTGCACTGTAGCGTCGTCAAATGTGCCATATCCAACTATGTCAGAATAATAACCAAACTTTTACATTTATGCAATATACATTATTTTCATCGTGGCAAAATATTTTATGCTATTTCAACTGCTCCGTTGTATGTAATATTAAACAGCTATTATGCAAGGTAGAGACAATTATAATATGTTTATATTGAGGCATTCCATATAAAATCAATTAGTGATGTGGATCTTGGGATCACAGATTCATTTAATTTTTGGTATAAACCAGTATCTTTAGCAAAGATTGAAAAATTAGATTTTAAAATCATTTATTTAAACAGAATTATGAAAATCTAAAACAAATATTTCGTACAGTTTATCACTTTTTGTCAAAGAGAGCTGGGTTTTGACTCATTTTAAAAGAATGCCCTTTCTTTTGTCATATAAGAATAGACCTCTTGCAATATAAAATAATTTGGATCAACTTTCAAAACTGGTTTTTGAACGTCTTGAAAAAAGCACTTAAATTTTTAATTAAAAAAAATACTATTTTGTTAGCAAATCTTCAACATAGGATAAATGCCATATTTTTTAAAACAGTTGCAAGACTGAATTGTTCTTTGTCATAGATGGATTATCGTAAAGAGCTTAATGTTTTTTAATTGAAATTAAATATATATGGTGAAGTATTTTATTTAGTCGTTCATTGTCTTAAGTCACTACAAATCATGATTTTGATAAAATGTTCAAGGATTTGTTAAATTTTTTATACGCTCTTTACGAGTACATAAATGTAATATGATTATAGAAAAATGTCCTAACTTATTTCAGAAGCTTGTAAAATCGGTCTATTAAAGTGTGTATATAAGTTTTGGTAGAGTTATATTAAAAGGTTTTATAATTCATAAACGTTTAAATTTCAATGTAAAAAAAAAAAAACAATTTACTTGCTGAAAAGTTATATGGACTTGTTAAGTAATTTTGAAATAAAAAATTGCACGTATATATGTCAGAATGCAACCTTTTGGAGAATCAAACTGTAATATTGAAAGACTTATTCAAGCAATGAAGAACATTGTTTGAATATTTATGTAAGTTTTATTTGCAATAAAGAAAATTTAACAAGAAATGGAAGTACCACTATTGGAAAGGCAAGCTTGTTTCAATTTTCTGATCACAAAGATGTTACAATAAGAATAAAATATTGATGTATATGTTCAGAAAAAATTAGCATGTGATAATTGATAACTTTATCAAAGTTTCTATAACAAAATTGGGGTTTCCAAATTTTGTGAAGTATGTTCAAATCTACTTTTAACTGAGAAAAGCGGGCATGCTATACTTATCTGTTAAACATCAGAATAGAATTAATGATTAATGGTGATAGAGGATAACTAAATTATTTCTAAGAAGTTGACATCACAACAATGCTGTGTGCTGGAAACTAGTTAGGAATCTGAATAGTTGATGTTTTTTTGTAAAGTATGGAAACAAAACTCAGTTGCACAATAGAAGTTATTTAATTACTTAATTAATTAGGAACACGATGTCCTAGATTGATTTTGCTGCAAATTTTAGTACAACAAAATTCAGTTTTAATTAGACAAGTTCCTTTCCAATACATTGATATCTAACGCATTTGCTTTTTATATACTTCAAATCTATCAGTTCTTAAAACCTATGGTATTCAATCTTTAAAAAAATTGTTTCTCAGGTGATAAAGCTGTTCAATATAAATTTTTCTGAAAATATGTTAAACTTGGTTGAGGGCATTTCTTTGCCATATGGAAACTTCACCAGCGTACTGCCAAATCTAGTATCCAAAGAACTATAATAATCAGATTATGGACACTCCAACAGGTCTTTGGATTTTTCAAAACAATCCCAGATATTCATTTTCAAAGCTACAGTAATGAGATACAAAATTGCAAATTCATACCGTCAAGCAGTGTTTGATGTATACAGATGAATTTGGCAAGTTTCTCTTTGTATTGTTAATTTTTATTTATTTAGATGTACAGATAGATATTTTTAAATGATGAGTGAAACTACAAGATTAATAGTACTGCTTGTTTTCAAATATTTGGATGAAATGAAGGTGTAATTAACTCTGGGAATATATTGTTAACACTGGCAAATTCAAGTAATCAAGAAAGGATAGAACTGATCATTGGATTAAATAAAAGAAAAACTAAGAGCTAAACCAAACTGGAGAAAATAAACATTACAAATAAAGATATAAAACAATGCTAAATTCATCCAGAAATAATGAGAAAAACAATAGATTTAGCATAACAAATAGTTATAAATTTATTAAACGCACATTGATTACGTAATATTTACCGAGGCTGTAACCTCGAGAATATGCATGTAAAATGCTATAGTAGGGACCTCTACAGGTGTTTAATCACAAGGTTACCCTCTTCCATAGCGTAAGCTTGTGGTTAAACACCTGTAGAGGTCCCTACTATCGCATTTTACACGCATATTCTCGAGGTTACAGCCTCAGTAAATATTACATAACAAATAGTAGAAATGTCTCCAAAATACTAATGAAACTATATAAACTGAAATTTAATAAATTAAATTGCTCTTTCATGTGGTATTAATATAAAGATGATAGTACTATAAGGTCGTTATACATAAAATAATATTTTTAAGAGTAAAATTCTAAAACAACATTGGAAATGCCCATCTCTTTAGAGAGAAATAAAAATGGGTAAAACACAATGGGATAGCCTTTTTATTAGAAAAAGCAAAAGTGAATTAGAAGTCACAGGGAAAATTAAAAATAGGCAAAGATTGTAATAAATGGTCGGACAAAATCGTATAAACATGCTATACGGAGATTAAGTCAAGTGATTGAATGGGGTTCTTTTTATTAAATTATTGAGGACAAACTAGTCGTAAAAAGATCCTTATGTAAAACCAAAAGAAATGGTATATAATAAAGAAATTAGATTGCCGATGTGTTGGAAAAACTGAAGAAATATAAATCTTGTAATTAAATATGAGTGAAAATAATTTTTTTAATGGGAGAAATTAAATAAATATACTAAGATTATTGTGGTAACACAATATTTATGAAAAGAAATTAATAGCTTAATAAATCAACAATTTAAACAGATTCATTTCAAACAAATCAATACATAATACTTTAAATATAGTAAGTAATAAAGGCTAACAGCTCTATCATTTACAATCTCTCAAGATCTTAGCTAAGGGCAATATGTGAATTTAATTTACTATTCAATTTTATTACCTTGATAACAGATTAATATTCTTTTGGGTTTATTGAAGCATAAGGGCTATGAAATGTGATTTACATATAATAGTTGGTTAGCTATTGACAATTTATTATATTTAAAGTAGCCTATTATATAGGCAAACTGCATGTGTAATATAAAGAGACAAATCTCTGATGACCCCCTTTTACAAATTCATTTACCCATGAGCATCTGCTTGAAAAGCATAAATGTACAACTATGCTTAGAGCTTATATAGCCAATCTTTGCTCACCAGACTGAAATGCTATCAATCTATTGTGTGCCTGAGTTATAAATTATTGATTGCAGGTGATTAAAAAAGATGTTGCTACAGTTAGGCACACAATGGATTGATGCCCCAATTTCAGAATGGGGAGCAAAGGTTGGCTGAAATATAGATAAGCATACACGTACTTTTCAAACCAATGCTCACAGGTGAGTGCTTGTGAAAATGCATGGCTGGAGATTTCTCCGATATGTTGAAAAATGAGTTTCCATTTATCTACCTTCAAATGGCTTATCTTTGCCTAATATAACAAAGTTTATTTCCAACTTCTAAGCCTGTAATTGTAATCCTTGTTATTACTTTCACTTAAAATCTAAGATCATAGATAAACTTGGTGAGTGGATTTCATGTACGATCTAATAGTATTTATTGCTTTGACAAACAGATCGTTGATGTTCTATTGGTTTTAATAATAATGTATATGGATTAAAGCTGAATTGTAGTCAGGTAATAAATGTTCTGCCATACAACTCATTTATTTTAAGACAACAGTCACCCTCCATCATCGTAAGGTTTTGACTATTTTTGTCTGCTAATCCAATCATCTCACAACTTCAAGTATGGGTATTTGACATCAATCTTTTTTATCTCACCATTGTTATATTTTAAATTTTTAATTATGCTTATTACTGGAGTTTGATTTTTATGAATTTTGTACTTTAGTTTTTTCACGATGTCTGTTTTTTTATGGGACAGAGCAAGTTAATTATAGATTTATTTTAATACCAATGAAATTAGAAATAAGAACAAATAAATGTTACAAAAGAAAGGGATGGGGTGAAATAAATGATAGAAAAATAGATGAAATTTAGCAAATTATTTATTTTAAGATATAATTTCAGTGTAACAACTTTGTGGATCTAGATACTGGCAGGCATTCGCAAAACATTGAAAGGCTATGAGGTATGGCCAAATTGTAAACAAAAAAACAGCAGGGAACTGTGACAACACCTGATTCCTATTTAGCCAAGAAGATTTAATTGTGATTTTGGAGGCTATTGAGAATTTCAGGTCTAGGCCCCTGAAAGTGTATATTTAAAAAAAATGGGCACCACACTCTTCTTTTAAAATCTCGTAACAGATTGAGGCGCCAAACTGGAATTGATGCAAGGACGTTATGCCCAGAATATGACATTACCATTGGACTTTAATATGAACCTTGAATTTTTTTGAACTCGCAAGCAATAACGCCATTTAATTATTTATAAATAAAATTGATCATAAATGTCATTGAAATTATTAATAAAAATAATTATCTTTGTCTTCTAAAAAGAAGGCAAAAGATTGAATGAAGATGTAAAAATCATTATTACATTCTCATAATTTTCCTTCTGTTGTCAGCTATGAATTCATTATACGAAATTTTTGGATTAGACATGCATAATCCTATAGATTCAAATATGAATTCCTTTAAGGATAATTTCACAGTATGATGCAATTCTAATACAATTCATGAACAAACGAGCAAATATTCTGAGAAAGATGAATTTGATATTGAATAACAAAAAGAACATTATTAAAAGGTAAAACTTCATATAGTAAAAAGATTGTGGCAAATATGATATAATGCACAAAATATTTAATAATTATCTTAGAATGTCTCAAAACAAAGAATCAACTTTGGAAATTACAATGTAAGATTCTCATTCCTAGCATGAATTTAGTTATATGTATTAAAACCATTAATTATCACATGATATCTACTTACAGAAATGCTGTTCCGCATGAAATTCTTTTTTTTCACCACATCTACATCACTTAGGATTAAACTTTACTATCCAGTAGATGCTATATGGTTGTGCTTACTAAAGCTTTATCCAGGATTATCCTATCCAATATCCCCAGACTAGTTTCATCAGTGAGGAGGTTTGGATTTTGGAGCAGTGCACCGGGGTTTTTTTAATCGTGCACTTTTCCTCTAGAAGTCAATCCTGTTGAGGGAATAAAGATGCTTATAGTTCTAAAAATCCAAGGATGACAATATGCAGATACTGAACTGGTTTCACATCTATACAAGGATGTTGGGGTTGATTGAAAACATTGTTTTTCAGTGGAACTAGTAGCTTGACAAAATTAATTAAAAAATGACTTGCTAGGGAGTTCGTAAGAAGTTCAAACACCATATCTGCGAGCATCAGAATCATTTCTAGTGTCTTCTGATCCCAAGTCTGGTATTGTATTATCAACATCAAATGGCATAGGGTAACAGCTAATGGCTTTATTGCTCAGAAGTTTGAGTGCTGGAACTGCGAGCACCAGAATTGACCCTGGGATCTCCTGATCCTAGAGTAGATGCTCTACCAACTACATCAAATTGCATAAGAAAATTAAGTAAAATGCCTGCTAGAGGAAAAAAATAGATCAAAAAGTTCCAGGTGCATTGCTTCAACATCCAAAGTTCCACACTGAAGAAAGCCATAAGTTAGAAACTAGTCTGGGAGTATTGTATAGGACAATACTAGGCATGGATTTATTAAGCACTACCATATGGCATATGTTAATTATTAAAGCTTAATACTGGTTGGTATCTTAGTGGAAAGAGAAAAAAAGAATTTCTATATTCTTTAATTTAGTAAATGTTACATTACAAAATCCACTATTGTAAATTCACATTTTCATAGGGTTGGATATTACATTCAAATATCAGCCTTTCAAGCTAATTGTGCATGCGCTTTTTGCGGGTGTTAATAATAAATGCTTTCCTTTCTAATACAAGATATAGTATTTATGCAGGAATAAAATCACTTATTCCTACAACTCAAATGCTTATATATGAGCAAATCTGAAGTACTGGCAAGGAAAGCGTGAGGATAGACCACTCACTTTAAATTACTATTTACGATGTCTGAATGAATGACGTTGGTGAAATTGTTTAGAATTTACTAAACGTCACTAACTGAAACTTAATCATATGTAAATAAGCATTTATTTTTATATACCGCTATGTTTACAATTGTAAACATAGTGCTATATAAAAATAAATGCTTATTTATATAGGGTTGGATATATAAAATTATGATGTGGTTTTTATGAGAAAGTCAAACCTTTATATTATAAAAAATGTTTTTAAAGATATTGATTGTTTTTGGTGAAAAATTGCACAGCTGCAATTGGATATGGAATTAGAAGATAACATCTTAAAATACCAACACATTCTATATGTGGATCTATTTATGGTTCAGAGAATAATTTGTATAGTCATAAAAAACTCACCTCTAATGAATTAATATTGTTTTGTTTTTTTTATCTCTTGAGTTAAAATAATCATACTTGTTTGTGAGTCGCTGAGCCACCAAAACATCATATGATCACTAGAATTTGTTAAAACAGCATCCTTCATATAGTAGTGCCACCCATTGAAAGCCATAGTAATCAATGCTAGAATGTTGGCCATTAAAGTCCCTATCTAGTGCCTACTTAATGCAAACTCTCAGACTAGTTTCTAGCTTTTGGCCTTCATCAGTAAGGAATCTTAGATGTGATAATGGTCACAAGCTAAAAACTATTCTAGGGATATTAGTCGAGTAGGAAATACATAGTGATTTTATGTACAATTCTAGCATCCATTGAAATACTATGGCTTGGACTGGGCAGGCTACTGCTTGGAGAGAGTTGCCACTGATTTGCTGTTGTTGATTATAACTAGAAAAAAAGCAAGTGGAACATCATTTCCAAGTATTCTTTTGCATGAATTTTTAAAAATAAAACTCAATATCAGGTGGAAATCAAGAATTATAATAGGCTTAATTTACTTCCCGTGAAATATTTTAGGATTTCTCATATTGATTGCTATTTCACAAAGAGTATCCTTTGTTTTGTTGTCAATAAAGCCCTCTACTTAGGATCAATATTATGTAGTTTTGCCTAATTTTCTAGAAATTTTTTCTTTCCACAAAGCTTTTGATTTTTTTGACCATCTGGAATCCATTCATTGAAAAACTGACCCGGAGTCAAGTCTTCATTTTGGTGGATTTTTCTGTTGGGGTATAGTTAGCAGTTCCAGTTTTTTTACTAGGTTCCCATTTCATCATGACATTTAGCATAGAGTTTGGTTTTATTAATCATTTAGCATTATAAATAGACTATCCCCCAACTGAAAGTTTGACCTAATATTGCTGATTTTCCAATGTATAATTTAATTATTTCTTTAATATTTGGTATTTATGCTGGTAGTTGTTATATATTTATCAGCTAATATATTATGAAAGGCGTTATAATGTAAGCATTGCATACAATGGATTTTTGACAGATTTGAAATTTTACCTATGACATCATTTACATCAACTACACTACTTTTAAGTTAATATTTAAAAAAACATTTCTAGTTCTCTTGAATTTTTTAATGATATTCAGCAAAAACAATGCATGGTGCAACTTTACTAGGATATCTCATTCTTGAACCTATGAAGATATTTGCTTCACATAATCACTACCTATATCTACATAAGCCGTTAATACAGTAGCAACTTCATTTAGTAGTATCACCCAAAGCAAGCTTAAGTAACCAATGAATATTAGAGGGTTTGTGCACAAAATTCCTATCTAGTGCCTATTCATCCTGCGGTTTTATCAATAAATAGCCTTGGATCTGAGATTCCTACACCTATACATCAAAATGTATAGATTCTGAGCTAGTTTTAGATGTATATAAATATAGAAGTAAAGGAGCTTAGATTGAAAACAATATTGTGTTTTCATCTTTGGATTATAGCTTTATAGTTAACTAAATAGATAAAAAAAAAATGGTTGCTAGAGATTTGCATTAGATCCTAAGATCTAGATGCAATGGTCTCAGGTCCAAAGCTCCTCAATGATGAAAACCACAAGCTAAAAACTAGTCTGATATTGGATAAGGAGACACTAAATAGGGATTTTATGCATAAACCTTCTTGCATCCATTTATTATTAGGTTTTATACTTGGTGGCACTACTGTACGGAATGTATGTTGAGGTGATTCAATGCAAATGCTTGAAAGCAGAAAAAGTACAAATAATGAAGTTATGGAAGAATAAATATGAACAATGATTATACATAAAATGGGTTATTGGTTTTTATGCTGGGTTTGGCAAAAGATAAGGAGAATTAAGATATGAAGGTCATGGAATTGACAAAGATATGTTGGGGAAATGGGATGGAGCAGATTATGAGGAAACAGAGTGGAAGGGAATATAAAGTGACAACTGATTTCTCTGGGCATAGTTGCTGAGAGATTCCTGACTCTGTATAAGGAGAAGTCACAGTGCATCACAACCCATGAGATATTTGCTCATTTGTTGGGGTTTAATATTAAAAAATATTGCATAATTGTTGAGACATTGTTAAGATTCCTTTCTTTCAAATAGAAAAATATATTGATTTCTTTTGCTACTTAATCTGGAAAAATATCCAATGGCCTAATAAGTAGTTTTCAACTTTTATTGATTCTTAATCATTTGAAATAAAAATTTTGATGCAGTGTTATCTTTTGATTCAGATAGCCTTATATTTTGACAATGGACTCAGAATGAACATGACCTCAGTTCCATTATTGAGAGCTTTTTCATTTAGTTAATACCACCAAAAGTATTTCAATGGATATCCTGTTACTATATCAATCATTATGTCCATTGATTCAAGGATGGAACTACCTTTGGATTTTCACAAATTCTCTAGAAAACTGCTTTTTCACAAAAATTTTCTTTCAGACAGTGGTTCATCAATATTATTTTTTATAGCAAAACATTATTTTTACAGTTTCAACTGTCCTACAGCCATCATCAAAGCTACAATATCCAAGTATAATACTGCACTTCCAATGCACACCAGTGAAGCTATTATTTTAATTGTGTTAATTCTGGCTTAGTGCTTTCAGGGCATATTTGCTCCCCTATTCATAGCCTGTGTCACTCTTCATTGTGTGTTATCGTTTCTTGGAAATTAAAAAGCAGGAATCTATTGATGGCCTTCGAGTCATTTGCAATGAAATATGCATTTATTTTGTGTTTGGCATCATTTCTTTCCAAGCACATGATTATGGCATTGGTGGGTTCAAATCTGTGATTAGATGTTTTTTGGTGTTATAGAAATATTAAACTGTCTTCGTTTTTAGTGTGCGATCTATTATATATGTATATGTGTTGAGTTACTCTGAGTTTTCCCATAATACATAGCCCTGCAGCTGGCTTATGGGTATGCTATCTTATATACTATCTGGGAAGGGGTAGGGTTGGTCTGGATTGACTTTATCTTTGGAGTCTATTAGTAGCTAGGGGGGAGGGGATTGAAAACCTTCAAATTGCTTGGATAGGTTTTTCACTGGCCACTTTGGGTATGTATGGTAATACTATGTTTGGCTTATCCTCTTGGCACTGGTTATTTGTTAATTTTCAGTGAAACTGATTGATCCTCTCTGCTATTGTTCTGTGTTTGAATCCCCTGCTTATCAAGTCATTGACATAGTATGTGACGTTGGTTTTCCTATCTGCTTCAAGCTTACACAAATGGTGATTTCTAAATAAGAACGCTGACAGTCCTGCCAATTTATGTACCTTAGATGCATTTGAATCGTACAATTAGTATTATTCTACTCTTAACTAATTTTATTAGTTAAGACAAACTTGGTGAAAACAGTGAAAGTTCCAAAAAAAATGATAGTAAGTCTACCTCTTATTATTTCAACCCGAGAAGCAATTTAAGAAGCAGTTCCCCTTTCAGCTAATTATGACATGTTATGATTAAAATAAACAAGATCATCCATTCAATAAACTTCAAAAAAGCTCTTGATGATAAATATGAATATCACAATTGACATTTGTTCTTTTACAGATCAGTTGAAACTTAAGTTATTGATATAAAGTAATTTTCCCTATTCATTTAGCACCCATTGTCTAATATCCAAATGTACCAACTAAACACCAAGTCAGACAATGGTCTAGCCTAGGGGTCAACAAACTGCAACTTTTTGAGCCTAATTTCATGGTGGTTTTTAACATGATAAAAATAAACACATTTTTTTGATTTCCCCTTGAAATTTGTAAATAAATATTTTGGTGGCTCTGGAAGAGGAAACATGTTCATTACAATGTTTCTCAAATTCAGCATTATTATAGAAAGTAATTATTTTATATGATGAATATATACAATGGTCAAATATCCAACATAAAAAATATTTATCCACAATGTTGTTATATACTTAATATAATAATAAATCTAAATAAAATTGAAACAAACAACGAATTATATTTACAATTATTTAATTATCAAACCGGCTTTCATCTTTTATATGAGATCTTTCCAAGATATGAAGTTCTATTCATCACATGACCTGTCAATTACATTTACTCTACCTACTGGACATTATTCTACCTTCATCAATACAATTAACATTATACATATAAATAAATGACATAAAATAAAAATACCAAAAAGTACATAAAATTTGTTTTTTAAACTATATAAATACTTATACGTATATAAAATATATATCTATATAAAATAAATATTCGACCCCCCCCCCCCTATTTATAAACATTCACAATTCTACCATAATTTTTAAACCTTCCAATTAGATAATTGGAAGATTTAAAAATTATGATAGAATTGTGAATTTAAGCCAATAAACATCACATGACTACCTCCTCTTATGCTTGTGTATCTGTTGTTAAAACAGGCAAAACTTCTGGGGATATTGGATGAGTAGGCACTAGATAGGGATTTTATGCACAAGCCTTCTGGCATCCATTGATTACTCTAGCTTGCTGTGTGTGGCAATATATATAGTGAGTTTTGCCTGTTTTAGAATTGTGAATGTTTATAAAAGAAGGGGGGGGGATAGAATACTTTTATAGTATATATGTATAGGTAATTACATAGTTTTTTTTAAAAAAATTAATGTATTTTTTATATTTTTATTTAACGTCATTTATTTATATATCTATTGTTAATTGTTAGAAGTATATTCTTATTCTTCTTTACTTTCTTTGCATTTCTCATATATTCATATATATTGCTTACAATAACTCCCTTCATATACACTTTAATGCAACAAATATTTTAATATAATTCCTTTATTTTCCTAACAGTTTTGACTGTCCTGCAGTTTTCATCAGAGCTATAATATTGAATAATATAAACATATAATCATTACTTCATATACATATAAAAATATCCAAACATATATATATATATATGTATATCAAAATATATATACATATCTTCTAAATATATACATTTACATATACAAAATCCATATACACAAATCTAACCTATATATATATACAAATATCAAATGCACAATTTTTATATTATTCTTTTAAAAAAACATTTATTTTTTAAAAAACTAACCTTTATTACATCTTTACCAATTTTACTTTATTTTCAACATTTTATCCTTTATCTTATTTTTCTATCCATCATTTTTACATTATTATCTAATATATTTTATCATCTTTTATTTTAATACCTATAAATTTAACTTATTTTTTCTAATCTTATTCTTTAATAATAATTTTATTTTATTCTCTTTAATAATTCCCCTATTCATTTTAACTTAGCATTCTTAACCTCTCCCTTTTAAAATAACTGACTTTTTTCAAATTTCTTGTCTTCTTTTTATATAGACTCCTTTAATACAACTCCCTCTATTATTAATATATACTATAGAAACAGGTCATATATTTGAGAAAGATAGTGTAAAGATGATTTGATATACTAATAAAAGAAGGGATAGGAAAATAAAAGAAGCAATATTAATTAAGAAGATAAAGCCAAAATTGAACAGGGATGGGGGGACATTATTTTTATATAAATATTATTAGTAATAAAAGATATATGTGTATAGGGATTATAAAGGCATATAAAAGTTTCAATTAGTATTTGCTTATAGGATTATTAATAATAATAATAATAATAAAATAAGTATATAAAAGATTTAATATGTGGGTATAGATAAAAATTGTAAATATTGTAACGTTTATTTATATACGTTACAAATATATTGGCATTTGGTAAAAGCTAAAAAAGTAAATTTAGATTTTTTTTTGATTAGTATAATTTTTGTTAAAACGTGCAATGAAGGTTAAAATTGTCATTCTTATTTTTTTTTATCTAATTGGAAAGAATAAATGACATACAGATTACTAATCCAGATAAATTAAAAGAATTCCAAAAGTATAAGCTAAAAGAAAAATATTTTAGCTAATTAAAGATGGAAGAATAATGCTAAAAAAAAGAGAACTTTGTAACTTAAATTTAAGAGAGAGTGTATAAGATTATTATCTTATACGCTGATAAAAAGACAAAAGAGTGCGCAGAAGTTCCAAAAAATGGAGCGCGATATAAAAAGGAGATGACAACTTCAATCTGGGTCTTCTCTTTAACTTCTAGTTACGTCTCTGAAAGTTGGAGGTTTCCACGAGCATAACCTGTGGCAAGAAATATACTTCTACACAGGTATGCCCCTTGCTGTACCAAGCTGTCATGCAAGCATGGAAACGGGACTTGTGAAGACCGCTTTTTGCAATAAAAGGGTCACTACAACTGTGCCTTTTCTCCAGCTATAGAACGGAACAATAATGGAAGACGCTGGCAGGAGAGACCAATGGAAATTCTCATGATCTGGGATCCCATAAACCTACATGAACTTACCGGTAAGTTAAGAATAAATTTTCCTGATAGTGACTTAAAAGTTTGCAAACAATTATTTATCTAGGCTTAGACTACCATCCTGATATAGACTTTTCGTATTCAAGGGACTTTCTTATAAAGAATTTTATACAAGATCTTGGAACAGTATTAAATTGTGTTCATTATTTAATCTAACTGTTTTTGTTAATTGATTCATTATCTGGATTAGCTTGTGTGTACTTTCCAGTTTAGTTAATTCGTAATTTAACATATAAATATTTTAGTTTGTTAGAATAAAAGAGATTATACTTTTATCAATCTTTTTCATTGTGCGTTATTAATAATGGTTATTATTCTTTTTAGTATTAAAGTTATTATTAGTTTAATAAGATTTAAAAGTAATTTACCTTGCCAATATGTTTGAATAAGCCCAGCAATAATAATCTCAAAAAAAAGATAATTCTAGTTTACCATAAAATTACCGATTCTTAAAATCTAAGACCAATAATTTTAAAAATATTTTATTTATTTTTTATTTGCGAGACATGCTGGCGACAGATATCAGCGGTCTTTTTAGAATAAAAAGACCTGGAGCCTATCAAATAAATTAAAAGCTGATCTCATCAATAGCATAATTCTCAACCATCAATAGGCAAAGTTTGATCAGGAAATATAGCTGTGTTTTTTAGGAAAAGAAATACAACTTTCTTTTTTCTTTTGATACAGCTTGATCAACTCACGCTCAAATATAAATTTGAGGCGTATAGTGGCCTAGTAAAACGAAAAACGTTACAATATATATATTGTAGCCATCTGAATGGGCACAAGGGTTTAAGATACTTTGTATCTTAAATAAATAGTTATATTATATTAAAAAAAATGAAATAGCCTTAGAATTTTAAAATTTTTTTTTGCTGGAGATTGTTTAAAGCTTAAATATGGGTTGCTTATGCAGTTTATTGACCACTTTATAAGTATTTATTAGTATTATTGTGGTTAATGAGGTATTTAATGTAAGGAAGGGGGGTTGTTTATTAATGGAATTGATACATCTTGTTGGAAAGATGCAAAGTTATCCTGTGTTAGTATAATATTATTTGAATGGTTTCAAAATCCTTTATTCATTAATTCTTATCCTTTTGTCAACAGTTAATAGCAGTTTCAATTATATTTAGTTAAGATAGTTCAATATTTAGGTTGTAGTGCATGTGTATGCATGTATGACTCTGCATTATGTTTCATTTCATTTTCATCTTTAATAACAGCAAACAATAGTACATTCACAATAAAAACATTTAAATTACAGTAATTATCTTAAATAATTTAACAAATATATATTTCTTTCCAATGATTAATAGATAGTTAAATCAATGAATTATTTTATAAATTGAATAAATTATTAATCATTTTTATTTGATAGTTAATTAATATTCATTTTTCTTTCAAGTTTGTAAAAGCTATTTATTTTATTATTTGTATTTTTTTTTCTTGTCTTCATTTAGTTTTAAAAATCAAAATGATTTTTTTTTTTTTTGAAAAGATTTGTTTTTGCATATGTAATTAGTTAGTTAGCAAGATGCGTGGGAGTAACCTTTGGAAAAGGCAAATGAACTTTGCTAAAGAGAGTTTTTTTTTTTTTAACAAAGATCTCCAGTAGAAAATTGGCTCTTTGTAATGTAATTGTAGACAGTAAACAGTGGTTCATGTATTGTAAAAATTAAAGCCAGTTACTGAAGTCAAATTGACTTTGAAAAGACTTTAGAGTAAAACTTCCAAAGGAGCTTAAGAACTTTATTATGGAAAAAATTAATTAAAAAAATGCAATTCTAAGGTTTTAAAAAAAGGTACGTCGGTTTGATTAACTCTCTTCGATTTAAACATTTCTGAATTAATCCCTTTATAACTATTACTCTTTTAAAAATGTATGTTAATAACGTCCAGTCTATATTATTTCATTTAATTGCCATTTTAAATAAGAATGGTTTACATAAATATTATTGTTGTATCATTAAGCAACGTATTTTTTTTGATATATATGGAAAACGCATGCAGAACTGTTCTATAGAATATATTTTAATTTCTCACTATTTTTCGTGTAGTGTTCTTTGTGAAGATTATACATAGACTTAAGGATATGTCTATTTTGATAGATCATACTATGTTTAAGTTCATCATAAGGAGATAACAGTATTCATTTATTTGATATTTCTGGAGCTAATACGTATTTTTAAATTAAGGAAATAAAATGTAAGCTACTTCTGTTTAAATTGAATAGAAGGACAGAAATGCGGGTAATTTTTGTTCTCTTCAATAAGGATGGAATATAAAATAAAGCATTATTAATTATGGAATTACTAAGGACAATTTAAAGTATTATTAAATGCTATTCAGAAAAATACTAAGGATAATTGCGTATTTAATCCAGAACTGCACGGAGAATGTCTTATATTTTCAGTATAATAAAGGAGAAATTCACTGCTTGTGTATGATTTGGTACCTCGAATGGATATGCTATGAACACTGAAAGGTGCTGGGCATATTTAAGTTATGCTTATATTTTTTTAAGTTATACTGCAGAAGTGCATTTTAGTTTAAATTCAGTTTGGAATGTGTCCCATATTGTTTCATAAACCTGGAACTGAGCTTTGCAAGTGAACTTTTATTTTAAATTACAAAACTAATAACCTTTGTTTCTTTATTTTTTTTATTGCTTGTCATAATTAATGTATATGATAGGTAGATAGGCTTTATTTATTATTATGTTCATTTATAATTTGGGTTATGTTGACCATCAAGAACGTTTCTGAAGCGTATTTAAATGAGGAGTACGCCGGTAAAAATTGATTGTGTTTAAATAGGTCTTATTGTTTCCTTATGAAGGTGAAAGAAATATTTTTTTTTTAATATATTATTAGAAAGGTTTACATTTATTTTGTATACTTTATTATCTCAAAGTGAAAATTTTGTTCTTTGTTTAAATCAACGAACTTATAATAGAAATAGTTTGTTAGATATAAAAAAAAGTTCGTTCGTAATAATTAGAACCGTTAAATTTTAAAAAGTAACCTAAAGTTTATTAAATTAAAAGTTATGCCTTAATGCAATATTTAGTTATCATGTTACCTGCTTAGTGTGTAATTTAGAGTTAATATTATATATACTTTTTATTCGCGGGTGTGTGTTTGTTTTGCACAATTATAATATTTGTTTGATAAAGTATAGTTTGTGAATAAATTTATGCATAAATTTCGTACATTGTCGTATTCTACTGAGTTGAATGGATTGGTATATTATCTGTATGTATTTATCTGCCAGCGTGTATTTATAATGTTCGATATTTAGAGAAGCTATGAGAATAGAAAGAAATCTGATTGCGTTATAATGTCTATAGGGATAAAAGATCTTGCTTATTTAGTATATGTTAATAATTTTCCATGAGTAGAGCCTAGTTTATTTTATATGCGTATGATTAATGATATTTTTTTTTGAAGTGATGTTCTTAGGGCCCTGGTGATGAGGAATAATTCCCCACCAATAATGTATTTAGAAGTAGATGAGTTATTGTTGAAGTATGATTAAATGATGCTTAGGAAGTTATGTGACGTTTTTCTTGGATTCTTGGTGTTGAGTAAATGTTCTCCACCAAAGGTATATTTAGAATCAGATGAATTATTGTAGAAGTGTTCAGTAAATGTTTATCTGCTCCTCATGTAGATTCCCCTTGTAACGTATAGTATATATAATCATAAAAATATAGCTTTGTGTTAATTAATATGTGGCTAGATAAATTGTTAGATTAACTCTTGATGTAGTATTAGTGTCATATTTTTATTGATGAATTACGACATTGTTCGAAATAAAATAATTGTATGATATTTTCTTAATGAATGGAGAGTTTATAGAAAAGATTGTTTTACATTATTGCTGCTTGAACGTGCACACACACGCGTAATATAAATAATATCGCGTATATAAAGTATAGAATTATTGAAATTAAAATGAGAAATAAATGCTTTTGAAATATACTACATTCATTTAATAGAAGTATAAAGTATTAAGATTAAAACGGGAAATAAATATTTTAAAATACAGTGTATTTATTTAAATAATGTTACAAATCATCAAATCATCAGAATAAACATGATTTTGTGCTATAAATGAAAGGTATACGTAATTGAAAGTGATTATTAGTCAATTAGAGAAAGTTGCTTTGCTGAAAGCCAAATATAAGTAATTTGATTTATTTTGTTAATCAAGAGTAATATCCTCTCAAAAGTATTTTTTTTTTTGTGCTAATAATATAACATGTTATTTATTTATTGTCATATAGATGAAACATGTAGGCAAAGCCTGTGTTCGAAGTCAGGATATTTAAACTTTGTTATTAATTTGCTTTGATAGTAGGGATAATCCCAAACTGATGCTAAAAATAAAAAAAAAATATTTGATAATCTAAATATATGTAAAACAAATAGTCCATTTGTAAATATTATGTTAAACCAAGTTTATTTGTTATAATAAATGATTTGTTTAGTTATTTAAAATCTTAAGAACTGTGTCTTGAGTTATTCTTGTGTACATTCGTATTTCCATTTCCACATCTCCACATTTCATAAATCTATTATAAAACAGATATATTATTTTAGAGTTATAATATTAAATTTGCTAGTGTCTGACAATATTGTATTTCTTAATCCAAACATTATAAAGAGTATTTGCCACTTGATAAACGTATTAGAAAGGTTGCCAGGTCAGTATATTTGTGAGATGATGATATGAGATTAAAATACCCTATCTCTGTCATTATCTTATTATTGAAACACAGTAAAATATTTAGTCAATTTGTTTCCTTATATTTTATCATACTTTATAATTATAACTTATGGGCCAATGTAGTTTATTTAATTCAACTGTGTTTGTTAAATTCCCTGAGATCTTATTGTTTATTTCTTGATTGGCATTAAAGTAGATGTTTAGATTATAATATGCCAAGTCATAGAATTGTTAAGAGTATAATTATAGCAAGCTGATATATGTTATACTTGGATGAAGGAAGAAATTAAGTTTAAAGTATATTTTTAATAGACTGTACTAAGTAAACATTATGATTCTTTATCATACAATTAATTAACAAAGGAATTTACATTATATTGAATGTTTTATAATATTTCTTCTTTTATTCATTTATTATCATATATCTTATGAACTGCCTATAGCCTCCCACTGAGCTGAGCTGAACATAAACTTAAATATAGAGTCTCAGTAATAATTTTATATTATATCTTTTGTTATATTGTTCTATTCATTAATAGAACTGGCGCCTGGGCATTTCACTCATGTAATGTATATGAGCCATATTGGGAGAGTAGGTTATAATATAAAGATTTGTAAGATTAAATTTTCAAATAGAATTATAAGTTAAGGAAATTGATAATAGAGGGAGTTGTATTAAAAGAGTGAAATGGAGAGAGCAATAGAAAGACTAGGAAGAGGGATAGAGATACCGTTAACAGGTGGCAAGAGAGTATATACATTGTCCGGACTTTTTTTGTGGATGATGTCTTTTTGTGTGCAGAAAGAAGAGAAGATATGGAAGTTATGCTGAGGTCATGCACAAGGGTGGGTAAAGATATGGGGATTAAATTTAGTGAAGAAAAATCAAATATAATGATAGTGAATACTGGGGAAAGAGAAGACAAAGATTTCTTATTGGGAAATATAAAGTTAAGTGTGGTGAATAGATATAGTTATTTGGGAATCATCTTGAATAATAAGAAAAATTGCTTGGATGAATGGGAGAAAAAATTGATAAATGAAGCAAAGAAAAGAAAAGGATTAATAAAGAAATTAACATTGTTTTCATATAATAAATATGATGTAGCTAGAATTGTATGGAAGGGAGTGGCAGTAGCAGGGTTAACATATGGCAATGATGCATTATGTGTTAGTAAAGGGGTATTAGATTGCTTAGAAAAAGTACAAAGGGAAGTAGGAAGACATGCATTAGATGCTGAGGTGTGGACAGCAAAAGAGGCAATTCAAGGAGAAATGGGATGGTCAAGTTTTTATATGAGGGATGCAAAAAGCAAATTGAAAATGTTCGGTAGATTGCAGTTCATGGATAATAAAAGAATAGCCAAAATAGTATTTAATTGGGTTACAAGTAAAGGGCAGCCAACAAGATGGGTGAGAAAGGTAATGCAGTATGCAGAAGATTTGGATAAAGAAGTTATGTCAGTATACTTGTACAAAAGATGGGATGATTGTGTTAGGAGGATTGTTGAGTGTTATAGTGGGAAGGAGTGGGATAGAAGAATAGATGCATTAATAAAGAATAGGGAGTTGGAGAGATGGAGAACTAGTATGGAGAGTAAAACGAGTTTAAATATATATAAAAGTAAACGGAACATTGGTTGTGAGTTAATTTATGATAATAGTAAGGAAAGTAGTTTATTGTTTAAGGCTCGAACAGGATCTTTAGCAACAAGGGAATATACACGTAAATGGAAAAATATGGGTGATTTAGTCTGTAAGTTGTGTAAAGAAGGCATAGAAAATATTAGGCATCTGTTACTTCAATGTAAATGTTTGGAAGCAGAAAGGGTACAAATAATGAAGTTATGGAAGGTTAAATATGAACAAAGTGATTATACAGAAAGTGAGTTATTGGTTTTTATGCTGGGTTTGGGGAAAAATAAGGGGGATTTAGATATGAAGGTCATGGAGTTGACAAAGATTATGTTGTGGAAATGGGATGGAGCAGATTATGGGAAAACTTAGGGTGGACAATGGAAAAGGAAGGTAAAGTGGCTAACAGGTTTTTCTGGGCATAGCTGCTGAGAGATTCCTGACTCCGTTTAAAGAGAAGTCACAGTACATCACATCACATCACAATAAAAAGAAGATAAGAAATTTGAAAAAAATCAGTTATTTCAAAAGGTAGAGGAGGTTAAAAACAGTAAATTAAAATGAATAGGGGAATTATTAAAGATAATAAAATAAAATTATTATTAAAGAATAAGATTAGAAATAATAAAATGGTTAAAGTTAAATTTATAGATATTAAAATAAAAAATAAAAGATGATAAAATATATAAGATAATGTAAAAATGATAGATAGGAAAAAAGATAAGGGATAAAAATTAGAAAATAAAGTAAAATTGATAAAGAAGTAATAAAGATTGGTTTTTTAAAAAATTAAAAATAAAATAGGTTTTTTAAAAGAATATAAAAATTGTATATTTGATGTCTTTTTGTATATATTTTATATACATGTATTTTTATATATAGGTTATATATGTGCATATTGATATTGTACCAGTCAAAAACCCACCAAAAGAACTGCAAGTCGGACCCAAACTCAGCTGAACCAAAACTGAATTCAAACCCAACTCAACATCTCAGATTAGTAGAAATCTAAATTGACGGCACAGTGCTATGCACCAAGAAACTAGCTCAATGGTTGGTGAGGATTAGAGACCCCTGAACTGACACTAATATTGGATAATTAATTAACTTAAAATACTTTTAAGTCGAATCATATGTATATGTTCGGGTTACCAACACAGACAGCGAGTATTAACATTAAAATAATTATAAAAGAATTAAGAACTAAGAAACCAAGTGTGTTTAGAAAATATTTAATAATAATAATTTGTTTTGTTTGAATTTTAAATAATGATTATATTAATCACCTCTAGCCTTTAACATAGTTTATAATTATAATAAGGATGGCAGTCCTTATTATATGCCAATGAGTATTACGCAATATTTGAAAGTCTATGTCTATGCTCCCAACAAGAAAATAAAGGCAGATAAAGGTATTCATTAGTAAAGGAAATTATTACTCTAATTTTATTATGACAGAATGTGAGATTTATTTTCACATTCGCAAATCCCTTCATGAAGAGCAAGATACGTATTTTAGGGCATAACTTTAATCTTTATTGAAAAACTTATTTAATTAAATATATCTGATAATTTGTTCAACTTTAATTGAAATCACTTCATCATGAATTACGAGCATCAGAGCGGGCTTTACTGGAACAGAGAGGTAACAGTGCTGATGAATTATGAGCTATAAAGTGAAATTGAAAGACGATAGCTAGTCGATGATCGAAGTCCTATGGTGGCTTGCATCTGAGAAGTCTTATGCCCTTTGACTAATATGAACAGGAGAGGAAGTGCTTTCTTCCTCGATAATTTAAAATAACAGAAATATTATCACCGACCATCCTAACGGAGCGGAAGATTGCCCTACGTCAGCCACGTTCGAAGATGATGACTTGATAGTCATCGTTTGAATACTAAAACCCATATAGAATCCTCTATGTGATGACTTGATCAATTAATTAAAGTCAAACAAGCTTTTAACAAAAACTATTTTAAAGTATTTGTAAATCATATTAATTATACCCCAATCATCGTGCCCTTCCTGAATCTTAATAGCGAGTAACAGAAATTTGAATTAGAATATATTTGATTCCTTTATCGGCCCTTTGGCAATAAAAACATTTTAAGATTATATATGAATAAATAAATATTAGTGAAATGAGAAAATAGCGGTGGCATAGATTAGAAACGGAGCTAATACTTTATTATTAGCCAATTATAAAAATAACACACATTTAATAATTTCTTTTGACTCGATGACTGATAGAACTGTATAAATCTAGTTCTAATGGGCGAGAATTATTATCAGATTTAATATTATATTTTCTACGTAAAGCAAATAGAACAAAGGAGTTTATCGAGTCGAAAGATTATTGGCATATAATTAAAATAACAACATTAATAAATTACACAAATATATATATATATAATGTAATAAATGAACCACCAAGTAAGAAAAGAGAAAGTTTAAAGACTAGAGGTTGAGAGAACTACGATATAAATTTACAGTAGCATGAATAAAAGGTTTTATAAAGATTGTTACATTAAAGAATAAAAGAGCTCTAAAAGGGAGTGTAAAGTTTGGAACTGGCCAGAAAGTTTAAGGTTCATTATAGAAATATATATTACCCATTTCTTCCGAGCTGGGTTCTTAGGTTACAAGTCCGAGTTGGTAAAAACATAAGCATGCATTTAGTCGATTACTGGAACAGCATTTTAGGGGCTTTTCATAATTTTAGCAGCATGATTGATCCGGAAAAGATTCAGCAGTTCCATTGAAGATTTTCAGGGGACTTCAGGAACCTATAGCCAGATTCCTGATGTTTAGCACCTTACCATGATCGAAACACTATTTAAAACGCACAGAGTTTACTGTACTTCTCTACAATAAAGATGGCTTCCTTTTTTCCAAACTTTTCAGAGCTATATATCTGTCCTCTGATGCCTTCAGGCTAGCGCTTCTTTCATTATCAATGTTTTTAGATTTACTGGTTGTTTTTAGATACATTCCTTCGATAAGGCTTTCAAACTCATTAACTTGAATTCATTTTCTAATTAGAAAATGAATTCTTAAAATCAGAAAATGATTTTAATTAGGAAATCCTTATCTTTTTTCTAATTAATAAAACTTTAACTGTTGTTTTTGGAAAGGAAAAATCTGAAAGCTTATCGAAAGAATGTAGCTTTTAATCAATAAAACTTTAACAAATTATTTAAAAATAAAATCAAACATTCCCGACGCAATGAAACTTTCGAACAATTATATATATTGAAATATTTACAAATATATACGCACAATCCACGCAGTTGTAATATATATAAATTCATGAATAATTTTATCATGAATTTATTAATAGAATTGATCAATTTAAATCTGAAAGAATTAATTTTAATACACATTTATAAAATAAGTTTCCTTTATAGAAATTAGCATGGATTGAACGTATAAAGCCCCATTGCATCCGAAATTTAAGATTAGTAGTAGGGTTTGAAGTGGGCTTATGACTAGATGTCATGAAGCTAGGATTGAACTCAGATCCGACTGCTTCATTTCATTTCACTTCAAAAAAAAAACAATGAAAAAAAAATCTCTTTACTTATACGTGATACAGTCACATAAGTGTACTCGACTAGTTGGTAGACTCTGGGAGAACAGCACGAGTGTGAATAATATCATCTGTACAAACTGCAAAATTATACATGTTGCATTGTGATCATTTTTTAATATCTACCTTATAATAAGGTTCATTAATCAAGTCTTATTTTCCCTATGGTCGTGTCAGTCGGTCATCTGTATATATATATCTGTCATTTAATGTTTGTCCTATTGTTTACCTGGATCAGGTGGCACATATGGTTTTAACTGGCTGGCATTGTAAAACCCCTGGAGTCCCTTTCCATTTAGCAAAAATGCATTGTCATGGCAATCCTTTATTTCATATGGCCCACTGTATAATGGGAAGAATTTTTTGAATTCTTTCTTGGGGGCATTACTAGTTCTTGGTGATCTTAACCAAACTTCATCCCCAACTTTAAAATAGTAATGTTGCACCCTACTTCTTTTTATTCGACTCTGAGCCATCTGCGCTAGCCGCTTTCTGGCCATATCTTGGTCAGTTATTGGATTAATACATATTTCATCTTTTGGTAATAGTGAAAAAAAAATGGCCTGACATGGCTGCCCATAGTGAAGACGTGTAGGTGCGAAACCCATTGAATCATTCATTGTATTATTAATGCAATCCATTACATATGGAACTTTATCCACCCACCTCCGATGATCTGTAGATATGCACACATGAAAGAGTTGACTAATTTCTCTCATAACTATTTCACATGGATTGGACTGCGGGTTTCTAATTGATGTCAGACGATGATTTACCTTTTGTTTTTTTATCCAATTCTTCCACTCTTTTGAGGTGAACGCTGAGCCATGATCTGATAATATGGTCTCAGGCTTACCTACCTCAGAAAATTGCTTATCCTGAAGGGCCCAGATGGCATTTCGTGAATTGGTGGTTCGAACAGGGTAAATTTGAACATACTTCGAAAAAAAATATCATACATGACAAGCAAGTATTGAAAGGTCCTAAATTTGGGAAGAGGCATATAAGGATTTTATATGCATATATTTTGAAGATATGTATGTATATATTTTTTGATATATTTTTATATGTATATAAAGTAATGGTTATATGTTTATATCATTCAATATTGTAGCTCTGATGAAGACTGCAGGACAATCAAAATTGTCAAGAAAATAAAAGAATTATATTGAAAAAGATTTTGCATTACAGTGTATATGTGGGGAGTTATTGTAAGCAATATAATGTTAATTGTATTGTTGAAAGTAGAATGTCCAGTAAGTGGAGTAAATGTAATTAATATGTCATGCGATGTATAAAACTTTATATCTTGAAACAGTCTCAATAAGAGATGAAAGCCAGATTGATAATTAAATAATTGTAAATATAATTGGTTGTTTATTTCAATTTTATTTAAATTGATTTTATATATGATGAATGTTTAAATATTAGAAATTTGTGAATATATTAAACTATCAAAGTAATTTTTTGATATGTTTATTTATTATTAAAAGAATTTTTTTTTTTAGGATATATAGATTGTATTATGTTCTATTACTAAAATAAATATTCAAATATTTCCATAGCCATTCAGAGTGAATATTTTTATGAACCTATTTTTCATCTCTTCCCTTATGGCTGTCATGTTAAAAAGTTTTCCAAATCCTCACCCAAACTCAGACTCCATGCTGCTTCTTCCAATGGCAGAAAATTTGGAATAATCCTTGTTTGGGTGATAAACATATTATTATTTTATGTTGTGGCATCTATGTTAGTTAAAGATAGAAGATTTTTATCAGTTACATTTAAAGATTTTTATGTCGTAATCCAAAAGGTGAATTTTTTTTTCCTTTAAGCTTTCTGCTGCAACAGCTCTAAATCAATGAATGTGTTACATAGCAAGTTTAAGGTCATGTGTCCAGAATCATGAGTTATGACATGAAATGAGACTGTGGTAGTAGCTTTTTACTGTTGGTAGTTTCATTGTCATACACAAACTTCAGTAGCTATTTTGCCCAATTTAAAACAAGTATTTACTATTAGCACATTGTTTCATTATGGGTTAAGGTACAAAACACTATCATGTTAATATAGAAATGCTAGCACTTTAATTTTTTTGTGGTGAATAATTGTTGCTGTGTAACATATGGACTGATTCAGAAATGTCACTGAGGACAGCTTAGAGAGAGAACTAGTTCACCTTTTCACCGAGATACATTGTGCATATTACGTATATAAAATACTTTTGACACTTATCATTTCCAAACAGCTTAGAGAGAGAACTAGTTTACCTTTTCACCAAGATACATTAAGATACATTGTGCATATTATGTATATAAAATACTTTTGACACTTATCATTTCCAAACCCTGCTTTATTATATGAATCATTTTATTTATATTCTTATGCACATTACAATATCTCTCCTATGTTTTGTCTATCTTTTATGGTCATTTCAAGGACTATTCCTAAAAAATATACCATATGGAATATAAGATAATACATTTACACTAATAAATGTTGGGTATTTGAACACAGATTTTCAAGTTCCTTTCAGTCATCCACTCTATTTCATACAACCAATACACATGGCCACACACATGTGAAAAAGATAAATGCTCTCCAAAATAGGTAGTTTGTATTGAATTAGCACTCATCAGTTGATCCAGAATCTCCCACACATGTATATAAGGTAGCAAATCTTCACACTTTAATGAGCAGGCTTCAATCTATTCCAGCCTTCAACTCTTCAGCCATCCATACCATTGAAAATCTGATGACAGAAAACCCATATCCCTTGTTGATGCCAATATTATTGTCATGCCCATGTTGACTTTAAGTTACTCTAAACCCTCATGTATGGGACGTTGTCCATTTAAATACAGAGGAGAATGATAGGCAGGATACAAGTTGAATTTGCAATATTTTAAATACAAGGATATTTTATATATCTGGAGTCTAGATGTAATATAGGGGATTTGAACACAGAATTTCAAGCTCCCTTCAGCCATCAACTCTATCTCATATAACTGGTACCCATGGCCACACACATGTGAAAAAGATAAATTCTCTATAATATATACATTTTGTATTGAATTAGCACTCATCAGTTGATCCAAAATCTCCCACACATATATGTAATCAGAGCTTGGTTTATATTAAGATAGCAAATCTTCACACTTTAATGAACAGGCTTCAATCTACTCCAGCCTCCAATTTTTTAGCCATCCATACCATTGAAAATCAGATGTCAGAAGACCCATATCCTTTGTTAATGCCAATATTATTGCCATGCCCATGTTGACTTTAAGTCACTCTAACTTCTCATGTAAAGGACCTTGTACCTTTAAATACAGAGAAGAGGGATAGGCAGGATACAAGTTGAATGTGCAATATTCTAAATACAAAGATATTTTATATATCTGGAGTCTAGATGTAATATAGGGGATTTGAACACAGACTTTCAAGCTACCTGCAGCCATCTAATCTATCTCATACAACAGATACATATGAAAAAGATAAATGATCTCCAACATAGTATTTCATGCTTAATCAGCACAAACAATTGGTCCAGATCATCATCACCCACACATATATATAATCAGTGTTCAGTTTATATTTAGTAAATCTTCACAGTTTAATAGATAACTAAAGAGTTAGAGAATGGAGTAGATTGAAGCCTGCCCATTAAAGTATGAAGATTTTCTATATTAATATAAACTGAGCACTGAGTATATATGTGTGTGGGAGATGACAGATGAGGGCAGGTTCAGCACAAAATACATATAGTGGAGATCATTTATATTTTTTCACGTGTGATCATGTGTATTGATTGCACGATATAGAATGGATGGCTGAAGGGAGTGAAAGTCTGTGTTCAAATCTCCTTTATTACATCTAGACTCCAGGTATATAAAATTTACTTGTATTTAAAATATTACTAACTAATGTTATATTTATTATTTAACCTATTACTATTATATAACTATAATGGAAAAGCAACATTCCTTGTATTTTGTTCAAAGACCTTCTTGCATACATCACATCTAATAATGCATGTTCTATTGATAAGTTTTAATTAAAATAGAATATGTATTCAATACTTTTTGATATGCACATATACTTTTTGATGTATAAAATATGCATATATAAATTAACATTATAACTTATATTAACATCTAGAAAATTACGGTGTAGTAAATCTAAGATTTCGCTCTGTAATATCATAAATTAATAACTCAGTGAGTAATAAATGTATATGTTTATATTATTCATGCTTTCAAGCCAAGATGCTTAAGACTGGCTTATATATATAAAAGTTAAGTAAAAGAGAAGAGTGGTATCATTCTTTTCTTGTCAAAAAATCTCTGTCATGTGTCTAGGCCTGATCGCTTCTCAGACCACTGTTTTAACAGCTATTGGCTGTCTGAAAGTAATTGTAAGGCACATGTGGAAGAATAGCAACCTTCCAGTCATTACTAATTATAGCATAACCAAAATTGTAAAAAAATTAAGTAGTTATAAATAATAAATTGTGGGAGCACATTTATATATATTGGCCGTATGATCATTCATTCATATTCATTCAAAAAATAAAAATTATAATGTATTATACCACATCTTTATTTTTTTAAATAAAATGATTAGCGAAGTGTCAGTCTTTTATCACAATTTAACACTCTCCGAATGCTATCCTTTTTCTTCAATAACTTTTCCTCCTACAGAAATATAGTAATAGTCTTGTTATCAGTGAATTAAGACCTTTCTAGTTATTTTGATGTTTTTAAGTATGTATCGACTTTAGAATAGTCACCCCTACTTGCTACCACCCATTTCAGATTCTAAATTAAACTCTTTAAACTTTTTAATAAAATATAACATTTTACAGTTTATTTGTGCTGTTACTAAATTGATCTCATTTTATTTTTGGAATCTGAAATGTATGAGTTATGCTTGCATAATGTATATTCAAAGTTATTAAAATGAGTAAAAATTAATTGCTTTATTGGACTGTAGTGAGATTAGGAGGTATAAGGTTCTGAAGAAGATTGCTGGGCAATCGAAACTGTTAAGTGAAGGAAAGGGTAGATAATAAAGCATTGTAAAAGTAATAAAGTGTTCGTCAATTGATTATTATTATATATATATATAGAAGGTTGCCTTGACAGCAGTGAGAAATATTGATTACTATAGTTACTGTGAATGTTTAGGTGGTGTCTGGTTGGAATCTAATTATATATGATAATGTAAATAAAGTTTATTATTTGATTTGTATGTGTGCAGACAGTACCGTGTATCGTTTTCTCACTGAAAAGTAGAGCACTCTAAAAAATTTATTTGTAAAGAGAAAATGAGTACTAATTAAGCTAATTAGCACAGTTAATAAAAAGAATGAGTCAGCTGTGAGCGAGGGAGTGAATTGAAAACAACTGTGAAGTTGATAATATCTTTCTTAAAAGAGAGAAGTGGTAGTGTCAAGTTAAAGCAGTATTTACAATTTAAATACTTTAAAATGAAGTTGGCATTTTCTATAAAGTGACGGACTGAAGTGAAGGGGAACTTAGCCGTAATAGTATTAACAGATAACAATGATGAGTTAAAGATACTCGTATATAAACTTTAAAAGGTAAGTGTTAACGAATTTCTAAATGAATGAACTATAATATGCATTCACACGGTGTGATAATAAAGTATTCCCACACACCAACTTATTTGTCCAAAGTTGAGGGATAATTATTATTTATTTTATTCATTTATTAATATTCTTTAGTATAGGGAAATAAATTTGCTGAAATATATGTCACTTTGTACTTTGAATTTTGTCACTGACATAGCTGGGGTTATAGACCCCCCCCCCCATGAACCCAGTACTTATGTATTTAAATTATAAAAAAATAAACTGTTTGTTTGGAACTTCATATAAAGTTCTAGCACCAGAAGTGATGTGCAGAAACACAGTCTATGGACTTTGAATTCCAAAGTTCGCCACTCTGCTATTACACTAAACCAAGATGACCTGAATAAAGCTACATATACATCACTTCTGATTTGAAGTTTATTTGAATAAATATTCTATAATCTACTATTTATATAGGATCATGAATGGAAGATGACAGCGGATGCATTTTTCATCTATAACGGGAGTTACATTATTATAACTTGCACTAACAAAGCTTATCAGTTCAACCATTAAATGCATATATATGCTAGCTACAGTAATTAATTGTCTGATGACTTCCATGGTGATTATGCTATAATATTTGATTGTAAATAAAAGGAAATGGTTAAGTTTTTATTCAAAGTCAAAATACTGCAAAGAAAATCAATTCTTTACTTAAAGCAAGTTCAAAACAACTATGTGTGATAAGAATTGCCTACTGGTTGTATTACTCATGTAATCATCATTTCCACAATGATTGTGAAAATTACTTTTAGGATACCTATTTTGCCATGAAATGTCATGCTTTTGATAGTAATATGTTCAGCCATATGGTTGCATGATTTCTAATTGCTGCAGCATTTTAACAAATCATTCATGTGATCAAACAATATTTTACCTGTTTATTAATAATGAAATAATTTTACACTTCTTTTTAGATAATCTGTTTTAGACCTTTCATTTGGAGTGTATTGATATATGGATGTGAGACCTGGTCTTTGGAAAAACAGGAAATAACAAGATTGGAAGGAATGGTGTATACAAAGAATATAATATTAGTATCATCTATGTTCTTTATTACTTTTCACAATGCTTTTTTACAACTCACTATAAACAGTTTCGATTGTCCCAGCAATCTTCTTCAGAACTTCTACTTATATTTCCAAATCCACTGAACATCATATGATCACTATTTCTTATGCTTGCTCATAACTGTTATTAAAACAGGCAAAACTCTCCATACAATAGTGGCTCTCAGTGCAAGTCAGAGTAATCAATGGATGCCAGAAAGCTTGAGGATAAAATCCCTTAATAGTGCCTACTCATCCAATATCCCCAGACTAGTTTCTAGCTTGTGCCTGTCAGTGGATAGTGCTCTCAGATCTAAAGCTTCTCACTGACAGAAAAGCACAAGCTAGAAACTAATTTGGGGATATTGGATGAGTAGGCACCAGATAGGGATTTTATGCACAAGCCTTCTGGCATCCATTGATGACTAAGATCTAGGTGCAGTGTTTTCAAATCCAAAATTCCCCACTGCCAAAAAGGTACAAGCTAGAAACTAGTCTGGGGATATTGGATGAGTAGGCATTAGATAGGGATTTTATGCACAAGCCTTCTGGCATCCATTGATTACTCTGGCTTGCACTGAGTGCCACTACTGTATGGAGAGTTTTGCCTGTTTTAAATCGTAACTATAAGTAGAAGTTCTGAAGAAGAATGCTGGAGCTATCAATAGGGGATTGTAAAAAAACATTGTAAAAAGTAATAAAGAATATAGATGATATTAACATTATATGGATTTGGCAATGCAATAAGAAAGATAAAGTTATAATACTTCATAAAGAAGATATATGAAGAGTACAAGAATAGTGTGGGATTAAAGACCAATTAGAAAGAGACTTAAATGAAAAAATAGTTTTAAAAAATTGGATAATGAGCAGACTCTTCTAGAAAAATACGAAGTGAAAAAATTAACAAAGAAAAAATACAGATGAAATCAAGATTAAAAAAGAAAAACAAGCTAGAAAAGACGTCACGAAGAATTGCGCTTGCAGAGGATTCACGAGTTAGAAGAAAATAATCGCCGTCATCAAGAAATTACCCCAACGAAAAAAAGAATTTGAAGAACAAGAAATCAGCCATCCATTACTATCGCCTTAGAATTACACCTTGAATACGTCACACAGGTATGTATTCCTATTTCGGGTTACTTCACGTTAAGAGCCATTACCGGTATTATTATGACAGGTGTCGCCATTATTTCGTCTGATGGCTAAACAATCATTCGCAGAAGCATGCACGATGACTTTTCTATGCCCTTACATTATTGCTGAATTAAAGTCGGATTTCTTTGTCTTACATTCGCGAGGTTTGCTCGTACAAAATTCAATTATTTGATTACATACTTTTCCTGCTAAAGAATTAGCGACCTCAAGTGGCAATAAATGTTGAAGAAAGTAAAAAGAAAACATCGTATAATTTAAAAGAGATTTAAAATAAGAAAATATAATTATCTAAATATACTACAATTTTTATATTTAAACTTGTTATAAATACGTTTTGACAGAATTTAGCTGTCTTTTTTTATTGTAAAATTCTTTCCACTTTAATAATTTCAAACCATTCGCGTAAATCATAGTGATTTTTTAATCTATAAATACATCTCGACAACTATATAGAGTAGCGTATTATTGTTCCCATGAAGAAAATTTCTCGCCGTCTTGTTCGCGGTTTCCATTGAGTGTTTACATATTGAAAATTTGTGAGAGTCTGAGGAACAACGGAACCCTTTTTTTTTTCGTTGTTATGGAAAGTAAAATCTCTACGTGACGGATTTATAAAATGGATTAAAATAGTGGATGCAATTAATTGTTACACTGCTTTTGGCAAATTTTGAAAAAAAAAAAGGAATAATGATGGATGATTAAAAGTGAGTTAATGATGAATTGACCGAGAGGTCATCGCGGCCGCCTTGCAAGCAAGTATTTGGTTGCAGACGGTTGTGGGTTCGCGTCCCGGCCGGTGCTATGACATATGAAAAAAAAAAAGTTCTTAACCTATATATAATATGGAAAAATTCCAAATTCGTCAGAACACGATGTGTCATGGTGGCTATGGACATAACATTCCAATGATCTAAACACTCACGGGGCACTTCAGCATCAAGTTAAGCATCCTTAAATATCCAACTTACACGGTAAAAACTTTAGTACATATAAGTGCAAGCAGGTGTTTGTTCCGTGAGTGAAGTGATGCTCCGCCTAAGGGGCCGAACTGAACTAAGTAATAAAATAAGACGTGTTTTTAATAAATATTTATTAATACATATTTTCTTGCTATTATATTCATTGTTTGTTCACTTGGCTATTTTAAACAAGCCTTTTAAATAAATTTAAAATCTGCATTTTTTAAGGCTGGCTGCTAATTGATAAAAATTCACTTCCATCACAATATCATTAATCTCTCAAATTAATGACGTAATTACATGAAATCTAAATAAATTAGTATTTTAAACGCGATATAAATCGCCACCATCCCCCCACCAAAAAAAAAAGTGGGAATTGCATTGTTTTTTTTCTACAAACTTTTTTTTTTATATTTATTTTAATATTTTGTTTATACAAAATAAAAAAGAAATCTAAATTTTTATTTATTCCTTAGATGGTCAAAAATTTTCACTCTGTAAACACTCAATGGAAACCACGAAACGTTCTTTAAATTAATAGAAATTTAGTTAGTGCAGTATTTTCATTAGCTTTATAGAAGAGAAAATATATACTCAAGTTATTGAGTTAATTCGTTGAGCGTTGTTAGCCGAGAGATCATCGCACCCGCCTTGCAAGCAAGTAGTTGGTTGCAGGCGGGTGTGACATATATATAAAAAAAGTTAATGAGTTAATTATTACACTTCATCTGAATTTATCCCCTCAACTTTCACAACTAATCTTCAGATGGATAAGCTTATACAAAAATAGCAAAAAGCATTTACAAAAATATAGATATGACTTTTATTTTTTTAAAAACTTTTAATGAGAGGTGAAAATATTGGATACTACTTTTTTAATTTAAGATCAAGATTTAAAATTATTAGTTGCCAGGGCCTAATTTCTTGTTAGATATACAGTATATATTTTTTATCACTAGGTAGCGCTGCACTCCAAATCTCGAAGTAATAACAGATATTGCATTCAATTAATGCAATATACAGTAATCATAATTATGGAGTGCGCCCCCGGGTGATAAAAATATATACTATATATCTAACGGAAATTAGGCCATATAATAATAATAATTTTAAATCTTAATCTTAAATTAAAAGTGAGTATAATATTTTCACCTCTAAAAATTTTTAAAAAATAAAGTCTATCTATATTTTTTTGTAAATACTTTTTATATTTTTGTATAATATCCATCTGAAGACCAATTGGCAAAGTTGAGTAAATGTAATAATAACTCATTAACTTTTTATATATATGTCACACCCTGCAACCGGCTGCTTGGTTGCAGGCGGGTGTGACATATATATAAAAAAAGTTAATGAGTTAATTATTACACTTCATCTGAATTTATCCCCTCAACTTTCACAACTAATCTTCAGATGGATAAGCTTATACAAAAATAGCAAAAAGCATTTACAAAAATATAGATATGACTTTTATTTTTTTAAAAACTTTTAGAGGTGAAAATATTGGATACTACTTTTTTAATTTAAGATCAAGATTTAAAATTATTAGTTGCCAGGGCCTAATTTCTTGTTAGATATACAGTATATATTTTTTATCACTAGGTAGCGCTGCACTCCAAATCTCGAAGTAATAACAGATATTGCATTCAATTAATGCAATATACAGTAATCATAATTATAGGTATTATACTAAGCGTTAATGTCATGAAACTTAATATAAATTATTTTAACATAAACTACAGATAATGAACAATTTAAAACTCCTTAATCATGAGAATTTACTGGAAAGTTTTGTTCATTGTAATTTATTAAATGAAAAGCACAACTATGATGCAATAGTATTTCATATTAAAAGTAATATCTGTAAAAAATCCTCCGTTGAGAAGACTACTAAAGCTGTAGAAAGGTAACGATTGTTAATATATAATTTTGTGATATTTTCCAATTGGAATCTTCTGAAAAGGCCCGGCTTAAATATTACTGTGTACCTCCGTATAGGTCCTGCTAAAATTAATGTTTTGATTTATTGCTGTATGTTTTGTGTGTGTGACTGTGATTGTCCAATATGCGTTCATATTAGATTGTTTTGAAAAGTAAATTTGTATTTATATGTGTATAAAAATTACTGCTTCCAGGCATAGGAGTTTTATTATTTTTGTCGGCAAATGGGTTTTAATTTTGTCCTTTGATTAGAATATTTGTACGTTATAAAGTGTAGACTATAAATATTGGAATGTTCCACTGCAAATTGACATGCCGATATACAAGGATTAGGATAATTACCATATAATACTAAATCATCCATGCACTTTACTACTATAACCCAATGCTTTATTTACCACCCTCTTTTACATTTTCGATTGCCCCACCAATCTTCTTTAGAACTTTTAAGTTCTGAAGAAGATTGCTGGGGCAAAGCAGTTGAAGTTAGGAGATATAAAAGTTCTGAAGAAGATTGCTGGGGCAATCGAAACTGTCAAAGAGGGTGATAAATAAAGCATTGTGTAACAGTAGTAAAATGCATGGATGATTTAGTATTATATGATATACATTTGGCAATGCAATAAGAAAAGAATAGTTATTACACTTCTTGAAGATTAAAACAGACAAAACTCACTATATATATTGCCACACACTATATAGTGAGTTTTGCCTGTTTTAACAACAGTTATACACAAGCATAAGAGGTGGTGGTCATGTGATGTTTATTGACTTCTTGAAGATGATGATGATAATTATTTTAAAAACATCTGAAAGCTATAGCTCAATTAAAATTTTTTAAAAAGATACTGAGTTAGTGTAGTAAAGTTGTTTTTGAGATCATAGTTAAAAATGAGAAAGCTGATTAAAAACTAATTCATCTGGTATTATTTCTCACGATTAAGCACTCCAATTTACTTACCATTGCTTTTTAACATCACAAGAAATTAATAAATATTGTAAGATTATGTATTTGGAATGTTAAACCATGAAATGTCACATGATCACCATTTCCTATGCTCACACAAACTTTAAAACTGAGGCAAAACTTTCCATAAAGTAATGTTACTTGATGCAAGCCAGAATAATAAATAGATGTAAGAAGGTTTGTACATAAAATTCCTATCTAGTGTTTACTCATCCAATATCCCCAGACTAGTTTCTCACTGATGAAAGCTGGGTGAGCAGGCACTAGATGGGGATTTTACGCACAAACCTTGCATTAAATTGGTTACTATGGCTTACTCTGGATGGTACTACTGTATGGAAAGGAATGGGATAGAAGAATAGATGCTTTAATAAAGAATAAGGAGTTGGACAGATGAAGAACTAATATGGAGAGTAAAAAGAGTTTAAATATATGTAAACAGAATATTGGGTGTGATTAAGTTATGATAATAACAAAAAAAGTAGTTTACTGTTTAAGGTTCAGACAGGATCTTTAACAATAAGGGAATATGCACATGCTTAAGCAATAGGGAAATATACACATAAATGGAAAAATGTGGGTGATTTAGTCTGCAAGTTGTGTAAGGAAAGTGTAGAAAATATTAGGCATCTGTTAATTGAATGTCTATGCCTGCAAGCAGAAAGGGCACAAATAATGAAGTTGTGGAAGAATAAATATAAACAAAGTGATTATACAGACAGTGAGTTCTTGGTTTTTATGCTCGGTTTGGGAAAAGATAAGGAGCATTTAGATATAAAGACCACAGAGTGGACAAAGGAAATGTTGGAAATGGGATTGAGCAGGATAGATAAGAATATGGGGAAAACTTAGGGTGGGGAATGGAAGGTGAGGGTGAGGTGGCTAACAGGCTTCTCTGGGCATAGTGGCTGTGAGATTCCTGACTCTGGTAAAGGAGAAACCATAGTGCATCACATCATCTCTATTTGGAATGTTATGTCCAATGTATGCATTTGAAAGTAATGTAGAATACATTTGTTCTATAATAAGCACCTCCATTAGAGCAATTTTAAAATTAAGTTAAACTCAGTCAAGAAAGGGATTAGTAATTAAATGATTAGCCGAGGATTGTTTTTTTTTTTTAAAAAAAAAACTAATTACTATTGCTAAAATCTCTGTTAGTTATTTATTTACTCTAGACACGAGAGGATATAAATAAATTCAAAAATAATTCTAAGGCAGATCTAAAGGGCTTTATGGAAGAAGCTCATATCCCAAAGTATTCAACCATTTGTAAGTCTCCAAGTTTACAGGTCATACAAATCTTCATTTCATATAAATCTGTGGATTACCTTCTGTTATTATTAATTGACATATGAAGTTATTGCATATTTGTATATGAATATATTCTTGTTATCCGTGTGTCAGAATACAATTGTTATTAAAATGTATGCTTCATAAAATGTTGAATCAGTTTTTTCGAACAGTAAGTCTTTTCTATGCTTTCACAATTTTTCTGACTAATCTAAGAATTAATCATAGCTATATACTGTAAATAGTCTATCATACATAGCATTGCAATTTATGAATAATCCAAAATTGGTGGTGACTTTATTATCAGAGATGAAAAGTTAAATGCTGTAGAACCCTGAGATGAGAGTTATGGATTTCAGAAAAAGGATGATGAGGGCATAACAATTTATGTCCCAAAATGGGAACGTTTAATAACTGATGCTTTTGTAAATGAGAAATTGTTGGTGATCATATGGAAAATAGTGATTATATTAATAATTTGAATAATTAATTGAAAACTTGTATAAAAATAATTGCAGAATGATAATAAGGGATTAGAATGCTCATATAGAATATGAATCGGATGATAACATGGTAAGCAATTAGGAATAAGATTAAGATATAAAAGTTAGTTGTGATTTTTTAATATCTGCTATCATAACCCCTCTATTGCAGAATGGTACGACATTATACCATCGCAAACACGGGCAGTAGGTCTAATACGTAAGTGCTGAAAACAAGTACAAATGAAAAATAAAATATTTGATTATATTTATTTAAATCAAAGATAGATATTTAAAAAAAAAACATTTTTAATATTAAGCCAATAAACATCACATGACTACCTCATCTTATTCTTGTATATAACTGTTGTTAAAACAGGCAAAACTCACTATATATATATTGCCACACACAGCAAGCTTAGGATCTAATGCAACCCTCCAGCAACTACCTTTTATCTCCATTTAACTGCAAAACTATGAGTCTTAAACTGAAAACACCTGAACCCAGTTCAGTACCTATACGTTTTGGTGTCTTTGGTTCTTTAATAACCACAGCCACCACTATCCTATTGGGCAGGATTGGTTTTAAGCCAATAAACATCACATGATTACCTCCTCTTATGCTCATCTGCAGAGAACTTTGGATTTCCACCAACCAAGAGAACAAGCTGGATTTAAAAGTGGTTTTAGTACAATAGATCATATCCAAGTATTGAGAGAAGTCATAGAAAGGACAAACGAATATGAGTTGTCATTATGTTTTGGATTTGTAGATTATGAAAAGACATTCGATTCTATACACATTTCTTCAGTGATTAAAGCATTGGATCATCAAGGTATAGATCCAGGATATTGTCATATTTTAAAGAATATTTATAAAAATGCAACAGCAACAATTAGATTACATAATGATACTGGAAAAATCAACATTAAGAAAGGTGTAAGACAAAGTGACTCCATATCTCCAAAACTCTTTACAGCAGTGCCGCAAGAAGTATTTTGTGGATTAAAATGGGAAACTAAAGGAGTGAAAGTAAATGGAGAGTATTTAAGTCATTTAGATTTTGCAGATGATTTTGCAAATAATGCTTCAGAGCTGCAGGAAATGTTGCAGGAGTTAGCAGATGAAAGTAGAAAAGTAGGACTAAAGATAAATGTTAAAAAGACTAAAATAATGTTTAATTGATTTGCTCAAAATATGAAAATAAAGATTGATTATGAAGAATTAGAAGTTAACAGTTACAAATACCTTGGTCAGATTATTAATACAGATGGAAACATAATGGAGGAAATTAATCATAGAATTAAACTTGGTTGGAGTGCTTTTGGTAGAAATAACTTGATACTAAAAGGAAATATGCCTATGTGTTTGAAAAGGATGGTTTTTAACAAATGTGTTTTACCAGTTCTTACTTATGGATCTGAGACTTGGACACTTAATAGAAGAGCAATACAGAGACTTCAGACCACTCAAAGGAGTATGGAGAGATGTATGTTGGGAGTAACAAGAAGAGATCGAAAACGCAATGTATGGGTAAGACAACAAACAGGTGGTACTGACCTTATTGAAAAAATTAAAAGATTGAAATGGAGTTGGGCTGGACATATTGCTAGAAGAGATGATAATAGATGGACAATTGAAATTTTAAACTGGATTCCAAGAGATTGTAAAAGACCCAGAAAGAGACCACATGTGAGATGGATGGAGGAAATAAGAAAATGTGCAGGGGTGTTGTGGAGAAGAGAAGCTAAAGATCGGAGAAGATGGATTAAACTTGGAGAGACCTTCATCCTGCAGTGGATTGATAATGGTTAATGATGGTGATGATGATGCTTGTATATAACTGTTGCTAAAACAGGCAAAACTCACTATATATATTGCCACACACAGCAAGCTAGAATAATCAATGGATTCTAGAAGGCTTGTGCATAAAATCCCCATCTAGTGCCTACTCATCCAATATCCCCAGACTAGTTTCTGGCTTATGGCCTTTGTCAGTGAGGAACCTTGGATCTGAGCACAGCAAGCTAGAGTAATCAATGGATGCCAGAAGGCTTGTGCATAAAATCCCCATCTAGTGCCTACTCATCCAATATCGCCAGACTAGTTTCTGGCTTATGGCCTTCGTCATGCAGTGCTCCCTGATCCAAGGCTCCTCACTGACGAAGGCCATAAGCCAGAAACTCGTCTGGGGATATTGGATGAGTAGGCACTAGATGGGGATTTTACGCACAAGCCTTCTGGCATCCATTGATTACTCTAGTTTGCTGTGTGTGGCAATATATATAGTGAGTTTTGCCTGTTTTAACAATTTTAATATTAGCAGTGAATTATGAAAAAGATAAAAATCCTAGGTTATTAATGAGATGAAAGAAAAAAAACAGGAATAGAAGTATATTTTTAACAGAAACTTAACAATGTATTGACATTTGAAACTGATCAAAAATAGATAGGAGGAAATGTAGAGATGATGTATTACAAGCGGTAGGTAGATAAGATTATAAAATACAATAGTAAAATAAAAATAAAAAGTTTAAATTGGAAAATCCTAGTCACAGACAAGTAGTAATAATCAAATTGTTTTATTGCTCGGGAGTTTGTAAAAATTTTGAGTGCCAGAAGCGGAATAAATCTAAGGATCTTGAGTTTCAGCATTTGGCATTTTACCATGAAGGGCAAAATAATTGAATGGCTTTATCGCTTGAGAGTTTATAAGAACTTTCAATGCCAGAAGCGACTGGAATCCAAAAGTAGGATTTGTTGAAAAGCCGGTAATAAATAAATAAATAGTTAACAAACATTTGTGTTAATTGAATATATGGTTATGGTATGGATGTGTGGTATAGAGGGGATGATACTAATTATCATCATTGAAGCATTGAATAGTCATTAACAAATAGAAAATGAGCAAAAATCATCATCAGAGAATCAGCAGAAACCATAAGTAATTATAAGTTACGATATTTAAGCAATATATGACATCCCCGGCAATAATAATCAGTAGCCAGCAGTCATCTTCGTCATTTGACTTAAAGAAGATACATTATAAATCTTAGGCTAATCATCATCTATTCCAAGAGTTCCCAAAATAGTCGATATCGGTCCCTTGGAGTCGATTTGAGCTTTCTAGGGAGTCGATAGTTTCAGTAAAAAAATTTGGAGGTCGATGATAGCAAAAATAGACCCCTTGCTATTGCTATTTGTTTATTACTCCAAAATATCTTTGATTCCAATAGGTATCTAATTAAGAAGTAAATTAATCCAAAAAAAACACATTTTTTTGATAAAAACACATTACATACCGAACTTGCAAATGAAAAAGTAAAATGTGTCATTAAAAGGGTCACATATAAGGATGCATGAAAATACATGTAGCACAAACATGTCTGTACATTGTCTTATCGAATATGCTTGCGGTGGGACAAAATATTCGATATTAGCAGAATCTATCAGTCTTGGATGGTTATGCTTTCATAAAACACTATAAATTTGTTCGCTTGATGTGACGTACTTATTTGCGATTTGAACTTTGAATATAATTATTTATTGAGGAGCAGTATTATGAAAAAGAAAATTAGAGGACACAATTTATTTATTTGAGTTTGAACAAAAATCTTTAGTTTCAAGTATGTACATATTTTATGGGGGTTTTTTTTTTTTTTATAACAGGGACTGTCAAAACTGTTTGTTAATAAAAGTTTTTATTTCTTACAATAGTAATATGACAAGCAAAAAAGAAATGTGGACAATTCATATTGGACTATTTGAAGCTAGGGTTTGCCCTGTCATTATCAAGCAAACATTTACCAATGTACCTCAATTGAGAAAAAGTCTTCAGCAATGACGCTATGAAACCATCAAAACTAGTAGATTACTTGAACAGAATTTACCATGACAAAAAAGAAAAAGATTTGTCATACTTTCAATCACTTAAAGATAAAATTCTGATGAGAACGACTATAGATAATATGTTTGTTTCATCATCGAAGCAAAATGACGATGACTTAAGGGCCTCATATAACATATCCCTATTCATTGTGAAGTCTGGTGAGCCACACACCATAGGGGAGAATCTGATGCTAGCAGTTATCATGGAGGTATTGTAACACTACTCCACAAACCTGCACAAGATATAAAAAGGAGTCCTTTGAGCAATAACACAGTTCAAAGACATATCGATGAAATGAGTCATAATTAAGGAAAACTTTTTTTCCCACCAATTAGATGAGTCAATATTATCTGGTAATGAAGCTTTGTTGCTGGCATATATTCGCTTTATTCAAGATCAGGAAATGCATGCAGAGCTGCATTTTGCTAGAACTTGACACCAGAGGCAAATTGATTTTTAATTTAATGAAGCTATTTTTCAGGGAAAAAGTGATTCTATTGGCAATTATAATATCTGTTGCAACAGATGGAGCACTAGCTATGTTTGGTCATTATCGTGATTTCGTACCTGATATAACACGTACCTGAAGTGCTTGCAGTTCACTGCATAATTCACAGGCAACATTTAGTAGCCAAGAACCTTAGTGATAAATTGCATCAATCGCTTCAATTTTTTATAACAGCTGTGAACAAAATATGAAGTAACATTTTGAACACGACTATTCGCTTGATTATGTGAGGAAAGTGATGAAGATTTCTATTGATTGTTTCTCTGCAAAGTCCGCTGGCTTTCAAAATGTTGATGTATGGTGAGATTATTTGCACCTTTTCAATCTGTTTTAGAATTTTTGGAAGATGAGAATTCCAGTTTTAAAGAAAATTTACTTAAGAGTAAAACAGATATTGCTTATTTAACCACCCTTTTCAATGTTGACTTTCCCAGTATCATTATGTAATCTAATTGTTGCTGTTGTATTTTTATAAATATTCTTTAAAATATGACAATATCCTGGATCTATACCTTGATGATCCAATGCTTTAATCACTGAAGAAATGTTTATAGAATCAAATGCCTTTTCATAATCTACAAATCCAAAACATAATGGCAACTCATATTCATTTGTCCTTTCTATAACTTCTCTCAATACCTGGATATGATCTACTGTACTAAAACCACTTTTAAATCCAGCTTGTTCTCTTGGTTGGTGGAAATCCAATGTTCTCTGTAGATGAGTTGTAATTATCTTGGTAAAATTTTTGTATAAAACTGATAAAAGGCTGATAGGTCTATAATTTCTAATGTCTTCTTTATCACCTTTTTTAAATATTCATACTGCATTATTCCAATCATCTGCTACATCTTTATCATTTAGACATTTGGTATATAATTTTGCTAAAAAAAATTCTATTTCTTCACCTGCTTTTAATGTATCAGTTACAATTCCATCATTACCTGGAGCCTTTCCTTTCTTCATAAATTTAATTGCATATCTCATTTCTTCATTTAAAATTCTGGGCAATTCGGAAGATGTAATAGATATAGGAGGTACTTGTTCTTTATTATTATATAATTGTTGCCCATTTCACGATGTCATCTCTCTTTTTAGTAATAGTTCCATCTTTTTTTCTTATTGCAGATATAAATTTCCTACCAATACCAAAATGTTGTTTTACACTCTTTAGACTTTTATTCTCTTTTACAGCTTTCCTTTCTAGTTCACAGTTATACTTTCTTATATCATTTTCAACTCTTTTCCTCACCATTTTACAAAATTCGAGGTATTCAATCCTTTTTAATATATCATTATACATATTCGTTCTTTTCTTCATAAATTCTCTAGTCTCAGTAGAAATTTTATTAGTCAATTGCTGCTTTTTTCTACCAGCTATCTTTGTTGCAGTTTTTAAAAGTGTATCAGCTATTTTCATATTAATTTCATTCAAATCTAAATCATGTTCAAAATCTACTAATACTTGAAACCGATTTGTAAGTTCTAATTTAAATTCATTAGAATGTTTCTGAAAATTAGGAATATCAAATGTAAATATTGTTTTTCTTAATAATTTTTGTCTCTCTAGTTTTGCATTAACATGTATTTCACATCTTACTAATCGATGATCACTTCCTGTGTTAAATTTATTAAGAACATTACAATCTTGAAATATGTATTTCCTGTTAGTCAAAATATAATCCAATTCTGCTGTACCTTCATTTGGATGCTTCCATGTCCATTTCCTTTTAACATTTTTTTCAAAAAAAGAATTCATAATATAAAGTTTTTCTTTTTCTGCCAACTCCACAAGTCTATGTCCTCTCTCATTTCTATTACCATAACCAAAATTACCTACAGCACTTTCATCTTTCATTTGTTTACCAATTTTATATATAAAAAAACAAGTTTGTTTTATCCAAAAATATTTTTTTTACTTTGTTACAATTTTGTCAAAATCACATACATTTAATAATAATACTTGTATTTAATAGATGTCTCTCTTTTTAAAAAAAAAAAAAAAAAAAAAATTACAATACTTTAAAAATATCAAAATTATTATTTAATCACTGTTCATGCCGTTTCAGACTATCTATTTTAAATAAATATATACAAAAATGTTTATCTTTTTATTTTTCCTTTCAAATTTTATATCTATATATATACTCACACACAGTGATGGGGGGGGGGCAAAGATCAGTTCATCTCAATATATCCCATGTTTTCTCATGTTAGTTGCCGTTTGGGTGTTCATTTTTATAAAGTGCTTTATAAATTACTTCAAACAATATTAAAAATATCCAATAATTATATATTTAATTTGAAAGATTGATAATTTTCGAATTTATTACTTTTAAATGATTTAAATTTCCTAGAGGTCATTGCTAGTACAATCTTTCAAATTCTGTAGCTTAGTAGAAAGTTACCAAAATTTTTGAAACAAGTACCATAAAGCAAAAGTCCATAACCTATGAAATTCTACCCCCCCCCCCAACCCCCCAAAGAAAGAAAATCATACAAGATTCAAGAGACTGGCGCAATATTTATTGAGTTATTAAGTAACAAACAAACTTTTAAATTTATATAGATAGCCGCACATGTGATGGACGATCCTTTGGATCGGCCAAACCATCGGATCTCCCTGCAAATTCCAGCGCTATGCACTGACATGTATACTGTTGTATCAGAATAGTGTAAAAAATAAATAAATTGCAAATCAGCCCGGTAATGTTATATCTATTGGTTTTTGACTAGAAACAGAGCCATCAAGCGGCGTGCAGGAGCTAATTGATGATAACCGATAATAGATAAAGATTGGGAAAAGTTGTGATGCTTTGATTTCTCATGCTCACATAAATTTACTGATGCACTTTGTATTCTTATAATGACAAGTTGCAGTTAAAGGAGGTACACTTTTGACTACATCATAGTGCTAAGATAATCTTGATTGGCTGCTGGCTTAGTAAGGTTATGACTAGAGTTTTAACTAGTATTAAAAACAGAATACCCATTTATTAAAACTTTTACCATATATATATATATATATAGTAGATGAGGATGGAATAGATTATGCAGTGTTGATGAAAGATGTAAACACAGTAGATGAGATGCTTTCTAAAGCATGGAAAATCAATGAGATTCCAGTTGAAAGTTCTGAGAGATAATTTAATATAGGAGTCGAAAGAGTGGTTTAATAAAGCCGCTGTTGGATCTCTCTTAGTTGAAATCTGTACCGGTTTCTTTATCCTATGTTATTAATAGCTAAGCTGTCTAAAGAAATACGTATGCTAAGTAAATATATACACTCAAAACATTAGCAGAACTGGGAGAATTAATTACATATTCGGGAGCATTGGATAGACACATGGGCCTTTATCCGAAGAGAAGTTTGTCTTTAGAAAATTGAGAGAAACATAAAAGTCTTGATAATATGAATTAGATAGTTTGTTGAGCATTTTATAGAAGAAAGACATTGCTTGGAAGGTGAGATGTCTGTTATCAGCTTTGCATACATATAAGAATTAATAACTGAAATACAGGCTTATTATATTATACCTGCATCAATATTTGTAATATATAGGGTATATGAGCACAGACTTTCACACGATCCACCACTCTCCACTCTATTTCATAACACTGATACGCTTGAGCACATATATGTTGTAAAGATAAATAATCACCAATATACATATTTCATGCTAAATCAGCAATCATCAGTTGGTCCAGATTATCATCTCTACACATATATGCATTAAGTTCTCAGATATATATTAAGATAGCCAATCTTCATACTTTAATGGACAGGCTTCAATCCACCCCACTCTCCAATGCTTCAAACAATCATCCAATTGGAAATCTGATGATGGAATGCTCAAAGGCCACCCCTGAGGCCGAGATTCTCATCACACCTACGCTGACTTAAAGTCAGTCTGATCCCTCATGTACAGGACAATCCATTTAATACATATACGAGGGATGGGCAGACATCTCTACTATGTAATAACTGAACTACAGTCTTATTATATACCTGAATCAATATATGTAATATATAGGGATATATGAGCATAGACTTTCACACGACCCACCACTCTCCACTCTATCTCATAACACTGATACACTTCAACACCTTTATGTTGAAAAGATAAATAATCACCACTATATGTATTTCATGCTAAGATTATCTTTTTAACATAAATGTGTTCAAATGTATCAGTGTTATGAAATAGAGTGGAGAGTAGTGGGTCATGTGAAAGTCTACGCTCATATACCCTATATATTATAAAAGAATTAAGTGGTTTTATTTCATAAGAAACATTTAAAAAGAATTGAAATCAATAAAACACCACATGACCTATCACATGTCTTCAGCTTACATATTGTTGTTTTGTTAGCAAACTTTTCCACCTTCTTTTGGCACTGTTCCAATATCCAAAGCTCTTATTGATGAAAGCCATCAGCTTGAAACTAGTCTGGGAATTTTGGATAGGAAAGCATAGGGTAGAGATTTATTATGCACTGTTATCTAGCAACTATTATTACTTCCTAAAGCATACATTAAATGGCAAAAGGAAAGTGGAATAGTTTGACAATAAAAATAATTGTATGACAAAGGTGTTGTCTTCTGTTTCATTTAATTTTTATTTTGCCATTTCTAAACATTAATGATGCACTGCAAGATGAAGGTCTCTCCAAATTTAGTCCAGTTTCTATGATCCATAGTTTCTCTTCATATTATACCAACCACTTCCATATTTCATTCACCCATTTTACACATGGTCTCTTTCTAGGTCTTTTACTATCTTTTTGAATCCAGTTTAAGTTTGCAACTGTCCATATATTATTATTTTTCTGACAGTATGTTCAGCAATTCTTCATTTCAGCCTCTTAATGGTTTCTATGGTGACCAAGATATTTGTTTGTTCTTTCATCAAATTCTTTCATTTTCATTCCCTTCTCATTCTCCCAACATATATATCTCTATATTTCATTGAAATGATCTGAAATCTCTGTATTGCTTTTCAATTAAGTATTTTTAAGTCTCAGCTCCATAAGTAAGAATTGGTAAGATATGTCTAATAAAAACCTTTCTTTTTAAATATATAGCACATTTCATTTTAATAATAAGGTATTTCTATCAAAAGCGTTCCACTCAAATTCAATTCTATGATTAATTTCATTCAATATGTTTTCACCAGTGTTATTATTCCAACCAAAAGGTTTGTAATTATTAATTTGTTCTATCAATCCTTATTTATATGATTTTTTAAAATAAGGGAGCTCATTGGACTAGATTAATTGATTGTATAACAGCATTTGAAACTTATGAGGATGATACTAACGGATTAATTTCATTTAATATGTTTCCACCTGTATTAATATTCCAACCAAAGGATTTTTAGTTGTTAATTTATTCTATCAACCCATATTTATATGATTTGTTAAATGAGGAAAGTATTTATTGAAGAAAAGTTCTTTCCGCCAGATTAATTGATCATATAGGGCATTTGAAACTTATAAGGATGAAACTAGCAGAAGATGAATGGAGTTTGTAGTAAATTTGAAATGACAATAAACACAACGAATAAGGAAACTAAAGGAGAATAAAAGTTTAAGGATAGCAGTTGGATGGGAAAATCAGGTTATGAATTAGCTCTTTTTGATATTTGGGAAGTTAGTTAGCTTAGCTGTAAAGACATTAGAGTGGATTTTGTGATGACTAAGGTGTCTTTTGGTAAGACTGTTCTGCAATTGTTAAATCTAAGTTGCGCAATACATATGTACACACATTGGGAAGTGTAATTATACGTTGGATTATTTCTACCCCCTAGAATTAATTGTTAAATGTCTTCAGAAAAATTCAAACTTTATTTAAACTTTTCAAATAAATTCATCTACTAGTACTAGTATATAGATTAGTATATAACACAACATTTCAAGTGGTTCTATTGTCTTTTTTTCAAATGTTACTGGTCTGAGTATTAACACTGGAATCAAACCTAGACTTTTAGATTCATGAATATTAAATTTAAAGTGGTGCTGTAACCAAGTAGACTTCCGTCAAAAGTAATAATCGATAGAAGTTTTCACACCCCTATCTATGAGAGTCCTTATTTCTCTAATTTTTTCTTACGGGCAAGGTTAATAAATGGTTTCCAAACTTTATATATTATCACGCTAGATTGACTTATGTGTGTTTTTTGCCATTATCACATGAGCAACTTTAAATGTTGTTCTCTTTATTTTGCACTCTCTGTCCAATATTCTTGCCTTTTCCCAATCAAACATGTTCATTGGTATATGTGTGGTCTACAACTGATTGGCATATATTACAAGAGGCATGCTTACCAGGGAACAATTCTGGTTATTTTTGGGTCCTTCCTCATATTATGAAAATAAATATTACATTTGAGTATTATTACAATTACTACCCATTAATATGCACTATTACTAATTTTTTAGTAATAATATTAAGGTTAATCTCATTCTAACAAGATCAATATTTGGGATCGCATGTTAATTGTTGTATAGATATTTTGATATTAATTACTATTTTTAATGAAAAATATATAGCATTTATAAGACAAATTGTAAATAGTCAACTTAAACACCATATACTGTTATTTTATTAATTAATTACATATTATTTTGTTTAATGCTTATATTTCTTTTGTTTTCTCAACTTCAAAGTCTTGATTATACAGTGATCTCATTGCTTCTCTGATAAATTTGGATGGAATATTGTAAAATGTATATCTATGATTACTTGTTTTTTATATCTCACCGCTAAGCATTATATTACTGTTGCGCACTCTAAAACAGAAATTTTTTCTGTATTATAAATAAAAATATTATAAAAAGTAACTAGACCTTCAATGCTATATATATATAAACATTTATTTAATTACACAGATGAGATAAACCAGTTAACTGCTTGTGAATTGTCATTCTGTGTGCATATAAATTTAACATCAATTTTTCAAGATTTGGTCATCCTTTAATGTTTTCATTTGTTATTCTCAAAATAAAACTCAGTAGTTTGTATATAATAATTACAAATTGCAGAATTATTAGTCGTTTGCAAGGATTTCTTTAACTGGAAATATTATTGAATTAAGACATGTTATTGTATAAAGAATTTCATTAGAAAACAGATATTTGATGATCTTCAAAATGTTCCATTTGATAACGGAAAATAGAAATTTATTTACTAATAGTATAAGCAGTTGTTAGCTTTGAATCTCATTAACTATCTTCCTAGTCATATATTTGAGATAATGATTGAAGATGACCATTGTGTGAATTTTTGGAATTGGTAACTTAATAATATCCAAATGGGGTAATATATATTTTTTCTTTTTCCTTTTCCTATGCATTGATTTCTACTTTAACATATCATACCATTTATACCTTTCTTAAACACTTTATCAATACTCTTTATTTATATCAAAACTAACTGTTTCGACTGTCCTGCAGTCATCATCAGAGCTCTTTGAAATCCTCTGATGATAACTGCAGGACAGTCAAAATGGTTAGTTTTGATATAAATAAAGAGTATTAATAAAGTTTTTAAGAAAAGTGTAAATAAAATTAAGACAGGCAGAACTCTCTAAATGTATTGCCAAGCCAGAGTAATCAATGGATGCCGGAAGGCTTGTGCATAAAATCCCCATCTAATGCCTATTCATCCAATATCGCCAGACGAGTTTCTGGCTTGTGGCCTTCATCAGTGAGGAGCCTTGGATGTGAGAGCACTGCATCTAGTGGCAATACATATAGAGAGTTTTGCCTGTTTTAATAACATTTATAAGCAAGCATAAGAAATGGTGATCATGTGATGTTTATTCACTTAAAAGTGTAAATGATATGATAATATCCAAATGCCGAGTAATCATTAGTTTTGAACTATAATGCCATTTTTATATGTGCTTTTATTGCAGGTGGCTAAATTGGGCAAATAATAAAAGTTATATAAAGGTAGTTTCCGCTACAATTCCTGATGGAATCTTACCTCATGGAACTTCTGGTGTGTTAACTGATGTTAGAGTGTTCACAAGACATGGACCTGATGATAAAATCTATGACAGATATGAAGACGTTAGAAAAAAGGTGCTTTTTTTTTTTTAAAAAAAAAAAAACTTTCAGCATTTGTATTAACCAATAACATTTCATATTTAATTAGACTTATGCATTTTTTTTTAATTATAGTTAGCCAGAGGAAATTGCTTTCTAGAATTTACAGACAGTAATCTTACAACAAATTCAGAATGTGTTATATATGCCATGAAAAAATTTACTGGTGGATTATATGATGATGATGATCGTGGAACTGGTGATAATTCCTCATGGAAAAATTATTTCATTAAGGTAATACAATTTTTATTTTAAATTGATTTACTTAGTATGTATTTTAAGTTACCTGTTTGAACCTAAGGAGTGAAAATTGTTTATGAAATGCATGCATAGTGAGAGACGATGATCTGATTTTCTGTACAAGTGGATGGTTGTGATGTGGCAGAATTGAAATGAAACTTGCACTAATAAAGAAGAATCTTATTATTTATATTTTAAATATAAAAACGACAAGTGTAGAGTCATTAAAGAGCTCACTGTAGGAAAAGGCTTCTCGAGCAATTTTATAGGAGTAACTCACCAAGTTTGCCAATTGTGGGGAGGGGTCAGAGATCTTCGTTTTATTTTCTAAGAGAGTTAGAATATTCACTTACTAACCATTATTTGGATGATTATTTGGGCTTGCTATTGGATAATTTCATGGAAGAAAAATTCTAAGAGCCTTCAGAACCTGAAAAAAGTTTTCAGGTTTTACCTGGCTAGGGTTTGAACCCAAGTTGTAGGTAGGACAGATGATGCACTATCTTTGCACCATGAGACCTTTGCGTAAATTGAACATATTTAGAACTTACATCTGCTCTTTCATTGCTATTTAATCTGTCCCAACTCTGAAAAATTTTCTGTTATTTGCTTTCATTGTTTTAAATGTGTTTCAGATAAGTGAGTAGGTGGACAACTGTTTAAAATATACATTATATTTATTTTTGCTCTACACTGATATCTTTAATCATCTACAATGCAGATTTAAGTCTATGATAGATGGTAGATGTTAGAACTACAAATTATAGAGCAAATATGTTAAGAGAAAAAGCAGTCGTGTGGTTTTTAATTTAAAATACCTGATATTTAAAGCTTTTAAACATTTAGTAAATAGTATATTTAATACTCAAAAATTTTTATTAATAAATTAACTTCTTTCTACATATCTTTCACCCGTCAGTGTTTTATTATTATTTTCAACGGGATTTCGACACTCGTAACTTTGATTGTAGTAACAAATAATAATCGCTGTCATCTAAAATAAGAATGTGTTCATGCTACTCCCGGAAAATATCTCCACTTCTTACTAGAAATGAAATCAAATAATTAATTACCCATAGCATAAACAAAATCACCCAGCTATCAGTTAACAAGGTAATGAAGAATATAAAATATAAACTTATGTTAGATAATAATATAATTTAAATGTTTTCAACACTACTTAACAGACCAGAGTTCTTTTTTTGTCCTATTACTGAGTAATATCTGCTCTACTTTCTCATATGCCAAATCTTAACTTTTTATGAATGGTAGATTTACTTTTAAGAAATTTAAAAATGAACAAAAAGCACTCTTTTAATTCCCCAAATAATAATTATTCATATCCTTTATCTTTGAACCTAAATGCAATTATATAGGCCAATCTAAAGTATTTTCAAATCAGAACATGATGATTTAATCTTCATAATTTTTTTTATTAATTTATAGTTAATTCCAGCGAAAATTTCAGATTTACGGCTGGTAAATATAAGATAATGTTAGAATCAATTTAATAACAATACATCATTAAATATTTACCAGCCATAAATTTGAAAATTTTGCTGGGTTTAACTATAAATTAATAATGTAATGGATATAACGTTATGAAGATTAAATCTTCATGCTTTTCTTCCAAAATGCTTTAGATTGGCCTATATAATTGCATTTAGGTACAAAGATAAGATGGCTGTTCTTATCTTTTAAAAGTCTCTATCTTGTGTTTGGGTTCTTGCATACTCAATATAGCATTGGTGAACTAATAATATGATTAAACAATGCATATCGAAGGCTGATTACCTTCTGATTAAGAATTACTAAAGAAAACTGCGCTTGTAAATTATATTATTAAATTGATATTAATTATATGACAAAGTGATAAACAGCCACTTATAAGCGAGTATGCTCATTTTAACTTTGAAAAAGAAAAGAGAAAGAGAGAAAGAAAAAATCTGCTCTGGAAATTAGTTTTATGATGACTATATTAACCATTCCATGAATCACATATTGAAAATGTTGGTCCATTTGTCTGTTTACTTGATATTTTATGACATCTTTTAATTTCTTCAGCAGAAAATTTTTCTTTTGAGATACTTCAATATCACGTGTAATTGTAGCTCTCCAATGTATTCTATTCTCTGTCATATCTTTCCAATAGAAACAATTGATATTGTACTTTTTCAATACTTTCTCTTTTCTTCTTTATTTTTGCTTTTTTTAAATAACATTTAATAACATTTTACTCTTCTTACACTTTAAAGCAAAATATATTTATTTATTCTTTACAGTTTTGATTGTTCCTAGCAGTCTTCATCAGCTCTTATTTTCTACTTTTTTTTTTGGAGGAAAGAGAGAAAAAGTAGAGAATAAGATCTGATGAAGACTGTTGGGAACAGTCGAAACTGTAAAGAATAAATGCATATATTTTCCTTTAAAGTGTAAAAAGAATAAAATGTTGTTATTATATGATATTGTACTTTAGAGTGTCTTGGAGATAATCTTTATAATATAAATGGGATCTTCTTTTCTATAAAATCCATGTTTAAGTTTACTCTAAACCCATTTTCTTACATTGATCATTCATTTTATACATCCAATCCAGTAAACATTTGATTTTATGATAGCAGATTCTATAGCATCATATCCAGGAAGTTGAAGAACGTTGATTGGTTTTATCATTTTCCTATTGCATTTTAAAAATTTTATGAAGTGTCCTTAACTGAAACTTTCTAATGCCTTTTTGTTGGGTTAAAATAAGTGTCCAAGTTTCACTTCCATAAACTAAATTATAATACATCAGCTTTATATACAGATAATTTAGTTGCAGTAATTATTTCTCTGTGATGAAATACTCAAGCTTTTAACGTATTAAAAGCAGCAATAGTTCATCGAAGTCTGTGTTGTACTTCAATATCTAAGCCCATCTTTCTACTTATAAAACTACCAAGGTATTTAAACTGATTTACATTCCCAAATTGTTACTATCTAAGTTAAACGATACTGAGGATTTTTCTTCCATCACTGGCTGATAAGGAACTTGAGTAAAATTTATTAAAATGCTCATTTTCCATTTAAGACATTTTTTTTCTTATTATCTACACTTAAATACACATAAATTAATTTTAGTATTTATTCTCTATTTTTTTTTACTAGCAAACAAATAAATGATAAAACATTCATTATTTAGTCTGAATCTTTTTTATAATCATTATTAACAGCCATTTAAAACTGTTGAACTCAAGTAGCCGAGTATACTTTGTAACGTATGGCTACTGAATAATGTCTGCATATTCCATCTTCTGTCTACTGAGATTTATCTTTATATCAACACGTTCATGTTAGAGGCAATGATTTCAAAAATCCATGCCTTCAGCTCTTCATCTAAGGAAGAACGAATTATAAAAAATGAAAAATTTTAATTGACAACAAACTCTTTATATAATCATTGCTATTTATATTTAATCATTCCTAATTAACGGATCTTAGTACTTTAATCATAATTATTTTAATGAGCATGTAATTAATTTTATAGCTTATCAAATATGTAACACTAAAAATATAAACCTATTCACAGAACAAACAAGTTCAACTACATTTCTAAGACAGTTCAGAAGATAGAGTCTTAAAAAATCATTTAAATAGATTTTTTATCTAACAAAATAGATTGGCATTGATATAACAAAATATGGGCATTATTTTCAAGTTCATTTAAATGATTCTTTATGAATATAACTTATGGATTAAGTTAGTAACATGTTCAGACTTTTTTGTTCTACGAATAGGTTTACTTTAATCAGGTAGCTTTACATTATATTTTATTAATGCACATCTATTAACAGGAAATCATTTCACATATTCAAATGCCTTCTTTTAACGAAGTGATTAAATACAAATCAGATTATCTTTCCTTTCCCCCATTTTTCCATAAGGTACAATTAAAAAGGCAAATAACCTATAAATTATATGTTGCCTTGTAAACAGTGATAACACATTTATGCATTTTACACAATGCAGTATTTTAATATACATACTTCCAAAATGCTGACAATTTTGGCTATTGAAAAGTCTTCTTCAGATTTGTAAAAAAGAAATAAAATTAATATATTCTTCAATGATGAATAGGTTTATTTTTTTGAGTACTAAAACAAATCTAAAAATCCTAAACTAATTTGAAATCAAAAATTTTAAAATTTCACCAAGTCAGCATTCAAAATCCTGTATATTTGATGTGATTATTATAGGGAGCCTACCAATAGCTCAAACAAGCACTTAATTGATAAGTGCAGTAAGTGAAAAATATTTAAAATCTTTATTTAGAACATCCCTAGACCAATTGGTGTTAACCTTTTGGCTCACCTCCCTATATTACATATTTGTAAATGCAAGCTCATAAAAGCAATCTATATATGACTTGCTTTATTGATTATTTGATGCTATAGAATGTTAAAATTAAAGCATGGAAAAAAATATAGGTATGTAATTATATACAGCGAAATAATTATAAAATAAATTTTTGATATAATGTATTGTCAATTTTATTTCATAAGATTGCTAGCCTTGGAAATATCAAGAACAGAAAAGAATAAAACATTGGGGGGGGGGGGGACTGCAAAAAAAGTTGATTTTTAATATTTTTACAATCATATTTGTATTTTATTTATTTATGCATGTCTTACCCATTTCATTATATTTTAGCCCATAGAAAAAGGAAAAACGGTAACTTCATTAAGAAAAATTAATGGAGAAGCAGCCCATGTCAGTGTGAGGTATATCCACAACCAGTTTTTTATTTGTGCCGGTTCAAAAAACGTACACTTACTATTTAGAAATGAAGGTATGTTTTTAAATTTTATTTAATTTTATAATGTAGTTTATATATTATTAAAAATTGATTATTGTAATTTTTTTTTTTTTCAAAATAAATAATACAGTTTAAAAGCAATGATTATGGTTTAAAATTACATTAAGGAAACAAAAAAATAATAAAAACTGCTTTCGTTACTATTTTGTAAATATTAGTAAAAAGCATGAATTATCCTGTCTTCATAATGGTAACAGGAAACACAAACAATTTATAACGAAAATGAGAAGATTCGACTACTACAGTTAATAATGAACGATTGATTAATTGTTCAAGAGTTCTTAAGAAGTTCTAACATTGGAAGCAACAAAGTTGGATCGCTATTTATGGACCTCAAGCCACAGAGCTTGCCACTAACCTATGCAGAGCAAAAAAATAATTGAATAGTTTACTGATCAGGATTTCGTAATGTGCTCTATATTTTGTATTGACAAGAAGCTAGCATTAATAAATTAGATTTGATTCTTGTTATATCTCATGAACTCTGAACTATTGTCCAGACATGAAAAAATTTTTGTACTTCCTATTTAGTTTGTAAATATGTCATAATCGCAAAAATAATAACAACAATAATAATGATAACTCTAAAAGAAACAAAATTACTAAAAGATTAGACCTCAAAATAATAACATTAACTTCTTTGAAATGATAAACAGTAAATGAAAATACATGAAAAGTTAGAAAATGCCATTTAATGCAGAATAGTGCATTATGTGGTTTTACTGTAGAAAATTCTTCTGGCTATATTGCTTTTATCTTCATTAGTAGTGATATTTTGTTTATTCTATTCAGTTATTCAACCTGATTAAGCACATATAATTTTTTATTAATTTAATTTTAAAAAAGACATTTCTACCCTAATTATTATAGTATTATTATTTTTTTTTTTAGAGTTTTTATAAGTATATACTGTACGTAGTGTATTCCAGTGAAAAGGTGATTGAAAACTGCTTCTGTGATGTGTGATGTGATGCACTGTGACTGAGTCAGGAATCTCTCAATTCCTATGCCCAGATAAACCTATTAGCCACTTTATCTCCCCTTTCCATTCCCTCCTAAGTTTTTCCATCCTCTTCTCTATCCTGCTCCATTCCATTTTCATAACATAATCTTTGTCAACTCCCTAGACTTTATATCTAAATTCCTCTTATCGTTTCCCAAACCCAAATATAAAAAACCAAAAACCACTTTCTGTATATCACTTTGTTTATAATTATTTTTCCACAACTTCATTATTTATACCCTTTCTATCCCCAGGCTTCCTGCAGTACCATCTCTGGTTTAACACTTTTTTAGTTATGGTTTAGCTATTCAACACAAAACATTTAAGGTACTAACATATCTGGATCACAATTTAATGACATTCAATGTAACAATGTATTTCATATCTTAATTCATAATGGAACAATGCACTAATATTGAATTTTGTTTTAAATCAGGCGAAACTGCTATTGAATTGTCGTAAATGATTCAAACTATATATGATGTATAGCCGTCAGCCACAAGAATGTTTTTAACTTCATAATATCAGAAAATGACATGGAAGATGATTGATAAAGATATGAGACAACTGTCACATTTCATGCCATAACTCATAATTCAGACACATTTGCTTCCTAAAATTTCTGCGATGAATAGTTAAATTATGTTACTGTATGCATTGTTTCAGAGATGACGTTGAAGGCTTGAGAGAGTGCCATCATCATTCATTGAGACACACTGTGTATCTAATTGAATACTGTATCAAGGATATAACAATCAGATTTGTAGCATAATCCTTATCTATACTTTTAAGATAGATAACTAAATGTCTAATAGACCATATGTGTACCATACATAAAATATAACAGTATATACAGATTGCAAACTTTCTGCATCTTTAAAGTTCAGAAGACTTTTTAAAATGTAAACAGTAAATAAATAAATATAAATGTTAAACAAGATAAAAATGATTTTTTTGTCTGTACTATCATTGTAATCAAAAAAAAAGATTAGCATTTTTGTTCCGTTTGGTTTTTCTGATTTCTTGTAAAAACATTAAAGCTAACATTTTAATAAAGATTACCGATTAAAGCTTTTTTTGTTTTTTTAAACTTTCCCGAAGAAAGTTCTATCAAGAGTTTTAATACCATTTACAAAATAGGATAATAAATAGTGGAAAAAGTTCTGAAGAAGTCTGTTGGAAAGTCAAAACTCGCCTTTTTTTTTAAAGTGTGGAATAATAAAAGGGTTGCATTTGCATTATATAAAGGGCATAGAAGAATGTATTAGTTATTGGTTCTTGATAAACATAATCAAATCTATTTATTATGCATCAGCATACTAATCAGATTTGGCTACCTTTGTTTTCAAGCATCTAGCAGAACAAATAACATCTATTGAAGATAGTTCAAATGATATAGTGCAATCTTTATTTGGATAGAGATAATTCTAATGAACATGATTTGTCCCAGTGAAAAGTTGACTAGTTTTCTCTCAAAACTGTGCAGCAGCATCTCTAAATCAACATATATGTTACGTAATGTCATAGTTTAGCTATTAACCACAAAAATTTTAGCATGGCTGGATCATGATTTATGTCATGAAATGTGACAGAGTGTTACATATTGTTGTATATCGTCTTCAGTGCTCTTCTTGGCATCACAAAATTTTGAAAACATTCTTGCAATTAATGGTTTCACTGCCACATGAATCATTTCACGAGGTTACATTGTTTGCAAACCTCTCAATGTAGACTACTGAAAGCAATAAAATATAATCAAAAGCTTTATTACTCAGAAATTCATAATGGGTTTGATACATTTGCAAATGACAGAGTGGAGATCCATGATTTTGCACTCCAAATAAATAAACAAATAAATTCAAATTCGTCACATTAATTTCCTAAATGAGCCACTAGTTAGACATTGCAGGATGCTTTGGGGAACATTTTCAGATAAAATGTTTTTGGAAGATTTGGAAATGGAACAAAATATCTTCTGAAGACATTTCAGAGACATATTTTGTAGGCATATTTTATTCTGCTATGAAAGATCCATAACAGTTACGAGCAAGCATAAGAAATGGTGATCATGTGATGTTTAGTGGTTTAATACCAATCCTGCCTAATAGGATAATGGTGGCTATGGTTATTAAAGAACCAAAGACACTAAAATATATGAGTACTGAACTGAGTTCAGACCTATATTACTATATAAGCTAATGAGCTTAGATTGAAAATATTGTGTTCTTCAATTTTATTCTCATAATTTTGTGGTTAAGTAGAGATAAAAGGTGGCTGCAGGAGGGTTACATTAGATCCTAAGATCTAGGTGCAGTGCTCTCAGATCCAAGGCTCCTCACTGATGAAGGCCACAAGCCAGAAACTAGTCTGGGAATACTGGATGAGTAGTCGTTAGATAGGGATTTTACGCACAAGCCTTCTGGCATTCATTGATTGCACTGAGTGACTACTGATGGAGAGTTTGGCTGTTTTTAAACATCCATATGATTAGTACTTAGAAAAAATATCACATGGGGACAATATTTCATCTCCATACTGATAGGCCATCAGCTTGCAAGTATTGACACCAAAAGTGACCAGCTGATTTAGAAAATAAGAGATTAATATTAATGTATAAGGCAGAGTCAACTCATGATTATATCATAACGAATCACTGAACATGATACAATATCTATCCTAAATCATTGAACATGATATAATATCAATCCTATTACCACAAAACTACGAATGTATTCATATGAGTTTGATGATGTCTTGCAGTTAATAGTTGCTATTATAAATGAAGCTCCTCGATTTAGAGTAGTGGTAAAGAGGTAGATTCTGGAACTTAATATCCATCAATTGCGCAAACAATTCTGTCATTTCCAGTACTCAAACTTCATTAACATTGTTACGTAAACTTCTGAATGACAAACCATTTGATTATTTTTAGTAGAAAAGCAGGAGTTTGTGTCTGCCTCTTTCAATATTTATTCACATTCTGAATTATCATTGCCATATATGCAGTCAAAATTTGGTATCTCGTGTCTCTGTGACAATTTGTAGTGCTTTCTGTAGCAGTTTTTGTTAAAATTTATCTGTTTTTTATATCTTGATGATATAAAAGATGTGTAACATGCACATACCAGCTAGCTGTAAGTAATTATCAACCAACTGGAATGTGTCCACTAGTTGATAGATTTGGCAATGAAGTCTTCTAAATATCGTAGTTCTTTTGTACGAATTAAAAGCACTAATGTCCAATCAATGATAACAATGATCTAAAATTATGAAGCATTGCTTTGCTGATGAGGCTTAAATGTTTTTCACTTGTTAACCTCTCCATGATAAAAAAATATATTTTGCCATTGGTTAATAGGGTGTAAAACAAATAATTTTTATTAAAGTATGATTTAGATTCTCATGGGGTCAGTTCATATTCTTGATTGCCAGCACAGCCAGATGACTTTCATAATAGATTATATTCTCGCCTTAAGGAATGACAATTATTAATTCCATTGTCCTTCATAAACTTTTTATGTTTTTCAAGTTTTTCATTAACAATATGTAAAAAATGTATTTTAAGGAAGTACAGATGATTATGTTAAACCTGTTTGCTGAGAAATAAAGTTGATGTGTATACAATGAAAAAATGATTGGCTTTTTTTCCAGTTTGCCTGCAGTGACATCTCTGAAGCAATACATGTAACAAAATGACCTAGTTTATGTTATTTACTGCAATAATTTTAAGGTTTTAGCATACTGGGATCTCAAATTAGAACATGAAATATGATAGCATGTTTCATGATAAAACAGTGTACTAACATTAAATTTTGGGTTTTAAATTGGAAACAACCACTACTGAAATAGCTGAACTGTATATATGGGCAGTGAAGCCATGAGTTACAAGAACATTTTTTTAAGTGGTTTGCAAGGTTTCGTGATGGCAGGAAGAACATCGAAGACAATTGATGAAGATACAAAACATAATGTCACTCATAATTTAGACATTCTAGTGCCTTAAAATTTTTTTGTTGAATAGTCTTGAATTATGATGTTATGTAACAAATGCATTTATTCAAAGATGGCGCTGTGAAGATGGCACTGTAAGCAACTTGGGGAGTGAATCAAATTACCTTTTCACTGGGACATATGTATATACACAAAATATGTACATAGATACACAAATAAAAATTATATATTGAAATAAGTTATTTTGAAAAAGTTGATTTTTTAAAATTTCAGTTTAGTAATAAATAAAAATCATAACTTTTTTAGATCATATTGATCGGTATTCGGACAGCCGTTACTTAGTAGCTAGACAAGTATGTCATACCATTTGGAATTTTCTCGGTGATATATCTGAAGAACAAAAACTCAGGTTTGTTTATTTTTAATTTTATATTTCTTAATATTGCGATAATTATTATTACGAATACGACTGATACTATATGACTTCCATGAACAGTAGTTTTTCTGTTGTTGCAAATAGTATTGTTTAGTTATTGAATAGTCTGTTAATTCATACCAATTGTAATTATGTATTACTTAGTTACTTCTAATTATTTTGATCAATTATAAATAAAATGATAAAAGAATTGATATGTAATAAGAAAGTTGCTAATATCAAATTTTTAGAGAAAAATATAATTCCGCATGAAATCTTACATCATTCTTTAAAAGTAAGATTAAGGATAGAAATGTAGCTATAATTGAAAAAGAATTATTGTCAAGAAGTTTAACTTGAATATGAAATTAGACAGGAGATGGAACTAGAATTTTACCGAATCTTCATCTCGTTTACATCTGATATGAGAAAATGAAATTGTAAACCAAAAAAAGTACAAAATGCCATTCCAGAATTGTGTGGAAATTAAATATATTTGTCACTTTTCCATTTTAATTTTATGAAAAACTTCCCAGAAACAATTTTCTACTTAACAAACAATTTCATAAAAATCATGTTTGTTCTGTAAGGTTATGGAGGTGATATTTTATTTGGAGTTAATGTGTTGGATTATTTCCATCATCTCGAATTAATTGAATGTCTAGAAAAATTCAAATTTTATTTAAACTTTTCATTATACTCAACTGTTGGTTTAAAAACCACTTATTAACTTTGCCTTTGATGAAAAATGAGAAATCAGGATGACCTTCATAGATAAATATATCAAAATTCTATTGACTATCATCTTTGATGGAATTGCTTATCCTCCAGAATTGGCAGTCTAGGGTCTATTTCATGGCTTTCATCACTGATAAGCTTTTGAATCTTGGAGAATTGCATTTGGATCTTTTGAACTAAGGTATATTTCTTCTAGAAGCCATCTTTTACTTTTTTGTTTTTCTATAAAGCTACAGCCCAAACTGAAAAGCAAATTAATGGTTTCAATCAAGGCCAACTTGCTTGTATAGCATATGGATGATGGAAAGGTATGCTACTTGTTAGTTTTTTAACAAAAGCCTTATTAGATAACTCATCACTGGATAGAAATTTATTAAGCATAACTATGTGGCATCTTTTGATTACTAAATCTCACACTAGGTGACATATAGTGAGAAAAAAAGAATTTGCTGTTGAACAATATTGTGAAAGTTAGTATCATGTGATGATGTATAGGTTTACTACAATTTAGTGTTTATTCCAGATTTTTGATTTAGTTTTTATAGGAATGATGTTGGTATATAACTATAAATAAAATTTAAAAGAAATTTGAGGTAATATTCAACGGATTACAAATAAAGATTAATAATGACGAGTGAGAAGAGTTTAACTACGAATATCTTAGTCCGATTATAACTATAAATGGAAACATAACGAATGAAATTAGTCATAGAATCAAGCTTGGTTGAAATACTTTTGCTTGGAATGACTTAATATTATAAGAAAATATTCCTATGTGTTTAAAAAGGAAGGTTTATGTATTTTACAAGTTCTTACTTATGGCTCTGAGACTTGGACACTTAACAGAAGAGCGATACAGAGACTTCAGACTACTCAAAGTAGTATGGAGAGATGCATGTTAAAAGTAACAAGATGTGATTGAAAACCAAATGCATGGGTGAGAGAACAAACAGATCTTACTAACATCATTGAAAGAATTAAGAGACTGAAATGGAGTTGGGTTAGACATATTGTTAGAAGAGATGATAATAGATGGACCGCTGAAATTTTAAACTGGATTCCAGAGATTGTACAAAACACAGAAAGAGACCACTTGTGAGATAGATGGATGAAATAAGGACGTGTGCTGGGATAATGTAGAAAAGAGAGGCTAGAGATCAGAGAATATAGATTGAACTTGGAGAGACCTTCATCTTTTAGAGGCTTGATGATGATTGAAAATGATGATGATGATTTTATTCAATATTGTTTTGCCTTTAGATATTATATATATATTTTAGATACTCTAACAATATACTATTTATATATGTTTTTAGATACTCTAAAATATACTATCTGCTTCTGAACCTTTTCTGGTTTATGACAGTCAAGGGCAAGTTCAAAGTCATTCATATCTACTGGTTTCGTTAGATTGATTTTAAAGGGAGATTCTGAAAGAGTAAAAATGCTGTGGTTCAGCATTGATAATGTTTTTTCTGATTCTCTCAATTTTGGCTTTATGAAGGTGATTTTAGACTTATTTCTTCATTAATTCTCTGCAAAGGTGATTAGGTCTTTGATTGGATATGGTAAAGTTTTGGCTTTGTATGGTTTCTCTCGACCATTTGTTTTGGTATTCTCAAGACATTTTATCAGATTATAATCAATTTTTTGATCTTTAAGAAGCAAACATCAACCATGAAGATCGTTGAGGTCATGTGCTAGAGTCATATAAGTTGAGGTCATGTGATAGAGTCACATATGTGACAAGCACTACTGGTTTTGCGCCAATGTGGAATGAATTGCTTTCAATATCCTCGATGGTTAGACTTTTTAATATGAATTGTCAAATCTCATGCAGCAAGAGAGCTTGGATGTGATTATTATTTAGGGATTAGAGGACTTTCAATCATCAGGATAGAATTTCAGGAATGACAATATTTAATTTATGGTGGCCCTTGCGGATATGAACTAATATTAATAGATCGGCAGGCAACGATAGGTTGTTCAAACAAAACACAGATTAAGGATTGTCTTTGTCACCTATCTAACTGAACGAAATGTACCTTCTTGTTTGATTTCCAAAAATATGTGCATATTTTTTTTTAAGACCAGCTATTCTAAAAGTTGAGAGTCTTTATTCTTGGATGTGGCTTACCAAAGATTATTATAAGAATTATCATCATCTGACCACTGCTTACATCATACTGTTCAGCAGCAAATTCTTTTTCTCACACCACATGTACATCATCTAGTCTAGGCTGTAGTATTGAATAGGTTCCATGATAGAGTATATAAACCCCCTTTCCAGTGCTATCTTGTCCAATATTTTCAGGCATTATTCAAGCTTACCATTTTCATCAGTGAGGAACTTTTAGATCTGGAAGCGATGTACCCAGGTCTTTTGGATCGAATGGATTTTTTCTCTAGCAGCCATATTTTACTTCATCTTACTATCAAACTATTAGCCCATATTAAAAGACATGTTAATGTTTTCAATCCAAGCCAATGATGATTTTGTTTTTTAATAACTGTAGTTATTAACATGTTTTCAATATGGGCTGGTAGCTTGATAGTAAGGCACAGAAATAAAAAAAGATTTTTGTTTGAAGAAAGGTGCATTGAATCCATAAGATTTGGGTGTACTAGTCCCAGATTCCAAAGCTTCTCATTGAATAAAGTCAAAAATTAGAAACTAGTCTGAGGATATTGTATAGGACAGCACTGTATAGGCATTTATTAAACATTTCTTCTGCCATCTATTGATTATTAAAGCTTACACTAGATGGCATAAATATTGTGAAAAAAAAAGTTATTATTAGAAATTTTCTGTAAATTTAGAATATGCAAATCAAATTTGCATATGTTTGTTTATCTGCATAACAAAATGGTTTATTGCCTCTTTATAATCTAATGCTGAGTGCACTTTTGATGAAGTTTACCAATAATCATAGCTGAATGCACTTTTGGTGAAATTCACCAATAATCATAGCTGAGTGCACTTTTCGTGAAGTTCACCAAATAATCATAGCTGAGTGCACTTTTGGTGAAGTTCACCAAATAATCACAGCTGAGTGCACTTTTCGTGAAGTTCACCAAATAATCATAGCTGGGTGCACTTTTGGTGAAGTTCACCAATAATCATAGCTGAGTGCACTTTTGGTGAAGTTCACCAAATAATCATAGCTGAGTGCACTTTTGGTGAAGTTCACCAAATAATCACAGCTGAGTGCACTTTTGGTGAAGTTCACCAAATAATCATAGCTGGGTGCACTTTTGGTGAAGTTCACCAATAATCATAGCTGAGTGCACTTTTGGTGAAGTTCACCAAATAATCATAGCTGAGTGCACTTTTGGTGAAGTTCACCAAATAATCATAGCTGAGTGCACTTTTGATGAAGTTCACCAATAATCATAGCTGAGTGCACTTTTGGTGAAGTTTACCAATAATCATAGCTGAGTGCACTTTTGGTGAAGTTCACCAATAATCATAGCTGAGTGCACTTTTGGTGAAGTTCACCAATAATCATAGCTGAGTGCACTTTTGGTGAAGTTCACCATAATCAAAGCTCTCTTAAATTAATTATTGCTATTTCACAAAAAGTGCACCCAGCTTTAGCTTATAAAAAACTAAGAAACCTCTTCTTTATGCAGATGAACAAACATTTACAAATTTGAATTGCAAATGAAGAGAAAATCAATATTAGAATATTTAAATTATCTAGAAGTGCAAAGTAAAAGCAATTTGTATTGGCAAGTTCCTAAATGTTACGTACATATAGATGATCTTTCTGAGTGATGATTGCACCATATCAGAACTATCTTCATTCGGATGGCTTAAAACAAACATATTCAGTACCATAGCTTTAGTAAATGATCAGTTATAAGCCAATATGGAACTAGGGATTTTAATATACCCTTTATGAGAGGAATGATGACTCTCCTGAAATGTAATTGCATTTTTATTTTTGATATATCCTCATAATCTACATAATTATTTCAATTAAAAACACAAAATTATTTGTATTTCATACATGAAGAGATTGCTATATAGAGGCGGGATATTGGGAGAAGTTTTACAGTTTTTCATTTTCATAGCCTAGGCTTTTTACTCTGTGTAGGAACTCATATCTTTATAGAACCATTTGGGGAAATCTTCATTGTTGAACTATGATTAGTTCCTGGAGCTTATGTAAATAGATATGTTTGTTGACATTTTTATTTAAAAAGAAACATCTGATTGGATTCTTTCAAATGCCAAATGCTCCTTGTTTGTCTTTAATGCCAATTATCAAAGAGAAGAATAGTTTAAATTCATTATTTTTTGCTTGAACTATGTTATTGTTTATAAAACTTTACATGAATCCTTGATGTTGAACTTATAGAATATTTTATATTTAGTTTTTACATTTATTCATTTTCTTTTTTATCTTATTAATTTCATTTATATAAGTTTTCAGCCTTTTTAAGCCATCATCACTTATTTTTTGTACTTAATTATTCAATGGCATTATCACATTTTTATTCCTTATTTACTTACACAGTTTTGTCTCCAGTATTTTTTTTTATTTATTTCCTGTGTTTCCTTCATTTTTTTGGTGAAGGATGGCAATATTCATTTATGAGTAGATATACTGAGATGTTATAGGTCAAGGAAATTAAAAACTTTAAATGAACATTAGTTAACAGGTATTTATTATTTAACACCCCTACATAGTTTGGTATAATAATAGAGTGGTGATTGTAACCTATAGTCCATGGATCGGAGCTCAGTGCTGCCATCTCTTTATGTTTAAATTTCTTATAAACTACAGAATAATAATCATTCATTTACTAAACTCTTCATGAAGTTCCCTGCATGCTTTGCTTCAGTGGTACACTAACCCAATTTTGTGACTTCTGAATAATAGACTTTTTAATTATGACATTTTTTCTTATTTCCCAGCATACCTTGCTGCAGTGGTAGAGTGGCAGAGTGGATCTCAAGGTCCATGGATTGCAGCCCCTGTTCTGTGACTTTTGATGCTTGAACTTCTTATGGACTAGTGAATAATAAACCATTCAATTACTATTTTCTTTCTGAGTTCCCAGCATACTTTACTGCAGTATTAGAATGAGAGACTGAAACCCAAGATCCATGGATCGCAAACCAGCTCTGTTACTTCTGATGCTTGAATTTTTTATGAACTCCTGAGTAATAAATCATTCAATTCTTTTTTGCGTTCCCAGCATGCTTTGCTACAATGGTACGGAGTGGCAGATTCTGGAGTTCAAAGTTCATGGATCACAACCCAGCTCTGTTACTTCTGATGTTTAAAATTCCTATACCACATTCTTTTGCAAGTTCTCAGCATGTTTTGCTTCTATGGCAGAGCTCCGTTCCTACACTTCTAGGGTTTCATTATTTTATGCATTCCCAAGAAATAAATTATTTGATTTTTTTTGTTTTTAATTTGGTTATATGACAAACTTTTTTTAATTGAGTGTTTAATTGTTGCTTTATCTTGTAACTTTATATTTTAGTGTAAAATATAAAGCTTGATAGAACTGATTTAAAAATTTCTCAGTCTTCTTGGTGATTTGATTGTCTTGGTTTGCATTTTGAACAAGACTATTTACTTGGATTCAAAATAACTTATTGGTGAGAATACATAGTATTTTGCCTTGCTTATTGCCTGCATTATTTTAATGTATTTAAAATTGCTCTTTTCCATCCACTGATTTAGGTCAAATATATTTAACCTGTAAGAAATCAACATCATACATCAAGTTTAATAAAGTATGATTAAAAATAACAACAATCCTTACTATTCAAAATAATCCTTGAAATTATTTTCATTTCATTCAAAAGCCATTTATTTAATTAATTTTTAATCATTAGATAAAATATGATAAACATGTTTGCGTTTTAGTGTAAGAGAGCATTCATATGATTATTAAGAGACAAAATGGTGTAAGAATAACATGTAAGCAAAACATGTTACGAATATATTAAAAATAATTGATAAGCAAATGGATTAAGCAAGAATTCTCATGTAAATCAAAATGCAAAATTATGATATTTAATAACAGTACGAGTGGCTGAATTTAAAAGAGTCTGTTCAAGTCTGCCAACCGGGAATCAAATCACTAATAGTTTTCTCAATATCTACATTTGAAATATGTTGGAACGTTTAACTTTGAAAGTAGAATTAATAGCAGAAGGTCAATATGTTTTGGAATACTTTATTGCATGCAAACTGGCAACATTAAATAAATATTTTAATTGCAGATGTTTTCGGACATGAAAACTTTACTTTTTTTAAAAAAAAGAAGAGGTTTAAAATCAATTTTAAATTTTATTGAAATGCTACTTTAATGTCTCTGTGTATCAGTTAAATAATAAAGACTTGACTATCCTATTTGAATGTATACTGCCAATAATACAATTTATTATTTAATTTGTTTATTACTTGAATAATGATAACAGCTTTAAACAATTAACTAAAACTACTTTCTGATTTCTATCGCCGATGTTGAATTATTAAATTATTTTGCTCTGATTATTATTCCTAGATTTAAATGTGGATAGATAAATTAATATAGTCTGCATATTATAAATTTGGAACAATGCTCAATAAAAATGTAGAATTTAATAAGTTATGAATAACATTTTCATTTAAACTCTACATGTCATACTTTTGAAATTATCTTATATTCATGGAGCCACGTAAAATTCATTAATTTAAAAGTACTCATAATAATTAGAACAAACGGATATAATTACATCTATGGAACTCGGCTATAATTTATAATTATTACTTTGTGTAATGTGTATTTATTGTTCAAGACATATTGTATTTATTTCATGGGTAATATTTAATATTCCAAAATGTAGTACAGTTTTATTTATGTATTTGAGTAAGAATGAATTCATTTTGATTTTATTGTCATATGAACTTATATGTGAGGTTCATGATTTGTACTTTTACTATGCTTAAATTAAATTCACGGGATTGAATAGAATATTTGTTTAAGGGAATAGCGCTTGCGAGAAGCTTGAGAATTACTGATAAATTTATGGTGTGTGTCAACATCTCATGAACTGTCCTATGAGTCTTTCCAGGGTTCTGTTCCTATACTTGTATCACCTGTATTACATTATTACTATGTTTATATTTTAAGCAGACTAAATCAGTATATTAGTTGTCCTTATTATCAAAACACTTTTCACTATGTCTGTATTCACATCTGCTAAATTGCTGGTGTTTTTCTGAATTGGCAGAATAACTGAGGAGGAGGATTTTGCACTTTGGATATGAAGTAAATATTTATACTGCTTTATAATGTTATAGGGCATTAGTCTGTGCTGGTGGTTAATCCGCAGAATAATTATTTGCCATTTTCTGTATTTTTACACTCATTCCTGTGCTGGTGGTTAATCCACGGAATTGTGTAATTATACTTGTTGCTTGATGGTGGTGTATAAACCCACAGGGCATTCAGTGTTGTATCATTCCTATGTGTAGATGAATGCATCCACAGGAATATCATTTTACTTCATAAATGTAAGTTTGGGCAAAGTATTTTGTGCTATTATGCTAAAATCATCTTTTTCATCTATAGGTATAACCTGTGAGTTCGGTCATAAAGTGTAGCAGGGCATCTTATCTAAATTATTCCCATAATGTATTACATGTTTGTTAATTAATATTTTAACTGAACTGAAGTTTGAATCTTCACTTTAGTTTAGTATTGCATTATGGCTAATTCTTGCAAATATAATATTATTTATTAAAAATTATAAGTTTACAGTATAGGTTCATTGGTTCTGGAGCTGACACATTGGTATTTTATGATTTGATGTTGAATTCCAGTATTTTCCCCCAAGGCAGAAATTAAATCAAATTATAATAAAATTTTATGATTAGGTTTATTATAAAACTGTGCCTATGATATATCTATTGAAGTAAACAAATGGAATGGTATTTTATTTATTCTATTTGTTTATTTATGTATTTATTTATTATATTAAAACATCATATATCAATTATTCATTGATGATAAATTGTAAATAAATATTAATTTATAATTAAACTTACTGTGCCGTTGCTATTTGTCATTCATAGAACCAGAAATCCTGTATCTTGAATAGAGCATACATTAGAGTACATACTATTGTCAGCATGACATAAGAATCTTAGTAATGTTCTGAGAAAACATTTGAATGCTTTTGTCCTTGGTAATTTATGATGTGTAGGGTACAATAAAATCCCATTTGCCTTTTCCATCACTTTAGCTTTGCTTTGTTGATTCTAGTACATGATATAAAATTGATTGATTTTATAAACTTATAAACAAATTTACTACATAATGCTATGATTGAATTTATTTTTTTAATGTTATAATTGTAATTCATCAAACATAACAAGAGTCTCACTGCTATTTATTAAATTATAAATTTAAGTTTATAAGGAAAGAACCCAAGTTTTCCATGCTTATTATTATTGCAAAGCTCATACCTAGAATAGCATTTGTGCCAAAATCATATATGTCATCCTAAAATTCATAATCTTTAGTAGTTCCACAAATTATGCTATCTTGTCTATGGTCGGCCATAATGTCTCATGCAATGAAAATTGTAGATTAAGATTTTGGAAGATAATACAAGTTACAGAAGTATAATTTATCTTAAGTAATTTAATGTACTTCTACATACTTCCATGATAGGTCTTCGCGGTGTACCCTGGCCGCAACTAGATTAGACCATAACAATTTCATATTATACTAATAATTTCGCTTGTTGTGACCCAACCAGACTTTCAGTTACAGTTTTTAGCGTGCAATGTGGTAGACTTGATTACTTATGTTCACCACATGTGCTCCAGATTTTCGGTTATAATATGTATATATTTAGACTCAAAGAAATAGCATAATTAGAGATAAAATAAATGATAAGCATTACTGGATTGGAAAATGATTAATTAAAAAATAAAGAACAATTATAATTAGTTATATTCTAGAACATTTCATATTACAAAGAAATATATAATAACTCAAAGGTAAAGGAAAATCAAGGTCTTTTTACACATACTTGCATCATGAGAGCTGCTCGTGCTAGAGAAGATATGAGTAACCGAGTGTAATGAGGACTACGAAGTAACCCAGTAAACTCCATCACTGAAAGTAGCAATATGGACCTAGGGATTATATAGGCCACATTGACCTTATTATAATTTATGTATGCCTCATTGCATTTCATAAGTAATATATATAAATTGTAAATTTATTAAGTTTGTTAGTAAATCCTTACTAATAGTAACTTGTGGCAAATAAAGTCAGTATTTAGTTAATAAACCTTCTTTCCAAATTGCTTTTATTTCTATTGGTCTGATCACCCTTTACCCACGATTGTAGTTTTCATCGGCTGTACACAGCAATTGCAAATATTTGTTATTTTTTTATTTATATGTTCTGAGATTGGTTTTCTAAATTATTATAATATAATTAACAAATAAATTGAATTTTTATAAAAAAAAAAAAATAATCGCCTCATTTTAAATAATTTTTTTTTTAAAGATTTCTGAGTTTCTTATACTATACTCAATTTACTGCGATATTTGAAATTTTGCAACCAACCAGCATGCATATAGAAGATTTGTCATATTTGGAAAAGTAAGTTCAATGTCATATTTATTATTTCTCTTAATAATATTAAAAAATATGTTTTATAATATTTATTAATTTTTTATGTTCCCTCCTACAAATTCTCGGCATAATTGTAAGATTCCCCATCTTTCAATTTTGTTCTGAGAAAAAAAGTCAACTGTGCAAATTTACTAATTTATTAAATGCTTTTATTTAACTTTCTGTTTGTTTGTTTATCCTTATCAAATCTTATAACTGATTTTGAATATACTTCCATCAAATGGATTTCCTTCAAATTTTGTACACATGTTAGTTATTGATGGCACTGAAATATGTCACAGTTGCCCAGCTATGTGTTACATCTAACATTATTGGTGGATGGAATTTCAAAATGTGTGATATCAGTTCGGTAAGTTTTCAGTGATGTGCTGTAGATAATGGCATATTTTTTTTTAAAAATATACTTTCATTGAATATTCACTATAAAAGATTTAAACCACTAAACATCACATGATCACTATTTCTTATGCTAGCACATTACTATTATTAAAACAGGTAAAACTCTCCATACAGTTGTGTCACTCAGTGCCAACCAGAGTAATCAATGGATGCCAGAAGGCTTGTGCATAAAATCCCTATTTAGTGCCTACTCATATCCCCAGACTAGTTTCTGGCTTGTGGCCTTCATCAATGAGGAGGTTTGGATCTGAGAAAGAAAAACAAATGAGCTAAAACACGCTTTTTTTAAAATGTTGGTTTTATAAACAAAAAGAAATCTTATAAATGATTATTAATATGTGTGAATTTCATTTCACATACTAGAATTATGGCAGCATTGTTTACATTGTTAGTTTATACGTGAATATAAATAGTTTAAAACATCTCTTGCAAAATATCCAATAACTAAAAAATAAAAAAATAATGTATATAAAAAATATTTTATAAAAAACGTGATTATTTAATTTGAGGAATGAAGCACTAAAATCCAAAAAATAATGACTTTTCTTGGTCAGCTAGTTGGTTTGATATATTTAACTTCAAATAAATATGGGAGTGTCCTTAACTAGCGATTGAGTTAATTAATTAATATATGCCCCCTATTTTTATTTCAAATTAAATACAGACAGTCCTCAACTTTCATACATTCTACTTTCGTACAATTCGCTACTTTGTATGAAGGGCAATAGAAAAAGACACAGCGTGTTACAGAACTTTTTATCAAGAAAAGAAAAAGAAGACTACAATTCAACTATCTCTTGATAAATTTATAAAGGAAACAGCAGATACTAATCAATAAAGTGTTATTTATGTATATGTCAATACATCTCATTAACAAATAAATATTTTAAAAACATTTTTTGATGTTTTTTTAAATATTGCTCTACTTTTGTACATTTAAACTTCCGTACACAATTCAGGAACCAATTAGGTATGAAAATCGAAGATCGCCTGTATACCTAATTAATTATATGGAAGTCAGACTTGATTACCCTATTAATGCATTACACAGGCATTATAAAATTATCATTTAAAGATGCACTGTAAAATTTTAAAAATGCAATAGTAAGATCATAAAACTATTTAATATATTTTTCAAGTTGTGGAATGGGGTAATATTGTCCGCTACTGTAAAATTATACCTTCATTGGATTGGATGTGTAAAAAAGAAATACTTTCTTAAAAAGTGCAACATTAATTTCTTCATTGGAACGATATGGGAGAGGAATTTTTTTGGAGAGCTACGATTAAATGTGGTGTTGAATTATTTCAGAAGGGAAAGTTTTTTGCAAAAATTAAAAGACAGCACAAAATGTTGATGTAAACAGAAAAATTGGTCAGCATGCCCTATATGTGGATATATTTTTGGTTCATAAATTGGTTTGTATAATCATTACAAACTTATCTCTGGGATGTTTTCCTGAAGATTTGTGATGATGGTGTTCTAGTTATATTTTTATATTGGACTATTTCCATCATCTAATATGTGTATTGAATGTCTTTTAGAAAAATTCAATTTTATTTAAATACAGTATTCCAAATACATTCTACTGTTAGTAATAGCACATCAAACAGGTTAGTATATTGCACAACGTTCAAGAGGTATTAGTCTACCCTCTTCTTCAGAGCATTACCTTAAAATTTAATAATCAAGAATCTAAGGGTCTAAGTTCGAATCCCGTGCTAATACTGTCAGGCCAGCAACACCTGAAGAAGAGGGAAGAATAATACTTCTCAAAACATTATGCATATACTAACCTGTTTGATATGCTATTACTTACAGTTGAATGTATTTGGAATATTTAAATAAAGTTAAAAAAGACATTCAATATGCATATTAGATGATGGAAATAGTCCAATATAAAAATACAATTATCTCTAGGGTATTTTTTTTTCTTGGAGTTGGAAAGCCATGCTCATTTATAAGTGGTTGATATTGCTAATGATAATTATTAGATGGGTTTAGACTTTTTTGTAGTTAAAGTATATATTACACAGGGGAAAATCTCTCCATATAGTAGTGCCACTCGGTGCAAACCAGAGTAATTAATAGATGCAGGAAGGTTTGTGCATAAAATCCCTATCTAGTGCCTACTCATCCATTATTGGAGACTAGTTTCTAGCTTGTGGCTTTCATCATTGAGGAGCCGTGGATCTGAGTAGTGCTACCGTATGGAGAGTTTTGCCTTTGTGTAAATAGCTTTTATAAGTATAAAGAATATGATCATGTGATGTTTGCATGTTTAAAATAAATATTGTAAGAGGCTTAGTTATAATATGTATACTTCAGTTGTATAATATACTGTACGATTATTTTATTAGTTATCAAAACATATTATTAAACAAATTTGTTTTTAATCCCTGACTGAGAAATTCTTAGGCACAGTACTATATATTTCTAATTACTATAATTACATTTTAAAATATGACTCAATTTTTTTTATATAATATTTATTTGTTAAATGTAAATGTTCATAAAAAATAATGTGTATAAATATACATTATCTTTTTCTCTAATAAAGGTCAAGGCTTGTTTTTATTACATGGACATCCAATGATGTAGAGAACGAGTCCCAATTATGCTGTATGCCACCTGATATCGCAGTAGAGGTATTTTAAGTCTAAATTAATTTATTTCATTGTACCACTAAACATCACATGATCACCATTTCTTATGCTTACTCATAACTGTTATTAAAACAGGCAAAATTCTCCATACAGTATTGCCATTCAGTGCAAGCCAGAATAATAAATGGATGGCAGAAGGCTTGTTCATAAAATCCCTATCTAGTGCCTATTCATCCAATATCCCCAGACTAGTTTAACTTGTAGCTTTCATCAGTGAGGAGTCTTGGATCTGAGAGCACTGCACCTAGATCTTAGGATCCTAAGATTTAAGTGCAGTGCCACAAGCTAGAAACTAGTATGGAGATATTGGATGTGCTAGGCACTAAATAGGGATTTTATGCACAACCCTTCTGGCATCCATTGATTACTCTGGATTGCATTGAGTGGGACTACTGTATGGAGGGTTTTGCCTGTTTATATCATTGTACTTATTTATTTTTTTGTATTTATTTTTAATAGTAATCTAATGTTAATTTTTATAGATTGCTAAAAGTTTAGGTTTGTTCACTGTGGATTATAACATCTTCCCGATATCAGAAGTTGAAGATCACATGCTGAAGGTAAATATTGCTAACATTATATTAAAATTAATTTATGAAATTGTATATTAACATAGAAATAAATTAATATAATTTATTACAAATGGGCTTTTAAGACTATTTTCTGATTGCCAATAACTTTCCCATTTTATTTATTTTTTGTTGATGTAATTACTGCTCGCTGCATTCGTAAATAAATAGCTAGATTATTTTCAAATGTTATTTTCAAATTTAATTGTATTTCTGAAAAATTATATTACCAAGTGAATTATTTTAAGAATTAGTATGAAATTACCTTAGTGCTATCTTTTTGTAATAATTTTACAATTATATAATTCATCTTAGGTGTTCAGTTTTTCAATTCTTATTGGGTTTGTTAAGTCTTCACAAAATCCTCCATTTTTCTCACATTACACTTTTCACAATGTTTTTATTTAAAACATCTGAAGAAGACTTCTAATCAGTCAAAACTGACATATTTTAAACAAAAACTTTGTGAAAAATACATTGCGGGAAATATGGTTTTTTTTTTAAAATCTTAAGGTTAAACTACTTGGAAGAGCATGTGATATCATACTCCATTGTGATTGGTTGGATAAAACCAGGGATTGATCCAGGAACATTTAGCTCTTGAGTCCACTATTTTATTATTGTGCTAAATGATGCAGAGCTCTTTCCATAATGAACGGAAACAGTGCAATTCTTTATGTGATATTTTTTGAATTGACAATCGATTGTATCTCTATATATTTCTGTCTTATCGGCAAGTTTGCTAGTCATCACCATTTATTATTAATGATATTGACCACTGATTTGATATTGTTATATATTGAAAATTTGGCTAACGCAATGTTACTTATTTACTATCTGATATCCGATGGATGTCTACATTGGCCATGAGGGAATGCTGATTGGAACATTTCTAAGCATGTTGAGAAGTAATTCCTTAGCTACAAAATAAAATTTTCATATTTCATTCAGATTTAATCCTGTTCATGGGGAGTGAATACGTAAAATATATATCAAGAAATCCTTTCCTGCAAGAAATCATTTCCTGTATGCTTTGGGCTTGTTAAATAATGTTTTAAAAAGAGATGCTTCACTTTGTAATGTATTGCTTTGGGATTCAATAAAACTTATATGAATTAAAAGGCTAAAATACATTATGTCACGATGATTCCGAATTCTGCCTCTGATGATGATGAATGGGTACCATTTGATGAACTAGGCCAAGATAATTTTCAGTCCTGGGAAAACTTCATATACAATTCCCTCAAGATTCTTTTTTTAATTGTAAATATAAGTATTTTTCAAATTATTAATAATTTTATATCTTAGTATTTCTATTTACCATTTTTATTTGCTCAGATTTACTACAAAATTAATAAATGCAAATGGCTGCAAACAAAAATTATAGATTTTACACTGTAATTGTAATTTAATCAGTTATATATATATATTGATTTAAATCTGAGAAAGCTTTTATTCTTTTACTAATATCTATTTTCCGACTGATAGGACGATGCCTCAGCTCCTAATTCCCTAATAAGAAAATCCCTAATTCTAGGAGTAAGAATAACAAATTTCATAATCGGTGGATGAGATAATAAACCAACAATTTAAATGCTTTATAATTATAATAATATATATACTATTTACGCAAATATATATTTAGATATACACAATTCTATTTTTACGTAGAACACAGCAACTAATATCTGTCTTGTATTATTCCCCATAATATAAACTTTCTATTACTTTCAAATTTTTTTCTTTAGCCTATGTGACTCTTAAGGCTTTTAAAACCATAATAAGGTCAGGGCGGCCTTATTTAAGTCCCTTGTTATCTTCATAACCTTCAGGAGCTGAGATCCTGATAAAATATATTCCTGCTGGTTTTCTTCTGCTGCTTCACATTGTCTGCTTCCAAAGTTGGTCTCAAGAAGAGAGCATTTTCTACTATGATATATATCCTTTTCTGTTCTTTTCTTCTTTCTGGAGTATTTCAGTCAATGGGGTGACTCCAGACCATAGGTATATTATCAATTCAATTAGTCTGGATCCAATTTTGTAAATTTAAATAGTTCGTACTAATTAAATTTATTTTGTTATCAGAAATATTTATCTTTTCGATAACAATCCATTTTGTAATTTACTTTTATAAAGTATTTTAACTATCTTCTTACATTAAATTTAGTCTTTCAAATTTATTATTTGTTTAATTAATTTAGCACATATATATCAGCTAACATTTTCAATAGATAACAGAGCTAAAGAAATTTAATTCTCCACATTGTCAGTCGCAGATGTATTTTGATAAGTTGTAATTTGCTAAAACTTTTTTCAAATGTTGTTTCTCGTATAAGAAGTATCAGGAAACTGCATATTTGGAAGTATATTCTGAAAATTCCTTGCTTTTAAAAATTGTATAATTTCTTTTAATGGCAAATTGATGCTTTCCAGATATAAATTGCAAATACATTTGCGAAAAGTTATACTACTGCATAAACAGTGTATCCATCCTGGTGAAAAGGTATCTCCAGTGTCTTCAAATCAACACATGTACCATGCAGAAAATAGTTTAGCTATTCACCATAATAATTTTATGGTGCTAGCATGTCTCAATCACAAATTAGGACATGAAATGTGATCGTGTGTTTCATGCATTTATGGATCATTTTGATGCTTTTCCTGCCATCATGAAATCTTTCAAAAACGTTTTTGCAACTCATGCCTTCACTGTCGTACACAGTTCGATTCATTTCAGACATTTAAGTAGTAGTTTTGTCCAATTAAAAAAAATTTAACTTTAATGATTTGTTCCATCATAGATTAAAATATGAAACATGCCATTACACTTCATGTCATAACACATTATCCAGACATGCCAATACTTTTAACATTTTTATGGTGAATAACTAAACTATGTTGCTATGCAATGCATGTATTGATTCAAAGATGGCACTGCATTCAGTGGTTTGAGATAAAGTTAGGAAGACAAGAATGGATGGTGGCTATAGTGTATATAGCCACTGGTGATAGTCAAATTATAATGTAGTGGAATAGTAGCATATATGATTGCTTAGTTAAGGATATACAGAGTTTCAAAGAAAAAGGGAAGAGAATAATGGTTATAGGGGATATAAATGGGCATATTGAAGAAATTTTATGATGTAAATAATAAAAATGGACAGCTTTTGAAGAAGTTTTGTCAGAGAGTGAATTTAACCATTGGGAATTTATCAAATGTTTATGAGGGATAATACACATGGTCTAGAAATAATATATTCTACACAATAGATTATGTATTAGTACAGAAAGAGGGAATGAATAAAGTATGGAAAATTAAGGTGTTTGATAATGAAGAGAGAGTATGTAATAGTGATCATAACTTCTTTATAATAGAAATGGTTAGTAATGTGATAGAAAATAGTAATAAAAGTAGAAAGGATAGTGAAAGATGTGGATGGAGAGTGAATGATAAGAATAAGTTGGAAGAGTATAAAATAAAAGTTGAAGAAACCATGAAAAAGTAGGTTGGGGATTAGTATAAGGACTGGTGTGGTGAAGTAGAAAAAGTTGCAAGAAGGCTTTTAGGGGAGAATACTGAGAAGAATAAAAGTAATAGGAAAGCGAGAGTTAATAAAAGTGTAAAAGAGAGGAAAAAAGCATGCAGAGGTTATATGTGCTATTATTAAGAACAAAGAAAGTGAAAAAGGTGTTAATACTAAATGGGAAAAGTACTTAGAAAAAAAGAAGTTGGCTAAAATAGATAATTATGTAGAGAGAATGAAATTGAATAGTAAACTGCTGGAAGATAATAATAAAAGTGGAAGAAATGGAAGTAAAAAATTGTAGAAGTACATTAAAAGAAGGAATATAGGGGAGAGAGTATTAGTATTACTAGATGATGAGGGAATAGAGTGTGCTCTAGAGAAGAATTAGAGATAGTCTTAAACAAGTATGTAATGGATATAGAAAAGATGTTAGATGTGAAAGACACAGTGATAGCAAACATGAGAGCATATATGGTAAAATATGATTTACAGAAAATGAACTGAATGAGACAAGTAAGAAATGGAGAGGTGGAAAAGCAAGAGGTTTGGATGGATGGGCAGCAGAGATGGTTATAAATTTAGGACAGAAGGCAAAATTAAAACTATTATCATGTTTTAATAAGATGGCACAGAAGAGAGAATTTCCAGGTAGTTGGAGTAATACAAGAGTAAGGCTATTATTTAAAGGGAAGAGTAAGGATCACAGAAAGCTAAACAATTATAGACTGATAGCAGTAACATCAGTGTATTGTAGCTGGAAGGGTTGCAAAATGGATGGAAGAAAATAATATAATGGGAGAAATGCAAAGAGGTTTTCGATCAGATAGGCATGTAGGAGATAGTTTATTTGTAGTTACACAACTTATGGATATGAGTAGGAACACAGGTAGACAGTTATACATGGTTTTTATAGATATAGAGAGGCATATGATAGAGTAAATAGAAATAGATTATGGGTAAATTTAGTAAATTTGGGAATGGATAGAGCTTTAGGGGATATTATTAAGAAATTATATGAAAATAATTACTACACATATCAATTAGGGAATATAGAATCAGTTAAAGTTAAAAATGGGGTGGGACTAAGGCAAGGATGTCCTCTGTCACCTATTTTGTTTTTGTTGTATTTGAGAGAAATGGAGAGAGCAATAGAAAGACTAGGAAGAGGGATAGAGATACCATTAATAGGTGGCAAGGGAGTATACACATTGTTGGGTCTTTTATTTGTGGATGATGTTTTTTTGTGTGCAGAAAGAAGAGAAGATATGGAAGTTATGCTGAGGACATGCGTGAAGGTTGATAAAGAGATGGGAATTAAATTTAGTGAAGAAAAATCAAAAGTAATGATGATTAATATTGGGAAAGAGAAGACAAAGAATTTTTATTGGGGGATATAAAGTTAAGTGTGGTGAATAGATATAACTATTTGGGAATCGTTTTAAGTAATCAGAGAAATTGCTTGGATGAATGGGAGAAAAAATTGATAAATGAAGCAAAGAAAAGAAAGGGATTGATAAAGAAATTAACAGTGTTCTCCTATAATAAATATGATGTAGCTAGGATTGTATGGAAGAGTGTGACAGTAGCCGGGTTAACATATGGTAATGATGCATTATGTGTTAGTAAAGGGGTATTAGATTACTTAGAAAAAGTACAAAGAGAAGTAGGAAGACATGCATTAGATGCAGAAGTGTGGATGGCAAAGGAGGCAATTCAAGGAGAAATGGGATGGTCAAGTTTTTATATGAGAGATGCAAAAAGCAAAATGAAAATGTTCAGTAGATTGCAGTTTATGGATAATAAAAGAATAGCCAAAATAGTATTTAATTGGGTTATGAATAAAGGGCAGGCAACAAGATGGGTGAGAAAGGTAATGCGTTATGCAGAAGATTTAGATAAAGAATTTATGTCAGTATACTTATACAAAAGGTGGGATGATTGTGTTAGGAGAATTGTTGAGTGTTTTAGTGTTAAGGAATGGGATAGAAGAATAGATGCATTAATAAAGAATAGGGAGTTGGAGAGATGGAGAGCTAGTATGGAGAGTAAAAAGAGTTTAAATATTTATAGAAGTAAACAGAATATTGGGTGCGAGTTAATTTATGATAATAGCAAGGAAAGTAGTTTACTGTTTAAGGCTCGAACGGGATCTTTAGCAACAAGGGAATATATACGTAAATGGAGAAATATGGGTGACTTAGTCTGAAAGCAGTGTAAGGAAGGTATAGAAAATATTAGGCATCTGTTAATTGAATGTAAATGCCTGAAAGCAGAAAGGGATACAAATAATGAAGTTGTGGAAGAATAAATATGAACAAAGTGATTATACAGAAAGTGGCTTATTGATTTTTATGCTGGGTTTGGGAAATGATAAGGGGGTTTTAGATCTAAAGGCCATGGAGTTGACAAAGATTATGCTGTGGAAATGGGATGGAGCAGGGTAAAAAAGAATATGAGAAAACTTGGGTTGGGAATAGAAAGGGGTTCAAAGTGGTTAACAGGTTTCTCTGGGCATAGTTGCTGAGAGATTCCTGACTCTGTATAAGGAGAAGTCACAATGCATCACATCACATATACAGTCATCTTTTCACTGGGACATGCAATGTATATAAAGATTAAAAAGTAAGCAAGCTACATTTTTAAATATGAGACTGCTTTATATTTACTAAGTAGACTTTTCTATCAATAGGAGATAATGAATTCTCATATGTTCTTTCATTATTTGCATCTTCCCAGAGCAATGCTTCCATTGTCAAATATTTAATTGTGTAATGAGCATAGACTCGTAAGACCCTAGTATCTGCCTAATTTTGGTACTCCCTACATTTGCTGGATCAGGCTGGCACTCAGTCTGTCTATCCCTTAATGTGGCACTTATGTTAACATAGTGCATTATTGTCTAATTAAGGCAATTTGCTTTTGAATTGAGGGCTTATTACATAATTGTATATCGGAAAATAAATACAGCAAGAAAAATGAATCAAACATCAGAGTAATATTAGTATTTTTGGAAAGGAAATTAAAATTCGATAATGCAAAAATATATATTAGCTTTAAATAAGAATAAGATGATTAAAATCTTAAATTTTTCAGGAAAAAAAACACATGCTTTTATTGCTCAGGAGTTTCTGGGAGATTTGAACCCAGAACTGTGAGCACTGGCCTCAATATCCCAAGTTGGAAGCTCGACCAACAGCACCGAAGAGTACATGGTGTTTTACAGGCAATAAGTAAGGATAAGAGAAAAGATGTTTGGATCATCTATAAAAATTTTTTTAATAATTTATTAAAGCCCTGCCTTTTTTTTAGAATTTTACATTTTAAGATTATGTTAAGTATGTTTGTATTTTTATATAATACGTAAATGAAAGTAAGAATACATAAAAGTAGTATTTATTAAAACGTATATTACATGTGTAAAATTAAATGTATGTGCATGTATGCAGAAAGCGTACACCCTATTTATAAAAGTACTATAGATTAATTAAATAGTATTAATTAAAAGAAGTAAATCCTATACCAAAGATTAGCTATACTGATAAATAATCAGTAATAGTGAAGAGATAAATCTAAGTTAAGTAAAGAAAGCCGCTGCAACTATGGAATGTTAATTCCTGATTAGTTTCGATGATAGTGAAAACTGACAGCCAAAAATATATAAATGGAATGTAAATGACTTTATCTAATCACAAGAATTGGATAAGGAAACTTGGGATATGGATCACCATGTGGGTAGTTGATGGCCAATCAAAAGAGAATGTCCCACACCCAGGAGGGCAGATAGAAGAACCAGGGTAAAAGGGAACATTCGAGGGGAAGCTCCAGGTAAGTAGACATGCCATCTGACGGGTCCCACAGACACCTTCTTCTTCACCTATAGCCTTGCAGAGAAGTTTACCTCCAAATGTTCCAAAGTAAACTCAGGGACTCGTTACAGGTCATATAGATCTTCAGTATTATTTTGTAATTTTGCAGGCCCATATAATTGGGCTATGTGTAACTTTGAACATATAAGAAAAATACTATTAGTTTATAACTTTCAAGTCTGACCTTCTGTTAATTAAATTTCATTACTTATAACTACCAGCCCTGTCCGTTCTATATTATTCAGAATATTCCTTTTATTATTTGTTTATGCAATCCACAAGGCAACGGTTTGCCTCTGGACACAGCAGATTGCTATATCAACATAATTCAAGTCTTTAACTTTGTGTTTTACAGATGCTTTGTGTAAAAAACAATGTTTTTATTTGTAGCCATGGTAAGTTGGATTCTACGTTTTACAAAAAAAAATGTATATTATTACAGCATTTATTTTGGAAAATTCACTATCAGATGTGTAGATAAAAAGGTTATCTTCTTTCTTTTTTTTTAAAATAAAAAAGTATAACAGTTATTTCTCAATAATTGAGATGTCAAATGGTAGTCATTTCGAAGCTGAATTTGTTTTGATTATTCAATAGAATTAAATTGTGAAATTATATGATTTAATTACATGCTTTTATAATTCAAATTTGCAAACGTTGGTGTTGCATGACAAACTGAATTTCTGTCTTCTTTATAATCTAATGCTAAGTCACTTCCAGTGAAGTTCACCGTAATCATACACCACTTTGTTACACAGAAGAAGAAACATTTTAAAATTTGAATTACAAATACATATTATATGCTTTTATTTACCTTACTCTATTTTTATTGTCTGTTTAATGAAATCTTATAACTCACTTTTCACCCACTTTTCAATTTCTGATCTATTTGAAACTTTGCGTATATATGTATTCCTGATGACAATACATTTATATTTCAGAATTTGTAAACAAAAGTTAATGAAAAATTTAAATTTTTTATTTTATCTGAGGTTCAGAACTCTATGGTACTGCCATCTGGTGCTATGAAATTATATATAAATTCAATTTCTAGAACTATCATATAAAACTAAAAAATAATAAAATAAAAATAAATGCTTTAAACAATGACAAAAATATATAAAAAAAATAAAAAATAAATTTTTGTCAGCTTTTATGCTATTCTTGAGGTTGTACGACTAAAATAAATGAATATGTTATTCATGTTTAGAAATATTACACAGATGCTAAATTCTCCAATAGTAGTACCACCAGTGCAAGCCAGAGTGATCAATGGATACAAGAAGGTTATAGTTAGTTAATAAGGTAAAAGGTGGCTGCTGGAGGGTTGCATTAGATACTAAGATCTAAGTACAGTGCTCTCAGATCCTCACTGATGAAAGCCATAAGGTAGAAACTAATCTGGGGATATTGGACGAGTAAGCACTAGATAGGGATTTTATGCAAAAATCTTCTTGTGTTCATTGATTAATCTGGATTTCACTGGTGGTGCTACTGGTAGAGAGTTTAGCCTCTGTGTTGATCATGTGACATTTGGAAATATTCTTAGACTATTTCTGAATATAAGCACCTATGCTTTCTGTTTTGGTCATACAATACCAAGAGTTGAAGGAAATTTATTTTTTAGTACATTTCTGTGAATATAGGCATTTTGTTAAAAAAAAAAAAAAAATTATTTGATCATTTACATACACCAGTATTATTAAATTAATCTCCATTATTCTTTCATCGAGCCACTAATTTTTATTTTATCATTTCTAATTCGTTTCAGTGCTATTATTTTACTTTCTATTTTAGTTTCTACATATCCAAATTGTGGTCCAAGAAAAAAGTTATTTTTTGGTTTTTAGTGCTTTACTCTTCAAATGAAATAAAAGTGTGTTTTATAATATATATATATATATTATTTAATAGATACATCTGAACAATTAAATAGGTTATGGTATTTAGGAGAGATATTCATGCAGTGGTTAAAAATGTTTGTAACCTCAAAGTTTAAAATAATTTTTTTTAGGAATACTTTCTTGGTAATTTGATTGGCATTACTTGGAGTTGTGATGCAAATATATTATGGACTACTTCAGAACATTTCCTTAGCACTAGCATATAAAATATTCCCCTTATTTGAAGAAAACGTTTCCACTCGGAACCTCCAGATACTTGATCTCATATTATCATGAGAAACATTAATGGACACTCAAATCTACTTCTTTGCCAGATGTCATAAGTTGTCTCATAGAAAATGCATAAAAAACTGAACTAAAAATTTCATTTGTTCATCTAAAATTCATGTCCGATCAAAATCCCTATTTTTGATGTTCAACCATGGATATACAATCAAAGAATTATAGTATTAAAAACTGGATCTTTTATGAGATTCCAAACAAATTTCTCTTTCCAAATCCATCAATGAAGTTGTTTGGATTTAATCTTTCTAACTGGAATCTTTATCATCAGATTCGGGACATTTCATGATCATTGTGCTTATCTCCTTCGCAAATGGAATTTTGATAGCCACTGATGTATGTAGATGTGGGAAAACACAAACCATAACTAAATAATTAATGGCTGCCAAATCTACGGCTACAGTGGCAGATTTGGAGAACTTAATAAAGTGACCAAAGGACCTAATTTCTGGTAGATTCTGTTCAGGTTTTTTAATGAAACTTTATCAATAGTTAAACTGTCTAAAAAAAGATCATATACTAAATAAATTATATGTATGAGAATATAAGCTATTATTTAATAATAATATTTTTGTGTCGTGCATGATTTAATGCAATGGGTGTCGGACGTTGCAGCGTAAGATTATCGGATCAGTTTCATTTCTGACACTCAAACCCCTTATGAACTCCTGAGCAATAAAGACACTCAGTTATTAATTTATTTTTTAATGTTTTTGTCAGTAGTTTTGAAATCTAATCATAAGCATGCTTTAGCTCTTAAGTTTACTAATAAATTATGAGATACCCATGATTAGTTTTTAAAGGTAAAGGAAGTAGAACAGATTGTCATATAAAAGATTAACTATAGTAATTCACTTTATATTTTTCTACTCTAATGCTATATATGTAAGTCTTAGCAATTGGTGATCATATTTAGTTCTAACCAGATTAGTTTTGAGCAATTGGATTTTATCATTTGGAGATCGCATTGCCATCTATTAATCATTTTTAATTTTATTACATTAATTAAATAAACTAAAGATCAGTTTTTCAAGCTAATTCACATGCGCTTTATGAATATTAATAATAAATGAATACTTTCACTTCCAACACAAGATAAAGTCAACGAAAGAATAGAATGAATCCACCTATTCTTTCAACCCAAACACTTAAGTATGGGAAAATCTTAAGCACTGGAAATGAAAGCATGAAGGCAAACCAATCACTTTAAATTACTTTTTACTATGTCTGAATGAATGACGCCAGTGAAAATTTCTAGAATTTATGATACGTCATTCTTAAATGAAACTAAACATATGTAAATGAGACATTTATTTTATATAGCGCGATGTTTAAGAATTGTAATAAACTAAAGATCAGCTTTTCAAGCTAATTCACATGCGCTTTATGAATATTAATAATAAATGAATACTTTCACTTCCAACACAAGATAAAGTCTTTACGAAAGAATAGAATGAATCACCTATTCTTTCAACCCAAACACCCAAGTATGGGCAAATTTTAAGCACTGGAAATGAAAGCATGAAGATAAGCCAATCACTTTAAATTACTTTTTACTATGTCTGAATAAATGATGCCAGCAACATTTTCTAGAATTTACAATACGTCATTCTTAAATGAAACTAAACATATGTAAATGAGACATTAATTAAACTAATGATTTGAAGGTATTCAAGCACTCTAAAGTTTGAATCCAACTCAACTGTTTAACCACTTATATATATATCATTATCATTATTTTCCAACCATTATCAATCCACTACAGGATAATGTCTCCAAGTTCAGTTCATCTTCTCTGATCTCTACCCTCTCTTCTCCACATCATCTTTCATCCATCCCACTTGCGGTTTCTGTCTAAGTCTTTTACAATCCTTTGCAATCCAGTTTATGATTTCAACAGTCCATCTATTATCATCATCTCCTAGAAATATATCCAGCCCAACTCCATTTCAGTCTCTTTAATTTTTTCAATGATGCCAGGAACATCTGTATGTTTGCTGCCATGCTATATATATATAATCAGTGACTATATATTTTAATGATCACCTTTGATTATTTAGTAAAATAATAGTATGTATCAAAATAAAGCATCATGTGACCCTCCTGGATTATGTTTGAATTCTGCACTGACTTTACCAATGTACTTTATATTTCATTATTTTAGAATTAAAACAGTAGCAAGCTCACCATACAGTAGTGCCACCCAGTGCAAGCCATAGTAATCAATGGATGCATGAAAGCCATAAACTAGTCTGGGGATATTGGTTAATTATGCACTAGGTAGGGATTTTGTGCACAAACCTTCTTGCATCCGTTGATTACTATGGCTTGCATTGGGCACCACTATTGTATGGAGAGTTTGCTATTGTTTTAATAGCTTGGGTAAGCATAGGAAATGGTAATCATGTGATGTTAGTGGTTTAATACTTTGGAATTATTTGTGTTAAGCTTGATGATTGTGATAGATTCATAGACAAGTTTACAGCCCTCAGCTCTTTTTTTTTTTAATTGTAAAGTTTTCTTTTTTTTTTAAATGTAATTTCATTTGCAATTTACTTGTTACAAACATTAAAACATTTTTTTGTATATCTATTTTTATATTTATGCATATTAATCTTTTAATTACTTTTGGTAGGTTCGAGAAAGTTACGGCTATGAAGGGGAAGTTTTTTACTTCCAAGATGAAAATGGAGAAGTAATAGGACTTTTAAAAAAAAAGACTGTCTGGTAAATGTTTTTTTGTTTTGTATATCTGTCAATTTACCATATTTATGTGCATCTCTGCCCATATATATAAATTGAGCCAAAAATAAGAAAACAAAAAAATAATATGTTGGTTATGATAGCGTTAATTTTTTAGTCAGTAATTAAGTGTTTACATGTTGTGTGCATCTAAATTTCAGATTAATTACATATTGCTATATTCCAGAAGTATTCTTGCAATACCAAACAGGTAGCATCGATAAATTTTATTTAATAAACACAGATCAAACTTAACCAAACAAGTTTATTCTTATGTAAAATTAATATATATAAATAAATATAACAAAAAAATTAACCGCAATTAGAAATTACTTTGTGATCTCCAAAGTATACTCTCTTATTCTTCTCCTTCATTTTCTTTGCATATCTTCATATAATCATATATATTACTTATAATACTTCATTCATATACACTTTAATGCAAGTAATTTTCTTAAACTTCTTTATTTTCTTACAGTTAAAACTGTAAGGAAGATAGAGCTCTGATGAAGACTGCTGGACAGTCGAAACTGTAAGAAAATAAAGAAGTTTAAGAAAATTACTTGCATTACAGTGTATATGAATGAAGTATTATAAGTAATATATATGATCTCCAAAGTCCATGATAATCTGTGATTTGTGTAATTTGTCTACTTCACACACCCAGGAATCTGGTATAGTTTGTGTTTATGTGTGTTACCCTTAAGGTTTCTTGCACATACGCAGATAATGTAAAATCTTAGCACTATGCTGATGACTGTATATTAAATTTACTAACATATCTATTAGATCATTTAAGGGGTTTATACAATTTATGCAAACCACTTCAAACACTTTTTAACAAAACTCTACATTTTATGTTTTGACTGTCCTGCAGTCTTCTTCGGAGCCAGTTCACTTTAATCTCTTAAAAAAAAAAGTGAACTAGCTCTGAAGAAGAATGCAGGACAGTCAAAATGTAGAATAAAGAGTTTTGTTAAAAAGTGTTTGTAGTGGTTTAGATAAATTGTATTTATAGGAAATTACAGCAAAATAAAAGAAAAGTATGATTTTGATTAAGGGGTTTATATTAATACAATCTTGCATAATCTAAACCTCATTAGCAAATATTATTTTTTAATACTGTTGTGTTTAGTGTGTGATTTATGATAAATACAAATTTGTAAAATACATTTCATTATTTATTAATTAAAACAAATTTACAAATAAATGTTATACTTTCACTTGATACCATTGACTTGGTAGAGCATTTATTTGCCATGCAACTATTTCTGTAAGGGATTTCAGGTACCCTTCTAAGCTTACCTACTATTTCCAGCAATATCATAACAGTTTGCCTCATGAATAGGTATGGTGACATTTCCAGCTATTCTATGACAGCTTGCATGTCTGAATCAGGTTCTAGTAATTTCCAATTCTAATGTGAACTTGCCTCACTGGTTTAACCATATGGATGTTTGTATTGTCATTCAGGTCTGAAAGAGAATTGTCATTGTCTATCTTTACTTCCATCTGAATTATTTATAGCCAAATCTCTTTCTGTAATGAAAATAATCAGATTCATTAGGCATTATCATCTGTTGTCCTGATACTGCCATTGGATATGTCTTATCTATACATATTTCTTGGTTTGTGGTGATGAATGCTCAGTCCGATCAAGATAAGATGGAATCTGGAATATTCCTTTAATTGAAGATAAGTTGAGATATAACAAATACATTCAAAGGTAATCCATGTCATATGTAAATTTTTTAGAGTAAAATAATAATGATGAGGAAATTTTATTCATGTACTGCCTGTACATAATTACATTAAGTTAATAAACTTTATTACCTTTTAAATATATACATATGCACAGAGAGATAATCTATCTGTAAAGGATAAATATTAATTTTAATTGTATTTTATATTAAAAAGTTATAATTTATAACTATAAAACAACTTGACTACATCTATTTTTCTACTTTTGGCACATCTAATATACACTGTTGGCCAGTGAAAAGTAGATTCTTCAAATTGTTCTGTAATATCATATCCAAATAAACATTTCTGTTACGTAGTGATGTAGTTTAACTATTCACCACAAAACTTTAAGGCACTGGTCTGATTGAAACATGAGTTATGTTTGAAGTATGATATAATAGGGTGTTTTATACCTTCATAGTGTAACAATCCGGATAAGATAGACTTACATAAACTGCACTACAGGGCGCCATCTAGGCATTTGAACCTAGAAAAATTTATAAAGTAGGCAGATACGTAAGTCAAAAAAAAAAAAAATTTTTTTTTTTTTTAAATATTTTGGTTCCGGTCGTTAGCCCATGTCACTAGCTCAGTGGAATAGCAGAGATTAAATAATATAATCTAAGAGTATATAAAAAAAGAATAAAATAAGCCACTGCCAGTAATTAGCATACAAACATTTATTTATGCACATATATATAAGATTGAAAATTGTTTTAGTATCAGTTTACATTTTAACATTTAACATTATTTTTAACTTTACTTTAGATTTTAATTTACATTTTAATTTCTATTATATTATAAGTTTACATTTTAATTAAGTTCGCACAGATGGAATTATAAAAATTTGTTTTAATAATGTTGAGTATAGATCGGTTACATAGATTACAACGGTTAAAAACATTTCAAAATAAACATAAACGATCAAAATATAAAATCATTGATACTGACAATTGCAGAGGGAAATTTATAAGTAACCCAATAGTATTCACCATAAGATACTTGCATTGTCACCAATAACTTAAAAGACATCCGAATAAATACATTTTAGATACTCACCGTAAGGTATCATTATTTATCGAATGTCTATATATTTTGATCAAATATGAAAACCCAAAACATACTTAACCGATAACCAATCCATGCAAGCGTCTATAAACAACTTAAATTTAATGCATTTTTATTTAGTGTTGAGTATGAATAGACTACATAGATTTGCATTTGAAAATAAAACATTCTATCCCTATTTAACCTTAGGCTAAAGGTTCGCAGCCAAAACTGGCGTCAATTTATCTGATATATCGATGCATTCAATGTAATACGAAATACGGCAGCACCAAAAAGTTAAGAGAAGAAATTGCCTCTCGTCAAATAGGAATATTACATCTATCTGACAAGAAGAGCAATAAAAAAAAAACTCCATAGAAAGGAACTGCGTTCTCCGTCTTATAATTCCTTCCATAGGCAAACGGGTGAGTGCGGCATATGAAACGATTCTGCCCATAGCGAATCTGATATTACATCTACTAATCACACCAATATATCCCATCCATTGACCCAATTCAACTACGACACAAATAACCTAAGATTACCCTCCCCTAATATAACTTTACAAATCTATACAGCCATTCACGCCCGACTTAAGTTTAACATTTATATAATTAATTTAACGAAAAACAAAAATCATGATAAAACTTAAAGAACAAAAAATAAATAAATAAATGGAAATGATTTTACAAAAGAAACACATCAAATAAAATTATAACTAATTAATAAATATTTTAGTTTGGTCAGATAGGATTCTATTGCAGTATTTACCAAAAAGTTTTAAAATTTAGAGTTCTTATTGTTCAAATGAATATAAAGTTCTTACGATTTTTTAAAACGTCCAATTTTATCCGTTGCTTGCCATGAACGTGAATTCCCACGCCGTCCTAAGATTGGTATTCTGTTGGCCGATTTATTTATCCATCCGGAGGTTTTTGCTTTAACTGGTCCTCAATGTAGAAAACGATAGTTCATTTCTCCTTCTTTCTTAGCAGAACTGAAGGGATTGAAGAGTGCGTCTTTTCAATCCCTTCTCCTTCACCTCCGCACTAACACATATCTGTCACATCTCTCAATAATAATCAATCAATAATTTTCAAACTTGTCCTTTTATATTAATTTTGTGGATTGAATTGACATTACGTCATCGATGTGATGGTCCTTTCGCTGAGGTCCGATTCCATTGTTTTTCTCTCCTATCTGACCGCTGTTTATACATATAAATGCCCAAGGCTAGTTTACTAATTAAAATAATCATTTCCATTTTCTGATTACTTAATGTGTTTTCCAAAATTAAAGATATATTTTTATCTCTAAATCTTTTTAAGATTTAGTTTTAAAATACTTTTTCTTTAATAAAGTTTTATTTTAATAATTTTTCATCTGTGCGATTTTATATATATATACGAGTTTAAGATTTTCAATTTTATATCTAACAAAAAAAAAAAGAAGTTTTTAAATGCGAACTTTTTATTTTAACTTTGTTTAATAATAAAAAACAATGTAACGACGTCTGTGCTCGTTACAATAGATCATCTTCAGCACTTTTTTTGCTGTGACAAAATCTTGAAAAACACTTGAAAATGTTTTTATGACTCATGGTTTCACTTCTATACACAGTCTGAATCATTTCAAATCTTTCAGTAATAGTTTTGCTTAATTTAAAGTTAGTTCATTATTCTGTCATGGGCTAAGCTAAGGGTCCTCAACCCTATGCCCGTGGGCACCATAGCGCCCACAGACCATTTTATGTGTGCCCACCGTGGTACTGTGGTATTAGAGCTGCAAAGAATTATAATCGTTTAATCATTAAATTAATTAGGTTATTAAATCAAAAACATATTTTAAAATCTACATTTAAAAAAAAAAACAATTTAACAAAAAAAAAGACGAAAAGCATTAATGTGAAGAATAGTTAAAATGCGTGTTTAAATCAAATTGAATGTGTGTTTGCACATGCATATTCTGCATAATCTATTTTAATACATTGTATAGGCTTAGACCTGCATTTATATATGTAATGTATGCAGTATTTGAACTCAAACTTTCGCTCAACCTACAACTCTCAGTGCCATCTTATATTGCTGACTCACATGGTGATCACACGCATGTTGAAAAGATAAATGATCACCAATATACATATTTTGTGCTAAACCAGCACTCATTAAAGTATGAAGGTTGGTTATCTTAATATAAAGCTGAGTACTAATTGTATATATGTGTGGAGATGGTAATCTGAACCAACTGATGAGTCCTGATTTAGCACAAAATACGTATTGGTGATTATTTATCTTTTCAATATGTGTGTGATCAGGTGAATCAGCAATATAAGATAGCACTGAGAGTTGTAGGTCATGTGAAAGTCTGATTTCAAATCCTGTATATATTACATATATAAATGCAGGTGTAAGCCTGTACAATGTATTAAAATAGATTATGCAGAATATGCACGTGCAAACACACACTCAATTTGATTTAAACACGCATTTTAACTATTCTTCGCATTATTGCTTTTCGTGTTTTTTTTTTTTGTTTTTTTGTTAAATTGTTTTTTTTTAATGTAGATTTTAAAATATGTTTTTGATTTAATAACCTAATTAATTTAATGATTAAACAATTACAATTCTTCATGTCGCAGCTCTAATACCACAGTACCCCCACCGCTATCCGAACACAATAAAAAATTATTTATCTGATAGAAATAAATTTAATTTTTAAAATTTTATTTTTGAAATAAATATTTTTTTGTACATTATGTGTATTATTAACAATATCCAACTATAAATTTACATTGAAAAAATAAATGGTGCCCACCACCTGGCCAGTATTATAGAATGTGCTCTTAAGTGCAAAAAGGTTGGGGACCGCTGGGCTAAGCTATGAAAAACATTGTCACATTTCATGCCATAACTCCTATCTGATAGCTGATTAAAATTTTTGTGGTTGAAATCTAAACTATAACACTACATAACACATGTTGATTTAGAGACGTGTTTTTTTAAACAATATCATATCTGGGTTAAGCTGTATCTAATTAACACTACTTTTTACTAACATTCTGATTGGATAACGCCTGCCATCAGTTGGGTAAGGAATGTAAATTTGAATGTTATTTAAAAGTCTTGTCCTATTATTACCTGAAAAGAATAAATGTTAATTTTAATTGTATCTTACATTAAAAACTACAATTTATTACAATATATAACTATAAAATAAATTGTTATAAAGATGGTGGAAGCCATGATACATATAACATGATTAAAGATTCACCTTATAAAATCCGAAATTGAAATTGTTTACATACAAAAGGGAGGGATTGACTGTAGATGAGAAAATCAAGATCAAATCAAATTTTAATTAATAGGTTTTAAACAATGTATTCTTTATGTTTTCCTCAAGGTTTATAATGATGATGTTTTACTTGTATTTTTACATTGAACTATTTCCATCATCTAATATGAGTATCAAAAGTCTTTAGAAAAATTTAACTTTATTTATATATTCCAAATCCAATCAACTGGTAGTAATAGCACATCAAACAGGTTAGTATATGTACAACGTTTTGAGAGGTATTATTCTTCTCTCTTCTTCAGGTGGCCTGACCAGTGATAGTACTAGCATGGGATTTGAACCTGGACCCTTAGATTCTTGAGTTTTTTTTTAATTTTAAGGTAATGCTCTAACCAACTGACCATCCTTCTAAAGGCAGCAGTTAGTAGAAATCTTGATATACTTATCTATAGGTTCCTCCTGACTTCTCCATTTTTTCCTAAGAGCAAAGTTGATTAGTGGTTTCCATACATTATGTATAGTCACACTAGGTTGGCTTATGGGATTTTTTGCCATTGTCATGTGAGCAGCTTCTTTAAATTTTCTTCTTTGTATCTTTTCTTCTCTATCCAATATTTTTCTGTTGTCCCAATTGAACATATGTTCATTGGCAAACATACATGGTTTGCTACCTTAGACACATCTGTTTTCTCTCTTCTAATCATCAGTTTGTATTCTTGCAAGCACTTTTCAATGGGACAACTGGTCTCACCACTATATGTTCTTTCACATTCACATGGTATTTCATAGTTGCAGTTTTTTCTTTTCAACATTTCAAGTTTAGGCTTTGTAGATGTTAGTATTCCTCATAGTGTGGTATGGCTCCAGAAAGCTGTTCTGATGTTATACTGATTACAGATTTTCCTTAATTTGTCTGCTATTTTTGGAATGTATGGATACACTACAGTACCAATAATTGTCTCTCCTTTTGATGGTTCTTTTTGTTGTCTATTTAACATTTTCTAAATAACAGCTGATGGATAACTATTTTTCATAAGAGTTTGTTCTATATAGATCTTTTCTTTTTCCAAATCACTGGTTTCTGAACAAACTTCTCTTGCTCTGTTCCATAGTGATAGTATAACTCCTGTTTTGTGTTTCTGTTGTGATTGTATGTATAGGCTAAGTATTTTCCTGTGAACAGCTTTACAGAGCCATATACATTATAAGGAATTCTAACATCTACAAAGCATAAACTTGAAATGCTGAAAAGAAAAAAACTGCATCTATAAAATACCACTTGAATGTGGAAGAACATATATTGGTGAGACCAGTCATCCTATTGAAAAGCACTTGCAAGAACAGAAACTGATAATTAGAAAAGAGAGAACAGATGTGTCTAAGGTAGCAGACCATGTATGTGCCAATGAATATATATGTTCATTTGGGAAAATACAAAAATATTGGATAGAGAAGAAAATGTGCAAAGAAGAAAATTTAAAGAAGCTGCTCACATAATAATGGCAAAAAATCCCATAAGTCAACCCAGTATGATTATACATGGTTTAGGGAAACCACTAATCAACTTTTCTCTTAGGAAAAAGTGGAGACATCAGGAGGAACCTCATAGATAAGTATATGGGATTTCTACTAACTGTTACCTTTGGCAGGATGGATCAATTGGTTAGAGCGTTACCTTAAAAATTCAATACTCAAGAATCTAAGGGCCCAGAAATCCCATGCTACTACTGACATTTTTATTTTTTAATGGATATAATAATTTGTGGAAAAACTGATAAAATTATTTTACATTTGGATAAAAAAAAAATTTAATCCTTCTATTGTGAACTGATTCAAGTAAAGTAGGCTAAAAATAGTTATTACGATTCTTCTAGATTTCAAAACATTAATGATAAATTTAAACTTATATATGTTAAATTTGATATTTTCTTATTAAATATTAAGTATATATTTACAATCACCAGTTTGTTTCATGACATATGGGACAGATGGCGTTGTAAGACCTTATATTTTTATGTATTATGTTTTAACTTATCATTCTACATTATTTTTTGTTTCTCTAAATTAGGTATGTTATTATTAGAGCCATCAGGGAAAAAATTAAAAATGCATCTCGAGAAATCACAAATCACACAAGTTTTTCAGTTAATGAACACGGAAATAAAGTAAGTCATAATGGATTTCAATATGTATGTGTTGTAGGTATGATTTAATTATCTAATTAATATTTATTGATTCTAGTAATATTTCTCCTTGATAAGTTTTGCTATATAATTAATGTTTTGAATAAATAGTAACCGTTGGTTGTGAATAAACAAATTTTATCAATGTCTAAGCCTAAAATTTTATTGATAAAATAATTGTAATATTGATTTTCTTCATCTTTAGTTGTCATTTGTACTTAAGCTGATTAGAACATATTATTAGTTTAATAAGAGTCTGAATATTAATTCTAAAATATATTTGTATTGTTAATATGTAATTATATTGAAATGATAGCTTAAAGTATTAAGTGTTAATGATATTTGTTACCTAGGTGATAAAAGATCACTTGATAGTCACTAAGGTCAGTTCTAATTAATGGCATCCAAGTGAATGTTTTTAGATTATGATATTTTCTGAGTAATACATAGCGTGTTTCTATGAAAAGGTGATTGGTTCTCTCTCCAAACTGCCTGCAGCACCATCTTTGTATCAATACATGATTACATAATGGGATAGTTTAGCTTTCCCCAAAAATTTTAAAATATTTAGTGTATCTGGATTATGAGTTATGACATGAAATGAGACTGTGTTTTATATCTTTATAGATTACTTTCGGTGCTCACCGTAGACCACTTGAGATGTTCTTGAAGTTCACGGCTTTATTGCCATATGCAATTTTAAATCAAAATGTAATTTTAGCTTGTTGTTCTAATATAGGTTAAATACAAAACACTCTGCCACATTTCATATTATAACTCATGATCCAAACATACAAGCGCCCTAAAATTTTTGTGGTGAACAATTGAACCATGTCACTCTATAACTTATGGTTGATTGTGAGATGGTGCTATAGATAGCTTGGGGAAGAGAACCAATCATTTTTCACTTGAACATGCTGTGTTTATTGTCAGTTTGTTATTATTTTTTTCAAATTTAGGAAAGTGTTTATGTTCTGTGTTGCTAGGATAATTGAACAAGAGATATATTATATTTCACAAAGAGTGTACACTGAAAGGTATGTTGGGGAGGAAGATTGTGAAATGACTTGATTCTGTTACCATCAATACTAACATTCTCCAATCGTACATTTTCCTGCATTGTAATATCCATAAAAAAGCTATTAATGAGATGTTTTGCCTTAAGCAGAGACAAAAAAAAAAACTGAGATTGGTTAGTTAGATGAAACTGTCCTGAGTGTCCAGCATGTTATTTGGTGCCTGAACATCATACGACTTGCCTATCAGCTGATACTACAATTTATTTTTTTTATTGTTAATAGGATGACAAAATTTTAAATGCTAGTAAAGGAAAAAAATCTGCTTACGTAAAAAGAATAAAAATAATATTTTTTCATTAAAATGATCAGAAACATAATAATCTCTTTGGAATACTGGCTGGTACTATTTAAGCTTGGAATTCAATTAATTTACAGACAGCTTCCTTAGCACTAGCATATTATGCTGAATACTGCATCACGGTTTGGAGAAATAGTTCCCACACTAAACTTTGGATCTTCATTTAAATATTTTTATGAGAAATATTCACTGGAACACTTCGGCCTACTTCTTTGGAGTGACTTCCTGTTCTTTCATATATTCTTCCATCAGATATCAGGGGAGAAGTTGCTTTATAGAAAATTATACAGAGACAAAACTCTCCATATATTTTAGCGCTATTCAATGCAAGCCAAAGTAATCAATGGATGCGAGAAGGTTGTGCATAAAATCCCTATCTAGCGCCTACTCATCCAATATCCCAGATTAGTTTTTAGTTTTTGGCTTTCATCCATAAGGAGTCTTGGATCTAATGCAACCCTGCAGTAACCATGTTTTACCTTATAAGCTAAGTATTAAGCTTTGTGTCCAAAATAAAAACACAATAAAGTTTTCACTTCAAGCTCATTAACTTGTATAGTCATATAGATCTGAATTCAGTTCAGCATCTATACTTTCTGGTGTCTTTGGTTCTTTAATAACTACAGTCACCAAAATATAAAAAGCTTTTCAGCAGATACAATTTGTCAGTAACTCATTTATTTCACTATCTAAGACTCACCCCATCTCTTTGTGGATAATGAATTATGAATCTACAATTAAAGAATTATGATATAAAAAATGGAATTTTTATGATGTTTCAAACAAATTTCTTTTTTTCAGATACAACAATAAAGCCAGCTGAATTTTATTTTTTTAACTGGAGTCTCGCCTACAGATTCAGGGCAACTCATAATCAATGTGGTCATCTGCTTCATAAATGGAATTTTCATGGTTACTGTTGTGGAAAAACATAAATACTACATAATTAATGACTGTTGAAACCATGGCTATAGTGACAGAATTAAGGACTTGATGAAGCCACTAGTGAATCTGCAGCTATTTTATTATTAGATAAGCTGTCGAAAGAAGAAATCCCAAATACTAAATAAATAAATAATCAGATACAACGTTAATAATAATAATAAGAGAGAAAAAAACTGTATTACAAACATTTTTTTAATTCCATTAAAAACAAAAGTGTTTGGAAAGAGATTAAACTTCTGATATTAAGTAAAAAATCTGAGGAAGGTTTAAACTTGCCTAAATTTTTAACTGCTACGTTTTTGGTGTTGGTGAATAGATTTTGCTTCGACCTTATAGATAAAAAGAATAATTTGGTCAAGGAGAGTTAAACCCTCACCATTTAACAAAATCTAAAAAGAATGCTTATAGAATAATAAAAATTTACAGGCATAACAACAAATCAAGAAAATATTGGTGACTGATGAAACTCTAATATTTTTAATTGATAATCAATGGGGATAGTTTCTGAATCTCTAAGGTTAGTCATTAAAAAAGAAATGAGTTTTAAAAGTTTATGGAAACGGCTTTTATACCTGATGATGATCATAATTCTTTTCAAGGACTTTATGCTCCAAATCTTAACACCTTACCATGGTGTTAATCCATGCAGGACAAATAAATAATTGAATCGCTTTATTGTTTAGGAGGTCATAAACGTTCAAGTGCTGGAACTGGAATCAATCCAAAGATTTGTGTCTGACACTCTACATCATGGTCAACCATGCAAGACAAATAAGTAATTGAATCACTTCATTGTTCAGGAGTCATAAGAAGTTCAAGAGTGCTGGAACTGGAATCGATACGAGGACTCATGTCTGACCCTCTACATTGTATTAAACCATACCGAGCAAATAAATAATTGAATAGTTTTATCGCTTGGGAGTTCATAAGATGTTTGAGCACTAGAAGTGCCAGAACTAGAATTCATTAAAACAGGCCACTTCCCATACAGTAGTGCCACTCAGTGTAAGCCAAAGTAATCAATCGATGCCAGAAGGCTTGTGCATAAAATCCCCATCTAGGCCTACTCATCCAATATTCCCAGATTAGTTTTTGGCTTATGGCTTTCATCAGTGAGGAGCCTTGGATCTGAGAGCACTGCATCTATATCTTAGGATCTCAAATAGCTCCTCACTGACTAAGGTCATAAGCCAGAAACTAGTCTGGGGATATTGGATGAGTAGGCACTAGATGGGGATTTTATGCACAAGCCTTCTGGCATCCATTGATTACTCTAGCTTGCGATGTGTGGCAATATATATAGTGAGTTTTCCCTGTTCTAACAACAGATATACACAAGCATAAGAGTAGGTGGTCATGTGATGTTTATTAACTAGAATTCATGTAAAGATTTTCTGCTCTGGGTTCTGACACTCTACATCGTGTTAAACCGTGCGGGATAAATAAATGAATAACTTTATTGATTGGGGTTTCATTCGAGTACTGGAAATGGCAGGACTGTAATTGATTTGAGGATCTTCTGCTCCTGAGTCTGATACATTACTCTTGTGCTAAACCATCCAGGGCTTTTATTTTTTAAAAATAACTCTTGTAAAACCTATTTCTAAAACCAGAAGTTTTTAAAATGGCATTGATAATTACAAAACTGTAGCTATTCTTTCTGCTATATCTAAAGAATTATTTTGCATAGAGTTAAAATATGGTACTGGTGGAGATAGTGTACTGCCATTGCTAGAGACGTCATTTCTGCTTAAACACGCAGAAATATCCACAGTAGAGGCCCAAAAGCAGCAATGCTTGTTCCAAACACTAGGTAGCGCTGTTCATAGTGCGTAAGCACAGAAACTTTCCACCAGCTAGCTGGCACCAAAGCTGCCCGCTTGGTGGCGCTGGTTGCCATGCGTAAGCCTATTTAACTTACATCGTCTACTACCAGCAACTACTAAGATTTTAGCCCACTACGCGAGGCTGTTTTTCCATGCTAATGCATGGAAAAACTGTGCTATCTAACTGCAATATTATTGCAAGGTTAACGTCTACACACATATTACTTAAAAGAAAGATAGCGTATAATATAAAGGTGTGAATAATGTACCTAAAATATTTGACAACTTGTTTATGTTTATTAACCCAGCCCTTATGATTACCCTTTAAATACATCAGAATTAACAATTTTTTTATCAAAACATCCCCCTTCCCCCTAAACTTCAATTTGAATTTTTAGAAGAACAAATATTGATATACTTTTGGAAAATTTTGTTGATAGAGTTGACTTTACCTTAAATGATATAAAATTGGTCGATCCTATTTTTATGGACTTTCTAAATGCATTTGATACTACTGACAGTAGATTATTTATTGCCCCCCCCCCAAGAAAAATAAGGAAATTTATGCTGAAACAAACCGTTTATAGAATAGATGTTATACTATAATTAATGGAATTGTTAGCAGTAAGCATAATATTGGATGTAGAGTCTATCATGGTTCGAACTCGAGCGCTCCTTTATTTTTAATATATGTAAATGATATTGGTGAAACTGCAATGAAGGTACCATTATGCTGATGATTGACTAATAATATTAACGCTAACCAAATGACAGCATTTAGTAAGCATCGATCTCAATACAAGAAAATTATCAAATGGTGTTACAAAAAAAAAATTATTGCTAATAAGACTAAACCTAAATATATGCTCATAACTTTAACCTATTTAAAAAGAATATTTTCACTTGTTCCTATAAATATATCAATTTGTAATGTTCTCAGTATAATCATTTTTGTCGTAAAGAAGTGGGAAAATGAGTAAATATCTTCTCGTAATTATTGATAACAGAATGTTGATTTTTCATCAGATCAGTAGGTATGTCTATTAGATTTTTTTTTTAATGCCATATCAACATTAATAATGATTTTCAAGTTGTTTTGTGATTCACTACCCTGCTATGGGATTATTTTATTTAGATTTACATTTAAAAACATTTCATAAATAGTATATATAAAAAATATTTTATAAAAAAAAAACACTTTTTTTTTAATTGGATGAGAAATGCATTAAAAACCAAAAATTAACTTTTTTCTTTGATACAATGAAATGTAAATTGTTATAATGTTAATTATTGATATAAATGTAAATACATATAAACCAATTATATGCATTTTTCTTTATCCTGTTTTCTTTTTGGATCATTATTTTACTAAATAGATATTTCTAATATATAAAATAAAATCTTAAATACAATATACATTTAGTTTATATAATTATATATCTAACTATAAAACTAGCTGTATTTAATCTTCTAAAAATACAATTGAAGTTTCATCAACAGATTTAGGGCAACCTATAGTCGTTGTTTTCATCTGCTTTATAAATGGAATTTATCAGCCATTGGTCTATATATGGTCAAATACAAACTCTAAATCCCTTTGGTAATGATTGTCAAATGTATAACTTTAGGGCAGAATTGAAAGTCTTAATAAAGCCACACTCTCTGCTGGTTGAAATTTCTACAGATTTCTTCCTATAATATCTTGTTAATAATTAAGCTGTCTAAATCCATACTCTAAATAAATATAACAGTAACATATATTTACATAATCCATGTTTTTTTTATTGAATTAATGCCACATAATACTAAATTGTCCATGCACTTTACTACTGTTACACAATGCTTTATTTACCACTATTTTTTACAGATTACAGTTTTGATTACCCCAGCAATATTCTTCAGAACTTTATATCTCCTAGCCTCAACTGCTAAATTATTATACTTATTGAATTAATGCATGGTTATTTTGAATGATATTTTCATTTACACCTAATCCTATGTTTAATAATGTAATATCCTGAATTTAAAGATTAAAAATTAGACTGGCCACCTTTATAAATTTTGCTACATGGATAGTGCGAAATAAGAGAATCTTTGACAATGGATTGATTAATTGGCCAGAAGAGCTATTTTTCAAGTTACTTGGTGAGGCCAAAGAATACGATTAGAAAGTATGCCAGCACTGGTTAGACAGTCAGACATGGGACCAACTGGAAATCTGAAGATCTTAACACTTAGGTACTTATCGTGCTGTCATGGCAAAATTAACTAACTGGACATAATGACTCCTATGCAGAGTCTAAAAGTTGTCACATTAATATAATCCAGCCCTTTCCATTTAATTGCTATTTATTGTTAAAACTCTGAATTTGGTGGTCAACTAATTGACCCAAATAATTCCTAAGTAGCTTATTTTTATGTAATTTTTTTTTTTTTTTACCATTAGTTTTCTTATTTATTGTTTTCATTGTAGAGCCACTGTATATTGTAAGCATGTAACCTACAATAAGAAGGAGGTTAAATGATATCCATATGTATCTTCTTAGTGTGAATAAAGTTATTTGAAACTAAAATCTATAAAATAAATGTAAACCTCTCTCTAACGATATGATAAACAAAAAAAAATATATTTCTTTTCTCTACCTTCATAAAAGAAAAATAAGACATATTTTTATAAAATCAATTGAAAATAATTTTTTTTCGCTTTTACTTTCTTATCTGAAACAATTTTAGTTGATTTATTCTTCCACATTTCTCCACCTGCTTCTTTAAGTCAACCACATTAAATTATGTCCTTGTAGTTTTTATATGTTGTTAATTAATTGTATAAAAATATACAAAGAGAATTTATATCGAGGCATCTACGAAAGTTAACCACAGTCTTAACCCATATTAACCCAGGATCTCTACATTCTCACTGAGGTCACTTAGATACCCATTTACCAACCACTATTCAATGGCTAGATAGATTGATTGTGGGCTGCCTATCCGAAAGTAAAATTCTAAACATGTTTGTGACCTGAAAAAGTTTTAAAATTCATCCAGTATGGATTTAAATCCTAGGTTACAGACATGTCAAGTAATAGTGCTGTTATTTCATGAGGGATATTTAGTGCTTAAATTAAGATTTAAAATTTTATCAAATTTAATAGAAATTCAAAAACAAGATTATGTAATAGTGTTTCTTATGGAAGTATATTTATATGTTGATGATATATATATATAGTGTGTGTGCTGGTGAAAAGGGGATCGCTTCTTTTTCTAAACTGTCTGCAGCGCCATTTCTGAATCAGTACATACCATGTGTTATATAATGACATAGTTTAGCTATTCTCCACAAAAATATTACAGTGCCAACAAGTCTGGATCAAGATGTACTACAGTAAATGTGACAGTGTGTTTTGCACCTTCATACATTATCTTCAGTGCTTTTCTCACCTTCATAAAATTTTGACAAACTACACAGTTTGATTCATTTAAAATATTTCAGTACCAATTTTGCACCATTTAAAACAGTGTTTGGGATGAAATATGGAACATGCTGTCACATTTCATGTCATAATTTTTGGATCAGGACATGTTATTACTGTAAAATTTTTGTGATGAATAACTAATTTATGTCACTGCATTGCATGTGCATTGATTCAGAGATGCCATTGCAGACAGCTTGGAGAGAGAACGGATCATCTCTTTACTGGTACATATTGTTTATAGTACACATAAATAATTAGGATACTTAGTTAGAAATTATAAAGTAGAGAAATTTTACATTATGGCAGGATTCATGAGTTTGGTCATATTTATTCAGCATACTTGACAGTAATAATTATTAATATGATACAATGCACTGTGATTTCTCCATTTTCGGAGTCAGAAATCTCTCAGCCACTATGCCCAGAGAAATCTGTTAACCATTTTACCTTTACTTTCCATTCCCCACCCTATGTTTTCCCCATATTCTTCTTTATCCTGCTTCATCCCATTTCCACAACATAATTTTTGTCAACTTCATGGCCTTCATATCTAAATCCCCCTTATCTTTTCCCAAATCCAGCATAAAAACTAAGAATCCACTTTCCGTAGAATCATTTTGCTTATATTTATTTTTCCACAATTTTCTGCTTGCAGGCATTTACATTCAATTAACAAATGCCTAATATTCTCTATGCCTTCCTTACACAACATGTAGACTAAATCACCCACATTTTTCCATTTATGCATATATTCCCTTGTTGCTAATGATCCTGTTCAAGTCTTAAGCAGTAAACTACTTTTTTTGCTATTATCATAAATTAACTCGTACTCAATATTCTGTTTAATTCTGTATATATTTAAACTCTTTTTACTCTCCATACTAGTTCTCCATCTCTCCAACTCCCTATTCTTTATTAATGCATCTATTCTATCCCATTCCTTGCCATTACAACACTCAACAATTCTAACACAATCATGCCACCTTTTGTATAAATATACTGACATAAATTCTTTATTAAAATTTCTTTCCACTTCTCCTTATTTGCATGTATTAATTATTATATATATATAATATACCATATACTCCTTAATTAACACTTTACAATGCAATTTTAACATATGATTTATTTCTTCTTGCTTACAGTTTCAACTACCATACAGTCATCATCGGAGCTCTTTGCTCTGATAATGACTGTAGAGTAGTTGAAACTGTAAGCAAGAAGAAATAAATCATATATTAAAATTGCATTGTAAAAGTGTTTATTAAGGAGTTCTGATGATGACTGCAGGGCAGTTGAAACTGTAAGCAAGAAGAAATAAATCCTATGTTAAAATTGCATTGTAAAGTGTTAATTAAGGAGTATATGATATATTATATATATATAAATTCTTTATCCAAATCTGTATACCATTCTACCTTTCTCATCCATATTGTTGCCTGCCCTTTACTCATAACCCAATTAAATACTATTTTGGCTATTCTCTTATTATCCATAAACTGCAATCTACTGAACATATTCATTTTGCTTTTTGCATCTCTCATCTAAAAACTTGACCATCTCATTTCTTTTTGAATTGCCTCCTTTGCCATCCACACATATGCTTATAATGCATGTCTTCCTACTTCGCTTTGTACTTTTCTAAGTAATCTAACACCCCTTTACTAATAGCCAACTCTCCATATAGTAGTGCCACCTAATGAAGTTCTAATAATCAATGGATGCAAGAAGGTTTGTGCATAAAATTTCTATCAAGTGCATTAACCTTCTTGCATCCATTGACTATTAAGGCTTGAATTGGATAACATTACTGAATGGAGAGTTTGCTATCATTTAAACAACTTGTATAAGCGTAGCAAATAGTGATCTTGTAATGTTTTAATAACAATTATTCCAAGTGAGAATAAGGTCGAGAAGATATTGAAGTAAAACAAAATATTGTTAGTAATACATGGGAAATGTAGAAGAGATGAATAATCGGGTATAAAACTTATTAACTTGAATTGTACTTTGTAACATTCTTATTTTAATAGACTTTGCGTGATGCAATCCTTTAATGTACCAATGTTTAAGACTGTTAAAAGAAATTGCCACACTACAATCTGATAGTTTTCTCTGTAATATAGATTCACATTGAAGAAGAGAAATAAGCAGAAAAAGCTTATTAGAAAATTTGGAAAAAAAGTGTTAAAGAATTGAAAATTTAGAAGCTAGAGGAAGATGTACAGAAATTGCTGAAGAGTAACCAAATATAAATCATTGATCAGATATTTTTTTGGAAGATATCGGATTTGAAGAAAATATCTTTTTTTAAAATTCAAGAACAATCATTGTCAAATAGTTGTCAGACGCAAGGTTAATAGTTTTGAGTTACTGAATTCATTCTTAATGATAAATGTAATTAATTAGAAAAGCTAGATAAATAAATTAGTGCACCCCAAGGTGCCAATGTTAACAGAATTTAAGATCACGGCAGCTCATGACTTAATCTGCTGGTTGGAATCTCAATAGATTCCTTTATAATCTTTTTATGTATTACATATAAATGTAAATGCTAATATTATGCTGTTTGTTTTTATCGAGTTAAAAAGGGGGGGGGGAAATGGGACAGATAAAGAATTTAGAAGAAATATTCTAAAGAATTGAGATGGTTTCCATCATTAACTAAGAGTTAATCAAAAGTATCATAGAACAAGTTGAAAGAATGATGTTAGAGGGAGAGAAGTAGATATGGTGGCAATGCTGAAATAATATAAAATATGTGATTTAGAATTACGACTAAACTCCGTCATTTCCGTTACGCATAAACTACTGCAGAATAATTTAAATATATCAGTGTTTTTTTGTTCTATTTAATTGGAAATGCTGAAATCCCCTAAAATCAAATCAAAACACATTTCAGAACAATTCCATATTATTTGCAACAGTAAGAATTCTAAAAGACAACATTTCTAAAGGTTAATTTGCCGAAGGATTGATTATTTGAAAGGTCAACTTATGGAAGATCATTTTGTAGAAACAAAGCTTAGATATAAATATTTACAGTAAAAAGAAAAATCTATATATTTAATCATTTTTATTATATAAAAAGTTTATTGCATTTTTATAAAAATATAACAAACCTTTTAATTATTGATTTTTTTTATATTAAAGTTTTGTATCAGCTTTTATTTATTTAATTATTAAATTCAATAAAATTAATTCTTAAAACAAAAGAAAAAAAGTATTATATAAATAGTAATTTTGCTAATCTTTTCTTATATATTAGCTTTAATGTTTGGGAGTTCATAGGAAGTTTTAAGTGTCAGAACTGAATTCGGTCCAAGGACCTTATGCTCTCGAATTTAACCCCTTACCACTGCACTAAATCAATGCCATAAAATGGTAATAACTATAATTCATTATGTTGTACCATAATGTTGTTGTGATTTCATTTATTGTATATAGTATTTAAAGGAATACATTTAGACATTTTAGATATCATATTCCATATTGTATTATATATTATATTCACAGTTGAAATCTTAAACTAGATTCCAAGAGATTGTAAAGACCTAGAAAGAAATCACATGTAGATGGATGAAATAAAGAGGTGTGTTGGAATGATGTGGAGAAAAGAGGCTAAAGATCAGATAAAGTGGATTAAATTTGGAGAGACCTTCATTTTGCATTGGATCGATAATGATTGAAAATGATGATGACATCTATGTATTCCTATTGAGAAGGGTAATGAAATATTAAAATACTTTTTTTTGATATAAAATAATATACATGAAATCATTTAATTTGAAAACTACTGCTCTAAAAAGCAACAAATTTTTTTTTTCTCAGACCACAATATTGGTTGTTATATGTAATTTTAAATAAAAGTATGGGGCATCATTTAATTAATTCAGAAAATATAGTTTGTAATAAAACTATATAACCTATTGAATTAATTAATTTACCAAAGCTTTATGGTTTTATTTACACTTAGACATCATAATCAAAATTGTGATCCAAGAAAAAATTTTTTTTGTTTTTTAGTGCATTAGTCCCCAAATTAAATAAAAGCATTCTTAAAAATATTTTTTAGCGATATTACGTTTAGTGTTTGGGTATATTCAATAAAATCGTTTACAAGATTTTTGTTTATGCGAAGGTAACATTTTAAAAAAGCAAGTTTCACATAAATGGTCCAAAGGGTAATTAAGTTTTCACCCTTCCTTTCTTTTTCTTTCTATTTTAATTAACTGTAAATGTCTCTAAAATTCTTTTCTCAAATTAAATGAAAGCGTTTTCTAAAAAATGTAGTTGAATTTATTGTACATGACTAAAAACTTACCAAATCGATTCTAATACCATTTGAAATGCAGTTCACCAATGCTGTTAGTCTGGACATCTCAAAGATTGCATTATAAATGAAACCAAATATGTTGACAAAATTTGAAGAAAATCTGTTTGCTAGAAGTAGATTAAAATATATTTGATCCTAATAAGTCTTAAATTAGATAAAAGCATTCAGTAATGTACATTTATTTGCAGAGAAACTAAATCAGAAGACTTTACTACAATCGTCAGATTCACAATGAATCATTTTTTAATAAATTTGCAAACAATCTCCATTTCCTTGCATCAATGCCAGTCTGACTTGTAAATGATTGTAGAAGTATATTTAAGGTTAGTTGCTTCGTCAATAAGTTTCTATTCTCAGTGTTTCATGTTTAGTTGCTATAATTTATTTACAAGTTTATTCAAATTATTAAAAACGATATATTTATTGTTTAAAATAACTTATTTAATTATTACTTTTTCATTTGTATTTGTAATACATTCAACGTCTGCAACCAAAAAGGTATAATTATTTCCTTCATATGACTTAGTCTTTTTTTTTTGGATAGAGCGCTCAGTAAGTCTACAAAAAGAGACTAATTCATACGAAGAAAATAATAAAATCTTTTTGCTTGCAAATGTTAAAAACATTTTATTAATTTATTATTTATTTATTGTATGTTTATTAATTTTGTTGCATATAAAATTAGAATTTTTGTTTTGTACTCGAATGCTTATATGTATTGTTTAAAGATCTTGTTATCAGATGATTAACAATATATTACCTGATCCCATATTTCTTGGTTTCATATTGTGGATAAAAAATAAAGGTGCTTAAGGTTATAAAAAAGCTAAGATCGCCATAATATATAAAATTGAACTGGTTTCAGGTCTATACAGTTATACAAGTAAATAAGTTTGGATTGAAAAAATTTAAGAAGTTTTTCAGTTTGGGCTAGAAGCTTGATAGTATTTAACAAAAAATAAAGAATGGGGAAAGGTGAATTAGATTCAAAAATTCCAAGTGCACCAGTAAAAAAAATCAAAAAGCTCCTCACTGATGAAAGTCATAAGCCAGAAACTAGTCTGGGGATATTTAGGTAAGACAACACTCGTTAAGGATTTAATCAAGCATGACTGTATAGCATCTGTTAGTCAATGAAGCTTAGACTGGATGGAATAAGAGAAGGCAAGAATAAAAAAGCTTGTTATGATATCCTACAGCAAAGATATAAACTAATCTAATTATAAAATAGTATTTATATTGAACATGAGTGAATTATGTTTTTATTTTTTTAAGTGATCCTTTAATAACAACAACCTGTAATAACAGAATATGTGTATATATGATAAAGTTTTCATGCATGCTTATTTTTATAATGTTTGTATTTCACCAGATCTCATCCAGTTTATGTATCTTTCATTTGTGATAAAAACTCTAAACAAATTTATAGAAACTTATGAATAATATTGAGAACATTTGGTGAAAAATTTAAGTCAACCTTTTGCAGGGTATGTTACTGTCAATGAAACCCAACTTCATCAATTGCACAGGAGATCAGTTAAGATCATATCAAACAGAACTCGGTTTCTATTTAAATAGGCTTATAACACTAAATTTGATATTTGAACCTGAATTTTAATTGTAATTTGACTAAAGCCTGCTTTATAAAGGCTTAATGTTAATTGACAAGACAGTTTATAGTCAAACTCATTTTTATTGTGTTCAAATAAATAGCATAAACAAATAATGTTGATTGATTATATTGAGGCAATTAATTAATTAATATATATATATGCACATATTTTGAATTAAATATTTCCATGGATTGTTATTATAATAAAGAATAGAAATAAGATTATATCCTTGTAAACAGAGATAACCGTTAATCCTTTGATGTTGCCAAGAAATTATCAATTACTATATTATTGAAACTAAAGTTTTTTCATTAACCTATAATAGCTCTTTTATTGGAGTTTTTTTTACTTCAACAAAAAACTCAATCACACATATATTATACATATATGAAAATATTTTAGTGTATATTGTTAGCTGAAAATTCAAATACAAAATATCCCTATTACTCTTCCACATGTTATATTTTTTCAGCAACACCATCTGTGATTAAATGCCGAACTTCAAACAGTTATATTTATTCACAGAGGGCGTTGCTGAAAAAACAATGTCTGGAAGAGTGATTTGAATATTGTATATGTATGTAATTGATGAAAATTTGTAAAAAAATTATATATATATTAGATTGAAAAAAGGATAAACGAAATTCAAAAATGGTTACAGTTCGATAATGATTGCAAGAAAAAATGGCAGGTAAATTTTTTAATATTTATATGTATTTATGTCATTTTTATTTTATTATTTTGTTTAGTTAATGACAAATTATTTGTTAATTTTTTTGACTTTCCACTTCCCTTTTATTCTGGCCACCTTTTTAGCATTTTTATTATCTCTCTTAAATTATCCCGTTAAAATAAGAATTTGATGATTAGTAATGATATAATATTATGGTACAAGTTAAATATCTTCACTTATAATGGAATTTTAGTTTTTAAAAGAAGTAAATCTATCTTGTTTTTAATTATTATAGCAATGTTGATTTTATTTCATATTAGATCACTGACAGTTTCGGCTGATCACCAATCTTCTTCATAACTAAAATATATATGTGTAAAGGATTGTATAAAAAAATAGTTTATTTAATCAATTTAAATAATGCAAAACAAACATTATACCCTATTATAAGATTAGTTAGTAAAAAGTTTAATAATAAATATTAAATTGAAATATAAAGGTTGTAAAATCAAAAATTTATACATTAATATTTACAATGAAATCAAGTCATATGTCACATGATCTAATTTAACAAGCTTGTATTACAAATGTTACTAGATTAATAATAGAAATTAGTAAATAAATTCAAAATAAACAATAAAAGTATATTAATAAATGATGAAAGATTGTAAGTTTTTTAGGTTAGCTAAATTTTTATAATTTACAGTAATATTAATATAAGAAAAAATAAAAATAAATTGACTTACTATCTTTAACTTTTATTAAAACAGGCAAAACTCTCCATACAGTAGTGCCACTCAGTGCCAACCAGAGTAATCAATGGATGCCAGAAGGTTTGTGCATAAAATCCCCATTTAGTGCCTACTCATCCAATATCCCCAGACTAGTTTCTGGCTTGTGGCCTTCGTCAGTGAGGAGCTTTGGATCTGAGAGCACTGCACCTAGAGTTTTGCCTGTTTTAATAACAGTTATGTGCTAGCATAAGAAATGGTGATCATGTGATATCTTTAACTTTATTATGGTACAAATGCAATATAGATTTTGAGAATATATATATATGTAATATATTGAGCATGCTAATAGCTCTAAACAAGCTTTTCCGATAAATGCCAGAAGAGAAAGCATTTAAAATCTCTATCTAGAGTTATTGGAAAAGCTTGTTTAGAGTTATTTGCACACTCATTATATTATATTTGTTGTACAAGCTTATTAAATCGTATGACGTATGACTTAATTTTCTTATTATATATATACATGTGATCAATAGATGGCGTTTTACCAAAAACACCGTCAAAGTGTATGTTTGTTTACATAAACGTCAGAGTAAGCATTCACTATCTCTTTCGTTAGTTCCACCTTCAGATCATGATTTCAAGCTGATTTGCTATCATCAGTAAAACGCCATCTATTGATCATAAATACAAGCATTAGCAAGTTTAACTTGTTTTTTGTTTTTCATATATATATATATGAAAGCATATAAAAAGGATTCAATTTATAATAGATATATATTTTAATATTTGTTTTCTATTGCTTATAAAGAGGAGATAAACTTATATATGTATGTATGCTTATTAAAATCATATCAACCAGAGTGCAGCTCACATTATTCAGGGTGAAATGCTGCATAAAAATTAAAAAGAGAAGAAAAAATATACAAAATATTTTATTAAGAGCCATTGGAATAAACTACATAGAAAGTAAAAAAAAGCTTATTTATGCATTTGACAATATTATTAGATATTTATTGCATACTGCAAAGAGCAATCTATGCATAAACATATATGAGTAGATTTGAACAGCAACAGGTGTGTGTGTACGCATGCATATATACTATAAAGTAAAGAAATTGCCCACGAGACTAAAAGAAAAATTATTAATATACCTCTTAATTATATTAAATGTTCAAAAATATTACCAAATTCACCACTTCCTTTATTTCGCTGTAATATCTTATATAAATGCAATTTATCCACTCTACTTTAAACACTTTCTAGCAAAAACCTTTATTGTACATATATGCATACACAATCTTGCATACAAGTGGCTCTGAAAAAGACTGCAGGACAGTCGAAATGTAAGATTGTGTATGCATATATATACAATAAAAGTTTTGCTAAAAAGTGTTTAAAGTACAATGGGTAAATTACATTCATATTAAATGTTGTGGCAGTTTATGCATAATATTAGCAATCATTTACTCTGCAATATGTGAATAAAAAGATAATAATAAATGAGACTAAAGGAAGAGAACAAAAAATGCTGTCGATCGCGAATCAAGTTTGAAATACATAGTTCATAAATTTTAAGGCATTTTTGATATCTTTTTGGTTTACCTGTTCTGAATTGATTTATAAATAAAATCTTGTCAATTCCTATAGAAAATTGAATGGTGAATTCAAATCTAGGATTTAAGGAAAAGTCTGCAAAGAATTTTCTCGTTTCTTTCGTTATAACATAATATAATATTGCATGCAAGCTTGTTTCTCCACATGTTTTAGATGAGAACAGTGGAATATTTTACTCAGGGGTCTAAGATTTTAAAATGGTCATTATTATGGTTTGATTGCTGGCAAATGATATGGACAATGGATAGAATAATAACAGAGAGGTATAAAAAGGGGAACATTCAAAATTTCACTCAGGATGTAGTCATTCATTCTGATGTCGATTTTGTTTTGTTGCTGATTTCCTGGTTCCAAACTACAAGCTATAGATTAAAGCAGTGTTGAAATGGGTTGTGAGGAGAAGAGATTTTGCCTTGCCACTAATTAAAATTACAGCATGTATAGCTGAAGGTTATTGAATGCGATAAATTTTCAATACTCACATTCCTAACTGTTGTAGTAAAGTTTTACTCCAATAGTGTATTATTTTCCATGCAAGGCTAGGCAAAAAGGTACACATCTGTTAGCAGACTTGAAGTATGCAATCCAATCCAGTAAATAAATGTCAAAGTCTGTGAAACCAGATAGAAATAGCTTCTAAGATGCCAGTAAAGGGAAGAAAATGAACTATGCCGCTAAATTGCCAATGATCTATTGATATTCTACATAAACAAAGCAAAACTCTCCATACAGTAGTGCCACCCTGTGCCAACCAGAGTAATCAATGAATGCCAGAAGGCTTGTGCATAAAATCCCTATCTAATGCCTATTCATCCAATATCCCCAGACTAGTTTCTGGCTTGTGGCCATCGTCAGTGAGGAGCTTTGGATCTGAGAGCATTGCACCTAGATCTTAGGATATAATGCAACCCTCCAGCAACCACCTTTTATCTCTACTTAACTACAAAACTATGAGAATGAAAACACAAAAATATTTTCAATCTAAGCTCAATAGCTTATATAGTCATATGGGTCTAATAGGATAGTGGTGGCTATGGTTGTTAAAGAGCCAAAGACACCAAAATGTGTGGGTGCTGAACTGAATTTAGACCTATATGACTATATAAGCTATTGAGCTTAGATTGAAAATATTTTTGTGTTTTCAATTTCATTCTCATAGTTTTGTAGTTAAGTAGAGATAAAAGGTGGTTGCTGGAGGGTTGCATTAGATCCTAAGATCTAGGTGCAGTGCTCTCAGATCCAAAGCTCTTCACTGACGATGGCCACAAGCCAAAAACTAGTCTGGGGATATTGGATGAGTAGGCATTAGATAGGGATTTTATGCACAAGCCTTCTGGCATTCATTGATTGCTCTGGTTGGCACTACTGTATGGAGAGTTTTGCTTTGTTTATAAACAATTATTTGCTAGTATAAGAGATGGTGATCATGTGATATTCTACATGCTATACATCATGATGCGTCTAATTACAATTTAAGTTTCTCTTGTGTGAGAAGAAGAAATCTACTCAAGTGAATTTATTAAGACTACTGTAATTACAAAAAAAACGATATCTGAATACCCATGATTTATGACTCTAAATATTTTGCCTGGTAAGATATTCTCATTATAATATTAAAAAGGCTTTAGACTTAAAACTGAAAAGATGTTAACTGTCGTGATGTTTCTGATCTTTACATCTACATTTAGAATCACTAGTATATATTTATAATAAACTTACTTATGTTTTTGTTTTGCTATTTAAATTGTTAAATTATTGTTTTGTTAAACCATTTATTGGTTTTGTAATTTTTTTCAAGCATTATAACTTCAACACACATATGCTAGTTTATAAATCGTCCACATCTCTGAAGTAATGTGTGAACCACTGGGAATACTCTGGAGTGGTAACAGGAATAATTAGCAATAATGATGATTCTTACTTCTTTAGTATTCTCAGTAAGCTTTCTGTGTTGAGGAGGTTTGGCCCCGGAGTTGTTTTTTGTTTGATTGAAACTTAAAATAAATAAAATACTGTTAGGAGTACTTGTGATTAGAAACCCCCATCATCATCATCACATTGGTTAGTATTATTATGAAAACTTTTATTATTGGAATTTTTTTCAACTTATTATTGATATTTATGTACACATCTGGAAGATTTTCAATATATTTACACATCAATTTCAATATTTATTTCATATGTATATTGTATTGTGTGTATCATTGGTTCTGGATTCAAACCTGTGCTTACATGGATAATTATCATCACATTATATATATATATTTTAGCTCTGAAGAAGACTGACTGCTGGTCAGCCGAAACTGTCAAGTTAGTCGAGTATATAATAAAATAAGAATTGTTGTAGTGATAAAAAAAAAAGGTGGATTTATTTAATTGTTTTATCAATGCATAAAGAAGATATAAAGTGAGAACATAATAATTCTAATATTTTGGGGATTAAGCTACTAAATATTATGTTCTAATTTATTATAATAGTGTTTTTAATCGATCATACCAAGTAAATCTAAAAAGGAATTTATTCAAAAATAATAAACACAGTAATTTATATAGTCATAAAATAATTCATGCACAGTTTAACAGTATTTTTGATGAAAATAGTGGCAAAAAGTCTTTATCGCCCAGATCATGTGCTAAGTTGGATTTTTTCGGTAACAGAAGGGAATGACCTTTTTCATAACTACATAGCTTGGCATAGAAATTATCTTACTAGAATGAATTGATGTAACAGTATGAAAATCAGAAGATATGAATAAAATGAAGTCATACATCATGTGACTTAACTTGATAAGCTTATAATTATAAGCTAAAATAAAGAGCGAGCTGATAGCTCTAACAAGCTTTATCAATAAATGCTGCAAGAGAAAGCATTTAAAATCTCTATCTAGAAATTATCCCCATCTTCAGATCGGTTTCAAGCTATTGGCTCTCCTCAGTGAGGTGCTAGTATATTTCAGACACTAGAGAGTTATTAGCATGCTCTTTATTTTAGAAGATATGAATCATCAGATAAAAGTCATGTGTTAGAGTCAGGCAATATTTTATTGGTTCAAGTAAAAAATGTGTGATCTTTACAATTGTTGATCCATTTAGGAATTGCAAGAGATATAAACCATCCGGAATTCAACAGCCACTAATTGAAGTATATGTGGACAAAAACAAAGCATGAAACAAGTAGTTAATGACTGTCAAATCTACCATGCAGTCACAAGATTGAAGGATGTAATAAAGCCATTAGTTAATGTATTTTTTGGTTGGAATCTTTAAAAGTTCCTTTATATTTTGTTAATAGTTAATCTTTCTTTAAAAAAAGATCCATTCTCTAAACAAAATAAATGATAAAAATTAAAAAAAGAACTTGTGATAATTTTAAAATATGGTTTATTATTTTAGGAATTGGGTGTTAGCTTTCTGAAATGGTGCCATTATAGTTTTAAAACGGGAAAATTCACAAAGAATGATCTTAATTCAGTATTTCCTACATTGTGGTAAGTTTTTGATTTATCAATTAAATTAACAGCATTGTGTGTGTAGTGAGTGTGCTTGTATATGGTATCTATCTGCCAAGTTTATACTATGGCTTGTAATTTGTGCTTGCACACCAATCAAATAATTTATTAATTCTCAATGCATAGACTACAATTTTAATCTAAAGAGATTAAAATTTTATGCACACATGCACATTTATAAATTATGAATCTTGTACTTATTAATCATTAAATAATACAGAGGGAGTTTTAAGTCATAAGAATAGAATTACATGCACATACATGCAAAAACAATATATTTTTTTCCCACATTTGTTTATTCTTTAATTGCAATTTCAAAATTAATAAATAGAAAAATGGCAATTCTCTCTATTTATTTTTTTGATGAATCTGATTGCACCCTAGATGGCAGCACTATATCCAAGTTTTCAGACATGGCCTTCATTACTGAGAAGCATTTTAGAGTTCATTTAATACTCATGTTTACAATAGATGGTTTTGGAGTATCTTAAGTAATACAAATATTGACTGTAAACTTGAAAAGCCATTTAAATATCTTCTTGACTTGATAATTCTAAAATGCCCAATAGAAGTTACTGACAAAATTGCTGTAACAATATAATACCTTGCAGAAAACGAATCTAACATTTGCCTCATTGTCATGGAAACACATTCATGTCTTGATTATTAATATATAAAGCATCATTAACGTAGGTGATGCCCATCGATTAAAAGTAAGGCTGTACCATAATGAAAGAATCTAACAGTTTTGCTGTTGGTTTTAATGAATCTATGGATGAAGAAAAGATTGGAATATTAACAGTTAAAACAGATAACATTGAAAAGGGCATAAAATTATTTGCTGAAAAAGGCTTTTATGTATAATTATAAATTTGTTGCTTTTGTAATTGTGGTTGTATATTGATATTTATACATTTATTTGACAAAAAACAGCATAATCAATTTTCTATACGTTATTCTTTCTAAATGTGTTTGCATTGTCATCATTTATTCTACTTGACACATTAGGTAATATTGCTATATCCAAAGCCTTCATTTCATTTCGGTTATTGGCCATCTTCGACTGGATTGCATTTATATATCTATCAACTATATTTTGTATTATCCAAGCTAATAATGTGAAATTTAAAAAAAGTTTAATTTTGAACGTAATCCAACTTTCTGATTTCATGTTATTAATTTAAAGACTGCAAAAGAGTTTAAAATGGCCATTAGATGCAATTTTTGCTGTTTGTTGAAGATAACCAAAACAAGAAATTAATTGAAGAAATTCAAGCACTTGGAAGTGGAAGAATTGAGTGTGAACGTGGATCTTAAGATTCAGAATATGCTACCCTATTATTGCACTATGCAGGGCATCATTGCCTTATGTCCACTGTTTATTCAAGCTTCTAATAGATGGTGCTAAAGTGAGTAGAGCAAAATTGTTGCTCCTAGTGTAGATATAAATGAAGAAAGTTATGTTATTTTACTTAGCATATCTTTTTTTTTTTTGTAAAGTAATGGTTATATGAGGATATTGTAAAATATATTGATCATGAATCTCTAAGAAATTTATTTTTAAAATTATAATTAAAACCAAATTTGTGTTTATACTAATAGATTCTGTTCCATCACTTGTAATTTTTGTATCTTTGATTATATAAATATATATTCAAGCATATATTCTGGACTTGTCCATTATATATTTGCTTGTTAATATTAGCATTGTCTTGAACGTTTCACAGTTCATATCTTTTATTGTCTGGGTAATAGTTTACTTATGTAAGGATTATTAGCAAAACACCTAAGAAGTATTTTAAAAAAATTTCCAGGCATATACTTGAGATATTTTATTTGATAAAATCCAGAAATAAATTCAGAAGCAGAGGGTGGCAAAAAGTTCTCAATATTTTAACTAGACCTAATGCTTTGATCTCTCTCAGGGACATCCAAGGGTTTGAATTTGTGAAACTTTTTATGTAGATATGAGAATTGGTGTTCAGCACTAGGGTCAAACAACCTTCATTTTTCACATTTTAAACATTAGATATAATTTTACGACTACCAAAATCCTATCCACGTGTCATCCTTATTATCAAGGAACAATTATAGAAGACATTAAAATTCTTAAATGACCAGACCGCATTAGTAAAAGTGATAAAATCTTCTATTTGGAAAATTTTCACAGAGTATATATATTGTGCAAAAGTGCCATTAGCTTCAAATTCCAGTTTATCCGTTACCATTGCCTTTTCCTTCTTCTGATTGGATAAAAAATTATCTTTGAAATATTTGTCTAAGGCATATTGATCAAAAGTTACTTAAATCCATATCTGCTTTATCATTGTCTCCATCTCTGACTTCAGAATCTGTTTCTAGATTTTATTGGAGAAATATTTCAATCATGTGCCTGGAAATTTTGAAATCATGCATATATGGTATTTTAAAATTAAAGTTTTTTGATTTTAGGGGCATTTCTGCAATGTCCTTGAATGACTACTATCTATATAATGACAGGTGTAATCTAGGTAAAACTCCTATTTACCTAGAATGCTAATATCAACAAGCAAACATATACACAGTAAATTCAAAATATGTTTACATCTTTTACCCATAAAAATTTTCACATTACTATATATATAGGCAGAAGAATTACAGATATAATGTTAATACAATCTTCACAGTTAAATTTTTGTAATAATTTTTATTTATTTTGTTTAATTACAGGAATAAATTTTTAGAAGAAGGCAAACGTTCAGATCATATACCTGTAAAATGTGAATTAACAACATATCAAGAAAATTAATTTTTTAAATAAATACTATTTTGTATATATTTTAATGTATTTTTAATATATAAAGTTTTTAAATATTATGTTTAAAAAATATATAAATAAAACTTTTTAATTAAATTCATTTTAATGTTTATTCTAATTAAGAATAATTTTTTGTTAAATAAGTTTTTCAGCAATTACATACAAGCACGGTTTAAGGGCAAAGTTTTTTCGCCCCTCATAAAATAATGATGAATGCAGTACTCATTAGTTTCGCCAGCACTTGGGAATTTGAGCAGTTTTTAATATTAGTTTTATCCACTAATAAAAATGGATACCCATTTACTGACCAGTGAAGGATTTTTTTTTCTCACTATACACAAATATTAAAATGAAATAGAAGTAACTAATTTCCAAAAAGCTACGTAAGAAAGTAATAGTTAAACAACTTATTAAAAAGAATGGAATGGCGGATTATTCTTTTAGACTTTGATGATATTTAAACTAATTTATTGTCACTATAATTTTAATAATTTGTTAATTCTTACGTAGCTCTTTGGGAGTTAATTATTACATTTCAGTTTGATATTGAGCTATAGTTATTTACGATTATATTAAAAATTATATATGTATAATGTAAATAAACATAGAACACAATTGTTTAAATGTCACTATAACATTATTTAGTTAGTTTACTTATAATTAACGTTAGACCCTCAAATAATCCTCTTGAAATTGGTGGTGTTATACAATTTTTGAGTTATGTTAATACATTCTATTTTAGATAAATATATCAGTTTTAGTTCATTTATGTATAAGTCTTTAGAGTTCATTTTTTAACTCTGGTAAAGAAAACTAATACTGTAACACATTATTAATCTTCCATATATAATTTTGGATGTCATTATAAAATTAAAGATGCATTATAAAAAAATTGCCATAAGTTTTCTTTTTACATTTTAGTACTCTATTAAAATGAATATATGCTATAAATTGGATCATCAAGATATAGACTCAGGATATTTTGACGAATATTTATAAAAATGCAACAGCAACAACTACATTATGTAATGGTAGTAGGAAGGTTAACATTGAAAAGGTTGTAAGATGGAGTAATGCCATATCTCCAAAACTTTTTACAGCAGTGCTGCAAGAAGTATTTTTTGGATTAAAATGGGAAGCTAAAGGAATAGAAGTAAATGGAGATTATTCAAGTCATTTAGATTTTTCAGTAGTTGTTCTTGCAAATAATGCTTCAGAGGTTCAGGAAATGTTGCAAAAGTTATTAGATGAAAGTAAGAAAGTACTAAAGGTAAAAAGCCTAAAGTAATGTTCCATGGATTTTCTCAAAAGATGAAAATAATGATTGATTATAATGATTTAGAAGTTAACAACTGGATGAAATTAATCATAGAATTAAACTTGGTTGGAGTGCTTTTGGTAGATAAGTTAATATTAAAAGGATATATGCCAATGAGTTTGAAAAGGGTTTTTAATCTGTGTTTTACTAGTTCTTACTTACGGATCTGAGACTTGAATACTTAACAAAAGAGGAATACCGAGATTTCAGATCACTAAAAGAAGTATGAAGAGATGCATGTTAGGAGTAAGAAGAAGTGATCAAAAATGCAATATATGGGTAAGAGAACAAACAAATGTTACAGACATTGTTGAAAGAATTAAAAGACTGAAGTGGAGTTGGGCTGGACATACTGCTAGAAGAGATGATAATAGATGGACAATTGAAAAGATAAACAGGATTCCAAGAGATTGTAAAAGACCCAGATAAAAACCACGTGAGATTGTTGTTGAAATAAGAAAGTGTGATGTTTAGAAGAGATTGGAGAAGATGGATTAAACTTGGAGTGACCTTCATCCTGGAGTTGATTGATAATGATTCTATACATTCTATGCAGTAAATATGTCCACATGTATCTACTAAGTAATAAAAAATGAATAAAAATATTTTAGGTGATTATTTCTGCTTCAGTTAGTTGAAAGTTATTTGTAAAGGAAAAATATTTTTAAATAAAAACATAAATTATAATATTATTTGAATGCTTGAGTAAATTCTTATGTAAAATTTGATTCTTAGTAAAGAATATGTTTTCATTTCTGAAATGATTATTCTGTTGATTGTACTGTATTTTTTATGCTCGTTCAATGGTTGCTAAGTGACCATGGATATTTGAAATACAGGCATTCTTTATATACCAACTGACGAGTGCTGGTTCAGCATGAAATACATATCTCCGGCCGATGCTATGACATATGGAAAAATAAAAATATTCACAGAAAAGGTACATATATTGATTATCTTTTCTACAATGTATATCAGTGGTATGAGATACTGTGGATAGTTGAAGGGTGCTTGAAATGAGTTCAAATCCCTTATATTTAAATTGTCATAGAAATACTAGCTGATGATAGCAAGCCGTAGTGAAGAAATACAATTTACATTAGATGGCTGTAGAAGAAATTTCAGCTTATACTGTTAAAAGCAGAAATTCTTTGTATCTCAAATAATTAGCACAAGATAATACAAAAGTAAAGGCAACTGCTGTTCTTTATTCATAAAGGTCACAAATTAGAAACTATCTAATTCCTCAAGTTCACAATAGAGGACTCTGGAGTATAAAGTAATGAATTACTACTGGTTTTCCCTGAAAATAAGATCAAATCTTATATTAATTTTTGCTTTAAAAGATATGCCTTAGGGCCTATATTCAGGGGATATCTTATTTTTTATGTGCACAAAGCTATATTTATTTATACATTCATTACTTTATGAGGAGGCACCTAAAAATAACCGAAATCATTTTTGAAAACAAGGATTCACTTGCATATGTAGAGGGAAAAATTGGTAATATAGTGGTTGCTAATTTTTTGAAACAATTGTTTTAGGAATAGCATTCCAGGCAGTCAATAGTTCCTTTTCAGTATTCTTTTTACATATATCCAATAATCATCATTTTCCATTGTTTCTAACTCATTCCTCAAATTTCTGTTTCCATACAGAACTAAATTGAACCATCAACTGATTGCATTTCCATCTTTCAAATTAAGGTACTCAAAAAATTTCTAACTTGAGACTATTCATTGATGTTATGTCTGGATATAAAATAAATTTTTGATATTTCTGAGAATTGTCTGAACTGTGTAAATCTTAAAGAAAATTAATCAATTATTGATTGAATAACAGCACAAAGTCTTATGTCAATTTTACTTGATCTGGTTTTTCATGGGATTCTAAATCAGTCAAAAACTTTTTTAGATTTGAAAATATTTGAAGCTGTAAGAAATAACATCACAGTTGAAAATTTGTAATTTAACTTCAAATAATTTGATTAAATCAAACATGACAACAATTGTCTTATAATAACCTTACAGTTTCACATTTAATTCATTTAGATGTGAGCCCATATCAGTAAAAAAACGTTAATTTTGAAAGCCATTCAACATCCATTAATTCATTACATTTTTCAATGAATCTTTGAAGAACTTTTCCTCAACTTGACCATCGGATGTTGTTGTACATAAGTAAACCAAAGTATGCTGAGTTTAACTCACTCAATGTGCAGACATAAAATTGATATACTTAGTCATAACATCATCCAGTGGCTTAAAGCTGACGTTCATGCATAAAACCTGCTGATGTATAATGTAATCAAAACCCAAAATTGAATGTCCAATACAGTTGGTAAATGAAGTGAGAAAACTATTTTCCAGGCATAAGCACCATCGATACAATTTTGGCAACATCCATGTTGCAAATATCTATTCATTTTGTTGTTACTAATGAGGTTAAACTGATCAATTCTTCTTTGACATTATTCCTAACACAACAGCGAATAAAAATAGCCAAACGAGCTGCTCCATTTATGTCTGTACTTTCATCAAGTAGAGAGAAATTAAACTAGATGTTATATCTCTTTTGTTGGTAAATTTATTAGCCATTTGCAGGATTCTTTCTTTAACTCTATTTCTAACCAATAATAAATCTTTTATGCTTTGAATAATTTTTGCTTTGTTTTCAAAATCTTAAAAAAAAACTGGTGCACATTTCATCCAAGCTTTTTTCATATTCTCCATCATTAAAAGGTTTCCCCTGTTTGGTAATTACATTTGAAATATAAAAAAAAAGTATTTGAATGATTTTCGATAAATTTCATTATAGCTGTTGATTGAATATTTATATTTTTAAATGCTTGGGCAATGTATTCTTTGTTCATCTTTACTTTTTTCACATAACGATTTATAATTGGTCTCATAATGCTGTTTTACTGATGTTCTCAATACAATTGTTCCAGAATATAAAACACATACTACCCTAGTGCCTTTGTTAATCATTCCATACTCATCAGTCCACCAATTTTGAAATTCTCTAGTGCTTGATTTTTGTTTTTTATTTTCACTAATCATATTAATACAATGGTAACAAATTTATTTAAAAGTAAATTTAAATGAGCTTTAATAATTTTATAAATCTAAGATTTATCATTTCACTTTTACAGCAAAATTTCAAGCAAAAGGTCATTTGATGGTGTTGATTATGCATTTCGTTCCTTTGTGATTTTGATTCCTTTAAAAAAATGAATGGTGTCAACATGTTTAGATGAAAAAAGATTAGGACAAAACCATTTGATTACTTTTACTTTCGATTTGAAAAAACTTACTTCAAAGGGTTATAAAATATTTTACTGAGTTTACTTTCTAGTTTTATTGGAATCATTTGACAGATTTAAAGAATATGACCAGTACCACTTTATTTGACTTCAAATATCATAATTTATTGCTTCTAATCAGAGTTCAATTATAAATTGAATTCTAATATATTTATTTATTTTACCTTTAGTTTACAGTAAATTTTTATTAGATTTTAGCAAAAAAAATATTGAAGAAAATTATAGTTTGCATGCCAGCAAAAAATTCAAACATGCTATCTCTGGCACGTTCCATAGGTTTGTCATTACTGGCATAAAGCGCAATCAGATATGTATATATTTTAAATGTTTAATTGCCATATATATATTTTGATTTATATCTATTTGAATTAATTTAAAACATTAAAACAAGTAAACTTGTTTTAGTTATCATTTAATTTTACAATGCAAATTTATCTGTCAATGGTACTTGGATAAGATACAATTCATGGACTATACTACATAATTCATTAGAAGCAGTTACAAAATAGATCGAAAGTCCAACTATACGATGGATGAGAATATAATTACATATTTTTTTATTGAATTTAATGTTTATTATCTGAACAAGTATAGATTTTTATATAGCAATAGATTGATTTGACATTGTTAAATATTTAATAAGTAATTAGAAGCTTATTGTAATTATTTTGTTAATAAATGACATTTATATTAAGATAGAAATCATATATGAATTGATTTGAATGATAAAAGTACAAATATGACGATCATTGAAGATGAGTAAAGGTAATTGCAATTAAATGTTCATATTTTATTTTAAATCATCGATTAAAATGAATATTATATTGTCAGCATAGAGCCATAAAGATCAATCTTATTCAGTTATAGAGCTGGTAATATATTTTATTCTATTACAAATTTATTTAAAATTCATTGATATGGATTTTAAATTCAGTTTAATATTTGCTTTTAATAAAAACTAATAACCTTTCATGTCTTGATTATAGTTTAAACAACTTGGCTTTATTAAATTGAAGAGTAATTGGATATGATTTGTCAATTGTGTTTCAGTAAGCATCAAATAGGAATCTAGCATGTTTTATATATTGATGTGATTGGATATTATAAATTTTAATATTATCTACTAAGATTTTATTTTATAGTATTTAAGTTGGGGAAAGTGGAGGGATGTTAGTTTTAATTGATTTTGTATTATTTAATCGTATTATAATTGGCTTAATTAATAAGAGCGTACTGGTATTAGTGAAATAGCATGGCTAAGTTAGCATTATTTTTAATTTATTTAGTTGTAATTAGAAATCATTTATTGAGTTATCTATTTATTTAAATATCGATATTTTAGATTTGTAGGGCATATTAAATTATCTCATCCGTCCACGAATCATTTCCTTTAAATATAAATAACATTTAACTTTTAGTTATATTAGTGTTTTCATTCATAAGAAATATTAAAGTTTATTTAATTCTTGGTCATTATTTTTATTCTATTATAAATGGTTTATCTGATAAGTACAGATTATTATTTAGAAGGCAGTGATATTTAGTTTTTATTGCTTTATCTTTAATTTATTGCAAATAAGCTTATTTTAGGGTAGTGTCAAGTAATGATTTTGCTTGATTTCTATTCTTTCCAAATGTTATTTGAATGTATAGGATTATAATTATCATTGTTTTATTGACTTACATTAGATTCTTCGTTTCATAATTTTATTCTAAGTGGTGATCAATAATTAGGTTATAACTCGGGATATAGTATGACCCATAATTTTATTGTTATAAATAGCATTCAACTTCAGAATATATTTTTATTCAGTTGCAAACGATTGGGCTATATTTTCATTCAGATTATATTAAAGTTTTCATTTCCCATGGTCATTATAAGTATTCGGTTACAAAGGCTCCCAAATCTCAGAGACATTAAAAGTAGAGCATGCCCTCATTTTTATTGTTACAAATGATATCCCAATTCACAGGGCATTATTAAACCAAGACCATTCTTTCATAACTCACATTAATTCTTGTTACAATATAAAAAAAAACGGATTTCTAAAAATTCAACCAATATTTTCTTTTTAAAAAACAAGCTTGGAATGGCATGTAAATATTAAAAAATGAATTTTATTCTAAAGTAAGTTAAACGGATCGATATTTGTTTCTAACATGAACATTGATAATTTATTGCTCAACATATTATTTGAATTTAGTGTAAACTTTATTAGAGTTCATGTGATATTAAAAAAAATGAAATGATTTTTTTTTGGATGTTCGATCATTAAGTTTCCGAAATTTGAATAATCCAAGGACTTTGCACTCATCTGACCTTCTATCACTGCACCCAATTACAATTTGTGCGATATATTTTTATACAGGATGTTCGTTAATACAATCCAGAAATTTTTTTTATCGCCCAGTAATGCATTAATGACAAGATACCCCCCCCCACTCCAAAAATAAACAAGACTATTTTAATCAAATGTGAAAATATAATTTTTTTACTTTTTAGTCTTGCTTATGAATGTCATAAATGGGCATATCTAGAAAAAACTATCGGAGGGTGCTCAGAAAATTTCATTATGGCATCGTTACACATTGTTTTTCATATCAAAAGTTGCTTGATTAAGTCAGTTAACCTATCAAATTTTTTATCATTTTCCAACTTAACATTTTCTTTTATTGTTTAAACCAGAGGTATCCAATTTGTGACTGAATGCCCAATCCAAAATCATAAACTTATTTAAAACATTGAGATTTTCTTTGACATACATCCTCAAATACAATATCCAACTAGTTTTGTTTTCCTCATTTATAATATAAAAAAACATCAATATTTATTCTTAGATATATACATTTTCTATATTAATGATCATGATTTTAAATGATCACTGCATAATTAGAATTATTATTTAAGGACTTTTTTGTATATTTGTGGTGATGGATGTCATGAAACTTATGCAAATCTTTTTTCTGCTTATCAGCTTTTGGTTATGTTCGAATATTTAATCTGTGGCCCAGAGATGCCAAAATGGACACTACTGACCTAAGCATTTTCTAGAAAACTAAGAATTGATAATCATAATTGAGTTTTAAAGTTTATATCTGTGCTAGAGTTTGCCTTCTCAAAGTACTGTCAGAAAAGCCCATATTTAGAAAACGGAATTTTCTAAACAATACTAGAGATAATATTAGTTTTTGAGAATAAAAAATCTTTATTAATAATGATTCATTGTGTTTAATTGGTTTAATAAAAGATAATGTAATAATTCACAAGAATGATCACAAAATTCCAATACAAATAATTGGTAATATAGTCGCATATGTTATATATTCCTATACAATATATATATTTAAAAGTACTTCCTAAAAGGAAGTTTTATGATGAATTAGAGCATGGGTTCCATGGAAGATTCTTTTGACATTGAAGGATTATCTCAAAGACATTATTTCCATTGGGTACATATGGCAGCAAATAGAATACAATAGAGAACTACAATTAGACATGGTGCTGAAGTATTTCAGAAAGTAAACTGAAAAATGGGCATGTTCTTTACATAAATGTGATTCATAGATTGGTTTATAATCATCATAAAAGTCATTTATAGAATAGCTTTTTTAAATTTCTTTTCTTAGAGTTGCAATGGCCATAGTTACAAATGGCATAAAAATCTTTAAATTAAAAAAAAATTAAGATTTAGAAAATAAAACTTTCAGTAATTTCATCTGCATTATTAAAGATTTATTTAATTACTTTGGTAGTTGTAACTTACGCCCCATGTGGCTGCAAGAGGCGCTGTTTCTGTGTCAACCACAAATATTCAAAGTAGGGAACCAAAAGCCGCGATGCAAATTCCAGCCGCTAGGTGGTGCTGTTCACCATGCATATCCAAAGGAACCTTATGTCAAGTAGCTGCCAGAACTACTGCCCGCTTGGTGGAGTTGTTTTTCCATGCTATGCACGGAAAAACTGCACCATTTAGAAGCGATATTGAAATTTGCTTGGTAGTCTTGTTTTATATGCACATTCTTAAAAGATCGATAGTGTATAATGTGAAGGTGTGATTAATCTAGAAACCACAACTATTTAAATCTGCTTTCAGACATAATACTGTTACATTGAATTTCACTCTCTGATAAATCTATGTATTACTAATACATTATATTATAGAATTGGCCACTAGCAATGGTTATTGTATTTTATGAATTTGACATTTTGTGAACGACTAGATGAATTTAGATCCTTTTTACGGTAAATAAAAGTCAACCTTACAAATATTTTCAATTACAGAATTTAATTTCCAATCCTAGATAATTTATCAAATGTAAAAGATCTCGTGGTTATGAAAACATCATAAAATTCACAAGAGAATTTGAAATATAGAACCATCTGCCAATATACATCAACCTGACATATTTTCAATTATAGTACTTTCATTTTTAGTCATAACCTAGATATGTAAAACATCTTTTAGTTATGAAAATGGCATACAGTTCCCAAGAAAAATTGAAATTATGGTCTATAATTATAACACAAAGGGTGGGAAAGTAGGACTTAAATGAATGATGAATTGTTTAGGATAGATATGAGTGTATGATAGATTATAAAAAAAACCCGAAACAAACGACTTATAAATATATTCATTTTAATTACGAATGGAAACATTTTTTTTTTTTTTTTTAATATATATAATCCTGTATGAAATGACTTCAAAATATTTAAAAGGATGGAAAAAAATTTGAGCAAAAATTAAAATCATTTTCTAACAGAGTAACTATTCTGAAGCCAAAGTAATAAAAAACAGTACAGATTATCTGGGAAAAAAAAACTTTGAATCACTTTCCAAAATATTTTATATAACATTTTAATAATCTTTTATGGTCCACAAATATTTTAGGTCGTAATAATTTTAATTGCAGTTTTTGAAGTGTTACTAAATAAATAAATATATACACTTTATTAAAAGAATACAAGAAATGTATTCACAAAGATGTGTTTTATATATAATTTTTATAAAAAAAAATGTAAACAGAAGCATTTTTAAATATTGAAGTCTAACGAGAATCTGAAATAATAAATTAACAGAAAAAAAATACAAAAAGATATAACTATATATACTCAAAAAGTTAACATAAACTGTTCTAATTAATGTGTCATAAATACCTGTATCAAACCCACACAAGATAATATCATTACAGACAACCAATTTTAGAATGATTCTTGCTCTGTTTTTCATTTTAATAAAATTTCAGAAACGTTTACATTTATCATTAATTGCCATTAATAAAATGAAATCAGATTTATTATATTACGTAGCAGTAAGAAAAAAAAACTAATGATAATCAAACTCAAAATTATTTCTAGAACGGAAATTAAAAAGCATTTCCAAAGTGATATCTATTTGCATTTCTATTCTTTTTTCTATTTTACAAAACCTGCGAATTTTCGTTAGAAAGTATCACATCTCCCCCCTTAATATTAAAAATCTTTGTTCGATATAAAAGTATTATATACATTTTCTTTTTGTGTTCGAGGAAGGAGAGTCTAAAAGCTTGACATACTTAATCCGGGTGTGCAGTGTTACTTTTGAAACTGACGTTTGTGTTTAAATCATATTTCTAGTCGCTGGTGAAAAAAAAAAATTGTGACTGAAAATAAATTAATACAGAAGCGACTATTGAAAAAATAAAAAAAAACATACAATTAAAATGTAAAAAAAAAATATTTTGAAATAATAATAGTAAAAAATTTGCATGCTAAAATTTCTTTCCATTTTCAAATCAATTTAACAAAATATTCTTAAAGATCTATCAATAAAATACTTTGTTTAAATAAAACAATTCAATATAAATTATAATTCAAAACGAGACAATTTAATGATACAATCAGATATTACTGTGTTAATAAAACCTCGAAAGTTACATTTTTTAAAAAAAAAAAATCCATTAGTAACTGTCTCATTTAAAAATTAGTATATGGAATTTCATTATTTTGTTCCACCATCTTAATACTATTAACAGATTATAATTTGTTCATTTTTATTTCTTTGGCGTTAACTTTATTAAAGAAAATAAATTTCAAAATATTTTTTTTTATGGTAGTGAGAATAAAAATCACTGCTACGCATACCCGTGGCTTATTTTATATGTAAGTTCATTATATATATACATATAAAATGCAATGTGATTGTGTATATATACATATAAATGCTAAAAAAAAAAAAAAAGTTATAACAAATAAATAAAATTAAATAAATATTCCGGCTTTAATTTAAAAATGATTATGCAAAAATTTGATTCATATACAAAATGAGTTTAAAATGTGACTGCAAATTTGTTGGTAGTGGCAGGAAGTTGAACAAATAGACAAGAAAGTTTGTGTTATCTTGTGGCAAACTGTTCGAGACCAATATCGCTAATTCCCTTTTTTGCCGCATGAGTCAAATCATCCATACTTTTCTTTGCGGAATTTGTCAATTCATGAACTTCGGAATTGATTTTACTAATAACCCATTCCATGGCCTGTCGACCCTATAATAAAGACAATTTCGTAAATATTATAATAATAATTAAAAATAAATTATTACATTTTTAAATTTAGACCGAGGTAAATGTTTATTGTTTAACATTTTACAAATTATTTTTATTTAATTATTTTCTTAACGGCCTTGAAAAGCAGATAACAGTCATTGCAAAAGCAACAAACAATTTCAAAACAGAAAAATAATATAAGGCTATTATTATTTGCATGTACCTAAAGTACATTTTAATTAAGACTTTTTTTTTACAATATGATAAAGACTTTAAACAAGAAAATTCAATTTATAACAAATAATTCAAGTCGGAGTCGAAAAAGCAACAAACAATTTCAAAACAGAAAAATAACATAAGGCTATTATTATTTGCATGTACCTTTAATTAATATTTTTTTTAACAATATGATAAAGACTTTAAATAGAAAAGTTCAATTTATAACAAAAAATTCAAGTCGGAGTCGAGACTCGATAGATTATTTACCTCACGACTTTGGAATACACAAACCAAATACAATTTATCAAGCAATTTAAATATTTTTATTCTCATCTTTTCATTACATCTCTCTCCTGTTTCTTGTAGAAGAATAAGATGTAGAAAGATAAATTCTTTTAATGGTTAAACTAGATTATTGTAGTCTACTTTTCTTTTTGATTGGGAGTCAGAGCATAAAGAGTTTCACAAATGAATTAGTGAACAATTACATAAGGCATAAGCATGTACATTCACTTTGACATCATTACTTCCTGTAATGACATCAATTTTTTATGAAATGGAAATCATTAATACGGTATTAATTTTTAAATCATAGTCTATATTCTGTTTTTTGTCAATTTATTCATTTACATTTCATAGCAATATTTTTTTTTTTTCAGTAAGTAGTTCATCACAATTTATTTTGAGAGAAAAAAAGATATTACATTTCTTTTTCCTAATTTGAAAATGAATGCAACCATCAAATAAAGTTTTCACTCCATTTTGTATATCCTTCTGAAGCTCAAATCTCTAAACTATTATTACAATTTCTGTTTAAATTAGCAACTTTATGAATCTTTTAGACTGAGCTTGATATTCAATCGATTTATCACAGTGCGAGTCATCTCTTGACAATAAAGCATGGCTAAGAATCCATCTCCTTATCCAGGTTTAAACTTATCAATACTCATTTTTCTAATGCTATCGATTATCTAGGCTCCTTTAATTTTATTTCTTCAGATATTTACGTATTCAAATTCTTTCTCATATTACAACATTCACAAAATTAACTGGTTTAAATGTTGAACGTCTTGAAAATTTTAAACTTTTTCCAAATACAAATAACTGTTAGTAATAATACAGGTTAGTAGATTACATAATGTTTCAAGTCGTATTATTCTCCAATCTTCTTTAGGTATTGCTGGCCTGACTAGTAACAATGCTAACCTAGGAATCAAACTTACATCTTTAGATTTTTGAATTTTAAGGCAATGCTCTAACCAACTAAGCTATTCTGTTAAAGATACAATTGATTAGAGTGTTGACTTAAAATTCGATATTCAAGAATCTAAAGGTGTAAGTTTGACTCCTACGTTAGCATCAATAGCCAGGCAAGCAATACCTGAAGAAGAGTGGAGAATATCACTTGAAATGTTGCATAAATTACTAACCTGTGTTGACTACTAATTTGTGTGTTATTACTAACAGTTGTTTGTATTCGGAAAAAGTTTTTAAATTTCCTAGACATTCAACATTTAATGATAGAGATGGAAATAGTCCAAAATATTATCACATCTAAAATATCATCATCACAAACCTTCGGGAAAACACTAACTGGTTTAAATTTAGAATCGTACCTGCCAACTTTTGCATGTGAAAATCTGATATAATTTCATATTCAATTACTAATTTTTAAAGATAAATTTGAGTTTAATTTTGATAGTATAACAATTAATATTCCTAGAGAGCTTACATGAAATCATTTTACTTTTGTTTGAAAAATATTTTTCTGTTTTCAGTAGATCTTATTGGCTGCCCAGCATTTTCACTATCACAAAGAGGTACTAAAAATTCTTTCACAAAAAATATCTGGAATGACTTATAAAAATTTTGTCATATTTAAATCTATCTTCAGCCTATTTTTTTCAACCGGTGTTCATCAAACAATCACATTAGAGCAATACACCGAGCCATTTATAAAAATTATGCAATTTAATTATTCAAAACATCTAACACCTGAAATGAAGCATCACTAATTTGTTAATTAACAGACTAGTTATTTCATCATAAGTAAATACTTCATATTTTATCTCATCAAGGCAGCAGCCACATTGAATTTTTTAAAGTTGTTTTAAAATATAAATACAATATTTACACTTTAATCATGTCAGTGGCGTACAACCCCTAATGGCCTCCAAAATTGTATAGCATTTTGGAGTCAAATCCGTAATTTGTATTCCAATTGTTAACATTATTTTTAAAAATTACATTTTCTGAAATGAAAATATAATTCAGAATGTTAAGTCACAGTAAAACTTTTCTTGAATTATTTTCCTGTTGTCTCACTACGTAATTTATTTGTTGTAATTCTTTTTTTTTCCAATTTTGGTTCAAATGTGGATACTTGTGAGTTTTGAATATAAAGTTTCATATTGTGACCAATAACGTACACTTTTTGAGGCCAGGATGCTATATCTTTATAAATACTCCACTGTATCATGATCTGTGATAGGAAGGTTCCAAATTTTGATCATGATGACAATTTACCAAAAAAAAAATAATGCTGAAAAAAAGAAAAATGCTGAATTGAAACAAAATAAGACAATATTAAGACTGTCTTATCACTTCCACATTCTCGTTTCTAAATTAAATTTATTGGAATTTCGTACCTTTTTTTAAATTTAACAATTATTTTTTTTAGTTTAGCAACTGATATATATTCATTAAATTATAGGCCCTTGAAACTATATATTTATCAAAAATACATGCTACCGTCTTGGTTTACTTGAAAGCTGAGGTATTGTTCTATTAGCCTGTTGAAACTGCTTGATGGCGTTGATCCCATCCAAACGCATATAAATATGCCGTTTAGTGGGCCACAGTCAAAGCCACAATTTTTTTTTCTGTTGTAGCCAACGGGTTGCTTTGTCTTGAGCAGTTTGTGCGAGTGCACACAATCCTATCTTTTACCAATGTTAACACTTTGCTACTGTACCATTTCAGGGTGGGTGGATTTAAAGTTCATTCAAAAGTAATTATGGTACAACTTACCGAACGTAGGATTAAAAAGTAATAATTATAAGCCCATTACCTAACTTCCGAATCCAACATGTAAGGTGTGAATAATTAGAAAAGGTTACGGGAAATCACAATTTCACTGTTCTCCCAAAAAAAGTCACGGTTTGTGAGAACACCTAAGAGAATTAAAATGTCTAACTGTAAAATTTCTCATAGTTATATCTAGAGACAAAAACAAATTGTAAAAAGAATATTTTTCTTAATCTTAAAAAAAAAAAAAAAAGACAATAGAGTTGGAAAATTATTAATCGTTATTAATAGGTGTGCCATTAATATTATCCACCATACCTTAGTCATATATTCTTTCAAAGGTAGCTATTGGAATAAATAAAGATTAGTTTTCCTTTTCAAAAATGACCAAAAAAAAAAATCAAATACAGTTCAGTAATTAAAGCATTCTCATTTCTTCCACAACAATATAGTTAGTTATCTGTCAAGCAATGATAGGAGACTTTTTCAAGTTTGTGGGGAGGGGGATTTTCTCAGCGCAAACTGCTGGCGTACGTAAAAAGGCATACCATCTTCCCTGCCTCCCCCTACATTGCAGGACTAAGATGAAATTTGTAGGCACTTGTTAAAGGTTTAATTTATCACCATAAAATTGTTATTGAATAAATGTGACAGTAATTTATTAAGGAAATCAATAAATGAATTACTTTAACCCGTATGAAAAAATGTCTGAGTGTAAAAAATTTGTCATAGACAAAAAGAAATTGTAAAAATAATTACAGTAATTTATTAAGGAAAATAAATGAATTATGTTAACCTGTACAATTATTCATTATTTCACAAATAATATGATGGGCCCGGTAACGTTATATTTATGTGCAATTTCATAAAAACAATGCCATCAAGTGGTTTCAGCACGCTAATAGAACAGTACCAAATATTCTTTTCATCCCAGGATATGGCAATAATATCGAGACAACGGCAATAAAAAAATTAGATTCACAATTATATACACAAACGCTATACTTTTAAGAATGACACAATATCTACTCATTAATTATGTCAAGTGATAGGTATCACTTGAAAAGAATTTAATTTTCTACAAAACTCCTTTCTTTGCATCCTATTATAAATATATTTTTTTACGGACCTTTATTATTCAGTCAAGAACTAATTACAATAGACCAATGATAAATCTCTGTATTATGTGCTAAGTTATATCTTAATTAAACTAAGTGTTTGGACATAAATTCATTCATTACTTTTTTCATTCTTTTGTTTTTCTTAAATAATTATAAATAATAATTCATGAAAAAAGTATATTCAATAAATAAGGAAAAAAGTGTACACTGAAGGTACAACTTTAAAGTTAAAAATCTATCTTTCGCTTTATCGTGGTAGCGAAAAACCCATTAGTTTACTATGATGTCAATTCGAGTCCAGTTAAACAGAAGTAATAACTGCTTTACATCATTACGCAGGTGACCCGCGTGTCTTTTTTGATTGGTCGAAATGTTTTCTTTCTTTACTGACGTAAAAAGTATAAGCATGACGTCAAACGAAATATGGGCATTTCTCTGACGTAGCTTTCCAAAGATGTTTACCACAAAAAAATCCGATGAAATTTGAATTTTTAATTAAATTTTTTAGTAAGCGGCGTATTTAAGTTTTTTCTTTTTTTGATCAATTTTGTAATTTTCACGAAGCGATAAAGACTGAAAATATGTACTAGCCTTCAAATAGACATTTATTGGAGTAAAACTAATCTTATTCACAATCGAGGCCTAAAGCACAATATCAGACTCGTAAGTATAAAATTTTAATTTTTTGAAAAAAATGATAATTTTTTATTAATTTTAGCTTGTAGTTGGTATGTGTTGATATAAATTATATATTTATTTATGCTCATATAGAATTCATATCTACTGTAATTTTCTAAAATTCTAATACACTTATTTTATAAAAATAATGATTCTCAAAAAGTTTAATAATTTATTATTATGTTTATATGATGTATTTGTGTTTACAAGTAATGAGTTACAAAACTAATGATCAAATGTATAGAAAGATTGCATACGCAGGCAAATAATCAAATTCTGATTCTTGTTTTATGCCTTGATACTCATGCTTTGGAGTCACTCTGGTTATGCTATATGTTTTATCATATTATTTTAAAGTCTATAGCTAACAATTGGACTATATGCAAATAAATTATATCTATGTGTTACAATAAATATAACAAGCTAACACCACTGGTGTACATAAAGAATATAAACATCACTGGTGTGCATAAAGCACAAAAAAATATAAAATGAAGAGATGAAACTCATTTTATTAGTGATACAGACAGTAGCCTACAATTTCTAGTTTTAGATAGACAAGAAGCCAATTGCTATGATGACAAATGCATATCTATCTTCTGGAAATAATTTGTTTTGTATCTTTTATTAGGATGAATCTTTTTCTTATAGACGCATTTGAGTTTTGGTAACTTTTGGGGTACAAGATAAAAATGAAGAATTCATATGCGACTCATTTTGGAGATTCTGAAGCTATGGATTATCTCAGGTAAGACATATTATATATGGTTTGAAAGATAATCTTGTGAGGAATACAAAGAAATTATAACTGAAGATGTAATTTAAACTTAGTTCATGATGAATTAGAAATTATGAACAAACAATAAACTAATAATTATGTCGGATGTTGAAATTTCTTTTTTCCCTTTATTTTTTAAATGGTTATCACTATTTGTCTTAGACTTATTGTTTTCCTTAGTTTTTCTAGTTTATATTAATGTAATTTTTTTTGCTCTAACATGTGTCTCAGGCCAGTTTTTAAAAAAATTCAATATGGCGTTTTGACAACGTGATGATTAATTATTACAAAATACCTTGCTAAATAAAAATAACTAATAACCATAAAATGTATTTACCTTATTAGCATTACATGAAATAGAACTGGCTAATAAATCTTCCATATAACTTGTTAAGGGAACTCCTTCTACGGTTATAACTGCTTCTTGCTTTAGCAATGTTCTGCAATTATATATGAACAAAAAATGATATAGGCGCACACATACACACACAAATATTTTTAATATAGTATAATATAATAGATATACCCCCCCCCCCCAAAAAAAAACCAAAAAAAAAAACCAATGATTATGACTATTACAGAAAAAATATAATTTTATGAAATATAAAAATTACCATAAAATTTTGAAAGAGACCTACTCTCCCAATATTTACAATCATTTTATTTCCTTGTGATTTGGATTAAGTTTTCATAATATAATAAATCGTTAAAATAAAAACAGCTGGTAGTCGAATGAAATGATCACAAAAGATTCTTTTAAAAACGTTTTTGTCATATCTTGCCTTGCCTTCACATAATGGACTAATCCGGATTCCATCTTATCTTGATCAGATTGGGCATTCATTGCATAGACCAATGATTATACAGATAGATAACATACATCTAATGGTAATAACGGTCCAATAGATGATGATGCTCACTGAATCCGATTACTATCACTATGGATGGGGAACTAACCATAAATAGTCAATCCACTTGGAGGTAAAGTCAGAAACAACTCTTGTGAAGCTGAATGGCAGTATAGAAGTTCGCCAAAAAGAACAACTGTCACATAGATGAACTGCAATATATACATTCTCCATCAGAGAATTGTCATAAAACTGAACGGCAGTATGCTAGTTGTCCACTATAAGGTTAACGCAGTGAGGCAAGATTCACGTCCAGGACTGGCAATTTCTAGAACCCAAATCAAAACATGAGGCAAGCTCTCATCATAGTACAGCCACAAGTATTATAGTACCTACTCATAAGGCAGATTCCATAGTATAGGTGGAAGTGGAAGGTAAATTTATAATGGACCTGAAGTCCCTTCTAGAGTTGCACTGCAACCAACAGCCAATGATATTAGGCAAAAGTATAAGATTGTATATATAGTGTAAATAAACAAGTATACTTGTTATATTAATAAGCATTAATAAATGTAGTACCGAGAGTTTGTGTTTATTTTACATCATGAGTAAACAACTGTTTTATATTTTTAAAACTGAAAATATATAAATCTATAAAGAAATCATTTCTTTATATATATTTCACAATGCTTTTATTCAATTATCTGACAGGTTTTTTCTTCTCATGTGTCATAGCATCAGCCGGGAAGCGAACCCACCAACCTGGGACAACTGCCTATAAAGCAGCTGTCGCTGACCTCTCGACTACCAATGCTTGACAATTATCTGACAGTTTGATAAAAATATTGTGAAAAGAAGAGGTTTTTGTTTTGAGAGAGAGATTTATTTAATATAAGCAATGCAAAAAGAATAGGATATTGGGCATCTTGGAATAATAATATATGATATTGTATAATTATTTAACATTTAATAAATTATTATATAGATTGACTGAATACAAAACCCGGAGTAGTTAATCTAGTGATGAGCATCAAATCGTGCAATAAAATATATGAAATTGGACATATAATCAATAAAATACCATTACTATTAAATTCATGTAAATATTTGCAACTAGATTTGGTCGTAATTTCAGTTATTGGTCTAGGAATAAACCCACACACATAATATAGGCTCTAAGTATATAATAAAACATTATCTTTGGAGTAAAATATGAATTAATATCAGTATTGTAAATATTTTAAAATTTATCAAGATACTTCGTGCAGATAATCTCTGTAAAGTTGAGCTGGAAACCGGCACACAGGGTCAATACTTTTGAACATCTAATCTTCTCGTCAGCTGTTCTAAGGTCCTAATCTCATCCTTTACAATTCAATACTAGTCATACTTTTATATACTTTATATCATAAGGGATATTCTTATATATTTTTAGATATGAACAGTATTAATATCCCACAATTAATAATGGCAGTGATCGAATCTAAAAATGACTTGAATGAATAAGAATACTTACTATCTTAACATCTAAAAAACAAAATATATTTTCTTACATAAATATGCTAAAACAAAACATGAGTAGCCTAGTTTATAGTTAAAAATCTGTATTAACAATAGTAATGTATTTTCCATTACCCTAGTCTTAACTCATTCGTATAATCATGAGTAATTAAAGAGCACTAGATGGCAGAAATCCTCAGCCAGGTTTTGTCTACAAAGAACTGAAGAGGGCTTACAGCCATCAATCCAGTAGCCACTTCTATTATGTTATTCAAACTCAATGATTCAATGAACTAAGATCAGAGTAGTTATATGTTGATAGTTTTGATATGCCCAGTTTGCATATCTAATGATGTTTTTTTAAACCTGATCAAATATTTTATTTTGAATTTAAAATTATTTATGTTGCTCTAAAATTTATACATCCTAAAGAAAACTTGATTTCAGTTCTGACATAATGTCAGCAACATAACTTTTTATAACTTCATCTATATGCTACACCACAGACTCATTTAACATTTGATCAAAAGTATGATATATATCTAAACAAAGAGTGAGCGAACTAGTAAAATCAACCTTAATTCATTTTACTAACAAACTAAAGCCATATTGTAAAACAAAAATAATCAATATCAATTCTAGCAAGATTAACTGAATAATAAAGAAGAAAAAATAGGTGAATTTATTGTGGTATAAAATTTCTGAGAGGGAATGTTAACTTGGGCTAACGGGATTGTCAGAAAATAAATTTCTGACTGCCCAAGGAGAAACCATTTTGTTCTATATGCGAAGAATGAAATTTGAGCATCGGCATTTAACAAAGTGTCCATACATCCCGGTGTCCCAACATATTCTTTTGGGATTTCCTTTAATTTTTCAACAGTTAACTATAATAAAGAAGTTTGTTTGAAATGGTGGCATTTTAATTTAATTCCATGCTGGATCCGCTTCTATCGTTAGGCTAATTCAAGAGTTGAAATATTTTGAGAAAAATTCAAACTTGATTTATATTTTTCCAAATACATTCAACTGTTAGTAAGAGACAGGTTAATATATAACACTTTTTGAATGATATTCTGTTATCGTCAATTGTGCTGGACTGACTACTGATAGTATTAGCATTACAACTGTACTAGTATCTTTAGTTTCATGAATACCGAACTTAAGGTAACAATATAACCAATCCGGTCACCGTTGAAGGCAAAATTCAATAAAATTTTATATGCTTACCTATGAGGATCCTCCTGATTATTCCATTAAACTAGATGACAGAAATAGTCCAATATATAATTACAAATGACAGGAGCTTAATTATTTTTTAAAATAAAAAGTATACATTTGAAATATATATTGTGGCCATTATTTTGCTTAGAAAATAAATACAGGTACAATCTAGTATTTAAAATTTTTTTATTGTAATTCTAAAAGGTTGGCCGGTATTATCACTATTGACTTAATTGATTAACTCAATGCTCTATTTTACGTATTTAAAGCTGTATGATTGCATTTTTTATTTATTTAAGAATGTGTCAATACCAAAGTTGCTATCTTCCCAAACACTGATTTTGAGAAGTTAAGCCTAACTTTCATAAATTTATCTGTTGTTAAATTTCTATTAAAATAAATAAATAGTTATTTTCTTCTTCTTTTTATTGCTATTCAAAGTTGGACAACTTTAATTTCAAATGTGTTAATTAACAAATAATTGTATTTTTTTTTTTTTTTTAAAAAAAAACTTACTTAGAATTACTTTTCTCTGTATTTATTTAATATATATGTAAATCATTTCTGGTGCAAATTTTCTAGATTCCTCTCAATTGTAATAAACCCTTCTTTTGTTAATTGCCCTAATTGGAATCACATGTTACTTTCAAAAGAGTATAAAAGGAGGTGTTTTTAAAGCATAATGGTCACTTCTTCATCATCCCTATAAATTGGTCACCAATATTATTTTGCTTGCTGAATTCTACAACCAAATTAATTAAGTTTTAATTGTTTTGGAGAACAAGACAATATGTGCTTGCTAAAAGGAAAGTTATCCGAGCAATCAACCTCTTCTCAAGTTGTGCTATTTTACTTTAATCTCTCTAAATTTTGGACACAGGAACTGAAACTTTGACAATGCAATTTGAGTTATTATGTGTCTTATTATCTTGTGAACTTTTTCAATTCTATTCAGTCTTATTATAATGTTTTACCTATAATTAGAAACTTATTGCACTATTGTCCCATGAACTACATTCATTTTACTTAATTAATCTATGGCCAAGGTGTTTATAGCTCATTATGAAATATAATTAAGGATTCATATTTATTATATCTTGCTTATTTTATACCCGTATTTGGATATATGTTTTATTTTATAGTATCTTATTCTGGAAAATAATTACATTTGAATATATGTATATGCCCGCTCTGTTATATATATTTGTAACCTATTTAATATGACTTACTTACATTGTGCATTTATAACTTATCTGTCATGGTTATGATCTGGCTATATAAAGTATAGAACTCCTTATTTGGATGCAACTTTAATATATGTTTTCATTGAGAGATATATCCAATTTGTTCTTTAATTTAAACGATCACTTTAATCTTTGCAAAGTTATGACATGCTAATAAAAGGCTCCTACCATTATAAAGTCAACATAATTTTTTTTTATATTTCAAAGAAAAATCGCCATCCTGCTGTATATTATTTTATCAAACGCAGAACTCATTATTATGGAAAATCTCCAATTTCCTAGCGAGGCTACATATGTGATCATTTGGAATAGTTCTTGAAATGTGCTCTTAAATAAAAAACGAATAGACGGTCATTAAAAGAGATCAAACATGCAATTAGGGAAAAACATTTTATTTGGAAGTCAAAACAAGACCGCTTAAGATTTTTTTTGTCTTTTATATTTTATTATTGTAATGTTTGAAATGTTATGCGCATTTAATATTAGTCAATCTCATTTTATTTTATTCTTTATTTAGGGTATGTCTAACAGATATAACCATGTATTTAAAGGTGATGTATATAAATGATTGTATTCATGTTTATAGTATTTTGAGAGATTGCAATGGGGATTTATGTATGTTTTATAAGCAACTATAAGAATACAGTCACTACTTTGATATATATTATATATTTTGCCTTGGATTGGTATATAATTTCTATTATTATTATCATAAATTTAAAATTGACTATTTATTTATCTTTCATGCATACATTTGTATTGGTCTTTTGATTATACTTTTGCTATATGCATTATAAATATGAGTAGATGTGTTTTAAGATTTGTCATGTGATTGTTACCACAATGCCTTCCTTTTTATTGTTGGTATTTCCACTTATAATCATGTATTTATTGTGGCAACTATGTTGGTGATTCCTCATTTTACTTAGATATTATTTGTTAGGCCTTTATGTTAGCAATAGATACTAACGGGGCACTTAGACATGTGTAGCATCGAGCCAGTACAGCTCTGCCCACTTTAGTGTAGGCTTGTTTTCTCATCACTGTTGCGCATAAATATTTAGGTATTTCAAGTTGTGTATTATAAAAGGCATTTGTGTGATTATATTACCCTACTCCTTATTATATATTTTCAAATGATTGTGTGTTGAATAAAATATTGAGTCTGTATTTCTCTACTCCACTTGCTATGTTTAACTAAAACTAATACAACATACTTCTTTATATTATATCGCTTAAATTATAAATTAGATATTAAGAAATTGTGCACTTATTTCAATGTAAATATATCTTATATTACTAGCTACAATTATATTATTAGTACATTCAGATGCGCTAATTAACCTTAATACGTATCACTGATTCCTAAATTCAAACTGAAGGAGGTTTCTCTTTATCAATTTATTTGTACAGCCTAAATATATCACATATATATTATACGTGCATTATATCTAACTTATGCATTAATTGATGTAAAGGTTTTCTTTAATTTATTTTTATTGTAAATAGTAACAGTAAGTAATTTATTTTGTTAAGTGGTAAACTAAAAGAAAATATATTTAGTTTTTATAATAAATATTTATTTTATTCTTTAATTACGTTTTTGTGCCCGTTGCAATTTGTCATATCCATATACCAGAAAATCCATTTAAATAGTAAAAGTGTTCAAAGTGTACATATTATTTTGAAATTGTCAATATTGACACAATTCATGCATTCCATTATATATGCAATTAAATTTATATAAGATTAATTTATTGATACTTTTGTTATTAGATTATTTAGTGATGTGTCAGGTGCAACAAAATGCCCTTTTACCTACTGCATCACTTTAGCTTTGCTTTTGTTAGATAATTATTTTAAATTTTAAAAAAACTTCATCTTATTTAGTTAATGATATAAGACTCAAAAATAAGAGTTCATTGTTGCTAATCAATATTATGTTTAAACCCATTTTTAGATAAACCTAAACTTCAATATTATAAAAGAAGAAAGCGTTGGTAAGATACTAAGAAAATAAAAGCCTTGTTACTATTATCGCTGTTATTTAATTAAAAAAACCTAAATTATCTTATTATTTTAGATTATCACTGTAAGGTGAGTATTCTTTGCAATGGAATTATTTAATATTTAAGAATTTGAGGTTATATGTTTAATTAATGCATTAGAGATCTTGTACCGATTTAGACTTGTGTTTAGACCTACACTTTACTTTATGATTGTTTGGTCACCCTTTGGAAGGTTAAAATATGAATACATTATTACAAATATGAATACATTATTACAAATACATTATTTTTTTGGTACTTTAAATATCTTAATACTTTCTTCTCAGGTGAATGTACGTTTTGATTTCAGATCAGGAAACATAAATTCAATAAAGACAATTTTTTTGGCATAAAAGTTTGTTTGGAAGAACATAGCTCACAAGTATAAAAATGTTACGAAATAAAGTGTGACTTGAACAGTTGTGAGTCAATAAGATGTTAATTGCATACAAGATCAGAAAACTTTGGTACTTAATAAATTATTACAAAATAAGCCAGTTTGAACAATGAAATTGTTTACCAAAGATGTTTTAGACCAGATTTAGCCCACAGCCTTTCATAATTATTAGAGCTTTATGCATATATTGAAATACAAACATGGCTATAAAATATTAGAAGTATATGATACAATTAATTCTAGTAAACAAGAATTTAAGATTTTGTCTTAGTGTTAATTTTTATATAAGTAACTTTTCAAAAATAACTTACGCATTTTTTTCCGTTGGGTGGGGTTGATATATTAATGTTTCATCTACAGCTATATAATTACAAAAGGTAACCTACAAATGAAACGGAATGTATGCATATTAAAAGAAAATGGAAAAAATTTAAAAATATTTGATATAATTTCTCTTATTACAAATTAGATCTAGATATAAATGAATAATAGTAAACATAAAATCAGAAGGGCTTAAATATTCATTAAGTAGATAACCTTTAGTGTAATGAATGACAATAAAAATTATTAATATATTTCCATTGAGTGATTTGCGTCAAAGTTGCAAGGGTGGTAAGTTTAACGAATCAAATTGTAGTAATCGTGTACTTACATATACTGAACAATGATAAAAATATGTGTAAGAGATTGTGATCTGGGCCAACTGATGAGTGCTGGTTCAGCATGAAATGTGCGCCTTGGGCATCAGACATCTTTGGTCATAAATTTATGATTATACTCCTCCACAAGGTGTTATAAGTGAATAGAAACCAGTCCTTATTTGCGTGAGAGTGGTATAAAATTTTCACTATAGAAATATTATTCATTAAGTGGATAATCTCTAACCTAATGAATGACCAATAAAAATTATTAACTCTTCCTTAAACTATGAATAAATAACACATTGTATGTTTAGCGAGGACCAAGAATGGAATGGATCCATTTATATTTTAAGCATTTGATGTTATAAGTTTATTCTTGCCATAATGATGGAAATTCGGAATGAATTTAATATACCAGCCAGATAAATTAGCATAGCTTAATGTATATGTAATAAAAAATAAGTTCACTGACTATTGCTCAGGAGTTCGTAGGGAGTTCGAACTCCGGAAGTGCCAGCACCGGAACAGATTCGAGGACCTTATACTCAAGAGACTGACATTTCACACTGCATTAACCTACAAATATGTAATTAAAAGGGAATAACCAACTTCCTTGGGGTATAAATAATAATATTACGTTCAACAAGGATCAGGAATAGAATGGAACCCATCAATTCTTTAAGCTTTCTAACTATAAAATCTTAACACTAACTCATTGTAAATCAAAAGATTTCATGAATGTTAGTGTAAAATAGAAACTGTGGACTTAATCAGTGAAGTATTTAATAGCTTCATGCTCTCAAATCAAAATGCTTTAGATCCGCCTATATATTTAAAAAGTAGATTGCAGATAAGAGTGGCCGCTTTTGTCTTTTAAAGTCGTTAATCTTATGTTAAAGATTTTTAGAGGTCCCTACTCCCAAATTTCAGGTACATAATCTTGAAGTGATAGCCTTAATATATATATATTACTTGCGTAGTGAATATGCGCTTAATAAATTAATAATAATTCCTAAACAAGAATATTGTATAACTATATTAATAAAAATATAAAATGAGTCACAGCCTTGTTGCTATTTAAAGTTCTCTACAACTTCTTAAAATACATTAAATATTAGAACCTCAAAACATGAAATATTTTATCTTATTTTTAACAAACAATAAAATCACATGTAACACTTTTATATATATATAAAACAATTTTTTTTTTTCATGTCATAGCATCGGCCGGGACGCGAACCCACACCCATCTGCAACCAACTACTTGCTTGCAAGGCGGGTGCGATGACCTCTCGGCTAACAACGCTACAACAATTTTTAATAAAGTTAATGCAATAATTTTACTTACATTTCTGGATTTCAAAATCATAGTTTGGCTTTTGGGATCTACTTCTGAATGTTCGCTTACAAAACAGGTCCTATTCAAACCAATTAGCTAAAATAGAGAAATATATTTTTTCAAAATATTAAAAAATGATTTATTAAAATAAACATTAATTCGGTATATATAAATACAAGATTTAAACAAAATAATAAGAACACCATCTTTATTAATAAAATGTAGGACACTATGAACTTCAAAAACCATTTATATTTTAATTAGGATGAAATCACATAACATTTATGCAACATCTTGACTATTTGATCAATTTTCTCAGAGAAAATTTGAAGTTCTCTGCACAATGTTGTTGGAGAATATGATCTTAATGGGTGAACAAAACTGATCTTAAATGATTGGATAGGCCATGGATTATGTCTAATAACATCCTCATACTTCCTAATCGATATCTGATTACGTAACCTTTATGAATTTATGCGCATCTACGATGGTTTGAATACGATTTTCAGTTATATATCTTATATAAACATAACAGAGGCTAATTAACAATAAATAATTAACTCAGATGAATTTAAAATCAAACTGTATTATATATAATATAAAACAATTGTTTTCAATCTTTCATATTTCGCACCCCCCTTTTTACCCTGAATAATTCTGAGCTTCTTGCATTATATAAGATTAAAAGATAGATTAGAATAACCCAATCCATGGGAATTTAAATTCAATTAGGCAAACCTAAGAATCGCTACTGATGTATTGCAGTTACGCCGTATTATTACGTGATTTAACTTTTACCCGAATATTCGCGGCAGATATTGTTGAGTCTCAAACTTTCAAGATTTAAAATATGTGACTATAAAAGGAATGCTTGTCTGCATGAGTTATTAATTGTTCCAATGTGACTGTGCTACATAAGCGACTTTTTCGCTTGGAATTCCAATTCTGAGAAAAAATTGTATATTTATGAATCCCTGTAAATATGAATAAATTTTTAAATCGGAGACAAATATAAGCTACTTTATCAAAAACGCCTAATACCAGTGTTAATCTTATTAACACGAAAATATGGCCCAGTATATTTATACTTCGGGTTTGTAAGCACTGATTCGACACCTCCATAAGGGACACATCCCACAGTTTGAGAAATGCTGACATAAAATAAGAATCTTTATTCATCACACTTTTATTTAACTTCATTTAGCACAACTATGCCTGACTATTTGCAAAATGTGAAAATTTTTCGGCAGTTATGGACCGAAAACACACAGAATAAAACTATTTCACAATGTATAAGTTCAAAAAACATACACGCAAAAAAGTATAATTTAAAATTGCAATAGCTATTTAAATATTATCATATTACACAATTAAATAAATATCAAAATACTCTTAGCACATTTTAACTCCATCACTAATACTTTCTAAAAATTTCAAAAGCATAATATATTTATTTAAATTCGAAGTTACCAAAATTGGAAAAAAAATGTAATTGATAATAGTGGTCATTTGAAAATACAACGCAGTACTTGAAACCACAATTAAAACTTATATTTAAAAAATATAACGATTCTTATAAAAATCTATTGTAATTAATCACCAAAACAACATTTGGTACTTACGGATAATTCAACCGATGACGTATTACCCTGAAGGCATATCAGTCTAATGTAGTGATTTTTAAGATAATGTCTCCAAGTGATCTGCAGACACCTTTAGTCACTAAAATGTGTCCGCAGATCACGTGAACACGGTACGTTAAAAATCGCAAGATTAGACTGATATGCCTTCAGGGTAATATGTCATCGGTTGATCACGTGATAAAAAACATAAAAAATAGACAAAAATGTGACGCAGGTCACGGGATAAAAATCAAAAAAATAATGGTCACGTGACAAAATACAAAACAATGTATTTCTGTTAATTTTTGAAAAAAAATTGTTTCCTGTCTAAAGTATTGAAAAATTGTTTAACTCGGCACGATTGCACATACAGCAATAAAAAGCCTATTATGGAAATAAAAATCTTGAAAAGTATTACCAAATTGTCATTTATTAACTATTTTAGAATCTAATTAAAAACCAATGTGACATTTCTTGTTATGTTCAAGATAAAGATCAGCTCAACTTCTTAAGCAAATTTTGAGTGTAAAAGTGGTTTGACAAGTTTAATCCAAAAAAAAAAAAAAAAAAAACCTTTCTAAATTCAAATTTGAAAATAAATTTGCTAAAAGCAAGTTTTATTGGAATAATTATGGAAGCAAAACAAACCCCCGCCCCCACACTTTTTTTTTAAAAAAAAAGAAGTAAGAACAAAAAAACTGATTAATTATGCATTGCTTAAAAATTTGCCTTCATCCATTTGCCCCTATTTATCATATTATTTTTGTGGAAATAAGACAATAAATGAAAATCCTTTTATTTGTACAAAAGCATGTATTCTTTATACTCATAATTGTATATTGTAAATTTTAAATTCAAAAGATGAATGCATACATGATCTTAAAAAAGTTTCTTTCTGATATAAAAGATCTCTTGTCACCTCTTTGTGTAAATTCATCACCAAAGTTGAAATACAAATTGAAATAAAGATAAGAACAACCGGTTGAATAAGTTGTAAATTCTATTTCTGACTAGGCAGTATGTATTACGATGAACTCCTCACGACTATTAGAATCTGATCACTAAATTACCCAATTGCAATTTAAAAGACTAGTACCATAGGTAAAATGAGGTTAATATATCAAATATTAAGCTCTATTTCTAATATTAAAAAATTAATAATATCTAAGCTTAAAGAAAAGGTAGTCCATTCTATTCCTTATACTTATTGATACAGAAGTGCTGTTTAATCATAATTCCTGGAAGTAGTTACATCCATTTATCTAGATGGATTGAACTTGGAGACGTTCATCCTGAAGTGGATTGATAATGGTTGATGATGATAAAATAAACAATATTATTGACATTAATGCTTTGGATAAATGGTAATACACATTATATGGTTCTTTTGTATTTTCCATTGATCATTTGTGACAAATTATAATTCCACCTGTATAGATAAACAATTTATCAATTACAAGTCAGTATATCGGACAATTTATATTTTCATTTACGTATTTTTAGGTACTTATTTATATTTTATATGTAGAATTAGAATGTTTATAAACAAAGCAAAGTAAAACTCCATATAGTAGTGCCACCTGTGCTAAACAGAGTAATCAATGGATGCCAGAAGGCTTGTGCATAAAATCCCTATCTAATGCCTACTCATCCAATATCCCCAGACTAGTTTCTGGCTTGTGGCCTTCGTCAGTGAGGAGCTAGAAACTAGTCTGGGGATATTGGATGAGTAGGCATTAGATAGGGATTTTATGCACAAGCCTTCTGGCATCCATTGATTACTCTGTTTAGCACAGGTGGCACTACTATATGGAGTTTTGCTTTGCTTTGTTTATAAACAATTATGTGCTAGTATTGGAGATGTGATCATGTGATGCTTGCTGGTTTAGAATTAGAATGCTCGATTTAATTTTAGTTTCATCATGGGAGCTTTTAAATATTCAAGAGGGAAAAAATTAGTTTGATTTATGAAATAATTTTTTTATCTCCTAAAAGATTATAAATAATGGAAGTAATTTTAATAATCAATCTTTCTCCTAATCATTTTTGTTAACTCTCTTGTCTAGCAATCTTCAATTAACACTTGAATTAACGGTAAATTTAAACAGAACAATATTCTGATAGCAAGATAAGATGAGTGCAAAAAGAACGAGCTATTTTGATGAGTACAAGAAAAGAATTGTGGGAGGTTCCCTGAGTAAGAACCTTACAGCTTTCTGTAAAGAGAAGTATTTGAATAAATATACAAATTTGTATATAAAAAAATATGACATCCTCTGAAAATATGCTCTATGATGACTTTTGGAGCAAAAATTAATATAAGACCGGGAGTTACTTGTGGGGAAACAGCGTACACTGTAAGCATATCAATATGAATATATATATAAACAAAAGAAGTAAATCACTTCCTCTAGACTATGAATTAAAAGCTCTCTAAATGTTTAACAAATGATCAAAAATAAAATGTATTCATTATTTTTGGAATTCTCACGTTTATAAACATATCGTTGTCAACATTATTGGTAATTGAGAGTGAAATTAATTTATCAATCACATGGAATATAGCACTTAAAGAATTAATAAAATCATAATCAATTAGACATGGCTGGAGACAGAATCTTTTAACATCTTGTTTGTAATAATTAAATATGATTTTGTATATAAACTTTAAATTAAACAGATCAATGTATATGTATAACTGATAGTGAGTTTAATAACTCTTTAAGTGACAAATTTGGCCGGTAAATTAATTTCACTCCGAATTACCAACAGTGTTGAAAAAGTTATGTTTATAAACATCCGAACTCCAAAAATAGGTGGATTAATTCCATTCTTGATTCTTTGTTCAACAATTAGAATGCTTTTAAGTCATAGTCTAGGGGAGGGTGATATACTCCCTTTTGAACTGTTTAATTTAAAGTTTATATATATATAAAGCTTTTTTATGAGATAATACGCACAAACAAATTAAGATTACACCTGGGTCTCGTTTTATGCGGTAGATAGGTTCCATAGAAAACCCGCATTAAAAAAAAAATCGCACAAAAATAGACTGAACTTATCTTGAAAAATGGGGGATAGGGTCTGTAATTTTTAGAATTCACATAAAGCAAAGCAACAAGAAAAATTATTTTAAAATTCACATTAAAAAAAATAAGGAAATAAAGTATGACTAATAAAAAATATCAAATATTTGAAAAAAATTGGTACAAGACAAACGTTTTTTTTTTTTTTTTATTAACTACAGTATTTAATTTGACATTATTTCATAAGTATTTTTTGACGATATGCGGTTCGTTTGTAAACTGGTAAGAAATCAGATTCATCGATGTGATGTAGCTTCTCCTTGAACGAAGTCAAGAATCTCTCAGCAATTATGCCCTGAGAAACTTATTAGCCACTTTATTTTCCATTCCCCACTCTTAAGTTTTCCCATATTCTGCTCCATCCGATTTACACAACTAGTGCCAATTTCAGTCTTGTGCTGTGTTAATGGTTTTCTGTTGACAACTGATTTTTACTACTGAAATAAATTTTAAATGTTCACATTTTGTTTCTATATTAAAAAAATGATATCGCAATCAAAACAAAAAGATTATACATTATCATTAGAAATATTATTTTCAGTTTATAAAATGAATAAAATCTTCGTTATTTATTTTAAAAATCTACATAACAAAATACGTTTTAAAAGTTTAAAATTTTTGAATATTTATTGCGATATTTTTATATGTAAGTATAAATAAATCTATTATTATTATTTACTCATTAGTGTAAGTAGGTTATTTATTCTAAATACAGCTTCAGGCCATATTCACGTCACCTGCTAATATAATGTTATATTTTTGGGGCAAAAAAGTATTTCAAGTCAAAATAAGTTATTAATAATTTAAATTTCTTGATATCTAATAAATATAGTGAAATATGAAAAATATTAAGAAGAAACGAATCGCATAACTTCAAAATCGCATTAAAATAATCCGCATAAAACGAGACCCAGGTGTATAATATAAACAAAAATTTATAAGCAAAAATGTTTAAAGTTATTAATAAATTGAGAGAGGACATTGTGCGTGTGTGTGTGTATTCATTCATTCTTGTTCACTTAAAAAATAAATAATTTTGCAGTACTATATCTTTATTTTTAAATAAAATGGGTAACAAAGTGTCAGACTATTCCAATTGACTTCAACCTTTCTGACACAACAGTGTTTACTAGAAATGTTTTAGTGTGTCATATTTTTTTATCTGTAAATGCAATGCCTTACCAAAAAATTATCTTATCGTTATATAACTTTACTCACTTCAGAAGTGCAAACAACCAGGACATGAACACGCTTTTCTATTTTCATTATTCTTTTAAAATACATTCATTCTATTGAAACAAACAATCACTTCCGAAAAAATGTATTTCTTTCATTATAAGTTGATAACTTTCATTTTATAACTTATTTAAAAAAGTAGGAATTCTCTTCAATTATGCTTAGAAAACATTTTGTCAAATGAAATACTGTTCTATATCAAACTTTTGGATGGGAAAAAAAAGAATAAATCAAAAATGCCTTTGTTTCCAACCTATTTAATACCAAAAAAATGTAATTAATAAATGAAATCATATTAGAATTAGTGAAAGCGGTATTCTATGGTGAAATAATAGTTTTTGATATACTATTTGAGATATGTACTTGTAAAATTTACTAAATTTATGAATTTCAATGTTTTTATTTTTTACTTATAATTTTTTTTTTTGGATAGCATAATTATTAGTATATATTAATTAATACAGCATATATCACAGTTTCAATATAACTATTCTTAGTAAATAGAACCACATGGTATCATTCACTGCCCCCACCCCATGTATATTTCAAATACAAATGACCCAGCTTACAAAATCTCCAAATGTCTTCCAACTTTATCCAGTACTTATATCGATACCAAAATTATGACAACCTAATTTAAAATTGTCAAATTTTTTTGCGCAACATCCATTTAAATAAAATCATTAATGATTATTATTAATCGCTTATTAGGCTAAAGAATTATTATATCATTTTTAGCCTAAATATATACTTTGAATTTAATTCGAAATTAAAATAACTATTTTCTTATTAGGTACAACATATGATATCATTAATTTAATACCCCCCTCCCCCCAACACATATTTTACATGTAGTCATCTAACACACTTCAACCCAATGAATAGACATCTAAAAGAAAAGAAAAAAGACCTACAATGCATTTCTGGCACAACTAGCACTATTTAGATAACGCAGGTCAAAACTTTTCATAATACCCCAACTTAATCTTCAGGTGGCAAATTTCTTGTAATCACTGATTTGTCAATATCATTTTTACATAAATACATTAATGATTATTTAATATGCCAGAGATTACTATATCATTTATGGCCAGAATAGAAACTTCAAACTTAAAGATTTATATACAGAATCTATTCTTATTAAATACAATCCCATGACATTATTAATTTTTTTTTCCTCCTGCATAATATCTTAGATATACTTAAAATTTTTATTTATCACACATCCTTCAAACCTATAAATAAAGACATCAGAAAAAGGTAACCCTAAAATCTATTTTCAGTTGGGTCAGCCATCTTCAGCTTACACATGGATAGCGTGGGGGCTTAATATTAAAGATAGTAAGTTGTCATAATCAATAAAAAGATACATTTAGAGTTTAATTAAGTTTAAAGTTCATATAATTTTTAGCTCAGACATAAGCCTCAATCTTTAATAATTAAAGATTAATATATCCATTCTTAATTTCCACCAGCATGAATTAGTTAAGATGACGTTAAATGAGTGAGTGTAAGATATTTAGCAGTTTGGTAATCAAATATTGATAAATAGTGAACATAGACGATGAAAATAATTGAGTGACCCAGAGTATTCGAAGAGTGCTGGTATAGATAGAAATGCATCGTGGGTATTATTTGGTCTTTTCAGATGTCTTTATTCATATTAACATATAAATACTTTTTTAATTATTAAGTAAAAAAAAAAGTTAAATAAACCTACACTTGTGATCCAGGTTGGTAAATTCCATTCTGTACTTAACAATCTATGGCTTTTTAAAATTCCTTGTTGATCAATTTTCCGATCTATTACATCTATGCCAACAACTGCGGGATTAATGGGATTTGGATATTTCCTCCATGCTGCTTGAGCTACTTTTTCCCACGGATGACTAAATTAAACACAAAAATGATAAACATTACATATTTTTACAAGTAATAACTATAATTTTATTAATATGCAACAAACAAGACAAGTTTCTATAAGAAAAATTCTGTAGAATATTGATTGTATTTTCCGCTTGTTTAATAATCATAATGCACCCAGATACTGTTATATATCTATATATTGCATATATACAGTGTGATTTAGTGAAAGAGAGAATGGTTCTTTCTCCAGCTGCCTGCAAATCTATCTCTATGCATGGGTTACATAGCAACTTGAAGTTATTCACCACAAAAATTTTAAGATGCTACCAAATTACAGCCTGGGATGTAACCGATTTATATCCTCATAGATTGTCTTCAATGCTCTATTTGTCATCACAAAATCATATAAACCATTTGAAAATGTTCTTGCAATTCGTGACTTCGTTGCTACACACAGTTGAATCATTTCAAAAATTTCAATGACAGTTCTGCCCAATTTAAAATGAAATTTGATGTTAACGCAGTTTCATCGTGATTCCGGTACAAAACACTGTCACATTTCATGTGGTAACTCGTGATCCAAATATACTAGCAGTTTAAAGTTTTTACGGTGAATAGGAAATGTATGTTGATATATAACATTTGCACTGATTCAGAGATGGCGTTGCTGGCAATGTAGGGCAAGAATCGGTCACCTTTCACTGGATATACTACATATATGTAGAGTATCCCAAAAGTCAATGCAATTTTGCAATCTTTATTATGAATTGCATACCCCCCACCCGCCCCACCCACCTCTTCTTCCTTTCGCTAAAAAAATAAAATCATTTGAAAATTTCATTTCGGACATTTGAAATTTTTTTAAAATATATTTTGCATTGGTTCCTCTGTTGAGACAGCAAAAAAAAAAAAAAAAGATCAATAAATAAAATTCCCATTATGGAAAAAAGCTCTTACAAAAATTTAATTAACAATTGGATTGAGAGGAGGGGATGGATCAATTCACGACTGACCTGCATAAAGAAGGCATGGAGTAAGCAAAGTATAGAACAGGATAGCGGTTATGTTAAATATTGATTAAAAAAATGTTTTAATATACTAAAAATTTAACTATTTAAAAACTTCCATGTATTTTTTTTTACATAAGTTTGCATTGTTTATACATCTCAAGTTATTAAAATTTAAAATTTACTCCATGGCTTTTGGAATACATTATCACTGTTGGATTAGTTAGGTAAATAATTCCAAAATAATTGAGATCAAGGATGGCCAGCCTATGGTTATTGGTGCCAAGCACGATGCATTGTGCGACTACCTTTGGCTCATGAAGTCCTCCTAATTATAAAAAGTCTAAACTTGTGTAAAGTAATATTATAATCAAAAAACAATTAGTGCCATATTCAGAAAAATATAAATAAACTATAACATACTTAAAAAAAAAATCAGTCTACAATAACCATTCTTGGATACGACTAACCAAAAGCGAATTCATAATAATTTTTAAATTTTCATTTTGTAATTGTTCGTTCTTTGAAAGTCTTGCAGTTTTGTTCTTTATGGAAATTATTTTCATTACAAAACTGATAATAAAAAAAGGTCACTATTGACAGATTCAAATTTAATAAAGCTTTGCAGCTTCCAACTGCAAACTTAAATCCAAACCTTAAATCTGGTGAAAGCAAGTCAGATATTTATAATCCTCTTATTAAAATAAGCAGTATTTAAATTTTTGTAATAATACATTTGGAAAATAATCACTAAAAATTATTTATTTTTGATGAACAATAATTTTTAGAAAAGCAGTTGTATGGCATATACAAATGCATGCGTGAAAAAATTGGTAGTGTTATAAATGGTGGCCATCCCCACATCAACTAAGTTAAATTTAGGGTTTGGGAGCTGCAATACCTTCTGCATTTAGTGAGATATTTGACTATTTAAATTAGACATATGACAATCTAATTTGTAAGTTCTAGCATGCTGTCATTTGAAATGAACTATAGAGTGGTACTCTAATATTGATAAAAGGTTTCCAGTTCTCCAATAACGTAGTAATGTATTATTATTTAAAGATATATGCTCTGAGCATTTTAGGTTACTGAGGCAGCTCTACCAAAGCTGACTCATGAGTGAATGGAATTATCATGCTTAGCTTATCATCTTAGTGTGCAAACATTATATGCCCTCTCAAACAATTGACCGTATAATTATTATTAATGATTTGTAGTATTCATACAGGATGTCTTCTTTTTATAAATAGTCAAAATAAGAGTCATAGATCACATGACCATATTCTCTTAAGCTTGTAAGTTATAAACAATGAGGATTGCCAATTCCTCAACAAGCTTTGTGTTAAATGCTTAGCCAGAGAGAGCATTTAAAATATCTGTCAGGAACCCCCCCCCCCGACCATGGTTTTATGCTTTAAAAATATTTGTAATAAAATAATCTTAGTAATTACAACTCTTACCTGTAATTTACAATAAAAGAAAAAAAATTAGTTGGTTAACAGTATTCATTTACTATCGGAGGGCTCTTAAGGGACCAAATGTGACATGCTTGCCTAGACAGTTTTATTAGATTGGATAGTAAAAATATTTTCCATATGGGGTGAAAGCTGTTTTTTTAATCTTTATAATACCAATTGGACAATCTAGTTGCATATGTTGATAATACACTGATAAATATATAAAAAAGTAAGGAACCCTTATATCATACAAAGATTCGATATTTAAACAAACATAAACTTTAATATAAATTAATTATAGAATTAAACTTGGTTGGAGTGCTTTTGGTAGAAATAACTTGATACTAAACGGAAATATGCCTATGTGTCTGAAAAGGAATGTTTTTAACAAATGTGTTTTACCAGTTCTTACTTATGGATCTGAGACTTGGACACTTAATAGAAGAGCAATACAGAGACTTCAGACAACTCAAAGAAGTATGGAGAGATGTATGTTGGGAGTAACAAGAAGAGATCGAAAACGCAATGTATGGGTAAGAGAACAAACAGGTGTTACTGACCTCATTGAAAAAATTAAAAGATTGAAGTGAAATTGGGCTGGACATATTGCTAGAAGAGGTGATAATAGAAGGACAATTGAAATTTTAAACTGGATTCCAAGAGATTGTAAAAGACCCAGAAAAAGACCACATGTGAGATGGATGGATGAAATAAGAAAGTGTGCAGTGTGATGTGGAGAAGAGAAGCTAAAGATCGGAGAAGATGGATTAAACTTGGAGAGACCTTCATCCTGCAGTGGAATGATAATGGTTGATGATGATGAAGCTCTAAGTAAGTTTTCCTCATTCAATCTTCGTATTTACATTGTTCAATGATAGCTTTGCAATATGAAAATTTATATTATGAATGAAACAAAGTAAAGATAATGCAAATCATATTAGTATCTATTTATACAGATATATGATAAACATAAAAATACTTTTTCTCATACAGGAAAAAAAAATTTTAAAATATTTACTGCTATAACAATTTAAATCCCGATTAAAAAAGTTAAAACCACCTTTTATACCTTAATTTGAATACTGTATATAACAATTTGGAAATTTTCTACAATTTTTATCTGTCTAATACATTAATCTGAAATTATTTTACAGGCTTCTTAAATTAAAAACTGCAACTATAAAATCGATATCATGTTTATATCTAATCAGGACTTGATAAAGATGATAACCTCATTACATTATCAAGATATTTTGTCATCCCCCAAATCTTTAAACCATATCAAATAAATTGTATTATTTTATTTGTAATTACAGTCACATAAAACAAATTAAAAGCTCTATTCAGGTGTAGGCTGTACAGGTGGCCAAGTTTTATAACCACACCAGTCAGTGAATAACCAGTTGAAAATTAGGAAGTAGGTGAGCTACTGTATAAATATACTCGTACACAATATATTACTGCTAGTGAATAAAACATTTAAAAATATAAAACTGATTTATTAATATATATATAAGCTTCAGTGCAGCAATAATGCAGACCCCTGAGCATCAAATACTATAAATCACAGACCAGCTTTGTCATTTTAAGGACACAAACACCCCAAACAATGATATCATTCAATTTTTTTATATATAAACATATCCGATATATCAGAATTATTTATTTTACCAGCTAAAAAAGAAAACCCACAAAGAATATAAATTCTGGAAACTATCTTAGTATAATGGTTTAATATATAGATAGTTAATAATAAATAATTATAACTCTGTAATTGAGATGGAAGTAACTATATCCTCCAATGAGTTATATAATGTAAATAAACTATTAAAAAACAGAGTAGTACCACCTAATAAATATTTCTTTAATATAATTTTCACTATATTACTCTCTGGCAAAATACGGACTGGTTTCTATCCACTTTTATCACTTTATGGAGGTGTGTAATCATAAACATGTGAAAAAGATGTATGATTCCCAAGATGCATCAGCGCCCATCAATTGGCCAGATCACAATCTCTTATGTATATCTTCTTTATTATTGTCCAGTATATATGGAAAGTCAATTACTACAATTTAAATGATAAATGTCAAAATTATTGCCCTCACAACTTTGACACAAACTACCTAATGAAAGTACTGTATATTAATAATTTTTATTAGTCATTCATTAGACTAGTGATTATCCAATAATAAATAATTTTTCTGTAGTGTAATTTTCTCTCCACCACTCTCATATAAGATAGAGACTGGTTTCTATCCACTTTGTAGAGGGATGTAATCATTAACATATGACCAAAGATGTGAAAAAGGTCCAAGATCCCCATTTGTTGATATTTACGCTTAATTTATTTATGTAATTTTAAATGAGAGAAAATTCAATCTATTGATTATATATATGTATATAATACATTATATAGAATCACTACTTATACAGAGGACCAAGGACAAATCTTAGTTTTAACAATAGCTTGTCCTTGATCGTTTGAATGTTTAAATAGTGATTTTATATAATTTATTCTATACATATAATCAATAAATCGAATTCACTCACTCATTTAAAATTATGTAAATAAACTAGGCACAAATATCAACAAATGCTAAGGGCAGGTGGTATCACTGTTTTTAATAGTTTATTTACATTACCTAATACATGAGAAAGTACAGTTACTTCCATCACAGTTATACGTATAGTTGAAACTTTTCATAATCTAAAATTATCCAGGATCTTAGTGATGACTCGGGTGTGATTTAAAGCGTATTTTCTTTGTCATTTCCTATAAGATAAACTAAACAGTTTTTACCACCGAATACGATCCTTGTATTCTTTGTAAAACACAAACCCAAACAATCTTTTTCTTGCATTAATGTTTTTAAGCATATCATTTAAAGTTGAAAAATTATATAATTTTTTCAGACTTTTTAATCTTAAAAGTACAAAATCGAGCAACTATACTTAGTTCACCGGACTTATCCACGTAACAAACAAATCCGAAAGCATTACTAAGATAATTCACACGCTAGAGTCCTAAAGAATCATTTAAACAAAATTTTACATAATGCCACTTTTTAATACGCTAACGTCAATCATCTTTATTTGACAAAATAATTGGCTGCGATATAACAAAAAGATAGGCATTATTTAAAAATTCATTTAAGTGATTCTTTAGAAATCTAGCTTGTGAATTATCTTAATACCACATTTGGACTTTGTTCTGTGAATTGGTTTATATTCTCAGCTTTATATATTTGACAAGCGGTGGAATTATTTAAATGCTCGTTAATATCATTAGAATTATTATTTCACTAAATATTTCATTGAAAATGTTCATCCGGCAATGTAGTTGCAAACGTTACAGTCAGAAACAGCGGCGATTTCTGAAAATATACTATAAATTATGGAATGCTCATTAAATTATTATAAAGTCAAGAAGGGCGTATTATATATATTTTCTTTTTAAATGTTTTTCAATATGTTAATAAATGTTGATAGAAATTTGCAGATAAATATTCACTTCAAAGACCTATACAAATGGTAGCTACAAACTAAAAAAAAAAAAAAATGCAAATTTCAATAACTGAATTGGATGAATTCGTTCATTTTTTAGCGTAGTGATTTTGTTTTTTTGATTGCTAAATCCACTATATCAATTCTAAAGTCATCAGTGGTATTTTTTAATCTTTTATCAATATATTCTTGTATTTAAGGTTTTCATATTAGAAATGTGTTTCAATAATAATACATTAAATAGTTATTTTATGAGAGCTCCATAAGGTCGATGATCTATTTCCAATAGTATACCATTTGCCTTGCTTAGTCAAATTCATAAATATCTGCTCTTAAGTGCTGTCCTAAAAAAAGCTAATAACAAATAAGTCTTTATTGAAGTTTAGAACTTTTGAGGGCGAATTATGTCCTCATATTCATAGCGCTAAGCTTCAATAAAGACTTATTCGTTATTAGCTTTTCTTAGGATAGTGCTTAAGCACAGATACTTATGAATTACAATAGTAAAAGAAAAGTTTGTTACATTTTAAAATTAGTCAAGTTCAATAAATTTAACTTTATCAGCAGCACGAGTCATACCAACAATTTGTGCAGTGAATTATCAACAAGGTATTCTTATCATCGAATCTTCACATTTATAAATTTTGTCAATTTATTTAGATCAGTATCTCTCAACCTTCCTAATGCCACGACCCTTTAATACAGTTTCTTATGTTGTGGTGACCCCCAACCTTTAATTTTGCTACTGTTATGAATTGAAAATATGTTTTCCAATGGTCTAAGTGACCCCTGTGAAAGGGTTGTTCGACTCTCAAAGGGGTCATGACTCACAGGTTAAGAATCGCTGATTTAGATGATCATCAAAAATGGAAATTTAATAGACTCCGATGCTTTTTCATATATTTAAATAAATCATATAATATGATATAAAGTAAAATATCTTTATATAACAGCAATAATTGAATATATATAATAATAATAATACAGAAAAGCTTTTTTATTAAGGTGTTGGAACTACCTTTTTTTTTTTTTCATAAACCAAATAGTTTTGATTAGGCAAAAACTTTTTTTATAAACTTGGAAAAGATGATTTGAAATTCAACTAGATATTATAAAGTATATCATCAAAGAACAGGCAAATACAACTGCATATAAATGACAAAAAGCACATCTTGTAAATATATAGCAAAGGCATACAAAAGTAAAAAAAAAAGTGTTGAAACTATTTTACAACTTCAAGTTATATAATATATTAAAGAAATATGGAGAGATGCTTGTCGGGAGTAACAAAAAGAGATCGAAAACACAATATATGGTTAAGAGAACAAACAGGTGTTACTGACCTCATTGAAAAAATTAAAAGACTGAAGTGGAGTTGGGTTGGACATATTGCTAGAAGAGATGATAATAGATGAACAATTGAAATCTAAAACTGGATTCCAAGAGGTTGTAAAGACCCAGAAAGAGACTGCATGTGAGATGGAATGAATGAAATAAGAAAGTGTGCAGGGGTGATGTGGAGAAGAGAAGCTAAAGATCAGATAAGATGGATTGAACTTGGAGAGACCTTCAGTCTGCAGTGGAATGATAATGGATGATGATGATGACTATTAACTCATCTATGCACTTTACTACTGTTTCACAATCAGTTGAGTTTTGAAGATATAAATGAAAGTTATGAAGAAGATTACTGGGCAATCGAAACTATCAAAGATGGTAGTAAAGTCCTGAGTTTTGAAGATATAAATGAAAGTTCCAAAGAAGATTGCTGGGGCAATCATAACTATCAAAGAGGATGGTATTTAAAGCATTGTGAAACAGTAGTAAAGTGCATAGATGAGTTAATATTATATTATATACATTTGACAATGCAATAAGATTTGTTATCAACTTCAATTTATATTGCATACATAGCGATATCTATCTTTTTTATATACGATTAAGTAGAACCTATTCTAACAATAATACATATACAAAAAAAAAAAAACCTGTATAAAGGCATACTATATACTTTTCCATTCACTTATCATTAGTCAACTATTAGTTAAATTAACTGATGTTTTATATATATTCATGTAGTTATGTTTGTTATAATTAATATAATTGGTTACATATATCTTTCTTCTATTAGGTCCTTTAGTTAGAAGGTTTTATATTTTTTTCACAATCTATTTTATGTCTGTATTTTAAATAATGAATATGTAAGGCAGATATATCATTTATTAATTGCATTATTATGTTCTTTTGCTCTTTCATCTAATTGTTTCCCTTTTATGTCCATAGTAAACCATACTGCAATTTCCATAAGTAATTTTATATACAATTCCTTTTTTATATTTCATATTTTATAATTACTTATTAATTTATTTATATTCTTATATTTTCCTCATTTGTTTGCTTTTACTTTAGAGTCTAGTATTTTGAACTATTATATGCTGCTTGTCTATTTAGTTTAATGCTTTCTGCAATAGTATTTGTCAGGATTCAACAAATAACAGAAAATTCTGCGATTAAAAATATTGACAAATTTGAAGCATATTTTTTTCCTACAGCTTTTTCACTTTGTAGCCCTGCTGTGAAGATAAAAATTACATTTAATTCATAGGTATAATAAATTATCTCTAAAAAGAATTTTTTATTATACCAAAAAAATAAAAAAAATAAATTTGAATAAACAAACTCAAAGTAAAAATATATGTAATAAATATTATTTTAAATATGCAAGGTCTTTATAATTTAAATAAGAATCACATTTAATACCTTGATAATTATCTTGCAAATATGTGTGAACTCGTTCTGAACATTACTGATACCCACTATAACCACACCAAATAAGCAATTATAATTAAAAACACCTTTCTTTTTAAACTTTATTCCATGTAATGAATAAAGTATAATTAAATATGTTAATAATCAATGCATAGAAGATACAAGAATTAAGCAATTGAAGATTACAATTGATAAAAGGCCCACCTATTTTTCTTGGAACAAATGCTCATTTTTGTGCATTATTGTTACTAAAACAATATGCCAATCTTGAATAATTATCAATATTTTTAAGATTATAGATACTATACTTAATGAATATTTCTGTAGTTTAATTTTCACTTCAACACTCCTCTATCAAGTGGTTTATGTCAAAGATGTGAGAACGGAAAGTACGATACATCAATTAAACCGTAGTAATTTGCTATCTATATATGCTGAACAATGATAAAGACGTAAAAGAGAATGTGATCTGGCCAATTGGTTCAGCATGAAATGTACATCTTGGGGATAATACACCTTTTTCACGTCTTTAGTTATAAGTGCGTCCCTACATAAGGTGTTAAAGCGGTTAGAAACTAGTCCCTATCTTGTGAGAGTGGTATAGCGAAAATTACACTACAGAAATATTATTCATTAGGTGGCTAATTTCTAGTCTAATGAATGACTAATAAAAAACTAATAATAGGTACTATACAATTCTGAAATGGGCAGGCCTATTATGGTCAAAAGCATGCATCAGTCCCCAGCGCCGGCGCTGGGTACTAGGCGCCCGCATGCAAATTTGATTTTGGTGCCCCTGTCAATATGTATGTTTACTAAGGTGACCCGACCGTGTCCCGTGGCGTTTTAAAAAAGTCATGATTTTTAGAAAGAATGCACGATGTAATGCTATTTTTGATATCAAAAATAGCATAAAATTGATTGTTAAATTATATATTATTTCATACAAACGGTTTGTATGAAATAATATATAATTTAACACGGCAAATTTAGATATTTTTTTTTTTTAAAATTTCATATTTATTATTTGCGTCACTGTCTGTTTTTAACAAACATGATCTAATATATATACGCATATACATACATAAGTTCTAATTTATAATACTTTTAGTGTGTGTTTATTTATATATTTGCTAGCAGAAAGTTACTTATAGTTTACTATAAGCAGTACTATATATATATATAAACATTACAATATGAAATTTGTAATATAATAAACTTTATGTTTAGTTTATTGTTCATGATAAATAATAGATTTGATTGTTTTATATTTTTAATATTAAGCAGAGCTTGTGTGCAGGCCTGCTTGTGTGTGTCATTTAATAAGATATAATATGACTTCATATGATTTTCAATAATCTACTCTCAATAATTTTTGTAAATAAACATTTGAGAATAATATTCTTCAAATGTGAGTATTTTTGTTAGTAGAGTTTTAATTTCTCAGGGATGACGCCTTCTTTTTCAGATGCTAATCTCTCAGTGATGGCGCCTCCTTCTGCCAGCGCCCGCATGCCTAGCATGCGTTGCATGCCCGCTTCCGCCGGCCCTGTCAGTCCTTGTCGCATAGGTGTACACGTTAAAACTTGGCGTTCAAGAAAGGGTACTTGGTTACAATTTTCTGGGATTAATATTCATGGATTTTTTTACGGACCGATTCTTTATCTTACACTATTCTATTTAAGCAGTTCGTAGGTTATCTATATGTACCATGTCAAATTATATTAAAAATACAAAAAAAAAAAATTATAACAGCAATACATTATTTATATTGAATAAACTTTCATAGTTGTAAACATGTATGCGAGAGCAGCATTACAAGGTCACACCTAAACAGGGCCTACGATATATGCTAAATTATTCTATAAACTATTTACGTAATAATTTTTCTTTATTTACAAATAGATAATTTGTGTTTTAAATAATTAAATGTAAGAAGAAAAAAATCAATTACACTTATTAAAATATTTAATACGTGGCATATTAAAAAACAATAAAACACATATCACTATTATAGAGAACCTGGAATTTATTAAGGCTTTGAAAAAATGGTTAATTGAATGTAGTTTAGTAACAATTTGCTACCTTAACTTGTGTTTTAATAACGTATTTAAGAAAAACTAAGCTAAAAACATAGTCATGATTACCTACAGGATTTCGATTGCATCACAATCGAACTACCGGCATTCTCAACCCATGTGCCGATCAAGTTCAAATTATACAGAAGAAAGAATAAAAGATAATAAATAATTACTTGAAAGTATGTTCCGATGACCAAATTTTCATATTCTCTTTCACTAGACAATTATTAAAACGCTAAATAATAACAATGAAATTAAAAATAAAAAAAAATCACAGCTACAATACCCAACTTAATCAGATACTAACGCTGACTAAGCTGGGGATCTGGAATAACGAATTTATATAAAGTAAAAAAATATTTGTATCATTGCGCTATTCAAATTAGTCCTGCGAAAATAATCCTTAATATTTAATTTTATTTTGGAAAAATAATGTAAAAAAAAGTATAAATCGTAAAAAAATGGTAGCCTTTTGCATATATCTTAGTAACTAAAAATAATGAACAAAACATAGTATTTTAAGCAAAAACGTTTATCTGAAAATAGTACAGCACTTTATTACTTTGAGTTACCATGACAACAATGGCGCTAGAAGCCTTGTACGTAAGAATATTAGAAATTTTTTCGAAATTCAATTTTATATTTCTAAACATAATGTACTTGGAAATAACTTTTTAAACAAAGAATGTGGTGCCTATTTTAGTTGGTAGTGGTTGTGTTTATATATCTTCGGGTTAGATTTTGTGGCGATCCAAACGCTTAATCCTGCGACTTATGAGATCTTTGTAATGGCCTAATCCTAATTAAAAACAGTTGTTAATAAAAGTTAATTATTCATATGTTTCTTTTGTTTAATCAGCTATACTTTGGAACCAACAAAAGTTTATTTCTATATAAAGGAAAAGTTATGGATGCTTACGAAGATAGGAAGTGTTTGTGAGCCAAGATTGTTTTTGAGCACGGGATTCGAATTAGACTGCCGAGTTAGAAGAAAGAGAGATATCAGCCACTGAGATTAAATATCTGTTTGATTTATATTTATTTAAAAGCAATTAATTTTTAAATCTTGCCTATAGGTAAATAAATGAGATCCATAATAATTTTTCTATAAATTTAAGATTAAATAATGGAAGTTTTGTCTATAATGGCAAATACTATTCAATGTTTATACCTACCGTTTTTATTCTTTTTTAAATCTTAATTTGAAGTCTGTTTTCTATAAGCAACTGATAAATATATAAATTCAGTACACAAAACGTGAATTATCAAAAATCAAACAATTCTCATATATTATGTTTATGTATATATAAAAAATTAAGAAGAAAATATATATTTTTAAAGAATTAAATTTAAACGTGAAAGATAAAATTGACTTCTGAAAAATATAGTTGAAAACAATATCATATTGTTTCATGAGATTACATCCGATAATACTAAATGTGAATTTTGTAAGTTCAAAGTGCCATAGTTTATATTTAATCTCATCCACTGTTTAATCCTTCACCGAGTTTCTGTATCTGTCATTTCTTCATTAAGAGAGTATTTCTTTTATCTTCCTTTTTTTTTTTTGGTACTGTCTACACTACAGTTATCATAATAATGAAATGACAAGGGAATTGTAAATCACTTCTGAACAGGGCCAGTCTAGTAATTTTGATGCCCTGTGCAATAGCATATTTTTCAGCCTATTCCAACCAAAAACTTTTAATGATATCTTAAATTTAGACTTCAGCACATATGATCTTAAATTACAGTAATGTGATGATGTGATGTGATGTACTGTAGCTACTCCTTAAAAAAAGTCAAGAATCTCTCAGCAATTATACCAAGAAAAACTTGTTAGCTACTTAATTTTACATTCCCCAGTCTAATTTTTTCCCATATTCTGCTCCATCCCAATTCCACAGCATAATCTTTGCCAACTCTACACCCTTTATATCTAAATCCCCCTTATCTTTTTCCACCTAGTGTAAGCCTTAGTAATCAATAGTAAGATGTGGCTACTAAAGGGTTGCATTAGATCCTAAGATTTAGGTGCAGTGCTCTCAGATCTGAGGCTCTTCACTGATAAATGCCACAAGCTAGAAACTAATCTAGGGATATTAGATTATTAGATGGGAATTTTATGTACAAACCTTCTTGCTTTTATTGACTACTAAGGCTTGTACTGGGTGGTACTACTATATGAATAGTTTGCTATTGTATTAATAGTTTGTGTAAGCAAGATGGTGATCATATGATGATCTTAAATTCTAAATAGTAACATTCATCATCATTTTCAACCATTATCAATCCACTTCTTCGAATTTAATCTGACTTCTGCAGCCCCTAATTTCACAACACACCAAAAGCAAACTTACTTATTTCATTCATCTGTTTAACACGGTTTCTTTCCAGGTCTTTTAAATATCTTAGGATTCAACTTAAATCTTCAACTGTCCATCTATTTTACCTCTTCTGGCAATATTTTCTGGTCTGATTCTATTTCTGTCTCTTAATTCTTTTATGATGTCAGTGCTCTTGCCCAGATACTTTGTTTTCGATCTTTTCTTGTTAATATTACTATACACCTTTTCGTCTGTAAGAAAAACTGGTAAAATGCATCTTTTAAAAACATTTTCAAACACATAGGTATGTTTCCTTTTACTTTTAAATTATTTCTACAAAAAGCACATTGTCCAAATTAATTCTGTAATTAATTTCATCGATTATGTTTTTATCTGTATGAATAAATTCATATCAATCTTTGTTTTCTTCTAAGAAAATTCATGAAACATTATTTTAGTTTTGTTATGTTCTGCAACTTAATATCTATAATACTTCTAATTTAGCATATTCATATTTACAATAAGATTATTATATGAATATGCAGTTCATGGTTCTGCTGTCTCTTGACAGGTTCTTACACAACAGATGATTGTTGAGTTATTTCTTCAGCCTGTATTGCTTTGGTTTGGTGTTTGCTTTCTATTTTGTATCACTTCAATTCAGTGATTTTGACTTCCATGTAACAGTGAGTTACTGCTATATGTTGTCTTGACTCTCAAATTCTCTTTTGCACTCTTCTATATTTATCTCTTGTCTACTCCTGCTTCACTTTTGACTTCTTAACAGCTGCAACTGAGATCAAATACTACCTAAAAAGTCATAGCATATGTATGCACATACAATGTACAGACTTATCCTATGGGTTACCTCAATCTTCTTCAGTGTTGGAGATGGACTACTATAATCCATCCATTGTAATGCCTTTCTGATTTGAGTGACAGTCCGATGATGTCTTCACATCTAGGCTGAGTCTTTTGATCGGCTTACATAAAGATTAGCTTGTACAATGTAGCTAGGGCTGTGCTATGTATCGATAGCACTCATTTTGTCCTAACTTTTTAACTCCTACCATCTTTATGCCATCATGCATATATGTGCTGTGCATTCTCTGCATAATTCCTCCATATCTTTATTACAGTGTATTTTTTCTTTACACAGATTTAGTAGACAAATTGATCTTTATGAGAATCACCTCCTACCACTCCATTACATTACTAATTGTATGTCATTGTAAGTACTGGTTTTACCTCTGGATAAATCCATTAACATTCTTTTTTATTTCCACTTTATTAGGATTAATAGTGAATCTTTACCTGTATATTAAATTCTTCCATATAGGACAAGTCTTTAGCATTTGATAACTTGTAACATTCCCTGAAGATCTGAAACATTATATGCAAAAACAACCACATCATGGCAAGATCTGGATGGCTTTAATTTACTTAAACTCTCTTAGCTTCCCATTTTAATTCGCAATTGCTTTTTGTAAAACTGCTTAAAATTTTTTAAAGATGAAGAATCATCCTGATATATACCTTTTCCATTGTTTTTTGTCATTATGTAATTTAATCTTACTACTGTTGCATTTTGATGTATAATCTTCCAAATCTGCCAATATCCTAGGTTCTTATCTTGATACGTTAATCATCATAGAAATGCTTATAGAATAAAATGCCTTTTCATAATCTACAAATCCAACACATGATGGCAACTCATATAAAAACAGGCAAAACTCAATAGTGCCACTCAGTGCAAGCTAGAGTAATCAATAGATGCCAGAAGGCTTGTTCATAAAATCCATATCTAGTGCCTAATCATCCAATATCCCCGGATTAGTTTCTACCTTGTGGCTTTCATCAGTGAGGAGCCTTAGATCTGAGAGCACTGCACGTAGATCTTAGGATCTAATGTAACCCTCCATCAGCCACCTTTTATTTCTACTTAACTACAAAACTATGAGTCCGAAATTGAAAACACAATAATATTTTCAATCCAAGCTCATTAGATAGGGATTTTATGCACAAGCCTTCTGATTTCTCTGGCTTGCATTGAGTGGCACTACAGCATGGAATGGTGATCATGTGATGTTTAGTGGTAACTCATATACTTTGAACTTTTCTGTAATTTCTTTCAATACTTAGAATATGATGTGCTGACCACTTTTAAATCCAGCTTGGTTTTTTTTGCTTGATTAGAATTCAAAATCTGCTGGAGATGGATAGCAATTATCTTTGTATATATAGAACTGGTAAAAGCCTGATAGACCTATAATTTCTAAATATCTTTTTTATTAACTTTTTAAATTATCATCACTGTTGCAGTCTTCCAATTATTTGGTACATCTTTATCATTTAAACATTTTGTGAGTAACTTTATCAACAGTTTTTCTATTTCTTCACTTTTTTTAAGGTATCTATTATAATTTCATGATTACCTGGGCCTTTTCCCTTCATAGATTTAATTGCATGTCTCACTTCTTCAATTAAATTGCTGGAACAGCATTCGCTATTATTAGATATTTCTTTCTAGAGGTCTTCACATGTTGTATGATGTCATATCTTGTTTTAATGGTAGTTCCATTTTTTGCTTATTGCAGACATAACTTTCATTCCAATATCAAAGTGTTATTTTACAATTTTGAGACATATTTTCAGCTATAGCTTTCCTTGCCAATTCACGAGTATATTTTTTTATATCATTATTAATTCTTTTTCGTGCCATTTTACAAAATTGTTAAGTCAATTGTTCTTAATGGATCATGTTTAATATGTTCATATCCCTTCATTTCTTTATGTATTGTCTTGTATTGGTAGAAAATTTACTCATAAAGTGCTGGTTTTTCTTATCAACTGTCTTTGTTGCAATTCTTAATAATAAAGAAGTTATCTTCCTATTGATTTAAGTCAAATCTGCTCTCCCTTCAAAGTCTGTTACTATTTTAAAATGATTTGAAAGTTCTTAAATTCTTTTGGGTGTTTTTGAAGATTAGGAATATCAACTGTTAATATTGATATTTTAAATAGTTTTCAGTTCTTTAGTTTTGAACCACTAACAACATCACATGATCACCATTTCTTATGCTTGTTCATAACTGTTATTAAAACAGGAAAAACTCTCCATACATTAGTGCCACTCAGGGCAAGCCACAGTAATCAATGGATGCCCGAAGGCTTGTGCATAAACTTCTTATCCAGTGCCTACTCATCCAATATCCCTAGACTAGTTTCTAGCTTGTGATTTTCATCAGTGAGGAACCTAAGTTCTAGATGCAGTGCTCTTAGATCCAAAGTGAGGCTCCTCACTGATGAAAGCCACAAGCTAGAAACTAGTCTGGGGATATTGGATGAGGCACTAGATAAGGATTTTATGCACAAGCCTTCTGGCATCTATCGATTACTCTGCCTTGCACTGAGTGACACTACTGTATGGGGAGTTTTGCTTCTTTTAATCTCTTTAGTTTTGCATTAATACATATTTTGCATTTCACCAATTAATGGTTACTTCCTGTGTCAAATCTATTAAGAACATTACAATTTTGAAATACATATTTTCTTTTAGCCAAAATATAATCCACCTTTGCTGTATCTTTGTTTGCATGCTTTTCCATTTAGCATTTTTCTCAAAAAAGGAATACATAATATGCAATTATAATAAATAATATAAAAAATATATATCCAACAGATATATATATATATATATTAAAAATTATATATAAAAAGCCTATTTCAGCACTGGTTTTACACCCTTTTCAAATAATCATTAAACCATTTGCTGAAAAATGCTTTTTATGTATAATTGTTTTTAGTATATATATATTTACATAGCTGTTGTATATGTTTTTTTTATATTATTTATTATAATTTATATGTAATATATAAAAAGCCTGCTTCTAGCTTTAAACAAGCTTAATTATTTTATTTTTTTATGATAAATGCTACAAGAGAAAATACATGAAGTCTTTATCTATGATGGTCCCCATCTGCAGACCGGTTTCGAGGTTTGGCTCTCATCAATGAGGAGCTAGGACATAAGATTCAAAATATTAACTCAAGCCAAGCATTTATCAAATTCTTAAATATCAAGAAAAAGTTCCAAATCTACAGACACCTACATGTCTTCAAACTCAGCTCTTTAACTAAAGAAACTATATGAGCCTGAACTAATTTCAGAGATCCCATATATTAGTAGGTAATTTAATATAACCCTATAATATATAATCATCATATATCAATACCTATTAAGCTTGCTTACCCCCCGCGGCCACCCCACAGGCCCCACCATACCCCAGACTGTTTTGTGGCCTTCGTCAGTGAGGAGCCTTGGATCTGAGAGCACTGCACCTAGTACACAAGCATAAGAGATGGTGGTCGTGTGATGTTTATTATTAATATCTACTGAAAAAATAAGAATAGATCATTAACACATACTTTCGTCCTGACTTCGACAAAATTCAACTGATATTTTAGTTCAAAACGATCAGGAAACTAAGAAGGTAGATCATAGTATATCTTGATGTTAAACTCAAATGTAAAAAGCCAATAAATTCACCACATTGATGATGTTGCTAAGCAGCCCATCAATGATCATTTTCTATATGAATAATAACTGAAATGACAAGAATGTATGAAGTGGACATTAGGCATTTTCCCAGCTTGGTTCCTTTATGGTCTCAAAGAGGAAGTGAAAGGTTTCTTTTTAGTTAACAGCAAATACCTTTCTGTAACCAACAGTAACATTATCTAACAAGAGTAAATTACAAAAAACAATCGTAAACTATATTTTTTATGGAAAGAGAGAGAGAGAATTAAAAAAAAGTATTATTATTAATGTATAGGTAAGCAATCAGGTTTTAGATGTTATACAAAGCAATGTGCTTTGCTTCTGAATATCACATTTTTCTTTCATCAGAATAGGAACGTTAATATCAAACCACTAAGCATCACATGATCACCTTTTTTATGCTTACTGTGCAATGTTAATATTATTTTCCAAATGAAATCCTACCAACAAAAAGCATTATTCATAATTATTATACAACTATATGTGTATTGATTCTATTTCTTTAATTAATTAGCTTGCTTTTAACCAATTATCTCATATTTGTTTAGTCTTATTGGTTTGATTATTGAACCTAAAATATAAAAGAACACATTTTTGTAAATATATTCAACTATAAATGTTTTTCAGTGATAATGCAAATTTATATAAGTTTGGAATATCTTTGTGCATATTATGTATAAATGTTATATATAGAGCTCGCAAATAAGCTCTTAACAAGCTTTGCAGAATATGTCTAATCCCAGACCAGTTTCTGCTACTGGCTTCCTCAGTGAATTGCTAGGATATTCAAGCATTAGATTAAAAATACCAGGACAAGCCCAGCATTTTATCTAATGGATAACTATTAAATAGAAAATCTGAAATTTTCAGACATTAATATGTCTTCCAATCCAGCTATCTAACTTAAATAGCCATATGGGATTGAACCAAGTTCAGATACACCATATATTAATAACTTTAGCAATATAAAATCACCAAAGTCTTAATAGCAAAAAATAAAATTACAAAGAAATAGTCATATGTCACATGACCTAATTTAACAAGCTTGTATTACAAATGTTATTTATTGAGCTCACAAATAAACTCTTAACAAGCTTTGCAGAATATCCCTAACCCCAGACCGGTTTTTGCTACTGACTTCCTCAGTGAAGTGATAGGATTTTCAAATATTAGATTAAAAATACCAGGACAAGCCCAGAACTTTATTTTTTTATTTTATATTGCTAAAGTTATTAATATATGGTGTATTTGAACTTGATTCAATCCCATATGGTTATTTAAGTTAGATAGCTGGATTGGAAGACATGAATGTCTGAAAATTTCAGATTTTCTACTTAATAGTTATCCATTAGATAAAGTGCTGGGCTTGTCCTGTTATTTTTAATCTAATGCTTGAATATCCTAGCACCTCACCGAGGAAGCCAGTAGCAGAAACCAGTCTGGGTTGGGGGTATTCTGCAAAGCTTGTTAAGAGCTTATTTACGAGCTCTGTATATAACATTTGTAATACAAGCTTGCTAAATTATATCGTGTGACATATGACTTGATTTCTTTGTAAGATAGATTATAAATAAAATGTATTTCATAATTATGTAAATATGTACAGATTACTCTTGAATTAATTATCTTTATTTTAATACTCTAAAAAAATCTACATATGCTAATGTTAATAATTTGCAGACTATTATGTAAATTAGCCACTATTTAAACCTTACCTTTATTCATTATTTTTAAAATTAATAACATGATTATAAATAAAAGATCTAATAACTTAATTTATTATCTGTATTTTTTTTTTTTCAATTGGTTGCATATCACTTATGAATTTTTATTTTCTTATTGTTGAAATTTGTGTGTGCATGTGTTGTTTAATTTAAAATAGAAATTGTTCTACAAAGACTCTACACACACACATATTTCTTTTTTTAACTGTCATCTATTAGTTACTATTATCAGCATCTCAAAATCTGCAATTTTAAATAATTTTTTTAAAATTCTAGCTAATATTTTTTACATATAAAGGAAAACAAATTAAATAAATTCTTTGGATTGGAATTTTTATTCATATTTAAATTTTTGTAACCAAGATCTGAATTGTTTTTTTTATTGTAATAAATGTCACGCCACAGTAATTAACTTCCGGTTAATAGCTTTGTTTTCTTTCAATTTGCAGTTCAAAAATATTTCTGTGATTTATAAATGCTATGCATCTGCTAAAGAGAAAATGTAACAGACCACAACAAAATATGATAACAGGGAATTAAATAAATTCAAATACCCAATATAATGAAAAGTTACTTATTTATTGAATAAACAGACAATAAATATATAACACCACTATGCAATCCACATTAACTGAAACATTTAGAATTCAATCTCAATACTGTTCTACACATATAGATGTATTTCACTAGTGAGAGTTCTAATTTCTCAGTCCACAATATTAATTAAAAATCTAACTGACAAAATAAAATGATATTACCCTCTGGTAGTAATTCTTCTGTGAGCCTTCTCAGGCATATTAAAAATAAAAATAAGATCAGGACAATCTGTATGGAATCCAAACCAGTTCATTAATCTTCAGGTAACTGATGCCTAGGTTAGGAAACTCCCCGATGACTATGGGTTAACACAGTGATCTTGTTCAATTAACTGCTTGATGACAGAAATACTTCCCATGAAAGACCGAAAATGCAGAGCAGTTGTAACCAAAATTTCTCCTTATTTGTATCGCTGCATATGTTTTTTATCTTCGCACCAATTAAATCTTGCCTTAACACACTTAATTAGTGTATTTTAATTTAATCACAAACAAAATCTCCTATTTTTTTTAATTCCCATTTTTTCTTACCATTATTATTTTGTTAATTAAACGAACAGCATTTTAGCATTTCAAAATTCCACAATTAATTATTTCTTATTAAACAAATGACTATCTTTTTGTTTTTATTTCTTTAAGCAATCTTTTTCTACAATTAATTATTTTTTATCTTTTCTTCTGAAGTACTTTACTTTTAAACCACTAAACATCACATGATCACCATCTCTTATGCTAGCACATAACTGTTATTAAACAGGCAAAACTCTCCATACAATAGTGCCACCCTGTGCCAAACAGAGTAATCAATGGGTGCCAGAAGGCTTGTGCATAAAATCCCCATCTAGTGCCTACTCACCCAATATTCCCAGACTAGTTTCTGGCTTGTGGCCTTCGTCAATGAGGAGCCTTGGATCTGAGAGCACTGCACCTAAGGATGCCAAAAGGCTTGTGTATAAAATCCCATCTAGTGCCTACTCATCCAATATATTCCCAGAATAGTTTCTGGCTTGTGGCCTTCATCAGTGAAGAGCCTTGGATCTGAGAGCACTCAGATCCAAGGCTCTTCACTGACAAAAGCCACAAGCCAGAAACTAGTCTGGGGATATATAGGTGCAATGCTCTCCGATCCAAGGCTCTTCACTGATGAAAGCCACAAGCCAGAAACTAGTCTGGGGATATATTGGATGAGTAGGCACTAGATGGGGATTTTATGCCCAAGTCTTCTGGTATCCATTGATTACTCTGGTTGGCACAGGGTGGCACTACTGTATGGAGAGTTTTTCCTGTTTAATTACTTTACATTTACTTTGAAAACAATGTGCTTTTATAATTTCCAACTTTTATGTTTCTGGTGATTACAATTACATTGTACAATTCTTTTTCTAATTTCAACTAAAAACTAAATTATTTTCTTATAACACTTCTCCCTCAACTCCAAAGAACACCTTTACACATTTTATACATAATCTTCTAATTTTTTCCGCTTATGTTTCTCCCATACTGGCCAATTTAATTTATTTCCTGTATTTTCCACCATTTCACTCTCAGTATGGAGTTTTGTTGTGTTTTGTTCCTTCTTCATTTCCGATTTCTATACATTCTGTCACATTTGGTTTGACTTTCACTTTTGATTTCGATTCTAATGGCCATAAAATGTGTGTGTTGTCCTCTTCACATCTCAAATGATTATTGTGACCTTGAATTACACAAATTTTATTCGCTATTATCTTATCAATCACTCCTTTCATTCATTTCTTATACAATATATCATGTACCCATACTCTCTCTTCAACATTCAAGTTTGTGTGAGGTTTTATATTGTCCAATGAATTTTTTTTTTATTGGTTGAAGTAATAGCAGCTTAATCCTTAGCTTCAATCCTAAGAAAAATTATACTGGTGATGACAGAATATTATTTTTTGTAATTCTTCTTGCATATCTAATATTTTCATCTTCAATAAACTTTTCTTCACTTGTTGTATTGCTTTTTCTGCCTGTCCATTCAAGTTCGGATGGTATGGTGGTATTAGGATATGTTGTTGGACACAAGACTTTGGGAAAATCAAGTATTGAAAAAATCTTATTACAACATTTGATAATTTTGTCTGTACCAATATTATTTATTATATGACATTCAATCTACTTTGAGAAAATGTCGATCGTTATCAACAGTATTTTTCCCTTTATTGGTCCTGCATGATCAGTGTGCACCCTTTCCCATGGGTTGACACTGACCATGCTGTTAAATTTTTTGCTGAAGACTATATTTCCTCTTGACATGATGAAGATTTCTTTACAAACTTTTCAATGTCCACATTAATTCTAGGCCACTAGACATAACTACATGCCAATGCTTTAGCTTGTACCATGCCTAGATGACTTGTGTGCAATAAATTTAAAACTATTTGCTTCCCAGCAGCAGGTATCACTCTTCTATCCCCTAAAACTATACAATCATTACACATAGTTTTATTTCTGTTAATTCAAAAACCCTGCATAAGATAGAAAGGCATTTTGTTTTGCCAACCTAACCTAATCCATTTTTCTAAAATTTTATATCCCTTCTTTAGTCCATCTGTCTACTATCCTACTGTTTAACGTTTTTGATTTCAACACATCTATGTGATGTATGTCTATTTCATTTGCTACAGGTTTATGTCTATCTGGCAATCTGGATAACACATCTGCATGAGTTTTTTTTTTTTTAAACATTAATTTATAATCATACCCCGCTAAAATATTATGCCATCGTAACCATTCAAGCCCTCTAATGGGACTAATATCCCATTTCACTATATATAAAGTTTTACCTCTCTATTTCTATAATTAGCCAATACTTTTACTATTTCCTTAATCTTTATCTCATTCCCACTTACATCTTGTGCATTTATAAATGTATTTTTATTTTCGCATTATTTTTTCCTATGCCTATCTTTCCCCATAGTTCTTCAGATATTAACATGATCCCCAATCCACTATCTATCTACATTCTATTTCTGTACACCATATCCCAAGTTTTGTCATGAACTTGTTTTCTACTATTACGTTCATATTTTTAATTGCATGAATGCTGTTTAATTTCCCTTTCTGTTGCTTTTTATTTTCAGCTTCACAATACTTCTATACAGTTTCAGCCTTCATCTGTACTTTCATTAGCATCCTCTAGCTTTATACCTGTAACATGTTGCAACATGACCTTTTGCTTCACAGCAAAAACAAATAACTTTCCTACTTTTAGTGTCAACTCCCCATTCTTTGTTTTCCTGTGTTCTCACTGTTTTACACACTAGCATTTTTGAATCGTTCTCTATTTTATTTCTGAAAGCGAGAGCCTGTTCAGCTATTAGATCATACACCCTTTCCTTCTTAATTGCCCTTTTGTATCTTAAATTTACTTCAGTAAGTAAATTTTGCTGGAGCATGTCATCTGCAATCCGCCATAATAAGTAATCCAACAGTATTTGGTCTAGAAAATTTCTGTGACTACAGTTTTTTGATAACTCTCTCAATGCAATATCATACTCTTTTATAGTCCTTCCTTCATATTGCTTTATATTTCTTAATATTAATCTGGCTATGTGACAACACAGTTTCAGACTAAAATGATCATTCTTTTTTTTTACCATGCCTTCATACATGATTGACTCATTTATTGGTTGCTCAAAATATTTATTTATAATATCAATAAACTTAAGCTCCACCAAACATAACAAAGTTGCTATTTTCTGTTTATTTTTATTAATATCATTAAGTACAAAAAAAATTTCAATTTGCATAATATATAGTGGCCATTCCACTGCATTACCTATTTCAAACTCTGATATGTGATTGCCCCAAAGACATTTTTGATTCTTTGAAACAAATCACTCTTACACCACCTACACTCCTTCCTAACTTATTACTTCATTCCCTACCGTTGTGTTCAGATTTTTTGACTGCGCCAACTTTTGCTCTGTAGCTTCTAACAAGAAAATGTAACAGATCACAGCAAAATATGTTAACTGGGAATTAAATAAATTCAAATACCCAATATAAAGGAAATTTACTTATTTATTGAATAAACAGACAAAATATATAACACAATTATGCAATCCACATTAACTAAAACATTTAGAATTCAATCTCAATACTGTTCTACACATATAGATGTATTTCACTAGTGAGAGTTCTAATTTCTCAGTCCACAATATTAATTAAAAGTCTAACTGACAAAGTGATATTACCCTCTGGTAGTAATTTCTCTGTGAGCCTTCTCAGGCATATTAAAAATAAAATCAGGGTGATCTATATGGAATCCTAACCAGTTCATTAACCTTCAGGTGGGATACGAAACTTCTCGATGACTGTGGGTTAACACTGATGATGATCTTGTTCAGCTAACTGCTCAATGACAGAAACATCTCCCATGAAAGATAGCGAAAACGCAGAGCAGTTGTAGCCAAAATTTCTTCCTATTTATATCGCTGCATATGTTTTTTTATCTGCACACTAATTAAATCTTGCCTTAACACATTTAATTAGTGTATTTTAATTTAATCACAAACAAAATCTTATTTTTTAATTCCCATTTTTTTTTACCTTTATTATTTCGTTAATTAAACAAACAAGATTTTAGCATTTCAAAATTCCGTAATTAATTATTTCTTATGAAATAAATGACTATTCTTTTGTTTTTATTCCTTTATAAAGCAATCTTTTTCTATAATTAATTATTTTTTATCTTTTCTTCTGGAGTGCTTTACTTTTATTTTGAAAACAATGTCCTTTTATAATTTCCAACTTTTACGTTTCAAGTGATTATAATTTATATTGTACAATTCTTTTTCTAATTTCAACTACAAATTAACTTCTCTTCTTATAATATAAGTATAACAATAAACATATATCTAATAATCATAAAAATCTTGGAGGCAGCATGCAATACCCACAAATCTTTTTTTATGTGCTAAAGGTTTTTCAATTCTTTGGTGCGAATCTGTATTTTTTCTTTTTGAGTTCAAAAATACATATAATCCTGTAGACTCTTCCTCCTCTTCTTCCTTAGTTTTGCTTTCTTTATACAGTATATAACATCAAACCACCACTCTTTTTTACACTTTTAGCAAAATATATTTATTAATTTGATAACAGTTTCAACTGTTCGAAGACTGCTGGGAACAGTTGAAACTGTTATCAAATTAATAAATATATTTTGCTAAAAGTGTAAAAAAGAGTGGTGGTTTGATGTTATATATTCAAAAATACATAATGAGCCACAGTTTTGAAGACAAAATCTGAAAGTTTTTAAAAATTAATATTAAATAAAACATTTCAAAGCAACTTCCTTTCCTGACACAAAATCAGTAATTCATAATGAGGCCAGTGAAAAGTGCCTAGTCATTGGTTCTCTATTCAACCTACCTGCAATGCTATTTCTGAATAACCACAAATATTTTAAGATATTAGCAGATCTCAGTAATCGATTATTACATGAAATGTGATTGTGTGTTTTGTACCTTCATAAATTGTCTTTGCTGCTCTCCCTACCATCACGAAATCTTGAAAACCACTTTAAAAATATTATTGAGACTCATGGCTTCATTGCCATACATTGTTCATATTGTTTCAAATGTTTCAGAAGCAATTTGGCTCAATTTGAAACCAAAATTTAATGGTCGAACATTGTTTGATTGTGGATTATAGTACAAAACACATTCCCACAGTTCATGTTGTAACTTGTGGTCAGATATACTAGACCCTTAAACTTTTTATGGTGAATAACTAAACTATGTTGCTACATAACATGAATTCCATGAGAGATGATGCAGTGAGCAGCCTGAAGAGAGATCGAATATTTTTTTTACTGGGGCATACTATGTATGTGCAAATAAGATTTATAAGGATGTGTCTCATTGAAGATTATACTGATTAAGTAATCTAAATAATATTTGCTTTTTTGTTTTAAGGAGTCAAAATTAACATTTGCTTTACTCATAAATATTTCATTTCTAATAATAATTTTAAATAATATAAACGTGTCACTGCTTTTAGGCATATAATGCTGTCTCTTATCTGGGTCAGTGGGCCACATGTTCATCAACTTTTTTTAAGACCAACTCATTGATACTCTGTTGAGACTTTGAAGGTCTATGTACCCATTATCTAAATTTCAAAAATTCAATATTGATTTGGTAAATCAAGGGTCTTCAGTTCTATTCTGAATTGGAACTCCAGAGTATATTCTGCTGACTGACCCTATTAGGAACTTTAAATGACTAGGTACCCATTGTCTAAATTTAAAAAATTCAATATTGATCTGGTTATTCAAAGATCTTCATGTCTACTCTGAATTGGAACTTCAAAGTATACTCTGCTGACTGATCCTATTTGAGACTTTGAATGTCTAGGTATCCATTGTCTAAATTTGGAAAATGCTTCATTGACCTGTTAATTCAAGGATATTCACCTCTACTCTGGATTAGAACTTCAGAATGTAGACAAATCAGGATAATATATATTAAATCATAACTTTTTTCTTCTTTAAATACTGAAAAAAAGAAATTATAAAAAGATATACAGAATACTCTCAATTTAGTTTATGATCTGGATGTCCATATGCTTGGTGCTGTGGAAATCAAATGATTGATTTATCACAATTTTACATTAGCTGACCAAACAGGTTTCTTTATATACATTTCTATAGTATAATTCTCATTACACCACATTCGTGCAATGTAGGGACTAGATTCTATTCACTTTTAATAGCTTGTGGGAGGCTTGTAGTCATAAATGCCTGACCAGAGACGTGAAAAAGATATATGATCCCCAAGATGCACATTTCATACTGATTTTACACTCATTAATTGACCCAGATCACAATATCTTACACATATCTTTATCATTGTTCAGTGTATATATATATAGCCAATACACCCTTCCACAGTGTTAAAAACAGAATCCAGTCTTACCTTGCATGAGAGTGATGTAGTGAGAATTACACTAAAGAAATATATTATTTCCTATGTGAATAATCTCTAGTCTAATGAACAATTAATTAAAAATTATTAATATCATTCCATTAACTGGTTTGAGTTGAAAGTTGTGAGGGCAGTAATATTGACACTTATCAATTAAACTGTAATAATTGGCTATCTCTCTCTATATATATATATACGGACCAATGATAAAGATATGTGTAAGAGATTATGGTCTGGGCCAACTGATGAGAGCTGGTTCAGCATGAAATGTGTTTCTTAGAGATCATACATATTTTTCACGTCTTTGGTCCATATGTTTATGATTATACCCCCTCCATAGGGTGTTAAAAGTGGATCAACCGAGTCCTTACTTTGTGTGACAGTGGTGTAGTGACAATTATACTACAGAAATATATATTCTCTAAGTGGATAATCTCTAGTCTGATGAATGACTAATAAAAATTATTAATAGGTTTCTTTATACTCCTAAATTACTTAAAAATTTTAGACTGACTAGATAAAATCTAGTAACTCAATTTTCATCTACTTAGCAATTTCTGATCTAGATGAAACTTTGCGTTCATACGTGGTGATACATTTTTTAGAGCTTGCAAATAATTTTACCAAGAACTTAGTGAGAAATTTAATTTTATATGCAATAAATTGGAACTATGCCAATTATCATATTTAAAATTAAAAAATAGAAAATAAAAAATAGAAAAAGAAATTTTCAAGAAATATTTTTTTTATATATGTCAAAGCGTTGACCAGGAAGCGAACCCGGGCCGGCTGCTTGGAAGGCAGCTACGCTAACCACTAGGCCACCAACGCTTGTAAATGTACTAAAATGTTAAAAATAAATTTTCTCCAACTTTCATAATATTTTTGATATGTGGCCAGATATAAAAGTGTTGGATGTTAATATTTTGATCGCTTAATAACAAATATAGTATGAAAATGGAAGAAAATTTATTTTTTATTTTTTAGACACTTATATAAATAAAAACATCTTTTTAATATATATATGTATATTATTTTTACTTTCTCTACTTCGAATCAATGAATGAATCTTTAATCCTTGACCCGGTCACCCTCCCATTGAGCGGTTATGAAGTTGGCAAGTAAAAAAAGATAATTTGGCATTGAACTTGTCAAAAAAAAAATATCCATCCTATTTGGATTAACCGTATACATGTAATTCTAATTATTTTAATGAATATGTAAATAATTTTACCGCTTACCAAATATGTAATGTTAAGAATATACAACTTTTTTAATGGAACAACAAAAATCCAAAGGTGTTACTAGGACACTTTACAAGCAAGATTCGGCCCAAAAATCATTTATATAAATCAGTAATTAGTACCTGTCTTTTGTTATACCAGTGCCAATCAATTTTATCACATAAAAATAATCACTTTTACTTGACTTTCAATTCTTTATAGTGCAATAAATTACCAGTGATATTTCCATAAGTCTGAAATTTTTTATCTGCGGCAATTTTTGTTTTTATATTAATCAAGTCAGATTCCAGTTTCAAATGTTAATGTAGATGAAATACTAATTATTTTAATAAGCATGTATATAATTTTGCAGCTTATCAAATATATAATGGTCAGAATATAATGGTTAGAATAATTCTAAATGCATTACTAAGACAATTTACATGCAAGATCCCTAAAGAATCATTTCAATAACCATATAAATATCACCCACCTTCTGTTATATCAATGTCAACATATTTTGCCAGATAAAAGATGATCTGTTATCTGACCTTCTGTTTGTTATATAGTAATAAATCAAGTATTGATATTTTTCAAAGGGTTAAACTCTATTAGTGGCGATTTTTGTTTTTATAGTAAGCCAGCTTACAGTTTCAAATGCTGATGTAGATGAAATACTAATTATTTTAATGAGCACATAAATAAATTTTATGGCTTATCAAATATGTATTGATAAGATTATAAATGTATTTCACAGAACAAACAATTTTGAATGTCACTAAGGCAGTTTGCAGGCGTCCCAAAGAATCGCTCAAAAAGATGGGCATCGTTTACCAGTTTATATCAATGATTTTTTTGGAATCTTGTAAATGGTCTTAGTAATGTATTTGGAATTGTTTGCTTTGTGCAGTAGATATGTCATTCTATATTTTGTATTTACAGATTGCTACATTTCTGTTTTAAACTTTTTAGTTTTATGAAAAGTCTCAAACAACATTATTCCCGATAAAATACAGGACTGCTACAGTAATTTCTATAAACATTTTAGCTCCATTTTTTGCTCACACTGTATTATTCTAGATCAACTATTTGAAGCATATTTTGTGGTATCAACCGAATCCATTCTCATCAATGGAGGTACAGTTTTCAGATTTGGAATGACAGTGTAGTGACTGTCTTAGACTATGAGCTGCATCAAGCTCTATTTTGAATTCTAAGTGGGAAGTTCTGTTTCAATTATAAACAAATCCTTTCATATTTAACAATATACTCATGTAAACTATAGGGGTTTGAACTCAGATTTTCAAGCTCTCAACAGCCATCTACTCTATTCTATGTAATTGATACACATGATCACATGTGAGAAAGATAAATCATCTCCAATATATGTATTTCATGCTGAACCAGCACTTGTCAGTTGGTCCCGATTATCTCCAACATGAACATATATATATAATCAGTGCTCGATTTATATTAAGATCAGCAAATCTTCAAACTTTAATAGACCTGCTTTAATCTACTCTACCCTCCAACTCTTCAGTCACCCATACCTTTGAAAATCTGATGATGGAACACCCAAACCCCTTATTGATGCCAATATTATTGTCATGCCTATGTTCACTTTAAGTAACTCTGACATCTCATGTATAGGATCTTATCCATTTAAATATACAAAAAAGGGATGGACATGATACTGGCTGAATCTATTAAATTTGAAATAGAGCATTTGACCATAGACTTTCATGCTCCCTTTAGCTCTCCAAATATTCTATCTCATACCACTGATACATGTGAAAAATATAAATGATCTCCATTATAGGAAGCTTAAAAGTTTGTGTTCAAATCCCCTATAATTACATTTAAACACCACGTATATGAATTATGCTTGTATTTCAATATATTCATGATTTTTTTTCCCAACATGATTAATCCTGCCAAGTTTAAAACCTCTTATTGAAATAAAAATTGGGTATATTTTTATATTGTAATTTAAATTTTCCATAGTAGATGAGATTGAACCTAGAATCAGATATATAATTTATTTTATATTTATCATATATCTCGATTTAAATAAATTGAAAGTTGAATGGTTAATAAAATTCGTATAAAATGATTCAATTCAAATATATAATATTAAAAAAATTGATGATGATGATTAACTTAAAAGTATAAGTGCTCCCAAAAGTATTTAATTTGTTTTTCGGTTTCAATAAAAATGAAAATTAAAGGCACCATTCTAAAAAGAAAATTTACTCTTGCAAAACTTTTAAAGGAATGAGCATTATCAATTACAAATTATCACCACCTGACCCCCCCAGTGGATTGCATGATTTCTTAGAACTGGATATTAACTAGCATATGGGTGTAAAAAGCATAATGTTTGGATTGAGTTACAAACACAAACTAAATGGATAAATAAGAAAATAATTTATTAACAGTGAATAAATAAAATTGTTGCATATATACTATACAAAAATATTAAACATCATAGTAATACATTTTAATTTAAACTTAGGTTGAAGTTTAAGGCCTTATAGTATTTATAATGACATGATCTTACCACATTAAATATTGAAACAATCACAAACCATGGGTTTTGCAGATATTATTTTTAGTATTTTACTGTTGTCTTCATTAGTTCCTTTGATGGTGCTAGTTTTTTTATTTGAACACCAGGTAGTCTTAGAAAGTAAATCCAGCTGCATTGGTGATGTTATATAAGATATATTACCACAGACTCTTGGATAGTTCAAAAGGCATTGTTCCTTTTATCCTTCACGGCATTATAAAGGCATTGCACAGACTGGATTTGCAAACTTCTGCATCAATTTATGTATCAGACTGCATTTTATGGATTGTCTTGGATGGTATGATTTTTCTTTTGCCTAACCACATATTGTAGAGAAATTTCTTCTACATAAAAGCATATTGGCTGTTAGAACCAGAGTATTGTAAAATACTTTTAAAAACAGTAGAATATGGCTATCCAAGCAATAGAGGGAAACACTTTTAACCGATGGTTGTTTCTATCCTCAGCATGGATCATTGCTGCACTGCGTCAAAAGTAGACAATTGGAAGCAATGTGGTATTCAAATGCTGGACTCTAGGAATGCCTAGTTGCTTGTTTCAGACCTATTTATACCTATTTGATATTCAAACAACATGCTTTCAAACACCATATTCATACCAGCTAAGGAAAAATCTGACTTTGCAAGTTTGCAACAACATATTTTTTGATAAACTTTTTTTTTCTCTTTCAGACATATTATGGAAACAAATTTACAGCCAATATTATACTTTGATACATAAATAAATGAAAGAGAAAAGAAAAAAAGTTTTTTTCTCCTCTCTTTCTCTACATTATTAGTTAATGTAAGAAGAAAGAAAATTTGTTGTTGACCTTTAATTATAGCATGATATTTTATTTATTTTTATTAATTCCAACATTTTAATATTAGTTTCAAATCTGTCATCGGATTGACTATAAAAGTGGACAAGTTGATTAATTAAAACTTCCATTTGAAAGAAGGATTAAACGGGGTTTGAAATGCTTTAAATTTTTCTAAACTATGCAATTCAAAATTCTTTCACATATCAAAAGCATTTTTCTTTCTTCCTTCACAGAAATTTATCATTATTATTACACTATTATTTCAAAACAATTTAAAACAACATTTAATAAAATTCTTAAATTAATCTTTCAATTTTTTAGGCACTCTAAATAATAACTCCTCAATTTTGATGTAATATAATCATAGTTGAGCTGATCTTGGATTTGTTATAGTTACAATATAGTGTTTTATATCATGCATATATGTATGTACATATATTTTAAATGTTAGGTACTGATTTAACTGTAATTAACTCTGGATAATGGGAATGATTTTCAGATAAGAAGGTTATTTCTTCAGAACCGAAAAAACCTTTCTCTTATCTTCTTTTGCCTTGTAAGATATGATGATGGTTGATCAAAGGCTAGATACTATTTCTGATACACGTACAGTTTTTGGTCTCAGATCTTTTCTATCCATAATAAGCCTTATGGCTATTTTGAGATTGATTCTGTAGAATTAAGAAGCCTTGGACTTTAAGGTTCATGTAGAAATACCTACATTCTGTATGGTTTGGTGTGGTGATAGAATGCCAGACTGGAGTTCAAAAACTGGATTTTACCCAGTTTTGTTACTTCTAGCATTCAAACTTCTTATGTTACTCTCAAACAATTATGCCATTTGATTATTGATTTATTTTACCATGTTTACTCAATAGTTTTTTTCAGTCTTTTCTCTATGGCTCCTCTTTTTTTTTGTCCTGCTCTCTTTAGTAAGTCAGATTGTTCTATCTTCTACTCATCATGAATCTATCATGTTATCAGTTTTATTTTTGACTATAGGGATGTGTGTGCATCCACACCCCATTATTTAACTACATACATATCTTACCTGTGTCTTTTTTAATATACACAGTTTCATTATATAATAATTTTTAAATAAGTAATTGCAAAGTTAATCTCATTGGATTATTCAATTATGATTTTTCTAGAGGCAGTACTGTCAATACTGACTTTTTGGAATTAGATTTGGAAATGGTAATCTAGTCTTTTTAATATGTTCCTTACTCTACAAATGTATAAAGACCTAGACCAATGATGGTCTGAAAATAGTCCTGCAAAATGTGTCAAAGATTTTACACCTGACAGATAGCTTATTTATGTAGAAGAAATAGTTACAATATCATTAATGCTAATAGTTAGTGAATCAAGAGATAGTGGTAATGAACTTTGAGTGATAAGATTATTTAAGACCTGATTATGGGAGAGCACTTGTAAGAAGGAATTATTATGGTTAACATTGATATAGCTAATTTAAATGACATTTGCCTTTGAGCAGATTGAAATTAAATTGAATAAATAAGTAACTTTTTTTATGAAGTGAAAAAGAGAATGTCTGGTATTACTGGAAAGTTAAATTCGGTATCTTTTAGGAATTTGTATATGAACATGCATTCCAGCAAAAAGATGGCCAGTTCTCCATGCTCTTAGAAGTGCCATTTCTGCATCAACCTCCATGTCTGGATCAAGAGTTATAATACCTTAACCCACAATTGAACGAATTGGGTAAACTGAAACATTTAAATGTTTAAACTATGAGTTGCCAGAATGTTTTCAAGATGTTTGAAAAATTTCATAATAGCATGGAGACCATTGAACACATTCACATTTCATGTCAAACTCATGATACAGACATAGTAATATCTTGCATTTGTGGTTAATAGCTAAATTAGGTTGCTACATAACACAAGTATTGATTCAGAGATAGTGTTTCAGGCATCTTGGAGAGCGAAGCAAACATCTTTTCACAGGGACATACTGTATGTCATAGAAAGATAAATGGAATTTCTAAAAAATGGTGTATCCAATAGTTTACATGCTATCTTATCAGGGCGCTGGATTCACAGAGAAAGGTTAGCATTATTGCACCACTACTATTAAAAGATCAATTTTCTTCATTTTGAAGACTTTAATGTACATATTGGTAGGAATACTAATTACCTTACTGAACATGGAATACTAATTACCTTAATGAACACATCAATAATTTTACAGTTTATCATATATGTAACACTAAAAATGAATAAAAAAATTAGGAAGAGATTGGAAGCTTTTGAGATGGGTCATGAAGAAAGACGTAAAAAATTAGTTGGATCAATAATATGGCAGATGAAGTATTGAAAAAAAAATGAAAAAGTAATTGAGGAAATTAGAGCTAGATTGAGATATTGGATTAGACAGATATTAAGATGAAAGATGTTTTAGATGTAATGGTGAATGGAAAGAAGAAAATATCAAAAAGAATGGACTTTCTGGATAATATAAGATATGGGAAAAGCTATGCCAAATTGAAGAGTTGGGCAATGAACATAATACAGTGGAGAAATGAATGAATTTGTGATTAGACTTCTCTCTGTACCTGTCAATAAATATTATTGATTGATTGAACATTAAGAATATAAATATTTCATGGAACAAACAAGTCCAAATACATTTTTGGACTTGTTTGATCCGTGAAATACGTTTATATTGGTAGAATAACAAGGTTACCAGAAATAATGGCAATACTTCATTGAACATTGGAATCAACTGTTAATGAATTTTTGCATATGAGGATTGGTTCTCAAGCACATTTTATAAGGTGAAAAATCTTTACAAATGACATTAAAAGTATATGTGCTTTAAATAGTGATATGGAATTATTATGTTTTAGACATCAGAATGCAAAAGGAGATAATATGTGAATCATTATTTATGTTGACTGCATAATATATCATAAATCAGAATTGTCTAATATCAACACATTTCACATTCAAATATTTCTGTATTAAAAGTGTTTCTCTTCTCTATAACTTAGTGCCATCTAATGTAAACTTGAGTTACTGCTGGTTACCAGATGGTAGGACAATTTGATCACCAAAATAGTTTCTTACTTTTGTCTATGCCAATAAGGACTTTGGATTTAAAACTGAAATCAATGAAGTTATGCATTTTTCAGATATCTTTAACCTCTACCTTTTTATTACTAAACATTTAGTTTCAAATTCAAAAACACTCCTAAAATTTTGAATTCAGCCAATGTATTAAAAGTTGCATAATTATTGGTTCTATCTTCAATCTGCCTCTATCCCCATCTCTGAATCCATGCATAGATTATGTAATGAGATACTTTAGCTATCTATGACAAACATTTAAGACACTAGTATATCTGCATCATGAGTCATAACATTAAATGTGACAATTCCTTACCTTTGTTGATCATTTTCAAAGCATTGTCTTACATCATAAAATCTTGGAATCTACCCAAAAACATTCTTGTGACTTGTTTTATTGCATCTCAAACATTTTAGTAGCAGTTTTGGCTGATTCAAAACCAATTCAACATTAACACATTCTTTCACCATGGGTCAAGATATATAAACACATTTTTTGGTGCATTATGATCCCAAATGCTATCATCTTAAAATTTTGTGATGAATAGTCAAACTATGTTGCTAAGTAATGTGCATTAATTCAGGAATGATACTCAGGCAGTTTGGAAAGAGAAACAGTCACCTTCTCACTAGGACATACTGATATAGTTCTGTCAGTAGGTTAATAACTATACATTATAATCAATTCTAACTGAAGACATATTTTTCCTATTAGAAATATTAACACAAACCCATCACTTAACTCTCAAAGTATACCATATTAGTACACCTTTCTCCTTTATATGCTCAGGTATGATCTAATGCAAGCATAAGATGTTAATGGTTACCAGAAATATTAATACAGTTTAATTTTCATCCCAGACCAGTTAGAGATAAGACTACCAAAAAGTGTGTGCTTAATATCCTATTGATATGTCATTAACAGCAACTTGTCTTAGGGCTTTTCTGACTTTCAGGTTAATATGTAATAGCTTGTGTTCCAGCTCTGAATTCCCTGTTCTCATTAATGAAGATAAAAGTCATAAACCAGTCTGAATAAAGTTATTAACTTGGATTGTCTTTTTGGTGATCATTGTCTATTCAAGCTTGTAATAAATGGTATTAGAATACAGAGAAGAGAAATAGTCTCATGTTAAACTTGTAGTTGCGTTACAACAGTAAGTCCAAGTGCATTATTCCAAGATCCAAATCTCATCACTGTTGAAAGACAAGCTAGAAACTAATTTGGGGATATTGAATGAGTAGGCACTAAATAGGGATTTTATACACAAACCTTTCATCCATTGATTACTATGGCTTGCACGGTGTGGCTGCTACTGATTTAAAAGCTTGTGCAAACATAGGAAATAGTAATCATGTGATATTTAGTGGTTTAATACCATTCCTGCTTATGAACTGGATTGAGATCAGTAAGACTATACAAATATGTGAGCTTGGATTGAAAAGATGATTTCATTTTGGATTATAAATAGCTAATAAAGTAAAAGGTGATTGCTGGAGGGTTGCATTATATTCTAAGATTTGGGTGCAGTGCTCTCAGATTCAAAGCTCCTCATTGATGAAAGCCACAAACTAAAAACTAATCTGTCAATATTGGCTGAGTAGACCCTAAATAGGGATTTTATGGCCAAATATTCTTGCATCCATTGATTACTTGGGCTTGCGCTGTGTGGCTGTATTGTATGGAGAGTTTTTCAGTTTTAACAGCTCGGTTAAGCATAGAAAATATTGATCATATGATGTTTAGTGCTTCTATTTTACCACATATATTTAAAATAGCAGTAAAGATTTGTAGATTAGATTATATTAGTTTTGCGTGATGCATAATATTGACAGATGCTATCCTGTTTAGTTATATGGTACATTCTATCTCATGACATCACACAATTCCAATATAGTGAAGCCACTACCAATGCCCAAATGGTAAAGTTACTTGGAAGTGTAGACAGTTAACATTCAGCAATTTGTTTTGAGAATGAGAAATAATTGTTACATAATCATATATAAGAAATATTCAGATCATTTTGTGAAAATTTATATCAATAAATAACTTTTAAAATGAACAGTCTGCACAAGTTTTTTTTTTTTACCATTTCGGTGAAGTATAACAAACAGTTTGCAAAATGTCAAGGTGTGTCAGTTTTTACTTCTGAATTGAGCTTGACACATCAATGTGACATGTTATGGCTCCTCCTTTATTGAAATCAGGAATCTCTCAGCTACTATGCCCAGAGAAACCTGTTAGCCACCTTCCCGTTCCATTTTATACCCCATGTTTTCCCCATATTCTTGTCTATCCTGCTTCATCCCATTCCCTCAATATCATCTTTGTCCACCCCATAGCCTTTGTATCTACATCCCACATTTTGCCCAACCCCAGCATAAAGACCAATAACCCACTTTCTGTAAATCACCTGGTCTATATTTATTCTTTCACAACTTCATTATTTGTACCCTTTTCTGCTTGTGAGCATTTATATGCTATTGGCAAATGCCTAATATTTTCCATGCCTTCCTTACATTACATAACCTGCAGACTAAATCACCCACATTTTTCCATTTATGTGTATATTCCCTTGTTGCTAGAGATCCTGTTCGAGCCTTAAACAATAAACTACTTTCCTTACTATTGTCATAAATTAACTTGCACCTAATATTCTCTTTATTTCTATATATATTTTAAACTCTTTTTACTCTCCATACTACTTCACCATTTCTCCAACTCCCTATTCTTTATTAATACATATATTCTTCTATCCCTTTCCTTAACATTATTACATTCAACAATTCTCCTAACACAATCATCCCACCTTTTGTATAAGTATATTGACATATATTCTTTCAAATATAACAAAAACAAAATCGGTGACAAAAAGCATCCTAACCTTGGCCCCGCCTCATTTTTAACTCTGATTCTATACTTCCTAATTGATACATACAGTAATTTTTTTCATACAATCTCAATAAGACCCACTAAAGCTCCGTCCCCAAATTTACTAAATTTACCCATAATCTATTTTTATCTACTCTATCATATACCTTCTCTATATCTATAAATACCATATATAACTATCTATATGTGTTCCTACTCATATCTATAAATTGTGTGACTACAAATAAACTCTCGTATATGCCTATTTGTTCTAAAATCTTCTTGCATTTCTCCCACTATATTATTTTCTTCCATCCATTTTGTCACCTTTCTAGCCAACACATATACAAAAACTTTATGTTACACTGACATTACCACTATCAGTCTATAATATTTTTTTCTATGCTTTTTATTTTTTCCTTTAAATAGTAGTCTTACTCTTGTATTATTCCATTTATCTGAAAATTCTGTCTTCTGTACCATCTTATTAAAACATGATAATAGATTTAATTTTGCCCTATTTCCTAAATTCATCACTATCTCTACTGCCCATCCATCTAAACTGCTTGCCTTTTCATTTTTCAATTTCTTCCCTGCCTCCTTCAATTCATTTTCTGTAAAACTGATATTTATATTCCTATATGCTTTATGTTTGTTATCACTTTGTCTTTTACATCTAACATCTTTTCTATATGCATTACATACTTATTTCAGATTTCTCTAATTCTTCTCTAGAGCTACACTCTTTTTCCTCATCATTTAGTAATACTATTACTCTCTCCCCTACATTTCTTCTTTTAATATATTTCCCTTTTTTTTTTTACTCCCATCTCTTACACTTTTATTATTAGCTTTCAATAATTTATTATTTAATTTCATTCTTTCTATATAATTATCTATTTTAGCCAAGTTCTTTTTTTAAAAAAAAATTTCCTGTTTAACATTAATATCTTTTTCATTCTTTTTGTTTCTAATAGCACATATATATTCTCTGCATGCCTTTTTCTCTTTCTTTTATACTTTTACTAATTCTCACTTTTTTATTACTTTTATTCTTCAATTCAAAACAAAGCAAAACTCTTATGTGCTAGTATGAGATAGTGATCATGTGATGTTTAATACTTTTATTCTTCTGAATATTCTCACCTAAAATCCTATTTGTTATTTTTTTTATTTCACCACACGAGACCTTATATTCATTCCCAACAAACTCTTTGATGAGTTCTTCTATTTTTATTTTTTTGAATTTTCTTATTCATTCTACATCCATATCTTTCACTATCCTTTCTACTTCTATTACTATTTTCCATCTCATTACTAACCATTTTTATTATATAAAAAATATGATCACTATTATATATGCTCTCTTCATTATCAAATACTTTAATTTTCCGTACTTTATTTTTTCCCTCTTTTTTTTTTACTAATGCATAATTTATTGTGTAAAATATATTATTTCTAGATATATTGGCCCTCATAAGTATTTGATAAATTTTCAATGCTCAAATGCATTTTCTGACAAAAGTTTTTCAAAAAATGTCCATACTAAGCATTCATATATGCTACTGTTCCACTTCATTATAGTTTGACTATCTCTAGTGGCCATATACACTATGGCCACCATCCATTTCTTGTCTTTCTAACCTTATCTTAAACCACAAATGTTCTTGACACTTTACAGAATTTAAATATTTTTTTGACATAATTCCTTTACCACTACCCCTTTTTTTCTTTTCTATTTATACCCTGACATATCAAATCTTCCAGTGAAGGTTTTTCTTTTCTTAGATGTGTTTCCACTACTGTTAATACCTCAAGCTCTTCATTTTTAATTACTTTGTTTAATTCCAGACACTTTTCTGATCTCCTACAATCTTGCATATTCAAATATTCAATTTTAACAATTTCTTTCTTTCTTACGAAATTCTTTTGACTTTTTCTTCTCTATTACATTTGTAATTAGCTTGTTTATCATTAGTTTTACAGGCCCATTCTTTCTTCGCATATACATTTATATGTGAATTAGCTAACCTTTGTTTACTTCTTATATCCTGTCCATTCTTACCCTTCTTTTTGATAACATTGTAATTTAAAGCCTTACCCCTCTTTATAAGTTTCCTGAACTATAACATTTTTTATAAATCAAACCTCTTGATGCTTCACTTTCTTGTTTTTCTAAGTGCAATACTATATAACCTCCTCTTACTAATAAAAAATTCCCACACATCCACAAATATAATTTTTTTAATCTCTCATTTATAGAACATGCCCTGTTGTCCAATCTTGGTAGTAATCCAAATACTCATACTCTTCCTTTAACCTTATTCAAACTACTAATCAATTCTTTGCACTCATCCATTATTCTCTTCAAGGTTGTCCCTATCATAACATAAACATCTGTACTCCCTTGTTTTGTTTTACCCCATCTATAATATCCCTAATCCCTTGCAATTATATCTTCACATCCTCTAATTAGCGAATTCCCTAACAAGACTGTCTCATATTTTATTTTCCCTACTTCATTAGTAACATTCTCTTCCATCTTCTGGACTTTCTTATCTACTTCTTCCTTATCATTTTTATTGTCTCCATTGCATTACTTATATTGTCATCCATATCTCTTGTCACTCCATTAAATATATACTCTATTCTATCTTCCTTATATACATTTTCCTCCATTTCCCCAGACTTTTTCTTTAAATTATCTATACTTAGAAACCATTTTTCTCCTCTTTTATTACATTTATACATGATCTACACAACTATACACCTTTTACACCCTTCCTAATCTTATTTAAGCATTTCAAATGGAAACCCTTATCACATACTATACACTCTACCAAAGCATACCTAATTCCCTAGTGACTATCATACATTCACTGTGGAATACAAAGGCTATCTATATATCCTTATTTCTTTAATTTTCCTACTCTATATTTAAGTTTATGATTTTTCTACTAGTCTTTAAACCTTTTTATATAAAAGGGAAAAAAAAAATTTAAATGGCAATTGCTAAACACGTGCTTCCCTAAACTTCTACTTCAAACATTACCCTCTTTCTCAATTAAATTACTTAGATTGAAATTTTTTTTATAGAAAACCTTCTAAAATCCAACTAATCTTATGTATGACTTAGCTGTATTTTTATATTGGACTATTTCCATCATCTAATATGTGTGTTGAATGTCTTTAGAAAAGTTTTAATTTTTAGTTAAATATTCCAAATGCATTCAACTGTTAGTAATATCACAGTAAACAGGTTAGTATATGCACCAACTGTTAGTAATATCACAGCAAACAAATGTTAATAATATCACAGCAAACAGGTTAGTATATGCACTAACTGTAACCTGTTTGCTGTGATATTACTAACAGTTAGTGCATATACTAACCTGTTTGCTGTGATATTATTAACATTTGTTTGCTGTGATATTACTAACAGTTGGTGCATATACTAACCTGTTTGCTGTGATATTACTAACAGTTGAATGCATTTGGAATATTTAACTAAAAATTAAACTTTTCTAAAGACATTCAACACACATATTAGATGATGGAAATAGTCCAATATAAAAATACAGCTAGAACACCATCATCACAAACCTTCAGAAAAACATTATGTATGACTTAGTTTTAAAGCCTCTTTGCAGTAAACACACACACACACAATATACCTTTTTTTCTTTTATATTTAAAACATCTGCATATCGAATTACTTTCCAAATGTTAGCAATATTTATCTCGATCTTTCCAAATCCAGTTAAATCTATCTGCATCCCAACTCTCTTTTCTCATCCACTCACCATGCAAATATTCTCCAGCAACAGACATTTTTATCCAGATGTTATTAAAAATATTTAGAACTTTAATTTATTTTGCGGAACAAATCAGCCACATCACGATCACTTCTGTAGATAGAGACATCTATTGGTAAGAATAAGAAAACAAAAAAAAAAATGTTCCTGTGTTAATAATTAGAGTTCTTTAAGCAAAATTATGAGTAGTTCATAATTGCTGATGTTAAAAATGGTATGAAGTTTTTATGACATAACAAATTTTATTGTGCATCTTAATATGTTTGTAGTAAATTACTAAGTCTGTTTTACAGAGTAAATAATATTCTATATATATGTAGATAATAGAAGTGTTAAACATAATGTAAGTAGACAATCATTATAAGTTAATTACAGAACGTTAGAGTTAATGGATTTAATATTAATTAAAATTACTTTTGCCTTTAGCAATAAGAAGCTGAAAGGGGACAATGGGTTAGAGAGTTTTATAGATCAATAAAATGGATTCCAAATATAGTTTCACAAGTGGTGTTAAGTTCACTTATTTATAATTAGCATAATGTAATTTGCATTAATGTTTTAGATATTTTCCACTTCCTAGTCAGTTGCACTTTAAATTATATGATAACAATATAATTTAAGTGATTGGCACTCACATTATGTTGTACATTTAATCTGCAAGATGGCATTGCTGCCTCAGAAAGATTACTTTGTAGATCCTGACCATTTATTATTTGTGTAAACTTTTGAACCTAGTTAAAAATATGAAATGCATAAATATATGTAGTTAACTTATAAGCTTTGACTTGATGTAATATTGTCATAAGCCTAAATTCTGTATTATGGTTGTATTTCTAGATGGGGGGGGGTAACTTCCGGCCTGTAGGACAAGTTCACCCTCAAAAGCTCTCAATATGGCCCCCAAACAGTTCACAAATGTATATAAAATAGACCTGTATAAAACTCTATATAATTATATATGTAGTGCTGTCCAAATATACATGCAAATATTGAATTAAGAGTTAAGTAAAATAAAATATTTATCTTCTCATCTACATTTTTTTTCTTCCAATCTTTAAAATAATTCGATTTCATTCTATCAGAGATGCAATATTCTAACAAATTACCTATATTGCATTGTCTATCTGACAACGGATTTAATCTACAATACTGGGAAAAATTGTTGGATTTTATAATGATTTTCACAGATGAATGTATAATAGCAAAAATAAGCTGAATTTTATTTTATTATTAAACCACTAAACATCACATGATCACCATCTCTTATACTAGCACATAATTGTTGTAAGCAAAGGCAAAACTCTCCATACAGTAGTGCCACCCTGTGCCAACCAGAGTAATCAATGGATGCCAGAAGGTTTGTGCATTCACAAGCCTTCTGGCATCCATTGATTACTCTGGTTGGCACAGGGTGGCACTACTGTATGGAGAGTTTTGCCTTTGTTTATTTTATTATTATTACTTGCATTTGATTTTTTTTTTAATTTATAGGAAAAATTGACACAGAAAATTTCATATTTGAATGGAAATGGATCAATGCATCTTCTTTTATAGAAAAAAAATAGGAAATCAATGTATCTGATATGTGTGGAAAGTAATTCAGTTAAGAAAGAACACATTATTAAATGACACTATTTATCAATCATTCTGACTATAACAAAATTATTGATGAAGAAATATTAAAATAGAAAACTTGTAGCTGATCTGGTTCATAAAAAGTACAAAAAAGTCAAAAAATTTGGTGAGAGTAAACAAAAAGAAAATGTCAAGCTTGGTGGCCTAGTGGTTAGCATAACTGCCTTCCAAGCAGCTGGTCCAGGTTCTCTTCCCAATCAACACATTTGGCACATAAAAAAAAAACAAAATTCAAAACTATGGAAGACTGCATTCTACGTGATGTAGAATTAATCTGTCCAGAACATAAAAAGAAATATCAGAATATATGTTTAAAGATAGGTTCAAGGTGAAACCGAAAAATTGGCATTAAATGTGGGACAGTCATTAATAATAATGATGTTGCTCTATTTTTATGTTACAGAAAAATTATGGCCCTTGTTTAAAAGGGGAAAGTTCAAATTGGCATGTCAGTTGAAAAGATGGCTTAGAGGTAAATTTATTAAATTTTTGCTCAAATACAGTAGGCTAACTTTTAAGTAGATAATTGTGTGTTGCTCCTGAATGAGATTATAAATATCCAAATAACTTTAGGCAGAAAATAAGGTTCACCACCACTTCTCTAGACTTATGTAAATTTAAGGCTAAGTAAACATATTAACCCATATTTTGATCAGGGTTTTATTATCACTTGACCTTTGGTGATGGTTGTCTGAGTGCAATCATTCATTAAGCAGATAAACAAACTTATGTAAATCCCCAATTCCTATGAGTCATAGCACACACATGTATGTATACAATATACTAATTTAACCATTCTTATGTTTGGATTTATCATTGATAAATAATATAACTTCAATTTTTAATTAATGTCTGTAGGCCCACTGGCTTATAGAAATTAATGTTTTGCAGTTTTAAGGCCGATGCCTAATCTGTTACTGAACTGACCTTAGATCCTGTTAGTCAAGCTGTGCCAAGACACAAAATGAGTCTTGACAATGAAGTTGACAACAAGTTTTATTTGTCTTGCATAGATGTCAGAAGTGAAGTTTTTCTTTTAAGGTATGACATATATTGGGATCTTAGAAATAAGTTTCCCATGAAGTTACTTAGAATTATTGTAAAAAAATAATATGGGGTCAAGGTCTTTTGTGATAAGTGACTTTTAATCTTGAAGGCTTGATGATTGCTTTAATAGCCTTCTATTTAAATTAAAATAAACATTTTTATCGAGCGATAAATAGCTGACTTATTCCTGCACCACACCCTGATAGAATATTTCCAGAAAGAATGCATGATATATATTTCAGTTACATACAAATATTAGGAGCATTGAATAGGTAATATGTGTAATTAATTATCTTTCTTCATATGGTTGATGTGTGTATTTCTTTTAACAAGCTGTATTTTCATCAACATTTGCTGAAAATTTAATTTTGATTACCGTATTTACCAGCGTATAGAACGCAGCGGCGTATAAGACATACCCCCTCCCTTTTATACACATTTTCAAGAAAAAAAATAATTTTCAACACTTTTTCATGAATTTCCATAATGATTTACTGTATTAATTTTATAGTTATCTATGTATACAAAAAATGTAACTAGGGAATATTGTATTTAGGTATCTTTTAATCTTCATCCTCAAAACCCAGAAATTCATCTCCAGAATTAAACAGTTTAAAGAAGGTCTCTTTACTTAACCGTATGTTATTTACCTTGTGGATAGATTAATATTTTTGAGAGGACTTTTTTTTATTATATTTTAACCATTTAATTTTAAAATATTTTTAAAAAAATTTATGAGAATATTAAATTATTTTAACTGTTTTGCTCTGATATTGATATGATTATAAAAGTATATATATATAGTGGTATGACTATGTTATATAGCGATATATAGCTTACATGCATGCTTATACACATGTAAATTTATTTTTAAATATTTGTAAATATTTGTTGTTTTGCTAAAGGACAAAATGCTAAAAAATACTTATTAGAATGTATGATAATATAAATCAAAAGTTTTAGATTGATTAAAATTTTAACTCATCATTTTGATTATCGGCACATAAGACACACCCCATATTTTAGGTATATTTTGAGGAGTGGGAGGTGCATCCTATATACTGGTAAACATGGTACAACATTCAAGTCTGTTACAACTTCACCATATCTTATTCATGCAGTAAGGAAGGCCTTTTGTATGAAGTAAATATATATATATATGGTGATCCAATGAAATGGAGACTTCTTTTTCTTTGTCTAGAAAGTCATCTTTGAATCCACATGTTACATAGTGATATACTTTACCTATTCATAACACAATTTTTCAAATACAGCTGTGTTGGAATCATGAGTTATTACATGAAGTATGATAGTGTTTTTTGTGCCTTTAGTATAATGGAACAAGGCATTAACATTCAATTGTGTTTTAATTGAACAGAATTGCCATTGAAACATTTCATTTGTTATTAAATATTTTTTAGTTTCTCTATTGGCCTTTGAAAATTTTTTCTACTGCCTATAGCTTTAGTACTTTTTAAAATTTTGGAATTATTTTTATTAGAACCAGCTACAACTTTAATATTTTTTGCATATTTAAATGCAATGAGCAGGATTACAATTGAGAAAGCAAAAATTTATAGAATACAGTTCTATGTTAAATGAATTAATATTATCTGGAGGTGCGATTAAATTAACAGCATTTATGATGTACAATATAATGTTTAATTAATATTTTTTATTAGTCATTAATTAGACCACAGATTATTCACTTAATGAATAGTATTTCTATAGTGTAATTTTTCTACACCAGTCTCATGCAAGGTTGAGATTAGTTCTTATTCACTTCTAAAATCTTGTGGAGAGTGTAATCCTAAACATATGACCAAACATATGTGAAAAAGATGCATGACCTCCAAGGTGCACATTTCATAACTGAACCTGAACTTATCAGTTGGCCCAGATCACAATATCTTACTTCTATCTCTATTATTGTTCAGTATATATAGATAGTCAATTACTATAGTTCAATTGATAAGTGTCAAACTTAACGTCCTCACAACTTTGACACAAATCATTCTATGAAAGTATATTAATATCTTTTTTTAGTCTCCACAGAGTGATTTGTGTCAATGATGTGAGGGCAGTATATTTGACACATATCAATTAAACTGTAGTAATTGAATATCTATCTATCTATCTATCTATCTATCTATCTATCTATCTATCTATCTATCTATCTATCTATCTATCTATCTATCTATCTATCTATCTATCTATCTATCTATCTATCTATCTATCTATCTATCTATCTGTCTGTCTGTCTGTCTGTCTGTCTGTCTGTCTGTCTGTCTGTCCGTCCGTCCGTCCGTCCGTCCGTCCATCCATCTATCTATCTATCTATCTATCTATCTATCTATCTATCTACCTAACCACCTACCCATTTATCTATCTACCTACCTACCTACCTATCTGTCTGTCTATCTATCTATCTATCTATCTATCTATCTATCTATCTATCTATCTATCTATCTATCTATCTATCTACCTACCTACCTATCTATCTATCTACCTACCTACCTACCTACCTACTTATCTATCTATCTATCTATCTATCTATCTATCTATCTATCTATCTATCTATCTATCTATCTATCTGTCTGTCTGTCTGTCTGTCTGTCTGTCTGTCTGACTGTCTGTCTGTCTGTCTGTCTATCTATCTATCTATCTATCTATCTATCTATCTATCTATCTATCTATCTATCTATCTATCTATCTATCTATCTATCTATCTATCTATCTATCTATCTATCTATCTATCTATCCATCTATCTACTGAACAATGATAAAGATATGTAAAAGAGATTGTGATATGGGTGACTGATGAGAGCTGAATCAGCATGAAATGTGCATTTTGGGGGATCATTCATTTTTTTCACATGTCTTTGTATACACCCCATCCACAAGATGTTAAAAGCAGGTAGAAACAGGTCCCTGCCTTGTGTAAGAATAGTCTAGTGAAAATTACACTACAGAAATATTATTTATTATTGGATAATCTCTAGTCTAATGAATGACTAATAAAAATTATTAATACACTTTCATTAAGGGATTTGTGCCAAAGGTGTGAGGGCAGTTAATTTCAACACTTATCACTCAAACTGTAGAAATTGGCTGTATATATATACTGAACAATGATAAAAATATGTGTAAGAGATTGTGGTCTGGGCCAACTGATAAGTGCTGGTTCAGTACAAAATGTGTATCTTGAGATAACATTTTTTACATGTCTTGGTCTTATGTTTATGATTACACTCCTCCACAATGTGTTAAAAGTGGATAGAAACCAGTCCTTATCTTTCGTGAGAGTAGTCTAATGAAAATTACACTACAGAAATATTATTCTACTGTGATATTTAATTTTATTATTCTATAATTGATTGATTTTTATTTTAGTTCAGTATTTAATTGCTTCTAAGAAAAAATATTTATGATTAACAAAGTAAAATTAAATTTAAAATTATATGATAAATATAATAGGTTAGTAAAAAAAAACACATCATAATTTTATTTGCTTAAAAAAATACTACGCGGCGCGTCAGTGCAGTCTTAAAAACGAACTATTACAGATGTTCTGTAAAAACACTATTAAGGAAATGAATTCATCCAAACAACCCGAGAATGAGTTATTTGGGCAAGGAAGGATCAAAAACATACTATCGATATCATATAATATTAGATTTTTAAAAAAGAACGGAGAAAAAATAAATAATTAACGTTTTAAAATTTTTTTTCTCATGTGTCATAGCATCAGCCGGGAAGTGAAGCCGCTAACCAGGAACAACTGTTTTTAAGTTGTGGAAGGCAAAAAACGAATAAAAACAAAATGTATATAAACAATAAATATATTATGGAGTTTTGGAAATGGAAATTGTCATAATATTAGAACACTAATAAAACGAAGTAACTGACAAATGTTTATTGGGAAGAAAAAATAATAGAAATTTTGTGAAAATATACAGTGATGGAAGAAAATAGAGAATATAATAAAATAATATAGATATCATGAATGAAAAGTAGAAAATTTATTTCGAAAATAAAAATAAAGCAAATGTAAATGAAGAATAGATATAAAGCTAATAAGGGGTATAAATAACTAAGAAAGGATAGTAAAAGAAAATTGTTGAAGCACAATAAATATAGAAGCATCAAAACATCACACGACCACCCTTTTCCAACAGTAACAGAGTCTCCATACAATAGTGACTCCCAATGCATGCCTTAGAAATCAATAGATAGAAGGCTGCATTAGATCCTTAAGATCAAGTGCAGTGCTCTCAGATCCAAGGTTCCTCACTGTTAGTCTGATGATCTTGGATGAATAGGCACTACATAGGGATTTTATACACAAAACTTATTGCATCCATTGATTACCAAGACTCGGACTGGGTGACACGACTGTATGGAGAATTTACTACTGCTATTAACAGCTTGTGAAAACAAAGGAATTGGTAGTCACATGATGTTTTGGTGGTTTATACCAATCCCGCCTTTGTTTTTGAAATAGTTGCTGAACTGAGTTCACATATATATGATTATACAATCAAACAAGCTTGGATTAAAAATATTATAGTGTTTTCATCTTGGGCTCCTAACTTTATCATTAACCAAATAGGTAAAGGATGGTTGCTGGAGGATTGTATTGGATCCTAAGATCTAGGTGCAGTATTCTCAGTTCCAAGACTCCTCACTGATGAAAGTCACAAGTTAGCAACTAGTCTGGGGATATTGGATAAGAAAGCATTACATAAGAATTTTATGCACAAACCTTCTTGCATCCATTGATTACTAAGGCTTGCACTAGCTGGTGCTACTGTATGGAGAATTTGCTACTGTTAATAAATATAGAAGAGATGTAATGAAAACATTTAATAGCTGATAAAGAATATTAGGAATGTATAGATAAGATAGAAGTAATAACAATTTTGAGCATGAATTGAAAATAAGAGTTTAAAAACCCTAAAAAAGATAAAATGTGATGTTGATAATATAATGAAGACAGAAAAGTTATAATTACAAATAAAGTATTAATACACACTTAAAGAAAGGAAAGCTAGAGATTTGGATAAAATGACAGATGAAGTGTTTTTCAAATTAGAGCAAATATTTTTAAACACATAGTTGAATTATTTAACAGGATTACAAATGAAGGGAGATATTTTACAAAAGTGGAACATTATAAAATAAAATGTTGGTTTTTAAAGAGAGAAGAACTGTAGTAGAGATTTGGATAAAATGAGATTTCAAATAAACCAAACATATGAAAGAATAAGAAAAATTTAGAGTTAATAGGTGAATAAGTGATAATATGGTTAGATATTGACAAGTTAGTATGATAGGAGAAAATGGATTATAAAAGCCTTTATTACAATATTGAGGACTACATAATAAAAATTATTAAGTAAATAATCTAATAGATTTAGTATTCCACGGTTCATCATCCAGAGATGCCAGAACTGGAATGAGTATAAGAATCTTATCTTCTAGAATCTGACACTATGTCACACACAGCACTATAATAAAAATTATTATGATAGTATGCAATGTGATGTACTATGGTTTCTCATTTTTCAGAGGCAAAAATCTCTCAGCCACTATGCCCAGAGAAACTTATTAGTTACCTTTCCTTCCCTTTCCATTCCCTACAGTTCTATATTCTTCTTTATGTATATGAGCACAGACTTTCACACGACCCACCACTCTCCAAACTATCTCATAATTCTATACACTTGAACACATATATGTTGAAAAGATAAATAACACCAATATACGTATTTCATGTCTGTACATGAGGAGTTAGATTGAACTTAGGTCAACATGTGTGTGACAAGAATCTCAGCCTCAGGGTGGCCTTTGAGCATTCCATCATCAGATTTTCAATTGGATGGACAGTTGAAGAGTTGGTGTGTGGAGTAGATTGAAGCCTGTCCATTAAAATATGAGGTTTGGCTATCTTAATATGTATCTGAGCACTTATAGCATATATGTAGAGATGGTAATCTGGACCAACTGATGATTGCTGGTTTAGCATGAAATACGTATATTGGTGTTTATTTATTTTTTCAACATATATGTGTACAAGTGTATCAGTATTATGAGATAGTGTGGAGAGTGGTGGGTCGTGTGAAAGTCTGTGCTCATATACCCTATATATTACATATATAGACACGGGTATATAACAAGCTTGTGTGTTTCAGTTATAACACAATGTTTTAAAGGGTTTATTATTCCCTCTTCTTCAGGTGTTGCTGGCCTGACCAGTGACCGCACTAGCATGGGAAATGAACTAGGATTTTTGGATTCTGAATTTAAGGTAACACTCTTTGGCAAAATATTTCAATTTGTTAGAGCATTACCTTAAATTCAATATTCAGAATATAAATATTAAAGTTCGACCTCTGGTCAGACCAAAAGCACCCCAAGAAGAGACGAGAATATTATTCAAAACATTTTTAAAATTTTTCTACGATAAAAATTAATATCATTCAAAACATTGTGTTAAATACTAACTGGTTTGCTATTACTAGCAGTTGAATGTATTTGGAAAGATCGACTTTTTCTAAAGATATTTAATATTAGATGATGGAAATAGTACAACATATAATTACTAATAAATTACCATCATCATAAATATATACATATATGTTAGATTTCTGGAACTTCAGTATACCCGTATTTGTTATCTTAGCAGTAGTTAAACTTTTGTTAAAAATCTCCAGTGTCTGACGAATGAAAGCTTTTTAAAAATATTGTTTTTTCAGCTATATCATATTAATAAAAGATATCAGTGTTGTAGGTTTTAAGCATGTTTATGAAGATAATCTTTAGTAAATTGTTTTTCTCTTCACCAATAAAAACTGTAATTACAAATATGCGATATTTTTCGCATGCGTTAGTGAAGCTGATGCCTCTATTAATGGCACTGAGATCATTTGCTATGTAAAAAGCTTCTTTGACTTTTCTTTTGGCATCACTCTTTTCTGTGCTCTCTCCAAACAATGGACTAAGCTCATTTGCATATTCGTACAATAAATCACAACAGTCTTTATTCGTAAAGCTATGAGTATGAGATTTAAATACTAAATCTCGAAAGCGCTAAGCAGGCATATTAAACATTATAGTATAATTACAGCTTCACTAACCCACGCGAAAAAAAAAATCGCATATTTAGAAGATAATCTTTATAAGTGAAGTTTGATTTTTCCACAAAAGCCAGACTCAGTTTTTTTTTCGAAGAAATGGGCTACGTAATACTAGCTTATTTGAATATTTGTATTTGCATATATTTATTATACATTTTATGAAGGCTATGAATATGAGGCATGGATCCTCGAAAACATTAAGCCGATAAACTTTAATACTAATTAATATCTTCTCTAATTAACAATTATATATTTTACATATAGTGAGAAGTAAAGCTATATTTATTTTTGTTTAGTAAATCTATTAATAAAATCCTTATTTTTACTTCACCTCTGAGTGGTAATAACATGGCCGACTGGTTTCTAAAAAAGGTCGTGTTATGCGAATTCATGTTTACAGGAAACAAAGATCTAATACAAAAAACAGTACAGGCTTAGGTTTCATAAATTTAAAAAAAACCTATAGTATTTACATTTTATAACTAAGAGAAATAATTTATTAAAATAATAATTGATCAAAAGTAGTACATATAAAATTACATAATGTTTTTTTCATCATCATCATTAAATAAGATGAAATGTCTTTTACAATATCGTTTTTTCACTTTCAGAAGACATTGCTCAAATTAATTTTATAAAAAAGTAATATTTAATTTTTAATTTTTAAAAATATATTTATAGACATAATAAAATTTGTACAGTTGAATATTATAATACGCTTTGATAATGTTGGCTCAATTCCATCGCTGGTATTGGCTTCTTCTATCAAAGCTGGTTTGGTAATGTGGGTGTCTTAGGTCTGGTAGATGTAAAGCAGAGCCATTAACCACACTAACAGGTTAATGTGTGAGTAAGTAGCACTCCAATTTGTTGGTATTAGCCACCCCTTTTTATGTTTGCTCTATATTGCTGACATCCATGTAGTGTGGAATCATTGCCTCTGTATCAGGGTCTGGCACGTTGCATTATAGACTTCTTCATTTACGATAGACACTATAATGTCGATATATCAGGTCCAATATTCATGTAATGTGAGTCAATGAGCCATGCTAGCAGGTTCCATGTATTTATAAATAAGAATCTAGAGGATAATATCTTGTCCTTGTTCTGAAGAACTTTAAGCTTATCGAAAAATATGTCATTAGGATCCAATGCTGGTTGTGTAAACTTTGTCCTGCATCTTGTGTACCAAAGGGCATATGTCAGGAAGGTAGATAACCTGATAACCATAAAGTCACCAGAGGAGAGACAAACCCTGATGTCCAGGATATTATCAACTGCTATAATGCAGTTTTTAAAAGGTCCAATAATATATAATACACACCGAAAATTTTCCTTTCAGAAATACTTTAATTGTAACTTGTCCTCTTAAAACTCTTTTCAACATGAATGTTACCAAAAACATCTATATAAATTAGAGATTTGAACACAGACATTCAAACTCCCTTCAGTCAGACACTCCATCTTATATAAATGATACACATGACCATATACGTGTGAAAAAAAAAGATATTTGATATACATATTTCATGCTGAACCATTCTTTCTAATTACATCTAAAACTTAACCAAACTCTTTTCTGTGTATTTAAATTGTCATATTAGCGTCCTACATATGGGTATGACAGTGATATTAGCATCAACAAGGAATTTGGGTGTTTCATCATCAGATTTTCAATGGTATGGATGGTGGAAGAGTTTGAGTGTGGAGCATATTGACACCTATCTATTAACTATTGAAGATTTGTTATCTTAATATAAACAGACCACTGATTATAATTGTGTGGGAGATAATGATCTGAGCTAACTGATGAGTGCTGGCTTAGTATGAAAAACGTATCTTGGGGATTATTTACATTTTTTTACATGTGTGTGGTCATGTGTCTCAGTTATATGAGATAGAGTGGATAGTTGAAGGGAGATTGAAAGTCTGTGCTGGAATTCTTATATAATTAAAAGATTCTTTGTAAGTTGAGATTTATAAATTATTAGAACTTGTTAAAATTGTTAAGAATCTAATTTCTATTTATGCAAAGCATTTATTTGCGAAAGCTGAATAAAATTTAGAATTTTATATACTCTTTTTTATTACAAATAAACTGCAAAAACAAACCACCATAAATGAAAGAGAATAAAGGGCGAATAGATATATAACTAAAGAACAAAATGTTAAAGATAAATTTGGCAAAGACTATGCAAATTATTTATGAAACACAAATATATCTATAGTAATTATATGTTAGACTATTTCCATCATAAATATTAAATGTTCTTCAACCTTTATTTAAATTTTCCAAATCATCACCATCATCAACCATTATCAATCTACTGCAGGGTGAAGGTCTCTGCAAGTTTAATCCATCTTCTCCGATCTTTAGCTTTTCTTCTCCACATCACCCCTGCACACTTTCTTATTTCATCCATCCATCTCACATATGGTCTCTTTCTGGGTCTTTTATAATCTCTTGGAATCCAGTTTAAGATTTCAATTGTCCACTTATTATCATCTCTTCTAGCAATATGTCCAGCCCAACTCCAGTTAAATCTTTTAATTTTTTCAGTGAGATCAGTAACACTTGTTTGTTCTCTTACCCATACATTGCATTTTCAATCTCTTCTTGTTACTCCCAACATGCATCTCTCCATACTTCTTTGAGTGGTCTGGAGTCTCTGTATTGCTCTTCTAATTTTCCAAATACGTTCAACTATTAGTAATTGTAAATAGGTTAGTACATAACACAACGTTTCAAATGGTTTATTATTCTATTTTCTTCAGTTGTTACTGGCCTCACCAGTGACAATACTAGCATGGAAAATGAACCTGGATTTTTAGATTCTGAATACTGAATCTAAGGTAACATTCTTTGGCAAAATAGTACAGTTGGTTAGAGCATTACCTTAAATTCAGTATTCAGAATCTAACCATCAAACATCACATGATCACCATTTATTATGCTTGCTCATAACTGTTATCAAAACCGGCAAAACTCTCCATACAGTAGTGCCACTCAGTGCAAGCCAGAAGTCCACAAGCCAGAAACTAGTCTGGGGATATTGGATGAGTAGGCACTAGATAGAGATTTTATGCACAAGCCTTCTAGCATCCATTGATTACTATATAACACATTGTGTTATATAGTAACTGGTGCACTATTACTATCAGTTAAATGTATTTGGAAAGTTTGCTAAGACATTTAATATTAGATGATGGAAATAGTCCAAGATATAATTACTATTAAATTGTCACAATCGCAAACCATCAGACAAACAAATATATACATATGTATTAGATTTCTGGAACTTCAATATATTTGTCATCTTAGCAGTAGTTTAACTTTTTTAAAAATCTCCAGTGTCCTGACGAGTTGAAGCTTTTTAAAACGACTCTTTTTTCAGATATATTATATTTATAAAAGAAAGCAATGTCTTAAGTTTTTTTTTTCATGTGTCAAAGCATCGGCCGGGAAGCGAACCTGCAAACCCGGAACAACTGCTTGTAAGGTGGCTGTGCTGACCAATAGGTTCCAACGCCTGACATGTTATAAGTTTTAAGCATGTTTATGGAGACAATTTTAATAAATGAGGTTTGGCTTTTTCACAAAAGCCAGACTCAACTTTTTTAAATTAAAAAATCTATTTTTTTTTTTTAGTAAATCTATTAACATACATGTAACCCCTGCATAACATGACTGATTGGTTCCTTAAAAATGCCATGTTATGCATGTTCATGTTATATAAAACAAAGAACTAGTACAAAAAAATGCAGGATGGGGTTTCAAAAGTTAAAAGAAACCTATAGTATTTGCATTTTATAACTAAGAGAAACAATTTATTAAAACAATAATTGATCAAAGGTAGTACATGTTTTATTCATCCTCATTACTAATCACCATGAAATAAGATGAAATATCTTTGAAAAGGTACTTTTTTACTTTCAGAAGACATTGCTCAAATTAATTCACAATAAAGAAATATTTAACATATTTTTAAAAGATCCAATAATAATACACACCAGAAAATTTTCCTTTCAGGAACACTTCAATTGTAACTTGTCCTATTAAAACTCTTTTAAAAATGAATGCTACAAAATACATCTATATAAATTAGAAAGATTTGAATACAGATATTCAAGCTGCCTTCAGTCATTCACTCCATCTTTTATACACATGACCATTTACATGTGAAAAAGATAAATAATCTTCAATACGTGTATTTCATGCAGAACATTGTTGCTAATTACATCTAAAGCTTAAGTATATACATTATACTTGTATTCAAATATCATCAGCCTGTGTTCTGCTCATCCTTCTGTGTATTTAAATGTGCATATTAAAAACCTACATTTGAGGGATCAGGTTGACTTAAAGATAATATGGGTGATAACAATATTGGCATTAACAAGGGCTTTGATCATTCCATCATCAGATTTGTAATGATGTGGATGGCTGAAGAGTTGGAGGGTGGAGAAGATTGAAGCATGTCCATTAAAGTTTGAAGATTTGTTATCTTAATATACACTGAACAATGATTATATATATGTGTGGGAGATGATGATCCGGATCAACTGATGAGTGCTGGTTTAGCACAAAAGACAGAGATCATTTATCTTTTTCACATGTATGTGATCATGTGTATCAATTATATAAGATGAAGTAGATGATGGAAGGAAGCTTGGAAATCTATATAAGTTGTACATCCTAATGATTTCTTAGTAATAAACATGAGCTTCCAGTCAGATTTGAAAGATTCTAATAAAATACCTTTGCCATTTAGTGTTCTTATGTTGAGAAAAAAATCAAATACCTCTACTGCTATTCTATCTTTTTTTGTTGCAACAGTAATGTGGTTCATATTATTGTAATCATATTTAGAAGAGATTTGAAGCCAGTCTTTCAAGCTTGAGTATATACACCATACTTATATTTAAATATTGTAATCATATTTCTAAATTTTCCAGGTGGGATGGGAAAGCCAGATTCATTAGTGAGTTTGTTTTCAGCCTCAATCTTCCAGATCTTTCCACAATTGAATGGGATGAAAAATATCTGAGTAGAGCTTCATGTGATCATAGTTTGAGTGAAATTTCTAATCCAAATCCAATTCCAAAGTAACTCATTATTGACTGTGATGCTCCATGCAAGATTACAATCAAATATTCCAATCTTCTAAATCTGTTTTTAATTATATTTTTCAACACCAAGCACTTTATATATTTATACATATTATGGTAAGCCAAAAATTATTTGCAATGAAGATTGGATGAAAATTATTTACACTCTGGTTATGTTAAAACTTCTGTTTGCTACACCTTTCCACACAAGTCCATTGTCTTCCCAATTATGTTATGCCAGTTCAAATGAGACTGTGATGTGAGAAACAATGGCTGCACCACTTGTGATTTGCATGAAAGAAGAGCAGAGCACAGTGATTCATTTTTGATGATCTGGGGGTGTGTGTGTCTGGTGCTAATATTTATTGAAAACTTTATGCACAATTTAAATAAAGTATTTTGCCATGAAGCTGTATGTATGAATAGATAAATAAGTATAAGGAAGGTCATACAAGAAAGAGTTCAAAAGTCAAACATTAGTTAGGAAGTTTGACGCGTACAGTTATCTGATTCTCAAAAGTTAGTTTGGAATATTTTTCAGGAAAGAGATTTAGAAATTAATATTATTCATTAAAAGAAATGCTCACTGAAATGCATGAAACTGCTGTGCAAGGGCATGCAGGACTATGCATATTCACATATCATTGCCCATACTGTCGACTCTATCTAAAAACTTCATATTGAGATGGTGAAGGATCCTTTCTATAGTACTAATATTGTGCTTTTGGATCATCCTATTTATTCTCCTGAAAAAAGCCCAGGTGAAGATTAATACCTAATGACAGTGCATTCATAGCCCACAGCTCCACTTAAAATATTTTTAAATGAGGGAATATGAAAAGATTTGTTGCTATAATGTATTGAAAAGTAGAGAGATTATGTTAAAAATGATGTATTTGTTTTTTTTTTCTGAAAGTCGATTAAATTCTATAGTCAGAGTGTGGATAATTTTTGACATACCCTCCTATTTACAGACACACACACACGCACGATAAGAAAAGAGTAAAATTGAAATTATTGCTTGAATGAAAGACTGGTTGCCCAAGCACATAAACCCATTGACACAATTCGTATAGAAAAGTGAACAATAATAACATTGACTCGTATTAAAAATTGGTTTGTATATCAACCAAAGGAACTAAAAATTGAGTATAATAGAAAAAGAACAGGAACAAAAAAAGAATATTGGAAAAAGAATAAAAAGATTTTTAAAAATAATAATCAGTACTTATCTGTTGCTTTAATGATAATCAAGCAAAAAAATCTCGGATTGAATCCTATCCAGTTGACAAAACTGATATTCTTTACTTATTACATTTCCCCAGTTGGTTATTGGCCCTGAATCCACTAAACACCCAAAACTCTGCTTGTTAATTATTCATAGTCAGTCTTTATATCTGAAGTTCTATCCACTATCTGAAAACTATATGCATTGTTAATAGTACTGAGTTTAGCATCTAAATCAAATAAGTTAAGAACCCTGAAAGTAATAGATTATAGATGCGATGTGGTGCACTATGGATTTTCCTTTATCAATGTCAGGAATTTCTCAGCCACTATGTCTAGAGTAACCTGTTAGTCACCTTTCCTTCTCTTTACATTTCCTAAGTTTTTCCCATATTCTTCTCTATCCTGTTTCTTCCCATTTCCACAACATTATTTTTGTTCACTCTATGACCTTTATATCTAGATCCCCCTTATATTTTTCAAAACACAGCATAAAAACCAAAACCCACTTTCTGTACAATCACTTTCTTTATATTTATTCTCCCACAACATCATTATTTGCAACCTTTCTGTTTGCAAGCATTTACATTCAATCAACAGATGCCTAATATTTTCCATGCCTTCCTTACATAACTTTCAGACTAAGTCACCCACATTTCTCCACTTTTATATGCATATTCTCTTGTTGCTTATGATTCAGTTCAATCTTTAAACAGTAAACTGCTTTCTTTACTATTAATTCTGTTTACTTCTATATGTATTTAAATTCTCCTTACTTTCCATCTCCAACACCATATTTTTATTAATGCATTTATTTTTCTATCCCATTGCTTACCCCTATAATACTCAACAATTCTCCTAACACAATAATTCCACATTTTATATGGGTATATTGACATAAAGTCTTTATCCATAAATTGCAATCTAACAAATACTGTCATTTTACTTTTTCTAACTCTCATATAAAAATGTGATCATTTCATTTCTTCTCAAAATGCCTTCTTTGCCATCAAAACATCTGCATCTAATGCATGTCTTCCTACTTCTATGTACTTTTTAAAAGTAATCTAACATTCCTTCACTAAAACATAATACATTGTTACCATAAGTTAATCCTCTACTGCCACTCCCATACAATTCTGTTATATCATATTTATTATATGAAAACACTGTTAATTTTTTTATCAGTTCCTTTCTTTTCTTTGCTTCATTTATCATTTTTTTCTCCCATTCATCTTTGATTACTTAAGATGATTCCCAAATAGTTATATCTATTCACGGCAACTTTATATCCCCCAATAAAAATTCTTTCTCTTCTCTTTCCCCAGCACTTATCATCATTACTTTGGATTTTTTTTTTACTAAATTTAATCCCCATTTTTTTATCCACCTTGTTGCACATGTCTTCGGCATAACTTCCATATCTTTCCTACCTTCTGTGCACAAGTAGACATCATTAGCAAATAAAAGGCCTGATAATATATACACTTCCTGGCCATCTATTAATGATATCTTTACCCCTCTTCCTAGCCTTTTTATTGCTATTTCCATTTCTCTCAAATATAATAAAAATAAAATAGATGGCATAAACCATCTTTACCTTAGCCCCACCCATTTTAACTCTAACTGATTTTATACTTCCTAATTGATACATATAGTAATTATTTTCATACAATCTCTTAATAAGATCCACTAAAGCATCATTCCCAAATTTACTAAATTACCCATAATCTATTTCAATCTACTCTATCATATGCCTTCTCTATATTTATAAAGACCATATATACCTGTATGCATGTGCTCCTACTCATATATATAAATTGTGTGACTACAAATAAACTATCTCCTATATGTATATCCAATATAAAACCTCCTTGCATTTCTCCCATTATATTATTTTCTTTCATCCATTTTCCCACCCTTCCAGCCACCATAAATGCAAAAATTTTATATAGGACTGGCGTTACCACTATCGGTCTACAATTGTTTATCTTTCTATGATCCTTACACTTTCCTTTAAATAATAGCATTACTCTTATATTATTGTAGCTGGCTGGAAATTCTCTTTTCTGTACCATTTTATTAAAACATAATAATAGATTTAATTTTGCCCTATTTCCCAAATTCATCACCATTTCTGCTACACATCCATGTAAACCTCTTGCCTTTTCACTTTTCAATTTCTTTCCTACCTCATTTAATTCATTTTCCATAAATGTAATATTTCCCTTACTATATGCTTTTATATTTGTTATCATTCTGTCCTTGACATCCACATCTTTTCTCTATCCATTACCTACTTATTTATGATTGTCTCTAATTATTCTCTAGAGCTACTCTTTTTTTCCTCATCATTTAGTAATACGATTTCTCTCTTCCCTACATTTCTTCTTTTAATATATTTCCAAATTTTTTTACTCCCATCTCCTTTTATTAATATCCTCCAATAATTTACTATTTAATTTCATTCTCTTTCTATAATTATGTATTTGAGCCAACTCCTTTTTTTAAAATAGTTTCCCCATTTAATATTAACATCTTTTTCACTTTCTTTGTTTTTAATAGCACATATATATTCTCTGCATGCTTTCTCCCTTTTATACTTTTACTAATATTTTTTGTTACTTTTATTCTTTTGAATATTCTCACTTAAAACCTTATCTGCCACTTTTTTTTACTTCACCACACCATTGCTTATATTCACCCCAATCAACTCTTCCATGATATCTTCAAATTTTATTTTATATTCTTCTAATTTACTTTTATCATCCATTCTCCACCCATATCTTTTACTATCCTTTCTATCTTCATTACTATTTCCCATCACATTACTAATCATTTCTATTATAAAGAAGTTATGATCACAATTACATATCCTCTCTTCATTATCAAACACTTTCATTTTTTGTACTTTATTCATTCTCTCTTTCTCTAACAATACATAATCTATTGTATGAAATATATTATTTTTAGACCATGTGTATTGTTTTTATAAATATTTGACAAGTTCCCAATGCTCAAATTTATTCTCCGACAAAAATTCTTCAAAAGCTGTCCATTCTTGTTATCTACATCATCAATTTTTTTCAATATGCCTATTTATATTCCCTATAACCATTATTTTCCTCCCCATTATTTTTGAAACTCTGTATATCCTTAACTAAGCATTCATATATGCTACTGTTTCACATCATTATAGTTTGATTATTACTAGTAGCCATTTCCACTATAATCACCATCTTTTATTATTTTCCTAATCTTATCTCAAACCACAAATGTTCTGGATGCTTTACAGCAGGGGTCCCCAACCCTATGCCCACGGGCACCATGGCGCCCGCAGACCATTTTACGTGTGCCCACTGCTATCCGAACACGATAAAAAATTACTTATCTGATACAAATAAATTTAATTTTTAAAATTTCTTATAAATTATTGTATTATAATGTAATCAAATTGTAGGGCATACTATACTTTTACAGCGTAAAAATATAAATGTTAATTATATATTAAAATTTTATTTTTGAAATAAATATTTTTTTGTACATTATGTGTATTATTAACAATATCCAACTATAAACTTATATTGAAAAAATAAATGGTGCTCGCCATCTGGTTGGTATTATAGAATGTGCTCTTAAGTGCAAAAAGGTTGGGGACCCCTGGTCTATGTCATCTCTCATTTTTATTACCATAACTAAAATGACAAACACCACTTTCATATTTTATTTGTTTACCAACTCTAGCATTAAAGTCTCCCATAACAATTTTAAAATGTTGTTTCCTCTGATCAAAAGCCTTTTGTACATTCATACAAAAGTCTTCTATTACTTCATCACTATGAGAACTTGTTGGGGCATAAACCTGAATTATCTGCATTTGGTATCTGCTATTAAGTTGTATAACTAATCTTGCCACTCCTTCCGATACACCGTCAATCTCCACAGTGTTGTTTTTTCCACCTTTTATTTATAATGAATCCTACTCCACTTGTATTTCCAATATTTGTGCCTTTATAATAGAATACATATCCTTTTTTTAAATCATTTGTCTCTTCACCTTTTCTTCTAACTTCACACAGTCCAATAATGTCCCATTTAATATAAGATAATTCTTCTAATTTTTGCAATCTTCCTTCACTTGAAAGTGAACTGCAGTTGTAAGTACCTAAATAAAGAGTCATCATCAAATGGAAGCCTAAGCGATACTTAGCACCCACCGCCTTCTGCCATCTACTGCTGCCCTAATTGGTGACTTTACAGCCTCCTGGGAATAAGGGCCATGATTTATTTTTGTCTGTCATAATTGTATATATGTATTGGAAAAATATTTATCATTTACACAAACATTCATTCTGCCTTATCAGGCACTGAGAAGAAAGACCATGGTGTTTCTTGATCTTAAACTCAGAGGTAAAAAGCCAATAAATTCACCACCTGGCTAATGCATGTTGGTGAGCAGCCCATTCATATTTGTATACTATATGAATAAACACATAGTAATAACAGCTGCAATGACAAGAACATATAAAATGGACATTGTAGTGTATTCAAAAAGTAATGAGTAATAGTTTCATTAGGACCACATATGGAACATGTGACATCGATATTAAACTCTTGCCAATAAAAAAAACATCAGTGGAAAAAGCTTTAATATTAATTTTATAATATTAATATAATTGCTTTTTACAGTGCTTTTAACAACCCACTCTTTTAAAACCCACTACTGGATGTTTCAATTGCCCCAGCAGTTTTCCTCAGAACTATAACAAACACAATACATGGTAAAAAGTAATATAGACCATAAATGATATTAGTATTATATGAATTTGGCAATGCAATAAGAAAGATAAAGTTTATAATATTAATTTTAAAGAGTTGTTCCAAATATTTTAGTTATAAGAACCAATTTATGAATTTTTAATAAGTGAGTAAATAAATATTCGGATGGAGCATTGACTCAGAATTATCTTTCAACTTGAGAAGCCGAAGATTACCATTACTTCATTCCAATATTTAAGTTTGTTTTTAAACAAAAAAAAGAAGGTGATAATGTATTTGATTAAAGATATTAGATATTTAAAACCATCTTTTATATCTGAAGACTTAGAAATATGGACTGATGTGTTTCTTTATCGTTAATTATCATTTTATATTTTTTACATTTAAGTCATCCATAAAAATCTTGACAACAGTTCTTAATATTACTATAACATGATTTACCTTCATAACCTCTCTAGTATTGTGAGATTTAAGATTTATTGTCTGCCATAGTATCTGAATTTAAGCCATTCTTAAATTTAAGCTGCAATAGGACTTTAAAATTGGAAATTGGAAAAAAATATAAAAAAAGATTTTAGAACATAATTTAGATTAATCATAACCGTCTCTCTTGTTATTGGTAAACTCTTAATACGTAATTTCTTTATATAAGTTAGAAGAACTGCATCATTTTGCAAAATATCTTCCAATTTTAGGCCCCAAGAATGATTTTCTGTGTTTTTTAAAACTTAAATGAGTTCCCCTTCATGGCTCTTCAATGAGGAAATTTCTTTCATTAACTGTAAAACGTTTACAGGTTGCACGATTTCCAATTTCTTCAGTGCACAATATAACTTTTCTTTTGAATTCAGCATCTTATGTAAAATGTTTTCCTTTCATTAAAAAGCATGAGTAATAAAAAAAACTCAAAAATAAAATAGATAAGTCACTATAAATAAAATTTTTATTTAATACATCAATCTGGTTTTTTAATCTTTAATGGAACCTTTTTAAGATGTTACTTTTTATAGAATCACATGACCAATTACGTTACCACAACATTTCCCAATGACATTATTTACATTACATTAAATGTAATTGTTCAAATACATACATAAAATATAATTAGTAAAATACATATATACACATAAAAATAATTAAACTTATTACAGTCCTTTCCCCCCTCATAATATATATATAATTTTAAAAAAAAAACAATAATAATAATCCCTTCTATCCCCTTCACCCCCAATTGTGCTGGACCTTTAACCATGTTTACACATTTGTTTAAATTTCCTTGAATATACAAAGTCTCATAACATTTTTTCTTTGTAATTTTTAACATACTTTTATTATCTGAATATTTTGTTCCCAATTTTTTTTATGTCCAGTATCCAAAAAGGGTATATATGGATCTGATTTTATATCTTTTCATTTCATTGCCGTTCCTTACATCTTTCCATGGCTGTCTTTCCTGCCTGATCTCTCTTATATATATATATTGCAAAAGTGCCTGATCTATCTATCTATATATATATTGCAAAAGTCACAACTAATTTTATAAACAAACCCTACCCTACTTTTAATATTACCCATCCTTGTTGAGTTACACATCCATTTCTCTAAAGATTCATTTTTTTCTCATTCAATCTTAATATCATCAGGTAACTTTTCTTTTATCAATGTCTTAGGTAAATGATCTGAATATGGAATTGAAACCCACTTTCTATTTTTATGTCTATGCATTACACTATCTTTTGTATTATTATTATTTCTGAAAAAAAAAATATTTTCTTTTATATCACATACTATCATAATCATTCTTAACTTCCAATTTCTGTTCAAATGTTTTTTTTATATTCAATGTTAACCAATCATTTCTTAACTTAAACCCTTTCAAAACTGCCATTTTCTGTGATCATGGCCAATATGAGTTTAGATCAATTCATGAAAGTGATAACAGGGAATCCCCTGAATAAACTATCAACAATCATAATACTATGTGCAGGCATAGAGTGTAAATCAAAGACTTAATTGTTAGGGAATGGGAGATCAGAAAAAAGATAAATATTTGCTTTGAATTTAAGCTGCACCTTAATATTATGACTTCAAAAGTTGAATAAAAATTGCAGCTTAAATTCAAAGTAATGCTTATGAAGAGCAAATAGATTTAAAAAGCAAATACAGCACAGATTATTTCATTACACGAATATAACTACTGCAACTAAGTTAGCTGCATATAAAACTGTTATTTTACTTATTGTATGGATGGAAAACTAGGACATTTTATTGACACAATACAAAAACATTAGGCTTTTTTTTTAAAAGATACTTTAAAATTTTTAAAATTTAATAAGAAGATTATAAAACCAATCAATATATTCTTCAAATTGTTGAATTTGATATTATAAAGTCCACTATTACAAAATCATACCTTCATTTGATCAGGCATAAGAAATGAATGATCAACATATGCTAAGAGGGAGTATGGTTTCAGGCAGATCCTGTTTGTTTTATAAAGAACAAATATTTTTTGTTGTTACTTATTATTTTTCGAGTCCGGAATTAATTAAACATTGATTAAAAATCCTCAGGAAGTGAAGCTAAACAAGAAATTAAAAGCCTTTAATATATTTTGTAAAACATTCTGGTGAAATTGTTACTATACATTACTATTAGCATAGCAGTCCAATTCCTTTAATACACAGTTTAGATTGACCAACAATATTTTCACAGAGGCAAAACTCTTCCTACAGTCATGCCACTCAGTGCATGCCAGAATAATCAATGGATACTTGAACGCTTATGCATAAAATGTCTATCTAATGCCTACTCATCCAATATCCCCAGACTGGTTTCTAGCTTGGAATTTTCATCAGTGAGGAGCATATTTTCGGGATACTGGGTGAGTAGGCACTAGATAGGGTTTTTTATTCATTTCCAAGGCTCCTGTCTGACGAAAGCCACAAGCTAAAAACTAATCTGGGGATATTGGATGAGCTGGCACTAGATAGGAATTGTATGGACAAATCTTCTTGCATCCATTGATTGCTCTGTCTTGCACTGAGTGGCGTTACTGTATGGAGCGTTTTGCCTCTCTGAAAAACAGATTGTGTAAGTATAAAGAATGGTGGTCATTTAATATTTCTACAGTTTGAAGCCATGAGTGATCATAAGGTTTATTCATTACCTGCCCTCAATATGATTGGTAGAATTTTTTTAATTTAAATTGTTTGTGCAGCTTGCAGTAGTTGATTTAATTAAGATATAAATACTAAAAAACTCCAGTGAACTGTATGTATACTAACTGTCAGCTAATGGTATGCTTATATACGATCAAAGCTAAAGTATAGATGATCTCATTCCATACTTACGTTTTCAGACCGCCAGTTTAAGTAGCGCTCCCTGGAGTTTCCGTACTTGCGCGTTAATTTCATCTACATTCAAGCTATCAAAAACTTGTATTTATAATGACTTAATACTTCTTTTTTTTCATTTTATTCAACAATTAACTATATAAAATTCTTCAAAGTATATGTGTTCAGATGCATATCCTTTTCCTTAGTTAAGGCATTTGAAAATTGTTAGCGGTTAATATATCATTTGTATATTTAGAGGACTAATTAAAACTATTTATTTCTTCACTTTTGCCTTACTTTATTAATGTCTTCTATTGGTTGAAAGAATATTCCATATTTGTTCTATGCTTCCTTAATTGATTAACTTCTTACTATATCTTTGATTAAATTAATTTACTCTTATTATCTGTCTTGAGATTGATATAGGTCAACGCAACACACATATATATATACTATTTAATCTAATTTCTTGCATTTACAGCCTTGACATTTTTCACTTCGAATAGTAATTGTAATATCATACCTACACCAGATATAAATTTTAAATTAAAGTTAAAGACTAACATTTTAGTAAACAAAAAATATATAAAAAATTCCAATTCAGACTTTCACAAGACTCTCAACTTTCCAAGGCATCTCATATGATGATCAGCTGTATATGCAATATGAGATGGCTTGGAGAGTTGAGGGTCGTGTGAAAGTCAGAGTTTGAATATTTTATGTATTACATTGTATGTGTAGGTGTGTGTGAGTTTGTACAGTGTATTAAACAAGAAATAGTAATGGAATTAGATAACAATATCTGGATACAAACATTTACCAAATAATAACTAAGAGATGGGAAGAATTTGAGGCTCTTCGCATCACATATTGCTTTAGAATTGTTAATCAATTAAAAATTGATATATTGTTAGGAATGATAACCTAATAAAGAATTAGAAATAATCATAACGTCTTTATCTAAAATAAACTATATCCATGTTAGGAATAATATATTTTGTCATTTATATCTATATCTACATTTTAAGAATAAATCAGCACGTTGATGTCATGTGATGCACTGCGGCCTTTTTATCGGAGTAAGGCATCTTGCAGCCACAACAAACTATAATAGTTTCATTCGGGGCACGCTATAGTTATCAATGGATGCAAGAAGGTTTGAGCATAAAATACCTGTCTGCCGTCTATTCATGCAATATTTCCAAACTAGTATCTAATTTACCCTGGAGGGAGGGGCACTGCTATTTTAGGAGATTGTGGAGGCATAAGAAATGGTGGTCATTTGATGTTTAATTTTTAGGAATGTATGGTAGAATAAAAGTTTTAAATAAATGTAAAAAAAACTCAAACCCGTATATAAATTTGTAAGCATGTCGGTAACAATTTATTATTTTAAAACCATTTGCATGTGTGCATAACATTACTACACGTGTGCGTATGTATGTGTGTGCCTAAAATCAATATACATACATTTTGAATGTAAAATTGTTATTAATCGCAAATAAAGACAACATAAAATAAATACTTAAATTTTTTATTAAATAAAAAAATATCAAAATGATTTGAAAATGGATTCCATTTTTTAAAATATCTATTTAGAATGAAAAATCCATTTTGTGGCTGAAATAACAAACATTTGAGTAACCATGGTAACAGGTTGATTGATAGCTAAGTCAAAATCTACATCACCAGATGATGATATTAACTTATTATCTTTCTATTGTAATATAAATTGTTTGTCTTCGAATAAAAACATCATAAAATGGGTACCTCAGTGCATTAAATCTATTCATTGTTCTTTTCAAGAAATCAAGATTTATAAATCTTCTGTACCAGCCGGAATCTATAGGAATCTTCATCACAGAAAGCAAACTTTAATTACTTCAGTGGAAATTCTAGGATTTCATAGAGACCGATTTGGGTGATTACTTCATTAGTCATTGTAAGAATTTAGACCAGATCCAAATAAATAAAACTTTTAAGCATCGCGACCTTTAGATATTTACTATATAAAATATAGTTACTTTAAAACAATCCATTCTTTGGTTTTATAATGACAAAAAGCGTTCCACTTCTATTAACATTTGGTGTGAATATTTGTCTAAAATCGGGAAAATATCCAAGTCCGGTTTTTATGTATGTCAAAATCGGGGCAATAAGTCACATTTCAGGATAAAGAAAATTAAAAGAAGTCTGTCTTTTATTACAAAGACTAACATTCTTTCTGGTATCAATTTGGCGTGAAGTACATATGGCATTTTAAGAGATTTTATCTCAATTGGTACTAGCAGTGGCATCGTGAAATAATTTCCATTTCATGTCACTGTTAAATATTGTTTACTTCTGAACTACGATGCTTTCTAATGGGACATCATCAACCTTATCAAATGAAATATACGTGCTCGAAGTATACGTGCTCGATGGAATAACAAATATGCCATCCAACATATCTACGAATGCTCGTTTCCTCAACCAAAGAAACGTCAGGAAAATGGCAATGCTGACAAGAGCCACGTATATAAACACAACTGCAAGGCTGCCCATGAGACTGGAGTGAAGAATGATTTTCCAAAACGTTCTTCAATAAAAATTTCCAAGAAGCTGAAAAATATTGCTGCTTGAATCTGAGCAAAAATACAGCTATGACGTCATAATAGAAAGTCACTATTTATTATTATTCAATAAAATTATATATATATTGTTGTCTTGAATAAACATTTATTTTTTATAATTATTTATTTTTAAGTTAATATTTTATTGGAAATTTTTTTTAAAATATATATATATACCAAAAATTCTTTCGTTGTAGCAAGACGTTTTATTAAAGAATGATATGGATACAAGTATAATAAAAAGAAAAACACACTTATGTAAATGTTATTAATAAACTTAATTTTGTCAAAAACTGATTATTTATTTATTATTATTATTATTATTATTAATCACTTATTTATTATTTGCAGTTTAAGTATTATCAACAACAAACTCTGTAAACAAGGATAGCCATTATAATTCCACACACACACACACACACACACGTAGACAGGAAAAAAAAAATATTAGGGATGTGGTTTAAGTAGGAATACAATAAGTAAGTACGCATAGCATATTTTTAATATATATATAATTGATAATTTTCATTGGTATTTGTTACATCTCATCTTGCCTTTCAAAAATGAACTACTACAGATTATGTCTTACTTGATCGGCTTGAGCATTCACCATCTCGAACTAATGCATCTATCATAAGATAACACATAGCCAGTGGCAAGAATGGGCCAATACGTGATGATGCCCACTGAATCCAAATGTTTTCAATTAAGGATCGAAATCTGGCAATAAATAGTCAAGCTTTTTGAAATAGGCTCAGAGAATTATTGTCACGAGCTGAAAGACAGACACAGACACTAGTCAAGCTGTCATATACAGCCGAAAGTGTCACCAGGCCTACTCATAAAGCAGGCTGTTACAGAACAGCTAGAAGGAATAAAAAATCTATAAATGCACATGAAGTCCCTTCTGCCGTATTTCACCGTACATTTAGGGGCTATACCTCAACAACTGTTGCCTCTGGAATGTGTCCATTGTAAATATAATATAAATGCATAAATAATTCTGACGCGAAATATACTTTCTTAAGTGTTTCAAAACTTTACATAATTGGAAATATCCAATTATTGTATTATCAATCATCTATTCGAATAAGAGTAAAGAATATTGTATTTTAGTAAGTTATCGTTGAGATATAATCTTGTAACATAAATTATAATTGTGCCACTCACATGAAATTTATGTTTCAACTCAAAATAAAATATTTTTTTAGTAAGTTTATTACAGTTCATTCCCTTCTCAGGCCTAAAAAAAATTGACATGAACTTATAATAATACAATACCAGGAATCGATAATCTGCAGCTCGCGAGACGCCAACATAACGCATTTTATATTTTCAGTTGTAATATATAAATATTTACATGACTCGAGAGAGAGAGAGGGAGAGAGAGAGGGAGAGAGAGAGAGAGAGAGAGAGGGAGAGAGAGAGAGAGAGAGAGAGAAGCTATTTTTCTTGTTGCTTCTAAAATTTACCGTTATTACAAAATAACAATTATTGGATAAGATCATGTTTAAATTGTAGAAGTTTATGAAGAATATAAACCGTCAATTTTTTGTCTATTTCTTTTTTAAAAAATTGCAATTTTCGTTAAGATAAATGTTCAATAGTACCACAATCTTTGACAAGTCAATATTTTTTATCATTCTATTCTTCATCTTCTTTGCCACACCTTTTTGATAAGCATGATTAAACCAAATGGATCTGCAGATTTAGAAGGTTGTAGAATCCAACATATTGATTCTTTTTATAATCTTGCTTTCAGTGATTTTAAAATCTTAAGAATGCAAAATTTGTGCATGCATTATTACGCAATGTAAATAAAGTTTATTATTTAATCATATAAATACCATGTATTCAATATACGAATAAAATATTTCATTATCATACTATTGTAGAAAATCTACAAATGCTATCTTAAATTTAAATATGCTAATCACAAATAATTATTCATATACAACCCTCCTACTCCCGCTAAGACTTTTTCGTGTGTTGGTGTATAAGGAAGTGTAATAGTGGTGCGTATGTTTTGTCTACTATACCGCAGCAAAGTGTGTGCATACTGTTGATGAGATAATTGCCTTAGTTTAAGTTCATGGGTTGCAACGTATATGTATATATTGCAGTCGTACCAGAATTAATTGATGGAGAACTTTCTTCAGTTAATGGATTATAATTATTTAGTGTGCGCACATACAAATTGACACACACGGAAGCAGAAGCTTATTCATACTCCTTATTCTTTTTTTCTATTTTTTATTGATATTTAATAAATCTATTTTGTTACTTCAAATTGTACTTGAATTTTATTTAATGTTACCGATGACTTGCCAATTAGCATTGAGATAATACCGTCAGGGCATAGCAAAGACATTAACTTGAAATAGAATATTTTTAATATACTATATTTGGAAAGTCCGGTTTCAATTTTGATTTATTGGAAGATTCTATACACAACTAATTTCCCTGCAGTCCTTATATCTCTTTTATATTTTTTTTGACTTGTTAAACGTAACAATAAAACATTGAAAACTGTGCTAAATTTTTTGCATCGAGTTATTGGTCTATTTCTAAAAATTACCAAGACATTTAAATCCATTTATATTCTTAAATTGATAAACTATATGGAAGGTTTCAGGAGTTTCTTCCAATATTGGCGGATAAAGAACTTCAGGTTTATGTATACTAACTAGGAATCAAATATCCATAACAGTTGCATGCAAAAGATTAAATCCTTTTGCAGATTAACTTTTGAATTGAAAAAAAATACATCAATCATATCGTGCTATAAATCCAGAAACCAATATGATGAATTTTTTATTTTGCTTTCAGTTACTTCAAATTGAAATTTATCTACGAACCTGAACCATAACTCTTTATGAAGCAACCTATAAGTATTTCAAATTCCATTGTCAAAAAATATAACCAATTTTGGAGATATTGCACACAATTGTTTACTATCAAATGCTTTGAAATGTGTCTTGCATATAATAATGGGTGTTGGATTTTTCTCTTATATTTCTTGACAACAAAACTTGATGTCTCTACTGTTCCCTGAGTCTCTAAAACCACTAAATCGCTCCAATATCTCTATCTGAAAGCAAGTTATCCAACAAATATTTTTAAACTACTTGTAGTAATAAACAACTATTAATCTTTTAACAACATTACAAGTCTTTTCTACCTTTGGATTGTAATTAATGGAAATGATCCTGAACCATATATATAATTCTTAAAAATGATAAATGAATTTGAACTAAAATATGATCACCAATATTTTAAGTTTTTTAGGCATCTTCCTCAGACCCTGATTCTAATTTTGGAATCACAAAAAGCTCTTGTGACTTCAATAAGCTATATTTTTTGTTTGAACTATATCTTTAAATGACTCCATTCATGTATTACTATTCAAAAGATATCAAAAGAATTTTTCTACTTGTTCAATATTTCATTAACCTTTAGAGGAAGATTCTCAATAATTAATTTTTTTTTATTATAACAAAAGATATTTTATTGTATTATGTACTATAATATATATATATACAATTTATCCAAACCTCTTCAAACACAAAATATAACGGCAAAATAAAGAAGTGTGATTTTACTAATATATATATATAGTAACAGTCAGTTCGTGTATCTCGTTAACACACTGCAGAATTCAAACCCAGATCATGAAACTCAACACCCTAGGACAGTGGTCCCCAACCCTATGCCTTCCGGCACCGCGGCGCCCGCAGACCATTTTATGTGTGCCAGCCGCTATTCGAACACGATAAAAAATTATTTATCTGATACAAATAAATTTAATTTTTAAGATTTCTTATAAATTATTGTATTATATTGTAATCAAATTATAGGCCATACTATACTTTTACAGCGTAAAAGGGTCTATACTTAACAATATGCAACTATAAATTTACATTGAAAAAATAAATGGTGCCCACCACCTGGCCGATATCGTAGAATGTGCTCTTAAGTGCAAAAAGGTTGGGGACCGCTGCTTTACAGTATTTAAATATTTTTTTTAGATAACTCTTATACTAACACCCCTTTTTTTCTTTTCTATTTATACTCTGCCATATCAAGTCTTCCAGTGTAGGTTCTTTTTCTTCTCTTAGATGTGTTTCCACTACTACTAATGACTCAAGCTCTTTATTTTTAACTGGTTTATTTAATTTTCAGTCACTTTTCTGGTCTTCTACCATCTAAAATATTCAAATATCCAATTTTAAACATTTTTTATTACCATTTTATAATTTCTTTTGTTTATCATTAGTTTTACAGACCCATTCCTTCTCCACATCTACATTTATGTCTAAATCAACTACTCTTCCATTCATTCTTAACTTTCTTTTTGATAATACTGTAATTTAAAATCTTACTCCCTCCCCCCCATTACAAGTTTTCTGAACTAAATAATTTTCATAAATCAAACTCCTAATGCTTCACTTCCTTATTTTGCTAAGTGCAATCCATTTTTATTATATAACTCCCTCTCACTAATAAAAAAAATCCCACATATCCACAAACATATTATTTTTCTCACATACTTTTTCCATCTCATTTCGAGAACATGCTCTATCCAACATACACCTATTGTCAAATCTTGGTAAATTACTAATCATTTTTTTGTTGTCACTTTCACAATGTAAACATTTTTATACCCTTGTTTCTTTACTTTATCTATAACATCCCTAGTTCTATCTCCAGGCATGCTTACATACGTATTTCTATTTTCCTTTGCAATTACATCTCCATATCCTCTAATTAGTGAGGAAAAGTTATTATCCTTAGCATTATCTAGTGTAAGCTTAAATAATCAGTGATTACCAGATGTTCTAAAATTATTATTTAAATCCCACTCTCAGACTGGTTTCTGGATTTTCCTCTTATTAATGAGACATAAGATTTAAAATCGAAAGAAATGCAGATATAGATGCAGTAACCATATTTACTCCTATTACACCTAACAATCTAAAATCTTAAAATTGAAAAACTCTGTGATGTTTCAATATTTCCTTTTAATTTAATTTGATTTCCATGTATGACATCTAAGTGTATCTTTTTACTTTATTTACTCCTATTACACCTAACAATCTAAAATCTTAAAATTGAAAAACTCTGTGATGTTTCAATATTTCCTTTTAATTTAATTTGATTTCCATGTATGACATCTAAGTGTATCTTTTTACTTTTGAAGTTTTACTTTTCAATGAAAGTGGTTACACTTTAATATTAACAGCACACTTAACCCCTTAGCAATCACTATGAGATTATCTAGTTGTACCAAAATCATCATCATCTGCTTTTCTGAATTTTTGATTTTAATTACTTCTCTAGTTTGGTTTTTTCTAACAAAGTTTCATGAGAGGACCTTATTTAACATATCTTACAATGCTTATTCTTTTAGCTCATGTGACCCATAATTCTATCACAAAAAAATTTAAAAGTACAGTTTGATGTGTATGATTGAATTGCTTTTATAGATATAATTTTTATTCTTTTCTGTGTTTTAGCACTCATAAACTCTTTACTTTAATCCATTACTATTTTGCATGCTATTAGATTTTTAATCACGTCTTCTCAGATGACCAACAAAATGTCATCAAAAAGCTTAAATGACAGAAGATTTACTCAACAAAGTATCCTTAGGGTTAAATATTAAAGGATGGAACCATCAAGTTAAGAAATTAACTAGTTCAAGAGCCAATCAAAACTTATTTCAGATAAGTGTCTTAATAACAGCAGATACCACTAGTTTTAACAAAAACTGAAGTTATCAATCTCTGATATCAAACTTAGCTACAATTCCAGCAATCATTGAAGACCGGAGGGATTCCATAGTTTCTAACATCTTCACCAATCCTATAAGATGTTTTCTACTTTAGTGAATACTCACATATTGTAGACATATTCTATTTGCCATCTCAAGATCAAGATAAAGGAATCAGTAATCTTAGTATTATCTTTGTTACCAAATATTTATTTAATCTTGTATGCTTCAATGAAGAGGAAGAGCTTTAAACTTTGTAACGTAAGGTCTTCAGAGATCAATTCCAATGCAGATCTGGTGCTCAAAATTTGGGTGAACACTTGAGCAATCAAGTGATTTATGTATAGTTTTTAGACATGGTCACTTTCCACATTTTCATCAGTATTGTTTTATTTGCTCTTCCTACGCTTAAGCATAAATGATAACTTGACAATGATGGAAAACCAACTGCAATGACATTCCACTTCTTACTCAATTTGTCTAATGACTGAAATAAAATATTTTTTAGAAGGATAACTAGTAAAATTAGGATCGTTCAGACATACCTTTTAGTCCAATTAATTATTTTTAGGTTGACAAATTGCTGAAATTGTAAATTTTTGAATTACAAATATTTCTTTTAAATAATTGTTTATAATAGTATGGCTTTCAAAAGAAAGATGGACCCTCTCCATGTGATAAGGATTCTGTCAAAAACATTCTAAAGAAATGCAATGTTAATTGTTTCTATTTCGAAGATATGCCAGAGAATAGAATACATTGGAGAGCTATATCATTAGATATGGCGATGAAGTATTTCAGAAAGAAAACTTTTCTGGTAAAGAAATTAAAAGACAACTACTAAACTATCACTTAAACAGAGAAATGGACCAGTATATTCTATATATGGATGTATTTGTGGCTTGCAGATTGCTTTATATAGTCATTACAAGACTCATTTCTGGAGCATTTTTTCTTCTCCTTTTTAGAATTAGAATGGGTCTACTCATTTACTAGTGATTATTTCTTCTTCTCCTATTTCTGCCTTTTCTTCTTCTTTTTTCTTCTTCTTATTATTAGTATTACTACTACTAATAGTAGTATGCAGTATATATAATGAGTAACTCTTAGTTATTAGTAAGACAACAATAAAGTATGAGAAATAAACATATACGTATATCATAATTACCTACCAGCCAAAATATTTTTCTAATGATTGTACGGAAATATCCCCATCTATTGCTTTGTTTAAATCAGGATTAGTTCATGAAAATATTTCTTTCACATGTCTTTGATCATGGTTCAGTAACATGCTATGGAATAGAAGTTCAGAATATATTTATTTATATATGAAGATAATGTTTATATGAAGTTTAATTGTAACAAGTGTTATAGGGTTTACTTGAAAAAGGATATATTTCTAATGTATTTATAGTGTGAAAGGTTGATCTGACGTCTGGGCTGTCGGATGGTTGTGAGACGATTGAGCTAAAGGTGAAAAATACTCTTATTAAAAATAAAAAAAATTTGCAAATATATAATAGTTACCTAGCAACCGACGCATTTTTCTAATATTATATGGAAATATCCCTATTTATTTCTTTGTTTATGTTATAATTAATCCACGAAAATATTTCAATTTATAATTAAAATATAAGTATACATTTTGTTCTATGAATGTGTGCGTGCACATATAAATATATAAGTGTTGATATGCATTCTCTTAAATGTATAGTGAAGTACTTCATAAGTCAATAAATGGTGAATATATAAAAACTGATATTACTAAGACCAGATAATTAAATTAATATCTAATAATTACGCCACAATAATGACAAGTCTTTGGTGGATTATTATTTTAATTCTAAGACGAACGGAATAGCGAGAGTTTTTAAGTAATAAAAAAGTGTTCAATTGATAACTTTTTCTTGTTTTATTTTCGCTTAAAAACAAACTCCAAAACACGCCTATATATTTTTTTTCATATTTTATTTATTCTTAATAAATAACTTATTCATATTAATTGTTTAATTTCCTAGAGATAGTAATATGAATTAATACATCCGTTCTGAAGAAATATAATCGTTATTATCACAGCCTGCAAGACGAATATCATATTTTAGTAAACGACCTTCATTAGAACAAAAAACTGTTTCTCTTTGTCTAACAATTATTTTAGGCTAGGAGGCAAAAAAAAACCCAAAATGACAGGAACAATTTGGCCTGGGATACTAATTACGGTTTTCCTTATTTCATCTTTGCACATAGTTAAAGGTAAGTATAAATATATTTCTTATACTAGAATGTATAGTCGCACAAAATGTTTCTTATGTATGCATACTTCTAATATTGTCTCATAGTGTAAAATTTACGCAGTTTTTGATACATAAGTTTAATAGGTTCTTTTGAAGTTGTTACCTATTTAGCAAAAAATAAGTATATAAGTCAAATTCTTATGCTTTATCGGATTAATATTATATATATGGTCTTTATCGGATTAATATTATATATATGGTTGTGTTTTAAAGATAATTGGGTTATATCTTTAATTTAGTGACTACTTTTGAAAAATGGACAGCTAACCGAAAACTCGGATAAACTTTAAGTCAAGTCATTACCGTAAATAATCAGTTTCGCAAATTAAAACGACTGTTTATAAAGCGAATTGTTAATATTTGTAATAATCCTTACTTATAAAGAGAGTTTCCAAACTATCTCCTTCTTATATAGATATGTATTGGTTTTAATCAACATGCACGCACGTGAATGTAATAATTAATATCAAAAATAACGTATATAATAATTAACGGTTGTGCTGAAGAAAGAAATAACTAAGCAGAAATTGAATTGTCGGTGGTTTTCACAGTGCTTCCTTAATCTTTCCATATATCGTGCGATAAAAGAAGTGCAGATAATTTTGACTTCTGCGCGACTATTACTTTCTGTCGCCAAGCATTATTAATTACGCGTATATACAAATTGATTTTTGCATATTTATTTCATTTAATGATAACATGTAATATAAATAAAGAAAGGAGTTAAAAAATAAATGGAATACCAAAGACTAAATACGTTTTTAAAAAATATATAAATAATCTTTAAATAGACTATCAACGAACAAAATTCTCACCAACAGCCCTTCCCCTCCCCTCATGGTATGTGATGAAGAAGGCGGTACTTAGCAGCATGCACGCTGATGAGTAGAGAAACTTTTGGCTGTTTTTTTTCCTTCCTTTATCGTCCATTTAATTGATATCCGTTGTATGGCTACTTAGAAAAGCTATGGTCATCAATTTAAAAAAAATTCTAAGCCAGTTGGAATATGAAAAACTTTTAATCAGATTTAAATTATGGGCATTGTAGACGGATGCATGAATTATTACACTATATTACCAGGGATGTGCGCATTTGCTGTATATATAGGTTGTTTGCGAAATGTGTGCAATACATATAGAGGGAGAGAGCATAGTCTGAGTTTTTGCCCTGCTTAGGGTTGCAATATGGGTGGAGTTGAGTTGAGATAGGCATCGACAGAAACTAAAAACGTTGCCAAATATATATTTATGGTGTAATGACTATTCATTTTTCCATAAGGTGTTAAAAGTTGGTAGAAATCAGTCCCTATTTGCGTGATAGGCGCGTAATGAAAGATAGAGTAGTCAACGTGGGTTTGGCAATTCAGGTATTTGATCGCTATAGCTTACCTGAAGAATGAAGATTGTTTGTAAAATGTATGCATAGTGGGAACAGGTGGTCGGAGTTTCTAAACTTATGGATGGTTGCAAACAAAGTAGCTGAGGTGAGGGAAGTATTGATAAAAATCAAAAAAATTCTATATATGAATATTTTGCATAAATTTCCCTTTTATCCACGCAGTTTTTAACAAGATAGTAGCTATGAATATGAGAGCAAGAAGTCTCTTGAAAAACCTTCAGCTAAAATAATATTTTATATTGCTTTCGATTATATATACTAGCTTCATTATCTGTGCATACAGCACACGCACACACACACATATATAGTATATATGAATATTGTGGCGCGTTGAATGTGTCAATAAAACAAAGTGAATTAAAGATTATTTGGAATTTAGTGCTGTGGATATGCAACGTGGACAATCAATCCACAAATTTTTGAAAACTTATTAAATATATATATAAAGATGGAAATAATAAATGAAATAAATAAGATTAGGAGTTTATAAGTATTAAATAAGATTAGGAGTTTATAAGTATTAAAAATTCTGATTGGAAAAAAATATATAAATAGGTGATTAGGGTTTTTAGAAAGAATATATCTTTAAGAGAGATATTGTAATAAAATATAACGAAAGAAAGAAAGATAGGGAACTAACGTGTTAGGCAGTTTTAAAAGAAGATAAAATAGAAAGCTAGAGATGTAATGATTGGAGAATATGCTGTTAAAGAATCTGCATCAGGATAGGGGATTAAGCATGATATAATTACAATAAATGTAAGTATTATTTTAAAGGCAGAAAATATTTTATAAGTTTATGTTACGGTAATGTGTATAGTACAGAAAATATATCGTTATCAATTTTACAGAAATAGAAGTTAGAGTCTTACAATCGAAGGCTGACAAAGAGATCAAGAAAATCAATTTGTGATACCGATGAAGTCTTTTGAGAATTTAATAAATACCTAACAAAATGAATGAATAGGCATTTGATCAAGTGAGATCTGAACTCTTGGTTTCAAGCACAAATTTCCGAATGGAAATTTTAATAGTAACCACTCATTAGAAAAGTACTGACGAAGGTAATCGTCACCAATAATAAGACATCAACACAATAATGAAAGTATTTTGACTATACTGATAATAAATTATTTCACATATGACTGCCAAGAGTAAACTTGCGTGTGGCTCATCTTCATCATCGTCATCATAACAATTCATTTACTTAAGTGCAGACTAATAACTTAAAGCCAATTACAGATTGCACATAAAAATAAAGAATATAATATATATATATAGCGTATATTACATATAGTTAAAGAATAACAATAATATGTACACAAAATAAACTAGAAGTAAACGAAAATGATATTTAGATCTTAGAATATTATAGAAATATTTAGAATATAAATTAAAGTGATTAATATTAGTAAAGACTTCATTACCCGAATCAAAAATGGAATATAATAATGAGAGAACAAACAGATATTATCAACATTATTGAAAGAATTAAGATTTTGGAATAGAGCAGGAATAAATATATTGCTAGAAGAGATAATAATAAATGGTCAGTCAAAGTTCTTAAACTGAATTCCACGAGATTGTAAAAAATCTAGAAAGCGACCACATGTAAGATGGATGAAATAAGACAATTTACTGGTGTAATGTGAAGAAGAGAGAATAGAGATCAGATAAACTGGATTAAGGTTGGGGAGATCTTCATACTACACTATACTGATAAGGTTGAAATTGATTATGATTACTACTTAAGTAATTTTACCAATATTAAATGTCTTTTGTGTTATTATAGATTATTATGTATCTGTGTAAAGAGGACTGGTTCTCTCCCCAATCTGTAGTATCATCTGTGAATCAACCTATGTTACATAGTAACATAGTTTAGCATTTACTACAAAACTTTAAAGCAAGTAGTGTGTATGAAACCTAAGTTACAATGTGAAATATGACATTTATATCTTTAGAAAGCTTATGATAAAACAATGCAGCATTAAATTTTGGCTTAAATTGGGCAAAAATTGCTAGAAATATTTGAAATGATTCAAACTATATTTGGAGGTAAAGCCATGAGTTTCCAGAGGTTTTCAAGTTTTCATAAAAGCAGGGAAAATGTTGCAGAATATCTATAGCTAGGCACATCAAAAAACATCTGTAAGAACAAAAAAAAAAGACAAACATTGCAGAAATTCTTCAACTTGATTCGTTGGCATTCCCAAAACTACATTTTAATGGATGATTTGAGTAAACAAAATGTGTGTGCATGCATAGTGCTTCATTTGTTGACAATCAAATTAAAATGATGCCAAGAGAGGAACACTGTAGAGATATGTAAAGGCCTATAACTACAGATAAGGAATTCTTATCAAATATCATAATGAGTAATGAGATATAGTGTTTGCAATATGAGTATTAATTAAATTCCAGGGCATTGAATGAAGATCACCAAAAGCAATAAGTTACAAATTAATCTAACGAAACAGTAATCATACATAACAAAAAATATTCATATAACCTTTTTTGCACTGGAGTTTATAAAAACTATCAACCATCACATGATTACCATTCTTTATGCATATACAAGCTGTTTTTCACAGAGGCAAAACTTTCCAAAACTCTGGCTTGCACTGAGTGTCACTACTGTATGGAGAATTTTGCCTTTGTGAGTTTATAAGAACTTCAAATGCTGGAAATATCAGAGCTGGAATTGATGTGAGGACTTTATGCTCCAGAAACTGCTATTACTACTGCACCAAATCTCATAAAATATATTTAACAATTAAACTAATACATACTGATTACAAAATAAAAAATAATTCATGTGTGATCATTAGAAATGTTCTGGAAAAAACTAAATTATCAATGAAGTTGTAGATGTCCTCTTTCTTCATGTGTCTCTATTCACATGATCATCATTTTCTATGCTCACACAAGCTATTAAAACAGTGACAAATTTTCCATACAGTAATGCCACGCAGTGCAAGCCACAGTAATCAATATATGCAAGAAGGTTTGTGGATAATATTTCTATCTCATGCCTACTCATTCAATATTACCAGACTATTTTCTAGCTTGTGGCTTTCATCATTAAGAAGCCTTGGATTTGAGAGCACTGCATTTAGATCTTAGAATCCAAAACAATTCTCACTGATGACAGCCAATAGCTAGAAACTGGTCTGGGATATTGGATGAATAGACACTAAATAGGAATTTTATGCACAAACCTTCTTGCATCCATTGATTACTGTGGCTCGAACTGTGTGGCACTACTGTATGAAGAGTTTACCAGTGTGACTTTATTGATAGTTTAATTTTTCAATGCAGTGTTTGTAAATGATGACACTTATTGATATATTTGTTTTGTATTCATATTGATTTCATTGCAAAATATATTTCCTAAATATATTATCTTCATAATTTTAGCTATATTATTATTATTATTATTATTATTATTATTATTATTATTATTATTATTATTATTATTATTATTATTATTATTATTATTATTATTATTATTATTATTATTATTATTATTATTATTATTATTATTATTATTATTATTATTATTATTATTATTATTATTATTATTATTATTATTATTATTATTATTATTATTATTATTATTATTATTATTATTATTATTATTATTATTATTATTATTATTATTATTATTATTATTATTATTATTATTATTATTATTATTATTATTATTATTATTATTATTATTATTATTATTATTATTATTATTACAAAATATATGACACTTATCGATTAGTTTTTCACTTGCTTCATTTATATTTTGTTGATATAGCTAGTGGCTCTATCCTGTAGTAGAGTATAAACTATATTTATTCAATCTTTTTTTTTCTCTTCATTATTAGAAATGAATTTAATTTTAATGGACTTTTTTGACACTTTAAGACAAATTGGGGAGCATTCCTATGCTTTTACAGTTTTTTCACATCCTGAACTAAGTTTTAAAACAGAGGCTTGGTTTTAATGATAATGCTATCTTTTTAAAACTTTTCTGTTATATATTTTTATAAGTCTTTTCTCAATTTGATATGAGAAGTTGATAATTTGCAGTGGATATCATTAAATATGGACTTATTAAAAAATTTTTTATAAGTAAGTGCTGGTAATTCAGGAGCCAATTATGTGTATGCTAAGTAATAATTTAGAAAGCAAGTACAATGGTGAAGATTCTTTAGTAAGAACTTTTATGATTGGTGACAAGAAAATACTTTAAAAAAAAATCTTGGTCATTGCTTTTTTAAATAACCAAAGTATGTAGCCTCTGAACAAAAGAAAACTAACACAGATTAAATTACAGTGCAATTTTTTAAAATTCTAATTGTTAAGATCTTCCAAGTTGGAGTGTCTAGAGTCCTCACAATATCTCGATATGATGCTGTCCCACATATAACCTGTTGACTTTTAGAGATACAATACTTTGATAATTAATTCATCCTCATAGAATAAATTGCATTTAGTCAATGGCCAGTTGTGAGAGTCCTTAGACATTGATTGCACTGCCATCTAGGATTCACTAACTTTATAATGTTTACATAGTATTTTGCATGAAGATAGAGGTCACTCACATATAATATATTCTAATAAACAGTGTTTTCATATAATAAATATGATGTAGCTACTATTGTACGGAAGGGAGTAGCAGTAGCAGTGTTAACTTATGACAATGATACATTATGTATTAGTAAAGGGGTGTTAGATTACTTAGAAAAAGTACAAAGATAAGTAGGAAGACATGCATTGGATGCAGAAGTGTGGTCAGCAAAGAAAGCAAAGAAGGCAATACAAAAAGAAATGGGATGGTCAAGTTTTTATATGAGAGATGCAAAAAGTAAAATAAAAATGTTCAGTATGTTACAATTTATAGATAATAAGAGAGTAGCCAAGGTAGTATTTAATTGGGTTATGAGTAACGGACAGGCAACAAGATGGGTGAGAAAGATAGTACAGTATGCAGAAGATTTGAATAAAGACTTTATGTCAATATACTTATACAAAAAATGGAATGATTGTGTTAGGAGAATTGTTGAGTGTTATAGATAGAAGAATAGATGCATTAACAAAAAAGGGAGTTGGAGAGAACTAGTATGGAGAGTAAAAAGAGTTTAAATATATATAGAAGTAAATAAAATATTCAATGTGACTTAATTTATGATAATATCAAGCAAAGTATTTTACTGTTTAAGGCTCGAGTAGGATCTTTAGCAACGAGGGAATACACACATAAATGGAAAAATATGGGTGAATTAGTCTGCAAGTTATGTAAGGAAGACAGAGAAAATATTAAGCATCTGTTAACTGAATATAAATGCCTGAAAGCAGAAAGGTACAAATATATACTGAAACAGCAATACAGAAAGTATGTTTTTGGTTTTTATGTTGGGTTTGGGAAAGATAAAGGGATTTAGATATAAAGGCCATAGAGTTGATAAAGATTATGCTGTGGAAATGGAATGGAGCAGGATAGTGAAGAATATGGGGAAAACATAGGTTGGGGGAATGGAAAGGTAAGATTAGGTGAATAACAGGTTTCTCTAGGCATAGAGTCTGAGAAAGAAGAAGCCATAGTACACACATCACATAATATCTGGAAAGGGTTTAGAAATTAAAAAACTTCTAAGTTAATACAGAATTATTATCTTTATCAAAATTTGCAAGAATTTATGAAATTTCACAATAAAATGGTTTTAAGAGTGATAATCAATATCAAATATCATTAGCGTCAATCAAGTCTAATTACAGTTGCCTTATTATTCTATTTGCTTGCCTTAATGAAAATTTACTATGTTTTCCAAAAACATAACGTTATTTATTATTAACCGAAATACACAGGCTTATATATACCTGTGTCTATATATGTAATAGATAGGGTATGGGCACAGACTTTCACATGACCCACCACTTTTCACACTATCTCATAACACTGATACACCTGAACACACATATGTCGAAAAGATAAATAATCACCAATATACATATTTCATGTTAAACCAGCAATCATCAGTTGGTCCAGATTACCATCTCTACACATATATGCTACAAGTGCTCAGATATATATTAAGATAGCAAATCCTCCTACTTTAATGGACAGGCTTTAATCCACTCCACGCTCCAACTCCTCAACTGTCCATCCAATTGAAAATCTGATGATGGAACGCTCAAAGTCCACCCCGAGGCCGAGATTATTGTTATTTATTATTGTAAGTTTTATATTTATATACAAAGTCAATGTGGATCTTATAATATAGAAGATTATTAATGCATTAAATGTGTTTTAAATATTTGACATATGACAATTTATACAATTCCCTATTTAATGATGATTTAAGCAGTTATATACAAGCAGAGGAGGAAATGTAGAAGTTATTGTCATCCAAATTTATTTAACTAAGCGATAAATATAGGGGATTTAAAACAAACTTTCAAGCATCATTCAACTATCCACACTATCTCATATCATATGTATCAGTGGTATGAGATAGTGTGGATATTTGAAGGGTCCTTGAAAGTTCGTGTTTAAATCCCCATGTGTGTGGTTATGTGTATCAAGTGGTATGAGATAGTGCGAATAATTGAAGGATGCTTGAAAGTTTGTGTTCAAACTCCATGTGTGTGGTTATGTGTGTTAGTGGTATGAGATAGTGTGGATAGTTGAAAGTGCTTGAAAATCTGTGTTTAAATCCCTTATATTTACAATTAAGCTCCAGGTATATAAAGAATGCCTGTATTTCAAATATTACTGAAAGATAAATATAAAAAAAAAGTTATGAAAATGTTACAAGAAGTTCCGGGGTTACTTATTTTAGTTACAAAGAATAATCTACTTATTGAACTTTTGCTCATCCTGCTTTGAGTTAACTTTGCCTTATATGTAAATTATACTTTATTTTTAAAGTGTTAAGAATAAACCGACAAAACATTTTTTTGAAGAACTACCCCCAAACCCTTACTATTTATTTATGATTGTAAAATACGATTCTGTAGATTTTTATAGAACTGTCTTCAATATTTAGTTTCTTGTGACAATTATAACTTAAAATTATAGGAAATTACTCCCCAAAATTACAGATTTAAAAACAATCAACTTCCTATTTTTAGGATTTTAAAACAGATGAAACATAAAACAGAAGGATTCATTCTTTTATGAGTTTGACTCCCACCAATAATAAAGATAGTGCACAGACATTCTTTCGAACAGCAGTAGATTTCTATTCTTAATATTCATTTACTGACCCATACAAGATAGCTATCTGAATTGGAGACGGTTAACTACTTGGAAAAAATCCTGCTTGCAATTTAAAAAAAGTTTTCAAGGTTCATCCCTTATGGATCAAAGTCGATATTATAGGCTGTCAGTTAATATGCTGACCACTACACCAAAAACGTTTTAAAACATTACTCCTAATTTATATTTTTCTTCGTGTTATAAATCTAAGTGGTCCATTGGTCTTTTATAAATGATATTTATGGACATTATTTATTACATACGACAAAAAAAAAATGGTGTGGAGCGAATTAAATTAAAAAATAATTTTAAATTTACTTTGGTTTCCTATTTCAACCAACTTAACAGTGTCTTTTTATATATATATTTGGAATTCAAAATAAAGGGTTGCGATATTTACAGTCTTACAGAAATAAAGAATTAGAGTGCATAGTATTACGTGCTTAAATATTTTTATCTAGTTTTATCATACATTATTATACACAGCGCCGTTTGACGCAGATGGTGGAGCCTGGGATCGATCCCAGGATCGATTCTCGCACTCGCAGGTTTGGCTGCACCCATAAACTCCGAGCAATAAAAGCATATCTATTTTTTTCATACATTATTATGCATTTTTAATCTTACTAAATTTTATTCTTATTGTAATAAGTATTTCTTTAATAACTTCAAAGTAATTGCCTTCTTGACTTTAAAACATATGGTTCTTTTATAGTTTCTTTGTATGGAACTAGTATTGCTGCTAGTTTTAATTAGAAGACATATGCCCCCCCTCCCAAATTGTGCGGAATACATATTTCTATTTATATATTGTATAGAAAATAAACAAAAAAAAACCCCTAATAAATGTCTCTCACATGTCTGCAGAGATTTTTAGAGTGAAATTTGAGTAGTGTGTGAATGTAAGATTAAATGCGTATATTTACATATTTTAAATAAGCATAACGTAAGAAAAAAATGAAGATAAAAATGTTTTTCTTAAGTATTTAATAATTAAAAACCAGTAGCATTAAAAAATTTTCAATTTACTTTATACAAAGTATTAAATATAGAGACACAATTTAATACTCAAAACTGCTGGATAAATTAAAATTTTTTTTAGTATAAACATTCTAATTAATTTGTAGTGTCTATTTATCTAAACAGACCATTTAATAAGAACAAAAACAACAAATATAATTTGAAAGTTAAAAAAGGTATTACATAACTTAGAGAAAACAATTTTTGTTAAAAAAAAAAAACAACTCAAAGTACTTTAACGAATAAAAATTGTATCAACAGAAATTTGAGTTTAATTAAAACTGAATCTTTTTCTTCGCACTAAGTTATAAAATCAGTCAGTAAATACAAATAATTATAAATAGTTAGTTATAAAATCATATATAACGCAATTTGGATAATCCTATAGTTTTGGACCACGTCTTTCATATAAAAAATTCTAAAATTTGTTAGTTTAGTTTTAGGTTTTATTGCGTGAAATTATCAAATTGCTTTTCATTTTGATGATAGTTTTTAAATATTACTGAAAGAGTTTATTATATTATTGTTAAAAATTAAAATTAATATTTATTTTACTCAGTTGCCGTGTATATCTATATTTTATATTCTCTTTAAAATCACATAACTTTTTAAAACCCTCTTTATCATCGTTTTAATGTCATGCCTTGAGAAAATTAGTGATATCAGCCGTTTTTATGTATTCAATATAAATTTTTTTCGGTGCAACATAAAGACATTAGAAAAGTTTTATTTACTGATGCTTAATAATATTGTAAAAAAGAAAAAAATCAAGATCATAAAAACAATATGTTCTTTAACTTTCTGGATGCGACACTATAATTTACTCCTTTGTTATACTGGTTCTACGAAATAAATGAACAACTCAAGATTTATTATAAGAGTGGTTTATGATCAACTTGAATATGATTTTCAGGGGAGAGGTAGACCATATTTGCATTATAAGGAATATCTCAAAGATCACATGATCACCATTTCTTATGCTTGCTTATAATGGTTATTAAACAGGCAAAACTCTCCATACACTAGTGCCACTTAGTCCAAGCCAGAGTAATCAATGGATACCGGGAAGGCTTGTGCACAAGATCTCCACCTAATGCCTACTCATCCAATATCTCCAGACTAGTTTCTGGTTTATGGCCTTCATCAGTGAGGAGCCTTGCCAGTGAGGAGCCTTAAATCTGAGAGCACTGCACCCAGATCCTTAGGATCCAAGGCCACAAGCTAGCAATTAGTTTGGGGATATATGATGAATAGACACTAGATAGGGATCTTATGCTCAAGCCTTCTGGCATCCATTGATTACTCTGGCTTGCACTGAGTGGCACTACTGTATGAAGAGTTTTGCCTGTTTTATCTCAAAGATATTATAAAAAATGCAATGTCTATTATTTCTACTGGTAGATATGGCAGAGAGTAGAATACAGTGAAAACAATTACAGTAATGATGTACTTTAGAGGGAAAGAATTTTTGCTGAAGTAGTTAAAAAACAGAATGTAAAATATCAAATAATTAGAATTATATAATAGCATATTCTGCAAATTGATTTATTTGTGTTTCATGGATTGGTTGTTTAATCATCACAAAATTTATTTCTATAGCACTTTTTTTCTCTTGGAGTTGGACTAGCCATTTTGTTTTATGTGTGGCTGTTGATGCATTATTCTATTATATATGATTACATGTTTTAACATATGCAATATTGATTTTTCCTTTAGTTTGTATAATCTGCATAAAACAGGCAAAACTCTCCAATAATGCTGCTCAGTGCAAGCCAGAGTAATCAATGGATGTCAGGAGGTTTGTGCATAAAATCCCTATCTAGTCTCTACTCATACAATATCCCCAGATTGGTTTCTAGCTTGTGGCTTTTATCAGTGAAGATCTAGGTGCAGTGCTCTCAGATTCAGGGCTTCTCACTGATAAAAGCCATAGGCTAGAAACTAGTCTGGGGATATTGGATGAGTAGGCACTAGATAGGGAATTTATGCACAAGACTTCTGGCATCCATTGACTACTCTGGCTTGTACTGAGTGGCACTACTATATGCAGATTTTGCTTGTTTTAATAACAGTTATGAGCAAGCATAAAAAATGATGATCATGTGATCACCTGCATAACCAAGTAGTTTCTTTTTATAATCTAATGCTAAGTTTCATGTTTGGTAAAGTTCATCATAATTATAGTTATGATTATGGTAAACTTCACCAAAAATGCACTTAACATTAGGATATAAAAAAGAAACCACTTTGTTATACAGATGAACAAACATTTGGAAATTTGACTTTTAACTATTTAAAAATTATATGTATTTATGTTAAGATATTCATTAATTTATTGGATTTCTTTTTGAAATATCCTTTAAGAGTTTATCAAATGAGCTCATCTATTTAATTTGTGTAAAGTTTGTTGTGTTTCAATACACAGCAATTGGTTTTATACACAAATAAAACTGATTATTACTTCAAGCCTTATCTGCATCCTTTATTATTCTTTCTCTTTTTTCCCATATCTGTTATACAGATGTTCCTCCCCTATGCTTTTCTGAAAACTCTTTAATTATTAGTATTATTTTTTCTCTAATTTTTTGGTACTACAACATCAGATGATCCACACTGCTCGATGGCGCTGTTGCTAGTCAAAAACAAATAAATATAACATTACCAGGCTGATTTACATTTTATATATATTTTTATTATTTATTCAAAAACAAATAGATATAACTTTGTTCTTTTATTGTTTTTTAAAAATTTGCTTTTTTATATTCATAAACAAATAGATATAACTTTGTTCTAGTGTTTGAACAGTTTACAGGCTGTAAGATGTATGACTGGCCTTGTAAATAGCATATTTCTGTGCTTTTGCATGGAAACAGTGCCATCAGGTGGTGTGGATCGTTTGTGAATCATTCAATGTTGTAGTACCATTTTTGTATGAATCAAAGTGTGTCATTTAGTGATGGTTGCTGAATCTTTCACTGTAAATTTGTTTGCCCTAAATATATACCCAGAAATAGTATAAGAAAAATTTGGCAAAATAATTTTTTTTGTAGTTGTTCATTATTTAAAAATGATATAAATTATATTTTAAAATTGAATCATTGTATCTGCCTTCAGACACCAATCAAAATAAATTTTATAAGCCATGCATTGTATGTCACATTAAAAAAATACACTGTATATATGTTAATCCTTGTACATAATTTATAATTTATAAAGTTTATTTTATATAAAAAATTGTATATTTGTAATAATGAAAAAGTTAATAATCTTAAAAATTTATTTGCATAATGAATCACATTTTATTAATACTTATGCTCCAACTTTATATACAAAGAGTTCAGAGATAAAATAATTTTATTCTTTAGTGGATAGATTTATTATATCAATATCCTTAAAAGACAATTGTTTTATTTTTGAAGTATTTTAATGTGTGTATTAGTAGGAACAGTAAACCTTGGTTCGATATTTTTGAAAATATGCATTAATGCCATAAGCTCAACTGACAACGAGTGAGTTGATTATCAAGAACACTTTGTGTATATAAAATATCATGATAAGGGGTTTGAACACATGCACACTCAAAACAATGATTTTTTAAATTTATATTATAATTAGTAGTCATAAATAAAAAATAATATAGCCCACAAATTGTTGTACAGATGATATACTAGTATAATCCAAGATAAAATTATAGTTCCATTAAAAGTAGAGTTTATTCAAAATATACTTGATATTTGTGTGTTAGAAGCAAGAACCACTTGTTTAAATTAAACACTATAATCACCAAATTGAAATTTCCAGCTTGTTACCATGAATGGAATTTTCTTCAAAAGTTCTTGCGAATTTAATTAAGTATATTTTTGGACTTGTTAATAAAAAATCCTGAATTTTCTCTGAGAATAATTCTATTACAAGTGATCTGTTTAATAAAAATACATGTCCTTGTTCCTTGATGAATATCAAAATGCATTAAGATTTGGCAATGATTGGTTGGTGAAAACTGCAAAGGGTATATACAATCATTTACTGTTCCTAATTATGTTAAGCATTTTTTGATGCATTGAAAGAAAGACTTGGATAATATCATAATCCTATTAAATCCATAGATGACAATATTTTATATGATATTAGTGATATTTTAAACAGGTGGAGAAAGTATTTAGATTATCAATTGAATAAAATTCAGATGATGGTTTTTAATAATTTGTTCATCCTATTTATTCATTTAGATTAGGAAACAAATATATATTTTAATAAATTTAAAATAGCTCTAAATAATATATACATTGGAAAGACTGCAGATTCTTATGAAATATCTGGAGTTATTTTAAAATAAAGGTGAATATAAAGTTTTAAAACTATTGGTATTTTTTAGGAATATATGGACAGTCTTGCATGATGAGAGTTTTAATGTTGACAAGTATTTGATCCATATCGTGAACAAATTTTTTTTTAAAAAAAATATGATGCTTGAAAAAATTGGTGATGCAAGAAGAGGATGATTAGCAGTAAGATGAATTATTATCATCATCATCATTTATTAACCTAAAAATTAAATATAGGCAATTATAAAGAAATGCTGTTCATACAAATAGCACTTGATGTTATTTATATGATAGACTTTTGGGGTTAATGTTTTAAAATCCATTTTATTTCTTAGTTTTCAATTTTTTTTAGTAGCATAAAAACATTTTTAATTTTTAATTTGGTGCAGTTGTTAGAGTATCTGACTAGGAGTTGGGAGAACCTAGGTTCATTTCTGATGCTCAAACTTCTTATTAACTCCATAGAAATAAAGCCATTAGTCTTTTTCCTACAAAAATGTATTTTATTGAAATAAAACTGCAATGTAAACATTAAATAATTAAAAATAAATAAATAATTATTTTACCAAAATAACAAATAAGTGAAAATTTAAACTACATTTATTTACCATCTGATAATAAACAATGCAAAAGATATGCATTAAGATGTGAAGTGATGCACTGTGGCTTCTCCTTTATCAGTCAGGAATCTCTCAGATACAGTGCTTAAACACCTGTTAACCACCTTACCTTTCCTTACATTCTCCACCCTAAGATTTTCTCATACTCTTCACTACCTTTCTCCATCCCATTTCCATAACATAATCTTTGTCAACTCTATGGTCTTTATATCTAAATCCCATATCTTTTCCCAAACCAAGCATAAGAACCAATAATCCACTTTCTGTATAATCATTTTATTTTATACTTATTCTCCCACAACTTCATTATTTGTATCATTCTGCTTGTAGGCATTTACATTCAATTAACAAATGCCTAATATTTTCTATGCCTTCCTTACATAACTTGCAGAATAAAGCACCCATATTTTTTCATTTTTGTGCATATTCTTTTGTTACTAAAAATCCTGTTTAAGCCTTAAACAATAAAGTACTCTCCTTGCTATTGTCATAAATTAACTCATACCCAATATTTTGTTTACTTATTTATATATATATATAATGGTCCAGAAGAATAGGAGTCTTATCGTAATCTGCACTACAGGGCACCACTAGGCATTTGAACCTAGAAAATTTATATAGTAGGCAGATACGTAAGTTAAAAAAAATTTATTTTAATTTATTTTGACCGATCGTTAGCCCAATGCCACTAGCTCAATGAAACAGCAGAAATTTATATTTTATAAATTCTTATATAAAAACATTTAAAAAAAGAATAAAATAAGCCACTGGCAGTAATTAACACACAAACATTTATTTACACACGTATAAATAAAGAATTATTATTTTAGACTACCTTTTTTTTTTTTTTTTTTACAAAACATTATAACTTATTTTACTTTAGATTTTAATTTACAATTTAACTGTTTTTATTTTATTTTAAAAGTTCACACAGATGAATTTTATAAAAGTGTGTTATTTTAATGTTGGGTACAGATAGGCTACATAGATTACATGGTTAAAAATATTTCAAAATAATCATAAATGATCAAAATATAAAGTCATTGACGTAATTGCAGAGGGAAATTTACAAGAAACCCAATGGCATTCATCATAAGATGCCGCATTGACACCAATAACTAAAAAGTCATCCGAATAAATACATTTTAGATATTCAACATAAGATATCATTATTTACCAAATGTCTATATATTTTAATCAAATCTGAAAACAAAACATAATTAAACATGAATGAATCTATGCAAGCATCTATGCCCAACTTAAATTTAATGCATTTAAATAATTTAGACAATATTAATAAAAAATAAAAAAATAAAAATGGAAATGATTTAATAAAAATACTTTCAATAAAATAATAAAAAATTTAGTCATATAGGAAATTCTTCTATTTAGAATATTGAAAAGTTTAGCATTTAGAGTTCTTTTTGTTTAGAAATGTTCATTAATTATATATTTCTTATGTTTAGAAAAGTTCATCTTTAACCCATTACCATTTGGGTTCCAGTGTTAATTGTCCTGACATCCTGGGGAGATCAGTATGCTGTTGGCTATTTTATTGATTCATCCGGAAGTCTTTTACTTTAGCTGGTCCTCAATGTAGAAATGATTAGTCATTTCTCTTTCCCTTTTAGCAGAACTAAAGGGATTGAAGAGTGCGTTTTTTCAATCCCTTCTCCTTCAACTCCGCACTAACACATATCACCATTGCTGCCATACAACTCTCCCAGGTCTTTCTTCACTCACTAAAATTTATTTCCAAACTTTTTCTTAATATATTAATTTTGCAGATTAACTCAACATTACGTCATGATGATGGTGATGGTCTTTTCGTTGAGGTCTGATTCCAGAGTGATTTCTTTTATTGGCCATTCTGTTCCCATTGTTTTCTCTCCTATCTGACCTTTGATTATATTTTAAATGCCCAAGGGCTGGTTTACTTTTACTAATTAAAACAATCATTTCCATTTTATGATTAATTAATTTGTTTTCCAAACTTAAAGATATATTTTTATCTCTAAATCTTTTTAAGTTTTTGATGAAAATTTAGTTTTAAAACTTTTTCTTTTTTTTAAAATAAAGTTTCTTTTTTTTTATTTCTCATCTGTGCGATTTTATATATATTATCAAGTTTAGATGACTTTTAAATTTCAATTTTTTTAAAAACAAATTTTTTTTATTTGCGAACTTTATATTTTAATTTCATGTTTAATAAAAAATATATGTAACAGCATATGTGCCCGTTACAATATATATATATATATATATTATATTAGTTTTCAACCAGTAACCACCTAAACATTCACAGTAAATATAGCAACCAATATTTCTAACTTCTGTCAAGGCAACCTTCACACCTTTTAATAGCAAGAATGGAAATATATATAAATTATCTTTACTCTCCATACTAGTTCTCCATCTCTCTAACTCCCTATTTTTTCTTAATGCATCTATTCTTATATCCCATTTTTTGCCATTATAACACTCAACAATTCTCCTAAAATGATTATCTACCTTTTAAATAAGTATACTGACATAAATTCATTATCCAAATATTTTTTTCTGAAGAGACTTCTATAGAATAAAAGCCAAACTAAAATCTGAATTTTTAATGGCCAGTAAAAATAACTTTTAGAATATTAATAATTTTTATTAGTCATTCATTAGACTAGAGATTATCAAATAATGAATTACATTTCTGTAGTGTAATATTCACTATACCATTCTCACACAAAGTAGAGACTGGTTTCTATCCACTTTTACCACCTTGTGAAGGGATGTAATCATAAACATCTGACCACACATCTTTGATCTCATGTTTATGATTATATTGCTGCACAAGGTATTAAAAGTGGATAGAAACCAGTGCCTACTCTACATGAGAGTAGTGAAGTAAATATTACACTATAGAAATAACATCTGACCTCTTTTTAAAATTATTTTAGTGCTATTAACAGTTGTCAGGTGGAAAATGGCAACAGTGCCTTCTAGTGAGACATATGTACATTATGAAAAGACTGGGAAACAATATGGTTTCTAATCTACATTAACATTCAACTTCAAATGATAAATGCAAGAGATACCTTTCAATTTAAGATTCAGCACATTTATCATATAAGCTCATTTTCTGAAGGGTTTTCAGTCTCTATATCCTATGAAAAAACATTATGAGATAAGATATAATGAAAAAATGAATAAAATGATACATACATATTTTCAGAAGCTAACAAAATGGATCTACTAAAAGGAGGTTTAGTATATAAAACAAATTGCTTTTTTGTGGAAGCCAATTTATAGGGCCTGTAGCCTTGCAGTGCATCCAGTATAAAACGAATGATTTTGTTTTATTAAATTTGTATATTAATTAAATTCCTATATGTGTTTTACGCAAGTATACAAATAGAATACGATGTCTAATAAAGAGGCAAAAACGTATCTACAATCTACTTGTAGAAACTTTTTCTTATTTAGATACACACGGTTTTTGTTTGTGCTCTCTGTTGGATGAGAAAAATTACTATAGCCAATGATACAATAGTGCTTTCATAGTAAAACAAGTGTTTGTAATCTTCTTGTATGTGATTATTTACTTCAAAGATAGATTTTTTCTACAGTACAGGCTTTTTTCATACCTGCACTTATATATGTAATATACAGAGTTTGAACTCAGACTTTCACATGATCCTCAACCATCCATGCTATCTCATATGGCTGATACATTTGATTCTACACATGTTGAAAAGATAAATAATCACAAATATTTGTATTTTGTGCTAAACCAGCACTCATCAGTTGGTCCACATTATCATTTCCATACATATATACAATCACAGCTCAACTTATATTAAGAGAGCCAATCTCCATACTTTAATGAACAGGCTTCAAACCACTCCATCCCACAACTCTACAGCTGTCCATTTCATTGAAAATCTGATGATGGAATGCTCAAAGCCCACTTTAGTGCCAACCTTCTCATCTTATCTATGTTAACCACAAGTCACTCTGACTCCTCATGTACATGACATAATCCATTTACATACATTGTCAAAGATACATATAATTTTTATTTACATTTTCAATCACGAGCCCCATCATTACGCATTCTCACAGGCTGCCGGTGTTGCTTTTACTTTATATTCCATTACTAGCATCATTATTTATCTTCTAAAAAGGTTGATCCTGTATATTAATTTGATATCCCTCTTCAAATTTTTCGGTCTATTCTCCAGATATTCATTATATACTCCTCTTTCTAGGTCATTAGTTGACTTCTTTCTTGCCTCTTTTACTAACAAAATATTTAAATGTATTCGTTATAATTCATCTCTTTAAGCATATCTCTGTCAACATCTCTTCTGCAGTCATTTTTTTTTCAATACACAATTTCTTTTACTTATAGTTAATTTTGCAATAATCCATTTCATTTATTTTTTAAATTTATCGCTCAAAAATCCTACAATCTTTTTTATTTCTATTTAGTTATTATTAACTAAATAAAAGCTTCCCAAAAGATCATCTGCAATGTGAATTTATTCCCTTTAATTGATTTTCCCAGTTAGTGCCACAAAGATTGTGTGATGTTATCAGTGTTTATTGCTTCGACTTTAAACCCTCTCTTGCCACTATCTTTAATGTTATTTTGCTAGTTTCCATCTCAATCGAATAGCAAAATCATAAACTAAAATAATATTCAGGTTTTAGTTACAAAACAAGCCATGAGATGGGAAGATTTTAATTTAAAACTATTTCTAAGGACCCAAATTTCCATCTTTCACGTTAATGACTGATGATTTCATTTTTTTATCACATGGGAGCGCTTACGATTGGTTTGAATATTCTCTAGCAACAAGTGAATATACACATAAATGAAAAAAATGTGGGTGATTTAGTCGGCAAGTTGTGTAAAAAAAGGCAGTCTTGCGTTGTTGGCCGAGAGGTATCGCAACTGCCATGCAAGCGGGTAGTTGGTTGCAGACGGTTGTGGGTTCGCGTCCCGGCCGATGCTATGACATAGGAAAAAAAAATATTAGGCATCTGTTAATTAAATGTAAATGCTTGCAAGTAGAAAGAGCACAAATAATAAAGTTGTGGGGAAATAAATATAACATTGATTCTATATAGAAAGTGGGTTTTTGGTTTTTATGCTGGGTTTGGGAAAAGATAAAGGGGGATTTAGATTTAAAGGTCGCATAGTTGACAAAGATTATGTTGTGGAACTGGGATAAAGGAGCATAAAGACGAATATGGGAAAAACTTAGAATGGGGAATGGAAAAAGAAGTTAAAGTCGCTAACAGTTTCCCTGGCATGATAGCTGAGAGATTCCTGACTCCAAAAAAGGTCACCATCCCTCACTTTGGTTCAATTTTGAAAATAAAAAATATATTTTTATGCACATTTACTCCCCCCCCAAATATTGCTGTAATATTTATTTATTTATAAGAATAATGGGTGTTTCGCAGTAGTCCCAGCAATAATTTTCTAATCTTGCGATCCCGGAAAATAATTTCTATACGAGAGCTTCTGTCAAACTTAATCAATCAATTAAAGATGATAACCAATAATTTTATTTACTGGAAATGATACAACTATCTTCAAACACGCATTTACGTTTTTTTGTGTAAAATTATCTTCCACCATCATATATTTACATCTAAACTTGTAAAGATTTTTTAGTTTGAAATATGCCGCCTATATGTTCATTTAATGGAAATGAAACAAACATGCATTTGTGTTTATGTGAGAAATGATCTTCCAACAAGTAAACTTTTAACAATCTACATTTATCCCAAGTGATAACCAAACAAAAAGTAATATTTATTTACATTATTATTTTTTTTTTTTTCAGGTCAAAGCATCTGCCAGGAAGCGAACCCAGGACAACTGCTTGTAAAGCGGCTGGGCTGATCACTTGGCCACCAACACTTGACAAGTAATATTAATTTAACCTCGCATTTCTGTCCATTTACAAAATTTTGTTTCTTAGCATCAATGCAGTGGAACAAAGTTTCTTACCTTGAACCACATTCCATTACAAATGGCTATTCTCTTTTGACAATCCTGAATGAAATAACACCACCATTTGTCCAGACTATGAGCATAAAGTGTGATCTCATATCCATTCGTGCAGGATTTTTGTGAAGGTAGAATGCCATAGTTATGAAAATAGTGCACTGCATCATCGATAGTAGCAGTCACTTTCCAAATTTTAATCATTTAATTTTGGAAAAAAAAACTACACACATTTACATTGGCAGGAATTAAAGATGGATGTAAATAACATATACACATTCCTTTTGCCAGATCATTGTGCCAGTATTCTTTCATGACACTACAGCATATTTTAAATAATAAAATGATGAACAAAACCAAAATTTTGACTAATAACTTCTTTTCATCAGAATATTATCTAATATTCGCTAACAGAATTAATTCATTCTCTTTTAGAAGATTGCAAATGTGTTTAATTCGGTCTGTATATACACATTTGTTTGTGCCGGCAATGTTCCCCACCATCGGACTAATATGTAAGTACCAAATAATGTGATTAGATATGGATTAATTTTTATTAAATTTTAAAACATGTAAACCAAAAGGAATCAGTAACTTATGGTTACAATTTGTAATTGATTAGAAATATCACTTGTTTTACCACAAAACATCATATGATCACACTTTCTTATGCTAGCACATAACTGTTATTAAAAGAGGCAAAACTCTCCATACAATAGCCACCCAGATCCAAAGCTCCTCACTGATGAAGACCACAAGCCAGAAACTAGTCTAGGAATATTGGATGAATAAGCACTAGATGGGGATTTTATGCACAGGCCTTCTGGCATCCATTGATTACTCTGGTTGGCACTGAGTGGCGCTACTGTATGGAGAATTTTGCCTGCTTTACCACAAGATAATTTTTTGTTTTATTTTAAGAATTATAACTAAAATTCCAACTTTTAAATAATATTTCATTAAATTTCAGGTATCTAAACAAAAATTAATTTGTCCATTACAAAATATTTTCACATTCTGATTTTTTAAAAATTCAATTTTGTTACAGCAGTACGGCTACTCTCCAATGCAAGAAACCTCATGATTCTTAGACATATTTTAGTTTAGCATTTTCTTTAGTCCTTGCAAAGTTAAAATAATACTTTTAAGAATAATTTTTATTTGTAATATATATACCATATTAACTAATAATCATTAATCAAATTGAAGTTTGTCATTTTACTACTAGGGGAGACATTTAAATAAATGATCAGTTAATTATGGTCCTTCTAGAGGTTTAATTTTTTTAGATAAAAATATAACATAATTTGAATCAAATGCTTATTATATATTTTAATTCTATCACTAATTAATAATCTTGATGTTGATGTTTTATATTCATGTATTTTTCATATATATATATGCTAAAAAGCCCCATTGTATTGTTTTGCTCCAATGGGCATGCTCCAGGCATTCACAACGAAGACATGATTAATGATCAATGAGTCCCATATTTATTATTTTGGATGTGGTTTTTGGATAAATTTTTTAATGGTCTTTTGGATTACTTAAGATTTGATAGTCTTAAGCTAGAGAGTAAAGATCCAAAGATTGATTTGGCTTAATTAGATGAGTGTCACTACCATTATATATCTATTCTAAAATCTGCAACTGTTTTCCTTTATCAATAAACTTCCTAAATTCTCAAAGCATCTTTTTTTTTTTTATAAAATGTGTTGTGCAAGTTGATAGTTTTAGTCTTTTATTATCTCTTCTAACTCTTCATACAGTAGTGCCACCCAGTGCAAGCCATAGTAATAAATGGATGCAAGGTTTGTGCATAAAATCCCTATCTAATGCCTACTCATCCAACATCCCAGAACTTTATAATAAAGTAAAAATATGAAAGGTGGCTGCTGGGGGGTTACATTAGATCCCAAGATCTATGTGTGGTGTCCTCAGATCCAAGGCTTCTCACTGATGAAAGTCATAAGCTAGAAACTAATCTGGAAATATTGGATGAGTAGGCACTAGATAGGGATTTTATTCAAAAACCTTCTTGAATCCATTGATTACTATAGTTTGCACTGGGGGGGGGGGCTACTGTATGGAGAGCTTGCTACTGTTTTAACAGTTTGTTTAAGCATAGGTCATGTGATGTTTCTATCTCTTTATTGTAATAAAATGGACATCAGGATTAAATGATATTGATTGTATTTCCCAATAAACTATGAAAAATAAATCTAATGTGCATTACCCATCAGGATTGTGGGCATGTTATTAGTAATTGATGGTTTCCTAGCAACATATCTGCTGAATGTCTCTAGTTATTTACAAGGAAGTAGTCCAACCTTTTGCTTTGTTTACATCATTAAAAAATCATGAAAATATTTATTATAACAAATAAATATTTTTATAAAATTTATTATGTTGTACAGAATAAATGTTTCCATGGATTAATTATGATGCAAACAAAGCAGGATGTTGGACTATTTCTATGTAAACAACTAGGAAGATGTTTAGAAGATATGTTGCTATGAAACCACCAATTATTAATGGCAATTCTAATACTAAAATATTTTGATTTAGTACCCAACAATAGCTTTTTTGTCCTGAGTTTTATTACAAGTAGAAGGAGATGCTTTTTTTATATCTATTCTAAGTTGTTATATTAATTTAAGATCGAATCAACTGTTTTTATATAAGTATGAGAAATTAAAAAGATGTAAAAAGAAAATGAATGGACCTCACCCCACACGTCTCATATTTATAAAATAGCTACCTGGGTTTAGATTTATACAATTTAAGTTAAAAGTAAAAGAAGGATCTCTTTTTACATCATTAATTAACTTCAAGACCAAAAAAATGTTACTGATTACTACAATAAAATATTTTAGCTTGAGGACTGTTACCTAGCAACAACTCTACTAAAGACATTTTTAGGTATTTACATAGGAATATCCAATATTTTATTTTATATATGCATACACTTTCCACTCTTGTCTAATGAATCAAATCCTGTTAATAAATATTTCAGCATCTTTTTACTTACTAAGCCATTTAGCTAATGCAAAACTGAATATTTATATTAGCTGCCTTAGATGGGTAAAAATGGTCTCTCTTATGAAAGTTAGAACTAGGCTGAATATAAATAAGGCTGTGACTGTATCTAGAATGTAATGGCTTTCACCTTTATTTGAAAAACTTAACTAGATTGGTACTTATGTATTACTTCTGTGATATGATACCTATTAAACCTGTTGTGCCTTTTCCCATCTGTGATAAAGGTGTAACATTGTGATTAGGTCAAATAAATCCAAGTAAACCCTGCAATGTTGTTATCTGATCTTGTATCAAAATGTGTTTTTTTATCCAATCTCTGACCTGGTAAGAAAATAATTTTCAAAAAACAATTTTGTTTGGCCCAGTTTTGTCAAGATTTCTTTCTGACAACATCTTGATTTCACATGCATTGCATTTTTTCTTCATAGTTGTTGTTCATTTTAATTTCACTGTTGCTTAATTCATTTGATTTTCAGTGAATAAATAACTGTACTTTTCTAAACATTGAAAGACTATGGTGTTCAGTGAAATGGCATAACAAGCAACAGTGAATAAGTTCAGGGCAACACCTGGATTCATAATTTGTCAAATTTATGTGCTGTAGATGTAATAAGATGATGATGCATTCATTTGCACAATGAACAAAATAAAAAAAAAATTGACCACCAATATGAATAATTAATAAAAGTGTTATATTTTTTTATTTTATGAATAATTTTGCTTTTTTTAATTTTTTTTAAAAAAAAACCCAAACATTTATTTATTACCGTTTTTTGACAAAATCCAATTCAAGTGATATATTATGCAACCATGTGTCCATTTTGGAGGGAAATTTTTTTATTTGAACTTTCCATTTTCTCTGGAAAATTTGATTGACTTATAATAAAGTACAACAAACAAGTTAGATTTCTTCATTGTGATAATTTCTGTTATATATTGCACTGTAAGTAATGTATGTATATTTTATGTCTTTTTAAAATAATATTTTGGGCAATTTTTGTAATTTAGTCATTGTTTTGTCTATAATGGTGTTTCATATTTTACATATTGATTGTGTCAAAACATACTGTTTAATATCGATGTTATGGTACAAATTGATGTCATTAGTATTGTTATAAATGTATATTCCACACCATGTTTTAAATTTTTCCTGTAAAAAATCATATAAATGTACTTTTTAAGATCGGTGGTTTTTTTTTGCTGAAGTTTATAGGTTTAGTATTGTTATAAATTTTAAACTTTGTTGTATAAATGTCATATATATTTCTATTTAATATCAATTTTTTGTTCAAATTCATATGTTTAGTACTGTTATTAATTTATATTTAGCACTATATTTTATATTTTTCCTGTGAAAGTTGTATATATTTCTGAGTGGCAAATTATTATTTTTGTAAACAGTTGCTAATTGAAATAAATTGAGATCCTGCTGAATCTCACTGCACTCATTAAAATATGTATACGACAGCCAATCAGAATGTCATGACAGCCATCTAAATGACAATCAAAACTAAACACAACAAAGATTTTACGAGAAAAGGGCAGCCACCCTTATCTGAACTTTTCTTTCTATATATCTAAGCCAGTCATAAGTATTTAGATTTGAAAGTATGAGCTTTAAATATCTTCACAAATAACTCATTGAGTCTAAATCATAAACATACAACGCGAAATCCTATGATTTATTATATAGCAGTTTTTAGAATACATAACAGTTGTTAAAAATGTAATTTTTAAGATCATTTTTTTTTGATAAATTACGCTCCAAATTGTTTATATTTTTTTGTGTGAAAGTAGTATTTTTAATCCTGCAACACAGAGCATGTATTGGACATGCTATGCCTTTTCACATATGTATTCAACCTGCCAATAACTTTGTAAATCTTGGGAAAATATCAGGTACAAGATCAATGTACACATTATTTTGGTCAGATCACAAGATTAGAAAGTTATGAGCGGATTGATACAAATGTGAAAAAGCGCATTATGTCTAATATGTATTCTGTGTCACAGGATTAATATGCAAGTACCACTAGATTGGTTAATCATTAAATATATCTAAGACAGCAGTTTATTGGCTGTTCAAAGTAGTAAAGAATTATATAATGAAATGTTTAGTTCAATAATAAAGACTGTATATTATATATAATGTTGAAAAATAATCTGTATTTATCACTGACATATACACATATATATATGACAAATGTATGGTCAAGATAGAATACAAAATGACAAAGAATGATATCAATACAAACTTCAAAATAATTAATATTAAAATATAATAATTATTAATACCTAAGAAAACAATAATATAAAACCGCCATATTGCTATATATATATATATAAAATGCTCAAAAATTTATCAGAATGGCTCCATAATAATTGATTGCGTATTTATTAAGACAATAAAGCCAATTATTAGGTTTCAATTGCATATGTATCTCACTTATCCTTCAAGTAAATGTAGCAAATTCATATAATTAAATTAATCTGTATTTACTAACATTTTATTGCTCCTTCCAATCAAAGATATATTACAACAATTTAATTTACTTCCAAACAAGTACTTTTTAATCAAATAATAATAACGATATAATCTAAACCATATAATATTTAGACTTTAAACATAAAATTCAATAATTTGTATTATTAAAAAAAATCTACAAAAGATTTTAGCAAAAAAAACGTATATACGCACACATAAATAATGATAGGATGAACAAAACTGATTAAAATATCCATTACTAAAATAGAAAAAATGAAGTATATATTTTTATAATTTTGACTATGCAGATGAGCCTTTATTTTTATATTAAAATCTATCTATCTATCTATCTATCTATCTATCTATCTATCTATCTATCTATCTATCTATCTATCTATCTATCTATCTATCTATCTATCTATCTATCTATCTATCTATCTATCTACCTACCTACCTACCTACCTACCTACCTACCTACCTACCTATCTACCTATCTATCTATCTATCTATCTATCTATCTATCTATCTATCTATCTATCTATCTATCTATCTATCTATCTATCTATCTATCTATCTATCTATCTATCTATCTATCTATCTATCTATCTATCTATCTATCTATCTATCTATCTATCTATCTATCTATCTATCTATCTATCTATCTATCTATCTATCTATCTATCTATCTATCTATCTATCTATCTATCTATCTATCTATCTATCTATCTATCTATCTATCTATCTATCTATCTATCTATCTATCTATCTATCTATCTATCTATCTATCTATCTATCTATCTATCTATCTATCTATCTATCTATCTATCTATCTATCTATCTATCTATCTATCTATCTATCTATCTATCTATCTATCTATCTATTGGTCTGTCTTTATGTCTGTCTATTTATCTATGTATTTGTGTATCTATTTACCTTTTTGTATACTTATTTATTTATCTGTTAATGTATCTATTTTTTATGTATCTATTTACCTACCTTTGTATTGATAAAAATAATGTATTTATAATAATTAACATTTGTGATGTAACTCTAAGTATTGAGATGTTGCAACAAATTGCTTTGGACACAACAAAATTCGCACCAAATATTTTGACTTGGTTAATAACTGCAATCGTGTCATGTGGCACTATTTTTTTTAGTTATCTCTAAACGAGTGTTGAGAATTTAAAAAGAAAGTTCTGAAGAAGATTGCTGGGGCAATCGAAATTGTAAAAGAGGGTGGTAATTAAAGCATTGTGAAACAATAACAAAGTGCATAGATGATTTAATATTATCTCCCATTGCTTTGGTGCAAAAAAAAGCTTATAACAAAATGAAGAGGGTTCAAACTTGATATTAATTTTGTTAATGATTTTTTTTTCAAAATACTAATCTCTAAATTGAAATATTAATATTTATTTATTTTCGTTTATTGCAGAATGTGAAGGACAGACTGAAATCAGATCGGTTTCCTTTGATCCCAAGGAAGGGCTCCCTGGAAAACCATTATGTGTTAATGCAAGATATACCCTGGCAAGAAATCGGTCATTACAGGAAATATCGTTCGAGACTTATACAGCCAAGATTTTTTCTTATGGTAAAAATGGTTCATTATATTTTACAAATAATACGTGGGGAAATCGGACAGATCGCGTGGCAACAAAACAAAATCGTTTCTGCTTTACAAAGGTATATAAAGAGGATGAAAAAATTCCATTTAGATGGCGTATAGTGGATAATGGGAATTCCCAGGCCATGTTTGTTTTTACTCTTCCAATTGCAGGTAAGAAATTTTTTTTTTTGGATAAGATTTTAATTTAATGTAAGTTTATCAGTTGTTATACATCTGTTCTTCTAAAGATTTTTTTTTTTTTGCAATTTTTACAAAATTTTGGCATTATGGATCATCCTGAAATGGCTTGGAACCCTTATGTATGCTATGGTCTTTGCAGCTGACTAAACAGAACATGTCTTAAAACACTCAATTCTAGATAAACTTATGTAGAAATGCATTATTTCCTGCTATTTTTATTTGTCTAAATAATTTTCCAATATTTTGCATTTTTAAAACTTCAGTTACTTAATAATATTTAGGTTACTTTTTTTTCTTTACCCTATTTGTAATAGGCTTTAATGTTTCAAACGTTGTCTAAGATCAGTAAACTATGGGGAGTCTAGGGCTAATATAGCCATCAGAGTCTCCCATCACAAATACTTGTACAAGCGAGCCAAAAATAACTCAAGAATATAAATCCACTTTCTGGGAGCACAAACTAAAATCTGGTCATATTTTTGATCCAATAAATGTTGAAATTATTTGCACGGAGTGAGCTGACAGAAAATGCAAATTGAATAAAATATGGTTTGTTGCATAAATAAGCGAATAGCATTGCTGAATATTTAAATTATTAATTTAAATAAATTAGCATTGATTTAAATGCTATAAAACGCTCAACACCCATGATTGGAATGAATCTGGTTTCAACAGCTGAAAGTGCGTTAAGCTTCAGTTAATACAATTAACATATGGAATAAACCTTTACTAACCTAACAGTTCAAAAGATTGAAGCAAATCAATTACTTCATAAATGTAATTTAACTTATGTGGCATTTCCATTTTAATGTCAATATAAATGTCAATATAAATATTTGATTTTTTTGAAGACCTTTTTTGAAATAGTATTTTTCTACTAAATTCAAACCCAATCAAAAAATGATTAACGTGCACATTTTATATCTAACAGCTATTCGCTATTTATATTCTTATTAGAAGGCACATCTGCCTGTTACCTTTGGCCCCCAACCCTCTAAGCTTACTTTACTCACCTATCCCTTTTTGATGGAGCTTATGGTCATATATATTTCTAATACTTCTTTCCATACACTATATATATATTGTAACCGTTCGATTGTTGTCCCAACTACATAATATCACCAAAACATAAGTGCGCTAAGAATTGTAACCTCGATCACCGATCAATTCCCGCTGCACATTGTCAGCTATTAAGAGCTGTAACCAAAAGCATATCATGCCATTTATATTATGCACCAAAGACCACAACCAACATCTGGAGCAACTTACCACAGACCAAACCAATGATATAACATAAACTTTTTATGATTTAATTTGATCACAGCCAGGGTGTACCGCGAAGACCTATCATAGTAGTATGATAAAATACATTAAACAAATTATAAGTATGTAATGTTATTATCTTTCAAACCTTAATTTGCGATTTTCATTGTATGAGACCCGATGGCCGACCATGTACAAGATGGCATAATTTGTGGAACTATATAAGATTATGAAATTTTAAACCATCTATATGATTTTTAATACAAATGCTAGTCCAGGTAAAACTTTGCAATAAATAAACATAAATACTTGGGTTCTTTTTTTATAGTTTACTATATCACTGAGACTCTTATTATACTGACAAATGACAATTTAAAAACGTTAAGTAAATATATTCAATCATGTCATTATCTGGTAAATCTGTTTACAGGTTTAATAATCAATTTATATTGTATACTAGAATCAACTACGCAAAGCTAAAATGATGGAAAAGGTAAATGGGATTTTATTGTACCTTACACATCATAAACTACCAAAGACGAAAAGCATCCAAATGTTTTCTCAAAATATCACTAAACTCTTATATCATGTTGACGATAGTATGTACTTCAATGTATGCTCTATCCAAGGTTTATGATTTCTGATTTTACGAATGACAAATAGCAACGGCACAGTAAGTTTAATTATAAATCAACGTTTATTTACAAATTTATGAATAATAAGTAATTAATTCTAATGTTATAATTAAAGACATAAATAAACAAATAAAATAAATTAATTATAATTCCATCGACTTTCTTCAATAACATATCATAGGTACGGTTTTTAAAAACCTAATCATACCTTATATTTCAATTTGATATAATGAATGTATTGAGGAAATTATACTAAATTCAACATCAACTCATGAAACATCTAATGTCATTTCCAGATTCAATAAATCTATACCGTAAACTTATAATAATATAATAAATAATATTATATCTGTAGGATTTAGCTATAATGCAATCATTAAATAAAATGAAAATTTAAACTTACATTCAGGTAAATAATAATCAACCAACAGTTAATTATTATGAGGTAACTTGAATAGAATGTCCTGCTACAATTTAGTGATCTAACTTATAAATTATACTTACAAATGGAAGAAGATGATTTAGCAGAATAACTAAAATACTTTGCCCAACTTATATCTATGAAGTAAAACCATATTCCTGTGGATGCATTCATCTACACATAGGAATTAAATAACACTAAACGCTTTGTGGATTTATACACCATCATAAAGTAATAAGTATAATTACACAATTCCGCGGATTAACCACCAGCACAGGAATGAGTGTAAAATACAAAAAAATGGCAATTAAGTAATCTGTGGATTAACCACCGGCACAGATTAATGCCTTTTAACATTATAAAACAACATTACTATTTACTTCACATTAAAGTGCAAAATCATCCTCCTCAGTTATTCTGACCATTCAGAAAACACTAACATTTTAGCAAATGTGGGTTCTTGCATAATAAAATGTTACACTAATCAGGACAACTAATGTACTAACTTATCTTGCTTAAAATAAAACATATGTAATATAATATAAGTAATATTAGTATAGGAATAGAAATCTGGAAAGACTCACAAAATACCTCATGAAAAATTGATACATCTCATAAATTCATTTAGTACTTTTCAAGCTTTTTCGCAAGCGCTATTCTCTTGAATAAGTATTTTATTCAACCCCTATTAATTTAAACTTAATAAAATATAACTTATGAACTTCACATGCAAGTTCATCTAACGATAAAATTAAAATAATGCATTATTCATCAAATACATAAAATCTAACAGGTGTGTGTGTGATATAAATTAAATGTATAGCATATTATAGTTCAATACATGAATTCTAGCAGGTGTGTGTATCACAAATTAAATTGTATAGCATTTTATAACTACAAATATGATCCGTGAAATCCATGTACGATGTGTCGAACAATAAATATACGAAGTAATAGCTACAATTATAGTTGAATTCCATACATGTAATTTTATCCATTTGTATTAGTTATTATAAGCACTATTAGATTAACGATTTTACGTGGCTCCATAAACATGAAACAATTCCAAAACATGACACGCAGAGTTTAAATGAAAATGTTTTTTCATAAGTTAATTTCTACATTTCTCTATTAAAACTGTTCCAAGTTTATCACATCCATGCTAATATTTATTTATTCATGCTTAAATCTAGGAATACTAATTATAGCAATTAATTTAATCATTCCAAATTGACGATAAAATTAGAAAATAGCTTTGATTAATTATTTGAAGACTGTTTTTATTATCCAAATGGTAAACAAATTAACTAGCAAATATATTACTGGCATTGCAAAGTTAAATATCAATCAATACTATATTTTTTATTAAAATTATAAACGGAAATATTAAACTATGTTAATAACTTTAACATTTTACTTTAATTTAAACTTCTTCTTTTTTAAAAAGCAAATTTTCATATTTATAAAACTTCTGTAATTAAAATACTTATTTAATTTTTCCAAATTGTAGAATAATAAATATTTTAAAACATACCAAAATCTTGCAATTAATTCTGCTTTTAAACTGGAAAGCTCCGACATATTTCAAATGTAATATTGGAAAATTATTACTAGCGATTTGATCCACCTGGCTAGCCGACTTGAACAGACTTTTAAATTTAGCAATTCATCTTATTATTAAATACCACTATGTTATTTTTACGTTTATAGAAAACTTTGTGGTAATCCATTTACTTGTTAACTATTTTAAAATAAGCTTATCATATTTACACCATTTGCCTTTTACCATTTTCTTTTCTTTCTCCCCCCAAAAGCAACACTATCAGATGATCTTTTTTTTTAATTCGCGCTCCTTTCTTTTTTACATTGAAACGCATACGTAATTACTGTATTTATTTTTAATAATTAAATTTAGTTGAACAAATGTTTTTTTTTAATTCAATGGAAATAATTTTTAAGACCATTTTAAACAATAAAATTATTATTATTTTTAATAATATTTTACCAAATTTAATGTGTTGTCAAAATTTTTTAAAAAGTTAAACATTTTGATATGAATTAGTATATGGAAAGAAGCAATTTAAATTTATTAAAATAATATAGACAACAAGTAAGGCAAAATATTACCCATTCTCTCTAATAAATTATTTTGAATATAAGAGAGTAATCTGTTCAAAGTGCAAATCAAGCCAATCAAATCACCAAAAGAAGACAGAGAAATTTTTATACCAGTTACATCAATTATTATATTTTATACTAAAATATATGGTTACAGTTTATATATATATATATATAAAGCATTTTTGAAATGCAACAGTATTATATTGAAGTTGGATAATATTAGAAAAGAATGACATTAAACAAATATATATATATATAAAATTAAGAGCATGCTAATGAACTCTAAACAAGCTTTTTTTATTATGATAAATGCTACTACAAAAGAAGGCACTCAAATCATCTTTATCTTAGATTGTCTCCATCCCCAGACTGGTTTTGACCTATGGGTCTCTTCAGTGAGGAGTTGGGACACTAGATTCAAAAAACCAATTCAAGCTAGGCATTTATCTAAAAGTTAAATGTCAAGAAGAAGATCTGAAACTTTTAGACATCTGCATGTCTCTAGTTGAGTTTTGAGAATTTAAAAAGAAAGTTCTGAAGAAGATTGCTGGGTATGGGAATAATCTAAGATGAAGATGATTTAAATGCCTTCTTTTGTAGTAGCATTTATCATAATAAAAAAAAAGCTTATTTAGAGTTTATTAGCATGCTGCAAGCTATATATAAGTCATGTGACACCTGACTTTTTATTATATATATATGATTTAGAGTTCCTCCAATTAAACATGTTACATAAAATTGTCACATGATTTTTTGCAAAACTTCATAGGATAGAAGTGTATTTTTAAGTTCTATTTCTAAAAGCAGATGAAAATAAGAAAGAGTAAAGGAATGCAATAACAAAGAGTCTATTACCAATGATTTCAAATTATTTTTTTAGAAGACAAAATACAAAATTCTGAAAGATTCAAATATCTTAAGCTTTTCGAACTTTCTATCACAATCTAACATTTTACATAAAATAGTCACTTCCACTACTTACGTAAAGTTTCTAGAAAAACATTTAATTTAAAGAAATTTTAAAAAACTTCTATAAGTTACATTTATATATTTAACAAAAACTGTAAAATTGCTTACAAAATTAAATTTTACTTTTTTCCATGTTAAGTAAGTTTTCATCTAATATTTCATACAACGTGACTGTTTTTTATTAACATATATTTAATTGGGTCAGAGCAAATTTATTGTTAAATAAATAATTATTAATATTTTTTTCAGAATATTGTATTTTTTTTACTTCAAATGACTTGTTTTTGGAGATTTTTAACAACAGTTTTTTTTTTTTACAAGACTGACCAGATAAGAAAAAATGTAGTTGCTTATTAAGATTTATATCCAGGATTTTTAGTGAATCCATTTACTTCTATTTTGATTCCACTTATGATTTTATATATATATATATAGGGTAGATTGTAATTTATCTACACACATTATCTTACACACACATGCTTCCACACACATACATATACACTACATAGTTAATAATTCATTTATTATTTTATCTTGCTTTTGAGTAATGTAAAACCCCATACCTATCCCAGTATTTTTATTAATCATTGGTTTTATATTATAAAATCTTTTTATCAAAATCATTTTTTAATTTCTGCATAATTTATTTATATTTACTGAAATTCTTAACTTTATATAATTATGATCTTTTTATATTTAGCTCATTCTCAGAATATTATAATATCCTCAACATGTTATATTCATGAATATAATAACTTGTTTAGCCTTAGGAGGATTGCCAATTAGTAGTAATTGATAGTTTTCTGGCAACAAAGGCAACAAGTTATCTCTGTTTACATGGATATAATTTCCTTATTTCTTATTCTTTATTATAATAAAAATGTATGAAAATATTTAGTTCAATATTTCATTGAAATGGGAATTAATCAAAACTAATACATGATTTAACCCAAAAACTATTGTGTGTGTATATATATATATATTATAATTGAAATAATATTTTTAACGGTTTACAAACAATTACAAACAATCCTTAAATCCGCAGAAGTACTTTCGGTTACTTTCTAACCTACCTCAACTGCCATTAAATTCAAAAACCAAAAGCGGAAGCAAACGTCATCAATTCAAATTCCATGAATTTCGTATTTTAATGTTAGAAGCTTGTCGATTTTTTAAATGCATTTTATTCCTGTTTATAAAAATTGCCTCTTTAATTTTTCTTTTACTATGATTTCTCTCTTCATGAAGAATTTTCACATTTTCAAAATTAAATTTAAATTTATATCTACATGTTTTTTCGTGATCAAAGAAAACTGAAGGAGATATTAAATCACCATTATTTTTATTTTTTACATGCTTTATGTCAATTTAAAAAAATTATTATAATTTAAAAGAAATGAAGATTAATAGTAAAAAATGGATATCTATTCCATTTATTTCAAATCCACAAGTAAAATTTTTTTAAGGATTTATATAAGAATGTGTTTAATGTTTCATTCTACGTTCCAAACAATATTAATAAATTAGTCAATAATTCTAAGGATGTCATACCTGTCAAGCAAAAAAGTAATGTCATATATCAAATTTTTTGTGATTGTATGCTATCATATATAGGTGAATCTAGGTGCAGTATTGCAAAAAGATTGAAGGAACATGAATTGTTATATAAGCGTGTAAAAAATAAAAATAATGGTGATTTAATATTTCCTTCAGTTTTCTTTGATCACGAAAAAACATGTAGATATAAATTTAAATTTAATTTTGAAAATGTGAAAATTCTCCATGAAGAGAGAAACCATAGTAAAAGAAAAATTAAAGAGGCAATTTTTATAAACTGGAATAAAACGCATTTAATAAATCGACAAGCTTCTAACATTAAAATACGAGATTCGTGGAATTTGAACTGATGACGTTTGCTTCCACTTTTAGTTTTTGAATTTAATGGCAGTTGAGGCAGGTTAGAAAGTAACTGAAAGTACTTCTGTGGATTTAAGGATTGTTTGTAATTGTTTGTAACCATTAAAAATATTATTTCAATTAGGAATTACAATATTGTTTTTAATTAACGGATATTTTATTTATTTTATATATATACACACACAAAGTTTCATGATAATATAAATATATTAATATTTTATACTGATATATAAAATATATCAATCTTACAATATACATAAATACAGAAATTTCCATATTATCATTTTAAATTTATTATTGATTCACTGCAGGATCAAAAATCTCTCCAAATATATTATATTTCACCAATTCTTAGCTTTTTTCTTCTCATCACATTAACAAACTTTCTTATTTCATTCATCCATGTCATGTATAATCCTTTTCTAAATATTTTACATCTCTTGGGATCCTGTTTAAAATTTCAATTGTCCATATGGTTCCATTCCATTCTTTTAATTCTTTCAACGATGTCAGTGAAAGTTGTTTATTCTCTCACTTGTTTCATTTTCAATCTCTTCCTGCTACTCCCAACATGCATCTGTCCATACTTTGTTAAGTGATCTGAAGTTTTTATACTGCACTTATATTAAGTGCCCATGTCTCAGTTTGTAAATAAAAACTGATATATTTCCATAAATCTCTTTTCAACCATATGGACATATTTTGTTTTAGTACTAAGTCATTCCTACCAAAAAACACTTTATCCATTATGATTAATCTGTATTAATGATCGGACTAAGGTATTTATAGTTATTAACTTCTTCTGATTTATGATTATCAATCTTATTTTCTTTTTCTGAGAAAATCCATTGAAAATTGCTTTAATTTATTTGGCATTTAGCCTTAGTCCTACTTCAATACTTTCATCTGATAATTTTTGCAATGTTTCCCAAAGAACTTAAATATTATTTACAAAAACAACTACATTATCTGGGAAAACTTAGCTAACTTAATTAAATGCCATTCAGTTTTATTTCCTCTTCATTTCAATTCATGAAATACTTTTTGTAAAACTGCTATAAAAAGTTTTGGTGATATGGAATCAGCCTATTCTATACCCTTCTTGATGCCAATCTTTTTAATTTCAATTTGCATTATTGTCATAGCTGTTGCTTCTTGATAAATATTCTTCAGAATATGATATCTCACAACTACATTTTGATGTTATAATGCTCTAACCACAAAATAGAATTGCTGAAAAAAGTTTTGGAGATATGGAATGACTCTATCATATACTTTTATTAATGTTAATCTTCTTAATGTCATTATATACTGTTTATATATTTTGAAACATATTCTTCATAATATGATAATATACTGCATCTAAATATTAATGGTCCAAAGCTTTAATTATTGTTATTGTGGAAATGTTTCTAAAATCGAATGCCCTTTTATAATCTATAATCCAAAGCATAACACTTCATATTTATCAGTGTTTTCTATAGTTTTCTCAATTCTCGATGTTATTCATTATGCTAAAATGACTTGCAAATTAAATGTGTTTTTTTGATTAATTTAAATTCAAAATTTACTGTAGATAAATTATAATAATGTTTTAAAGATTTTGATTAGAAGTGATAAAGAAACCATTAGGTCTGGAAATTTTACATTTTTGTCATCACCTTTCTTAAATATAAATTTATCTTTCTTATTACATTGACAAATCTATATAATATTAATATCATTTACATTCTGTATTACTCCTATAATGTTTTGTATAACCCACTATTGATGGTTTCAATCACCCCAGCAATCTTCTTCAGAATTTTTATTTATATTTTCAAATCTTAAATATAAGTAGAAGTTCTGAAGAAGGTTGCTGAGGTAATCGAAACCGTCAATAGTGGATTGTAAAAAGCATTGTAAAAGTAATAAAGAACATAAATGTTATTAATATTAAATATAATTATAACTACTGCATTCTTCAAATCATCTGATATATATTTATCCTTTGTCATTTATCCTGAGTAATTTGATGCAGCTGGTAGAGCAATCCGACTTGGGATCGGGAGATCCAGAATCTATTCTGTCACATGAGCTTCTTATAAACTTTTTGAATAACAAACCATTAGCATTTTTTAATAAGTCATTTGATAATAATTTTTCTATTTCTTCATCTGCTGCTTTTAACATCTCTATAATTCTACAATTTCCTGCAGCTTTTATCTTCCTCAAAGCCACTATGCTCACCTCTTTGCATTTTAGAAGATATAGCACTTAATTTGTTTCACTGTTCTCATACTCTTCCATTCATTACATTATCTCTCTCTTTAAGAGTGGTTTAATTTTTTCTTATTACTGCAGAAATTATTTTTCTTCCAAATTCCAGCAAGTTATTTTGCATTATTAAAACTTTCAATCTCTTCTATTGCTTTCCTTCCAGTTTCCTGTTATCTTTTTTTATCAAACTTTTTTGCACCAATTTATCCAACTTCAGAGATTCAATTTTTAATAGATCACATTAAATTGTTTTATATTCCTTCTTTTTCTCATAAATTGCGCCATCTCTACTGGGGAATTCCTTTTTTATTTGAACTAACTATCTTTTTTTTCTCATGAGTCATAACATCAGCTGGAAGTGAACCCGCTAACCTTGGACAACTGCTTGTAAAGCAGCTGTTGTTGACTTTTCGACCACCAATGCTTGATTCTTTGTAGTATATCAGTTATTTTCCCACTGATTTCAGTTAAATTTGAACTATATCTAAAACATTTTACTATTTTAAAATAATTAACATTTTCTAGTTTAAATTCATTGAAGTGTTTATAAAAGTTAGGAATATTAACTATTAAAACTGACTTTTTAAATAGGTTTTGTATTAAAACAGGCAAAACTCTCCATATAGTAGTGCCATCTTGTGCTAACCAGAGTAATCAATGGATGCCAGATGGCTTATGCATAAAATACCCATCTAGTGCCTACTCATCCAATATCCCCAGACTAGTTTCTGCTTCGGCCATGAGCCTGAAACTAGTCTGGATGATATTGGATGAGTAGGCACTAGATGGGGATATTATGCACAAACCTTCTGGAATCCATTGATTACTCTAGCTTGCAGAAAATGGCAATACATATAGTGAGTTTTTCCTGTTTTAGTAACAGTTATATGCGAGCATAAGAAATAGTGATCATGTGAGGTTTTGTCTTACTAGTTTTGCATTAACTAGTATCTTACCTCTCATTAATTGGTGATCACTTCCTGTGTTAAATTTACAAAGAACATTACAATCTTGAAATTCGTATTTTCTTAGTCATAATATCCAATTCTGCTATAATTTGAATGTGGATATTTCCATATCTATTGCTGTTTAACATGGCTTTCAAATAATAATAATACAGTTTTAATTTTTCCACAAGTTCCACAAGTTATGTACTCTCTTATTTCTGTTATTATAACCAAATTTATCTGTAGTGCTTTCGTTATTAAATCATTTACCAATTCTGCATTAAAATCTTCCATGTGATCAAAACATGTGCATTTTATGCAACTATATAAAATCTTCTATTTCTTTATTACAATAAGAACTGGTTGGGGCTGAAACCTGAACTATCTGGATTTGATATCTATCATTAAGTTGAATAACTAATCTTGCTACTCTGTCTGATATACCACCAATCTCCACAATGTTATTTCACTTTTTATTTACAACAAATCCTAATCCCCTTGTGCTTCCAATATTTGTACCTTTGGGGTAAAGTAAATATCCATTTTTAAAATCAGTTATCTCTTCTCCTTCTAATTCACAAAGTCCAATAATATTGCAGATATTACTACACAGTTTTTTATCCAGTTCACATGTTTGTTTCCACTTGAAAATGATTTATAGTAGTCGGTGTCGAAATAAAAGACCATCAACAAATAGCACTATGGATCTGCTTCCAGGTGATTCTTATCGTCCTTCACCACCTGCCATCAATCCTGCCTTGGCTCATGACTTTACAACTTTCTGGCAATAGGACTATAATTTAGTTTTATCTGCTAGGATTGTAAATATCAATTGAAAAATCATTTACACACACATTAATCCTATTTTCAAGAAGACTCAGCTAATGTTTCAGTTCAGAACTATCACCTATTTGAGAAGAAAGACCATGGTATTTTTTGATCTTAAACAGATATAAAGAGTTTATAAACTTAACATGCTGTCATGTTTATACTACTATATAAATACTAATATGTTTGTGTTACTATATGAATAATCACGTTTTTATTATTATATGAATAATCACACATTCATATTATTATATTAATAATCACATGTTCACATTACTACATAAATAATCACACATTCATATTACTATATAAATACTCGAGTGTTCACATTACTACATGAATAACCACATAGTAATAACAGCTGTAATGAGAAAAACATATTAGGAATTTGCTTTGTCCAATTTCTTTAAGGCCTCATAGTATAATCAAAGTGTGTTCTTTAAATGAATAGCAAATTTTTTCTGCAGTCCTATATATATTATAAGGAATACCCTAAAAATGACTTAAGCATAAAAAAATCTAATTTTGGTATTTTATTGAATGTAAATAATAATAAAAATTACTATATACAGAAACAAAAAAAGTTTATGACAACAACAACAATATATATATATATACAAATAAAATGTCCATTTATTAAAAACTATTGGAATAACAATAAAAATAATAAATATAACAGTATTTTATGGCAGTTGAAGAAGGTTAAGGAATTAACTGAAAGTACTTCTGCAGATTGAAAGACTATATAATTATTAATTACTGTTTTATATATATATATATATAGGTGCGATGTTTTTTAGGTTAACTCATTGCATCTGTTTATTTTAAAGATAATTGAATAGCTCTGTGGCTTCTGTAAATAACAATGCATTAAAATTAAATGTGATATCACTTTAATTTTGTTCTCCTTCATATATTAAGAGAATTGTCTGCAATGCTTTTGCCAAAAGGCATGAATTTATTTAACCATTCAGAAATTTATTGCTAAATATTTTTACACCTGCGCATCTGGCAAGTATAAAACTACCTTTAAATTTTAATAATAATTTAATGTGCCAAATATTTAGATGTAATGTTTTTGAGATTAATTCATTGCAACATAATTAAATAACCCTCTAGTTTCAGAAACTAAGAATGCATTTGAAGTTAAAATGATAGACTTTAACTTTGTTCCCCTTTATATATTAAGAGGATTGTCTGCAATGCATTTTCTAGAAAGTAATTAGTTAACCTGAAGAGCATTACACCTAAATATAGATATATGTACATTATAAGAGTATAAAAAGAAGCAATAGTAGGGTACAGAATCTAAATGCCCATCATGTCCATAGATGGATCACTATTTGTAATGGTACATAAAAGGTGTATCAGAGGTGGTACAGTTAATCATCAGTCAATAGATAAAGACATAACAAAGGAAAATAATCAATCCCCAAAACTAATTTGTAGCAAATAATCAACAACATTCAAGCAGGGTGTCAGAAGATAACCAGAAACAAGTAAACCAACAATCATCCTTTATGAATAAATTCAAAGTAGTTGTACTACCTAATTTTAGATAAATCATCATCAAGCTAATGCCAAACATAGGATATATTACTAACAATCTTCAATATTTCACTTGTATTCATTTGCACGAGTACTGAAATTACTATAATAATAAGCATATTAAAAGTACTGGAATTATTATATCCATGCTGATCATCATCAATGCATAGAATCATCTGATACTGTGAATGAATTGATCATTGATAAACTAGTATTCATTATAAAACCTGTATTTTAAAGTGAGTGGTTTTTAAAGGTGACTTTCATCATTTTAGCATCATGTAAATAATTTTATAGGATATTCACACACATATATTTTTTAATATATGGTTAATTTGGAACTAAGTTTGGGATCACAAGGACTCTAATGGCTATAAACAAGTGAAAACATCCATAATCTATTCTAGTATTAAATAACTTCATTGGAAATTTAAAATAATAATTAACAAGTTTATTAATTTGAAGTAGTAATAATAATAATAATAATAATAATAATAATAATAATAATAATAATAATAATAATAATAATAATAATAATAATAATAATAATAATAATAATAATAATAATAATAATAATAATAATAATAATAATAATAATAATAATAATAATAATAATAATAATAATAATAATAATAATAATAATAATAATAATAATAATAATAATAATAATAATAATAATAATAATAATAATAATAATAATAATAATAATAATAAAATAATAATAATAATAAAAAATGAAAATCCGAAAAAGAACCTTCATTACAAAAAGTTTGAAAAGAAATATATAGGTGTTATAGAAATCCTGAATACAGTTCTCAATTAATGTTTGGAGTAATGATGACCAAATTGTATATTTCCACTTCATGAACATTATATGAATGAATTCTTTAAAAAAACATGAATTATATTTCCCAACCAACATCAATTTAAAACCATCTATGTGATGGTCAGACTAAGAGTCACATTATCTAATAGCTTCATTTATAAAACAAATTAAAATAATTGATTAGCTTTATTGCTTTGGGTGTTCTTAAAAAAACTTGAGCACCAAATTGCAAAAACTGAAATCTAGTGCATTAAGTCATGCAAGATAAATCACTTGTAATCGGATATACCATACAGGTTCCTGAAGAACCATTTCTCTTTCCATAAGAGTTTTATGTCAGAGAATTTTTTAATCTCTACTCCTATTAACATTCTGATTTTCATTTTAAAAACACAAGCATGCTCATAAACATAAAGAAATCTCCCCCCCTGCCATTCAATCCAAAAATCCCTTAATTAAGAAATTGAAAAAAAACAACAACACCCTTTCAATATCCTCTAAAACAGGAGTTCCCAAACTGGGATACCTGTACCTCCAGGAAGTATGTGAAGTTTGGCTAAGGTGGTATGGTGAATAGCAGGTAAATAAATATATTATGTTATTAATATTTTCCAAAAATAATTATGTGATCAACATTTTTGGGGTTTTCCATATTTGATACTGTTTACCAGCAATAGTAGCAAACATTTTAGGTCTCATTTTTGGAGATGGACACAGTGACATCATGTAAACTTTTTTCTCATTGCCGAGTCCAATAATTCAAAATGCCCAGTTAAGATTTATTTATCAAACAAAAGCTTTTATGAAAATTTAATTACTGTTTTTTTTGTTATTATAATGAATAAGGAGAACTGGTTAATTTACTAAAAGCCAAGGTGGTACAGAGACCAAAAAGATTGGGAACTACTGCTCTAGAATCTTTGATACAGTCTGTTTATTTATTAAATAATAATCTATTCCATGGAGCAAAGAAATATTACTATGTCCCCAAAATATCAATTAAATAAACCTGTAAACAATGTCCATCTTTTGTTATATGAATACTAATCTGCTTAGTCAGATCAAAGCCAATCACTTTTACTTGACTTTTGATATGTTATATAGTAATGAATAGAGCATTGATACTTCAAAAACGTTAAAACTTTTTATTTGTGCTGATATTCGTTCATATGTCAATTAAGCCAGCTTACAGTTTCAAATATTGGTTTAAATGAAGTACTAATTTAATGAGCACATAACAGTTGTTAAATATGTAAGGCTAAAAATATAAACTAATTTCACAAATCCGAATACATTACTAAGATACTTTACAAGCAATATTTCCAAAGAATTCTTTTAAATAAAGCTGTAAATATTTCCCATCTTTTGTTATATCAATGTCAGCCTATTTAAAAGTTTGAGTCTTTTTGAAGTATCAATGCTTGATTTATTACTAGATAATAAAATAAGGTCATGTAAAAGATGTTCAATTTGAGCAAAGAGATTGATATTGATATACCAAGAGTAAAAGTTATTTACAGGTTTGTTTATTTAAATAATTTTTTTGGAGTCTTCCTTGAAAATTGCCTTAGTAACTATTCTGATTTGTTTGTTACATCGAATAGGTTTATAAAATTAACACTCCACATTTGATAAGCCACAAAATTATTTACGTACTCGTTAAAATAATTAGTATTAAATGTTGTAGATTTTTATATAAAATACTTAACGTATTTATTAATTTACAGAATTTTAACTTTTAAACATTTTATTCATTGTGAAGTCACTTAATTATTAATTATATTACTATGTATAATCATTATCAGTAAAATAACTTTTGACTTAATTTTAAGTTCTCAATTTTTTTTTAGTTATTTACCTTTTTATTATTATTATTATTATTATTATTATTATTATTATTATTATTATTATTATTATTATTATTATTATTATTATTATTATTATTATTATTATTATTATTATTATTATTATTATTATTATGTTTCAAAACGGGGAACTTTATTCAATCTAGAAAACAGGTTACATTAATAATTTTTATATACATGCATTTACACTGATATTTCCGAGGATTATATATATTGTTCTTTCCAAGTTCTTACATATATATACCAGGTGAGCGATGGATTATTTAGCCTAAGTTATCTTTATTGATTCATGGATTTTTGCTGTCCATTTTCTTGTTTTCTTTTTAAGTCTATTATTGAGGAAAGGCAGAACTATTAGAGATTTGACCGTTGTTTTACAAGTGACCAAGTAGCCGCGAAAATGTCTGGGTGTGCTATTTTATTGTCTCTTGTTTTTAATTGTGCTAACTTGTTGTGAAAAGTTGATGGATGCCGCCTTGTATTGTTGCCAAAAGCAAATGTGCATCGCGTGCACCAAAATGCCTAAAGTACGAAGGTTGCTGCTCGGATTGTTGGGGTGGATGTTCTGCAGAATGGACTAATAATATCTTGCAGGGAGATGTTTGGTTTTCTGTATATATTTGTTATTTCATGCCGAATGTTGTTTAATGCTGGGCAGATGTAAAACAGATGTTGTTGAGTTTCTTCTGCTTGGTGGCATAGCGTGCAGAAGGAGTCTATTTTTGTATATAATAGTCTGTATCTTAAGAAATATGATGTTGGCAAAGCATATAGATTTAGTTTCAGGAGGAAATCAAAGAATTTGGGCTCCATGGACCATTTTTTAAATTTTTTAAGCAGCTGCCGGTTGTTTATTCCGAGCATCTGTGTTGAAATATCTGATGTATATCCCGGGTAGATCATTGCATATATCTGCCAATATGAATATTTTGTAGTTGTTTGCAGTGATATTTGAGTATGTGTGATTCTGAATTGGTTTATAACTGATGATAGATAGCAATGTGAAGGTGGAGGTTTGTCTGTGGGTATTATTTGTATTAGATACTGGAGTTCTGGGAAATGTCTGAGGCTGGCTATTATCAGGTTTGCAGTCTTTTGTATTCGAAAAATATCTATGTTATGTAGCCCCAAACCATTGTGTATTGCTGGTCGACTAAGCTGTTTTGCAGATATTGACACTGTCTTTCTATTCCATAGAAGTTTATTGCAATATGAAGAGATTTTTGATGTAAAGGCTTTTGAGAATTGAATTATGGGAGAATAATAGATAATCTTGGTGATTACCAGCTGATTGAACAATTGTACTTTTGCATATATTGAGAGGTATGCTTTTGATAATGAGGCAGTGATCTGTTCTGCTTCATCTTTTAACTTGTTCTGGATTTTTTGCCTCATTGTGTTTGTTCCCATGTAGAAAGGAAAGCTGAGGAAAGGAGACGGTTTGCCTTGGAAAATTTGCGTGCATGGCTTACTGGTGTATAGCGACCAAGCAGCAGTCTTGTTTTGATTAAATTTTAGATGATGTGTTGCTTGAAAGTCTTGCAGTATTTTCTGTAGTATTGGTATCTGTTTTCTTGATGGTAGGAAGACTGTGATGTCATCCATATATGCAATGCAGGCTATATGTTGTGATGTGCCTGGTATCTGTATGCCTTTGATACTCTGTTGAATTTTGAGTATAAGTGGGTTGATGTAAAAAGTAAATAGCAGTGAGATTAGTGGTGAGCCTTGGGATATGGATTGTGTGGGAATAAATGATGGGGAATTTTTGCCATTGAGTGTGATATGAATTTCTCTGCTAAGTAGTAGGTTTGTGAGCAGGTACAGATGAGTTCGTGGAATTGTGGTGTCATCTAGCATATTGATTAATGTATTGATGTCAACCGAATCAAAAGCAGCTTCTATATCAAGTTGAACTGCAATTGGTGCATACTTCTTCCTGTCCCGTACTGAGTTTATAACGGTTTTGGATATCATTGCAGCCTGTGCAGTTGATGATTGCTTCCTTGCAAACTGGCTGTGTGAAATTAGTGGTAGAATATGTGGCTCTAGGCTGTCTTTGAGTACTTTTTCAATTATTTTAATTGTAAGTGGCCCCATTGAGATTGGTCTTAGGTTAGATAGTGTTGATACGTGGACTTTTTTCTTGTTGAAGGGGACTATTGCTATTGGATATAAGCCTTGAATGTCATGCAACTTCTGTGATAGATGATTTGCAAGGTCACATAAATATTGGCTAGTGAACTGACTGAGATGTGCAAGGACAAATTTGGGGATTCCATGTGCTCCTGGGTGACATGCATTAGGTACTGTTGCCAGTTTAGTAGCAAATTCTGTGATGTTATGTGGGGTATTTGTTTCTGGTTTTCCAAAGACATTAGGATTATATTTGACTGGGTGGTATGCTTGCAGCTTTTGTTTGAAATGCTGATATATCGGTTTTAACATATTATTTCCTGCATATGTGTGCCCCTGCTCTGTGAGTGCCATTGGCACTCTGACAGTGGATGGGTAGCCCAAGGCCCAGCGAATGTATTTTCTTGTCCATGTGTGTTGTTGGCCGAGGCAGACTTTACTCTTTTTTATTGCTAGGTAGTTTTTCAGGTGGTTACAGATGCTATTATATGTTTGTGTAAGTCTGCATATATGTTGTTGACTGGTGTGTGTTGGGTTTATCATTGTAATCCATTTATGTATTTCATCAGCCAGTGCTAGCAGTCTTGAGGGTGGGGGGATTTGCATGTAATGTGATCTATATTAAATGATAAAATGTTTATGAATGCTATTCTATTATTATTATTATTATTATTATTATTATTATTATTATTATTATTATTATTATTATTATTATTATTATTATTATTATTATTATTATTATTATTATTATTATTATTATTATTATTATTATTATTATTATTATTATTATTATTATTATTATTATTATTATTATTATTATTATTATTATTATTATTATTATTATTATTATTATTATTATTAAATCTTTGATTACTTTAAATCAGGAAGGGAGAATCTCCGACCCTGGGATCATTTCTGGTCCTCATAAGTTTTCAATATGACTCCCGGATGTATTCAGGACATTTTCAAAAACATACATAAAATGGCCATGTATAAAACCTTCATTTAAAAATGCATGTAGTTCAAATATTGAATTAAGAATTAAGTAAAATAAAATATTTATTTTCTCAATTAGATCCAATCGTTATAATACTTCTAGTTAATTCTACCAGGGGTGCAAATATACCAACAAATTATATTGTATGATCTATCTGATTACATATTTAATCCACAATGCTGAGGGCCTTTTGTTTGCCTTTATAATGATTTTCACATGCTAATTGTATATTTAATATAGAAATACGAGTATAATGTATATCTTGAACCTATATGTATTTAAAGGGGATTTGAACCCCAGACTGGCAAGCTCCCTACAGTCATTCACTCTATCCAATATAACTGATACACATGACCATATGAATAAGATGAATAATCTCCAATATACATATTTCATGCTGAATCAGCCACTCATCAATTGGTCCAGATCATCATCTCCCACACATATATGCAATCAGTGCATGGTTTAGATTAGGGTAGCGAATCTACACACTTTAACGGATTCTCCAACTCCTCCACCATTCATATCACTGAAAATCTGATGATGGAATGCTCAAAACCCTTGATGATGCCAATATTGTAGTCATTCCTATGTTCATCTTAAGTCAATATAATCCCTTATATGTAGGACCTTAATGAACATTTAAATATATAAAAAGGGATGGGTAGAATACAGGTTGAATATATAATATACAAATACAAGCATAATGAACACACTTAACTTCGATATAATTAAAGGACATTTGAACCCAGACTTTCAAACTTCCTACAGACATCCACTCCATCCAATGTAACTGATACATATGATCACATGCATGTGAAAAAGTTAAATAATCTCTAATATACGTATTTCATACTGAACCAGCAGTCATCAGTTTGTCCATATCATCATTTCCCAATCAGTGCTTGGTTTAGATTAAGATAGCAAATCTACACACTTTAATGGACAGGTTTCAATACTTTCTACTCTCCAAGTCTTCAGCCATCCATATGACTGAAAATATGATGATGGAATTTTCAAAGCCCTTGATGTTGACATTATAGTCATTTATTTTTTTGACATGCATGCGATCATGTGGATCAATTATATTGGATAGAATAAATGACTTTTGGAGCTTGAAATTCTGGGTTCAAATCCCATTTAATTGCATCTAGATTAAGTATATACATTATACTTGTATTTCTGTATTAATATTCAGCCTGTATTTGCCATCCCTCTTTTGTGTATTTCAATGGACTTATTAATGTCCTACATATGAGGGGTCAGATTGATTTAAGGTCAACATGGATATGACTATAATATTGGCATCGTCAAGGTCTTTGAGCATTTCATAATCAGATTTTCAATGATATGGATGGCTGATGAGTTGGAGAATGGCCAAGGTCACCATCTCTTATATATATCTTTATTATATGTACAGCATTTATCAATAGTAAATTATTACAATTTGATTTACAAGTTTCAAATTTATTCCGCCCACAACTTTGACACAACACATTATAGATAAATACAATAATAATTACCATTAACAAGTTATTAAACTAGAGATTATCTCTAGCCCATGTATAAACTTTAAATCTCAGTTAAAGATTAATATATTTGATGTTTCAGTTAAATATACATACACAAAGTTATTCACATTTTCTGTTTTTTTTTATATTTATATTCTGTCCAATGATTATAGTATGTAAAAAATTCTATTAGTATAAAAAGTTAGTTTCATTTCAATGTATAGTTTTTTATTTAGTGTATACTTTCATTGAGACTATTTGCCTATATTTGTCAATTATGGTATTTTCCAGACTGAATTTAGAATGATGTTAATCTGGTGTAAAACTTTATGTTAATAGTGTTCAGCTGCTTTAAACCACTAAACATCTCATGATCATTATTCTTTATGTTTACATCCAATGATTACTCTGGCTTGCACTGAGTGGTGCTGTTGTATGGAGAGTTTAGTCTATGTTCATCTGTTTTAATAGTTTCTGCTACATTAAGCTTTAATAACCCTAACTCTAATCTTAATTCTCAGACAAAACCCATTTAAATTTCTTTAAGCCTGTCATGGCATCTTAGCATTGATGTGTGAATTCATCACAAGCCTATGAGAAGCCCTATAGATTCTGATATTCTAAAAGCTTTTTGATAGTAACATTTCTAGTAGAAGTGTACTTCAATTCAGATAGTTTAAGAGCTAGACAAAAAGCAATATCATGGAGGTTGGTATCAATATCACTATTTCTGATCTACAGATGAATGTGAATAATATTGGAAAATCCATAGCTTAAGAATTATAGGCTTGGACAAAATATCTTTATTGACCACAATACTGAAACAACAGAAAAGTGATTTATACTCATACAAAAATCTGTTGGGATAGATAATTTAAAGTTACTATATATAATAAATTAAAACAGGCAAAATACTCTATACGTATTGCCACTCAGTGCAAGCTAGAGTAATCGACGGATGCCAGAAGGCTTGTGTGAAAAATCCCCATCTAGTGCCTACTCATCCAATATCCCCTGACTAGGTTTTGGCTTGTGGCTTGCACTGAGTGGCAATAGGTATACAGAGTTTTGCCTGTTTTAATAACAGTTAAGAGCAAGCATAAGAAATGGTGATCATGTGATGTAATAAATTTAGAACAATATCCATCCAAAATACTTATTATTATTTTATGTGAATAATACAGGAGTAATGTGAGTTACAATTTTGGTAAAAGAAGGCCCAAAGTTTTACAATTAATTAATCAATGCATAGAACATCTAACTTTGTTCAAGGAAAAAACATTTTACATCTTGCCATGTACAAATTTTATCTCTGTATATCCCGTGCACACATGGTGCTCCAGTAAACATATGACCTCCCTCTCTCCAAGCTGACTAGTATAATCTCTAAATCAACATATGTGATATGTATCAACATTGTTTACTTTCTACCACAAAAATTTTAAGATCTAAGCATGTTTAGATTAAGAGTTATAAAATTAAATGTTCCAATGACTTTTATATCTTTGTAGATTGTCTTTAGTCTCTCTTAATCATCATTAAATCTTGGGAACCATTTGAAAATATTATTGCAACTCATGACTCCACTGCCATACACAATTTTAATAATTTCAAACTTTCAATAGTAGTTTTTTCAATATAAAACAAAATCATGGATTAAGGTAGAAAACATGCTTTCATGTCACATACTCTAGATATGCTAACACCTTAAAGTTTTTGTGATAAATAGCTTAACTTTGTAAATACTCTCACATACAGGCAGATTGGAGAACTAACGAGCCATCTTTTCCCTAAGATACACTAGTGCACAGAGGCAAAACTCTCCATACAGTAGCATCATTCAGTGCAAACCCGAGTAATCAATGGATGCAGAAAGGTTTGTACATAAAATCCCTATGTAGTGCCTACTCATCCAATATCCCCAGACTAGTTTTTAACTTGTGGCTTTCATCAGTGAGGATCATGTGATATTTAGTGCGAGACTATTGTATGCATAAATATTTTCCTTAGTAAAAAATCAGTCTTGAAATTCAAAACATAAGACAAAATGGCAGATTTTCTAACTTCTTATGACAATGCCAGTCATCCATAAGTTAAGCGATATTTTTTAAATAGTTGTGGACTTAATGGAATTAGATTCACATTTTAATTTAAATTTTAACTACTTATTTTTAAAAAAATGGTAATTAGTTATAAAAAACATTTTGTACTATCAGAGTTTAAAAAGAACATTAGTGTCACATATCACTTAACATTCAAATAATGGACTAATTAAAATTCCATCTTATCTAAATTGGATTGAGCATTCACTGCCATGAACGAATATGTATATAAATAGATTATATATCTAATGGCAAGAATGGGTCAGTAAACAATTATGCTTACTGAATGTGAATGTTTTCATTATGGATTAGGATCTTCCAATAAATAGCTAATTTATTTGGAGGTGAGGTCAGAGAACAATTGTTACGAAGCTGGAATGCAGAATACACGTTAACCCAGAAAACAACTGTCACATAGCTGAACAGCAATGTACACATTCTCCACTAGAAAACTACTGTTAAAAAGCTGAAAGGCAGAATACATGTTCTACTAGAGACATCAAATGTCAAAGCTAAATGGATAATGCAGTGAGGCAGGTACTTATTTAAAACTGGAAACTGCTAAACCCTAATGCAGACTTGAAGCAAGCTGTCAGAGTACAGCAAGAAGTGTTACCATAGCTACTTATGAGAGTACAGTTGGAAGTGGTAGGTAAAATTATAAGGCACTTGGAATCACTTCTTTCTATAGTTGCATGGCAACTAGAAGCTGTACATCACCAGTGGTAGCATGTGGTGGTACTATATATTGTGTAAATACATAAATGTATATTTATTTCATATTATATTAATAAATATATATTATTAACGTATTTTCATACATTTGTGAATTAGGCTTTAGAAATTTAAATCTGTTGAAAGTAATGGCAAGACCCTCTGACCAACCAATAATTTTGGTTTGCACTATCACTGTTCAAATACTGAAGCGAATATGGTCACTGGAATTTGCTAGTGATTTATAAAAAGTAAACATTTTAAATGCTTTACGCCTTATTGAAGGAGATTGTGATTCTAAATTGAAATTTCATCATATTGCGTTTCTATGCACCAATTAAGCTATATGTTGTTTTTATATATAAACATTTCAATATGTGAAAAAAATTATTTGTTTATAAACAAATGGAAAATTATCATTTTTTTTTTTGGTAAAATATGTCTTAAATTTCAGCTGGATACAATAAATGTCATTTAAGGCTGTAATAAAAGAAATTACATATAAAGTAAACAAATAACTTCTTTTACTTCTTAGCATTAGTAAGACGTTGCAATATGAGCTTCCTGAAATAGAATACAACTTTATGGACATAAAAGTTCAACTGTAAATTTATAGCAAAAAAACTTTTTGATAAAATCTGAGATTATAAATTAATAAAATTATTAAAGTTTACAAAATAGTTATATATTTCAGATAATTGTGGAAATAATTGTAATATTTTATAAAAGAATGTGAACTGTTTCAAAAATAATGACTGGGTCACGAAGTTGTAGCTTATAACCTCTCTATTCCAAATTGATTGTTTACACTAAATTCAATACAACTCCCTTCTTAGCAGACTACCGTATTTTTGGCAAATTTAATTATAAAAATAAATATTAATAGTGTCTAATAAATCTAAAATGTTTAAGTAATAGAACATATCCATACAGACCCAGAGCAAGCCGTAGTAATAAATGGATACAAGAAAGTTTGTGCATAATATCCCTATCTAGAGCCTACTCATTCAATATCCCCAGACTAGTTTCTATGGTGATGTTTTAGTAGTTTAAATCTAAAAGTTCTGCAACCGTAAAGATAATGAATGACTTAAAAGTAAATAAGGAATTTAGTGAAAGTCATCAAAATATTACAAAGGATGGTGTTCTTGAGATTAGTAAAAAATGAATCCATTATGATTCCTTTGGTTAATAGTTAGGCTTGAGAATAATTAAACATGCACATAATTTTATAGCCTCTAAACAATTGAAAGTCTAGATTCTTAAATGTGTGAATGTTTCACATTATATGCTTTTATTTAACTTACTTGCCCAATTTCTATTTATATTATTATTACTATAGTAGCAACTCTCTTCGTACAGTAGTGTGTCACCCAGTGCAAGCTATAGTAATCAATGGATGCTAGAAGGCTTCTGGATCAAATTCACTATGTAATGCTTTCTCATCCAATATTCCTGGACTAGTTTCTACCTTGTGGCCTTCATCAGTGAGGAGCCTTGTATCTGTGAGCTCTGCACTAGCATCTATTGATGACTATGTGTTACGCCTGGTGGCATTACAGTATGGAAAGAGTTGCTGCTGTTTCAACATATTGTGTAAGCAAAAGAAGTAGTGATCATGTGATGTTTTAGTAGTTTAATACCAATCCTAATCAAAGGGTATTGGTAGGTATATTTATTTGAAAACCAGACACTATAATGTATAGATACTGAACTGGGTTCAGATCCATATGAATATACAAGTAAATTTTATGGACTGAAAAATTATTATATTTTCATTTCAGACTTGTAGCTTTATAGTTAACTAAAATATATAGATGCCATGCTCTCAGTTCCAAGATTCCTCACTGATGAAAGCCACAAGCTAGTCTGGAGATATTGAATGAGTAGGCATTAGATAGGAATTTTGATACACAACCTTTTAACATCTATTGATTACTATGGCTTACACTAGGAGGTCTGTCAGTATGGAGGATTTGCAATTGCTTTAATAGATTGTGTAAGTGTGAGTTATCCACTCAGAATAACAGCATACCCTGATTGTGTAAGACAAACCATTTTAGACCACATTTTATAGGAGTATCCATTGCTGTGGTAGATTATGATGATCAGGCCCTCCAATAATTTAAGTCACCAAAGAAAGAAAAATGAAGATAGAGAAACTCTGTTTGCATTGGAATAGTATTTAGCCTTTGGTGAACCAACATCTTATCCCATAAGGCAGCAGAACTATTGATTGTCCACTGTTTATTTTCTATTAACAATCAGACTTCATATCTAATGATGTTATCTCTGGCCCATCTGTAGGCTGAACACTGCACCCACCAAGATCTGAATTGAATCATTTAGTAATAATCAATTACGATTAGACCTTTTGTTGGAAAAGAACATAGAAATCCAGATTGGGAATAAGTGTGAGTTTTTGAATGTTCTGTTAAATTCACTAATGTAGGTGAGGGAGTATGATAAATTTTAAATAAAATATATTATCAATTGTCAATCAATCAATAGTATTCTATCCAATGGATAGGACCAAAATGTAACTCCACAACTTCATCTACTTATTCACTCTGTTCTTTTCATTGCCCAGCTTTTCAATTTCACATATTTCCTCCTTTTATATTACCCATTTCTTTTTGTTCTACTTACCATTCCCTTCAAAACATTTTATCATTAAACTATTCTTTCTGATTAATATATGCCCAATCCACTTTCACTTTTTATCTCTAATTTCTTCAATCTTCTTTTTTCATCTACTCTTTTCAAAACTTATTTGTTATTTTAGTCATCCAAATAATTCTTTCTATCATTCTCTATGATGACATCTCAAAGGCTTCCAATATGTCATTAATTTTTTTTACTCATTGTCCACGTTTCACATCCATACATTAGTACACTCCACACATAATATTTAATTAACTTTTTGCTTAATTATATTTTCAATGGTTTACAGAATATTTTCTTTCTCTTAGCAAATACCCCTTCACCAATGCTAATCTTCTTTTAACTTTATCTTCACTTTTTATATCCTCACTCAACCAACTATCCACATATATAAATCCAGTGAAACCTGTGGACATACTAAGCAAAAATGAAATATATTAAGACAGTTTATTGAATTTCTGAGACAATCATAAATTAATTGTAAAAAGAATTTGCATTTAGGATTTTCAGTCTGTCTACATCCAGCCTCCATTCCATTTCAAAAAACTGATATACATAATGATACATGTGAAAAGATAAATGATCCTCACTATATGTATTTCATGCAAAAGTAGCAAGATCATAATCTCCCATACACTGGACTTAAAGATAGAAATTCCTTAAACTTTAATGGACAGGCTTCATTCTTCTCACTCTTCCAACAATTCAATCATTCTTTTCATTGAAAAACCAACAATTGAATGCTCAAAACACTTAGTGGACCAGTGCTGGTTCTGCACAAAATAGATATATTGGAATCATTTATCTTTTTCAAATGTGCATTGGTTGTTTGAGATGGAGTGGGGAATCAAGATAAAACATGTAAATTCTAATCGCTCTATATTATTACAGTAAACATTCAGCATACTGAATGAATAGGTTAATTAAGCTTAGTAATGTTTGGTAGTCTTCTGTTTGTCCAAACTTTTTAAAACCATACATAAAAAGTTTTTAACGAATGATTTAATAACCAGCCAATTTTTTTCGAGACCATATCTGGCTGATTACTGAAAACAACTTGATAGGTGTGAATTTATCGAAGCAATTAAACTTACTCGGATCTGTGGCATGAAGACTTTCGTGGGAATAAGCTATTTAAAATAACTGATGCAAAAATTTGTATTATATTTCAAAGATGTTAATCTGGATATGCTATAAATATACACCTAGACTCACATAAATAAAGTATGACAAAGTTACAAATGTTAAAATTAAAATGTTGATAAGCAGTTTCAGATTAGAAAATGACTACTTAAAAAGATAAGGAACATAATAATCAATTATGTTCTGGAACATTCCACTAGTGGCAGGAAGCTAAAAAAGCTCACAGATAAAGAGAATCAGGGTCTTACGACACACTCGCACCGCTTAAGCTGATTGTTGCTGGCAGAAGATACATAATGGCCCGAGACTACAGAGGGACCCAATGAACTTCACCACAGAAGGTACCAAAGTAGACATAGGGAGTAGATAGGCCACACCAGCTTTATTATAATTTATGTATACTTTTGTGGTGCCATGTATTTTGTAAGTAATAGTATTGATAAGTGTTATGGTAAAATCTTACTATTGTTAATTTGTGAGAATAAAGTCAGTATTTAGTTATAAAACCTTGTTTCCAAATTTACAAGTATTTCTGTTTGTCAGTCCACATTTACCCCAATTGTATTATTTGTGGTGGCTGTACACACAGCAGAAAACTAGTGCCGTTGACAGAAGTCAACTTGTAATTCTGCATCATAATAGAATTGTGTGTTTAGAATCATGGGAGGAATTTTTTTTACTTATTACTTGTTCGGATTAAGTGTTAAGATGATGACCGTGCTGCAAATGACAATAAATGAGTTTAATGTTATTAATCCTATTGATTGGCTAATATAGCTCAAAGGATTGAGCAATTTTTTTTATTAATGGGACTGACCGTGACCCCATTAAAGTTGCCATGTCGTTATGCTATGCCAAGCAACAAGTGGCAGAAATCACAAATTGGGTATAAGATTAAGAAGAACCAGAGAAATGACCATATGAAATAGAAGATGGAGAACAATAATTATTTGAGCCCCAAGCTCTCTAATCATGTAGCATGGCTACATTTTAGAAATAAATGGCAAAATTATGGGGACACACATGAGACTACGAGCAAACTTTGAGAGAACTTGCTAAGAGCTGTATTTACGGCAATGCATTAGAGGATGCTCTACTGGAACAATTACTTTGGGGGATGTTTGATGATAGGCTGAGACAGAAGTTACTGGCTTCAAGAAAATTTGTCATATGATGAAGCAATCAAAATGGGGATAGCCTATGAGATAGTGCTTGACCAATCAAGGGAATTTCGGAATTTTACTACTAATAATAAATGTAGTGAATAAATATCAGCTGGCTAAGAGTAAGTCAAAGGAAAGTGTTTGCTACTATTGTGCAAAAAAGGTCACATGGCACATAAGTGTAGATTTAACAATGGACATTGTAGAGCCTGTGGCAACATAGGTCATTTAGAGAAAGCATGTAGGTCTAATGAGAATAAATATCATAGGGTATCACCAAAGTTTTCAAAGGGAAACGAGCAGAAATGTGAGATCTATAATACCCAAGTTGCTCATTACCGATTCATGATGTCAGTGAAATTATTAAATACAAAATTGGAAATGGAAATTGACAGTGAATCAGGCATGTCAGTGTTGGCAGTCAAATATTGGGATATGGTAACAGAAAATTGTGCGAACCCCCCCTCCTAGGTTAATGAGAACTAGTTTAAGAGTGAAAGATGCTAGTGGTAATATTATGAAAATATTAGGGAAAGTAGAAGGGTAGACATTTAAAAAAAGGTCCATAGATTACCATTGTATACAGTACAAGGCTGCCTTAACTCTATTATAGGTAGAGAATGGTTTGATGCTCTGGGAATAAAAATATATACAATTAAAAGACCTCTATTGAGGAAGAAATAAAAAATAAATACACAAGTTTATTTAGTTATGCAGAAAGCCAAATCAGTACTATGGCAGTTGATATAGTCCTGCAAGATGGAGCAACTTCCATGATTTGCAGGCCTAGAAAAGTTCCCTTCATGCTGCAAGCTGAAGTAAAACAAGTGTTAAATGATTTAATTAGCAAGGAAGTGTTGTTGGTGGTTGAGCAGGCTGATTGAGCCACTCTGATTATAGTGATATCTAACACAAATTGATAAAAGACCTGCACAAAGTTATTGTTGATTTTCTCAAATCAAAATGTATCAAGTAATGAATATGCAGAGGGAGAAAAAGTCTGGGTGAGAGATATTCTTGGAAAATACTGGGTGAAAGGCATAATTAAAGAACATCTGTCAAAACAAATAGTGGTCAATGAGACAGAAACAGTAAATCACATGTAAATATGTAATTCATGCCAGACAGTGGGAATAAGAAATTGAGTGAACTTGAGAAAACATAGTTCCAGATATTCCAAATTATAGTGAGAAGGTGGACTTGCCAGAAGTAAACTAAGAGTGCAAAACAGAAAAGAATATTTATGTTGAAAAGGAAGTAACACCATGTAGGTCCCAAAAAATCAAGAAGGAACTGAGTTATTTGAAAGACTATGTGAGACTTTCAAAATTGTAATTTTCAAAGTCGAGGAGGTGCTATATATATATCTAAAACTTAAAGAAATAAAGTATTACAAAGTTACAAATATTAAGATTAAAATGTTGATAAGCAGTTCCGGATTAGAAAATGATTACTTAAAAAGATAAGAATCAATAATAATGAATTATGTTCTAGAACATTCTATTATCAGTGGAAGCTATAAAAACTCACAGATAAATGGAATTGGGGTCTGATTATTGCAGACAGAAGATACATAATGACTTGAGTGTATGGAGGGACTCAGTGAACTCCACCACTGAAGCTATAAAAGTGGACCAAGGGACTATGCAGGTCACATTGACTTTATTATTATTTATGTACACCTCATGAGAACATGTATTTTGTAAGTAATAATATTAAACAAGGAAAAACTCTCCATACAGTAGTGCCACTCAGTGCCATATGACTATATAAACTATTGAGCTTAGATTGAAAATATTATTGTGTTTTCAATTTCATTCTCATAGTTTTGTAGTAAAGTAGAGATAAAAGGTGGCTGCTGGAGAATTGCATTAGATCCTAAGATCTAGGTGCAGTGCTCTCAGATACAAAGCTCCTCACTAACAAAGGCCACAAGCCAGAAACTAGTCTGGGGATATTGGATGAGTAGGCACTAAATAGGGATTTTATGCACAAGCCTTCTGGCATCCGTTGATTACTCTGGTTGGCACAGGGTGGCACTATCACATGAAGAATTTTGCCTTGTTTAATAACAATTATGTGCCTGTATAAGAGATAGTGATCATGTGATGTTAAGTAATAATATTGATATGTATACATTGTAATTATATTCAGCGTTGTGGTAAAATCTTACTATTAATAACTCACGGCAAATAAAGTCAGTATTTCGTTATGAAACTTTGTTTCTGAATTATATTTATTTCTGTTCATCAGCCCACCTTTATCCTGACTGTATTATTCATGGTGGCTGTACACAGCAGGATACATAATGCTATATAATTCGGTATACTTTATTTTATGGATGTTATCCTACATTGGTTAGCTTACCAACGCTCAAGAAATGATTCCAATGTTCTCACACAATTCTTACTTATGCTTTAATGATTGAATTCAAAATTAAAGGCAGTTATTTTGTAAATCTCAATGCACTCCACACTTCTAGTAATAAACCTATGACTCTTTTTTTATGCGCACCAAATCCTCACATAAGCTTGATAAAGCAAGCCAAACACTACAGTGAATGCTTTAGTCACTATTAGAACTTTCATTGAATCAATCAATTGCACACTTCTTCCACCCCATTACAATGTAAAATGCAATAAGATATGAAGAAGCTAACTATTGGATTGATAACTCTACCCAAAAGCTTTAGTATGTATAACTATTAGTAGTTTCATGGACTCAATCATTATTTGTTGGTCAGTCAGTTATTTCTTGTAAAAATAATCAGTAGCCTCACATCCCAATCACTTGACTAGAAAATACTACCACAATATATATAATGAGAGTTATACTGATGCTGTTTTGGGGAGAGCTACTGCTTTTAGATATTCACAACAAACTCAATCACTATATTGACAGTGCAAGTTTACATTATCTAGCATTTGTATGTTGATAATATGGACCTTTATACTATGTCTGAGTCTGCACCGTGCAATAAAAAATATCAGAAAATCTTAATGAAGCTGCTATGTTTATGTATGAATGTAATAAACAGAGACTTTTATAAATATGATTTAATTTATTTTTTGTATGTATACAATATTTACAAATCTATTTGCATATATTTATATATACAATAAGTGTAATCAACTCAAGGCTGAATCTATTTACAAGTAATCATTAAAAAATTAGTCAACACTTAGACAATCCCAATATCAATAACAATCAACATGTTGATTGTTATTGATATTGGGATTGTCTAAGTGTTGACTGGTTTTTAATGAATATATTTACAACTATATATACAATAATGTTTGTTACATTTACCTGATATGTTAGCTGAGTTATAGCATTTAGCTGCCTTGCATCTATTAACATAAAAGACTTCAGATGCCCTTCTAAGTTTTTCTTACACTTCCAGATGTATCTTGATATCTTGCTTTGTATATAGATATCCAGCTGTCATGTGACAGCTTGCCTCAGGTCTGGTATGATCTAGAAGCTTCCAGTTCTAGCATGATATTGTCTCACTGCTTTAGCCATATAGTAGACAATATAGTACTGCCATGATTTAACCTCTGATAGACTGCCTATTCATCACTAGATCTTAATCTGTAATGAGAGCAATCAGATTCCTGAGCAAAATCACCCATTGGTCTGTTTCTGCTTTTAGATACATCTTATCTACTCATATATCTATTGGTTTACAGCAGTGGATGTTCAATCCTTTTAAGATAAGATGGAGTGTGACTATTACTTTGAAAAAGCCTGAAAAGAAGAGAAAAATTAAAAAATCTTTTTTAATAAAGATTTAATACAGTAACAAATTCTCCATACAATAGTGCCACCCAATGCAAGTCTTAGTAATCAATGGATGCACTGGTTGGCACTACTGTGTGGAGAGATTTAACAGCTTGTGTAAGCATAGGAAATGATAATAATGTGATGTTTTAATGGTATTATACCAATCCTGCCTATAGGATAATGGTGACTGTGGATTTTGAAATTTTAATGACACCAAAATGTATGGATATTGAACTGAGTTCAGATCCATATAGCTATACAAGTGAAAGAGTTTGGATTGAAAACATTGTTTTCATTTTGGTATCATAGCTTTATAGTTAACTAAATAGGTAAAAGGTGGCTGCTGGAGAGTTGCATTAGATCCTAAATAAATCTAGTGGTCTCAGATTCAAGGTTCCTCACTGATGAAAGCTGCAATCTAGAATCTGGTCTGGGGATATTGGATGAATAGGCACTAGATCTAGAGATTTTATGCACAAATCTTTTTGCATCCATTGTTTTCTAAGCCTTGTTCTGTGTGGCACTGTTGTATGGAAAGTTTGCTATTGTATTAACAGTTTGTGTAAGCATAGAAGATGGTATGTGATGTTTTAGTAGTTTGAATAAAGATATATAGTTCTGAATCTGTTAACTTAAAGTTCTTTTGATATTAAAAGTAATTGGGATGTGAGATGATGTTATGGGAAGGCAAGATTGGTTTTGTGTCCTTCTAATTTGCCTTTGAGAAGTCTATCTTGGCAGGAAAAGCATTCGAAGTGAATTTGTAATTTAATTTTGGCTGGTGATTTAATTGTGAATTGGTATATTTAGTTTATTGCTTACGATTGTATTGACTTCTTAACAAAAATGTAGGGTTGAGTATTATATATACATATCCAGTATATACACAGTAATCTATTATTTGCACTAGAAAACTATGTATAACCACTAAGATCTCAGATCTGAAAATCAGATCATCATTTATGGGGTCGGCCTCTAGCTCATTTTATAAAAGAAGGGGGTTTTCTTTTTTTTAAAAAAGGTATATAATTGAACGAGGATGGTTTAAATATTTTTGTATTGGTGATTAGTTAAAACGTGATAGATTTCTAAACATAAGAAGTACATTGTTAAAGTCGAAATGATTCTACATATCTTTGTTATGAAGGTATGGTATTTCAGATAGATGTTCTGCTTATATTTGACTTTCTCGTTGAAAATTTCCAATTAAATGCATTGTTCTTATTTAACGGTTAAATATAAAAGTAAAAAAAAAAAAAGCTTGATTAATTATAAATATAATATAGCTACTATTGCTATAATTTTTTAAAAAACATATACGTAATTTATAAATAGGTTAATGCACCTTGAATTAGATGTAAATAAATTTAAAGATATATTAGTTTCAATAATTTCTGCGGTTATCAATTTTATCGTTAGATAGTCTCAGTAAAAAAATTATATGTGTGTATTATACCTAATGATTGGACATGAAATTTCTTAAAAATTATTTAGAATAATAAGTTTATTTCCATAACTCATCTCCATATTTGTAATATATCATCCATATTAATTAGTTTAATAAATGTTTTGAGAAATTATAAGTTTATTTAATTATTCAGTTAAACGAGCAAATTTACTTCAAAAGCTGCCACTAGAGGCCCTTACGACCACTGCTCTTTATTATTATATATAAACACACTCGAAGAATAAAAAACGAAACAATTGTCATTTGCTTTTAATCATTATGGTTCAATTAAAAACATCTTTATTCCATACTAAAATTATTTTCAGTTTTTTAAGTCTGCAACAAAATCTATTTTATAGCTTATTATTAAATATTTAAAGAAAAAATTCAATTGAGCGTATTTAATAAACGTCATAATTATTACGTATTATAATTAAGTAATGCCTTCTAAGCTAATAAATGTATACATTAAAAAAAAACAACCGTTATTTAATTTACTAATTAATATAGAAAGTTACATGTTAGACTAACCCCATCATGTAACCAAAAACGTCATAATGATTGTATATTATAATTAAATAATATCTTCTAACCCAGTGATTAAATAAATTAAAAACAAACAATGGTTTACTTTATTCATCATCATCTTTGCCAACCATTATCAATCCACTGAGAGATGAAGGTTTTTCCCAGTTCAATCCATCTTCTCCGATCTCTGGCCTCTGTTTTCCATATCACTCCTGCACATTTTCTTGTTTCATCCATCCATCTCACATGTGGTCTCTTTCTGGGTCTTTTACAATCTCTTGGAATCCAGTTTAAGATTTTAATTGTCCATCTATTATCATCTCTTTTAGAAAAAAATGTCTATCCCAACTTCACTTCAGTCTTTTAATTCTTTCAACGATGTCAGAAACACCTGTTTGTTCTCTTACCCGTATATTATGTTTTTGATCTCTTCTTGTTACTCCTAACATTCATTTCTCCATACTTCTTTGAGTCAGATCCATAAGTAAGAACTGATAAAACACATTTATTAAAAACCTTCCTTTTCAAACACATAGGCATATTTCCTTTTAATATTCAATTATTTCTTTTACTTTATTGATTAATAATGACAGACTATTTCTATCACGTAATCGAACTGCTAAATATTTTATAGACATATTTAAACCATTTGTATTTTTATATTGGACTATTTCCACCATCTAATATGTGTATTGAATGTCTCTAGAAAAATTAACTTTATTTAAATATTTCCAATACATTTAATTGTTAGTAATAGCACATCAAACAAGTATTATTCTCCACTCTTTTTAAGGTGTTGCTGGCCTGACCAGTGTCAGTATTGGCATAGAATTCGAACCTGGACCCTTAGATTCTTAAGTACTGAATTTTAAGGTAACATTCTAACCAACTGAGCCACCCTGTCAAAAGCAACAGCCTGTAGAAATTTCATATGCTTATCTATGAGGTTCCTCCTCATTTCTCCACTTCTTCCTAAGAGCAAAATTGATTAATGGTTTCCATACATTCTGTGTAGTCACACTACAAATGAGGAGGCACCTCCAGATAAGTATATGATATTTTCTACTAACTGTTGCCTTTGGAATGATGGCTCAGTTGGTTAGAGCGTTACCTTAAAATTCAATACTCAAGAATCAAAAAGTCCAGATTCGAATCCCATGCTAGTACTGACACTGGTCAGGCCAGTAATACCTGAAGAAGAGGGGAGAATACTATCTCTCGAAACGTTGAGCACATACTAAACTGTTTGATGTGCTATTACTAATAGTTGAATGTATTTGAAATATTTAAATAAAGTTAAATTTTTTTAAAGACATTCAATGCGCATATTAGATGGTGGAAATAGTCCAATTTAAAAATACAACTAGAACACCATCATGACAAACCTTCAGAAAAACATTTAAACTATATTTATATTTTTTCAAATTCATACTACTGTTAATAATAACGTGAAAGTTATATTACCACATAGCGTTACGAATGATATTATTCTCCTTTCTTTAATTACAGCACCGATTGATTATCATTTTTTTAGATGTTGCTAGTCTGACCAGTAACATCTAGCACCAGAATTAAATTCGTGAATGTTGAATTGAAGGTGGCACTCTAATTACTAACATATTCTGTCAAAAAATGAGTCAATAGAAATTTTTATATACTAATCTAGAGTCCATTATAAAAGAGATCAATGAGTGATTTCCAGACATTATGAATTATTATACTATTATTGAATTATGGAATATTTGACATTCTTTAAAATTTGTTCTTTTTACTTTTCCTTCTTTTCTCATTATTCTTTTATTTTTCCAATCAAATACACGTTTTTCAATAAAACACTGACAAATTTTTCGTATAGTAGTGCCACCTAGTGCAAGTTATAGTAATCAATGGATGCAAGAAGGTTTGTGTATAAAATCCCTATCTTCCTCCTGCTCAACCAATATCCCCAGACTAGATTCTAGCTTGTGGCTTTCAACAATAAAGGGTCTTGGATCTGAGAGCATTGCACTAACATCTTAAGATTCAACACAATCTTACAACATCCTCCTTTTACCTTTTCATTTAACTATTAGTCCAAAATGTAAACAGATGTTTTCAATCTAACTCAATCAGTTGTATAGTCATCACAATTTTGGTCTCTTTGGTTGTTTAATAACCATAGTTGCCATCATTCCATGGAGAGGAATATTAAACTACTATACACCACATGATCACCATTTTCAAAGCATACACAAACTGTCAAATCAGTGACAAACTTTCCATATAGTTTATCCACTGATTATTCTGGATTCCACTAGATGGCACTACTGTATGGTGGTAAGGGAGTATATATTTTGTCAGGTCTTTTTTTGCGGATGATATTTTTTTGTGTGCAGAAAGAAGAGAAGATATGGAAGTTATGTTGAGGACAAGTGCAAGGGTGGGTAAAGAGATAGGGATTAAATTTAGTGAAGAAAAATCAAATATAATGATGATTAATACTGGGGAAGGAGAAGATGTAGAATTTTTATTGGGAGATATTAAGTTAAGTGTGTTGAATAGATATAGTTATTTGTGGATTATTGTAAGTAATCAGAAAAATTATTTGGATGAATGAGAGAAAAATTGATAAATGAAGCAAAGAAAAGAAAGGGATTGATAAAGAAATTAACATTGTTTTCATATAATAAATATGATGTAGCTAGAATTATATGGGAGTTGTAGTAGCAGGGTTAACATATGGTAATGATGCATTATATGTTAGTAATGAGGTATTAAATTACTTAGAAAAAGTTAAAAGGGAAGTAGGAAGACATACATTGGATGCAGATGTATGGACAGCAAGGGAGGCAATTCAAGGAGAAATGGGATGGTCAAGTTTTCATATGAGAGATGCAAAAAGTAAAATAAAAATATTTGGTAGATTGCAGTTTATGGATAATAAAAGAATAGCTAAAATAGTGTTTAATTGAGTTATGAGTAAAGGACAGGCAACAAGATGAGTGAGAAAGGTAATACAGTATGCAAAAGATTTGGATAAAGAATTTATATCTGTATATTTGTACAAAAGATGGGATGATTGTGGTAGGAGGATTATTGAGTGTTACAGTGGTAAGGAATGGGATAAAAGAATAGATTTATTAATAAAGAATAAGGAGTTAGAGAGATAGAGAATTGGTATGGAGAGTAAAAAGAGTTTAAATATATATAGAAATAAACAGAATATTAGATATGAGTTAATTTATAATAATAGTAAGGAAAGTAGTTTATTGTTTAAGGCTCGAACAGGACCTTTAGCAACAAGAGAATAGACATGTAAATGGGAAAATATGAATGATTTAGTCTGTAAATTATGTAAGGAAGAAATAGAAAATATTAGGCATTTGTGTAAATGCTTGAAAACAGAAAGGACGCACATAATGAAGTTATGGAAAAATAAATATGAAAAAAGTGATTATACAGAAAGTAAGATTATTGGTTTTTATGCTGGGTTTGTAAAAAGATAAGGGGGATTTAGATATTAAGGCTGTAGAGTTGATAAATATTATGTTGTGGAAATGGGATGAAGCAGAATATGGGAAAACTTAGACTGGGGAATGTAAATTAAGTAGATAACAAGTTTTTCTTGGTATAATTGCTGAGAGATTCTTGACTTTGTTTAAGAAGAAGCTACAGTACATCACAACAGCAGGATAGAAAAAAATATTGGAAAAACTTAGAGTGAGCAATGGAAAAAAAGGGTAAAGTAGCTAACAGGTTTTTCTGGGCATGGTGACTGAGAGATTCCTGACTCCAAAAAAGGAGAAGTCACAGTGCATCTCATCTCGTCACCATCTCTCACTTTATTTCAATTTTGAAAATAAAATATATATTTTTATACACATTTGCTATTTTTCCTGACTCTGAAAAAGAAGTCACAGTGTATCACATCACATCACTGTTTTGGCAGCTTGGGCAAGCATAGGAAATAAAGTTCATGTGATGCTTAGTGGTTTAATGTTTTTCAATATGTACAAAGTCTACTACTTTGGATCCATCTGTATTTTTCTTTCTAATCCATATTTTGTGATTTTTTTAAATTTGTGTCCTTTCAATTCTTAGAGTGTTTCATGGATGTGATCTCATTTTTAAGTATTTCAATTTTATGTTGCATAGACATTGGTAAGCTACCACTTTTATAATATTATATTGATTTCAGATTTTCTTTAGATTGTATGGCATCCCTAATATGCATGAATTTCCTACAGTATGTATTGAAACAGTAAGGTCTGCTCTGCAGATTTTCGTTTCATCTTTTCTCACCTATTTCCTACCATCATACCTTAGTTTGAACCCCAATCTATCGTAGTGTGTCTGCAATACGCTTATATACCGAAAATCCCACCTTTAAACCACGAGTACAATGCTCGTATTATATATAAGTATAATTCATTCCCAAATAAATAAAATATTATGGATTATGTATATGTTCACATAATTTAGATTTATTTAAAAAGTAGGTTATATAAGTTGTAATTGCACACACACTATGATATGCATTTTAAAACATATCAAAATTATATATTGTTAATTAAAGTTATTTTGTTTGAATCTATTTACAAAAATATATTACAGTCATAATATATTTTTGATTTAAAATAAAATTCATATTTATTTAGTAGATAGATTCAAATATTGCAATTGACAAAGTAAAATCATTTTCTTTAATTTAATAAAAGTCATTCCAAATATTTTTGTTAAAATAAATGAGGGACAATAGTTTAATTATTTCATGTTGTAATTATTATCTAAGAAAACAGCAGATGTCCGCTTAAGGTTTTCTTTAATTAGTAAAAGTAATTTTTAATTAAATCTAGTTTGTAATTCGAATGTCGACAAGGAAATTAACAATAGAAATTAATTAAAATTTTGTTAAATTCCTTTAGACATTTGGATAGATTTAATTACAGCTGATAAGTCTGATATATTTTGGTAATGCTCTAGGGCAATTCTATTGTTTATTTCCACTATAAAAAGGAGGGTTTTCTTTTGTTCTTGATTCTGATTTTTTGCTGATGAAATGTTTCTAACCAAAATTATTCTGGTCATTTTCTAATGAAATGTTTCTGGTCATTTGCTGATGAAATGTTCTAGTAAAATATTCTTCAAAATATATTTTCCTGAGATTTTAGCTACTTGCCTGCGAACTTATATTTGAAGCCGAGTTTTCATCTCCAAATTAATTTACCATGTTTACCACACAAATTGTTAACCTTGACATGTCGGTGTAGAGGCGGCGTGGGGCTATTTCCCTTAGGAAAGGTTGGCTGCTGCTCTAGACCATCGGAAGCTATCACGTAAGGAACCCCGGAACTGCTGCTGCTGCCAAAGATATGAACATTCCAGATTTTGCTGCTGAGTTATAAAACCTGCCGAACATCAATCTATCTGCAAATGCATCTCCAGAGGTCACCTAAATTAACCCAAGAGCTCTTGTGATTCCTAACTAACATGCTATAGCTATTTTAAATTGTTTTTCTTTTATTTCACATAACTTTATTATGTACTTCTTTAACATGTTCAAATATAATCAACAGTTTTGCTCTCTATCCTTGGGTTAATATTTTCTATTTATAAAGCTTTTGTTTATTTTATTATGATAATGTGTCAGAATCATCTTTGACCGAGCAAATTATTCCTTTTGTTGAAAGTAAGATGCCGCTATTAAGGCATATGTTAAATTTATAATAATTCCCATTTTATTATCTCACAAATCACTCGTTCGAGGGTGATTCTAATCTTCTTTAATATATATCTAATCAAATAGTTTAAAATCTACCTTTTATTGATTTTAACCTAATATCAGAGTATGTGCGAGGTCAATGATTTAAATGTGTCCCCAAATGCATGATTGCGTAAATAAACCTATGCTTACTTTTCAAACCTGCAAGCATGCATTTTCCTATTTTAAATACTGTGTTCTACTTTAATTACAAAGTTCATCATTGACATCGAGAATGTGCGGACCCTTTTAAATGAATTTCTGGGAATTTGATTGGGCATTTCTCTTAATCCAAGTAAAACCCATTTAGTATGTTTTATATACATTAGTTTAGTATTGCTGGTAAATGCATTGGTTGTTGAGACCACTTTGTTTTGCTTTTCCAAGGATTTTTACATGGCCAAGTCCATTCTCTCTTCACTTCCTGCAGTTTCCAGGCAGAGTGTGTCCACAAATGTCACACGTGGGAATTAAATGCAGTCGTCACCCAGTCGCTAAGTTTCGTCTGTGCATGACAGCACTTTCCTATGGGTTAGTGGCGATCTGCCCTCCATAGTCATTCCAAATATTTCACTATTGTTTTATTTTACATTTATTTTTACAAAGCATCCGTGACTTAAACGTGTCACACCCTCCAACTTTAATAAATTCATTATTAGCAATACTGGCCTCCCATCTGCTTTAATTATTATTATTATCAAATAAATGCCTTGATCACACCCCCACTTTATTGCTTAGTAAGCTTTTGTCCGTGCCATTCTCGAAATCAATAAATATTATATAACTTGTAATATCGAATATTTTATTAAACTGTTATAATTACTCAAAGCACCTTGCACATGTTCCCATTTCTTTAAGCACATTATCGTAATGCTATTAGTCAGAGGGATGGAATATATAATTTTGCTTTAAAACCCTTTTGTCATTTATTGGAATGTAATGCCAACAATTATTTAATACGCGTCCCTGTCTCATATAAGCAGACAGTGGCATTATATATATATTTCTATATAAATAAATTTTGAAATCATTTAAAACTAATTTTGATTTTATTTCATTGATTCCTATCACTGTCTCGGTCTATATATATATTTTATACATTTCTTTTGTACATCCATAGATGTTAATTAGCCACCCAAACTTATTTTAGTATAGAGTCTTTTTGTTTCTCCCTGACCACCAGGCACCGGTAAAAGGTTATACTAGTAGTAGCATCAAATGCATTATCACGTAGGTGGTGCTGTGAAATTTGGACTTTAGATTCAAACTTAGTATATCTAAAAGGAAACCCCTCCTAGAATGTTCAGTTTCATGTTTGGGGTTTGAATTCTGCAGTGTGTTAGCGAGATAGACGATTCTGACTGTTACATAGTATTTTTTTTTCCAGGTCCATGGCTTGCTCAAACATGGAGCCTCGATTATTTAAACACCCACATCCCTGTAGATCTTAATTATTTAAACACCCACATCCCTGTAGCTTAATTTTAGCATTTTGTTTTGTATTTAATCACCCAAATCCATTACATTTTGATATATATAATATTTTTCAAACTCTATATTATCTATATGTTTATTTTCGTATATATTTCATATATTTTGTTTGACTTGGGCATTCAATTATGTATTCTATATAATCTAAACTTGTCCAAACTTGCTATAGTGCGATATGAGCCATCTGTATTTATTTGTATTTATTGTTTCATTTAAATCACGCTATGTACGCATAGAATAAATTACTGAAATATTGTCCCAAGTGAATATTGTGATAATCTATGTATATTTCAAATCTTGTATTTTCTATCAAAATAAAGTTTTATTGGCTCAACGTGCAAGATAGCATAATAATAATTTTGTACGGTAATGACCTAGATATAATAGGCTATTGTATGGAATACAGAAATGTAAAAATAAAAAAATTTTGTAATCAATAAAAATGTGAATGTTTAACGAGTGCCCATAGTTAAATAGAATAATTATTAAAATTAATTTTGTGAATCTAACAGTCTATGGATATTTTTAACTGGTGACATGGCGCCCAAGGGTAATTTCACTAAACGGAGTTACTTCTAAAATAAATTTTGTCACCAGGCTCAATTCTTTTGTATGTAATTGTTTTTTTTAAACGTGTATAAATTTTTCTTAGACCAAATAATGAGACGTGAATCGGATCAATAATTATAATGTAAATAAATATATATGTATGCTAATCTTAAATAAGAGGGAACGAAATAATTATACCCGAATGTAGTGAATGTTTATATATAAGCAGACAGTGGCGTTATATATATATATTTCTATATAAATAAATTTTGAAATCATTTAAAACTAATTTTGATTTTATTTCATTGATTCCTATCACTGTCTCGGTCTATATATATATTTTATACATTTCTTTTGTATATCCATAGACGTTAATTAGCCACCCAAACTTATTTTAGTATAGAGTCTTTTTGTTTCTCCCTGACCACCCGGCACCGGTAAAAGGTTATACTAGTAGTAGCATCAAATGCATTATCACGTAGGTGATGCTGTGAAATTTGGACTTTAGATTCAAACTTAGTATATCTAAAAGGAAACCCCTCCTAGAATGTTCAGTTTCATGTTTGGGGTTTGAATTCTGCAGTGTGTTAGCGAGATAGACGATTCTGACTGTTACATAGTATTTTTTTTTCCAGGTCCATGGCTTGCTCAAACATGGAGCCTCGATTATTTAAACACCCACAGCCCTGTAGATTATTTAAACACCCACATCCCTGTAGCTTAATTTTAGCATTTTGTTTTGTATTTAATCACCCAAATCCATTACATTTTGATATATATAATATTTTTCAAACTCTATATTATCTATATGTTTATTTTCGTATATATTTCATATATTTTGTTTGACTCGGGCATTCAATTACGTATTCTATATAATCTAAACTTGTTCAAACTTGCTATAGTGTGATACGAGCCATCTGTATTTATTTGTATTTATTGTTTCACTTAAATCACGCTATGTACGCATAGCGTAAATTACTGAAATATTGTCCCAAGTGAATATTGTGATAATCTATGTATATTTCAAATCTTGTATTTTCTATCAAAATAAAGTTTTATCGGCTCAACGTGCAAGATAGCATAATAATAATTTTGTACGGTAATGACCTAGATATAATAGGCTATCGTATGAAATTCAGAAATGTAAAAATAAAAAAAAATTTTAATCAATAAAAATGCGAATGTTTAACGAGTGCCCGTAGTTAAATCGAATCATTATTAAAATTAATTTTGGGAAGCTAACAGCCTATGGATATTTTTAACTGGTGACATGGTGCCTAAGGGTAATTTTACTAAACGGAGTTACTTCTAAAATAAATTTTGTCACCAGGCTAAATTCTTTTGTATGTAATTTGTTTTTTTCAACCTGTATAAATTTTTTTTAGACCAAATAATGAGACGTGAATCGGATCAATAATTATAATGTAAATAAATATATATGTATGCTAATCTTAAATAAGAGGGAACGAAATAATTATACCCGGATCTAGCGAATGTTTATATATATAAATAAAGTTGCTTGAGTTTAAAAATATATTTTAGCAAAACAATTTGACAGGTAGAATTTAAGAAATTTTCTATATATACGGGCAGTAAAATATATATGTTAGCAGCAGATTAAACAAGAAATTTTAGCAGTAGTAAGAGGGCAGTAGTTGGGGTTTTAGTGATAAATGTAAAAGCAGCAATTAGGCCAACAGAACCGAGAGGGAGATAGCCGATTAGCCATTGATAAAATTGTAATCAAACGTAATAATCACAGAGTTAAACAAGGAAAATATAATAATAGTATTTTTAAACTGTATTAGTTTTAGTAAGTTCAACCGTAAAACAGTTTAAAAGTTTTCTTTATCATTGCTATACATTGTGTTTTAAAAGTACATCAATTCATAAATTTTTTTTAGGATATTAAATAGTTAGCAATAAAATAAAAGGAAATAGTCATCATCATCATCGATCATGATAATCATCCAAGGCCATGGATAATATGGAAACAACCATGATAAACAAGAACTGGACCCATCGGGTTTTCTCAAATCTCCAGTAGTTATGAGATCTGTCCAGCAACCAAGCCAGGGAGATTTCAATCGGAAATATCTGGAGGAATTGTATAGGAGAAGTGAAGAGAGGGCAAGAGAGCATGAAGATGAAGCCCGAAGAAAAGAGGAAGAGTATAAAATATTTAACAGGCTGCTCCTTGACAAAATTGTCAAAGTAAAAAAAGAACAAAGGGCTCTCGAACTTAATATTGAAGAACGCTACCTAGAAAACTGGAAAGAGGACAGAACTACAAATCAGAGCTGTCAGACCTTTGACAGCAATCGACCAATTTCTCAAATCAACAATAGTACAAGAGATGCAGCCTTCAGTACATTAATTTCAGACCTCAGGATTCAAACCCAGATTGATAAAATAATCACCATTCAGATATTTCGAGGAGAAATAGGAGAAAATTCCCACCCACACTTGGATAGCTTGTGGGATTTTTTTTCTCTTTATAAGATGAACTGTCATGAACAGACTGGGATCACTAGCCATTACTTATATGGCTATGCAAGAGATTGGTGGGGCATGTTGACTAAAAAAACGAGCGACTTTGCCAATTACTGTAACACATTATTGAAGTATTATTGGAGTGATGATCGACAGAGTGGGATCCTTAATATGATTTTCCAGGAGAAGTATAAAGAAATCAAAGAGACTTGCGTGCAATTTTTTATCTGTCTGGTAAACCGATTTAGATCACTCACCGCGTTCAAGTTTTCAGATCCCTACATCTTCCATACAATCCAACAGAATATGCCATTACCTATCCAATGGCTTATGTTCAGCAGCAGGATCAAAGATGTGGAAGTCATGGCAGAATTTTTGACAATGATCAACTCTGGCCCATGGAATCCCCACCGTCAATCAGAACAAAATATGATTGGAGGAAAAACGAGATGCAAAAGAACCCTGTTAGCACAACCCCACTACTCTCATCCTCCAACAAAAGGAAGCCTCTTAGGGGATATGAACCCCATATCAATGGTTATCTAAGAAGATGACAACACCTGTGGAGTTCCTATTGTTTCGTGTCCAGTAATAAACATCGAAGTGGGATCCATTGGACTTCCTGCCCTCATTGACACTGGCAGTCACATTTCCTGCATTTCAAAGGGATGGTTGCTATGAATGGAAAAATGGAGTGGATGTATACCCAGGTTACCATCCCGTCCCATCCATATGAAACTGGCTGATGGAAAAAGAACCAAGACTGAAGCATACCAAGTATGGTTAGAAATAATCTTCAGGAAAATAACCATTGGGCACACTTTCCTAGTTATAAAAGGATTGGTCCATGATGTTATAATTGGCTCCAATTTTCTGACCCAAAATAAGTATAACCTTGACTATGCCACGAATTCAATCATGGTCCAGCAAGAGAAGATAGATTTTAATGAAGTCAATGTTGGAGGCCAGCATCAATGAAAACACCATCAAATATAAGGTCAAAGAATCATCACTAGAAACCATCGAGAATCAGTCCCAATTGCATCAACTATTAATGGCAAGTCAGCAAATCTTCTCTCCAATCCCTGGAGAAATTAAAGGTTATGTCCACCGGATATGTGTGAAGGAGGAAATCCACTTCCAGTCCAGGACATACCCCATTCCTTTCCAATATCAAGATGAAGTGAGTGCTCAGATCCAACTGATGATTACATAGGGGGTAATTGAGAAAGGATCATCACCCTATAATAACCCATTAGTGGTTGTGAAAAAGAAAAATGGGTCTATAAGACTGTTTAGATGCCAGAATGCTCAACAATATTACGATACCAGAATGGAATATCCCACCACCTGTACAGGAAGTTTTCCTCAAATTATCTACAAAGAATATTTTTTCCACATTAGACTTAACTGCTAGCTATTGGCAGATGATATTACACCCCCAAGACAGAAAATACACGGTCTTCTGTCACTATGGGAAAACACATCTATTTAAGAGAGTACATTTCAGGCTCATAAACAGCGGCGCTGGACTAATGAGGTGCTTGGACCAAGTTCTATCCGAAGATCTAAAAAAAAATTAGTGTGCTATATCGATGAGGTGGTCATTGCATCATGCAACCCTCAGGAACTTCTGAAGCACCTGAAGCAAGAGTCACCATTGCTCTAAAAGAAATTGCATTTTTAGGACACATAGTAAATGGACAAGGAATTCGGACCCATCTGGATAAGGTAGAAGCAATCCAGAACTTCCCAAGGCCTATCAATAGAAAGCAGATTAGATCCTTTTTAGGTCTCTGCAATTATTACCATAATTTCTATCCAGGCTTTGCAAAAGATACCTCCACATTGCTGGAACTATTGAAGCAACACCGTCAGTGGGAATGGAATGAAGAGCATGAGCAAGATTTCAAGAAAATCAAGAACATTTTCCTTCAGACTGTGATGTTATGTTATCCTGATTTCACTCGCCTATTCTAATTGCAGACCGACAGCAGCAAGAAAGGTCTAGGTGTTGTACAGTTCCAGGTTAATCAATCAGGCCAACATCAGGTCTTGTACTTCAGTAGCCATAAATTAAGAGGTGCAGAGAAAAACTATACTGTCAGAGAAAAACTATACTGTCACTGAACAAGAGACTTTATCCATTGTATGGGCATGCAGCAAATTCAAGCAAATATTGCTGGGATCGGAAGTAATTATAATTATGGACCACCAGTGCTTGGAAATTCTGAATAAAAGTTATCTAAACAATGATCACCTTATACGATGGAGCTTGTCACTGCAGAAATTCCACTACAAGATAATTTATTGCCTAGGCCCTGAAAATATTGTGGCTGATGTATTGAGTTGTCACCCTGTGGAAGTTAAGCCTTGCAACCCTATGATATCAGACCAGCTATTAATAATCATGACTAATGTGTTGGACCAGGAAATTGAAAAGAAACTTAAGAATTTGCAGTATTGGCAGGAAAAGCAGCCCCAGTACAGAGATTTAATCAAGAAGTCCAAAGGCAAGGAAACCCTGCTCAAGGATATACCACTTGTAGGGGAAAAAGGAGATACAGATTGCAAAATGGACTTTTGCTGCAACAAACTGAGAATAGATTGTGGAAAATTCTTATACCACCTGATTTAAGAAGCCCACTAATCACTTATATGCATAGCCTGGTGGGACATTATGGTCCCAGAAAAACCGAAGAAGCCCTGAGGCGGCAGTTTCATTGGCCACAGATGTATAGTGATATATTACATACCCTCCAGAAATGTAATACATGTGCTAAAAGCAAACCCCCAAATAAGATCTTCAGCGGTACCCCCACCTCCATTATCCCATTGGGACCCAACAAGGTATTGGCAGTAGACCACTATGGGTCACTACCATCCTATCGTAGATTTTGGTACCTTTTTGTCACCTACGATGTATTTTTTAAGTATGCATGGGCCTATCCGGTCATAAGGGCAGATTCAAAAAGTGCAATTGGGGCATTACAGTGCAAGCAATTTGTGACCATCGGCAAGCCCGAAGCAATATTCTCAGATCATGGCTTGGCTTTCACTTCATGAGAATGGCAGACCTGGATAAAGAGCCAAGGTCTCAGGCATGTGATGACATCCATTAGAAACCCCCAATCCAACCCTGTGAGAGGGTCATGTGGGAAATTAAGCGGCTGTTTTGGATGTACATCCATGATAACCACTGGTGCTGGGTCAACTGGACAGAAGAAATTTTTCAGTATATTAATGGAACCATTAATGAGCCTACAGGGCTAACACCAATGTGTCTTCATTTTGGTAAGCCAGAGCAACCATTAATTAAAATACCCCTGCCCAAGAATGATCCAGAAGTTGAGAGAAGAGGATTGGTGAGCAGTTCATCATCGTCTGAAAGCCCGGGCAGAGAAAAAGCAATTAAAGGAAACAAGGTTCTACCAATTTTAAGTTGGGGATCATGTATGGGTCAGAACTTCAAAGCCCAGTAGCCGGGACCAGTGTAAATTCAAGAAGTTTTTTCCACTGTATCAAGGGCCATATGTGATAAAATGGGTAAGCGGCCCAAATGCATATTTACTGGAGGATAATGGGACCATAAGAGGGACTTATAATGCTAGGAGTCTAAAACCCCTTGTATATCACCCACCAGACCCAGGATTATAGTAAGTTTTTTTTTAAAAAAAAGAATGGACATGCTACAGGATAAATGAGAAAGGAATTTGGATAAAACAATGTTAAACATTTAAAATGTTAAATAAAAATTGTTGAAGGGGATAATAGACAAAATGTTCGCTAGATGGTAGATTGATTAATATGATCCAGGTATATAATTCAGTTTTTGTTTCTTCATTAGATTTATATACTGTATGTTATGAGTTATGTAGTAAATTTTTTTTATGCAGGCTTCGTAAGTGGACAGCTGTTGTAAGATCTTTTTTTTACAATTTTTTTTGTTCCATCACTAAGGAAATGTGAAACAGTAAGGTCTGCTTTGCAGATCTTCGTTTCACTTTTTCTCACCTATTTCCTACTCTCATACCTTAGTTTGAACCCCAATCTATCGTAGTGTGTCTGCAATATGCTTATATACTGAAAATCCCACCTAATTTTAAACCACAAGTACAATGCTCGTATTATATATAAGTATAATTCATTCCCAAATAAATAAAATATTATGGATTATGTATATGTTCACATAATTTAGATTTATTTAAAAAGTAGGTTATATAAGTTGTAATTGCACACACACTATGATATGCATTTTAAAACATATCAAAATTATAAATTGTTAATTAAAGTTATTTTGTTTGAATCTATTTACAAAAATATATTACAGTCATAATATATTTTTGATTTAAAATAAAATTCATATTTATTTAGTAGATGGATTCAAATATTGCAATTGAAAAAGTAAAATAATTTTCTTTAATTTAATAAAAGTCATTCCAAATATTTCTGTTAAAATAAATGAGGGACAATAGTTTAATTATTTCATGTTGTAATTATTATCTAAGAAAACAGCAGATGTCCGCTTAAGGTTTTCTTTAATTAGTAAAAGTAATTTTTAATTAAATCTAGTTTGTAATTCGAATGTCGACAAGGAAATTAACAATAGAAATTAATTAAAATTTTGTTAAATTCCTTTAGACATTCGGATAGATTTAATTACAGCTGATAAGTCCGATATATTTTTGTAATGCTCCAGGGCAGTTCTATTGTTTAATTCCACTATAAAAAGGAGGGTTTTCTTTTGTTCTTGATTCTGATTTTTTGCTGATGAAATGTTTCTAACCAAAATTATTCTGGTCATTTTCTAATGAAATGTTTCTGGTCATTTGCTGATGAAATGTTCTAGTAAAATATTCTTCAAAATATATTTTCCTGAGATTTTAGCTACGTGCCTGCGAACTTATATTTGAAGCCGAGTTTTCATCTCCAAATTAATTTACCATGTTTACCACACAAATTGCTAACCTTGACATGTCGGAGTAGAGGCGGCGTGGGGCTATTTCCCTTAGGAAAGGCCGGCTGCTGCTCTAGACCATCGGAAGCTATCACGTAAGGAACCCCGGAACTGCTGCTGCTGCCAAAGATATGAACATTCCAGATTTTGCTGCTGAATTATAAAACCTGCCGAACATCAATCTATCTGCAAATGCATCTCCAGAGGTCACCTAAATTAACCCAAGAGCTCTTGTGATTCCTAACTAACATGCTATAGCTATTTTAAATTGTTTTTCTTTTATTTCACATAACTTTATTATGTACTTCTTTAACATGTTCAAATATAATCAACAGTTTTGCTCTCTATCCTTGGGTTAATATTTTCTATTTATAAAGCTTTCATTTATTTTATTATGATAATGTGTCAGAATCATCTTTGACCGAGTGAATTATTCCTTTTGTTGAAAGTAAGATGCCGCTATTAAGGCATATGTTAAATTTATAATAATTCCCATTTTATTATCTCACAAATCACTCGTTCAAGGGTGATTCTAATCTTCTTTAATATATATCTAATCAAATAGTTTAAAATCTACCTTTTATTGATTTTAACCAAATATGAGAGTATGTGCGAGGTCAATGATTTAAATGTGTCCCCAAATGCATGATTGCGTAAATAAACCTATGCTTACTTTTCAAACCTGCAAGCATGCATTTTCCTATTTTAAATACTGTGTTCTACTTTAATTACAAAGTTCATCATTGACATCGAGAATGTGCGGACCCTTTTAAATGAATTTCTGGGAATTTGATTGGGCATTTCTCTTAATCCAAGTAAAACCCATTTAGTATGTTTTATATACATTAATTTAGTATTGCTGGTAAATGAATTGGTTGTTGAGACCACTTTGTTTTGCTTTTCCAAGGATTTTTACATGGCCAAGTCCGTTCTCTCTTCACTTCCTGTGATTTCCAGGCAGAGTGTGTCCACAAATGTCACACGTGGGAATTAAATGCAGTCGTCACCCTGTCGCTAAGTTTTGGCTGTGCGTGACAACACTTTCCTATGGGTTAGCAGCGATCTGCCCTCCGTAGTCATTCCAAATATTTCACTATTGTTTTATTTTACATTTATTTTTATAAAGCATCCATGACTTAAACGTGTCACACCCTCCAACTTTAATAAATTCATTACTAGCAATACTGACCTCCCATCTGCTTTAATTATTATTATCAAATAAATGCCTTGATCACATTCCCACTTTATTGCTTAGTAAGCTTTTGTCCGTGCCATTCTCGAAATCAATAAATATTATATAACCCGTAATATCAAATATTTTATTAAACTGTTATAATTACTCAAAGCACCTCACACATGTTCCCATCTCTTTAAGCACATTATCATAATGCTATTAGCCCAAGGGATAGAATATATAATTTTGCTTTAAAACCCTTTTGTCATTTATTGGAATGTAATGCCAACAATTATTTAATACGCGTCCCTGTCTCATATAAGCAGACAGTGGCGTTATATATATATTTCTATATAAATAAATTTTGAAATCATTTAAAACTAATTTTGATTTTATTTTATTGATTCCTATCACTGTCTCGGTCTATATATATATTTTATACATTTCTTTTGTACATCCATAGACGTTAATTAGCCACCCAAACTTATCTTAGTATAGAGTCTTTTTGTTTCTCCCTGACCACCAGGCACCGGTAAAAGGTTATACTAGTAGTAGCATCAGATGCGTTATCACGTAGGTGGCGCTGTGAAATTTGGACTTTAGATTCAAACTTAGTATATCTAGAAGGCAACCCCTCCTAGAATGTTCAGTTTCGTGTTTGGGGTTTGAATTCTGCAGTGTGTTAGCGAGATAGACGATTCTGACTGTTACATAGTATTTTTTTTTCCGGGTCCATGGCTTGCCCAAACATGGAGCCTCGATTATTTAAACACCCACATCCCTGTAGATCTTAATTATTTAAACACCCACATCCCTGTAGCTTAATTTTAGCATTTTGTTCGTATTTAATCACTCAAATCCCTTATGTTTTGATATATATAATATTTTTCAAACTCTATATTGTTTATTTGCGTATATATTTCATATATTTTGTTTGACTCGGGCATTCAATTACGTATTCTATATAATCTAAACTTGTTCAAACTTGCTATAGTGCAATACGAGCCATATATATTTATCTGTATTTATTGTTTCACCTAAATCACGCTATGTACGCATAGCGTAAATTATTGAAATATTGTCCCAAGTGAATATTGTGACAATCTATGTATATTTCAAATATTGTATTTTCTATCAAAATAAAGTTTTATCGGCTCAATGCGCAAGATAGCATAATAATAATTTTGTACGGTAATGACCTAGATATAATAGGCTATCGTATGGAATTCAGAAATGTAAAAATAAAAAAAAATTTGTAATCAATAAAAATGTGAATGTTTTAACGAGTGCCCATAGTTAAATGGAATAGTTATTAAAATTAATTTTGGGAAGCTAACAGTCTATGGATATTTTTAACTGGTGACATGGCGCCCAAGGGTAATTTCACTAAACGGAGTTACTTCTAAAATAAATTTTGTCACCAGGCTCAATTCTTTTGTATGTAATTTGTTTTTTTTTTCAACGTGTATAAATTTTTCTTAGACCAAATAATGAGACGTGAATCGGATCAATAATTATAATGTAAATAAATATATATGTATGCTAATCTTAAATAAGAAGGAACGAAATAAGTATACCCGGATCTAGCGAATGTTTATATATATAAATAAAGTTGCTTGAGTTTAAAAATATATTTTAGCGAAACAATTTGACAGGTAGTATTTAAGAAATTTTCTATATATACGGGCAGTAAAATATATATGTTAGCAGCAGATTTAAACAAGAAATTTTAGCAGTAGTAAGAGGGCAGTAGTTGGGGTTTTAGTGATAAATGTAAAAGCAGCAATTAGGCCAACAGAACCGAGAGGGAGATAGCCAATTAGCCATTAATAAAATTGTAATCAAACGTAATAATCGCAGAGTTAAACAAGGAAAATATAATAATAGTATTTTTTTAACTGTATTAGTTTTAGTAAGTTCAACCGTAAAACAGTTTAAAAGTTTTCTTTATCAGTGCTATACATTGTGTTTTAAAAGTACACCAATTCGTTTAAAAATTTTTTTTAGGATATATTAAATAATTAGCAATAAAATAAAATGAAAAATTCATCATCATCATCGATCACGATAATCATCCAATGCCATGGTTAATATGGAAACAACCACGATGAACAAGAACTGGACCCATCCAGATTTCTCAAATCTCCAGTAGTTATGAGATCTGTCTAGCAACCAAGCCAGGGAGATTTCAATCGGAAATATCTGGAGGAATTTTATAGGAGAAGCGAAGAGAGGGCAAGAGAGCATCAAGCAGAAGCCTGAAGAAAAAAGGAAGAGTATAAAATATTTAACAGGCTGCTCCTCGACAAAATTGTCAAAGTAAAAAAAGAACAAAGGGCTCTCGAACTTAATATTGAAGAACGCTACCTAGAAAACTGGAAAGAGGACAGAACTACAAATCAGAGCTGTCAGACCTTTGACAGCAATCGACCAATTTCTCAAATCAACAATAGTACAAGAGATGCAGCCTGCAGTACATTAATTTCAGACCTCAGGATTCAAACCCAGATTGATAAAATAATCACCATTCAGATATTTCGAGGAGAAATAGGAGAAAATCCCCACCCACACTTGGATAGCTTGTGGGATTTTTTTCTCTCTTTATAAGATGAACTGTCGTGAACAGACTGTGATCACTAGCCATTACTTATATGGCTATGCAAGAGATTGGTGGGGCATGTTGACTAAAAAACCGAGTGACTTTGCCAATTACTGTAACATGTTATTGAATTATTATTGGAGTGATGATTGACAGAGTGGGATCCTTAATATGATTTGCCAGGAGAAGTATGAAGCAATCAAAGAGACTTGTGTGCAATTTTTCATCTGTCTGGTAAACTGATTTAGATCACTCACTGCGTTCAAGTTTTCAGATCCCTACATCATCCATACAATCCAACAGAATATGCCATTACCTATCCAATGGCTTATGGTCAGCAGCAGGATCAAAGATGTGGAAGTCATGGCGGAATTTTTGACAATGATCAACTCTGGCCCATGGAATCCCCACCGTCAATCAGAACAAAATATGATTGGAGGAAATACGAGACCCAAAAGAACCCTGTTAGCACAACCCCACTACTCTCATCCTCCAACAAAAGGAAGCCTCTTAGGGGATATGAACCCCATGTCAATGGTTATCCAAGAAGAGGACCCCACCTGTGGAGTTCCTATTGGTCCGTGTCCAGTAATAAACATCGGAGTGGGATCCATTGAACTTCCTGCCCTCATTGACACTGGCAGTCAGATTTCCTGCATTTCAAAGGGATGGTTGCTACGAATGGAAGAACGGAGTGGATGTATACCCAGGTTACCATCCCGTCCCATCCAGATGAAACTGGCTGATGGAAAAAGAACCAAGACTGAAGCATACCAAGTATGGTTAGAAATAATCTTCAGGAAAATAACCATTGGGCACACTTTCCTAGTTATAAAAGGATTGGTCCATGATGTTATAATTGGATCCAATTTTCTGACCCAAAATAAGTGTATCCTTGACTATGCCACGAATTCAATCATGGTCCAGCAAGAGAAGATAGATTTTAATGAAGCCAATGTCTTACCTGGAGTCCAAGTTCAGTGTATGGAGGCCAGCATCGATGAAAGCACCATCAAAGATAAGGTCAAAGAATCATCACTAGAAACCATCAAGAATCAGTCCCAATTGCATCAACTATTAATGGCAAGTCAGCAAATCTTCTCTCCAATCCCTGGAGAAATTAAAGGTTATGTCCACCAGATTCGTGTAAAGGAGGAAACCCACTTCCAGGCCCGGACATACCCCATTCCTTTCCAATATCAAGATGAAGTGAGTGCTCAGATCCAACAGATGATTACATGGGGGGTAATTGAGAAAGGATCATCACCCTATAATAACCCATTAGTGGTTGTGAAAAAGAAAAATGGGTCTATAAGACTGTGTTTAGATGCCAGAATGCTCAACAATATCACGATACCGGAATGGGATATCCCACCACCTGTACAGGAAGTTTTCCTCAAATTATCTACAAAGAATATTTTTTCCACATTAGACTTAACTGCTAGCTATTGGCAGATGATATTACACCCCCAAGACAGAAAATACATGGCCTTCCATCACAATGGGCAAACACATCTATTTAAGAGAGTACCTTTTGGGCTCATAAACAGCGGCGCTGGACTAATGAGGTGCTTGGACCAAGTTCTATCCGAAGATCTAAAAAAAATTAGTGTGCTATATCGATGATGTGGTCATTGCATCATGCAACCCTCAGGAACTCCTGGAGCACCTGAAGCATTTTTTTTTTTAATTTTCCCAAAAGATTTTTTCTGTGAATCTAGAAAAGAGTCACTATTGCTCTAAAAGAAATTGCATTTTTAGGACACATAGTAAATGGACAAGGAATTCGGACCCATCCGGATAAGGTAGAAGCAATCCAGAACTTCCTAAGGCCTATCAATAGAAAGCAGATTAGATCCTTTTTAGGCCTCTGCAATTATTACCATAAGTTCTATCCAGGCTTTGCAAAAGATACCTCCACATTGCTGGAACTATTGAAGCAACACCGTCAGTGGGAATGGAATGAACAGCATGAGCAAGATTTCAAGAAAATCAAGGACATTTTCCTTCAGACTGTGATGTTATGTTATCCTGATTTCACTCGCCCATTCTATTTGCAGACCAACAGCAGCAAGAAAGGTCTAGGTGTTGTACTGTTCCAGGTTAATCAAGCAGGCCAACATCAGGTCTTGTACTTCAGTAGCCGTACATTAAGAGGTGCAGAGAAAAACTATACTGTCAGAGAAAAACTATACTGTCACTGAACAAGAGACTTTAGCCATTGTATGGGCATGCAGCAAATTCAAGCAGATATTGCTGGGATCAGAAGTAATTATAATTATGGACCACCAGTGCTTGGAATTTCTGAATAAAAGTTATCTAAACAATGATCACCTTATACGATGGAGCTTGTCACTGCAGAAATTCCACTACAAGATAATTTATTGCCCAGGCCCTGAAAATATTGTGGCTGATGTATTGAGTCGTCACACTGTGGAAGTTAAGCCTTGCAACCCTATGATATCAGACCAGCCGTTAATAATCATGACTAACGTGTTGGACCAGGAAATTGAAAAGAAACTTAAGAATTTGCAGTATTGGCAGGAAAAGCAGCCCCAGTACAGAGATTTAATGCAAGAAGTCCAAAGGCAAGGAAACCCTGCTCAAGGATGTACCACTGGTAGGGGAAAAAGGAGATACAGATTGCAAAATGGACTTTTGCTGCAACAAACTGAGAATAGATTGTGGAAAATTCTCATACCACCTGATTTAAGAAGCCCACTAATCACTTATATGCACAGCCTGGTGGGACATTATGGTCCCAGAAAAACCGAAGAAGCCCTGAGGCGGCAGTTTCATTGGCCACAGATGTATAGTGATATATTACATACCCTCCAGAAATGTAATACATGTGCTAAAAGCAAACCCCCAAATAAGATCTTCAGCAGTACCCCCACCTCCATTATCCCATTGGGACCCAACAAGGTATTGGCAGTAGACCACTATGGGCCACTACCATCCTATCGTAGATTTTGGTACCTTTTTGTCACCTACGATGTATTTTCTAAGTATGCATGGGCCTACCCAGTCATAAGGGCAGATTCAAAAAGTGCAATTGGGGCATTACAGTGCAAGCAATTTGTGACCATCGGCAAGCCCGAAGCAATACTCTCAGATCATGGCTCGGCTTTCACTTCATGAGAATGGCAGACCTGGATAAAGAGCCAAGGTCTCAGGCATGTGATGACATCCATTAGAAACCCCCAATCCAACCCCTGCGAGAGGGTCATGTGGGAAATTAACCGGCTGTTTCGGATGTACATCCATGATAACCACAGGGCTGGGTCAACCGGACAGAAGAAATTTTTCAGTATATTAATGGAACCATTAATGAGGCTACAGGGCTAACACCAATGTGTCTTCATTTTGGTAAGCCAGAGCAACCATTAATTAAAATACCCCTGCCCAAGAATGATCCAGAAGTTGAGAGAAGAGGATTGGTGAGCAGTTCATCATCGTCTGAAAGCCCGGGCAGAGAAAAAGCAATTAAAGGAAACAAGGTTCTACCAATTTTAAGTTGGGGATCATGTATGGGTCAGAACTTCAAAGCCCAGTAGCCAGGACCAGTGTAAATACAAGAAGTTTTTTCCACTGTATCAAGGGCCATATGTGATAAAATGGGTAAGCGGCCCAAATGCATATTTACTGGAGGATAATGGGACCATAAGAGGGACTTATAATGCTAGGAGTCTAAAACCCCTTGTATATCACCCACCAGACCCAGGATTATAGTAAGTTTTTTTTTAAAAAAAAGAATGGACATGCTACAGGATAAATGAGAAAGGAATTTGGATAAAACAATGTTAAACATTTAAAATGTTAAATAAAAATTGTTGAAGGGGATAATAGACAAAATGTTCGCTAGATGGTAGATTGATTAATATGATCCAGGTATATAATTCAGTTTCGTTTCTTCATTAGATTTATATACTGTACGTTATGGGTTATCTTGTAAATTTTTTTTATGCAGGCTTCATAGGTGGACACCTGTTGTAAGATCTTTTTTTTTACAATTTTTTTTGTTCCGTCACTAAGGGAATGTGAAACAGTAAGGTCTGCTTTGCAGATCTTCGTTTCACCTTTTCTCACCTATTTCCTACCCTCATACCTTAGTTTGAACCCCAATCTATCGTAGTGTGTCTGCAATATGCTTATATACCGAAAATCCCACCTAATTTTAAACCACGAGTACAATGCTCGTATTATATATAAGTATAATTCATGCCCAAATAAATAAAATATTATGGATTATGTATATGTTCACATAATTTAGATTTATTTAAAAAGTAGGTTATATAAGTTGTAATTGCACACACACACTATGATATGCATTTTAAACATATCAAAAGTATAAACTGTTAATTAAAGTTATTTTGTTTGAATCTATTTACAAAAATATATTACAGTCGTAATATATTTTTGATTTAAAATAAAATTCATATTCATTTAGTAGATAGATTCAAATATTGCAATTGAAAAAGTAAAATCATTTTCTTTAATTTAATAAAAGTCATTCCAAATATTTCTGTTAAAATAAATGAGGGACAATAGTTTAATTATTTCATGTTGTAATTATTATCTAAGAAAACAGCAGATGTCCACTTAAGGTTTTCTTTAATTAGTAAAAGTAATTTTTAATTAAATCTAGTTTGTAATTCGAATGTCGACAAGGAAATTAACAATAGAAATTAATTAAAATTTTGTTAAATTCCTTTAGACATTCGGATAGATTTAATTACAGCTGATAAGTCCGATATATTTTTGTAATGCTCCAGGGCAGTTCTATTGTTCAATTCTACTATAAAAGGGAGGGTTTTCTTTTGTTCTTTATTCTGGTCATTTGCTAATTAAATGTTTCTAACCAAAATTATTCTGGTCATTTCTTATTTGCTGATGAAATGTTCTAGTAAAATATTCTTCAAAATATATTTTCCTGAGATTTTAGCTATGTGCCTGCGAACTTATATTTGAAGCTGAGTTTTCATCTCCAAATTAATTCACCATGTTTACCACAAAAATTGCTAACTTTGAAATGACAGAGTAGAGGCGGCAAGGAGGCTATGTCCCTTAAGAAAGGCCGGCCACTGCTCCAGACCATCGGAAGCTATCACGTAAGGAACCCCAGATGCTGCTGCTGCCAAAATATGAACATTCCAGATTTTGTTGCTGAATTATAAAACCTGCTGAACATCAATTACCTGCAAATGCTTCTCCAGAGGTAACCTAAATTAACCCAAGAGCTCTTGTGATTCCTAACTAACATGCTATAGCTATTCTAAATTGTTTTCTTTTATTTCACATAAATTTACTATGTACTTCTTTAACGTGTTCAAATACAATCAACAGTTTTGCTCTCTATCCTTGGGTTAATATTTTCTATTTATAAAGCTTTCTTTTATTTTATTATGATAATGTGTCAGAATCATCTTTGACCGAGTAAATTATTCCTTTTGTTGAAAGTAAGACGCCGCTATTAAGGCATATTTTAAATTTATAATAATTCCCAATTTTATTATCTCACAAATCACTCGTTCAAGGGTGATTCTAATCTTCTTTAATATATATCTAATCAAATAGTTTAAAATCTACATTTTATTGATTTTAACCTAATATGAGAGTATGTGTGAGGTCAATGATTAAAATGTGTCCCCAAATGCATGATTGCATAAATAAACCTATGCTTTCTTTTCAAACCTGCAAGCATGCATTTTCCTATTTTAAATACTGTGTTCTACTTTAATTACAAAGTTCATCATTGACATCGAGAATGTGCGGACCCTTTTAAATGAATTTCTGGGAATTTGATTGGGCATTTCTCTTAATCCAAGTAAAACCCATTTAGTATGTTTTATATACATTAGTTTAGTATTGCTGGTAAATGAATTGGTTGTTGAGACCACTTTGTTTTGCTTTTCCAAGGATTTTTACATGGCCAAGTCCGTTCTCTCTTCACTTCCTGTGATTTCCAGGCAGAGTGTGTCCACAAATGTCACACCTGGGAATTAAGTGCAGCCTCAACCTTTCCGCAAAGTTTGGCTTGGCGTGACAACACTTTCCTTTGGTTAGCAGCGATCTGCCCTCCGTAGTCATACTAATTATTCTACAGTGTGTTAGCGAGATAGACAATTCTGACTGTTACAGTATTATCATTTCTTTTTGTTAAGGTTTTTTTTAATGATAGCTGATAAAAATTTATTTTATGTTAGATGTTTCTTTTTTTAAACTTTTTTTGTTCTGTTTTATAGTCATGGTACAATTTCATATTTTGTGCTTTTATTATGATTTCTGTATATGCTAAATATTTAGCTCTGTGTGTAGGTTTTCTATGAATAGTAATTTTTATAGAGATGGCAATCACAAACCTACAGTCATATGTTGACTTTGTTGGAATAATTTAGTGTGATATTTAAATTATGTTAATGTTACACAGAATGTTAAGAATTTCATTGTACTACCCCTAGGGAGAAAAAAATGTGATTTCTATTCTATCATTCTCATTTCATTTGTTTTTACAATAGACAATGCTTTATAACTGGGTACATTTATAAATAAACTTTTAACATTCTACATTACAACATGTTTTTAATACAACACAAATTTTCCCATATAACAATATGCTTTCAATATAACACACGATTTTCTAATAAAATAAAATATAGTTATGAGTTCACCACTGTCATTCCTTATTAGCAATATTTATATGAAAGAATTTAAAATCAACCTTTCAAAAGTCTGGTTTTGCTATGTGAATAATACCTTTAATGTATGAATACATAGTAAAGCATTATTACAAATATTCTAGATAAACAAAGCAAAACTCTCCATACAGTAGTGCCATCTTGTGCTAACAAGAGCAATCAATGGATGCCAGAAATCATGTGATGTTTAGTGGGTTAAATATTCTAGATACAAATCAAAAACATATCTTCTTCAATTAAATTCACATTAGAGTCAGGATAAGACTGTGTGACATGATTAATTCATAGAAAAATCATAACTACTTAAAGACTGCTGACATGGACAAGAAAATACTTAGCACACACATATTTCAAATCATATACAAATACAAAATATAGTGTTGTGGTAGAACAAAAAGAATGATAAACCAGGAAAACTGGAATGGTTTTAGGGCAAAAATTATGATAAAAACACAAAATTGGAGTGAGGAAAAATAACTTTGTTCAGAAGCCAGTGACATGGGAAAATTTTAAAGGTTCAGCATATATCAAAATGTCATAAATTAGTGGTTATTAATTAGTTAGCATTAAATAAAATCTTAAATAGACAAATTTTTATAGGTACTATAATATATTCATAAATATTAAACCATTAACACATCACATGATCCATCTTTTTTATGCTTACACAACAGTAATCAAAGAATTCCAGAAAGATTGCACATCAAAGTTCCCATCTAATGCCTATTCACCTAATATAACCAGGTTAGTTTCTAACCTATGGTTTTCATTAATGAGAAGTCATAGATCTGAGAGAACTATTTCTAGATCTCTAAATCAAATGCAACCCTACAGCAGCCACCTCTTGTATTTAGTTAACCATAAAGCTAGGAAGCCAAACTGAAAACACAATACTCTTTTTAATCCAAGCTAATTTACTTGTATTGTTATAAATAATTGAATCCAGTTCAGTACATTTTGGTGTTTTAGTTTTTAATAACAACACTCACCAGCATCCTTTGGCCAGGATTGATATTAAAACATTAAAAGATCATATGATTGTATTTTCTTATCTATTAAAACAATGACAACTCTCTCCACACAATAGTGCCACCCAGTAGAAGCCATAGTATTCAGTGAATTCCAGAAGGCTTGTGCCTCAAAATCCCTATCTAGTGCCTAATAGAAACTAGTCTGAGGATATTGGATGCATATGCACTAGATAAGAATTTTGATGCACAAATTTTCTGACATCTATTGATTACCATAGTTTGCATTAGATGACACTATTATATGCAGAAGGTTGCTATTGTTCTAACACATTGTGTAAACATAAAAAAAGGTGATCATGTGATGTTTTAGTCATTTAATATAATCCTGGCCAAAATACGCTGATGACTGTGGTTATTAAAAACAAAACATCAAAATACATAGATACTGAATTGGGTTATATGTATATTAGCTTAGATAAAAATGGTTTCAGGGAGAGAAAATGCATTGCATCCAAAGAATTCAGTTCAGAGCTGTCAGATCCAAGGCTCATAATTGATGAAAGCTACAGGCTAGAAACTGGCCTAAGGATGTTTGAAGAGTATGCACTAGATGGGGATTTTATGCATAAATGAGCTTGAATCCATTGATTACAAAGGCTTGCATTGAGACACACTAACATATGAATAAATTTGCTATAGTTTTATCCATAGACATGAAAGGTGGAAAACTTAAGAAAATCTATAGCCAAGATAATATTAGAATAGCTTAAACAAAATATTAGACAACTATGATGAATACTGTAGTATCTCTATAGATATCAGGAATGGCCGATCAACTAAAGAAAAATCTGCAATTAACATAATATTAGCACAACTTTTCAGAGCTGTAGCACATTGTGATGAATCCATTTCCTTACAAAACCCAAATTTGGAAAGCTGATAAACAATAATTATATCTATGAAATAACAAATGATTATGAAAAAAGGTTTATCATTGAAATTGGACATCTGTTGAAAAATTGTTAAAAGAGCATAAAACAATAGTATAGAAGAGAATACTTGCTAAAATGACAGACTATGTATCTATCAGTGAATATATTTTAATTAATTGGGAAAATGCATAAATATTGGGCAGTGAAGAAAAGTTAAAAGAAAAACTCTTGAAACTGCTTACATGATAATGGAAACTAACCCAAGATCTCTGACAATCCATGATGTTCATTTTGCCACTAAAAAAAAGAAAAATGGATGAATCAGAATAATTGTCATATATATTGTAACAGGTCTGTTATACGGTACACAATAATAAAGTATATGTGCATAACATATAGTTCAAAGGAAAAGTAGAAATAAACACAGACATAAAATTTTGTAGATATTTTCTACATTTCACTTGGAATAAAAATAATAAATAAAGGGTTAAATAACTCTGAATTTAAAATAAAATTCTATTATGAACTAAAGATTTTAAAAGATCTAACAAAAATGAATATTTTTAATCTGATTTTGAAATTAAAAACACAAGAGTGTTTTATGTTTAAAATATAACTGATAATTGTAAATATTTCTATTATCTATTCTTTTTGAAAAATCTTTTAATTAAAACTTGTATAAAATATCTATTGTTTATTATTAATACTTGTTTACATTTCTATTATCTATTTTTTAAAAAAATCTTTGAAAAGATTTCCAAATGTAGCTTTTTAATTAAAAGTGCTTTTGGAGGGATTAAACTTTTTTCCAATCAAGAGAGATAAGGAAAAAAACCCACAGTTTTTAAATTAGTGTTGTTGTCACCTCAATCCAAGTCTATAAAAGGATTGGTTAAAATATTGTTTCAGTCTGCTTCTAATTTTTATAAGAGCTGGCAGTAAGTAGCTGGAAAAATTGGCCAGCTGCATGAAGCAGTGGCCAAATTGGTCAGCTGCATGAAGCAGTGGCCAAATTGGTCAGCTGCATGAAGCAGTGGCCAAATTGGTCAGCTGCATGAAGCAGTGGCCAAATTGGTCAGCTGCATGAAGCAGTGGTCAAATTGGTCAGCTGCAAAGTCTGGATTATATTTTTTGTAAGAGCTGGCCAGAACAGTTTGGCTAGTAAAAAATTTCAAGCAAGTGATAGCAATTAACTGACCAAAATAGATAGCTGCAGTTTGTTGTTGGCGGTATCAGAGAGTTGGAAAAAATAGCTCCCATAAAGATGTAGCTGAAGTCAAGCCAGTAGATCCAACAGTGAGCAGTCTGCTAGTTATATATACTCGAATTTTGATTCACTTGAAGACTGGGTAAACTTCAAAATTGGATCAATTAGCCTAATAAATGTATTCTAAGAAGACAGCTGCTTTTCTGGAACAATTCTGGACAAAAGGGAGATCAGTGCAGACCAAATTATCTGAACTATGCACCTTTCAATGTGGACCAAAAACCAGCTTGCCCAAGAGAAACCATCAGTGGATGAAGAATTAATTATACGTTTGCAATTTCAGCTATATGCAGAGAAGTACGGATAAATATATATACAGTGAGTTGTATTTTTTTAAAATATTCCTTAAGAAAGACATTTTAACGTAATAACTTAAAGTAAAACAAATAAGTAATTTGCTTGAGTCAAACATCTAAATGAGAGACGATTTGCTATATATATTTTGTAAAAAATTAATTTTTATATTTCTTAAAAATGACATTCTAAAAGTAAGATGTGTAATATGGAACAATTTTGTTTAAGCTCATTTATTCAGAGAACAAAAAAGACATTTTGAAATTTATATTTTAAAATAATTCTTAAAAAACGTTATAATAATCAGTTAAAAACTGATTTTATTTTTTTTCAAAAAAAAGTAGAAATTGAAAAAAAAAGCAAATCTTTAAGATTAATTTAAAATGTGTTGATAATCAATTTTTATGTCAAAAATTTGATAGTACTTATTTTAAAGGAAAAAAGGAATCTATACACAGCAAAGTAAAACTTACCATAAAAATATGTGAATGTTGTAATATAATTTCAACAAAGAATTTAATTGTGAAAATATACATTTTAATAACTTGTTATTTTGACAAAGTAAATAGCATGCACATACATTTGTATGTTCATACACATATATTTTAATAGATATCTATCATTAAAATGTAGTAACTTAAAATTTTAATTATTTATTATTCTATGATGATTGAAATATAGTTATCAAATAAATATACTGCACTCTATGTACATATTATATATTAAATGCTTGTAGATGGACATATTTAGGTAAAAATTAATGTGATTTTATTGTTGTGATAAATACAAATGTTATGTAAAATTTTAGTCATTTTTAAAGTTTGTTAAATGCATATTGAAATTTTTTCATTGTATATTATAAAATGCATGTCTGTGTATAGATATATATATATGTGTGTGTTAATAGAAACCTATAAGTTGAAATTTGTATATTAATCTTATGAATCACAATGTGATAACTTTTATTATTGTGTATATTAATCAAAATCAGAGGGCTTAATTCCATGTATAAACATATAGACCTTAAATAGTCAAAATAAGACTCATAGATCACATGACCCAATTTTCTTAAGCTTGCAAGATATAAATAATAAGCATTGCCAATTGCTCAACAAGCTTGGTGATAATTGTTTAACAAGAGAAAGCATTTAAAATATATCTGTCAGGACCCTCCTAACCTCTGACCATGGTTTTATGCTTTGGCACTCCTCAGAGAGGTGCTAGGATAGCTTCAGACACTAGATCTAAAAATACCAAACCCAAATCCTGAATTTATCTAAAAGTTATTTATTGAATGAAAAATCTAAAATTTTCAGACACCTATATGTCTTCAAATCCAGCTATCCAAGTCAAATAGCTATATGGGGCTGGGAGATCTTCAGCCATACCATATATTAGTAGTCTTAGCAATATAACATTGCTTAATTCAATTTAATTTGCTTAATTTCAATTTTTGTTATTGTATTGTTTTCTGCCTAATCCATTTTTATTAGACGTGAATGATCGGGTGATTAGGTTTGTATATCTATTAAGAATATATCCATTATCTATCATGCCCACACTTAATCTATGTTAATACATATAACCATTTAAGCTTTAGTGTAAATGTATATTTCTAGGTAATATGGCCCTAATTATAATGAATTACTTATACATTCTTGTGAAAACCCATCAGCACTTATATGAAGTTGTTAACATTATATATGTAGGTCTTAGTGTAAGTAAGAACAATTTAACCTACTTAAAAAATTTCCACTTACATTGTTGCCTTTAATAGTTTAAGTTTATTTTTTTATTAAGTTTATTTTTTTATTAGGCACCAGGATTCTGCTTAGACATCCCTATAAAATCGACAATAGAGTGACCCTACTCTGTAATATAAATTTTTTCTTTTAACACAAGGAAACAAATAACCACACATTTTAGATGCTGAAATACAATAAAGTGTGTTGATATCAACAGTTGAATTTTTCAAAGAAGATTGCTGAGAAAATACATTTTTTAAAGGCTTACATTTTCTTTTTTCTTTTTATGAACGTATTTATTTTATTTAAACAACAAAAAAATGTAATATAGTAATTATAAAGATTTCTGGGATCCGTTAATCATATTTATAGTTATTAGGGCCGATTAATTTAATTTCTTTTTTTTTATATTTATTTTCATGGTATGTGGGATATCTTAAAAGTTACCTCAATAAATATTATAAGTTCAAAGTTTAATTTCTTACTGGTAAGATAGTGCAGTTATTTAGCAATAAACAAAATCCTCAGGCTTTTTTGTTCTTGTTTTGACACTATGCTTTTATCTCAGGCAGGTGATGACTTCCTTCTTCTAAATCATTATATGGATGTTCAAGAGAAAAGAAAGACTGGTGATGTACTGGCATTATAGCCACCCATCTGAATATTGGAAACTATCACAGGGTAATTCTGCATCTTGTGTTGTCTCCAAGAAAAAAAGAAAAGACTCTTTATTCATGTCCATCTGTTTTATATCCCCCAGAAAACTTGTCACGCATGTGTGTATGTTGAATACCTCCTAAATTCCTTCTTTAAACTTTTATCTTTCATTAGATTTTTGTTCTCAAAGTTCCCTTTCTTGTAGTTATCACAGCCATATTTAATTACCAATGTCCTACTCTGCAGAGCTTTTACCAGCATTTCAAATCAGTAGTCGCTTTTATTATTTAAATTTGCTTTCTTTTTCTTTATTAAAAGAAATATAATACAACGTGTATGCCTCAAGGAAAAGAAATTTTCTAAGTTTGATCAAATAAAAGATTTATTATATATATTATTTTATATATATACAAATTCACATAACGTACTTTTTTATATTACATTCTCAGCAAAATCTTCGAATTCAATTGCCAACATGCCTTGCCCAGTTGCAATGTTAATAAATTTATATTCAGTTGTTAAAAATTATTCCAGTGGTTCTAAATATTTATAGAATATCTGTTTCCGTCATCTCTTGGTCATACACAGTAATAGAGCTCGTGTTCTTCTGAGCTAGATTTGAGCATGAACTGAATTTCTTATATATTCTTGCGATAAAATCTTACTTTAATAATATTATACTTTTTTATAAATTTTAAATTTAATTTACTTGGGAGTAATGATAATTTGCTATCAATCCAGGTATGTTCACCCTCTCACTACCCCATCCCATTACAATATATATATATATATATGCAAATTGTCTATGATAGAATAGTCTACTTAGCTGAAGCAACAACTTTAATCCAGTATTTCATGAATTTAATAGATATTAGTTCAGTTGCCATAGTAACTGTTGCTAGTCAACCAGAAACGTCTAAAGAAGAGAGGAAAAATAATATCATTTGAAATATTGGGTTTATAGCGGAAGCTGAGTGTTTTTATTAAAAGTTGAATTTTGAAAAAATTTAAATAAAATTGAATTTTTCTAAAACATTTAACAATTCATTTAGATGGGGACTTAGTCCAATATAGTATAATTCAAATTTGCATATGTTTATTCATTTGCATAATAAAGTGATTTTTCTTTTTCTTTATAATCTAAAGATGAGTGCACTTTTAGTGAAGTTCACCATAATCATGGAGTTATGATTATGGTAATTTCCAATGAAAGTTCAGTCAGTTTTATAATAAAGAAAAAAAGAAACAATTACACAGATAAACAAATATATACAAATTTGAATTACAAATACTAATGAAGTGAAAAATCAATACTACATATTATTATAAGTATTATAAGTAAATTAGGTCATGTGACATCTGACTTGATTTTTTTGTAATTATTATAAGTAAAATTCTATCATCACAAATCTTCAGACAGCAATAATATATAAAATCTGAGTCATATATACAGAGTTTTCATTAAGTCTAAGCAGACATATAAATATTGTAGTGTCTGTGTGAGAAATAGCATATCAATTCTAATGCATATGTGAAGACTAGGTCCTTCAACAACATTATATATTGATATTGTAAATAAAGTTTATTAGTAAATTAGTATAACCCCAATCAGATAGGGTATTAATAAATCTTCCTAGTTATTATTTAACACTTTAAAAATTACATATATCACACACACTTACAAAGAAATCAAATCATATGTCACATGACCTAATTTAACAAGCTTGTATTACAAATGTTATATATAGAGCTTGCAAATAAGCTCTTAGCAAGTTTGCAGAATATCCCCAACCCCAGACCGGTTTCTGCTACTGGCTTCTTCAGTGAGGTACTAGGATATTCAAGCATTAGATTAAAAATACCAGGACAAGCCCAGCACTTTATTTAATGGATAAGTAGAAAATGTGAAATTTTTAAACATTCATATGTCTTCCAATCCAGCTATCTAACTTAAATAGCCATATGAGACTGAACTAAGTTCACAAAAAAATCAAGTCATATGTCACATGATCTGAACTTGATTCAGTTCCATGTGGCTATTTAAGTTAGATAGCTGGATTGGAAGACATATGAATATCTGAAAATTTCAGATTTTCTACTTAATAGTTATCCATTAGATAAAGTGATGGGCTTGTCCTGGTATTTTTAATCTAATGCTTCAATATCCTATCACTTCATTGAGGAAGCCAGTAGCAGAAGCTGGTCTAGGGTTGGGGATATTCTGCAAAGATTGTTAAGAGCGTATTTATGAGCTGTATATAACACACACACACTTGAATGCCATTAATATTAATATATACTAATGAAGTTAGATTTAAGCAGGATTGATTTATTATAAAAAATATTGCTGAAATCTAAAATCTGGGTCTATAGGACTTCCAGTCAGTAACTTCATTCTGGGATAGTGATAGCAAGTAAAATATAGAATTGCCATGTGCAGTAGTTGTGTATATTGGACATACCCAATAAAAGATAGCACCACTAAACAAGGACTAGTTAAATTTGTGGTGCATGCTAAGAAGTAAATCACCAAATAAGAAGTTTATTATAGAATGTAGAGATTACAAAGAAATTTCTAAGAACTATTTATTTATATATGTTTTCTTTTGATAAGTGAAGTTTAATTTGTGTGGAGTTTTATTTCATAAAACTTATTATACCCATCTGGTATTGTTAAAAATACTCATAGAACAGCAAATAGTAAGTTAAAAAATATAATTACGTAGATAAACCTAACGTATATTTAAACTAGGTTAAATGTTTATTTCTTTACATGAAGCAACAAAACAATTAAAAGAGAAAGATAAATCACAACTAATGTAGAAAACACAGTTTTCTTTTCTGATTCATCTGACCAACACAAATCATCTAAAGGCTTCTATATTTATATCGTCATCTCCAACCATTACTGATCCACTGCAAGATGAACTTTTCAAACTGAATCAATTTTCTCTGATCTCTAACATCTCTTCTCTCATCACTTTACCACACTTCCTTATTTCACCCAGCTATCTCACTCATGATCTCTTTCTAGGGTCTTTTACAATGTATTAGAATTATATAATAGTATCTATACACTTATTTGTTGACCAAAGGCTCTGGATAAGTCACATATCTGACAAAACAAGCATACAAACTAAGTTCGTCTCAGTACGATTTGACGCAGTGATAAGATTAAATTCTAGAATATACAGGCTCAGAATAATTCCAGTTTTAACAATTCCTGTGATAAACTTCTTACGAATTCCTGAACAATAAACCCATTCGATTATTTATTTAACTTGAGTATCAGATGGTTTGTATACTAGGTTGATGCATTACATATTATATTAGGAAACGTTCACAAAGCTAACAAATACTGGTGGGTCTTTTTTAAAAAAAAGTTGATTAACTAGGGTAATATTTTTTCACAAAAAATTTTTTTATGCAATTTGCAGAAACGTTTGGGTTAAAAAAGTTTTAAATTTAATAAAGTAAAAAAAAAATAATTCTGAATCAAAATTAGATATTAGCAATTCACTACACTAAACAGTATCTTACGTTTTTAGATTAATTTTAGATTAAACATTAAAAAACAAATTTGCGATTAAGTTAACATCAAATACTAATCAATGACCCCCCTTTTACTTTTATACGATCTCCTTTTCCATCAATATCACTACTTTTTTATTGTTAATCTCTCCCATTTGAAAATATATCTTCTATTTGATTTAATTTTTTTTCAATATTTTTATTATATATTCTTGAAATAAACTATATTTCCAAGTTTATTAATAGATTTTATTAATTATTCATTAGATTAGAGATTAGCCAATAATGAATACTGTTTCTGTAGAGCAATTTTCACTGCACCACTCTCACGCTTTTAACACCTTGTGGATGGTTGTAATAATAAACAAATGACCAAAGACATGTAAGAAAGATCTATGGTCCACAAGATGCACATTTCACGCTAAACCAGCATTCATTAGTTGACCCAGACCGCATTCCCTTACACATATCTTTAAACCAGTCCATACCTTGAGTGGTAGTGAAAATTACACTACAGAAATATTATTCATTATTGAATAATCTCTAGTTTAATGAATGATTAATAAAATCTATTAATATACTTTAATTAAGTGATTTATGTCAAAGTTGTGAAGACAGCACGATTGACACTTATCAATTAAACGGTAGTAGTCTATCTATCTATCTATCTATCTATCTATCTATCTATCTATCTATCTATCTATCTATCTATCTATCTATCTATCTATCTATCTATCTATCTATCTATCTATCTATCTATCTATCTATCTATCTATCTATCTATCTATCCATACACCCATCATCTATCTATCTATCTATCTATCTATCTATCTATCTATCTATCTATCTATCTATCTATCTATCTATCTATCTATCTATCTATCTATCTATCTATCTATCTATCTATCTATCTATCTATCTATCTATCTATCTATCTATCTATCTATCTATCTATCTATCTATCTATCTATCTATCTATCTATCTATCTATCTATCTATCTATCTATCTTAAACAATGATAAAGATATGTGTAAGAGATTGTGATCTAGGCCAACTGTTGGGTATATATAGAACTTTTTCACATGTCTTTGGTCATTTGTTTATGATTAAATCCTTCCACAAGATGTTAAAAGAGATAGAAACCAGTCTCTACCTCGTTAGAAACCAGTCCCTAGCTTGCGTGAGAATGGCGTAGTAAAAATTACAGTACAGAAATATTTATATTACCAAGTTTTTTTAACTTTGTGTATGCTACCATCTACACAAAGATAGATTTAGTCTGAAGTTCAGGTTTTTTTTTTAAAAATTATTGCTTCACATTTATTTTATTGTTTGACTATTTGATTTATTATTTCATGTGTTGTTCTATTCTAAAAGTTGCAAATAAGGACTAACTCATCTGAGCATGAGTTTTAATAATTTCCATGCATTCATCTGTGAGTATCGATTAAAAGCATAATTGTATGCTTAGAGTTTATTTTCTATAACAAGTGTTTGCTTATGTTTAGAGTGCATAGGTGTACACTTAGGCTTTTAAAGTCAACCCACAAGTGACTGCACGGAGATTATTAAAGCAAAAATATGATAAGAATGTCCATTTTCTTACTGTAAAATGTTATTGAACCTCTAGCTAGAGGGCAGTTCAATGAGGCCAGCTGCTTGGTGTTGTTCTTTCTCTGAAAAAGCACAGAAATATATCATTTAAGTGGCTGCCGCTGACGATCTTGTAGCCAGGGCAGACACTTAAGTGGCATTTTTTCTCTGTAAAAGCACAGAAATATGCTGTCATCCTCTTGATAGAAACCGATGCCATTTTTTAAAGCAGCCTGTAGCAGCAGCTAAGTAGGCAATTTATTCAAAGTGCTAATTATTTAAACTTCACTACAGTATAACTTGAGGGTACCTGTATATCATCTTACCCTAAGTCTTGAAATATTGTCTTTCATCTAATCATCTTACAATGAAACTGACGTAGTATTGTTTACTAAAAATTGTCACTCTGTTCACATGCTTCCCTACACACTTTTGAAGGGGGAAAAATTCAGATAAGTGTCTTGGAAAATAAAGTTGACATGCAATAATGTCTTTACTCATATTTGCATGAGAATCACTGTCATACTAACAAAATTGAAGAATGCAGTAAGCAGCAGCATTTAAAGTTTTGGCAATTGCCTGTGACTGAAAACATTTCTATCACATTGCAAAATCTGTGTTTATAGAACAAGATTGATATAGGAGGGTTCACAGTTCTAGTGCAAGTCCACCTCATGTAGTTGCAAATGTTTGATTTGCAAGCAAACCTGGTTCGATGGCTTAAGAATATCATTACCAAATAATGTTCGATTGTAAATTGTTTTAAATTAGTTTGCAAAATGTTGGCCTTGAATGGTTATAATAGTGTGTTTTTTGCAGAGAAAGAATGCTACCAAGTGGCTTGTCTATCAAACTGACAAGTACCTTATTTAAAATAGATTTAGTGAATGTCACATGACATAAAGAATGCTACCAAGTGGCTTGTCTGTCAAACTGACAAGTACTTTATTTAAAATAGATTTAGTGAATGTCACATGACATTATATATATATATAACCAGTCAATGCAATATTTTTGCCAAAAAAAGCTAGCGCAAGCAGTTTTAGAAATAATATATGTATAAAATCATTAATTTTTTTAATTATAAATACATATTTTATATTTATTTATATTTCTCCATTTTAGTTTACCCTGACCATCCTCCACATATAATTTTCTTTTTCTCTGAATATGAATATGATGTCAATTATGTTGTAAATGTTGCCTGCTATTTGGAACGAGTAAGACCTTATCCAACTATGGTCTTTTTAATGGAGGGTGCAGAACTGGAAGGGCCATATATTTCACGTACAGAAGTTATATTTTCAGATGATCAGCAATACTATGATGTCCAGAAGCGACTAACTATGACTATCACTGAATCTATAATGAAAAATCATGATAATGTGAAGAAACCTCTTATAATTAGTTGCCGAGCAGCTTTTGGACAATATAATCAAACCAGTTCCATTACAGTTAGACGTAAGTACATTTATAAATAATTTATGCACACATATAAAAAAGATTTTATGATGCACTGATAACAAGTCTGTTTACCAGGCATGAAACTTAGACTATGCATAAAACCTAAATTCATTTCTCAGAAAGGTAAATCTTGATACTTTTTTTTTCAGGTTCTAATTAAGTTTGCATTTTTTTTTTCAGTTGGCTGTGTCATAGTAACCACAAGATCAAATTCATTGGGATTGATAATTGAATATCAAACTATTCTATAACAAGCATGGAAACTATTAAAATTCTTACACCAGACAAAATTCTTACACCAGACATTTTGAATAATGCTTAGATTTTGTTGATTCTCCATGGAATCTTATATTTGTAAAAGTTTTTATTATCTATCTATCTATCTATCTATCTATCTATCTATCTATCTATCTATCTATCTATCTATCTATCTATCTATCTATCTATCTATCTATCTATCTATCTATCTATCTATCTATCTATCTATCTATCTATCTATCTATCTATCTATCTATCTATCTATCTATCTATCTATCTATCTATCTATCTATCTATCTATCTATCTATCTATCTATCTATCTGACTGTCTGTATATCTACCTACCTACCTACTACCTGCCTGCCTGCTTGCCAGCCTACCTACCTACCTATCTATCTATCTATCTATCTATCTATCTATCTATCTATCTATCTATCTATCTATCTATCTATCTATCTATCTATCTATCTATCTATCTATCTATCTATCTATCTATCTATCTATCTATCCATTTGTCCATCCATCCATCTATCCATCTGTCTATCTTTATCAATCAATCAATCAATCAATCAATCAATCAATCTATCTATCTATCTATCTATCTACCTACATACCTCTCTATCTATCTATCTATCTATCTATCTATCTATCTATCTATCTATCTATCTATCTGTCTGTCGTTCTGCCTGCCTGCCTGCCTGCCTACCTACCTACCTGCCTACCTACCTATCTATCTATCTATCTATCTATCTATCTATCTATCTATCTATCTATCTATCTATCTATCTATCTATCTATCTATCTATCTATTTATCTATCCATTTGTCCATCCATCCATCTATCCAACATCTATCTTTATCAATCAATCTATCTACCTACCTACCTACCTACCTACCTATCTATCTATCTATCTATCTGTCTGTCAGTCTGCCTGCCTGCCTACATACCTACCTGCCTGCCTGCCTATCTATCTATCTATCTATCTATCTATCTATCTATCTATCTATCTATCTATCTATCTATCTATCTATCTATCTATCTATCTATCTTTTTTATATTTACATCTATTTGTTTGCTATCTATCTATCTATCTATCTATCTATCTATCTATCTATCTATCTATCTATCTATCTATCCTTCCCTCCATCCATCTATCTATCTATCTATCTATTTATCTAACTATTTGTCCATCCATCCATCTATCCATCTGTCTATCTTTATCTATCTATCTATCTATCTATCTATCTATCTATCTATCTATCTATCTATCTATCTATTATCTATCTATCAGCCTGCCTATCTATATATCTATCTAATTATCTATCTATTTATCTAACTGTCCATTTATTAATCTATATATATATACCTATTTATCTATTAGTCAATTGTCTAACTGATGAATTTCAAAAATTTGCCACAAATCCTTTCTACCAATTGAGTTAAATACCTGAATCAAACCAATAAAAGGAAATTATAAAAAGTTTATTTTTGTTCAGAACCCTCCCCTTCATTTACATCGTATCAAATTCAAGTCTACATTGCAGGTTTTCTGAAATCCTATTGAGTTTTTCTCTGGTAATTATTTCTTTGTGATCGGAAGCCAGACGTAAAATGAATATCTTGATATGTTTATGCAATAAGTAACAATTACAAATTCATGATAATTGTAGCTCTTTAGTAGTCCAAGTTTCTGGTTTTATATATTTTTTAAAAATTACAATATTTTAAACTAGTTATCTTATCGATACTCATCGTTTTCTCACTTTAAAAATTTATCAGTTATTTCAATTAAGCTGGATATCATAGTCCTAAACAAATAAATAGATAAGATATGTTGGTAAAACAGTTATCTCAATTCAAGAATTGTTCAAAACACTCCTTCTACGTGAGTGAAATATTACATATTCATTGATTTTTTAAAAAAGTATTTGAATGTCGTTTTTCAAGTCCATACGTGAATGTCAGTGCATCAGAAAGATTTAAAAGAACAATGATAAGAAATTCAGTTGCTATCCATCGTAGTTTTAATCCATCAACCAGTTTGAAGTTTTACTACTGTTTACAAAGTTTCCGTTCAGTTTATCATTTGTCGGGATTTTTTTTAGTGAAATAAAATGTCTCTATAGTTCAGTTTTGGACAACTGAATCAAACGCTGTCCGTAAACGCTTTAGTACTTTACCAAATTGCTTAACCAATGCAAAATGATGGTTTGCATTCGCTACCCAAGATGTATAAAGGTTTAGCAATTGTAGCAAATTTTTCAACAAGGGTGAAACAATAATAATTCAGATGTAAACACATTATCATATACGAGGTGTGACAATTTAATTCCCGGAATGGCCTTGTGGTATCACCCACAAGTATTTGTGTTTGAACATACTTAAGCTAACACGTGTGCAAATTTTAAGCTGATATAACTAGTTGTTAGTTATCTATTGAGAAGGTAATAAATATCTACGCGTAAAATGGGTGATTGAAATTTTGAGCAATATATTAATAACAAATCTTGTGCGAAAGTCCACAAATTTGCTTCTGAAATGTTACAACTGTCGCAAGTGACATATGGTGAGATGCTATGAAGAAATAGAATGTGTTCAAGTGAAATAAAAGATTCAAAGATGGATGAGAAAATGTGAAAATGATCCCAGAAACGGACAGCCAATGACTGACATTAATATTAACAAAATGCAAGATGCAATGTGGTCTGATAGATGATTAAGTGTGAGATTGATAGCTGAAGAATTACAGATTATTCAAGAAATAGCATAATTTTAAATAAAGAATTGGGTTAAACCACTAAATATCACATGATCACTATCTCTTATACTAGCTCCTCACTGATGAAGGTCACAAGCCAGAAACTAGTCTGGGGATATTGGATGAGTAGACACTAGATAGGATTTTATGCACAAGCCTTCTGGCATCCATTGATTACTCGGGTTGGCACAGGGTGGCACTACTGTATGGAGAGTTTTGCCTTGTTTAAAGAATTGGGCATGAGGAAAAAATCTTCTGTGGAGTTTGTGCCTCAGATCTTGATGGATGAATGCTTTTTGGCCAAAAAATCAATTACACATTCACCTGACTTCGGTTCCTGCAATTTGTTGGATATTTCCAAAATTAAAAACTGCACTGAAATGGATGAAGAATTTCTATTATAACTAATATTCAAAAGAAAGTGAGACAGCTGCTAAACAGTATTCCTCAAAATGAATTGCAGGAGTGCTTCCAGATATGGAATGCCACTTTAATCAGTGTATAAATGCACAAAGCTGACAGTAACTACTAGTCTATATTTCCACATGAATATTTTACAAAGTTGCATTCTGGGAATTAAATTGTCACAACTTGTATATAATCATTTAATCCAATGTTCCATAAGAGAGTCCATTATTTACTAATTTTAAACCCATCCCATGTGAAGAATTTTCAAAGTCATACAATAATTACAGCATTATTTTCAAACTTATATATAGTTTCAGGTCTTAAAAACTGAACCAAATGCCATCCATAAACATTTCAACATCCTTTTAGGCTACAGATTTCTTAGCTGATGTAAGATCATTTTGTCTTAGTTAAGCAATCTAGTAAAGTAAAGGGGATGTGGAAATGTTTATGGACAGCATTTAATACTTGCCAACACTTGAAATTATATATGTTTGATAATAACATTATATATATATATATATATATATATATATATATATATATATATATATATATATATATATATATATATATATATATATATATATAACGTACAACCATTAAATGTCTGTATTTTTAAATTATATAATAATAATTCAAACAAATATATTTAACACAGTATTCAAAATTAAATAATATATTCTTTACCATAAGTACTTTCAGTTGTTTCACTGACAATCTTTATTAACAGTTGATAAAGATTGTCAGTGAAACAATTGAAAGTACTTATGGTAAAGAATATATTATTTAATTTTGAATACTGTGTTAAATATATTTGTTTGAATTATTAATATATATATATATTCAAATGAAAATTTTCATGGGCTACAGATATAAACGAAATGTTATCTGTGTATCTTTTAGGTATAATTTATTGTATAAAAATATATACCAACATTTCAGTTAGATCATACTGGTCATCATTTGGGTAATAAATATTAGGAAAACAGTTGTAGAGGCCTTGTAAATATTGTCATATAATGACAATGAATGTCCTAATAGAAAACTGTAGTAAATTTAGAGATTTGAACTTAGGATTTTCATTCTACATTCATCTCCATCATCTCAAACAACTGATGCACATGACCATAAACATGGAAAAAAATATTCCCAATATCCATATTTAGTGCAGATCCGGCATTCATCAATTAGGCCAGATCATAATCTCCAATATATATATATATATACAACAGTGCTCAGCTTATATATATATATACAACAGTGCTCAGCTTATATTAAGATAGCAATTCCTTAAACTTTAATAGACAGGCTTCAATCTTCTCACCATTCCAACCATTCAATCATCCATTTCCTTGAAAAAAACAATGATCTTTCTATTTACTATAGTAAATATTCAGTATACTGAATGAATAGGTTAATTAATAGAAAACTGATAGAAATAATAAATATCAGAAATTATTTGTATTAACAAATCAATGTGATGTTACATGAAAATTACCTTCTATTTGAATTTAAAAAATCATTAATCTAAATAATTTATGATATTTACTATTTCTAGGTTTTCTATTAGTAGAATATTCATTATTATTATTATTATACCTCAATACTTATTAGTATCTCTACTCTTTACACTAAAATTTATTATCCAGTTGAGAACCAGCCTGACTTGGCTGAAACATAGATATATATTTCTACTACACTACATGATACATATATGTACCTAGATAACATTTCTCATATATATAGATATCATTAAAAATTACACTTAGACAATCCCAATATCAATAACAATCAACAAATTCAAACTGTTGTCAAGGCAACCTCCTTTTAACAATAATGGATACTTAGACAATCCCAATATCAATAATAATCAACAAATTCAAACTGTTGTCAAGGCAACCTCCTTTTAACAATAAATCCATTATTGCTAAAAGGAGGTTGTCTTGACAACAGTTTGAATTTGTTAATTGTTATTGATATTGATATTGAGATTGCCTAAGTGTTAACTGGTTTTGAATGGTTACTTACAAACACATTTAGTTTTGAGCATTATTACTATATATATATGGTGTGTGTGAGAGAGAAAGTTGCTATCAAGATGATAGTGTAGATTTTTTTTATTAAAAGGAAAAAAATAAGAATATCTTTAAGAGGGTAAAGGTCAAATATGCACAGTAATAAATTTACTACTATAATAATGCTTCATATTAACTGAGTAATATTTAAATAACCAAAAGCCAATAATTAATTCCTTTGATCCTCCAAGATATAGTGCACATAAGATCCATTTTTTTATGTGTGTGAACAATTGAAGATTATGTGTGTATGCACTCATGAATATCCAGTTATTTTATAATATCACAAGAAATAATAATAATTTTGTATTTCTTAGTTTAAAAGTCATGAAAAATAAATGATGAAAACAAATGACTTTATTATTTCTTATCAAACATTTATATATACATATTATAATGCTAACAGAAAACCAGAGTTTTAATACAGGAGAACCTGCAATGACAATGTTCCACAATTGGGTATTCATTTGTAGTGGTATAAAAATAGAGATGCCACAAGTTGGGTGACATTTGTAACACTCCCACCATTTTGAGAGTCAAACCTGGGGTGGTGGCAAATCATAATCAACCCCAGTTCAAAATAAATATAAAATTAACTATCAATATAATGAGCATGAGAGATCACTTTAAGAGATCAGCACAGCTAACTATCTTGGGTATAAGTATAATTAACTAAGTTAACCAGCATTAAAAATAAGTATAAGTATAGCTCATTCATCATCATAAATGATCAACAAAATAAACCAACAGTCAATTTTGTGATTGGATATGCCCTTGACAGCTTGGAGCAATTATTTAAACATAATTTGGAAGCACAAACTAAGTGCGCATCTATCAGAATACATAATAATCAAAACAATAAAGCTGTGATGTTAAAACATGCTGATCGTCATCAATGCTCTGGCTACTTAGTACCATTAATGTACTGGACAACTATAAACTTAATATTATAGACTAAATTAAATAAAATGTAGTGCATACACTTTAAAGAATATTATCTTTGTGCCAATCTAGAATAATTATCAACTGAATGTCCTTATACTAATATACATTCTCTTTTTATATAGTTGTTATGCATGAATCTAGCTCAGGAAGCTAGAACTCTATTATTTATTACTGTGAGTAAGAGAGAAATAAATAAATAAATAAATAAAGTAGTTTATTATAAATATCCTTAAGTAAATCATAGGCATCCCTTAATTATAAATTAATAGTTTTATTGGGATCATCAAAAAAATCCTAGAATATAAGCTATGATATAAGGATACACACACTACATTCATGAATCATGAATTGGATAGAATAAACAAACTAAGACTAAAACACATTTTAGTTTAAAAATGATTATTTAATTTCTAATTAATTAACAACAAAAAATGATATGATAGTAGGTAATTTCAAACATCCATGTCATCAATATATATATATATATATATATATATATATATATATATATATATATATATATATATATATATATATATATATATATATATATAAAGTTTGATAAAAGTATATTAGCTAATCAGTTGATATTAGTCATGGATTAATTCTAACTAAATTCATTAAGATATTTCTTTAAAGTAGTGAAGATTCTTCATTCTATTTTTACAATATTTCCAAAATAAAAGATAACATTCTTTGGTTTAATTTCTTTAAAATATTTAAGAATTAATTAACAACATTGTCAGAATCAAAGATTATTATCTTTGATTCAGCTTAACAAAAAAAATGTAATTCTACAACAGATTTTTTTTCCTTAAAAATTATTTTACCATTTTTAAAAAAAAATTTGACTCAGTTTTAGAAGAAACAAAAACAAATAATAGTGTACACATAAAAAATAATACCTCTAGCCATGGCTTGCTTGTTTATGGAGGACTTCCAATTGCAATTTCCAGTTTTTATATTGTTTCTCCCTGAAGGCCTCTAATTATGAGCCGATTAATTTGTCCTTTTCTGGATTGAATTCCAAGTAAATAAAAAATAGTCAATTTTCTCTATTTGGTTTTCCTCTTGAATTTCCTGGTAAACAGATATAGACAGGCTGGGTTGAAGGCAAGGTTGCAGACAATTTTAGGAGGAGGGTACATTTCCTACATTTTCTTCCAGTAAAGGTAGGTTACACAGAAAATGATGCCAGATTTTAACTGAATTTAGCACAGTTTTCATTGTACAAACCATTTTAGGGCTAAACTCATAATATGCTAAATGCTTGATTAAACCCGATATTCTACTCAATAGCTTGGTAAAGACTTATGATTCTTTTTTCTTTATTAGCTGGATTAAGCTTAGACTACTCTCTCTTCAACAAGTAAGTTAGGAATCCACTACCTCTTACCAGACACTAAGGTCTTCTCATTTATTGACTCTCCCCTTATATTTCTTCTAGACCAATTTTGCCCACAAGCCAATCATAATCCTTCTCTCACATGATAATTTCCACAACAACCAATTAAATAAATTCCCATAAATACAATTGTTAATTTATTTACCTCTATAATCAAAGATATTGAAAAATAATTCTGATTAAAAATAAAATTGACAAAGGTATTAAAATCTTTTTTTTTTCTTTTACAATTTTTTTCTTTTACAAAAAAATACTCTTAAACATAAAACTTAATCTCTTTAAAAAATATTAAAATGAACATTAATTAAATAAGGTATAAAAACAAAAAAAAAATGGTTTTTTTCTTAGGACATTTTTCATACTTTAAATTAAACCTAATTAATTATAACTATTACAGAGGGAGAGAGTAAAAATAAACTTGTTACATCTTTCACAATTCTCTCTCCTCTATAATCATTTATAACTTATTAAAATAATTCACATATTAAAATCATATTACTATTAACAAATTAAATATTTGATAATTCTTATACATCATATGGGGCCTTAAAATAATGAGTTAAATAATGATTCTTTTAAAAATTGTTAAAGGAAATTAAATATTACTTTCCTCCATTAATGAAATAATCCTTTAATTAAACCTGAGAAATATACTGCCAACTATCTAATTCTTATTATCTTTTTCTTTTAGTGCAGCCCTATAACCAACTGTTACAATATATAATACAAATAAAATGTCCATTAATTAAAAATTATTATAATAATATATATAGAAGGGATTTGAACTCAGACTTTCAAGGTTCCTACAGATATCCACTTTATTTTATACAACCAATACACTTGACCCATACATGTGAAAAAGATAAATGACATCCAATACATATAATTCATGCTGAACTAGCACTTATCAGTCAGTCCAAATTATCATCTCCCATATATATATATATAATCAGTGCTCCGTTTATATTAAGATAGCAAATCTTCATATTTTAATGGACAAGTTTCAATCTTCTCCACTCTCCAACTCTTCAGCCATCCATATCATTGAAAATTTGATGATGGAATGCTCAATGCCCTTGTTGACCTTTACTGACATGAATAGCTGAAGAGTTGAAGGATGAAGAAAATTGAAGCCTGTTCATTAAATTTTAAAGATTTGCTATCTTAATATAAACTGGGTACTGATATTATATGTATGGGAGTTGATATGGACCAACTGATGAGTACTGGTTCAGCACAAAATATGTATATTGGAGATTATTGATTTTTACATTTATATGGTCATGTATATTGGTTGTGTAAGATAAAATGGATACTAGTAGGAAGTTGAAAGTCTGAATTCAAATTCCTTCTAATGACATTAAGGTCAGTATAGACAATATACTTGTATTTAAATATGATATATATATAATATACAAATCAATATATATATATCAAAATACAGTATATGATATATATATAATATACAAATCAATATATATATATCAAAATACAGTACAATTTATATAAATTATATTCTTTTAGAAGTATTTTCGACTATACACTTTGTAGTCTTTATCAACTATATAACGTTGAATAATCAAAACGAGACAACCCTTAACAATACCCATAGTTCAATTCAGATTTCCCACAATTCTGTTATCTTAACATTTGATGACTGGCGATTCATTAACATTTGACGATTTCTTGAAATCAACATAGCCTCTTTTATTTTACGTTTATTATGACAACGTTCAATTTGAATAATTTTCATATTTTTATAATCAAATTTAAATCCATATTGACAAGATTTATTATGATCAAATATAACAGATGATGAAGGTTTATTTACATCTGTTCCATATTGAAATCAACATAGCCTCTTTTATTTTATGTTTATTATGACATATATATATAACACATTACATTACTTTTTTTAAAAAAGGTTTAAGATCCTTTACTATAGCCTTTAAAATAATCTTTTATTTTTAAACTTTTATTTTTATAAAACTTGAATTTCCACTATTTATTTAGTAATAGATAACATTTAAAATGCATTGTTAATTTTAAAAAGTTCTTAAAGAGAGCTATTCTCTTGGTAAGAGGAAATTTCTCATTATAGTTGCTTTTTTCTTAAAGGATATGAATGTAAAATCATCATATATCATTAGGATACTGCTATTAAAAAGAAGGCAAATGCATAATTAGAAATAAATGTTATTATATTCAATTTTAAAGTAAAGAAGTTTCCATGAGAATTACCTACATTATTATGAATCTCTTTAAAAATATATTAGTTTCTTATATCTAAAGTAAAATGTTAAACTCAGCTATGCATCCTTCTGCAATAAAGTAAAAATATATTGTATAAAAGAAGTATAGGAATATACTAAAAATGAAGATATAAAAGTAGTTGTGAAAGTAGAATTCTAAAATGGCTTACTCCAGTAATAACTATCTGTAGTGAAATTCTATCATTTTGATGAACATTTTAAGAAGATATTTCCTAATTAAAGATGCATCTGAAGAAGTTAAGAATCATCTTAAATATGCAGGGAAGTTTAACTTGTATTTTTAAAAATAATTATATTAATGTTTACATTATAGAAAATTAAGAACTGTAAACAATAAAGGAAATGGAATATTATTCAAATTTTTTATAAAAAGGGGAGAGATTATAACCAAGAAATAAATGTTGGGATATGCTTGTATGCATATGAAATTCTGTCATTAATTCAATGAATCTAATTTAAACTAATAATATTGTTTTCCCCTTAGTTTGTATTTGTTATTTAAATTTGCAAATATTTGATCATCTGGGTAATAAAGTGGTTTCTTTAATAAAACCTAATGCTAAGTGCACTTTTGGTCAAGTTCACCATAATTATAGCTCTCTTAAATTAATTATTGTTGCTGCTTTATTTATACTATAATTATGCATGCATTTTAATTTAAATTAGTTTATTTAAATATTCCATTTGTTAGGTAATTGTATACAGTTTTCTCTTTTGTTGTTATATTTCTAGGCTAGATAATAAACCATTCCCCCTTGACCTTTTTTTTCTATCATCATACTCTACTAGAAGTCTGTTTTAATAATTATATTTATAAAGCAGATATTCATTACTTAAAATAATATTTTATTAAGGCTATAATCTTAAAACTATGTGCATAGTTTCAAGGTTATAGCCTTAATAAAATATTACTAAAAGACTGTAAGTGAAAATTATGATCAAACTGTTTTTCATGGTCTCCAAAAACTGGCATATATTTCAGGTTATTTTATAAATCTATATACAAACTGCAAGTTTACTCATTTATATTATTTATCCATGCTAAGGGAGAAAAAACATTTTTCCTATCAGCTATAATAAATATTAGCAACAATCCTATTGTTTAAAGTTCAAAGAATATCTCTTGTCAAGCGTTGGTGGTCGAGTGGTCACTGCAGCAGCTTTACAAGCAGTTGTCCTGGGTTTGTGGGTTTGCTTCCTGGTCGATGCTTTGATACATGAAAAAAAAAAAAGAATATTATTTAAGTTTTATACTTAGAGGTCAAAATTATTATTTTATATATTGTCTATCATTTCTTATCTTTCTTAATTAAGCGAATTGATTATTGTATTAAAATATTTTGCATTTGAAAATAAATTATGCTTATTGCCTATCTTGCTATGTACTCATACTATATAAAAGTCTTTTTATAATTTTGTAATTAAAGTATATAATCTTACATTCTAATTGTACACCATACATAATATTAAACTGATGTAATTTATTACTTAGGAGTGTCAAGAGTAGATTGTGATTAGGGAAAGGTTAAGATTCTAAATTTCCCTCATTCTAACCTTTATTAATTCAACTGATTAGCAGTATGATATATATATACGTTTAAAACAAAAAAAACAACAATTATACTATTTTGATATTTGTCTGAAGGTTTGTGATGATGGTATATTATTAGATGCGATATGTATAGAAAATTTTAAACTTTATTTAAACTTTGCATAACACACAAATAAACAATACAAGTTAGTAATTACACAACGTTTGTATTTCCACTCTTCTTCAGGTGTTGCTGGCCTGACCAGTGACAGTATTCACATAAAAGTTGAATTCGCACTTTTAGAATGCTCTAACTAACAGGTATTATGTCAAAGGCAACATATAGTAGAAATTTGATATATTTATATATGAGGGTTGGTTCAAATCCTCCTGAGTCCTTCAATTGATTTTTTTAAGAGCAAGATTAATTAGTTTTTTTAAAATTATTGTTTAATATTTTTCCTAAGAGCAAGATTAATTAGAGGCTTCCATACATTATGTATTGTCACACCGGGTTGACTTATAGGATTATTTCCCAAGCTGCTCATATAATAATGGAAGAAACTGTACGTGAAACGTTGTGTGATTACTAAATTGTATTGTCTATTTGTGTATTATTACTAACAAGTTGTCTGTATTTGGAAAGTTTAAAATTTTCTATAAATTCTACATTCACTTATAGATTATGGAAATAGTCCAACATATCAAATCTAATACTATTTTGATGATTGAGTAAAGAATAGAGAAAGCAGACGTTTGGTGTGGAAATACACAACAAAATAAGTGACCAGGCTTAAATCATTTTTCAAATGGAAATTTTTAAATAAAAATTTATTAAAAGTTTCAAGTGAAACAGAAAAATTTCATCATTACAATTTTCAGGAATAGGGATTACATAACAAAGATATTTACGTAGTAAATAACAAATGTTATGTTAATAATAATAATAATCCGGAAATTTCTTTCTTTATACAAATAGAGCAAATAAATAAAATTATAGCTTATGCTAGACAAATGGATTAGCAGATACCTTATACATAAAGATATACTCTAAGATTTAACTCTTGGACATAAATCTCATCTTTTTATAAGAAAAATATAGAATACAAATATTAATATTAATATTTTTCCATGTAATTATTATCATTAATACATAAATTAATACACTGCACAGGCTTACCCACACCTGCACATATATAATGTAATATAAGGGATTCAAACTCAGACTTTCACATGACAACTCTCCATGCCATCTCATATTGCTGACCCACCTGATTATACATATGTTGAAAAGATAAATAATCACCAATATATGTATTTCATGCTAAAACAGCAATCATCAGTTGGTCCAGATTACTATCTCTACACATATATACAATCGATGCTCAGCTTTATATTAAAATAGCCAATCTTCATACTTTAATGGACAGGCTTCAAACTACTCCAACCCACAACTCTTCAGCCATCCATTTCCATTTTTATTGAAAATCTGATGATGGAACATTCAAAGCCTACGTTAGTGCCAAGGTATATGTGTGGAGATAATAATCTGGACCAACTGATGACTGCTGCATTAGCATGAAATATGTATATTGGTGGTTATTTATCTTTTCAACATGTGTATGATCAGGTGGGTCAGCAATATGAGATGGCATGGAGAGTGGTCTTGTGAAAGTCTGAGTTCGAATCTCTTATATTACATTATATATGTGCAGGTGTGTGTACAGTGTATTAAATTTACATATTAGAAACATAGTGCATTAAAGGTCTGCCTATTCCTCACATATGTATGTAAATGGATTATTCTCCAGTACAACATGATGGGTCAGAATGACTAAATGGTCAACATGGGTAAGATGACCTCCTTGGCACTAACATGGGTTTTGAATGTTCAATCATCAGATTTTCAATGAAATGAATGGCTGAAGAGTTGTAGGTTGTAGTAGTTTGAAGCCTGTCCATTAAAGTATGAAGATTGTCTAGCTTAATATAAAGCTGAGCACTGATTGTATATATGTGTGGAGATAGTAATCTGGACCAACTGATGATTGCTGGTATAGCATAAAATATGTATATTGGTGATTATTTATCTTTTCAACATGTATATGATCAGGTGGGCCAGCAACATGAGATGGCATGGAGAGTTGTCATGTGAAAGTCTGAGTTCGAATCTCTTATATTATATCATTAATATAATAATGTTGCATTTCTCTCCAGGCAGTAGTGCCACCCAGTGGTGATTATGTAAAGCGTTAGTAATATACTAATGCAAATGTAATTATAACTATAATTTCATTAAATTATTTCATATAAAAAAATAGTACAAAAACAATAAATCATCTTTATGGAAAATTGTCTTTATGGTCTTTAATGATAAAGTGAAATGCTACTATCCGATATCATTCCTTAATCAACCAGTGTTTTTTAAAATATCCATTAGATGCAAAAGATTTTAATATAGAGAATTATCACATATTTATTCTAAATATGTTTATTTTTGCTCTTTGATTGTTAAACATAGCAAACTTTCCATAGAGTAGCACCACCCAGTGTAAGCCTAAATAATTAATGGATGCAAGAAGGTTTTTGCATACAATCCCTAACTAGAGCTTTGATTTCTAAGGCTTGCACAGAATGGCACTATTGTATGGAGAGTTTGCTATTGTTTCTAACAGCATGTGTAAACATAGGAAATGGTGATCATATGATGATTTAGTGTTCTTTCACTGTTGTATTCTAATTGGAGCATTCTTTGAATACATAATTAGTAAACTCACTTTCTAAATTCAGTATGCTATTTTTTCTAATAAATCCAATGTATACTTTTTTATTTTTTTTTATTGTAGTCTGGTATATAACTAATTCTGCTTTATTTTAAATAGAAGTTACCAGCAATAATTAATGCCCTCTGTTGTCATTGCTATTCTTTGAAAGGTTATAAAGATGTTCATCATTCAACTATCTACTCACACAACTATCCTATTTTGTTCTTCAAATTTGCAAATGTTTCTTCATCTGTGTAACAAAGCAGTTTTTTTTACTTTGCTACCTAATGCTATGTGCTTTCAGTCATGTTCACTATAATCATAGCTCTCTTAAATTTAATATTGTTGTTGCTTTACTTATACTGTAATTATGCTTGCATTTTTATTTAAATTAGCCCATTTAAATATTCAATTTCTTAGATATGTATAATTCCTTTTCTAAATGATTTTCAGAGAAACACTTATTTTAGAACAATATATTTTCTATATAATTCTGTATATACTTCTTCCTCCTTCTTTAGTAATTTTTCTTATTTATATATAATATATCTTATTAAATAATCACAAAATTTTTACATCTTTAAGAAAATAATGTTTATTAATATAATAAAGTTTCGACTGTTCCTCACAGTCTGAAGAAGACTGTGAGGAACAGTCGAAACTTTATTATATTAATAAACATTATTTTCTTAAAGGCATAAGAAGTTTGTGATTATTTAATAAGATACAATATATTTTGTCAAAGCATTACCTTTTAGAACTGTAATAAGTTTTCTTTTTATAAGAGAACCGATTCTTTTAGGGACTTATTTTAATAAGCAAAGCATACTGATTATCATAAAAAGCCATTAGCATAATGTCACAATTTAGCAAGTTTGAAGAATAAAACTATAAAATACTACTTCAGAATTTTATATTTTTGCCACAATTTTTAGATATGCTTTCTTAAAGAAAGAGAACAAAATTGTACTCCCTTTTTTTAAAAAGAATAATGATATTGACCAATCACATTTTTTTATTTTTTAGCTAATTAAATATGTGATGACTGAAAGTTGACTTTTTTCTATTTTTTAATAAGACAAAAATATACAGAGAATTTAAAAACTAAGCTGCATCAATATATAACTTCAATTATATGATATCCAAAACAAAATATAAATAAACAATATAGCATTAACATTTGTCAAATTAATATTTTATAATATATGAGCAGCCATTTTTCTATCCCAGAGTGCAATACATGATTCATGATTATTAATAAAATTTCCTCAGTTTATACTGAAATCACATACATTTTGTTCTTCCTTTATTATCATTTCTGAATTTGATATGCAATATATTGCATAATAAAATGTTTTCTAAGAACAATGCTAACAGTTTTACAAACTAACCTACCCTAGCACCTCTCCGAGGAGTGCTAGAGCATGAAACCATGGTCAGAGGTTTGGGGGGGGGGGTCCTGACAGAGATATTTTAAATGCTTTCTCTAGCTAAACATTTATCACAAAGCTTGTTGAGGAATTGGCAATCCTCATTGTTTATAACTTACAAGCTTAAGAGAATAGGGTCATGTGATCTATGACTCTTATTTTGACTATTTAAAGTTGATATTAACTTAAAAACATTAAAACAATTAGAGTGATTGTAATTAACCTATTAATTCAGTATGACTACAATATTAGATCCACAAGTGCTTTGAACATTCCATCACTGGTTTTCCAATGAAATGGATGGCTGAATTGTTGGAAGGGTGAGAAGATTGAAGCCTGTCCATTAAAGTTAAAGGATTTTCTATCTTAATATAAGCTGGGCACTGAGTGTATATATGTGTAGGAGATTATGATCTGGTCCAAATGATGAATGCTGATTCAGTACAAAATATGTTATATTGGGGATAATTTATCTTTTTCACATGTATGTGGACATGTGTATCAGTTTGTTTGAGATGGAGTGGAGGATAAATACAGTCTGAAAATCCTAAGTTCAAATCCCTTTATTTATTATTAGAGAGATGGTAATTTTTTGATTGGAATCTACTAATTACATTTCTATAAGAGAAAAAAATCAATGAAAAAAGAATATTATTCAGATAGTATTTAATTGCACTGAAACTCAAATATTTCGCTATTCATTTTATTTAAAAAAGAAAAATATGGGTTTTTTTCTTATTCTTCGTTTTTCAATAAATGAATGAGTGAACACACATATATATATATATCCCTCAATTTATTGTTAATAGCCATATTATTATTTTTAAAATTTTTGTTTAAACTATAATTTTAAACCACTAAACATCACATGATCACCATTCTGTATGCTTGCACAAACTGTTTACACAGAGGCTAAACTTATCCATACAGTAGCACTAGATAGGGATTTTATGCACAAACCTTCTGCACAGAGTGGCACTACTATATGGAGAGTTTTGCCTCTGTGTATAATTTTAATTTATATATGTATAGTTTATACATAAAAGTCATCTGTCTTACACATATATGCAAATTTGTTGAAAGTATTCAACACTTAGACAATATCAAAAACAATCAACAATCTCAATCTGTTGTCAAGGCAACCTTCTTTTAACATTAAAGGTGGTAGCCATCTTTATTTATAACCTACTATGGTTATGTAAACATTAAAGATCACAACTTGACCACAGAGAGTGAAATTATTGATACAAAGAAATTTAAATAAACTTCATTACACAGGTAAATATAATCAGTGCTAAATTCAGACTAACAATTAGTCAATTATAACATTCAAACGGTAATTATAACTTACAAACTGCACTCCAGCAATGTATTACTGAAATAATAAAGTTAATAATGCTGAGCTAGATATATTTATGAATGTAAATTCATTAAAAGCAGCCAACACTTAAACAATACAAATATCAAAGCAATCTCAATCTGTTGTCAAGGCAACCTCCTTTTAATATTAAAGGTGGAATTCATCTTTATTTATGGTCTAATATGTTTATACAGTCACCAAAGGTTGCTATTTGACCACAGTGAAATTATTGATACAAAGAATTTTAAATAAACTTTAGTAAACAAGTAACTATAAATTGTTCTGAAAACAGTCTAATAAATTGTCAATTATAACTTTCAAACTGTACTTCAACAATGTATTATTTAATAGAGTCTTAAAAATAAAATTGTAAAAGATACAAAAAAATATTTTTTTTAATACGATGGAGTTATGAAATCCAGTATATTTTGTTGTAAGACCACCTTGCAAACATCATATGTTTGTTGATAAATTCTTCTTAGAATAGAATATGTATTGTTTATGGGACTGCAAGTAAATGCGTAAGCTTGTGGTTAAGACCTGTAGAGGTCCCTACCTTCGCATTTTCAACCGCACATGCTTTAGGTTTATTGCCTTAGTAAATATTACTTACGTAATCAATGTGCGTTAAATAAATTTATATTTAAAAACCAATAAATATTAAAATTAATAATTCTTCTATTATAATATAGATTGCTATTTAGTTTTTTTAAATTAAAATAATTCGGCAAGTATTATATGTGCACGCACACATATATTTCCACCTACCATACATTCACACACTTCAAGATTGTTATTCATCAAATGTTAATAAGTGTAGACTATAGGTTAAGAAAACATCGAAAATAATTACTAATATTGATTAATCAACTATAATTTGGTTATTATAAAATATTATTATGAACAAAGCATTAATGTATACTGCATGTTTTAAATATATTTTTAAAAAGATATATAGATCATCCCTTTAATATAAGATGTATTCTATTACTTTATATATATATTCCACTTTCATTTATAGAGATTGCCATGACAATAGACTGAAGAATCCTGATGTTAATAAGCTAGGCTATTATTATATGATATATATGTCTCTGTGTGTATGTGTGATAAAACATTGTGCTATTTTTTCAGAAGTAATCTCATTTATTTTGTATATTTTGGCAACAAGTTAATGAATAAAATCAATTTTGCATTTGGAAATTACTATTAGTTATTAATTTTGTATTTTTATTTAATTGCAGTTCGGGAAAGACCTATCACACCTCCGCCTTCAACCGATGATGATGAATATTTTGTAACGTTTGGCGAAGAGGATGACGGTCTTCCATTTACTAAACGCCCAGCCACAACCTCACCCCCAGTAAGAACTAAGGCTCCTAAGGCTCCTCGAACAACCACGCCCAAACCAACAACTCCTGCACCTACTCGTCCTACTAGACCACCTCGCACTGAACCTCCAACTACGACTAGACTACCAACAACCAGACCTCCACCACCAACTCTGGCACCAACACGTCCACCTCCACGTATTCCAACAACTAGAAGACGAGTCGTTGTACCTACAACCACAACTACAGAAGAGCCAGTTGAATATACTGAAGGAGATGATTATTACGTCTATGAATCTTATTAAAATATCAGTTCCTCCAAGTTTTAAAAATTAAAAAAAAAAAAAACTCAATGAAATCAATATTATCTCTCCTTTTTGCTACCTACATTTTGAAATATGACATTTTAAAAATAAATAAAAGACAAATTGCTATTAACCTATCCACTATATTCATTAATCTAAAAATTGTTTTCGGGAATGATATTTTGGTTTTAAAAACATGAAACGAGCAATGTGAAAAAAAATTAAAATACAGTAATTAAAAAAATGAGAATTTTATTTTCTATAAAGTTAACCATAGTAAATGTAGATGTACATATAGATGTAAAAATAAAAGATACGAAAGTAAACTTTGTCTTACATTTTTATAATTTCGTTTTCATGTTCCGCACACAATTATATTTTACAACATCTGCACATTCATTTAATATATACATATATATTTGCACAAAAGCATATATTAGTGAAAATATACCCTGCAGCGGATTAGCTTAGTTGATAGAGCATCCAACTTAGGACTGTTTCTGGCGCTCAAACTTTTTATGAACTCCCGAGCCATAAATCTATATGCCTTTTTTTTTTTAGTGGCAAGATATTTTTGTTGCTTTTTATATTATTATAGATTAACTGAAATACAGGCTTATTATATACCTGTATCAATATATGTAATATATAGGGTATATGAGCACAGACTTTCACACAACCCACCACTCTCCACTCCATCTCATAATACTGATACACTTGAACACATATATATCGAAAAGATAAATAATCACCAATATATGTATTTCATGCTAAACCAGCAACCATCAGTTGGTCCAGATGATAAACCAGCAATCATCAGTTGGTCCAGATGATAATCTGGACCAACTGATGATTTCTGGTTTAGCATGAAATACGTATATTGGTGATTATTTATCTTTTCGATATATATGTGTTCAAGTGGATCAGTGTTATAAAATGAAGTGGAGAGTGGTGGGTTGTGTGAAAGTCTGTGCTCATATACCCTATATATTATTATAAATTCTATTTCATTAGCAGTGTTTAATACGGAGGCCATGAAAGAAAACTACATAAATTGTAAAGAAATAATTACTTTACGTTCTGTTTCAAACTTTTAGTTTTTTAAAAATAGTAAACAGATTTTCCAATGGCAAATGAACTTTTCCAGAATGTTATAGGCCCAAATCCACTTTATTTTGACATACAATTTTTTATGCACTCCCTTCACATAAAACGTTTATAATTGGGCAATAATTTTTATTTTTTAAGCATACTAAAACATTTTTATTACATGAAATAGCAATCAGAATTTTATTATTATTAGATTACCGTCCAATCGATTTGGAATAGCGTTTCTCTAGAATAACACCATCTGTTTGGCTTTTTTCATGCTCCAAGACATTTTCATTACTGTGATGAAGTCCACCCACTTGGTTTCTGGTCATTCACTTTTTCATTCGCCCTTAAATATTTACGAGCATTATATATTTTATTTCACAAATTAGATAATCTCATGAAACGATAAAGGAAACATTTTAATCTCATCATTTGTGCTACCTGCAAAAATGTGAGATTGATCAGGTCAGGTAGCCATTTGCTTGTTTTCATTGATATCCATGGAATTCTCAAGTCTGGTCAAAACCACAGTTCAAGAGCATTAATATTCAATGTGTTCTATATTTAGAGACAGAAAATATCACAAAGGCAAAACTCCCCATACAGTAGTGCCACCCTGTGCCAAACAGAGTAATCAATGGATGCCAAAAGGCTTATGCAGGGTGGCACTACTGTATGGGGGAGTTTTGACTTTGCTTACAACAAATTATGTGCTAGTATAGAGATGGTGGTCATGTGATGTTTGATGGTTTAAAATATCACAACTTGATCAACCATAACTATTTTTAAAAATAAGGTCATTATGCCTCAAAATCTTTTCTGTCATTGTAGTTATTCTGTCAATTTGTAACCTCTCTTGTTGCCTGTATTTTTAAATTATTAATGAATGGTATTAAGATCCAAAAATTATCTTAAACTTCCTTGTATATAATGGGCTTGTCCAAACTACAATGTTGTCAAAATTGAATTGATGTACAATATAGCTGACCAGTGATAACACAATGCTATTAAATAAAAAGTCAATGGCATAAACAGGCCAATTGGAGAGTGAGGTCAGTGAATCCAATAGTTTCTAGTAATGATATAAATATGCCTCAAGACAGACATCAGACAAATTCCAGATATCAAACATAGTAAGCTCATTGTTCACTGTTTGGAAAAATACAGGTTTACTCAATTGTGGAGCAGGAAACTGATATCTACTGACTCATCATACTTACACATGAGGTAAGCCATATATGAACTAGAAGTGGAGGATCTCAGCATTCCTTCCAAGCACCAACCATAGAAGATTCACATTTTGTGCTTAAACTATCATAGACTTCTTGCTATTTGTTGTATATATTTTATTATAATATAATGAGCATATTAATAGGTCTAAACAATCATTTTTTGATAAATGCAATAAGAAAAAGCATTTAAAATCACTATCTAGAATTATCCCTGTCCCCAAACCGGTTTCAAGCTGATGGCTTTCATCAGTGAAGTGCTAGGACATTCAGACATTAGATATTGTTTAAAGCTATTAGCATTCTTATTATATTATATTTGCAAATACAAGCTTATTAAACTAAGTCATGTGATGTATTACATGATTTGTTTACTATTACTGTTTTGCTTTTGAAGCTTTGGCAATATTATATTATATTGCTAAGGCTATTAATATATGATGTATCTGAAAATTATTTCATCCCATATAGCTATTTAAGTTAGATATCTGGATTTGGAGACCTATAAATTTTGAAAATTTCAGGTTTTCTACTAAATGGTGGGCTTGAGTTTGTATTTTATATCGTGTATGAATGTCCTAGTGCCTCACTGGCAAGAGTATTAGCTCAAAACTGGTTTGGGAAGAGGGATAATTCTAGATAGAGATTTTAAATGCATTTTCTTATGAAATTTATCAGAGGTAAAAAAGCTTGTTTAGAGCTGTTTAGCATACTTGCTATATAACATTTGTAAATACATGCTTATTAAATTAAGTCACATGATATATGATTTGATTTGTTTGCTATTATCTTATTACAAATATTTATAAGTATCTTAACATTTAGTCAATGAGTTGTGTGTTATTACTAAATGATTGGGACATTATTCTGGTAATAATATAGATATAAACCCAATGAAAATTATCATTACCTCATAATTAATTTTTGTCTAAATATTAGCACGATCATTGTCTTTTTTGATACTTCACTATAAACTTATATTTTTATTGTTCTCCAACTTTTTAATGAGAATCTTGTGTTTTTGGATATAAGGGAGATGCCATTACCATATCCAAGATTGCTGATGGCTTTTCTGTAACTTCTAATTACATATTTGGCTTTACCCATTCTGATTTCTCTCAGTTAACACATTCAATAAGAAGAGTAACAGCACTTTGCTCTTTTTAACTCAGTATGCCACAAGAGATGTTTTCTAATAGCCTATATTATCTACACAGATTTCTCATAAGATTTATGAAATGTTCTGTTTCATCCTTTATGCAAACATATTCCATAATTTAGCATGATTGCTTAGACAAAAGACTTAATTGTGCTCACTAAATTACACATAATCTTTAAGATATTTGGGGGAGGGGGGTACTTTTCTATACCCTAACATACCTCAGCAAATAATATCTATAGTTCTTTGACATTATATGATAGCAGCTTATACAGTTGACTGTTTTCATTGAAGTCTCCGTTCCATGCTATTATTTTCATAATAATGTTCTAGCACACAGTTCAAAGAGTTATTGGTACTCTAATTTTAAAACCGATATCATGTAATCTTAGCTTACATAAAAGCAGCAAATTCATTTTCTGTCACCATTGTTATACCCTCTAGTGTAAGCTTTGGTAACTAATAAATGCCAACTGATAGTGCTTAATAAATTCTTATCCAGTAATCAATATGGGACCAGTGTACCTGGATCTTTTGTATCTATCTGTCTTCATCATGCAACCATCATTTACCACTTTGTTTTATAACTAAGCTACAAGACCAAACTAAAAAGAATTAATTTCTTCAATATCTGCTACTCTAGTTTTTAAACTTCACAAAACTCCGCTGATACAAAAATAATTTATGTCAATCTGTAGACCTTTGAGAAGATTTTTAGATTAATTGGGAAAGTTTTTTCAACAATTTTTCTGCAGAATTTCTACTACAATGCTACCAGTCCTAGTAGCTTTAGATTTTGATGTATGGTACAATATTAAAGGTATTTTGATAGGAGTTTTTATGGTATATATTTTATGTTGTACTTATATGTTAGCCTATTTCCATCATTTAATATGAGTATTGAATGTCTTTAGAAAAATTTAACTTTATTTAAATATTCCAAATACATTCAACTGTTCATAGTAACACACACGTTAGTATATACACAACATTTCGAGAGGTATTATTTTCCCCTCTTCTTCAGGCCAATGACAATACTAGCATGGAGAATCAAACCTGTATCCTTACATTTTTTTGAGTATTGGATTTTAAGGTAATGCTCTAACCAATGGAGCCATCCTGCCAATGGGAATCAAACCTGGACTCTTAGATTCTTTGAGTATTGAATTTTAGAGGAACGGATGTGAGTGTTCATTTAGTTAGAGTATTACCTTAAAATTCAATACTCAATAATCTAAGGTCCAGGTTCGATTCCCATGCTAGTACTATCACTGGTCAGGCCAGAAACACCTGAAGAAGATGGGAGAATAATACCTCTCATAACATTGTGCATATATTAATCTAAACAGGCAAAACTCTCTATACATATTGCAACTCAGTGCAAGCCAGAGTAATCAATGGATACCAGAAGGCTTGTGCATAAAATCCCCATCTAGTGCCTACTCATCCAATATCCCCAGGCTAGTTTTTGGCTTGCAGCCTTCATCACTGAATAGCCTTGGATCTGACCGCACTGCATCTAGATCTTAGTATCTAATGCAATCCTCCAGCAGCCATCTTTTATCTCTACAACTACAAAACTATGAGACTTAAATTGAAAACACTATAATATTTTCAATCCAAGCTCATCCGCTTGTTAGTCATATACATCTGAACTCAGTTCAGTACCTATACATTTTGGTGTCTTTGGTTCTTTAATAACCATAACCACCACTATCCTATTAGGCAGGAATGGTTTTAAGCCAATAAACATCACATGATCACCATTTCTTATGCTTAATCTTAACTGTTATAAAAACAGGCAAAACTATATGTAAAAATGGTGATCATGTGATGTTTATTGGCATATATTAACCTGTGTACTATTACTAACAGTTGAATGTATTTGGAATATTTAAATAAAGTTGAATGAATATTTAAATGAAGTTAAATTTTTCTAAAGACTTTCAATACTCATATTAATTGATGAAAATAGCCCAATATATAAATATATATGTAATCAATAGCATTTTGATTGATACCTATGATGTACAGTGAAATTGTGAACTATGTTGTATCAAAATACATGACTTCAATTATACATCATCAAAAAATGTAAACAAACAAACAAACAAAAGTAAAAAGAAACAAAAAATCATTAAAATTCATTAATTTAATACATTTTAGGATGATCAAGCAGCCATTTTGTATTTCTGAGCTCCCCACATGATTACATTTATAAAAGTAAAATTTATGTAATATTTGTTATTTACTAGGCACAGATATTATATGCAATTAAGGAGAAAGGATTTCTATTTTTAAATATGCACTGTATTGATTTTATAATTGCTCATCACTGTCATAATGAGTACTGAGAATACTCTCAAATACAAACCCAAGATAGACTTTTTAAAAGATAAGAGTGGCATTCTTATCCTTAAATCTACATTCTAAATATATAGGCCAATCTAAAGCATCTTAGTTTGAGAGTGTGATGATATTTATTTATTCACTTTTACATCCATTATTTTCTTTCATATACTAATATTCATGAAACCTTTTGATTTACTGCATGTTAATATTATGAATTATTAGAAACTGTATTAGTCAATGTGTTTTAACAAGTGCAGAGATCATATGTAATTAAAGAGAAAGGATTTTCACCTTTAATATATGCACTAACCTGAGCTTAAATTGAGATATTATAAGCACATATATTAAAGGTGGAAATCCTTTCTCCTTAATTAAAAATAAAAATTGTAAATAAATTTTAAATTAAACCATCTCAGTGCCACAAACAGTTATATTCATTTACTTTTCAGGAGTCACTTCTATTTATTTCCATGACTACTTCAAAAATAGCATGGTAGTTCTGCTGCCTTAGACCACCATTTTACCAATTATCTTAATGGATATTAATGTAGAGTGTTTTTATAACTCTTTCTGCAGTCATGCTTTTATTGATTTATTAACTCAAATTTTTCTCAAAGGATATCTGTATCTTATACATAGTCATCAGATATCAATGTCTTTACTGTTAACCAATAGAAACAACCTCTTCTAAGGCATTGTCAGTTGCCTTTTTTGTAGTCTCATGTTTGTGCATAATTTTTGGAATAAAAATATTTTTTGTTTACTAAATATTTCTGATTATTTTTACACACTAATTGGTTGATAATTATTTAAAATAAAAAGAATACACATATACACTTCGATTTTATTCAGATATTTTTTATTTAAAAAAAATATAAATTAATTCACTTGACTGGAATATTAACAATAAAAATCACAGTATAGGTTTGACCACACTTTGTATGAAATTGATTATGTAATGGCTTCACATGTCAGAATTGGCACGACATTATAATTTTTTTAAATATTGTAAAAATTATTAAGCAAATAGAAGACTTTAAAGCAGAATTTGATAGATTTATTATAAGTCCACATTCATTTGTTCACATTAAAATAAAATAAAAAAGAATTCATTTATTTTGTGAAAAGTGTTTACTTTCACATCATTGTATATCCCGTTTTTATTTACAACTAATTTTTTTTTCAATATTTGCAAAATTCAAATTTGAATTTTTGGAATATTTTTCATTTGTAAAATTAAATTTAAAAAAAGTCTAATTAATTGAGTTTTAGTATAAAATGAAGTGGTTTTACAGAAATAAAAGGTTGAGTTTCTTAATACTAAAAGGGTTAATAAAATTTATTCAATTTATATTGAAAGCACATAATTTTATTCTTCCTTTATTATTCTTTATGAATTTGATGTGCAGAATTTCTTGTAATAAAATACGGTAATACATCATCTAATTACCCATACCACTCTATGGTGCTGTTCCTAGTGAAAAACAAGTAGATATAATGTTACCGAGCTGTTTTGAAATTTTGTTGATTTACGTTTTTAATTTTTGGATTCGCTTGATTTGGATTTTTTTGTTTGTTGTTGTTGTTGTTGCTTTTTTTTTTTTTTTTGTAACCGGTTTGATATATATTTCTTAAAAATAAAATAATGGGGTTTTTTTTTTTGGCTTTTTAAAATATTCTGTCTTTTTTTTTAAAAAAAAAACAAAAATTTCTTTTTGTCAGGTCTTTTTTTTTTTGTTTTTTTTTTTTATAAAGAAACTTTTTTGGTTCCAAGTCTTTTTGATTGTTTTTGAAAAAACTTTTTGTTATTTTTTATTGAGAAACAACAAGGCTTTCTCGACAGACCTCTCTAAGACCTGTTGTCATAATCCTTATGGCGTTTTCACACCTTTCCAACTCAGTTCTAATATGCTTCACTGTAAGCTGATCTCAGCTTCAAGAAGAATTGATTAGCTGTACCGCTTGCGAAAAACAGATTTGGCACCCCTCAAAGCCCATTCCATGAGTGAATGGAATACCTTGGTCAACATTGATACAATTGATATTCCATTTCAGATGTTTGACAATGCCTTTATTTCATTAAACCACCACAAAAAGTTTTTCTGGGTGGGTAAAATATTTTCTTTTTGGGGGATTGAAGGAAGGCCACTGCCATATCTGCTTCTGTAGCAGGTAAATCTCAAAACTACAACACTGAACAATCGTCTGCCATTGAACTGTTTTGATCTTGAAAAAGTCTTGGAAAGTGCGCGACTTAATCGTGAACTTTGCCAAATCGTGATTTACACTCCTCATTTCGTGAATTCTGACCCTGACAATGAAAGTAGGGGTGTTTGACAGTTCGTTACAATTTTTACGAACTCACATCAATTACAATACATTTAAGCCAAAAAAAATCTGTTCTAATATACTTTTCATCATTACAACTACAGAAACCTTCATATCATATGCTGTACACTAGTCAAGGGTAATGTCTATAGAAAGTGTCGCATACTCATCGCTAATAAGGTTCAACATGCTAGAGATGTTAGGGTAAGGGTGCACTTCAACATCTTAGTGTTTGAACAGTTTACAGGCCATAAGATCTATGAGTGGCCTTGTAAACAGCATATTTATGTGCTTTAGCATAGAAACAGAACCATCACGCAGTGTGGATCAATAGATGCTGTATTACCTAAAATATTTTATAAGTGTAATGCTAAAAGTTTTACAAAATTTTAGGTTATCTGTAAAATTAATACTGACTTAAAAACATTAAAACAATTAGAGGATCATAATTTTTTGATTAAAAAACTAGTCTATTATATATCTATAAGAGAAAAAAAGTTATTGAAAAACAAGACTATTGCCCAGAATGTATTTAATAGCAATGAAAGGCAGACATTTCATTATTTACTTTATTTAAAAAATAAAAATACAAGACAATATTTTATTTCCTACTTTTATTTTTTCAGAGAGTAGATGAGTATACATATATATATAAATGTGTCCCCTCAATTTATTATTACACATTATTAATTTTTAACATTTTGTTTATACTATAATTTTAATTTATATATACATATTATACATAATTTAAAAAATTATAAATATAATGAAATATTCAAATACAAATATAATTTATATACTTGGTGTTTAGATGTAATTATAGGAAATTTGAATACAGACTTTTAAGCTCCTATTAGCTGTCCACTCTGTCTCATACAAATGACACACACATGTGAAAAAGATAAATGATCTCCAATATATATGCATTTCATGCTGAACTAGCACTCATCAATTGGTCCAGATCATCATCTCCCACACATATATAATCAGTGCTTGGTTGATATTAACATAGCAATAGTATGAATGGCTGAAGAGTTGGAAGATGGAGTAGATTGAAGCCTGTCATTTAAAGTTTGAAGATTTTCTATCTTAATATAAACCGAGCACTGATTATACCCATGTATGGGAGATGCTGATCTGGACCAGCTCATGAGTTCTGGTTCAGCATAAAATATATATAATGGAGATCATTTATTTTTTGACATGTGTGAAGGGAGCTTGAAAATCTTTGTTCAAATCTCTTATAATTATGAATATAATGATGATTAACTATTGTACACAGTCTTGCAATTTGCAGAAGTACTTTCAATTAATCATTTAATCTTCTTCAACTGCCATTTAATTTAAAAATATAATGAAGCAAACATTATAAATTTTATTTTTATTTATGAAAATTATCTCCTTACTTTTTCTTCATTACAATTTCCTGAGATATGATTTGATAATATTTGCTTCTGCTATATATTTTAAATTAAATGGCAATTGAAGAAGGTTAAGTGTTTAACTGAAAGTACTTCTGCGAATCATAAGACTGTGTATAATAGTTAGTCATTATTATATTCATTATTGTTTTATTACAATATTTATTAAATGATGGACATTCTATTTGAATTACATATTATACATATAAAAAAACATCCTAACCAGTTTATCAACAAAATATAAGCTATTATATGCTATGTATGATGTACATGAGGGAGGTATGAAACAAAAACGTAGCTTGTATCTTCAGTATATCTTTGTATACACAATCAGTTTGACTTTTAATACTGGTTACAATACAAATACTGATATTTTTCAAGAAAACAATATATATATATAACGTATCTAATCATATTCATCATGGTGGTAAATAGTTTATACCTTCAACTGTATTAAAGCTCATTTCATCATTTTCAACCATTTTCAATCCACTTCAGGATGAAGATCTTTCCAAGTTAATCCATCTTCTCCAATCTCTAGTCTCTCTTCTCCACATGGACTCCAGCACCCTTCCTTATTTTATCCATCCACCTCACATGGGATCTCTTTCTAGCTCTTTTGTAATCTTTTGGAATCCAAATTTAGATCTCAACTGTTTTGTATATTTAAAAATTGTTTAGTTTCAAATTCTCCGATCATTATTAAGGTATGTATTCTATTTTGCAAAAGTTTTTTCATCAATCTTTAGACATGAACTCTGAAATGAATATGAAGATGTTAAATATTGAAAAAATTCAAAAACCAGGTCTAGATTTTTATATGTTACTCTTTCCTAATTTGCACGATATAGACTGCGAAGATTAATTATTGCATCAATTGGAGTAGTAAGTACTTTATACTCCAGGTATTACCTAACAGAGCCCTGTTTTTACATGGGTAGTTTAACACAGGATGTTCCTGAATTACTAATTTGGTTATTTAAAAAATGGAAGAGATAAATGCTAAGAAAATTTATTAGAAGAAACTGTTACAAACCACAATGTGTATTATGAAGTTTTTTTTTTATGAATTACATATTGTTAAATTTTTATAATTTAAAATTCCACTTAAAACTTTTTCCTTCCATAAATATTAGAAAATTACATTTTTTTAAATTATGTAAAAAAAACCTAGTTACTTGTAAAGTTTAACGTATTGCTCAGGGCCCTTAGTCACGTTTATTACTATTAATAAAATAAATACCTATGTAATCATTTAAGCTTTTAGCATTTTGCTAATAGTCTTTTAAATGATTTCAGATGATACCTGGCGCTGGATTTCAAACATTCACATTACAGCATAAGAATTACTAGCTTTTTAATATAGTTTAATAATGATTTATAACTTCCTTCAATTTAAAATAGTGTTTAGTGGTTGACGCACTACAAATTTCAGGCAAAAGATTTCCAAGATTTACCTCAGAAATTATTAGAATATATTAATTTAAACAGTAGCGCCACTCAGTGCAAGCCAGTGTAATCAATACTCTGACTTGCACAGAGTGGAACTACTGTATGGTGAGTTTTGCCTGTTTTAATAACAGTTATGAACAAGCATAAGAACTGGTGACCGTGTGACGTTTAGTGGTTTCATATACTAATTTGTTGGGAAATATGCTTTCTGCAAATCACACCTTGAATCAGAGCACACACTGAAGGTGTTCTTTACTGCCCCCTAGCGTCAATTTAATCCTAATTTTTAAAAAATGTTATCTTACCGATTTAAATCCACTTTTTCATTCATCTTTAAAGAAAAATAAGAAAAGATGAACGATAAAAAAAATAATAAATTGAAAAATGCAAATAACAAGAAGATATTATAGCTTTGGTTTTTAAAGAAAATATAATTATGCATAAAACATTAATACGAACAGAATTATCAGGAACTAACCAATTCAAAATAATGAAGTCAAGCATGAAATTCAAATCCTCATGTTGTTAGATCTAACTACTGATAATACTATAATTTTCCTATTATTATGAAAATAATTCCACATTACAGAATAAAAATTTATCTTAAAATATCACAACTAATAATTTGTAGAGAAGTCAAATCCCAGAGATATGTTCTCTTTAAACAGTTTTTTTACAATTATTAATAGAGATAGAATACTAAGCAATTTTAATTTTTCCTACGAAAATTCTACATGATTACTCCTTGATGTTTTATTAAATTATAACATTTCTCCAAGAGACCATGACTTTTGAATATTATAGTTTCAGAGCAAACTATAAATATTAACATATGTGTGTCTAATAACATTTCTGTAGTGTAATTTTCATTATCTCAAACAAGGTTGGGACTGGTTTCTATTCACTTTTAACACCTTGTGGAGGGTGTAATCATAAACATATGATGAAAAATATCTATAATTCCCAAGATGCACTTTTCATGTGGAACCAGAACTCATTAGTTGGCACAGACCACAATCACTTACACATATCTTTATCATTGGTCAGAATATATATATATCTTATTAAATAATCACCATCTTACACCTTTAAGCAAATAATGTTTATTATATAAAAACAGTTTTGACTGTTCCTCACAGACTTTTTCAGATCTCAGTCTATTCCTTTACCTTTTCCTTTCCACCATTTTGATCTGAAGAAGACTGTGAGGAACAGTCAAAACTGTTATTATATAATAAACATTATTTGCTTAAAGGTATAAGAAGATGGTGATTATTTAATAAGATATATAGTATATAGATGGCAAATTACTACAGTTTATTTGTAATTATAAATTTATTAAATGCACATTGATTACATAAGTAATATTTACCAAGGCTGTAACCTCAAGAATATGCATGTAAAATGCAATAGTATGGACCTCTACAGGTGTTTAACCATAAACTTACACTTTTTTCCCATAGCGTAAGCTTGTGGTTAAACACCTGTAGAGGTCTCTACTATTGCATTTTACATGCATATTCTCGAGGTTACAGCCTCAGTAAATATTACAGTTTATTTGATAAATGTCAAATGTGCTGCCCTCACAACTTTGATTTAAACCACTTAATAGAAGTATATTAATATTTTTTTATTAATCATTCATTATCATTAAATTAGAGATTATGCAATAATGAAAAATATTTCTATAGTCTAATTTTCCCTGCAAAACTCTTGCAAAAGGTAAAGATTAGTTTCTATCCACTTTTAACACTTTATAGATAAGTGTAATCATAAATTGCTGCTTCCAGCAGTACTCTATTGCTGCTGTATTGCAAACACAATTAAATAAAGAAATAATGACATGGCAAGCAATTTAAAGGTAAGTTTTATTTACAGAGGGTTAAACATGAAGATAACAAATCATTACCAATTATATATTATACACTATATATACATATCTCACTAAATATAATATATGGGCCCGAAGATTTACAAAATAATATTATAGATCAATACAACCCTGTTGTGAGTCCCTAAGTTTATTTTTGTACATCTGGAGGTAAACTTCCCCACAAGGCTAAGGTGAAGTAGAGATGACTGAGCACCTGTCAGATGATACATCTGCATTTCTGGAGCTTCACTTAGCAAGACCCTGTTTTTGTTCTTCTAAGCACATTCCTGGGTGTTGTAGAATGTTCCTTTTGATTGGCCATCAACTGCTTATATCTAGAGTTCCCATATTTGATTTTTGTGATGGAATAGCACCGTTAACATTACAATTATCAATTTTTAACAATACATTTTCACTATCATCAAATCTGATCAGGAACTCAACATTCCAATGTTGCAATGGCTTTCTTTATTTTAACTAAGATTAATATCTCTGCTAATAGTGATTATTTATCAGCACAGCTAATATTTATAAGTATAAGATTTACTCCTTTATTGAAAACTATTTAATTAATCTAAATACTTTCTAAAATACACCCAAATCTCATTTTATGCAGTTTATTTAATGCGATTTTGAAGTTATGCGATTCATGTTTCTTCTTAATATCTTTGTATGCAGTTTTCTTTTATGTGATAAAAATTATTAGATCAGAAGTCGAGCTCTGATAATGCGCTATTACTTTAAATATTATAAATTTCGCGCACTCACGTCATATTTAAAGTAATAGCACATTATCGGAGTTTGACTTCCATCTAATAATTTCAATATTTTCAGTGCTTTATAATAGTACTGTAATAGATTTATGCAATAAAGAAGTTCATAATTCACTTAAAATAAGAATTTCCCCATTTTATATACACACATTAAATTTTACAAGATTATAATGTAAATCTGTTCAAACATTATAGATGCCTACACTATATATGTTGTTGTTTTGCATTTTAAATCACGTTCTATTTTTGCTTTTTAAAAAAAGAGTACGTAATCAATTAATCATTTAGTGTCCACAAGTAATAAATTTTACAAGACTATAATGTAAATCTGTTTAAACGTTATAGATGAAAAATTCTATGTATGTTGTTGTTTTTGCATTTTAAATCACTTTCTATTTTTGCTTTTTATAAAAAGAGTACCTAATCAATTAATTATTTAGTGTCTGAAAGTTTATTTTTAAAAAGTTAGTAACAGCAGTGGGCACAATTAAATTTGACAATTAAAATCTGATTTTTAATTATAATTAACAATTTAAAAATTATGTAACATGATGTGAAGCGATAAAATTTGATTTTTAAATGGAATTGAAAATTAAAAAATTATAGACAAAAATAAGAATTTAATTTTTAATTGTTAGTTTTAATTAAATTTTGCCCAACAGTGGTGAGTCATTGTCTTTTTATTATCGCAAGTCTAAGTTCTTATTTTTATTTTAAACTTTTAGTTTACCCTAATGGAAAGGAAAAAATACCCAAGAAAATGAATTTCTTTGGAAACAAAAATATCAATTTTAGGTCACTTAGTAAAATGGGAAGGCTCACAGCAATTGTAAAACATTTTAGTTGTATTTCCTCTTGACTTTATTTAAGGAAAAGCTACAGTACCTCACATCACATCATGACGAATCTGATGTCTCTAATAGTGATAATAATTAAAATACTGTACATGTATGAAAAAAAAAATGTAAATTACGTATAAAAATATATTGTTTTGAATAAAATTAAATACTGTAGTTAATAAAAAAAGTAAAAAAAGTTTGTCTTGTATCAATTTTTTTCAAATTTGAAATTTTTTATTAGTCATATTTTATTTTCTTATTTTTTTTATGCAAATTTTAAAGTAATTATACATTGTTGCTTTGCTTTTATGCGATTTTTGGAAAATTACAGTATGTATCCCCCATTTTTTAAGGTAAGTCTATTTTTGTGCGATTTCTTTTGTGCGTTTTCTGAGGAACCTATCTACCTCATAAAACGAAACCCAGGTGTAATGTGTATACCTTCGGCATACACACACATACATTTACCTTTACAGATATAATATCATTTTACTAAATACTATTTATTTTAAGGGTATATATGAATATACATATGTACTTAGTATTCCTCCCCCAGGTTCAGAGATTAGCATTTTACTTCTTTACTATTCTCTGAACTTAAAACATAAGTAAGGTAGAAGGAAATTTTTTTTCAAGATTTGTAGTATTTATGTTTGGGACTGCATTGCTGTTATGGCTTTTCCAAAACAGCTGTGTATTTCTTCTGTACTTTCATCTTTCCATAGCTGGTTGATGGGTTTATGTAACACTCTTCCATCTGCAATTTGTACAGTAACCACTTGTTTGCTTAGATGGTATACAATTTCAGCCTTTGTTCAAAATCTGTCAAATTTGTTTTTGACCCATATGCATTCTCTAGATACAAATATGTATTTAGGGACAGAAGGTGCTTCATAATCTTCAGATGACCTACTTCCAGCAAGCTTGGTCCACAATCTACAACATAGTTATTTCTGTGGGAGTGATTTCTTGACTTCTTTAGAGGACATGATTTTGGCTGGAGGTGCTTTTGCATATGATTGACAGTTTGAATGTTTTTAAATAAACATTTCAATGTCTATATTTTTTCCCATCGATAATTTAATTCCAGATGAAGGGGTTTATAGGAATGTGAACTATATATAATGGCAGTTTTAGTTTTTTACCATTATTGGAAGTAATTGGGACTTGTGTTGCACCCTTGATTTTTATGGCATTACCATTGACGTCCGAGCTTTAACATTGGTATGCATCAGCTTAGGTGGCTATCTCATCTCATCCATTATGGTTTTCCAATTGTTATTGGAAACTAAAGACACCCCACTACTTCTGTCAATTTCCATGGTGTAACGATCCGGAGAATAAGACTTAACGTAATCTGCACTACAGGGCACCATCTAGGCATTTGAACCTAGAAAAATTTATAAAGTAGGCAGATACGTAAGTCAAAAAAAAAAAAAATTTTTTTTTTTTTTTTAAATTTTGATTCCGGTCGTTAGCCCATGTCACTAGCTCAGTGGAATAGCAGAGATTTAATAATATAATCTAAGAGTATATATAAAAAAAAGAATAAAATAAGCCACTGCCAGTAATTAACATACAAACATTTATTTATGCACATATATATAAGATTTAAAATTATTTTAGTATTAGTTTTACATTTTAACATTTAACATTATTTTTAACTTTGATTTTTGACTTTAATTTACATTTAATTACTATTATATTCTAATTTTACATTTTAATTAAGTTCGCACAGATAAATTTATGAAAGCTTGTTTATAATGTTGAATATAGATCGGTTACATAGATTTCACGGTCAAAAACATTTCAAAGTAAACATAAACGATCAAAATACAAAATTATTGATTACTGACAATTGCGGAGGGAAATTTATACGTAACCCAATAGTATTCACCATAAGATACTTGCATTGTCACCAATAACTTAAAAGACATCCGAATAAATACATTTTAGATACTCACCGTAAGGTATCATTATTTATCGAATGTCTATATATTTTGATCAAATATGGAAACGCAAAACATAGTTAACCAATAAACAATCCATGCAAGCGTCTATAAACAACTTAAATTTAATGCATTTTTATTTAGGGTCGAGTATGAATAGACCACATAAATTTGCTTTTGAAAATAAACATTCTATCCCTATTTAACCTTAGGCTAAAATTCGTAGTCAAACTGGCATCAATTCATCTGATATATCGATGTATTCAATGTAATAAAATACGGCAGCACAAAAGGTTAAGAGAAGAAATTGCCTCTTATGAGATAGGAATATTACATCTATCTGCAAAGAAGAGCAATAAAACAAAAAACTCCATAGAAAGGAACTGCGGTATCCGACTTATAATTCCTTCCATAGGCAAACGGAAGTGTGCGGCGTATGAAGCGATTCTGCCCGTAGCGAATCAATATTACATCTACTAATCACACCAATATATCCAATCCATTGACCCAATTTAACCACGAAACAAATAACCTAAGATTACCCTCCCCTAATATAACTTTACAAATCTATACAGCCATTCACGCCCGACTTAAGTTTAACATTGATATATTTTAATTCATCGGAAAACAGAAATCATAAATAAACTTAAAGAACAAAGTTAAATAAATGGAAATGATTTTAAATAAATAAATAACAAATACATCAAATAACATTATTAATGAAGAATTTAGTTTGGTCAGATAGGATTCTATTGCATTATTTACTAAAAAGTTTTAAAATTTAGAGTTCTTATTGTTTCAAGTGAATATAAAGTTCTTACGATTTTTAAAACGTCCAACTTTATCCGTTGCTTGCCATGAACGTAAATTCCCACGCCGTCCTAAAGAGGTTAATATTCTGAAGGCCGATTTATTTATCCATCCGGAGATTTTTGCTTTAACTAGTCCTCAATGTAGAAAACGATAGTTCATTTCTCCTTTCTTTAACAGCTGACAGAATTGACAGTGCGTCTGTCAATTCCATCACCTCCAACTCCGTACTACTACATATAGTCACATCGTAATAATCAATAATCAATCACTAATTAATAATTTCCAAATTTTCCTTTTATACGTATTCGAAGGATTGACTTGGCATTATGTCATCGATGTGATGATCCTTTCGCTGAGGTCCGATTTCCCGATGGATTTCTTTCATTGGCTATTTGTTTCTATTGTTTTCCTATCTGACCGATGTTTTTACATTTAAATGCCCAAGGCTGGTTTACATTTAACTAATTAAATTTATCATTTCCATTTCTGATTAATTAACCTGTTTTCCAAATCAAAGATATATTTAAAGATAAATTTAAAGATATAATTTTATCTCCAAATCTTTTTAAAATTTTTGTTTTTAAAATACCTTTTCTATTTTTAATACAGTTTTATTTTAATAATTTTTTTTTTATCTGTGCGATTTAATATATACGAGTTTAAGATGATATTTAATTTCAATTTTTAATTCTTAAAGAAAATTTTTAAATGCGAACTTTTTAATTTACTTTCATGTTTAATAAATATAAAAAAAACAATGTAACGAACGTCTGTGCTCGTTACATATCAGTAAAGTTGCTTAAAAAAAATGATCAAAAAAAAAAATATTTTACTTAGGGTTAGTAATTACGGTACACGATTGACGAAGACATTTACAAAACATCCGGTTAATAATTTTACAAAAAGACTATATACAAAAAAAAAAAAAAATGTTTACTATCGCTTTCCCAAGGACCATTTACGTTCACCTCCTCCCCACAAGAGTTCTATTATTTTTTTTATACATTTTATTTTTACACACGGTATGACAAGCAAGTTATTTAAATTATTTATTTAAGAAAGGTTGCATTGAACTAAATACGTTTTGAAAGATAATGGATTTATACGTGTACGTGTATATTTGCAGCACAATTATAAATACCACCAACTTATTTATGACTGATTAAAATGCTTAAATAGGATTACACTGAAGTAAATTCCCAATGGTACTCATCGTAAGGTACCACATTTCGATCATAAACTTACATGGCTGTGCGCGCCTATACACGTTAAAGCATAATATATATCAACAAAAAAAAAAAAACATATCAATCGCAACCTTTTGACTTTCTTTTTTTAACAAAAATTAGTTTTTAAAATTTTTTTCACTTTCTTGTGTTTAATATATATGCGCAATTTCTTTTACTGGCAGAGCTTTTATAAGATTTAAAGTATACGACTATATGTAAACAGATAAAAATATTTCATTTTGATAAAATTTGCTCAGGGTATATGTGGTTTATTAAAGATCGGCCCCAGATTGGGAAAGCCAGTTGTAACGATCCGGAGAATGCGACTTAACGTAAACTGCACTACAGGGCGCCATCTAGGCATTTGAACCTAGAAAAATTTATAAAGTAGGCAGATACGTAAGTCAAAAAAAAAAAAAAAATTTTTTTTTTTTAAATTTTGATTCCGGTCGTTAGCCCATGTCACTAGCTCAGTGGAATAGCAGAGATTTAATAATATAATCTAAGAGTATATATATATAAAAAAAAGAATAAAATAAGCCACTGCCAGTAATTAACATACAAACATTTATTTATGCACATATATATAAGATTTAAAATTATTTTAGTATTAGTTTTACATTTTAACATTTAACATTATTTTTAACTTTGATTTTTGACTTTAATTTACATTTAATTACTATTATATTCTAATTTTACATTTTAATTAAGTTCGCACAGATAAATTTATGAAAGCTTGTTTATAATGTTGAATATAGATCGGTTACATAGATTTCACGGTCAAAAACATTTCAAAGTAAACATAAACGATCAAAATACAAAATTATTGATTACTGACAATTGCGGAGGGAAATTTATACGTAACCCAATAGTATTCACCATAAGATACTTGCATTGTCACCAATAACTTAAAAGACATCCGAATAAATACATTTTAGATACTCACCGTAAGGTATCATTATTTATCGAATGTCTATATATTTTGATCAAATATGGAAACGCAAAACATAGTTAACCAATAAACAATCCATGCAAGCGTCTATAAACAACTTAAATTTAATGCATTTTTATTTAGGGTCGAGTATGAATAGACCACATAAATTTGCTTTTGAAAATAAACATTCTATCCCTATTTAACCTTAGGCTAAAATTCGTAGTCAAACTGGCATCAATTCATCTGATATATCGATGTATTCAATGTAATAAAATACGGCAGCACAAAAGGTTAAGAGAAGAAATTGCCTCTTATGAGATAGGAATATTACATCTATCTGCAAAGAAGAGCAATAAAACAAAAAACTCCATAGAAAGGAACTGCGGTATCCGACTTATAATTCCTTCCATAGGCAAACGGAAGTGTGCGGCGTATGAAGCGATTCTGCCCGTAGCGAATCAATATTACATCTACTAATCACACCAATATATCCAATCCATTGACCCAATTTAACCACGAAACAAATAACCTAAGATTACCCTCCCCTAATATAACTTTACAAATCTATACAGCCATTCACGCCCGACTTAAGTTTAACATTGATATATTTTAATTCATCGGAAAACAGAAATCATAAATAAACTTAAAGAACAAAGTTAAATAAATGGAAATGATTTTAAATAAATAAATAACAAATACATCAAATAACATTATTAATGAAGAATTTAGTTTGGTCAGATAGGATTCTATTGCATTATTTACTAAAAAGTTTTAAAATTTAGAGTTCTTATTGTTTCAAGTGAATATAAAGTTCTTACGATTTTTAAAACGTCCAACTTTATCCGTTGCTTGCCATGAACGTAAATTCCCACGCCGTCCTAAAGAGGTTAATATTCTGAAGGCCGATTTATTTATCCATCCGGAGATTTTTGCTTTAACTAGTCCTCAATGTAGAAAACGATAGTTCATTTCTCCTTTCTTTAACAGCTGACAGAATTGACAGTGCGTCTGTCAATTCCATCACCTCCAACTCCGTACTACTACATATAGTCACATCGTAATAATCAATAATCAATCACTAATTAATAATTTCCAAATTTTCCTTTTATACGTATTCGAAGGATTGACTTGGCATTATGTCATCGATGTGATGATCCTTTCGCTGAGGTCCGATTTCCCGATGGATTTCTTTCATTGGCTATTTGTTTCTATTGTTTTCCTATCTGACCGATGTTTTTACATTTAAATGCCCAAGGCTGGTTTACATTTGACTAATTAAATTTATCATTTCCATTTCTGATTAATTAACCTGTTTTCCAAATCAAAGATATATTTAAAGATAAATTTAAAGATATAATTTTATCTCCAAATCTTTTTAAAATTTAGTTTTAAAATACTTTTTCTATTTTTAATAAAGTTTTATTTTAATAATTTTTCATTATCTGTGCGATTTAACATATACGAGTTTAAGATGATATTTAATTTCAATTTTTAATTCTTAAAGAAAATTTTTAAATGCGAACTTTTTAATTTACTTTCATGTTTAATAAATATAAAAAAAAAACAATGTAACGAACGTCTGTGCTCATTACAATGGATAGGGGTTTTCTGTAAATTTTTATGGTAATTTTGAATTTCTGTTCTTGGACCATAGACATATTATTAACCACAGCAAATTTATCTTGTGTAATTTTTTGGTAATTCAGTATTGGTTAATATTTTTTTCATAATGGTCAAATCTCTTTTTTTTGCACACTTTCTCCAAGTGGCAAACTTTGTTGTGGTGTTTACAGTGTTCATCTTTTTAAAAAGACTCATGAGCCATGTAACCAGGTTTGCCACAACAAAAACACTTTATTCGACTTGTCAGTTACTCCTCTTTGTTTGGTTACTTTTCTTTTGGGTTTGTCAACTTTGTGGATTTCTAATGGATTGTTGTCCACTACTCTTTGACGTGCTGTAAAACCAATTCATCAGCTATTTCACATTTGATAGCTTCATTATATAATGTCTGTATCTGCCAATAACCACTGTCTCAGACTGTTACTACTCATTCCACATAAAAATTGTTCAAGAAGAGTTTCCTCCAAGTATGAGTTATAAATGCAGTTTTTTGCAAGTTTGTGGAGGGCAATATCATAATCTTGCATTTTCTCATTATCGCCTTGTCAGTGATTTTTAAAATGGAGTCTGGCAATGTGCCTAGACTCATGAGGCTTAAAGTAGTCAACCAAACGATTTTTTGACTTGGGTTCACAAAGCCTATTTTCTATTTGAATTATCCCTTCAGAAAAAACATAATTATGTCACTGTTTTATATTTATCTTCTACCAACTCTCTTTATGATTATGAGTTTGTCTATTTGTTAAACATACAGGAGCCACTCACTTGCCTCTCTGACATCAATTCTGCTATAACTGGCTACATTATGATGACTTCGTCAATTTAGCAAAAAAAAAATTCTTTTATTAAATGGTTCACTCCACAATTTCAATTAGTTAGACATGACCTATTCGGCTGTCCATTGCTCTTAACTGGAAATTTGCTGAGGATTCACCTCAGAGAATATGATTGCCTGTGCTGGGAAGACCATTGAAGTTCATAATCAAGACTGCGAATGTGCCAATTGCTATGTTCAGTGGCACTCTATTGCCTGCTGGATTGCAAACACAATTAAATAAAAAAATACTAAGATTAATAAGAAATGGCACAGCAAGCAATTTAAAGGAAACAGTTTTTATTTACAGAGGGTTAAACATGAAGGTAATAAATCATTAGCAATTATATATTATACACTATATATATACATATCTCACTAAACATAATATATGGGTTTGAAGGTTTACAAAATAATATTATAGATTGATACAACCTGTTGTGAGTCTTTAAGTTACGTCTGGCGGTAAACTTCTCTACAAGACTAAGATGAAGTAGAGGTGACTGGAGCACCCATTCGATGGCACGTCTGTATTCCTGGAGCTTCACCTAGCAAATCCATGCTCTTGTTCTTCTACATGCAATTATGGGTATTGTAGAATGTCCATATTGACTGGCTATCAGCTGCCCACATAGTGGTCCATATCTAGAGTTCCCATATTCAAATCTTGTGATCAGATAGCGCCAGTCATATTCCAATTATCTATTTTTAACAATGCGTTCTCATTATCATAAAATCTGATCGGGAACTAAACATTCCAATGTTGCAGTGGCTTTCTTTACAACTAAGATTAATATCTCTGCTAATATTGATTAATTATCAGTACAGCTAATCTTTTTAATAAGTATAAGATTTACTTATTTATTTAAAGCTATTTAATTAATCTAAGTGCTTTTTAAAATAATGTTTATGCCTTTGGGATACGCATACATATATAATATCATTTTATTAAATACTGCTTATTTTGTGTATATATAAATATACGCACACATTTAACATAAACATATAATCAAAGACATGTGAAAGATATGTATGGACATTTCATACTGACCCAGCATTCATCAGTTGGCCCAGATCACAATCTCTTACATATATCTTTATTATTGTTCAGTATATATAGATAGTCATTTACTTCAGTTCATAAAGTGGATAATCTCTAAAAATCATTAACATGTATATAATGTATGTAAAATATAATATTATGAAAGTATTGAATTACAGCAACAGTATTTATAAAGCAAAGGTTCTTCAACCAATGAAAACTTATCTTAGTTTCACAATAGAATGAAGATGGGTATCTTTTTTAATGTATTTATAGAAATCTCAATTTTAAAGCATCCAAAGTCTCTTTCACAAGAATATTTCCTGATAAAAATTATCTTAAAAGGTTTCCCCTTGATATCAAATATATAAAATAGCAAAATTCTAATCATAATTTATGTTGTAAATTAAGGCATTTGGCTCTTATATAAAAGCAGCAGCTGACAAATGAGAAAAATTGGCAATATTTTACAAAAACACAATAATTATATAAGTCCATGTTATCTATCACATTCCTTGTGGGATTTGAAAAGCCATTTAATGTGGATTTGAATCAGTTCTAGAAGAGATAAACACATCATCAGTCAAAGTAACTATTATTTTTTTCAGTAATTTCTCTCTTTGTTGATAAACAGAGCAAAACTTTCCATACAGTATTGCCACCTGTGCTAAACAGAGTAATCAATGGATGTGAGAAGGCTTGTGCATAAAATCCCTATCTAATGCCTACTCATCCAATATCCCCAGACTAGTTTCTGGCTTGTGGCCTTCATCAGTGAGGAGCTTTGGATCTGAGAGCACTGCATCTAGATCTTAGGATCTAATGCAACCCTCTAGCAACCACCTTTTATCTCTCCTTAACTACAAAACTATGAGAATGAAATTGAAAACACAAAAAATATTTTCTATCTAAGCTCAATAGCTTATATAGTCATATGGGTCTGAACTCAGTTCAGCACCCATACATTTTGGTGTCTTTGGCTCTTTTACAACCATAGCCACCACTATCCTATTAGGCAGGATTGGTGTTAAACCATTAAGTATCATGTGATCATGTGATGCTTAATGATTCTCTCTTTGTTTTGTGCAGTAGCCATAATATATATTTAGCCAACACAAAAATCTTATCTACACATGACAACCATTGTCAAGAAACAAATAAGAAGATAAAAGTAATTATTGAAATCCTAAAAAAATCGTGACATTCTTCCCCCAAAATATTTTAATCATCAAATAAATATATAAAAAAATACATATTACTCAGGATCTCCTAAAGAAGTTTGAGCAACACTCCTGGGAGCACCAGAATCGATCCTGGGACTTCTTGATTCCAAGCAGGATACTTTAGCAGCTACACAAAACTGTTTAGGGTATCAAATAAATTATCTATGCCCCCTCTGTCTCCTAATTGGGTTTTCAAACTTTGTATCAGACACAATAATTAACGTTTAAATCATGTCAGGAAATCTTTAGATTATTGGCTATTATCGCAGCTCTAATTACAATTGTTAGAATCATCTTTACTGTGAAATGATAACAGATATTTACAGCCAAAATTTTGGTGCTACTATACTTTGAACCACCAAGCATCCCTACACCAATTCACAGAAACCATAAATGCTGTTTAATTATTCAACTATAAAAAAAAATTTTTTTAACGCATTTACATATATTTACTATACACATATATAATTTTAAGTCTATATTAATTCTTGCAATCATCACATGACATCATGTGGCTTTAATTTAAACATATTGTTACTTATTAGCAAATAGCCATAATTGTTATGCTCATCCGCTTCATAAATAAAATTTTGGCAAATGTATACTCTGAATTATATTGTTAATGACTGTGGGTTTATGACTACAGAAACATACGTCAAGGACTTAATAAAGCCACTGGTTAAAATATCTTCTGGTTGGAATCTGTACAGGTTTCTTTGATATTTTGTAGTGTATAAATTTATAAGCTAAATAAATAAATTACTTTGAGCTATAGTTTATTATAGTTTTAAAAAAAACCCTAATTACTACCTGTTTTCTCTGAAATTTTTGAATTTAGTCAGTAGAGATGAAATAGAAAACAACTATTATTTGCATAAAACAACTTATATTATTCACATGATCACATGATCACCATTTCCTAAGCTTAGAAAATCTGTTAATAACATTATGTGATGATGTGATGTGATGTGATGTACTCTGACTTCTCCTTAAATGGAGTTAGGAATCTCTCAGCAACTATGCCCAAAGAAACATGTTAGCCACTTTACCTTCCCCTTCCATTCACCACCCTAAGCTTTCCCATAATCTGCTTCATCCCATTTCCACAACATAAACTTTATCAACTCTATGGCCTTTATATCTAAATCCCCCTTATCTTTTCCCAAACCCAGCATAAAAACCAATAACTCACTTTCTGAATAATCACTTTGTTCATATTTATTCTCCCATAAACATCCTTTCTGCTTTCAAGCATTTACATTCAATCAACAGATGCCTAATATTTTCTATACCTTCCTTACACAATTTGCACACTAAACCACCTATATTTTTCCATTTACATGTATATTATCTTGTTGCTAAAGATCCCATTCGTGCCTTAAACAATAAGCTACTTTTCTTACTATTATCATAAATTAACTCGCACCCAATGTTCTGTTTACTTTTATATATATTTAAACTCTTTTTACCCTCCATACTAGTTCTCCATCTCTCCAACTCCCTATTTTTTATTAATGCATCTATTCTTTTATCCCATTTCTTACCACTATAACACTCAAAAATCCTCCTAACATAATCATCCCACCTTTTATGCAAGTGTACTGATATAAATTCTTTATCCAAATCTTTTGCATATCACATTACCTTTCTCACCCATCTTGTTACCTATCCTTTACTCATAATCCAATTAAACACTATTTTGACTATTCTTTTACTATCCATAAACTGCAACCTACCAAACATTTTACTTTTTGCATCTCTCATATAAAAACTTGACCATCACATTTCTCCTTAAATTGCCTCCTTTGCTGTCCTCACCTCTGCATCTAATGCACGTCTTTCTACTTCTCTTTGTACTTTCTCTAAATAATCTAAAACCCCTTTACTAACATATAATGCATCATTATCATATGTTAACTTTGCTTCTGCAACTCCCTTCCATACAATTCTAGCTACATCATATTTATTATATGAAAAAACATGCATCCAAGCAATTTTCCTGATTACACAAGATGATTTCCAAATACATATATCTATCCACCACACTTAACTTTATATTACCCAATAAAAATTTTACATCTTCTCTTTACCCAGTATTAATCATCATTATATTTGATTTTTCTTCACTAAATTTAATACCCATCTCTTTACCCACTCTTGCACATGTCCTCAGCATAATTTTCATATCTTGTCATCTTTCTGCACACAAAAAGATATCATCCACAAAAAAAAAGATCCAACAAACTATATATTCCCTTGCCAACTATTAACAGTATCTCTATCCCTCTTCCTAGTCTTTCTAATGCTTTCTCCATGTCACTCAAATACAACAAAAATAAAATAGGTGACATAGGGCATCCTTGCCTTAGTCCCACCCCATTTTTAACTTTAACTCATTCTATATCCCCTAATTGATAAGTACAGTAATTATTTTCATATAATTTCTTAATAATATTTACTAAAGCTCTATCCATTCTCAAATTTGTTAAACTTATCCATAATCTATTTCTATTTACTCTATCATATGCCCTCTCTATATCTATAAAACTCATATATAATGATATACCTGAATTCCTACTCATATTCATAAATTGTGTAACTACAAATAAACTATCTCCTATACGTCTATCTGGCCTAAAACCTCCTTGCATTTCCCCCACTACATTATTCTCTTCCATTCATTTTACAACTCTTCCAGCTACCATGTATGAGGAAACTTTATATAAAACTGATGTTACTCTTTATACAGTAACACCACCCAGTACAATCCTGAGCAATCAATGGATGCAAGAAGGTTTTAACTTACCCTATTATTAATCTTTCATTGACATGTATTGAAATTACCAAGTTAGCTCACATAGAAAATCTGATATAATGTGTGATTTTTATTATCTACTTTCTAAAAAAGTTTTATATCTGTAAATTTTCTTTTCCTGGGAAATGTCTTTCATTAATAATATCAATTTCAATCCTAAATCACAATAAATTCTTAGCTATAGTATTATATATTCCCTATAGCTTTGCTTTTGTTACTATTAACAATAATAAAATTATTTTTATTATTTAATAAATAGTATTCTAGGCATAATAACCTATTTAGTTTTGTAAGTCCATTTATTTATTTTTATGCCACCTTTTCTATCTACTTGCACATAGGACACCCACACATGCACATAGGACACACATATTAATCATTTTCTGAGTCACATATCACTACAACTGATAATCATTGTCTCAGAAAGATTCAACATTAAAAACTCTGCATAATTTCTCACGCATATATCTGCAACATCTATGAATATATATACTAGATGGAACACTCATGTCAGAGTACATTTGAATATGTTAGTAGAATAAGTTTGCAAAAAGATTCTAAAAAAAACAATTTTTAAATTAACTTGCAAATATGTTTACCTTTTCTCAGCTTCCGTACCAATCCATTTTTTTTAATAAAAGGAGATATTCTTTTTCATCTGACACAATCATATATATTGCTTACAATAACTCCCATCATATACACTTTAATGCAATTTTTTAAAAAATGATTCCTTTGTTTTCCTGACAGTTTCAACTGTCCTGCAGTCTTCATCAGAACAATCTCAATCTTCTTTACCTTTTGAAGAAATGCAAAGAAAGTAAAAGGATCAAAATAAGAATATTGTAAATAAATCAACATTAATAGCCAAAAAGACTAAAACTTTATATTAGCAACGATCTTAGTTCACAAATTAATCAAGCCATTTCAAATATTAATTTAAATTAAATACTAATAATTTTAATCACATGTAAGTGATTTTTACTTCTAATCAAATATGTAACATTTATGAATGTAAATCCTTTATGGAACAATCATGCCTAAATATGTTACTAAAACAAAATGCAAACAGATTCTAAAGAACCATTTTAAAATAATCTTGCAAATACTTTACTTTTTTGCACAACAATGCAACCTATTCTGTCTGATAAAAGAAGATATATGTTGTATATTGATTGTCCCATCAAATATTTATATTTGATAACAAACGAAAAAATATTGGAATCAGAATTGCTGCATATATAATTAAAAGCTTAAAATCTAAATCCACAAATGTACAATTTTATTACAACAATTAGTACATAAAGATGACTATGGGCTATACATAATTAAAGACAAATAATTAAAGAATGTTAAAAACCTAGTCCATAAGAATATAACCTATGAAGTGGCAAGGCTTTTATATATAAAATTTTATTAATAACAAACTATATACAAATATTTATATATTTACAATAGAATAAACTTATAGGCAAAAGTTTGATGGAAGTACAACTATAATGCTACAATCAGGAATGTAAGTTCAATGACATGTAATCCAAATTTCAAGAGTGTTATATTCTAATATAATTATGATGACTAAATTGAAATAGTGTTCAAATATTTATGTTCGGGGATAGCTAGGAGAGAACACAGTTGAGGTAGATTGTTGATTGCCAAGTTTTCATCATGATATTCCTGAGTAAAAATTTGAGACAGTATAGGTATAAATAAAACTATTCCTTTTTTTAAATACATTATAAATTGTTATTGTCAACACTTACTCTTGGTTGGGTACTTTCATATCTGAGGGTTATTTTATGATCTGTTACATATAAACTTTTTTGAAAGTCTGAATTGAACAGTTATCAAGCATATATATATATACACATGCTCTGTTATAGCTTGGGATTTGGCACTAAAGTATCTTTCTAAAAAAAAAAAAAAAAAACATTTTTATTAAAAATAAAATAGATCTTATTCATAGTTCTATAAAAATTAAATAGATGATTTTCACAGGTTTATAGATTTATATGTCAAAAATTTAACAGTTTTTCCTTATGACTTTTATAAAAAAATTTTCAGCCATGATGTAATAAGGCAAAGTGCTGATGTGATGTGATGTGATGTACTGTAGCTTCTTCTTAAACGAAATCAAGAATCTCTCAGTAAAATGCCATCTAGTGGTGGAATTTATTTTAAATGCTTTAAGCTGAAAATAAAATTCTAACATTTAAATACATAACAAATGTAATACAGAGAGCGTACCAATAGCTCAAATAGGCTCTTAATTGATAAGTGCGGTATGAGAAAATATTTAAAATCTCTATCCAGAACTTTTCTATCTCCAGACCAAATGGTTTTGAGAATTATGGCTTACGTCAACGTCAAATACAAGCTTGTAAAAGTAATGTCACGTTTTATATGATTTGCTTTTTTGATTATTATAACAAATGATTAGTAAAATTGCACTGTTGGCAAAAGTATCTTTATTTATGTAAATAAAGTTTATTCTTATATGTGTATAATACGAGCAGACAGTACATTGTATTGTTTTTCCCCGAAAAGTAGAATATTCTAGAAAACTTTATTGTTAAAACAAATTGAATACTAATTACGCAAATTAGCCTAGCTAATAAAAAGAACTAAAAGTGTCAAAAAGGAGAATATTTGAGAACAATCAAGAAGCCAACAGTATGTAAATCGAAGGAAAGAATAGTCAAGAAGTTAACAGTGTTTAAATTGAAAGGGAAAAGAGTCAGTCAGTTGAAAGTTAGCTAACAGTATAAAGATGATCATGTAACTAACAAGCAGTAGAGAGCTGTCAAGCTAATAATGGTAATGCATTTTTCAGAAGGGAGAAATGCAATGACAGGGCTAAAGTTAAAGCTGTAGACGTAATTACGTTATTGGAGAATAATTAAAAGTTGAGGATACTCTTGTATAGATTTTAAAACATAAGAATTAGAGTGACTCTAAATTAATAAACTTTATATATCTATTCACAGTATGTGGAAGTGAAGTAGTTTCTACGTACAAATTGATTCTGATGTTTCATCTCCAAAGTTGAGGTATAACTTTTTTTGTTATGCTATCATTTATTGTTATTTAATTTATTTGTTTTAGTAGTAGGCTTCAGCATAGAGAAATAAACTTGCTTAAACAAATGAAAGTTTTTGTGTAATTTAATTTATTATTGGTGCTAACATGGCTGGGATTATAAATACTCCACCCCCCACCCCCCCATATACATGGCATGATTATCATTAATGCATTTGTGTAAAGTTGTTTATGTCAAAATTGCAAGTGCAGAAGATTTTATTATGCAATAATTTAATATTGATAAATAATGTAAAAAAATGGTAAAGACATGTTAAGATTGATATAAGGAACAACTAGTGAGTGGTGGTTTAGGATGAAACTTCACATTTTTGTAGGCCAATATTTTTTTCCAGCTATCTTCATTCATATGTTTCAAAAGAGTGTGGTGACATAGAGAATGGAAATAATCATAAAAGATATTATATTATTTATAAGTTATTCTATGTGTTTATACATAAATATTAATATACTTGGGAAAGGAAAATCTCTTGTTTAATAAATGATTAGTAAAAATAGTTAATATATTTGTCTGAAATGATTGCCATCAAAGTTGTAGGCATAGAAAGTTTGGAACTTATAAATCACATGCTATAATTTGATATTGATAAATACTGAACAAATGATGACAACCTAAGACGTTGTGACTTAGGTCATATGAAAAGTGCTACTCCAGCATAAGGTGCATCTTAGGCTCATTTATCTTTTTCAAATGTCTTTATTCATATATTCCAAGAATATGTGGTGAACATATAATTAAACACATGTACAGTATTTATATTTTAAGCTACATGTAATTAGAGGGGATTTGAATCCAGACTTTCAAGCTATCTTTTAGTCATCCACTTCATCTTATACAATCAGTAGACATGACTACACACATGCAAAAAGATGATCTTCAATATGCATAGTTCATGCTGAACCAGCACTCATCAATTGGTCTGGATCATCATCTCTCACACGCATATATAATCAGCACATGGTTTATATTAAGATAGAAAATCTTCAAACTTTAATAGGCAGGCATCAATCATCTCCACTCTCCAACTCTTCAGCCTTCCATATTATTGAAAATCTGATGATGGTGTCTTCAAAGCCCTTGTTTGCCAATTTTTGTTGTGTCATACCCATGTTGACCATAACTCAATCTGATCCCTCACATGGAGGATCTTATGCTCATTTATATACACAAAAGAGGGATGGGCAAAATATAAACTGAATATGTAATAATTAAATACATGTATAGTATTTATATTTTAAGTTAGATGTAATTAGAGGTGATTTGAACCCAAACTTTCAAGCTCCTTTTAGTTATCCATTTCATCTTACACAAGGACTTTGAACACACCATCATTAGATTTTTAATGATATGGATGGCTGAAGAGTTAAGAGTGGAGAAGATTGAAGCCTATCCATTAAAGTTTGGAGATTTGCTCTCTTAATGTAAATCAAGCATTGATTATATATGTGTGTGAGAGATAATGATCTGGACCAATTGATGAATGCTAGTTCAGCATAAAATACATATATTGGAGATCATTTATCTTTTTCGCATGTATGTGGTAATATTTTTCAATTGTATAAGATGGAGTAAATGACTAAAGGGAGCTTAAATGTCGGAGTTCAAATCCCCTTTAATTATATATATATATAGATTAGATAGATAAAGGTGAAACAAATTTAAAATATTTATTGCATATTAAGATTTCCATTGACTTCTCATAGAATTAATTGCATTGACAATTGCCAGGTGTCAAGGATTTGAATACTTTTCCATGTTTGTTTTAATTTTTATTCAAAAATAACTTGATACCCATTTACCGACTAGTATAAATAGTTAGGTATGCTGTCTAAAAGATATACAGCTGAAAAAAGTATCGAGTCTAGCTGAAAGTTAAAATTTTTTTTAGGTTTTAGGAGTCTGGGTTTAAATCAAAGTCATGATCCGCGCAGACAGGATGATCTCTGTATTATAAGATTTAAGGTTTTTTTTAAGTCTTAAAAAGAATTTATGAAATTTTGTTTGATAATTTTACCTCTTGTCCTCTACATCTTGCAGTGCACTGGGTTAAACATATATATACGTACACCCTGTAGAAACTAAGTCGTTAAACAGTAATAAAATAAATATAAAAGGCTTAAAATTGTGTATCGCGTGAAATTCATTTTAAACAGATTAATTTATATTTCCCATCATCTCAGTTTTTTTTTCTGGGTAGAAAATAGTTTTTTTTCTCGGTTAAATTTAGATAATTCTTATCATATAGTTTAATATTTCAAGTTATTCTACTTATATATTAATAATACATGGTATATAATGCTTTAAGTCACGTGGTAGGCTTGACTGCTGATACAAGTTATAACCCAGCGTTTTTTTTTTGTTTAGAGTATTTTTTTTAATGACGGTATCTATTTTATATATAAAAAAAAATGACCGAACTGATATCGCTGACTGTGGGTCAATTCATTATTTTCATAATTCAAGGTAAATTAGCTTTAACAAAAAAAAAAGTTTGAAAATGTAAATAACTGATATAACTACTATGTATGTTTTATATAGCGTCAGTAGAATTCATGTATCAAATGTAAAGTCGGTATATAATGATAGAGAAACTAAATTATACTATTTATTATTTAAACATTGGATTAATTTATAACTTAGCACTTTTTTTTCATTATTTAAACGTTTGTGGCAATTTTTGAAAGTAACCGGTTTGTTCTTTCAAGCTCATTGAATTTTATTTATTTTATATACTTTCTATATAATGCTAGAAGAAGCTTACTATGGCTGGGAAAAATTTAAGCCTGGGGTTAAGCACAGATTAACTCTATCTCCTACTTTGTATTTCACACAACGCTGTTTGGAAAAGCATATAAGCGCCACGAAGCACCCTTTAACAGCGTAAGTTAAATGAAGCTTTTATCGAAATTTAAAAACAAAATTTTTATTTAATTGGCTTACTGATAACACTTTTTTTTCACCATGGCTTGGCCATCTAGAGTAAGCTTTAGTAACTAATAGATGTCAGATGATAGTGTTTAACAAATTCTATCTATTGCTATCTGATATCTGGGACTAATCTCAAGTTTATGGCTCTCATCAACAACAACCTGAAAGAATGCACCTGGACCATTAGGATCTAATGTCCCTTTCTTCTGGCAGCTATTATTTACTTATCTGTTTTCCATCAAGCTATCAGCTCAAATCGATAAATCTATAAATTTTTGCAATCTAAGTTAACTTGTTATACCAATTTTGGAGCTGCCTGTAGTTTTAAAAAAATAAGGACATCGCAATATATAGATAATAAATTGTTTTTCTCTTCACTAGTAAATATTGTAATTATAAATATGCGACTTTTTTCGCATGCGTTAGTGAAGCTATAATTATACTATAATGTGTAATAGGTCTGCTTAGCGCTTTCGAGATTTAATGTTCGAATTTCATACTCATAGCTTTGTGAATGAAGACTGTTGTGATTTATTTTAACATATGCAAGGAACATCAGTATTCTGGAACCACCAAGCAGCTACAGGCCATGTATTCGAACTCAGTTCTGCCCAAATAATTTGTACAGAGAAGAGTGATGCCAAAAGAAAGGTTAAAGAAGCTTTTTACATAGCAACTGATCTCAGTGCCTTTAATAGAAGAGAGGCATGCGCTGCTCTCTCCAAACAATGGACTAACTAATTAAAAATTCAAACTCATTTGCATATGTGTACAATAAATCACAACAGTATTCATTCACAAAGCTATGAGTATGATATTCGAACATTAAATCTCGAAAGCGCTAAGCAGACCTATTACACATTATAATATAATTATAGCTTCACTAAAGCATGGGAAAAAAGTAGCATATTTATAATTATAATATATAGACAAGGAACTGTTATCAGAACCATGTAACTATTCAGGTAAGTTAGATTATATTTAAAGCATTTATATGTTTATTAATTTGGGCTGATAACTTGTTAGTAAAATGGAGAAGCAAATGTTCACTCTACAAAGAAGGAACATTAAATCTAAAAGATCTAGGTGTACATTCCAAGATCTAAAGCTGTTTACTGATTAAAGCCATAAGCTAAAAACTAATCTAGGGATATTGCACAGGACAGTGTTAGATAGGGATTTATTAAGCATTACCTGATTAATCTATGAGTTGCTTATCTGAAAATTTGCTTTTTCACATGACCAGGCATAAATTTCAGATCGTATTATGGTTGGATATGCTAATTACTACATTCAATACTACACTATGAGACCCTTTATTTATTTAGTACCATATACTTATATTATTTGTAGTGCTAATGGGCAAATTTATAAATTTGGGTTTTTGATAAATTAAAATATCTACATTACAAGTTAATTTTTTATTTATTTTAAAAAAATATAACGACAAAATTATATAAATAAAATAAACACACTATTTTCTTAATTTACATGAATCAATATGACCATAATATATATATATTATTTTATGTGGATAATTTTTATAGTCTTTGCTCTCACTGAACTAAAAGGCTTGATCTTTGATTTATAGATGGCCATATGGTCGCAAAAGTATTTAATTGGAACAATTTGCTTGTCATTCAGTGTTTTTTGTTCTACTTTATTATAAAAAATAATTGGGTGTTTTTTATTGTTATTGTTATACACAGATGCACATCCGGGCACTGTAAAGAGTAAAGTATAAATATGGCAACATGAATGCTGGAGAAAAGTTCCCTAGCAAAAGCATTCACATTGACTGGATGGAAGTATTTAGTTAAAAGCTCATAATGATTAATACACTGACATAAAATAGATGAGATTGAATTTCATCTTTTCTGTAATAAAGTGAGCATACTGCATCTGTATTATTAATGTATCTTTTATATTTCAGGAAATATAAATACTTAAAAGCAGTCTATACCTAAGTAATACCAATATCAATAATAATCAATAATCTCAGTCTGTTGTCAAGGCAACCTTTTTACATTAAAAGTGGATACCACCTTTATCTATGATCTAATATGTTTATATAGACACTAAAGATTGTACCTTAACTAAAGAGATTAAAATCACCAATTCAAAGTAGTTTCAATAAATTTGCACTAAACAGATAAATATAACCTGTTCTGAAAGCTGATTAACAAATAGTTAATTATAACTTTCAAACTGCACTAAAATTATTTTATTACTTAGATAATAAAGCTAATAAAGTTCAACAAAGAGCTTTTCTAATTGCTCAACAAGCTTTGTGATAAATTCTTAGCAAGAGAAAGCATTTAAAATATCTCTAACAGAAACCACACCCAAACCCTAGACCAATGGTTTCATGCTTTGGCAATCATCAGTTAAGTGCTAGGATAGCTTCAGACACTAGATCTAAAAATACCAACCCAATGCCAGCATTTATCTAAGAGTTAACTATTGAGTAGAAAATCTGAAATTTTCAGATATTTAAATCTATTCAAACCCAGCTACCTAACTCAAATAGCTATATGGTGCTGAGAGAACTTCAGCCAAACCAGATATTAGTAGTCTTAGTTTTTTATTAGTTTTTTTAATTGACTATTTATAGTCTTTGCTTTAAGTCTTAAGTGATATTATATTGTGAAGACTACTAATATATAGTTTGGCTAAAGATCTCTCGGCCCCATATAGATATTTGAGTTAGATAGCTGGGTTTGAAGACATTTAAGTGTCTGAATATTTCAGATTTTCTATTCAATGAATAAACACTGGCTTTGGATTGGTGGTTTTAGATCTAGTGTCTGAAACTATCCTAGCACTTCACTGAGAAGTGCCAAAGCATGAAACCATTGATCTGGTGTTTGGGTGTGGTTTATGATAGAGGTATTTTAAATGCTTTCTCTTGCTAAGCATTTATGACGAAGCTTGTTGAGCAATTAGCAAAGCTTTTTGTTTATATTTAGAAGCTTAAAAAATTGGGTCACAAGATATATGATTCTATTTTTTAATAAAGCTCAAGTCTGGAAAATTATATAACTATAAATACATGAAAACAATCTACATTTAAACAATTCCATATGAATAATAATCAATAATCTCAATCTGTTGTCAAGGCAACCTCCTATTTACAATAGAGGTGAATGTATGGTTTAGTATGTTTATATAGATCTTAAAGATTGTAACTTGACTAAAAAAAGTGAAATTATTAATTCAAATACATTTATATAAATCTCATTAACAGACAAATAAAACCTGTTCTGAAAGTAGGCTAACAAATAGCCAATTATAACTTTTAAACTGTACTGAAACTATGCATTACTTAGCTAATAGCCAATAAAGCTAATAATACTCATGGCTAGATAGATTAATAAATGTACATTATTGAAAGCAGTCCACATCTAAACATTAACAACATCACTCAACAATCTCAATTAGTTGCCAAGACAACCTCTTTTTTAAAATAAAAGTTGTACCACCTTCATGTATGGACTAATATGTTTATGTAGATACTGAAGATGGCAACTTGACTAAAGAGAGTGAGATTATTAATTCAATGAAGTTTAAATAAACTTTATTAAACAGGAAAATATAACCTGTTCTGAAATCAGACTAACAAATAATCAATTATAACTTATAAACTGCTCTAAACTATAACATTACTGAGATAATAAAGTAAATAATATTCAAAGTTAGATAGGTTTATAAATGTAAATACATAAAAGTAGCCCACACCTAAACAATACCAATATTAATAACAATCAACAATCTTAATCTGTTGTTAAGGTAACCTTTTAACAATAAAGGTAAAAATCCATCTTAATCTATGGTCTAGTAAG